>JASDDO010000026.1:208285497-210785497 GCA_030015575.1 Agapanthus africanus | reverse complement strand
AATGCTTTTAGATAACGTGCCTGAACCGATCAACTTTTGATATAGGAAATGTTCAAAACATTATCCAACAATACAAAATTATATCGTTTCTTTACTAATAAAGAGACGGATACGATTTTGTATATCAGGTTCGGTATCTAATAACATTCGTTCAGAATCAATGTATTGGTAATACAGGGTGACAGTGACCAACAGACTTGGCTGCAACACTTGCCCCGTTTTCTGCCTCATGAAACTTATCACCCGTTCTTAGTTCTCTACCTTTCTGTAGCCCTATGTAACATATTACATATATGGGATCCTGATCCGGTATCACATACCCAGGACGTAAAGGATACTGAGAAACAATTCTTGTAACGAACACACCCGAAGATGATGCATCAGCATGCACTCTCTTCGTTTGGGCGGCACGGGAAATCTGGTATTCCCCAATTTCCTGCTCTGTCTTATAACAATTATAAGTTGGAGCGGGACCAACGTTCCCCAGCTCAGTATAACAAGCGGGTTCGGTCAATAATCCGTATTATTATCTTGATTAAGGCGTGATATGGTCGCTACCTGGAGAGAGAGAGAAGAAAACACTCAGCGTGCGCTCTGTCAAGAATAGATTGGTTATTATTTTATCTAATCAGGATGGCTACCACTGCTTTTTATCAAATCTTCCTTCAAACCCTAAAAGGAAAGACTAGCCGGGATTAATTACACACTACAAGTTCGCCAATCTTTCAGCCAGGCCAGTGTCGGTACTTTGAGGGTGGTCCCCCGTGCTTTCGCACGAACCTAATTAATGTAAACCTCGTTTTCCCAGAGGCGTAACCCCGTTGACACCTTTCTAGACACCTACTTGATCGGCTAATTGTAATGTATAAAACTCTCCCAGGAGTAACACTTACTCGCAGCGGGTATCGGGATCCAACTATCTCATAGAAGGTATGCAATCTCATTGCAAATTTCAACACTTGAAATTCCCGATAATATTTTGCCCCTAGCACCCTATGACCTTGACGGAGGTCAACAAACCATAGGCTACTAGTCAAGTCCAACCCGTCATTTCTTGATCGAATTAAACCCACCCGCACGACCCTTGACGGAGGTCAACAAGGCCGCACGACTACCCTAACTCAATCTGCATCATATGCATAAGCAGATAAATACTGGTTAGCTACCGCACACTGCGCCTTGACGGAGGTCAACAAACGCAGCACGAATACTAAACAGCATTTATCTGAAATGACGGAGGGCTACGACAGGTTTTTCTGAAAACCTATTGCGTAATGAACTTGATATCGTTGTAGGATCGAATGAATTTTGAAATGGAATGTTTTTGAGGCTTTTCTAGTTTTGCTAAAGGAGTCACTCCCGGTGAAGGGATCGTCGGTCCTTTCCTCGTCGAATGAGGTGCAGGATATATCATATATATCGCTGTGCAAAGCAAAACACTTAAAAGCAATCAAAAGACAAACCGAGCGTGTAGCATCTGCCAGTTATTGCTAAAGGAGTCACTCCCGGTGAAGGGATCTCGGTCCTTTCCTCATCGAATAAGGTGCAGGATATATCACATATACCGCTATGCAAAGCAAGAACTGTAGCTACCTGTTTTAATTTTGAAATTCGATTCTACAACATCTTAGGTTTCTTTTATTTCATTAATCACATTAATGAAGTCCCATCATTTAAATACCTAAACATCACAGATAAATACGACGTACACTTATGCCATCCGCATTCGCCTCGATGTCCCCTCGTGCACCGTTAGGTTAGGTAACTAACGGCAGAGCAGGGCAGGGCTAGCACGGGTGTAAAACATAAGTAACGTCTATATAATATATCATATATACTATATACTGTATCTATCACAGAACATCACATGATCTCATCACAGATATCGCAGCAGAAGAAACATATGAAATATTGGATATACTAGGACGTCCGTGTTTTCAATACGAGCCAGTATCAAACACGGATTCCACGGTCGTGATGAATAGCCAAACCCGCACCCCTAGACCCCTACGAGAGCGGCAAGCAACCCTGCCAATTCTAGAGTTAGGAGACCCGGACTCGACTCCTCGAGTTGGTCTCCCACTGGACTCCAGAACCCGGTTACTTGTGCTCCCCTCCTTGGGTCTATCCTAGTGCGGAAAAGTAAATAATATACAAGAGGTGACAACTTCCGCAACCTGGAAGTGCCCCAATAAAAGAATATTACATATAAGTTTTTACATGAATGAAAATGAAAAACACTCATCTCACATAAAAACCCCCGGCTATTCAAACACGACGATCCAATATAACATATCCAGCAACACATAACATCACATGTCATCAACGTAAGTAAATATGCGCATCCCAATTGTCGTTGACATATAGCAACGAAACCGGCGATATCACATATTACACTTACGGTCACAGAAAAGAAAGTGTAAAACTATAACAGTTGGAATCCGCAACCACCTCAGACATCGCATGCCTGACCAAATGAATTACTTAGACATCACATGCCTAACAATTATAAACCCCGCATTTTAGTCTCATTATCGAAAACACTTTTCAATATCAAGTCGGGCAATTCAACAAGATTCCCGAAAAACTGATCGAATGCTCGTCGCAAACTTCAGTAGACGGCTGCACCCCCGATACCGCCGACGAAGTGCACCAAGGCGGAACACCGCTACCGTGAGCACCCGTACGGATGCTTTTGGCGACAGGGTTCTCCTACAGTCACTTGGTCGGGGCTATGGAGTGAAGCTGTCTATTAAGTTTACTCGGCGAGTATCCGCGTACGCTACGTGATTGCGACGGACTTTTGATCACATCAAAATTCCGTGGCAACCGATCAAGTGAGACTAAACTTCTATGTTTATAACATTCATTTAGTTATCTCATAACTTATTGTGAATTCCAATTATTGTATCCCATTCCAGATAAATAGAAAATGTTAAACTTTCCAATCGAACAATCGAACACCCAAGTTTTCCCGATACAGCTCAACACATGAAATAAGTCTAACAACATTCCGTTCGTGCCTCAGTACCAACGGTCCAGCCGTAGAAGGGTCAAGCCAACGCCTCACATGTGGCACGCCGTACTGCCCCAAACCCGAAGGTTCAAAGGGCAGTTCAAGACGGTCACATAATCGAGTTAAGGTTTGTGTCTTCTAGAGGGACCATCGCGTTACTTGCACTACTTAGAACGTCGTTAAACTACGGAAAAATCCAACACTTGGAAATTTCCCGACAGGGGAAAAATTGGGTATTTATATCCGGTCGAACTTTTTAACATATTCTAAAATTTATCCGGAAAGCCACACAGACAAAATTTGATACCCCGATCGAAACACCGAATCCCCAAATCAACTCAGAAAAATTCAACTCTTGAAAAAATATTAAAAATACCCAGGAAGACCAACACTGGAAACTAGGAGTTACTGTGCAAAAATCGTCTCACAAAACGACAAAACGGCAGCGCTTGCGCCGCACAAGCCAGGCTCGTGCCGCGGAAGCGCGGCGCTTTAAGGGAATTAGGGTTACGAATTGCACAGTTATTCTTATATTTTCCTGCATGTTTTTCTGGATATTTTTAATACTGAAAAATCCCTGTTTTTGAAAATTGGACAGAGAGCAATATTGGTTCGGGGTTTCGGGTTCGTTCGGACTTCAATTTCCGTCTGGACTTCGCCTAAGGCTCTAGCTAGGCTCTGATACCACTGTAGGGTTCCTAGGCACCCCAAGGAGGTCTCACAAGGCATCGAACATGCCATATTAAAATTTTACGGTGCCTACAAACCCTAAACTACGGATCGTCGGCTAGATGTCTAGGCGAAAAAGAACTAGTTAACAAATTAACTAATGAGAATACGGAAATACAACCTTTGTAGATCCGGTCCTCCACCTCCACGGCTCCGCAACGAGGTCGTCTCCGCTGTCCAAATCAAATCCGGGCTCTAGAGTCGGCTTCGTCGGAGAATGGGCAAGCTAGGTCGTCGATGTCCATGCCGAAGATGATCTACGTCGAGGCATCGCTAGATCAAGCTCACAACTTCACCAAGTCATGAAACTTGTGAAGTAAACACACTCTACTACTTGGCAAGAGGTAGAGGATGAAGAAATAGGAAGTGGGTAGACTTTAAAATCGGATTTCTCACTCATTTCCATCACTTGCCATTGATGGGGCAAGCTTTCTTCACTTGAAGAATGAAGAAGATGAAGGAAAATCATATGATAAGTTAAAAGAATAAGAATAGAAAATGAATTCTTATCATAATTTTAACTAGAGTCAAGTGTAGAGAATGAATCATGGTTAGTGGGAATGGTTAGGGTTAAGGATGAGATAAGGATGGTTGACTTGAACAAAGCTTCATGAAGCTTCAACTAAAGAACAAAATAAGCCACCATTCTTTTCTCTTTTCTTTTATTCATTTATCAAAAATAAAAAGGATAATTAAATAAGATAAATGAATAATAAATAATAAACCAAAACCATTTCATTAACCAAGGTTTAATCTTTACACTTGAACCCTAGCAAGACTTGTATCATCAAACATGATACAATCAAGTGCACAAAAGTATATCGCATATACAATGCGCCCATCCGAGTGAGAAAATCCATCTTAAGTAAACCGATACTAGTTGATGCAAAGTAATATATCAAATATATAAATATGCATTAAATCATTAAATCAACACTTGATTCAATGATCCGGTTATGTCGCACACAACCGACTAGTATACAATATATCGGCTTATCGAATCAACGCTTGAATTGATAACTAGGTTATATCGCATACAACCATTCGATATATTTATCGCGAGAATAGAATACGGTATCACATACACGCATTATTCTCGGTCCCGCACATATCTCATATGCGCTCCTATTTCGTTTCGCTTGAGCCAGGAAACCTCTGTGTAGGACTCTAAAGACTCGTCAATACGCCGGCAACGGATGATGATCATATCAAACACCCACAAGCCGCAAGCGGTCTGCTAAACGTAACGGCCACCCGGGTATTGAGCGATCTGAAGATCGACGAGCAAGCCCGCTCACACTCCAGTGAATCCGACCAGTAACACTACCGTACAGTCCGGTCTGATCGTCTGATATGTCGCATATCCCGCCTAGGGGTGGTAAACGTCAGACACCAATAGCTCGATAAGTCGTGTCGATATGAGGTCTATAACTGTTCGAGAAACTACTGGTAACACTTACCAGTAAATCTCAGCAACCCTGGCCAGGGATTTCCTGTTATAGCCAATCGAACACAGCGCAACATCAACCCCCTATACCGGGAGAGACGAATCCCCTCCTATCGCTCATTGCCTCCATGTGACTCGGGACTGTACCCAAAAACCACCGTTTTGCACGCCCTCTTGGACGTGGTAAGATGGAAATCAAAGCACAGTGGGAACCACACAAGACTCTATGACGATCTCGGGTCAACAGACTACTCTGTACCAGTGTCACCAGAGAACTGCCATCTGACGTGAGGTATAATACCATCTGGGAGTTCTCGGCGAGTCCGTCCAGTGTACCCAGTCTCTACTGAGCACCCGTATATCTCCTCTGATGTCAAACACCGATGGATATGGGATCATCCATCGCCCATCTACATGGGTCGAGAAGGTACACGCTAGTCTACTCTGGTGTATCGATGCCCCGTCTCGATACACCCACGACTAGGGACTTTGAAGGATGTACTTATGGACTACCATGTCCCCACTAGTATGATCCGCATCATAGTCCAGGTAGTCAAGTACAGATCCTAAGGGCTTTACCAACATGTAACAGAGAGACAATCAGCATACACGTTAAGGTAAAGTTCAACCAGATAGCATACTATCATGTCGAGCAAGAAAGTCCTCCCTATATATGTCCCAGCATCCACTACAATATACATCCTATGTACAGTAATGGCCTCTAGGGCATACATATAACTAACATCACTGTGCAAAGCTGAAACTATAGAAGCAATCAAAAGAAAAACCGAAGGTGTAGCATCTGCCAGTTATCGCTAAAGAAGTCACTCCCGGTGAAAGGATCTCGGTCTTTTCCTCTTCGAATAAGGTGCAGGATGTTCTACAAGGAACACCGCGATGCAAAGCAAGAACTGTAGCTACCTGTTTTTATTTTGAAATTCGATTCCACAACATCAATTAGGTTTATTTTCTTTCATTAATCTCATTAATGATTGTCCCATCATTTAAGTCCACCTAAACATCACAGATTAATATAACGTACGCTTATGCCATCCGCATTCGCCTCGATGTCCCGTCTGCACCGTTAGGTTAGGTAACTAATGCCAGAGCGAGGCAGGGCTAGCGCGGGTATAAAACATAAGCAACGTCTATATAATATATCATATATACTATATATAATATCTATCTGAACAAATCACATGATCACATCACAGATAACGCAGCAGAAAATATCATATGAAATATTGGATATACTAGGACGTCCATGTTTTCAATACGAGCTAGTATAAAACACGGATTCCACGGTCGTGATGAATAGCCAATCCCACAGCCCTAGACCCCTACGAGAGCGGCAAGCAACCCTACCAATTCCAGGGTTAGGAGACCCGGACTCGACTCCTCGAGATGGTCTCCCACTGAACCCTAGAACCCGGTTACTTGTGCTCCCCTCCTTGGGTCTATCCTAGTGCAGAAAAGTAAATAATATACAAATGGTGACATCATCCGCAACCTGGAAGTGCCCCAATAAAAGAATATTACATACAAGTTTTTACATGAATTAAAATGAAAAACACTCATCTCTCATAAAAACCCACGGCTATTCAAACACGACGATCCAATATAACATATCCAGCAACACATAACATCACATGTCATCAACGTAAGTAAATATGCGCATCCCAGTTGTCGTTGACATATAGCAACGAAACCGGCGATATCACAAATTACACTTACGGTCACAGAAAAGAAAGTGTAAAACTACAACAGTTGGAATCCGAACCTCTTTAGACATCGCATGCCTAATCAAAAGAAATACTTAGACATCGCATGCCTAACAATTATAAACCCCGCATTTTAGTCTCAAAATCGAAAACACTTTTCAATATAAAGTCGAGCAATTCAACAGGATTCCCGACATTCTGATCGAATGCTCGTCGCAAACTTTAGTAGACGGCCGCACCCCCAATACCGCCGACGAAGTGCACTAAGGCGGAACACCGCTGCCGCGAGCACCCGAACGGATGCTTTCGGTGACGGGGTTCTCTTACAGTCACTTGGTCGGGGCTATGGGGCGAGGCTGTCTATTAAGTTTACCCGGCGAGTATCCGCGTACACTACGTGATTGCGACGGACTTTTGATCGCATCAAAATTCCATGGCAACCGATCAAATGAGACTAAACTGCTGTGTTTATAACATTCATTTAGTTATCTCATAACTATTTGTGAATTCCAATTATTGTATCACATTCCGGATAAATAGAAAATGTTAAACTTTCCGATCGAACAATCGAACACCCAAGTTTTCCCGAAACAGCTCAACACATGAAATAAGTTTTAAAACATTCACTTCGTGCCTCAGTACCAACGGTCCAGCTGTAGAAGGGTCAAGCCAACGCCTCACATGTGGCACGCCGTACTGCCCCAAACCCTAAGGTTCAAAGGGCAGTTCAAGACGGTCACATAATCGAGTTAAGGTTTTTTGTCTTCTAGAGGGACCATCGCGTTACTTGCACTACTTGGAACGTCATTAAACTATGGAAAAATCCAACAATTGGAAATTTCCCGGCTGGGGAAAAAGTGGGTATTTATATCTGGTCGAACTTTTTAACATATTCTAAAATTACCCGGAAAAACACATAGAAAAAGTTTGATAATCCGATCGAATTTACGAACTCCCAATACAACCCAGAATATTCAACTCTTGAATAAATATTAAAAAATACCAGAAAATCCAGAACCAAAATATAGGAATTACTGTGCAAAAATTATTGGGCAATGTGACCATACGGCCGCGGAACCGCCGCAGAAGCCATGCTTCTGCCGCTGTTCCACCGCGGTTTCGATGATTCAGGGGCTCGTTTTGCACCATAATTCTTATATCTTCCTGCTGAATTTTTTAAGAATTTTTAATCTGGAAAAACCCAGTTTTTTTTAAAAAATATACAGAGAGCCGTTTTGAATTAGGGTTTCGGGTCGATCGGACTTCTAGCTCCGTCTACGCATCGCCTAAGGCTCTAGCTAGGCTCTGATACCAATGTAGGGTTCCTAGGCACACTAATGAGGTCTTACAAGTGATCAAACATGGCCAATTCAAATTTTTCATATGCCTACAAACCCTAATATGGATCGTTAATTAGATGTATAGGCGATGCAAGCATGTAAACTACTTTATTGCTAAAGGAAAGAGGCTACAACCTTTGTAGATCCGGTCCTCCACCTCCTTGGCTCCGTGTAGACGTCCCTCCGCTGTACTAATCGGAATCCTAGACTCTTGCGGTGGTTTCATCGGAGAAAAGATCGGGCTAGGTCGCCGACTTCGATGCCGAAGATGATCTACGTCGAGGCAGCTCAAGATCAAGCTCCAAGTTCACCAAGTCATAAAACTTGTGAAGAAAACATCCTATACTACTTGGCAAGTGGTAGAGGATGAAGAAATAGGAAGTGGGTTCACTTTAGAATTGGATTTCTCACTCTTTTTCTCAAGTTGCCATTGATGGATACAAGCTTTCTTCTTTGTTGAAGAAGAAGAAGAAGAAGAGAATATGATAAGTATTTGAAAATAGAAAATAAAATGATACTTATCATATTTTCAACCATAGTTAGGTGTAGAGAATAAACTAGGGTTAGGTTGAATGGTTAGGGTTAAGCATGAAACAAAATTGGTGGACTTATTCAAAGCTTCATGAAGCTTCAACTAGAAAACAAATCAAGCCACCATTTCTCTTTATCTTTCAAAATGACTTAATAAATAAATGAATAAGTAAATAAAAACCCTAACCATTAACATAACCATGGTTTAAACTAAACATACACCCAAACATTCATGTATTATCAAACATGATACAATCTTGTGCACAAAAATATATCACATATACAATGTGCATTTCAAGTGAGAAAATCCATTTAAAGTGAACCAATACTAGTTAATGCAAAGTAATATATCAAATATATAATTATACATTAAATCATTAAATCAACACTTGATTCAATGATCCGGTCATGTCGCATATAACCGACCAGTATCCAATGTATCGACTTATCGAATCAATCTTCGATTCGATAACTAGGTTATATCGCATGCAACCAATCGATACATTCAACGCGAGAATAGAATACGGTATCACATACACGCATTATTCTCGGTCCCGCACATATCTCATATGCGCTCCTATTTCGTTTCGCTTGAGCCAGGAAACCTCTGTGTAGGACTCTAAAGACTCGTCAATACGCCGGCAGCAGGTGATGATCATATCAAACACCCACAAGCCGCAAGCGGTCTGCTAAACGTAACGGCCACCCGGGTATTGAGCGATCAGAAGATCGACGAGCAAGCCCGCTCACACTCCTGTAAATCCAACCAGTAACACTTACCGTACAGTCCGGTCTGTTCGTCTGATATGTCGCATATCTCGCCTAGGGGTGGTAAACGTCAGACCCTAGTAGCTCGATAAGTCATGCCGATATAAGGTCCATAACATGTGTGAAACTACTGATAACACTTACCAGTAGATCACTGCAACCCTGGCCAGGGATTTCCAGTTATGGCCAGTCGAGCATAGCGCAACATCAACCCCCAATACCGGGAGAGACGAATCCCCTCCTATCGCTCATTGCCTCCATGTGAATCGGGACTGTACCCAAAAACCACATGTTTGCACGACTCAGTAGAGCCGCGGTAGGGTGGAAATCAAAGCATAGTAGGAGACACACAAGACTCTATGACGATCTCGGGTCAACAGACTAAGTTGTACCAGTGTCACCAGAGAACTGCCATCTGACGTGAAGTATAATACCATCTCGGAGTTCTCGGCGAGTCCGTTCAGTGTAACCAGTCTCCACTGAGCACCCACATACCATCTCCGATGTCAAACACCAATGGATATGGGATCATCCATCGCCCATCACATGGGTCGAGAAGATATACGCTAGTCTACTCTGGAATATCGATGCCCCGTCTCGATATTCCCACGACTAGGAACATTGAAGGATGTACTCATAGACTACCCAGGCCCCACTAGTATGATCTGCATCATAGTCCTGGAAGTCAAGTACACATCCTAAGGGCTTTATCAACATGTAACAGAGAGACAGAAAGTATACATGTTAAGATAAAGAGCAACCAGATACCGTCCTATCATGTCGAGCATGAAAGTCCTACTTATATATGTCCCAGCATCCACTACAATATACATCCAATATATAGTAATGGCCTCTAGGGCATACATATAACTAACACAGCCGTCAGTACGTCGTACTTGAGATAGTATGCGGGTGCTCGTTAGGTTACGAGTACACTGGACAGGACTCGTCGGGAACTGTTGGTTGGTATTATACCTATCGTCAGTTATCAGTTCCCAGGTGACATGAGTACAGCTTAGTCCGCTGACTTGATACTGTCACTTCGCCTCGAGTGTGTTCCCACTGTACTTTGATTAGTACCCTACCACGGCTCAAAGGAGTCGTGCAAACAGGTAGCACTTGGAGGAAGTGATGGTTAGACAGGATTCGTCTCTCCCGGTATTGGGGGTTGACATCGCGCTGTGTCCAGGAAAGCCATTACACAAGTAGTCCCTGGCCAGGGCAAGCGAGATATACTGGTTGGTTTCCAGTGTTATCTCAGGGTGTTCTGGGCTACACTCCGACACGACTTGTACCGCTATTAGGGGACTGACGTTTACCGCCCTCCTAGGCCCGCCATGCGATGTATCAGACGAACAGACCGGACTGTACGGAGACTTTCATATTCAGGCTCAGTAGGAGTTCAGATGGGTTCACCTCGTCAGTCTTCTTATCGGCATCTACATGGGGACCGTTACGTACAGCTAGTGCCGCTTGCGGTCTGTGGTTAAACCCACTGCCAGCGTAGTGTCGAGTCTTTAGAGTCCCACACAGAGGGTTATTCGCCTTTAGGCAAAATGAGTAGAGGTCGCATGGTTTTGCGACAGGGTTCATTCACATCCGTGCACTTGTGCACGTTTTCTGTCCGGACGGCTTATACTAGCGGGCTTTGGTTTAAGCCGGATCCTAGTATATGATTTGGGATTGGTTTTGTCACGTCCCGAAAGTATGGAATATGACCGGCAATTAGACTACAAACGTCTCAAGGCGTACGTACTCTAAGTAAGCCGAACCCAGAAATCCAAACCATGAAAAGTAGTAGAGAATAGGAAGAACCATATCAAATCAACCTGTAAGCAACATAATATACAACGCCTAAAGGCGAGGATCACAACAGAACAGGAAACTCCAACCAGCAAGAAATCCATAGAAATATAACGCACGACTCTAAGGTCGAAAGAATAAACATCACTGGTCTCTATCTCAAATAAGTACATGTTTGGTTGATGGAACTTCTAGATACAACTGAGATATAATATACAAGGTATAACGATGGGTATGATACAATAAAACCCACCTACTAGCAAGTCACCCGAAAGGAACAGTGCCCGCAAAGCCGTAATGAAACCCGTACGGCAACACCTGCAAGAAACTGGGGCACAACGGGGGTGAGTTGCCAACTCGTGAGTAGAAAAAGATCTACGAATAGAAAATTGCATGTATGACGCAATCCTAGGTCATACGATCAAAATATATAATCCTCAAATATAAAATAACCAGCAACCTATACAATGGCTAGGGTAACTAGCTAACCCAAATGTAATCCCATGTATCCGTGTCAGTGCATCAGGTGGCAATGTATCATATGAATGATGTATGAATGCATGAAACAAAATGCATGTACTGAAGAAAACTGCTTTCATAAAGCTGTGCGATTTCTGTATTTTTAAAATGAGGTATCATAATGAAATCAGCATAAAACAGTGCCTAGCATCGGCACAAAACATAAACCTCAATATCTCGATATCTCTGTATCATAATCTCTGTACCTCAATATCTCAAATCTCAGTGTCTCAATCATAATATCCAGGGCGCCGTCAGTCCAGATCGGCCCCTACCATCCATCTCATGACTACGACGGTATCCTCCGGATATCCGACGTGTCGGGTAAAATCACCGGTCGGTAGTACTCCCCTGCCAGGCTCAACGCCATCTCCTGCGATCTTCTTTCCCCGGGATACCGCACCGGGCCCACCATGTACCCGAAACAGTTCATCCGCCTCCTCGAATCGGGTCTTGAAATCCATCAGCAAAACTCATGGTGGACGACTCATACATCATGGAAAAACCGCATTTATTTAAAAAGAGAGAAAGCAGTATATATATGTTTTGCGGTTTTCCTCCAAATCCAGAAAATCTCATGGAAACCCGAATCCAATCATCAATAGCATGCAAAATCATGAATATGAGCATGAGAATCCATGAATGCGGCATATAATGAATAGCAGTATGCATGAAGTGACAAGTAATAACTACAATGTCAAGCTGGTATATATGGCAAGTACACTAATATCATGTCACTGCGAGCTATCAAGCTAAATCAAGCAATAATATTCTCTAAGTGTGCGTGACATGGCAATTACCGATGAAGATGTGTGTGCCCCGGCAAATAAGTGTACGTGGTACATACGCATCATCGGTAATGGTGCTGGTGTCCTAACAGCATGATATCAATGGAATATAAATCACAATAGTATGCGATGCGGAGCAACAATAATAACATGCGGGAGCTGAAATACTGAACACCGTGATCGCTAAACTGCATCTAATGTCATAAAAGTCATATAGCTACACCACTATAAGGCTGAGCTAAAGCCAACAGTAGGTAAGGGAAACCGCCTAACCTCTGAGTCGATACATATATATATATATATATATATATACATATATATATATAGTCGGTGATATCGCCTCGATAATATCACATCCGATAACATATCTCTATAATCGGTTATTCCCAAATCAAGAGTGCGGATCAAACATCAATTATAGCTCGTACGTAAATCCGTCGTAAGGCATCCCAATCTGGGTACGGGTCAATATCACATTCGTCATATCATTCATCAGGTATTCTCTTTATCAAGTATTATAATCTGGGTACTGACCTATGTCTAGTACAATGCTAATATCATCACTATACTCAAGATCTGACTACTGATCGACAGTCTCGTATAAATCGATATCATCATCACATATCATCACAAGGAGTATACATCGCCGAATGCGGCCTATCATACTAATCTTGTCATATCATATCAAATCATATCCTATTTCGTATCATCATCACGTGTCGATCATTTAAATATATCACTATTCCTATAGCATTATCATCTCAAAATCCGCTAAAGCATCAAGCCGTATTTAAATTACGAATTTTACTATATCACCGATATCATACACTCAGCTCAACCTCATCGACTCATCTCAATCCCATGTATCATCCTCAAATCCGTATGCGAACACGTGGTCCTATATCCATGTGAACACATAACTATAGGGAATCCTAAAAGCACATATGAATAAAGATATATGCAAGTATGTATGTGTGTATGTGTATGTATAGTGCACCCACTACCATAGGGTTCCGCGATACTAAATCATCCAAGCACTGCAATTATCCATCCTAAACATCAATAATTTCCCAAACAACATGTAATAAATTGCTGGTGTGTATATGCATCCGTATACATCACCACGGACTGCGGGGGTGCTATACGCCATCCACCCGACTTCTCCCCGTAGATATAAATCTACTCACCTTGTTATATGCGTGCCGGTGCCGATGTCGCCATTTGCATCTCCAACGCCTCGACGCCACGTGGGGTACCTACAAGGATATCACACGCTAAAACACATGAAAACTATGTCGGAAACCAAAATGGTACACGCTACGCTCATAGGTAAAAACCTGTAGCCTTGCGTGCAAACACAGCCAATGCTCACTGGTCGTTGGCGTTCAAACGCCACCCGACGGAAACGAATCATCGAATACCCAAAATCCATACGAAAAAAAGTCGTAAATCATAGACCAACTCATGAAAATCAACCCAGATTCTACCCTAACTGGAATCAGTCAAAACTAAACATACCCAAGGTCAAGTTTACATGAAATAGGGTTGTGCACGCAAAACGAGACAGTTTCACCCAGGTCTGACTGCAAATTGCGGCCAGAAGGAATTAAATGGCGGCCCAAAATGGTGGTTGGGGATAGGGTTTTGGGTGTTGCTTTCTATCTGCCTGCACATTCTACTGCCAAGTCAAATTTATTTTAGGAGGTCCGGGTTGATAGCAGTTTCCAGAAAGGTCAATAAGTCGACAAAATGCTGAATTACGCCAAGTATAACAAATCTGGTATTTTGGTGAAATTTGGAACAAATCTTGGTTAAACTGGTCTTAACAACACCTAGTAAAGCTATACTAACAATCAAAACCAACACTTGGTCAAGTCTCACTCAAATTCTCCTAAACTAGCACTAATCTTCAATATAACACTAAATTTCAGCTAGACAACTATAACTTTGCAAGTTAGGAGTTGGGTTGTGAGATTATACCTCAAGGAACCTTAGATGAAGGAGAAGGGAAGAAGGAAGGACTGTGCTGCATGCTGAGCTGCTGTAGTCAAGAGAGAGGTGAGTGTGAGTGAGTGAGGAAAGATGTGATAAATGAGAGGGAATGGTATGTGTGAGAGGGGGGTGAAAGAACACAAGGGATTATAGAATGGAATGGATCATGGCTCACCCTAACCACCTCTCTTTCTCTCTTAAAGTTGCTTGCTCAAGCCGACAAGGCTCTCCCCCTCTCACCTACCTATAAGTCAACCTCTACCCTAATCAACTTTAAACAAAACCACACCCTTAATTAAACTAATTATCTTTACCAAGAGGTTACCCAATTAACCTAATCAAATGGTTCAACCCACCATGGTCATCTAAACATGGTCCAACCCTAGGCTACCATGACCAAAATAAGAAACAGGTGTAACAAGTGTAGAAAATGATATGTGCACATTTTGCACAAAAGTCCAAAAATACAAATTAGCGATTTTTAATCACGGTTAACACCAAAATAGCATTTACGTAACCATAAAAGCTTAAAAATGACATATTTCCACAAAATACCCTATTTTAGAATTTTCCATAATTTTCTCCGGAATTTTCACCATTTATCGGTATTTAATTATACCGACTATTAAAATATTCATTAAAAATTAATATTAAATTATGAAAATTCCCAAAAATAATATTTTATTTTTTGAAATGTTACAGTCTTCCCCCCTTAAAGAAATTCGGTCCCCGAATTTAAATTTAAACCCTCAATTTGTAAAACATTTCAATAAAATGTCCAAGTTAATGGGGCTCCGAAATCATCAATACATAAAAGGCATCATAGCGCAATACATGCGCATGAGTAACGAGCAGATAACTCGAAAAAAAAACTCCGTCAAGCGTCTCGCAATCATCGGAGTCAAGGTGAAAACACGAATGCCAAATCCAAGGCAAAACTGATATGCCAGAAATCGAAACTATACATGTAAATATATGAAGGAAATGCATGCCAAAATTCGTTAAAGTCGATATACAATGCGCCTAACACTGCACCGCGGCGGACATCTTTATAAGAAAATTGCCATATACGTATATATCTTTTGTTTAATATGCGCGTTCCGCCGTTTTGAAAACAATTTAGAAGGGTTCCCTATTTTAAACGTTTCGTGTCGTATCGGACACGTATGTAAATAATGAGACTATAGCTCGCTTTTGGAAATCCCTTTGAAATCTATCAATGCATGCAAAATATATCCAGGCACTGTCCTCTGACTAGTCCTGCTCAGTACGAAAATAAATCACATCAACTCAAAAATGTACTGCTCCATAAGAAATCAGTCCCAAAAAGTGCATATGAAAACCCTGTGCGTCCGGTGCGCACGGAAATCAAAATCCATACATGTGCCAAGCAGGTGCACAAAAACAACATCAAGGTGCAACGGGTGTGCACGCAACATCAGTCGTAGGCAACGTGAGTGCCTGACCGCAAAATCAGGTGCATCTGACATGCACGAAAAATCTCGATTTAGTGCATCTGGTGTGCACCAAATCGCATCTCATAACCTGCGCCCAACATGCGCTAAAAATCCAAATCCGGTGCACCCATCATGCACGAATTCATGAAATCCAATGTCAAGCGCCGATCATGCGCAAAATCCAATCAGGTGTACAAAGTGCACAAAACAAATACCGAGCATCACCATCGAAATCGACGTCCAGTGCAACTAAGTGCACAAAATGCAAATCTCTGCACTGCAAGCATATGTGAACTATACCAAGTGCAAAACGAAATCGTGTGCGTGCTTACGTACAAAATCATCTCAAATGTCTAAACCCCATAAAATCACAAACATGTGAAACCAAGGCACGAAAAAAATATCAAGTGCAATACTGTGCAAAAATCGTAAATCCTCAGTCATCAAAACCAAATCAGGCGAATAAATCGCCCAAAACATCGAAATCAAGTATGGCAAAGTAGTCCCGCTCAAGCGCATCCTCCAAGAATCTCTGGCCAACTGTCGTGGTCATCATAGCATATCTCGTCGACGATCCTGAACTCTGGCCTGCTGGTGTTCATAACATGACCACTCCTGGGTCCAAGTCTTCTCTGTGAATTACTAATCTCACGATCCATCGACTCATCGACCCTGTCAGGTGTGCTAACGGGGACGATTCCGTTTTGGCACTTCTCTGGTCATTTCTCGGTCAATCATCGCGGTCACTCGAAAAGCAGCATGTCACTGGTGTCGGCCTCTGGCTCTCTGAATGCACGTGACACATCTGATCCTGGGTGCAAGTATCATTGCAGCGGTATCCTGGAATGAATCCTGCTCAAGGTCTCTTCCAAGTCTCATCTCTGCCAATCGTCCAGAAGTCATCGTCCTTTTCTATATCTGATCCTTGCTCTGGAATGGCTGCATACTCATCGCTACTCCTTTTGGAAGATATACCCAATATTATGCCTCGGCAAGCGTATTGCATCTTTGATGTCGGCGGGGTGGAACGTCATCATATCCAGATCTTGTACGAACCTCTTACTCCACTTTTCTCTAATATCGACTGCTTCGGACTCGTCTCGTCGTGGCTGCATGGACTGAGCTCCAATGGCTATCCTCGTATCTGGAGTCTCCCAAAAAATGCATCTCACCACCTAGCATCCAAATTAAGTCGAGCCATCCGATCGATTTGTCAAAATCACATAATCCCCCAAGAGCTCAACATCTTGGGTACAGTATAATAGTATCGAGTACATACCCCAGCATCGGTGGTCCAGCCGTAGAAGGGCAAACCCAAGCCTCACTAATGGCGCCGCAGAACTGCCGCAAACCCTAAGGTTCAAAGGCTTTCACACGGTCATTAAGTCGAGTTAGGTTTTCATTCTTTTAGAGGGACCATAGAATTGCCTGCATGTCTTTCCGAGTACTTTAAACTTGGAATAGTAGGTTTCTGACATTCGATCATCTCTGTCGACTCTCAACGTCTCCGCGTGAAGTCGTCTCTAGCTGGAATCAATCTATCTGATGACCTCGCATCGGGGTAGCGAACGATCCACATGTCCTAGTCATTCATCCTCGGTGACTAGCGACCTTCTATCATCTCTTAGTACAATCTCATACTACATGTTGGGTCCATGTTACCTCTCCCGGTACTTTCGGGGTTGCGGAAACGGTAAAACAAAAAATTTTCTGGACTTGGCAACATGGACCGTAAAAGCCGGATCTTTGCTAAACAATACACTAGCATCCTAACTAGAGATATATCTACTCGGTTAGGGGTTATACCTCAACTTGAACTCCTTCTCTTCTTGTTGTTCTTCTCCTTGCTTGCTCCAAGGGTTGATCCGGACTTTGGTCACTCAACTTGAACTCCTTCTCTTCTTGTTGTTCTTCTCCTTGCTTGCTCCGATGGTTGATCCGGACTTTGGTCACCTCCGCGGCCTCCTTGAGTCGAAGACGATCCACCCGAGAGATGTGCACCGAGCTCCACCTCGAGCCGAGATAACTAGGGCAAAGAGATTGCTGGTCTAAAAGCCCTAGGTTGTGTAGAAGTGATGAAGGGATGGATTTTTCTTTATGAAATCTTTATCTCTCAACACATGAGATCAAAAGATCAAAACAAGAGGAGGAGGAAGAAGAAGGAGGAAGGCTAGCAACCATGGAGCTTTTCTTTTCTTTTCACTTAAAAAACCAAGAGAGAGAATGAGAATAAGCAAATGAAAAACTTAACCAAGAGAAAACCCAACCATGGTTGCAATAATGCAAAAAACATTATCATTACTAATCCCATCAAGATAAAGTTGATGGCTACAAATGACATGACCATTATCATTACAAAAGAAAAAGAAAACCAAAGAATACTTTAGATCTTTCAAGAAGATCCTAGTCAACTTTGGTCAAATGGTCAACAAAGTCAAGATGGTCAAATGGTCAATGTAATTAGCCATAACATAATTATCAATGAAAGGATTAGTAAATAATGTCCCCGGCTCATAATGGTTTTGACCAAACGAACTGTCAAAACCCTAATGAGTCCGCCTCAAAATGGTTTTGACCGAATCAACTGTCAAAACCCTAATGAGCCCGCCACATAACGGTTTTGGCCGAACCAACTGCCAAAACCCTAATGAGGCACCTCCTCCTTCATCACTCCGGAAAACTGTGCATACACACCTACATCCGTATTCCGTAGAATGCGGATGCGCAGAAGACAAAACAAATCCATCCGTGCAATACTAGGATCTGGCTTAAACGAAAGCCCACTAGTACTGCCTGCCCGAACACCATACGCACACAAGTGTACGTAAGTGATCGCAGCCCTGCCGTAAAACCATACGGCCTCTACACGTTTCGCTCAGTGCAGGGAAACTCTCTGTGTGGGACTCTAAAGACTCGACACTACGCTGGCAGTGGGTTTAACCACAGACCGCAAGCGGCACGAGCTGTGCGTAACGGTCCCCAGGTAGATGTCGACAAGAAGGCCGATGAGGTAAACCCATCCGAACTCCTACTGAGTCTGTATGTGACAATCTCCGTACAGTCCGGTCTGTTCGTCTGATACATCGCATGTCGGGCCTAGGGGGCGGTAAACGTCAGTCCCCCCAAAGCGGTACAAGTTGTGTCGGAGTGAAGCCCAGAACACCCTGAGATAACACTGGAAACCTACCAGTATGCCTCGCTTGCCCTGGCCAGGACTACACGTGTAATGGCTCTCCTAGACACAGCGCGATGTCAACCCCCAATACCGGGAGAGACGAATCCTGTCTAACCGTCACTGCCTCCAAGTGCTTCGGGACTGCTCCCAACTACTACCTGTTTGCATGACTCAGTAGAGCCATGGTAAGGTAGTAATCAAAGAACAGTGGGAACACACTCGAGGCGAAGTGACAGTGTCAAGTCAGCGGACTAAGCTGTACTCATGTCACCTGGGAACTGATAACTGACGATAGGTATAATACCAACCATCAGTTCCCGACGAGTCCTGTCCAGTGTACTCGTAACCTAACGAGCACCCGTATACTATCTCAAGTACGGCGTACTGACGGCTGTGGGACAGACCGTCTCCAGTGCTGGGATGAGAAGCGCATACGCTAGTCTACTCCGGAGTATCGATGCCCTATCTCGATACTCCCACGACTAGGGACGAGTATAAGGATGTGCTTGTAGATTACCCAGCCCCCACGAGTGTGATCGCCATCACAACGCCGGTAATCAAGCAAAGATCCTAAGGGCTCTACTAATGCGTATAGGTGATATAATGAATAAACACACATGTACACATTAAAGCAGAGACAAACCAAGTAGCATACTACTATATCGATCAAGATTGTCTATACAACTGTGAATATCCCAAGCATCCATCAAGTAATATACATACTAGTATGATACAGTAATGGCCTCTAGGGCATATACACCAACAATACAATAGCTCCAACATCTGGGGCGATATCTCGTCGTTCGCAGCAAAACTAGCTCGCTCGTCTGCACGCTGAACCGTGCCTCAATCATCATGAGTAAGCAATACACCAACGGTCATCAAAATCTGGCTGGCCTCTGTCAGTGGCTCAATCCTCTGGCGCTGATCTGCACGTACGAGTAATCTCATACAGTGATCCATCCAACGCTCGTGGCGCAAACACAATCAAAAGACACATCTCTGCAATCGTGTGTCACCAGAATTATGCTCTGGTCAGTCCTCGTTCATGACGAGCTCATGCTGACCACAACTCTAGCCGTAGCTCTCCTTGCCCGTAATCGTGGCTGCAAAACCATACTGGTACCGATGAGGCTGGATCAGGAATGAATATGATACTGAATCAAAGAAATGTACATCCTAAGGCTTCTTAAGTGGAGTGGCGTGTCGTAAATATGCCGCGGAACATACCAACGGTACGTCACTCTACTTTAGTCACCTATTCCATCAACCAAGGGTCATCCTACGCTCCGATGGTAAAACCTAACGCTTTGATACCAATTTTGTCACGTCCCGAAAGTACGGAATATGACCAGCACTTAGACTACGAACGTCTCAAGGCGTACGTACTCTAAGTAAGCCGAACCCAGAAATCCAAACCAAGAAAAGTAGTAGAGAATAGGAAGAACCATATCAAATCAACCTGTAAGCAACATAATATACAACGCCTAAAGGCAAGGATCACAACAGAACAGGAAACTCCAACCAGCAAGAAATCCATAGAAATATAACGCACGACTCTAAGGTCGAAAGAATAAACATCACTGGTCTCTATCTCAAATAAGTACATGTTTGGTTGATGGAACTTCTAGATACAACTGAGATATAATATACAAGGTATAACGATGGGTATGATACAATAAAACCCACCTACTAGCAAGTCACCCGAAAGGAACAGTGCCCGCAAAGCCGTAATGAAACCCGTACGGCAACACCTGCAAGAAACTGGGGCACAACGGGGGTGAGTTGCCAACTCGTGAGTAGAAAAAGATCTACGAACAGAAAATCGCATGTATGACGCAATCCAAGGTCATACGATCATAATATATAATCCTCAAATATAAAATAACCAGCAACCTATACAATGGCTAGGGTAACTAGCTAACCCAAATGTAATCCCATGTACCCGTGTCAGTGCATCAGGTGGCAATGTATCATATGAATGATGTATGAATGCATGAAACAAAATGCATGTACTGAAGAAAACTGCTTTCATAAAGCTGTGCGATTTCTGTATTTTTAAAATGAGGTATCATAATGAAATCAGCATAAAACAGTGCCTAGCATCGGCACAAAACATAAACCTCAATATCTCGATATCTCTGTATCATAATCTCTGTACCTCAATATCTCAAATCTCAGTGTCTCAATCATAATATCCAGGGCGCCGTCAGTCCAGATCGGCCCCTACCATCCATCTCATGACTACGACGGTATCCTCCGGATATCCGACGTGTCGGGTAAAATCACCGGTCGGTAGTGCTCCCCTGCCAGGCTCAACGCCATCTCCTGCGATCTTCTTGCCCCAGGGTACCGCACCGGGCCCACCATGTACCCGAAACGGTTCATCCGCCTTCTCGAATCGGGTCTCGAAATCCATCAGCAAAACTCATGGTGGACGACTCATACATCATGGAAAAACCGCATTTATTTAAAAAGAGAGAAAGCAGTATATATATGTTTTGCGGTTTTCTTCCAAATCCAGAAAATCTCATGGAAACCCGAATCCAATCATCAATAGCATGCAAAATCATGAATATGAGCATGAGTATCCATGAATGCGGCATATAATGAATAGCAGTATGCATGAAGTGACAAGTAATAACTACAATGTCAAGCTGGTATATATGGCAAGTACACTAATATCATGTCACTGCGAGCTATCAAGCTAAATCAAGCAATAATATTCTCTAAGTGTGCGTGACATGGCAATTACCGATGAAGATGTGTGTGCGCCGGCAAATAAGTGTACGTAATACATACGCATCATCGGTAATGGTGCTGGTGTCCTAACAGCATGATATCAATGGAATATAAATCACAACAGTATGCGATGCAGAGCAACAATAATAATATGCGGGAGCTGAAATACTGAACACAGTGATCTCTAAACTGCATCTAATGTCATAAAAGTCATATAGCTACACCACTATAAGGCTGAGCTAAAGCTAACAGTAGGTAAGGGAAACCGCCTAACCTCTGAGTCGATACATATATATATATATACATATATATATAGTCGGTGATCTCGCCTCGATAATATCACATCCGATAACATATCTCTATAATCGGTTATTCCCAAATCAAGAGTGCGGATCAAACATCAATTATAGCTCGTACGTAAATCCGTCGTAAGGCATCCCAATCTGGGTACGGGTCAATATCACATTCGTCATATCATTCATCAGATATTCTCTTTATCAAGTATTATAATCTGGGTACTGACCTATGTCTAGTACAATGCTAATATCATCACTATACTCAAGATCTGACTACTGATCGACAGTCTCGTATAAATCGATATCATCATCACATATCATCACAAGGAGTATACATCGCCGAATGCGGCCTATCATACTAATCTTGTCATATCATATCAAATCATATCCTATTTTGTATCATCATCACGTGTCGATCATTTAAATATATCACTATTCCTATAGCATTATCATCTCAAAATTCGCTAAAGCATCAAGCCGTATTTAAATTACGAATTTTACCATATCACCGATATCATACACTCAGCTCAACCTCATCGACTCATCTCAATCCCATGTATCATCCTCAAATCCGTATGTGAACACGTGGTCCTATATCCATGTGAACACATAACTATATGGAATCCCAAAAGCACATATGAATAAAGATATATGCAAGTATGTATGTGTGTATGTGTATGTATAGTGCACCCACTACCCTAGGGTTCCGCGATACTAAATCATCCAAGCACTGCAATTATCCATCCTAAACATCAATAATTTCCCAAACAACATGTAATAAATTGCTGGTGTGTATATGCATCCGTATACATCACCACGGACTGTGGGGGTGCTATACGCCATCCACCCGACTTCTCCCCGTAGATATAAATCTACTCACCTTGTTATATGTATGCCGGTGCCGATGTCGCCATTTGCATCTCCAACGCCCCAGCGCCATGTGGGGTACCTACAAGGATATCACACGCTAAAACACATGAAAACCATGTCGGAAACCAAAATGGTACACGCTACGCTCATAGGTAAAAACCTGTAGCCTTGCGTGCAAACACAGCCAATGCTCACTGGTCGTTGGCGTTCAAACGCCACCCGACGGAAACGAATCATCGAATACCAAAAATCCATACGAAAACAAGTCGTAAATCATACGCCAACTCATTAAAATCAACCCAGATTATACCCTAACTGGAATCAGTCAAAACGAGACATACCCAGGGTCAAGTTTACATGAAATAGGGTTGTGCACGCAAAACGAGACAGTTTCACCCAGGTCTGGCCGCAAATTGCGGCCAGAAGGAATTAAATGGCAGCCCAAAAATGGTGGTTAGGGCTAGGGTTTTGGGTGTTAGTTTCTATCTTCCTGCACATTCTACTGCCAAGTCAAATTTATTTTAGGAGGTCCGGGTTGATAGCAATTTCCAGAAAGGTCAATAAGTCGACAAAATGCTTAATTACGCCAAGTATAACAAATCTGGTATTTTGGTGAAATTTGGAACAAATCTTGGTTAAACTGGTCTTAACAACACCTTGTAAGGCTATACTAACAATCAAAACCAACACTTGGTCAAGTCTCACTCAAATTCTCCTAAACCAGCACTAATCTTCAATATAACACTAAATTTCAGCTAGACAACTATAACTTTGCAAGATAGGAGTTGGGTTGTGAGATTATACCTCAAGGAACCTTAGATGAAGGAGAAGGGAAGAAGGAAGGACTGTGCTGCATGCTGAGCTGCTGTAGTCAAGAGAGAGGTGAGTGTGAGTGAGTGAGGAAAGATGTGATAAATGAGAGGGAATGGTATGAGTGAGAGGGGGGTGAAAGAACACAAGGGATTATAGAATGGAATGGATCATGGCTCACCCTAACCACCTCTCTCTCTCTCTTAAAGTTGCTTGCTCAAGCCAACAAGGCTCTCCCCCTCTCACCTACCTATAAGTCAACCTCTACCCTAATCAACTTTAAACAAAACCACACCCTTAATTAAACTAATTATCTTAACCAAGAGGTTACCCAATTAACCTAATCAAATGGTTCAACCCACCATGGTCGTCTAAACATGGTCCAACCCTAGGCTACCATGACCAAAACAAGAAACAAGTGTAACAAGTGTAGAAAATGATATGTGCACATTTTGCACAAAAGTCCAAAAATACAAATTAGCGATTTTTTATCGCGGTTAACACCAAAATAGCATTTACGTAACCATAAAAGCTTTAAAATGACATATTTCCACAAAATACCCTATTTTAGAATTTTCCATAATTTTCTCCGGAATTTTCACCATTTATCGGTATTTAATTATACCGACTATTAAAATATTCATTAAAAATTAATATTAAATTATGAAAATTCCCAAAAATAATATTCTATTTTTTGAAATGTTACAGGTTTTATCTCTTTGTATTCGTGTTCCTCGGATCACGGATACGGGTGCGTATGCACAGTTGACTAAGACAGAGGGAGAGGACTTTGATTAGGGTTGATGACCATTGTCATTTTCATAACCCTAATGCTTATGTGTGTATTGTGATTAATTGATATTAGTTAATTATAATTGTGCATGGTTAGGGTTGTTGACCATTTGACTATCTTGACTTGTTGACTTAGGTTGACATGTTGACCATCATCATTCCATATGAAAGATGCTCTTTGATCCTTGCAATTTGCATTTAATATGAAATGATAATGGTCAAGTCTTGATTAACCATGACAATTATCTTAGCTAATTATCTATTTTTATAATTCACCCATATATGTTAGAATGGTTCATTTTTCTTCTCATTCTATCATTCTAGTTCTCTCTCCTCCTCTTCCTCTCTCTCTAGCTCTCCCCTCTCATGAGTTGAGAAACACTTGAGCTTGAGATAAATCACTCTAAAATACTCTCTACTCTTTTCTAAGGTTCTAGGATTAGCACTCCAAGCATCTTAGTTACTTCTAGTTTGAAGTTGAAGCCAAAGGTTGAGGCTCTCGGGTGGATCCTTCTTCGACTAGAGAAGACGAGAAGGAGATCACTTCCGTTCACTCCAAGGAGCAAGGAGAGAAGGACATAAAGCCCTAGGTATAACCTCTCTTCAAAGTAGCTAAACTCCTTTTAGCTTTTTAGTTAGTTTTTGTTTAGCAAAGATCCTCCTTTAGTTAGTCCATGTTGCCTAGTGCTATAAAAATCTGATTTTTATACCGTTTCCGTCTCCCCGCAAGCACCGGGGTGGGCAACGTGGACTTACAGTGGTATCAGAGCCTAACTAAACATAAACTAGCTAGTTAGTAAAGTGTATAGAAGTTCGATCGGTAAAAATCGCAAAACTAAAATTTCAAAACCCTAAGTTTTTGTTGATTTTTTTTCTGCTCTGAAAATAATAAATCATACTTCAAAAATCGGCCCAGGGTTTTGTCAAGAAGCACACCAAAAACGATCCAGTGAACCGTTCAAAGCGTCGCGGTTCCGCGGCAAGAACATGCCTCTTGCCGCAGATCCGCGGCCGAGTGGACTCGATTGTGGACCGAGTTTGGTGCAGTATTCTTCTGTTAAGGTTTTGGGATTTTTAAAATATTTTATTTCTGCCCAGATTTTCCAGAATAGAAATTTGTATTTGGGGTGGCTATAAATCCGTATTTTTGATCGAACTTCACTATACTTTGACTAATGGGTTATATCTGTGATGTTTATATATATTGAACGTCTGCTAATCGCTATACATCGATTAGTGGGGGTTATACATATCTGTGATCTGTAATGATTATTGGTTTGTATATATGAACTCGGTGGATTGTCACGGATGAATAGCCGGGGTGGATGTGAGATGAGAGTTTCTTTTTCTTTCATTCATGTAACATGTAATTTGATGTAATATTATTTGTATGGCCGCACAACCGGGTCGGGGTTGTAGCCGTCATTGTATAATTTCTTTTTACTGTTTTTGCTCCTAGGATAGACCCATAGTGGGGTGCACAAACTACCGGGTATCTCGAAGTGCCGAGTAGCCTACTCACTGTTAGTGTATATGCCCTAGAGGCCATTACTGTATCATACTAGTTTGTATATTACTTAATGGAAGCTTGGGATATTCACCTTGTATAAACAATCTTGCTCAATATAGTAGTATGCTACTTGGTTTGTTTCTACTTCAATGTGTACATGTGTTTATTTTAGTATATCACCTATACGCATTAGTGGAGCCCTTAGGATCTTTGCTTGATTACCAGCGTTGTGATGGCAATCACACTAGTGGGGGCTGGGTAATCTGTAAGCACATCCTTATACAGGTCCCTAGTCGCAGGACTATCGAGACAGGGCATCGATACTCCGGAGTAGACTAGCGTATGCGCTTCTCATCCCAGTATGGGAGATGGTCTGTCCCACAGCCATCAGTACGTCGTACTGGAGATAGTATACGGGTGCTCGTTGGGTTACGAGTACACTGGACAGGACTCGTTGGGAACTGACAGGTTGGTATTATACCTATCGTCAGTTATCAGTTCCCAGGTGACATGAGTACAGCTTAGTCCGCTGACTTGACACTGGCACTTTGCCTCGAGTGTGTTCCTACTGTACTTTGACTACTACCCTACTATGGCTCAAAGGACTCGTGCAAACAGGTGGTAGTTGGGTGCAGTCCCGAAGCACTTGGAGGCAGTGCCGGTTAGACAGGATTCGTCTCTCCCGGTATTGGGGGTGGACATCGCGCTGTGTCTAGGAGAGCCATTACACGAGTAGTCCCTGGCCAGGGCAAGCGAGATATACTGGTAGGCTTCCAGTGTTATCTCAGGGTGTTTTGGGCTTCACTCC
Organism: Agapanthus africanus; assembly: GCA_030015575.1. NCBI lineage: Eukaryota > Viridiplantae > Streptophyta > Magnoliopsida > Asparagales > Amaryllidaceae > Agapanthus > Agapanthus africanus. The sequence goes on along the minus strand of JASDDO010000026.1, from coordinate 210,758,383 downwards.
GACACGACTTGTACCGCTATTGGGGGACTGACGTTTACCGCCCCCTAGGCCCGACATGCGATGTATCAGACGAACAGACCGGACTGTACGGAGAATGTCACATTCAGACTCAGTAGGAGTTCAGATGGGTTTTACCTCGTCAGTCTTCTTATCGGCATCTACCTGGGGACCGTTACGCACAGCTAGTGCCGCTTGCGGTCTGTGGTTAAACCCACTGCCAGCGTAGTGTCGAGTCTTTAGAGTCCCACACAGAGGGTATTCGCCTCTGGGCAAAACTGAGTAGAGGTCGCATGGTTTTGCGGCAGGGTTCGTTCTCATCCGCGCACTTATGCACGTTTGGAGTCCGGACGGTTTATACTAGCAGGCTCTGGTTTGAGCCAGATACTGGTATATGTTTTGGGGTTGCTTTTATCTCTCAGTATTCTTGTTCCTCGGAACGAGAATGCAGGTGTGTATGCACAGTTGTTTGAGGCGGAGGAAGAGGTCTTTCATTAGGGTTTCGGAACAGGTGCGTATGCACAGTTGACAGTCATCTTTTTCCAAACCCTAATGGATTTATGAAATATTAATTAATAATAGTAATTAAATGAAATTGTGTCATGGTTGATTTTGTTGACTTGTTGACCATGGTTGACTTGTTGACCATGGTTGAATGTTTGACCATCATCATTGCTTTGCAAGGATACTCCTTGATTCTAGCTTACATTCATTTAATGAAGTGATGATAATGGTCATTCCAAATACAACCATCAACTATTTCATTTTGAATTATTATTATTAATTAGATAATTCTTTTTCTTTTTGTTATGGTTGCAAGAGGAAAAAGAGCTCATTCTATCATATTCATTCTCTCTCCTCACTTCATCTTCTTCTTCCTCAAGCTCAAGGAGAATCCTTCTCATGTGTTGAGAATCCCTCTCCTTGAAAGAGAAACACCCCTTAGATACTCTCTACTCTCTCTAGGGTTCAAGGTTTAGCAAGCCGGAGATCCTAGTTCACTCTAAGTTCGAGAAAGAGCCCGAAGGTTGAACCCTCAGGTGGATCCATCTTTGACGGAAGAAGGCGACGAGGAGAGAACCATCAACCTCTACTAGGTTTCAAGAAGAAGGAGTTCAAGTTAGGTATAACCACTTTGCCGAGTAGTTAACTCTCCTTTGCATGTTTGCTAGTTTAGTTTAGAAAAGATCCCGACTTTGTTAGTCCATGTTGCCCCATGCGCTAAAAATTTGATTTTTATACCGTTTCCGCCTCCCCGTAAGAACCGGGGGTCGCAACGTGGACTTACAGTGGTATCAGAGCCTAACTAAACTTAAACTAGCTTGGTAGCGAAGTGTATGGAAGTTCGAAACGGAAAAATCGCAAAACCGGAAAATCAAAAACCCTAAGTTTCTGTTGAATTTTTTTGTGCTCTAAAAGTAAAAACTTTTACTCCTAAAATCGGCTCAGGGTTTTGTGAGAACACCCACCAAAAACGATGCCATGAATCCTTCAAACCGCCGTGGATCCGCGGCCATAGCTATTCTTGTTGCCGCGGATCCGCCGCCGTTTGGGCTCTTCATGTGATCGTGTTTTGTGCAGTGTTCTTCTGGTAGGGTTTTGGGATTTTTCAAATATGTTATTTGTGCCCAGATTTTCCAGAAAAGAAATTTACTTTTGGGGTCCTATAAATCCGTATTTTTTTCGAACTTCGCTACACTTTGGCTATATTGGTTATATCTGTGATGTTTGTATGTATTGAACGTCGGCTAATCGCTATAAGTCGATTAGTCGGGGTTATACATCTCTGTGATCTGTGTTTGATATTGGAATATGTATATGAATGTGTTGGACTGTCGCGGGTGAATAGCCGGGGTGGATGTGAGATGAGCTTTTGTTTTTCTTTCATTCATTTGTAATATGTAAATTGATGTAATAATATTATTTGTATGGCCGCACAACCGGGTCGGGGTTGTAGCCGTCATTGTATAATTCTTTTTACTGTTTTTGCTCCTAGGATAGACCCATGGAGGGGTGCACAAACTACCGGGTACTTGGCGGGTAGTTTGCCGCATCCGTAGGGGTCTTGGGTGGGGTTTTGGCTATTCACCGCGACCGTGTAATCCGCTTTTCGTTGCAGGCTCGAACGGATTGCGGATTCCTAGTATATCCAATGTATTCATCTGTGATCTGTAATGTCTATCATTGCTTTATATTTAGGCGTTGCTTATGTTTTACAGCCGCGCTAGCCCAGCCCCCGCTCTGTCGTTAGTTAAGTAACCTAACGGGTGATGACGGGACCCCGTGGCGAATGCGAATGGCATAAGCGTACGTCATATTTTGGTTGTTTTCTGCAATGGTAGGATTAAATGATGGGACGCATTAAAAGAACTAATGCAAGAATATCACGCATTAAAAGAACTAATGCAAGATAAGAAACCAAGTTAAAGTCGTTGGAACACTTTCGAAAAACCACTCGGTTCTTTTCAAAACTAACTTCTAAATGCGGAGCTTGAGCCACTCCTTTTAAAAGCTATCTCGTTCCATCGATTATATCAAGTTCACTACGTTCACGGTTTCGCCAAAACCATTCGTAGCCCTCCATCATTTCAGTTAAATATACGGTAGTATTCAAGCTATGTATTTTGACCTCACGCCAAGGCATAGTGATTGGTAGCTGCCGGATATTTATCTGTTGCATAGATAGAATGCGTTGGTTTGAGACAGTCGTACTGCCATTTTGGCCTACGTCAAGGGTAGGTACGGGTGGGTTCAAATTAACCGGGATAATGATGGGAAGAACTTGACATGTGACTTATGACATTTTGACCTCACGCCAAGGTCATAAGAGCATGGGGCAAAAATCCACATCGAGAGTTTCATAAGTACTGAAACTTGCTAGATTTGCATACCATTTGGAGTGTGGTGATTCTGGTAGGATTCCTTCAGTTTCGTCGCGCGATGATATTTGGATCCCGATCCTACTGTGAGTATATGCTACTCCTCGGGAAATTTCTCACCAAACGATCAATGCTATAAACCTAGTAGGTGCCTAGAAAGGTGTTAGCGGGGCTACGCCCCCAGGGAAAAGAGGTTCTTAAATTAAGGAACTTCGCGAAAGCGTTGGAAAACCTCCCTCGAAGTACCGACACTGGCCTGGCTGAACGGTTAAGCAAGTATTGTGCGGTGGGATTGATCCCGACTGATTCTTTCTTTATGGTTTGAGGAGGGATTCGAGAGACAGTGGGAGCTATCCTGTTTAGACAAATTAAAAACCACTCTAAACTTGCAAGAGCATCATGCTAAAGTGTTTCTTCTCTCTCCCCCTGCAGCGACCAAATCGAAATGACTGGACTTAAGTTACTTCTAGATAAAAACATACTGACAGGGCCAAACTACAAAGATTGGCTCAGGAATGTCAAAATGGCAATCACTTACGACAAGCTGGGGTATCTTCTTACCACCAAAGCTCCCCCCGTCCCAGGTCCCACCTCCAGCGTCGCGGATAAGGAAATCCGTAAGACTTGGGAGATTGATTGCGCGAAGGCCAGGTGCCTCGTGCTTGCCTCTATGGACAACGAACATCAGAGGAGGCACGAGAATATGGACTTGGAATCCATATTTCTTCATACAAAAGAACTGTATGGAGAGCAGTCTCGTATCGCAAGATACGAAGTGTCGAAGAAGTTATTTTCGGCAAAGTTGGCCGTCGGATCATCGGTAGCGGACCACGTGCTTAAGATGATTGGCTACATTGAGGAGCTCGCGGAACTTGGGACCACGTTGGAAAGTGAACTCTATACGGATTTAATTCACCAGTCCCTTCCATCCACTTACGCCCAGTTTATACTGAACTTCAACTTACAAGAAAAGGAAGTTGAACTTTCAGAACTCCTCAACATGCTGAGGAGCGCAGAGGGCACCCTACAGAAAGGTAGGGAAACACCCGCTTTGTTTGTAGGAGGATCTTCTTCTTCTAGGTCTAAGGCGAAAGCCAAGGGAAAGAGGAAGAAAGCCCCCGCCAAACCAAGGGGCGGTGTTAGTAAAGTGGGTACGAAGGGAAAAGAAATGGCAACAAAGATAGCGGGGAAGCTTGTGGGAAAGGAAGAGTGCTTCTATTTTCATAAGAATGGACACTGGAAGAAAGATTGCAGGGCTTGGAAAGCCAGGACACAGGAACTGAAGCAGGTTGCGGCTTCAGCTTCAGGTGTGTATGTTATTGAAAACCATCTTTCTATAAACTCTACTTCCTGGGTATTGGATACCGGATCAGGATCTCATATCTGTAATTCTTTGCAGGCGTTGAGAAACCGTAGGGTTTTGAAGGCAGGTGACATGACCCTCAGAGTTGCGAACGGAGCTAGCATGGATGCTAAAGCCGTGGGGGACTATCACCTGGGAATGTCAGATGGGCATGTTTTGGTTTTGCGTAATTGCTTTTTTGTACCCAACGCAACTTGTAATATCATTTCTGTATCTTTGGTTTCTAAAGAAGGTTATGAATTTGCGTTTGCAAGTAATGTTGTAAACATTCACCTTAATCAAGTTCTGATTGGGTCAGGTACATTGAGCAATGGTATATACGTATTGAACCAACCACAGATTTTCAATGTCCAGAATACACACAAAAGAAATTCTCCGGAAATCAATCAGACTTTCTTATGGCATTGTAGACTGGGTCACATCAATGAGAGAAGGTTGACTAAGTTACATACAGAAGGGTATTTGGATCCGTTCGAATATCAATCGTATGCCACTTGTCAATCCTGTCTCAAAGGAAAGATGACAAAGACTCCGTTCACTGGACACGGAGTAAGAGCAAGCGAGCTCTTGGGACTCGTACACAGCGACGTGTGCGGTCCAATGTCTACACATGCGCGAAGCGGTTATTCTTACTTCATTACTTTTACGGATGACTTTTCAAGGTACGGTTATGTCTTCTTAATGAAACATAAGTCCGAAGCCTTTGAAAAGTTCCAGGAATATAAGAATGAAGTAGAAAAACAAACCGGCAAAAGTATCAAGATTCTAAGATCGGATCGAGGTGGAGAATACTTAAGTGCCGAGTTCCTGAATTACTTAAAAGAGAATGGGATTCTCTCTCAGCTTAATCCTCCATACACTCCGCAACATAATGGTGTATCGGAGAGACGGAACCGGACCCTATTGGATATGGTACGGTCCATGATGAGTAACGCTGAGTTACCGTGATCATTCTGGGGGTATGCGCTAGAAACAGCTGCATACCTTTTGAACCGAGTTCCTACTAAGACTGTGCCTACCACACCATATGAGTTATGTGTTGGAGATAGTGCCCTCAGAGTCAATTTTTAGGTCACAGGTACGTGATTGCAATGATTGATGGAGGACCTATCCCGGTAGGACAGTCTTACTCGAGATGATAGTATGCTATCTGGTTTACCTTTATCATCGTGTACTGCTTTAAGTGACCTGACAAGTCGCTATTACACGTTGGTAGAGCCCCTGGGATTCTTGCTTGACCACCAGCAGTATGAGGGCGATCATATAAGTGGGAGCTGGGGTCTATAAGCATATCCTTAAATGGTCCCTAGTCGTGTGAGTTTCGAGACAGGGCATCGATACTCCAGAGTAGACTAGTGTATACAGTCGAGACCCCGACGAGGGGCGGTGGCCGGTCTCACAAGCCACTGGTGTCAGTTGGATCACCTAAGATGTATACAGGTGCTCATTGGGTTATGAGTACACCGGACAGGACTCGCCGGGGACATGCTAGTTGGTCATATACCAGACGTCAAATGGCAGTTCCCTGGTGACATGTGTACAGGTTAGTTCATCGACCTGGGGATCGTCATTTGTCTCGTGTGAGTTCCCACTGTACTTTGATTACTACCCTACCACGGCTCAAAGGAGTCGTGCAAACAGGTTTTAGTTGGGTACAGTCCCGAGCCACATGGAGGCAGTGAGCGTATCTTCAGGGGTTCGTCTCTCCCGGTATTGGGGGTGAGGTCGTGCTGTGTCTAGGAGAGCCATTACACGAAGCCCTCGGCCGAGGCGAGGAGATTTACTGGTAGGTATTCCAGTAGTATCTCAGGGTGTTCTGGGCTACACTCCGACACGACTTGTACCGCTTTTGGGGGTCTGACTTTTACCAACCCCCTAGGCCCGCCATGCGATGCTCATAGAAGAACGGACCGGACTGTATGGATATTGTCACTGACAGGCTCAGTAGGGTTGTCAGGCTGAGTTCGCTCACAGACGTCCCTTTTAGTCAATACCTGGTAGCCCGTTACGTATTGGCTTATACCACTGACGTGCTAGTGGTTAAATCCACAACCAAGGTGTTGACGAGTCTTTAGAGTCCCCCACATTCAGTTACTCGGCTTTCGGGCGAAAGGTTGTAGAGACCGTATGGAGATATGGCAAGGTCCGATCAGATACGTACGGTATTGCACGGATCAGGATCGGACAGTTTGTACTATAGGCCGTATGGATATATGGCAGGGTTCGATCAGATACGTGCGGTATTGCACGGATCAGGATCGAACGGATATTACTGGCTGGCTTTGGTTTAAGCCGGATCCTAGTATAGTACAGTGTAGATTTTGTCTCATTGCATTTGTATTTCGGTCGAAATACAAATGCGGGTGTGTATGCACAGTATCGGGGTTTTCCTGTAATTTATTATGGGACCAGTTTTCTGGAGTTGCCAGTTTGCTTTTCGTTTCGACCGATTTCCTTTGTATCGTTCATTGGCCGAAGATTGGTGGAGGAGGGCTTATTTACATTGTTGCAAATAAGTATTTGTGGAGGGGGTCTTTGCATATATTTGTATCATGATGAGCACCATCACTTGACTTTCCTTGTTCATGATGGCTTGACTTTGTTGAGATGATGAGGTTGGTGGAGTGTGGGTTTGGGTTAGTAATCATCTCTTGATATCATGACCTTTCTCTCTCTCCCTTGCATTATGGTTGTGGCTATCCTTTTTCATTTTTGCACTCACTCCATTCTCTCCACTCACTTGCATTGGCCGGCCATTCATTTTGAGAGGGGGCTGTCCCAATTTGGGAGTGAGGAATTGTTGCTCATTTGGCTAGGCAAAAGTCTTTTTAGCTCTTCCTCCAAAAGCTTATCTCATATCCTCCACCAATGGTAACTCCCTAAACCCCTAGAGACACAAATAGCTCACTACACCATTCTACAGCAAATCTTGGGCACGTCGACTAGCCAGCTTCGTGCCCGAGTTGCCTCGGCATTGAGGTGGAGCCCGTAAAAGAAGTAGGCGATGTGGTGCACTTCTGGCAACGAGGAGGAGACGGGACATTCCGCAGGAGATCGGGACGACGACGAGAAGACCGGAGGACTCGGATCTGTCGGTATATCTCTCTTCCCCATCTTGTAGATAGCTAGGACTAGTTAATGGTTCGATCCGGGTATTAGTGCGCGGCGGTTTGCCAGTTCAAGAAAAATTAAAGTTTATCACCGCTTCCGCATTTGGCCGTCGGATTGACGGCCGGGGCGCCGCCGTGCACTTACAGTGGTATCAGAGCCTCGCCATTAACTTAGTCTAGCTTGGTTTAATGTGTTTTGCATATCCGATCGACCAAAATTCCAAAATCTACATTTTTGCTAGCGACAGTTTTCTGTTGAAATTTTTTGGTCTCGAAAATTTTTTCAGGTTGTATAAAAGTACTGTGCTGGAAGACCTAAGACTACTGTAGAAATTTGAGACACTGATCTCTTCAGGGGAGCGCGGAACCGCGGCAAAACCCTACTTGTTGCCGCGGTTCCGCCGCAGTATTGATGGATCAGTGTGTACAATTTTTCCAGTAGGCTTTATGGGTGAAAATTGGGGTTTTGGAATATTAATATTGGGCCCAGAATTTCCTGATCTGCTACAGTAATACTTGGGGGCCCACTTGTTAAAATTTGATCGATCGGATATTTTAAACACATTATTTCACAGTATTTACATTATATCTGCGACCGTGAATGTCACTTGATCGGTAAATCCGGTCTAACCGCTATAGCCCAGTTAGACGGATTTGCGAACGTGACTTTCACGTTGATGTTCTGTTTTTGCTGTGATGTTGCGGATCGGACGTGGGGGATAGCCTGGATGCAATGCTAGTACAGTTCTGTTGTATTATGTACATTTGATATTGCGGGGCGAGCGTCCGACATGTGGACTGCCGTCACTGCCTGTTTGTATTATTATTTTGGGGCACGACCTGGTTGCGGTCGATGTACCCGTTGTATGTATATTTTACTTTCTGTACTAGGATTGCCCCGCGGAAGGGTGCACGGATAGCCGGGTTCTAGAGGGCAGCAAGCCCGCATCTCATGGCATTGGGACAGAGGGGGCTTCACTCTAGGATTGGCGGGCTATTCGCCGCACTCGTAGGGGGTACAGGTTGACCTAGGAGGGGTGCCCAAGTTGCCGGATTCCGTGAAGTGCCGGGTGGTCCATTCACGTCGCTGAAGGGGGCTGCCTCGCTTCAGGTTTTGGCGGGTAACTTGCCGCGCCCGTAGGGGTCTAGGATTTCATTGCACAGGCTATCCATACGACCAGGGGAACGTCGGGTTTCAGCGGCTCTGTGAAACCCGGGGATCCCACATATCTGTATTGTTCTGTGATGCTGTACATTTCTGTGATGTTGCATTTTATCACGCCTTGAGCGAATATAATATATTGGTATATATATTAGTAGATGTTGTATATGTTTTGCATCCGCGCTAGTCCAGTCCCCGCTCTGTCGTTAGTTAGCTAACCTAACGGGTAATGACGGGACCCAGTGGAGAATGCGGATGGCATATACGTACGTCATATTATTTTCGTTCTTTGTGGTGTGATCTATTGATGGGACTACGTTGATTCGGATCAATGCAAGTTAAAAACAAACCTAATCTGATGTTGTTGGAACACTTTTCAAAAAGCTGTTATTTGCAAAGACGTTCACTTTTGTTTAGCATCGTGGTATTCAGATGGAATATCCTGCTCCTCAGTCGACGAGGCAAGGGCCGAGATCCCTTCACCGGGAGTGACCCCTTGGACAAAAGTTTGCGTCAGGGCATTAACTTCACTATAGCCGATTACTTTTGCTTAGTATCGTGGTATTCAGATGGAATATCCTGCTCCTCAGTCGACGAGGCAAGGGCCGAGATCCCTTCACCGGGAGTGACCCCTTGGACAAAAGTTTGCGTCAGGGCATTAACTTCACTATAGCCGATTACTTTTGCTTTGCACCGTGGTATTCAGTTGGAATATCCTGCACCTCATTCTATGGGGAAAGAGCCGAGATCCCTTCACCGGGAGTGACCTCTTTAGCAAAAGTTTTCGTCACTATATTTTTTAAAAGCTATCCGTTCCTTCAACGATATCAAGTTCATTACATTAAAGGTTTTCGCCAGAAACCATTCGTAGCCCTCCGTCGTTTCATATGGGTAGTCAATAGTATTCAAGCTGTGTTTGTTGGCCAAAGTCAAGGCACAGTGTTTGGTAGCTATTGGTTATTCATATGCAGCATAGATAGATGCGTTGGTTTGGAACAGTCGTACTGCCTTGTTGGCCAAAGTCAAGGGTAGGTACAGGTGGATTCAAATTAACCTGGAGAATGACGGGTAGAACTTGACATGTGACTTATGATTTGTTGGCCAAAGTCAAGGTCATAAGAGCATAGGGCAGAAATCACATCGGGAGTTTCAAAAGAACTGAAACTTGCCAGATATGCGCATACCTTCTGGAGTGTGGTAGCGTGAGCGGATTCCGTCACGTTATCATGTGATGATAGTTGGATCCCGATTCCCACTGATGAGTTGGTTTACTCCTCGGGTGTTCCCGACTAATTCTTCTTTTAGGTTTGGAGGAGAATTTGACGGTACAGTGAGAGGTTTCCAGATTAGATAAATCGGTAACCATTCTGATCTAGGTTAGAGTGCACGCTGAGTGTTTCTTTTCTCTCTCTCTTTGGTAGCGACCATTGACCCGACCCTAAGACTATGACTCAGTGACCAAGTTGACCGAACCTTCTTTAACACTGGCTTTTGGATTGTCAGAGTTGCAAACCTCATTGCCACTCCTACTTTTACCCTTTTTTCCAGGACACCCCGTATTACTACGAACGTCCACTTCCATTGGACAAAACCATCGTATGGTTAGATACGAACTCGAAGGAATTTATTCGAGGATGGTTTCCGGTACTGGAGAAAACGGATAGGACTATTCAGTTGTCTTTTCCTTTTACCTTCTCTCAGGTTGCGAGTACTCCTTGGTTTAGGAGATAGTACACCTATTACGCAAATTGGATAGTCTTCTTCCATACCATAGGCTGGTGCCGACCGGTAGGGAATGAAGGAAACCAATTAGCATAACGATGGTGTGCAGAAGGTATTAAGTTAAGACAAAGCAAGGGATTAGTAAGAGGGCAAAGTAAATTGCAACAGATATTCACGACCAAACCAGGTATTTCATTACCACTCCCAAATCACCTTTGTATTTCTCCAGAACACTCCGTATCACTACGAAGATCCACAGTTTATTGGATACTCCATCGTATGGTTATATACGAACTCGAAAGGAACTTGTTCCAGTTCGGGGATGGATTCTGGTTCAGGAGAAATAGGAATAAGGTTTATTCAGGTGTCCTTTATCTTCACCTTCTCTCGCATTGCGAGTGTTCCTAGGATTAGGACAGTACACCCATTATGCTTATTGGATAGTCTTCTTCCAAACCATAGGCTGGTGCCGAACGGTAGGGAAGGAAGAAAACCATTTGGCGTAAGGGGTGTGCAGAAGGTAAAGAATAAAGACATATGAAGGGATTTGGAGAGGTGGAAAAGAATTATACGGTTACAGTCGTGAATCTGGAAGAGGCATTACTAGGAATACCAGGATACCCCATCGAAACATTTCGATGTTTCAGTCTCACTGTGTACTGTTAAAGGAAAACTGTTTTCCCGATTAGATACTTACTCCAGGGTATGTATTTACCAGGTATGATTCTCACATCTGTATGGTTTTACAGATGATGAGTGGGAGTAAGTTATTGGGAATTGGGTGATCATCCTCATTATATCGGGATTCGTTGTAATCAGTGATATTTGAGGAAGTCACCTGGGTAGTTTGCCGGTCAGCAAATATTTGGTTTTGAATATCCACTGTTATGCACCAATTTCAAATTGATATATCGGTACGTCTATTTTCATGGAGTGAGATATACCTTTTTGAAATTATGTCTGTGACATTTACCTATATCAGTGGATGGTAAGGTAAGGAGCATTAAACAGCGGTGTAATTCTTCTTAACCATAAGTACAGTTTTCAACCCACGACACACAGTGAATGAGTTATCAGACTCAAGGGACTTATACAGAGTATTGTATGCTGTCCAAGGTCCATCAGGACAGAGGGGTTGGTCCTCGTACTATATTCGGTTTACTTATGACTTCTCTAGTTTTTAGACAGGTGTTTCGTGGAAACACAGGGTCCGAATTTGGAGAAGTTATAGGTATTTGAATAGAGTAGAGAACCAGGTGTAGCAAGTATCGGGATTCTTCAAAGTGATCGAAGATGTAGGTACTTGTGTATGGTATTCAGTTGACAGTAATGATTAAGAGATCTTGCTTCTCTTTCAGGTTACTCATAATTGGAAGCATTCCTAAGTTGAGTAACGCTGATCCGCCTCCTTCCATTTAGTTGACATGCACTGGAAATAGTTGCATGATTTGGATCTGGTTCAGTTAAATCAGTGCCTCTGGTCCTATATGGGATATAGAACAGTTCGTATCTTAACGTTGTTAAGGTACGGGGAGTTGTCCGGCTTATGATTAAAACCAGACACTGGACAACTCAAGGCACGTTTCTGTAATGGCTGTTTGTGGGTTGACCCAGGCTATGACTGTTAGTGTATATGCCCTAGAGGCCATTACTGTATCATACTGGTTTGTATATTACTTAATGGATGCTTGGGATATTCACCTTGTATATACAATCTTGCTCAAAATAGTAGTATGCTACTTGGTTTGTTTCTACTTCAATGTGTACATGTGTTTCTTTTTGTATATCGCCTATACACATTAGTAGAGCCCTTAGGATCTTTGCTTGATTACCAGCGATGTGATGGTCGTCACACTAGTGGGGCTGGGTAATCTATAAGCACATCCTTATGCAGGTCCCTGGTCGCAGGACTATCGAGACAGGGCATCGATACTCCGGAGTAGACCAGCGCATGCGCTTCTCATCCCAGTGTGGGAGACGGTCTGTCCCACAGCCGTCAGTACGTCGTACTTGAGATAGTATGCGGGTGCTCGTTAGGTTACGGGTACACTGGACAGGACTCGTCGGGAACTGACTAGTTGGTATTATGCCTATCGTCAGTTATCAGTTCCCAGGTGACATGAGTACAGCTTAGTCCGCTGACTTGACACTGTCACTTCGCCTCGAGTGTGTTCCCACTGTACTTTGATCACTACCCTACCACGGCTCAAAGGAGTCGTGCAAACAGGTAGTGGTTGGGTGCAGTCCCGAAGCACTTGGAGGCAGTGATGGTTAGACAGGATTCGTCTCTCCCGGTATTGGGGGTTGACATCGCGCTGTGTCTAGGAGAGCCATTACACGAGTAGTCCCTGGCCAGGGCAAACGAGATATACTGGTAGGTTTCCAGTGTTATCTCAGGGTGTTTTGGGCTTCGCTCCGGCACGACTTGTACCGCTATTGGGGGACTGACGTTTACCGCCCCCTAGGCCCGCCATGCGATGTATCAGACGAACAGACCGGACTGTACGGAGAATGTCACACTCAGGCTCAGTAGGAGTTCAGATGGGTTTCACCTCGTCGGTCTTCTTGTCGGCATTACCTGGGGACCGTTACGCACAGCTAGTGCCGCTTGCGGTCTGTGGTTAAACCCACTGCCAGCGTAGTGTCGAGTCTTTAGAGTCCCACACAGAAAGCTTTTCGCCTTTAGGCAAAAGAGTAGAGGTCGCATGGTATTGCGACAGGTCGCATGGTTTTGCGACAGGGTTCGGTCACATCCGTGCACTTGTGCACGTATAGTGTCCGGACAGTTTACACTAGCGGGCTTTGGTTTAAGCCAGATCCTAGTGTACCTTTTGGGATTGGATTTATCCAGTGTGCATTCGTGTTCCTCGGAACGCGGATGCGGGTGTGTATGCACAGTTGACAGGGAGGCAGAGGCAGCGGATTCTCATTAGGGTTGTTGACAGTTGACCGTTGACTATTTGACTTTTTGCTCAACCCTAATGAGAATATGATATGTGATTAACTATTATATTAATTAAGTATTATGGTGATATGGTTGTTGACTTTGTTGACTTGTTGACTTTTGTTGACTTGTTGACTTTGTTGACTTGTTGACTTTTGTTGACTTGTTGACTTTGTTGACCGGTTGACTAGGCTTGACTAGTTGACCATCATGATAACCATAGCCATCATTTCATGGCAAAGACTTTTTCTTGCTTGCTCATTTGTGTAAAATGAGTGCATGAAATGATATGGTTATGGTTGCTTCAAACCATCACATAAGACTTTTTTTAGTATGATGAGTTATCATGACTTTGGATTATGAGAGGGTGAAAGACAAAAGAGAGCCTCATTCTTTCTTGCTCATTCTCTCTCTTGTTCTTGAGCTCTCCTTTTGCTCTCACCCTTTTGCTCTTGCTCCCTCTCTTTAATCTATGGTTCTCTTGTCTCATGAGTTGAGAATCAAGAACCATAGATAAAATCCCACACAAAGTATTCTCTACTCATTCTAGTTCACTAGGTTTAGCAAACCAAGTGAACTAGTTTCTTCAAAGAACGAAGAAGGAGCTAAAGGTTGGAGCTTTCAGGTGGATCTATCTTCGGTGTACGGAGACGACGAGAAGAAGCCAATCGGACCACCATCGGAGCTTGAAGACGAAGGAGTTCAAGACAAGCAAGGTATAACCCCCTAACCGAGTAGCTAGAAACTCATAGTTAGGTTGTTAGATAGATGTTTAACCAAGATCCGGGTTTTAGGTCCATGTTACCACCTCCGTAAAAATCGTTTTTTACCAAATTCCGCATTCCCGAAAGTACCGGGAGAGGTAGCATGGACTTACAGTGGTATCAGAGCCTAGTTAAACTCTATCTAACAAGTTAGCAAGTAACTAGAAGATCGATCAAAGAAAAAGTCCCAAAAACGAACCCATGAATTTTCAACTTTCTGTCGATTTCAAAAGTACTGGACAAATTTTTTGGAACACACCTTAAATCGACTCAGGCTTTTTTAAAGAAGCTGCAAAAATTTGGGCCCCTGACTCGATCAAAGCGCCGCGTTTCCGCGGCGGGAGCACGCTCCCGCCGCGGAAACGCGGCCTAGTTGACTCGGTCAAGGGTTTTCTTTTTTGCATTTACTCATTGGGGTATTTTGGGATTTTTAGTACATATATTTTCAACCCAGATTTTCCAGAACGAAAATTTTATTTTGGGGTCCCGAAAATCTGTATTTTTGATCGAACTTCTAAAAGACTTTAGCTAACGGGTTTTTCTGTTATGTGATATTTGTATTGAACGTCTACTAATCGCTATATGTCGATTAGTGGGGGTTATACAAATCTGTGATCTGTAATGTTGCTGGAATGTGTATATGAATATATTGGATTGTCGCGGGTGAATAGCCGGGGGTTGTGAGACGAGAGTTTTCTTTTCTTTCAATTCATTTAAATTTGTAAATTGATGTAATAATTATTTGTATGGCCGCACAACCGGGTCGGAGTTGTAGCCGTCATTGTATAATTTCTTTTTACTGTTTTTGCTCCTAGGATAGACCCATGGAGGGGGTGCACAAACTACCGGGTATGCCGAAGTGTCGAGTGGCCTACTCATGGAGATGAGGGAGGTTACTACGCTTCGGGTACTTGGCGGGTAGTTTGCCGCACCCGTAGGGGTCTTGGGTGGGGTATTTGGCTATTCACCGCGACCGTGTAATTTGTCTTTCGTTACAGGCTCGTACGAATTACAGATTCCTAGTATATCCAATGTATTCATCTGTGATCTGAAATGTTTATCATTGCAGTATATCTATATATGATATTATTTAGGCGTTGCTTATGTTTTACAGACGCGCTAGCCCAGCCCCCGCTCTGTCGTTAGTTAAGTAACCTAACGGGTAATGACGGGGCCCCGTGGCGAATGCGAATGGCATAAGCGTACGTCATATTTTGGTTGTTTTCTGCAATGGTAGGATTAAATGATGGGACGCATTAAAAGAACTAATGCAAGAATATCACGCATTAAAAGAACTAATGCAAGATAATAAACCAAGTTAAAGTCGTTGGAACACTTTCGAAAAACCACTCGGTTCTTTTCAAAACCAACTTTTAAATGCGGAGCTTGAGCCACTCCTTTTAAAAGCTATCTCGTTCCATCGACCAAATCAAGTTCACTACGTTCACGGTTTTGCCAAAACCATTCGTAGCCCTCCGTCGTTTCGTATGAATATTCAATAGTATTCAAGCTGTGTTTGTTGACCTTCGTCAAGGTATAGTGATTGGTAGCTATTGGGTATTCATATGTAGCATAGATAGATGCGTTGGTTTGGAACATTCGCATTACCTTGTTGACCCTCGTCAAGGGTATATACGGGTGGATTCAAATTAACCTGGATAATGACGGGCAGAACTTGACATGTGACTTATGATTTGTTGACCTTCGTCAAGGTCATAAGAGCATGAGGCAAAAATCCACATCGGGAGTTTCATAAGTACTGAAACTTGCTAGATTTGCATACCATTTGGAGTGTGATGATTCTGGTAGGATTCCTTCAGTTTCGTCACGCAATGATATTTGGATCCCGATCCTACTGTGAGTATATGCTACTCCTCGGGAAATTTCTCACTTAACGATCAATGCTATAAATCTAGTAGGTGCCTAGAAAGGTGTTAGCGGGGCTACGCCCCTATGGAAAAGAGGTTCTCTAAATAAGGAACTTCGCGAAAGCGTTGGAAAACCTCCCTCGAAGTACCGACACCGGCCTGGCTGAACGGTTAAGCAAGTATTGTGCGGTGGGATTGATCCCGGCTAATTCTTCCTTTATGGTTTGAGGAGGGATTCGAGAAACAGTGGGAGCCATCCTGTTTAGACAAACTAAAAACCACTCTAAACTTGCAAGAGCATCATGCTGAGTGTTTCTTCTTCTCTCTCCTAATTGCAGCGACCAATCAACATGACTGGACTTAAGTTACTCCTAGATAAAAACAAACTGACAGGGCCAAACTACAAAGATTCGCTCAGGAATGTCAAGATAGCAATCACTTACGACAAGCTGGGGTATCTTCTTACCACCAAAGCTCCCCCTGTCCCTGGTCCAACTTCCAGCGTCGCGGATAAGGAAATCCGCAAGACTTGGGAGATTGATAGCGCGAAGGCCAAATGCCTCCTGCTTGCCTCGATGGACAACGAACATCAGAGGAGGCACGAGAATATGGACATGGAATCCATATTGCTTCATACAAAAGAACTGTATGGAGAGCAATCTCGTATCGCAAGATACGAAGCGTCGAAAAAGTTATTTTCGACAAGAATGGCCGTCGGATCATCAGTAGCCGAGCACGTGCTAAAGATGATCGGCTACATTGAAGAGCTCGCGGACCTAGGGATCACATTGGAGAGTGAACTATATACGGATATAGTTCTCCAGTCCCTTCCTTCCACTTACGCCCAGTTTATACTGAACTTCAACTTACAAGAAAAGGAGGTTGAACTTTCAGTTCTCCTCAACATGCTGAGGAGTGCAGAGGGCACCCTACAGAAAGGTAGGGATACATCCACTTTGTTTGTAGGAGGATCATCTTCTTCTAGGTCCAAGGCGAAAGCCAAGGGAAAGAAGAAGAAGGCCCCCGCCAAACCAAGGGGCGGTGTTAGTAAAGTGGATACGAAGGGAAAAGGTAAAGCAACAAAGATAGCGGGGAAGCTTGTGGATAAGGAAGAATGCTTCTATTGTCATAAGAAAGGACACTGGAAGAATGATTGCAGGGCCTGGAAGGCCAGAACACAGGAATTGAAGCAGGTTGCAGCTTCAGCTTCAGGTGTGTATGTTATTGAAAACTGTCTTTCAATAAACTCTACTTCCTGGGTATTGGATACCGGATCAGGATCTCATATCTGTAATTCTTTGCAGGCGTTGAGAAACCGTAGGCTTTTGAAGGCAGGTGACATGACCCTCAGAGTTGCGAACGGAGCTAGCATGGATGCTAAAGCCGTGGGGGACTATCACCTGGGAATGTCAGATGGACATGTTTTGGTTTTGCGTAATTGCTTTTTTGTACCCAACGCAACTTGTAATATCATTTCTGTATCTTTAGTTTCTAAAGAAGGTTATGAATTTGCGTTTGTAAGTAATGTTGTAAACATTCACCTTAATCAAGTTTTGATTGGGTCAGGTACATTGAGTAATGGTATATACGTATTAAACCAACCACAGATTTTCAATGTCCAGAATACACACAAAAGAAAGTCTCCGGAAATGAATCAGACTTTCTTGTGGCATTGTAGACTGGGTCACATCAATGAGAGAAGGTTGACGAAGTTACATACAGAAGGGTATTCGAATGCGTTCGAATATCAATCGTATGCCACTTGTCAATCTTGTCTCAAAGGAAAGATGACAAAGACTCCGTTTACTGGACATGGAGTAAGAGCGAGCGAGCTCTTGGGACTCGTACACAGTGACGTGTGCGGTCCAATGTCTACACATGCGCGAAGCGGATATTCTTACTTCATTACTTTTACGGATGACTTCTCAAGGTACGGTTATGTCTTCTTAATGAAACATAAGTCCGAGGCCTTTGGAAAATTCCAGGAGTATAAGAATGAAGTAGAGAAACAGACCGGCAAAAGTATTAAGATTCTAAGATCGGATCGAGGTGGAGAATACTTAAGTGCCGAATTCCTGAATTACTTAAAAGAGAATGGTATTCTCTCTCAGCTTACTCCTCCATACACTCCGCAACATAACGGTGTATCGGAGAGACGGAACCGAACCCTATTGGATATGGTTCGGTCCATGATGAGTAACGCTGAGTTACCGCGATCATTCTGGGGATATGCACTAGAAGCAGCTGCATATCTCTTGACCAAGGCTCCCACCAAGACTGTGCCTACCACCCCATATGAGATGTGGACTGGGAAGAAACCCTGTCTTAAGTATCTTAAGGTATGGGGATGTCCAGCTTTTGTAAAAAAGCAGCATGCGGACAAGCTTGAGGCACGTTCAGTACAGTGTAAGTTTGTGGGATACCCAAGGAACTCCAGGGGGTATCTTTTCTATTCCGCTGAGGAACAAAAGGTTTTTGTTTCTCAGCATGCCCGCTTCTTGGAAACTGAGTTTTTGGAAACCCAGATAAGTGGGAGCACAATAGAACTGGAAGAGGTTTCAGAACCACAGACTGTTACTGAAAGCTTAGTGGAACCAGAGGGTTCAACAGAACAAGACATTCCTACGCCGCTCCGCAGGAGTAGTAGGCAGACTCATCCGCCCGAGAGATACTACGGTTTTCTCATAGACGGGGATAGAGAGGATTGCATCATAAATTATGATGAGCCTACTAGCTTCCAGCAGGCCGTTCAGAGCGTTGACTCAGTGAAATGGCTGGATGCAATGCGGACCGAAATGGAGTCCATGTACACCAACAAGGTATGGACGTTGGACATTGCTCCAGACGGGGTAAAACCCGTAGGATGCAAGTGGATCTTCAAAAGGAAGATTGGTGTAGATGGGCAGGTTGAGACCTATAAAGCTAGGCTGGTAGCAAAGGGTTTCCGTCAAAGACCTGGCTTGGACTATGACGAAACATTTTCTCCAGTAGCCATGCTGAAATCCATTCGGATCCTTCTTGCCATTGCTGCCTTCCACGATTATGAGATCTGGCAAATGGACGTAAAGACTGCTTTTCTAAATGGAAATTTAGAGGAGTGTGTCTATATGGACCAACCAGAGGGTTTCAATCAAAGTGGGAGCAGCGGAAAGGTGTGCAAGTTGCTTAAGTCCATCTATGGACTAAAGCAGGCGTCGCGGAGTTGGAACATCTGCTTTGATGAGACGGTCAAAGAATTTGGCTTTATCAAAAATCCAGATGAACCATGCATCTATAGTAGATTTGTAGCGAGAACTGTAGTATTCCTCGTTTTTTACGTGGATGACATTCTCTTAATAGGAAATGACATTCCTATGCTACAATCTGTCAAGGGGTTCTTGTCACACAGGTTCTCCATGAAAGACCTGGGTGATGCCTCATACATTCTGGGTATCCGGATCTGCCGTGACAGATCCAAGAGGATATTAGGACTTTCTCAGTCCAGGTACATCGACACCGTGCTGAAAAGATTCAGTATGGAAGATTCCAAGCGCGGTAACCTGCCGGCTTGTCACGGGATCACCCTCTCTAAAGAGATGTCTCCCAAGACTGATTTGGAGAGGGATCGCATGTCTATTATACCCTACGCTTCTGCGGTAGGCTCTATAATGTATGCGATGTTGTGTACCAGACCGGATGTAGCTTATGCACTGAGTGTGGTAAGCCGGTATCAGTCAAACCCTGGCGAGAAACACTTGATAGCGGTAAAGAACATTCTCAAGTACCTGAGAAGGACTAAGGAGATGTTCTTTGTGTATGGCGGAAAAGACCTCCAGATCGAGGCCTTTGCTGACTCCAGCTTCCAGAGTGACAAGGATGATTCCAAGTCCATGTCGGGTTTTGTCTTTACCCTCAATGGAGGGGCGGTGTGTTGGATGAGTTCCAAACAGGAAACCGTTGCAGACTCGACGATGGAAGCGGAATACATCGCTGCATCTGATGCCGCAAAAGAAGCTGTCTGGATGAGGAAGTTCTTGAAAGAACTTCAGGTGGTTCCGTCCATTGTTGATCCAAAACCTCTGTATTGCGACAACAACGGGGCTATAGGTTTAGCGAAGGAACCCAGGTCCCATCAGAGATCCAGGCACATCTTGAGGCGGTATCACCTGATCAGGGAGATCGTGGATCGCCAGGAGATCGAGGTTCGGAGAGTCGCTTCAGAAGATAAAACTGCAGATCCATTTGTAAGTGCACGGCGGCGCCCCGGCCGTCAATCCGACGGCCAAATGCGGAAGCGGTGAAAAACTTTAAATTTTGCGGACTTAGCAAACCGGCACCACCGCGCACTAAACACCCGGATCGTAACCATTAACAAGTCTAAGCTAACTAGAAGATGGGTTAGATATATACCGACGATCCAAGTCCTCCGGTCTTCTCGTCATGGTCCCGATCTCCTGCGGAAAAGTCTCGTCTCCTCCTCGTCGCCGGAAGTGCACCACATCGCCTACTTTGTTTACGGGCTCCCACCTCAATGCCGAGGCAACTCGGGCACGAAGCCGGCTACTCGACGTGCCCAAGATATGCTGTAGAAGATCTAGAGAAGAAGTCTCATTTTTGGGGTTCATGGAATTGCCTTTTGTGGTGGAGGAAAAACAACTTGGAGAGAGGTGAAGAAAAATGTATCATGCAAAAGAATGAGAGTGACAATTTTTTTCACTACCAAAAGAAAAGCCCCCACCCTCACTAGTGGCCGGCCAAGCATGATGGTGGTAGGTGGTAATGGAGTGAAGTCAAAATGAAAGACAAGGGAGTGGGTGAGCTATCATGAGTGATGATCAAAACAATATCATCACAAACAAAAATAAACACTCCAAAGCAACCATGATGACTCCAAATGGTCAAGCCATCATGAAGAAGTCAAGAAGTCAAGGTCAATGGAGCAACCATCATGATCCAACCAATAAGCAAAGACCCCCTCCACAAATACTTATTTGCAACAATGCAAATAAGCCCTCCTCCACCAATCTTCGGCCAATGAACGGAACAATGGAAATCGGCCGAAACGGAAAGCAAACTGGCAACTCCAGAAAACTGGTCCCGTAATAAATTACAGGAAAACCCCGATACTGTGCATACACACGCGCATCTGTATTTCGACCGAAATACAAATGCAATGAGACAAAATCTCCACTGTACTATACTAGAATCCGGCTTATACCAAAACCGGCTAGTAATATCTGTTCGATCCTGATCCGTGCAATACCGCACGTATCTGATCGAACCCTGCCATATAACCATACGGCCTATAGTACAGACTGTCCGATCCTGATCCGTGCAATACCGCACGTATCTGATCGGACCTTGCCATATCTCCATACGGCCTCTACAACCTTTCGCCCGAAAGCTGAGTAACTGAAATGTGGGGGACTCTAAAGACTCATCAACACCTTGGTTGTGGATTTAACCACTAGCACGTCAGAGGTATAAGCCAATACGTAACGGGCTACCAGGTACTGACTAAAAGGGACGTCCGTGAGCGAACTCAGCCTGACTCCCTACTGAGCCTGTCAGTGACAATATCCATGCAGTCCGGTCCGTTCGTCTATGAGTATCGCATGGCGGGCCTAGGGGGTTGGTAAAAGTCAGACCCCCAAAAGCGGTACAAGTCGTGTCGGAGTGTAGCCCAGAACACCCTGAGATACTACTGGAATACCTACCAGTAAATCTCCTTGCCTTGGCCAAGGACTTTGTGTAATGGCTCTCCTAGACACAGCACGACCTCACCCCCAATACCGGGAGAGACGAACCCCTGAAGATACGCTCACTGCCTCCATGTGGCTCGGGACTGTACCCAACTAAAACCTGTTTGCACGACTCCTTTGAGCCGTGGTAGGGTAGTAATCAAAGTACAGTGGGAACTCACACGAGACAAATGACGATCCCCAGGTCGATGAACTAACCTGCACACATGTCACCAGGGAACTGCCATCTGACGTCTGGTATATTACCAACTAGCATGTTCCCGGCGAGTCCTGTCCGGTGTACTCATAACCCAATGAGCACCTGTATACATCTTAGGTGATCCAACTGACACCAGTGGCTTGTGAGACCGGCCACCGCCCCTCGTCGGGGTCTCGACTGTATACACTAGTCTACTAATGGAGTATCGATGCCCAGTCTCGAAACTCCTACGACTAGGGACCTTTTAAGGATAAGCTTATAGACCCCAGCTCCCACTTATATGATCGCCCTCATACTGCTGGTGGTCAAGCAAGAATCCTAGGGGCTCTATCAACGTGTAATAGCGACGTGTCAGGTCACTTAAAACAGTACACGATGATAAAGGTAAACCAGATAGCATACTATCATCTCGAGTAAGACTGTCCTACCAGGATAGGTCCTCCCTCAATCATTGCAATCACGTACCTGTGATCCAATAATTGACTCTGAGGGCACTATCTCCAACAATCTCCCACTTGCACTCAAGGCTAATTATTGCGATGTCGCATACTCACAGCCCGTGTGATACCGAACACCCAACTCCTCTACTAGTCAGTCTCACAAAGCTCGTTTGCGAAACTATTGCGTTCGAGGAATAGCCTCAGTGAGTGGATCCGCATAGTTGTTTCATTCCATGTCTCTCTATTTCTCAAGTTCGCGGAGAAACCCATCTCCCGAAATGAGCAATACCTGTCTCAGAATATGTCTGGATGTCTGATGGGACCTAGCTCATAAATGAACTCCAAATCCAAACTTCTTAGACTGTATCGTCAACTGAACTTAATCAGTATCCTGCGCGCCATGCCTCCCTCAGTATTGCCTTGGACCACCTGTCCAAAATACTGCCCCTCATCAGAAGGAAAACTATAACTCTGACAACCTCCTTGTCGTCCATGTCACCTTGGAAGCCTGGAATGATAACTGTCTCCTGAATGAGGCTGTCGTTATCATCTCCCTAGAACATCCACTTATGTTCTAAAACTGCTTCCGACTGTTTCTCCAGGATTGGATTAATGTCAACTTATTGCATCTAGCGCAAGAACAACATCTGGTGTGGTACTTGACATCTCACGATTGACTCAATTGCCTGAGCAAGTGATCTGCCAATCATGCCCGTCCCTCTCCCCTTTAGTCTGTAAGACACCTTTGGAGAGGGTGACTCCATTACCTGCAGGTACACTACCGTGCCAGGAGTCGTCCATCCTAAATACTCTTAGAATGCTGTCAAGTACCCTGATTGGGAAACCACCCAAATCTAGATCTAAGACCATAGATCTAGTAACCAGTATGTCTGATATAAAATCCATTTCCATTGTGGAGAAACAACTGTGTGACGACCAAAGTATAACCGATCGAAGTGTAGGAGTTTCTTTTCCTACTCTGTGTATATCATCCAAATACCAGGATATCACACCCTACTACCTTCTCAACAGATCCATCCTCTATTCTGATGAAGTCAAACCCATGACTGTCACGTCAGAAATAGATGATCTATCTCCGCTACTTCTGCTCTAGTCTATAAATAGACAGAAGCAACCTGTCCACCAATGCTTCCGCTGCTCCCACTGACTACGACAACCCTCTGGCAGAGTCATATAGACGCACACTTCTAAAACTGGTTTAGAACGACGCTATACTCATCCTCCCGCCGGGTCTCGTAACCAGGAACAACAGCAATGGCAATTGTGGGTAAACAAGAACTTCCCTGTCACCGTCCTTGAGGCTACCGTAGTGCCTCTCGGGTGCCTGAAGTTACCCACCTTATCTGCGGAGTGGCCAATGGAATGTCAATCCAGATTGAAAATTTAGGTTCCTTATCAAATCTTCAGTAATCGTTTGTGGTTCTGGAATCACTTCCAGTTCTACCATACTCCCACTACTGTTTTCTGAAAAAATCCATTTTTAATAAAACTGTGGCGAGTCTAGAACAATATCGCTATTGTTCATCCAGATGGTAGAAAGTCAACCCTCGTCATAGCCTGGGTCAACCCACAAACAGCCATTACAGAAACGTGCCTTGAGTTGTCCAGTGTCTGGTTTTAATCATAAACCGGACAACTCCCCGTACCTTAACATCGTTAAGATATGAACTGTTCTATATAGAAACAGAGGCACTGATTTAATTGAACCAGATTCAAATCATGCAGCTGTCCCCAGCGCATGTCAACTAAATGGAAGGAGGCCGATCAGCGTTACTCAACTTAGGAATACTTCCAATTATGAGTAACCTGAAAGAGAAGCAAGATCTCTTTATCATTACTATCAACTGAATACCACACACAAGTATCTACATCTTCGATCTCT
The DNA here is from genome assembly GCA_030015575.1 of Agapanthus africanus. Classification (NCBI taxonomy): domain Eukaryota; kingdom Viridiplantae; phylum Streptophyta; class Magnoliopsida; order Asparagales; family Amaryllidaceae; genus Agapanthus; species Agapanthus africanus. The sequence continues at coordinate 210,734,291 of JASDDO010000026.1, read as the reverse complement.
TTGAAGAATCCCGATACTTGCTATACCTGGTTCTCTACTCTATTCAAATACCTATAACTTCTCCAAATTCGGACCCTGTGTTTCTACGAAACACCTGTCTAAAAACTAGAGAAGTCATAAGTAAACCGAATATAGTATGAGGACCACCCCTCTGTCCTGATGGACCCTGGACAATATACAATACTCTGTATAAGTCCCTTGAGTCTGATAACTCATTCACTGTGTGTCGTAGGTTGAAAACTGTACTTATGGTTAAGAAGAATTACACCGCTGTTCAATGCTCCTTACCTAACCATCCACTGATATAGGTAAATGTCGTAGACATAATTTCAAAAAGGTATATCTCACTCTATGAAAATAGACGTACAGATATATCAATTTGAAATTGGTGCATAACAGCGGATATTCAAAACCAAATATTTGCCACCCGGCAAACAGCCCAGGTGATTTTCTCAAATATCACCGATTACAACGAATCCCGATATAATGAGGATAATCACCCAATTCCCAATAACTTACTCCCACTCATCATCTGTAAAACCATACAGATGTGAGAATCATACTTGGTAATTACATACCCTGGAATAAGTATCTAATCGGGAAATCAGTTTTCTTTTAACAGTACACAGTGAGACTGAAACATTGAAATGTTCCGATGGGGTATTCTGGTATTCCTAGTAATGCCTCTTCCAGATTCACGACTGTAACCGTATAGTTCATTGCCACCTCTCCAAATCCCTTCATATGTCTTTAGTCTTTACCTTCTGCACACCCCTTTAGGCCAAATGGTTTTCTTCCTTCCCTACCGTTCGGCACCAGCCTATGGTTTGGAAGAAGACTATCCAATAAGCATAATGGGTGTAATGTCCCAATCCTAGGAACACTCGCAATGCGAGAGAAGGTGAAGATAAAAGACACCCGAATAAATCTTATTCCTATTTCTCCTGAACCAGAATCCATCCCCGAACTGGAACAAGTTCCTTTCGAGTTCGTATATAACCATACGATGGAGTATCCAAATAAACTGTGGATCTTCGTAGTGATACGGAGTGTCCTGGAGAAATACAAAGGTGATGTGGGAGTGGTAACGAAATATTTGGTTTGGTCGTGAATATCTGTTGCAATTTACTTTGCCCTCTTACTAATCCCTTGCTTTGTCTGAACTTAATACCTTCTGCACACCATCGTTATGCTAATTGGTTTTCTTCATTCCCTACCGGTCGGCACCAGCCTAAGGTTTGGAAGAAGACAATCCAATTTGCGTAATAGGTGTACTACCCCTAAACCAAGGAGTACTCGTAACCTGAGAGAGGGTAAAAGGAAAAGACAACTGAATAATCCTATCCGTTTTCTCCAGAACCGGAAACCATCCTCGAATAAATCCCTTCGAGTTCGTATCTAACCATACGATGGTTTTGTCCAATGGAAGTGGACGTTCGTAGTAATACGTGGTGTCCTGGAGAAAAGGGTAAAAGTAGGAGTGGCAATGAGGTTCGCAACTCTGACAATCCAAAAGCCGGTGTTTAAGAAGGTTCGGTCAACTTGGTCACTGAGTCAAAGTCTTAGGGTCGGGTCAATGGTCGCTGCCAAAGAGAGAGAAAAGAAACACTCAGCGTGCACTCTAACCTAGATCAGAATGGTTACCAATTTATCTAATCTGGAATCCTCCCACTGTACCTCAAATTCTCCTCCAAACCTGAAAGAAGAATTAGTCGGGATCACCCGAGGAGTAAACTAACTCATCAGTGGGAATCGGGATCCAACTATCATCGCATGACAACGTGACGGAATCCGCTCACGGTGTCACACTCCAGAAGGTATGCGCATATCTGGCAAGTTTCAGTTCTTTTGAAACTCCCGATGTAATTTCTGCCCCATGCTCTTATGACCTTGGCGTGAGGTCAAAATATCATAAGTCACATGTCAAGTTCTGCCCGTCATTATCCAGGTTAATCTGAACCCACCCGTACATACCCTTGACGTAGGCCAAAATAGTAGTACGACTGTCCCAAACCAACGCATCTATCTATGCAACAGATAAATACCCGGCAGCTACCAATCACTATGCCTTGGCGTGAGGTCAAAATACATAGCTTGAATACTACCGAATATTTAACTGAAATGACGGAGGGCTACGAATGGTTTCTGGCGAAAACCTTTAACGTAATGAACTTGATATCGTCGAAGGAACGGATAGCTTTTTGAAAATATAGTGACGAAAACCGTTGCTAAAGAGGTCACTCCCGGTGAAGGGATCTCGGCTCTTTCCCCGTAGAATGGGGTGCAGGATATTCCAACTGAATACCACGGTGCAAAGCAAAAGTAATCGGCTATAGTGAAGTTAATGCCCTGACGCAAACTTTTTGTCCAAGGGGTCACTCCCGGTGAAGGGATCTCGGCCCTTGCCTCGTCGACTGAGGAGCAGGATATTCTAAATGAATACCGCAATGCAAAACAAAAGTGAACGTCCTTGCAATAACAGCTTTTTGAAAAGTGTTCCAACAACTTCAGATTAGGTTTGTTTTAACTTGCATTGATCCGAATCAATGCAGTCCCATCAATTGATCACACCAAAAAGAACGAAAATATACTGATGTACGTATATGCCATCCGCATTCGCCACTGGGTCCCGTCATTACCCGTTAGGTTAGCTAACTAACGACAGAGCGGGGACTGGACTAGCGCGGATGCAAAACATATACAACATCTACTAATATATATACCAATATATAGTATTTCGCTCAAGGCGTGAATAAAATGCAACATCACAGAAATGTACAGCATCACAGAAACAATACAGATATCTGGGATCCCCGGGTTTCACAGAGCCACTGCTGAAACCCGACGTTCCCCTGGTCGTGTGGATAGCCTGTGCAATGAAATCCTAGACCCCTACGGGCGCAGCAAGTTACCCGCCAAAACCTGAAGCGAGGCAGCCCCCTTCATCGCCGTGAATGGACCACCCAGCACTTCACGGAATCCGGTAACTTGGGCACCCCTCCTGGGTCAACCTGTACCCCCTACGAGTGCGGCGAATAGCCCGCCAATCCTAGAGTGAAGCCCCCTCCGTCTCAATGCCATGAGATGCGGGCTTGTTGCCCTCTAGAACCCGGCTACCCGTGCACCCCTCCGCGGAGTAATCCTAGTACAGAAAGTAAAATATACATACACCGGGTACATCGACCGCAACCAGGTCGTGCCCCAAAATAATAATACAATCAGGCAGTGACGGCAGTCCACATGTCGGACGCTCGCCCCGCAATATCAAATGTACATAATACAACAGAACTGTACTAGCATTACATCCAGGCTATCCCCCACGACCGATCCACAACATCACAGCAAAAACAAAACATCAACGTCAAAGTCACGTTCGCAAATCCGTCTAACCGGGCTATAGCAGTTAGACCGGATTTACCGATCAAGTGACATTCACGGTCGCAGATATAATGTAAATACTGTGAAAAATGTGTTTAAAATTTTCCGATTGACCAAAAATTAACAAGTGGGCCCCAATCAAAACTGTAGCACTCACAGAAAACTTGGGCCCAATTTTAATATTCCAAAACCCATATTTTAAGCCCAGAAGGCCTCTGAAAAAAATTGGTGAAGTGATCTCCACAGTGCGCGGCGGAAGGGCGGCGGGAAGGTGGTTTTCGCGGCGGTTCCGCGCTCCCACTGTGGAGTTACTTCGTCAAATTTTTACAGACCTCTTAGATTTTCCAGTACATCAATATTTTACAACCTGAAAAAATTTTCGACACCAAAAATTTCCAACAGAAAACTGTCGTGAGCAAATACGGGTTTTTGGACATTTCGATCGATCGGAACTCAAAAAAACACATTACACAAAGCTAGACTAAGTTAATGGGGAGTCTCTGATACCACTGTAAGTGCACGGCGGCGCCCCGGCCGTCAATCCGACGGCCAAATGCGGAAGCGGTGAAAAACTTTAAATTTTGCGGACTTAGCAAACCGGCACCACCGCGCACTAAACACCCGGATCGTAACCATTAACAAGTCTAAGCTAACTAGAAGATGGGTTAGATATATACCGACGATCCAAGTCCTCCGGTCTTCTCGTCATGGTCCCGATCTCCTGCGGAAAAGTCTCGTCTCCTCCTCGTCGCCGGAAGTGCACCACATCGCCTACTTTGTTTACGGGCTCCCACCTCAATGCCGAGGCAACTCGGGCACGAAGCCGGCTGCTCGACGTGCCCAAGATATGCTGTAGAAGATCTAGAGAAGAAGTCTCATTTTTGGGGTTCATGGAATTGCCTTTTGTGGTGGAGGAAAAACAACTTGGAGAGAGGTGAAGAAAAATGTATCATGCAAAAGAATGAGAGTGACAATTTTTTTCACTACCAAAAGAAAAGCCCCCACCCTCACTAGTGGCCGGCCAAGCATGATGGTCGTAGGTGGTAATGGAGTGAAGTCAAAATGAAAGACAAGGGAGTGGGTGAGCTATCATGAGTGATGATCAAAACAATATCATCACAAACAAAAATAAACACTCCAAAGCAACCATGATGACTCCAAATGGTCAAGCCATCATGAAGAAGTCAAGAAGTCAAGGTCAATGGAGCAACCATCATGATCCAACCAATAAGCAAAGACCCCCTCCACAAATACTTATTTGCAACAATGCAAATAAGCCCTCCTCCACCAATCTTCGGCCAATGAACGGAACAATGGAAATCGGCCGAAACGGAAAGCAAACTGGCAACTCCAGAAAACTGGTCCTGTAATAAATTACAGGAAAACCCCGATACTGTGCATACACACCCGCATCTGTATTTCGACCGAAATACAAATGCAATGAGACAAAATCTCCACTGTACTATACTAGAATCCGGCTTATACCAAAACCGGCTAGTAATATCTGTTCGATCCTGATCCGTGCAATACCGCACGTATCTGATCGAACCCTGCCATATAACCATACGGCCTATAGTACAGACTGTCCGATCCTGATCCGTGCAATACCGCACGTATCTGATCGGACCTTGCCATATCTCCATACGGCCTCTACAACCTTTCGCCCGAAAGCTGAGTAACTGAAATGTGGGGGACTCTAAAGACTCATCAACACCTTGGTTGTGGATTTAACCACTAGCACGTCAGAGGTATAAGCCAATACGTAACGGGCTACCAGGTACTGACTAAAAGGGACGTCCGTGAGCGAACTCAGCCTGACTCCCTACTGAGCCTGTCAGTGACAATATCCGTGCAGTCCGGTCCGTTCGTCTATGAGTATCGCATGGCGGGCCTAGGGGGTTGGTAAAAGTCAGACCCCCAAAAGCGGTACAAGTCGTGTCGGAGTGTAGCCCAGAACACCCTGAGATACTACTGGAATACCTACCAGTAAATCTCCTTGCCTTGGCCAAGGACTTTGTGTAATGGCTCTCCTAGACACAGCACGACCTCACCCCCAATACCGGGAGAGACGAACCCCTGAAGATACGCTCACTGCCTCCATGTGGCTCGGGACTGTACCCAACTAAAACCTGTTTGCACGACTCCTTTGAGCCGTGGTAGGGTAGTAATCAAAGTACAGTGGGAACTCACACGAGACAAATGACGATCCCCAGGTCGATGAACTAACCTGCACACATGTCACCAGGGAACTGCCATCTGACGTCTGGTATATTACCAACTAGCATGTTCCCGGCGAGTCCTGTCCGGTGTACTCATAACCCAATGAGCACCTGTATACATCTTAGGTGATCCAACTGACACCAGTGGCTTGTGAGACCGGCCACCGCCCCTCGTCGGGGTCTCGACTGTATACACTAGTCTACTAATGGAGTATCGATGCCCAGTCTCGAAACTCCTACGACTAGGGACCTTTTAAGGATAGCTTATAGACCCCAGCTCCCACTTATATGATCGCCCTCATACTGCTGGTGGTCAAGCAAGAATCCTAGGGGCTCTATCAACGTGTAATAGCGACGTGTCAGGTCACTTAAAACAGTACACGATGATAAAGGTAAACCAGATAGCATACTATCATCTCGAGTAAGACTGTCCTACCAGGATAGGTCCTCCCTCAATCATTGCAATCACGTACCTGTGATCCAATAATTGACTCTGAGGGCACTATCTCCAACACCATTCACCAAGGCCCTGCCCCAAACTCAGTTCGAGCGGCTGATCGAGATGATAGGTCTTCGATAAGCCAGTACATGGCCTTAGTGCAATTGGGAGATTGTTAGTGTATATGCCCTAGAGGCCATTACTGTATCATACTGGTTCGTATATTACTTAATGGATGCTTGGGATATTCACCTTGTATATACAATCTTGCTCAAAATAGTAGTATGCTACTTGGTTTGTTTCTACTTCAATGTGTACATGTGTTTATTTTTGTATATCGCCTATACACATTAGTAGAGCCCTTAGGATCTTTGCTTGATTACCAGCGATGTGATGGCCGTCACACTAGTGAGGCTGGGTAATCTATAAGCACATCCTTATGCAGGTCCCTGGTTGCAGGACTATCGAGATAGGGCATCGATACTCCGGAGTAGACCAGCGCATGCGCTTCTCATCCCAGTGTGGGAGACGGTCTGTCCCACAGCCGTCAGTACGTCGTACTTGAGATAGTATGCGGGTGCTCGTTAGGTTACGGGTACACTGGACAGGACTCGTCGGGAACTGACTAGTTGGTATTATGCCTATCGTCAGTTATCAGTTCCCAGGTGACATGAGTACAGCTTAGTCCGCTGACTTGACACTGTCACTTCGCCTCGAGTGTGTTCCCACTGTACTTTGATCACTACCCTACCACGGCTCAAAGGAGTCGTGCAAACAGGTAGTGGTTGGGTGCAGTCCCGAAGCACTTAGAGGCAGTGACGGTTAGACAGGATTCGTCTCTCCCGGTATTGGGGGTTGACATCGCGCTGTGTTTAGGAGAGCCATTACACGAGTAGTCCCTGGCCAGGGCAAACGAGATATACTGGTAGGTTTCCAGTGTTATCTCAGGGTGTTTTGGGCTTCGCTCCGGCACGACTTGTACCGCTATTGGGGGACTGACGTTTACCGCCCCCTAGGCCCGCCATGCGATGTATCAGACGAACAGACCGGACTGTACGGAGAATGTCACACTCAGGCTCAGTAGGAGTTCAGATGGGTTTCGCCTCGTCGGTCTTCTTGTCGGCACTACCTGGGGACCGTTACGCACAGCTAGTGCCGCTTGCGGTCTGTGGTTAAACCCACTGCCAGCGTAGTGTCGAGTCTTTAGAGTCCCACACAGAAAGCTTTTCTCCTTTAGGCAAAAGAGTAGAGGTCGCATGGTATTGCGACAGGTCGCATGGTTTTGCGACAGGGTTCGGTCACATCCGTGCACTTGTGCACGTATAGTGTCCGGACAGTTTACACTAGCGGGCTTTGGTTCAAGCCAGGTCCTAGTGTACCTTTTGGGATTGGATTTATCCAGTGTGCATTCGTGTTCCTCGGAACGCAGATGCGGGTGTGTATGCACAGTTGACAGGGAGGCAGAGGCAGCGGATTCTCATTAGGGTTGTTGATAGTTGACCGTTGACTATTTGACTTTTTGCTCAACCCTAATGAGAATATGATATGTGATTAACTATTATATTAATTAAGTATTATGGTGATATGGTTGTTGACTTTGTTGACTTGTTGACTTTTGTTGACTTGTTGACTTTGTTGACTTGTTGACTTGTTGACTTTGTTGACCGGTTGACTAGGCTTGACTAGTTGACCATCATGATAACCATAGCCATCATTTCATGGCAAAGACTTTTTCTTGCTTGCTCATTTGTGTAAAATGAGTGCATGAAATGATATGGTTATGGTTGCTTCAAACCATCACATAAGACTTTTTTTAGTATGATGAGTTATCATGACTTTGGATTATGAGAGGGTGAAAGACAAAAGAGAGCCTCATTCTTTCTTGCTCATTCTCTCTCTTGTTCTTGAGCTCTCCTTTTGCTCTCACCCTTTTGCTCTTGCTCCCTCTCTTTAATCTATGGTTCTCTTGTCTCATGAGTTGAGAATCAAGAACCATAGATAAAATCCCACACAAAGTATTCTCTACTCATTCTAGTTCACTAGGTTTAGCAAACCAAGTGAACTAGTTTCTTCAAAGAACGAAGAAGGAGCTAAAGGTTGGAGCTTTCAGGTGGATCTATCTTCGGCGTACGGAGACGACGAGAAGAAGCCAATCGGACCACCATCGGAGCTTGAAGACGAAGGAGTTCAAGACAAGCAAGGTATAACCCCCTAACCGAGTAGCTAGAAACTCATAGTTAGGTTGTTAGATAGATGTTTAACCAAGATCCGGGTTTTAGGTCCATGTTACCAACTCCGTAAAAATCGTTTTTTACCAAATTCCGCATTCCCGAAAGTACCGGGAGAGGTAGCATGGACTTACAATGACGAGGGTTGACTTTCTACCATCTGGATGAACAATAGCAATATTGTTCTTGACTCGCCACAGTTTTATTAAAAATGGATTTTTTTTCAGAAAACAGTAGTGGGAGTATGGTAGAACTGGAGGTGATTCCAGAACCACGAACGATTACTGAAGATTTGACAAGGAACCTAAAGATTCAATCTGGATTGACATTCCATTGGCCACTCCACAGATAAGGTGGGTAACTTCAGGCACCCGAGAGGTACTCCGGTAGCCTCAAGGACGGTGACAGGGAAGTTCTTGTTTACCCACAATTACCATTGCTGTTGTTCCAGGCTGCGAGACCCGGCGGGAGGATGAGTATAGCGTCGTTCTAAACTAGTTTTAGAAGTGGACGTCTATATGACTCTGCCAGAGGGTTGTCGTAGTCAGTGGGAGCAGCGGAAGCATTGGTGGACAGGAAGCTTATGTCTATTTATAGACTAAAGCAGATATAGCGGAGATAGATCATCTATTTCTGATGTGACAGTCATAGGTTTGACTTCATCAGAATAGGGGATGGATCTGTTGAGAAGGTAGTAGGGTGTGATGTCATGGTATTTGGATGACATACACAGAGTAGGAAAGGAAACTCCTATACTACAATCGGTTATACTTTGGTCGTCACACAGTGGTTTTCTCCACACAGGACTTGGATATTATATCAGACATACTGGTTACTAGATCTATGGTTTTTAGATCTAAATTTGGGTGGTTTCCCAATCAGGGTACTTTGACAGCATTCTATGAGTATTTAGAATGGTCGACTCCTGGCACGGTAGTGTACCTGCAGGTGATGGAGTCACCCTCTCTAAAGCTGTCTTACAGACTAAAGTGGAGAGGGATGTGCATGATTGGCAGATCACTTGCTTAGGCAATTGAGTCAATCATGAGATGTCAAGTACCACACCAGATGTTGTTCTTGCACTAGATGCAATAAGTTGATATTGATCCTATCCTGGAGAAACGGTTGGAAGCAGTTTTAGAACATAAGTGGATGTTCTAGGGATATGATAACGATAGCCTCATGCAGGAGACAGTTATCAATCCAGGCTTCCAAGGTAACATGGACGACAAGGAGGTTGTCAGAGTTATAGTTTTCCTTCTAACGAAGGGCAGTATTTTGGACAGGTGATCCAAGGCAATACTGAGGGTGGCATGGCGCAGGATACTGATTAAGTTCAGTTGACGATACAGTCTAAGAAGTTTGGATTTGGAGTTCATTTATGATTTGGAGTTCATTTATGAGCTAGGTCCCATCAGACATCCAGACATTCTAAGACAGGTATTACTCTTTTCGGGAGATGGCTTTCTCCGCGAACTTGAGATATAGAGAGACATAGAAAGATACAACAAAGCGGATCCACTCACTAAGGCTATTCCTCGAACGCAATAGTTTCGCAAACGAGCTTTGTGAGACTGACTAGTACAGGAGTTGGGTGTTCGGTATCACACGGGCTGTGAGTATGCGACATCGCAATAATTAGCCTTGAGTACAAGTGGGAGATTGTTGGAGATAGTGCCCTCAGAGTCAATTATTAGGTCACAGGTACGTGATTGCAATGATTGATGGAGGACCTATCCCGGTAGGACAGTCTTACTCGAGATGATAGTATGCTATCTGGTTTACCTTTATCATCGTGTACTGCTTTAAGTGACCTGACAAGTCGCTATTACACGTTGGTAGAGCCCCTGGGATTCTTGCTTGACCACCAGCAGTATGAGGGCGATCATATAAGTGGGAGCTGGGGTCTATAAGCATATCCTTAAATGGTCCCTAGTCATGTGAGTTTCGAGACAGGGCATCGATACTCCAGAGTAGACTAGTGTATACAGTCGAGACCCCGACGAGGGGCGGTGGCCGGTCTCACAAGCCACTGGTGTCAGTTGGATCACCTAAGATGTATACAGGTGCTCATTGGGTTATGAGTACACCGGACAGGACTCGCCGGGAACATGCTAGTTGGTCATATACCAGACGTCAGATGGCAGTTCCCTGGTGACATGTGTACAGGTTAGTTCATCGACCTGGGGATCGTCATTTGTCTCGTGTGAGTTCCCACTGTACTTTGATTACTACCCTACCACGGCTCAAAGGAGTCGTGCAAACAGGTTTTAGTTGGGTACAGTCCCGAGCCACATGGAGGCAGTGAGCGTATCTTCAGGGGTTCGTCTCTCCCGGTATTGGGGGTGAGGTCGTGCTGTGTCTAGGAGAGCCATTACACGAAGCCCTCGGCCGAGGCAAGGAGATTTACTGGTAGGTATTCCAGTAGTATCTCAGGGTGTTCTGGGCTACACTCCGACACGACTTGTACCGCTTTTTGGGGTATGACTTTTACCAACCCCCTAGGCCCGCCATGCGATGCTCATAGACGAACGGACCGGACTGTACGGATATTGTCACTGACAGGCTCAGTAGGGTTGTCAGGCTGAGTTCGCTCACAGACGTCCCTTTTAGTCAATACCTGGTAGCCCGTTACGTATTGGCTTATACCTCTGACGTGCTAGTGGTTAAATCCACAACCAAGGTGTTGAAGAGTCTTTAGAGTCCCCCACATTCAGTTACTCAGCTTTCGGGCGAAAGGTTGTAGAGGCCGTATGGAGATATGGCAAGGTCCGATCAGATACGTGCGGTATTGCACGGATCAGGATCGGACAGTTTGTACTATAGGCCGTATGGATATATGGCAGGGTTCGATCAGATACGTGCGGTATTGCACGGATCAGGATCGAACGGATATTACTGGCCGGCTTTGGTTTAAGCCGGATCCTAGTATAGTACAGTGTAGATTTTGTCTCATTGCATTTGTATTTCGGTTGAAATACAAATGCGGGTGTGTATGCACAGTATCGGGGTTTTCCTGTAATTTATTATGGGACCAGTTTTCTGGAGTTGCCAGTTTGCTTTTCGTTTCGGCCGATTTCCTTTGTATCGTTCATTGGCCGAAGATTGGTGGAGGAAGGCTTATTTGCATTGTTGCAAATAAGTATTTGTGGAAGGGGTCTTTGCATATATTTGTATCATGATGAGCACCATCACTTGACTTTCCTTGTTCATGATGGCTTGACTTTGTTGAGATGTTGAGGTTGGTGGAGTGTGGGTTTGGGTTAGTAATCATCTCTTGATATCATGACCTTTCTCTCTCTCCCTTGCATTATGGTAGTGGCTATCCTTTTTAATTTTTGCACTCACTCCATTCTCTCCACTCACTTGCATTGGCCAGCCATTCATTTTGAGAGGGGGCTGTCCCAATTTGGGAGTGAGGAATTGTTGCTCATTTGGCTAGGCAAAAGTCTTTTTAGCTCCTCCTCCAAAAGCTTATCTCATATCCTCCACCAATGGCAACTCCCTAAACCCCTAGAGACACAAATAGCTCACTACACCATTCTACAGCAAATCTTGGGCACGTCGACTAGCCAGCTTCGTGCCCGAGTTGCCTCGGCATTGAGGTGGGAGCCCGTAAAAGAAGTAGGCGATGTGGTGCACTTCCGGCGATGAGGAGGAGACGGGACATTCCGCAGGAGATCGGGACGACGACGAGAAGACCGGAGGACTCGGATCTGTCGGTATATCTCTCTTCCCCATCTTGTAGATAGCTAGGACTAGTTAATGGTTGGATCCGGGTATTAGTGCACGGCGGTTTGCCAGTTCAAGAAAAATTAAAGTTTATCACCGCTTCCGCATTTGGCCGTCGGATTGACGGCCGGGGCGCCGCCGTGCACTTACATTATGGAGTGGGAAGAAACCCTATCTTCAGTACCTGAAGATTTGGGGATGTCCAGCTTATGTCAAAAAGCAGCATACGGACAAGCTCGAGGCACGCTCAGTACTGTGCAACTTTGTGGGATACCCAAAGAACTCCAGGTGGTATCTTTTCTATTACGCAGAGGAACAAAAAGTCCTTGTTTCTCGTAATGCCCATTTTCTGGAACATCAGTTCTTAGAAAAAGAAGTAAGTGGGAGCGCAATAGAACTGGAAGAAATTCCAGAACCTCAGACTATTACTGAAAGCTTAGTGGAACCAGAGGGTTCGAAAGAACAAGACATTCCTACACCGCTCCGCAGGAGTAGTAGGCAGTCTCATCCGCCCGAGAGGTACTACGGTTTTCTCATAGACGGGAATAGAGAGGATTGCATCATAGATTATGATGAGCCTACTAGCTTCCAGCAGGCCGTTCAGAGCGTAGACTCGGTAAAATGGCTGGATGCAATGCGGACCGAAATGGAGTCCATGTACACCAACAAAGTATGGACGTTGGACATTGCTCCAGACGGGGTAAAACCCGTAGGATGCAAGTGGATCTTCAAAAGGAAGATTGGTGTAGATGGACAGGTTGAGACCTATAAATCTATACTTGTAGCAAAGGGTTTCCGTCAAAGACCTGGCTTGGACTATGACGAAACCTTTTCTCCAGTGGCTATGCTGAAATCCATTCGGATCCTTCTTGCCATTGCTGCTTTCCACGATTATGAGATTTGGCAGATGGACGTAAAAACCGCTATTCTAAATGGAAATTTAGAGGAGTGTGTCTATATGGATCAGCCAGAGGGTTTCATTCAGAGTGGGAGCAGCGGAAAGGTGTGCAAGTTGCTTAAGTCCATCTATGGACTAAAGCAGGCATCGCAGAGTTGGAACATCTGTTTTGATGAGACGGTCAAGGAATTTGGCTTTATCAAAAATCCAGATGAACCATGCATCTATAGTAGATTTGTAGCGAGAACTGTAGTATTCCTCGTTTTATACGTGGATGACATTCTCTTAATAGGAAATGACATTCCTATGCTACAATCTGTCAAGGGGTTCTTGTCACAAAGGTTCTCCATTAAAGACCTGGGTGATGCCTCATACATCCTGGGGATCCGGATCCATCGTGATAGATCCAAGAGGATATTAGGACTTTCACAGTCCAGGTACATCGACACCATACTGAAAAGATTCAGTATGGAAGATTCCAAGCGCGGTAACCTACCGGCTTGTCACGGGATCACCCTCTCTAAAGAGATGTCCCCCAAGACTGATTTGGAGAGGGATCGCATGTCTATTATACCCTACGCTTCTGCGGTAGGCTCTATAATGTATGCGATGTTGTGTACCAGACCGGATGTAGCTTATGCACTGAGTGTGGTAAGCCGGTATCAGTCAAACCCTGGGGAGAAACACTGGATAGCGGTAAAGAACATTCTCAAGTACCTGAGGAGGACTAAGGAGATGTTCTTGGTGTATGGCGGAAAAGACCTCCAGATCGAGGCCTTTGCTGACTCTAGCTTCCAGAGTGACAAGGATGATTCCAAGTCCATGTCGGGTTTTGTCTTTACCCTCAATGGAGGGGCGGTGTGTTGGAAGAGTTCCAAACAGGAAACCGTTGCAGACTCGACGATGGAGGCGGAATACATCGCTGCATCTGATGCCGCAAAAGAAGCTGTCTGGATGAGGAAGTTCTTGAAAGAACTTCAGGTGGTTCCGTCCATTGTTGACCCAATACCTCTGTATTGCGACAACAACGGGGCTATAGCTTTAGCGAAGGAACCCAGGTCCCATCAGAGATCCAGGCACATCTTGAGGCGGTATCACCTGATCAGGGAGATCGTGGATCGCTAGGAGATCGAGTTTCGGAGAGTCGCTTCAGAAGATAACACGGCAGATCCATTCACCAAGGCCTTACCCCAGACTCAGTTCGAGCGGCTGATCGAGATGATAGGTCTTCGATACGCCAGTACATGGCCTTAGTGCAAGTGGGAGATTGTTAGTGTATATGCCCTAGAGGCCATTACTGTATCATACTAGTTTGTATATTACTTAATGGAAGCTTGGGATATTCACCTTGTATAAACAATCTTGCTCAATATAGTAGTATGCTACTTGGTTTGTTTCTACTTCAATGTGTACATGTGTTTATTTTAGTATATCATCTATACGCATTAGTGGAGCCCTTAGGATCTTTGCTTGATTACCAGCGTTGTGATGGCAATCACACTAGTAGGGGCTGGGTAATCTGTAAGCACATCCTTATACAGGTCCCTAGTCGCAGGACTATCGAGACAGGGCATCGATACTCCGGAGTAGACTAGCGTATGCGCTTCTCATCCCAGTATGGGAGATGATCTGTCCCACAGCCATCAGTACGTCGTACTGGAGATAGTATACGGGTGCTCTTTGGGTTACGAGTACACTGGACAGGACTCGTCGAGAACTGACAGGTTGGTATTATACCTATCGTCAGTTATCAGTTCCCAGGTGACATGAGTACAGCTTACTCCGCTGACTTGACACTGGCACTTTGCCTCGAGTGTGTTCCCACTGTACTTTGACTACTACCCTACCACGGCTCAAAGGAGTCGTGCAAACAGGTGGTAGTTGGGTGCAGTCCCGAAGCACTTGGAGGCAGCGCCGGTTAGACAGGATTCGTCTCTCCCGGTATTGGGGGTTGACATCGCGCTGTGTCTAGGAGAGCCATTTGTAACGTTTTGAAAATCGTTTCGGTGAAATTTCGAAAAATCGGTAAAATAAGGGGGTTTTCTGTAAAAAGTCAAAATACAAATATCTTATTATAAAAATTAAATATACATATTCTATCTATGTAATTGCTATTATTTGGTGTTTATTGAGCCGCTGGTGAAATTTCAAATTTTCTGAAAAAAATATTATTTTATTATTATTTTAAGCCGTCACTAATACATTTAATTAGGGAAAATTACAAATTGGAATGAGTTAAAACAAATTTTGTGCATCATAAAACATTAAATAAAATTTTATCATGTGGTTTTTGGAAAGAAATTATTTGCCAAAACGGTTTAGAAATTATTGAAGAAAAAAGGCTTTTTTTTTTAGCGTAAATGGATGCTTGGGGTATTGTATTTATCATTTTTCATCACCCCACACCCGTACCCACACCCACACACCCCCACTTACTCCTTCCCATGGCTGAATTCAGCAGCCACCATATTTTTTCCCCACTTGATTTTCAAAGAAAAGAAAAGAATAGAATAGAAAATGATAGAAATTGAGTGGACTTTGACTAGATTTATCTTTCCCCACCTCACTCTCTCTCCTCCCTCACCCAATCCCCACAAATTTCTGGGCAAAAACTGCACCAAAAACAGCCCCTCTTGATTCTTCTCCACTTCATTGCAAAACCCACAAAATTCCACCAAAAATCCAAGTCAAAAATCCCACAAAAACAAAATCCAATCTCTACCCATTATTTCTTTGCCCAAGCTAGCATGGATCTTGGAGGAAATTTGGCATTTTGGAGGCCATGATCTTCATGTTGATCTCTTGATCATGAGGTATAAAAAATTCTTCCATATTTGTTAATTGTTAGTTGTATGTTTAAAGCAAACTTGTTTAGATGTTTAAAAAATATAAATAAAGGGGTTTTGAATTCAAGTGTAGAAATTCAAGTGGATGGTTTTGGATTATAGTTAGGGTTTTGTTGTATGATTATGGTTGCAAGTGGGATTCTTCTTTTGTGGAATGTGAAACATAATCAAATTGTTAGTTGTAAATTGTAATATTTAAGCTATTTTACTTACTAGATTTTTGGAAATTTATTGAATGTCTTAGATTAAAATATAATTATGGTTTCATGTCATTATTAGTATTATAATAAGTGGTTTAATGCCTTTGGACCATGCAAAACCAAGCTTATTTGTAAAATTATGAATTTTACTTTAAAAAATTGTTAAAATTGGTTATTTTTGCAAACTTGAATTTTGGGTTAATGATAATTAATGAGATTAAAAGTATGGAAATGGTTTATATGACCTGGTTATGATACTTAGTGAACATTATGGCTATTAGTTGGGTTAAAACATCAAGTTTCGAATTAAAACGGTAATTAAGTGCTTTCTAGGTTTTGTGAAATAAATCGATTTGAGCAAATTTAAGGTTTTTATGAGTTGCACCATATTTTCAATTAAATTCTAGTGCGTTATGAACGCGTGATTGGTATTTTGGGTTTTTCTCGATTGATTGACGTTTGTACATCGACATCGAGGGTTGGTTTGGCTATTTTGGCATGCGTAGGCGATAGGTTTTGACCTATGCGTGATACGCGTGCCGATTTGATTTTCGTGTGCCGTTTCGATTTCGAATTTGGTTTTAATGCGATACGATGCGTTATGATATGTAGGTACCCCATGTGGACTTCGAGATGACAAGCAAGCACGTGGCGACGTCGGCACCGGCTAGCGAGGACTAGGTGAGTAGATTTATATCTACGGGGAGAAGTCGGGTGGATGGCGTATAGCACCCCCGCAGTCGGTGGTGATGTATACGGATGCGTATACACACCAACAATTTATGATATGTTGTTAGGATTTATTATTGATGATTTTAGATGGATATTGGTGTTGGATTGGTGCATGGTTACGAAACCTTAGGTAGTGGGTGCACTACACTTACACATACACACATATACATACTTGCATACATTACTTATTTCATATGTGCGTGTATGGGAATATATATTTATGTGTTCACATGGGTATGGGACTATGTGTTCATATACTGGATTTGAGGATAGTATTTGGAATTTGAGATGAGTCGATGAGATTGGGCTTGAGGCCAGGAGATCGGTGATGTGATTTGGTTCGTATTGAGATACGACCTGATGTTTTAGCGGGTCTTCTGACGTAGTAATTCTTACACCCACATGCATACATAGATGGCATCAATATTGTACTAGACGTAGGACATTATTCCGAATCATGATATTTGATAAAGAAGATACCAAATGAATAGTTTGATTGATGTGACTTTGACCCGTACCCAGATTTGGGGATGCCGTACGACGGATTTACGTACGAGCTATATATTGATGATTGATCCGCACTCTTGACTTGGGATGTCTGATTATAGATATGGTATCGGATATGATATTATTGAGGCGGGATCACCGACTAATATATATATACAGGTATGTATATACATCGACTCAGATGTTAGGCGGTTTCCTTACCTATAGTCCAGCTGGTTAGCTTAGCCCTTTAGTTTAGTTTAGTTGTTAGATTATATTCGATTCTTACCTATTTCAAAAACTAACGAATCGTGGGTATTTTAAAAGACAGCCCAAGGGATCCTACGGATATTTCAAAAGACGTATCTTTTCATAAAAACACCGTAGCCCCTATTTTCAAAACCCCATGATTCGTGTTATTTCAAAAGGCACCATTTGTAGGACTTATATTAGTTTAATACTGATTAGTTATTGTTGTGTCTAGTATTCTGCTTCCGCACGTTATTGCTGTTCGCTCTGCCCCGCATACTTATTTTGCTGCATACTCCATTATTGATATCATGCTGTTAGGACACCAGCACCATTACCGATGATGCGTATATACCACATACACTTACTTGCCGGCTCACACACATCTTCATCGGTAATTGCCATGTCACGTACACTTAGAAAATACTATTGCTTGGCTTAGCTTGTTAGTTAGTAGTTGATACGATATTAGTGTACCTGGGTTATATGCCAGTTTAGACATTGTAGTTATTACTTGTCACTTCATGCATACTGTTATTCCATTGTTCATGCCTAGTTATTAATCATACATTGCAACTTGGTTATTGACACCATATACATTCATTAGCATTGACATATGCACTTGTGATGACTTCTTGAGATTTATGATATTTCTGGATTTCGGGGGAAAGCCGCAAAATTTCTAAACTTATTAACCTTTTAAAATATGTAAATTTCGGTTTTCTAGTGATGTAAGTGTCGTCCACCATGAGTTTGATGTGGTTTTCGAGATCCGTGTCGAGGAGTGGAGGAACCGTCACGGGTACATGGTGGGCCCGGTATGGTACCCCGGGGCAAGATGAATGTGGTGTTGACGTTGAGCCTGGCAGGGGACAGATTACCTACCGGTGATATTACCCGACGCGTCGGATATCCGGAGGATACCGTCGTGGTCTTGAGATGGATGGTAGGGGCCGGTCTGGACTGACGGCGCCCTAGATATTGAGATTGAGACATTGATATTTCGAGACAGTGAGATTTATGTTTTGTGTCGATGCTAGACACTGTTGATACTGATTTCATTATGATACCTCAGTTTAAAAATACGAAGGAAATCTCACTAATTTATGAAAACATTTTCTTCATTTACATGTATTCTGTTTTCATGCATTCATACATCATTCATATGATATATTGCTACCTGAGGCACTGACACGGGCACATGAGATTTCACTCGGTTAGATATTACCCTAGCCATTGTTATAGGCTGCTGGTTATGTATATTTTTGAGGATATATTATGATCATTGACCTAGGTTGCGTTATTTATGCGATTTCTATGCGTAGATGTTTTTCTATTCACGAGTTGGCAACTCACCCCCGTTGTGCCCCAGTTTCTTGCAGGTTTTGCCGTACAGGTTTAATTACGGCTTTGCGGGCTCAGTTTCATTCGGGTGACTTGCTAGTAGGTAGGTTTTTCTTGTATCGTACCCATCATATTACCTTGTATAATATTATTCCATTGTATCTAGTAAATTCCATCAACCAAACATGTATTTATTTTGAGATAGAGACCAGTGATGTTATTCCTTCGACCTTAGAGTCGTGCGTTATATTTATGTGGTTTTCTTATGGTTTTGAGTTTCCTTTTGAATTTTGATTCTCGCCGTTGGCGTTGTATATTATATTGCTTGTGTGATTGTGACCGTCGATTGACGAAGAGCTAGCTCCCGCTTGGGGATGCCTTTTTATTGATTTCGTATACTATTCATGTTGTATCCCGTTTGGGAGCCAGTATTTTCAAAGGAGGCTCTGCCGAAATTTTCGGGAAATATTTGATGTTTTTTTTAAACCGCATAATTCGGCTTATGCTATTAAAACTACTTGTTTTAAATTGGTTTTCCTTCATTCTACTACTTTTCTTGGTTTGGATTTCTGTGTTTTCGGCTTACTTAGATTACGTACTTTCGAGACGTTCGTAGTTTAAGTGCCGGTCATATTCCGTACTTTCGGGACGTAACAAAGTTGGTATCAGAGCGTTAGGTTTTAACCTTCGGAGCGTAGGATGACCCTTGGTTGATGGAATAGGTGACTAAAGTAGAGTGACGTACCGTTGGTATGTTCCGCGGCATATTTACGACACGCCACTCCACTTAAGAAGCCTTAGGATGTACATTTCCTTGTTCAGTATTATATTCCTTCCTGATCTAGCCTCATCGTTACCAGTTTGGTTTTGCTGCCACGATTTTGGGCAGGGAGAGCTACGGCTAGAGTTGCGGTCAACAAGAGCTCGTCACAAACGAGGACTGACCAGGGCGTGATTCCGGCGACACCCAATTGCAGATATGTGTCTTTTTACTGTGTTTCCGCGCCACGAGCGTTTGGCGGATCGCCTTTATGAGGTTACTCGGAGGTGCTGATCGACACTAGAGAATTGAGCCACTGATAGAGGCCAGCCAGATTTTGATGACCGTTGGTGTATTGCTTACTCAAGATGATTGAGGCACTATTCAGCGTGCAGACGAGTGAGCCAGTTGTTGCTGCGAGCGACGAGATATCGCCCCATATGTTGGAGCTATTGCGGGATGAGTTGTACTAATAGATGATAGAAGGTCGCTAGTCACCCGATGATGAATGACTAGGACATGTGGTTCGTTCGCCTACCCAATGAGAGGTCATCAGATAGATTGATTCCAGCTAGAGACGACTTCACGCGGAGACGTTGGGAGTCGACAGAGACGATCGAATGTCAGAAACCTATTATTCCAAGTTTAAAGTATTCGGAAGGGCATGCAGGCAATTCTATGGACCCTCTAGAAGAATGAAATTCTAACTCGACTTAATGACCGTGTGAAAGCCTTTGAACCTTAGGGTTTGCGGCAGTTCTGCGGCGCCATTAGTGAGGCTTGGGTTTGCCCTTCTACGGCTGGACCACCGATGCTGTGGTATGTACTCAATACTATTAAACTGTGCCCAAGATGTTGAGCCCTTGGGGGATTATGAGGTTTTGATAATCGATTGGATGGTTCGACTTAATTCGGACGCTAGGTGGTGAGATGCATTTCTTGGGAGACTCCCGATACGAGGATAGCCGTTGGAGCTCAGTCCATGCAGCCACGACGAGACGAGTCCAAAGCAGACGATATTAGAGAAAAGTGAAGTAAGAGGTTCGTACCAGATCTAGATGAGATGACGTTCCACTCCGCCGACATCAGAGATGCGATGCGCATGCCGAGGCATGGTACTTGGATTTACCTTCCAGAAGGAGTCGCGATGAGTATGCAGTCGTTCCAGAGCAAGATGCAGATATAAGAAAGGACGATGACTTCCGGACAGTTGGCAGAGACGAGACATGGAAGAGACCGTGAGCAGGATTCCTTCCAGGACACTGCTGCAATGATACTTGCACCCAGGATCAGATGTGTCACGTACATTCAGAGAGCCAGAGGCCGACGCCAGCGATATGCTGTCTTACGAGTGGTTGCGATGATTGACCGAGAGATGACCAGAGAAGTGCCAGAACGGAATCATCCCCGTTAGCACATCTGACAGGGCCGATGAGCCAATGGACCGAGAGATTGGTAATTCACAGTGAAGACCTTGACCCAGGAGTGGTCATTGTTACGCACACCAGCAGGCCAGAGTTCATGATCATCGACGAGACGTCCCACTAGTGACCGCGACAGTTGGCCCGAGATTCTTAGAGGATGCACTTGAGCGGTACTATTCCGTCATTATTGATTTTGATGTTTTGGGTGATTTATTCGCATGATTTGATTTTGATGATTGAGGATTTACGATCTTTGCATAGTGTTGCACTCGATATAGTTTTCGTGCCTTGGTTTCACGTGTTTGTGATTTTACGGTTTTAGACATTTGAGTTGATTTTGTGCGTATGCACGCGCACGATTTGGTTCCTGCACCCTGTATAGTTTATATATGCTTGCAGTGCAGTGATACGCCTTTTGGGCACTTAGATGCACTGGACTTCGATTTCGATTGCGATACTCGATAATTATTTTGTGCACCTTGTGCACCTGATTTGATTTTGCGCATGTTCGGCGCTTGATATTGGATTTCATGATTTCGTGCATGATGGATGCCCCTGGTTTTGTGTTTTCGCGCATGTTGGGCGCATGTTTTGAGGTGCGATTTTGGTGCATACCAGATGCACTAAATCGAGATTCTTCGTGCATGTCAGATGCACCTGATTTCGCTGTCAGGCACACACGTTGCCTACGACAGATGCTTTGTGCACACCCGATGTACTTAGATCTTGTTTCTGTGCACTTGTATGGCACTTATATGGATTTTGATTATCATGCGCACCAGACGCACGTAGTATTCATACGCGTATTTTGGGATTGATTTCTTATAGAGCAGTACGCTTTTTTTTATATGATATTGGCTATGTGTTTTTGTATGGAGCAGGACTAGTCAGAGGACAACACCTGAATGTATTTTGCATGCATTGATAGCTATTGAAGGGAATTCCAAAAAGCGAGCTATAGTCTCAGTAT
Source organism: Agapanthus africanus (assembly GCA_030015575.1). Taxonomy (NCBI): domain Eukaryota; kingdom Viridiplantae; phylum Streptophyta; class Magnoliopsida; order Asparagales; family Amaryllidaceae; genus Agapanthus; species Agapanthus africanus. The sequence goes on along the minus strand of JASDDO010000026.1, from coordinate 210,712,386 downwards.
TTACCTACGTGTCTGATATGACGCGAAATGTTTAAAACAAGGAAAACCCTTCTAAATTGTTTCCTAAAACGGCGGAACGTACATTTCAAACAAAGGTATATATGTATATAGTTATTTTCTTATGATAGACGTCCGCCACTGTGCAGTGTTATGTGCATTGCACAGCAACTTAAAGGATTTGGCATGCATTTCCTCCTGGTATTTGCATGTATAGTTCCGATTTTTAGCATATCGGTCTTGCTTGAGATTTGGAATTCGTGTCTTCACCTTGACTCCGATGATTGCGGGATGCTTGATGGAGTTTTGATTTGAGTTATATGCTCATTTTTCAAGCGCATGCGCTGCGCTACGATTTGTTTTATGTAGTCACAATTTCGGAGCCCCGACGACTTGATGGTTTTTCTTAGATGTTTTAGTATTTGGGGGAGTTTGAATTTAAATTCGGGGACCGAATTTCTTTAAGGGGGGAAGATTGTAACGTTTTGAAAATCGTTTCGGTGAAATTTCGAAAAATCGGTAAAATAAGGGGGTTTTCTGTAAAAAGTCAAAATACAAATATCTTATTATAAAAATTAAATATACATATTCTAGCCATGTAATTGCTATTATTTGGTGTTTATTGAGCCGCTGGTGAAATTTCAAATTTTCTGAAAAGAATATTATTTTATTATTATTTTAAGCCGTCACTAATACATTTAATTAGGGAAAATTACAAATTGGAATGAGTTAAAACAAATTTTGTGCATCATAAAACATTAAATAAAATTTTATCATGTGGTTTTTGGAACGAAATCATTTGCCAAAACGGTTTAAAAATTATTGAAGAAAAAAGGCTTTTTTTTAGCGTAAATGGATGCTTGGGGTATTGTATTTATCATTTTTCATCACCCCACACCCGTACCCACACCCACACACCCCCACTTACTCCTTCCCATGGCTGAATTCAGCAGCCACCATATTTTTTCCCCACTTGATTTTCAAAGAAAAGAATAGAATAGAATAGAAAATGATAGAAATTGAGTGGACTTTGACTAGATTTATCTTTCCCCACCTCACTCTCTCTCCTCCCTCACCCAATCCCCATAAATTTCTGGGCAAAACCTGCACCAAAAACAGCCCCTCTTGATTCTTCTCCACTTCATTGCAAAACCCACAAAATTCCACCAAAAATCCAAGTCAAAAATCCCACAAAAACAAAATCCAATCTCTACCCATTATTTCTTTGCCCAAGCTAGCATGGATCTTGGAGGAAATTTGGCATTTTGGAGGCCATGATCTTCATGTTGATCTCTTGATCATGAGGTATAAAAAATTCTTCCATATTTGTTAATTGTTAGTTGTATGTTTAAAGCAAACTTGTTTAGATGTTTAAAAAATATAAATAAAGGGGTTTTGAATTCAAGTGTAGAAATTCAAGTGGATGGTTTTGGATTATAGTTAGGGTTTTGTTGTATGATTATGGTTGCAAGTGGGATTCTTCTTTTGTGGAATGTGAAACATAATCAAATTGTTAGTTGTAAATTGTAATATTTAAGCTATTTTACTTACTAGATTTTTGGAAATTTATTGAATGTCTTAGATTAAAATATAATTATGGTTTTATGTCATTATTAGTATTATAATAAGTGGTTTAATGCCTTTGGACCATGCAAAACCAAGCTTATTTGTAAAATTATGAATTTTACTTTAAAAAATTGTTAAAATTGGTTATTTTTGCAAACTTGAATTTTGGGTTAATGATAATTAATGAGATTAAAAGTATGGAAATGGTTTATATGACCTGGTTATGATACTTAGTGAATATTATGGATATTAGTTGGGTTAAAACATCAAGTTTCGAATTAAAACGGTAATTAAGTGCTTTCTAGGTTTTGTGAAATAAATCGATTTGAGCAAATTTAAGGTTTTTATGAGTTGCACCATATTTTCAATTAAATTCTAGTGCGTTATGAACGCGTGATTGGTATTTTGGGTTTTTCTCGATTGATTGACGTTTGTACATCGACATCGAGGGTTGGTTTGGCTATTTTGGCATGCGTAGGCGATAGGTTTTGACCTATGCGTGATACGCGTGCCGATTTGATTTTCGTGTGCCGTTTCGATTTCGAATTTGGTTTTAATGCGATACGATGCGTTATGATATGTAGGTACCCCATGTGGACTTCGAGATGACAAGCAAGCACGTGGCGACGTCGGCACCGGCTAGCGAGGACTAGGTGAGTAGATTTATATCTACGGGGAGAAGTCGGGTGGATGGCGTATAGCACCCCCGCAGTCCGTGGTGATGTATACGGATGCGTATACACACCAACAATTTATGATATGTTGTTAGGATTTATTATTGATGATTTTAGATGGATATTGGTGTTGGATTGGTGCATGGTTACGAAACCTTAGGTAGTGGGTGCACTACACTTACACATACACACATATACATAATTGCATACATTCCTTATTTCATATGTGCGTGTATGGGAATATATATTTATGTGTTCACATGGGTATGGGACTATGTGTTCATATACTGGATTTGAGGATAGTATTTGGAATTTGAGATGAGTCGATGAGATTGGGCTTGAGGCCAGGAGATCGGTGATGTGATTTGGTTCGTATTGAGATACGACCTGATGTTTTAGCGGGTCTTCTGACGTAGTAATTCTTACACCCGCATGCATACATAGATGGCATCAATATTGTACTAGACGTAGGACATTATTCCGGATCATGATATTTGATACAGAAGATACCAAATGAATAGTTTGATTGATGTGACTTTGACCCGTACCCAGATTTGGGGATGCCGTACGACGGATTTACGTACGAGCTATATATTGATGATTGATCCGCACTCTTGACTTGGGATGTCTGATTATAGATATGGTATCGGATATGATATTATTGAGGTGGGATCACCGACTAATATATATATACAGGTATGTATATACATCGACTCAGATGTTAGGCGGTTTCCTTACCTGTAGTCCAGCTGGTTAGCTTAGCCCTTTTGTTTAGTTTAGTTGTTAGATTAGATTCGATTCTTACCTATTTCAAAAACTAACGAATCGTGGGTATTTTAAAAGACAGCCCAAGGGATCCTACGGATATTTCAAAAGACGTATCTTTTCAAAAAAACACCGTAGCCCCTATTTTCAAAACCCCATGATTCGTGTTATTTCAAAAGGCACCATTTGTAGGACTTATATTAGTTTAATACTGATTAGTTATCGTTGTGTCTAGTATTCTGCTTCCGCACATTATTGCTGTTCGCTCTGCCCCGCATACTTATTTTGCTGCATACTCCATTATTGATATCATGCTGTTAGGACACCAGCACCATTACCGATGATGCGTATATACCACATACACTTACTTGCCGGCTCACACACATCTTCATCGGTAATTGCCATGTCACGTACACTTAGAAAATACTATTGCTTGGCTTAGCTTGTTAGTTAGTAGTTGATACGATATTAGTGTACCTGGGTTATATGCCAGTTTAGACATTGTAGTTATTACTTGTCACTTCATGCATACTGTTATTCCATTGTTCATGCCTAGTTATTAATCATATATTGCAACTTGGTTATTGACACCATATACATTCATTAGCATTGACACATGCACTTGTGATGACTTCTTGAGATTTATGATATTTCTGGATTTCGGGGGAAAGCCGCAAAATTTCTAAACTTATTAACCTTTTAAAATATGTAAATTGCGGTTTTCTAGTGATGTAAGTGTCGTCCACCATGAGTTTTATGTGGTTTTCGAGATCCGTGTCGAGGAGTGGAGGAACCGTCACAGGTACATGGTGGGCCCGGTATGGTACCCCGGGGCAAGATGAATGTGGTGTTGACGTTGAGCCTGGCAGGGGACAGATTACCTACCGGTGATATTACCCGACGCGTCGGATATCCGGAGGATACCGTCGTGGTCTTGAGATGGATGGTAGGGGCCGGTCTGGACTGACGGCGCCCTAGATATTGAGATTGAGACATTGATATTTCGAGACAGTGAGATTTATGTTTTGTGTCGATGCTAGACACTGTTGATACTGATTTCATTATGATACCTCAGTTTAAAAATACGAAGGAAATCTCACTAATTTATGAAAACATTTTCTTCATTTACATGTATTCTGTTTTCATGCATTCATACCTCATTCATATGATATATTGCTACCTGAGGCACTGACACGGGCACATGAGATTTCACTCGGTTAGATATTACCCTAGCCATTGTTATAGGCTGCTGGTTATGTATATTTTTGAGGATATATTATGATCATTGACCTAGGTTGCGTTATTTATGCGATTTCTATGCGTAGATGTTTTTCTATTCACGAGTTGGCAACTCACCCCCGTTGTGCCCCAGTTTCTTGCAGGTTTTGCCGTACAGGTTTAATTACGGCTTTGCGGGCTCAGTTTCATTCAGGTGACTTGCTAGTAGGTGGGTTTTTCTTGTATCGTACCCATCATATTACCTTGTATAATATTATTCCATTGTATCAAGTAAATTCCATCAACCAAACATGTATTTATTTTGAGATAGAGACCAGTGATGTTATTCCTTCGACCTTAGAGTCGCGCGTTATATTTATGTGGTTTTCTTGTGGTTTTGAATTTCCTTTTGAATTTTGATCCTCGCCGTTGGCGTTGTATATTATATTGCTTGTGTGGTTGTGACCGTCGATTGACGAAGAGCTAGCTCCCGCTTGGGGATGCCTTTTTATTGATTTCGTATACTATTCATGTTGTATCCCGTTTGGGAGCCAGTATTTTCAAAGGAGGCACTTCCGAAATTTTCGGGAAATATTTGATGTTTTTTTTAAACCGCATAATTCGGCTTATGCTATTAAAACTACTTGTTTTAAATTGGTTTTCCTTCACTCTACTACTTTTCTTGGTTTGGATTTCTGGGTTTTCGGCTTACTTAGATTACGTACTTTCGAGACGTTCGTAGTTTAAGTGCCGGTCATATTCCGTACTTTCGGGACGTGACACCATTACACGAGTAGTCCCTGGCCAGGGCAAGCGAGATATACTGATAGGCTTCCAGTGTTATCTCAGGGTGTTTTGGGCTTCACTCCGACACGACTTGTACCGCTATTGGGGGACTGACGTTTACCGCCCCCTAGGCCCGACATGCGATGTATCAGACGAACAGACCGGACTGTACGGAGAATGTCACATTCAGACTCAGTAGGAGTTCAGATGGGTTTTACCTCGTCAGTCTTCTTATCGGCATCTACCTGGGGACCGTTACGCACAGCTAGTGCCGCTTGCGGTCTGTGGTTAAACCCACTGCCAGCGTAGTGTCGAGTCTTTAGAGTCCCACACAGAGGGTATTCGCCTCTGGGCAAAACTGAGTAGAGGTCGCATGGTTTTGCGGCAGGGTTCGTTCTCATCCGCGCACTTATGCACGTTTGGAGTCCAGACGGTTTATACTAGCAGGCTCTGGTTTGAGCCAGATACTGGTATATGTTTTGGGGTTGCTTTTATCTCTCAGTATTCTTGTTCCTCGGAACGAGAATGCAGGTGTGTATGCACAGTTGTTTGAGGCGGAGGAAGAGGTCTTTCATTAGGGTTTCGGAACGGGTGCGTATGCACAGTTGACAGTCGTCTTTTTCCAAACCCTAATGGATTTATGAAATATCAATTAATAATAATAATTAAATGAAATTGTGTCATGGTTGATTTTGTTGACTTGTTGACCATGGTTGACTTGTTGACCATGGTTGAATGTTTGACCATCATCATTGCTTTGCAAGGATACTCCTTGATTCTAGCTTACATTCATTTAATGAAGTGATGATAATGGTCATTCCAAATACAACCATCAACTATTTCATTTTGAATTATTATTATTAATTAGATAATTCTTTTTCTTTTTGTTATGGTTGCAAGAGGAAAAAGAGCTCATTCTATCATATTCATTCTCTCTCCTCACTTCATCTTCTTCTTCCTCAAGCTCAAGGAGAATCCTTCTCATGTGTTGAGAATCCCTCTCCTTGAAAGAGAAACACCCCTTAGATACTCTCTACTCTCTCTAGGGTTCAAGGTTTAGCAAGCCGGAGATCCTAGTTCACTCTAAGTTCGAGAAAGAGCCCGAAGGTTGAACCCTCAGGTGGATCCATCTTTGACGGAAGAAGGCGACGAGGAGAGAACCATCAACCTCTACTAGGTTTCAAGAAGAAGGAGTTCAAGTTAGGTATAACCACTTTGCCGAGTAGTTAACTCTCCTTTGCATGTTTGCTAGTTTAGTTTAGAAAAGATCCCGACTTTGTTAGTCCATGTTGCCCCATGCTCTAAAAATTTGATTTTTATACCGTTTCCGCCTCCCCGTAAGAACCGGGGGTCGCAACGTGGACTTACACTCACGTCGTTGAGGGAGGTTGCTTCGCTTCGGGTACTTGGCGGGTAGTTTGCCGCACCCGTAGGGGTCTTGGGTGGGGTATTGGCTATTCATCGCGACCGTGTAATCCGCTTTTCGTTGCAGGCTCGAACGAATCGCAGATTCCTAGTATATCCAAAGTGTTCATCTGTGATCTGTAATGGCTATCATTGCTTTATATCTATATATGATATTTATTTAGGTGTTGCTTATGTTTTGCATCCGCGCTAGTCCAGCCCCCGCTCTGTCGTTAGTTAAGTAACCTAACGGGTGATGACGGGGCCACGTGGCGAATGCGGATGGTATAAGCGTACACCATATTTTGGTTGTTTTCTGCAATGGTAGGATTAAATGATGGGACGCATTGGAATTAATGCAAGAAAATAAACCAAGTAAAAGTCGATTGGAACACTTTCAAAACCACTCGGTTCTTTTCAAAAACCAACTTTTAAATGCGGAGCTTGAACCACTCCTTTTAAAAGCTATCTCGTTCCATCGATTATATCAAGTTCACTACGTTCACGGTTTCGCCAAAACCATTCGTAGCCCTCTGTCATTCCACATGAATGGTCAAAAAGTATTCAAGCTATGTATGTTGGCCAAAGTCAAGGCATAGTGATTGGTAGCTATTGGGTATTCATGTGCAGCATAGGTAGATGCGTTGGAGACAGCTGCATGATTTGATTCAAGCTATCTCTCTCCATTTAGTTGACATGCACTAGAGACAGCTGCATGATTTGATTCTGATTCCAATTAAATTAGTGCATCTGTTTCTATATTGTATATAGAATGGTTCATATCTTAACGATGTTAAGGTATATGGAGTTGTCCGGCTTATGCTTAAAACCAGACACTGGACATACTCAAGGCACGTTTCAGTAATGGCAGTTTGTGGGTTATCCCGGGCTATGACGAGGGGTAACTTTCTGCCATCTGGAAGATCAATAGTGATATTGTTCTTGACTCTCCACAGTTTTAGCAAAATGGACTTTTTCAGAAAACAGTAGTAGGGGGTATGGTAGAACTAGAAGTGATTCCAGAACCACAAACGATTACTAAAAATTTAATAGAACCTAAAGATTCAATTGGGTTTGACATTTCATTAGCCACTCCGCAGATATAGTGGGTACCCTCAGGCGTCCGAGAGGTACTTCGGTATCCTTAAAGACGGTGACAGGGAGGTTCTTGTTTACCCAGACTTGCCATTACTGCTATTCTAGACTATGAGACCCGGCATGAGGATGAGTATATCATCGTTCTAAACTAACTTTAGAAGTGCACGTGTATATGACTCTGCCAGAGGGTTGTTGTAATCAGTGGGAGCAGTGGAAGCTTAGTGGACAAGTAGCTTATGTCTATTTATAGAATAAAGCAAGTGTAACGGAGATAGATCATCTATTTTTTGATGTGACAGTCATAGGATTTGACTTCATCGGAATAGGAGATGGATCTGGTAAGAAAGTAGTAGGGTGTGATGTCCTGGTATTTGGATGACATACACTTTGTAGGAAGTGAAATTCCTATACTACGATCGGTTATACTTTGGTTGTCACACAGTGGTTCCTCCACATAGGATATGGATATTATATCAGGCATTCTGGTTACTAGATCTATAGTTTTAGATCTAGATTTGGGTAGTTTCCCAATCTGGGTATATTGACGCTATTCTAAAGGTGTTTTAGAATAGACGACTCCTGGCATGGTAGTGTACCTACAGGTGATGGAGTCACCCTCTCTAAAGGTGTCTTACAAACTAAAGGGGAGAGGGATGTGCATGATTGGTATATTACTTGCTTGGGCAATTGAGTCAATCATGAGATGTCAAGTACCACCAGATGTTGTTTTTGCACTAGCTGCAATAAGTTTATATATTAATTCAATCCTGGAGAAATGTTCGGAAGCAGTTTTTGAACATAAGTGGATGTTCTAGGGAGATGATAACGGCAGCCTCCTTCGGGAGACGGTTATCATTCCAGGCTTCCAAGGTGACCTGGATGACAGAGTGACTGTTAGAGTTATAAGTTTTCCCTCTTAACAAAGGGCAGTTGTTTGGGCAGGTGGTCCAAGCGGATACTGACGGAGGCATGGCGCAGGATACTGATTAAATTCAGTGGACGATACAGTCTAAGAAGTTTACTGGATTTGGAGTTCATTTGTGAACTAGCTCCCATCAGATATCAAGACATATTCTAAGACAGGTATTGCTCATTTTGGGAAATGGCATTCTCCGCGAACTTGAGATAAAGAGAGACATAGAAAGAAACATTGGAGCGGATCCACTTACTGAGGCTATTTCTCGAATGCAATAGTTTTACAAACAAGCTTTGTGAAACTGATTAGTAGAGAAGTTGGGTGTTCGGTATCACACGGGCTGTGAGTATGCGACACCGCAATAATTAGCCTTAAGTGCAAGTGGGAGATTGTTGACTATAATGCCCTCAAGTCAATTATTGGATCGCAGGCATGTGATTGCAATGATTGAGGGAGGACCTATACCGGTAGAACGGTCTTACTCGAGATGATAGTATGCTATCTGGTTTGTCTTTATCATCATGTACATGCTTTAGGTGACATTACAGATCACTATTACATGTTGATAGAGCCCATAGGATTCATGCTTGACTACCAGCAGTATGATGGCGATCATATACGTGGGAGCTGGGTGGTCTATAAGCACATCCTTAAAGTGTCCCTAGTCGTGGGAGTTTCGAGACTGGGCATCGATACTCCAAGAGTAGACTAATGTATACGGATCGAGACCCCGACGAAGGGCGGTGGCCGGTCTCACAAGCCATTGGTGTTAGTTGGTTCACCTAAGATATATACAGGTGCTCATTGGGTTATGAGTACACCGGACGGACTCACCGGGAATATGCTAGTTGGTATTATACCTATTGTCAGATAGAAGTTCCCTGGTGACATATGTACAGGTTAGTCTATCGACCTAAGATCACCATTTATCTCGTGTGAGTTCCCACTGTACTTTGATTACTACCCTACCACGGCTCAAAGGAGTCGTGCAAATAGGTTTTATTTGGGTACAGTCCCGAGCCACATGGAGGCAGTAAGCGGATCGTCAGGGGATTCGTCTCTTCCAGTATTGGGGGTTGATGTCACGGAGTGCATGGGTGGCCATCACCAGAAACCCTTGGCCAAGGTAGTTGAGAATTACTGATCTAGGATCAGTAGTTTCTCAAGTGGTGATGGGTTTTATACCGACAAGAATTATCGCGTTATTAGGGGTCTGACTTTATCCACCCCCCAGACTCGATATGCGATACTCTTAGACGAATAGACCGGACTGTATGGAGATTGTCACTGTCAGGCTCAGTATGGGTACAGATGAGTTTGCTCGTCGGCCTTCCTTTCGCTCAATACCTGGGTAGCCGTTACTGTTAGTTATATGTATGCCCTAGAGGCCATTACTGTACATAGGATGTATATTGTAGTGGATGCTCGGACAAATATAGGGAGGACTTTCTTGCTCGACATGATAGTATGCTATCTGATTGCTCTTTATCTTAACGTGTACACTGATTGCCTCTTTGTTACATGTTGGTAAAGCCCTTAGGATGTGTACTTGACTACCTGGACTATGATGTGGATCATACTAGTGGGGACATGGTAGTCCATAAGTACATTCTTCAAGGTCCCTAGTCGTGGGTGTATCGAGACGGGGCATCGATATACCAGAGTAGACTAGCGTATACCTTCTCGACCCATACAGATGGGCGATGGATGATCCCATATCCATTGGTGTTTGACATCAGAGATGATATACGGGTGCTCAGTGGAGACTGGGTACACTGGACGGACTCGCCGAGAACTCCCAGATGGTATTATACCTTACGTCAGATGGCAGTTCTCTGGTGACACTGGTACAGAGTAGTCTGTTGACCCGAGATCGTCATAGAGTCTTGTGTGATTCCTACTGTGCTTTGATTTCCACCTTACCACGTCCAAGAAGGCGTGCAAAACGATGGCTTTTGGGTACAGTCCCGAATCACATGGAGGCAATGAGCGATAGGAGGGGATTCGTCTCTCCCGGTATAGGGAGTTGATGTTGCGCTGTGTTCGATTGGCTATAACCGGAAATCCCTGGCCAGGGTTGCTGAGATTTACTGGTAAGTGTTACCAGTAGTTTCTCGAACTGTTATAGACCTCATATCGACACGACTTATCGAGCTACTGGGGTCTGACGTTCACCACCCCTAGGCGAGATATACGACATATCAGACGAACAGACCGGACTGTACGGTAAGTGTTACTGGTTGGATTCACAGGAGTGTGAGCAAGCTTGCTCATTTATCTTCTGATCGCTCAATACCCGGGTGGCCGTTACGTTTAGCAGACCGCTTGCGGCTTGTGGGTGTTTGATATGATCATCACCTGCTGCCGGCGTATTGACGAGTCTTTAGAGTCCTACACAGAGGTTTCCTGGCTCAAGCGAAACGAAATAGGAGCGCATATGAGATATGTGCGGGACCGAGAATAATGCGTGTATGTGATACCGTATTCTATTCTCGCGATGAATGTATCGATTGGTTGTATGCGATATAACCTAGTTATCGAATCGAGGATTGATTCGATAAGTCGATACATTGGATATTAGTCGGTCATATGCGATATGACCGGATCGTTAAATCAAGTGTTGATTTAATGATTTAATGTATAATTATATATTTGATATATTACTTTACATTAACTTGTATTTGTTCACTTAAGATAGATTTTCTCACTTGATGTGCACATTGTATATATATGATATATGTTTGTGCACTAGATTGTATCATGTTTGATGATACATGCAAACTTGGGTGTATGTTTGATTTAAACCTTGTTTAAGTAAATGGTTAGGGTTTTTATTTATTCATTTATTTATTTATTTATTTATTTGACATGAAATAAAATGGTGGCTTTCTTTGGATTTACTTGAAACTTCATGAAGCTTTGACCATTTTGTTTCTTTCCTTAACCTAACCATTTACTTAAACCCTAGTTTATTCTCTACATGTGTTAACTCACCCATGGTTGCATTATGATAGACTTCACTTGATTTTTCATTTAGTTAATTGATTATTCTTTTTCTTCTTCTTCATCTTCGTCTTCAAGTGAAGAAAAGAAAAGCTTTTTAGAAAAATGTCAAGTGATGAAATCAAGTGAGAAATCCAAATCCAAAGTGAACCCACTTCCTATTTCTTCATCCTCTACCACTTGCCATGTAGTATAGGGTGTTTTCTTCACAAGTTTCATGACTTGGTGAAAATGGAGCTCGAGTTAGAGTTGCCTCGACGTAGATCATCTTCGGCATCGAAGTCAACGACCTAGCCCGATCTTTTCTCCAATGAAACCACCGCGAGAGTCCAGGATTTCGATGGTTGCAGCGGAGGGATGTCATTTTGGAGCCAAAGAAGTGGAAGACCGGATCTACAAAGGTTGTATTTCCGTTCACTTATGAGTTAAGTTGTTAACTAGTTGTTGTTTCGCTTTTGTTTCTAGTTAACGATCTAGCATTAGGGTTTCTCGGCACAAGAAAAATTTGATTTTGGCATGGTTGATGCCTTGTGGAACCTCTTGAGTGTGCCTAGCAACCCTACAGTGGTATCAGAGCCTAGCTAGAGCCTTAGGCGAAGTGTAGACGAAGTTAGAAGTTCGTTCGAACCCGAAACCCTAATACAATACCCCTCTCTGTACAATTTTCAAAACTGTGGAGTTTTGTCAATTAAAAATGCTCAGAAAATAGAGCAGGAAATTCTAAGAGTTACTGCAGAAAACGAAACCCTAATTCCACTGTAGCGCCGCGGAACCGCGGCAGTAGCCTCCTTTTGCGGCGATTCCGCGGCCGTATGTACTGATTAGGGATTAATTTTTATACAGTAATGCCCGTATCTGTTTCCTATGTTCTCTGGGAAGTTTTAATCTGCACTCAAGAGTTGAGTTTTCTGGGTTGTATTGGGGACTCGGTGTTTCGATCGGGATGTCTAATTTTGTCTATGTGTTTTCCGGATAATTTTTGAATATGTTAAAAAGTTCGACCGGATATAAATACCCAATTTTTCCCCTGCCGGGAAATTTCCAAGTGTTGGATTTTTCCGTAGTTTAATAACGTTCTAAGTAGTGCAAGTAACGCGATGGTCCCTCTAGAAGACAACAAACCTTAACTCGATAATGTGACCGTCTTGAACTGCCCTTTGAACCTTCGGGTTTGGGGCAGTACGGCATGCCACATGTGAGGCATTGGCTTGACCCTTCTACGGCTGGACCGTTGGTACTGAGGCATGAACTGGATGTTTTTAAACTTATTTCATGTGTTGAGCTGTTTTGGGAAAACTTGGGTGTTTGAATGTTCGATCGGAAAGTTTAACATTTCCTATTTATCTAGAATGGGATACAATACTTGGAATCCACAAGTAGTTATGAGATAACTGATATGAATGTTATAAACATAGCACTTTAGTCTCACTTGATCGGTTACCACGGAATTTTGATGCGATCAAAAGTCCGTCGCAATCACGTAGCGTACGCGGATATTCGCCGGTAAATTTAATAGATAGCCATACCCCATAGCCCCGACCAAGTGACTGTAGGAGAACCCCGTCGCCAAAAGAATCCGTTCGGGTGCTCGCGGCAGCGGTGTTCCGCCTTGGTGCAATTCGTTGGCGGTATCGGGGGTGCGGCCGCCTACTAAAGTTTGCGACGAGCATTCGATTAGTTTTTCGGGAATCTTGTTGAATTGTCCGACTTGATATTGAAAAGTGTTTTCGATAACGAGACTAAAATGCGGGGTTTATAATTGTTAGGCATGTGATGTCTAAGGAATTCAGTTGGTTTAGGCATGCGATATCTAAGTAGGATGCGGATTCCAACTGTTGTAGTTTTACACTTTCTTTTCTGTGACCGTAAGTGTAATATGTGACATCGCCGGTTTCGTTGCTATATGTCAACGACAATAGAGATACGCATGTTTACTTATGTTGATGACATGTAATGTTATGTGTTGCTGGATATGTTATATTGGATCGTCGTGTTTGAATAGCCAGGGTTTTTTTTATGTGAGATGAGTGTTTTTCATTTTCATTCATGTAAAAACTTGTATGTATTATTCTTTTATTGGGTCTAGGGGTGTGGGTTTGGCTATTCATCGCGACCGTGGAATCCGTGTTTTATACTGGCTCATATTGAAAACACGGACGTCCTAATATATCCAATATTTCATATGTTTCTTCTGCTGCGATATCTGTGATGTGATCATTTGATATGTTGAGATAGATACTGTATATATTATATAGACGTTACTTATGTTTTACACCCACGCTAGCCCTGCCCCGCTCTGCCGTTAGTTACCTAACCTAACGGTGTACGAGGGGACATCGAGGCGAATGCGGATGGCATAAGTGTACGTCGTATTTATCTGTGATGTTTAGGTGACTTAAATGATGGGACTTCATTAATGTGATTAATGAAAGAAAACAAACCTAAGATGTTGTGGAATCGAATTTCAAAAATAAAAACAGGTAGCTACAGTTCTTGCTTTGCATCGCGGTGTTCCTTGTAGAACATCCTGCACCTTATTCGATAAGGAAAGGGCCGAGATCCCTTCACCGGTAGTGACCCCTTTAGCAACAACTGACAGATGCTACACACTCAGTTTGTCTTTTGATTGCTTCTATAGTTTCTGCTTTGCACACTGATATATATGATATATCCCGCACCTCATTCGACGAGGAAAGGGCCGACGATCCCTTCTCCGGGAGTGACCCCTTTAGCAAAACTAGAAAAGCCTCAAAAACACTCCATTTCAAAATTCATTCGATCCTACAACGATATCAAGTTCATTACGCAATAGGTTTTCATAAAAACCTGTCGTAGCCCTCCGTCATTTCAGATAAGTTGTATATAGTATTCGTGCTACATTTGTTGGCTTTCGTCAAGGTGTAGTGTGCGGTAGCTATATGCTGCTTATCTGCTGCATATGATGCTATTGGATTAGGGTAGTCGTGCGGCTTTGTTGGCTTTCGTCAAGGGTAGTGCGGGTGGGTTTAATTCAATCAAGAAATGACGGGTTGAACTTGACTAGCAGGCTATGGTTTGTTGGCTTTCGTCAAGGTCATAGCACGTTAGGGGCAAAATTATCGGGAATTTCAAGTGTTGAAATTTGCAATGAGATTACATACCTTCTATGAGATAGTTGGATCCCGATACCCGCTGCGAGTAATTGTTACTCCTGGGAGAGTTTTACACATTACAATTAGCCGATCAAGTAGGTGTCTAGAAAGGTGTCAATGGGGTTACGCCTCTGGGAAAACGAGGTTTACTTTAATTAGGTCCGTGCGAAAGCACGGGGAACCTCCCTCAAAGTACCGACACTGGCCTGGCTGAAAGATTGGCTAACTTGTAGCGTGTAATTAATCCTGGCTAGTCTTTCCTTTTAGGGTTTGAAGGAAGATTTGATAAAACAGTGGGAGCCATCCTGATTAGATAAAATAATAACCAATCTGATCTTGCAAGAGCGCACGCAGAGTGTTTTCTTCTCTCTCTCTCCCCAGGTAGCGACCATGTCACGCCTTAATCAAGATAATAAAACGGATAAATTGACCGAACCCGCTTGTTATACTGAGCTGGGGAACATTGGTCCCGCTTCAACTTATAAATGTTATAAGACAAAGCAGGAAATAGAGGAATACCAGAATTCCTATGCCGCCCAAACGAAGAAAGTGCATATGATGCATCTCCTTCGGGTGTGATCATTACAAAGAACTTTTTCTCTGTATCCTCTACGTCCTGGGTATTTGATACCGGATCAAGATCCCGCAAATGTAATCCGTTACATGGGCTACAGAAAGGTAGAGAACTGAGAACGGGTGATAAGTTTCATGAGACAGAAAACAGGGCAAGTGTTGCAGCCAAGTCTGTTGGTAACTGTCACCCTGTATTACCAATACATTGATTCTGAACAAATGCTATTAGATACCGAACCTGATATACAAAATCATATCAATCTCTTTATTAGTAAAGAAATGATATAATTTTGTATTGTTGGATAATGTTTTGAACATTTCCTATATCAAAAATTGATCGGTTCAGGCACGTTATCTAAAAGCATTGATGTTCTAAATCAAACTACAGTTCTTAGTATATGGAACACACACAAGAGGAATAGTTCAGAAATGAACGGATCCTTCTTGAGGTATTGTAGACTAGGTCATATCAATGCGACCCGACTGGCTAAGTTGTACATAGATGCATATTTAAATCAGTTTGAATTTACATCTTGTGAAACTTGCCAGTCATGTCACAAAGATAAGATGACCATAGCTCTGTTTAATGGAAACAGAGAAAGAGTTAGTGAACTCTTGGGATTGATACATGTTGATGTATGCAAGGTCCCCTGTCTACACATGCCAAGACTGGTTCTTTGTACTTCATTACATTCTCTGATGATCTCTCAAGATTCAGACATATGTTCCTGTTGAAACACAAGTCCGAAGCTTTTGAGATATTCACAGAATATAAGTTACAAGTAGAAAACCAAAAATATGGGTATAAGTATTATGTCCTTTGATGTGATCGAGGAGGAGAATACTTGAGCACGGAAATCCTGGACTATTCTAAAGGAAGATGAGATTCTCTCTCAGCATTACTCCTCCGTATACACCATAGCATGATGGTATATCGGGGTAGAGCAATCACACCCTATATGATATGGTGTGCTCTATGATGAGTACTACTGAGATTCCTATTTCCTTTTGGGGGTTATGCACTTGAGAAGCTGCATACCTATTGAATTGGGTTCAAATCAAAACAGATGCCTACCGCTTCATATGTGATATGGAAAGGGAAGAGCCCATATCTTAAGTTTGTTAAGATTTGGGGTTGTCCAGCCTATGTCTAAAAAGCAAAATCCGGACAAGCTCGAGGCAAGATCTGTTATGTATAACTGGAAATGTTCCAGCTATACAAACTACAGCTGATAATTTGACAGAACCAAAGGATTCAATAGTCCCCGACGAACCTCAGCCTCTCCGCCGATCTAGTAGGGTTCCTCACCCACCTGAGAGATACTTCTGTTTCTCCATGACAGTGGGAGCGAGGAATGCATCATGAGATGATGACCCAACTAGTTTCGAGCTGGCCATCAAGAGTGGGACTCTGTAAGAATGGCTGGATGCTTAAAGATCTGAGATGGAATCCTTATACACCAACAAAGTATGGACTTTAGTTGCTTTATCTGAAGGGTTAAATCCCCATCAGGAGCAAGTATATCTTGAGAAGATTACTTGGTGTACATGGAAAAGTTGAGACTTTCAAAGCTAGACTTGTTAAAGGTTTTCGTCATCGACCAGGCATGGATAATGATGAAACCTTTTCCAGTGCCTATGCTTAAGTCCATCCAGATCCTACTTGCCGTAGCTACATACCATGACTACGATATCTGGCGGTTGGGTGTCATGACTGCTTTTCTAAATGATGTTTTAGAAGAGAAAGTCTATAAGTACACAGTCAGAAGGCTTCGTAGACAGTGGGAGCAGTGGAAACGTGTGCAAGATGTTTTATGTGATGAAGCAGGCATCGCGGAGTTGGAACATCTGTTTTGATAAGTTAGTCAAACAGTTTGACATCATCAAAATGGTAGATGAACCTTGTATATACAAAAAGGTAGTAGGGAGTATGGTGGTGATCCTCGTAGAGTACGTGGATGACATACTCTTGATAGGGAAGGAGTTTCCTATGCTACGCTAGGTCAATCTCCGCTTATCACAAGGATTCTCCATATAGGATCAAAGTGATACCTACTAAATCCTGGGTTTTGGATCTATGAGATAAATCTAATTGGATATTAGGATACTCACTAGTTGTAGTGAGATGGTATCAATTGATCCTGGGGAGAATCACTGAAAAGGTTCCAGGGTGATAAGGACGACTGAATGTCAATCACAGGCATTGTCTTTACCTTCAGTAAAGGGTCGGTATGTTGGAAGAGTTCCAAGCTAGATACCGTGGCATACTAGACGATAAAGGCTGGATACATCGCTACTTAAGATGCTACCAAAGATGAAGTCTGGGTGTATATAAGTTCATGAGATGAACTTCGGTCCTACCATTGTGAGACAATGGAGTTGTGGCTTATGCCTAGGAACGTCTGTCCCATCAGTGATCCAGACATATTCTAAGGCAGTATCACCTGATCATGGAGATGGTTGATCTCTAGGGTGATCGAGGTTAGGAGAGTACACTCAGAGGACAACACGGCGGATCCACTCACAAAGGCCTTTTCCCAGAGAGAGACTTTTATGGGATAGTTGAGTATGAGATACTGCAACCACTGCTACAGATGGCCCTAGTGCAAGTGGAAGATTGTTAGCTATATGTATGCCCTAGAGGTTATTACTGTACATAAGATGTATATTGTAGTGGATGCTGGGACATATATAGGGAGGACTTTCTTGCTCGATATGATAGTATGCTATCTGGTTGCTCTTTATCTTAACGTGTACACTGATTGTCTCTCTATTACATGTTGGTAAAGCCCTTAGGATGTGTACTTGACTACCTGGACTATGATGTGGATCATACCAGTGGGGACATGGTAGTCTATAAGTACATCCTTCAAGGTCCCTAGTCGTGGGTGTATCGAGACGGGGCATCGATATACCAGAGTATACTAGCGTATACCTTCTCGACCCATACAGATGGGCGATGGATGATCCCATATCCATTGGTGTTTGACATCAAAGATGATATACGGGTGCTCAGTGGAGACTGGGTACACTGGACGGACTCGCCGAGAACTCCCAGATGGTATTATACCTTACGTCAGATGGCAGTTCTCTGGTGACACTGGTACAGAGTAGTCTGTTGACCCGAGATCGTCATAGAGTCTTGTGTGATTCCCACTGTGCTTTGATTTCCACCTTACCACGTCCAAGAGGGCGTGAAAAATGGTGGCTTTTGGGTACAGTCCCAAATCACATGGAGGCAATGAGCGATATGAGGGGATTCGTCTCTCCCGGTATAGGGAGTTGATGTTGCGCTGTGTTCGATTGGCTATAACCGGAAATCCCTGGCCAGGATTGCTGAGATTTACTGGTAGGTGTTACCAGTAGTTTCTCGAACTGTTATAGACCTCATATCGACATGACTTATCGAGCTACTGGGGTCTGACGTTCACCACCCCTAGGCGAGATATGCGACATATCAGACGAACAGACCGGACTGTACGGTAAGTGTTACTGGTTGGATTCACAGGAGTGTGAGCGGGCTTGCTCGTTGATCTTCTGATTGCTCAATACCCGGGTGGCCGTTACGTTTAGCAGACCGCTTGCGGCTTGTGGGTGTTTGATATGATCATCACCTGCTGCCGGCGTATTGACGAGTTTTTAGAGTCCTACACAGAGGTTTCCTAGCTCAAGCGAAATGAAATAGGAGCGCATATAAGATATGTGCGGGACCGAGAATAATGCGTGTATGTAATACCGTATTCTATTCTCGCGATGAATGTATCGATTGGTTGTATGCGATATAACCTAGTTATCGAATCGAGGATTGATTCGATAAGTCGATACATTGGATATTAGTCGGTCATATGCGATATGACCGGATCATTAAATCAAGTGTTGATTTAATTTATAATTATATATTTGATATATTACTTTACATTAACTAGTATTTGTTCACTTAAGATAGATTTTCTCACTTGATGTGCACATTGTATATATATGATATATGTTTGTGCACTAGATTGTATCATATTTGATGATACATGCAAACTTGGGTGTATGTTTGATTTAAACCTTGTTTAAGTAAATGGTTAGGGTTTTTATTTATTTATTCAATTATTTATTTATTTCTTTGACATGAAATAAAATGGTGGCTTTCTTTGGATTTACTTGAAACTTCATGAAGCTTTGACCATTTTGTTTCTTTCCTTAACCTAACCATTCACTTAAACCCTAGTTTATTCTCTACATGTGTTAACTCATCCATGGTTGCATTATGATAGACTTCACTTGATTTTTCATTTAGTTAATTGATTATTCTTTTTCTTCTTCTTCATCTTCTTCTTCATCTTCTTCTTCAAGTGAAGAAAAGAAAAGCTTTCTAGAAAAATGTCAAGTGATGAAATCAAGTGAGAAATCCAAATCTAAAGTGAACCCACTTCCTATTTCTTCATCCTCTACCACTTGCCATGTTGTATAGGGTGTTTTCTTCACAAGTTTCATGACTTGGTGAAGATGGAGCTCGAGTTAGAGTTGCCTCGACGTAGATCATCTTCGGCATCGAAGTCAACGACCTAGCCCAATCTTTTCTCCAATGAAACCACCGCGAGAGTCCAGGATTCCGATGGTTGCAGCGGAGGGATGTCATTTTGGAACCAAGGAAGTGGAGGACCGGATCTACAAAGGTTGTATTTCCGTTCACTTATGAGTTAAGTTGTTAACTAGTTGTTGTTTCGCCTTTGCTTCTAGTTAACGATCTAGCATTAGGGTTTCTCGGCACAAGAAAATTTTGATTTTGGTATGGTTGATTCCTTGTGGAACCTCTTGAGTGTGCCTAGTAACCCTACAGTTACGTACATATAGTGCCGCTGACGTACTTGTGGTTAAACCCACTGCCAGCGTATTGACGAGTCTTTAGAGTCCCACACAGAGGGTTTTCACGGTTCAGGCGATATGGTGTAGATGACGTATGTTGGATACAGTTGTCCGATTAAATATGTGTATAGGCTGCATAGAGTTTAATCAGACAGTTGATAATACTAGCGGCTTAAGATTAAGCCGGATTATTAAATCAGGTTTTGATTTAATAATTTATATATGTATATATGTATTCTAGTATTATTGTTCACTATTCATTTTCTCTCTTGGCTATTTGAATTTTTGTATGAATACGCATATGTGTATTTCGATACATATACCAGGTTGTATTCCGTATTTATACGGAATAGTTTCTAGAAGATGGACACATCATTTGTATGATTTTCATTTTGGAAATTCATTTGTTTTACAAATGAGGTGGAGGGGTGAGTTGGCATAAGCATGGCTTGATGGCATGCAGAGAGGTATGGCACCATATTAGTTTATTTGATAAATGAAAAGAGATATTTTGTGTGCATGATTGCAAAGAAGCAGCCACCCGTTCTTCACATGCCGTGCTTTCAGTTTTTCTTGTCTTGCTTCATTACATTCTCACTTGGAGAAAGCATAGCCATTTCTTTGGTTGCTCATGCCACTTGTTTTTGTCACCTCCTCTTCATCTTCTATGGTTGCTCTTTTGAGAATTAGTGATGAAAGAAAATTATAGTGTGACATTTCTACACCTCAACTCTCCATTGCAAGCAACCTTGGAGCGTCGGTTGCCTTACTAGGCAAGGCTGAAGTTTGCGCCGTTTCCCTCGGGTGGATTATCATAGATGGAGGAAGACCGGCAACCAAATTCGATCCGCGACTTCATAGAGCTTGGGAGATGGTAGAAGATCAAAGGACACGATCCATTTAGTATAACCATCTTACTCCTAGTTTACATATTACTAGTATAGGGTTTTTGGTTCGATCTTGTGCGGGTTTTGTTTGCGCCTAAGTTTTGAAAATTTTTGTTCCGCATTTGGCCACGGATTGATGGTCGGGGCGCCGGCGAAACCCAACAATCTCTCGATTAGCATCTGGGGGAGGGCCTTGGTGAGTGGATTCGCTATGTTATCCTCTATGTCAACTCTCCTAATCTCGACCTCCTGGTGATCTACTATCTCCCTGATTAGATGATACCGTCTGAGAATATGTCTGGATCACTGATAGGAACGGGGTTCCTTGGCCAAATCCACAGTTCCATTGTTATCACAATACACAGGTATTGGATGCTCAATGGATGGAACCTCACCAAGTTCATCTTATGAACTTCTTCATCCAGACAGCCTCTTTGGCAGCATCGTTGGTAGTGATATATTCAGCCTTCATCGTCGAGCCTGCTATGGTATTTTGCTTGGAACTCTTCCAATATACAGTCCCTCCACTGAGGATAAAGAAAAAATCCGAGACCGACTTACTGTCGTCCTTATCACTCTGGAAGCTCGAATCGGTAAAGGACTCCACCTGGAGTTCACCGTTACCATACACCAAGAACATCTCTTTAGTCCTTCTCAAGTATTTAAGAATGTTCTTCATAGCTATCAAGTATTTCTCCCCAGGATCTGTTTGATACCTACTCACTACACCAGTGAGTAAGCTACATCTGGTCCGGTACATAACATCGCATACATGATTGACCCGACTGCCGAAGTATAGGGTATCCCCTGCATGCGAGACCTCTCCAAATCAGTCTTGTGAGACATCTCTTTGGAGAGAGTGATTCCTGAACAAGCGGGTATATTACCTTGCTTAGAATCTTCCATACTAAACCTCTTTAGTATGGTGTCTATGTACCTAGATTGGGATATCCCAACATCCGTTTAGATCTATCTCTATAGATCTTTATCCCCAAGATGTAGGAGGCATCACCTAGATCCGTCATGGAGAACTTGTGTGATAAGAAGAGCTTGACCGAGTGTAGTATAGGAACATCATTTTCTATCAAGAGTATGTCATCCACGTACAATACGAGGAAGACAACCTTACTCTTTACTACCTTTTTATATATACATGGTTCACCTACATTTTTTGATGAAGTCAAACTCTTTAACAGCTTCATCAAAACAGATGTTCCATCTCCGCGATGCCTGATTTAATCCGTAGATGGATTTAAGCAGCTTGCACACGCTTCCGCTGCTCCCACTGTCTATGAAGCCCTCTGGCTGTGTCATGTACACGCTCTCTTCTAAATCGCCATTTAGAAAAGCGGTCTTGATGTACAACTGCTAGATTTCATAGTCATGGTATGCAGCAACAGAAAGAAGGATCCTGATGGAGTTAAGCATAGCCATTGGAGAAAAGGTTTCATCATAGTCAACACCTGGTCATTAACGAAAACCTTTTGCTACAAGTCTAGATTTGAAAGTCTCAACTTTTCCATCTACACCAATTATCTTCTTAAGATCCACTTGCTCCTGATGGGTTTTACCTCTTCAAGAGCAATATTCAAAGTCCATACTTTGCTGATGTACATGGATTCCATCTCAGATCCCATAGCATCCAGCCATTTCACAGAGGCTCTACTTTTGATGGCCTAATCGAAACTAGTTGGGTCATCATCTTCTATGATGCAGTCCTTACATCCACCGTCTATGAGAAAACCGTAGTATCTCTCAGGTGGATGAGGAACCCTACTAGATCAACGGAGTGGCTGAGGTTCGTTGGGGACTATTGAATCTTCCGGTTCCACCAAATTATCAGTTATAGTTTGTGTTGCTGGAACTTCTTCCAGTTCTACCTCATTGCCACTGATTTCTTTCACACAAAAAAATTCCTTTTCTAAAAATGTGGCATGTCGAGAAACAAACACCTTTTGTTCCTCGGTGAGGTAGAAGATATTCCCTCGCGTTTGTTTGGGATATCCTACAAACTTGCACAGAACTAACCTTGTCTTGAACTTGTCTGGATTTTTCTTTTTAACATAGGCCGGACAACCTCATATCTTAACTCGTTTAAGAGATGGTCTATTCCCATTCCATATCTCATATGGAGTGGTAGGCACGGATTTGGTCAGAACTATATTCAATAGGAATGCAGCTATCTCAAGTGCATAACCCAAAAAAAAGTAACCCAGCAACACTCATCATAGAGCGCACCATATCTAATAGGGTGCGATACCTCCACTCCGATACTTTGTTGTGTTGTGGTGTATACGGAGGAGTAAGCTGAGAGAGAATCCCATTCTCTTTTAAATAATCCCGGAATTCCGTGCTCAAGTATTCTCCTCCTCGATCAGATCGAAGGATTTTAATACTTTTACCTGTCTGGTTCTCAACTTCATACATATATTCCTTGAATTTCTCAAAAGATTCAGATTTGTGTTCGTATCTTGAGAAATCATCGGTGAATGTAATAAAGTACGAGAAACCATTCCTGGCATGTGTAGAAATAGGACCGCATACATCACTATATATATGTCCCAAGAGTTCAGTAGCTCTTTCTCCGTGTCCAGTAAATGGAGATTTGGTCATCTAGCCTTTGAGACATGACTGGAAAATTTCATAAGATGTAAATTCGAACGGATTCAAATATGCATCCTTACGCAACTCAGCCAGTCTTTTCGCATTGATATGAGCTAGTCTACAATGCCATAAGAAGTCTTCGTTCATTTCTGAACTGTTCCTCTTGTGTTTGTTCTGTATACTTAGAACTGCAGTTTGATTTAGAACGTTTATACCGTTATACAACGTACCATACCTAATCAATTCTATCCTAAGTGATCGTATTTATGTTCAAGTAAGCTTGTTAGGGTTAGGATTAGTTAGTAGAGTTAGGATTAGTCTTGTGCTTTTCTTTCGCCGTTCTTAAAATGAAGTTGGGATAATAGAAAGTAGCGGGGATTAGGAGGACATAAGAATGGGATTTGTGAGTTTAAGTAAGCTTTCCAACGTTAAATCCATTCCTAGTGCCCCTTGTCCGTCCGCTACGTGCGCTTTTTTCCAACCCTAGGCCAAACACCCACAACCATGTATCCAATTAAGTCACAACTACATGTCATGTTGTAGTGTGCCCAAAGGACTTCTCGACTTAGGTCGTGGCCATATGTCACGTATAGCGCGTCTAAGTGAGGGGGTTGTGTTTGTTTGGTCAAGGTTCGTTTTAAGGTGTTTGGCGAAGAGAAGCACAAAGGATTTTTCCGTCCCTCATACTAACCTTCCTTAGCCCTAACAAGTGTGGAAATTATTCACATATTTAAAAGGAAAAGAAAAGAAGAAAGGAAAGAAAGGAAAAATAAGGTTTTACAAAATGGCAGCAATCTAACTACTTTGCCCCCCCCCCACCTTAGCAAGGGACTCCGTCAAGTATCATGGCATAAAAATACGGATAAAAAGAGAAGGGAAAACAAAACAAGAAAAGAAAAGAAAACCAAAAACTACTTAACAACAATAAATAAATTTACACTAAGAATTAAAATTACAATACAAGAAATAAAAGATACAAGATAATAAAAACACCCTCATCTTCATTTAACTTCCACTCAAAAGCTCTTACTACACTTTAATGGAGGAAAGATGAAGAAGAAGAAGAACTACAAACTAAACTACACTAAAATCAAACTAAAGAAGAAACATCCTCACTTGGGCACAAAACTGGAGTATTTATAGGCAGGGAGCTGAAACCCTAGGTCCAAATTCTGAGCCCAAATGCAATTACCAAAATACCCCAAAAATATTGTCTGCCACCAAGTCAACTCGGCCACAAAATCGCCGCATAATGGCCACATTGGCCGCGGTTCCGCGGCTCTTTGGGGGAGTTAGGTTGTCGTTTTTCTAGGGCATCTCCATGTTGCTTTCTTCTATTGTTCTATATGTTCCAAATTGCAAAATTCTTCCAAAGTTTCTTCAGATTTACAACAGTCCAAAATGGCTTCACTTTTAATTCATTTGACGTTTATCTCCCTCGAGCTTCGTGCACCTATTGAATCTTATGCTGCCCCTCTCATTCTCTATGCTTGACCAAGACACGAATGACCATTGTTTTCATCTTATCTCTTGAACTGGTAAGCGGCACTGGACGGATACGGATGACCGAAACCCGGCTTTTATCTGTCGGTGGTAGATGTTCTGGATTTTGGCGTAACTGTGGAGATTTTGTATGATTTGCGTTATTTTGGACTGGGAACCTATAACCTGTAAATATGTAGCAATATGGATCAAAAGCACCTGCCTATAAATAAACAAGCAGAAGAATAGGCGGTATTAAATGCAATATTTTGGTATGAACAAATACCCCCAAACTTAACTTTTGCTCATCTCGAGCAAAACCAATTATTCACAAAAAGTCCTAACCTCACTTTCGCAGGGAACGCGATTGCACTGAGCTCGTGCAATAAGACGTTAAATCTCTAGGTGTCCCTAGTAGGAGGGGTGTTGTCTCTTGAGGGTTTTCAGCAGAAACTATCCACAAAATCCCGTCAAACTAGTTTCATAAGTTAACGTCGATTCTACTTCTGCAGTTTAGTATCTAAGTTAGAAATTCTGTCATCCTAACTTAGAAATATCCAACCCTTATGTTTCACACCTCCTATTTATTTAACCCAAGATCCTATACGTTTTGACAATTTAGAAAGATCTCGGTATCTCTTGAGTTTTCCTTCTAAAGCACAGTCTCCAATCCGGGATTTTTATCATCATTACGGAAAACATAAGTCTTATTCTTTATTCTTATCTTTTCTCAAAACATCGATCGTATACCCCTACGTGTGTGTAAAATTTCACCCCTACACTTAAGAATTCAATTCAAGCAATATTACTCTTGCCCTAATACCTAATACTAGTTCTTTTCGTTAATGATGGACGGATTTGCTCGCACACCTTTCATGCGACTATTAATGCTTCTTGGGGCACTTACAGCCGATTACTGAATCTGTGAGCTCAAAGCGTAAATAGCAGTTTCTAGGTCTTGACTTTATTTATTTTTTTGCTTTATTTTTTTCTTTTTCTTTCAAGACCGGATATATTTTTCAATAATGCTCTTTTGATGGTTAGCTTTAAATACTGTTTTTTCTTTCATACTAGGCTTTCAGGCAAGAGTATTTCTAAGTATTCTCTACTATCCTAAGTTTCAAGGTGTGTTTATGTGCAGTTTGTAGGGTATATACTTTCTAAATTTAGACTCAAGAATAGAAACTATTTTTCAGACTTATCTTTCAATAAAGTTTTCAATACTTTTCCTTCATCTCGACTTAACTCAAGAACTGAACTCAAGATTACCTACTTCTAAAAAAATTGCAAGGACGTATATTTACCGAGGTTAAACAAAAGGAGGGTTATTTTTAGGGTTTTCAATTGCTAGGCCTAAGATTTTGTTATTTCTAACGTATCAACTAAATTTTCGGGATAAAAATCTAAGTTACCCTACTAAGTAACTTGACGACAAAGTTTTTATATTTTTGTAAGATTTTTCGATTTTTTTGGGTTTTTAATATGTAACACCTTAGAATGCGATTAGTGTTAATTAAGCGATAATGCGGGTTTTTAAGGAAACGTTTACCAAATTGGTTTCCTCACATTTTATAACAATTAATTAATATTTTATTATTATTTGTTATGGCTTGCAAATACATGTGCATGTTAATGTGGGGATTAGTTAGTGTTAATCTTGTTAAGTAGCCATGACACCTTAAACTAATCCATACCTTAATTTAACCTTGCCTTAATTCTTGTTTTTGGAATGAGAGAGGTGGCTAGGTGAGTCATGGAGGCATTAATTCAAGCATTGATGAGGAGAGGGAGAGAGTAAGTGGAAGGCTAAAACTCACCCTACTCTCACCCTCTCATCATTATCATCCCTCACTCTCTCATTCTTATCTCTTCTCAATTATTCTTCATCTCCTCTAACCTCAAACTGAAACCCTCACTACTTCATCATAAAATCTTACAAAACTTCATTTAAACACCATCAAAACCCTTCTCAAGTCTTGATTTAGCCACTAAGTTGCCTTGGAGCTTGGAAAGATTGGATTTTTGAGCAAGAGTGGCTAGGTAATGACCTCTAACTGATAATTAGGTGTTTATATTATTGTGTTGCCTTATAGTTGTGGTTTAGAACACTAAAGGTAGAGTTTTGTGAATATATCGTATTTTTAGTGTCATATTGGAGTCTCTGTGAATCTGCTGTTGAACCAGGTTGTTGTTTTATAAGTTGCCATCACAGAGACCTAGTTTTGAGGTATAGAACCCACCATAAAAACCTGAGACCATTCCCTTCCAACTCGACCGCAATTTTATTGCTTCTGGCCGCAAATTGCGTCCAGAGCGGGGACTGGGGTTTTGAGTTTTGGTCATAGGGTCTCTGGGGTTGTATGTGGTCACGTGGAACTTACAACTTTCATAAATTTGTTGTGTATCAAAATTTGGGATCACTTTGCTATAACCTAGTGTTTTGACTACACGCGTTACGTTATCCGACACGGTTTGTGATCTTGTGTAACTGCTGCACTTGGGTTGGTTTCGGGGTGTCACTACACACGTTAACCACTAGACGGACACTTGAGAGTTGGATTGGAGTTGGTACGTTGGCCAAACGTAGTTTGTACGTGATATTGGTCGATTTATGAAATTTGCACTTGTTATGTTTTGTGTTAATAGGATCGCAGGCGAAGACTTCGAACGCTACGAAGAAAGGGATGTAGGTGACTGGATTTACCTAGCTCGACATCGTCGGTGTTCAGATTTAACATCTATGGGGAAATCGCCTGTATGGCGTTAAGTGTTGGAGATAGTGCCCTCAGAGTCAATTATTGGACCACAGGCACGTGATTGCAATGATTGAGGGAGGACCTATCCCGGTAGAACAGTCTTACTCAAGATGATAGTATGCTATCTGGTTTATCTTTATCATCGTGTACTGCTTTAGGTGACCCTACAGGTCACTATTGCACATTGATAGAGCCCCTAGGATTCTTGCTTGACTACCAGCAGTATGAGGGCGATCATATACATGGGAGCTGGGGTCTATAAGCACATCCTTAAAAGGTCCCTAGTCATGGGAGTTTCGAGACAGGGCATCGATACTCCAGAGTAGACTGGTGTATACAGTCGAGACCCCGACGAGGGGCGGTGGCCGGTCTCACAAGCCACTGGTGTCAGTTGGATCACCTAAGATGTATACAGGTGCTCATTGGGTTATGAGTACACCGGACAGGACTCGCCGGGAACATGCTAGTTGGGATTATACCTGATGTCAGATAGCAGTTCCCTGGTGACATGTGTACGGGTTAGTTCATCGACCTGAGATCGTCATTTGTCTCGTGTGAGTTCCCACTGTGCTTTGATTACTACTCTACCACGGCTCAAAGGAGCCGTGCAAACAGGTTTTAGTTGGGTACAGTCCCGAGCCACATGGAGGCAGTGAGCGGATCTGCAGGGGTTCGTCTCTCCCGGTATTGGGGGTGAGGTCGCGCTGTGTCTAGGAGAGCCAGTAGATGAAAAGTCCTTGGCCAAGGCAGGAGATTTACTGGTAGGTATTCCAGTAGTATCTCAGGGTGTTCTGGGCTGATCTCCGACACGACTTGTACCGCTTTTGGGGGTCTGACTTTTACCAACCCCCTAGGCCCGCTGTGCGATGCTCATAGAAGAACAAACCGGACTGTACGGATATTGTCACTGACAGGCTCAGTAGGGTGTCAGGCTGAGTTCGCTCACAGACGTCCCTTTTGGTCAATACCTGGTAGCCCGTTACATATAGGCTAATACCTCTGACGTGCTAGTGGCTAAATCCACAACCAAGGTGTTGACGAGTCTTTAGAGTCCCCCACAGACAGTTGCTCAAGTTTTGGGCGAAACATTGTAGAGGCCGTATGGAGATATGGCAGGGATCGATCAGATACGTGCGGTATTGCACGGATCATGATCGGACGGAAAATACTAGCGGGCTTTGGTTTAAGCCGGATCCTAGTATAGTACAGTGTAGACTTTGTCTCATTGCATTTGTATTCGGTCGGAATACAAATGCGGGTATGTATGTACGGTAGTGGGGTTTTCCTGTAATATATTACGGGATCAGTTTTTGGAGTTGCCAGTTTGCTTTCCGTTTCGGCCAATTTTCTTTGTATCTTTCATTGGCTGAAGATTGGTGGAGGAGGGCTTATTTGCATTTGTGCAAATAAGCATTTGTGGAGGGTGGTCTTTGCATTTTGTTGTGTCATGATTATTCCTTCACCATTTGACTTCTTCTTTTCATCATGGCTTGACTTTTGGTTCATGATGGTTGTTCATGATGGTTGAGTGTGACTTGGTTTTTTGATCATGATTCTTCATGATAACATTTTTTACCTCTCTCTTGCATTATTCTTGTGAGGCTCTCTCTCTCCATTTCCTCACTTCCACCATGATACATGGCCGGCCACATAGTGTAGGGGCTGTCCCAATTCTTTGTGTGGGAAAATCCTCTCATTTGGCTTTGGAAAAATGATATAGCTCCTCCTCCAAAAGTTCACTCTTTTCCTCCACCATATGGCAACTTCCTACAACACAAAGAGACAAAGTATTCTACAGTTAACCTACAGCAAATCTTGGGCACGTCGACTCGCCAGCTTCGTGCCCGAGTTGCCTCGGTCCAGAGGTGGGAGCCCGTAAAAGAAGCCGGCGACGTGGTGCCCTTCCGGCGAGGAGGTGGAAACCGGACATTCCGCGGGAGATCGGGACGACGACGAGAAGACCGAAGGACACGGATCGCTCGGTATATCTCTCTACCCGTTCTTTAGTTAGCTAGGACTAGTTTAATGGCACGATCCGGGTTTTAGTACGCGGTGGTGCCGGTTTGCTAGTTTGCAAAGTTTTTCGTTTCCGCATTGCTACGTCGGATTGACGGCCGGGGCGCCGCCGTGCAGTTACAGTGGTATCAGAGCCTCGCCATTAACCTAGTCTAGCTTTGTCTAATGTGTTTACACTTTTGATCGAACAAAATTGCAAAAACCCGCGTTTTCATTGCATCAGTTTTCTGTCGATTTTTTTCTGGCTCGAAAAATTTTTCAGTGTGTTGCAGAAGTATGTGCAGGGACTTTTAAGCTTACTGTAAAAATTCGACACCATGATTCATTAGGAAGACCGCGGAACCACGGCCAAAACCCCCTTCTGGCCGCGGTTCCGCGGTAGTTCTGTGTTATCATTGTGCCAATTTTTTCCAGTGGGCTTTTGGGTTGGAAATAGGGGTTTTGGAATATTATTTTTGGGCCCAGAATTTCTTTAAGTGCTACAGTAAAGCTTGGGGCCCACTTGGTAAAATTTGATCGATCGAAAATTTTAAACACATTAGTTCACAGTATTTACATTATATCTGCGACCGTGAATGTCACTTGATCAGTAAATCCTGTCTAACTGCTATAGCCCGGTTAGAAGGATTTGCGAACGTGACATTCACGTTGATGTTCTGTGATTGTGCTGTGATGTTGCGGATTGGTCGTGGGGGATAGCCTGGATGCAATGCTAGTACAGTTTTTGATGTATTATGTACATTTGATATTGCGGGGCGAGCGTCCGACATGTGGACTGCCGTCACTGCTCGTTTGTATATTATTCTTTTGGGGCACGACCGGGTCGAGGTCGATGTACCCGTTGTATGTATATTTTACTTTCTGTACTAGGATTACCCCGCGGAGGGGTGCACGGATAGCCGGGTTCTATAGGCCAACGGGCCCGCATCTCATGGCATTGAGACGGAGGGGGCTTCACTCTAGAATTGGCGGGCTATTCGTCGCACTCGTAGGGGGTATAGGTTGACCCAGGAGGGGTGCCCAAGTTACCGGATTCCGTGAAGTGCTGGGTGGTCCATTCACGGTGCTGAAGGGGACTGCCTCGCTTCAGGTTTTGGCCGGTGACTTGCCGCGCCCGTAGGGGTCTAGGATTTCATTGCACAAGCTATCCACACGACCAGGGGAATGTCGGGTTTCAGTAGCGGCTCTGTGAAACCCGAGGATCCCAGATATTTGTATTGTTTTGTGATACTTATTACATTTCTGTGATGTTGCATTTTATCACGCCTTGAGCGAAATATTATATATTGATATATATACTAGTAGATGTTGTATATGTTTTGCATCCGCGCTAGTCCAGTCCCCGCTCTATCGTTAGTTAACTAACCTAACGGGTAATGACGGGACCCAGTGGCGAATGCGGATGGCATATATGTACATCAATATATTTCGTTCTTTGTGGTGTGATCAATTGATGGGACTGCGTTGATTCGGATCAATGCAAGTTAAAAACAAACCTATTCTGATATTGTTGGAACCTTTTTCAAAAGCTGTTATTACAAGGGCGTTCTCTTTTGTTTTGCACAGTGGTATTCGGTTATGAATATCCAGCACCTCAGTCGAGGAGGCAAGGGCCGAGATCCCTTCACCGGGAGTGACCCCTTGGACAGAAGTTTGCGTCAGGGCAATAACTTCACTATAGTCGTTTACTTTTGCTTTGCATCGTGGTATTCAGTTGGAATATCCTGCACCTCATTCTATGGGGAAAGAGCCGAGATCCCTTCACCGGGAGTGACCTCTTTAGCAAAGGTTTTCGTCACTATATTTTTAAAAGCTATCCAGTTCCTTCAACGATATCAAGTTCATTACGTTAAAGGTTTTCGCCAGAAACCATTCGTAGCCCTCCGTCGTTTCATATGGGTAGTCAATAGTATTCAAGCTGTGTTTGTTGGCCAAAGTCAAGGCTCAATGTTTGGTAGCTGTTGGGTATTCATATGCAGCATAGATAGATGTGTTGGTTTGGGGCAGTCGTATAGCCTTGTTGGCCAAAGTCAAGGGCTTGTGCGGGTGGCCTCAAATTAACCTGGAGAATGACGGGTAGAACTTGACATGTGACTTATGATTTGTTGGCCAAAGTCAAGGTCATAAGAGCATGGGGCAAAAATCCACATCGGGAGTTTCTAAAGAAACTGAAACTTGCCAGATATGCGCATACCTTCTGGAGTGTGATAACGTGAGCGGATTCTGTCACGTTATCATGTGATGATAGTTGGATCCCGATTCCCACTGATGAGTTGGTTTACTCCTCGGGTGATCCCGACTAATTCTTCTTTTAGGTTTGGAGGAGAATTTGACGGTACAGTGGGAGGTTTCCAGATTAGATAAATTAGTAACCATTCTGATCTAGGTTAGAGTGCACGGTGAGTGTTTCTTTTCTCTCTCTCTTTAGCAGCGACCATTGACCCGACCCTAAGACTATGACTCAGTGACCAAAATTAACCGAACCTTCTTAAACACTGGCTTTTCGATTTGTCAGAGTTGCAAACCTCATTGCCACTCCTACTTTTACCCTTTTCTCCAGGACACCCCGTATTACTACGAACGTCCACTTCCATTGGACAAAACCATCGTATGGTTATATACCAACTCGAAGGAATTTATTCGAGGATGGTTTCCGGTTCTGGAGAAAACGAATATGACTATTCAGTTGTCTTTTCCTTTTACCTTCTCTCAGGTTGCGAGTACTCCTTGGTTTAGGAGTAGTACACCTATTACGCAAATTGGATAGTCTTCTTCCAAACCTTAGGCTGGTGCCGAACAGTGCGGAATGAAGAAAACCAATTAGCATAACGATGGTGTGCAGAAGGTATTGAGTTAAGACAAAGAAAGGGATTAGTAAGAGGGCAAAGTAAATTGCAACTGCTATTCACGACCAAACCAAGTATTTCTTCGCCAATTCTAAATCACCTTTGTAATTTCTCCAGGACACTCCGTATCACTACTAAGATCCACAGTTTATTGGATACTCCGTCGTATGGTTATATACGAACTCGAAAGGATCTTGTTCCAGTTCGGGGATGGATTCTGGTTCAGGAGAAATAGGAATAAGGTTTATTCGGTTGTCTTTTATCTTCACCTTCTCTCGCGTTGCGAGTGCTCCTAGGATTAGGACAGTACACCCATTATGCTTATTGGATAGTCTTCTTCCAAACCATAGGCTGGTGCCGAACGGTAGGGAAGGAAGAAAACCATTTGGCCTAAAGGGGTGTGCAGAAGGTAATGACTAAAGACAAATAAAGGGATTTGGAGAGGTGGCAAAGAATTATACGGTTGCAGTCGTGAATCTGGATAATGGAAGAGGTATTACTAGGAATACCCGGATACCCCATCGAAACATTTCAATGTTTCAGTTTCACCGTATACTGTTAAAAGAAAACTGATTTCCCAATTAGTCCTTAGTCCACGGTATGTATTTACCAGGTATGATTCTCACATCTTTATGGTTTTACAGATGATGAGTGGGAGGTGATCATCCTCATTATATCGGGATTCGTTGTAATCGGTGATATTTGTGGAAGTCACCTGGGTTGTTTGCCGGACGGCAAGTATTTGGTTTTGAATATCCGCTGTTATGCACCAATTTCAAATTGATATATCTGTACGTCTGCTTTTATAGAGTGAGATATACCTTTTTGAAATTATGTCCATGGCATTTACCTATATCAGTGGTTGGTTAGGTAAGGAGCATTAATCAGCGGTGTAATTCTTCTTAACCATAAGTACAGTTTTCAACCTACGACATACAGGGAATGAGTTATTAGACTCAAAGGACTTGTACAGAGTATTGTATACTGTCCAGCGTCCATGAGGACAGAGGGGTTGGTTCTCGTACTATATTCGGTTTACTTATGACTTCTCTAGTTTTTAGACAGGTGTTTCGTAGAAACACAGGTTCCAAATTTTGAGAAGTTATAGGTATATGAATAAAGTAGAGAACCAGGTATTGCAAGTATCAGGATTCTTCAAAGTGATCGAAGATGTAGATACTTGTGCATGGTATTCAGTTGATAGTATTGATTAAGAGAACTTTCTTCTCTTTCAGGTACTCATAATTGGAAGTATTCCTAAGTTGAGTAACGCTGATCGGCCTCCATCCATTTTAGTTGACATGCACTGGGGACAGCTGCATGATTTGAATCTGGTTCAATTAAATCAGTGCCTCTGTTTCTATATTGGATATAGAACAGTTCATATCTTAACGATGTTAAGGTACGGGGAGTTGTCCGGCTTATGCTTAAAACCAGACTCTAGATAACTCAAGACACGTTTCTGTAATGGCTGTTTGTGGGTTGACCCGGGCTATGACGAGGGTTGATTTTCTACCATCTGGAAGATCAATAGTGATATTGTTCTTGACTCGCCACAGTTTTAATAAAAATAATTTTTTTCAGAAAACAGTAGTGGGAGTATGGTAGAACTGGAAGTGATTCCAGAACCGCAAACGATTACTGAAGATTTGATAAGAACCTAAAGATTCAATCTAGTTTGACATTCCATTAGCCACTCTGCAGATATGGTGGGAAACCTCAGGCGCTCCAGAGGTATTTCGGTATGCTCAAAGACGGTGGCAGGGAGGTTCTTGTTTACCAAGACTTGCCATTGCAGTTGTTCCAGACTGTGAGACCCGGCAGGAGGATGAGTATAGCGTCGTTCTGAACTATCTTTAGAAGTGTACGTCTATATGACTCTGCCAAAGGGTTGTCGTAGTCAGTGGGAGCAGTGGAAGCATTGGTGGACAAGTAGCTTATGTCTATGGACTAAAGCAGATATAGCGGAGATAGATCATCTATTTCTGATGTGAAAGTCATAGGTTTGACTTCATCGGAATAGGGGATGGATCTGTTAAGAAGGTGGTAGGGTGTGATGTCTTGGTATTTGGATGACATACACAGAGTAGGAAGTAAAATTCCTATACTACGATCGGTTATACATTGGTTGTCACACAGTAGTTTCTCCACATGGGACTTGGACATTATATCAAACATTCTGGTTACTGGATCTATGGTTTTAGATCTAGATTTGGGTGGTTTCCCAATCAGGGTACTTAGACAGCATTCTAAGAGTTTTTAGAATGGACGACTCCTGGCACGGTAGTGTACCTGCAGGTGATGGAGTCACCCTCTACAAAGGTGTCTTACAGACTAAAGTGGAGAGGGATGTGCATGATTGGCAGATCACTTGCTTAGGCAATTAAGTCAATCATGAGATGTCAAGTACCACACCAGTTGTTGTTTTTGCAGTAAATGCAAGAAGTTGACATTAATCCAATCCTGGAGAAACAATCGGAAGCAGTTTTAGAACATAAGTGGATGTTCTAGGGATATGATAACAACAGCCTCCTTCGGGAAACGGTTATCATTCCAGGCTTCCAAGATGACATGGATGACAGAGTGACTGTCAGAGTTATAGTTTTCCCTCTGATGAGGGGCAGTATTTTGGACAGGTGGTCCAGGTGGATACTGAGGGAAGGACGGCGCAGGATACTGATTAAGTTCAGTTGACGATACAGTCTAAGAAGTTTGGATTTGGAGTTCATTTATGAGCTAGGTCCCATCAGATATCCAGACACATTCTAAGACAGGTATTGCTCATTTCGGGAGATGGCTTTCTCCGCGAACTTGAGATATAGAGAGACATAGAAAGAAACATTAGCGCGGATCCACTCACTGAGGCTATTTCTCGAACGCAATAGTTTCGCAAACGAGCTTTATGAGACTGACTAGTAGAGGAGTTGGGTGTTTGGTATCACACGGGCTGTGAGTATGCGACATCGCAATAATTAGCCTTGAGTGCAAGTGGGAGATTGTTGGAGATAGTGCCCTCAGAGTCAATTATTGGATCACAGGCACGTGATTGCAATGATTGAGGGAGGACCTATCCGGGTAGGACAATCTTACTCAAGATGATAGTATGCTATCTGGTTTATCTTTATCATCGTGTACTGCTTTAGGTGACCCTACAGGTCACTATTGCACGTTGATAGAGCCCCTAGGATTCTTGCTTTACTACCAGCAGTATGAGGGCGATCATATACGTGGGAGCTGGGGTCTATAAGCACATCCTTAAAAGGTCCCTAGTCGTGGGAGTTTCGAGACAGGGCATCGATACTCCAGAGTAGACTAGTGTATACAGTCGAGACCCCGACGAGGGGCGGTGGCTGGTCTCACAAGCCACTGGTGTCAGTTGGATCACCTAAGATGTATACAGGTGCTCATTGGGTTATGAGTACACCGGACAGGACTCGCCGGGAACATGCTAGTTGGGATTATACCTGATGTCAGATGGCAGTTCCCTGGTGACATGTGTACAGGTTAGTTCATCGACCTAAGATCGTCATTTTTCTCGTGTGACTTCCCATTGTGCTTTGATTACTACCCTACCACGGCTCAAAGGAGTCGTGCAAACAGGTTTTAGTTGGGTACAGTCCCGAGCCACATGGAGGCAGTGAGCGGATCTGCAGGGGTTCGTCTCTCCCGGTATTAGGGGTGAGGTCGCGCTGTGTCTAGGAGAGCCAGTACATGAAAAGTCCTTGGCCAAGGCAGGTGATTTACTGGTAGGTATTCCAGTAGTATCTCAGGGTGTTCTGGGCTGATCTCCGACACGACTTGTACCGCTTTTGGGGGTCTGACTTTTACCAACCCCCTAGGCCCGCTATGCGATGCTCATAGACGAACGGACCCGACTGTAGGGATATTGTCACTGACAGGCTCAGTAGGGTGTCAGGCTGAGTTCGCTCACAGACGTCCCTTTTGGTCAATACCTGGTAGCCCGTTACGTATAGGCTAATACCTCTGACGTGCTAGTGGTTAAATCCACAACCAAGGTGTTGACGAGTCTTTAGAGTCCCCCACAGATAGTTGCTCAAGTTTCGGGCGAAACGTTGTAGAGGCCTTATGGAGATATGGCAGGGTTCGATCAGATACGTGCGGTATTGCACGGATCATGATCAGACGGAAAATACTAGCGGGCTTTGGTTTAAGCCGGATCCTAGTATAGTACAGTGTAGACTTTGTCTCATTGCATTTGTATTCGGTCGGAATACAAATGCGGGAATGGATGTACGGTAGCGGGGTTTTCCTGTAATATATTACGGGATCAGTTTTTGGAGTTGCCAGTTTGCTTTCCGTTTCGGCCAATTTTCTTTGTATCTTTCATTGGCTGAAGATTGATGGAGGAGGGCTTATTTGCATTTGTGCAAATAAGCATTTGTGAAGGGTGGTCTTTGCATTTTGTTGTGTCATGATTATTCCTCCACCATTTGACTTCTTCTTTTCATCATGGCTTGACTTTTGGTTCATGATGGTTGTTCATGATGGTTGAGTGTGACTTGGTTTTTTGATCATGATTCTTCATGATAACATTTTTTACCTCTCTCTTGCATTATTCTTGTGAGGCTCTCTCTCTCTCCATTTCCTCACTTCCACCATGATACATGGCCGGCCACATGGTTGATGCCTTGTAGTACCTTGTTAGAGTGCCTAGTAACCCTACAGAATTATCCCACTAACGATCTTGAGATGGCCGCGGTGTTCTTTGCGTTGGAGATTTGGAGACACTACTTGTATGAGGAGTCATGTCAGATTTTCACGGACCACAAGAGCTTGAAGTACATCTTCCAGCAGCGGGACCTGAATCTGAGATAGTGCCGGTGGATGAAGCTTGTGAAGGATTATGATTGTGAGATCCTTTATCACCCGGGCAAGGCAAATGTGGTAGCTGGTGCTTTGAGTCGTAGGCCCGGGGGTAGCTTGTCCCAGTTGAGCGTAGTTCAGAGACAGTCTTCTGCAGATTGGCAGATCTTGTGCGATGGTAGAGTACAGTTTGAGTTCACTTCCACTGGGGGACAGCTTTCTCATGTCCGCACCCGTCCACTTCTACTTGATCGTATCCGTGAAGCGCAGCCCAGTGATGCCCATTTGTCTGAGATTCTTGAGCTTGTTCGGCAGGGTATAGATTCGGAGTTCTTGATTGATGACCAGGGTGTGCTACGTTACGGGACTCGCTTGTGTGTACCAGATATTGATGGGTTGAGACGCGAGATCCTAGAGCAAGCACATCAGTCAGCCTTTAGCGTTCATCCAGGTTCCACCAAGATGTACCGTGACTTGAGAGACATTTACTGGTGGGAAGGGATGAAGCGCGATGTTTCGGACTTTGTTTCGAGGTGCCTGACTTGTCAGCAAGTCAAGGCTGAGCATCAGAGACCGGCTGGAGAGTTGCAGCCTTTACCCGTTCCTGAGTAGAAATGGGAGCACATTTCCATGGACTTTGTTGTGGGTCTACCCAGGGCCAATCGGGGGTATGACTCCATTTGGGTGATTGTTGACCGGTTGACGAAAGCGGCTCACTTCCTTCCAGTGAAGACCACTTTCGGTTATGCTCAGTATGCTCAGTTGTATATATATGAGATTGTGCGTTTTCATGGCGTTACCACATGCATCGTATCCGACAGAGGCACCCAGTTTACTAGCCATCTTTGGCAGAAGCTTCAGGAAGCTTTGGGTACACGTTTGAGTTTTAGCACCGCTTTCCATCCGCAGACCGATAGTCAGTCAGAGCGGTCTATACAGACTATCGAGGATATGCTTCATGCGTGTGTGCATGATTTTGGTGGCAGTTGGGATCGTCACTTGCCGTTGATTGAGTTCTCCTTCAACAACAGCTTTCAGGAGACTATCCAGATGGCACCTTTTGAGGTTTTGTATGGTAGGAAGTGTCGATCGCCAGTCTGTTGGACCGAACTCAGCGAGAGTAGGGTTTTAGGACCCCAGCTAGTTCAGGAGACTATGGAGAAGATCAAGCTGATTCAGGATAGGATAAGAGCAGCCCAGTGCAGACAGAAGTCTTATGCCGACCATCGTCGTTGCAGACTTGAGTTCGCAGTAGGGGATCATGTATTCCTACGGATTTCTCTGATGAAGGGCGTTATGAGATTTGGGAAAAAGGGGAAGGTCAGTCCCAGATTTGTAGGTCCTTTCGAGATCCTTGAGCGAGTTGGTACCGTTGCCTATCGTTTAGCACTCCCACCTAGTTTTCCCGATGTTCATCGCATATTTCATGTGTCGATACTTCATAGATACCTTCATGATCCTTCTCACATGATTCAGCATAAGACCGTTCATCTTGAGCGCGATATTTTGTTCACCGAGCAGCCGGTAGTTATATTGGATTGGCAGATAAAGAA
The DNA here is from genome assembly GCA_030015575.1 of Agapanthus africanus. Taxonomy (NCBI): domain Eukaryota; kingdom Viridiplantae; phylum Streptophyta; class Magnoliopsida; order Asparagales; family Amaryllidaceae; genus Agapanthus; species Agapanthus africanus. The sequence continues at coordinate 210,673,433 of JASDDO010000026.1, read as the reverse complement.
ACTTCGATCAAAAGTCTTACCATCTGTGAAGGTTCTTTGGCGTAGCCCGACTAGTGAGGAGATCACTTGGGAGACCGAGAGCGAGATGCGGAAGAAATTCTCTCATCTCTTTGAAGGTACGCTTAGTAAGAAATTTAAATTCGGGGACGAATTTCTTTAAGGGAGAGATTGTAACACCCTAGAATGCGATTAGTGTTAATTAAGAGATAATGCGGGTTTTTAAGGAAAAGTTTACCAACTTGGTTTCCTCACATTTTATAACAATTAATTAATATTTTATTATTCTTTTTTATAGCTTGCACACACATATGCATGTTAATTTGGGGGTTAGTTAGTGTTAATCTTGTTAAGTAGCCATGACACCTTAAGCTAATCCATGCCTTGATTTAACCTTACCTTAGATATTTTGAGTGAGAAATATCTTCTTATTTTTGGAATGAGGGAGGTGGATAGGTGAGTCATGGAGGAATTAATGCAAGCATTGATAAGGAGAGGGAGAGAGTAAGTGTAAGACTAAAGCTCACCCTACACTCACCCTCTCATCATTATCATCCCTCACTCTCTCATTCTTATCTCTTCTCCATTATTCTTCATCTCCTCTAACCTCAAACTGAAACCCTCACTACTTCATCACAAAATCTTGTAAAACTTCATTTAAACACCATGAAAACCCTTCTCAAGTCTTGATTTAGCCACTAAGTTGCCTTGAAGCTTGGAAAGATTGGATTTTTGAGCAAGAGTGGCTAGGTAATGATCTCTAACTGATAATTAGGTGTTTATATTATTGTGTTGCCTTATAGTTGTGGTTTAGAACACTAAAGGAAGAGTTTTGTGAATATATCGTATTTTTAGTGTCATATTGGAGTCTCTGTGAATCTGCTGTTGAACCAGGTTGTTGTTTTATAAGTTGCCATCACAGAGACCTAGTTTTGAGGTATAGAACCCACCATAAAAACCTGAGACCGTTCCCTTCCAACACGGCCGCAATTTTATTGCTTCTGGACGCAAATTACGGCCAGAGTGGGGACTAGGGTTTTGAGTTTTGGTCATAAGGTCTCTGGGGTTGTATGTGGTTTCGTGGAACTTGCAACTTTCACAAATTTGTTGTGTATCAAAATCTGGGATCACTTTGCTATAATCTAGTGTTTTGACTACGCGCGTTACGTTATCCGACACGGTTCATGATCTTGTGTAGCTGCTGCACTTGGGTTGGTTTCAGGGTGTCACTACATACGTTAACCACTAGACGGACACTTAAGAGTTGGATTGGAGTTGGTGCGTCGGTCAAACGTAGTTTGTATGTGATATTGGTCAATTTTTTAGATTTGCACTATTTATGTTTTATGTTAAAAGGATCGCACGCGGAGACTTCGAACGCTGCGAAGAAAGAGAAGCAGATGACTCAATTTACCTAGCACGACATCGTCGGTGAGTAGATTTAACATCTACGGGAAAATCACCCGTATGGCGTTAAGCATCAGGGCTAGATATGATATGATATTAGCCGCATGTTTATATGCACATATAGAGATGGTGCATGAACATCATCACATATTATTACTTGTTGTGCCTGGACTTGTACCCTTCGGACACTGCACTAATATTGACAGTTCATGTTGCACGAGCACTAATTGTATGCTGCACACACACTGTCGGTAATTGCCATGATATGCACAACCCATATACATATGTGATATTGTATTGATTAGTGACATTGAAACATTGACTCTGTGCGATTGCGCATATGAAATATAGCATACATGCATACCTACATGCTTACACATATACTTTGCTATAGCTACATGTTCACCTTTATATGATGTTGCGTTGGATTTTGGATAATTGGGAACCGCGTGATATATTTAATAACTTGATGCGTTTAAATAGCGGATTTTCCCTTGATATGCTCATATTATTGTTCTATGTTGCATACATCATATTACATGGATTTACGCATTGAGACATGGATTTCATGTGATTTTCTGGATTTGAGAACCGCGGGGATATTTCAAGAAATGCGTATTGTTTTGAAAACCTGGTTTCTCTTGATATGATATTTCAGTGCGTCCACCGTGAGTTTCTCGGTTCTGAGACTTGTGTTAGAAACCCGATGCGAGGAGTGGAGTGGCCGTTTGCGGGTTCATGATGGACCCGATATGGTACCCTGGGACAAGAAAGGTATGTCGATGGATTTAGCCGAAGATCCTGGCAGGGGAGGTGCACTTCCTACCGGTGATAGTATTTGGACTCGGCGGTGATCTGGAGGATACCGACCGGAGTTATGAGATGAATATGGGCCGATTCGTACTGTCAGAGCCCGCGGGCCGATCCGCGCAGACGGACACCATGGTACGTGGATTTATGTGTCGATGCTGGACACGAGTATTTTATGATGTTTAGAGTGTCGATGTTGGACACTCAGGTTCCATCAGATGTACGGATATGAGGGCCGGTCCTAGTGACGGCGCCTAAGGATTTTGGGATTTAGGGTTTCGTTGATAGACACCAGGGTTTTTCCATGCTGATGATTTGTGCATGAGGTTTATATTTATCCCACACTCAGGATTTATTTGATATGCATTTGATTCATGTAGATATAGTACCCTGGTGGTGTACCATGATCATGATTGTTGCATATCCATATTACCATACTTATGCTATCAGATTACATGTGATAAATTATCGCTATTCGTGCATACTTGCGATTACAGTATGATGTTATTTACTATTCACGAGTTGGCAACTCACCCCCGTTATGCCACAGTGTTTTGCAGGTCTGATCCTCAGGATAGTCGCGGCAGGGCGTCTTATTATCTCTACTTTTGTGGATAGCGCTACGGTTGGCTGTGAGGCCTTTTGCTATAGGTGGGTTGCAGTTATCCGATGATTTACATTGTATATCTTTTGTATCTAGTACTCTCCATCTACCACCTTCATGTATTGACTTAGAGACAAGTTGTGAATATCGATGTTGTATATTCTTGTTACTCTGGTTGTCGTGCTCGTGTGAGACGGCCTTTGTTTTATGTTGATTATCTCATTTCTTCGCTACGGCATCGTATATCTGTTGTGGTGGTTGTTTCCGCCTTTGGGTGAGATTTTCTCCCGTTTGGGATGCTATGCTTATATCTTATGTTTGTACCCGTTTCTGGGCTAGCTTTTACAAAGGAGGTGCTGCCGAAATTTTTATGAAAACAAACTTAAGTTTTAAGTTTTGCTTGAGATTTAAAAATGTTCTATCTTTTCCTTCTTTTAATAGTTTAGATTGTTGGGTTTTTGGTTTACTTAAATTGCGTTACGCCTGTTGACGTTACATAGTCTAAGTGCCGGTCATGTGCCTAACTTGGGTCGTGACATAATAAGTATGCAAATGCAAAATATACACATGAATGCGAAGATAGAAAGCTTATCGAGCACACCCCTAAACTTAATCTTGGCAGTGCCCTCACTGTCAGGCTACACCAAGAGGGTCAAAATTGTCGGCGCACCCCTGTTTTTTTATTTTTTAATTTTATATAAAAGAAAAGGCAAACAAAATATATATACACAAAAAGGTCTCCCCCAAACTTCAGTAAAACAGTGTTCCACTGTTTAGGCGTTTAAAGTTCAAAGTTGGGGGAGAAAACAGTATCAATCTATACAAGGCCTTATACAGGCCAAAAGTTAACACCAACCATTCAAAAAATTTATCGTGATAAAACAGTGGTTGGTGAAAGAAGGCATAGAGAAAAGAAATGGAGAAAACACAAGACCGTGTGGGGATAGAAGTGGCGTACGGTCTCGGTAGAGAAGACGGATGGCGGATGGGAAAAAGAAATGGAATACGAACTTGAGGGTTGAAATGGATTGAATAAATTAGTACAATTTGTAATGATCAATGTGTAAAAAGCGATTGTACCAATCTATCAACCCGTTTAGAAATGGAATCAAACCTCTCAAGATTCGTAAGAAAATATGGGCCGACCAGATTTGGTAAACCAGACATAAGAAATGAAGGTGATACAGTTGCTTGCGAAGTGGGAAATATGGAAAGGATGGAGGGAAGTGATCGAGAAATGGTATCGGTTAAACGTTCAGGAGGGTGTACACAGTCAATGAAAGGGACAGGATGAATTGGAAAATCTGACTCATCAAGTAAAACCGGTACATCCTCAATGCTATCCTCAAAACTCTCCCCAAAATTCAGCTCATCCATGCATTTATCATCAACAATTTCCAGACGCGTATGGAGTTCGGGAAAAACAATTAATGGTTCGGGATGATGCCCACACGGAAGTGAAAGGACTTGATGAATTGGTGAGAAAAACTCATCCAAAACTGTGGTTTCATCATCCATAATATTCCCAACGTCAATATTCTTAATCAAGTGAAAGTCAAATTGCTCATACACCTCATCAAAAGCATGGATTTCAATCCATTATGGTTCTAGATTGGAGGTGTAGAAATCAAAAGGATTGGGTGTGGTTTCATTTGAAATGAACCCTTCACAATCGGGTAAATCAAACAGTACAAATTTGCACAACTCATCAAGCATTCTATCTTCAATTGGTGATTCATGTGGGACACTCGATAGATTTTCGAAACCGGAGTTGTGGAATTCAATTTGCAACGGGTAGGTTTGATTTGGAAGAGTGTACTGCTCACTCTCACTACTCAAATTCTCAAACTGTCCCATCGCCTCATCATATATTGGAAAATGCGGAGCTAGTTGGAAACTAGCTGCCGGTTTATTAAGTTGTATGAGGGAGGCCATGGACGCATTCAATTCCATCATCTGTTGGCACGACGCTACCCGAAATTCTTCCAAAGTTTGTTCAAGACTAAACATAGTTTGTGAAGGGGTTTCAGCAAAAGATTCAAACTCGTTTGGATACTTGAAACTCCCAAAAGGCTGTTCAGAAGCAATGTTTAGGGAATGTGTAAAAGTCGGGTAGGATTGATAGGAATCGAATGGATGTGAAAAATGGACAGGATTAGGATCAACATTCTGATATGAAGATGATAGGAATTGTTGTCCTACGGAATTTGGAGTGGTGAAAGGAGTGAAAGATCGACTACGAGATTGTTCAATTCGGTCAGCGATGAACATGGGTTTCGGAGTTGCAACATGACTCTCAAAAAAGGTATCAACGTAAGAAGGTAGGGGAGGTTGAAATGGTTGATACGAAGTGGATTGTGAAGTCCAATTGTTTGTACTAGACGCGTCTATCCGACCTATCAACGAAATTTTGGGCATGGATGGATCGTTCGAAGTTCGACCGAAGCAAGAACCATATAAAGAAATGTCTAATTGTGGGTACCAAAGTTCGGCAAGAGTTGGTCGATTTGGGGTACCCATGTTATGAAAAGAGTGGAGGGTAGGGAGGGCGGAATATTTATAATTTTTTGTTTTTTTTTTGTTTTTGGAATTTTTGAAATTGTTTGTTTGGTTTTTGAAAGAATACGGAATTATGGGACTAAACTTTACACAATCACAATCATAATATACACAAACAACACCTAGAGATAGGATCTTCAAAGTCCAACTAGACCGCTCCTAGACTTCCAAGCGACAAGTTGCAGGATAACTCTCGAATTGCCTCTTCACTGCCGATTGGGGCTAGGTAAGCATAAGTGGGTTAAGGAGGGTTCTGCTCACGAATCACCGTGAGACGGGCCTTTTAAAATTACCCCCTCACTTGTCTAGCCTAGGCACCACAAAGTCAAGTTTAGATAAACGACCGATTCCCCGCAACCTTCTGTTAGTTATATGTATGCCCTAGAGGCCATTACTGTACATATGATGTATATTGTAGTGGATGCTAGGACGTATATAGTGAGGACTTTCTTGCTCGACATGATAGTATGCTATCTGGTTGATCTTTACCTTAACGTGTATGCTGATTGTCTCTCTGTTACATGTTGGTAAAGCCCTTAGGATCTGTACTTGACTGCCTGGACTATGATGCGGATCATACTAGTGGGGATATGGTAGTCCATAAGTACATCCTTCAAAGTCCCTAGTCATGGGTGTATGGAGACGGGGCATCGATATACCAGAGTAGACTAGCGTATACCTTCTCGACCCATACAGATGGGCGATGGATGATCCCATATCCATTGGTGTTTGACATCGGAGATGATATACGGGTGCTCAGTAGAGACTGGGTACACTGGACGGACTCGCCGAGAACTCCCAGATGGTATTATACCTCACGTCAGATGGCAGTTCTCTGGTGACACTGGTACAGAGTAGTCTGTTGACCCGAGATCGTCATAGAGTCTTGTGTGGTTCCCACTGTGCTTTGATTTCCATCTTACCACGTCCAAGAGGGCGTGCAAAACGGTGGTTTTTGGGTACAGTCCCGAGCCACATGGAGGCAATGAGCGATAGGAGGGGATTCGTCTCTCCCGGTATAGGGAGTTGATGTTGCGCTGTGTTCGATTGGCTATAACAGGAAATCCCTGGCCAGGGTTGCTGAGATTTACTAGTAAGTGTTACCAGTAGTTTCTCGAATGGTTATAGACCTCATATCGACATGACTTATTGAGCTATTGGGGTCTGACGTTTACCACCCCTAGGCGAGATATGCGACATATCAGACGATCGGACCGGACTGTACGGTAGTGTTACTGGTTGGATTCACTGGAGTGTGAGCGGGCTTGCTCGTCGATCTTCAGATCGCTCAATACCCGGCTGGCCGTTACGTTTAGCAGACCGCTTGCGGCTTGTGGGTGTTTGATATGATCATCGCCTGCTGCCGGCGTATTGACGAGTCTTTAGAGTCCTACACAGAGGTTTCCTGGCTCAAGCGAAACGAAATAGGAGCGCATATGAGATATGTGCGGGACCGAGAATAATACGTGTATGTGATACCGTATTCCATTCTCGCGATGAATGTGTCGAATGGTTGTATGCGATATAACCTAGTTATCGAATCAAGTATTGATTCGATAAGCCGATACATTGAATACTAGTCGGTTGTGTGCGACATGACCGGATCATTGAATCAAGTGTTGATTTAATGATTTAATGTATAATTATGTATTTGATATATTACTTTGCATTAACTAGTATTGGTTCACTTTAAATGGATTTTCTCACTCGGATTGTGCACATTGTATATGTGATATACTTTTGTACACTTGATTGTATCATGTTTGATGATACATGTTTAACTATAGTTAAGTGTAATGAATTAAGCCATGGTTAAACTAATGATTAGGGTTTTCTTTTTATTACTTATTTATTTATTTATTTATTTTGAATAGATAAGAAAAGAATGGTTGCTAATTTTGGAGTTTAGTTGAAGCTTCATGAAGCTTTGACTTTATAACCATTCTTGTCTTCATCTTAAACCCTAACCATTAAACTAACCTTGGTTAATTCTCTACACTTGACCATGGTTCTAATATGATAAGTATTCATTTTCTTTTCCAAATATAATTAACTTATCATATTTCTTTCTTCTTCTTCTTCATCTTCTTCACATGAAGAAAGTTCACTTCATCAATGGTGATTGATGAAAACAAGTGAGAAATCCAATTCTAAAGTCTACCCACTTCCTATTTCTTCATCCTCTACCTCTTGCCAAGTAGTAGAGTGTGTTCTCTTCACAAGTTTTTGGACTTGGTGAAGTCGGAGCTTGATTTAGCGATGCCTCGACGTAGATCATCTTCGGCATGGACATCGACGACCTAGCTTGCCCATTCTCCGACGAAGCCGACGCTAGAGCCCGGATTTGATTTGGACAGCGGAGAGGACCTCGTTGCAGAGCTATGGAGGTGGAGCACCGGATCTACAAAGGTTGTATTTCCGTTAAACTTTTAGTTAAGTGTTAACTAGTTAGTTTTTCGCCTAGACATCTAGCCGACGATCCGTAGTTTAGGGTTTGTAGGCACCATAAAATTTGAAATTGGCATGTTCGATGCCTTGTGAGACTTCACTAGAGTGCCTAGGAACCCTACAGTGGTATCAGAGACTAGCTAGAGCCTTAGGCGAAGTCCAGACGGAATTTGAAACCGGAACGAACCCGAAACCAACTCCAAAATGTGCTCTCTGTACTTTTTCTAAAAACAGTGATTTTTCATGATTAAAAATATGCAGAGAAATAAGCAGGAAAATATAAGGATTACTGTAAAATTCGTGTTTGTAATTCCTTCTTTTAGCCGCGGTTCCGCGGCACGAGCAAGGCTCGTGCGGCGGATCCGCGGCGATTTTGTCTTATTTGGAATCCTATTTTACACAGTAATTCATTGTTTTCTGTGCTAACTTCTCTGGTTATTTTTAAAATTTATTCAAGTGTTGGATAATCTGGGATGTTTTGGAGCTTTGATGATTCGATCGGGTTTATCAAATTTTGTCTGTTTGGCTTTCCGGATAAATTTTAGAATATGTTAAAAAGTTCGACCGGATATAAATACCCAATTTTTCCCCTGTCGGGAAATTTCCAAGTGTTGGATTTTTCCGTAGTTTAACGACGTTCTAAGTAGTGCAAGTAACGCGATGGACCCTCTAGAAGACAACAAACCTTAACTCGATTATGTGACCGTCTTGAACTGCCCTTTGAACCTTCGGGTTTGGGGCAGTACGGCGTGCCACATGTGAGGCGTTGGCTTGACCCTTCTACGGCTGGACCGTCGGTACTGAGGCACGAACTGAATGTTGTTAGACTTATTTCATGTGTTGATCTGTATCGGGAAAACTTGGGTGTTCGATTGTTCGATCGAAAAGTTTAACATTTTCTGTTTATCTGGAATGGGATACAATAATTGGAATTCACAATAGTTATGAGATAACTGAATGAATGTTATAAACGTAGCAGTTTAGTCTCATTTGATCGGTTGCCACGGAATTTTGATGTGATCAAAAGTCCATCGCAATCACGTAGCGTACGCGGATACTCGCCGGGTAAACTTAATAGACAGCCTCACTCCATAGCCCCGACCAAGTGACTGTAGGAGAACCCCGTCGCCGAAAGCATCCCTCAGGGTGCTCACGGTAGCGGTGTTCCGCCTTGGTGCACTTCGTCGACGGTATCGGGGGTGCGGCCGTCTACTGAAGTTTGCGACGAGCATTCGATCAAAATGTCGGGAATCTTGTTGAATTACCCGACTTGATATTGAAAAGAGTTTTCGATTTTGAGACTAAAATGCGGGGTTTATAACTGTTAGGCATGTGATGTCTAAGAAATTCATTTGGTCAGGCATGCGATGTCTGAGGTGGTTGCGGATTCCAACTATTGTAGTTTTACACTTTCTTTTCTGTGACCGTAAGTGTAATATGTGATATCGCCGGTTTCGTTGCTATATGTCAACGACAATTGGGATGGACATATTTACTTACGTTGATGACATGTGATGTTATGTGTTGCTGGATATGTTATATTGGATCGTCGTGTTTGAATAGCCGGGGGGTTTTATGTGAGATGAGTGTTTTTCATTTTCATTCATGTAAAAACTTGTATGTAATATTCTTTTATTTGGGGCACTTCCAGGTTGCGGATGATGTCACAGTTTGTATATTATTTACTTTTCCGCACTAGGATAGACCCAAGGAGGGGAGCACAAGTAACCGGGTTCTGGAGTCCAGTGGGAGACCAACTCGAGGAGTCGAGTCCGGGTCTCCTAACTCTAGAATTGGTAGGGTTGCTTGCCGCTCTCGTAGGGGTCTAGGGGTGTGGGTTTGGCTATTCATCACAACCGTGGAATCCGTGTTTTATACTGGCTTGTATTGAAAACACGGACGTCCTAGTATATCCAATATTTCATATGTTTCTTCTGCTGTGCTTTATCTGTGATGAGATCATGCGATGTTCTGTGGCAGATATTATATATAGTATATATGATATATTATATAGACGTTACTTATGTTTTACACCCGCGCTAGCCCTGCCCCGCTCTGCCGTTAGTTACCTAACCTAACGGTGCACGAGGGGACATCGAGGCGAATGCGGATGGCATAAGTGTACGTCGTATTTATCTGTGATGTTTAGGTACTTAAATGATGGGACTTCATTAATGTGATTAATGAAATAAAAGAAACCTAAGATGTTGTAGAATCGAATTTCAAAATAAAACAGGTAGCTACAGTTCTTGCTTTGCACAGCGGTATATGTGATATATCCTGCACCTTATTCGATAAGGAAAGGACCGAGATCCCTTCACCGGGAGTGACTCCTTTAGCAATAACTGGCAGATGCTACACACTTGGTTTCTCTTTTGATTGCTTTTAAGAGTTTTTGCTTTGCACAGTGATATATATGATATATCCCGCACCTCATTCGACGAGGAAAGGACCGACGATCCCTTCACCGGGAGTGACTCCTTTAGCAAAACTAGAAAAGCCTCAAAAACACTCCATTTCAAAATTCATTCGATCCTACAACGATATCAAGTTCATTACGCAATAGGTTTTCAGAAAAACCTGTCGTAGCCCTCCGTCATTACAGATAAGTACTAGTTAGTATTCGTGCTGCGGTAGTTTGGCATTCGTCAAGGCGTAGTGTGCGGTAGCTAACTAGTATTTATCTGCTTATGCATATGATGCAGATTGGATTAGGGTATTCGTACGGCGTTGTTTGGCATTCGTCAAGGGTCGTGCGGGTGGGTTTAATTCGATCAAGTAATGTACGGGTTGAACTTGACTAGTGGACTATGGGTTGTTTGGCATTCGTCAAGGTCATAGCGAGCTAGGGGCAAAATATTATCGGGAATTTCAAGTGTTGAAATTTGCAATGAGATTGCATACCTTCTATGAGATAGTTGGATCCCGATACCCGCTGCGAGTAAGAGTTACTCCTGGGAGAGTTTTATACATTACAATTAGCCGATCAAGTAGGTGTCTAGAAAGGTGTCAACGGGGTTACGCCTCTGGGAAAACGAGGTTTACATTAATTAGGTTCGTGCGAAAGCACGGGGGACCTCCCTCAAAGTACCGACACTGGCCTGGCTGAAAGATTGGCGAACTTGTAGTGTGTAATTAATCTCGGCTAGTCTTTCCTTTTAGGGTTTGAAGGAAGATTTGATAAAAAGCAGTGGGAGCCATCCTGATTAGATAAAATTATAACCAATCTATTCTTGACAGAGCGCACGCTGAGTGTTTTCTTCTCTCTCTCTCCAGGTAGCGACCATATCACGCCTTAATCAAGATAATAATACGGATTTTTTACCGAACCGGCTTGTTATACTGAGCTGGGGAACGTTGGTCCCGCTCCAACTTATAATTGTTATAAGACAGAGTAGGAAATTGGGGAATACCAGATTTCCCGTGCCGCCCAAACGAAGAGAGTGCATGCTGATGCATCATCTTCGGGTGTGTTCATTATACAGAACTGTTTCTCAGTATCCTTTACGTCCTGGGTATGTGATACCAGATCAGGATCCCAGATATGTAATCTGTTACATAGGGCTACAGAAAGGTAGAGAACTAAGAACGGGTGATAAGTTTCATGAGGCAGAAAACGGGGCAAGTGTTGCAGCCAAGTCTGTTGGTCACTGTCACCCTGTATTACCAATACATTGATTCTGAACGAATGTTATTAGATACCGAACCTGATATACAAAATCATATCTGTCTCTTTATTAGTAAAGAAATGATAAAATTTTGTATTGTTGGATAATGTTTTGAACATTTCCTATATCAAAAGTTGATCGGTTCAGGCACGTTATCTAAAAGCATTAATGTTCTAAATCAAACTACTGTTCTTAGTGTATGTAACACACACAAGAGGAAGATTCAGAAATGAACGAATCCTTCTTGAGGCATTGTAGACTAGGTCATATCAATGCGACCCGACTGGCTGGAGTTACATAAAAATGCATATTTAAATTAGTTTGAATTTGCATCTTGTGAAACTCGCCAGTCATGTCACAAAGATAAGATGACCACAGCTCCGCTTAATGAAAACAGAGAAAGAGTTTGTAAACTCTTGGGATAATACATGTTGATGTATGTAGATCCCCTGTCTACACATGCCAAGACCGGTTCTTTGTACTTCATTATATTCTCTGATAATCTCTCAAGATTCAGTCATATGTTCCTGTTGAAACATGAGTCTGAACCTTTTGAGATATTCACAGAATATAAGAGAGAAGTAGAGAACCAATACGGGTATAAGTATTATGTCCTTTGATGTGATCAGGGAGGAGAATACTTGAGCACGGAAATCCTGGACTATTCTAAAGGAGAATGAGATTCTCTCTCAGCATTACTCCTCCGAATACACCATAGCACGATGGTATATCGGGGCGGAGGGATCACACCCTATGTGATAAGGTGTGCTCTATGATGAGTACTACTGAGTTACCTATTTCCTTTTTGGGAGTTATGCGCTTGAGAAGATGCATACCTATTGAATACGGTTCGAATCAAATCAGATCACTGCCTGCCACTCCATATGAGATATGGAAAGGGAAGAGCCCATGTCTTAAGCTAGTTAAGATTTGGGGTTGTCCGGCCTATGTCTGAAAAGCAAAATCCGGACAAGCTCGAGGCAAAGTCAGTTATGTAGAACTGGAAATGTTCCAGCTATACATACTGCAGCTGATGATTTGATAGAACCAAAGGATTCAGTAGATTCCAACGAACCTCAGCCTCTCCGCCGATCTAGTAGGGTTCCTCACCCACCTGAGAGATACTTCGGTTTCTCTATGACAGTGGGAGCGAGGATTGCATCATGAGATGATGACCCAACTAGTTTCGAGCTGGCCATCAGGAGTAAGACTCTATAAGAATGGCTGGATGCTTAGTGATCTGAGATGGAATCCTTATACACCAACAAAGTATGGACTTTGGTTGCTATATCTGAAGGGTTAAATCCCCATCAGGAGCAAGTATATCTTGAGAAGATTACTTGGTGTACATGGAAAAGTTGAGACTTTCAAAGCTGGACTTGTTAAAGGTTTGCATCATTGACCAGGTGTGGATCATGATGAAACTTTTTCTAAGGATCTATGCTTAAGTCCATCCAGATCCTACTTGTCACGGCTACATACCATGACTGCGATATCTGGTGGTTGGGTGTCATGACTGCTTTTCTAAATGATGTTTTGGAAAAGAGCGTCTATAAGTACACAGCCAGAGGGCTTCGTAGACAGTGGGAGCAGCGGAAACGTGTGCAAGATGTTTTATAGGATAAAGCAGGCATCGCGGAGTTGGAACATCTGTTTTGATGAAGTAGTCAAAGAGTTTGATATCATCAAAATGGTAGATGAACCTTGTATAAACAAAAAGGTAGTAGGGAGTATGGTGGTGATCCTCGTAGAGTACGTCGATGACATACTCTTGATAAGAAAGGAGTTTTCTTATGCTACGCTCGATCAATCTCCGTCTGTCACAATGATTCTCCATATAGGATTAAAATGATACCTACTAAATCCTGGATTTTGGATCTATGAGATAGATCTGATTGGATGTTAGGACTCTCACTAGTTGTAGTGAGACGGTATCAACCGATCCTGGGGAGAATCACTGGAAGGGTTCCAGGGTGATAATGACGACTGAGTGTCAGTCGCAGGCATTGTCTTTACCCTCAGTAAAGGGACGGTATGTTGGAAGAGTTCCAAGCTAGATACCGTGACATACTAGACGATAAAGGCACGATACATCGCTACTTAAGATGCTACCAAAGAGGCTGTTTGGGTGTATATTGGTTCATAAGATGAACTACGTTCCTACCATTGTGTGACAATGGAGTTGTGGCTTATGCCAAGGAACGTCCGTCCCATCAGTGATCCAGACATATTCTAAGGCAGCATCACTTGATCATGGAGATGGTTGATCTCCAGGGAGATCGAGGTTAGGAGAGTAGACTCAGAGGACAACACAGCGGATCCACTCACAAAGGCCTATTCCCAGAGAGAGACTTTTATGGGATGGTTGAGTATGAGATACTGCAACCACTGCTATCAGATGGCCCTAGTGCAAGTGGGAGATTGTTAGTTATATGTATGCCCTAGAGGCCATTACTGTACATATGATGTATATTGTAGTGGATGCTAGGACGTATATAGTGAGGACTTTCTTGCTCGACATGATAGTATGCTATCTGGTTGATCTTTACCTTAACGTGTATGCTGATTGTCTCTCTGTTACATGTTGGTAAAGCCCTTAGGATCTGTACTTGACTGCCTGGACTATGATGCGGATCATACTAGTGGGGATATGGTAGTCCATAAGTACATCCTTCAAAGTCCCTAGTCGTGGGTGTATCGAGACGGGGCATCGATATACCAGAGTAGACTAGCGTATACCTTCTCGACCCATACAGATGGGCGATGGATGATCCCATATCCATTAGTGTTTGACATCGGAGATGATATACGGGTGCTCAGTAGAGACTGGGTACACTGGACGGACTCGCCGAGAACTCCCAGATGGTATTATACCTCACGTCAGATGGCAGTTCTCTGGTGACACTGGTACAGAGTAGTCTGTTGACCCGAGATCGTCATAGAGTCTTGTGTGGTTCCCACTGTGCTTTGATTTCCATCTTACCACGTCCAAGAGGGCGTGCAAAACGGTGGTTTTTGGGTACAGTCCCGAGCCACATGGAGGCAATGAGCGATAGGAGGGGATTCGTCTCTCCCGGTATAGGGAGTTGATGTTGCGCTGTGTTCGATTGGCTATAACAGGAAATCCCTGGCCAGGGTTGCTGAGATTTACTAGTAAGTGTTACCAGTAGTTTCTCGAATGGTTATAGACCTCATATCGACACGACTTATTGAGCTATTGGGGTCTGACGTTTACCACCCCTAGGCGAGATATGCGACATATCATACGATCGGACCGGACTGTACGGTAGTGTTACTGGTTGGATTCACTGGAGTGTGAGCGGGCTTGCTCGTCGATCTTCAGATCGCTCAATACCCGGGTGGCCGTTACGTTTAGCAGACCGCTTGCGGCTTGTGGGTGTTTGATATGATCATCGCCTGCTGCCGGCGTATAGACGAGTCTTTAGAGTCCTACACAGAGGTTTCCTGGCTCAAGCGAAACGAAATAGGAGCGCATATGAGATATGTGCGGGACCGAGAATAATACGTGTATGTGATACCGTATTCCATTCTCGCGATGAATGTGTCGAATGGTTGTATGCGATATAACCTAGTTATCGAATCAAGTATTGATTCGATAAGCCGATACATTGAATACTAGTCGGTTGTGTGCGACATGACCGGATCATTGAATCAAGTGTTGATTTAATGATTTAATGTATAATTATGTATTTGATATATTACTTTGCATTAACTAGTATTGGTTCACTTTAAATGGATTTTCTCACTCGGATTGTGCACATTGTATATGTGATATACTTTTGTACACTTGATTGTATCATGTTTGATGATACATGTTTAACTATAGTTAAGTGTAATGAATTAAGCCATGGTTAAACTAATGATTAGGGTTTTCTTTTTATTACTTATTTATTTATTTATTTATTTTGAATAGATAAGAAAAGAATGGTTGCTAATTTTGGAGTTTAGTTGAAGCTTCATGAAGCTTTGACTTTGTAACCATTCTTGTCTTCATCTTAAACCCTAACCATTAAACTAAGCTTGGTTAATTCTCTACACTTGACCATGGTTCTAATATGATAAGTATTCATTTTCTTTTCCAAATATAATTAACTTATCATATTTCTTTCTTCTTCTTCTTCATCTTCTTCACATGAAGAAAGTTCACTTCATCAATGGTGATTGATGAAAAAAAGTGAGAAATCCAATTCTAAAGTCTACCCACTTCCTATTTCTTCATCCTCTACCTCTTGCCAAGTAGTAGAGTGTGTTCTCTTCACAAGTTTTTGGACTTGGTGAAGTCGGAGCTTGATTTAGCGATGCCTCGACGTAGATCATCTTCGGCATGGACATCGACGACCTAGCTTGCCCATTCTCCGACGAAGCCGACGCTAGAGCCCGGATTTGATTTGGACAGCGGAGAGGACCTCGTTGCGGAGCTATGGAGGTGGAGCACCGGATCTACAAAGGTTGTATTTCCGTTAAACTTTTAGTTAAGTGTTAACTAGTTAGTTTTTCGCCTAGACATCTAGCCGACGATCCGTAGTTTAGGGTTTGTAGGCACCGTAAAATTTGAAATTGGCATGTTCGATGCCTTGTGAGACCTCACTAGAGTGCCTAGGAACCCTACACCTTCGCTTGTCCTAAATGAGCACGACATGTCCTTATAGGTTTGATCTAAATATTTTTTATTAACTCAAGGTAATGCATATGTTTTTTGTGATTTGTGGAGTCTTAGGAAGGGTGATGAAATACCCACCCAATCTTAATTAGTGTTCAAGCCCCTTAATGTCCTTATTATTATATGCAAAGCATATAAACAAACAAAATCTAAAACAACAAAAAAAATTATTGGCGACGGCGCAATCTGTGCAAAGAAACCTGTATAAAATACTATTCAGTGGAGTTCACAGAGTGGTTTAGAGTAAAGAGAAGGGGTGGAAAATTTTTTGGGCACAGAAGCTTAGTATTGACCGCGGAACTGCCGCAGATCCATCGCTTTGACCTCGATTCCGTGGTCAAAGTGTTGAGTTGGGGCTTCAAAATTGGTCCCTACACTCCTCTTGTTCTGTACAATAGAATAAAAACCTCTATCTCTTGATTTGATTACTGTACTTGCTCCAGATAGCCTGCACACTTGCACACAAAAAATATCAAAAATAAAAAAGGGTATTTTGTTATATTTATTTATTTATTTATATATACAAAAAGAATATTAACCCGAATGACAAGAAAGAAAATACGTTACCGTCTCCCCGACAACGACGCCATTTGATTGATAGGGTTAAACGCGATATGTGTTATGATATGCGTTTAACTTTCGTTCTGTACTTACCACAATCAAGACGGTGTCACTTTGCGGCTAGCCGGTTGAACACGGGTCAATCCACATGGAGATGGTAGTATGCCCGTTCGTGTTTTAGACGAGTTAATGAAAGAATGTATAAGTGTGTTCAATTCTATCTTAAATGATCGTATTTATGTTCAAGTAAACTTGTTAGGGTTAAGATTAATTAGTAGAGTTAGGATTAATTTTGTGCTTTTCTTTTGCCGTTCTTAAAATGAAGTTGGGATAATAGAAAGTAGCGGGGATTATGAGGACATAGGAATGGGATTTGTGAGTTTAAGAAAGCTTTCCAACGCTAAATTCATTCCTAGTGCCCCTTGTCCGTCCGCTGCGTGCACTTATTTCCAACCCTATGCCAAACACCCGCAACCATGTATCCAATTAAGTCACAACTACATATCACATTGTAGTGCGCCCAAAGGACTTCTCGACTTAGGTCACGGCTAGGCTATATGTCACGTATAGCGTGCCTAAATGAGGGGGTTTGTGTTTGTTTGATCTAGATTCGTTTCAAGGTGTTTGGCGGAGAGAAACACAAGGGATTTTTCTGTCCCTCATACTAACCTTCTTTAGCCCTAACAAGTGTGGAAATTATTCACATATTTAAAAGGAAAAGAAAAGAAGAAAAGAAGAAAAGAAGAAAAGAAAGAAAGGAAAAATACGGTTTTACAAAATGGTAACAGGCTAACTACTTGGGCCTCACCTTAGCAAGGGATTGTAAGTCCACGTTGCGACCCCCGGTTCTTACGGGGAGGCGGAAACGGTATAAAAATCAAATTTTTAGCGCATGGGGCAACATGGACTAACAAAGTCGGGATCTTTTCTAAACTAAACTAGCAAACATGCAAAGGAGAGTTAACTACTCGGCAAAGTGGTTATACCTAACTTGAACTCCTTCTTCTTGAAACCTAGTAGAGGTTGATGGTTCTTTCTTCGTAGCCTTCTTCCGTCAAAGATGGATCCACCTGAGGGTTCAACCTTCGGGCTCTTTCTCGAACTTTGAGAGAACTAGAATCTTCGGCTTGCTAAACCTTTGATCCTAGAGTGAGTAGAGAGTGTCTAAGGGGTGTTTTCTTTTCAAGGAGAGGGATTCTCAACACATGAGAAGGATTCTCCTTGAGCTTGAGGAAGAAGAAGATGAAGTGAGGAGAGAGAATGAATATGATAGAATGAGCTCTTTTCCTTCTTGCAACCATAACAAAAGGAAAAAGAATTATCTAATTAATAATAATAATTCAAATGAAATAGTTGATGGTTGTATTTGGAATGACCATTATCATCACTTCATTAAATGAATGTAAGCTAGAATCAAGGAGTATCCTTGCAAAGCAATGATGATGGTCAAACATTCAACCATGGTCAACAAGTCAACCATGGTCAACAAGTCAACAAAATCAACCATGACACAATTTCATTTAATTACTATTATTAATTGATATTTCATAAATCCATTAGGGTTTGGAAAAAGACGACTGTCAACTATGCATACGCACCCGTTCCGAAACCCTAACGAAAAACCTCTTCCTCCGCCTCAAACAACTGTGCATACACACCTGCATTCTCGTTCCGAGGAACAAGAATACTGAGAGATAAAAGCAACCCCAAAACATATACCAGTATCTGACTCAAACCAGAGCCAGCCAGTAATATCCGTCCGGACTCCAAACGTGCACAAGTGCGCGGATGAGAACGAACCCTGTCGCAAAACCATGCGACCTCTACCCTGTTTTGCCCAGAGGCGAATACCCTCTGTGTGGGACTCTAAAGACTCGACACTACGCTGGCAGTGGGTTTAACCACAGACCGCAAGCGGCACTAGCTGTGCGTAACGGTCCCCAGGTAGATGCCGATAAGAAGACTGACGAGGTAAAACCCATCTGAACTCCTACTGAGTCTGAATGTGACATTCTCCGTACAGTCTGGTCTGTTCGTCTGATACATCGCATGGCGGGCCTAGGGGGCGGTAAACGTCAGTCCCCTAATAGCGGTACAAGTCGTGTCGGAGTGAAGCCCAAAACACCCTGAGATAACACTGGAAGCCTACCAGTATATCTCGCTTGCCCTGGCCAGGGACTACTCGTGTAATGGCTCTCCTAGACACAGCGCGATGTCAACCCCCAATACCGGGAAAGACGAATCCTGTCTAACTGTCACTGCCTCCAAGTGCTTCGGGACTGCACCCAACTACTACCTGTTTGCACGACTCCTTTGAGCCGTGGTAGGGTAGTGATCAAAGTGCAGTGGGAACACACTCGAGGCGAAGTGCCAGTGTCAAGTCAGCGGACTAAGTTGTACTCATGTCACCTGGGAACTGATAACTGACGATAGGTATAATACCAACTGGTCAGTTCCCGACGAGTCCTGTCCGGTGTACTCATAACCTAACGAGCACCCGTATACTATCTCCAGTACGACGTACTGATGGCTGTGGGACAGACCATCTCCCACACTGGGATGAGAAGCGCATACGCTAGTCTACTCCGGAGTATCGATGCCCTGTCTCGATAGTCCTGCGACTAGGGACCTGTATAAGGATGTGCTTATAGATTACCCAGCCCCCACTAGTGTGACTGCCATCACAACGCTGGTAATCAAGCAAAGATCCTAAGGGCTCCACTAATGTGTATAGGTAATATACAAAAATAAACACATGTACACATTGAAGTAGAAACAAACCAAGTAGCATACTACTATATTGAGCAAGATTGTTTATACAAGGTGAATATCCCAAGCTTCCATTAAGTAATATACAAACTAGTATGATACAGTAATGGCCTCTAGGGCATATACACTAACAATCTCCCACTTGCACTAAGGCCATGTACTGGCGTATCGAAGACCTATCATCTCGATCAGCCGCTCGAACTGAGTCTGGGGTAGGGTCTTGGTGAATGGATCTGCAGTGTTTTCTTCTGACGCAACCCTCCGAACCTCGATCTCCTTGCGATCCACGATCTCCCTGATCAGGTGATACCGCCTCAAGATGTGCCTGGATCTCTGATGGGACCTGGGTTCCTTCGCTAAAGCTATAGCCCCGTTGTTGTCGCAATACAGAGGTATTGGGTCAACAATGGACGGAACCACCTAAAGTTCTTTCAAGAACTTCCTCATCCAGACAGCTTCTTTTGCGGCATCAGATGCAGCGATGTATTCCGCTTCCATCGTCGAGTCTGCAACGGTTTCCTGTTTGGAACTCTTCCAACACACCGCCCCTCCATTGAGGGTAAAGACAAAACCCGACATGGACTTGGAATCATCCTTGTCACTCTGGAAGCTGGAGTCAGCAAAGGCCTCGATCTGGAGGTCTTTTCCGCCATACACCAAGAACATCTCCTTAGTCCTTCTCAGGTACTTGAGAATGTTCTTTACTGTTATCCAGTGTTTCTCCCCAGGGTTTGACCGATACCGGCTTACTACACTCAGTGCATAAGCTACATCCGGTCTGGTACACAACATCGCATACATTATAGAGCCTACCGCAGAAGCGTAGGGTATAATAGACATGCGATCCCTCTCCAAATCTGTCTTGGGGGACATCTCTTTAGAGAGGGTGATTCCGTGACAAGCCGGTAGGTTACCGCGCTTGGAATCTTCCATACTGAATCTTTTCAGTACGGTGTCGATGTACCTGGACTGTGAAAGTCCTAATATCCTCTTGGATCTATCACGATGGATCCGGATCCCCAGGATGTAAAAGGCATCACCCAGGTCTTTCATGGAGAACCTGTGTGACAAGAAACCCTTGACAGATTGTAGCATAGGAATGTCATTTCCTATTAAGAGAATGTCATCCACGTATAAAACGAGGAATACTACAGTTCTCGCTACAAATCTACTATAGATGCATGGTTCATCTGGATTTTTGATAAAGCCAAATTCCTTGACCGTCTCATCAAAACAGATGTTCCAACTCCGCGATGCCTGCTTTAGTCCATAGATGGACTTAAGCAACTTGCACACCTTTCTGCTGCTCCCACTCTGAATGAAACCCTCTGGCTGATCCATATAGACACACTCCTCTAAATTTCCATTTAGAAAAGCGGTTTTTACGTCCATTTGCCAAATCTCATAATCGTGGAAGGCAGCAATGGCAAGAAGGATCCGAATGGATTTCAGCATAGCCACTGGAGAAAAGGTTTCGTCATAGTCCAAGCCAGGTCTTTGACGGAAACCCTTTGCTACAAGTCTAGCTTTATAGGTCTCAACCTGTCCATCTACACCAATCTTCCTTTTGAAGATCCACTTGCATCCTACGGGTTTTACCCCGTCTGGAGCAATGTCCAACGTCTATACTTTGTTGGTGTACATGGAATCCATTTCGGTCCGCATTGCATCCAGCCATTTTACCGAGTCAACGCTCTGAACGGCCTACTGGAAGCTAGTAGGCTCATCATAATCTATGATGCAATCCTCTCTATCCCCGTCTATGAGAAAACCGTGGTATCTCTCGGGCGGATGAGACTGCCTACTACTCCTGCGGAGCGGTATAGGAATGTCCTGTTCATTTGAACCCTCTGGTTCCACCAAACTTTCAGTAATAACTTGTGGTTCTGGAATTTCTTCCAGTTCTACTGTGCTCCCACTTATCTGGTTTTCCAAAAACTCAGTTTCCAAGAAGTAGGCATGACGAGAAACAAGAAATTTTTGTTCCTCTTCACAGTAGAAGAAATATCCCTTGGAGTTCTTTGGATATCCCACAAACTTGCACTGTACTGAGCGCGCCTCGAGCTTGTCCGCATGCTGCTTTTTAACAAAAGCTGGACTTCCCCAAGTCTTAATGTGACTGAGATGGGGCCTCTTCCCACACCACATCTCATATGGTGTGGTAGGCACAGTCTCAGTAGGAACTCGGTTCAAAAGGTACGCAGCTGATTCTAGCGCATACCCCCAGAAAGATCGCGGTAACTCAGCGTTACTCATCATGGACCGTACCATATCCAATAGGGTTCGGTTCCGTCTCTCTGATACACCGTTGTGTTGCGGAGTGTATGGAGGAGTAAGCTGAGAGAGAATCCCGTTCTCTTTTAAATAATTCAGGAACTCGGCACTTAAGTATTCTCCACCTCGATCCGATCTTAGAATCTTGATACTTTTGCCGGTTTGTTTTTCTACTTCATTCTTATATTCCTGGAATTTTTCAAAAGCTTCGGACTTATGTTTCATTAAGAAGACATAACCGTACCTTGAAAAATCATCCGTAAAAGTAATGAAGTAAGAATAACCGCTTCGCGCATGTGTAGACATTGGACCGCACACGTCGCTGTGTACGAGTCCCAAGAGCTCGCTCGCTCTTACTCCGTGTCCAGTGAACGGAGTCTTTGTCATCTTTCCTTTGAGACAGGATTGACAAGTGGCATATGATTGATATTCGAACGGATCCAAATATCCTTCTGTATGTAACTTAGTCAACCTTCTCTCATTGATGTGACCCAGTCTACAATGCCATAAGAAAGTCTGATTGATTTCCGGAGACTTTCTTTTTTGTGTATTCTGGACATTGAAAATCTGTGGTTGGTTCAATACGTATATACCATTGCTCAATGTACCTGACCCAATCAGAACTTGATTAAGGTGAATGTTTACAACATTACTTACAAACGCAAATTCATAACCTTCTTTAGAAACCAAAGATACAGAAATGATATTACAAGTTGCGTTGGGTACAAAAAAACAATTACGCAAAACCAAAACATGCCCATCTGACATTCCCAGGTGATAGTCCCCCACGGCTTTAGCATCCATGCTAGCTCCGTTCGCAACTCTGAGGGTCATGTCACTTGCCTTCAAAAACCTACGGTTTCTCAACGCCTGCAAAGAATTACAGATATGAGATCCTGATCCGGTATCCAATACCCAGGAAGTAGAGTTTATAGAAAGACAGTTTTCAATAACATACACACCTGAAGCTGAAGCCGCAACCTGCTTCAGTTCCTGTGTCCTGGCCTTCCAAGCCCTGCAATCTTTCTTCCAGTGTCCACTCTTGTGACAATAGAAGCATTCCTCTTTACCCACAAGCTTCCCCGCTATCTTTGTTGCCTTTGCTTTTCCCTTCGTATCCACTTTACTAACACCGCCCCTTGGTTTGGCGGGGGCTTTCCTCTTCTTTCCCTTGGCTTTCGCCTTGGACCTAGAAGAAGAAGATCCTCCTACAAACAAAGTGGATGTTTCCCTACCTTTCTGTAGGGTGCCCTCTGCACTCCTCAGCATGTTGAGGAGTTCTGAAAGTTCAACTTCGTTTTCTTGTAAGTTGAAATTCAGTATGAACTGGGCGTAAGTGGAAGGAAGGGACTGGAGAACTAAGTCCGTATAGAGCTCACTCTCCAACGTGGTCCCAAGTTCTGCGAGCTCCTCAATGTAGCATATCATCTTAAGCACGTGGTCCGCTACCGATGATCCGACGGCCAACTTTGCCGAAAATAACTTCTTCGACACTTCGTATCTTGCGATACGAGACTGCTCTCCATACAGTTCTTTTGTATGAAGAAATATGGATTCCAAGTCCATATTCTCGTGCCTCCTCTGATGTTCCATGTCCATAGAGGCAAGCACGAGGCATCTGGCCTTCGCGCAATCAATCTCCCAAGTCTTACGGATTTCCTTATCCGCGACGCTGCAGGTGGGACCTGGGACGGGGGGAGCTTTGGTGGTAAGAAGATACCCCAGCTTGTCGTAAGTGATTGCCATTTTGACATTCCTGAGCCAATCTTTGTACTTTGGCCCTGTCAGTATATTTTTATCTAGAAGTAACTTAAGTCCAGTCATTTCGATTTGGTCGCTGCAGGGGGAGAGAGAAGGAACACTCAGCACGATGCTCTTGCAAGTTTAGAATGGTTTTTAATTTGTCTAAACAGGATGGCTCCCACTGTCTCTCGAATCCCTCCTCAAACCACAAAGGAAGAATTAGCCGGGATCAATCCCACCGCACAATACTTGCTTAACCGTTCAGCCAGGCCAGTGTCGGTACTTCAAGGGAGGTTTTCCAACGCTTTCGCGAAGTTCCTTAATTTAAGAACCTCTTTTCCCTGGGAGTGTAGCCCCGCTAACACCTTTCTAGGCACCTACTAGGTTTATAGCATTGATCGTTTAGTGAGAAATTTCCCGAGGAGTAGCATATACTCACAGTAGGATCGGGATCCAAATATCATCGCGTGACGAAAATGAAGGAATCCTACCATAATCATCACACTCCAAATGGTATGCAAATCTAGCAAGTTTCAGTACTTATGAAACTCCCGATGTGGATTTTTGCCCCATGCTCTTATGACCTTGACTTTGGCCAACGAATCATAAGTCACATGTCAAGTTCTGCCCGTCGTTCTCCAGGTTAATTTGAATCCATTCGTACCTACCCTTGACTTTGGCCAACAAGGTAGTGCGACTGTTCCAAATCAACGCATCTATCTATGCTGCACATGAATACCCAATAGCTACCAATCACTATGCCTTGACTTTGGCCAACAAACATAGCATGAATACTATTGACTATTTATGTGAAACGACGGAGGGCTATGAATGGTTTTGGTAAAACCGTGAACGTAGTGAACTTGATATAATCGATGGAACGAGATAGCTTTTAGAAAGAGTGGCTCAAGCTCCGCATTTAAAAGTTAGTTTTGAAAAGAACCGAGTGGTTTTTCGAAAGTGTTCCAACGACTTTAGCTTGGTTTATTATCTTGCATTAGTTCTTTTAATGCGTGATATTCTTGCATTAGTTCTTTTAATGCGTCCCATCATTTAATCCTACCATTGCAGAAAACAACCAAAATATGACGTACGCTTATGCCATTCGCATTCGCCACGGGGTCCCGTCATCACCCGTTAGGTTACTTAACTAACGACAGAGCGGGGGCTGGGCTAGCGCGGCTGTAAAACATAAGCAACGCCTAAATATAAAGCAATGATAGACATTACAGATCACAGATGAATACATTGGATATACTAGGAATCCGCAATCCGTTCGAGCCTGCAACGAAAAGCGGATTACACGGTCGCGGTGAATAGCCAAAACCCCACCCAAGACCCCTACGGGTGCGGCAAACTACCCGCCAAGTACCCGGTAGTTTGTGCACCCCTCCATGGGTCTATCCTAGGAGCAAAAACAGTAAAAAGAATTATACAATGACGGCTACAACCCCGACCCGGTTGTGCGGCCATACAAATAATATTATTACATCAATTTACATTTACAAATGAATGAAAGAAAAACAAAAGCTAATCTCACATCTACCCCGGCTATTCACCCGCGACAGTCCAACACATTCATATACACATTCCAATATCAAACACAGATCACAGAGATGTATAACCCCGACTAATCGACTTATAGCGATTAGCCGATGTTCAATACATACAAACATCACAGATATAACAAATATAGCCAAAGTGTAGCGAAGTTCGAAAAAAATACGGATTTATAGGACCCCAAAAGTAAATTTCTTTTCTGGAAAATCTGGGCACATATAACATATTTGAAAATTCCCAAAACCCTACCAGAAGAACACTGCACAAAACACGATCACATGAAGAGCCCAAACGGCGGCGGATCCGCGGCGAAGAGAATAGCTGAGGCCGCGGATCCGCGGCGGTTTGAAGGATTCATGGTATCGTTTTTGGTGGGTGTTCTCACAAAACCCTGAGCCGATTTTAGGAGTAAAAATTTTTACTTTTAGAGCAGAAAAAAATTCAACAGAAACTTAGGGTTTTAGAATTTCCGGTTTTGTGATTTTTCGGTTTCGAACTTCCATAAACTTCGCTACCAAGCTAGTTTAAGTTTAGTTAGGCTCTGATACCACTGTAAGTCCACGTTGCGACCCCTGGTTCTTACAGGGAGGCGGAAACGGTATAAAAATCAAATTTTTAGCGCATGGGGCAACATGGACTAACAAAGTCGGGATCTTTTCTAAACTAAACTAGCAAACATGCAAAGGAGAGTTAACTACTCGGCAAAGTGGTTATACCTAACTTGAACTCCTTCTTCTTGAAACCTAGTAGAGGTTGATGGTTCTTTCTTCATAGCCTTCTTCCGTCAAAGATGGATCCACCTGAGGGTTCAACCTTCGGGCTCTTTCTCGAACTTTGAGAGAACTAGAATCTTCGGCTTGCTAAACCTTTGATCCTAGAGTGAGTAGAGAGTGTCTAAGGGGTGTTTTCTTTTCAAGGAGAGGGATTCTCAACACATGAGAAGGATTCTCCTTGAGCTTGAGGAAGAAGAAGATGAAGTGAGGAGAGAGAATGAATATGATAGAATGAGCTCATTTCCTTCTTGCAACCATAACAAAAGGAAAAAGAATTATCTAATTAATAATAATAATTCAAATGAAATAGTTGATGGTTGTATTTGGAATGACCATTATCATCACTTCATTAAATGAATGTAAGCTAGAATCAAGGAGTATCTTTGCAAAGCAATGATGATGGTCAAACATTCAACCATGGTCAACAAGTCAACCATGGTCAACAAGTCAACAAAATCAACCATGACACAATTTCATTTAATTACTATTATTAATTGATATTTCATAAATCCATTAGGGTTTGGAAAAAGACGACTGTCAACTGTGCATACGCACCCGTTCCGAAACCCTAACGAAAAACCTCTTCCTCCGCCTCAAACAACTGTGCATACACACCTGCATTCTCGTTCCGAGGAACAAGAATACTGAGAGATAAAAGCAACCCCAAAACATATACCAGTATCTGACTCAAACCAGAGCCAGCCAATAATATCCGTCCGGACTCCAAACGTGCACTAGTGCGCGGATGAGAACGAACCCTGTCGCAAAACCATGCGACCTCTACCCTGTTTTGCCCAGAGGCGAATACCCTCTGTGTGGGACTCTAAAGACTCGACATTACGCTGGCAGTGGGTTTAACCACAGACCGCAAGCGGCACTAGCTGTGCGTAACGGTCCCCAGGTAGATGCCGATAAGAAGACTGACGAGGTAAAACCCATCTGAACTCCTACTGAGTCTGAATGTGACATTCTCCGTACAGTCTGGTCTGTTCGTCTGATACATCGCATGGCGGGCCTAGGGGGCGGTAAACGTCAGTCCCCTAATAGCGGTACAAGTCGTGTCGGAGTGAAGCCCAAAACACCCTGAGATAACACTGGAAGCCTACCAGTATATCTCGCTTGCCCTGGCCAGGGACTACTCGTGTAATGGCTCTTCTAGACATAGCGCGATGTCAACCCCCAATACCGGGAGAGACGAATCCTGTCTAACCGTCACTGCCTCCAAGTGCTTCGGGACTGCACCCAACTATTACCTGTTTGCACGACTCCTTTGAGCCGTGGTAAGGTAGTGATCAAAGTGCAGTGGGAACACACTCGAGGCGAAGTGCCAGTGTCAAGTCAGCGGACTAAGCTGTACTCATGTCACCTGGGAACTGATAACTGACGATAGGTATAATACCAACTGGTCAGTTCCCGACGAGTCCTGTCCGGTGTACTCGTAACCTAACGAGCACCCGTATACTATCTCCAGTACGACGTACTGATGGCTGTGGGACAGACCATCTCCCACACTGGGATGAGAAGCGCATACGCTAGTCTACTCCGGAGTATCGATGCCCTGTCTCGATAGTCCTGCGACTAGGGACCTGTATAAGGATGTGCTTATAGATTACCCAGCCCCCACTAGTGTGACTGCCATCACAACGCTGGTAATCAAGCAAAGATCCTAAGGGCTCCACTAATGTGTATAGGTGATATACAAAAATAAACACATGTACACATTGAAGTAGAAACAAACCAAGTAGCATACTACTATATTGAGCAAGATTGTTTATACAAGGTGAATATCCCAAGCTTCTATTAAGTAATATACAAACTAGTATGATACAGTAATGGCCTCTAGGGCATATACACTAACAGGGATTCCGTCGAGTATCATGGCTTGAAAATACGGATAAAAAGAGAAGGGAAAACAAAACAAGAAAAGAAAACCAACAACTACTTAACAACAATAAATAAATTTACACTAAGAATTAAAATTACAATACAACAAATAAAAGATACAAGATAATAAAAACACCTTCATCTTCATTTAACTTCCACTCAAGAGCTCTCACTACACTTTAATGAAAGAAAGATGATGAAGAAGAAGAACTACAAAATAAACTACACTAAAATCTAATTAAAGAAGAAGCATCCTCACTTGGGCACAAAACTGGAGTATTTATAGGCAGAGAGCTGAAACCCTATTGCCAAATTCTGAGCCCAAATGCAATTACCAAAATACCCCCAAAATATCGTCTGACACCGAGTCAACTCGGCCACGGAATCGTCGCATAATAAGGGGAGTTAGGTTGTCGTTTTTCTAGGGCATCTCCATGTTGCTTTCTTCTGTTGTTCTACATGTCTTAAATTGCAAAATGCTTTCAAAGTTTCTTCGGATTTGCAACAATCCAAAATGCCTTCACTTTTAATTCATTTGACCTTTATCTCTCTCGAGCTCCGTGCACCCATTGAATCTTGTGCTGCCCCTCTCGTGCTCTATGCTTGACCAAGACACGAATGACCACTGTTTTCATCTTATCTCTTGAACTGGTAAGCGGCACTGCACAGATATGGATGACCGGAACCCGTCTTTTATCTGTCTGTGGCAGATGTTCTGGATTTTTGGCGTAACTGTGGAGATTTTATGATTTGTGTTATTTTGGACTGGGAACCTATAACCTGTAAATATGTAGCAACATGGATCAAAAACACCTACCTATAAACAAACGAGCAGAAGAATGGGTGGTGTTAAATGCAATATTTTGGTATGAACAAAAAGCATTCACAATATTTTTGGTACGAAATAACAGTCGCTCAGAATCATTGTGTTACCACTTGGTAATATAAGGTGATATTCGCCAACTGTTTTAGCTGCAACAATTGCACCATTCCCTACTACTAAAGACTTATTACCCTTTCCCAGTTCTCTACCTGTCTTTAGCCCATGTAACAAATTACATACGTGGGATCCTGATCCGGTATCCAATACCCAGGATGTAGAGTTAACTGAGAAACAGTTCTCGGTAACGAAAACACCCGAAGACGATACATCAACATGCTTATTCTTCGTTTGGGTGGCGTGGAAATCGTGATATTCCCCTATTCCTTGCTTAGATTTATGACAATCATAACATAGAGCAGAACCTAGCTCGGTATAATAAGTGGGTTCGGTCAATACATCCATATTATTATCTTGATTAAGGCGTGTCATTGGTCGCTACCAGAAAAGAGAGAAGGATAATCACTTTGCGTGCGCTCTTTGCAAAATTAGATTAGTTATTATTTTATCTAATCAGGATGGCTCCCACTGTTTTTATCAAATCTTCCTTCAAATCTTAAAAAGTAAGATTAGCCGGGATTAATTACACCCTGCAAGTTCGCTAATCGGTCAGCCAGGTAGGTATTGGTACTCCGAGGGAGCCTCCCCATGGTTTTGCATGGAACTAATTAAATAATCTCGTTTCCACAGGAGCATCACCTCGTTAACACCTTTCTTAGACACCTAATGGATTGGCTAATTATAAAGTGGAAAACTCTCCTAGGAGTAACTCTTACTCGCAGTGAGTATCGGGATCCAACTATCATATAAAAGGTATGCAATCTCATTGCAAATTTCAACACTTGAAATTCCCAATATCTGGTTTTTACCCCTAGCTTCCTATGACCTTGATGAAGGCAAACAAACCATAGGCCGCTAGTCAAGTTCAACCCGTTCATTTCTTGATTGAATTAAACCCACCCGTACGATCCTTGACGAAGGCCACAAAGTCGCACGACTACCCTAATTCATTCGCATCACATGCAGAAGATAAGCACTAATCAGCTACCACACACTACGCCTTGACAAAGGCCAACAAACGTATAACGAATACTAAATAGTACTTATCTGAAATGATGGGGGGCTACGGCTGGTTTTTAAGAAAACCATTAACATAATGAACTTGATATCGTTGTAGAATCTAGTAATTTGAAAAGGAATGGTTTAAGCTCCGCTTTTAAAATCGAGTAGTTTTCAAAAAAAACGAATAGCTTTTACTAGATTTTGCTAAAGAGGTCACTCCCGGTGAAGGGATCTCGGCTCTTTCCTTATCGAATGAGGTGATGGATATTCATCAAGGAATACCACTATTCAAAGCAAGAACTACAGAAGCTATGATGATAAACCGAGTGGGTTATAGAATATGCTAGTTTTGCTAAAGAGGTCACTCCCGGTAAAGGGATCTCGGCTCTTTCCTCATCGAATGAGGTGCTGGATATCCATCAAAGAATACCACTATGCAAAGCAAGAACTAGAGCTACCTTTTTAAAAACTTTTGATTCTACAATATCTTTAGGCTTCTTTTCTTTTCATTAATCTCATTAATGAAGTCCCATCATTTAATGTTTCCCTAAACATCACAGAAAATGAAACGGAAATAGAACGTACGCTTATGACATCCACATTCGCCACGGGGCCCCGTCATGTACCGTTAGGTTACTTAACTAACGGCAGAGCGGGGGCTGGACTAGCGCGGGTGCAAAACATAAGCAACATTTATTATATATATCATATATATATATATAGCATTCGTCTCACGAAGTTATATGATCACATCACAGAACTAAGCAGCAGAAATCAACATATGAAATATTGGATATACTAGGAGATCCGTGTTTTAAATTAAGCCAATAATGAAAAACACGGATTCCACGGTCGTTATGAATAGCCAAACCCACATCCCTAGACCCCTACAAGAGCGGCAAGCAACCCTGCCAATTTTAGAGTTGGAGACCCGGTCTCGACTCCTCGAGATGGTCTCCCACTGGACTCCAGAACCCCAGTTACTTGTGCTCCCCGCCTTGGGTCTATCCTAATGCGGAAAAGTAAATAATATACATCAATGGTGATATTATCCACAACCCGGAAGTGTCCCAATAAAAGAATATTACATGAATGAAAATTGAAAAACTCTCATCTCATATAAAACCTCCGGCTATTCAATCACGACGATCCAATATAACATATCGGCAACACATAACATCACATGTCATCAACGTAAGTAAATATGCGTATCCTAAATTCCGTTGACATATAGCAACGAGATTTGGGATACCCCACATATTACACTTACGGTCGCAGAAAAGAAATGAAAAACTACAATAATTAGAATCTGTATTCCTTAGACATCATAAACCCGGAACATCTCATATTCCGAATTTCATGCCTAACCTATAAACCTTGCATTTTAGTCTAAAATCGAAAACACTTTTCAATAACTTAGTCGGGCAATTCAACAAGATTCCCGACTACCCGATCGAATGCTCGTCGAAACCTTTAGTAGATGTCCGCACCCCCGATGCCGTCGACGAAGTGCACTTAGGCGGAACACCGTGGCCGCGAGCACCCGAGTGGATGCTTTTGGCAACGGGGTTCTCCTACAGTCACTTGGTCGGAGCTATGGGGCTTGGCTACCTAGTAAAGTTATTCAGCGAGTATTCGCGTACGATACACGATTGCGATGGAGTTTCGATCCGAATCGAAAATTCGTAGCAATCGATCAAAAGAGACTACAATGCTAGATTTACAAAATACTAACTAGTTTTCACAAAACCAATTATTTTGGATTCTAAAAATTGTATCACATATCTATACAACGTTAAACATTTCGATTGAATTATCGAACACCCACAAATCCCAGAGACCTCAACAACTTGAGTCTCATTAAAAACATCCAGAAAGTGCCAAATATTTAAATGGAGCAGCACAAGAAAAATAAAGCCCAACACACCCAAAAATGCGACGGAACCACGGCCAAAATAGGGTTTGGGCCGCGGTCCCGCGGCGCTTTTGAGGAGTTAGGGTTTCAAATTTCTTCTGGCTCCATAAAAAACCCTGCACAATTTTCTGAATATTTTTAATCACAAAATTTCAACTTTTGAAAAATCAACAAAAACTATGCATTTTTGCGGTTTCGAAACTCGATCGAACACTTTAACATCGTAAAGACTATCCCTAATGTTCTAGCTTGTCTCTGATACCATGAAAGTGTATGCTAGCACCATGGTAGGGTTTAAACGGGCATCACACATGCAATTTTAAAATTTCATGGTGCTAATGAACACTAACCTAGGATCAAACTAGAAGATTAGGGTTTTAAACATGATATCATAAACTTTACACTAAGAGATGGATGGCAACAACCTTTATAGACCGTGTCCTTCTCTTCTAAAGCTCCGGGTTGTAGTCCACGCGACTCCACTAGGCTCCACTTGAAGATTGAATGAACTTGGTCCGATGACCTTCGTGCCGAAGATGATCCACCCGAAGTCCACTAATCCAAGCTATCTCTTCACTAAACTCTTTAGTGAAGGAAACAGACTACACCAAAGCGCTAATCAAGTGTAGGCTGGTAAAGTAGGGATTATATTTGCTCACTAGGGTTCTCACAAGCTCAAGAGTTCACAACTCATGTGAGAGATTGAGCTTGGAGGTAGAGGTGAAGAAGATGGAGAGAGCTAGATAGCAACTCATCACATGAGCTCAACTCAAGAAAAATAACTAAGTGTGGAATGAAATGTAGAATGGCTCCTCCATTATTGAAGCATACAATTTTTAACACTTAAAAATTATAGCCATACTTCAATAGTGCAAGCAAATGAATATAATATAGAATAAGCCATGTTATGCCCATGCCTCCAAAATCTCCCTATTTATCATCTCAATTTCTATTTTCTAAAAATAGAAAAACCATGCCATGCTTCATATATATATATATATATATATATATATATATATATATATATATATATATATATATATATATATATATAAAGATAAGCAATAATATTAGTCAATATACAATTATATCAAATATAAATATATATCATATTATTAAATCAACACTTGATTTAATAATCGGTTATATCACATATAACCGACTAATATCATTTATCTGTATATCACATTTTTAAATCAACACTCAATTCAATAATCCGGTTATATCACATATAACCTAACAGATAACAAATAGCCGCCAGATTGCAATACGGTATCTCATACTCGTATTTAATCAGGCCTCTGCACATATCACCATATGTTCGCTATTTTGTTTCACTTGAATCAGGAAACTTCTATGTGGGACCCTAAAGACTCGTCAATACGCCAGCAGTAGGTAATGATCACATCAGTTATCTACAAGCCGTCAGCGGTACTAACTGGACGTAACGGCTACCCAGGTATTGAGCGAATAGAAGATAACAAGCAAGCTTGTCCAAACTCCCATGAAGCCTATAGATAACACTTACCGTACAGTCCGGTCTCTTCGTCAGATATGTCGCATATCGAGTCTAGGGGTGGTAACTGTTGGATATAGTGCCCTCAAAGTCAATTATTGGATCGCAAGTACGTGATTGCAATGATTGAGGAGGACCTATACCGGTAGCACAGTCTTACTCGAGATGATAGTATGCTATCTGGTTTGCCTTTATCAGTCGTGTACAGGTTCAGGTGACTGATCGCTATTACACGTTGATAGAGCCCTTAGGATCTTGCTTGACTACCAACAGTATGATGGCGATCATATACGTGAGAGTTGGGTAGTCTATAAGCACATCCTTAATAGTGGTCCCTAGTCGTGGGAGTTTCGAGACAGGGCATCGATACTCCGGAGTAGACTAGTGTATACAGTCGAGACCCCGACGAGGGGCGGTGGCTGGTCTCACAAGCCACTGGTGTCAGTTGGATCACCTAAGATGTATACAGGTGCTCGTTGGGTTATGAGTACACCGGACAGGACTCGTTGAGAACCTGCTAGTTGGTATTTATACCTAGCGTCAGATAGCAATTACCTGGTGACATGTGTACAGCTTAGTTCATCGACCTGAGGTCGTCATTTGTCTTGTGTGAGTTCCCACTGTGCTTTGATTTCTACCCTACCACGGCTCAAAGGAGTCGTGCAAATAGGTCTTTTTTGGGTACAGTCCCGAGCCACATGGAGGCAAGTGAGCGGATCGGCAGGGGATTCTTCTCTCCCGGTATTAGGGGTGAGATCGCGCTGTGTCTAGGAAATCCATTACACCAAGTCCTTGGCCAAGGCAGGTGAGAATTACTGGTAAGTATTCCAGTAGTTTCTCAGGGTGTTCAGGGCTTGTCTCCGACACGACTTATATCGCTATTGGGGTCTGACGTTACCAGCCCCCTAGGCCCGATATGCGATACTCATAGACGAACGGACCGGACTGTATGTATATTGTCACTGTTAGGCTCAGTAGGGTTCCAGGATGAGTTCGCTCATCGGATTCCTTTGAGGTCAGTACATGGGCAGCCATTACGCACTGCTAGTGCCGCTGACGTGCTTGTGGTTAAACCCACTGTCAGGGTACTGATGAGTCATTAGAGTCCCCCACAGATAGTTTTCCTAGTTCGGGCGAAACGTTGTAGAGGCCGTATGGTTTTATGGCAGGGTTCGGAAAATGCACATGCATTTATGCACGTGTCATATTTCGGACAGATAATACTGGTGGGCTTTGGTTTAAGCCGGATCCAAGTATTATACTGTGTAAATATAATATCTTTGTCTCAGTTGCATTTGTATTCGGTCGTAATACAAATGCGGGTATGTATGTACAGTTATAAGGTTATCCTGAAATTCATTTCGGGATCGCTTTTCGAAGTTGCCAGTTTTCTATCACCCGTCTTAAACATTCGGTTTAATGCGGAATTATCTTTTCTTCATTTGTTATGGTTGTGGGTGAGTCATGAGGGTGAGTCATGAGTGTGAGCTTCTAGAATTGGTGATTAGGTTAGTGAGGTATTAAATGACTCATTGTTTGCATTTAATACCTTTTGTAATGCTTAGGATATTTTTAGATGTGATAAGCATTGCTAATGGTCACCCTTGCTCCTACACTCACCACCCCACTCTATTTCAGCCCCTTGATGGCCGAGCACTATTTTGTTGGAGAAAATGTTGATTGATTAAAAAGATATGCTCATTTCTCATTATTTGATTAAAGGCAACTTCATTAACCGTTCGTCCATGGTTTTGGATGAAACGAGACAAAGTATTCTACTCATTCTCTACATCAATCTTGGACATGTCGGCTAGCAAACTTCATGTCCGAGTTGCCTCGGTTCAGAGGCGGGAGCCCGTATAAAGATCCGTTAACATGGTGCCACCTGGACGAGGAGACCGGAGATCGAGCGAGATCGCAGATGCCGCAAAGGAGCGTGGGATGATGGCTAAAGACCGAAGGACTCGGATCGTTCGGTATAGCCTTTCTACCTCTTTACAGTTTGTTAGTTTAGCGTTAATGGCAAGATCCGGGTTATAGTATGCGATAGCGCCAGTTATAAAAGTTTTTGTTCCGCGTTTGGCGTCAGATTGACTGCCGGGGCGCTACCGTAGACTTACATGGTATCAGAGCCACGCCATTAAGCTTTACTAACTTGTTCTAACGCGTTTAAAATATCGATCGAACGAAATTTCAAAAACCACATTTTTCTGTTTAAAAACAGGTCTAAAAATCATTTTGACATCTCAGAAAATCGTGCAGGCTTTTTTAAGAATACTGTAGAAATTTGGTAGACTGAAGCTTCAAAAGCGCCGCGGAACAGCCGCACAAACCCTAGTTTGGCCGCGGTTCCGCCGCCGTTTTAGAGCTATAGTAAACCATTTTTCTACAGTAGGGTCTTCATGAAAAATTATGGTTTCTGGAATGTTTTGTTTGGGCCCAGGTTTTATTACTGTATTGCAGATGTACGTGGGGCCCACTTCGGGAAGTTTTGTCGATCGAAATTTTAAACGTGTTAGTTTACAATATTTACATTATATCTCTGACCGTGAATGTCATTTGAGCGGTAAATTGCGTCTAATTGCTATAGCTCTTTTAGACAGATTTGCGAACGTGACATTCGTGTTGATGTTCTGTGTTGTGCTGTGATGTTGCGGATTTGTCGTGGTGGATAGCAGTGTGCAATGGTAGTGCAGTTTAGAATTATTTATTTGATATTGCGGGGCGAGCGTACAACATGTGGACTGCCGTCACTGCCTGTTTGTATAATATTCTTTTGGGGCACGACCGAGCTGAGGTCGATATACCCGTTGTACATATTTTTCATTTCTGTACTAGGTTTACCCCACGACGGAGTGCACGGATAGCCGGTTTCTGGAGGGCAACGGGTCCGCATCTCATGGCTTTGAGAGGCAGAAGGGCCTCACTCTAGAATTGACAGACTATTCACCGCACTCGTAGGGGGTACAGGATGACCTAAGGAGGGGTGCTCAAGTTACCGGATTCCGTGAAGTGCAGAGTGGTCTATTCACTTTGCTGTAGGGGGCTGCCTCGCTTCAGGTTTTAACGAGTAACTTGCCGCACCCGTAAGGGTCTAGGTTTCATTGCACAGGCTATCCACACGACCATGGGAACGTTGGGTTTCAGCAGCGGCTCTGTGAAACCCGGGGATCCCAGATTATCTGTATTGTTCTGTGATGCTTATTACTTTTCTGTAATGTTGCATTTATCACGCCTGGAGCGATTATTGTATATTGGTATATATACTAGTAGATGTTGTATATGTTTACACCCGCGCTAGTCCAGTCCCCGCTCTGTCGTTAGTTAAGTAACCTAATGGGTGATGACGGGACCCAGTGACGAATGCGGATGGCATATACGTACATTTTATTTTCGTTCTTTTTTGGTGTGATTAATTGATGGGACCGCGTTGATTCTGATCAATGCAAAGGAAAACAAACCTGTTTGGACGTTGTTGGAACAATTTTAAAAAGTGTTATTACAAAAACGTTTTCTTTTGTTTTGCATCGCGGTATTCAGTTGGAATATCGTGCACCTCATTCAACGAGGCAAGGGCCGAGATCCCTTCACCGGGAGTGACCCCTTGGGCAGAAATTTGCGTCAAGGTAATAACTTCACTATAGTCAATTACATGTTGCTTTGCATCACGGTATTCAGTTGGAATATCCCGCACCTCATTCCACGAGGAAAGAGCCGAGATCCCTTCACCGGGAGTGACCTCTTTAGCAAAGGTTTTCGCCACTATATTTTTGTAAAAAGCTATCAGGTTCCTTCAGCGATATCAAGTTCGTTACGTTAAAGGTTTTTCGCCAAAAACCAGCCGTAGCCCTCTGCCATTTCATTTGGGTATTTAGTAGTATTCAGGCTATGTATTTTGACCAACGCCAAGGCATAGTGTTTGGTAGCTGCTGGGTATTCATCTGTTGTATAGATAGATGAGTTGGTTTGGGACACTCGTTCTGCCATTTGGCCAACGTCCAGGGCATGTGCGGATGGGTTTAAATTGACAAGTTAATGATGGGTAGAACTTGACATGTGACTTATGGCATTTTGGCCAACGTCAAGGTCATAAGAGCATGGGGCAAAAATCATATCAGGAGTTTCTAAACAAACTGAAACTTGCCAAGTATGCGCATACCTTCTGGAGTATGATAACATAAGTGGATTCCTTCACGTTATCATGCGATGAGAGTTGGATCCCGATTCCCACCGATGAGTTGGTTTACTCTTCGGATGATCCCGATTGATTCTTCTTTTAGGTTTGGAGGAGAATTTGACAGTACAGTGGGAGGTTTCCTGATTAGATAAAGTGATAACCATTCTGATCTAGGTTAGAGTGCACGCAGAGTGTTTCTTTTCTCTCTCTCTTTGGCAGCGACCTTTGACCGACCCTAGACTATGACTCAGTGACCAAGTAGACCGAACCTTTTTAAAATACTGGCTTTTGGATTGTCTAAGTTGCATAAGTCATTGCCGCTCCTTCTTTTACCCTTTGCATTTCTCAGAACACCCCGTATTACTACGGACATCCACTTCCATTGGATAGATCCATCGTATGGTTATATACGAACTCGAAAGGACTTCTTCGAGGATGGATCCAGGTTCAGGAGAAATAGAATTGGTTTATTCAGTTGTCTTTTATTATCACCTTCTCTCAGGTTGCGAGGGCTCCTTAGTTTAGGAGAGTACACCTATTACGCTTATTGGATAGTCTTCTTCCAAACCATAGGCAGGTGCCAAAAGGTAGGGAATGAAGAAAACCAATTAGCCTAAGTAGGGTGTACAGAAGGTAATAACTAAAGACAAAATAAAGGGATTAGAAAAAGGGCAAAGTAAATTGCGACTGCTATCATTCACGACCAAACCGCGTACTTCATCGCCACTCCTATTTCACTTTTTGCTTTTTCCCAGTTCGAGAGAAATAGAATAAGGTATTATTCAGTTGTCTTTAATCATCGCCTTCTCTCAAGATGCGAGTACTCCTAGGATTAGAAGAGTACACCTATTATGCTTACTGGATAGTCTTCTTCCAAACCATAGGCTGGTGCCGAATGGTAGGGAAGGAAGAAAACTACTTAGCCTAAAGGGGTGTGCAGAAGGTAATGAATAAAGACAAATAAAGGGATTTGGAGAGATGGCAAAAAAATATACGGTTATAATCATGAATTGGATTATGGAAGAGGCATCACTAGGAATACCAGGATACCCCTACGAAACATTTTCATGTTTCAGTTTCACTGTGCATTGTTAAAAGGGAAACTGATTTCCCGATTGGATACTTACTCCAGGGTATGTATTTACCAGGTATGATTCTCACATCTGTATGGTTTTACATATGATGAGTGGGAGTAAGTTATTGGGAATAAGGTGATCATCCTCATTATAACGGAATTCTTTGTAATTGATGATATTTGAGGAAGTCGCCTGGGTTTTAGCCGGACGGCATGTATTTGGTTTTGAGTATTCGTTGTTGTGCACCAATTTCAAAATGATATATCTGTACGTTTATTTTTATAAAGTGAGATATAACTTTTTGAAATTATGTCCGTGACATTTACCTATATCAGTTGACAATTGGGTAAGGAGCATTGAGCAGCGGAGTAGTTCTTAACCATAAGTACAGTTTTCAACCTACGATGCACAGATTTTGAGTTATTCGACTCAGGGGACTCATACAGAGTATTGTATGCTCTCCAGTGTCCATCAGGACAAAGGGGTTGGTCCTCGTACTATGTTCTGTTTACTTATGACTTCTCTAGTTTTTAGACAAGTGTTTCGTAGAAATACAATGTCTAAGTTTTAAGAAGTTGTGGGTATAGGAATAAAGTAGAGAACCAAATGTCGCAAGTATCGAGATTCTTCAAAGAGATCGAAGATGTAGATACTTGTGATTGGTATTCAGTTGATAGTAATGGTTTTGAGAAACTTGTTTCTCTTTCAGGTTACTCATAATTGGATATATTCCTAAGTTGAGTAATACTGATTACCCTATCTCTATTAAGTTGATATGCACTGGAGACAGCTGTATGATTAGAATCTGGTTCCAATTAAATAAGTGCAAAAGTTTCTATATTAGATAAAGAATGGTTCATATCTTAACGATGTTAAGGTATGGGGAGTTGTCCGGCTTATGCTTAAAACCAGACTCTGGATAACTCAAAGCACGTTTCTGTAATGGCAGTATGTGGGTTGGCCTAGGCTATGACGAGGGTTGACTTTCTACCATCTGGAAGATCAATTTTGATATTGTTCTTGACACGCCACAGTTTTAATAAAATGGATTTTTTCAGAAAACAGTAGTGGGAGTATGGTAGAACTGGAAGTGATTCCAGAACCGCAAACGATTACGGAAAATTTAATAGGACCTATAGATTCAATCAGGTTTGACATTCCAATAGCCACTCCGCAGATATGGTGGGTAACCTCAGACACCCGAGAGGTACTCAGGTAGCCTCAAGGACGGTGACAGGGAGGTTCTTGTTTACCCAGACTTGACACTACTGTTGTTCCAGACTATGAAACCCGGCAGGAGGTTAAGTATAGCGTCGTTCTAAACTAGCTTTAGAAGTGCACGTATATATTATTCTGCCAGAGGGTTGTTGTGGTCAGTGGGAGCAGCGGAAGCATAGTGGGCAAGTAGCTTATGTCTATTTATAGACTTGAGCAGATATAGCGGAGATAGATCTTCTAATTTTGATATGACAGTCATGGCTTTGACTTCATCAGAATAGAGGATGGATCTGTTAAGAAGGTAGTAGGGTGTGATGTCTTGGTATTTGGATGACATACACAGAGTAGGAAGTAAAATTCCTATACTACGATCGGTTATACTGTGGTCGCCACACGGTTGTTTCTCCACACAGGATATGGATATAATATCAGACATTCTGGTTTCTAGATCTATGGTTTTAGATCTAGACTTGGGTAGTTTCCCGATCTGGGTACTTTGACAATATTCTAATGGTATTTTAGAATAGATGACTCCTGGCATGGTGGTGTACCTGCAGGTGATGGAGTCACCCTCTCTAAAGGTGTCTTACAGACTAAAGGGGAGAGGGATGTGCATGATTGGCAGATCACTTGCTTAGGCAATTGAGTCAATTGTGAGATGTCAAGTACCACATCAGATGTTGTTTTTTCACTAGTTGCGATAAGTTTATATTAATCCAACCTGAAGAAATATAAGGAAGCAGTTTTAGAACATAAGTGCATGTTCTAGGGATTTGATGACGGCAGCCTCCTTCGGAGACGGTTATCATTCCAGGCTTCAAAGGTGACATGGATGACAGAGTGATTGTCAGAGTTATGGTTTTCCCGCAGACGAGGGACAGTATTGTGGACAGGTGGTCCAAGAGGTGTAGGGTTCCTAGGCACACCCATGAGGCTCTACAACTGATCAAACATGTCCAATTCAAATTTTTCGGTGTGCCAAAGAACCCTATACTAGATCGTTAACTAGAGGTAAGGCGAAACATGCAAGCAAACTACTTTGCTATAAAGAGAAAGTGACTACAACCTTTGTAGATCCGGTCCTCCACCTCTCTAGCTCCGTGTTGGCGTCCCTCCGCTGCGATCATCGGATCTCGGACTCTGGCGATGGTTTCGTCGGAGAAATGATCGGGCTAGGTCGTCGACTTCGATGCCGAAGATGAACTACGTCGAGGCAACTCAAGATCAAGATCCATCTTCACTTGGTCATAGAACTTATGAAGATAACACACTCTACTACATGGAAAGTGGTAGAGGATGAAGAAATAGGAAGTGGGTTCATTTTGGATTTGGATTTCTTACTCGGATTCATCACTTGTAATTTTCTAGTAAGCTTTCTGTTGGAGATAGTGCCCTCTGTGTCAATTATTGGATCGCAGGTACGTGATTACAATGATTGAGGCAGGACCTATACCGATATGACAGTCTTGCTCGAGATAATAGTATGCTATCTGGTTTGTCTTTATCATCGTATACATGCTAATGCATGATTGATAGAGCCCATAGGATTCTGCTTGACAGCCAGCAGTATGATGGTGATCATATACGTGGGAACTGGGGTCTATAAGCACATCCTTAAAGTGTCCCTAGTCGTGGGAGTTTTCGAGACAGGGCATCGATACTCCAGAGTAGACTAGTGTATACAGTCGAGACCCCGACGAGGAGCGATGGTCGGTCTCACAAGCCATTGGTGTCAGTAGGATCACCTAAGATGTATACAGGTGCTCATTGGGTTATGAGTACACCGGACAGGACTCGCCGGGAATCTGCTAGTTGGTATTATACACATCGTCAGATAGCAATTCCCTGGTGACATGTGTACAGGTTAGTTCATCGACCTGAGATCGTCGTTTGTCTCATGTGAATTCCCACTGTGCTTTGATTTATACCTTACCACGCTCAAAGGAGACGTGCAAATAGGTATATTTTGGGTACAGTCCCGAGCCACATTGGAGGCAAGTGAGCGGATCTCGGGGATTCATCTCTCCCGGTATTGGGGGTTGATGTCGCACGGTGCACGGGTGGCCATCACTAGAAACCCTCGGCCGAGGTAGTGGAGAATTACTGATTTGGATCAGTAGTTTCTCAGGTGGTGATGGGCTTCATGCCGACACGACTTATCGCGTTATTAGGGGTCTGACTTTATCCACCCCCCTAGACTCGATATGCGATACTCTTTAGACGAATGAACCGGACTGTATATACATTGTCACTGTCAGGCTCAGTAGGGTTTATAGATGAGTTCGCTCGTCAGCTTCCCTTCCAATCAATACATAGGCAAAACGTTACGTGCAGCTAATACCTCTGACGTGCTAGTGGTTATACCCAGTGCCAGTGTATTGATGAGTCATTAGAGTCCCCCACAGACACTTTCCCAAGTTCGGGCGAAACGTTGTAGAGGCCGTATGGGTTTATGGCAAGGTTCGGAAAAAGCACGTGCGTTTTCGCACGTGTCAGTTTTCGGGCAGATAATACTGGTAGGTTTTGGTTTAAGCCAGAACCCAGTATTATACTGTGTAGATATAATATCTTTGTCTCAGATGCATTTGTATTCGGTCGTAATACAAATGCGGGTATGTTTATACTAATACGGGGTTATCCTGAAATTCGTTTCAGGATCACTTTTGGAAGTTGCCAGTTTCCAGTTTTCTATCAGCCGTATTTAACAGTCGGTTAAATGCGAATTTATCTTTTCTTCTTGAGGGTGAGTCATGCTTCTAGAAGGTTCTAGAATGGTGACTAGGATGATGAGGTGGATTAGTGACTCATGGTTGCTTTTATTGTGTTCATACTTGGTGTCATTTACATTAATGGAGTTTTGTTTGTGCTAAGATATTTCTACTTAATATTTATCGTTGTGGTCACCCTCCAAGCTCCTACCCTCACCTCCCTCCCTCTACTTATATGGCCAGCCCCCTCCTCTCTCTCTCATACACTTGGTTTTTCATTTGGTGAAAAGATTATGATAGTTTTTGGGGTGTATGGAAATTTCATTGCTCATTTCATTCCATCACCCGATTTAATTGGCAACTTCATTAACCGTTCGTCCATAGCCTTGGACGTAACGAGACAAAGTGTTCTACTCATTCTCTACTTCATCTTGGTCATCTCTTTTAGCAAACTTGACGATCGAGTTGCCTCGGTTCAAAGGCGGGAGCCCGTTTAAAGATCCGTCGACGTGGTGCCACCCAGACGACAAGATTGGAGATCGAGGAGATCGGAGTAGCCGCAACAAGCGTGGGATGATGGTTGAAGACTGAAGGACTCGGATCATTCGGTATAACGTTTCTATCCCTTTGCAATTTGTTAGTTTAGCTTTAATGGCCGATCCGGGTTACGGTACACGATAGCGCCAGTTTCGTTAAAAGTTTTTGTTCCGCATTTGGCGTCTGTTAGACGGCCGGGGCGCTACCGTGGACTTACACTTTCTTCACCTCTTGAAGTAGATCAAGAAGAAGAAAGAAAAAAAAGAATTCTCCAAATAATAAATCAAGTGAAGTCATCATAATGCAACCATGGGTGAGGCTAACTAGTGTAGAGACTAAACTAGGGTTTAAGTGAATGGTTAGGTTAAGGAAAAAACAAAATGGTAGATAATGCTAAGAAGCTTCATGAAGCTTAAGTAAGAAAAACAAAGTTAGCCACCATTTCATTTTTGCCCAAAAATAAATGAATAAAGAAAATAAATAAAGATAACAAAACCCTAACCATTAACCTAAATATGGTTTAAATC
Organism: Agapanthus africanus; assembly: GCA_030015575.1. Lineage (NCBI taxonomy): Eukaryota > Viridiplantae > Streptophyta > Magnoliopsida > Asparagales > Amaryllidaceae > Agapanthus > Agapanthus africanus. The sequence continues at coordinate 210,630,079 of JASDDO010000026.1, read as the reverse complement.
AAACATACACCCAAGTTTGCATGTATCATCAAACATGATACAAACTAGTGCACAAAAATATATCATATATACAATGTGCACAATCAAGTGAGAAAATCCATTTTAAGTGAACAAATAGTAGTTAATGTAAAGTAATATATCTAATATATAATTATACATTAAATCATTAAATCAACACCTGATTTAATGATCCGGTCATATCACATATAACCGACTAATATCAAGTGTATCAATGTATCGAATCAACACTTGATTCGGTAACCCGGCTATATCTCATATAACCGTCCAATGATACAAATCGTGAGAATAGAATTCAGTATCACATACTGGTATTATTCTCGGTCCCGCACATATCTCATATGCGCTCCTATTTCGTTTCGCTTGAGCCAGGAAATCTCTGTGTAGGACTCTAAAGACTCGTCAATACGCCGGCAGTAGGTGATGATCATATCAAACACCCATAAGCCGCAAGCGGTCTTCTAAACGTAACGGCCACCCAGGTATTGAGCGATCAGAAGATCAACGAGCAAGCCCGCTCACACTCCTGTGAATCCAACCAGTAACACTTGCCGTATAGTCCGGTCTTTTCGTCTGATATGTCGCATATCTCGCCTAGGGTTGGTAAACATCAGACCCCAGTAGTTTGATAAGTCATGCCGATGTAAGGTCCATAACAAGCATGAAACTACTGATAACTCTTACCAGTAAATCACAGCAACCCTGGCCAGGGATTTCCAGTTATGGCCGGTCGAGCATAGCGCAACTTCAACCCCCAATACCGGGAGAGACGAATCCCCTCCTATCGCTCATTGCCTCCATGTGAATCGGGACTGTACCCAAAAACCATCTGTTTGCACGCCTCAGTAGAGCCGTGGTAGGGTGGAAATCAAAGCACAGTGGGAGACACACAAAACTCTATGACGATCTCGGGTCAACAGACTAAGCTGTACCAGTGTCACCAGAGAACTGCCATCTGACGTGAGATATAATACCATCTGGGAGTTCTCGGCGAGTCCGTTCAGTGTACCCAGTCTCCACTGAGCACCCGCATACCATCTCTGATGTCAAACACCAATGGATATGGGATCATCCATCGCCCATCACATGGGTCGAGAAGATGTACGCTAGTCTACTCTGGAATATCGATGCCCCGTCTCGATATTCCCACGACTAGGAACATTGAAGGATGTACTCATTGACTACCCAGGCCCTAGTATGATCTACATCATTGTCCTGGAAGTCGAGTACACATCCTAAGGGCTTTATCAACATGTAACAGAGAGACTGAAAGTATACATGTTAAGATAAAGAGTAACCAGATAGCGTGCTATCATGTCGAGCAAGAAAGTCCTACCTATATATGTCCCAGCATCCACTACAATATACATCCAATGTACTGTAATGGCCTCTAGGGCATACATATAACTAACAAGAGGATACTGTGGGAAGCATGGTGCAGGATACTGATTAGGTTCAGTTGACGATACAGTCTAAGAAGTTTGGATTTGGAGTTCATTTATGAACTAGGTCCCATCAGATATCCAGACATATTCTAAGACAGGTATTACTCAATTCGGGAGATGGCTTTCTCCTCGAACTTGAGATTAAGAGAGACATAGAAAGAAACATCGGGGCGGATCCACTCGCTGAGGCTATTTCTCGAACACAAGAGTTTTACAAACGAGCATTGTGAAACTGTTTAGTAGAGGAGTTGGGTGTTCAGTATCACACGGGCTGTGAGTATGCGACATCGCAATAATTAGCCTTAAGTGAAAGTGGGAGATTGTTGGATATAGTGCCCTCAAAGTCAATTATTGGATCACAGGCACGTGATTGTAATGATTGAGGAAGACCTATACCGGTAGCACGGTCTTACTCGAGATGATAGTATGCTATCTGGTTTGCCTTTATCAGTCGTGTACAGGTTCGGGTGACTGATCGCTATTACACGTTGATAGAGCCCTTAGGATCTTGCTTGACTACCAACAGTATGATGGCGATCATATACGTGAGAGTTGGGTAGTCTATAAGCACATCCTTAAAAGTGGTCCCTAGTCGTGGGAGTTTCGAGACAGGGCATCGATACTCCCGAGTAGACTAGTGTATACAGTCGAGACCCCGACGAGGGGAGGTGGCCGGTCTCACAAGCCACTGATGTCAGTTGGATCACCTAAGATGTATATAGGTGCTCATTGGGTTATGAGTACACCGGACAGGACTCGCCGGGAACCTGCTAGTTGGTATTTATACCTAGCGTCAGATAGCAGTTCCATGGTGACATGTGTACAGGTTAGTTCATCGACCTGAGGTCGTCATTTATCTCGTGTGAGTTCCCACTATGCTTTGATTTCTACCCTAACACGGCTCAAAGGAGTCGTGCAAACAGGTCTTTTTTAGGTACAGTCCCGAGCCACATGGAGGCAAGTGAGAGGATCGGCAGGGGATTCGTCTCTCCCGGTATTGGGGGTGAGATCGCGCGGTGTCTAGGAAAGCCATTACACCAAGTCCTTGGCCGAGGCAGGTGAGAATTACTGGTAAGTATTCCAGTAGTTTCTCAGAGTGTTGAGGGCTTGTCTCCGACACGACTTATACCGCTATTGGGGGTCTGATGTTACCAGCCCCCTAAGCCCGATATGCGATATGTAAGTGCACGGCGGCGCCCCGGCCTCCATCCCGAGGCCAAATGCGGAAGCGATGGTTAACTTTAATTTTCTAAACCGGCACCACCGCGCACTAAAACCTGGATCGTGCCATTAACTAGTCCTAGCTTACTACAAGATGGGGAAGAAAGATATACCGAGTGATCCGAGTCCTCCGATCTTCTCGCCGTCGTCTCGATCTCCCGCGGAATGTCCGGTCTCCACCTCCTCGCCGGAAGGGCACCACGTCGCCTGCTTCTTTTACGGGCTCCCGCCTCTATACCGAGGCAACTCGGGCATGAAGTTGGCGAGCCGACGTGCCCAAGGTTTGCAGTAGAATGGTGTGTAGAACTTGTGTCTCATTTTGGGGTAGTAGAGGTTGCCATTGGTGGAGGAGAATGAAGTGAGCTTGTGGAGATTGAACTAGTGGGATTTTACAAAGCCAAAACAACCAAATTTCCACTCCCAAAAATCTGGATAGCCCCTTAGCCAATGTGGCCGGCCTTGGTCATTGAGAGGAGAGAATGAGAGTGTGGTCAAAAAGTCCAAGAGGGGTAGATCAATAATCAAGAGAAAAAGGATGATGATGAGGAATTATCATCACAACCACAACCACACTCATCAACAACCATGATGATAAAGAAAGTCAAACAATCATGAGGTTATGAAGTCAATGGTGGAGCAACAATCATGATGTCACAATAATATGCAAAGTCTCCCTCCACAAATACTTATTTGAACAAATGCAAATAAGCCCTCCTCCACCAATCTTCGGCCAATGAAGGATACAAAGAAATATGGCCGAAACGGAAAGCAAACCGGCAACTCCAAAAAAACTGGTCCCGTAATAAATTACAGGAAAACCCCGATACTGTGTATACACACCCGCATCTGTATTCCGACCGAAATACAAATGCAATGAGACAAAATCTACACTGTACTATACTAGAATCCGGCTTAAACCAAAGCTGGCTAGTAATATCCGTTCGATCCTGATCCGTGCAATACCGCACGTATCTGATCGAACCCTACCATATCTCCATACGGCCTCTACAGCGTTTCGCCCGAAAACTTGAGCAACTGAATGTGGGGGACTCTAAAGACTCGTCAACACCTTGGTTGTGGATTTAACCACTAGCACGTCAGAGGTATAAGCCAATACGTAACGGGCTACCAGGTATTGACCGAAAGGGACGTCGATGAGCGAACTCATCCTGACACCCTACTGAGCCTGTCAGTGACAATATCCGTACAGTCCGGTCCATTCGTCTATGAGCATCGCATGGCGGGCCTAAGGGGTTGGTAAAAGTCAGACCCCCAAAAGCGGTACAAGTCATGTCGGAGTGTAGCCCAGAACACCCTGAGATACTACTGGAATACCTACCAGTAAATCTCCTGCCTCGGCCGAGGGCTTTGTGTAATGGCTCTCCTAGACACAGCGCGACCTCACCCCCAATACCGGGAGAGACGAACCCCTGAAGATCCGCTCACTGCCTCCATGTGGCTCGGGACTGTACCCAACTAAAACCTGTTTGCACGTCTCATTTGAGCGTGGTAGGGTAGTAATCAAAGTACAGTGGGAACTCACACGAGACAAATGACGATCCTCAGGTCGATGAACTAACCTGTACACATGTCACCTGGGAACTGCTATCTGACGTCTGGTATAATCCCAACTAGCAGGATCCCGGCAAGTCCTGTCCGGTGTACTCATAACCCAATGAGCACCTGTATACATCTTAGGTGAACCAACTGACACCAGTGGCTTGTGAGACCGGCCACCGCCCCTCGTCGGGGTCTCGACTGTATACACTAGTCTACTCTGGAGTATCGATGCCCTGTCTCGAAACTCCCACGACTAGGGACCTTTTAAGGATGTGCTTATAGACTACCAGCTCCCACTTATATGATCGCCCTCATACTGCCGGTGGTCAAGCAAGAATCCTAGGGGCTCTATCAACGTGTAATAGCGACATGTCAGGTCACCTAAAGCAGTACACGATGATAAAGATAAACACGTTAGCATACTATCATCTTGAGTAAGACTGTCCTACTGGGATAGGTCCTCCCTCAATCATTGCAATCACGTGCCTGTGATCCAATAATTGACTCTGAGAGCACTATCTCCAACAATCTCCCACTTGCACTCAAGGCTAATTATTGCGATGTCGCATACTCACAGCCCGTGTGATACCGAACACCCAACTCTTCTACTTGTCAGTCTCACAAAGCTCATTTGCGAAACTATTGCGTTCGAGGAATAGCCTCAGTGAGTGGATCCGCCTTGATGTTCCTTTCTATATCTCTCTATATCTCAAGTTCGCGGAGAAAACCATCTCCCGAAATGAGCAATACCTGTCTTAGAATGTGTCTGGATGTCTGATGGGACCTAGCTCATAAATGAACTCCAAATCCAAACTTCTTAGACTGTATCGTCAACTGAATTTAATCAGTATCCTGCGCCATGCCTCCCTCAGTATTGCCTTGGACCACCTGTCCAAAATACTGTCCCTCATCAGAAGGAAAACTATAACTCTGACAACCTCCCTGTCGTCCAAGTCACCTTAGAAGCCTGGAATGATAACTGTCTCCCGAATGAGGCTGTCGTTATCATATCCCTAGAACATCCACTTATGTTCTAAAACTGCTTCCTACTGTTTCTCCAGGATTGGATCATTGTCAACTTATTGCATCTAGTGCAAGAACAACATCTGGTGTGGTACTTGACATCTCATGATTGACTCAATTGCTTGACCAAGTGATCTGCCAATCATGCACATCCCTCTCCCCTTAAGTCTATAAGATACCTTTAAAGAGGGTGACTCTATCACCTGCAGGTACACTACCGTGCCAGGAATCGTCCATTCTAAATACTGTAGGGTTCCTAGGCACACTAGTGAGGTCTTCCAAGCCATCAACCATGGCAATTTCAAAAATTATGGTGCCTACAAACCCTAAACTACGGATCGATAACTAGATGTCTAGGCGAACATTGAACTAGTTAACACTTAACTAATGAGAAAACGGAAATACAACCTTTGTAGATCCGGTGCTCCACCTCCATAGCTCCGCAACGAAGTCCTCTCCGCTGTCCAAGTCAAATCCGGGCTCTAGAGTCGGCTTCGTCGGAGAATGGGCAAGCTAGGTCGTCGATGTCCATGCCGAAGATGATCTACGTCGAGGCATCGCTAGATCAAGCTCACAACTTCACCAAGTCATGAAACTTGTGAAGTAAACACACTCTACTACTTGGCAAGAGGTAGAGGATGAAGAAATAGGAAGTGGGTAGACTTTAGTTTTGGATTTCTCACTCTTTTCCAACAATCACCATTGATGGACTTCAAGCTTCTTCACTTGAAGCAAGGAAGAAGAAGAAGGATATTATGATAAGTTAAAAGAATAAGAAAAGAAAATGAATTCTTATCATAATTTTAACTAGAGTCAAGTGTAGAGAATGAATCATGGTTAGTGGGAATGGTTAGGGTTAAGGATGAGATAAGAATGGTTGACTTGAACAAAGCTTCATGAAGCTTCAACTAAAGAACAAAATTAGCCACCATTCTTTTCTCTTTTCTTTTATTCATTTATCAAAAATAAAAAGGATAATTAAATAAGATAAATGAATAACAAATAAGAAACCCTAACCATTTCATTAACCAAGGTTTAATACTTTACACTTAACCAAAAAGGATGTATCATCAAACATGATACAAGCAAGTGCACAAAATCATATCGCATATGTAATGCGCACACCCGAGTGAGAAAATCCATTTAAAGTGAACCAATACTAGTTAATGCAAAGTAATATATCAAATATATAATTATACATCAAATCATTAAATCAACACTTGATTCAATGATCCGGTCATGTCGCACACAACCGACTAGTATAGAATGTATCGGCTTATCGAATCAATCCTTGATTCGATAACTAGGTTATATCGCATACAACCATTCGGCACATTCATCGCGAGAATGGAATACGGCATCACATACACGCATTATTCTCGGTCCCGCACATATCTCATATGCGCTCCTATTTCGTTTCGCTTGAGCCAGGAAACCTCTGTGTAGGACTCTAAAGACTCGTCAATACGCCGGCAGCAGATGATGATCATATCAAACACCCACAAGCCGCAAGCGGTCTGCTAAACGTAACGGCCACTCGGGTATTGAGCGATCTGAAGATCGACGAGCAAGCCCGCTCACACTCCAGTGAATCCGACCAGTAACACTACCGTACAGTCCGGTCTGATCGTCTGATATGTCGCATATCTCGCCTAGGGGTGGTAAACGTCAGACCCCAATAGCTCAATAAGTCGTGTCGATATGAGGTCTATAACTGTTCGAGAAACTACTGGTAACACTTACCAGTAAATCTCAGCAACCCTGGCCAGGGATTTCCTGTTATAGCCAATCGAACACAGCGTAACATCAACCCCCTATACCGGGAGAGACGAATCCCCTCCTATCGCTCATTGCCTCCATGTGACTCGGGACTGTACCCAAAAACCACCGTTTTGCACGCCCTCTTGGATGTGGTAAGATGGAAATCAAAGCACAGTGGGAACCACACGAGACTCTATGACGATCTCGGGTCAACAGACTACTCTGTACCAGTGTCACCAGAGAACTGCCATCTGACGTGAGGTATAATACCATCTGGGTGTTCTCGGCGAGTCCGTCCAGTGTACCCAGTCTCTACTGAGCACCCGTATATCATCTCTGATGTCAAACACCAATGGATATGGGATCATCCATCGCCCATCTGTATGGGTCGAGAAGGTATACGCTAGTCTACTCTGGTATATCGATGCCCCGTCTCGATACACCCACGACTAGGGACTTTTGAAGGATGTACTTATGGACTACCATGTCCCCACTAGTATGATCCGCATCATAGTCCAGGTAGTCAAGTACAGATCCTAAGGGCTTTACCAACATGTAACAGAGAGACAATCAGCATACACGTTAAGGTAAAGAGTAACCAGATAGCATACTATCATGTCGAGCAAGAAAGTCCTCCCTATATATGTCCCAGCATCCACTACAATATACATCCTATGTACAGTAATGGCCTCTAGGGCATACATATAACTAACAATCTCCCACTTGCACTAGGGCCATCTGTAGCAGTGGTTGCAGTATCTCATACTCAACCATCCCATAAAAGTCTCTCTCTGGGAACAGGCCTTTGTGAGTGGATCCGCTGTGTTGTCCTCTGAGTCTACTCTCCTAACCTCGATCCCCTGGAGATAAACTATCTCCATGATCAGGTGATACTGCCTAAGAATATGTCTGGATCACTGATGGGACGGACGTTCCTTGGCATAAGCCACAACTCCATTGTCACACAATGGGAGGAACATAGTTCATCTCATGAACCAATATACACCCAGACTGCCTCTTTGGTAGCATCTTAAGTAGCGATGTATCCAGCCTTTATCGTCTAGTATGCCACGGTATCTAGCTTGGAACTCTTCCAATATACCGTCCCTGTACTGAGGGTAAAGACAATGCCTGTGACTGACACTCAGTCGTCTTTATCACCCTGGAACCCTTCCAGTGATTCTCCCCAAGATCGATTGATACCATCTCACTACAACTAGTGAGAATCCTAACATCCATTTAGATCTATCTCATAGATCCAAAATCCAGGATTTAGTAGGTATCATTTTGATTCTATATGGAGAATCCTAGTGATAAGCGGAGATTGACCGAGCGTAGCATAAGAAACTCTTTTCTTATCAAGAGTATGTCATCCACGTACTCTACGAGGATCGTCACCATACTCCCTACTACCTTTTTGTTTATACAAGGTTCATCTACCATTTTGATGATGTCAACTTCTTTGACTAATTCATCAAAACAGATGTTCCAACTCCGCGATGCCTGCTTTATCATATAAAACATCTTGTACACGTTTCCGCTGCTCCCACTGTCTACGAGGCCCTCTGGCTGTGTACTTATAGACGCTCTCTTCTAAATCATCATTTAGAAAAGCAGTCAAGACACCCAACCACCAGATATCGCAGTCATGGTATGTAGCCGTGGCAAGTAGGATCTGGATGGACTTAAGCATAGTCACTTGAAAAGGTTTCATCATGATCCACGCCTGGTCGATGACGAAAACCTTTAACAAGTCTAGCTTTGAAAGTCTCAACCTTTCCATGTACACCAAGTAATCTTCTCAAGATATACTTGCTCCTGATGGGGATTTAACCCTTCAGATCTAGCAGCTAAAGTCCATACTTTGCTGGTGTATAAGGATTCCATCTCAGATCGATAAACATCCAGCCATTCTTACGGAGTCTTACTCCTGATGGCCAGCTCGAAACTAGTTGGGTCATCATCTCATGATGCAATCCTCGCTCCCACTGTCATAGAGAAACTGAAGTATCTCTCAGGTGGGTGAGGAACCCTACTAGATCGGCGGAGAGGCTGAGGTTCGTTGGTATCTACTGAATCCTTTGGTTCTATCAAATCATCTGCTGTAGTTTGTATAGCTGGAACATTTCCAGTTCTACATTACAGTCTTTGCCTCGAGCTTGTCCGGATTTTGCTTTTAGACACAGGCCGGACAACCCCAAATCTCAACTAGCTTAAGACATGGGCTCTTCCCTTTCCATATCACATATGAAGTGGTAGGCAACTGATTTGATTTGAACCCTATTCAATAGGTATGCAGCTTCTCAAGCGCATAACTCCCAGAAAGGAAACAGGTAACTCAGTAGTACTCATCATAGAGCACACCTTATCATATAGGGTGTGAATGCTCCGCCCCGATATACCATCGTGCTATGGTGTATACGGAGGAGTAATGCTGAGAGAGAATCTCATTCTCCTTTAGAATAGTCCAGGATTTCCGTGCTCAAGTATTCTCCTCCCTGATCTCATCATAGGACATAATACTTATACCCGTATTCTGGTTCTCTACTTCTAACTTATATTCTGTGAATATCTCAAAAGGTTCGGACTTGTGTTTCAACAAGAACATATGTCTGAATCTTGAGAGATTATCAGAGAACGTAATGAAGTATAAAGAACCGGTCCTGGCATGTGTAGACTGGGGACCTACATACATCATCATGTATTATCCCAAGAGTTCACTAACTCTTTCTCTGTTTCCAATAAACGGAGCTATGGTCATCTTATCTTTGTGACATGACTGGCGAGTTTCACAAGATGTAAATTCAAACTGATTTAAATATGCATCTATATGTAACTCCAGCCAGTCGGATCGCATTGATATGACCTAGTCTACAATGCCTGAAGAAGGATCCGTTCATTTCTGAACTCTTCCTCTTCTGTGTGTTCCGTATACAAAGAACTGTAGTTTGATTTAGAACATTAATGCTTTTAGATAACGTGCCTGAATCGATCAACTTTTGATATAGGAAATGTTCAAAACATTATCCAACAATACAAAATTTTACCGTTTCTTTACTAATAAAGAGACAGATATGATTTTGTATATCAGGTTCGGTATCTAATAACATTCGTTCAGAATCATTGTATTGGTAACACAAGGTGACAGTGACCGACAGACTTGGCTGCAACACTTGCCCCGTTTTCTGCCTCATGAAACTTATCACCCGTTCTCAGTTCTCTACCTATCTGTAGCCCTATGTAACAGATTACATATCTGAGATCCTGATCTGGTATCACATACCCAGGATGTAAAGGATACTGAGAAACAGTTCTGTATAATGAACACACCCGAAGATGATGCATCAGCATGCACTCTCTTCGTTTGGGCGGCATGGGAATTCTGGTAATCCCCAATTTCCTGCTCTGTCTTATAACAATTATAAGTTGGAGCGGGACCAACGTTCCCCAGCTCAGTATAACAAACGGGTTCGATCAATATTCCGTATTATTATCTTGATTAAGGCATGATATGGTCGCTACCAGGAGAGAGAGAGAAGAAAACACTCAGCGTGCGCTCTTGCAAGAATAGATTGGTTATTATTTTATCTAATCAGGATGGCTCCCACTGCTTTTTATCAAATCTTCCTTCAAACCCTAAAAGGAAAGACTAGCCGGGATTAATTACACACTACAAGTTCGCCAATCTTTCAGCCAGGCCAGTGTCGGTACTTTGAGGGAGGTCCCCCGTGCTTTCGCACGAACCTAATTAATGTAAACCTCGTTTTCCCAGAGGCGTAACCTCGTTGACACCTTTCTAGACACCTACTTGATCGGCTAATTGTAATGTATAAAACTCTCCCAGGAGTAACTCTTACTCGCAGCGGGTATCGGGATCCAACTATCTCATAGAAGGTATGCAATCTCATTGCAAATTTCAACACTTGAAATTCCCGATAATATTTTGCCCCAAACACCCTATGACCTTGACGGAGGCCAACAAACCATAGGCTACTAGTCAAGTTCAACCCGTCATTTCTTGATCGAATCAAACCCACCCGCACGACCCTTGACGGAGGCCAACAAGGTCGCACGACTACCCTAACTCAAGCTGCATCATATGCATAAGCAGATAAATACTGGTTAGCTACCGCACACTGCGCCTTGACGGAGGCCAACAAACGCAGCACGAATACTAAACAGCACTTATCTGAAATGACGGAGGGCTACGACAGGTTTTTATGAAAACCTATTGCGTAATGAACTTGATATCGTTGTAGGATCGAATGAATTTTGAAATGGAGTGCTTTTGAGGCTTTTCTTGTTTTGCTAAAGGAGTCACTCCCGGTGAAGGGATCGTCGGTCCTTTCCTCGTCGAATGAGGTGCGGGATATATCACATATATCACTGTGCAAAGCAAAAACACTTAAAAGTAATCAAAAGACAAACCGAGTGTGTAGCATCTGCCAGTTATTGCTAAAGGAGTCACTCCCGGTGAAGGGATCTCGGTCCTTTCCTTCTCGAATAAGGTGCAGGATATATCATATATACCGCTGTGCAAAGCAAGAACTGTAGCTACCTGTTTTATTTTGAAATTCGATTCTACAACATCTTAGGTTTCTTTTATTTCATTAATCACATTAATGAAGTCCCATCATTTAAGTACCTAAACATCACAGATAAATACGACGTACACTTATGCCATCCGCATTCGCCTCGATGTCCCCTCATGCACCGTTAGGTTAGGTGACTAACGGCAGAGCGGGGCAGGGCTAGCGCGGGTGTAAAACATAAGTAACGTCTATATAATATATCATATATACTATATACTGTATCTATCACAGAACATCACATGATCACATCACAGATATCGCAGCAGAAGAATCATATGAAATATTGGATATACTAGGACGTCCGTGTTTTCAATACGAGCCAGTATAAAACACGGATTCCACAGTCGTGATGAATAGCCAAACCCACACCCCAAGACCCCTACGAGAGCGGCAAGCAACCCTACCAATTCTAGAGTTAGGAGACCCGGACTCGACTCCTCGAGTTGGTCTCCCACTGGACTCCAGAACCCGGTTACTTGTGCCCTCCTCCTTGGGTCTATCCTAGTGCGGAAAAGTAAATAATATACAAACGGTGACTACTTCCGCTACCTGGAAGTGCCCCAATAAAAGAATATTACATACAAGTTTTTACATGAATGAAAATGAAAAACACTCATCTCACATAAAAAAACCCCGGCTATTCAAACACGACGATCCAATATAACATATCCAGCAACACATAACATCACATGTCATCAACGTAAGTAAATATGTCCATCCCAATTGTCGTTGACATATAGCAACGAAACCGGCGATATCACATATTACACTTACGGTCACAGAAAAGAAAGTGTAAAACTACAACAGTTGGAATCCGCAACCACCTCAGACATCGCATGCCTGACCAAATGAATTACTTAGACATCACATGCTTAACAATTATAAACCCCGCATTTTAGTCTCATTATCGAAAACTCTTTTCAATATCAAGTCGGGCAATTCAACAAGATTCCCGAAAAACTGATCGAATGCTCGTCGCAAACTTTAGTAGGCGGCAGCACCCCTGATACCGTCGACGAAGTGCACCAAGGCGGAACACCGCTACCGCGAGCACCCGAACGGATGCTTTCGGCGACGGGGTTCTCCTGCAGTCACTTGGTCGGGGCTATGGAGTGAAGCTGTCTATTAAGTTTACCCGGCGAGTATCCGCGTACGCTACGTGATTGCGACGGACTTTTGATCACATCAAAATTCCGTGGCAACCGATCAAGTGAGACTAAATTGCTACGTTTATAACATTCATTCAGTTATCATATAACTTATTGTGAATTCCAATTATTGTATCCCATTCCGGATAAATAGAAAATGTTAAACTTTCCGATCGAACATTCTAACACCCAAGTTTTCCCGATACAGATCAACACATGAAACTAGTCTAACAACATTCAGTTCATACCTCAGTACCAACGGTCCAGCCGTAGAAGGGTCAAGCCAACGCCTCACATGTGGCACGCCGTACTGCCCCAAACCCGAAGGTTCAAAGGGCAGTTCAAGACGGTCACATAATCGAGTTAAGGTTTGTTGTCTTCTAGAGGGACCATCGCGTTACTTGCACTACTTAGAACGTCGTTAAACCACGGAAAAATCCAACACTTGGAAATTTCCCGACAGGGGAAAAATTGGGTATTTATATCCGGTCGGACTTTTTAACATATTCTAAAATTTATCCGGAAAGCCACATAGACAAAATTTGATAATCCGATCGTATGTACGAACCCCCTATACAACCCAAAATACTCAACTCTTGATTTCAGAAAAAAATATTCCAGGAAAACCAACACTGCAAAATAGGAATTACTGTGCAAAATTGAATGCCTAATAAGACAAAAGTGCGGCGGAAGGGCCGCATTATCACGCTAATGCCGCGGTTCCGCCGCACTTTAGAAAGATCATTAGGTAATTTTTGCACCGTAATTCTTAGAATTTCCTGCTGATTTTTCTGCATATTTTTAATTCTCAAAAATCCACGAATTTCAAAAAAGTACAGAGAGCATTCTAAGGTTTGGGTTTCGGTTCGATCGGACTTCAAACTCCGTCTACGCATCGCCTAAGGCTCTAGCTAGGCTCTGATACTACTGTAGGGTTCCTAGGCACACTAGTGAGGTCTCCCAAGCCATCAACCATGGCAATTTCAAAAATTATGGTGCCTACAAACCCTAAACTACGGATCGATAACTAGATGTCTAGGCGAACATTGAACTAGTTAATACTTAACTAATGAGAAAACGGAAATACAACCTTTGTAGATCCGGTGCTCCACCTCCATAGCTCCGCAACGAAGTCCTCTCCGCTGTCCAAGTCAAATTCGGGCTCTAGAGTCGGCTTCGTCGGAGAATGGGCAAGCTAGGTCGTCGATGTCCATGCCGAAGATGATCTACGTCGAGGCATCGCTAGATCAAGCTCACAACTTCACCAAGTCATGAAACTTGTGAAGTAAACACACTCTACTACTTGGCAAGAGGTAGAGGATGAAGAAATAGGAAGTGGGTAGACTTTAGTTTTGGATTTCTCACTCTTTTCCAACAATCACCATTGATGGACTTCAAGCTTCTTCACTTGAAGCAAGGAAGAAGAAGAAGGATATTATGATAAGTTAAAAGAATAAGAAAAGAAAATGAATTCTTATCATAATTTTAACTAGAGTCAAGTGTAGAGAATGAATCATGGTTAGTGGGAATGGTTAGGGTTAAGGATGAGATAAGAATGGTTGACTTGAACAAAGCTTCATGAAGCTTCAACTAAAGAACAAAATTAGCCACCATTCTTTTCTCTTTTCTTTTATTCATTTATCAAAAATAAAAAGGATAATTAAATAAGATAAATGAATAACAAATAAGAAACCCTAACCATTTCATTAACCAAGGTTTAATACTTTACACTTAACCAAAAAGGATGTATCATCAAACATGATACAAGCAAGTGCACAAAATCATATCGCATATGTAATGCGCACACCCGAGTGAGAAAATCCATTTAAAGTGAACCAATACTAGTTAATGCAAAGTAATATATTAAATATATAATTATACATCAAATCATTAAATCAACACTTGATTCAATGATCCGGTCATGTCGCACACAACCGACTAGTATAGAATGTATCGGCTTATCGAATCAATCCTTGATTCGATAACTAGGTTATATCGCATACAACCATTCGACACATTCATCGCGAAAATGGAATACGGCATCACATACACGCATTATTCTCGGTCCCGCACATATCTCATATGCGCTCCTATTTCGTTTCGCTTGAGCCAGGAAACCTCTGTGTAGGACTCTAAAGACTCGTCAATACGCCGGCAGCAGATGATGATCATATCAAACACCCACAAGCCGCAAGCGGTCTGCTAAACGTAACGGCCACCCGGGTATTGAGCGATCTGAAGATCGACGAGCAAGCCCACTCACACTCCAGTGAATCCGACCAGTAACACTACCGTACAGTCCGGTCTGATCGTCTGATATGTCGCATATCTCGCCTAGGGGTGGTAAACGTCAGACCCCAATAGCTCAATAAGTCGTGTCGATATGAGGTCTATAACTGTTCGAGAAACTACTGGTAACACTTACCAGTAAATCTCAGCAACCCTGGCCAGGGATTTCCTGTTATAGCCAATCGAACACAGCGCAACATCAACCCCCTATACCGGGAGAGACGAATCCCCTCATATCGCTCATTGCCTCCATGTGACTCGGGACTATACCCAAAAACCACTGTTTTGCACGCCCTCTTGGACGTGGTAAGATGGAAATCAAAGCACAGTGGGAACCACACGAGACTCTATGACGATCTCGGGTCAACAGACTACTCTGTACCAGTGTCACCAGAGAACTGCCATCTGACGTGAGGTATAATACCATCTGGGTGTTCTCGGCGAGTCCGTCCAGTGTACCCAGTCTCTACTGAGCACCCGTATATCATCTTTGATGTCAAACACCAATGGATATGGGATCATCCATCGCCCATCTGTATGGGTCGAGAAGGTATACGCTAGTCTACTCTGGTATATCGATGCCCCGTCTCGATACACCCACGACTAGGGACTTTTGAAGGATGTACTTATAGACTACCATGTCCCCACTAGTATGATCCGCATCATAGTCCAGGTAGTCAAGTACAGATCCTAAGGGCTTTACCAACATGTAACAGAGAGACAATCAGCATACACGTTAAGGTAAAGAGTAACCAGAGAGCATACTATAATGTCGAGCAAGAAAGTCCTCCCTATATATGTCCCAGCATCCACTACAATATACATCCTATGTACAGTAATGGCCTCTAGGGCATATATATAACTAACAAATACTCATAGAATGCTGTCAAAGTACCCAGATTGGGAAACCACCCAAATCTAGATCTAATACCATAGATCCAGTAACCAGAATGTCTGATATAATATCCAAGTCCCTATGTGGAGAAACTACTGTGTGACAACCAAAGTATAACCGATCGTAGTATAGGAATATCACTTCCTACTCTGTGTATGTCATCAAATACCAGGACATCACACCCTACTACCTTCTTAACAGATCCATCCCCTATTCTGATGAAGTCAAACCTATGACTGTCACGTCAGAAATAGATGATCTATCTCCGCTACATCAGCTTTAATCTATAAATAGACATAAGCCACTTGTCCACCAATGCTTCCGCTGCTCCCACTGACCACGACAACCCTCTGGCAGAGTCATATAGACGTACACTTCTAAAGCTAGTTTAGAACGACGCTATACTCATCCTCCTGCCGGGTCTCACGGTCTGGAACAACAGCAATGGCATGTGTGGGTAAACAAGAACTTCCCTGTCACCGTCCTTGAGGCTACCGGAGTACCTCTCGGGTGCCTGAAGTCACCCACCGTATCTGCGGAGTGGCCAATGGAATGTCAAACCAAATTGAATCTTCAGGTTCCTATCAAATCTTCAGTAATCGTTTGTGGTTCTGGAATCACTTCCAGTTTTACCATACTCCCACTGCTGTTTTCTGAAAAATCCATTTTTATTAAAACTGTGGCGAGTCAAGAACAATATCACTATTGATCTTTCTTATGATAGAAAGTCAACCCTCGTTATAGCCTGGGTCAACCCACAAACAGCCATTACAGAAACGTGCCTTGAGTTATCCAGAGTCTGGTTTTAATCATAAGCCGGACAACTCCCCGTACCTTAACATCGTTAAGATACGAACTGTTCTATATCCAAAATAGAACCAGAGGCACTGATTTAATTGAATCAGATTCAAATCATGCAGCTGTCTCCAGTGCATGTCAACTAAATGGAAGGAGGCCGATCAGCGTTACTCAACTTAGGAATGCTTCCAATTATGAGTAACCTGAAAGAGAAGCAAGTTCTCTTAATCATTACTATCAACAGAATACCATACTCAAGTATCTACATCTTCGATCAACTTGCAACATCTGGTTCTCTACTTTATCCATATACTTATAACTTCTCAAAATTCGGACCCTGTGTTTCCACGAAACACCTGTCTAAAAAGTAGAGAAGTCATAAGTAAACCGAATATAGTACGAGGACCAACCCCTCTGTCCTGATAGACCCTGGACAACATACAATACTCTGTATAAGTCCCTTGAGTCTGATAACTCATTCACTGTGTGTCGTAGGTTGAAAACTGTACTTATGGTTAAGAAGAATTACACCGCTGTTTAATGCTCCTTACCTAACCATCCACTGATATAGGTAAATGTCACAGATATAATTTCAAAAAGATATATCTCACTCTATAAAAATAGACGTACAGATATATCAATTTGAAATTGGTGCATAACAGCGGATATTCAAAACCAAATATTTGCCGACCGGCAAACAGCTCAGGTGATTTCCTCAAATATCACCGATTACAACGAATCCCAATATAATGAGGATGATCACCCAATTCTTAATAACTTACTCCCACTCACCATCTGTAAAACCATACAGATGTGAGAATCATACCTGGTAAATACATATCCTGAAATAAGGACTAATTGGAAAATCAGTTTTCTTTTAACAGTACACAGTGAAACTGAAATATTGAAATGTTTCGATGGGGTATCTCGGTATTCCTAGTAATGCCTCTTCCATTATCCGATTCACAACTGTAACCGTATATTTCTTTGCTACCTCTCCAAATCCCTTCATATGTCTTTATTCATTACCTTCTGCACACCCCTTTAGGCCAAATGGTTTTCTTCCTTCCCTACCGTTCGGCACCAGCCTACGGTTTGGAAGAAGACTATCCAATAAGCATAATGGGTGTACTGTCCTAATCCTAGGAGCACTCACAAAGCGAGAGAAGGTGAAGATAAAAGACAACCGAATAAACCTTATTCCTATTTCTCCTGAACCAGAATCCATCCCCGAACTGGAACAAGTTCCTTTCGAGTTCGTATATAACCATACGATGGAATATCCAATAAACTGTGGATCTTCGTAGTGATACGGAGTGTTCTGGAGAAATACAAAGGTGAAGTGGGAGTGGTAATGAAATACCTGGTTTGATCGTGAATATCAGTCCAATTTACTTTGCCCTCCTTCTAATCCCTTTATTTGTCTTTTCATAATACCTTCTGTACACCGTTTAGGCTAATTGGTTTTCTTCATTCCCTACCGTTCGGCACTAGCCTAAGGTTTGGAAGAAGACTATCCAATTTGCGTAATAAGTGTACTATCTCCTAAACCAAGGAGTACTCGCAACTTGAGAGAAGGTAAAAGGAAAAGACAACTGAATAGTCCTATTCGTTTTCTCCAGAACTGGAAACCATCCTCGAATAGATTCTTTCGAGTTCGTATATAACCATACGATGGTTTTGTCCAATGGAAGTGGACGTTCGTAATAATACGGGATGTCCTGGAGAAAAGGGTAAAAGTAGGAGTGGCAATGAGGTTTGCAACTCTGACAATCCAAAAACCAGTGTTAAGAAGGTTCGGTTAATTTGGTCTCTGAGTCATAGTCTTAGGGTCGGGTCAATGGTCGCTGCCGAAGAGAGAGAGAAAAGAAACACTCAGCATGCACTCTAACCTAGATCAGAATGGTTACCAATTTATCTAATCTGGAAACCTCCCACTGTCACCTCAAATTCTCCTCCAAACCTGAAAGAAGAATTAGTCGGGGTCACCCGAGGAGTAAACTAACTCATCAGTGGGAATCGGGATCCAACTATCATCGCATGATAACATGACGGAATCCGCTCACATCATCACACTCCAGAAGGTATGCGCATATCTGGCAAGTTTCAGTTCTTTTGAAACTCCCGATGAGATTTTTGCCCCATGCTCTTATGACCTTGGCGTGAGGTCAAAATATCATAAGTCACATGTCAAGTTCTACCCATCATTGTCCAGGTTAATTTGAACCCACCCATACATACCCTTGACGTAGGCCAAAATAGTAGTACGACTGTCCCAAACTAACGCATCTATCTATGCAACAGATAAATACCCGGCAGCTACCAAACACTATGCCTTGGCGTGAAGTCAAAATACATAGCTTGAATACTACAGAATATTTAACTGAAATGATGGAGGGCTACGAATGGTTTCTGGCGAAAACCTTTAACGTAAAGAACTTGATATCGTTGAAGGAACTGATAGCTTTTTAGAAAATATAGTGGCGAAAACCTTTGCTAAAGAGGTCACTCCCGGTGAAGGGATCTCGGCTCTTTCCCCGTAGAATGAGGTGCAGGATATTCAAACTGAATACCACGGTGCAAAGCAAAAGTAATCGGCTATAGTGAAGTTATTGCCCTGACGCAAACTTTCTGTCCAAGGGGTCACTCCCGGTGAAGGGATGTCGGCCCTTGCCTCGTCGACTGAGGAGCAGGATATTCCAACTGAATACCACGATGCAAAACAAAAGAGAACGTCCTTGCAATAACAGCTTTTTGAAAAGTGTTCCAACAACATCAGATTAGGTTTGTTTTTAACTTGCATTGATCCGAATCAACGCAGTCCCATCAATTGATCACACCAAAAAGAACGAAAATATACTGATGTACGTATATGCCATCCGCATTCGCCACTGGGTCCCGTCATTACCCGTTAGGTTAGCTAACTAACGACAGAGCGGGGACTGGACTAGCGCGGATGTAAAACATATACAACATCTACTAGTATATATACCTATATATAATATTTCGCTCAAGGCGTGATAAAATGCAACATCACAGAAATGTACAGCATCACAGAACAATACAGATATCTGGGATCCCCGGGTTTCACAGAGCCGCTGAAACCCGACGTTCCCCTGGTCGTGTGGATAGCCTGTGCAATGAAATCCTAGACCCCTACGGGCGCGGCAAGTTACCCGCCAAAACCTGAAGCGAGGCAGCCCCCTTCAGCAACGTGAATGGACCACTCAGCACTTCACGGAATCCGGTAACTTGGGCACCCCTCCTGGGTCAACCTGTACCCCCTACGAGTGCGGCGAATAGCCCGCCAATTCTAAAGTGAAGCCCCCTCCGTCTCAATGCCATGAGATGCGGGCTTGTTGCCCTCTAGAACCCGGCTATCCGTGCACCCCTCCTCGGGGTAATCCTAGTACAGAAAGTAAAATATACATACAACGGGTACACCGACCGCAACCTGGTCGTGCCCCAAAATAATAATACAAACAGGCAGTGACGGCAGTCCACATGTCGGATGCTCGCCCCGCAATATCAAATGTACATAATACAACAAAACTGTACTACCACTGCAACCAGGTGATTGATAGGATACGTTCGTGTTCAAGTTCTAGTTTAAATACCGCAATCAAGACGGTTTCGCTTGTAGCTAGCCGGTTGAGTACGGGTCGTCCGCAGGGAGATGGGAATCTTTTTCTATGTGTTTTTCGACGAGTTAAGTCCGGTTGTTCAGATTTTGTTTGTAGTTATCTAAGTGTTAAGTTGATATTTAAAGAGAGCTTGTTAGGGTTAGGATTAGGTTAGTTTGAGTTAGGAGTCTCCACATCTTTCGTTGCCCCTCTTAATATCGGTGTTACGGTAATCGGCAACAACGGAGATTAGCACGACTAGGAAGGACTTTGCGAGTATAAGCTAGGCTTCCCAACGCATAAGTCTTCCTTTTGGTGCTTGTCCGTCCGTTCTTGGCTCTTATCCATAACCTCCGGTTAATTCAACCACAACCGGTCTCACTACGGAATCACCGCTATCATGTAGGATAGGGTGCCGTAAGGAGCGGATTGTGGTTCAATTAACGGGAGTCGATTTAAGTTGTTGGGCAAGGAAAGAGTGAGAGAGATTTCATTCTCTCAAACTTCCCTTATCCTACCCTAACAAGTATAAAACTACTCACACTTCATGATAGGAAAAACAAAACAAAACAAAAGAGGAAGATAGAAAGAGGGAGATTAGAAGAATACGACTAACTATTTGCGACCTCACCTTGGCAAGGATCGAGCGTAAGTATCATTGTCGTATGTAAGGATAAAGAAAAAAAAGAGAAGAAGAAACAACAAGGAAATAACAACAACTACTTAACGAATTTAAAGTTACAACAATTATAACAAAAGTAAGACAAGCATGATAATAAATTGATCTTCTTTATTTATCATTCCTCCCTCACAAAGCTCACTACAAGTTTAATGGAGAAGAGATGAGAAGAAGAAGAACAAGTGAACTAAATCCTAGAAAAAGAGAATACAAGAATGGACCCTTTCCTTCTCAAACTTCTGGGCTATTTATAGGCCAGAAAATGAAACCCTAGGGCAACCACCAGAACCCAAACAAAAAGACCAAAACACCCCCCAAAATTCTGCATGCTTGGCGCCTAAACGGCCGCGGATCCGCGGCCTGGACCCCACTTTGGCCGCGGATCCGCGGCCCTTTGGTGGAATTGGGACCTCCAACTTTTGGTGCTGGCCTGGTTCTCTGTGCCCTTTATTCTGGTATCTGTATTTTTTCATAATTTCTTCACGAATTTTCCAGAATTTCTGTTGAGGGAAATGTGGACTTTTTGTCAAGATTTTGTCATGATTTGCCTCGAGCTCCGCGTAGATCTCTTGGATTTTGTGCTACCATTGAGCCTTGTGTATGAGAATGACATTGATTTGATCTTTTGTCTTCCTATTGATATCTGGCAACATACGGATGAAGAGCAGAGACCGTGTTTTTATCTGTGGTTGGCAGGAACCCGGATTTTTTTCGTGTTTTCCATAAATTTCACCGTTTTAGAACCGAGAACCTGTATTCTGCAATTGACTAGCAAACACGGCTCAAGAGTATCTACGGATATGCAAATGTGATAAAAATTGGGCGGTATGAAAATGCAAAAATCTGATATGAACAAATACCCCCAAACTTATCATTTGCTCGTCCCGAGCAAAGCCCATTTATTCACAAAAAATTTTCTTACCTCACTTTCGCAGGGAACGCGATTGCACTGAGCATGTGCAACAAGCCGTTAAACCTCTAGGTGTCCCTAGTAGGAGGTGTGTTGTCTCCTGAGGGTTTTCAGCGGATACTACCCACAAAATCCGGTCAAGTTGGTTTGTAAAAATGACTAAGTTTCAAACCCTAAAGTTTTGTTTTTAGAAAATAACAATTCTATAATTCTAAGTCCAGACTATCGAACCTTTATTTTTCACACCTCGCTTCTTATTTAACTACAGATTTTATATGTCTTTACGTGCAGTGCAAATAGTGTCGTGAAGTTCCAGAAGGATCGATTAAAGTCATCATGTCGCACAATAAAGCCCAGATAACAATTTGAAAAGGATCACATAAGTTTTATAAAGAGTTAAGCATTTTTCAAGTTTTGTTTTCCAGTAAGGTTTCAACTTCAGAATTTCTATCTTCCTTAACAGGAAACTAAGTCGTATTTTTCACTCCACCTTTTAACTTGTTTTCATTTCATACACACCTCTGTGAACGTGCAATAGTCTTTATCATAGAATAAAACCTTCATATCTCCGTTAAAAATTTTTTTAAAAGCCTATCTTTTATCAAGATTATTCTCACACAAAGAACCGTTAGGAATTTTAACTCGGAGAGAACACTTGCTTGACTTTGTTTTAAACTGGACTTTCTAGGCTTCTTAGCGAGCTTTGGGCCAATGCACCCAAACCAGTTGGTTTTAGGGCATTAGGTGTAGAAACACCCCAGCGGACTTAATTACTCAAGTTACCTAGGTCCAAAAACAAAAGACAGTTTATCGTGAAAATCAGATGATTTAATACGAACGGAGGTATAACCGGCAGTTCAAATATTTTTTTGGATAAAAGACGTGTTTGGTGGGTTTGGTGTGTAATCATTCCAATCAAGTTTTAGATGGGTTATTTTTCCGACTTAGCTCCAATTACGGCATCAATAACATTCCTTCATATTCGCTTTACTTCATAAACTATTCTTGACATTACTTATTTCAGAACAAACCTATTTGATCCTCAGAAAATCATTTATCTGTTTAAAAGTTTAAACATGAAAGACTTGTCATCTAATTCCCAAAATCTTACGACACGTGTAGTGTGATGTAAAGACGTATATCAGCTATAGTTAACTTCAAAGGAGAGTTATCTTTCAGGTTTTCAAAATCCAAACATAAGATCTAGTTATTCCTATTTTTTCAAACAAAAACCGTCGAATGTTGAATCAGAGTTCTTCCACAAGCTAACTTGACAAAAAAAAAATTTATATTTTTTTAGAAAATTTTCAAATTTTTATGGATTTTATGGATATTAATATGCAGATGCAAAATATACATATGAATGCGAAGGTAAGAAATGCGTACCGAGCGTACCCCCAAACTTAAACTGGACAGTGTCCTCACTGTCATTGCATGAAGAGATCATTTGAAGGGTCAAAATTGTCGGTTAGCGATACACAAATTTTTATTTGTTTTTGTTTTTAAAGAAAAGAAAAAGAATATGCACAAATATATACAAAATGGTTTGTACATACCCCCAAACTTATTTGGAACAGTGTCCACTGTTCTTGGCTGGATAACCGAAGTTTGGAGGTAGGCAGAGGAAGATCATTCAGGGTAAACCGGCTCCTGTAAGAACAGGAGCTCCTCTGTTGGTTCGGCGCTAAGGTACGGTTTGCATCGGTGTCCGTTCACTTTGAAGAGTGAACCGTCCTTTGGATTTTCCAAATCCACAGCGCCGTGCGGATACACATTCCGCACAAAATACGGCCCTTTCCAACGAGATCTGAGCTTTCCAGGATGGAAATGAAGTCGGGTGTCGTAAAGCAGTACCTGCTGACCAGGTACGAAGGTTTTGCGCAAAAGGTGTTTATCGTGAAACACCTTCGTTCGATTCTTAACGACAACCGCGTTGTCGTAAGCCTCATCCCTAAGCTCGCTCAGTTCGTTCAACTGCAGCTTCCGATGGCTGCCCGCATCCTTAAGAGACAGATTCAGCTCCTTTATCGCCCAAAATACGCGATGCTCGATTTCGACAGGAAGGTGGCAGGCTTTTCCGTACACAAGCCGATAGGGAGACATGCCAAGGTCGGTCTTATAAGCGGTTCTAAATGCCCAAAGGGCATCAGTGAGTTTCAGAGACCAATCCTTACGGTTCTTGGAAACCGTCTTCTCTAGTATCTGCTTGATTTGCCGATTTGAAACTTCGGCCTGCCCGCAGGTTTGGGGGTGGTAGGGCGTAGAAAGCTTATGATTAATGGAGTATTTCCGCATCAAGGCCTCAAAAGTCCTATTGCAGAAATGACTTCCATTGTCGCTAATGATCGCTCGGGGGTGCCCAAACCGTGAGAAAATGTTTTCTTTAAGGAACCTAACGACAACCTTGTTGTCGTTAGTCCGGCTGGGCACAGCCTCGACCCACTTAGAGACATAATCAACAGCTAGAAGGATGTACAAGTTCCCAAAAGAGCTGGGAAACGGCCCCATGAAGTCTATCCCCCAAACATCGAAAATCTCCACAACCAAGATCGGTTGGAGCGGCATCTCGTTCCTCCGGGATATCCGGCCCATGTGTTGGCACCGGGAGCAAGTCTTGCAATAGTCGTGAGCGTCTTTGAAAAGTTGTGGCCAGTAGAAACCACATTGCAAGATCTTCTCAGCTGTCTTTCTGGGCCCAAAATGCCCGCCACACGCTTGATCGTGGCAAAATGACAGCACACTCTTGAATTCATCGTCAGGGACACACCGACGAATAATCTGGTCGGGACAGTACTTGAACAAGTAGGGTTCATCCCAGTAAAAGTGTTTTACTTGGGATAAGAAGCGAAGTCTGTCCTGACTCGACCATTCAGTTGGTAGTAATCCCGTGGCCAAATAGTTCACAATATCTGCGAACCAGGGTTCGCACGATACTGTCAAGAGTTGTTCATCCGGGAAAACGTCGTTGATCGGAATTGGAAGCGAAGGCGAAGAAGGAAGTCGTAAGAGATGGTCGGCAACTACATTTTCACATCCTCTTTTGTCCTTAATGACAAGGTCAAACTCTTGAAGCAAGAGGATCCAACGTATTAACCGAGATTTGGCATCTTTCTTCGCAAAAAGATGGCGCAGAGCTGAATGGTCCGTGTAGACAATGACTGGAGAGCCGATGAGGTAGGGCCTGAACTTT
Source organism: Agapanthus africanus (assembly GCA_030015575.1). Lineage (NCBI taxonomy): Eukaryota > Viridiplantae > Streptophyta > Magnoliopsida > Asparagales > Amaryllidaceae > Agapanthus > Agapanthus africanus. The sequence continues at coordinate 210,604,927 of JASDDO010000026.1, read as the reverse complement.
TCTAAAGCAAATACAACAGCTAAGAATTCCTTCTCAGTTGTTGTATAGTTGAGTTGGGCGTCGTTCAGGGTTCGGCTCGCGTAATAGATTACGTGCGGCATCTTGTTGATGTGCTGTCCAAGGACAGCACCGATGGCAAAGTCGGATGCATCGCACATAATCTCGAATGGGTGCGTCCAGTCAGGTGAAGAAAGAATGGGAGAAGAAGTGAGTGAGCGTTTCAGTGACTCGAATGCAGTCACACAGCTCGAGTTGAAGTCGAAAGGCGTGTCCTTGGCCAGCAAAAGCGTCAAGGGCCTAGCAATCTTGCTAAAGTCCTTAATAAACCGTCTATAGAAACCGGCATGGCCAAGGAGGGCTCGGATATCTCTGACGCATCGGGGAGGAGGCAGATTGGAAATGACCTCAATCTTTGCTTTGTCAACCTCTATGCCATTTTGCGAGATGATATGTCCTAAGACAATACCTTCGCGCACCATGAAGTGGCATTTCTCCCAGTTCAAAGTGAGATTCTTGTCCTTACATCGGGTAAGGACAGCGTCAAGATGCAGCAAACACTCGTCAAAGGAGTCGCCGAAGATGGAGAAGTCATCCATGAAAATCTCCAGAAATTTTTCCACCATGTCTGAGAAAATTCCCATCATACACCGCTGGAAGGTAGCGGGCGCATTGCATAACCCAAAGGGCATGCGTCGATATGCAAACGTGCCGAAAGGACAAGTGAAAGTGGTCTTGTCCTGGTCTTTTTCGGCGATGGGAATTTGATTATAGCCAGAGTAGCCATCAAGAAAACAATAGTACTCATGTCCGGCCAATCGTTCAAGCATCTGGTCAATAAAAGGTAGCGGAAAGTGGTCTTTCCGTGTTGCGGCGTTGAGTTTTCTGTAATCAATGCAAACTCGCCACCCAGTTTGGGTGCGAGTAGGGATTAACTCATTTGCCTCGTTGGTTATGACCGTGATGCCCGACTTCTTGGGGACAACGTGAATGGGGCTAACCCACTGGCTATCAGAGATAGGGTAAATGATACCACTATCTAGACATTTGACGATCTCCTTCTTCACAGCCTCCTTCATGACTGGATTAAGACGTCTTTGTGGATCCCGGGCTGGTTTGGCATCATCCATCAGATGAATGTGATGCTCAACGATGAGGGGACTAATCCCCTTGATGTCCGCCATGGACCAGCCAAAAGCTTGCCTGTTGCTGTGCAAGACCGCGAGAAGGGCTTTCTCTTGCTCTGGAGCTAGAGAAGCCGAAATGATGACAGGGAGGGTCTCGTTCTCACCTAAGTAAGCATACTTAAGTTGAGACGGCAACGGCTTGAGTTCGAGCGTTGGAGGTGAAATGATGGAAGGCAAGACTGGTGCAAAGGTCTCGAACTCAAAGGACTCCAGCAAAGGTTCAAAGCGAGTGTAGGCAACCGAGTTGGATGGTTCAGGTAACTCATCCGGAAAGTCGAAAGATTCAAACTCGGGTTGTGCGCGGCTAAGATCGTTCGAAAACGTGAAACACTCGTAGTCGTTGTCGGGCGCAGAAACAGCAGCAGGTTCGAAGAGAAACGCACTAGTGGCGTCGAGATTATCGTGTTCAAACAGAAACTCCTCGAATTCACACTCTTCGGGGGTGATCTCCTGGATCGAGCAGACATCCAGTATATGAGCATTAGGTTCGGCGGGCTGATTCCCCAACCTAAAAATGTTGAGTTCAATCGTCATATTTCCAAAAGAGAGGTTCATTGAACCGTTGCGACAATTGATCACAGCATTTGAGGTTGCGAGAAATGGGCGACCGAGTATCACCGGAATTTGATTCCGGGGGTTAGCTACAGGCTGTGTATCTAATACAATGAAGTCAACGGGGAATATGAAGTCCCCGACTTTTATTAACACATCCTCTAGCTCACCCCTAGGGTAGGTGATCGGTCGGTCGGCCATTTGGAGAGTGCAGTGTGTGGGTTTCAACTCTCCGACGCCTAATTGCTCGTATACTGAATATGGAAGCAAGTTAACACTGGCACCAAGATCTAATAGTGCGCGGTTGATGTTCTTATCCCCAATAGTAATTGAAATCGTAGGACAGCCAGGGTCCTTCCGTTTTTGTGGTAAAGATTGGGTAAGGGCATCACTCACAGCACTAGCCAAGAAAACTTTCTTGGGTACCTGAGACTTCCTCTTTTTCGTGCACAAGTCCTTTAAGATTTTTGCGTAAGATGGGACTTGTTGGACAGCATCTAAAAGAGGAATGTTAATGTTAACTTGCTTGAATAACTCCAAAATCTTCTCCATTTATGGATTTTGTTTGTTAGACCTCAACCGGTTTGGAAATGGAACATTTTGAAAATTGGTTGAGTCTAATGCTGGAGGAGGAGATTTTGGAGTTGGAACGGATCCCAGAATAGGTGTTTTCGTGGAGTGAGAAGTGGGTCCGTTCAGAGCAGAAGAAGAAGAGGGAGAGCCTTGTGAAGAACGGAGAATAAGCTCGGAAGACGAAGAAGAAGAAGGAGAAGAAGAAGAAGAAGAAGCAGCGGCCGGGGCATCATCGTTGATCCGTTTGCCAATGTTGTTTTGCAGCATCCTCCCCGATCTCAGTGTGGTCACGGCACTCACATTATGGTTTTGTTGTTCAAGAGCAACATGTGCATTATGTGGGTGACCGGGATTTGGAAGTGGCTGGGACGGGAGCTTCCCCTTCTCTCGCTCGCTCAAGGCCGCGTTCAGCTGTGCAATCTAGGCCTCGATGGTCTTGATGCTTTGCCCGTGTGCGGCAGTGTGTTGCACTAAAGATTGAATCGAAGACTGGATGTTGGCGGTGGATTGAGTCGATTGTTTAACAAATGCCTCCAGACTTCGCTCGAGCGAGGAAACCTTATCGTTGTTCGACGGAACAAAGTTGTTTGGTGGAAAAGAGTTGTTGGGTGCAAAGTTGTTCGTCTGGTTTTGGTAAGGTTGGGGTTGGAAGGGCTGCTGATACTGAGTTTGTTGTTGCGCTTGTTGTTGCGGCGGAGGGGCCCTTTGGAAATTGTTGCCCTGGAATTGATTCTGATTCTGATTCCAGGCGAAATTGGGGTGGTTCCTCCAACCGGGATTGTAGGTGGAAGAGTATGGATCATTCCTCGGTCTTTGCTGGAAGGAAGCATTAACCTGATCATGTCCTTGCGAGGGTGGATTGTAAGGACACTCTTCGGTCAAGTGGGAAGGATCGGAACAACAAGCGCAGATGGTACGAAGGGGGAGAACAGGTGTGGGGGCAGGAGCAGAAAATTTGCTCTCTATCGCTTCAAGCTTTCGTGTTATTGCAGCCATTTCAGCTTTCATCGCAATAGAGACATCGAGTTGGTGGATTCCTACCCTAGACTGACCGGTAGAAGTGGAGGTAGAATAAGAAGAAGTCGGTCTGGTGCTCTCCCACTGTAGCGTTTGCTCCGCAAGATCGTCAAAGAACTGCCACGCTTCCTCGTTAGATTTGGATAGGAAGTGGCCCTGACAGATGGTTTCCAGCAACTGCTTCGTTGCTGGGTTCAGTCCCTCGTATAAGGTTTGGCAGAGCTGCCATTTCTCTATACCGTGGTGAGGACACTGAACAAGAAGGTCTTTGTATCGGTCAAAGCACTTCCAGAAGGGTTCAGAAGGAAGCTGGGAGAATTGGTTGATTTCATTTCGAATTCTTGCGGTCTTATGATTTGGATAGAATTTTTTCAGAAACGCTTTAACAAACTCGTCCCAGCTGGTGATTGAGTGGGAAGCGGTGCTATACAGCCATTTTTCAGCGAGATCGCATAAAGTGAACGGAATGACCCGTAGACGTATAGCATCGTCCGACAGCTGGGTTGTTTTCATCATGGCACAGACATTTTGAAATTTGTTGATGAAGATATAGACATCTTCAGATTCAAGCCCATGAAAACGTGGAAGCATGTTGATGAAATGGGGCTTAATTTCAAAGTTGTCCCCATTGGCCGGAGGAAGAGAAAGGCAGGTGGGAAGTGCAGAACGGGTGGGGTAGAAACGATCCTGGAGCGCAATTCGCTGCGGCGCTACAACTGGCGGAGGTGGTGGAAGATTGGTCTCCGTAGTAGGTGGAGCCAATCCAGCGGTGGTCAAAGAGATGTTCGGATTAAATCCCGACATCGTGGAAGAAGAGGTTGGTGAAGGTGAAGGTGAAGGTGAAGATGTATGAACAGAATTCCGGTCAACGTCGGAGTTGGCCGGCAAAGGAAGGAGTGAAAGAGGAGTGGACGGAGTATCGACTTCGGAGTCGATCGCGTAGTCGGTAGCGACTAACGTAACGCGGACTAGACGGGCGCTAGTGTCCCGAGTCCAAGCGGACATACACTAAACAAGTTTAGTATAGTCAAAGCGGAGAAGGTGAGGGTAAGAAAACGTCAATGGAGAGAGGCGATGGGTGGTGGGTGAAAATGGATTTGGCGACAAAAAGGGCAAGTTTTTATAAAAGTTTTTGATTTTTTTTTCCCTTTTTAGAAAGAGATTTACAGAAGTATGTACGGAAATACGGCTTAAGCAATCACAAACAAGATATGCACAATCACACCTAGATCTAGGGTAACCTAGGTCTACTAGACCTGCTCCTGAACTTGATTGTCGAAGTTAAACAGTGTCGAGAAACGGGCTTAACAATACACTAATCACGAGGCCAGGTAAGTGCAGAGATAAGGGGAGGTTGTCCAACGCTTTCGCGAAGTTCCTTAATTAAATAACCCTTTCTCTTTCGGCGGTTGCGCCTTTAACACTTTCCTAAACACCCCGTAAACAATATACGGTTAAGCGAGGTTCTAAACAAGGTTTATCTTCTCCTAATGAGCGCGAAGTCCTTAGGGCTGAAGTCTAGTATTTTTTAATTTACAATGGACAATGCATATGCTTTAGTGATTTTTTGGGGTCCTGGGAAGGGTGATGAAATCCCCACCCAATCTGAATTGGTTTCAAGCCCCTTAAGTCCGTATTAAAGAAATGCAAAGCAGTAACAAATCAACTGCAAACAATTTTTATTTGCGGCGCAAAGAATCCTGCACAAGAACAGTTTATTGGAAGGGGGAGAAGAGTTTGCGCAAAGAAGGCTGCAGAAAACACAATTCAGTGGAGTTCAGAGGAGTGGAGAGACGCAGAGGGGCTTACAGAGAGAAGATGGGAGCCCAAGGCCACCAAATGGCCGCGGATCCGCGGCCTAATCCCTCTATTGCCGCGGATCCGCGGCAGGAAGTGGATATTGGGGCTTCATTTTTCTGGCGTGGGCTCTGTTTGGTGTCCTCTGTTTGTCTGGATGTGTGGAATTCTGAGTTGCTCACTATATCTACTCCAGATTTTCACAGTAGACCGGATGCTTCGTTTTTGTCCGTCGCGGTGTAGCCGCGAAAATGTAGGTCTATCTTCCCACGTCTTTGGCACTGTACTTGAACTCCGTATTTTCAACGTCTTTGGCGTCGATCTTGAACTTCGTATTTCCTGCACACTTGCACAAAAACTAATCAAGAATAACAAGATGGTTTTTTTTTTTTTTTTTACAAAGTATATATTTTTTTGTTGTTTTTCGGTTGTTTTTATATTCACAAATTAACCCGAAATTACACAAGGAAATAAACTACCGTCTCCCCGGCAACGGCGCCATTTGATTGATAGGATACGTTCGTGTTCAAGTTCTAGTTTAAATACCGCAATCAAGACGGTTTCGCTTGTAGCTAGCCAGTTGAGTACGGGTCGTCCGCAGGGAGATGGGAATCTTTTTCTATGTGTTTTTCGACGAGTTAAGTCCGGTTGTTCAGATTTTGTTTGTAGTTATCTAAGTGTTAAGTTGATATTTAAAGAGAGCTTGTTAGGGTTAGGATTAGGTTAGTTTGAGTTAGGAGTCTCCACATCTTTCGTTGCCCCTCTTAATATCGGTGTTACGGTAATCGGCAACAACGGGGATTAGCACGACTAGGAAGGCCTTTGCGAGTATAAGCTAGGCTTTCCAACGCATAAGTCTTCCTTTTGGTGCTTGTCCGTCCGTTCTTGGCTCTTATCCATAACCTCCGGTTAATGCAACCACAACCGGTCTCACTACGGAATCACCGCTATCATGTAGGATAGGGTGCCGTAAGGAGCGGATTGTGGTTCAATTAACGGGAGTCGATTTAAGTTGTTAGGCAAGGAAAGAGTGAGAGAGATTTCCTTCTCTCAAACTTCCCTTATCCTACCCTAACAAGTATAAAACTACTCACACTTCATGATAGGAAAAACAAAACAAAACAAAAGAGGAAGATAGAAAGAGGGAGATTAGAAGAATACGACTAACTATTTGCGACCTCACCTTGGCGAGGATCGAGCGTAAGTATCATTGTCGTATGTAAGGATAAAGAAAAAAAAGAGAAGAAGAAACAACAAGGAAATAACAACAACTACTTAACGAATTTAAAGTTACAACAATTATAACAAAAGTAAGACAAGCATGATAATAAATTGATCTTCTTTATTTATCATTCCTCCCTCACAAAGCTCACTACAAGTTTAATGGAGAAGAGATGAGAAGAAGAAGAACAAGTGAACTAAATCCTAGAAAAAGAGAATACAAGAATGGACCCTTTCCTTCTCAAACTTCTGGGCTATTTATAGGCCAGAAAATGAAACCCTAGGGCAACCACCAGAACCCAAACAAAAAGACCAAAACACCCCCCAAAATTCTGCATGCTTGGCGCCTAAACGGCCGCGGATCCGCGGCCTGGACCCCACTTTGGCCGCGGATCCGCGGCCCTTTGGTGGAATTGGGACCTCCAACTTTTGGTGCTGGCCTGGTTCTCTGTGCCCTTTATTCTGGTATCTGTATTTTTTCATAATTTCTTCACGAATTTTCCAGAATTTCTGTTGAGGGAAAGGTGGACTTTTTGTCAAGATTTTGTCATGATTTGCCTCGAGCTCCGCGTAGATCTCTTGGATTTTGTGCTACCATTGAGCCTTGTGCATGAGAATGACATTGATTTGATCTTTTGTCTTCCTATTGATATCTGGCAACATACGGATGAAGAGCAGAGACCGTGTTTTTATCTGTGGTTGGCAGGAACCCGGATTTTTTTCGTGTTTTCCATAAATTTCACCGTTTTAGAACCGAGAACCTGTATTCTGCAATTGACTAGCAAACACGGCTCAAGAGTATCTACGGATATGCAAATGTGATAAAAATTGGGCGGTATGAAAATGCAAAAATCTGATATGAACAAATACCCCCAAACTTATCATTTGCTCGTCCCGAGCAAAGCCCATTTATTCACAAAAAATTTTCTTACCTCACTTTCGCAGGGAACGCGATTGCACTGAGCATGTGCAACAAGCCGTTAAACCTCTAGGTGTCCCTAGTAGGAGGTGTGTTGTCTCCTGAGGGTTTTCAGCGGATACTACCCACAAAATCCGGTCAAGTTGGTTTGTAAAAATGACTAAGTTTCAAACCCTAAAGTTTTGTTTTTAGAAAATAACAATTCTATAATTCTAAGTCCAGACTATCGAACCTTTATTTTTCACACCTCGCTTCTTATTTAACTACAGATTTTATATGTCTTTACGTGCAGTGCAAATAGTGTCGTGAAGTTCCAGAAGGATCGATTAAAGTCATCATGTCGCACAATAAAGCCCAGATAACAATTTGAAAAGGATCACATAAGTTTTATAAAGAGTTAAGCATTTTTCAAGTTTTGTTTTCCAGTAAGGTTTCAACTTCAGAATTTCTATCTTCCTTAACAGGAAACTAAGTCGTATTTTTCACTCCACCTTTTAACTTGTTTTCATTTCATACACACCTCTGTGAACGTGCAATAGTCTTTATCATAGAATAAAACCTTCATATCTCCGTTAAAAAATTTTTTAAAAGCCTATCTTTTATCAAGATTATTCTCATACAAAGAACCGTTAGGAATTTTAACTCGGAGAGAACACTTGCTTGACTTTGTTTTAAACTGGACTTTCTAGGCTTCTTAGCGAGCTTTGGGCCAATGCACCCTAACCAGTTGGTTTTAGGGCATTAGGTGTAGAAACACCCCAGCGGACTTAATTACTCAAGTTACCTAGGTCCAAAAACAAAAGACAGTTTATCGTGAAAATCAGATGATTTAATACGAACGGAGGTATAACCGGCAGTTCAAATATTTTTTTGGATAAAAGACGTGTTTGGTGGGTTTGGTGTGTAATCATTCCAATCAAGTTTTAGATGGATTATTTTTCCGACTTAGCTCCAATTACGGCATCAATAACATTCCTTCATATTCGCTTTACTTCATAAATTATTCTTGACATTACTTATTTCAGAACAAACCTATTTGATCCTCAGAAAATCATTTATCTGTTTAAAAGTTTAAACATGAAAGACTTGTCATCTAATTCCCAAAATCTTACGACACGTGTAGTGTGATGTAAAGACGTATATCAGGTATAGTTAACTTCAAAGGAGAGTTATCTTTCAGGTTTTCAAAATCCAAACATAAGATCTAGTTATTCCTATTTTTTCAAACAAAAACCGTCGAATGTTGAATCAGAGTTCTTCCACAAGCTAACTTGACAAAAAAAAATTTTATATTTTTTTAGAAAATTTTCAAATTTTTATGGATTTTATGGATATTAATATGCAGATGCAAAATATACATATGAATGCGAAGGTAAGAAATGCGTACCGAGCGTACCCCCAAACTTAAACTGGACAGTGTCCTCACTGTCATTGCATGAAGAGATCATTTGAAGGGTCAAAATTGTCGGTTAGCGATACACAAATTTTTATTTGTTTTTGTTTTTAAAGAAAAGAAAAAGAATATGCACAAATATATACAAAATGGTTTGTACATACCCCCAAACTTATTTGGAACAGTGTCCACTGTTCTTGGCTGGATAACCGAAGTTTGGAGGTAGGCAGAGGAAGATCATTCAGGGTAAACCGGCTCCTGTAAGAACAGGAGCTCCTCTGTTGGTTCGGCGCTAAGGTACGGTTTGCATCGGTGTCCGTTCACTTTGAAGAGTGAACCGTCCTTTGGATTTTCCAAATCCACAGCGCCGTGCGGATACACATTCCGCACAAAATACGGCCCTTTCCAACGAGATCTGAGCTTTCCAGGATGGAAATGAAGTCGGGTGTCGTAAAGCAGTACCTGCTGACCAGGTACGAAGGTTTTGCGCAAAAGGTGTTTATCGTGAAACACCTTCGTTCGATTCTTAACGACAACCGCGTTGTCGTAAGCCTCATCCCTAAGCTCGCTCAGTTCGTTCAACTGCAGCTTCCGATGGCTGCCCGCATCCTTAAAAGACAGATTCAGCTCCTTTATCGCCCAAAATGCGCGATGCTCGATTGCGACAGGAAGGTGGCAGGCTTTTCCGTACACAAGCCGATAGGGAGACATGCCAAGGTCGGTCTTATAAGCGGTTCTAAATGCCCAAAGGGCATCAGTGAGTTTCAGAGACCAATCCTTACGGTTCTTGGAAACCGTCTTCTCTAGTATCTGCTTGATTTGCCGATTTGAAACTTCTGCCTGCCCGCAGGTTTGGGGGTGGTAGGGCGTAGAAAGCTTATGATTAATGGAGTATTTCCGCATCAAGGCCTCAAAAGTCCTATTGCAGAAATGACTTCCATTGTCGCTAATGATCGCTCGGGGGTGCCCAAACCGTGAGAAAATGTTTTCTTTAAGGAACCTAACGACAACCTTGTTGTCGTTAGTCCGGCTGGGCACAGCCTCGACCCACTTAGAGACATAATCAACAGCTAGAAGGATGTACAAGTTCCCAAAAGAGCTGGGAAACGGCCCCATGAAGTCTATCCCCCAAACATCGAAAATCTCCACAACCAAGATCGGTTGGAGCGGCATCTCGTTCCTCCGGGATATCCGGCCCATGTGTTGGCACCGGGAGCAAGTCTTGCAATAGTCGTGAGCGTCTTTGAAAAGTTGTGGCCAGTAGAAACCACATTGCAAGATCTTCTCAGCTGTCTTTCTGGGCCCAAAATGCCCGCCACACGCTTGATCGTGGCAAAATGACAGCACACTCTTGAATTCATCGTCAGGGACACACCGACGAATAATCTGGTCGGGACAGTACTTGAACAAGTAGGGTTCATCCCAGTAAAAGTGTTTTACTTGGGATAAGAAGCGAAGTCTGTCCTGACTCGACCATTCAGTTAGTAGTAATCCCGTGGCCAAATAGTTCACAATATCTGCGAACCAGGGTTCGCACGATACTGTCAAGAGTTGTTCATCCGGGAAAACGTCGTTGATCGGAATTGGAAGCGAAGGCGAAGAAGGAAGTCGTGAGAGATGGTCGGCAACTACGTTTTCACATCCTCTTTTGTCCTTAATGACAAGGTCAAACTCTTGAAGCAAGAGGATCCAACGTATTAACCGAGATTTGGCATCTTTCTTCGCAAAAAGATGGCGCAGAGCTGAATGGTCCGTGTAGACAATGACTGGAGAGCCGATGAGGTAGGGCCTGAACTTTTCTAAAGCAAATACAACAGCTAAGAATTCCTTCTCAGTTGTTGTATAGTTGAGTTGGGCGTCGTTCAGGGTTCGGCTCGCGTAATAGATTACGTGCGGCATCTTGTTGATGTGCTGTCCAAGGACAGCACCGATGGCAAAGTCGGATGCATCGCACATAATCTCGAATGGGTGCGTCCAGTCAGGTGAAGAAAGAATGGGAGCAGAAGTGAGTGAGCGTTTCAGTGACTCGAATGCAGTCACACAGCTCGAGTTGAAGTCGAAAGGCGTGTCCTTGGCCAGCAAAAGCATCAAGGGCCTAGCAATCTTGCTAAAGTCCTTGATAAACCGTCTATAGAAACCGGCATGGCCAAGGAAGGCTCGGATATCTCTGACGCATCGGGGAGGAGGCAGATTGGAAATGACCTCAATCTTTGCTTTGTCAACCTCTATGCCATTTTGCGAGATGATATGTCCTAAGACAATACCTTCGCGCACCATGAAGTGGCATTTCTCCCAGTTCAAAGTGAGATTCTTGTCCTTACATCGGGTAAGGACAGCGTCAAGATGCAGCAAACACTCGTCAAATGAGTCGCCGAAGATGGAGAAGTCATCCATGAAAATCTCCAGAAATTTTTCCACCATGTCTGAGAAAATTCCCATCATACACCGCTGGAAGGTAGCGGGCGCATTGCATAACCCAAAGGGCATGCGTCGATATGCAAACGTGCCGAAAGGACAAGTGAAAGTGGTCTTGTCCTGGTCTTTTTCGGCGATGGGAATTTGATTATAGCCAGAGTAGCCATCAAGAAAATAATAGTACTCATGTCCGGCCAATCGTTCAAGCATCTGGTCAATAAAAGGTAGCGGAAAGTGGTCTTTCCGTGTTGCGGCGTTGAGTTTTCTGTAATCAATGCAAACTCGCCACCCAGTTTGGGTGCGAGTAGGGATTAACTCATTTGCCTCGTTGGTTATGACTGTGATGCCCGACTTCTTGGGGACAACGTGAATGGGGCTAACCCACTGGCTATCAGAGATAGGGTAAATGATACCACTATCTAGACATTTGACGATCTCCTTCTTCACAGCCTCCTTCATGACTGGATTAAGACGTCTTTGTGGATCCCGGGCTGGTTTGGCATCATCCATCAGATGAATGTGATGCTCAACGATGAGGGGACTAATCCCCTTGATGTCCGCCATGGACCAGCCAAAAGCTTGCCTGTTACTGTGCAAGACCGCGAGAAGGGCTTTCTCTTGCTCTGGAGCTAGAGAAGCCGAAATGATGACAGGGAGGGTCTCGTTCTCACCTAAGTAAGCATACTTAAGTTGAGACGGCAACGGCTTGAGTTCGAGCGTTGGAGGTGAAATGATGGAAGGCAAGACTGGTGCAAAGGTCTCGAACTCAAAGGACTCCAGCAAAGGTTCAAAGCGAGTGTAGGCAACCGAGTTGGATGGTTCAGGTAACTCATCCGGAAAGTCGAAAGATTCAAACTCGGGTTGTGCGCGGCTAAGATCGTTCGAAAACGTGAAACACTCGTAGTCGTTGTCGGGCGCAGAAACAGCAGCAGGTTCGAAGAGAAACGCACTAGTGGCGTCGAGATTATCGTGTTCAAACAGAAACTCCTCGAATTCACACTCTTCGGGGGTGATCTCCTGGATCGAGCAGACATCCAGTATATGAGCATTAGGTTCGGCGGGCTGATTCCCCAACCTAAAAATGTTGAGTTCAATCGTCATATTTCCAAAAGAGAGGTTCATTGAACCGTTGCGACAATTGATCACAGCATTTGAGGTTGCGAGAAATGGGCGACCGAGTATCACCGGAATTTGATTCCGGGGGTTAGCTACAGGCTGTGTATCTAATACAATGAAGTCAACGGGGAATATGAAGTCCCCGACTTTTATTAACACATCCTCTAGCTCACCCCTAGGGTGGGTGATCGATCGGTCGGCCATTTGGAGAGTGCAGTGTGTGGGTTTCAACTCTCCGACGCCTAATTGCTCGTATACTGAATATGGAAGCAAGTTAACACTGGCACCAAGATCTAATAGTGCGCGGTTGATGTTCTTATCCCCAATAGTAATTGAAATCGTAGGACAGCCAGGGTCCTTCCGTTTTTGTGGTAAAGATTGGGTAAGGGCATCACTCACAGCACTAGCCAAGAAAACTTTCTTGGGTACCTGAGACTTCCTCTTTTTCGTGCACAAGTCCTTTAAGATTTTTGCGTAAGATGGGACTTGTTGGACAGCATCTAAAAGAGGAATGTTAATGTTAACTTGCTTGAATAACTCCAAAATCTTCTCCATTTATGGATTTTGTTTGTTAGACCTCAACCGGTTTGGAAATGGAACATTTTGAAAATTGGTTGAGTCTAATGCTGGAGGAGGAGATTTTGGAGTTGGAACGGATCCCAGAATAGGTGTTTTCGTGGAGTGAGAAGTGGGTCCGTTCAGAGCAGAAGAACAAGAGGGAGAGCCTTGTGAAGAACGGAGAATAGGCTCGGAAGACGAAGAAGAAGAAGGAGAAGAAGAAGAAGAAGAAGCAGCGGCCGGGGAATCATCGTTGATCCGTTTGCCAATGTTGTTTTGCAGCATCCTCCCCGATCTCAGTGTGGTCACGGCACTCACATTATGGTTTTGTTGTTCAAGAGCAACATGTGCATTATGTGGGTGACCGGGATTTGGAAGTGGCTGGGACGGGAGCTTCCCCTTCTCTCGCTCGCTCAAGGCCGCGTTCAGCTGTGCAATCTGGGCCTCGATGGTCTTGATGCTTTGCCCGTGTGCGGCAGTGTGTTGCACTAAAGATTGAATCGAAGACTGGATGTTGGCGGTGGATTGAGTCGATTGTTTAACAAATGCCTCCAGACTTCGCTCGAGCGAGGAAACCTTATCGTTGTTCGACGGAATAAAGTTGTTTGGTGGAAAAGAGTTGTTGGGTGCAAAGTTGTTCGTCTGGTTTTGGTAAGGTTGGGGTTGGAAGGGCTGCTGATACTGAGTTTGTTGTTGCGCTTGTTGTTGCAGCGGAGGGGCCCTTTGGAAATTGTTGCCCTGGAATTGATTCTGATTCTGATTCCAGGCGAAATTGGGGTGGTTCCTCCAACCGGGATTGTAGGTGGAAGAGTATGGATCATTCCTCGGTCTTTGCTGGAAGGCAGCATTAACCTGATCATGTCCTTGCGAGGGTGGATTGTAAGGACACTCTTCGGTCAAGTGGGAAGGATCGGAACAACAAGCGCAGATGGTACGAAGGGGGAGAACAGGTGTGGGGGCAGGAGCAGAAAATTTGCTCTCTATCGCTTCAAGCTTTCGTGTTATTGCAGCCATTTCAGCTTTCATCGCAATAGAGACATCGAGTTGGTGGATTCCTACCCTAGACTGACCGGTAGAAGTGGAGGTAGAAGAAGAAGAAGTCGGTCTGGTGCTCTCCCACTGTAGTGTTTGCTCCGCAAGATCGTCAAAGAACTGCCACGCTTCCTCGTCAGATTTGGATAGGAAGTGGCCCTGACAGATGGTTTCCAGCAACTGCTTCGTTGCTGGGTTCAGTCCCTCGTATAAGGTTTGGCAGAGCTGCCATTTCTCTATACCGTGGTGAGGACACTGAACAAGAAGGTCTTTGTATCGGTCAAAGCACTTCCAGAAGGGTTCAGAAGGAAGCTGGGAGAATTGGTTGATTTCATTTCGAATTCTTGCGGTCTTATGATTTGGATAGAATTTTTTCAGAAACGCTTTAACAAACTCGTCCCAGCTGGTGATTGAGTGGGAAGCGGTGCTATACAGCCATTTTTCAGTGAGATCGCATAAAGTGAACGGAATGACCCGTAGACGTATAGCATCGTCCGACAGCTGGGTTGTTTTCATCATGGCACAGACATTTTGAAATTTGTTGATGAAGATATAGGCATCTTCAGATTCAAGCCCATGAAAACGTGGAAGCATGTTGATGAAATGGGGCTTAATTTCAAAGTTGTCCCCATTGGCCGGAGGAAGAGAAAGGCAGGTGGGAAGTGCAGAACGGGTGGGGTAGAAACGATCCTGGAGCGCAATTCGCTGCGGCGCTACAACAGGCGGAGGTGGTGGAAGATTGGTCTCCGTAGGAGGTGGAGCCAATCCAGCGGTGGTCAAAGAGATGTTCGGATTAAATCCCGACATCGTGGAAGAAGAGGTTGGTGAAGGTGAAGGTGAAGGTGAAGATATATGAACAGAATTCCGGTCAACGTCGGAGTTGGCCGGCAAAGGAAGGGGTGAAAGAGGAGTGGACGGAGTATCGACTTCGGAGTCGATCGCGTAGTCGGTAGCGACTAACGTAACGCGGACTAGACGGGCGCTAGTGTCCCGAGTCCAAGCGGACATACACTAAACAAGTTTAGTATAGTCAAAGCGGAGAAGGTGAGGGTAAGAAAACGTCAATGGAGAGAGGCGATGGGTGGTGGGTGAAAATGGATTTGGCGACAAAAAGGGCAAGTTTTTATAAAAGTTTTTGATTTTTTTTTTCCCTTTTTAGAAAGAGATTTACAGAAGTATGTACGGAAATACGGCTTAAGCAATCACAAACAAGATATGCACAATCACACCTAGATCTAGGATAACCTAGGTCTACTAGACCTGCTCCTGAACTTGATTGTCGAAGTTAAACAGTGTCGAGAAACGGGCTTAACAATACACTGATCACGAGGCCAGGTAAGTGCAGAGATAAGGGGAGGTTGTCCAACGCTTTCGCGAAGTTCCTTAATTAAATAACCCTTTCTCTTTCGGCGGTTGCGCCTTTAACACTTTCCTAGACACCCCGTAAACAATATACGGTTAAGCGAGGTTCTAAACAAGGTTTATCTTCTCCTAATGAGCGCGAAGTCCTTAGGGCTGAAGTCTAGTATTTTTTAATTTACAATGGACAATGCATATGCTTTAGTGATTTTTTGGGGTCCTGGGAAGGGTGATGAAATCCCCACCCAATCTGGATTGGTTTCAAGCCCCTTAAGTCCGTATTAAAGAAATGCAAAGCAGTAACAAATCAACTGCAAACAATTTTTATTTGCGGCGCAAAGAATCCTGCACAAGAACAGTTTATTGGAAGGGGGAGAAGAGTTTGCGCAAAGAAGGCTGCAGAAAACACAATTCAGTGGAGTTCAGAGGAGTGGAGAGACGCAGAGGGACTTACAGAGAGAAGATGGGAGCCCAAGGCCACCAAATGGCCGCGGATCCGCGGCCTAATCCCTCTATTGCCGCGGATCCGCGGCAGGAAGTGGATATTGGGGCTTCATTTTTCTGGCGTGGGCTCTGTTTGGTGTCCTCTGTTTGTCTGGATGTGTGGAATTCTGAGTTGCTCACTATATCTACTCCAGATTTTCACAATAGACCGGATGCTTCGTTTTTGTCCGTCGCGGTGTAGCCGCGAAAATGTGGGTCTATCTTCCCACGTCTTTGGCACTGTACTTGAACTCCGTATTTTCAACGTCTTTGGCGTCGATCTTGAACTTCGTATTTCCTGCACACTTGCACAAAAACTAATCAAGAATAACAAGATGGTTTTTTTTTTTTTTTTACAAAGTATATATTTTTTTTGTTGTTTTTCGGTTGTTTTTATATTCACAAATTAACCCGAAATTACACAAGGAAATAAACTACCGTCTCCCCGGCAACGGCGCCATTTGATTGATAGGATACGTTCGTGTTCAAGTTCTAGTTTAAATACCGCAATCAAGACGGTTTCGCTTGTAGCTAGCCGGTTGAGTACGGGTCGTCCGCAGGGAGATGGGAATCTTTTTCTATGTGTTTTTCGACGAGTTAAGTCCGGTTGTTCAGATTTTGTTTGTAGTTATCTAAGTGTTAAGTTGATATTTAAAGAGAGCTTGTTAGGGTTAGGATTAGGTTAGTTTGAGTTAGGAGTCTCCACATCTTTCGTTGCCCCTCTTAATATCGGTGTTACGGTAATCGGCAACAACGGGGATTAGCACGACTAGGAGGGCCTTTGCGAGTATAAGCTAGGCTTTCCAACGCATAAGTCTTCCTTTTGGTGCTTGTCCGTCCGTTCTTGGCTCTTATCCATAACCTCCGGTTAATTCAACCACAACCGGTCTCACTACGGAATCACCGCTATCATGTAGGATAGGGTGCCGTAAGGAGCGGATTGTGGTTCAATTAACGGGAGTCGATTTAAGTTGTTGGGCAAGGAAAGAGTGAGAGAGATTTCCTTCTCTCAAACTTCCCTTATCCTACCCTAACAAGTATAAAACTACTCACACTTCATGATAGGAAAAACAAAACAAAACAAAAGAGGAAGATAGAAAGAGGGAGATTAGAAGAATACGACTAACTATTTGCGACCTCACCTTGGCGAGGATCGAGCGTAAGTATCATTGTCGTATGTAAGGATAAAGAAAAAAAAGAGAAGAAGAAACAACAAGGAAATAACAACAACTACTTAACGAATTTAAAGTTAAAACAATTATAACAAAAGTAAGACAAGCATGATAATAAATTGATCTTCTTTATTTATCATTCCTCCCTCACAAAGCTCACTACAAGTTTAATGGAGAAGAGATGAGTAGAAGAAGAACAAGTGAACTAAATCCTAGAAAAAGAGAATACAAGAATGGACCCTTTCCTTCTCAAACTTCTGGGCTATTTATAGGCCAGAAAATGAAACCCTAGGGCAACCACCAGAACCCAAACAAAAAGACCAAAACACCCCCTAAAATTCTGCATGCTTGGCGCCTAAACGGCCGCGGATCCGCGGCCTGGACCCCACTTTGGCCGCGGATCCGCGGCCCTTTGGTGGAATTGGGACCTCCAACTTTTGGTGCTGGCCTGGTTCTCTGTGCCCTTTATTCTGGTATCTGTATTTTTTCATAATTTCTTCACGAATTTTCCAGAATTTCTGTTGAGGGAAAGGTGGACTTTTTGTCAAGATTTTGTCATGATTTGCCTCGAGCTCCGCGTAGATCTCTTGGATTTTGTGCTACCATTGAGCCTTGTGCATGAGAATGACATTGATTTGATCTTTTGTCTTCCTATTGATATCTGGCAACATACGGATGAAGAGCAGAGACCGTGTTTTTATCTGTGGTTGGCAGGAACCCGGATTTTTTTCGTGTTTTCCATAAATTTCACCGTTTTAGAACCGAGAACCTGTATCCTGCAATTGACTAGCAAACATGGCTCAAGAGTATCTACGGATATGCAAATGTGATAAAAATTGGGCGGTATGAAAATGCAAAAATCTGATATGAACACCAGGCTATCCCCCACAACCGATCCGCAACATCACAGCAATACACAGAACATCAACGTGAAAGTCACGTTCGCAAATCCGTCTAACCGGGCTATAGCAGTTAGACAGAATTTACCGATCAAGTGACATTCACGGTCTCAGATATAATGTAAATACTATGAACTAATGTGTTTAAAATATCCGATTGAATAAATTTTATCAAGTGGGCCCCTAAGTACTACTGTAGCACATCAAGAAATTCTGGGCCCAAAATTAATATTCCAAAACCCCTATTTTTAACCCAGAAGCATTCTGTAAAATTTTAGGGGACTGAACAGTCCAAGTCGCGGCGGAACCGCGGCCCAAGCATGGCTTTGGCCGCGAATCCGCGGTGGTTTGGACTGTTCACGAGCCCAAATTTTCACATAACTCTTAGAATGTCCTACACATCATTCTGAAACAACTTGAAAAATTTTTGAACTTCAAAAAATTTCGACAGAAACTGATGTGAAGAAAAATACGGTTTTTGGAAAATTGTTCGATCGGAAATGTAAAACACATTAGACAAAGCTAGACTATGTTAATGGCGAGTCTCTGATACCACTGTAAGTGCACGGCGGCGTCCCGGCCTCCATCCCGAGGCCAAATGCGGAAGCGATGGTTAACTTTAATTTTCTAAACCGGCACCACCGCGCACTAAAACCCGGATCGTGCCATTAACTAGTCCTAGCTAACTACAAGATGGGGAAGAGAGATATACCGAGTGATCCGAGTCCTCCGGTCTTCTCGCCGTCGTCCCGATCTCCCGCGGAATGTCCGGTCTCCACCTCCTCGCCGGAAGGGCACCACGTCGCCTGCTTCTTTTACGGGCTCCCGCCTCTATACCGAGGCAACTCGGGCATGAAGTTGGCGAGCCGACGTGCCCAAGGTTTGCAGTAGAATGGTGTGTAGAACTTGTGTCTCATTTTGGGGTAGTGGAGGTTGCCATTGGTGGAGGACAATGAAGTGAGCTTGTGGAGATTGAACTAGTGGGATTTTACAAAGCCAAAACAACCAAATTTCCACTCCCAAAAATCTGGACAGCCCCTTAGCCAATGTGGCCGGCCTTGGTCATTGAGAGGAGAGAATGAGAGTGTGGTCAAAAAGTCCAAGAGGGGGTAGATGTTAGTTATATGTATGCCCTAGAGGCCATTACTATACATAGGATGTATATTGTAGTGGATGCTTGGACATATATAGGGAGGACTTTCTTGCTCGACATGATAGTATGCTATCTGGTTGATCTTTACCTTAACGTGTACACTGATTGTCTCTCTGTTACATGTTGGTAAAGCCCTTAGGATGTGTACTTGACTACCTGGACTATGATGCGGATCATACTAGTGGGGACATGGTAGTCCATAAGTACATCCTTCAAAGTCCCTAGTCGTGGGTGTATCGAGACGGGGCATCGATATACCAGTGTAGACTAGCGTATACCTTCTCGACCCATACAGATGGGCGATGGATGATCCCATATCCATTGGTGTTTGACATCAGAGATGATACACGGGTGCTCAGTGGAGACTGGGTACACTGGACGGACTCGCCGAGAACTCCCAGATGGTATTATACCTTACGTCAGATGGCAGTTCTCTGGTGACACTGGTACAGAGTAGTCTGTTGACCCGAGATCGTCATAGAGTCTTGTATGGTTCCCACTGTGCTTTGATTTCCACCTTACCACGTCCAAGTGGGCGTGCAAAACGGTGGTTTTTGGGTACAGTCCCGAATCACATGGAGGCAATGAGCGATAAGAGGGGATTCGTCTCTCCCGGTATAGGGAGTTAATGTTGCGCTGTGTTCGATTGGCTGTAACCGAAAATCCCTGGCCAGGGTTGCTGAGATTTACTGGTAAGTGTTACCAGTAGTTTCTCAAACTGTTATAGACCTTATATCGACATGACTTATCGAGCTACTGGGGTCTGACGTTTACCACCCCTAGGCAAGATATGCGACATATCAGACGACGAGACCGGACTGTACGGTAAGTGTTACTGGTTGGATTCACAGGAGTATGAGCGGGCTTGCTCGTCGATCTTCTGATCGCTCAATACCCGGGTGGCCGTTACGTTTAGCAGACCGCTTGCGGCTTGTGGGTGCTTGATATGATCATCATCTGCTACCGGCGTATTGACGAGTCTTTAGAGTTCTACACAGAGGTTTCCTGGCTCAAGCGAAATGAAATAGGAGCGCATATGAGATATGTGCGGGACTGAGAATAATGCGTGTATGTGATACCGTATTTCATTCTCGCGATGAATGTGTCGAATGGTTGTATGCGATATAACCTAGTTATCGAATCAAGGATTGATTCGATAAATCGATACATTGTATACTAGTCGGTTGTGTGCGACATGACCGGATCATTGAATCAAGTGTTGATTTAATGCATAATTATATATTTGATATATTACTTTGCATTAACTAGTATTGGTTCACTTTAAATGGATTTTCTCACTTGAAGTTCACAAGTTGTATATGTGATATACTTTTGTGCACTTGATTGTATCAAGTTTGATGATACATGCTTACTTGAGTTTGTGTAAAGATTAAACCATGGTTATATGAGTGGTTAGGGTTTTGGTTTATTTACTTATTCTTTTATTTATTTATTTTGTTCATTTTGACAAAAGAAAATGATAAAGAGAAAATGGTGGCTTTCTTTGTTTGATATTGAAGCTTCATGAAGCTTTGACTAAGTCACCATTTTGTCTCATGCTTAACCCTAACCATTCCACTTAACCCTAGTTCATTCTCTACACTTGACCATGGTTGGATTATGATAAGTATTCATTTTATTTTCTTTTTGAAATATACTTATCATAACATTTTTCTTCTTCTTCTTCTTCAAGAAGAAGCTTGCCTCCATCAATGGCAACTTGAGAAAATGAGTGAGAAATCCAATTCTAAAGTGAACCCACTTCCTATTTCTTCATCCTCTACCACTTGCCAAGTAGTATAGGGTGTTTTCTTCACAAGTTTCATGACTTGGTGAAGTGGGAGCTTGATCTTGTGATGTCTCGACGTAGATCATCTTCGGCACGAAGCCGACGACCTTGCCCGCCCATTTCTCCGATGAAGCCGACGCTAGAGCCCGGGTTTCCATTTGGACAGCGAGGAGACTTCATTGCGGAGCTATGGAGGTGGAGGACCGGATCTACAAAGGTTGTATTTCCGTTCTTTTAGTTAAATTGTTAACTAGTTGCATGTGTTCGCCTATATATCTAGTTAACGATCCGTATTAGGGTTTCTCGGCACATATTAAATTTGAAATTGGCATGGTTGATGCCTTGTGAGATCTCATTTGTGTGCCTAGGAACCCTACAGTGGTATCAGAGCCTAGCTAGAGCCTTAGGCGAAGCGTTGACGGAGTTTGAAGTCCGATCGAACTAAAACCCTAACCCGAAAATGCTCTCTGGACTTTTTTCAAAAACTGCGTTTTTTCCAAATTAAAAATGCTTAAAAAATTAAGCAGGAAATTCTAAGAATTACGGTGCAAAAATTACCTAATGATCTGTCTAAAGCGCGGCGGATCCGCGGCATTAGCCGCCTATTGCGGCGGTTCCGCGCCCATTTAGTCTCTTCAGTCAACCATTTTTGCACAGTAACTTCTTTATTTAAATGCTGAGTTTTATGGGAATTTTTAATATTTATTCAAGAGTTGAATTTTCTGGGGTGTTTTGGGAGTTCGCAGATTCGATCGGATTATCAGACTTTGTCTATGTGGCTTTCCGGATATTTTGGAATATGTTAAAAAGTTCGACCGGATGAAAATACCCAACTTTTTCCCTGCCGGAAAATTTCCAAGTGTTGGATTTTTCCGAGGTTTAATAACGTTCTAAGTAGTGCAAGTAACGCGATGGTCCCTCTAGAAGACAACAAACCTTAACTCGATTATGTGACCGTCTTGAACTGCCCTTTGAACCTTCGGGTTTGGGGCAGTACGGCGTGCCACATGTGAGGCGTTGGCTTGACCCTTCTACGGCTGGACCGTTGGTACTGAGGCATGAACTGGATGTTTTTAAACTTATTTCATGTGTTGATCTGTATCGGGAAAACTTGGGTGTTTGGATGTTCGATCGGAAAGTTTAACATTTTCTATTTATCCGGAATGTGATACAATAATTGGAATTCACAAGTAGTTATGAGATAACCTAATGAATGTTATAAACATAGCAGTTTAGTCTCACTTGATCGGTTGCCACGGAATTTTGATGCGATCAAAAGTCCGTCGCAATCACGTAGCGTACGCAGATACTCGCCGGGTAAACTTAATAGACAGCCTCGCTCCATAGCCCCGACCAAGTGACTGTAGGAGAACCCCGTCGCCGAAAGCATCCGTTCGGGTGCTGGCGGTAGCGGTGTTCCGCCTTGGTGCACTTCGTCGACGGTATCAGGGGTGCGGCCGCCTACTGAAGTTTGCGACGAGCATTCGATCAGGATGTCGAGAATCTTGTTGAATTGCCCGACTTGATATTGAAAAGTGTTTTCGATTTTGAGACTAAAATGTAGGGTTTATAATTGTTAGGCATGCGATGTCTAAGGAATTCATTTGATTAGGCATGCGATGTCTATGGAGGTTGTGGATTCCAACTGTTGTAGTTTTACACTTTCTTTTCTGTGACCGTAAGTGTAATGTGTGATATCGCCGGTTTCGTTGCTATATGTCAACGACAATTAGGATGCGCATATTTACTTACGTTGATGACATGTGATGTTATGTGTTGCTGGATATGTTATATTGGATCGTCGTGTTTGAATAGCCGGGGGGGTTTTATGTGAGATGAGTGTTTTTCATTTTCATTCATGTAAAAACTTGGATGTAATATTCTTTTATTCGGGGCACTTCCAGGTTGCGGAAGATGTCACCTTTGTATATTATTTACTTTTCCGCACTAGGATAGACCCAAGGAGGAGGGCACAAGTAACCGGGTTCTAGGGTCCAGTGGGAGACCAACTCGAGGAGTCGAGTCCGGGTCTCCTAACTCTAGAATTGGTAGGGTTGCTTGCCGCTCTCGTAGGGGTCTAGGGGTGTGGGTTTGGCTATTCATCACGACCGTGGAATCCGTGTTTTATACTGGCTCGTATTGAAAACACGGGCGTCCTAGTATATCCAATATTTCATATGATTCTTCTGCTGCGATATCTGTGATGTGATCATGTGATATGTTTTGTGATGGATACTATATATAGTATATATGATATATTATATAGACGTTACTTATGTTTTGCACTCGCGCTAGCCCTGCCCCGCTCTGCCGTTAGTTACCTAACCTAACGGTGCACGAGGGGACATCGAGGCGAATGCGGATGGCATAAGTGTACGTCGTATTTATCTGTGATGTTTAGATACTTAAATGATGGGACTTCATTAATGTGATTAATGAAATAAAAGAAACCTAAGATGTTGTAGAATCGAATTTCAAAATAAAACAGGTAGCTACAGTTCTTGCTTTGCACAGCGGTATATATGATATATCCTGCACCTTATTCGATGAGGAAAGGACCGAGATCCCTTCACCGGGAGTGACTCCTTTAGCAATAACTGGCAGATGCTACACACTCGGTTTGTCTTTTGATTGCTTTTAAGAGTTTTTGCTTTGCACAGTGATATATGTGATATATCCTGCACCTCATTCGACGAGGAAAGGACCGACGATCCCTTCACCGGGAGTGACTCCTTTAGCAAAACTAGAAAAGCCTCAAAAACACTCCATTTTAAAATCATTTGATTCTACAACGATATCAAGTTCATTACGCAATAGGTTTTCAGAAAAACCTGTCGTAGCCCTCCGTCATTTCAAATAAGTAGTAGTTAGTATTCGTGCTGCGTTTGTTGGCCTTTGTCAAGGCGCAGTGTGCGGTAGCTAACTGGTGCTTATCTGCTTATGCATATGATGCAGATTGGATTAGGGTAGTCGTGCGACCTTGTTGGCCTTTGTCAAGGGCCGTGCGGGTGGGTTTAATTCAATCAGGAAATGACGGGTTGAACTTGACTAGCATCCTATGGTTTGTTGGCCTTTGTCAAGGTCATAGGAGGTTAGGGGCAAAATATTATCGGGAATTTCAAGTGTTGAAATTTGCAATGAGATTGCATACCTTCTATAAGATAGTTGGATCCCGATACCCGCTGCGAGTAATTGTTACTCCTGGGAGAGTTTTATACATTACAATTAGCCGATCAAGTAGGTGTCTAGAAAGGTGTTAACAAGATTACGCCTCTGGGAAAACGAGGTTTACATTAATTAGGTTCGTGCAAAAGCACGGGGGACCTCCCTCAAAGTACCGACACTGGCCTGGCTGAAAGATTGGCGAACTTGTAGTGTGTAATTAATCCCGGGTAGTCTTTCCTTTTAGGGTTTGAAGGAAGATTTGATGAAAAGCAGTGGGAGCCATCCTGATTAGATAAAATAATAACCAATCTGATCTTGCAAGAGCGCACGCTGAGTGTTTTCTTCTCTCTCTCTCCAGGTAGCGACCATGTCACGCCTTAATCAAGATAATAATACGGAATATTGACCGAACCCGCTTGTTATACTGAGCTGGGGAACGTTGGTCCCGCTCCAACTTATAATAGTTATAAGACAGAGCAGGAAATTGGGGATTACCAGAATTCCCGTGCCGCCCAAACGAAGATAGTGCATGCCGATGCATCATCTTCGGGTGTGTTCATTACAGAGAACTGTTTCTCAGTATCCTTTACGTCCTGGGTATGTGATACCAGATCAGGATCCCAGATATGTAATATATTACATAGGGCTACAGAAAGGTAAAGAACTGAGAACGGGTGATAAGTTTCATGAGGCAGAAAACGGGGCAAGTGTTGCAGCCAAGTCTGTTGGTCACTGTCACCCTGTATTCCAAATACATTGATTCTAAACGAATATTATTAGATACCGAATCTGATATACAAAATCATATCCATCTCTTTATTAGTAAAGAAATGATAAAATTTTGTATTGTTGGATAATGTTTTGAACATTTCCTATATCAAAAGTTGATCGGTTCAGGCACGTTATCTAAAAGCGTTGATGTTCTAAATCAAACTACAGTTCTTAGTATACAGAACATACACAAGAGGATGAGTTCAGAAATGAACGAATTTTTCTTGAGGTATTGTAGACTAGGTCATATCAATGCGACCTGACTAGCTGAAGTTACATTTAGATGCATATTTAAATCTGTTTGAATTTATATCTTATGAAACTTGCCAGTCATGTCACAAAGATATAATGACACCAGCTCTGTTTATTGGAAACAGAGAAAGAGTTAGTGAACTCTTGGGATGATACATGTTGATGTATGTAGGTCCCCTGTCTACATATGCCAGGACTGGTTCTTTGTACTTCATTACATTCTCTGATGATCTTTCGAGATTCAGACCTATGTTCCTGTTGAGACACAAGTCCGAACCTTTTGAGATATTCACAAAATATAAGTTAGAACTAGAGAACCAAAATACGGGTATAAGTATTATGTCCTTTGATAAGATCAAGGAGGAGAATACTTGAGCACGGAATTCCTGGACTATTCTAAAGGAGAATGAGATTCTCTCTCAGCATTACTCCTCCGTATACACCATAGCACGATGGTATATCGGGGCGGAGCAATCACACCCTATATGATAAGGTGTGCTCTATGATGAGTACTACTGAGCTACCTATTTCCTTTTTGGGAGTTATGCACTTGAGAAGCTGCATACCTATTGAATAGGGTTCAAATCAAATCAGTTGCCTACCACTTCATATGTGATATGGAAAGGGTAGAGCCCATCTCTTAAGCTAGTTAAGATTTGGGGTTGTCCGGCCTATGTCTGAAAAGCAAAATCCGGACAAGCTCGAGGCAAGGTCTGTAATGTAGAACTGGAAAGGTTCCAGCTATACAAACTACAGCAGATGATTTGATAAAACCAAAGGATTCAATAGTTACCAACGAACCTCAGCCTCTCCGCCGATCTAGTAGGGTTCTTCACCCACCTGAGAGATACTTCGGTTTCTCTATGACAGTGGGAGCAAGGATTGCATCATGAGATGATGACCCAACTAGTTTCGAGCTGGCCATCAGGAGTAAGACTCTGTAAGAATGGCTGGATGCTTAGCGATCTGAGATGGAATCCTTATACACCAACAAAGTATGGACTTTGGTTGCTATATCTGAAGGGTTAAATCCCCATCAGGAGCAAGTATATCTTGAGAAGATTACTTGGTGTACATGGAAGAGTTGAGACTTTCAAAGCTAGACTTGTTAAAGGTCTACATCATTGACCAGGTATGGATGATGATGAAACCTTTTCTAAGTAGCTATGCTTAAGTCCATCCAGATCCTACTTGCCACGGCTACATACCATGACTACGATATCTGGTGGTTGGGTGTCATGACATCTTTTCTAAATGATGTTTTAGAAGAGGGCGTCTATAAGTACACAGCCAGAGGGCTTCGTAGACAGTGGGAGCAGCGAAAACGTGTGCAAGATGTTTTATGTGATAAAGCAGGCATCGCGGAGTTGGAACATCTGTTTTGATGTAGTAGTCAAACAGTTTGACATCATCAAAATGGTAGATGAACCTTGTATATACAAAAAGGTAGTAGGGAGTATGGTGATGATCCTCGTAGAGTACGTAGATGACATACTCTTGATAGGGAAGGAGTTTCCTATACTACGCTCGGTCAATCTCCGCTTATCACAATGATTCTCCATAAAGGATCAAAGTGATACCTCCTAAATCTTGGGTTTGGATCTATGAGATAGATCTAATTGGATATTAGGATTCTCACTAGTTGTAGTGAGATGGTATCAATCGATCCTGGGAAGAATCACTGGAAGGGTTCCAGGGTGATAAGGACGACTGAAAGTCAGTCACAGGTATTGTCTTTACCCTCAGTAAAGGGACGGTATGTTGGAAGAGTTCCAAGCTAGATACCGTGGCATACTAGATGATAAAGGCTCGATACATCGCTACTTAAGATGCTACCAAAGAGGCAGTCTGGATGTATATTTGTTCATGAGATGAACTTAGTTCCTCCCATTGTGTGACAATGGAGTTGTGGCTTATGCCAAGGAACACCCGTCCCATCAGTGATCCAGACATATTCTAAGGCAGTGTCACCTGATCATGGAGATAGTTGATCTCCAGGGTGATCGAGGTTAGGAGAGTAGACTCAGAGGACAACACGGCGGATCCACTCACAAAGGCCTTTTACCAGAGAGAGACTTTTATGGGATGGTTGAGTATGAGATACTACAACCACTGCTGTCAGATGGCCCTAGTGCAAGTGGAAGATTGTTAGTTATATGTATGCCCTAGAGGCCATTACTATACATAGGATGTATATTGTAGTGGATGCTTGGACATATATAGGGAGGACTTTCTTGCTCGACATGATAGTATGCTATCTGGTTGATCTTTACCATAACGTGTACACTGATTGTCTCTCTGTTACATGTTGGTAAAGCCCTTAGGATGTGTACTTGACTACCTGGACTATGATGCGGATCATACTAGTGGGGACATGGTAGTCCATAAGTACATCCTTCAAAGTCCCTAGTCGTGGGTGTATCGAGACAGGGCATCGATATACCAGTATAGACTAGCGTATACCTTCTCGACCCATACAGATGGGCGATGGATGATCCCATATCCATTGGTGTTTGACATCAGAGATGATATACGGGTGCTCAGTGGAGACTGGGTACACTGGACGGACTCGCCGAGAACTCCCAGATGGTATTATACCTTACGTCAGATGGCAGTTCTCTGGTGACACTGGTACAGAGTAGTCTGTTAACCCGAGATCGTCATAGAGTCTTATGTGGTTCCCACTGTGCTTTGATTTCCACCTTACCACGTCCAAGAGGGCGTGCAAAACGGTGGTTTTTGGGTACAGTCCGGAATCACATGGAGGCAATGAGCGATAGGAGGGGATTCGTCTCTCCCGGTATAGGGAGTTGATGTTGCGCTGTGTTCGATTGGCTGTAACCGGAAATACCTGGCCAGGGTTGCTGAGATTTACTGGTAAGTGTTACCAGTAGTTTCTCAAACTGTTATAGACCTTATATCGACACGACTTATCGAGCTACTGGGGTCTGACATTTACCACCCTAGGCAAGATATGCGACATATCAGACGATGAGACCGGACTGTACGGTAAGTGTTACTGGTTGGATTCACAGGAGTATGAGCGGGCTTGCTCGTCGATCTTCTGATCGCTCAATACCCGGGTGGCCGTTACGTTTAGCAGACCGCTTGCGGCTTGTGGGTGCTTGATATGATCATCATCTTCTACCGGCGTATTGACGAGTCTTTACAGTCCTACACAGAGGTTTCCTGGCTCAAGCGAAACGAAAAAGGAGCGCATATGAGATATGTGCGGGACCGAGAATAATGCGTGTATGTGATACCGTATTTCATTCTCGCGATGAATGTGTCGAATAGTTGTATGCGATATAACCTAGTTATCGAATCAAGGATTGATTCGATAAATCGATACATTGTATACTAGTCGGTTGTGTGCGACATGACCGGATCATTGAATCAAGTGTTGATTTAATGATTTAATGCATAATTATATATTTGATATATTACTTTGCATTAACTAGTATTGGTTCACTTTAAATGGATTTTCTCACTTGAAGTTCACAAGTTGTATATGTGATATACTTTTGTGCACTTGATTGTATCATGTTTGATAATACATGCTTACTTGAGTTTGTGTAAAGATTAAACCATGGTTATATGAGTGGTTAGGGTTTTGGTTTATTTACTTATATTTTTATTTATTTCTTTTGTTCATTTTGACAAAAGAAAATGATAAAGAGAAAATGGTGGCTTTCTTTGTTTGATATTGAAGCTTCATGAAGCTTTGACTAAGTCACCATTTTGTCTCATGCTTAACCCTAACCATTCCACTTAACCCTAGTTCATTCTCTACACTTGACCATGGTTGGATTATGATAAGTATTCATTTTATTTTCTTTTTGAAATATACTTATCATAACATTTTTCTTCTTCTTCTTCTTCAAAAAGAAGCTTGCCTCCATCAATGGCAACTTGAGAAAATGAGTGAGAAATCCAATTCTAAAGTGAACCCACTTCCTATTTTTTCATCCTCTACCACTTGCCAAGTAGTATAGGGTGTTTTCTTCACAAGTTTCATGACTTGGTGAAGTGGGAGCTTGATCTTGTGATGTCTCGACGTAGATCATCTTCGGCACGAAGCCGATGACCTTGCCCGTCCATTTCTCCGATGAAGCCGACGCTAGAGCCCGGGTTTCCATTTGGACAGCGAGGAGACTTCATTGCGGAGCTATGGAGGTGGATGACCGGATCTACAAATGTTGTATTTCCGTTCTTTTAGTTAAATTGTTAACTAGTTGCATGTGTTTGCCTATATATCTAGTTAACGATCCGTATTAGGGTTTCTCGGCACATATTAAATTTGAAATTGGCATGGTTGATGCCTTGTGAGACCTCATTTGTGTGCCTAGGAACCCTACAGTAGATCAATAATCAAGAGAAAAAGGGTGATGATGAGGAATTATCATCACAACCACAACCACAACCACACTCATCAACAACCATGATGATAAAGAAAGTCAAACAATCATGATGTTATGAAGTCAAATGGTGGAGCAACAATCATGATGTCACAATAATATGCAAAGACCCCCTTCACAAATACTTATTTGCACAAATGCAAATAAGCCCTCCTCCACCAATTTTCGGCCAATGAAGGATACAAAGAAATATGGCCGAAACGGAAAGCAAACTGGCAACTCCAAAAAAACTGGTCCCGTAATAAACTACAGGAAAACCCCGATACTGTGTATACACACCCGCATCTGTATTCCGACCGAAATACAAATGCAATGAGACAAAATCTACACTGTACTATACTAGAATCCGGCTTAAACCAAAGCCGGCTAGTAATATCCGTTCGATCATGATCCGTGCAATACCGCACGTATCTGATCGAACCCTGCCATATCTCCATACGGCCTCTACAGCGTTTCGCCCGAAAACTTGAGCAACTGAATGTGGGGGACTCTAAAGACTCGTCAACACCTTGGTTGTGGATTTAACCACTAGCACGTCAGAGGTATAAGCCAATACGTAACGGGCTACCAGGTATTGACCAAAAGGGACGTCGATGAGCGAACTCATCCTGACACCCTACTGAGCCTATCAGTGACAATATCCGTACAGTCCGGTCCGTTCGTCTATGAGCATCGCATGGCGGGCCTAGGGGGTTGGTAAAAGTCAGACCCCCAAAAGCGGTACAAGTCGTGTCGAAGTGTAGCCCAGAACACCCTGAGATACTACTGGAATACCTACCAGTAAATCTCCTGCCTCGGCCGAGGGCTTTGTGTAATGGCTCTCCTAGACACAGCGCGACCTCACCCCCAATACCGGGAGAGACGAACCCCTGAAGATCCGCTCACTGCCTCCATATGGCTCGGGACTGTACCCAACTAAAACCTGTTTGCACGTCTCCTTTGAGCGTGGTAGGGTAGTAATCAAAGTACAGTGAGAACTCACACGAGACAAATGACGATCCTCAGGTCGATGAACTAACCTGTACACATGTCACCTGGGAACTGCTATCTGACGTCTGGTATAATCCCAACTAGCAGGTTCCCGGCGAGTCCTGTCCGGTGTACTTATAACCCAATGAGCACCTGTATACATCTTAGGTGAACCAACTGACACAAGTGACTTGTGAGACCGGCCACCGCCCTTCGTCGGGGTCTCGACTGTATACACTAGTCTACTCTGGAGTATCGATGCCCTGTCTCGAAACTCCCACGACTAGGGACCTTTTAAGGATGTGCTTATAGACTACCAGCTCTCACTTATATGATCGCCCTCATACTGCTGGTGGTCAAGAAAGAATCCTAGGGGCTCTATCAACGTATAATAGCGACATGTCAGGTCACCTAAAGCAGTACACGATGATAAAGATAAACCAGATAGCATACTATCATCTTGAGTAAGACTGTCCTACTGGGATAGGTCCTCCCTCAATCATTGCAATCACGTGCCTGTGATCCAATAATTGACTCTGAGGGCACTATCTCGATACTCATAGACGAATGGACCGGACTGTATGTATATTGGCACTGTTAGGCTCAGTAGGGTTCCAGGATGGGTTCGCTCATCGGATTCCCTTGAGGTCAGTACATGGGCAGCCGTTACGCACTGCTAGTGCCGCTGACGTGCTTGTGGTTAAACCCACTGCCAGGGTACTGATGAGTCATTAGATTCCCCCATAGATAGTTTCCCTAGTTCGGGCGAAACGTTGTAGAGGCCGTATGGTTTTATGGCAGGGTTCGGAAAATGCACGTGCATTTATGCACGTGTCATATTTCGGACAGATAATACTGGTGGGATTTGGTTTAAGCCGGATTCAAGTATTATACTGTGTAGATATAATATTTTTGTCTCAGTTGAATTTGTATTCGGTCTTAATACAAATACGGGTATGTATGTACAGTTACGGGGTTCTCCTGAAATTCATTTCGGGATCGCTTTTCGAAGTTGCCAGTTTTCTATCACCCGTCTTAAACATTCGGTTTAATACGGAATTATCTTTTCTTCATTTGTTATGGTTGTGGGTGAGTCATGAGGGTGAGTCATGAGTGTGAGCTTCTAGAATTGGTGACTAGGTTAGTGAGGTGTTATATGACTCATTGTTTGCATTTAATACCTAATGCTTAGGATATTTTTAGATGTGATAAGCATTGCTAATGGTCACCCTTGCTCCTACACTCACCACCCCACTCTATTTCAGCCTCTTGATGGCCGAGCACTATTTTGTGGGAGAAAATGTTGATTGATTAAAAAGATATGCTCATTTCTCATATCTTGATTAAAGGGAACTTCATTAACCGTTCGTCTATGGTTTTGGATGAAACGAGACAAAATATTCTACTCATTCTCTACATCAATCTTGGACATGTCGGCTAGCAAACTTCATGTCCGAGTTGCCTCGGTTCAGAGGCGAGAGCTCGTATAAAGATCCGTTGACGTGGTGCCACCTGGACGAGAAGACCGGAGATCGAGCGAGATCGCAGATGCCGCAAAGGAGCGTGGGATGATGGCTAAAGACCGAAGGACTCGGATCGTTCGGTATAGCCTTTCTACCTCTTTACAGTTTGTTAGTTTAGCTTTAATGGCAAGATCCGGGTTATAGTATGCGATAGCGCCGGTTATAAAAGTTTTTGTTCCACGTTTGGCGTCAGATTGATGGCTGGGGCGCTACCGTAGACTTACAGTAACGTCAGACCCCAATAACTTGATAAGTCATGCCGATGTAAGACTTATAACGGTACGAGAAACTACTGATAACACTTACCAGTAAATCTCATCAACAGCCCTGGCCAGAGACTTCCAGTTATAGCCAATCGAGCATAGCGCAACATCAACTCCCAATACCGGGTGAGACGAAACCCCTCCTATCGCTCATTACCTCCATATGACTTGGAACTGTATCCAAAATCCACCTGTTTGCACTTCTCCTTTGAGCCATGGTAGGGAGGAAATCAAAGCACGGTGGGAACCCCACAAGACTCTATGACGATCTCGGATCTACAGACTAATCTGTACCGGTGTCACCAGAGAACTGCTATCTGACGATAGATATGGTACCATCTAGGAGTTCTCGACGAGTCATGTTCAGTGTACCCATTCTCTAATGAGCACATGTGTACAATCTTTCATGTCAAACACCAATGGATATGGGATCAACCATCGCCCCATACAGGGTCAAGAAACGTACACACTAGTCTACTCTGGAATATCGATACCCTGTTTCGATATTCTCTCGACTAGGACAATTGAAGGATGTGCTTATGGACTATCCAGGTCCCAGTAGTATGATCCGCATCATAGTCCTGATAGTCAAGCCAATATCCTAAGGGCTTTATCAACATGTATATGAAAGATGGTATAATAATACCAGTGAACATGTTAAGATAAAGGCACCCAGATAGCATGCTATCATGTCGAGCAAGAAAGTCCTCCATATATATGTCCAAATATCCACTATATCATACAATAATGGCCTCTATGGCATACATATCACTAACAGCGGGGACTTTTTAGTAAAAACCCCATAATTTTTTAAATTTTGGCTAGATTGATAGAAACGTCGTAACCTTCGCCCCGGAAATTGGAAATACACCCTTTCTAAAAGCTGCGCTTGACCCCTCAACTTTAATTTATTCCACAAATAAATTTCATCTACATATTTAATAATAAATATCTTTTTTCTCTCTTTCTTATTTCATTTAAATATGGTAATTAGATCAGTGTGTGTGTGTTGATAATTTGAATAGAGGATATAACGGATTGTTTTATCATAGTTATAAGTAGGGTTGTTAAACGAGACAAACGAGCCGAGTTTTAGGTTGTTCGGCTTGGCTCGTTTATTTAAACGAGCACAAAAAAATTGTTCAAGTTCAGCTTATTTATTTTTCGAACAAACCCGAGCGAGCTTTCACAAACCCCTCAGCTCATTTGTGGAGGAATATAAGAACATAATTTTTATCAACTAATCTTAGGCAAATTCTCAAATTCGATTCTTAATAAGTCAAATGATTGTCTAAATTTGCGCAAGTACTTATATTTGTTGTTTATAACTGAACCTAATCAATTATAAGGTTTTCGATCAACAAGCACATGTAGTGTTTTTGCCAATAAATTACTGAAAAGGGCTATAAGTGTCACACATGAGAAACTACAAGGTTGTTTTGTGCAATTAACCCTAAAAACATCCCTACTAAAAGTTATACACTACTTCGTGCCCATTAAATACACATCCCCCAAAGCTGTAATGTGGAGCAGAATCAAGGTCAATGTTTTTTGCATTTTTCCAAAAAATTTAACCTCCGCCCCTTGGTTTTAAAGAAAATTTACATTTGGCCCCTTCTGAGTTCATCAATATACACGGCTAAAAATTTGGAAAATTTAATTTTGCTTCTTATTTTTTACTGTAATTTTCATTCGGTCCTTTTGTAGTGTATCTTTTGGCCCTTTTGAAATTATCTATACAGAGTTAAAAGACCGAAAATTTCATTTCAGTTTTTCGTGTTTTCTTCTTTTCGCTTCAAATTAAATTAAGTTTAGAAGCACTATTTTAACCGATGTATATTTTGAAGTTGTATGAAATTGCGGTCAAATAGTAACTCAAAAGTTATAAACTGAAAACTTCATTTTAGTTTTCCCAAATACCCTCAAGTTATAAAAGGCATATTTTATTGTCCTTTCTAACATTATGGCCTCTCGAAAAAGTTCATATATTGTGAAACTAACTTTTTTCAACAGCTGTAATTATTAATATGTGATGTTATTTTTCATTCTTGAATTCGTTGTACTGCGCAGTAAACCCTTTTTTTTAAGCCGCAACGCTGGAGGGTGATTCGATGGCAGGTTTGATTCCCCTTGGGCTTATCCAATGCCCCAGAGGTAAAATTAAAGCATCCTCCCGGACACCCAAGCCTCGGGACAAAAGAGATTAGGGATAGGTAAGATTTTATGAATAAATGTAGTATTTTCAATACAACCTATTTATAATCATTATTTGTGGAGATGAATATCAATGTACTCCTTTTATTAGATAACATATATGTTCACACAACCCCATGCATTTGCCCTTGCACGGGACCACTTGCTGGTTGTATTTAAAACTGCCTGCTTCCCGCTCATGAATAGCATGCATTATTATTGTAGCTTCGGGGCCAGTGAAAAAGACATAACAATACAAAAATGTCTATTTGATCCTCATTATCAATTTAAATAGGTTTTATTCTTGTCTCTCTCTTTTCAATATCTCGTACCCCTCAATCAACATGCACAGTCATTGTGTAAAAAATTGTTCATTGGCAATATATTACACTCCTCGTGCTCCTCTGCCCTCATTATCAATTTAAATAGGGTATTTTTTTTATATATAAAAAGTAATAACA
Organism: Agapanthus africanus; assembly: GCA_030015575.1. Taxonomy (NCBI): domain Eukaryota; kingdom Viridiplantae; phylum Streptophyta; class Magnoliopsida; order Asparagales; family Amaryllidaceae; genus Agapanthus; species Agapanthus africanus. The sequence continues at coordinate 210,570,280 of JASDDO010000026.1, read as the reverse complement.
TATCACCCTCGAATAACTTGCACGATCATTGTATCGAAAATTGCCCATGGGCATATTATATTAAACATCCCATGCCCCACGTTATCATATTAAATAATTTCTTTCTTTAAATATCCTACACTCAAATCTTTGATATCTCGGTTTTATAATCGCTAAAACTTCGTATCTTCATATTCAGCTCCAATAATTAAACATTGATTAGTCAAGTACAATGCACAATCAGTTCTTTGGGCTTTGCTCGAGTGCATCAACAAGGACATTGACTGCTCAACTTCCATCCCCAATCAGTATTGCATTCTATCGAACACGGACATGGTCCTTCCGCGCATTAAAATGCTTCATCATGCAGTAGAATCACTCGGGCGAAAATTTTATCTAAAATCTTACACAAATAGCAGGAATTTTGGACGTTTGTTTACATTTGAGGAATCAAAAACTTCTTAATTAATTAAAAGATGTTATATGTCCAGGACTTCAGTCAATCTCTAAAAAAATTAATGCGAATTAACCCTTTTTATAGATTGCGTTAAACTAATTAACATGAGTTTTGACATTATAAAATCGATCAAAATGCTTGAAATTGCAATAATGAACCAATATATATAGTCCTTCAACCATTGAGATGACTAGGAATTAAACATGGACGGAGGCAGAAATCAATGAAAGAGGATGGACGAACAAAAGAGATTTTGAGAGATTGTAGAGAGGGTATGGAAGGCAAAAGGCCAACCAAGCAGGTGGGGTAACTTTTCATGATTGAATTCTAAATTTCACATGCAAAATTAATGAAATCATACCAGAACGTATCGAATTTTTCTTTTGTATTAATGATATTTTGAAAATATTGGATAACGATGCTATTATCCAGCCGAGCTTGTTGTTGAGATGTGTGGAGTAAAATAGTCTTACGTTGATAAAATTATGAGAAGTACATGGTATAAAACATAAGATAGGCCAAAACTCCATAAGACTTGAGTCTTATTGGATGGAGCCCGTCTATGTTAAAAGCTCATATGCACTCATATAAATATAAATTGTGTTGCCCCCTCGTTCGTGTACATTTAAATTTAATATGGCATCATAACATATATGAGAGAGCCGTACGTCTACCTGTCTCTGAAAGATTAGCCTCTGCATGTTGTTGTTAAAGGCCTATGTACACTCATATAAATATAAATATAAATTGTTTCGCCCACTCTATTAAGAATGCGGTTAAAATTTAGTACCGCGTTGGAAAAATTATGAGATGCATAGGAGAGAATATGGTTAACATTTAGTCTCACACTGGAAAAACCATGGGAAGCAATGGGTATAAAATGTTTATTGGATGGAGTCCTACTATATTGAAATCTCATGTGCATATCCATGTGTGGGCCCATGCGTTGTAGGTCAAAACCGAGTTTTAAATGGTGTCAGAATTGGATGGAGTCCCACTATATTAAAAGCTCATATGCATGCGGCCCTTGCATTGTGGGTCCAAATCGAGTTTTAAATGGTATCAGAGAGTTCAGGTGTATGTCCACGTAGCACATGAGGTTTCACCCATGGCATGTGAAGTTCTCTTTGTCCGCGTGTGTTGCATGTGAAAGTGAGTGTTGAGAATGTGGTTAATATTTAGCCCTACATTAGAAGATTATGGGATGCATATGGGGATATAAGATATAAGATGAAATAAACCTCCATAAGGCTTGAGTCTTCTGGATGAGTCCCCACTATATTAAAAGCTTATGTGTTGTGGATCCAAATTGAGTTTTACACTTACAAAGGATTTATATCCAAGCATGTTTGTTCGTTCATGAGATCGTCTCGTTTTGGAATCGAGCAGAACTCGAGCTAAGGTAAATGACTTGAACTGAACTTGAGTCTGCCAAGCCCAACCCGAAATGTACTTGAACTCGAATTGAACTCAAGCCGAGCCAAAAATAATTGAGCTGATCCCAACTTGTTCAAATACGGTCCGTTTACACCCTAGAAATAAATGTATTGCATAGAATTTTGTGGAGGGGGAAGGGCTTTGTTCGAGCCCACAAGTTCCCCTAACTCGTATTCCCTGGTGTGTCTGATATAATACATCCGGACAGTAAAGAGAAAGAGATGGAGAATTCGGGCATTTTTCAGACAGCTTAGTGGGGTTCATATATTTATTTATTTCTCTCAGGAGACATCACACATGGCAGCACACCGATTTTATTGGGGTGTGTGTGTGGTCGTGCGGGCGAGGGCTGCGTGGCTCGATTGATGGAGGTTCTTTGAGGATTAACCTCTCGACAACCACACGCATTATTTGATTTCTTCTGTCCATCAGCAAGCATTATTATATGGAACCACGACAGCCATGCACAATCATTGTGTCCTTTTGGCAATAAAATAAAATATAAAAAATAAAATAATAAAATAGATGAAAGCCATTGTATTTTATTTTTATATTTAATAATGGCAATCATTGTAGTTTTCGAGGTCCTTTCTCATTAATTATTCCATCTAGCAAGAAAATTCAAATTCTCCCAGTGGAAGAAAATAATTCTATTGCTAGACGCCAACGCACGGGGCGTGGGCGAGCGTTGAGCGGCGCCTTCAGGGGAGCGGCGCTCGCAGCTCGACCGCTTCCCGTTCGGGAGAGCTGTGAGATGGTTTCCACCGCTTGATTCGAGCGGTGGGATCGAAAAGGTGGGCCACTCCCTTTTTTTTAAAAAATAAATTCAATGTTTGCATTAAATTTCAGCAAATTTTTATTTTTTGGTAATTTAGATTTAAATCCGTGGTTACAGGACCATAATTTAGATTATCCAAACACCCCATAATTATAAAACCATGCTTTCACACCGTTTCAAAATATGCTTTGGTTAAAAAATCATAGTTCTGAACAGCCCTAAACCATCCAAAACATGCTAATTTTTTATAACTAATTATAAGATGCCAACATGGACTTTTTTGAACAACCCGTCACATCACTAACAGAGAATTGGTAAATAACATTTTTAGAGCGTGGATTTTGTCAAAGCAGTTTTAAAGAATTTTTTTTTTGTTAAAATTGCTTATCCACTTCCCATTGTGTAATACGAGTTAGGATTTAGCAAGAGAAAAAGTGTCTTAAACAATAAGATTTGTGCTTTAGTTTAATCTCGGATGTTGTGCTTTAGTTTAATCTCGGATGTTGGTGTATGGACGGTGGATAACCTGATTTGACAAAAAGTTTTAAAGAATGCATGCTTTGATCTGATCCATACACTAGTAAAATAGAGGGTTGCCCCTACGGATATTGGAATCCGTAGGGGCAGATTTAACCTGGCCCTACGGATTAATCCGTAGGGCTAAAAGGTTGCCCCTACGGGCACAGACGTCCAAGAATAAAAATATTAATTCTTAATTTGGTGTTTGCCCCTACGGAGCCGCAAACAAAGGACCTACGGGTATATCCGTAGGGGAAAGTAAATATCGATTTAACAAAAGCCCAGATCGATCGCCTACGCTCACTTTCTCTCTCTCTCTCTCGATCGCGCGCGAAAAAAATCCCCAAATCGCCACGCCGTCGTCGCCACCGTCGTTCTCTTCGTCGCCACCGCCGGTTTCGTCGCCACCGCAGTTCTCCTCGCCACCGCGGTTCAGGTCGTCGCCACCGCCGTTCAGGTCGTCGCCCCAGCCCCAGCAGCAGCCGTTCAGGTGAGTAAATCTCGAGGTAAATTAAAGAATTTTTGGATTATTTTGGGCTTAGGGTTCATGGCTGGGTCTGGGGTTGCGCGCGCGAGTTGGGGTTGGGCAGGGGTCGCGGTCGGGGTCGGGGTAGGGTTAGGGTTGGGGTTCGGCTGTTGCTGGGGTGGGGCTGGGGTTAGGGTTTGCCTTAGGGTTGGTGTTGGGGTTTAGCTGGCTGCGCTGGGGTTAGGGTTAGGTTGGGGCTGGGGCTGGGGCTGGGTTGGGGTTAAGTGGTGGGGAGTTGGAAAAAAACAAGAAAATGAAAGAGTAATGAATGCGAGAAATTAAGAATGAGAACAATTGCACAAAAGATTTGTTGACAAGAAAATGAGAGAGTAATGAATGTGAGAAATTAAGAATGAGAACAATTGCACAGAAAAAGCTATGCTTGACTAGGGGGGATGGTTCTATGTGCTTTCAGAGAGCAACTTGAGGTTAGGGTTAGGTGGATTGATGACAACAAAATACCATAATTTATAACTATATTACTCATATAATGTGTATGTCATGTGAAAGCTAGATGAAGGTCGAGGCAAGCACAATAAATTTGTTCGATGGGACAATGTCAATAGGAGCTCAATGCTATTTGGAAAAATAATAATTCAAAGACATAGTGGAGTTTCCGATTGGTGGCATGGACTAGTTTGATGTATGTAGTTGGTTTGATTTATGAAAAAATAGGGAGACAACATGCATGTATGCATATAGGTAACATCTGCCAATATGCCATATCCAGACCGCAATCTATTTTTGCCTATTGGCTAATATGAAAATATCGGCCCGCGTATATGACATAATCAAAGTTGTTAAATCTTGATACGGTTTGTGTTTCGTTTTTTTAATTTATCAGTTCTATCAATGTTGCGTATAACGCTTTATGATATCAGTATCCTACATTTGTAGTTTTAATTGTTGATTGTTATAAATGAATACCATTGCAATAATAGTTTTTGGTTGATAAATGCTATTGCAATGTAGGATGATTAGTTCTATCAATCTTGATCTCAATGGTTTAAAATCATGTTACACATACAACACGAATGCACAATAAACGCATAATTAGAGAGCGACTCGAGATATTCAGGTTAAAACCAATATATGATACTCGATGATAATATGAAACCTTCATATTCCCATCGATACTCATATATGAAACTAAAAGCGCCACTTAGTCCCCGTCCATCGGTTAACATACGTGCGATGCTCGTCGTGACCTAGAACTATACGAAGGTTGTTAAATATCGGAAAGTATAGCTCGATACTAACAACCGTCGTATAGTCTACGCGACGAGAAAATTCAATCGTATGGTAACCCATAGATTTGTCCCGTGTGGACAAGTTAAGAATGTATAAAGCAAACGCCTTCATTCACTTGTGTTTTCATCCGTTTCGAGATATTTCGTCGGTACCTTTCCGCTGGTTCTCCGTGTACAAAGATAGATTAGATGTTCATTTCAACGTTGTTTCACAACTTTGAAATGATTATCTATTTTATTACAGTGTACTCGGAGAACAGCGGGGAGGTGTTGCCGAAATTTACTCGAAACGGTTGAAAGCACAAGTGATGGGCGTTCGCTCTATACATTCTTAATGGGATAGAAGCCTACCCCCGACAGCCGGAACACACACATACAACAAGATTACACAACAAACGCATAATTAGAGAGCGATTCGAGATGTTCAGGTTAAAACCAATATATGATACTCGATGATATTATGAAACCTTCATATTCCCATCGATACTCGTATATGAAACTAAAAGCGCCACTTAGTCCCCGTCTATCGGTTAACATACGTGCGATGCTCGTCGTGACCTAGAACTATACGAAGGTTGTTAAATATCGGACATTATAGCTCGATACTAACAACCGTCGTATAGTCTACGCGACGAGAAAATTCAATCGTATGGTAACCCATAGATTTGTCCCGTGTGGGCAAGTTAAGAATGTATAAAGCAAACGCCTTCATTCACTTGTGTTTTCATCCGTTTCGAGATATTTCGTCGGTACCTTTTCGCTGGTTCTCCGTGTACAAAGATAGATTAGATGTTCATTTCAACGTTGTTTCACAGCTTTGAAATGATTATCTATTCTATTACAGTGTACTCGGAGAACAGCGGGGAGGTGCTGCCGAAATTTACTCGAAACGGTTGAAAGCACAAGTGATGGGCGTTCGCTCTATACATTCTTAATGGGATAGAAGCCTACTCCCGACAGCCGGAACACATACATACAAACGCATAATTAGAGAGCGATTCGAGATGTTCGGGTTAAAACCAATATATGATAATATGAAGCCTTCATATTCCCATCGATACTCATATATGAAACTAAAAGCGCCACTTAGTCCCCGTCTATCGGTTAACATAACGTGCGATAATTTATTCTTTTCAACGACAAACGCACACACAAAGCATATACACGGATTTTCTCCTTTGTCAGTAACTATCCCGTTCTTATATTTCTCAATATAGTCAGCATAACCTACAATTTATATGTTATTCAGTCTAACATGGCCCATGAGTACGTCAGAGTTAAGGACTGGATGTATGTGGATTGGAAACAACGTATGCAACCTAAGTTTGTCGCAGGAGTTGCTGCTTTCCTTGAATTTGCACGCGCACATAATAAGATCATAATAGAGAAGATTCTCTATCCGTGCGATAGATGTGGCAATAAGTACCGGCAGAAGGTAGAATTGGCAGAGCTTCATATTGTAAAACATAGGTTTACTAAAATTTATTCAAGTTGGAAATATCGTGGGGAAGGAGAAGAATGCAGTACTGCGGTAGAAGAAGAAGGAGAACACGATAATGCGGCAGGAGAAGAAGAATTCGGTAATATGGCAGGAGACGGAAATTTATTTCCATCAGAAGAAATGGAGGATATGGTAGAGGCTGCCTTAGGTGAATCTATTCGTACCGAAGATGACATTCCTTCCGGTCAAGGACCGCGTGCGGATAAATATGAAAATTTCATGAATGATGCTAGGAAACCAATTTATGAGAATGCGAAGTATTCCACCCTCTCATGGTTCGTCCAACTTTTCCAGATTAAGTGCCTAAATGGATGGAGCAACAAGTCATTCACAATGCTTCTTTCGTTCTTGAAAGATTCTATGCCTCCAAGAAATAATGTGCCCGAAAGCTGGTACGAAGCCCAGAAAATGATGTCTGATTTAGGTCTAAAGTGCGAGAAGATTCAAGCATGTCCTAAAAATTGCGTGTTGTACCGGAAAGAGAATTCAGATTTGAAAGAGTGTCCAACATGCGGAGAGGCCAGGTATAAGCCGAAAGATTCTGATAAGAAGCCTGATATACCTGTGAAGATAGCACGATATTTTCCCATAACACCGAGGCTACAGAGGCTATTCAGGTGCAAGAAAACAGCCGAGGCAATGATTTGGCATCACCGTGCTCCTCCAAGCGAAAATGGAAAAATGAGCCATCCAAGAGATTCACCGGCATGGAAGGATTTCGATAGGAGGCACGCAATATTCAGTAGCGATCCTCGCAATGTCTGGCTCGGACTGGCTACCGATGGCTTCTGCCCATTCAACTATATGGCTGGAAGTCATAGTACATGGCCCGTTGTAATGATAATTTATAATCTGTCGCCTTGGTTGGTTATGGACCAATCATACTTTATGATGCCTCTTCTTATCGACGGACCAAACTCACCGGGGAACAATATCGACGTCTATCTCCGACCTCTGATCGAGGAGCTGAAAACTTTGTTCATTGATGGTGTAGAGACGTATGATTCAAACACAAATACAACCTTCATACTGCGTGCGGCTTTAATGTGGACAATTAATGACTTTCCTGCGTATGGAATGCTATCAGGTTGGTCCGTACATGGTCACAAAGCATGTCCTCATTGCCATGAACACACAACATCAAAATTTTTGAATTTTAGCAGGAAGGTTTGTTATTGCGGCCATCGACGTTTTCTGCCTCCAGACCACCCCTATAGGTTAGACACGGTTCACTTTGATGGTCATCAGGAGCTTCTTGGAGCTCCATCCCCATTATCCGGAAAGGACGTGACTGCTAAATGGGATGGTTACAATAACGTGACCTTCGGGATGGATCCGACGAAACAGGTCAAACCACAATATTGGAACAAGTTAAGCATTTTCTTCGAGCTTCCGTACTGGTCTACAAATTCAGTGCGTCATTGTCTGGACGTCATGCATATAGAGAAGGGAGTATCAGAGCACATACTTAACTTGCTTCTGTGTAAAGACGGGAAATCGAAAGACAACATGAATGCTCAGATGGATCTACAAGAGTGGGGAATAAGAAGTGAATTGCACCCTAGACCGGTAGCGGGTAAACCGTGTTAGTTATATGTATGCCCTAGAGGCCATTACTATACATAGGATGTATATTGTGGTGGATGCTTGGACATATATAGGGAGGACTTTCTTGCTCGACATGATAGTATGCTATCTGGTTACTCTTTACCTTAACGTGTATACTGATTGTCTCTCTGATTACATGTTGGTAAAGCCCTTAGGATGTGTACTTGACTACCTCGACTATGATGCGGATCATACTAGTGGGGACATGGTAGTCCATAAGTACATCCTTCAAGGTCCCTAGTCGTGGGTGTATCGAGACGGGGCATCGATATACCAGAGTAGACTAGCGTATACCTTCTCGACCCATACAGATGGGCGATGGATGATCCCATATCCATTGGTGTTTGACATCAGGGATGATATACGGGTTCTCAGTAGAGACTGGGTACACTGGACGGACTCGCCGAGAACTCCCAGATGGTATTATACCTTACGTCAGATGGCAGTTCTCTAGTGACACTGGTACAGAGTAGTCTGTTGACCCGAGATCGTCATAGAGTCTTGTGTGGTTCCCACTGTGCTTTGATTTCCACCTTACCACGTCCAAGAGGGCGTGCAAAACGGTGGTTTTTGGGTACAGTCCTGAATCACATGGAGGCAATGAGCAATAGGAGGGGATTCGTCTCTTCCGGTATAGGGAGTTGATGTTGCGCTGTGTTCGATTGGCTATAACCGGAAATCCCTGGCCAGGGTTGCTGAGATTTACTGGTAAATGTTACCAGTAGTTTCTCGAATTGTTATAGACCTCATATCGACACGACTTATCGAGCTATTGGGGTCTGACGTTTACCGCCCCTAGGCAAGATATGCGACATATCAGACGACGAGACCGGACTGTACGGTAAGTGTTACTGGTTGGATTCACAGGAGTGTGAGCGGGTTTGCTCGTCGATCTTCTCATCGTTCAATACCCGGGTGGCCGTTACGTTTAGCAGACCGCTTGCGGCTTGTGGGTGTTTGATATGATCATCACCTGCTGCCGGTGTATTGACGAGTCTTTAGAGTCCTACACAGAGGTTTCTTGGCTCAAGCGAAACGAAATAGGAGCACATATGAGATATGTGCGGGACCGAGAATAATGCGTCTATGTGATACCGTATTCAATTCTCGCGATGAATGTGTCGAATGGTTGTATGCGATATAACCTAGTTATCGAATCGAGGATTGATTCGATAAATCGATACATTGGATATTAGTCGGTCATATGCGATATGACCGGATCGTTAAATCATGTGTTGATTTGATGATTTAATGCATAATTATATATTTGATATATATTACTTTGCATTAACTAGTATTGGTTCACTTAAATTGGATTTTCTCACTTGATGTACACAAGTTGTATATGTGATATACTTTTGTGCACTTGTTTGTATCATGTTTGATGATACATGCTAACTTGAGTATGTGTAAAGATTAAACCATGGTTGTGTAATGGTTAGGGTTTTCATTTTATTATTTATTTATTCATTTATTTACTTATTTCTTTTTGGCAAAAGAAAAGAAAATGGTGGCTTATTTTGTTTGATGTTGAAGCTTCATGAAGTTTTGACTAAGTGACCATTTTGTCTTCATGCTTAACCCTAACCATTCAAACTAACCATGATTTATTCTCTACACCTAACTATGGTTAGTATATGATAAGTATTCATATTATTTTCCTTTATCATAATACTTATCATATCATTATCATCTTCGTCTTCTTCTTCTTCATGAAGAAAGCTTTCTACCAACAATGGTGAAATGTGAAAATGAGTGAGAAATCCAATTCTAAAGTGAACCCACCTCCTATTTCTTCATCCTCTACCTCTTGCCAAGTAGTATAGGGTGTTATCTTCACAAGTTTCATGACTTGGTGAAGTGGGAGCTTGATCTTGTGATGCCTCGACGTAGATCATCTTCGGCATCGAAGTCGACGACCTAGCCCGCCCATTTCTCCGATGAAGCCGACGCTAGAGCCCGAGATCCGATGATCGTAGCGAGGGGACTTCATCACGGAGCTATGGAGGTGGAGGAACGGATCTACAAAGGTTGTATTTTCTGTGTACTCATAGTTAAGTTGTTAACTAGTTATCGTTTTCGCCTAAAATTCTAGTTAACGATCTAGTCTAGGGTTTCTCGGCACCGTAAAATTTAAAATTGGCATGGTTGATGCCTTGTGAGACCTCCTTAGTGTGCCTAGGAACCCTACAAACCGGGCAAGTTTGTACTTCCCAATGCCGCTTATCATATGTCACAACCGGAGAAGAAAAGATTCCTGCAGGTGTTGCATGATTTGAAAGTCCCCACAGGTTTCTCAGGATCATTCAGCAAGAAAATAAAAAATGTGAAGGGCAAGATCGATGGGCTGAAAAGTCATGATCACCATGTTATCGTGGAGCACCTTCTTCCATTAGCCCTCAGGACTTCTCTTCCCGACTTGGTTGGTCTAGTAATCAACGACCTATGTTGTTTTTTCAGGGAGTTGTGTGCTAAAACACTGGAGGTTGCGACACTGGATAAACTAGAAAATTCTTTTGCTTTGATACTTTGCAAGTTTGAGCGTATTTTCCCACCGTCATTTTTCGATATCATAATACACTTGACGGTTCATCTTGCAACTGAGGTGAAGTTAGCCGGACCAGTACAATATCGATGGATGTATCCCGTCGAGAGGTACGTGTAATTTTTCGTTTCGCGCAATTTATAAATTTATTGTTGTCATGTATGCCCGTATTTATTTATTCAACATATTCTCATTAGGTACCTCTACACTCTTAAGAAGTATATACGCAATAAAAATCGACCAGAGGGTTCTATCATGCAAGATTATCTTCTTGATGAAGCAACCACATTTTGTTCCCGCTATCTGGACGAGAACATTGAGACAAGGCTTAACCGACCACGAAGAATTCAAGACGGGCCATATGGTAAAGCCGAGTATAAGAGGGTAGACACTATGTTTATCAACAAGATATACCGGTTTCTTGCTTAATTTCGCATATCTTGAACAAATTAGAGAGTAAGTTCTTTTGGATTAATTGTTATATCTGTGTTTGTGTGTGTAGGAAATGACATAATATTAATGTCACAATTACTTGTCGAAAACAGAACTCATTTTAACGAGGTACGTGAGGGGCATCCTGATTGGAACGAAGAACGTTTGGAAAAATACCATCAGGATAATTTTTGTGATTGGGTCACAGATCATGTAAGTTATTCGAATAACATTTTATTGCTATCAGTTTTAATCTAAACTTGTATCGTTATGTATTTTGTCGTAAAATTTGTTTTGTTAGATCCACGATCCGAACTTGTCTGCATCATTTGAGAGTGATTCAAGATGTTTAGCTCAATTTCCTATTATGGAGGTTGCATATTACAAAGGATTTGGTGTCCTTGGATACAAATTCGAAGTTAAGGACATAGAAACATCTAGAACCACTCAGAATAGTGGGATTGCGACGGTAGGATCGGACGGTGTGATTTACTATGGGTACTTAAATTGTATACTCGACATCCACTATCCCGGACGATCAGAACCCTTTTATATATTCCAGTGTACTTGGTACGATCCGCGAACCGATACGGACAGGTGGAGAAGCAGTCTTGGGACTTGGAAAGACGAATATGGATTGACCAGTGTGAATACACTTCGATTTTACGGTCAGGACGATCCGTTTATCTTTCCGAACCAAGCGTTCCAAGTATACTACTCACAGTGTTTGAAGCATCCGGGGTGGAGTGTTGTATGCCGATAGAAACCTAGAGATGTCTACGATGTCCCAGAATACGAGGACAGCGATGAGGACGAAGAATAGAGAAGGCTTAAAGTGCTCCGACCGTCTGTTTCGAAGGACGGGTTGTCTTCGACCGATCATGAAGTTACGTGGGTTAGAAATGACATCGACGATGAAATCCAAGTAGATATGTATGATGCGCCCACGAAACGAAAAAGGTTATCAGTAATGTTATATTATTACTTCACATTTTACGCTCTAGATCATATATAGTCAATACTTTTAATGATTGTCTAATGCGTCCACGAACCGTTTATCTAGATTTGATGACGATGTCGGGAGCAGCGAGGGGCGGCAGGAGCTCCAGCCGCGGCAGAGGCAGAGGCAGAGCGGTTCTGCCGCCCGGAGAGCTCCGTAGGGAGCTTCAGAGGGCCGGTCTTGCACCCAGATCGGAGACCCCTTCGGATGCCTCCTTCCGTGTTGATTTGGCCACACCTCCAGGTATACTGCACGCATATCCATTTTGAATGTAATATTACAGATATTCATGCATGTTTATGTCAAAATTACTTATATTGTCAATGTTTGATTGTCTAGTTGTTGGTGATACGTCCACATCTGGGACAGAGGCCACTCCCGCTCCTCCAGGTATGTTTATATATCATATAGTGTATGTATATTGATTTAGAACGCTATATCATAAATACACACATTCCTTTTGCTCTTACTTAGCAATTTTTATTATTGTCTAGCTGTAGGTGGTGACACCACCGCACCTGCGGGTATGTTTATATATCCTATAGTGCATGCATATTGATTTAGAACGTTATATTATTGATCTACACATTCTTTTTGCAATTACTTATATAATCTATTTTTAATTGTCTAATTATAGGTGGTGCGGCCACACCTTCCACAGGGGCCACTCCTGCCGCTTCCATACCCTCCGCATCGTCTGCAGGTTAGTATGAATAAATTTAAAATATTTATTCATTTTACATATGCTCTATAGAATAAATATGAACTTCATGGAAATTTAGCGTCGATGTTTATTTTATAGTTGGAGGGGATGCGTCCGGGTCCGGGACCCCGGTTGTTCCTCACCGGAGGAACTATCGTCCCGCTCGTGCTGCTGCTCAGGCCCAGGCTCGTGCGCTAGTCACCGGAGGTATATATCACACTTGAATTTTTGTTTAACCTTGATTTCTTAATACAACTTTGTCTTATTATTGATTGTCTTGATATTTCGTGCAGACGCAGGCCCTCTCCATCCCCAGAGGGGGACTTGGGCCCGAATCAGTCCCATAGGCTGAGGCCTGTAGAGCTAGGGGGGAGGCAGCATTCCCCCTATTTTTTACCCTTGACTATCGCTATACCGGTCCTCATGCCGAGAGGTTCGGCCGGTATTTAGGGGACGAGAGCCGGATCGTGAAGAACTATCCACTTCACGTTGAGTGGGGCGAGCAGCACCAGCGCTCATTCGCCCTCTTCTTTGATCAGGCTCGGGTATGTATTAATATATATTTTCATTTGATCTATCCAATATATTTATTATTAACACTTGCAATCTAATAACAATATTTTTTTTTGTATTTTCAGTTGGATTACGATTTTCAGCCTGTAGCCGACCCTGATCACCCGGGGAGGGTGCTCGACCTTCATGCTCAGTACAATGGCCTGATGAAGAACATGCAGGCCAAGGTCCGATACAACAGGAATGAGCTGAAGGCCGACTGCTACTCCCTGTGGATGGCGACCCCCGAGGCAGAGAGAGCGGCCCTCCTATCTACTCCGGCATTTGCGAGAGTCGATGTAGAGACATAGCCTCTATTGTGCGCTTATTTCGACTCCTAACGCAAACAGGTATGTATTTTAAATTTAATTCATTATTTATGATATAATTTATTTCTTTGTGTTTCTTAATTAGAAAACTAAATGTTAATGCGTTGTGCAGAAACAGGCCGCTCAGAATACGGAGAACAGGAAGTCGGCGAAGAGGGGTCGCCCCACTTACATAGGTGGCTCGAGGAACATTACTCGAGCCATGGAGTTATCGGTAAATTAAGAGTTATTCTCTAATATTCTGCAATATTAAGAGTTATTCTCTAATATTTCTAATATTAAGAGTTACTTTCTAATATTGCAGACATCTCGGACCGTGGCGTCAGGTGGTACACCGAGCGTGCTGTCCGCATATCTTGCCGTCCACGGCACCTCGACAGATCCCGCCATGGGCGAGCTTCGATATCCCGACGTCGCTACCCAGGAGTACCGCGTAAGTGTTAATATTTTTTCTACCCAAATTTGAAATTTTAGTTTTGGAAGGTTCAAGTTTAAATTTTATACTTATACTTTACTGCTTAATGTGGGTGTAGGAGCGAGTGGTTGAGCAGGCCCAGGCCTCGGGGATCGATTTTACCGGACAGAACGATCCGAGGCTGCTGACCCCAGTTCTGGACGCCGCACACGGAGGGCACCACGAAGGTTGGGAGAGAGGCCGGGGATTGGGCCCTAGCAGGGCCCATATGAGGTTGGACTCCACCCCGGCGGTTACTTCCTTCGTCTCCAGTGACCAGCATGTCCATCAGGAACTGGATAGCTTGAGGGCCACCGTTCAGGAGTTGAAGGAGATGCTGATATGTATACTACTTTATAAAAAAATATCATTTCATATTATATACATATCAACATATCCATAATTAGTACGTAGCTTGAGCTTATTTGGTTTTAGACTTAAGTTTGATTAATCATACATACATATGTAATTAAAATAAACAACGCTTTTCCAAACTACATATCCAAACAGGGTTTCGAAATAACTTAATAATGATACGAATTCGAATAATACACAGTTCTTACACGCTTCTTACACACGTTATGTCCAGACGCGAAAGGGTAGATCGGCTGAGCCTCCACATGCATCTCCTTCGGCTGCGGTTCCGCAAGCCACTACATCGGCTGCGGTTCCGCAGACAGCTCCTGTAGCTCCACCGCCCACTCAGACTCCCGCAGCCGCGGCTCCGCAAGTGACTACCTCGACGGCGGCTGCGCAGACCACATCGCCAGCTCCACATGCCGCTCAGACTCCCGCTCGCGATGAATTGCAGAGTTTATTGACCGAGGAGCAGGCGCGCGTTATTTTATCGTTATTCAGAGGTGGAGCTGGACCGAGTTAGGGTAGATTTTTGGTTCTTATTTTTTGAAACATGTATTTATTTATATCATACACATTGTACTATATTTTGAAACGATATTGATATTGGTTTGTATTTATATCATATTCAGTTTTTGGGTTTCTTTTGTATATTATATATATGCGTGAGATGTGATTATGAATACTGGAATATATGATTTGATTGATGTATATATTATTGTGCACAGGACGGGAAAAAATCAAGCAGCCCATTTTTAAAAAAAAATAAAGACAATATGTACCTATGGATTAATCCGTAGGCACACATGTTACCCCTACGGATATATCCGTAGGGGCAAAATATCAGCAGTAACTGATATTTCCCCCCAGAGCTCAGTGCCAGGGGGGTTGGGAATGCCCCTACGGACATAGCCGTAGGGGCCACTGCCTATCCCCTACGGCGTTATCCGTAGGGGAAAAATATCAGGAATCCTGATATTTTTCCCCTACGGAACCGTACCTACGCCCATATCCGTAGGGGGTAGTATATGGACCTACGGATATGTCCGTAGGTACAAGTAATATTTTAAAAAAAACCGTAAATAATATAAAATCTTATACCATACGGCTTAATCCGTAGGGGCAAAAGGACCTACACAGAAATCCGTAGGGGCAAGAATTTGCCCGTAGGGGCAAGTTCAGGGCCTCAACTTGCACCTGCGGCCTTTGCATCTACGGGGTATTTTTTCGCCCCTACGCATATATCCGTAGGGGCAACCCTTATTTGTAGTAGTGATACCCACATTGGGATGGCAGAAAATGACCATATCTTTACTATTATAACTAGAAGTCTTTAGATGATTGCATAAATTAACAAAATAAAAAATAGGAAGAATGACAAAATTCCATTAACCAAAATAGAGAATTGGAGATATCCATCACGAAATATAAAAATAAAAAAAGCGAAAAGTCAACAACCCTCTCTCTTATTCATTAGATATTCTCTCTCAGGCTCAAAAGGCCAAAAAGAGAGATGCCCTTTAAATTTAAACATGAACCCTTATATATTTGTTATTTTGTATAACTAATAAATTTCTCAATTCTAATATTATCACTAACCATATTCATTTAATTTAAATTTAAAAAAAACTATAGATATCTTTAGAAAATTTTAGAAAATTCCAGTGTCTAGGATTTATTTATGCATGTCGCAGTATATGTTGTTTAAAATATACACACGTGCAGCACACGTCTAAAATACTCGCTAATGAAAAATGATCAAACTCCATGCAACCCAAAAGCGATAGGAGAGGTTTTTGGGCCCAAAAAAACCTTTTGTAGAAGCACGTGATACATAAAATACAAATAAACAAGTTTGCATAGCATTTGTATATATCATATTGTGTATTAAAAAAACTTAATATCCCCAAACTATCCCTGATAATCAGTTTGACGCGACTGCTGTTTTTCTTGAAATTATATATATAGAGAGAGAGAAAGAGAGAGAGAGAGAGTGTGTAATGGAGGAAAGTTGCTGTAGGAGGGAATTTGCTTCTATGGCGTCAAAAAATACATCCTCTCTTATTTTTTCCGACGATCGGCATCCACCATCTTCACCGTTATCATCTAAAATGTGGGTACACCAAATTTCATGTGATTCTACAACCTTTTCACCGTTGATTTAGCAATGTAAAAAGTTCTATTGTCGGTAAACCGTTAATTTTGAACCCACTAAATCAACGGTGAAAAAATTGTAGAATCACATGAAATTTGGTGTACCGATATCTTAGATGATAATGATGAAGATGGTCGGTACCGATTGTCGGAAAAAATAAGGGAGGGTATATTTTTTCGACGCCATAAGAGGAAATTCTCGTTTATGGCCTCTTTCCTCCATTATTTATATATATATATATATATATATATATATATATATAGAGAGAGAGAGAGAGAGAGAGAGAGAGAGAGAGAGGAGGGGGGAGGGGTTAATGGGGAAAAGGTGCCGTAGGAGAGGGAATTTCCTCCTATTGCGTCGGAAAAATACATGTTCCATGATTTTTTTCGACGATCGGCATACATCACTTCCATCTTTATCATCTAAGATGTGGATACACTAAATTTCATTTGATTATACCATTTTTTCACTGTTGATTTAGTTGGTGCAAAATTAATGGTTTACCGACAGTAGAACATTTTACATTGCTAATTCAACGGTGAAAAAGTGGTGCAATCATATGAAATTTGGTGTATGTACATCTTAGATGATAACGATAAAGATGGTGGGTGCCGATCGTTGTAAAAAATGGTGGAGGTTGTATTTTTTCGACGCCATAAGAGAAAATTCTCTCCAATGGCCCCCTTACTCTATTATTCTCATATATATGTGTGTGTGAGTGAATAATGGAGGAAAGATGCCATATGAGGGAATTTCCTCCTATGGCGTCGAAAATATACCCCCTCCTTCATTTTTTTCGACGATCGGCAACCACCATCTTCATCGTTATCATCAAAGATGTGTGTACACCAAATTTCATGTGATTCTACAACTTTTTCACCGTTGATTTAGCAATGTAAACAGTTCTAGTGTCGGTGAACTATTAATTTTGAATCCACTAAATCAACGGTGAAAAATTTGTAGAATCACATGAAATTTGGTGTACCCACATCTTAGATATAAACGATGAAGATGGTGGGTGCCGATTGTTGGAAAAAATGAGGGACGGTGTATTTTTTCGATGCCATAGGAGGAAATTCCCTTCTATGACCTTTTTCCTCCATTATTCTCTCTCTCTCTCTCTCTCTCTCTCTCTCTATATATATATATATATATATATATATATATATAAGGTTAATAAAGGAAAGGTGTCATTGGAGGGAATTTTCTCTTATGGCGTCAGAAAAATGCACCCTTCATGATTTTTTTCGAAGATCGGCATACATCACCTCTATCTTTATCATCTAAGATATGGATACACCAAATTTCATGTGATTATACCATTTTTTCACCGTTGATTTAGTTGGTGCAAAATTAATGGTTTACCGACAATAGAACTTTTTACATTGCCAATTCAACGATGAAAAAGTGGTGGAATCACATGAAATTTGGTGTATGCATATCTTAGATGATAACGATGATGATGATGGATGCCGATCGTCGGAAAAAAATGGTGGAGGTTGTATTTTTTCGACGCCATAGGAGGAAATCCCCTCCTATGGCCTCTTTCCTCCATTATTCTGATATATAGAGACACACAGACACATAGAGACACACGCACGCACGCACGCACCTGCACACGCGCGTTAACAACTGCATGTAACCACTTATTTGCTATATTTGATAGAATATATATATATATATATATATATATATATATATATATATATCAACTTTTAAAATGCTACATATAACTATTCAATGCTATTCTTATTAAGTATTACAGCTGTAATTACTATTCATGTCAAAACATTAAATAATACAAACTCACGACGTATTCACACCGAGAAACACACCTTTACTCTAAACGTCTGTATAAGCAGCAACAGGAAAATGACACAAGAATTTAAAATATTACAAAAACTGGAATAAATAAATCAATCAAACAACACTTAATACAAGTACAAGGTTAGTCTAATCTGACACAGGTTTTTTTAGAGATAGGAAAAAGACATGAAGGCTGTGAAGATCCTTGAAATGAAGCATGCTGGAAAAAAGGACCAAGAATTGGCTTGTGAATATAGATGGACGAACTCCTCCACACTCGGCTCGATCACATACTGAGACTTATCATCTGTACCTCCTGACAGACATCCCAAGAAGAAAGAAAACAAGAAAAAGGAATGTCTATCAGTGAACTTGCGTCCGGTAAGTTCCTCATTATAAAACATTTATACTTGAAAAAGAAAGGATAATAAGTAAAATAATTAAAAGATGGTAACAAAGTGCATAAAAATCAGTAATGCATAATTTTAATAACAAAAGACATAAAAGTACGCAATGCATACAAGAGTAAATAACATAAAAACAAAACATGTTACTAGGAATGCATGTCGATAAAGCATATAATTTTAACATAGACATGAAGGTACATGTCAGGGATTTAATATATGAGTAATGCAAATGACAGATCACAACGAATAACAATGACATGATAATCAATCATAGACACTGCACGTAAACATTGGTAATAGAGCTCAGGGAACTCATATACAAGCTTGAAGAGACGTGTCAGGAATAAATAAAGATAGCAATGTCAATAGTGTGCAGGTGTCATATTCTAACGCAAGTTAAGGCATGTCGTCTAACCGATTTGTGGGTTTATATATATGATGGTAGAGTACAGGAATGTGAAAATCTCGAAGCGATCGTATGATGCATGCTCAACTCCCAGCACCCCCGGTAAGTATCGGTCATGACCATTTCTAACGTAAGTTAAGCTATGGTGTTCAACCATTTCATGAGAATTTATATATGGTTACAGAAGTACATGAGTACAAGATTATAGCCAGGGGACTACGGAGCGGTGAACCACTCATCCTTAACTATCTCAACATCCTCGGCAAATATTGGTCAAAATTAATCCTAGAAGTAATACAGGTTCAAGATACAAATCCATGAGTTGTTAACGATTCTCCATAAAAATCTCCAGGTTACGATAACCAGAGAATGAGTTATAGCTGTTTTATTATAGCTACGCAGATAATTCCTGGTGCTGTTCAGATTCGACACATATTTTTAAATCGTATTTTAAAATCGTTTTCGTCAGTTTTCAGTAATATTAACCTAGGAGAATATTGTAGCAATTTATTTGTAGATATTCCAGAAACTTGAGTTTGCTTAATTTGGACATCAGAACTAGGAGTTATGTTTATTCTAATGCAGGTGTAAAATAATTTCCAGCATACAAGAAAAACAAATTTCACCCATAAAAGAAAACAACATATAAATCCGACTTAACTTGAAGTATGAGTTTCGTATTGACCACGGGGAGACGTTATGCACCGTAGGTTAGTTTACTACGGCAGAGCGGTCGCTGGGCCATTACAAAACCATGATATAGTTAAGTCTTCCTTATATATATATATGTTAGTTATATGTATGCCCTAGAGGCCATTACTATACATAGGATGTATATTGTAATGGATGCTTGGAAATATATAGGGATGACTTTCTTGCTCGATATGATAGTATGCTATCTGGTTACTCTTTACCTTAACGTGTACACTGATTGTCTCTCTGTTACATGTTGGTAAAGCCCTTAGGATGTGTACTTGACTACCTGGACTATGATGCAGATCATACTAGTGAGGACATGGTAGTCCATAAGTACATCCTTCAAGGTCCCTAGTCGTGGGTGTATCGAGACGGGGCATCGATATACCAGAGTAGACTAGCGTATACCTTCTCGACTCATACAGATGGGCGATGGATGATCCTATATCCATTGGTGTTTGACATCAGAGATGATATACGGGTGCTCAGTGGAGACTGGGTACACTGGACGGACTCGCCGAGAACTCCCATATGGTATTATACCTTACGTCAGATGGCAGTTCTTTGGTGACACTGGTACAGGTTAGTCTGTATACCCGAGATCGTCATAGAGTCTTGTGTGATTCCCACTGTGCTTTGATTTCCTCCTTACCACGTCCAAGAGGGCGTCCAAAATGGTGGTTTTTGGGTACAGTCCCGAATCACATGGAGGCAATGAGCGATATGAGGGGTTTCGTCTCTCCCGGTATACGGAGTTGATGTTGCGCAGCGCTCGATTGGCTATAACAGGAAGTCCTTGGCCAAGGCTGCTTTAGGGATTTACTGGTAAGTGTTACCAGTAGTTTCTCGACCCGTTATGAGCCTCATATCGACACGACTTATCGAGTTATTGGGGTCTGACGTTTACCACCCCTAGACATGATATGCGACATATCAGATGAACAGACCGGACTGTACGGTAGTGTTACTGGTTGGATTCACAGGAGTGTGAGCGGGCTTGCTCGTTGATCTTCTGATCGCTCAAAACCCGGGTGGCCGTTACGTTTGGCAGACCGCTTGCGGCTTATGGGTGTTTGATATGATCATCACCTACTGCCGGCGTATTGACGAGTCTTTAGAGTCCTACACAGGGGTTTCCTGGCTCAAGCGAAACGAAATAGGAGCGCATATGAGATATGTGCGGGACCGAGAATAATACCAGTATGTGATACTGAATTCTATTCTCGCGATTTGTGACATTGATCGGTTGTATGTGATATAGCCGGGTTATCGGATCAAGTGTTGATTCGATAAGTTGTTACTATTGATATTAGTCGGTTATATGCAATATGACCGGATCGTTAAATCAAGTGTTGATTTAATGATTTAATGTATAATTATATATTTGATATATTACTTTACATTAACTAGTATTGGTTCACTTAAGATTGATTTTCTCACTTGAATGTGCACATTGTTTATATGTGATATATGCAAGTGTACATGTTTGTATCATGCTTGATGATACAAACAAGTTGTGTGTATGAGACTTGAACCAAATCAAGGTTAAATTAGGGTTTACTATTTTCCTAACATATAACAAAAGAGTGTGACTTTGGTCAAAGTTATCAAGCTTCATGAAGCTTGATAAACATTGACAAAGTCAACTCTTTTGTCATTTGTTCAAGATATTAGTTAACCCAACCCTTAACCTAATGCTTTGGTTAATTCTCTACATGAGTTAAGTATGGGGGCTTACCTCAACTATGGTGCCATTATTTATTGGATAAGTTTCATTTGGATAATTATTCTATTAATTCTTTTCTTCTTCTTCTTCTTCATCAAGCTCACAAAAGCTTGCTAGCTCCAATGGTGCCATGAGAAAAAGAGTGAGAAATCCAATTCTAAAGTGAGCCCACTTCCTATTTCTTCATCCTCTACTACTTGCGAGGTAGTATAGGGTGTTCTCTTCACAAAGTTTTTGACCAAGTGAAGGAATAGCTTGAGTTTGAGTCTCCCCGACGTCGATCACCTTCGGCCTCGAAGTCAATGACCTAGTCCGATCATTTCTCGGACGAAACCATCGCTTGAGTCCGGGATCCGATGATCGCAGCGGAGGGACGTCAACACGGAGCTTTAGAAGTGGAGGACCGGATCTACAAAGGTTGTATTTCCATTCACTTAGTAGAAAATTTGTTTGCTAGCTTTTATTTTCGCCTATCCTCTAGTTAACGATCTATATTAGGGTTTCTCGGCCCCTAAAAATTTGAATTTGACATGGTTGATACCTTGTGGAACCTCCAGAGTGTGCCTAGTAACCCTACAGCGGTATCAGAGCCTAGCTAGAGCTTTAGGCGAAGTGTAGACGATGTTAGAACTCCGATCGAACCCCGAAACCCTAACTTTTAACCCTCTCTGTACATTTTCTGAAAATGTGGATTTTTCCAAATTAAAAATTGTCAAAAAATTCAACAGGGTTTTATAGGAGTTACTGTGCAGCACGTGACCATAACTCGACTAAAGCGCCACGGAACCGCGGCCCCACCCTGGCTTGCGCGGCGGTTCCGCGGCCATATTAGTGAATTTTGACACGTGGTTTGCACAGTAATCTCTCTCTATAAGTGCTGTGTTTTATGGGAATTTTTAACTTATATTCAACAGTTGAATTTTCTGGGTTGTATTGGGGATTCGATGATTCGATCGGAAACTTTAACTGCGTCTATGTGTTTTTCCGGGTAATTTTAGAATATGTTAAAAAGTTCGACCGGATATAAATACCCAATTTTTCAACTGCCGGGAAATTTCCAAATGTTGGATTTTTCCGTAGTTTAAGAACGTCTAAGTAGTGCAAGTATCGCGATGGACCCTCTAGAAGACAACAAACCTTAACTCGATTATGTGACCGTTTTAAACTACCCTTTGAACCTTAGGGTTTGGGGCAGTACGGCGTGCCACATGTGAGGCGTTGGCTTGACCCTTCTACGGCTGGACCGTTGGTACTGTGGCATGAAGTGAATGTTTTTAAATTTATTTCATGTGTTGAGCTGTTTCGGGAAAACTTGGGTGTTTGATTGTTCGATCGGAAAGTTTAACATTTTCTATTTATCTGGAATGTGATACAATATTTGGAATCCACAAGTAGTTATGAGATAACTGATTTGGATGTTATAAACATAGCACTTTAGTCTCACTTGATCGGTTGCCACGGAATTTTGATGTGATCAAAAGTCCGTCGTAATCACGTAGCGTACGCGGATACTCGCCGGGTAAACTTAATAGACAGCCATGCCCCATAGCCCCGATCAAGTGACTGTAGGAGAACCCCGTCGCCAAAAGCATCCGTTCGGGTGCTCGCGGCAGCGGTGTTCCTCCTTAGTGCAATTTGTCGACGGCATCCGGGGGTGCGGCCGTCTACTAAAGTTTGCGACGATCATTCGATCAGTATATCGGGAATCTTGTTGAATTGCCCGACTAGATATTGAAAAGTTTTTTCGATATAGAGACTAAAATGCGGAGTTTATAAATGTTAAGCATGCGATGTCTAAGGAGGTTGCAGATTCCAACTGTTGTAGTTTTACACTTTCTTTTCTGTGACCGTAAGTGTAATATGTGATATCGCCGGTTTCATTGCTATATGTCAACGACAATTGGGATACGCATGTTTACTTACGTTGATGACATGTGATGTTATGTGTTGCTGGATATGTTATATTGGATCGTCGTGTTTGAATAGCCGGGTTTTTTTTATGTGAGATGAGTGTTTTTCAATTTCATTCATGCAAAAACTTGTATGTAATATTCTTTTATTGGGGCACTTCTAGGTTGCGGAAGATGTCACCATTTGTATATTATTTACATTTCCGCACTAGGATAGACCCAAGGAGGAGAGCACAAGTAACCGGGTTCTGGAGTCCAGTGGGAGACCAACTCGAGGAGTCGAGTCCGGGTCTCCTAACTCTAGAATTGGTAGGGTTGCTTGCCGCTCTCGTAGGGGTCTAGAGGTGTGGGTTTGGCTATTCATCGCGACCGTGGAATCCGTGTTTTATACAGGCTCGTATTGAAAACACGGACGTCCTAGTATATCCAATGTTTCATATGTTTCTTCTGCTGCGATATCTGTGATGTGATCATTTGATATGTGATGATAGATACTGTATATGATATATATGATATATTATATAGAAGTTACTTATGTTTTGCACTCGCGCTAGCCCTTCCCCGCTCTGTCGTTAGTTACCTAACCTAACGGTGCACGAGGGGACATCGAGGCGAATGCGGATGGCATAAGTGTACGTCGTATTTATCTGTGATGTTTAGGTGATTTAAATGATGGGACTTCATTAATATGATTAATGAAATAAAAGAAACCTAAAAGATGTTGTGGAATCGAATTTTCAAAAAAACAGGTAGCTACAGTTCTTGCTTTGCATTGCGGTGTTCCTTGTAGAACATCCTGCACTTTATTCGATAAGGAAAGGGCCGAGATCCCTTCACCGGGAGTGACCCCTTTAGCAATAACTGGCAGATGCTACACCCCTCGGTTTGTCTTTTGATTGCTCATATAGTTCTTGCTTTGCACAGCGGTATATATGATATATCCTACACCTTATTCGATGAGGAAAGGGCCGACGATCCCTTCACCGGGAGTGACCCCTTTAGCAAAACTAGAAAAGCCTAAAAAACACTCCATTTTAAAATCATTTGATTCTACAACGATATCAAGTTCATTACACAATAGGTTTTCTTAAAAACCTGTCGTAGCCCTCCGTCATTTCAGATAAGTACTACTTAGTATTCGTGCTGCGGTAGTTTGGCATTCGTCAAGACGTAGTGTACGGTAGCTAACTAGTATTTATCTGCTTATGCATATGATGCATATTGGATTAGGGTATTCGTACGGCGTTGTTTGGCATTCTTCAAGGGTCGTGCGGGTGGGTTTAATTCAATCAAGAAATGTACGGGTTGAACTTGACTAGTGGACTATGGGTTGTTTGGCATTCGTCAAGGTCATAGAACGCTAGGGGCAAAATATTATCGGGAATTTCAAGTGTTGAAATTTGCAATGAGATTGCATACCTTCTATGAGATAGTTGGATCCCGATACCCACTGCGAGTAATTGTTACTCCTGGGAGAGTTTTACACATTACAATTAGCCGATCAAGTAGGTGTCTAGAAAGGTGTCAACGGGGTTACGCCTCTGGGAAAATGAGGTTTACTCTAATTAGGTCCGTGCAAAAGCACGGGGAACCTCCCTCAAAGTACCGACACTGGCCTGGCTGAAAGATTGGCGAACTTGTAGCGTGTAATTAATCCCGGCCAGTCTTTCCTTTTAGGGTTTGAAGGAAGATTTGATAAAAACAGTGGGAGCCATCCTGATTAGATAAAATAATAACCAATCTGATCTTGCAAGAGCGCACGCAGAGTGTTTTCTTCTCTCTCTCTCCTTGTAGCGACCATGTCACGCCTTAATCAAGATAATAATACGGATATATAGACCGAACCCGCTTGTTATACTGAACTGGGGAACGTTTGTCCCGCTCCAACTTATAATTGTTATAAGACAGAGCAGGAATTAGGGGATTACCAGACTTCCCGTGCCGCCAAAACGAAGAGAGTGCATGTTGATGCATCATTTTCGGGTGTGTTCATTACAGAGAACTGTTTCTCAGTATCCTTTACGTCCTGGGTATGTGATACCAGATCAGGATCCCGCATATGTAATTCGTTACATGGGCTATAGACAGGTAGAGAACTGAGAACGGGTGATAAGTTTCATGAGACAGAAAACGGTGCAAGTGTTGTAGCCAAGTCTGTTGGTCACTGTCACCCTGTATTACCAGAATACATTGATTCTGAATAAATGTTATTAGATACCGAACCTGATATACAAAATCATATCAGTCTCTTTATTAGTAAAGAAAGGATATAATTTTGTATTGTTGGATAATGTTTTGAACATTTCCTATATCAAAAGCTGATCGGTTCAGGCACGTTATCTAAAAGCATTGACGTTCTAAATCAAACCACAGTTCTTAGTATATAGAACACACACAAGAGGAAGAGTTCAGAAATGAACAAATCCTTCTTAAGGCATTGTAGACTAGGTCATATCAATGCGACCCGACTAGCTGAAGTTACATTAAGATGCATACTTAAATTAGTTTGAATTTACATCTTGTGAAACTTGTCAGTCATGTCACAGAGATAAGATGACCATACCTCTGTTTATTGGAAACAGAGAAAGAGTTAGTGAACTCTTGGGATGATACATGCTGATGTATGAAGGTCCCCTGTCTACAAATGCCAAGACCGGTTCTTTGTACTTCATTAAATTCTCTGATGATCTCTCAAGATTCAGACATATGTTCCTGTTGAAACACAAGTCCGAACCTTTTGAGATATTCACAGAATATAAGTTAGAAGTAGAGAACCAAAAACGGGTATAAGTATTATGTCCTTTGATGTGATCAAGAAGGAGAATACTTGAGCACGGGATTCCTGGACTATTCTAAGAATGGGATTCTCTCTCAGCATTACTCCTCCGTATACACCACATCACCTCGGTGTATCGGGGCGAAGCAATCACACCCTATTAGATATGGTGTGCTATATGATGAGTATTACTAAGTTTCCTATTTCCTTTTAGGGAGTTATGCACTTATGAAGTTGCATACCTATTGAATAGGGTTGTGATCAAATCAGTTGCCTACTACTTCATATATGATATGGAAAGGGAAGAGCCCATATCTTAAGTTTGTTAAGATTTGGGGTTGTCCAGCCTATGTCTAAAAGCATAATCCGGACAAGCTCGAGGCAAAGTCAGTTCTGTGGAAGTTTGTTGGATATCTCAAGCATACGCAAGGGAATATCTTCTACCTAACTGAGGAATAAAAGATGCTTTGTTACTCAGCATGCCACCTTTGTGAAAGGAAATTTCTTATGAAGAAATTATTGGTCATGAGGTAGAACTGGAAATAGTTCCAGCTAGAGAAACTGCAGCTGATGATTTGGTAGAACCAAAGGATTCAATAGAAACCAACGAACCTCAGCCTCTCCGCCGATCTAGTAGGTTTCCTCACCTACCTGAGAGATACTTCGGTTTCTCTATGACAGTGGGAGCGAGGATTGTTATCATGGGATGATGACCTAGCTAGTTTCGAGCTGGCCATCAGGAGTGTGACTCTGTAAGAATGGCAGGTCACTATTGCACGTTGATAGAGCCCCTAGGATTCTTGCTTGACTGCCAGCAGTATGAGGGCGATCATATACGTGGGAGCTGGTAGTCTATAAGCATATCCTTGAAAGGTCCCTAGTCGTGGGAGTTTCGAGACAGGGCATCGATACTCCAGAGTAGACTAGTGTATACAGTCGAGACCCCGACGAGGGGCGGTGGCCGGTCTCACAAGCCACTGGTGTCAGTTGGTTCACCTAAGATGTATACAGGTGCTCATTGGGTTATGAGTATACCGGACAGGACTCGCCGGGAACATGCTAGTTGGTCTTATACCTGACGTCAGATAGCAGTTCCCTGGTGACATGTGTACATGTTAGTTCATCGACCTGGGGATCGTCATTTGTCTCGTGTGAGTTCCCACTGTACTTTGATTACTACCCTACCACGCTCAAAGAAGACGTGCAAATAGGTTTTAGTTGGGTACAGTCCCGAGCCACATGGAGGCAGTGAGCGGATCTTCGGGGGTTCGTCTCTCTTGGTATTGGGGGTGTAGTCGCGCTGTGTCTAGGAGAGCCAGAACATGAAAAGTCCTTGGCCAAGGCAAGAGATTTACTGGTAGGTATTCCAGTAGTATCTCAGGGTGTTCTGGGCTGATCTCTGACACGACTTGTACCGCTTTTGGGGGTCTGACTTTTACCAACGCCCTAGGCCCGCCATGCGATGCTCATAGACGAATGGACCGGACTGTACGGATATTGTCACTGACAGGCTCAGTAGGGTGTCAGGATGAGTTCGCTCATCGACGTCCCTTTCGGTCAATAGCTGGTGGCTCGTCACGTATGGCTAATACCTCTGACGTGCTAGTGGTTAAATCCATAGCCATAGTATTGACGAGTCTTTAGAATCCCCCACATTCAGTTACTCAAGTTTTGGGCGAAACGCTGTAGAGGCCGTATGGAGATATGGCAGTGTTCGATCAGATACGTGCGGATCAGGATCGGATGGTTAGTACTAGAGGCCGTATGGATATATAGAAGGGTTCGATCAGATACGTGCGGTATTGCACGAATCAGGATCGGACGGATATTACTAGCCGGCTTTGGTTTAAGCCGGATCCTAGTGTAGTACAGTGTAGATTTCGTCTCATTGCATTTGTATTCGGTCGAAATACAGATGCGGGTGTGTATACACAGTATCGGGGTTTTCCTGTAATTTATTACGGGACCAGTTTTCTGGAGTTGCCAGTTTGCTTTCCGTTTCGGCCATATTTCTTTGTATCTTTCATTGGCCGAAGATTGGTGGAGGAGGGCTTATTTGCATTTGTGCAAAAAAGCATTTGTGGAGGGTGTTCTTTCCATTTTGTTGCTTCATGATAGCTCTTGTTTGACCTTGACTTGTTGACTTCATGATGCTTCATGATTGCTTGACTTTTGGAAGTCATGATAGTTGTTTGAGTATTGGTTTTGTTTGGTGATCATTTTCTTTTCATGATCACAATTTGATTCCTCTCCCTTGTATGATTGTGAGGCTCCCTTCATATTTTTTGATACACACTCCATTCTCACTCTCCCCAAGTGCCATGGCCGGCCAATTCTTTGAGGCGGGCTGTCTAAATTTTGGAAGTGGTTTTTTGTTCATTTGGCTTTGCAAAAATTCCCACAAGTTCCATCTCCAAACTACATCTCATTCCTCCACCTCTATGGCAACTCCACTCAAACCCCAATGAGACATAGATCCCTACACTATTCTACAGCAAATCTTGGGCACGTCGACTCGCCAGCTTCGTGCCCGAGTTGCCTCGGTATAGAGGTGGGAGCCCGTAAAAAAAGCAGGCGACGTGGTGCCCTTCTGGCGAGGAGGTGGAGACCGGACATTCCGCGGGAGATCGGGACGACGGCGAGAAGACCGGAGGACACGGATCGCTCGGTATATCTCTCTTCCCCATCTTGTAGTTAGCTAGGACTAGTTTAATGGCACGATCCGGGTTTATAGTGCGCGGTGGTGCCGGTTTGAAAAGTTAAAGAAAAGCATCGCTTCCGCTTTCCGACATCGGATTGACGGCCGGGGCGCCGCCGTGCACTTACAGTGGTATCAGAGCCTCGCCATTAACATAATCTTGCTTTGTCTAATGTGTTTTACATTTCCGATCGAACAAAAATCCCAAAACCGCGTTTTAATGTACAATCAGTTTCTGTCGAATTTTTTTTGTCTCCAAAATTTTTTCAGGGTGTTGCAAAATGATGTACAGAGAATCCTAAGAACACTGTAAAATTTTGGTGACATGATCTCTCTATATGACCGCAGAACCGCGGCCGTAACCCCTCTTTGGCCGCGGTTCCGCCGCAGGAATTTAGCTTCACTTCACCAATTTTTTGCAATGGGCTTTTGGGCTGAAAATAGGGGTTTTGGTATACTTTGTTTGGGCCCAGAATTTCTGTGAGTGCTACAGTATTGCTTGGGGGCCCACTTGGTAAAATTTAATCGATCGGATATTTTAAACATGCTAGTTCACAGTATTTATATTATATCTGCGACCGTGAATGTCACTTGATCGGTAAATCCTGTCTAACTGCTATAGCCCGGTTAGACGGATTTGTGAACGTGACATTCACGTTGATGTTCTGTGATTATGCTGTGATGTTGCGGATTGGTCATGGGGGATAGCCTGGATGCAATGCTAGTACAGTTTCGTTGTATTATGTACATTTGATATTGCGGGGCGAGCGTCCGACATGTGGACTGCCGTCACTGCCTGATTGTATTATTATTTTGGGGCACGACCAGGTTGCAGTCGATGTACCCGTTGTATGTATATTTTACTTTCTGTACTAGGATTACCCCGCGGAGGGGTGCACGGATAGCCGGGTTTTAGAGGGCAACAAGCCCGCATCTCATGGCATTGAGACGGAGGGGGCTTCACTCTAGAATTGGCAGGCTATTCGCCGCACTCGTACGGGGTATAGGTTGACCCAGGAGGGGTGCCCAAGTTACCGGATTCCGTGAAGTGCTGGGTGGTCCATTCACGGTGCTGAAGGGGACTGCCTCGCTTCAGGTTTTAGCGGGTAACTTGCTGCGCCCGTAGGGGTCTAGGATTTCATTGCACAGGCTATCCACACGACCAGGGGAACGTCGGGTTTCAGTAGTGGCTCTGTAAAACCCGGGGATCCCAGATATCTGTATTGTTCTGTGATGCTGTGCATTTCTGTGATGTTGCATTTTATCACGCCTTGAGCGAAATATGATATATTGGTATATATATTAGTAGATGTTGTATATGTTTTGCATCCGCGCTAGTCCAGTCCCTGCTCTGTCGTTAGTTAGCTAAACTAACGGGTAATGACGGGACCCAGTGGCGAATGCGGATGGCACATACGTACATCATTATATTTTCGTTCTTTGTGGTGTGATCAATTGATGGGACTGCGTTGATTCGGATCAATGCAAGTTAAACAAACCTAATATGATGTTGTTGGAACACTTTTCAAAAAGCTGTTATTGTAAGGAAGTTCACTTTTGTTTTGCATCGTGGTATTCAGTTGGAATATGCTGCTCCCCAGTCGACGAGGCAAGGGCCGAGATCCCTTCACCGGGAGTGACCCTTTGGACAAAAGTTTGCGTCTAGGCATTAACTTCACTATAGCCGATTTCTTTTGCTTTGCATCGTGGTATTCAGTTGGAATATCCTGCACCTCATTCTACGGGGAAAGAGCCGAGATCCCTTCACCGGGAGTGACCTCTTTAGCAAAGGTCTTCGTCACTATATTTTTATAAAGCTATCAGTTTCTTCAACGATATCAAGTTCATTACGTTAAAGGTTTTCGCCAGAAACCATTCGTAGCCCTCCGTCGTTTCATATGGATAGTTAATAGTATTCAAGCTGTGTTTGTTGGCCATAGTCAAGGCACAGTGTTTGGTAGCTATTGGGTGTTCATATGCTGCATAGATAGATGCGTTGGTTTAGGACAGTCATATAGCCTTGTTGGCCCTAGTCAAGGGCTTGTACGGGTGGGTTCAAATCAACCTGGACAATGACGGGTAGAACTTGACATGTGACTTATGATTTGTTGGCCTTAGTCAGCATGGGGCAAAAATCACATCGGGAGTTTCTAAAGAAACTGAAACTTGCCAGATATGTGCATACCTTCTGGAGTGTGATGACGTGAGCGGATTCCGTCACGTTATCATGCGATGATAGTTGGATCCCGATTCCCACTGATGAGTTGGTTTACTCCTCGGGTGATCCCGACTAATTCTTCTTTCGGGTTTGGAGAAGAATTTGAGGTTACAGTGGGAGTTTTCCAGATTAGATATATTGGTAACCATTTTGATCTAGGTTAGAATGCACGCTGAGTGTTTCTTTTCTCTCTCTCTTTGGCAGCGACCATTGACCCGACCCTAAGACTATGACTCAGTGACCAAAATTAACCGAACCTTCATAAACACTGGCTTTTGGATTGTCAGAGTTGCAGACCTCATTGCCACTCCTACTTTTACCCTTTTTCTCCGGGACACCCCGTATTACTACGAACGTCCACTTCCATTGGACAAAACCATCGTATGGTTATATACGAGCTCGAAGGAATTCGAGGATGGTTTCCGGTTCTGGAGAAAACGAATAGGACTATTCAGTTGTCTTTTCCTTTTACCTTCTCTCAGGTTGCGGGTACTCATTGGTTTAGGAGATAGTACACCTATTACGCAAATTGGATAGTCTTCTTCCAAACCTTAGGCTGGTGCCGACCGGTAGGGAATGAAGAAAACCAATTAGCCTAATGATGGTGTACAGAAGGTATTAAGTAAAGACATAACAAGGGATTAGTAAGAGGGCAAAGTAAATTGCGACTGCTATTCACGACCAAACCAAGTATTTCTTCGCCAATCCTAAAATCACCTTTGTATTTCTCCAGAACACTCCGTATCACTACGAAGATCCACAGTTTATTGGATACTCCATCGTATGGTTATATACGAACTCGAAAGGAACTTGTTCCAGTTCGGAGATGGATTCTGGTTCAGGAAAAATAGGAATAAGGTTTATTCGGTTGTCTTTTATCTTCACCTTCTCTCGCATTGCGAGTGCTCCTAGGATTAGGACAGTACACCCATTATGCTTATTGGATAGTCTTCTTCCAAACCATAGGCTGGTGCCGAACGGTAGGGAAGGAAGAAAACCATTTGGCCTAAAGGGGTGTGCAGAAGGTAATGACTAAAGACATAGAAAGGGATTTGGAAAGATGGCAAAAAATTACACGGTTACAGTTGTGAATCTGGATAATGGAAGAGGCATTACTAGGAATACCGGGATACCCCATCGAAACATTTCAATGTTTCAGTTTCACCGTGTACTGTTAATAGAAAACTGATTTCCCAGTTAGACACTTACTCCAGGGTATGTATTTACTAGGTATGATTCTCACATCTGTATGGTTTTACAGATGATGAGTGGGAGTAAGTTATTGGGAATTGGGTGATCATCTTCATTATATCGGGATTCGTTGTAATCAGTGATATTTGAGGAAATCGCCTGGGTTGTCTGCCGGACGGCAAATTTTTGGTTTTGAATATTCGCTGTTATCCACCAATTTCAAATTGATATATCTGTACGTCTATTTTCATAGAGTGAGATATACCTTTCTGAAATTATGTCTGTGACATTTACCTATATCAGTGGATGGTTAGGTAAGGAGCATTAAACAGCGGTGTAATTCTTCTTAACCATAAGTACAGTTTTCAACCTACGACACACAGTGAATGGGTTATCAGACTCAAGAGACTTATACAGAGTATTGTATGTTGTCCAGGGTCCATCATGACAGAGGGGTTGGTCCTCGTACTATATTCGGTTTACTTATTACTTCTCTAGTTTTTTAGACAGGTGTTTCGTGGAAACACAGGGTCCGAATTTTGAGAAGTTATTGGTATTTGAATAAAGTAGAGAACCAGGTATTGCAAGTATCAGGATTCTTCAAAGTGATCGAAGATGTAGATACTTGTGTATGGTATTCAGTTGATAGTAATGACTGAGAGAACTTGCTTCTCTTTCAGGTTACTCATAATTGGAAGCATTCTTAAGTTGAGTAACACTGATCGGCCTCCTTCTATTTAGTTGACATGCACTGGAGACAGCTGCATGATTTGAATCTGGTTCAATTAAATCTGTGCCTCTGGTTCTATATTGGATATAGAACAGTTCATATCTTAACGATGTTAAGGTACGGGGAGTTGTCCGGCCTATGCTTAAAACCAGACTCTGGATAACTCAAGGCACGTTTCTGTAATGGCTGTTTGTGGGTTGACCCAGGCTATGACGAGGGTTGACTTTCTACCATCTAGAAGATCAATAGTGATATTGTTCTAGACTCGCCACAGTTTTATTAAAAATGGATTTTTTCAGAAAACAGTAGTGGGAGTATGGTAGAACTGAAGTGATTCCAGAACCACAAACAATTACTGAAGATTTGATAGGAACCTAAAGATTCAATCTGGTTTGACATTCCATTGGCCACTCCGCAGATTTGGTGGGTAACCTCGAGCACCCGAGAGGTACTCCGGTAGCCTCAAGGACGGTGGCAGGGAGGTTCTTGTTTACCTACACTTGCCATAGCTGTTGTTCCAGACTGTGAGACCCGGCAGGAGGATGAGTATAGCATCATTCTAAACTAGCTTTAAAAGTGTACGTGTATATGACTCTGCCAGAGGGTTGTCGTAGTCAGTGGGAGCGGCGGAAGCATTGGTGGACAGGTAGCTTATGTCTATTTATAGACTAAAGCAGATGTAGCGGAGATAGGTCATCTATTTCTGATGTGACAGTCATAGGTTTGACTTCATCAGAATAGGGGATGGATCTGTTAAGAAGGTAGTAGGGTGTGATGTCATGGTATTTGGATGACATACACAGAGTAGGAAGTGATATTCCTATACTACGATCGGTTATACTTTGGTCGTCACACAGTGGTTTCTCCACATGGGACTTGGACATTATATCAGACATACTGGTTACTAGATCTATGGTTTTAGATCTAGATTTGGGTGGTTTCCCTATTAAAGGTACTTAGACAGCATTCTAAGAGTATTTAGAATGGACGACTCCTGGCACGGTAGTGTACCTGCAGGTGATGGAGTCACCCTCTCTAAAGGTGTCTTACAGACTAAAGGGGAGAGGGATGTGCATGATTGGCAGATCACTTGCTTAGGCAATTGAGTCAATCATGAGATGTCAAGTACTACACCAGATGTTGTTCTTGCACAAGATGCAATAAGTTGACATTGATCCTATCCTAGAGAAACGGTCGGAAGCAGTTTTAGAACATAAGTGGATGTTCTAGGGATATGATAACGACAGCCTCATTCGGGAGACAGTTATCATTCCAGGCTTCCAAGGTGACCTGGACGACAAGGAGGTTGTCAGAGTTATAGTTTTTCCTTCTAACGAGGGGCAGTATTTTGGACAGGTGGTCCAAGGCAATACTGAGGGAGGCATGGTGCAGGATACTGATTAAGTTCAGTTGACGATACAGTCTAAGAAGTTTGGATTTGGAGTTCACTTATGAGCTAGGTCCCATCAGACAGCCAGACATATTCTAAGACAGGTATTGCTCATTTCGGGAGATGGGTTTCTCCGCGAACTTGAGATTATAGAGAGACATAGAAAGAAACATTAAAGCGGATCCACTCACCGAGGCTATTCCTCGAACGCAATAGTTTCGCAAACGAGTTTTGTGAGACTGACTAGTAGAGGAGTTGGGTGTTCGGTATCACACGGGCTGTGAGTATGCGACATCGCGATAATTAGCCTTGAGTGCAAGTGGGAGATTGTTGGAGATAGTGCCCTCAGAGTCAATTATTGGATCACAGGCACGTGATTGCAATGATTGAGGGAGGACCTATCCCGATAGGACAGTCTTACTCAAGATGATAGTATGCTATCTGGTTTACCTTTATCATCGTGTACTGCTTTAGGTGACCTGACATGTCACTATTGCATGTTGATAGAGCCCCTAGGATTCTTGCTTGACTACCAGCAACATGAGGGCGATCATATACGTGGGAGCTGGTAGTCTATAAGCATATCCTTGAAAGGTCCCTAGTCGTGGGAGTTTCGAGACAGGGCATCGATACTCCAGAGTAGACTAGTGTATACAGTCGAGACCCCGACGAGGGGCGGTGGCCGGTCTCACAAGCCACTGGTGTCAGTTGGTTCACCTAAGATGTATACAGGTGCTCATTGGGTTATGAGTACACCGGACAGGACTCGCCGGGAACATGCTAGTTGGTCTTATACCTGACGTCAGATAGCAGTTCCCTGGTGACATGTGTACATGTTAGTTCATCGACCTGGGGATCGTCATTTGTCTCGTGTGAGTTCCCACTGTACTTTGATTACTACCCTACCACGCTCAAAGGAGACGTGCAAACAGGTTTTAGTTGGGTACAGTCCCGAGCCACATGGAGGCAGTGAGCGGATCTTCGGGGGTTCGTCTCTCCCGATATTAGGGGTGAGGTCATGCTGTGTCTAGGAGAGCCAGAATATGAAAAGTCCTTGGCCAAGACAGGAGATTTACTGGTAGGTATTCCAGTAGTATCTCAGGGTATTCTGGGCTGATCTCTGACACGACTTGTACCGCTTTTGGGGGTCTGACTTTTACCAATGCCCTGGGCCCGCCATGCGATGCTCATAGACGAATGGACCGGACTGTACGGATATTGTCACTGACAGGCTCAGTAGGGTGTCAGGATGAGTTCGCTCATCGACGTCCCTTTCGGTCAATAGCTGGTGGCCCGTCACGTATGGCGAATACCTCTGACGTGCTAGTGATTAAATCCACAGCCATAGTATTGATGAGTCTTTAGAGTCCCCCACATTCAGTTACTCAAGTTTTGGGCGAAACGCTGTAGAGGCCATATGGAGATATGGCAGGGTTCGATCAGATACGTGCGGATCAGGATCGAACGGTTAGTACTAGAGGCCGTATGGATATATGGAAGGGTTCGATCAGATACGTGCGGTATTGCACGAATCAGGATCGGACGGATATTACTAGCCGGCTTTGGTTTAAGCCGGATCCTAGTGTAGTACAGTGTAGATTTCGTCTCATTGCATTTGTATTCGGTCGGAATACAGATACGGGTGTGTATACACAGTATCGGGGTTTTCCTGTAATTTATTACGGGACCAGTTTTCTGGAGTTTCCAGTTTGCATTCCGTTTCGGCCATATTTCTTTGTATCTTTCATTGGCCGAAGATTGGTGGAGGAGGGCTTATTTGCATTTGTGCAAATAAGCATTTGTGGAGGGCGTTCTTTGCATTTTGTTGCTTCATGATAGCTCTTGTTTGACCTTGACTTCTTGACCTCATGATGCTTCATGATTGCTCGACTTTTGGAAGTCATGATAGTTGTTTGAGTATTGGTTTTGTTTGGTGATCATTTTCTTTTCATGATCACAATTTGATTCCTCTCCCTTGTATGATTGTGAGGCTCCCCTCATATTTTTTGATACACACTCCATTCTCACTCTCCCCAAGTGCCATGGCCAGCCAATTCTTTGAGGGGGGCTGTCCAAATTTTGGAAGTGGTTTTTTGTTCATTTGGCTTTGCAAAAATTCCCACAAGTTCCATCTCCAAACTACATCTCATTCCTCCATCTCTATGGCAACTCCACTCAAACCCCAATGAGACATAGATCCTTACACTATTCTACAGCAAATCTTGGGCACATCGACTCGCCAGCTTCGTGCCCGAGTTGCCTCGGTATAGAGGTGGGAGCCCGTAAAAGAAGCAGGCGACGTCTTGCCCTTCCGGTGAGGAGGTGGAGACCGGACATTCCGCAGGAGATCGGGACGACGGCGAGAAGACCGGAGGACATGGATCGCTCGGTATATCTCTCTTCCCCATCTTGTAGTTAGCTAGTATTAGTTTAATGGCACGATCCGGGTTTATAGTGCGCGGTGGTGCCGGTTTGAAAAGTTAAAGAAAAGCATCGCTTCCGCTTTTCGGCGTCGGATTGACGGCCGGGGCGCCGCCTTGCATTTACAAGAATCACTGGAAAGGTTCCAGGGTGATAAGGATGACTGAATGTCAGTCACAGGCATTGTATTTACCCTCAGCAAAGGGACGGTATGTTGGAAGAGTTCCAAGCTAGATACCGTGGCATACTAGACGATAAAGGCTGGATACATCGCTACCAAAGATGCTACCAAAGAGGCTGTCTGGGTGTATATTAGTTCATAAGATGAACTTCGTTCCTCCCATTGTGTGACAATGGAGTTGTGGCTTATGCCTAGGAACGCCTGTCCCATCAGTGATCCAAACATATTCTTAGGCAGTATCACCAGATCGTGGAGATGGTTGATCTCCAGGGGATCGAGATTAGGAGAGTAGACTCAGAGGACAACACGGCGGATCCACTCACGAAAGGCCTTTTCCCAGAGAGAGACTTTTATAGGATGGTTGAGTATGAGATACTACAACCACTGCTATCAGATGGCCCTAGTGCAAGTGGGAGATTGTTAGTTATATGTATGCCCTAGAGGCCATTACTATACATAGGATGTATATTGTAGTGGATGCTTGGACATATATAGGGATGACTTTCTTGCTCGATATGATAGTATGCTATCTGGTTACTCTTTACCTTAACGTGTACACTGATTGTCTCTCTGTTACATGTTGGCAAAGCCCTTAGGATGTGTACTTGACTACCTGGACTATGATGCGGATCATACTAGTGGGGACATGGTAGTCCATAAGTACATCCTTCAAGGTCCCTAGTCATGGGTGTATCGAGACGGGGCATCGATATACCAGAGTAGACTAGCGTATACCTTCTCGACCCATACAGATGGGCGATGGATGATCCCATATCCATTGGTGTTTGACATCAGAGATGATATACGGGTGCTCAGTAGAGACTGGGTACACTGGATGGACTCGCCGAGAACTCCCAGATGGTATTATACCTTACGTCAGATGGCAGTTCTCTGGTGACACTGGTACAGATTAGTCTGTATACTCGAGATCGTCATATTGTCTTGTGTGATTCCCACTGTGCTTTGATTTCCACCTTACCATGTCCAAGAGGGCGTGCAAAATGGTGGTTTTTAGGTACAGTCCCGAATCACATGGAGGCAATGAGCGATAGGAGGGGTTTCGTCTCTCCCGGTATAGGGAGTTGATGTTGCGCAGTGCTCGATTGGCTATAACAGGAAGTCCTTGGCCAAGGCTGCTTTAGGGATTTACTGGTAAGTGTTACCAGTAGTTTCTCGACCTGTTATGAGCCTCAAATCGACACGACTTATCGAGTTATTGGGGTCTGACGTTTACCACCCCTAGACAAGATATGCGACATATCAGACGAACAAACCGGGTTGTACGGTAGTGTTACTGGTTGGATTCACAGGAGTGTGAGCGGGCTTGCTCGTTGATCTTCTGATCGCTCAATACCCGGATGGCCGTTACGTTTGGCAGACCGCTTGCGGCTTGTGGGTGTTTGATATGATCATCACCTACTGCCGGCGTATTGACGAGTTTTTAGAGTCCTACACAGGGGTTTCCTGGCTCAAGCGAAACGAAATAGGAGCGCATATGAGATATGTGCGGGACCGAGAATAATACCAGTATGTGATACTGAATTCTATTCTCGCGATTTGTGACATCGATCGGTTGTATGCGATATAGCCGGGTTATCGGATCAAGTGTTGATTCGATAAGTTGTTACTATTGATATTAGTCGGTTATATGCAATATGACCGGATCGTTAAATCAAGTGTTGATTTAATGATTTAATGTATAATTATATATTTGATATATTACTTTACATTAACTAGTATTGGTTCACTTAAGATTGATTTTCTCACTTGAATGTGCACATTGTTTATATGTGATATATGCAAGTGTACATGTTTGTATCATGCTTGATGATACAAACAAGTTGTGTGTATGAGACTTGAACCAAATCAAGGTTAAATTAGGGTTTACTATTTTCCTAGCCTATAAAAAAAGAGTGTGACTTTGGTCAAAGTTATCAAGCTTCATGAAGCTTGATAAACATTGACAAAGTCAACTCTTTTGTCATTTGTTCAAGATATTGGTTAACCCAACCCTTAACCTAATGCTTTGGTTAATTCTCTACATGAGTTAAGCATGAGGGCTTAACTCAACCATGGTGCCATTATTTATTGGATAAGTTTCATTTGGATAATTATTCTATTAATTCTTTTCTTCTTCTTCTTCTTCATCAAGCTCACAAAAGCTTGCTAGCTCCAATGGTGCCATGAGAAAAAGAGTGAGAAATCCAATTCTAAAGTGAGCCCACTTCCTATTTCTTCATCCTCTACTACTTGCCATGTAGAATAGGGTGTTCTCTTCATAAAGTTTTTGACCAAGTGAAGGAATAGCTTGAGTTTGAGTCTCCCCGACGTAGATCATCTTTGGCCTCGAAGTCAATGACCTAGCCCGATCATTTCTCCGACGAAACCATCGCTAGAGTCCGGGATCCGATGATCGCAGCGGAGGGACGTCAACACGGAGCTTTAGAAGTGGAGGACCGGATCTACAAAGGTTGTATTTCCATTCACTTAGTAGCAAAGTTGTTTGCTAGCTTTTATTTTCGCCTATCCTCTAGTTAACGATCTATATTAGGGTTTCTCGGCACCTAAAAATTTGAATTTGGCATGGTTGATGCCTTGTGGAACCTCCAGAGTGTGCCTAGTAACCCTACAATATATATATATATATATATATATATATATATATATATATATATATATAATTGCTTACACACTCACATTTATCCTAATAATCAACTTATAAGATTTACACAATAAGTTAGAAATTCACCACACATACCAATAAAAACATCACACCCGTGACATGAGATGGATGCTATGAAATATTAATTTGAGAAAGGAAAACCATTAAGTGTATCAAAATCTAAATATATCCCCTCGTGATATAGAGGGTAATATTTTATGTATTCATATTTAAATATTTAAAACAAGTCTACAAGGTGCATCTGTGACATGAAATGCACCGAAAACATAATTCATGGCAAGATGCAGCCGTGACATGAGGTGCACCAAAAGTATTTACAACATACAAAAATTTCTCAAGAGATCATATTCAAGCTTTATGATAAAACATGCACAAAAGGTTGATAATAGATAAGGTGTGTATACGAGCAAAAGTGACCAATTTTATGATTACCGCGTAAGTTAAAATGAATAACTAACCACAAACAAATATTTAAAGTCTATAATTACTTTGAATGTGATTAAGTGGCAATTTTATGAAAGATATAATTTATTAGATGGATGCTATGATGTATGTTAATAAAATTATACCACCTTGATCTTGGACGAGTCCATAAAATTCCTACCGATCTAGAATCTTGGAGTAAATATGAAAAATACCATGAATATCGTTAGCATCTAATTTAGGTATCTCAAACAATCTATGTACACATGTTGAATCAATTATGAAATATCAAACCATTTTTTTTTTATTTAAAAAAATTCCTTTTATTTTGAAAAATCAGGGTTTGATTAAAATAGTTCCTATTTCTTAAATTCTAAAGTTTTAACATATTCAAGAGATAAAATGTGAGGGATGAACTTACAATTAAGAGAGATTCAAGATTTCTCTTGTCGGTCGAAATTGTCTCGAGTTTATCAAGATGATGGAAACAACGTTTGGAAGGGCTTCTTCTCTTTCCTTCGATGATGGGTTCCTTAGGTTAGGGTCTTAAAGACAGGAAATATAAAAATAAATTGATGAGAGAAAGAGAAAAAAAGAAGAAGAGAAGATATGGAGGACTATGGTTTATTTATAGGCGTAGAGATTAGGTTTTGAAGAGATGAAGGGCCAGAATAAAACAAGAGTAGATCTAACAGCTTATAAGGAGATAAATTAAAAAAGTTATAAATTAAAGAAAAATAAAATCTATTCTTTTATTTGTTAAAAACAATTAAAACCAAAATAAAATAAAAACAAATAAAAAATGTATTAAAAATAATTTAAAAAAGCTTTTAAAAGTTATAGGATCTAATAAAAATATTTTTCTTCAAACATTAATAAATAATTTTATATTGAAAAAGAAATTGTAGAAAAAATTTAAAATATTATTTTCTTTAAATTCGGAATTAATTTAAATATATATTTTTCTTTTTATAAAAATTATTTAAAATACCTTTAAACCAAAAAAATATGGAAAAATCATAGAAAATTCTAATTTATTTATTTCCTCGCTTTGTAACAATATTTCTCAAAAAATAATTCTTTTTATAAATATTCCCTTTCAAATAAATCTTAGAAAATTATTGAAAAATCATTATTAAATCCATTTGTTCATTTAAAAATTATGCCAACCATTTAAGAATCCAAGCAATCTCTTTGCATGATTTTTCATCCAAATATCAAAAACAAAAATTAAACAAAATATTGCAAACACTAGAAATCGAACTCGTAACCTATCACACTCCGCTTCCCAAAGTACTGAAGTAGTGGCGTGGCACAGTCCGTAACCTAACTATACCGAGTGCGGTCTAACTCGATACAGTTATGTTAAGAGTAAATAGAACATGCAGGTAATGTACCACAAAAAAGGCAAACACATTTATTATCATTAACTAAAACATTTATTACATCACAGGGGCACCAAAATAAAACTTATTGTTTGATACATCAAGGAAAGACACGCCCTAATCAGGCGGGCAACTAGAAAAGGAAAAAGAACAATTCCTAGTCGTAGGTCGTTAAATCCGCATAGTCCTCTTCTGTAGGTTCCACTCCTTCATCCTCATCACGTGCTTCATCCTCATCTAATGGACGTTCCAGGAAGAGATAGAAGAAAAAGAAGTCTGTCTGCGAGTTATACTCGGGTAAGATGTCTCATAAAGAAAGGTAGGCAAAGTAACATGTGTGTGCGATGCATAATGTCATATGTGTGTAGTGGTAAACAATATCAGATATCTATTAAGTATTATGAACGTATTGGTTTAGTAGGCAAGGGTACCGGACTCTCGCGATTATTCCATTGGGGCCACGGGACAACAACAGTAGGGAGTGAATAATTCTCGTTTCACTCCCTTGACCCATGGTCATTCAATAGGGGAATCCGAGACCCTTAATACCACCTTGCCTAGTCAAACTACCCAGCCTCGATCTTCTACAGTGATATAGTGGTACGAGTTGGTGTTAGAATATAGTTCTTCTAGACATTGAATTTCAGTAGTATAAGGTCACATCCGTATATCTCTATACCTTCTAGCAGGCTTAGAATTTCTATAAGGTCACATCCGTACATCGGAGTCATTAGTAATATAAGGTCACATCCGTATATCAGAATCATCAGTAATATAAGGTCACATCCGTATATCGGAGTCATCAGTAAGTATTCCATACCTAGGATTCACGTGTCTAATTTTAACTGTTC
The DNA here is from genome assembly GCA_030015575.1 of Agapanthus africanus. Classification (NCBI taxonomy): domain Eukaryota; kingdom Viridiplantae; phylum Streptophyta; class Magnoliopsida; order Asparagales; family Amaryllidaceae; genus Agapanthus; species Agapanthus africanus. The sequence continues at coordinate 210,527,800 of JASDDO010000026.1, read as the reverse complement.
CAGATAGCATGTCATATATTATATCATGAGTTGGGTTAAGTATAGGGCAATGCTCATGTGAGTAGGTTATCATAATAGTTCATGGTATTTTAGTGAACTTATAACTTCGGGAAGTTTATGATATTTATTTAAAAACACGACATTTAGAAAATCTGAGGTATTAATTTAAAAACACGACTTTTAGAAAAGCCGAGGTATTTATTTAAAAATACGACTTTTAGAAAGGTCGAGCTAATTATTTAAAAATACGACTTTAGAAAGGTCGAGCTAATTATTTATACATACGACTTTTAGGAAACTTTAGGGTATTTATATGAAAATACAGTATTAGGAAACCTGAGGGTATTTATACGAAAATACGGTATTATTAAACCTTAGAGTATTTATGTGAAAATAATGTAAGGTCGTTGTGCCCGCCGGAAGGGGTTTTAAAAACGTTGCGGAAACGGAAAAACAGAAAGTCCGAGCGAGCAAGACACCAAAAACCCTAGAATACTACCATAGATTAAAACTCGTAAACTAAAGGAGGCAGAGTAGAGAAGATATAACCTATGAAGCATCTTTATTTTCTCCAATGGTTGAATCTGGACTCTGGCTATGCTCCATGGCACTACGGATCGTGCTTGATCTTCGATCGGCTCCGTCGAAGATGATCCATGCGAAAGCCACCGGTTCTAGTTTCAACATCAACTACAGGAAGTAACTCTCACTTCATACTTGCTAGACATTAGTTGGGAAGGATGTAGAATAATTATAGTGAATTCTCAAACTCTCTCTTTATTTTCTTTTTACTTTACTTCTTTCCTTTTGTTCTTGAATGAGAGAGAAAAGAATGTTTCAAATGAAAACCATACCAAAAAACCAATGAACTCATGGCGGTATGAGAAGAGAAGAAACTCTCCACCATAAAGACATCTTATTTTCTCTTTCATACAAGTGTCATGTATAATGGATGAGTAAGCAAAAGAAAATACTCCACCTCACCATTCAACATGCAAAAAGAATGAAGGAAAAGAAAAGGAAAAAAAATACATATTATTGCATATTACACACACACACACACAAATATATAAATATACATGACATGTAACATGCACATGATATGTAACAAAATAAAATAGAGTGTGAATAACACAATAATACTAGTTTATATATGCATCATCATATATAAGTAATATCATTAAATCAACACCTGATTTAATGACCCGGTTCAATTATAAACCGGCTGGTATCATCTATCTGATTAATACATATAGTATCACATACACATATTTAATTGGACCCCGCACGCATCGCCGTACGTGCATTACATCATTTCACTAGAATGGGAAAGCCCTCTGTGTGAGACTCTAAAGACTCGAAAATACGCAGGTAGTAGGTCATGATCATATCTGATTGATCCGAAACACTTTCAGATCAATTCCCACCGGGTTAACCTACAAGCACGTCAGCGGCACTAGCTATGCGTAACGGCTAACCAGGTATTGAACGAAAAGTCGGTCGACAAGCAAGCTCGTTCGTACGCTGCTAGAGCCTGTCAGTGACATTCAGCGTACAGTCCGGTCTTTTCGTCTAAAACTGCCGCATACTGGGTCTGGAAGGTGGAAACCGTCAGACTCCCAATAACCCGATAAGTCGTGCTGAAGTCAAGCTCACGACCATCAGAGAAACTACTGATAACACTTATTATTAAATCACGTCTGCCTTGACTAAGGACTTATGGTCATAACCAGCTGTGCACTGTTCGACATCAACTCGCTATACCGGGAGAGACGAATTCTCTTGACTGCTCACTACCTCCATGTGCTTCGGAATTGTACCCAACTAAAACCTATTTGCATGGCTCTTTAAAGTCGTGGTAGGGTAGTAATCTAAATACAGTGGGAACACACACAAGACACTATGGCGATCTTGGGTCTAGATACTACCCTGTACTCATATCACCAGAGAACTGCTATCTGACGATTAGTATAATACTATCTAGGAGTTCTCGGCGAGTCCATCCAGTGTAACTCATCCAATGAGAATCTGTATACAATTATCGGTGTTAAACACCAATGGCTATGGGATCAGCCATCACCCCGCACAAGATCAAGAAACATATACACTAGTCTAAACTGGAGTACTGATGCTCAGTCTCGATACTCCTATGACTAGGGAATTTTAAGGATGTGCTTATAGACTACCCAGGTTCCACAAGTATGATCCCTATCATAATCTTGGTAGTCTAGCAAAGATCCTATGGGCTTTATCACCATGTATTAGTGATATGTTATAATGAGTAAAACATATGCTCATGAACGATAAATACAAACTAGATAGCATACTATCATCTCGAGTAAGATTTTTCTTGGTATGGACCCTCCTCGAATTCAGTAATTTCATTTCTGCAACTATGATAATTGCTTTGAGGGCACCTATATCCAACAATCTCCCACTTGCACTCAAGGATAATTATTGCGGTATCGCATACACACATCTCATGTGCTATTGCATACCCAACTTCTGTATTAACAGTTTCACAAACCGTGTTCGAGAAATAGTCTCAGTGAGTGGATCCACTGCAATGTTTCTATCTATATCTTTCTAATTCTCAACTTCGCAGAGATCAACTATCTCCCGAAATGAGCAATACCTTCCTAAGAACTTTTTGATAGCTGATGGGATCATGTTCATAAATGAACGTATTTATCCAAACAAACACTTAAGATGTATTCTGTACTGATTCAAAATCAGCTTCTAACGCCTTGACTACTTCAGTATCCTGCTTGGAACTCTTCCAATATACTGCTCCTCATAATAGGGTAAACTAATAAATAGCGACATATACTTTCTGTCACCTTGGAAGCTGGAATCGGTAATCGCCTCTTGAAGGAGGTTGCCATTACCATACACTAAGAACATCTCCTATGTTCTTCACTTCTTCCTATATTTCTCCAGAATTGGACTAATAACTGCTTACTACACCAAGTGTAAAAGCATCATCTGGTCTAGGATATAATATCGCATGATCGACCTCACTGCCAAAGCATGTCGAATGTCATTCATGCGAGACCCTCTCTTCATCAGCCCTGAAAGACATCTTTAAAAACAGTGATAGCATTTCTTGCGGGTACATTACCTCACTAGGAGTCTTCCATTCTAAACCACTTTAGAATGGTATTAAGATACCTGAATTGGGACAATCCGAAAACCCTTAATAGATTTAACTCTTTAGACCTAGTCACCAGAATAAAATATGTGTATATAATCCATAAAGGAGAAACGGTGACAACCAATGATTGACCGAATCGTAGTATAAGAACATCACTTCCTATCAAGACTATGATGTCCTTATCAATATGAGGAACCCGACAGTGCTCCCTACAGCCCTCTTACAAATTCCTGGTTCATCTTTAATTTTGATGAAATCAAACACTTTGACCGCAACATCAAAACAGATGATCCATCTCTATAATGCCTGCTTTAGTCTACAAATAGACTTAAGCATCTTGCACACTATCCACTGCTCCCACTGACTATGACAACCCTATGGTATAGTCATATATATGTACACTTCTAAATCCAATTTAGAAAGATATTATAGTCATCCTCATATCAGATATCATAGTCATGAAAACAATAGTGGCAAGTTATATCCGTATGGATTTCAACACAGACACTGAAGTAACAATATCATCACAATCCGTATCGGGTATTTGATGAATACCTGTTTACTACAAGTCTAGCCTTATTAGCTTAATACCTTTCCATTTACACTGATCTCGAAAGATCTATTTGCTCCTGATGGGTTTTACCCCTTTCAGGAGCACACAATAAAGTCTATAGTTTATTGTAGTGCATGGAGTCCAACTTGGGTAACTTGGCATCCATCCATCAGTCGGAAGTCACCACTTTTTATGGCCTGCTGATAACTAGTAGGGTCATCATCGGATGATGCAAGCCTCCTAGTCACCATCTACGAGAAAACCGAAGTATTTCTCGGGTGGCTGAGGTCACCTACTAAATCTGCGGAGTAGCTATGGTCTGTCAGGGTCAATTAGATCATCAGGTTCCATTAAACTTTCAATAATTTCTTGCGGTTCTGCAATCACTTTTAGTTCTACCATACCCCCATTAATTTCTTTTGCAAGAAATTCCTTTACCAAGGAGGTGGCGAGTTAAGAACAAAACAATTTTGATTTTGAACATGGTAAAAGCTATCCCTTGCTAAAGCTTGGGATAACCCACAAATTGCTATACCGAAATATGTCTCGAGTTTGTCCAGATTATGTTTTTAAGAACAAACCAGATAACCCAATATCTTAACAATTTTAAGATGAGCACCATTCTATATCACATATAGAAAAGAGACACTTATTTAGGTGGAACCAGTATCAATTGATATGCATCTATTTCTAGTGCATCCCTAAAATTGAAAAAGGTGATTCAGCATTACTTATCATGGAGCACACCCGCGAATGAGCAATTTGAAGGAATCACATTCTCAATATGGAATACCTTGTACTAACCCCATGTCCATATGGATCTCGGACAACATATATCAATATGTATAAGTCCCTAGAGTTCATTAACTCAATACCCGTGTGCCGTTAATTAAAAAACATTCTTTTGGTTAAAAAAAAAATCAAAAGTTTGCCATTAGGAAAAACCTGATGACTTTCTTCAATAGCAACAATTACTTTGAAAACCGACATTGAGGATAAAATCATCCATTATCAATTCTATGCTCCTTCTCAACATCTGTAACACCCTACAGATGTGGGATTTTAATCCGTATCTATATACCTAGGAGTTAGAGTTTATTGAGAATCAATTTTTCAAAACACAGACACACAAAGGAAATCCGAAATATTAAAATGTTTCTGTGGGGTTAGTTGGGTATTCATAGTATTGCCTTTTTCATTGCCCAGGTTCATGACAACAGTTGCAATTTCCTTTACTCACACTTCAACCCTTTTTTATGTCTCGCCATCTTACCTTTCTATAACCAAACTTATACTAGTTGGTTTTCTTCTTACCATTTCTTTAGTACCATTTCCGGGAGTGGAAGAAGACTATCCAATAAGTGTAACCGATATACTCTCCTTATATATAAGGAGCTCTCGAACTTGAGATAAGGTAGGACGGAGAGACAAACGAACAATTCATCTAATCCAGAACCAGTGGCCATCCTTTGACTGAAAAAATTTCATCGAGTTCGTATCTAACTATACGATGGCTTTCCAAGCAATAAAGATCTCTGTACCGAATACAGAGGGTTCTGGAGTTAGCATAAGGGGAAGTACGATAGGTAAATACATATGCGACTGTGTCGTGGATTAGGGCAATCCAGACATTCCAAAGATATAAGTTTGTAAAAAGGTCGGTTGATCAGTCGAAAATATTGCATTTTTAACACATCAATTTCCCTATTATTTGCAATCATCTAAAAGTGTTCGGTATGAATATAACACATATTAGAAATTCATCTGTAAAATACCAAATAACATGTGTTATAGATTATAACCAGCATTTTGAGGGAAATTGAGTGTTTATTATTGCACGCATGATCTTTTGTATATCGCAACACTTGTCTCGAGATTGTGTGCAGGAAATTCCAGGTAAAAGAGCCGGAACTTCTTTAAAGTGCTGATAAAAATACGCCAAGTCCAAGACTTGAAATCTGGAAGTAAACAAGAAAGTATAAAAATATTCCAGATATAAAATAACTCCCTAAGGATCAGCACTAATTCAGCCTGGAACTTTCATGCAAAGTTGGCACCAAACGACCGTGGATCCGCGGCCAAATGGGCGGATCCGCGGCCGCGTCAACTCGTTGGCGGCAGAATGTTTTCTCAGGTTTTTCCTTTCAAGAAGAAAACTTCTTCAAGACACTTCAGTCTCCAGAGATCTCCAGAAGCTTCTCCTTTAACAGCCAAGCTTCTTGTGCAAGCTAAATACCTACCAAGCTTCTCTTGCATGCTAGCTAACTACCTTAATCTAGAAGCTTCCTTCATAACTACCAAGCTTACAAGAGAAGCTAAACCTAGCTTAGCTTCTAAAGGAAGCTAGATCAAGCTTCTAGGGGAAAAGAGAAGACTATAAAAAGGGACCCAAGGGCATCATTACAAGGTTGTTGAAAATTAAGCCAAAATTCCGCAAGTTGAGTGACACAACTTGCAACTCAAAACCCTAGCCCGAATCCAATTCAAAAGCCAAATCAAGATTCATCGAGTACCAAATTGAGCAAGAATTCAAAGCGCCTTTTTGAAGCAACGCCGATCTTCATCCGAGCAAGTGATCCACGACGATCCGCGACTCAAGAAGACGATGCGAAGCTAGTTCGATGATTTAGTTCCTCCTCAATTGTTATAGTCTTTGAGTGAATTGTAACGAAACATCGAATAATGAAAGGTGAAAATTCTTGATCTTGCTTTTCTTTACATTTGAGCATTATGATGAGTTACCAATTCTTGATTGTTTTCTTTTTCATGATGTTTGAGTGAAAAATCCGCTTGTGGAGGAATCGAGAAAATAGATAGATGATTATGATTAAATTCTTGAACGATTCTTAAGTCTTATGAGTTTTGTAAACTCTAGGAAATTGAATCAACGACGACCTAATTTTAAGAGAGATGCTTTCTTGAATGTTTTCGCTCTAAATTAGAGATCAATGATCGATGATTGAATCTTCTAGAGGCTAGAATTTTGAATGCTAATCAACGAAAGGACAAGGGATGATGATGAAGAAACCCTAGTTTCTTCAATAGATCCCTAAACCTCGTTGATTGTCATCGATCTAGCAACAAATCTTTAATAGATAAGAATTTGTAATCATAAGTATTCATCATCACTATCGATTGGATCGATTCCTACAAGCATCTTTATAAATCTTGATAATTCAAACAATTTGGGAACATTTCTTGATTCTTGATTTCAGATCATTACTTTCTTTAAGTTTCTTGAAAATAAAAGCTCACAAATCTTGAATCAATTTTATTGCAATTTCTTTTATCTTTTAATTTTCGACTTAACTAAAACAAGATTGATCAAATCTCACTTTCCCTGTGGACGATCCGCATTCACCGACGAACCTACAGAATACACCGTTATTGATTGCGGTTTACAAATTTCTTTGGTTGTGATCTTTACACTTTTCAAAACACGACATCGAAAATGATCAATCAAATGGCGCCGTTGCTGGGGATCGTGTGCTAATTTGTTCGTTTTTGTAATTTGAGTTGAAAAATTTATTCTTCCATCAGAATTTTTAGATCAAAATTCGCACAAGCGCTTAAAGATTTGTTGTGATTTGTTGCGAGGAAATATGAAATCTGTGGAGTAAGAGGAAAATTTTTCTGAACATTCCAGAAAGTTCAGTAAGTGAACAGGAGCATCTGCACGAAATTTTGTGCAGTGATCTCATCATACCACCGCGTTTCCGCGGCCATAGTGCGCTTATTGCGGCGGTTCCGCGGCGGGAAAGCAGCTTCACTGCTCCAAAATTCTCAGGTGAATTTCTGACTTTCTTATCTCCTCCCTGCTCTGCTTCGTTAACCAATTTCTGCAGGATTCTTTGCAAAAATTCGCAGCGCCGCAAAAAGAAAAATTGTTGTGTGTTTGATCTTGGTTGTTTGCATTTTTAATACGGAAATTAAGGGGCAAAGACCAAATTCAGATTAGGTGGGGAATTCATTACCCTTCCTAAGCCCCAAAAATCACAAAATTGCATCCGCATTACCCTCATTAACTAAAAAATATCTAGACATGACTCTAAGGACCGTCGCCCTCAATTAGGACAGAAGGAGGTCGTGGGTAATCTATTGCTTATCCGCGTTTCTTTTGTGGTGTCTAAGGCAAGTGTGTCTAAGGTAAGTGGTTACTTAATTAGGCCCACTATTTACGTAGTGGAGAACCTCCCACTTACCTGGCAACATGAGGGGCAAAGAGGCAGTAGAGGATCTATTTTGCGACTTGTCTTCTGGAAGTTTAGGAGCGGTCTAGAGACTTGACCTAGGTGACTACTAGAATTAGGGTTGCTTGTGCATTTTTTTTTGTGATTTGATTTTTCAAAAAAAAATCCGTATCTTTTTTAAACCAAATACCAAACTCATCTTTTCCTTAATTATCACAACGCTGCCACTTGTGCTAAACCATTTAGTGCATGCTCGGCTGGACACGGGATTCTAGTGCCCGTCTTGTCCGCGTTCCTTCTATCGACTCCGAAGTCGGTATTTCTACGTCTACTTTTTCTTTACCCTCCACCACACCCACTTCAATGGACGATTCTCCATCGAACTTCTTTAACACTACTCTTCCACCGTCCGCAGGTGCGCAGAATCCACCCCGCATCTCTCTCCAAGAGAGATGTTACCCTATGCGAGGTCCTCTTTCGACCTGTCTCACCATTCCACCAGCCAATGGGGACAATTTTTAAATCAAACCACAATACATCAATATTCTACCCAAGTATCACGGTCTCGAGTCTGAAGACGAATATGTCTTTATTACCAAATTTGAAAATGTATGCGCTATGATGGGTACTTCACAGCTTTCTGTGGATGCTATGCGTCTATGTCTTATCCCATTTACTCTGTGCGATATAGCCGAGAAGTGGCTTTATAACATAGCCGCACATTCTATTTCAAACTGGGGAGAATTCGTAACAACATTCCTTAAGAAATTCTACCCCAATCATAAAACAGCTCGAGTCCGTAGCGAAATAAATCAATTTACCCAGCTTCCAAATGAACCATTCTCGAAGTGTTTTGAACGCTTCAAGGATCTGTTAGTTTAATGTCCACATCACGGAATTCCTAGATGGGATCTGTATAGAATCATATATGAGGGCATTAATCCTACCACAAAACAGACCCTTGAATCCATGTGTCAAGGCACCATCATGACTAAAGATGATGGTGAAGTCTGGAGATTCTTAGAAGATTTCGCTGAAAAATCTTTACAGTGGGAGAGTGTAAGTCAGTCATCGTCTAGGGGTTGCAATAACTAATCTGATGTTTCCATAGGAGTTAGAGCTGAAATGGCAGTAATGCAAAAGAAACTCGAAACTATGGAAAATAAATTTTTAGGAGCCTCCCTAAATCAGATGTCACTCTCCAAAACTGTCTGTGGATACTGTTCTGATCCATCACATCTTACGGAAGAATGTCCATTAAATTCTCCGTTTCAAGGTCAAGAGCATACCAATGCTTCTTTCCAACAAAGACCGAGAGACGATCCGTATTCTTCCACTTATAATCAGGGTTGGAGGAATCACCCTAACTTTGCTTGGAACCAACAACAAACTCAAAACACGGTTCCAAATCAAAACAATTTCCAAAGGGCTCCTCCACCACAACAGCAACCACTTCAACTGAGTCAGCACCCCTGCCAATCACAAAACTTTCAAAATCCGGTCAACACACCTGCACCGTATAATCCTTTGCAGTTGAACGGTACTGATGAATCCTCTTCATTCGCACAAACCATGAATTTGCTTCTGACAAATTTCATGCAAGTTTCGGCTGAGATGAAGTTTTCCGTCGATAAAATCCAGAAAAACTCTGACTCCCAAAGTGAGAGTATTAAATCGATAGAAGCACAAATTGCACGAATAAATGCCGAATTGAGTGCTAGAGAGAAAGGGAAACTTCCAGCTCAACTCTTACCAAATCCTGGCTATTCACATCATGTGAATGCTATTACCACGTTGAGATCTGGAAGAGTGCTTGACAACCATGTTGGTGAGGAGATTGATACTAATAATGAAGAATCAATCGATGATACCCCGGCTGAGACTTTTCCTTCAACTTCTACTTCTACTTCTGATCCCAGTTCGTCTACCCCACCATTTTCTTCCGAGCGTATTCTCCGTTTTCCCTAAGGCTCGAACCCTCAGCACATCTCTTCTAGTCCACCAAAGACGATCCCCACTCCTATTCTGGGATCTTTCCTACCCACACGATCTTCTCCAATGTTGGACCCCGCTCTTATTGCTAAAGCTCCTTATCCGAATCGGTTAAGGGGAAATAGACCAAGTCCGCAAATGGAGAAGATCACTGAAATATTTAAACAGGTTAACACCAACATCCCTCTCCTAGATGCTATTCAACAATTCCCCACTTATGTGAAAATTCTCAAAGACTTGTGCACTAGGAAGAGGAAGACTCAAGTGCCAAAAATGGTATTCATGTCAAAGACTGTAGACACAACTTTTCCCCAACAATTACCTAGGAAACGTAAGTATCCTGGCTATCCTACTATTTCTATTTCTATTGGGGATAAACACATTAACCGTGCTCTACTTGACCTTGGCACAAGTGTTAACCTGCTTCCTTTCTCAGTTTATGAGCAGTTAGGGATCGGAGAGTTAAAACCAGCTCACTGCACTCTCCAGATGGCCGACCGATCAATCACCAAAACCTAGGGGTGAACTAGAGAATGTGTTAATAAAAATTGGGGAATTTGTATTCCCTGTGGACTTTATTGTAGTTGATACACAGTCTGTAGCAAACCCACAGAATCAAATTCCGGTGATCCTTGGTCGCCCCTTTTTGGCCACTTCCAATGCTATAATCAACTGTCGTAAAGGCTCTATGACCCTATCCTTCGGGAAGATGTCAATTGAGCTGAACATTTACAAGTTGGGAAGTGTACCCTCCGAACCTACTGCTCAAGCATGTTCTGTCGAATTAATGGATGTCGACAGCAGTGAATTTGATCAGCCTCATGATACTGATCTAGACACTTTTCATATGTTGTTGTTTGACCCAACTATGTATCGTACACATACGGACTCTTCCACCGAGTTGTCCGGGTCAACAAGTAACACTGATTATGAACCGTTTTTGGAGTCTGAAGATCACCCCGCTCTTTTTGATGACATTATTCTCCGAGGTATCGATGAGAGTTTTGAGGACTTTTTCGCTGATGAACTCGTATTTTTAGCAAACACGGGTGTTGAGATGAATCAACTACAAGAAAAAGAAATTGAACCTCCACCCCCTCTTCTTGAAAATTACAAAAATGCGAGTAATCCATCACAATCACTGTGTCGTCTCTCCAAATTGAGACGCAAACCCTCTCCTTCACACCACTTACCTTTTCCCTACTTCTTCCTGGCTCCTTATAATACGTTCTTCCACCAACCGGTGCACTACACTGATAAAATCTTCGAATGGTTGGTATTGACTTTCGGTCTTTGCAAAGCTTGGCATTGACCAGTAATTTTGACCCCCTCTTGTGATTTTCAAAGATTAACATTGTTTAACTCAAGTTTGGGGGGGGGGTATAATCTGGCTCTTGAAAATAAAATTTTTACTTAAAATTGGGAGCCAAAAATAAGTTTGGGGGAGGATTTTCATGATCATATTTCATGTCCCCATTAATAAATTTCCTCGCAGGCTTACAGGTTTTTGAGCTCTAGCAGAAGGCAACAGTGAGGACACTGTTGAAAACAAGTTTGTGGGAGGTTTGTGCTTATTTACGCACCACTTCGCATACTTTGCATAAGCACAAAACATGTAATAAAAAAATTTTGTGTACATAAATAAGATAACAAAAGATTAGATAGTGAAAAATTACATACAAAAGATTAGAAGAATTTAAGAAAACCAAGAAAATTAGAAGTTTTTCTAAACGAACTAGTAATAAGTAGTTATGAGCTGTTATCCCAAGGGTTAGTAAGATGAAGGAAGTCACTAATCTGAGGATAAAAATAAGTCTGAAAAATAGTTCCTATTCTGGAAGCCAAACATTTGAATGTTGATACCCTACTATACGCACTTACACACGTCTTGAAACTCGGGATAGTAGAGGATACCTTGAAATGCTCTTGTCTAAAAGCCAAAGTATGAAGGAAATAATAAATAAATAAAATATAAAATGGTGTTGAAAAATGAACACTGGTTTTGTTATCGCCAAGGCAACAATAAAAAAATATAGCGAGGGTGCTTCATCACCTAGTGCCTTAGACCAACTGGTATGAAGGCATGGCTCATGCCATGATACCATTCTCTCTCTCTCTCACCAAGTGAACACAAAAGAAAATTCAAATCCTTTTTTCATTTAAAAAAAAAAATTAACCCCAAAACACTTAATAAAAATGGCTTAACCCACCATGGTTGCTAATCATGGTTTAACCCCATTTTAACCTTAGTTTACATGCATAAGTGTGTGCAAGCCTAGGAAAATTCTAATAAAATATTCATTAAATTTGATAAATTATATGAAAATCGTTTTGGCAAACTTTTTATTAAAAATCATATATTAAAATATAATTAGCCACTAAACACATCCTAAGGTGTTACAATCTTCCCCCCTTAAAGAAATTCGTCCCCGAATTTAAAAATATAAAGCTACGCATACCTGCAAAGAGATGAGGGAATTTCTTCCGCATCTCACCCTTGGCCTCCCAAGTGATCTATTCACCATTCGGGCTGTGCCAAAGCACTTTCACAGATGGCAAGACCTTCGATCTAAGTTTCTTCACCTGCCGGTCCAATATCACGACTGGCTGCTCGGTGAATGAAAGATCGCACTCGAGCTGAACGGTCTGATGCTGAATCATGTGCGAGGGGTCATGTAGGTATCTGCGAAGCATCGACACGTGGAATACGGGGTGAACGTCTGGGAAGTCGGGTGGAAGAGCCAAACGATATGCTACTATGCCTACACGCTCGAGGATCTCGAAGGGACCTATGAATCTGGGGCTAAGCTTCCCCTTCCGTCCAAACCTCATCACTCCCTTCATCGGAGAGACCCTCAGAAAAACGTGATCGCCAACTGCGAACTCTAATCTGCGGCGGCATCTGTCAGCATACGATTTCTGCCTGCTCTAAGCTGTCCTCATTCTATCTCGAATCAGCTGAATCTTCTCGGTCGTCTCCTGTACGATCTGTGGCCCCAAAATACTGCTCTCGCTGAGCTCTGTCCAATAGACGGGCGATCTACATCTCCTCCCATACAAGGCCTCGAAAGGTGCCATCTGAATAGTATCCTGGAAACTATTGTTATAGAAGAACTCCACCAAGGGTAAATGATGATCCCAGCTACCTCCAAAGTCTAAAACGCATGCTCGGAGCATGTCCTCGAGAGTCTGAATAGTCCGCTCTGACTGGCCGTCAGTCTGCGGATGAAATGCTGTGCTGAAACTCAAGCGGGTGCCCAAAACCTCCTTAAGCCTCTGCCATAGTCGGCTGGTAAACTGGGTGCCTCGGTTGGACACGATACACGTCGGGACTCCATGCAGTCGTACAATCTCGTCGATGTAAATCTGGGAATACTGAGCAAATCCGAAAGTCGTCTTCACAGGCAGGAAGTGAGCCGCTTTCGTCAAACGATCCACGATCACCCAAATGGAGTCATACCCTCGCCTAGTCCGGGGTAGACCCACAACGAAATCCATAGAAATCTGTTCCCATTTCCACTCCGGAATGGGTAACGGCTGTAGCTCTCCCGCTGGCCTCTGGTGCTCGGCCTTGACTTGCTGACAAGTCAGGCATCTCGACACGAAGTCTGTGATGTCTCTCTTCATTCCGTCCCACCAGTAAACTTCCCTCATATCATATTACATCTTGGTGGAACCCGGATGAACACTATACACCGATCGATGTGCCTCCTCAAGGATCTCACGCCGTAATCCCTCAGCATCTGGTACGCACAGTTTAGTCCCAAATCGCAGTATCCCCTGATCATCGATCACGAACTCGGAAAATCTGCCCTGTCCAATCTGTGCCATGATCTCTGAACAACGGTCATCACTGTACTGTGCCTTATGTACACGGTCAAGCAACTGTGGGAGTGCACGAACATGCGCAAGCTGTCCCCCGATCAGCGTGAACTCGTACTGCACTCGGCTGTCGTATAAAATCTGCTAATCTGCCGACGACTGCCTCTGCACCGCGCTCAAACAAGATAGACTACCCCCAGGCCTCCTGCTCAAAGCATCTGCCACTATGTTCGCCTTGCCCGGGTGATACAAGATCTCGCAATCATAGTCCTTCACTAGTTCCATCCAACGGCACTGTCTGAGATTTAGGTCTCGCTGCTGAAATATATACTTCAAGCTCTTGTGATCAGTGAATATCTGGCACGACTCGCCGTATAGGTAATGTCGCCATATCTTGAGTGCAAAGACCACTGCAGCCATGTCCATATCGTGAGTGGGGTAGTTCTGTTCATGTCTCTTCAACTGCCGTGAAGCATACGCGATCATCCCATCATGCTGCATCATTACGCACCCTAGCCCCACTTGAGAAGCATCACAATAGACGACAAATCCGCCTGATCCTAAAGGCAATGATAATACTGGCGCCATAGTCAAACAAGTCCGTAGCTGCAGAAAGCTATGCTCGCACTCCTCTGTCCAATCGAAAGGAACTCCTTTCCGGGTCAACCCGGTCAAAGGTGCGGCAATACGGGAGAAGTCATGCATAAATCGCCTGTAGTAGCCGGCCAGTCCTAGAAAACTGCGAATCTCCATAACTGATGCGGGTCTGGGCCAACTCTGAACGGCCTCAATCTTCCTCGGGTCCACATATATACCTTCTCGTGTAATCACGTGACCCAAGAGGTCTACGCTGTCAAGCCAGAATGCGCACTTGGAGAATTTTGCGAAAAGCTGGTGCTTACTCAAGGTCTGCAGTGTGATCCGCAGGTGCTGCTCATGCTCCTCTTGGCTACGGGAATACACCAAAATATCGTCAATGAATACGATGATGAACAAATCAAGATACAACCTGAATATACGGTTCATCAAGTCCATGAATGCTGTTGGGGCATTGGTGAGTCCGAACGACATCACCAAAAACTCATAATGGCCGTAGCGCGTACGGAAAGCTGTCCTCGGAATATCCTCCTGTCGAACCCGCAGCTGATGGTATCCTGATCGCAAGTCGATCCTCGAAAAATATCTTGCCCCGTGAAGCTGGTCGAACAAGTCGTCGATGCGCGGCAAAGGATATTTGTTCTGCACGGTAACCCTGTTCTGCTGGCGGTAGTCGATACACAAACGCATATTGCCGTCCTTCGTCTTGATAAACAGGAACGGAGCACCCCAAGGAGAAACACTGGGTCGAATAAGTCCCTTATCCAGCAAATCTTGCAACCGACCTTTCATTTCACTAAGCTCCGTCGGGGCCATCCGATAAGGCGGTATAGAAATGGGCCCCGTGCCGTGAATCAAACCAATACAGAAAACAATATCGCGCTCAGGCGGTAGCCCAGGAAGCTCGTCAGGGAAAACATCAGGGAACTCATAAACAATCGGAACCTGGTCCAACGGAATGTCCATAGCTCTAGTATCGCAAACATAGGCTAGAAATCCCTGACATCCCTTCCTCAACAGCTGTCCAGCGCGAAGAAAAGAAATCAAAATGTGACGGGCGGCACCACGGTCCCCCTGCACAACAAAAGCCGACTCGCCGGGAAAACAAAATCTAACTGTCTTCTCGCGGCAGTCCACAGACGCATAGCACGTGGCTAACCAATCCATGCCCAAAAGTGTAGGGATCCTAGGCACACCCATGAGGTTCTACAACTGATCAAACATGTCCAATTCAAATTTTTCTATGTGCCAAAGAACCCTAAACTAGATCGTTAACTAGAGGTAAGGCGAAAGTAAATGCAAGCAAACAATTTTGCTACTAAGTGAAAGTGACTACAACCTTTGTAGATCCGGTCCTCCACCTCTCTAGCTCCGTGTTGATGTCCCTCCGCTGCGATCATCGGAATCCCGGGCTCTAGCGTCGGTTTCATCGGAGAAATGGGCGGGCTAGGTCGTTGACTTCGATGCCGAAGATGATCTATGTCGAGGCAACTCAAACTCAAGCTCCATCTTCACTAGGTCATGAAACTTGTGAAGATAACACACTTTACTACATGGCAAGTGGTAGAGGATGAAGAAATAGGAAGCGGGTTGACTTTAGATTTGGATTTCTCACTCTAAATCTCATGGCACCATTAGAGGTAGCAAGCTTTCTTGAAGCTTGATGAAGATGAAGAAGAAGAAAAGAATAAAAATGATAATCAAATAAGAATGAAACTTATTCTTTTAATTATGGTACCATGGTTAAGTTAAGCCCTGATGCTTAACTTGGGTAGAGAATTAACCAAAGACTTGGGTTAAGGGTTGGGTTAAAGAATTATCAAAAGAAATGACAAAAGAGTGGACTTTGTCAAGGTTTCTCCAAGCTTCTTCAAGCTTGACAACTTTGACCAAGTTCATTTCTTTTGTTAATTCTCTTGATAAAACAATACCCTAATCTTAAACTTAATCTTGATATAATTCTCATACACACAACTTGTATGTATCATCAAACATGATACAAACATATGTACACAAATATATATCATATATACACTTATGCACAAACTAGTGAGAAAACAAATCTTAAGTGAACCAATACTAGTTGATGTAAAGTAATATATCAAATATATAATTATACATTAAATCATTAAATCGATACTTGATTTAATGATCCGGTCATATCGCATATAACCGACTAATATCAAGTGTATCAATGTATCGAATCATCACTTGATTCGGTACCCCGGCTATATCTTATATAGCCGTCCAATGATACAAATCGAGAGAATAGAATACAGTATCACATACTGGTATTATTCTCAGTCCCGCACATATCTCATATGCGCTACTATTTCATTTCGCTTGAGCCAGGAAAGCTCTGTGTAGGACTCTAAAGACTCGTCAGTACGCCGGCAGCAGGTGATGATCATATCAAACACCCACAAGCCGCAAGCGGTCTGCTATACGTAACGGCCACCCGGGTATTGAACGATCATAAGATCAACGAGCAAGCCCGCTCACGCTCCTGTGAATCCAACCAGCAACACTTACTGTACAGTCTGGTCTGTTCCTCTGATATGTTGCATATCTCGCCTAGGGGTGGTAAACGTCAGACCCCAGTAGCTTGATAAGTCATGCCGATATAAGGTCCATAACAAGCGTGGAACTACTGATAACTCTTACCAGTAAATCACTGCAACTCTGGCCAGGGATTTCCAGTTATGGCCAGTCGAGCATAGCGCAACATCAACCCCCAATACCGGGAGAGACGAATCCCCTCCTATCGCTCATTGCCTCCATGTGAATCGGGACTGTACCCAAAAACCACCTGTTTGCACAACTCAGTAGAGCCGTGGTAGGGTGGAAATCAAAGCACAGTGGGAGACACACAAGACTCTATGAAGATCTCGGGTCAACAGACTAAGCTGTACCAGTGTCACCAGAGAACTGCCATCTGACATGAGGTATAATACCATCTGGGAGTTCTCGGCGAGTCCGTTCAGTATACCCAGTCATCAATGAGCACCCGCATACCATCTCTGATGTCAAACACCAATGGATATGGGATCATCCATCGTCCATCACATGGGTCGAGCAGATATACGCTAGTCTACTCTGGAATATCGATGCCCCGTCTCGATATTCCCACGACTAGGAACATTGAAGGATGTACTCATGGACTACCCAAGCCCTACTAGTATGATCTACATCATAGTCCTGGAAGTCGAGCACATATCCTAATGGCTTTATCAATATGTAATAGAGAGACTGCATGTATACATGTTAAGATAAAGAGCAACCAGATAGCGTACTATCATGTTGAGCAAGAAAGTACTACCTATATATGTCCCAGTGTTCATATCAGATTTTTGCATTTTCATACCGCCCAATTTTTATCACATTGCATATCCGTAGATACTCTTGAGCCGTGTTTGCTAGTCAATTGCAGGATACAGGTTCTCGGTTCCAAAACGATGAAATTCATGGAAAAGACGAAAAAAATCCGGGTTCTTTCCGACCACAGATAAAACACGGTCTCCGTCCCTCATCCGTATGTTGCCAGATACCAGTAGGAAGACAAAATGTCAAATCTATGCACAAGGCTCAATGGTGGCACATGATCCAAGAGATCTACGCGGAGCTCGAGGCAATCATGACAAAATCTTGACAAAAAGTCCACCTTTCCCTCAACAGAAATTCTGGAAAATTCGTGAAGAAATTATGAGAAAATACATATACTAGAATGCAGTACACACCAAACCAGGCCAGCACAAAAAAGATATGGGCCCAACTCCTCTAAACGGCCGCGGAAGCGCGGCCAAAGGGGGGTTTTGGCCGCCCTTCCGCGGCCATCTTGGCGCCAAACGGTTAGGGTTTTCAGGGGCTCTTTGGTCTTTTCATGAGGGCCCGTATTGTTGCCCTAGTTTCTCATCTTTCAGCCTATAAATACCCCAGAATTCTGTGAAGGAAGGGGTCCAATTCTTGTATTTCTTTTGCTAGGTTTTAGTTACATGTTCTTCTTCCTCTTCTCACCTCTTCTCCATTAAACTTGTAAGTGAGCTTTTGAGTGAAGAGTGATGAATAAAGAAGACCATTTTATTATCATGCTTGTCTCCTTATATTTATGCTTGTTGTAATTTTAATTCGTTAAGTAGTTGTTGTTATTTCCTTGTTATTTCTTTCTTCTCTTTTTTTCTTTATCCTTGCATACGACAATGATACTTACGCTTGATCCTCGCCAAGGTGAGGTCGCAAACAGTTAGTCGTATTCTTCTAGCCTCCTTCTTTCTATCTTCCTCTTTTGTTTGTTTTATTTTTCCGTATGATGTGTAAGTCTACGTTAGCGCCCCGGCCGTCTACAGACACCAAATGCGGAACAAAAACTTTTAAACTTGGCGCTATCGTATACTTTAACCCGGATCTGCCATTATTGCTAAACTAACAAACTGTAAAGAGTGTAGAAAGGTTGTACCGAACGATCCGAGTCCTTCGTTCTTCAACCATCATCCCACGCTCCGTTGCGGCTGCTCCGATCTCGTCGATCTCCGAATCCTTCGTCGAGGTGGCACCACATGATCGGTTCTTTAAACGGGCTCCCGCCTCTGACTCGAGGCAACTCGATCGTCAAGTTTGCTAAAAGAGACGACCAAGAATGATGTAGAATATGAGTAGAATACTTTGTCTCACTTCGTCCAAATCCGTGGACGATCGGTTAATGAAGTTGCCGTTTTAATCGGGTGATGGAAATTGAAAGAAGCAATGAAATTTCCATGTACTCAAAACCATAGTCTTTGGCCAAAAATGAATGAATCAATTCTCTCTCTCACTCAAGGGTGGCCGGCCACATTATATGAAGAGGTGAGAATGAGTGTAGAAGCAAAGAAAAAGGGGGTGACAATAAACAAGAAGCTTCATGAAAGGATGAATCACTAATATGAACCAATTAGAATAAACCTAGTCACCAAAAGCTTTAATGACACCATTAATGCCTAATGAGTCACCATGTCAAGTCACCAAACTAGAAGCTTCTAGAAGCACGACTCACCCCATCAGTAGAAAAGATAAACCCGTCTTTAACCAAATGTTAAAAGACGGCTGATAGAAAACTGGAAACTGGCAACTTCCAAAAGTGATCCTGAAACGACTTTCAGGATAACCCCGAAACTGTATAAATATATCCGCACTTGTATTACGACCGAATACAAATGCAACTGAGACAAAGATATTATACCTACTCAATATAATACTCGGATCCGGCTTAAACCAAAGCCGACCAGTATCAACTGCCCGAAAACTGACACGTGCGTAAACGCACGTGTATTTTCCGAACCCTGCCATAAAACCATACAGCCTCTACAACGTTTCGCCCGAAACTTGGGAAACTGTCTGTGGGGGACTCTAATGACTCTTCAGTACCCTGGCAGTGGGTTTAACCACAAACCGTCAGCGGCACTAGCAATGCGTAACGGCTGCCCACGGACTGACCTCAAGGGTGGCCGAGGAGCGAACTCAAGGGAGACCGATGAGCGAACTCCTCCGAAAACCCTACTGAGCCTAACAGTGACAATGTATATACAGTCCGGTCCGTTCGTCAATGAGTATCGCATATCCGCCTAGGGGGCTAGTAACGTCAGACCCCCAGAAGCAGTATAAGTCGTGTCGGAGTGAAGCCCAATTACACCCTGAGATACTACTGGAGTACCTACCAGTAAATCTCTTGCCATGGCCATGGACTTTGTGTAATGGCTCTCCTAGACACAGCACGATCTCGCCCCCAATACCGGGAGAGACGAATCCCCTGCCGATCCGCTCACGTGCCTCCATATGGCTCGGGACTGTACCCAAAAGCTACCTGTTTGCACGACTCCTTTGAGCCGTGGTAGGGTAGAAATCAAAGCACAGTGGGAACTCACACGAGACAAATGACGACCTCAGGTCGATGAACTAACCTGTACACATGTCACCAGGGAACTGCTATCTGACGGTAGATATAATACTAACTAGCAGATTCCCGGCGAGTCCTGTCCGGTGTACTCATAACCCAATGAGCACCTGTATACATCTTAGGTGATCCAACTGTCACCAGTGGCTTGTGAGACCGGCCACCGCCCCTTGTCGGGGTCTCGACTGTACACACTAGTCTACTCCGGAGTATCGATGCCTTGTCTCGAAACTCCCACGACTAGGGACCACAATTAAGGATATGCATATAAACTACCCAACTCTCACGTATATGATCGCCCTCATACAGTTGGTAGTAAAGCAAGATCCTAAGGGCTCTATCAAAGTGTAACATGCATTCAGTCACCTGAACATGAACACGACTGATAAAGGCAAACCAGATAGCATACTATCATTTCGAGTAAGACTGTCCTACCGGGATAGGTCCTCCGCAATCATTGCAATCACGTACCTGCGATCCAATAATTGACTATGAGGGCACTATCTCCAACAATCTCCCACTTGCACTCAAGGCTAATATTGCGATGTCGACTACTCACAGCCCATGTGAAACCGAACATCCAACTCCTCTACTAATCAGTTTCACAAAGCCCGTTTGTAAAACTATTGTGTTCGAGAAAATAGCCTCAGTGAGTGGATCCGCCTAGAAGTTTCTTTCTGTATCTCTCATAATCTCAAGTTCGCGGAGAAAACCATCTCCCGAATTGAGTAGTACCTGTCTTAGAATATGTCTGGATATCTGATGGGACCTTAGTTCATAAATGAACACCATATCCAAACTTCTTAGACTGTATCGATCACTGAACCTAATCAGTATCGGGCACTATGCCACCCACAGTATCCTTTGGACCACCTGTCCATAATACTGTCTCTCGTCAGAGGGAAAACTAAAACTCTGACAATCACTCTGTCATCCATGTCACCTTTGAAGCATGGAATGATAACCGTCTCCCGAAAGAGGCTGCCGTTATCAAATCCGTAGAACATGTACTAGTGTTCTAAAACTGCTTCCTTATGTTTCTCCAGGATTGGATTAATACAAACTTATTGCATCAAGTGCAAAAACAACATCTGGTGTGGTACTTGATATCTCATGATTGACTCAATTGCCTAAGCAAGTGATCTGCCAATCATGCACATCCCTCTCCCCTTTAGTCTATACGACACCTTTAGAGAGGGTGACTCCATCACCTGCTGGTACACTACCATGCTAGGAGTCAACTATTCTAAAAACCATTAGAATATTTGTCAAAGTACCTACATTGGGAAACTACCCAAATCCAGATCTAAAACCATAGATCCAGAAACCAGAATGTCAAATATTATATCCATGTCCTGTCTGGAGAAACAACTGTGTGACGACCACGGTACAACTGATCGTAGTAAAGGAATTTTACTTCCCACTCTGTGTATGTCATCCAGATACCATGACATCACATCCTACCACCTTCTTAACTGATCCATCCCCTATTCTGATTGAAGTCAAACCCATGACTGTCACATCAAAATTAGACGATCTATCTCCGCTATAACTGCTCAAGTCTATAAATAGATATAAGCATCTTGCCCACTATGCTTCCGCTGCTCCCACTGACTACGACAACCCTCCTACCGGGTCTCATATCCTGGAACAACAGTAGTGTCAAGTCTGGGTAGATAAGAACCTCCCTGTCACCGTCCTTGAGGCTACCAAAGTACCTCTCGGGTGTCTGAGGTTACCTACCATATCTGCGGAGTGGCTATTGGAATGTCAAACCTGATTGAATGTATAGGTCCTATTAAATTTTCCGTAATCGTTCGCGGTTCTGGAATCACTTCCAGTTCTACCATACTCCCACTACTGTTTTCTGAAAAAGATCCATTTTACTAAAACTGTGGCGAGTCAAGAACAATAACACTATTGATCTTCCAAATGGTAGAATATCAACCCTCGTCATAGCCAGGGTCAACCCACAAATAGCCATTACAGAAACGTGCCCTGAGTTATCCAGAGTCTGGTTTTAAGCATAAGCTGGACAACTCCCCGTACCTTAATTTCTTTTAAGGTACGATCCATTCTATATCCAATACAGAAACTTTGGCACTTATTTAATTGGAACCATATTCAAACCATGCAGCTGTCTCCAGTGCATATTAACTTAATGGAAAGAGGCTAATCAGCATTACTCAACTTAGGAAACCATCCAATTATGAGTAACCTGAAAGAGAAACACGTTTCTCAAAACCATCACTATCTTCTGAATACCAATCACAAGAATCTACATCTTCGATCTCTTTGAAGAATCCCGATACTTGTGATACCTGGTTCTCTACTTTATTCTTATACCCACAACTTCTCAAAACTTAGACCTTGTATTTCTACGAAACACTTGTCTAAATACTAGAGAAGTTATAAGTAAACAGAACAAAGTACGAGGACCTACCCCTTTGTCCTGAAGGACACTTGGACAACATACAATACTCTGTATAAGTCCGCTGAGTTAAACAACTCAAAACCTGTGCGTCGTAGGTAGAAAACTGTACCCTGGCGATTTCCTCAAATATCACCAATTACAACGAATTCCGATATAATGAGGATGATCACCTAATTCCCAATATCTTACTCCCACTCATCATCTGTAAAACCATACAGATATGAGAATGAGACCTGGTAAATACATACCCTTGGAGTAAGTGTCTAATCGGGAAAACAGTTTTTCTTTAACAATGCACTGAAACATGAATATGTTTCGTAGGGGTATCCTGGTATTCATAGCAATGCCTTTTCCATAATCCAATTCATGACTTCAACCGTATATTTTATTGCCGTCTCTCCAAATCCCTTTTATTTGTCTTTAGTCGTTACCTTCTGTACACCATCGTTAGGCTAAATGGTTTTCTTCCTTCCCTACCGTTCGGCACCAGCCTATGGTTTGGAAGAAGATTATCCAGTAAGCATAATAGGTGTACCCTCCTAAACCAAGGAGTACTCGCAACTGAGAGAAGGTGATGATAAAAGACAACTGAATAATACCTTATTCTTTTAAAGGTGAAATAGGAGTGGCGATGAAGTACGCGGTTTTGGTCGTGAATGATATCAGTCGCAATTTACTTTGCCCTCTTTCTAATCCCTTTATTTTGTCTTTACATATTACCTTCTGCACACCCTACTTAGGCTAATTGGTTTTCTTCATTCCCTACCTTTCGGCACCAGCCTATGGTTTGGAATAAGACTATCCAATAAGCGTAATAGGTGTACTCTCCTAAACCAAGGAGCTCTCGCAACCTGAGAGAAGGTGATAATAAAAGACAACTGAATAAACCAATTCTATTTCTCCTGAACCTGGATCCATCCTCGAAGAAGTCCCTTCGAGTTCGTATATAACCATACGATGGATCTATCCAATGGAAGTGGATATCCGTAGTAATACGGGTGTTCTGAGAAATGCAAAGGGTAAAAGGAGTGGCAATGACTTATGCAACTCAGACAATCCAAAAGCCAGTATTTTAAGAAGGTTCGGTCAACCTGGTCACTGAGTCATAGTCTACGGTCGGTCAAAGGTCGCTGCCAAAGAGAGAGAGAGAAAAGAAACACTCTGCGTGCACTCTAACCTAGATCAGAATGGTCATCAATTTATCTAATCCGGAAACCTCCCACTGTCCTGTCAAATTCTCCTCCAAACCTAAAGAAGAATCAATCGGGATCACCCGAAGAGTAAACCAACTCATCAGTGGGAATCGGGATCCAACTCTCATCGCATGATAACGTGATGGAATGCATCCACGTTACTCATACTCCAGATGGTATGCGCATACTTGGCAAGTTTCAGTTTCTTTAGAAACTCCCGATATTGTTTTCTTGCCCCATGCTCTTATAACCTTGGCTTTGGTCAAAATGTCATAAGTCACATGCCAAGTTCTACCCGTCACTATCTTGTCAATTTGAACCCACCCGCACATGCCCCTGACTTTGGCCAATCGGCAGAACGACTGTCCCAAACTAACTCATCTATCTATGCAACAATTGAATACCCAGCAGCTACCAAACACTATGCCTTAACTTTGGCTAAAATGCATAGCTTGAATACTACTAAATACCCAAAAGAAGTGACGGAGGGCTACGGCTGGTTTTTGGCGAAAAACCTTTAGCGTAGTGAACTTGATATCGCTGAAGGAACCTGATAGCTTTTTAAAATATAGCGGCGAAAAACTTTTGCTAAAGAGGTCACTCCCGGTAAAGGGATCTCGGCTCTTTCCTCGTGGAATGAGGTGCAGGATATTCCACTGAATACCGCTATGCAAAGCAACTTGTAATCGACTATAGTAAAGTTATTACCCTGACGCAAACTTCTGTCCAAGGGGTCTTTCCCGGTGAAGGGATATCAGCCCTTGCCTCGTCGAATGAGGTGCTGGATATTCCACTGAATACCTCTATGCATAACAAAAGAAAATGTCTTTGCAATAACACTTTTTAAAATTGTTCCAACAACTCAAACAGGTTTGTTTTACTTTGCATTGATCAGAATCAACGCAGTCCCATCAATCAATCACACCAGAAAAGAACGAAAATAAAATGTACGTATATGCCATCCGCATTCGTCACTGGGTCCCGTCATCACCCGTTAGGTTACTTAACTAACGACAGAGCGGGGACTGGACTAGCGCGGGTGTAAAACATATACAACATCTAATAGTATATAAACCAATATACATAATCGCTCCAGGCGTGATAATATGCAACATTACAGAAAAGTAATAAGCATCACAAAACAATACAGATATCTGGGATCCCCGAGTTTCACAGAGCCGCTGCTGAAACTCGACGTTCCCCTGTCGTGTGGATAGCCTGTGCAATGAAACCTAGACCCCTACGGGTGCGGCAAGTTACCCGCCAAAACTTGAAGCGAGGCAGTCCCCACAGCATAGTGAATGGAACACCCGGCACTTCACAGAATCCGGTAATCTTGGGCACCCCTCCTTGGGTCAACCTGTACCCCCTACGAGTGCGGCGAATAGTCTGCCAATTCTGAAGTGGGGCCCCTCTGCCTCTCAAAGCCATGAGATGCGGACCCGTTGCTTTCCCGAACCCGGCTATCCGTGCACTCCGTCGCGGGGTAAAACCTAGTACAGTAATGAAAAATAGTACAATAGGTACATCGACCGCAACCTGGTCGTGCCCCAAAAGAATATTATACAACAGGCAGTGACGGCAGTCCACATGTTGGACGCTCGCCCCGCAATATCAAATGTACAAATAAACACAAACTGTACTACCATTGCACACTGCTATCCACCACGACAAATCCGCAACATCACAGCACAACACAGAACATCAACGCGAATGTCACGTTCGCAAACCCGTCTAAAAGAACTATAGCAATCAGACGCGGTTTACCGATCAAATGACATTCCCGGTCGGAGATATAATGTAAGCACTGTAAACTAACGTGTTTAAATTTCGATCGACCAAAGACCAAAAATCAAAAAGTGGGCCCCACTGCTTACTGGTGAACAGTAACAAAACCTGGGCCAAAACTGTATATACGAAAAATCCCAAAATCCAAAGAAAAACCCACTGAAAAAAAATTGGGAGCACGTGCTCCTCACATGGCCGCGGAAGGGCGGCCAAACCATGGGTTTGGCCGCGCTTCCGCGGCAACTTGGAGGGATCACGACCCCAGATTTTCTCGTGGGTCTTACAAAACCCTGCACGGATTTTTAAGATGTACAGAAATCAATTTTGATACCGTTTAAAATTAACAGAACTGTCAAGTGAAGAAAAATGCGATTTTTGCAGTTTTCGATTTTCGGTCGGATCGATGTTTTAAACGCGTTAGCACAAGTTAGTATAGCAAAATGGTGAGGCTCTGATACCACTGTAAGTCTACGTTAGCGCCCCGGCCGTCTACAGACACCAAATGCGGAACAAAAACTTTTAAACTTGGCGCTATCGTATACTTTAACCCGGATCTGCCATTATTGCTAAACTAACAAACTGTAAAGAGTGTAGAAAGGTTGTACCGAACGATCCGAGTCCTTCGTTCTTCAACCATCATCCCACGCTCCGTTGCGGCTGCTCCGATCTCGTCGATCTCCGAATCCTTCGTCGAGGTGGCACCACATGATCGGTTCTTTAAACGGGCTCCCGCCTCTGACTCGAGGCAACTCGATCGTCAAGTTTGCTAAAAGAGACGACCAAGAATGATGTAGAATATGAGTAGAATACTTTGTCTCACTTCGTCCAAATCCGTGGACGATCGGTTAATGAAGTTGCCGTTTTAATCGGGTGATGGAAATTGAAAGAAGCAATGAAATTTCCATGTACTCAAAACCATAGTCTTTGGCCAAAAATGAATGAATCAATTCTCTCTCTCACTCAAGGGTGGCCGGCCACATTATATGAAGAGGTGAGAATGAGTGTAGAAGCAAAGAAAAAGGGGGTGACAATAAACAAGAAGCTTCATGAAAGGATGAATCACTAATATGAACCAATTAGAATAAACCTAGTCACCAAAAGCTTTAATGACACCATTAATGCCTAATGAGTCACCATGTCAAGTCACCAAACAAGAAGCTTCTAGAAGCACGACTCACCCCATCAGTAGAAAAGATAAACCCGTCTTTAACCAAATGTTAAAAGACGGCTGATAGAAAACTGGAAACTGGCAACTTCCAAAAGTGATCCTGAAACGACTTTCAGGATAACCCCGAAACTGTATAAATATATCCGCACTTGTATTACGACCGAATACAAATGCAACTGAGACAAAGATATTATACCTACTCAATATAATACTCGGATCCGGCTTAAACCAAAGCCGACCAGTATCAACTGCCCGAAAACTGACACGTGCGTAAACGCACGTGTATTTTCCGAACCCTGCCATAAAACCATACGGCCTCTACAACGTTTCGCCCGAAACTTGGGAAACTGTCTGTGGGGGACTCTAATGACTCTTCAGTACCCTGGCAGTGGGTTTAACCACAAACCGTCAGCGGCACTAGCAATGCGTAACGGCTGCCCACGGACTGACCTCAAGGGTGGCCGAGGAGCGAACTCAAGGGAGACCGATGAGCGAACTCCTCCGAAAACCCTACTGAGCCTAACAGTGACAATGTATATACAGTCCGGTCCGTTCGTCAATGAGTATCGCATATCCGCCTAGGGGGCTAGTAACGTCAGACCCCCAGAAGCAGTATAAGTCGTGTCGGAGTGAAGCCCAATTACACCCTGAGATACTAATGGAGTACCTACCAGTAAATCTCTTGCCATGGCCATGGACTTTGTGTAATGGCTCTCCTAGACACAGCACGATCTCGCCCCCAATACCGGGAGAGACGAATCCCCTGCCGATCCGCTCACGTGCCTCCATATGGCTCGGGACTGTACCCAAAAGCTACCTGTTTGCACGACTCCTTTGAGCCGTGGTAGGGTAGAAATCAAAGCACAGTGGGAACTCACACGAGACAAATGACGACCTCAGGTCGATGAACTAACCTGTACACATGTCACCAGGGAACTGCTATCTGACGGTAGATATAATACTAACTAGCAGATTCCCGGCGAGTCCTGTCCGGTGTACTCATAACCCAATGAGCACCTGTATACATCTTAGGTGATCCAACTGTCACCAGTGGCTTGTGAGACCGGCCACCGCCCCTTGTCGGGGTCTCGACTGTACACACTAGTCTACTCCGGAGTATCGATGCCCTGTCTCGAAACTCCCACGACTAGGGACCACAATTAAGGATATGCATATAAACTACCCAACTCTCACGTATATGATCGCCCTCATACAGTTGGTAGTAAAGCAAGATCCTAAGGGCTCTATCAAAGTGTAACATGCATTCAGTCACCTGAACATGAACACGACTGATAAAGGCAAACCAGATAGCATACTATCATTTCGAGTAAGACTGTCCTACCGGGATAGGTCCTCCGCAATCATTGCAATCACGTACCTGCGATCCAATAATTGACTATGAGGGCACTATCTCCAAAGCTTCGGACTTATGTTTCAACAGGAACATATGGCTGAGTCTTGAGAGATCATCAGAGAATGTAATGAAGTACAAAAAACCGGTCCTGGCATGTGTAGACAGAGGACCTTACATACAACACTATGTATCAGTCCCAAGAGTTTACTAACTCTTTCTCTGTTTCCAATAAACAGAGCTATGGTCATCTAATCTTTGTGACATGACTGGCAAGTTTCACAAGATGTAAATTCAAACTGATTTAAATATGCATCTTAAATGTAACTTAAGCTAGTCGGGTCACATTGAAATGACCTAGTCTATAATACCTCAAGAAGGATCCGTTCATTTCTGAACTCTTCCTCTTATGTGTGTTCTGTATACTAGGAACTGTAGTTTGATTTAGAATGTCAATACTTTTAGATAACGTACCTGAACTGATCAACTTAGGAAATGTTCAAAATATTATCCAACAATACAAAATTTTATCATTTCTTTACTAATAAAGAGATTGATATGATTTTGTATATCAGGTTCGGTATCTAATAGCATTTGTTCAGAATCAATGTATTTTGTAATACAGGATGACAGTGACCAACAGACGTGGTTGCAACACTTGCACCATTTTTTGTCTCATGAAACTTATCACCCGTTCTCAGTTCTCTACCTTTCTGTAGCCCATGTAACAGATTACATATTTGGGATCCTGATCTGGTATCAAATACCCAGGATGCAGAGGATACTGAGAAACAGTTCTTTATAATGAACACACCCGAAGGAGATGTATCTTATGCACTTTCTTCGTTTGGACGGCATAGGAATCCTGGTATTCCCTTATTTCCTGCTCGGTCTTATAACAATTATAAGTTGGAGCGGGACCAACGTACCCCAGCTCAGCATAACAAGCGGGTTCGGTCAATACATCCATATTATTATCTTGATTAAGGCATGATATGGTCGCTACCTGGAGAGAGAGAAGAAAACACTCTGCGTGCGCTCTTGCAAGATTAGATTGGCTATTTATTTTATCTAATCAGGATGGCTGCCACTGTTTTTATCAAATCTTCCTTCAAACCTTAAAAGGAAAGACTAGCCGGGATTAATTACACTCTACAAGTTCGCCAATCTTTCAGCCAAGCCAGTGTCGGTACTTTGAGGGAGGTTCCCCGTGCTTTCGCACAGACCTAATTAAAGTAAACCTCGTTTTTCCAGAGGCGTAACCCCATTGACACCTTTCTAGACACCTACTTGATCGGCTAATTGTAAAGTGCAAAACTCTCCCAGGAGTAACAATTACTCGCAGTGGGTATCGGGATCCAACTATCATATAGAAGGTATGCAATCTCATTGCAAATTTCAACACTTGAAACTCCCGATAGTGGTTTTTATCCCTAGCACCTATGACCTTAACTATGGTCAACAAATCATAAGTACTAGTCAAGTTCTACCCGTCATTTCGTGATTAATTAGACCCACCCACATGACCCTTAATTAAGGTCAACAAAGTCACGCGACTGTCCTAACTAATCGCATCATATGCGGTGTAGGAAGACATCATTTAGCTACCATACACTGTGCCTTGACTATGGTCAACAAACACAGCACGGATACTAAGTACTTTACTTCCTAAAATGATGGAGGGTTGCAGATGGTTTTTTTTAAGAAAACCTTTAATGCTTTGAACTTGATCTCGTTGCAGAATCAAATGGTTTTTAAATGGAGTGTTTTTGAAGCTTTTCTAGTTTTGCTAAAGGGGTCACTCCCGGTGAAGGGATCGTCGACCCTTTCCTCATCGAATAAGGTGCAGGATATATCATATATACCGCTGTGCAAAGCGAAAACTATAGAAGCAATCAAAAGATAAATCAAGGGTTATAGCATCTGCCAGTTATTTCTAAAGGGGTCACTCCCGGTGAAGGGATCTCGGCCCTTTCCCTATCGATTAAGGTGCAGGATGTTCTACAAGGAACATCGCGATGCAAAGCAAGAACTGTACCTACCTGTTTTTATTTTTGAAATTCGATTCCACAACATCTTTTAGGTTTATTTTCTTTCATTAATCACATTAATGAATATCCCATCATTTAAGTCCAGCTTAACATCACAGATAAATATAACGTACGCTTATGCCATCCGCATTTGCCTCGATATCTCATTTGCACCGTTAGGTTAGGTAACTAACGCTAGAGTGAGGCAGGGCTAGCACGGGTGTAAAACATAAGCAACGTCTATATAATATATCATATATACTATATACAATATCTATCTGAACATATCATATGATCACATCACAGATAATGCAGCAGAAAATATCATATGAAATATTGGATATACTAGGACGTCCGTGTTTTTAATACGAGCCAGTATAAAACACGGATTCCACGGTCGCGATGAATAGCCAATCCCACACCCCTAGACCCCTACGAGAGCGGCAAGCAACCCTACCAATTCTAGGGTTAGGAGACCCGGACTCGACTCCTCGAGATGGTCTCCCACTGGACCCTAGAACCCGGTTACTTGTGCTCCCCTCCTTGGGTCTATACTAATGCGGAAAAGTAAATAATATACATCAACGGTGACATCTTCCGCAACCTGGAAGTGCCCTAATAAAAGAATATTACATACAAGTTTTTACATGAATGAAAATGAAAAATACTTGTCTCACATAAAAATCCCCGGCTATTCAAACACGATGATCCAATATAACATATCCAGCAACACATAACATCACATGTCATCAACGTAAGTAAACATGCGTATCCCAATTGTCGTTGACATATAGCAACGAAACCGGCAATATCACATATTACATTTACGGTCGCATAAAAGAAAGTGTAAAACTACAACAGTTGGAATTCGCAACCTCTTTAGACATCGCATGCCTAACCAAATGAATTCCTTAGACATCGCATGCCTAACAATTATAAACCCTGCATTTTAGTCTCATTATCGAAAACTCTTTTCAATATCAAGTCGGGCAATTCAACAAGATTCCCGCCATTTTGATCGAATGCTCGTCGCAAACTTTAGTAGGCGGCCGCACCCTCGATGCCGTCGAAGAAGTGCACCAAGGCGGAACACCGCTGCCGCGAGCACCCGGATGGATGCTTTCGGCGACGGGGTTCTCCTACAGTCACTTGGTCGGGGCTATGGGGCGTGGCTGTCCATTAAGTTTATCCGGCGAGTATTCGTGTACGCTACATGATTGCGACGGACTTTTGATCACATCAAAATTCCGTGGCAACCGATCAAGTGAGACTAAACTGCTAGATTTATAATATTCAAATCAGTTATCTCATAACTATTTATGGATTCCAAATATTGTATCACATTCCAGATAAATAGAAAATGTTAAACTTTTCGATCGAACAATCAAAACACCCAAGTTTTCCCGAAACGGCTCAACACATGAAATAAGTTTAAAAACATTCACTTCATGCCACAGTACCAATGGTCCAGCCGTAGAAGGGTCAAGCCAACGCCTCACATGTGGCACGCCGTACTGCCTCAAACCCTAAGGTTCAAAGGGCAGTTCAAGACGGTCACATAATCGAGTTAAGGTTTGTTGTCTTCTAGAGGGTCCATCGCGTTACTTGCACTACTTAGAACGTTCTTAAACCACGGAAAAATCCAACATTTGGAAATTTCCCGGCAGGGAGAAAAATTAGGTATTTATATCCGGTCGAACTATTTAACATGTTCTAAATTACCCGGAAAAACACATAGACAAAATTAGACAATCCGATCGAATCTACGAACTCCCAATACAACCCATAAAACTCAACTCTTGAGTAAACTTTAAAATTCCCATAAAACACAGCAATAATATAAAGAAATTACTGTGCAAAAAGTAATGGAAAAAGTGACCGTACGGCTGCGGAACCGCCGCACGAGCTATGCTCGTGCCGCGGTTCCACGGCACCTTGATCGATTCAGGCGCACGTGTTGCACAGTATTTCTTAGAAAACCCTGCTGATTTTTTTGCATATTTTTAATTCACAAAAAGCCCAGTTTTGAAAAATTGTACAGAGAAGGGTTTTGGATTAGGGTTTCGGGTTCGATCGGACTTCTAACATCGTCTACACTTCGCCTAAAGCTCTAGCTAGGCTCTGATACCACTATAGGGATACTAGGCACACCCATGAGGTTCTACAACTGATCAAACATGTCCAATTCAAATTTTTCTATGTTCCAAAGAACCCTAAACTAGATCGTTAACTAGAGGTAAGGAGAAAGTAAATGCAAGCAAACAATTTTGCTACTAAGTGAAAGTGACTACAACCTTTGTAGATCCGGTCCTCCACCTCTCTAGCTCCATGTTGACGTCTTTCCTCTACGATCATCGGAATCCCGGACTCTAGCGTCGGTTTCATCGGAGAAATGGGCGGGCTAGGTCGTTGACTTCGATGCCGAAAATGATCTACGTCGAGGCAACTCAAACTCAAGCTCCATCTTCACTAGGTCATGAAACTTGTGAAGATAACACACTCTACTACATGGCAAGTGGTAGAGGATGAAGAAATAGGAAGCGGGTTGACTTTAGATTTGGATTTCTCACTCTAAATCTCATGGCACGATTAGAGGTAGCAAGCTTTCTTGAAGCTTGATGAAGATGAAAAGAAGAAAAGAATAAAAATGATAATCAAATAAGAATGAAACTTATCCTTTTAATTATGGTACCATGGTTAAGTTAAGCCCTCATGCTTAACTTGTGTAGAGAA
Organism: Agapanthus africanus; assembly: GCA_030015575.1. Classification (NCBI taxonomy): domain Eukaryota; kingdom Viridiplantae; phylum Streptophyta; class Magnoliopsida; order Asparagales; family Amaryllidaceae; genus Agapanthus; species Agapanthus africanus. Next base: position 210,494,872 of record JASDDO010000026.1, on the reverse strand, counting down.
TTAACCAAAGACTTGGGTTAAGGGTTGGGTTAAAGAATTATCAAAAGAAATGACAAAAGAGTGGACTTTGTCAAGATTTCTCCAAGCTTCTTCAAACTTGACAACTTTGACCAAGTTCATTTCTTTTGTTAATTCTCTTGATAAAACAATACCCTAATCTTAAACTTAATCTTGATATAATTCTCATACACACAACTTGTATGTATCATCAAACATGATACAAACATATGTACACAAATATATATCATATATACACTTATGCACAAACTAGTGAGAAAACAAATCTTAAGTGAACCAATACTAGTTGATGTAAAGTAATATATCAAATATATAATTATACATTAAATCATTAAATCGATACTTGATTTAATGATCCGGTCATATCGTATATAACCGACTAATATCAAGTGTATCAATGTATCGAATCAACACTTGATTCGGTACCCCGGCTATATCTTATATAACCGTCCAATGATACAAATCGCGAGAATAGAATACAGTATCACATACTGGTATTATTCTCGGTCCCGCACATATCTCATATGCGCTCCTATTTCGTTTCGCTTGAGCCAGGAAACCTCTGTGTAGGACTCTAAAGACTCGTCAGTACGCCGACAGCAGGTGATGATCATATCAAACACCCACAAGCCGCAAGCGGTCTGCTAAACGTAACGGCCACCCGGGTATTGAGCGATCAGAAGATCAACGAGCAAGACCGCTCACGCTCCTGTGAATCTAACCAGCAACACTTACTGTACAGTTTGGTCTGTTCGTCTGATATGTCGCATATCTCGCCTAGGGGTGGTAAACGTTAGACCCCAGTAGCTTGATAAGTCATGCCGATATAAGGTCCATAACAAGCGTGGAACTACTGATAACTCTTACCAGTAAATCACTGCAACCCTGGCCAGGGATTTCCAGTTATGGCCAGTCGAGCATAACGCAACATCAACCCCCAATACCGGGAGAGACGAATCCCCTCCTATCGCTCATTGCCTCCATGTGAATCGGGACTGTACCCAAAAACCACCTGTTTGCACGACTCAGTAGAGACGTGGTAGGGTGGAAATCAAAGCACAGTGGAAGACACACAAGACTCTATGACGATCTCGGGTCAACAGACTAAGCTGTACCAGTGTCACCAGAGAACTGCCATCTGACGTGAGGTATAATACCATCTGGGAGTTCTCGGCGAGTCCGTTCAGTGTACCCAGTCATCAATGAGCACACGCATACCATCTCTGATGTCAAACACCAATGGATATGGGATCATCCATCGCCCATCACATGGGTTGAGAAGATATACGCTAGTCTACTCTGGAATATCGATGCCCCGTCTCGATATTTCCACGACTAGGAACATTGAAGGATGTACTCATGGACTACCCAGGCCCCACTAATATGATCTACATCATAGTCCTGGAAGTTGAGCACATATCCTAAGGGCTTTATCAACATGTAATAGAGAGACTGCAAGTATACATGTTAAGATAAAGAGCAACCAGATAGCGTACTATCATGTCGAGCAAGAAAGTCCTACCTATATATGTCCCAGCATCCACTACAATATACATCCTATGTACAGTAATGGCCTCTAGGGCATACATATAACTAACAAAAAGAACGTTGAAGTCCAACATCTCAAGCAGGATCAGGTCGACAGTCAACTCTCTCTCGCCAATACGGACAATATAGGATCGGAACACGTGCCTAGCAACAAACGACTCTCCCACGGTAGTGGTCACAACAAGCGGCTGATCAAGCAAACCGGACTCTCTACACAAACTCGGCACGAAGTGTGTGGAAACATACGAGTGCGTGGATCCGGGATCAAACAACACGTGTGCGTCAACAGAACATACGGATAGGGTACCTGAGACCACAGCATTGGACGCCTGCGCGTCCTGATGCGTCAACGCGAAAACCCGTGCCTGTCCTCTGCTTGCAACTGGCGGTCTCCTACTAGCAACTGGCTGTACTCTGCCGGCAGCTGGCTGTCCTCTGCCTCGGCCACCTCATCCTCTATGAGTAAACCCTCCGTGACCACGGCCTCTCTGTGCATGAGTCTGACGCGGAGCAACAGTAGGTACAATAGGCAACGCCCTCTGGGTTGGAGAAGGTGGAAGTGTGACATGTGGTACTGCTGACTCCCTCCGGCGTATCTCAATACAATCTCTGACGCGGTGACGGGGACTACCACATCCAAAGCATCCACGTGACTACTACTGACCCTCCTGGGGATAAGAGCTAAACATCTGGCCTCACCCCGAGTCTCTGCCACCTGTACGGCGTCTATCACGGAATCCGAATGGAAGTCTCCGTGCTGCAGTATCAGTACGAACCCTCTTCGGCCCTGGAACGACCGAAGTCTCTTCAAGGCGCTCCTCGACCAATAGGGCTGCGTCTACAGCTGCTGCATAAGTCTCGCAATGTTGTGCGCTGATTGTAAGGAACAGTGGGGTAAGCAAGCCTCGAACAAACCTCTTGACTCGCATCTCCTTAGTCGCCACTAGGTATGGGGCATTAACGGATAGCTCGGTAAACAGTACATCGTACTCTGCCACTGTCATCTCTGGCGTCTGGCGTAAGGGCTCGAATCTGCGCGCTCGGGCATCCCTGACACTTTGGGGAAGGAAACGGGCTAGAAACACCGTCACAAACTCGGTCCCGGTCATAGGAGGAAGACCTTCTGCTCTGCCCTTCTCGACCGATTCACACCATTTCTGCGCAAGACCTTCCAGGCGAAATCCAGCGAACTCTACCCATCTCGCATCTGAGCATCTGAGTGAACGACATACCCGGGCCATCCTATCAATGAAAGACTGTTGGTCCTCGGCTGTATCGGTGCCTGTGAAGACTGGAGGCTTCAGCCTCATGAACTCTGATAGCGATACCGTAATAACCTCCGTAGTTGCAGGGGTAACTACCTGTACTGTAGGTACCATCACGGTCCCCGTAACGGGTGGAACTACATCTGGTCGCTGCGCTCGAAGCGTCTTAACTAGCGATCATATCATCTGGCGCATCTCCTGCATACCGGCCCCTAGCATGGCGATCTGATCTGTCGTAGGAGGAACAGTCTGCTCTGGTACAACAGGTGTACTACCCGGATCAGTCCTCGTCTCGGACGAGTCAACTCGAATCTCGGCTTTCGCGGCCGCTCTCTACGCCATCGTAGTCTTTAGCGGCATAATGACTGAAAAGAAAGTAGTATTCGATAAGGATACGGATATCGAATCACAAGAATGTATACAATCATGAAGGAATTTCAATCAATAAGTCCTAAGGTCGCTTAGGCGAAGTACCGTGTCGTGAGTATGCCGCGAAACATACGTATGCTACGCAACTCTGCTTCAGCTACCTACTCCATCATACCAGGGTCATCCTACAATACGAAGGTAAAACCTATGCTCTGATACCAACTTTGTCACGACCTAAAGTTCGGCCCGTGACCGGCACTTAACCACGTAACGTCTACAGGCGTAACGCGACTAAGTAAGCCGAAACCCAGAAATCAAAACCATTAAAAGTATTGAGTGTTAAAAACATTTAATAGAAACATTTGTTAAAACGTTTAGAAAACCTTAAGTAATTTAGTAAAATTCTTTTAAATTTCAAGTGATTATCTTAAAAATTTTGGCAGCATTTCCTTTGTAAAAACTAGCCCCGAAATCGGGTACAAGGCAATATATGAGTAAAAGTGACATATAGAATGAATAAAGCATCCCAAACGGGAACAATCACGACCAACGGCGGAAAAAATCACCACAATGATAATATACGACGCCGTAACGAAGAAATGAGCAGTATAAGTGAAAACAAATATCATGACAGATAAAGCTGCATAAATAAAGTCGGCTCCAAACGAGCTCGACACCAGAGTATAAATAATATACATCGTCCTCACAATTGGTCTCTAAGTTAATACATGAAAAGCAGATGGAGAGTACTAGATACAACAGTGTATACAACTGAGAAATAAACAGATACCGCACAAAAACCAACCTATCAGCAAAAGGGCTCGCACGCCAACTGCAATGGTATCTGTATCAAAAGATGCAAGAAAACAGCCTGCCGCGACTGCTCCGAGGGGCGACCTGCAAACACTGTGGCACAATGGGGGTGAGTTGCCAACTCGTGAATAGTAGATAACATATAAAGGTAATCGCGAGTATGCACGTGCTGCGATACTCTAACCTATGCCAACAGATAACATCTATATGATGAGCTAGATGAGCAATAACCATGCAACTAGTGCGATCTAATAACATCTCTATATGATAAGCAGGGTATGCAATAATCGTGCATAGCAAATGCAATCTAATAAAACCTATATAGGGTGAGCAGGTATGCAATAATCGTGCATAGCAAATGCAATCTAATAATATCTATATAGGGTGAGCAGGTATGCAATAATCGTGCATAGAAAATGCAATCTAATAACATCTATATAGGGTGAGCAGGTATGCAATAATCGTGCATAGCATGTGTACTCTATCAGGTACTACAGGTACAGGATGAGATGTATAATACTGAATGTTGAGCATGAGAATAAATAACATCTACACGGAATGTCAACGTGGAAAATAATCGGTGTCCATCAATACACCCAAATCCCAGTAAAATTCAGGCGCCGTCATCCTCATCGGCCATCAAATCCTGTAAATCTCATAGAATCGTGAGTTCCTAACATCGGCACTCGAAATATCATAAAATCACCGTGTCTAGCATCGACATGCAAATCCTCAAGTATCGGGCTCCGTCAGTCGGATCGGCCCACGGGCTCCGTCTGTGGAATCGGCCCTCGGCCCCGGCAGTACGCGTCGTCCCGTATCCATCTATCGACTCTGGTCGGTATCCTCCAGATAACCAGGTCCAGCCAATCACCGGTAGGTAGTAGTCCCTCCGTCGGGCTCACCGTCTAACAATACGAGTCTTCTTGCCCCGGGGTACCATACCGGGTCCACCATGTACCCGCAATCGGTGTCTACCGCTCCTCGAATCGGGTATACTTACACAAGCTCTCTAGAACCGAGAAAACTCATGGTGGACGCACTGAAATATCATATCAAGAGAAACCGGGTTTTAAAATAGTGCGTATTTTCTTAAAATATTACCACGGTTCTCAAATCCAGAAATCCCATAAATCCAAACTCAATGCGTAAATCCATGCAATGTGTCATATGACACTGAGAGTAAAAAGTGAAAACCGTTCTTTTAAAAGAATCCAGTTTTGAAAATTTCTCATGCAGTCCCTATTATTCATGAAATCAATCGATATCATCCATGTATGTAGCATATGTAGATATGGATGTGCAAAAGGATATATACGCGAATATGAGTGTAGCACTACTATGAAAATACAGTGTGCATGTGCGCAAGTATGAAGATATCAATATATGTGTACACTGGTATGAATATACAATGTGCATGTGCGCAAGTATGAAGATATCAATATATGTGTGCACTGGTATGAATATACAGTGTGCATGTGCGCAAGTATAAAGATATCAATATATGTGTGCACTGGTATGAATATACAGTGTGCATGTGCACAAGTATGAAGATATCAATATATGTGTGCACTCGTATGAATATACAGTGTGCATGTGCGCAGTATGAAGATATCAATATATCTGTGCACTGGTATGAATATACAGTGTACATGTGCGCAGTATGAAGATATCAATATATGTGTGCACTGGTATGAATATACAGTGTGCATGTGCGCAAGCATGAAGATATCAATATATGTATATGCCAATATGCGACAAGTCATGACAATCATCAATGATGCGGAAATCAAGACGATATATAGTTCGTAGCAATTCTATAGTGCAAGTGTCATGGCAATTATTAACGGTGTGAGTGTAACATACAAATAGTGCTCGTGCAGCTTAAACCGTTAGTGATAGTGCAGTGTCATATAATTACTATTTCTAAATGCAACAAGGAATGGATATGCTACAACAGTATATCTAAACTTCTACGACTAAATATCCTATCACGCCCTGACGCTTAACGCCATACGGGCTATTTCCCCGTAGATGTTAAATCTACTCACCTGGTCGCGTGCTAAGCGTAGCCGACCACATGCTTCCCTTTCTTTGTGGCGTCCGACGTACCCTCCTGCGAACCTGGAATTTACATAAGGAATCCATATATAAGCAAAATATCTCATAAAATGCGATATCGAAATCAAACGAGAAACTCGCGTCGCGAACTAAATGCGCGTGTGTACGATACGCTTAAACTTGTGTATACGCGTCTAAAACTATCCTGACACGTCGCGACACGCTGGATCACAGAACCCACTCACGTATCACACGTGTTGCGCAAACTAAATGTAATGGAAAAACGATATATCGTCCCAGATTTTGACACAGGTGAAAACTTACAAAATTGCACATACCACAGACCCTAAAAATACAGCAGACTCCTACCCACCCAACCCTAACACCTAACTCCCTCATCCGGCCGCAATTTGCGGCCAAAAAGAATAAATCGGCGGCAAGGGTGTGGGGTTAGGGGTTCGTGCTTGGTGTGTGTAGTCTAGACCTAGTATACATGCTCCAGTTTTCTCTGAAGGAGCCGGGTCAAAAGCAGATCACTAAAAGCTAAGAATTCGCTTAAAAACGTCAAATTTGCACAAAATGAAACCCTATGGTATTTTAGTGAAATCTGGGGTTTAACTAGGGTTAAGTGGCCTAACAACACTTAACTAAGTTAGTCTAACCATCACTAACATCACTTAACCAAAGGTCCACACTAATCACCATATTTAGCACAAAAACGCACACTTAACACTAACCGAAGCTATTTAACACACAAGCTTAGCAAACAAAAGAAATGAGTTCAGAGATTATACTCCCCAAGGAATCCTAAGTGCAAGGAGCAGGAGGAGAAGAGTAGGAGAAGAGTTGCTGCTGCTGCTGCCTGCTATGCTGTTGCTGCCTGGAGCTGCTGCTGCTGTGCTGATGCTGCTGGTGTTGCTGCTGTTGATGTTGGTGCTGCTGTTGGTGCTGCTGCTGCTCCTTCTGCTGTTGGTGTTGTTGTTGTTGTGTGTGTGAGAATGAGAGAGTGGTGAGAAAATGAGTGAGGCAAAAGAAATGATAGCACAAAGTGTCAACCCCTCTCTCTCTCTCTCTCTCTCTTAATTTAATGAAGGCATGGCTCATGCCATGATGCCATTCTCTCTCTCTCTCTCACCAAGTCAACACAATAGAAAATTCAAATCCTTTTTCCATTTAAAAAAAACAATTAACCCCAAAACACTTAATAAAAATGGCTTAACCCACCATGGTTGCTAATCATGGTTTAACCCCATTTTAACCCTAGTTTACATGCACAAGTGTGTGCAAGCCTAGGAAAATTCTAATAAAATATTCATTAAATTTGATAAATTATTTGAAAATCGTTTTGGTAAACTTTTTATTAAAAACCATATATTAAAATATAATTAGCCACTAAACACATCCTAAGATGTTACACCAGGAGATCCAAAATGGAGTCTATATACACCAACAAAGTGTGGACTTTGGACATTGTACCTCATGGGGTAAAACCTGTGGGGTGCAAATGGATCTTTAAAAGAAAGATTGGTGTAGATGGGCAGGTAGAGACCTATAAGGCAAGACTTGTGGCGTCGAGTTTTCGTCAAAGACCAGGTTTGGACTATGACGAAACTTTTTCTCCCGTAGCCATGCTTAAATCCATTCGGATCCTACTTGCTATCGCTGCTCACTACGACTATGAAATCTGGTAGAAAGATGTTAAAACTAAATTTCTAAATAGAGATTTAGAAAAATGCGTTTATATGGATCAGCCAGAGGGCTCCATTGGTAGTCGGAGCAGCGAGAAAGCATGTAGATTGCTTAAATCCATTTATGGATTAAAGCAGGCATCACAGAGTTGGAACATCTGTTTCGATGATGTTATCAAAGAGTTTGATTTCATCAAAAATCCAGATGAACCTTGTGCTTATAAGAAGGCTGTAAGGAGAGCTGTCACTTTCCTCGTATTGTACGTGGATGACAATCTTCTGGTAGGAAATGATATTCTTATGCTACATTCGGTCAAATCTTTCTTATCACTAAGGTTATCCATGAAAGACCTGGGTGATGCCACATACATTCTGGGCATTAGGATCTATAGGGATAGATCCAAGAGGTTATTAGGATTGTCCTAAAGTAGGTACATTAACACCGTCCTAAAAAGGTTTGGTATGGAAGACTCCAAGCGGGGTGCCTTACCCGCTTGCCATGGGGTCACCCTCTCTAAGGACTCTTGCCCAAAGACCGATGGAGAGAGCTCTCATGAGCATTATACCCTATGCTTCAGCAGTAGGTTCTATAATGTATGCGATGTTATGTACACGCTCAGATGTAGCTTATACACTTAGTGTAGTAAGCAGGTATCAATCCAACCCAGAGAAGAATCACTGGATAGCTGTGAAAAACATTCTTAGGTCAGCTCTTCGCGCTGGTCAGCTCTTCGCGTCACCCTTCCCAGCTTGATTTCGTCTCTTCGCGCTGGTCAGCTCTTGCGGAAGGGATGTCAGGGATTCTTAGCGTATATTTGTGATACTCGAGCTGCAGAGGTTCCGTTGGACCGGGTCCCGGTTGTTTGTGAGTTCCCTGATGTTTTCCCTGATGAGCTACCCGGGCTACCACCTGAGCGCAATGTTGAGTTCTGCATCGATTTGATTCCCGGCTCGGGGCCTATTTCTATACCGCCTTATCGGATGGCCCCGGCAGAGCTTCGAGAGCTGAAGGATCAGTTGCAGGATTTGTTAGATAAGGGGCTTATTCGACCTAGTGTTTCTCCATGGGGTGCTCCGGTCCTGTTTGTCAAGAAGAAGGACGGAAGTTTGCGCTTATGTATCGACTACCGCTAGCTGAACAAAGTTACCGTTCAGAACAGATATCCGTTGCCACGCATTGATGATTTGTTCGACCAGCTTCAGGGTGCGGGGTATTTTTCGAGGATCGACTTGCGATCAGGATACCATCAGCTGCGAGTTCGACAGGAGGATATACCGAGGACAGCTTTCCGCACGCGCTACGGCCACTACGAGTTTTTGGTGATGTCGTTCGGACTCACCAATGCCCCAGCAGCATTCATGGATTTGATGAACCGTACATTCAGGCCGTACCTTGACTTGTTCATCATCGTGTTTATCGACGATATCTTGGTGCACTCCCGGAGCAGAGAGGAGCACGAGCAGCACTTGCAGATTACGTTAGAGACTCTGAGGGAGCACCAGCTGTTCGCAAAGTTCTCTAAGTGTGCATTCTGGCTGGACAGCGTCGGATTCTTGGGTCACGTGGTTACGAGAGACGGCATATGTGTAGACCCGAAGAAGATTGAGGCTGTTCAGCAGTGGCCCCGACCTACATCGGTTACTGAGATCCGTAGTTTCCTAGGCCTGGCGGGCTACTACAGGCGTTTTGTTCAGGACTTCTCCCGTATAGCTGCACCTTTGACCGGTTTGACCCGGAAGGGAGTTCCTTTCGTTTGGACAGAGGAGTGCGAGCGCAGTTTTCAGCAGCTACGGACTTGTTTGACTACGGCGCCGGTATTATCTTTGCCTTCGGGATCAGGTGGATTTGTGGTCTACTGTGATGCTTCGCGAGTGGGGTTAGGATGCGTATTGATGCAGCATGGCCGGGTGATCGCATATGCTTCTCGGCAGTTAAAGAAGCATGAACAGAACTACCCCACTCACGATTTGGAGATGGCTGCAGTGGTTTTTGCACTGAAGATTTGGCGACATTACCTATACGGCGAGTCGTGCCAAATATTCACAGACCACAAGAGCTTAAAATACATATTTCAGCAGCGAGACCTGAACCTCAGACAGCGTCGTTGGATGGAGTTGGTGAAAGACTACGACTGCGAGATCCTTTATCACCCAGGCAAGGCGAATGTGGTGGCAGATGCTTTGAGCAGGAGGCCCGGGGGTAGTCTATCCTATTTGCGCGCAGTGCAGAGGCAGTCGTTAGCAGATTGGCAGATGTTATGCGACAGCCGAGTCGAGTTCGAGTTCACTCAGACAGGGGGACAGCTCGCGCATGTTCGTGCACGCCCACAGTTGCTTGAACGTATATATGAGGTACAGCGCAGTGACGACCGTTGCTCAGAGATCATGGCACAGATGGGACAGGGCAGATTTTCCGAGTTCGTGATTGACGATCAGGGGATTTTACGCTATGGATCTAGACTGTGCGTACCAGATGCTGATGGATTGCGGCGTGACATTCTTAAGGAGGCACACCGATCAGTGTATAGTGTCCACCCCGGTTCCACCAAGATGTACCATGATATGAGAGAGACCTACTGGTGGGACGGGATGAAGAGGGACATTGCGGAGTTTGTATCGAGATGCCTGACTTGTCAGCAAGTCAAGGCCGAGCACCAGAGGCCCGCAGGAGAGCTACAGCCGTTACCCATTCCGGAGTGGAAATGGGAGCATATTTCGATGGATTTCGTTGTGGGTCTACCCAGGACCAGTCGGGGGTATGACTCCATCTGGGTGATCGTAGATCGATTGACGAAAGTGGCTCACTTCCTGCCAGTGAAGACGACTTTCAGCTTCGCTCAGTATGCCCAGCTTTACATCGACGAGATCGTGCGGTTGCATAGCGTACCGACTTGTATCATGTCAGATCGAGGCACCCAGTTCACCAGCCGACTTTGGCAGAGACTTCAGGAGGCTTTGGGCACTCGTTTGAGCTTCAGCACAGCGTTTCATCCGCAGACCGACGGACAGTCAGAGCGGACCATTCAGACTCTCGAGGACATGCTCAGAGCGTGCGTTTTAGACTTCGGCGGTAGCTGGGATCGTCATTTACCTCTAGTTGAGTTCTCCTACAACAACAGCTTCCAGGATACAATTCAGATGGCACCTTTCGAGGCATTGTATGGGAGGAGATGCAGATCGCCAGTCTGTTGGACCGAGCTCAGCGAGAGCAGTATTTTGGGGCCGCAGCTTGTTGAGGAGACGACAGCGAAGATACAGTTGATGCGAGACCGGATGAGAGCGGTTCAGAGCAGGCAGAAATCGTATGCAGACAGGCGCCGTCGCAGATTAGAGTTCGCAATTGGCGACCATGTTTTTCTGAGAGTCTCTCCGATGTAGGGCGTGATGCGTTTTGGGTGAAAGGGGAAGCTTAGCCCTAGATTCGTAGGTCCCTTCGAGATCCTCGAGCGTGTCGGCGCTGTTGCATATCGTTTGGCCCTTCCACCCTGCTTTCCCGATGTTCACCCCGTCTTCCATGTTTCGATGCTTTGCAAGTACCTTTACGACCCTTCGCATGCGATTCAGCACCCGACAGTCCAGCTAGAGCGCGACCTTTCTTTTGCAGAGCAGCCGGTGGCCATCCTGGATCGGCAGGTGAAGAAGTTGAGATCGAAGATTATACCAACCGTCAAGGTCCTTTGGCGTAGCCCGAGCAGCGAGGAGGTTACCTGGGAGACCGAGGCGAGATGAGGAAGAAATATCCCCATCTCTTTGAAGGTACGCATAGTTATATTTTTAAATTCGGGGACCGAATTTCCTTAAGGGGGGAAGATTGTAGCGTCTTGAAAATTCGTTTTGGTGTTTTCCCGAAAATCGGTGAAAATTTGGTATTTTTCCGTAAATCGTCTTTTTTGTTATTTTACAGTTTAGGACTAATTATACCTAATTTGGATAGGTAATTGCTAGTTTTTAGTAGCAAATGAGTTACTTATGAAATTCTGGTCGTTTAAAAATTTCCCCTAATTTTTCAATTTTTTAATATTATTTTAAGCCGGTAAGAAAATACATTAAATTAGCGATAAATACAAATTTAAATGGGCTAAATTTAAGCTTTAAAATCATGTTAATTAAAATCTAGTTGTAACATAAATTTTTAGTATTTTATTTTAAGTTTTAACTAATTTTTATTATGGAAAACAAAATTTATTGAATTTAAGATTAAACTTGCAATTTTGGACTTTTAGGGGGTCTTTTTGCAAATTTTTTTTTGTGCACTCTCACACACACATCCTCACATCTCCTTGGCTGGCCCAAACTGCAGAAAATTCTCCCCCTCTCTTTTGTTTTAAAACTCTTTTGTTAGGAATGATTTGAGTTGATGTGTAGGTTTTAAAACATAGTATTTTGGAGGTATGGTGTATTTGACTTTGAGGGGGTTTGACTTGGTGACCATTTCCCACACCCCACACCATTCCCCTCCTCCCTCCTCTGGACGAAACCAGCAGCTCCCCCCCCTTCATTTTTCCTCTCTCTTTTGTTCACAAATTCATCTCAAAATTCAACAAAAATCAACAAATCCTTCACTATTTCAACACAAAACCTTAATCCATCTCTTCTCACACCCACTTTAGTTTAAATGTTGGAGAAAGGAGGCATCTTTGGAGGCAAATTGTTCTTGCTAGATCCATAGATCTTGAGGTATAATTTCCACCATATTAATTTCTTTTAGTTAAATGGTTTTAGTGTTAAAAGCTTAGCAAAATCCTAATCTAGTTTTTCTAGTTCATGGTTGAAATTAAACTAGGGTTTTAGAAACCATTATTTAGTTAATTAAATCTATTTTGATATCTAATTGTTTGCTAATCTAAGTTAATGAGGTTACTTTATTTATGTGGGCTTCAAATTAGTGTTAATTTGGTATTGTCATGTTTAGTTTTGGATTGAAGTTGCTAATTATGAAAATCAAGAAAGGTTTTGTTTATGGAAATTAGGTTTTTAAGCATTGCTAGTGGTCTAAAATTAATGTAGTGGCCATCTAGTGGGTTAGTTGGAGGTTTGTGTTGGATTGTGAGCACTTTATCGCATAACGGCGATGTTGCGTCGTTTTTTTAGAATGTTTGTGCTTACTAGTTTTGTGATAAAAGTATGTGATAAATTATTTTTGATATCTTGATGATTGTTTTGGCTTATCCTATGAATTTTAGGATGTGTGAGTGCGGATGTTTGTGTGTTCGGGTTTTAGTTTTGCCGGGCGACCAAATCGACGTTTTAGTTAGTTTTTGCGATTTTCGCGTGTGTTCCGCGCACCTTGTGCACGTTGTACCTAGCTTGTGAACGTTAGTATTTTCGTTTGGGTTTTGCGTCGTTCTTGATATGCAACCTTATGTTTGGTATTGATGTAAATTCTAGGTTCGGTCGCGGAGACGTCATACGCGGCACGAAAGGGGAAAGCGGTGATTGGACGTGACTAGCTAGGGATTCCGGTGAGTAGATGTAACATCTACGGGGGACTATCGTTGGATGGCGCAAGTCGCCCGATAGTTTTAGTAGTTTTAAAAGATCCTTAGTAATGTTAGTAATTAGGGGTGTAATACTTGTATGATTATTTGCTACATCCATGCCTTTTATTGACATACATATACGAACCCATTCTATAGGACACCTGCACCATTGCCAGGGTTTTTATATGCAGCACGAGCACTATTCATGCTTACACACACACCCTGGTAATTGCCATGCCACCACACTAGGTAACCTTTAAATTGAAACCTTTTACTATAATCGATACTTAAACTTGCGCTATTGCTTTAATTCCTTAAAATGAAATCGTAGGATTGCTATTCATGTGCATGTACTTCATCATATTATTTGTTCATGCCTAATCTATTAATCACACATCGCAACTTGATTATTGATACCATATGCATTCATTATCATTGACATATGCACTTATATGGATTTCTTGAGATTTTATGATATTTCTGGATTTCGGGGGAAAGCCGCAAAATTTCTAAACTTATTATATTTTTAAAATATGTAAATTACGGTTTTCTAGTAATGTAAGTGTCGTCCACCATGAGTTTGCTGTGGTTTTCGAGACCTATTTCGAGGAGTTGGATGAACCGTCTCGGGTATATGGTGGGCCCGGTTAGGTACCCCGGGCCAAGAAGCTCGTGTTGCTGACGATGAGCCTGGCAGGGGACGGATTACCTACCGGTGACTGTTTGGGACGGCGGATATCCAGAGGATACCGACCGTGGCCGCGAGATGATGAGATATTGATATTGAGATGGGTCAGCCGGATGGCTGAGGCCAGAGATACTATGACATGGATATATGAGATTTGTGATAGTTTTGAGGTGTCGTTGCTGGACACAGGTTCTTGTTGATTCTATTGGTATTATGCTGGTATTTCAAAAGAGGTTCCTAAGGGAGAAACATGATTCTTATACCTACACATTCAGATCATGAGTTGATTCGCATTGCATTCATACCTGCTAGTATATTCATATTGCATACATACCTGCTATTATGTCCTGCCTTACCTGTATTTTAGATGCTAGGACGCTTGTGTGCATGCATTCGATAGCCTGTGTAGATGTTATTTATTACTCACGAGTTGGCAATTCACCCCCGTTGTGCCACAGCCTTTTGCAGGTCCACTCCGTCAGTACAGTAGCGGCGGGTGCACTTGCTTCTTTTGCCTCTTTTGCCTGGACTCGAGGTTTTGCTCTTAGGTGGGTTATATTATTATTTTTGCACCACCTTGTATATTCTTTGTATCTAGTGTACTCCATCTACTGTATCTACCAGTATTGTTGTATATTGACCTAGAGATGAGACTGTGAGATTTGTGGACTTTTTATGCTGTATTTTGGGGTCGAACTCACTTGAGTCGACATGCTATTTTTCTCATGCTTCCTTATGATTATTTCGCATGTTGTTGCTTTATATTGCGTGGGATTTGTGACCGCCTTGTGGCGAAGAGCTAGCTCCCGCTTGGGGATGCCTTATTTGTTGGATTCATATATATTCTTGTTGTACCCATTTTGGGGGCCAGTATTTACAAAGGAGACTCTGCCGAAATTTTCGAAAAAATTGATATTGTTTCTAAAAAGGTTTTATATGACTTATTTGATAAACTCGTTTTCAATTGATTGGGTTCTCTTCACTCTTTTGCTTATTTGGTTTTGGTTTTGTGGGCTTTGGCTTACTTATTTTACCGACGTCTTGAGACGTTTCGTAAACTTAAGTGCCAGTCACGTTCCGTACCCTGCGGGTCGTGACAAAGTTGGTATCAGAGCGATAGGTTTTACCTTTTTGAGTGTAGGATGACCCTTGGTTGATGGAGTAAGTGACTTAAGTAGGGTAGCGTAGCGTGTGTATGTCCGCGGCATACTTGCGATACGGTACTCCGCCTAAGTGACTTTAGGATATACTTGCTTGAAATTCCTTCTTCAATTCCGTGTATCCTATGATTCTATTGCACTGTTCTTATTATCCTTTTTTCTGTACCAGCCACTATGCCGCCGAAGGCTACGAGGGCACAGAGGTCTGCCGCCCGAGATGAGATTCGAGCTGGTTCGTCCGAGACTAGGACTGAGCAGGGTGGTATGCCAACGCCGCAGGGACAGACCGATCCACCTTCCCCAGGCCGTATGGATAGGCTCGAGACTGGTATGGAGGAGTTGCGACAGATGATGGGAGGCATGCAGGAGCTACGTCAGATGGTAGGATCCCTAGTTGCAGCCAGTCGTACACCGAGGCCGGATGACGCACCTACTACATCACAGACGACCATGATACCTGCTCCTACTACTACCACCGTGGCCATTCCGGTTTCGCTACAGGATTTCATGAGGCTGAGACCTCCAGTATTCACCGGCACCGAGGCAGCGGAGGACCCATAGACGTTCCTTGATAGTTTAGCCAGGATCTGCCGTTCGCTGAGATGTTCGTATGATCGATGGGTAGAGCTTGCGAGTTTCCGACTAGAGGGTCTCGCGCAGACATGGTGGGAGTCAGTCTTGAGAGGTCGAGCTGCAGGTCTACCGCCTATGACTTGTGCCGAGTTTACAGCGGTCTTTCTAGCTCGTTTCCTCCTAGAGAGCGTTCGTGACGCCAGAGCTCGTAGCTTCGAGGCCTTAGTCAAGACACCTAGGATGACGGTGTCTGAGTATGACATCCAGTTTACACAGTTATCCCGATATGCTCCGTATTTGGTGGATACTGAAGAGAAGATGGTGAAGAGGTTCGTATAGGGACTTGATGCCCAGCTATATCTTGCCATTGGCGCCCAGCACTACGACACTTATTCAGCTGCTATGGATACGGCATTACGGATGGAGGCACGCATATCACAGACTTCAGCCATTTCTGGGCCTAAGAGGATTCGCATCGATGTACCGTCTCAGAGGCAGCGCGCCAGATTCTTTCCGAAAGAGGGGCCTGGCAGAGGATTTGGACGGGGACAGTTATATGGTTCTTATCCCCAGGGACAGCAGCCGTTGCCAGGTTGTTTTGGGTGCGGGAGTCCGCACCATCTTGTCAGAGACTGTCCGGCGAGACGACAGGGAGCAGCGACAGTTCCGCATGTGACCCTACCACCATCACCACCCCCTCCTCAGAGAGCCCTACTTCCTACCACCGGCGATGCTCCACGCCAGTTAGGTGCACCCAGAGGCCGTGGACACGGCGGTCCTGTTCATAGAGGACGAGGAGGCAGAGGACGAGGTCGAGGTCAGCCCGCTATCGGTGGAGGACAGGCCCGAGTATTTGCTTTGACACCGTAGGATGCGCAGGCATCCAATGCCGTTGTGACAGGTACCTTGCCAGTTTGCTCTTTCGACGCACGGGTATTATTTGACCCAGGTTCCACACATTCGTACGTCTCTACACACTTTGCACCGATGTTGGGCCATGAGTCGTCGTCGTTAGATCATCCGCTTGTTGTTGTTACTCTGGTAGGCGAGTCGTTTGTCGCTTGTTTTGTTTTTCGATTGTGTTCCGTTCGTATCGGGGAGAGGGATTCATCAGTTGATTTGATTCTCCTCGATATGTTGAACTTTGATGTGCTTCTGGGCATGGACTGGCTGGCCACTTGTTATTCTTCGGTGGACTGCCGTGAGAAGGCAGTCAGATTTAGCTTTCCGGAAGAGCCAGTCCTTGTTATTCAGGGAGACCGCAGCGTCACCCTTCCTAGCTTGATTTCGTCTCTTCGCGCTGGTCAGCTCTTGCGGAAGGGATGTCAGGGATTCTTAGCGTATATTTGTGATACTCGAGCTGCAGAGGTTCCGTTGGACCGGGTCCCGGTTCTTTGTGAGTTCCCTGATGTTTTCCCCGATGAGCTACCCGGGCTACTACCTGAGCACGATGTTGAGTTCTGCATCAATTTGATTCCCGGCTCGGGGCCTATTTCTATACCGCCTTATCGGATGGCCCCGGCAGAGCTTCGAGAGCTGAAAGATCAGTTGCAGGATTTGTTAGATAAGGGGCTTATTCGACCTAGTGTTTCTCCGTGGGGTGCTTCGGTCCTGTTTGTCAAGAAGAAGGACGGAAGTTTGCGCTTATGTATCGACTACCGCCAGCTGAACAAAGTTACCGTTCGGAATAGATATCCATTGCCACGCATTGATGATTTGTTCGACCAGCTTCAGGGTGCGGGGTATTTTTCGAGGATCGACTTGCGATCAGGATACCATCAGCTGCGAGTTCGACAGGAGGATATACCGAGGACAGCTTTCCGCACGCGCTACGGCCACTACGAGTTTTTGGTGATGTCGTTCGGACTCACCAACGCCCCAGCAGCATTCATGGATTTGATGAACCGTACATTCAGGCCGTACCTTGACTTGTTCATCATCGTGTTTATCGACGATATCTTGGTGTACTCCCGGAGCAGAGAGGAGCACGAGCAGCACTTGCAGATTACGTTAGAGACTCTGAGGGAGCACCAGCTGTTCGCAAAGTTCTCCAAGTGTGCATTCTGGCTGGACAGCGTCGGATTCTTGGGTCACGTGGTTACGAGAGACGGCATATGTGTGGACCCGAAGAAGATTGAGGCTGTTCAGCAGTGGCCCCGACCTACATCGGTTACTGAGATCCGTAGTTTCCTAGGCCTGGCGGGCTACTACAGGCATTTTGTTCAGGACTTCTCCCGTATAGCTGCACCTTTGACCGGTTTGACTCGGAAGGGAGTTCCTTTCGTTTGGACAGAGGAGTGCGAGCGCAGTTTTCAGCAGCTACGAACTTGTTTGACTACGGCGCCGGTATTATCTTTGCCTTCGGGATCAGGTGGATTTGTGGTCTACTGTGATGCTTCACGAGTGGGGTTAGGATGCGTATTGATGCAGCATGGCCGGATGATCGCATATGCTTCTCGGCAGTTAAAGAAGCATGAACAGAACTACCCCACTCACGATTTGGAGATGGCTGCAGTGGTTTTTGCACTGAAGATTTGGCGACATTACCTATACGGCGAGTCGTGCCAAATATTCACAGACAACAAGAGCTTAAAATACATATTTCAGCAGCGAGACCTGAACCTCAGACAGCGTCGTTGGATGGAGTTGGTGAAAGACTACGACTGCGAGATCCTTTATCACCCAGGCAAGGCGAATGTGGTGGAAGATGCTTTGAGCAGGAGGCCCGGGGGTAGTCTATCCTATTTGCGCGCAGTGCAGAGGCAGTCGTCAGCAGATTGGCAGATGTTATGCGACAGCCGAATCGAGTTCGAGTTCACTCAGACAGGGGGACAGCTCGCGCATGTTCGTGCACGCCCACAGTTGCTTGACCGTATATATGAGGCATAGCGCAGTGACGACCGTTGCTCAAAGATCATGGCACAGATGGGACAGGGCAGATTTTCCGAGTTCGTGATTGACGATCAGGGGATTTTACGCTATGGATCTAGACTGTGCGTACCAGATGCTGATGGATTGCGGCGCGACATTCTTGAGGAGGCACACCGATCAGTGTATAGTGTCCACCCCGGTTCCACCAAGATGTACCATGATATGAGAGAGACCTACTGGTGGGACGGGATGAAGAGGGACATTGCGGAGTTTGTATCGAGATGCTTGACTTGTCAGCAAGTCAAGGCCGAGCACCAGAGGCCCGCAGGAGAGCTACAGCCGTTACCCATTCCGGAGTGGATATGGGAGCAGATTTTGATGGATTTCGTTGTGGGTCTACCCAGGACCAGTCGGGGGTATGACTCCATCTGGGTGATCGTAGATCGATTGAAGAAAGCCGCTCACTTCCTGCCAGTGAAGACGACTTTCAGCTTCGCTCAGTATGCCCAGCTTTACATCGACGAGATCGTGCGGTTGCATGGCGTACCGACTTGTATCGTGTCAGATCGAGGCACCCAGTCACTAGCCGACTTTGGCAGAGACTTCAGGAGGTTTTGGGCACTCGTTTGAGCTTCAGCACAGCGTTTCATCCGCAGACCGACGGACAGTCAGAGCGGACCATTCAGACTCTCGAGGACATGCTCAGAGCGTGCGTTTTAGACTTCGGCGGTAGCTGGGATCGTCATTTACCTCTAGTCGAGTTCTCCTACTACAACAGCTTCCAGGATACAATTCAGATGGCATCTTTCGAGGCATTGTATGGGAGGAGATGCAGATCGCCAGTCTGTTAGACCGAGCTCAGCGAGAGCAGTATTTTGGGGCCACAGCTTGTTGAGGAGACAACAGCGAAGATACAGTTGATCCGAGACCGGATGAGAGCGGCTCAGAGCAGGCAGAAATCGTATGCAGACAGGCGCCGTCGCAGATTAGAGTTCGCAGTTGGCGACCATGTTTTTCTGAGAGTCTCTCCGATGAAGGGCGTGATGCGTTTTGGGCGAAAGAGGAAGCTTAGCCCTAGATTCGTAGGTCCCTTCGAGATCCTCGAGCGTGTCGGCGCTGTTGCATATCGTTTGGCCCTTCCACCCAGCTTTCCCGATGTTCACCCCGTCTACCATGTTTCGATTCTCCGCAAGTACCTTCACGACCCTTCGCATGCGATTCAGCACTCGACAGTCCAGCTAGAGCGCGACCATTCTTTTGCAGAGCAGCCGGTGGCCATTCTGGATCGGCAGGTGAAGAAGTTGAGATCGAAGATTATACCAACCGTCAAGGTCCTTTGGCGTAGCCCGAGCAGCGAGGAGGTTACTTGGGAGACCGAGGGCGAGACGAGGAAGAAATATCCCCATCTCTTTGAAGGTACGCATAGTTATATTTTTAAATTCGGATCCGAATTTCATTAAGGGGGGAAGATTGTAGCGCCTTGAAAAGTCGTTTTGGTGTTTTCCCGAAAATCGGTGAAAATTTGGTATTTTTCCGTAAATCGTCTTTTTGTTATTTTGCAGTTTAGGAATAATTATACCTAATTTGGATAGGTAATTGCTAGTTTTTAGTAGCAAATGAGTTACTTATGAAATTCTGGTCGTTTAAAAATTTTCCCTAATTTTTCAATTTTTTTAATATTATTTTAAGCCGGTAAGAAAATACATTAAATTAGCGATAAATACAAATTTAAATGGGCTAAATTTAAGCTTTAAAATCATGTTAATTAAAATCTAGTTGTAACATAAATTTTTAGTATTTTATTTTAAGTTTTAACTATTTTTTATTATGGAAAACGAAATTTATTGAATTTAAGCTTAAACTTGCAATTTTGGACTTGTAGGGGGTCTTTTTGCAAAAAAAATTTTGTGCACTCTCACACACACATCCTCACATCTCCTTGGCTGGCCCAAACTGCAGAAAATTCTCCCCCTCTCTTTTTTTTTAAAACTCTTTTGTTAGGAATGATTTGAGTTGATGTGTAGGTTTTAAAATATAGTATTTTGGAGGTACGGTGTATTTGACTTTGAGGGGGTTTGACTTGGTGACCATTTCCCACACCCCACACCATTCCCCTCCTCCCTCCTCTGGCCGAAACCAGCAGCTCCCCCCCTTCATTTTTCCTCTCTCTTTTGTTCATAAATTCATCTCAAAATTCAACAAAAATCAACAAATCCTTCACTATTTCAACACAAAACCTTAATCCATCTCTTTTCACACCCACTTTAGTTTAAATGTTGGAGAAAGGAGGCATCTTTGGAGGCAAATTGTTCTTGCTAGATCCATAGATCTTGAGGTATAATTTCCACCATATTAATTTCTTTTAGTTAAATGGTTTTAGTGTTAAAAGCTTAGCAAAATCCTAATCTAGTTTTTCTAGTTCATGGTTGAAATTAAACTAGGGTTTTAGAAACCATTATTTAGTTAATTAAATCTATTTTGATATCTAATTGTTTGCTAATCTAAGTTAATGAGGTTACTTTATTTGTGTGGGCTTCAAATTAGTGTTAATTTGGTATTGTCATGTTTAGTTTTGGATTGAAATTGCTAATTATGAAAATCAAGAAAGGTTTTGTTTATGGAAATTAGGTTTTTAAGCATTGCTAGTGGTTTAAAATTAATGTAGTGGCCATCTAGTGGGTTAGTTGGAGGTTTGTGTTGGATTGTGAGCACTTTATCGCATAACGGCGATGTTGCGTCGTTTTTTTAGAATGTTTGTGCTTACTAGTTTTGTGATAAAAGTATGTGATAAATTATTTTTGATATCTTGATGATTGTTTTGGTTTATCCTATGACTTTTAGGATGTGTGAGTGTGGATGTTTGTGTGTTCAGGTTTTAGTTTTGCCGGGCGACCAAATCGACGTTTTGGTTAGTTTTTGCGATTTTCGCGTGTGTTCCGCGCACCTTGTGCACGTTGTACCTAGCTTGTGAACGTTAGTATTTTCATTTGGGTTTTGCGTCGTTCTTGATATGCAACCTTATGTTTGGTATTGATGTAAATTCCAGGTTCGGTCGCGGAGACGTCAGACGCGGCACGAAAGGGGAAAGCGGTGATTGGACGTGACTAGCTAAGGATTCCGGTGAGTAGATGTAACATCTACGGGGGACTATCGTTGGATGGCGCAAGTCGCCCGATAGTTTTAGTAGTTTTAAAAGATCCTTAGTAATGTTAGTAATTAGGGGTGTAATACTTGTATGATTATTTGCTACATCCATGCCTTATATTGACATACATATACGAACCCATTATATAGGACACCTGCACCATTGCCAGGGTTTTTATATGCAGCACGAGCACTATTCATGCTTACACACACACCCTGGTAATTGCCATGCCACCACACTAGGTAACCTTTAAATTGAAACCTTTTACTATAATCGATACTTAAACTTGCGCTATTGCTTTAATTCCTTAAAATGAAATCGTAGGATTGCTAGTCATGTGCATGTACTTCATCATATTATTTGTTCATGCCTAATCTATTAATCACACATCGCAACTTGATTATTGATACCATATGCATTCATTATCATTGACATATGCACTTATGAGAATTTCTTGAGATTTTATGATATTTCTGGATTTCCGGGGAAAGCCGCAAGATTTCTAAACTTATTATATTTTTAAAATATGTAAATTGCGGTTTTCTAGTGATGTAAGTGTCGTCCACCATGAGTTTGCTATGGTTTTCGAGACCCGTTTCGAGGAGTTGGATGAATCGTCTCGGGTACATGGTGGGCCCGGTAAGGTACCCCGGGGCAAGAAGCTCATGTTGCTGACGATGAGCCTGGCAGGGGACGGATTACCTACCGGTGACTGTTTGGGACGGCGGATATCTAGAGGATACCGACCGTGGCCGCGAGATGATGAGATATTGATATTGAGATGGGTCAGCCGGATGGCTGAGGCCAGAGATACTATGACATGGATATATGAGATTTGTGATAGTTTTGAGGTGTCGTTGCTGGACACAGGTTCTTGTTGATTCTATTGGTATTGTGCTGGTATTTCAAAAGAGGTTCCTAAGGGAGAAACATGATTCTTATACCTACACATTCAGATCATGAGTTGATTCGCATTGCATTCATACCTGCTAGTATATTCATATTGCATACATACCTGCTATTATGTCCTGCCTTACCTGTATTTTAGATGCTAGGACGCTTGTGTGCATGCATTCGATAGCCTGTGTAGATGTTATTTATTACTCACGAGTTGGCAACTCACCCCTGTTGTGCCACAGCCTTTTGCAGGTCCGCTCCGTCAGTACAGTAGCGGCGGGTGCACTTGCTTCTTTTGCCTATTTTGCCTGGACTCGAGGTTTTGCTCTTAGGTGGGTTATATTATTATTTTTGCACCACCTTGCATATTCTTTGTTTCTAGTGTACTCCATCTACTGTATCTACCAGTATTGTTGTATATTGACCTAGAGATGAGACTGTGAGATTTGTGGACTTTTTATGCTGTATTTTGGGGTCGAGCTCACTTGTGTCGACATGCTGTTTTTCTCATGCTTCCTTATGATTATTTCGCATGTTGTTGCTTTATATTGCGTGGGATTTGTGACCGCCTTGTGGCGAAGAGCTAGCTCCCGCTTGGGGATGCCTTATTTGTTGGATTCATATATATTCTTGTTGTACCCATTTTGGGGGCTAGTATTTACAAAGGAGACTCTGCCGAAATTTTCGGAAAAATTGATATTGTTTCTAAAAAGGTTTTATATGACTTATTTGATAAACTCGTTTTCAATTGATTGGGTTCTCTTCACTCTTTTGCTTATTTGGTTTTGGTTTTCTGGGCTTTGGCTTACTTATTTTACGGACGTCTTGAGACGTTTCGTAAACTTAAGTGCCAGTCACGTTCCGTACCCTGCGGGTCGTGACAGGGAGATTGTTGGATATATGTATGCCCTAGAGGCCATTATATGATAGTGGATGTATTTATACATGTATATATATATATTCAGTTTACATTCTTGCTCGACATGATAGTATGCTATCTGGTTCTTTTTTATCTGACATGTTGACTTGATCATGCTTTTATTCATTTACACATGTTGATAAAGCTCTGAAGATATTTTATTGATTACTGTGATTATGATGGAGATCGTACTAGTGGGACATCTGTAGTTTATAAGCATATCCTGAAATTTCCCTAGTCGTAAGTGTATCGAGACGGGGCATCGATATACCAGAGTAGACTAGCGTATATGATACTAAACCCATATGATGGGCGATGGATGTTCCGACATCCATCGATGTTTGACATCGAGATCGTATACCGATGCTCAGTGGTGACTGGGTACACTGGACGGATTCACCGAGAACTCCTATATGGTATTATATCTAACGTCGGATAGTAGTTCTCAGGTGACACTGGTACAGGTTAGTCTGTAGACCCGAGATCGTCATAGAGTCTTGTGTGTTCTCCCACTATACTTTGATTACCACCCTACCACGGCTCTACTGAGTCGTGCAAATAGGTGGCTTTTGGGTACAGTCCCGAGACACACGAAGGCGATGAGCGATATGAGGGGTTTAGTCTCTCCCGGTATAGGGAGTCGATATTGTGCTGTGCTCGATTGGCTATATCAGTAAGTCCCTGGCCAGGGCTGTTGAGATTTACTAATAAGTGTTATCAGTAGTTTCTCCATCTGTTATAGACCATTCATCGGCACGACTTATTGAGTTATTGGGGTCGACGTTACCATCCCTAGACTCGATATGCAGCATATCTGACGAAGAGACCAGACTGTACGGTAGTGTTGCCGGTTGGCTCGACGGGAGTTATGACAGGTTCGCTTGTTTTCTTTTGATCGCTCAATACCCGGGTGGCCGTTACGTTTAGCTGACCTCTTGCGGCTTAGCGGTGCTTAATATGATTATCTCCCACTGCCGGCGTATTGACGAGTCTTAGAGTCCCACAACGGAGTTACCTAGTCCAGGAGAAACGATGCGGTGTGCATATGGGATATGCGCGGGGACCCGATTAAATGCGCGTATGAGATACCGTTTATTAATCGGGCGGTTTGCTATTGGTCAGGTCGTATGTGATATGACCGGTTTGCTAAATCAAGTGTTGATTTATCATTGACCATTAGTTTTTTCACTTTAAACCCTTCTTGTCTTTTGTTGTATGCATGCATGTATGCATTTGTTCTCATTGATGCACATATGGATGTTTATGCACACATACATGTATACACAATTCTATCATGGTTGTTGATATAGTGGATGGTGGCAATATAAGACTCACACCTTAATAAATATGTTGATATTTATATTTGGAAAAGAAAATGGAATTGGATAATTACTCATGGTTTATTATTTTATTCACCCACTAACCTTAGTGTTAACCATAAGTTATTTTCCATGGCCATTTTTGATCCAAAAGAAAATATCTAGATATTCATTAACTTGAGTTAAGAGTGAGAAGAAGAAAATATATATATTTTCTTTTCTCATTCTTATTCTATCTTTATCATTATCTTTTGAGCTCTTCATTAGCCATCATCTTCTTCCTCCTCTCTCTTGATCTCTAGCTTTCATTTGTGAGCAAAAGAGTGATCAAGTTAGGGTTTTGAAGTGAGAAAACAATCCCCATCACCATTCTACACTAGTCTTGCCCATTAGTTTAGAGAGTTAGCTTCTACTTCTTCTCTTGATCTAGTGGAGCTTCAAGCTTGGACAAAGAGGACTCCGGGTGGTTCATCGTGGACCTAGAGGATCTCAAGCGAGCTTCTTTCAACCCTCAAGTAGTCAAGGAGTCTAGCGTAGGGAGCTACAAAGGTTGTATTCTCAAAACCCTAGCTTTTACTACTTGTGTTAGTGTTAAAGTTTTGTTACCCTAGCTTTTCTAGTATGATCCTTATGTTAGTTTCTCTAGCACCTTATAAAATTTTAATATGGCATGCGTGATGCTACCAAACCCTAGTAGTGGTGCTGTAGAAACTCCTTCATGGTATCAGAGCCTAACTAGAAGCCTAGACGATGTTATGACAATACGAAAATGAAAACTTCCGCAAAAATACGAAATTAGAAACCCTTGAAAATGCTCTCTGTAAAATTTTTAAAAAGTGACCTGAAAATTATTTAAATAACTGCAGAGTGGCATTTAGTATGATGTAAGAACACAGGTGCACGAAATATCAAATCCGGTGCATCGAGTGCATGAAATATCAAATCCTATGCATCCAGTGCACGAAATATCAAATCCGGTGCATCCAGTGCACGGAATATCAAATCCTGTGCATCCAGTGCACGAAATATCAAATCTGGTGCATCCAATGCACGGAAACTCATAAATAACTCAAATGCGTATGAAAACTACTTCTAATGTACCAAGGTGTAAAAAAATCGTAAACGTGTGCAACTGTGTGTACAAAACACGTATCAATGCACTGCAAGCATATGTGAGCTATACCGAGTGCAAAAATCAAATCAAATGCATACCACATGCACAAAATCTAATCAGCCGTTTGAAATCCACGAAATCATAAACACGTGCAGCCAAGGTACAAAACCGATATCAAGTGCAATAAATATGCACAAATCATAAACCAACACAACGGTGTGTAAAACGTATATCAAGTGCAATAACTATGCACAAAATGTAAATACCCAGTAGGTGCAGCCATGATGCATGAAAACAAATTCATGAAACTCAATCATCAAAACTCAAATCCAAGCGATATAAGCGTGATACTCGGATAACAACGCAAATCGCAACAAATGACATTGAGGTACACTTCCTATAATGTCGAATGTCGGTGTGCCCAAAACTGGCAGAGTAAGAACATCCGATTGCCTCCTGCTCACGGTTTGGCATCTTCTGTCTCTGGGTCATTATTTCTCTACGGATTACCAATTTCGCAATCTATCTGCTCATCGGCCCGGTCAGGTGTGCTAACGGAAACGATTCCGCTCGGGCACTCCTCAGGTCAATTAGTATGATCACCCGTAAAGCAGCACGTCACTGGCGGCGGCCTCTGGCTCTATGAATACACGTAACACAACTGATCGTCGGTGTGAATCTTATTGCAGCAGTGTCCTGTAAAGAACCTTCTCAAGGTCTCTTCCGATCTCGCCTATACCGAACTGTACGGAGGCTGGTATACTTACATAATCTTTTCTTGTTCTCTGGACACCTGCGATCTCAGCACAACATTTCCTTGGGAACAGGTCGTATTCCAACGCTTCTGTAGACACATTCGATCTCTAATCTCAACGGGGAGTAACAACAGCTCGTTAACATTTCGCACGAACCTCTTGTTCCACTCGTCTTTATTATCGTCCACTTCAACGTCACGTCATTCTATCTGCGTACTGAAAATGTTCTCGGCTACAGTCAATCCGGAATCTCTCACACAAACTCGAAATCACAAACTCGGTATCTTCATCACTCTGTAGAAGATCTCTAGCCGAACACGTCCTCAGGAACTCGCCCAAATCATCGGAGGAATACTCAATACTCGTTCGTTCTCGATCAACTCACAACACATCTGGGTGAGTTCCTCTATCTGAAACTGGTCAGCTTACCGATCTCATATCGGAACATCCGACGAACAATGTCAACTCTGGATCGATATACTCTAGATTTGAGTAAGACCCTCCACACTGGAAATATTCAACTCAACTGGGCCTGCGTCGGCACGTCAAATCTGACGAATTACCTTCGTCTCTTAACTCAAGATAGACTAGCTATCACCTGTCGCATCTCTGCCTAAAAGCTCCAGCGATCTCAGCTCCAGCGATCTCAGCTCGTAAGCTCTGGAAGCGACATCTCATCATTCTCAGCAACAGCTGGGTCATTTGTCTGCACGGTAGATGACATCAGAATCTCTGAGGTATGCTGTACATCACAGTCCTCTCACAATAGGCAGCCTCTAACAATGGCCTGATCATCCAGTACAAAACCGCACACTCGTCTCAAACGAGAGGTAACAACAAAACACTGCATCGATACGTTCCCATGTCACTAGAAAACACGGTGGTCAATCCTCATCCCCGACGAGCTCGCCCAGACCGCATCACTAGCAGCAGCTCAAACTGCGTTCAAACCATGGTGACAGGAACCTCAACATGTATCGACGAAAATATATCAAAGGGATGAAATGAATCAACAGATCCAGAATGAATACATGATCATAAGGAGAAACGGAATCAGCGAGGGTATGATCATGGAAACGAATAGAATCAAGGATCTCAAATAGATGTATAATCAAGGGAACGAAGAGAACACCAGTCCCACGATAAGTACATCCTAAGGTCACTTAAGTGGAGCATCGTATGGTCAATATGCCACGGAACATACGTACGGTATGTCACTCTACTCAAGCTACCGATTGCATCAATCAGGGTCAGCCTATGTAACGAATGTTCGGGTCTAATACCCCCCTGCTCAAGTCTAAGTTCCATAAGGTCAAGCCTATGTAACGAAATAAATTACGCCCCAAACTCCACATAGTCAAACCTAGACTCAAACTAAGGTTAAACCTAGCGCTCTGATACCATCTTTGTCACGACCCGAAATATTAGTTCGTGGCCAGCACATAGATCACGTAACGTCTATAGGCGTAACGTAACTTAAGTAAGCCGAAACCCAGAAATCTAAACCTTTCAAAAGAAGTAAGTAATGAAAACATTGATACAACATTTGGAACCTTAAGTAAAAGTCCTTAAATCTCTTTTTTTTAAAATTTTGGCAGCACCTCCTTTGTAAAAACTAGCCCCGAAATGGGTACAACACAGAATATAAAGAAAACATCCCCAAACGGGAGCAAATCACACCCAACGGCGGAAAAAACCACCACAATCGCGCGCGCGCGCGCACACACACACACATATATATACGACGCCCAACGGCGAAGATCAACACAAAGGAAAAAGAAAAGCAAGACATCAAACCCACCAAGTGAACATATAACCCACCGCTCTAAGTTTCGCAACTACATGTCTTGCTAAGTCTTACAACATATACAAACACTAGTTTCTAATTGATGGAGTTGATTAAATACAATAGGAATAATAATAATGCAAGAGGGGCACGATCCAACATGTACCACATACCAAAGCAAATCACCCGAATGCAAGCTGTGTGCCAGTGATGCTGCTACTGATCCATGCGGTCAACCTGCAAGAACTGTGGCACAACTGGGGTGAGTTGCCAACTCATGAGTAGAAAACATCATCAGGTAGAAATCGAAATAAACAACGATTCCTAGGTCAACTATATCATAAAGGTAATACTATGATATCTAGGGTGACCGTATTTGCATATATGCCAACAACATAAACAAAGCCTATCAGTAAGTGGATCTCATCCAACCATATAATCAATGCCTGTATCCATGTGGATCTCATCTACATGTCAACCAATGACACAACAACATCATGCATGTAAATATCATGAAAGCATATGCAGGTAAATATGAGGATATAAATCAACGTGTGTCCCTCGCGACACATCAAAATCATGGAACCTAAGTGTCCAACATCGACACTCGAAACATCATTAAACCCGTGTCCAACATCAACACGTAAATCCTCATACCTCAGGCACCGTATCCTCAGATCAGCCCTCAAATCTGTAAGCCTCATGGAACCCGAGTGTCCAACATCGACACTCGCAACATCATGAAACCATAGGCTCCGTCTGCGGGATCGGCCCGCGGGCTCCAGCAGTACGAATCGGCCTATCTCATCTTATAACCTCAGCCGGTATCCTCTAGATATCGCTGAGTCCAAATACTATCACCGGTAGGCAGTGCACCTACCCTGCCAGGCTCATTGGCTAAATCCATCGACATACCTTTCTTGCCCGGGGTACCATACCGGGTCCACCATGTACCCGCAAACGGCCTCGTCCACTCCTCGTCTCGGGTTTCACATATCAATCTCAGAACCGAGAAAATACATGGTGGACACACTGAAATATCATATCAAGAGAAACCGGGTTTTTAAAACAATACATACATCCTTTGAAGCATAACCATGGTTCTCAAATCCAGAATCTCATGAAAACAGCATATCTCAATGCGTAAAATCATAAAGCATGATGTATGCGACATATAACAGAATGTAAGCATATCCGTATATCATGTAACATGGAACAGTGATATGAACATAGCAAGTATATCATGCAGCATAGCATAGTGATGTGAGCATAGCAAATATATCATGGCATGATATAGCAATTCTACTGTGTAGTGACATAGCAATTATCGATGATGAAGGTGTGTGAGCCGGCAAATCTGTGTAGGTGTAACATACGCATCATCGATAATGGTGTAGGTGTACTAACACAGGTATATGAAATGCAATGCGAATATCATGAGAGTAGCATAAGGTACATCGTAAGCGAAATGCTATAAGGTATGCGTATCTACAATCTATCCGAGTCAGTGAATCTATCAATCAGCATCCAGCCTCACAACATCATGTACGGTATAATCCATCGTACGTCATATCACTCAAGTTTCACAACATTATATATGTCTATATACTTATATCCCAGGTCACATCCGTATCAATCTCATATCGTGGACCGACAAAGGTATCAACTATCTCATATCGACTCGCATCCATATAACGACATATCACACTAAGTCATCATATCACATCGTATATTCGTTCTCTTTCAATTCATACCTATCTTGATTCACTTCTCGTTTCATATTCTCATATGTCACTATGTTCATTAGTGTCAACTTTTATCATATTATCGTTATTAAATCCTATAATCATGTCTGTCGCATATCATTTATCAGGATACAATAATCAAACGATCATCTATATCAATTTTTATGGGGGTGCTATATGCCATCCACCCGACTTCCCCCGTAGATATAAATCTACTCATATGCTAAACTCCTCGCTTAGCCGTAGTCGATGCGCTTCAACATCTCGGAATCCACGTGAATGTACCTACAATTAATATGAAATCGTGAAGCTATTAACATCAAGTTCCGAAATCCAAATACGGCACGCGGTGCGCTCATAGGTTAGAACCTATAGCCTACGCATGCAAAACAACCCAACAACCCTCGTCGTTGACGTACAAACATCCAACAACTAAATACAATATCAAATCTCAAAACCAAAATCCCAATACTGTAAAATATATCCAAAACCCTAACAAGGGTCGCTATTCATGAAAACCGTCAAGCCTAAAACCCAATTGTACCAGTACTCATTCACAACACAATAAATATCGTACAAGACAATATATTTTTTCATCACTACGCCAAATAAAAATCACGTCTAATTTTATCGAAAACCTAGTAAGCATCTTTTAAACATTTTCGCTCAAAACTAGAAGTTTAAACAATTCTAGCGATCACAATCAACACATAGTAGCTTGATTAAGCCACCTAAACCTTTACTACAATTTTAATCTCACCCATATAAGATTTAGTAAAAGTTAGTTTGCAATTAGCTTAATTAGATAATTAGGAAAAATATCAATTAACAATCTCGCAACTAGGTTAATTTTTTCCAAGTTTATACTACCCATTTAACCATTACAAATAATCAAAACCTTAATTTGATCTTCATAACCTTTTCTTGAATTCCAAAACATGCTAATAAAAGGTTTAATTAAACATCTAATAACCAGATTAAGTTATTTAAACAACAACTTAAGCTTAGGGTTAGGATTTTATACCTCACTTTGATCCAAAAACATGCAACTAGATCAACAAAATAACCTCCAAAATGCTATCTTTCATGAAGATCCAAGCTTGGTTAAGCATAAAGAATAATGGGTATGGATTTATATTTGAGTTTGTGGGATTATTTGATGATTTTTGATGATTTATTTGAGTTTTAAGGAGTGAAAATGGGGTGAGGGAAGTGATGGGGAAGCAAGGGGGTTCGGCCAAAGCTAGTGGGAAATGGGGAAGGTTGTGGAAAGATCTAGGTTTAAAAACACATATTAATGTTTAATAATAACAATACTTTATGCCACCTCTTATCTTTATTTAAAAAGAATTTTCTTAATTCAACAAATATCTAGATATTTCTTCAAGATATTTTGTAAGGATGGTTTAATACTTAATTTTGTGATTAAGTTAGCATAGATTCACTTTAGCATAATTAAACCCAAACCAAATTGTAATTACCACTAATTAAGTGCATAATTAAAAACTTTTAATAATATTTTAATTAAGGAAAATATTTAAGTGAACCAAAATTTTCAAGTGACCACTAAATAACGCAAACTAGCAATTTTCTAGTTAAACTAGGTGCAGTTAAGTCTATACTGAAAAATGATCACTTCTGGGTTTTTACAGAAAACACAGTTTATTTTACCTATTAACGGAAAATTCGCATAACGGATTCTAAAACTTTACAATATATTATATTGGATCGTCGAGTTTGAATAGCCGGGGGTTTTATGTGAGGTGAGAGTTTTACATTTTCATTCATGTAAAAACTTGTATGTAATATTCTTTTATTGGAGCACTTCCGGGTTGAGGAAGATGTCACCGTTGATGTATGTTATTTACTTTTCCGCATTAGGTTAGACCCAAGGTAGGGAGCACAAGTAACCGGGTTCTAGGGTCCAGTGGGAGACCATCTCGAGGAGTCGAGACCGGGTCTCCTAACTCTAGAATTGGTAGGGTTGCTTGCCGCTCTCATAGGGGTCTAAGGATGTAGGATTGGCTATTCATCACGACCGTGGAATCCGTGTTTTATACAGGCTTAATTTAAAACTCAAAAATCCTAGTGTATCCAATATTTCATATGTTGTTTTCTACTGCGATATTCTGTGATGTGATCACTGTATATGATGAGATAGATACTGTATATAGTATATGTGATATATTATATAGACGTTGCTTATGTTTTACACCCGCACTAGCCCTGCCCCGCTCTGTCGTTAGTTACCTAACCTAACGGTGAATGACGGGACATCGAGGAGAAGGCGGATGGCATAAGCGTACGTTGTATTTATCTGTGATGTTTAGGTAACTTAAATGATGGGACATTCATTAATGAGATTAATGAAACAAAAAGCAACCTAAAGATGTTGTAGAAAATTGTTTAAAACTTGTAGCTTTAGTTCTTGCTTTGCATAGCGGTATTCCTTGTAGAATATCTAGCACCTTATTCGATAATGAAAGAGCCAAGATCCCTTCACCGGAAGTGACCTCTTTAGCGAAACTAGCATATGCTATAACCCACTCGGTTTGTCTTTTGATTGCTTCTATAGTTTTTGCTTTGCATAGTGGTATTTGTGAAATATCCTACACCTTATTCGATAAGGAAAGAGTCAAGATCCCTTCACCAGGAGTGACCTCTTTAGCAAAACTAGTAAAAGCCTAAAAAACACTCCTTTTCAAAATCACTCGATTCTACGATGATATCAAGTTCATTACGCAAAGGGTTTTCTTAAAAACATGTCGTAGTCCTCCGTCATTTCAGATAAGTACTACTTAGTATTCGTGCTATGTTTGTTGACCATGTTAAGGCATAGTGTGCTGTAGCTGATTAGTGCTTATATGTATAAGCATATGATGCGATTGGATTAGAGTAGTCGTACGACTTTGTTGACCATGTTAAGGGTCGTATGGGTAGGTTTAATTCAATCAGGAAATGACAGGTTGAACTTGGCTAGCGCTTATGATTTGTTGACCATGTTAAGGTTATAAGTCAGTAGGGGCAAAAGTATTATCAGGAATTTCAACTGTTGAAATTTGCAATGAGATTGCATACCTTCTATGAGATAGTTGGATCCCGATATCCACTGCGAGTAAGAGGTACTCCTGGGAGAGTTTTACACATCACAATTAGCCGATCAAGTAGGTGTCTTGAATGGTGTTAACGGGGTTATGTCTCTGGGAAAAAGAGGTTTATTTTAATTAGGTCCGTGTGGAAGCACAGGGAACCTCCCTTAAAGTACCAACACTGGTTTGACTGAAATATTGGCGAACTTGCAAGGTGTAATTAATCCCGGCTAGTCTTACCTTTTAAGGTTTGAAGGAAGATTTGATTAAAACAGTGGGAGCCATCCTGATTAGATAAAATAATAACCAAGCTAATCATGTTAGAGCATACGCTGAGTGTTTTCTTCTCTCTCTCTCCAGGTAGCGACCATATCACGCCTTAATCAAGATAATAATATGGATGTATTGACCGAACCCACTTGTTATACTGTACTGGGGAACGTTGGTCCCGCTCCAACTTATAACTGTTATAAGACCGAGTAGGAAATAGGGGATTACCAGGATTCCTGTGCCGCACAAACGAAGAAAGTGCATGATGATGCATCTTCTTCGGGTGAGTTCATTACCGAGAATTGTTTTTCAGTATCCTCTACGTCCTAGGTATGTGATACCAGATCAGGATCCCGCAATTGTAATATATTACATGGGATACAGATAGGTAGAGAACTGAGAATGGGTGATATATCTCTAAGTGCTAGAGAATGGTGCAATTGTTGCAGCCAAGTCTGTTGGCAGTTATCACCCTGTGTTACTAAATACATTGATTCTAAACCAATGTTATTAGATACCGAACCTGATATACAACATCATATCAGTATTTTTATTAAGTAAAGAAGGATATAATTTTGTATTGTTGGATAATGTTTTGAACATTTTCTATATCAAGAGTTGATCGGTTCAGGCACGTTATCTAATGACATATACGTTTTAAATCAAATTACAGTTCTTAACGTATAGAACACACATAAGAAGAAGAGTTCAGAAATGAACGAATCCTTCTTGAGGCATTGTAGACTAGGTCATATCAATGCGACCCGACTAGCTAAGTTAAATTAAGATGCACATTTAAATCAGTTTGAATTTTACATCTTGTGAAACTTGCCAGTCATGTCTCAAAGATAGAATGACCATAGCTCCGTTTACTAGAAACAGAGAAAGAGTTAGTGAACTCTTGGGATTGATACATGATGATGTATGTAAGTCCCCTGTCTACACATGCCAGGACCAGTTCTTTGTACTTCACTACATTCACTGATGATCTCTCAAAATTCGGACATATATTCTTGTTGAAACACAAGTCTGAAGCTTTTGAGAAATTCAAAGAATATAAGTCAGAAGTAGAGAACCAAAAAGGGGTATAAGTATTTGTAACACCTTAGATTTCGGTTAGTGTTCGTTTAGACGTTAATACGGGTTTACTGTAAAAAGTTTACCAATTCGGGTTCCTCACATTTTATAACATTTAATTAATAATTTATTGTTATTTGTTATGAGCATGCACGCACGTGTGCACGTCAATGTGAGGGTTTGTTTGTGCTAATTTTGTTCTTAGCAACCATGACACTTAACCATTTATCTAATCCTTTGCCTTAACCCTAATCCTTAAGCCTAAACCCTAGATATTTGTGTGAGAGAGAAGATATTTGTTTTTGGGTGTGTGAGGTGGCTTGATGAGTGGTATGAAAGCATTTATGGTGTTTTAATGCAAGGTGTTCTTACCCCTTAACCTCACCTCCCTCTCTCTTTATCATTCTCTCTCTCATTTCTCTATCTTTTTTCTTTTCCCTCATTCCTCTATCTCATTTCAACTGAACTCATGCTTTCCCTACACCAAACTTCATCAAATCCATCACAAATCTCACAAAAATCACATCTTTGATCACCTTTTTCCTCTTGGATGCCTTAGAGCTTGCAAAACTTGGATCTTTGAGTTCTTTTGGTTAGGTAATGATCTCTTTCTGTTGTTTATGTTGTTTTTGTGTATCTTAGCTTGTTAGTTTCAGTTTAGATAGCGTAAAGTTAAGTTTATGTGCAAATATCATATTTTTAGTGTCGTGTATGACTTCTGTGATCTGCTATGACCAGGAGATTTTACTAGAAAACCAAACAATGTAGTTGTGTTGTACCTGAGACTATAAGACGTCACCTAGAGCACGAATCCCTAGAGCTCAGACTCGGCCGGCGACACTAAGGAGAATTTCGGCGACATCGGCCCCTGGGTTGAGTTGGGATTTGGGTTTTTGTGGGTAGGTGTCTGCAGTGGTTTAGGTGTATTTGGTCTTGTTTGGTTGTTGAGTTTTCTCAGTATGAAAAATCTAGGATCACCTAGGTAGTTTCTTGTGTTTCGATTAAGCGCGATACGTTATTCGACACGGATCGTACACTTTGTATGGTTTTGCACTTAAGTTGTTTTCGACGTGTCGCTATGCACGTTAGCCACAATACGGACACTTGAGAGTAATTTTTGTGTTGTTGCATCGGTCTAATATAGTTTGTACGTGTTTTGGGTCTATTACTAATATACACTTGTTTTATCGTTTTATTGTTTTAGGTTCGCAGGCGGGGACTTCGGACGCTGCGATAAAGGGAAAACAGGTGGTAGGCTTCACTTAGCCAGGAGCGTTGGTGAGTAGATTTAACATCTACAGGGGAATCGCCCGCATGGCGTTATGCATCTGGGCTAGAGATGTTAATTTTGTCGCATATTTTATTTCATATATAGAGTTGCGCATATACCTTATTGCTTAGTTACTTGTTGTGCTTGGACTAGTACCTTTAGGACACTGCACATATTATTGACGGCTCATGTTGCACGAGCACTGATTGTATGCCACGCACACCGTCAATAATTTCCATGTCACGCACAACACACTTATGGATATGATATTGTTTGGTTAGGGACATTAAGACATTTATTCATATTTCTTTACGCATATGACATATAGCATACCTGTATACCTACATGCTTACACATATGCCTTGACATGCTTACATGCTAGTTACCTGTATACCTATAGGGTATTGTACCATTAGTGATAGGTACATACACACATAATGACATAGCAACATGTATACCTTGCACACATACTTCACTTATACCCAGGGCGTATATTACATTATTACTTATAGGTAGATACATCTACCTTGCTATACCTTTATGTTTACACATATATCTGGTTATAGCTACATGTTTACCTTTACTTGATGTTATTTAGAATTGGAGAAATTAGGAACCGCATGATATTTTATATTAACTTGTTGCAGTTAATTAGCGGCTTTTCCTTTATATGCTTACATTTCAGTTTTATGTTGCATATATTATATTCATGGATTTTCGCATTGAGATATGGATTTTTCATGATGTTTTCTGGATTTGAGGACCGTGGTAGTTCATGAAATTATGCATTATTTGAAAAACCCGGTTTCTCTTGATATGATATTTCGGCATCCACCATGAGATTTATCGGTTCTGATATATATACCCCATGCGAGGAGGAGTCGTGGGCTGTATGAGGGTACATGGTAGGGACCAGAGGTACCCCAGGGCAAGAAGGTCGATGTAACATGCCGTTGAGGCCTGGCAGGGGAACCATACCATCCGGTGACATTACCTATGACTCGGCGGTTATCATGGGGACACCGACGGGAGTCATGTACGTATGGATACGTGGAAAGACGAAGGTCAGAGCTAGGCACTCGGGTTTTTCGGATAACGTGTGATACGTACCTATCAGGGTGCCAGTCGTGGTGACAGCACCTGATAGATCAGCATTTCTGTGTCGATGCTTGACACATTGTTTTCATGATATTTTACTCCTAAGTATATATAACAGTGGAATGGGATGCTGTTATATATGCATATATATATATATATATATATATATATATATATATATATTACCGGAATGGGATGCTAATATATATGTATACATATAAATTCATATACATCATCATATTTTTCATGCAAATATATCTAGTATATAAGAGATTCACTTGATATTGGATTTATGACATTTAAGATTACTTGATATTGTACATAAAGGGTATATGAGATTTACTTGATTTTGTACATTCAGGATATATGAGATTTACTTGATTTTGTACATTCAGGATTTATGAGACTTATATGATATGAGAGCCAATTTGGGGGCTGATTTGAGGAATTGGGATTTGGATTGTCTTGATGGATTTTGATCCTACCACGATGTCAGGATTCCGTGGAAATGGCATGTTTTATTCCATACTTCACATTTATTGTTTATGCACCGTTTCATGTATTAGTAGTACTTGTTAGTGTACCTTTCATGACTGTTGCATTTACATACTTCATTTTATATGCATTGCTTCATGTGTTAGTTGTACCTGCTAGCGTACCTTTCATGACTGCTGCATATATACATATTCATATCATTATTGCATGATTATTGCATGCCGATTGTCATATATTATTTCTTCATGTATTAGTTGTACCTGCCAGTGTACCTTTCATGATTATTGCATTCATATGACTTTTACTGCTATTAGCTTACATATGTTAGATTCGCGATGTACGTGCATACTTGCGATTACCTGCATATGATATTTACTATTCACGAGTTGGCAACTCACCCCCGTTGTGCCACAATTTGTTTTGCTGGTTGTTCCCCAGAGTAGTCGAGGCAGGCTATTCATCTACCCTATCATCTTTTGCTGCGGATACCACATTGACTCACGGTGTGCAGTTTTGCTTAGGTAGGTTTCGTGGTTATCCGATGTTGTATTGTATATTCGTTGTATCCTTGTACTCTCCATCTACTACTTTCATGTTTGACTTAGAGACTTGTGTGAGGACGATATTGTATATTATTTTGTGACTTGGAGGTCTTTTATGCAGTTTTATTTATATCGTCTTTATTTCTTCGCTAAAGCGTCGTATATCTGTTGTGGTGGTTGTTTTCCGCCTTTAGGCGTATTTCTGCTCCAGTTTGGGGATGTTTTACTTATATTTATGTTGTACCCATTTTTGGGGCTGGTTTTTACAAAGGAGTTGCTGCCAAAATTTTAAAGGAAATAAAGTTGGACTTTTAAAGAATTTGGGTTGCGATTGCAAAGGTTTTAAAAATGTTATTATTTCTTACTACTTTTGATGGTTTAGATTGCTGGGTTTTCAGCTTACTTAAATTACGTTATGCCTGTAGACGTTGTGTAGTTTAAGGGCCGTCACATGCCATTTTCGGGTCGTGACATTATTATGTCCTTTGATGTGATCAGGGAGGAGAATACTTGAGCACGGTGTTCCTGGACTATTCTAAAGGAGAATGAGATTCTCTCTCAGCATTACTTCTCCGTATACACTACAACATGTCGGTGTATCGAGGCGGAGCAATCGCACTCTATGTGATATGGTGTGCTCTATGATGAGTATTACTGAGTTACCTATTTCTTTTTAGGGTTATGCACTTGAGAAGCTGCATACCTATTGAATAGGGTTCCAACAAAATCAGGTGCCTACCACTCCATATATGATATGGTATAGGAAGAGTCCATGTCTGAAGCAAGTTAAGATTTGGGTTGTCCGGCCTATGCCAAAAGCAAAATCCGGACAAGCTCGAGGCAAGGTCAGTTCTGTGGAAGTTTGTTGGATATCCCAAGCATTCGCAAGGGAATATCCTCTACCGCACCGAGGAACAAAAATTGTTTTATTTCTCGGCATGCCACCTTTTTAGAAAAAGAATTTATTTTGGAAAGAAATTTATGGTCATGAGGTAGAACTAGAAAGAGTTCAGCTATACAAACTACAGCTGATGATTTGGTAGAACCGGGTGGATTCAATAGTTCCCAACGAACCTCAGCCTCTCCGTCGATCTGGTAGGGTTCCTCACCCACCTGAGAGATACTTCGGTTTTCTCTATGACAGTGGGAGCGAGATTTACATCATGAGATGATGACCTAACTATTTTCGAGCAGGCCAACAAGATTGGGGACTCTGTAAGAATGGCTGGATGCTAAGCGATCTGAGATGGAATCTATGTACACCAACAAAGTATGGACTTTGGTTGCGATATCTGAAGGGTTAAAACCCCATCAGGAGAAGTATATCTTGAGAAGATTACTTGGTGTAGATGGAAAATTTGAGACTTTCAAAGTTAGACTTGTTGCAAAAGGTTCTCGTTATCGACCAGGAGTGGATAATGATGAAACATTTTCTAGTGCCTATTCTTAAGTCCATATGGATCCTACTTGCCATTGCTATATACCATGACTACGATATCTGACGGTTGGGTGTCATGACTGCTTTTCTAAATACTGATTTAGAAGAGGGCGTCTATAAGTACACAGCCAGAGGGCTTCGTAGACAGTAGGAGCGACGGAAAGGTATGCAAGTTGCTTTACGGGTTAAAGCAGGCATCGCGGAGTTGGAACATCTATTTTGATGTGGTAGTCAAAGAGTTTGACTTCATCAAAATGGTAGATGAACTTTGTATATACAAAAAGGTTGCAGAGAGTAAGGTGGTCTTCCTCGTATGGTACGTGGATAACATACTCTTGATAGGAAAGGAGTTTCCTATGCAACACTCGGTCAATCTCCTCTTATCACATTGATTCTCCATATAGGATCAAGGTGATACCTCCTAAATCCTGGGTTTTTTTTATCTATGAGATAGATCTAAGTGGATATTAGGATTCTCACTAGGTGTAGTGAGATGGTATCAATCGATCCTGGGGAGAATCACTGGATAGCTTCCAGGGTGGTAAAGTCGACTTAATGTCAGTCAAAGGAATTGTCTTTACCCTTAGTGGAGGGACGGTATGTTGGAAGAGTTCCAAACTAGATACCGTGGCAAACTAGACGATAATGACCCGATACATCGCTACCAACGATACTACCAAAGAGGCAGTCTGGATATATATAAGTTCATGAGATGGACTTCGTTCCTACCATTGTGTGACAATGGAGTTGTGGCTTATGCCTAGGAACCCCTGTCCCATCAGTGATCCAGATATATTCTTAGGAAGTATCACCTGATCATGGAGATGGATGATCTTCAGGGAGATTGAGGTTAGGAGAGTAGACTCAGAGGACAACACGGCGGATCCACTCACAAAGGCCTTTTCCTAAGAGATACTTTTAGGGGATGGTTGAGTATGGGATACTACAACCACTGCTGATTGTTGGGTATTGGATACTACAACATATGACCCTAGTGCAAGTGGGAGATTGTTAGTTATATGTATGCCCTAGAGGAAATTATAGAACATATGATGTATATTATAGTAGATGCTTGGACATACATAGGGAGGACTTTCTTGCTCAACATGATAGTATGCTATCTGGTTGCTCTTTATCTTAATATGTACACTGATTGTCTCTATGTTACATGTTGATAAAGCCCTTAAGATGAGTACTTGACTACCAGGATTATAATGTAGATCATACTAGTGGGGACAGAGTAGTCGGTAAGTACACCCTTCAAATGTTCCTAGTCGTAGGTGTATCGAGACAGGGCATCGATATACCAGAGTAGACTAGCGTGTAACTTCTCGACCCATGTAGATGGGCGATGTATGATCCCATATCCATTGGTGTTTGACATCAGAGATGGTATACGGGTGCTCAGTGGAGACTGGGTACACTGAACGGACTCGCTGAGAACTCCTAGATGGTATTCTACCTATCGTCAGATAGCAGCTCTCTGGTGACACTGGTACAGGTTAGTCTGTAGACCCAAGATCGTCATAGAGTCTTGTGTGATTCCCACTTTGCTTTTGTAACACCTTAGAATGTAATTAATGGCTAATTATACTATAATGTGTGGTTTTTAGCAAAAAGTTTACCAAAACAATTTTCAAATATTTTATCAAAATTAATGAATATTTTATTATATTTTATTTAGGCTTGCACACACATGTGCATGTTAACTAGGGTTAAGTTTAGGGTTAAACCATGTTTAGTAACCATGGTGGACTAACCCATATCATTAAGTTAATTTGAATTTCTTTAAGAGTATTAGTTTTTCTCTTTAAAATAAAAAAAATGAATTTTTGTGTTTGTGGGTTGACTTGGGTAGGAGAGAGAGAGAGAGAGAGAGAGAGAGAGAGAGAGAGAGAGAGAGCGCATGATGGCTTGAGCCATGCTTGCAATTAATGAGGAGAGAGAGAGAGGTTGACTCTCATATCTCTCATTTGTTTTGCAAACACTCACACACTCTCTTTCTCACATCTCTCCCTCTCACTTACACACACACACAGCTTCAGCATCAGCAGCAGCTGAAGCAACATCAACATCATCTTCAGCATCAGCAACGCCAACAACAACATAACAACAGCAGAAGCTGAAGCAACAGCAGCAGCACCAGCTTCAGCATCAGCAACAGCACCATCTTCAGCATCAGCATCAGCAGCAACACTAGCAACAGCAACAACAACAACACAACAACAGTACCGGCAGTAGCAAGCAGCAACAGCAACATCAACCAGTAGCTGCAGGTGCAACTGCCTGAACTGTAGGTACCATCGCGGTCCCCGTAACGGGTGGAACTACCTCTGGTCGCTGCGCTCGAAGTGTCTCGACTAACGACCCTATCATCTGGCACATCTCCTGCATACCGGCCCCTAGCATGGCGAACTGATCTGCCGAAGGAGAAACAGTCTGCTCTGGTACAACGGGTGTACTGCCCGGGTCAGTCCTCGTCTTAGATGAGTCAACTCTGATCTCGGCTCTCGCGGCCGCTCACTGCGCCCTCGTAGTCTTTGGCGGCGTAATGGCTGAAAAGAAAGTAGGATTCGATAAGGATACGGAGATCGAATCATAAGAATGTATATAATCATGAAGGAATTTCAATCAATAAGTCCTAAGGTCACTTAGGCGGAGTACCGTGTCGTGAGTATGCCTCGGAACATACAGACGCTACGCCACTCTGCTTCAGCTACCTACTTCATCATACCAGGGTGATCCTACACTCCGAAAGGTAAAACCTACGCTCTGATACCAACTTTGTCACGACCCGAAGTTCGGCCAGTAACCGGCACATAGCCACGTAACGTCTACAGGCGTAACGCGACTAAGTAAGCAGAAACCCAGAAATCAAAACCATTAAAAGTAGTGAGTGTTGAAAACATTGGTTTAAAAACATTTAGAAAACTCGAGTAAAATCATTAAAGTTTGTTATTTTCTTAAAAATTTCGGCAGCACCTCCTTTGTAAAAACTACCCCCGAAAACGGGTATAAAACATGATATAAGTAAAATGACTGATAATAAGAATATAACATCCCTAAACGGGAGCAATCACGCCCAACGGCGGAAACAATCACTACAAGAATAATATACGACGCTGTAGCGAAGAAATGAGCAATTAAATGAAAAACATCAGAAAAGATAAAACTGCATAAATAAAGTCGGCTCACATGAGCTCGACACCATAGTACAAATTAATATATATCGTCCTCACAACTGGTCTCTAAGTCAATACATGAAGTAGTAGATGGAGAGTGCTAGATACAATAGTGTGTACATATGGAAAATAAACGTATACCGCAAAAACCCACCTATAAGAAAATGGCTCACACGCCAACTGCAGTGGTATTCGTAGCAAAAGATACAAGGAAGTAGCCCTGCCGCAACTACTCTGAGGGGCAACCTGCAAACACTGTGGCACAACGGGGGTGAGTTGCCAACTCGTGAATAGTAGATAACATATAAAGGTAAAAGCGAGTATGCACGTACTGCGAAACTCTAACATGTGCAATCGGATAACATCTATATGATGAGCTGGGTACGCAATAATCATGCAAAGTACATCTATCAGGTACTACGACTACATGATTCAATGCATAACAATGAATGCTGAGCATGGGATAAAATATCATCTTCACAGATCATCAACATGGAAAAATACCCGATGTCCATCAAATACACCTAAATCCCAGTAAAAACTCAGGCACCGTCACTCTAATCGGCCCTCAAATCCTGTAAATCTCATGGAATCGTGAGTGCCCAACATCGGCACTCGAAAATCATGAAATAATCGTGTCCAGCATCGACACGCAAATCCTCATGTATCGGGCTCCGTCAGTCCGGATCGGCCCACGGGCTCCGTCTGCGGAATCGGCCCTCGGCCCCGGCAGTACGGGTCGACCCGTATCCATCTCTCAACACTGGTTAGTATCCTCCGGATAACCGCCAGATCTAACCAATCACCGTTAGGTAGTAGTCCCTCTGCCAGGCTCACCGTCTGTATACATAGCATCCCTTTCTTGCCCCAGGGTACCATACCGGGTCCACCATGTACCCGCAATTGGCCTCATCCAGCTCCTCGAATCGGGTTCACATGTCACACATCTCAGAACCGAGAACACCCATGTTGGACGTACTGAAATATCATATCAGGAGAAACCGGGTTTTCAAAACAGTGCATACTTCCTTAAAATAATACCACGATTCTCAAATCCAGAAATCAGAGGAAATCCAAAACTCAATGCGTAAATCCATGCAATGTGACGTATGCCACTAAGAGTAAAAAGGGAAAACCTCTCTTTCAAATGGATCCAGTTTTGAAAATATCTCATGCGGTCCCCATTTTCTAGAAACCAAAGCCAGTATCATCCATGCATGTGAAATATGAATGTATATAGGTATGGATGTGCAAGTGGATATATACGAAAGTATGAGTGTACCAATGTATATGTGAACCAATATGGATATACAATGTGCATGTGCGCAATATGAATATATCAATGTATGTGTGCACCAATATGGATATACAATGTGTATGTGCGCAATATGGATATACAATGTGCATGTGCGCAATATGGATATATCAATGTATGTATGCACCAATATGGATATACAATGTGTATGTGCGCCATATGGATATATCAATGTATGTGTGCACCAATATGGATATACCATGTGTATGTGCGCCATATGGATATATCAATGTATGCGTGCACCAATATGTGACAGAATCATGTCAAATCATTAATGATGAGGTAATAAAAATAATGTATGGTTCATAGCAATCCTATAGTGCGAGTGTCATGGCAATCACTAATGGTGTGAGTGTAACATACAAATACTGCTCGTGCAGCTTGAACCGTTAGTGACAGTACGGTGTTACATAACTACTATTTCTATATGCAACAAAAGATGGGTACGCTACGATAGTATATGTTGGAGATAGTGCCCTCAAAGTCAATTATTGGATCGCAGGTACGTGATTGCAATGATTGCGGAGGACCTATACCGGTAGGACAGTCTTACTCAAGATGATAGTATGCTATCTGGTTTGCCTTTATCAGTCGTGTACAGTTTCAGGTGACTGATCACTGTTACACTTTGATAGAGCCCTTAGGATCTTGCTTTACTACCAACAGTATGATGGCGATCATATACGTGAGAGTTGGGTGGTTTATAAGCATATCCTTAATTTTGGTCCCTAGTCGTGGGAGTTTCGAGACAGGGCATCGATACTTCGGAGTAGACTAGTGTATACAGTCGAGACCCCGATGAGGGGCGGTGGCCGGTCTCACAAGCCACTGGTGTCAGTTGGATCACCTAATATGTATACAGGTGCTGATTGGGTTATGAGTACACCGGACAGGACTCGCCGGGAATCTGCTAGTTGGTATTATACATATCGTCAGATAGCAGTTCT
Source organism: Agapanthus africanus (assembly GCA_030015575.1). Classification (NCBI taxonomy): domain Eukaryota; kingdom Viridiplantae; phylum Streptophyta; class Magnoliopsida; order Asparagales; family Amaryllidaceae; genus Agapanthus; species Agapanthus africanus. The sequence goes on along the minus strand of JASDDO010000026.1, from coordinate 210,449,935 downwards.
CTGGTGACATGTGTACAGGTTAGTTCATCGACCTGAGGTCGTCATTTGTCTCGTGTGAGTTCCCACTGTGCTTTGATTTCTACCCTACCACGGCTCAAAGGAGTCGTGCAAACAGGTAGTTTTTGGGTACAGTCCCGAGCCACATGGAGGCACGTGAGCGGATCGGCAGGGAATTCGTCTCTCCCGGTATTGGGGGTGAGATCGTGCTGTGTCTAGGAGAGCCATTACACAAAGCCCACGGCCGTGGCAGGAGATTTACTGGTAGGTACTCCAGTAGTATCTCAGGGTGTTATTGGGCTACACTCCGACACAACTTATACTGCTATTGGGGGTCTGACGTTACTAGCCCTCTAGGCAGATATGCGATACTCATAGACGAACGGACTGGACTGTATATACATTGTCACTGTTAGGCTCAGTAGGGTTTCTGGATGAGTTCGCTCATCAGCCTCCCTTGAGGTCAGTCCATGGGCAGCCGTTATGCATGGCTAGTGCAGCTGACGGTTTGTGGTTAAACCTACTGCCAGGGTACTGACGAGTCATTAAAGTCCCCCACAGACAGTTTCCCAAGTTCGGGCGAAACGTTGTAGAGGCCGTATGGTTTTATGGCAGGGTTCGGAAAATGCACGTGCGTTTACGCACGTGTCATTTTTCGGACAGATAATACTGGTGGGCTTTGGTTTAAGCCGGATCCGAGTATTATACAGAGTAGATATAATATCTTTGTCTCAGTTGCATTTGTATTCGGTCGTAATACAAATGCGGGTATATTTATACAGTTACGGGGTTATCCTGAAATTCGTTTCGGGATCGCTTTTGGAAGTTGCCAGTTTCCAGTTTTCTATCAGCCGTCTTTTAATATTCGGTTAAAGACGGATTTATCTTTTCTTTGGAAGAGTGTGGATGCTTCTAGAAGGTTCTATAAGAGGTGATTAGGCTTGTGACTCACTTGTTCATTATTGGTTGCTTTCTTTGTGTTCACACTAGATATTTATTTTTGTTCACACTAGATATTTATCCTTGTGGTTACCTCCCCTCTCCTACACTCACCCCCCCCAACTTCTATAAGTATGGCCGGCCCCTCCCCCCTCTCACTCACTCTCACTTGATGGTTGTGAAAAGATTATGATAGTTTTGGGGTGTATGGAAATTTCATTGCTCATTTCATTCCATCACCCGACTTAATTGGCAACTTCATTAACTGATCGTCCACGGCTTTGGACAAAGTGAGAAAAGTATTCTACTCCTTCTTTACATCAATCTTGGTCATCTCTTTTAGCAAACTTGACGATCGAGTTGCCTCGAGTCAGAAGCAGGAGCCCGTTTAAAGAATCGTTGACGTGGTGCCACTTGGACGAGGAGATCGAAGATCGACGAGATCGGAGCAGCCGCAACGGAGCGTGGGATGATGGTTAAAGAACGAAGGACTCGGATCGTTCGGTATAACCTTTCTATTCTCTTTACAGTTTGTTAGTTTAGCATTAAAGGCAGATCCGGGTTATAGTATACGATAGCGCCAGTTAAAAAGTTTTTGTTCCGCATTTGGCGTCTGTAGACGGCCGGGGCGCTACCGTAGACTTACAGTATATATGCACAAGTAAAATACATATAAATATATACACGACTACTATATCCTATCATGCCCTGACACTTAACGCCATAGGGGCAATTTCCGCGTAGATGTTAAATCTAGTCACCATGATCTCGTGCTAAGTGTAGCTGACTATCTGCTTTTCCTTCTTTGCGGCGTCCGAAGTACCCGTCTGTGAACCTAGAAATTACACAAAGAATACACATAAGCTAAAATCCTGCAAAAATGCGATATTAAAACCAAACGAGAATCTCGCGTCGTGAACTAAACGCGTGTGTATACGTAACGTGTGTGCATACGCCAAAAACCAACGCGACACGCTGTGGCACACAACGATACGCTGTGACACACAGCAACACCAAACCTACTCATAGCACACGTATCGCGCAAGTGCCGCTACATAAATTATAGGTAAATGGGTCCTAGATTTAATCTGGAGCAAAAACAAGAAAATCAAACAAGACCAAACCTATCACAAAACCTACAGACAACTACCTGCAAAAACCCAATAAATTCCCAAACAATTGGGCCGGCGGCTATGGGTGGGGTATCGGCCAAAAACCAGCGAAAGGGGTCCAGGTTTTTACACTATAATCCCAACACAATGTATATCCTAATGTATATGTTTGCTTACTAAAATTACTACCCTAAATACAGCAGATTTTACGTATCCTAAAGTTTAGTTTAAAAATGTTTTAAAAACACAAAATTGCGACACTAAGGTATTTTGTGAAATTAGGTGAATTTACAGGAATTTAGTGATACCTAACAGCATAAATTAGATCTAATCTAACCCTAAAAACCCTGATTCATCCTATTCTTCAATTAAACCATCAATTTATCGTCAAAGTCCACAGAACACTAAAACTAACCGAAACTGTCCCAGATTTCTACCAGCAAACAATTAGAGAAAGTAAATAACACCAAACCCAGACAAACACCCACAGACACCACTAGCCCAAGCACCAACACCCAATTTCACAGGGAGGCCGGCGACGCCGGAAATCATGGGGGAGGTCGCCGGATTTTTGGGAAGGGGGTGGCATCGAAAACCTACAGACTACTCTAAAAAGCCTGCACACTAATCTGTATATGTGTTCCCAACAATAAAATAACTATAGGTATAGCAGATCACTCGTATCATAAAACTTGACAAAAACCGTATTATAAATTCATGTTTGGGACTTTAAGGTGATTTAGCGAAAACCAGTGATACAACTAGGTTAAAATAGCACATAAAACACCTAATTAAGTTATTTAAACCATAATGATCTCATCTTAGCTTAAACCCCACTTAAACCACAAACTAGCACCAAAAATCCATATTAAACGCTAATTTAACTAAATAACTATATGCTAGCAAAGAAGGGAGTTGAGTTTAAGAAATTATACCCTCACTTGATCCTAGGTGCAAGAAGAAGGAGAAGAAGAAGGAGGAGGAGGAGGTCCTGCTGCAGCTACTGCTTGATGTTGTTGTTGCTGCTTGCTACTACTGGTGCTGTTGTTGTGTTGTTGTTGTTGCTGTTGCTAGTGTTGCTGCTGCTGCTGATGCTGTAGATGGTGCTACTGCTGATGCTGAAGCTGGTGCTGCTGCTGTTGCTTCAGCTGTTGCTGTTTTTATGTTGTTGTTGTTGGTGTTGCTGCTGCTGCTGATGCTGAAGATGATGCTGCTGTTGCTTCAGCTGCTGCTGATGCTGAAGCTGTGTGTGTCGCTGTAGCTACAGAGATAATCACAGTATCGCTATCCGAATTTATGAGGCTGAAGCCTCTGGTCTTCATAGGCACCGATGCAGCCGAGGACCCACAGTCATTTATCGACAGGATGGCCCGGATATGTCGTTCACTCAGATGCGAGATGGATGGAGTTCGCGAGCTTTCGCCTGGAAGGTCTTGCGCAGAAGTGGTGCGAGTCGGTAGAGAAGGGCAGAGCAGCAGGTCTTCCTCCTATAACCTGGACTGAGTTTGTGACGGTGTTTCTAGCCTGTTTCCTTCCCCAGTGTGTCAGGGATGCCCGAGCACGCAGGTTCGAGTCATTACGCCGGACGCCGGATATGACAGTGGCAGAGTATGATGTGCAGTTCACCGAGCTATCTGTTTATGCCCCGTATTTAGTGGCTACTGAGGAGATGCGAGTCAAGAGGTTTGTTCGAGGCTTGCTTACCCCACTGTTTCTTGCGATCAGCGCACAGCATTGCGAGACTTATGCAGCAGCTGTAGACGCAGCCCTATTAGTCGAGGAGCGCCTTGTTGAGACTTTGGTAGTTCAAGGGCCGAAGAGAGTTCGTACAGATACGTCAGCACAGAGACAACCGTTTATATGCCGCGACTGGTTCCCGTTCAGGTACGGGGGGTAGCGGAGGCTCGAGACGAGATCAGCTATTCAGCTCTTATCCCCAGGAGGGTCAGCCGGCACCATCCAGATCTTTCCGATGCGGGAGTACTTATCATCATGTGCGAGATTGTCCGTAGCCACGTGAGGGCAAGACAGACGTACCACATGTCACATTTCCACCTTCTCCACCCCAGAGGGCATTTCCTATTGTGCCTACTGTTGCTCTGCGTCAGACTCATGTGCAGAGAGGTCGTAGTCGTGGAGGGTTTGCTCATAGAGGACGAGGTGGCCGAGGCAGAGGACAGCCAGCTGCCGACAGAGGATATCCAGTTGCTAGTAGGGGACCGCCAGTCGCAGGTAGAGGACAGGCACGGGTTTTCGCTTTGATGCATCAGGATGCGCAGGCGTCCAATGCAGTGGTTTCAGGTACCTTTTTAGTATGTTCTGTTGACGCACACGTGTTATTTGATCCGGGATCCACGCACTCATACCTTTCCACACACTTCGTGCCGAGCTTGCATAGAGAATCTGGTTTGCTTGATCAGCGGCTTACTGTGACCACTCCTGTGGGCTAGTCGTTTATTGCTAGACACATGTTCCGATCGTGTGTTGTCCGTATTGGCGAGAGAGAGTTGCCTGTCGACTTGATCCTTCTTGAGATGTTAGAATTTGACTTTCTTCCGGGCATGGATTGGTTAGCCACGTGCTATGCATCTGTAGACTGCCACGAGAAGACAGTTAGGTTTTGTTTTCCCGGCGAGTCGGTTTTTGTTGTGCAGGGGGACCGTGGTGCCGCCCCTCACAGTTTGTATTCTTCTCTTCGCGCTGGACAACTTTTGAGGAAGGGATGTCAGGGATTTCTAGCCTATTTTGAGATACTAGAGCTACAGAGGTTCCTTTGGACCAGGTTCCGATTGTTAGTGTGTTCCCTGATGTTTTCCCTGACGAGCTTCCTGGGCTACCGTCTGAGCGCGATATTGTTTTCTGCATTGACTTGATTCCCGGCACGGGGCATATTTCCATACCGCCTGATCGGATGGCCCCGGCGGAGCATAGAGAGTTGAAAGGTCAGTTGCAAGATTTGCTGGATAAGGGGCTTATTCGACCTAGTGTGTCTCCTTGGGTGCTCCAGCCCCGTTTGTCAAGAAAAAGGATGGCAGTTTGCGCTTGTGTATCGATTACCGCCAGCTGAACAGGGTTGCCGTATGAAACAGATATCCTTTACCACGCATTGATGACTTGTTCGACCAGCTTCAGGGTGCAGGATACTTTTCGAGGATCGACTTGCGATCAGCTGCGGGTTCGGCAGGAGGATATTCCGAGGACGGCTTTTCGCACGCGTTACGGCCACTATGAGTTTTTGGTGATGTCGTCCGGACTCACCAACGCCCCAGCAGTGTTTATGGATCTGATGAACTGCGTCTTCAGGCCGTATCTTGATCTGTTCATCATCGTATTCATTGATGACATTTTGGTGTATTCCCGGAGCCGAGAGGAGCACGAGCAGCACCTGCGGATCACATTGCAGACTTTGAGAGAGCAACAGCTGTTCGCAAAATTCTCCAAGTGCGCGTTTTGGCTTGACAGCGTAGATTTCTTGGGTCACATGATTACACGAGATGGTATATGTGTTGACCCAAAGAAGATCGAGGCCGTTCAGCATTGGCCCAGACCGACATCAGTTACGGAGATCCGCAGTTTCCTAGGACTGGCCGGCTACTACTGACGATATGTATAGGACTTCTCCCGTATTGCTGCACCGTTGACCGGGTTGACCCGGAAGGGAGTTCCTTTTGATTGGACTGAGGAGTGCGAGCATAGCTTTCAGCAGTTGCAGACTCGTTTGACTACGGCACCGGTGTTATCATTGCCTTTGGGATCGGGCAGATTTGTGGTCTATTGTAACGCTCCTTGAGTGGGGCTAGGGTGCGTATTGATGCATCACGACAGAGTGATCGCCTATGCTTCTTGGCAGCTGAAGAAACACGAACAGAATTACCCCACTCACGATTTGAAGATGGCTACAGTGGTCTTTGCACTCAAGATCTGGCGACATTACCTATACGGAGAGTCGTGCTAGATATTCACTGATCACAGGAGCTTGAAGTACATATTTCATCAGCGAGACCTGAATCTTAGACAGCGACGTTGGATGGAGTTAGTGAAGGACTACGATTGTGAGATCCTTTAGCACCCAGGCAAGGCAAATGTAGTGGCGGATGTCTTGAGTAGGAGGCCCGGAGGTAGTCTATCTTGTTTGAGCGCAGTGCAGAGGCAGTAGTCGGCAGATTGGCAGATTTTGTGCGACAGCCGCGTGTAGTTCGAGTTCACTCCGATCGGGGGGCAGCTTGCGCATGTTCGTGCACGCCCGTAGTTGCTTGACCGTATACATGAGGCACAATACAGTGATGACTGTTGTTCAGAGATCATGGCACAGATTGGACAAGGAAGATTTTCCGAGTTCATGATTGATGATCAGGGGATACTGCGATTTGGGACTAGATTATGTGTACCAGATTCTGAGGGACTGAGGCGTGAGATTCTCGAGGAGGCGCATCGATCAGTGTACAGTGTTCATACGGGTTCCACCAAGATGTACCACGATCTGAAAGATGTTTATTGGTGGGACGGGATGAAGAGGGACACCACAGACTTTGTGTCGAGATGCCTAACTTGTCAGCAAGTTAAGGCCGAGCACCAGAGGCCCGCGGGAGAGCTACAGCCGCTACCCATTTTGGAGTGGAAATGGGAGCAGATTTCTATGGACTTCATTCTGGGTATACCCAGAACTAGTCGAGGGTACGACTCCATTGTTAGTTATATATATGGCCTAGAGGCCATTGTTGTACATATGATGTATATTATAATGGATTCTTGGATATATATATAGAGGACTTTCTTGCTCGTCATGATAGTATGCTATTTGGTTTCACTTTATCTTAACATGTTGACTTATATTAGTTTACTGTCTTACTCTCACATGTTGAAAAAGCCCTTAGGATATGTACTCGACTACTGGGACTATGATCAGATGGGGGCCAGGGTAGTCAATGAGTACATCCTATAACTGTTCCTAGTCGAGAGTGTATCGAGACAGGGCATCGATACACTAGAGTAGACTAGCGTATACACATCTTGACCCATATGATGGGCGATGGATGATCCCATATCCATTGGTGTTTGACATCAAGGATGGTGTACGGGTGCTCAGTGGAGACTGGGTACACTGGACGGACTCGCCGAGAACTCCCAGATGGTATTATACCTCACGTCAAATGGCAGTTCTCCGGTGACACTGGTACATGGTAGTCTGTAGACCCGAGATCTTCATAGAGTCTTTTGTGATTCCCACTGTGCTTTGATTTCCACCTTACCACGTCCAAGAGGGCATGCAAAATGGTGGCTTTTGGGTACAGTCCCGAATCACATGGAGGCAATGAGCGATAAGAGGGGATTCGTCTCTCCCGCTATAGGGAGTTGATGTTGTGTTGTGTTCGATTGGCTATAACTGGAAGTCCCTGGCCAGGGCGGATATTGAGTACTACTGGTAAGTGTTATCAGTAAGTTCTCGACCTGTTATGAGCCTCACATCGACACGACTTATCGGTTACTGGGGTCTGACATATACCACCCCTAGACTAGATATGCAATATATCAGACAAAGAGACCGGACTGTACGGTAGTGTTATTGATTGGATTCACAGGAGAATGTACAGGCTTGCTTGTTGATCTTCTGATCGCTCAATACCTGGGTGGCTGATACGTTTAGCTGACCGCTTGCAGCTTGTGGGTGTTTGATATGATCATCACCTGCTACCGGCGTATTGACGATTCTTTAGAGTCCTACACAGAGGTTTCTTGACTCGGGCAAAACGGAGTAGGAGCATATATGTGATATGTTCAGGACCGAGGATAATACGATATGAGATACCGTATTATATTCTCGCGATATTTTGATATGAGCCGGGTCATCGGATCAAGTGTTGATTCGATGAATCGGTACATGATATATTAGTCGGTTATATTTGATATAGACGTATTATATTCTCGCTTTATTATTTCATATTCTCACCGGGTATTACATTGATATATATGCGATATATGTTAATTGTATTATTTTCTTTTGTTACAAATATATATTATATATGTGATATATAATATTGTAACATATTATAATTACTAATGCAACGTGATTAGTGGAGATTAAATATGGTTAGGGTTTCATTTGGGTTAGTTCTTTCATGAACCTTCTAGAAGGTTTTCTTTTGTTTCTTACAAAGATATTATGTTTGATTTTTTTGTGAGATATTTGTAAACCCAAACCATACCCTTAACCCTAGTTAACTCTCTACAATGGTTTGCCTTGTCATCTTTGACCATGGTTGCATTTGTAATCATATAACCTTTTTCATTATTCATCTCAAAAGAAAATTATTCATTCATCTTCTTCTTCTTCCTCCTTGCAAAGTTTTCTAGCTTTGAGATTTGTGATGAATTAGAGTGAGAATTTGATAATAAAAGAGAGCATAAATCCTACTTCATTATCCTCATCTAATCTAGCCAATTAGATTAGGGTGTTCACCTCGTTAGTGAGAAAGAGCTTGAGTTAAAGAAACTTCAAGGTAGATCATCTTTGAAAAGGAAGACTACAAGAAAGCATGAATCATTCGGGTTGTGGAGCTTCTCTTGAATCTGGGTGATCATGGATCACGGCGAAGGGACGACTACTCGGAGCTTATGAAGCGAAGAAGCAGACTACAAAGGTTGTAATCCCTCACTCTTAGTTGTAAATATATTTACTTGCATGTGTAACCCTAATTATCTAGCAAAGATCCTCGCTTTGGGTTGTTCGGCACGTCTAAATTTTAAATCGGGCATGGTTGATGCCTTATAGACCCTTGTAAGAGTGCCTAGGAACCCTATAGTGGTATCAGAGCCTAGCTAGAGCATTAGGCGACGTGTATACGAAGTTAAAACTCCGATCGAACCCCAAAACATCGAACATGACCCCCTCTCTGGAAATTTTGTAAAAATGTGATTTTTTCTGTATTAAAAATACTCAAAAAATCAACAGGGAATTCTAAGGATAACAATGAAATGCGAGCCCCCAAGGCTCTCAAAGTGCCGCGGAACCGCGGCAAGAACATGCTTGTCGCGGCGGTTCCGCGGCCAAAAGAGTGAATTGGGGACACGTATTTGAACAGTAATATCCGTAGGTACTTGTACATGATTCTGGGTATTTTTAATCTTACTCAAGTGTTGAGTGTTCTGCGGATTATTTTGTATTCGTTGATTCGATCGGAAAGTTTAATTTCATTCTGTTTTCCGGATAATTTAGAAAGTATTAAAATGTTCGAACGGATATCATTAACTCAATTTTTCCCAACACGAAAAATTTTTAAGTGTTGAATATTTCTTGAGTTTAAAACTTTCGGAAAAACATGCAAGCATATCTGTAGACCTTATAGAAGAACGTAACCTTAACTCGATTATGTGACCGTCAAAACTGTCACTAAACCCTAGGGTTTGTGGTGGTTTAGCGTGCCACATGTGAGGCGTTGGTTTGACCCTTCTACGGCTGGTTCACTGGGGCTGTGACATATTCTGGGATTTTTTTGAACTCTGCTCAAGTGTTGAGCTATTTGGGAAATCTTGGGTGTTTGATTATTCGATTGGAAAGTTTAACTTTGTCTATTTATCTGGAATGTGATACAATATGTGGAATTCATATAGTTTGGCATGAAATGCGAAATATGTGATATTTCTGATTTACGATGTCTAAAGTGATTGTAGATTCCAAATGTTGTATTTTACACTTTCTTTTCTGTGACCGTAAGCGTAGTATGTGGTGTATCGCCGGCTTCGATGCTATCCATCAACGGCAATCGGGATACGCATACTTGCTTACGTTGATGATATGAGATATTATGTGTTGCTGTGATATGTTATATTGGATCGTCGTGTTCTGAATAGCCGGGGGTTTTATGTGATATGAGGGTTTTTATTTTCATTCATGTAAAATTCATTTGTATGTAATATTCTTTTATTGGGGCACTTACGGGATGAGGATGCTGTCACCATTGTATATTATTTACTTTTCCGCATTAGTTAGACCCGAGGAGGGGAGCACAAGTAACCGGGTTCTAGGGTACAGTGGGAGGCCATCTCGAGGAGTCGAGACCGGGTCTCCTAACCCTAGAATTGACAGTGTTACTTGCCGCTCTCGTAAGGGTCTGGGGATGTGGGTTTGGCTATTCATCGCGACCGTGGAATCCATGTTTTATACAGGCTCGAAATAAAACGCGGATGTCCTAGTATATCCAATATTTCATATGTTATCTTCTGCTGCAATGTTCTGTGATGAGATCATATTACTGCCTGAGACGAATGCTTATACTATATATATATATATGTTGATATATAAATATTACTGCTTTCGTTTCTTCTGTGATGCTTAGGAAGCATTAATTGATGGGATTTTTATTAATGAGATTAATAAAAGAAAAGAAACCTAAAAGATATTGTAGAATCAAAACTTTATAAAAAGGGTAGCTACAGTTTTGCTTTGCATAGCGGTATATATGATATATCCTGCACCTTATTCGATGAGAAAAGTGCCGAGATCCCTTCACCGGGAGTGACCTCTTTAGCAAAACTGGCAGATGCTACAAACTCGCAGTTTATTTTTGAAAGCTTCTATAGTTCTTACTTTGCACAGCGGTATATATGATATACCCTGCACCTTATTCGACGGGGAAAGAGCCGAGATCCCTTCACCGGGAGTGACCTCTTTAGCGAAACTAGAAAAGCCTAAAAAACACTCCTTTTCAAAATCACTTGTTTCTACAACGATATCAAGTTCATTACGCAATAGGTTTTCAGAAAAACCTGTCGTAGCCCTTCGTCATTTCAGATAAGTCCTACTTAGTATTCGTACTACATTTGTTGACCTCCGTCAAGGCGTAGTGTGCGGTAGCTAACTAGTATTTATCTGTTTATGCATGTGATGCAGATTGGATTAGGGTAGTCGTACGGCCTTGTTGACCTCCATTGAAGGTCGTGCGGGTGGGTATGATTTAATCAAGAAATGACGGGTTGAACTTGACCAGCACTCTATGATTTGTTGACCTCTGTCAAGGTCATAGGATACTTGGGGAAGAATATTATCGGGAATTTCAAGTGTTGAAATTTGCAATGAGATTGCATATCTTCTATGAGATAGATGGATCCTGATACCCACGACGAGTAAGAGTTACCCCTGGGAGAATTCTACACAGGACAATTAGCCGATCAAGTAGGTGTCTAGAAAGATGTTTACGGGGTTATGCCTCTGGGAAGACGAGGTTTATTTTAATTAGGTCCGTGCGAAAGCATGGGGAACCTCCCTCAAGTATCAACACTGATCTGGCTGAAAGATTGATGAAATTGTAGGGTGTAATTAATCCCGACTAATCTTACCTATTAGGCTATGAAAGAAGATTTGATAAAAATAGTGGGAGACATCCTGATTAGATAAGATAATAACCAATCTAATATTGCAAGAGCATACGCTAAAGTGTTTCTTTCTCTATCTCTCCAGGTAGCGACCATGTCAGGCCTTAATCAAGATAATAATATGGATGTATTGACTGGACCCGCTTATTATACTGAGCAGGGGATCGTTGGTCCCGTTCTTTCTTATAAGAGTTATAAGACTGAGCAAGAAACAGGAGAATATCTGGATTCTCATGCCGCCCAAACGAAGAACAAGCATACTGATGCATCTTCTTCAGGTGTGTTAGTTATTGAGAACTGTTTCTCAGTTCACCCTACGTCCGGGGTATTAGATACCGGATCGGGATCCCACATATGTAAATTGTTACGTGGGCTACGTAAAGGTAGAGAACTGGGAAAGGGTGATCATTCCGTACAAGTAGGGAATGGTGCAAATATTGCAGCTAAAGCAGTTGGCGAATATCACCTTGTAGTAATACATTGATTCTAAATGAGTGCTATTATATAACGAACATGATGTGCAACATTATATCAGTTTCTTTATTAAGTAACGAAGGATATAATTTTGTAGTACAGGATAATGTTATGAACATATTCCTGAATCAAAAGTTGATTGGATCAGGCTCGTTACATAATGGCATATACGTTCTCAATCAAAATACAGTCCTTAATATACAAAACACAAATAAAAGGAAGAGTTCAGAAATGAACGAATCCTTCTTATGGCATTGTAGACTTGGTCATATCAATACGACACAGCTAGCTAAGTTACATAAGGATGGATATTTGAATCCGTTCGAATTATCATCTTATGATACTTTCCATTCATGTCTCAAAGGAAAAATGACTAAAACTCTGTTTAGTGGACAAGGAGAAAGAGTTACGGAACTCTTAGGACTGGTACATAGTGATGTATGCGGACCCATGTCTACACATGCCAGGAACGGTTCTTATTACTTCATTACATTCACTGACGATCTCTCAAGATTCGGACATGTTTTCCTGATGAAACACAGGTCTGAAGCTTTTGAGAAATTCAGAGAATATAAGCATGAAGTAGAGAACCAAACGGGCAAAAGTATTAAGATCCTTCGATCTGATCGAGGAGGAGAATACTTAAGCAATGAATTCCTAGATTATCTAAAAGTGAATGGGATTCTCTCTCAGCTTACACATCCCAATACACCACAGCACAACGGTGTATCGGAGCGGAGGAATCGCACCCTATTAGATATGGTACGCTCTATGATGAGCAATGCTGAGTTACCTATTTCCTTCTGGGGATATGCGCTTGAGACAGCGGCATACATACTGAATAAAGTTCCTACCAAATCTGTGTCTACCACTCCATATGAGATATGGGAAGGGAAGAGACCATATCTTAATTTTTTTAAGATATGGGGTTGCCCGGCCTATGTCAAAAGACCAAAACCGGACAAACTCGAGGCAAGATCTGTTTTGTGTAGGTTTGTTGGATATCCCAAGCATTCGCGAGGGTATATCTTCTACCATAGTGAGGAACAAAGGGTGTTTGTTTCTCAACACGCCACCTTTTTAGAAAATGAATTTCTTGCAAAAGAGATTAGTGGATCTGAGGTAGAACTGGAAGAATTTCCAGTAGAACAAACTACAAAAGAAGATTTGATGGAACCAGAAGATTCTGTAGTTCCCGACGAACCCTGGCCTCTCCGCCGATCTAGTAGGGTATCTCATCCACCTGAGAGATACTACGGTTTTCTCATTAATGGTAGGAGTGAGGATTGCATCATGGAAGATGATGACCCGACTAGTTTCGAGCAGGCCATCACGAGTTGTGATTCTGTGAAGTGGCTAGATGCAATGCGATCTGAGATGGAATCCATGTACACCAACAAAGTATGGACTTTGGAAGTTGCTCCTGAAGGGGTAAAACCCATTGGGAGAAAATGGATCTTTAAGAAGAAAATTGGTGTAGATGGAAATGTTGAGACTTTCAAAGCTAAACTTATTGCAAAGGGTTTTCGTCAACGACCAGGTGTGGATTATGACGAAACATTTTCTCCAGTGGCTATGCTTAAGTCCATCCGGATCTTACTTGCCATTGCTGCATACCATGACTACGAAATCTGGCAAATGGATGTTAAGACCGCCTTTCTAAACGGTGATTTAGAAGAGTGCGTTTACATGACTCAGCCAGAGGGCTTCGTAGATAGTGGGAGCAGCGGAAAGGTGTGCAACCTTCTTAAATCCATATATGGGTTAAAGCAAGTATCGCGGAGTTGGAACATCTGCTTTGATATTGTAGTCAAAGAGTTTGACTTCATCAAAAACGTAGATGAACCTTGTATCTATAAGAAGGTTGCAGAGAGTAAGGTTGTCTTCCTCGTATTGTACGTCGATGACATACTCTTGATAGGAAATGATGTTCCTATGCTGCAATCGGTCAAGCTCTTCTTATCACAAAGATTATCAATGATAGATCTAGGTGATGCCTCCTGTATACTGGGAATTATGATCTATAGAGATAGATCTAAACGGATATTGGGATTGTCCCAATCCAGGTACATTGACACCATACTAAAGAGGTTTAGTATGGAAGAATCCAAGCGTGGGAACCTACCCACGATCTCTAGACTCACTCTCTCCAAAGAGATGTCTCCCAAGACTGATTTGGAAAGAGGTCGCATGCAAGGGATGCCCTATGCTTCGGCAGTAGGCTCTATCATGTATGCGATGCTGATACCAGACCCGATGTAGCATACTCACTAAGTGTATTGAGTAGGTATCAAGAAGATCCTGGAGAGAGTCATTGGACAGCTGTGAAGAACATTCTCAAGTACTTACGAAGGACTAAAGAGATGTTCTTGGTGTATGGTAACGAAGAACTCCAGGTGGAGTCCTTTACCGATTCCAGCTTCCAGAGTGATAAGGACGACTATAAGTCGCACTCGGGATTTGTCTTTACCCTCAATGGAGGGGCGGTGTGTTGGAAGAGTTCCAAACAGGATACCGTTGCAGACTCGACGATGGAGGCTGAATACATCGCTGCCAACGATGCTGCCAAAGAGGCTGTCTGGATAAAGAAGTTCATCACTGAACTTGGTGTGGTTCCGTCCATCGAGCATCCAATACCTTTGTATTGTGATAACAATGGAGCTGTGGCTTTGGCCAAGGAACCCAGGTCCCATCTGAAGTCCAAACATATTCTGAGGCGGTATCACCTTATCGGGGAGATAGTTGATCGCTGGGAGATCGAGGTCAGGAGAGTTGATACGAAGGACAACACTACGGATCCACTCACGAAGGACATTCCCCAGATACAGTTTGAGAGATTATTCGGGATGCTAGGTATGAGATACCACAACAGCTGGCCTTAGTGCAAGTGGGAGATTGTTAGTTATATATATACCCTAGAGGCCATTGTTGTACATATGATGTATATTATAATGGATGCTTGGAAATATATAGAGAGGACTTTTTTGCTCGTCATGATAGTATGCTATTTGGTTTCACTTTATCTTAACATGTTGACTTATATTAGTTTACTGTCTTACTCTCACATGTTGATAAAGCCCTTAGGATATGTACTCGACTACTGGGACTATGATGAGATCATACTTGTAGGGCCAGGGTAGCCAATGAGTACATCCTATAACTGTTCCTAGTCGAGGGTGTATCGAGACAGGGCATCGATACACCAGAGTAGACTAGCGTATACGCATCTTGACCCATATGATGGGAGATGGATGATACCATATCCATCGATGTTTGACATCAAGGATGGAGTACGGGTGCTCAGTGGAGACTGGGTACACTCACCGAGAACTCCCAGATGGTATTATACCTCACGTCAGATGACAGTTCTCCGGTGACACTGGTACAGGGTAGTCTGTAGACCCAAGATCGTCATAGAGTCTTATGTGATTCCCACTGTGCAATGATTTCCACCTTACCACGTCCAAGTGGGCATGCAAAACGGTGGCTTTTGGGTACAGTCCCGAATCACATGGAGGTAATGAGTGATAGGAGGGGATTCGTCTCTCCCGGTATAGGGAGTTGATGTTGTGCTGTGTTCGATTGGCTATAACTGGAAGTCCCTGTCCAGGGCGGATATTGAGTACTACTGGTAAGTGTTATCAGTAGGATCTCGACCTGTTAGAGCCTCACATCGACAAGACTTATCGGTTACTGGGATCTGCCGTATACCACCCCTAGACTAGATATGCAACATATCAGACGAAGAGACCGGACTGTACGGTAGTATTACTGATTGGATTCACAGGAGAATGTACAGGCTTGGTTGTTGATCTTCTGATCGCTCAATACCTGGGTGGCTATTACGTTTAGCTGACCGCTTGCAGCTTGTGGGTGTTTGATATGATCATCACCTGCTACCGGCGTATTGATGATTCTTTAGAGTCCTACACAGAGGTTTCTTGACTCGGGCAAAACGGAGTAGGAGCACATATGTGATATGTGCAGGACCGAGGATAATACGATATGAGATACCGTATTATATTCTCGCGATATTTTGATATGAGTGTAAGTCCGCGGCGGTGCCCCGGCCGTCGATCCGACGCCGGAAACGCGGAAACAAAAACTTTGCAAACTAGCAAACCGGCACCACCGCGCACTTTTCACCCGGATTGGGCCATTAACCTAGCTACTAGCAAACAAGAAAAGAGTAGAGAAGCTATACCAAGCGATCCGTGTCCTTCGGTCTTCGTCTCCACTCCGATCTCCCGCGGAAACTCCGTCCGTCACGTCCTCGTCGGAAAGGGCACCACGTAGCCAAGTACTTTTACGGGCTCCCACCTCTTGACCAAGGCAACTCGGGCGCAAAGTTGGCTTGCCGACACGTCCAAGATGTGCTGTAGAATAGTGTAGAATCGTTGTCTCTTTTGGGGTATTGTTAGTTGCCATGGTGGAGGAAATTGAAGAATGAACTTTGGAGGAATAATGGTTCTCTCATTTTTGCAAAGAAAATGAGATCAAGAAAATTGCCACACCAATGAACTCTCTCTCTCCTCTCCTCCAAAAGTGGCTTGCCCCTCTAAAATGGGTGGAGAGAATGGAATCAAAAAACCAAGTGTTATCAAGTGGAGGAAAAAGAAAATGATAAAGGAAAAAGGCTCACATCAATATCACACTCATTTCTCATTCTCATTTGATGCAAGACAAATGATGCAAAAAGAATATAATGATGATAGTCATATCAAGAAGCCACAAAGTGCAAGAAAACCCCTCCATAAATGTTATTTGCAAATGTACAAATAACCCCCTCCATCGAAAGTCCGGTCGTGAAGGAATAAAAGAAAACCGGCCGGAACGGAATGCAAACTGGCAACTTCAGAAAACTGATCCCGTAATAAATTACAGGAAAACCCCGCTACTGCAAATACATGCCTGCATTTGTATTCCCACTGAATACAAATGCAAAGAGACAAAACTACACTATCTAATACTAGAATCCGGCTTAAGCCAAAGCCGGCTAGTAAAAACCGTCCGATCACGATCCGTGCAATACCGCACGTATCTGATCGAACCCTGCCATATCTCCATACGGCGTCTACAGCGTTTCGCCCGAAACCTGAGTAACTGTGTGTGTGGTGGACCCTAAGGACTCGTTAATACTATGGCTGTGGATTTAACCACTAGCACGTCAGAGGTATTAGCCATACGTGATGGGCCACCAGCTATTGACCAAAAGGGACGTCGATGAGCGAACTCATCCAGACACCCTACTGAGCCTGTCAGTGACAATATCCGTACAGTCTGGTCCGTTCGTCTATGAGCATCGTGTTAGTGGTATGTATGCCCTAGAGGCCAGTATTGTACAGATGATGTATTTTGTATTGGATGCTTGGACATATATAGAGATGACTTTCTTGCTCGATATGATAGTATGCTATCTGGTTACTCTTTATCTTAACATGTATACTAGTCTCTTTAAACTGTCTTATAGTTACATGTTGGTAAAGCCCTTAGGATGTGTACTTGACTGCCTGGACTATGATGCAGATCATACTAGTGGGGACATGGTAGTCCATAAGTACATCCTTCAAGGTCCCTAATCGTGGATGTATCGAGACGGGGCATCGATATACCAGTGTAGACTAGCGTATACGCTTCTCAACCCATGAGATGGGCGATGGATGATCCCATATCCATTGGTGTTTGATATCAGAGATGGTATACGGGTGTTCAGTGGAGACTGGGTACACTGGACGGACTCGTCGAGAACTCCCAGATGGTATTATACCTCACATCAGATGGCAGTTCTCAGGTGACACTTGTGCAGGTTAGTCTGTAGACCCGAGATCGTCATAGAGTCTTATGTGATTCCCACTGTGCTTTGATCTCCACCTTACTACGTCCATGAGGGCGTGCAAAACGGTGGTCTTTGGGTACAGTCCCGAGTCACATGGAGGCAATGAGCGATAGGAGGGGTTTCGTCTCTCCCGGTATTGGGGGTTGATGTTGCGCTGTGCTCGATTGGCCGTAACAGGGAAGTCCCTGGCCAGGGCTGATCAGAGATTTGCTGGTAAGTGTTACCGGTAGTTTCTCGACCCGTTATGAGCCTCACATCGGCACGACTTATCGGTTATTGGGGTCTGACGTTTACCACCCCTAGACTTGATATGCGACATATCAGACGAACAGACCGGACTGTACGGTAAGTGTTACTGGTTGGATTCACAGGAGTGTGAGCGGGCTAGCTCGTCGATCTTCTGATCGCTCAATACCCGGATGGCCGTTACGTTTAGCAGACCGCTTGCGGCTTGTGGGTGCTCGATATGATCATCTGCTACCGGCGTATTGACGAGTCTTTAGAGTCCTACACAGAGGTTTCCTGGCTCAAGCGAAACGAAATAGGAGCGCATATGAGATATGTGCAGGACCGAGAATAATGCGTGTATGTGATACCGTATTCTATTCTCGCGATAAATGTATCGATTGGTTATATTCGATATAACCTAGATATCGAATCAAGGATTGATTCGATAAGCCGATACATAGGATACTAGTCGGTTATATGCGATATGACCGGATCGTTAAATCAAGTGTTGATTTAATGATTTAATATATAATTATATATTTGATATATTACTTTGCATTAGCTAGTATTGGTTCACTTTAAATGGATTTTCTCACTTGATGTGCAAGTTGTATATGTGATATACTTTTATGCACATGTTTGTATCATGTTTGATGATACTTGCTCATTTGGTTAAGTGTATAGAATTAAACCATGGTTAAGTTGATGATTAGGGTTTTGCTTATTCATTTATTCATTTATTTGTTTATTTATTTATTTGGAAAAGATTTTGATGAGAATGGTGGCTTTCTTTGTTTCTAGTTGAAGCTTCTTGATGCTTTCACTTTGTAACCATTCTTGTCTTCATGCTTAACCCTAACCCTTCCAAGTAACCATGGTCAATTCTCTACACTCTACCTTAGTTAGTATATGATAAGTATTCTTTTTACTTTTCAATTTTAATTAAGACTTATCATATTCTAGCTTCATCTTCAAAGAAAAAGCTTAAGTCCATTAATGGCAACTTGAGCTAAAGTGTGAGAAATCCAATTCTAAAGTGAACCCACCTCCTATTTCTTCACCCTTTACCTCTTGCTAAGTAGTATAGGGTGTTTTCTTCACAAGTTTCACAACTTGATGGAGTTGGAGCTTGAACTTGTGATGCCTCGACGTTGATCATCTTCGGCACGAAGCCGACGACCTAGCCCGCCCATTTCTCCGATCAAGCCGACGATTGAGTCCGGGATTCGAGATGGACAGCGAGAGGATGCCTACGTGGAGCTAAGGAAGTGGAGAACCGGATCTACAAAGGTTGTAGCCTCTCTCTTTTAGTTAAATTGTTAACTAGTTTCGTTTTTCGTCTAAAATTCTAGTCGACGATCCATATTAGGGTTTCTCGGCACTCATAAAATTTGAAATTGGCAGGGTTGATACCTTGTGAGACCTCTATAGTGTGCCTAGGAACCCTACAGTGGTATCAGAGCCTAGCTAGAGCCTTAGGCGAAGTCTAGACGACGTTTGAAATCCAAACGAACATCGAAACCCATTCCCAAAATGCTCTCTGGAAATTTTCTAAAATTTTGGATTTTTGTCAATTAAAAATATGCAGAAAAATAAGCAGGGTCTTATTTGAATTACTGTGAAATACGAGGGTCTAAATCCATTAATCCACCGCGGAACCGCGGCACAAGCTAGGCATGTGCGGCGGTTCCGCGGCCGTACTGTCCCCTTGTCTGATGATTTCTGCACAGTAACTCATATAAATTAATGCTATATTTTCTGGGTATTTTTTATTGTGACTCTACAGATGAGTATTCTGGGGTAGTATTGGGAATCAAAGATTCGATCGGATTATCAAATTTTTGTCTGTGTGGTTTTCCGGATAATTTTAGAATATGTTAAAAAGTTCGACCGGATGTAAATACCCAATCTTTCCCCTGCCGGGAAATTTCCAATTGTTGGACTTTTCCGTAGTTTAATGACGTTCTGAGTAGTGCAAGTAACGCGATGGTCCCTCTAGAAGACAACAAACCTTAACTCGATTATGTGACCGTCTTGAACTGCCCTTTGAACCTTCGGGTTTGGGGCAGTACGGCGTGCCACATGTGAGGCGTTGGCTTGACCCTTCTACGGCTGGACCGTTGGTACTGAGGCATGAAGTGAATGTCTTTGAACTTATTTCATGTGTTGGACGGTTTCGGGAAAACTTGGGTGTTCGAATGTTCGATCGGAAAGTTTAATTAACCTAACGGTGCACGAGGGGACATCGAGGCGAATGCGGATGGCATAAGTGTACGTCGTATTTATCTGTGATGTTTAGGTACTTAAATGATGGGACTTCATTAATGTGATTAATGAAAGAAAAGAAACCTAAGATGTTGTGGAATCGAATTTCAAAATAAAACAGGTAGCTACAGTTCTTGCTTTGCATAGCGGTATATATGATATACCCTGCACCTTATTCGATGAGGAATGGACCGAGATCCCTTCACCGGGAGTGACTCCTTTAGCAATAACTGGCAGATGCTACACGCTCGGTTTGTCTTTTGATAGCTTCTATAGTTTTTGCTTTGCACAGTGATATATATGATATATCCCGCACCTCATTCGACAAGGAAAGGACCGACGATCCCTTCACCGGGAGTGACTCCTTTAGCAAAACTAGAAAAGCCTAAAAAACACTCCATTTCAAAATTCATTCGATCCTACAACGATATCAAGTTCATTACGCAATAGGTTTTCAGAAAAACCTGTCGTAGCCCTCCGTCATTTCAGATAAGTTGCATATAGTATTCGTGCTACATTTGTTGGCTTTCGTCAAGGTGTAGTGTGCGGTAGCTATGTGCTGCTTATCTGCTGCATATGATGCGACTGGATTAGGGTAGTCGTACGGCTTTGTTGGCTTTCGTCAAGGGTCGTGCGGGTGGGTTTAATTCAGTCAAGAAATGTATGGGTTGAACTTGACTAGCGGGCTGTGGTTTGTTGGCTTTTGTCAAGGTCATACCACGCTAGGGGCAAAAGCATTATCGGGAATTTCAAGTGTTGAAATTTGCAATGGGATTGCATACCTTCTATGAGATAGTTGGATCCCGATACCCACTGCGAGTAAGAGTTACTCCTGGGAGAGTTTTGCACATTGCAATTAGCCGATCAATTAGGTGTCTAGAAAGGTGTCAACGAGGTTACGCCTCTGGGAAAACGAGGTTTACATTAATTAGGTTCGTGCGAAAGCACGGGGGACCTCCCTCAAAGTACCGACACTGGCCTGGCTGAAAGATTGGCGAACTTGTAGTGTGTAATTAATCCCGGCTAGTCTTTCCTTTTAGGGTTTGAAGGAAGATTTGATAAAAACCAGTGGGAGCCATCCTGATTAGATAAGATAATAACCAATCTGATCTTGCACGAGCATACGCTAAAGTGTTTTCTTCTCTCTCTCTCTAGGTAGAGACCATGTCAGGCCCTAATCAAGATAATAATATGGATGTATTGACCGAACCAGCATGTTATACTGTGCTGGGGAACGTTGGTTCCGTTCTTTCTTATAAGAGTTATAGGAATGAACAGGATATAGGGGAATACCAGGATTCCCATGCCACCCGAATGAAGAAAGTATATGTTGATGCATTTTCTTCGGGTGTGTTCGTTACAGAGAACTGTTTCTCCATTTGCTCTACGTCCTGGGTATTAGATACCGGGTCAGGATCCCATATATGTAATCAGTTACATGGGCTAAGGAAAGGTAGAGAACTTGGAGAAGGTGATAAAGACATTAGAGTTGGAAATGGTGCAATTGTTACAGCTAAGACTGTCGGGGAATATCACCTTGTATTACCAACTGGTAATACATTGGTTCTGAACGAATGCTATTACATGCCGAACCTGATATGCAACATTATATCGGTTTCTTTGTTGAGTAAAGAGGGATATAATTTTGTATTACAGGACAATGTTATGAACATTTTCCGTAACCAAAAGTTGGTTGGATCAGGCACGTTGTGCAATGGCATTTATGTTCTAAATCAATCAACAGTTCTGAGCATAACAAACACACACAAGAGGAAGAGTTCAGAACTGAACGAATCCTTCTTGTGGCATTGTAGACTGGGTCACATCAATGCGACATGACTGGCTAAGTTGCATAAGGATGGATATTTGAAACCTTTCGAATTTTCATCTTATGACACTTGCCAGTCATGTCTCAAAGGAAAGATGACCAAAACTCCGTTTACGGGACACGGAGAAAGAGTTACCGAACTCATGGGACTGATACATAGTGATGTATGCGGTCCTATGTCTACACATGCCAGGGATGGTTCTTCGTACTTCATTACATTCACTGACGATCTCTCAAGATACGAACATGTGTACTTAATAAGACACAAGTCTGAAGCTTTTGAGAAATTTAGAGAATATAAACAAGAAGTCGAGAACCAAACCGGAAAAAGTATTAAAATCCTTCGATCTGATCGAGGAGGTGAATACTTGAGCAATGAATTCCTGGACTTCCTAAAAGAGAATGGGATTCTCTCTCAGCTGACTCCTCTATATACACCACAGCACAATGGTATATCAGAACGGAGGAACCGCACCCTATTAGATATGGTGCGCTCTATGATGAGCACAGCTGAGTTACCTATTTCCTTCTGGGGGTATGCGCTTGAAACAGCCATACATCTATTGAATATGGTCCCCACCAAATCTGTGCCTACCACTCCATATGAGATATGGAAAGGAAAGAGACCATGTCTTAACTATGTTAAGATATGGGGTTGTCCAGCCTATGTCAAACGACAAAATCCGGACAAAGTCGAGGCACGGTCTGTTCTATGCAAATTTATTGGATATCCCAAGAATTCTCAAGGGTATATCTTCTACCACCCTGAGGAACAAAGAGTGTTTGTTTCTCGGCATGCCACCTTTTTAGAAAAGGAATTTCTTGAAAAAGAGATTAGTGGTCATGAGGTAGAACTGGAAGAGGTTCCAGCTACAAATGCTACAACAGAAGATCTGGTGGAACCAGAGGATTCCGTAGTTCCCGATGAACCCCAGCCTCTCCGCCGATCTAGTAGGGTTTCTCGCCAACCTGAGAGATACTACGGTTTTCTCATGGATGGTGGGAGCGAGGATTGCATCATGGAGGATGATGAACAAACTAGCTTCGAGCAGGCCATCACGAGTAGGGACTCAGTGAAATGGCTGGATGCTATGCGGTCCGAGATGGAATCCATGTACACCAACAAAGTATGGACTTTGGATGTTGCTCCTGAAGGGGTAAAACCCATTGGGAGCAAGTGGATCTTCAAGAAGAAACTTGGTGTAGATGGGAAAGTGGAGACTTTCAAAGCTAGACTTATTGCAAAAGGTTTTCGCCAAAGACCAGGCGTGGACTATGACGAAACCTTTTCTCCAGTGGCTATGCTTAAATCCATCCGGATCATGCTTGCCATTGCTGCATATCATGATTACGAAATCTGGCAAATGGATGTTAAGACCGCCTTTCTAAATGGTGATTTAGAAGAGTGCGTGTACATGACTCAGCCAGAGGGCTTCATAGACAGTGGGAGCAGCGGGAAGGTGTGCAAGCTGCTTAAATCCATTTATGGATTAAAGCAAGCATCGCGGAGTTGGAACATCTGCTTTGACGTCGTTATCAAAGAGTTTGATTTCGTCAAAAACCCAGACGAACCTTGTATCTACAAGAAGGTGGCAGAGAGTAAGGTTGTCTTCCTCGTATTGTACGTGGACGACATACTATTGATAGGAAATGATATTCCTATGCTGCAATCGGTCAAGCTCTTCTTATCACAAAGATTCTCAATGAAAGATCTTGGTGATGCCTCCTGCATATTAGGAATTAGGTGTTGGAAATAGTGCCCTCAGAGTCAATTATTGGATCACAGGCACGTGATTGCAATGATTGAGGGAGGACCTATCCCGGTAGGACAGTCTTACTCGAGATGATAGTATGCTATCTGGTTTACCTTTATCATCGTGTACTGCTTTAGGTGACCTGAAAGGTCGCTATTACACGTTGATAGAGCCCTTAGGATTCTTGCTTGACTGCCAGTAGTATGAGGGCGATCATATAAGTGAGAGCTGGAGTCTATAAGCATATCCTTAAAAGGTCCCTAGTCGTGGGAGTTTCGAGACAGGGCATCGATTCTCCAGAGTAGACTAGTGTATACAGTCGAGACCCCGACGAGGGGCGGTGGCCGGTCTCACAAGCCACTGGTGTCAGTTGGTTCACCTAAGATGTATACAGGTGCTCATTGGGTTATGAGTACACCGGACAGGACTCGCCGGGAATATGCTAGTTGGTCTTATACCAGACGTCAGATAGCAGTTCCTAGGTGACATGTGTACAGGTTAGTTCATCAACCTGGGGATCGTCATT
The DNA here is from genome assembly GCA_030015575.1 of Agapanthus africanus. NCBI lineage: Eukaryota > Viridiplantae > Streptophyta > Magnoliopsida > Asparagales > Amaryllidaceae > Agapanthus > Agapanthus africanus. The sequence continues at coordinate 210,425,607 of JASDDO010000026.1, read as the reverse complement.
TGTCTCGTGTGAGTTCCCACTGTGCTTTGATTACTACCCTACCATGGCTCAAAGGAGTCGTGCAAACAGGTTTTAGTTGGGTACAGTCCCGAGCCACATGGAGGCAGTGAGCGGATCTTCAGGGGTTCGTCTCTCCCGGTATTGGGGGTGAGGTCGCGCTGTGTCTAGGAGAGCCATTACACGAAGTCCTTGGCCAAGGCAGGAGATTTACTGGTAGGTATTCCAGTAGTATCTCAGGGTGTTCTGGGCTACACTCCGACACGACTTGTACCGCTTTTGGGGGTCTGACTTTTACCAACCCCCTAGGCCCGACATGCGATGCTCATAGACGAACGGACCGGACTGTACGGATATTGTCACTGACAGGCTCAGTAGGGTGTCAAGATGAGTTCGCTCATCGACGTCCCTTTTGGTCAATAGCTGGTGGCCCGTCATGTATTGGCTTATACCTCTGACGTGCTAGTGGTTAGATCCACAGCCATAGTATTGACGAGTCTTTAGAGTCCACCACACTTTCAGTTTCTCGAGCTTTCGGGCGAAACGCTGTAGAGGCCGTATGGAGATATGGCAGGGTCCGATCAGATACGTGCGGTATTGCACGGATCAGGATCGGACGGTTAGTACTATAGTCCGTATAGATATATAGCAAGGTTCGATCGGATACGTGCGGTATTGCACGGATCAGGATCGAACGGATATTACTAGCCGGCTTTGGTTTAAGCCGGATCCTAGTATAGTACAGTGTAGATTTTGTCTCATTGCATTTATATCCGGACGGAATACAGATGCGGGTGTGTATGCACAGTATGGGGGTTTTCCTGTAATTTATTACGGGGCCAGTTTTCTGGAGTTGCCAGTTTGCATTCCGTTCCGGCCGGTTTTCCTTTGTTCTTTCCCGGCCGGAATTTTCCGATGGAGGGTGTTATTTGCAAGTTTGCAAATAACAATTGTGGAGGGAGTTTCATGCAAATGTTTTGATTATGATGGCATCTTTTCTTTTCAACCATCATTTGATTCTCTTTACATCACTAAAAGGTGATTAGAGTTTGATGTGAGTTAGTTATGATGATGTTTGGATATGGTCACCCCTCCACCTTTTCCTACACTCACCTCCCTTCATGGTTTTGGATTATGTATTCTTTTCCTCCACCATTCTCATATCATATGGTTGAACACATTTGAGAGAAGAAGATGAGAGTTTCATTCTTGAGAGTGTGGCATTCTTGATCTCATTCCATGTTAAGAAAAATGCAAGCACCATTTTTCTTATCTTGTTTCCTCCATCATCTTCAAATGGCAACAAACCCAAATGAGACATAGCCTCTACACTATACTTCCTACAGCAAATCTTGGACGCGTCGGCCAGCCAACTTCGCGCCCGAGTTGCCTCGGTATTGAGGTGGGAGCCCGTAAAAGATGCAGGCGATGTGGTGCCCTTCCGGCGAGGAGGCGACGACCGGAGTTTCCGCAGGAGATCGGGACGACGACGAGAAGACCGGAGGACTCGGATTATTCGGTATATCTCTAACCCGTCTTGTAGTTAGCTAGATATAGTTTAATGGTCCGATCCGGGTGTTTAGTGCGCGGTGGTGCCGGTTTGCTAAGTTCGCAAAATTTAAGTTTATCACCGCTTCCGCATTTGGCCGTCGGATTGACGGCCGGGGCGCCGCCGTGCACTTACAGTGGTATCAGTGCTTCGCCATTAACTTCGTCTAGCTTTGTTTGATGTGTTTGCATTTCCGAAAGACCAAAATTCCAAAAACCCGCGTTTTTCCTTACATCAGTTTTCTGTCGAAATTTTTTGAAGTCCAAAAATTTTTCAGGTTGTAAAAAACTAATGTACTGGAAATTCTAAGACTACTGGAAAAATTCGACACAGTGAGTCGACCAATGAAGCGCGGAACCGCGGCCAAACCCCCCCTTGGGCCGCGGTTCCGCCGCACATTGGTGTCGTCACTGCATCATTTTTTTCCAGTGGGCTTCTGGGCTAATTTTAGGGGTTTTGGAATATTAAAATTGGGCCCAGAATTTCTGTGAGTGCTACAGTATTGCTTGGGGGCCCACTTGTTAATTTTTGATCGATCGGATATTTTAAACACATTATTTCACAGTATTTACATTATATCTGCGACCGTGAATGTCACTCGATCGGTAGATCCGGTCTAACTGCTATAGCCCGGTTAGACGGATTTGCGAACGTGACTTTCACGTTGATGTTCTGTGTTTTTGCTGTGATGTTACGGATCGGTCGTGGGGGATAGCCTGGATGCAATGCTAGTACAGTTTTGTTGTATTATGTACATTTGATATTGCGGGGCGAGCGTCCGACATGTGGACTGCCGTCACTGCCTGATTGTATTATTCTTTTGGGGCACGACCAGGTTGCGGTCGATGTACCCGTTGTATGTATATTTTACTTTCTGTACTAGGATTACCCCGTGGAGGGGTGCATGGATAGCCGGGTTCTGGAGGGCAACAAGCCCGCATCTCATGGCATTGGGACAGAGGGGGCTTCACTCTAGAATTGGCGGGCTATTCGCCGCACTCGTAGGGGGTACAGGTTGACCCAGGAGGGGTGCCCAAGTTACCGGATTCCGTGAAGTGCTGGGTGGTCCATTCACGGCGCTGAAGGGGGCTGCCTCGCTTCAGGTTTTGGCGGGTAACTTTCCGCACCTGTAGGGGTCTAGGATTTCATTGCACAGGCTATCCACACGACCAGGGGAACGTCGGGTTTCAGTAGTGGCTCTGTGAAACCCGGGGATCCCAGATATCTGTATTGTTCTGTGATGCTGTACATTTCTGTGATGTTGCATTTTTATCACGCCTTGAGCGAATATAATATATTGGTATATATATTAGTAGATGTTGTATATGTTTTACATCCGCGCTAGTCCAGTCCCCGCTCTGTCGTTAGTTAGCTAACCTAACGGGTAATGACGGGACCCAGTAGCGAATGCGGATGGCATATACGTACATCAGTATATTTTCGTTCTTTGTGGTGTGATCCATTGATGGGACTGCGTTGATTCGGATCAATGCAAGTTAAAACAAACCTATTCTGATGTTGTTGGAACACTTTTCAAAAGCTGTTATTGCAAGGACGTTCACTTTTGTTTTGCATCGTGGTATTCATTTGGAATATCCTGCTCCTCAGTCGACGAGGCAAGGGCCGAGATCCCTTCACCGGGAGTGACCCCTTGGACAGAATTTTTGCGTCAGGGCATTAACTTCACTATAGCCGATTACTTTTGCTTTGCATCGCGGTATTCATTTGGAATATCCTGCACCCCATTCTACGGGGAAAGAGCCGAGATCCCTTCACCGGGAGTGACCTCTTTAGTAAAGGTTTTCGTCACTATATTTTCTAAAAAGCTATCCGTTCCTTCAACGATATCAAGTTCATTACGTTAAAGGTTTTCGCCAGAAACCATTCATAGCCCTCCGTCGTTTCATATGGATAGTCAATAGTATTCAAGCTGTGTATGTTGGCCAAAGTCAAGGCACAGTGTTTGGTAGCTGTTGGGTATTCATATGCAGCATAGATAGATGCGTTGGTTTGGGACAGCCGTACTGCCATTTTGGCCCAAGTCAAGGGTAGGTACTGGTGGGTTCAAATTAACCTGGAGAATGACGGGTAGAACTTGACATGTGACTTATGATATGTTGGCCAAAGTCAAGGTCATAAGAGCATGGGGTAAAAATCACATCGGGAGTTTCAAAAGAACTGAAACTTGCCAGATATGCGCATACCTTCTGGAGTGTGATAGCGTGAGCGGATTCCGTCACGTTATCATGCGATGATAGTTGGATCCCGATTCCCACTGATGAGTTGGTTTACTCCTCGGGTGACCCCGACTAATTCTTCTTTCAGGTTTGGAGGAGAATTTGAGGTACAGTGGGAGGTTTCCAGATTAGATAAATTGGTAACCATTCTGATCTAGGTTAGAATGCACGCTGAGTGTTTCTTTTCTCTCTCTCTTTGGCAGCGACCATTGACCCGACCCTAGACTTTAACTCAGTGACCAAGTTGACCGAACCTTCTTAACACTGGCTTTTGGATTGTCAAAGTTGCAGACCTCCTTGCCACTCCTACTTTTACCCTTTTCTCCAGGACACCCAGTATTGCTACGAACGTCCACTTCCATTGGACAAAACTATCGTATGGTTAGATACGAACTCGAAGGAATTCGAGGATGGTTTCCGGTTCTGGAGAAAACGGATAGGATTATTCAGTTGTCTTTTCCCTTTTACCTTCTCTCAAGTTGTGAGTACTCCTTGGTTTAGGAGATAGTACACCTATTACGCAAATTGGATAGTCATCTTCCAAACCTTAGGCTGGTGCCGACCGGTAGGGAATGAAGAAAACCAATTAGCCTAAACGGTGTGCAGAAGATATTAAGATTAAGACAAAGCAAGGGATTAGTAAGAGGGCAAAGTAAATTGCGACTAATATTCACGACCAAACCAAGTATTTCTTCGCCAATCCTAAATCACCTTTGTATTTCTCCAGGACACTCCGTATCACTACGAAGATCCACAGTTTATTGGATACTCCATCGTATGGTTATATACGAACTCGAAAGGAACTTGTTCCAGTTCGGGGATGGATTCTGGTCCAGGAGAAATAGGAATAAGGTTTATTCGGTTGTCTTTTATCCTCACCTTCTCTCGCATTGCGAGTGCTCCTAGGACTAGGACAGTACACCCATTATGCTTATTGGATAGTCTTCTTCCAAACCATAGGCTGGTGCCGAACGGTAGGGAAGGAAGAAAACCATTTGGCCTAAGGGGTGTGCAGAAGGTAATGACTAAAGACATATAAAGGGATTTGGAGAGGTGGCAAAGAATTATACGGTTATAGTTGTGAATCTGGATAATGGTAGAGGCATTACTAGGAATACCAGGATACCCCATCGAAACATTTCAATATTTCAGTTTCACTGTGTACTGTAAAAAGAAAGCTGAATTCCCGATTAGACACTTGCTCCAGGGTATGTATTTACCAGGTCTGATTCTCACATCTATATGGTTTTTACAGATGATGAGTAGGAGTAAGTCATTGGGAATAGGGTGATCATCCTCATTATATCGGGATTCGTTGTAATCGGTGATATTTGAGGAGATCACCTGGGCTGTTTGCCGGTCGGCAAATATTTGGTTTTGAATATCCGCTGTTGTGCACCAATTTCAAATTGATATATCTGTACGTCTATTTTCATAGAGTGAGATATACCTTTTGATATTATGTCGATGACATTTACCTATATCAGTGGATGGTTAGGTAAGGAGCATCAAACAGCGGTGTAATTCTTCTTAACCATAAGTACAGTTTTCAACCTACGACACACAGTGAAAGAGTTGTTAGACTCAGCGGACTTATACAGAGTATTGTATGTTGTCCAGTGTCCATTAGGACAGAGGGGTTGGTCCTCATACTATATTCTGTTTACTTTTAACTTCTCTAGTTCTTAGACATGTGTTTCGTAGAAACACAGGGTCTAAGTTTTGAGGAGTTATAGGTATTTGAATAGAGTAGAGAACCAGGTATAGCAAGTATGGGGATTCTTCAAAGTGATCGAAGATGTAGATACTTGTGTATGGTATTCAGTTGATAGTAATGATAAAGAGAAATTGCTTCTCTTTTCAGGTTACTCATAATTGGAAGCATTCCTAAGATGAGTAACGCTGATCGGTCTCCTTCCATTTAGTTGACATGCACTGGAGACAGCTGCATGATTTGAATCTGGTTCAATTAAATCAGTGCCTCTGGTTCTATATTGGATATAGAACAGTTCATATCTTAACGATGTTAAGGTACGGGGAGTTTTCCGGGTTATGATTAAAACCAGACACTGGACAACTCAAGGCACGTTTCTGTAATGGCTGTTTGTGGGTTGACCCAGGCTATGACGAGGGTTGACTTTCTACCATCTGGGAGATCAATAGTAATATTGTTCTAGACTCGCCACAGTTTTATCAAAAAGGGACTTTTTCAAAAACAGTAGTGGGAGTATGTTAGAACTGGAAGTGATTCCAGAACCGCAAACGATTACTGAAGATTTGATAAGGAACCTAAAGATTCAATCTGATTTGACATTCCATTGGCCACTCCGCAGATAAGGTGGGTAACTTCAGGCACCCGAGAGGTACTCCGGTAGCCTCAAGGACGGTGACAGGGAAGTTCTTGTTTACCCACACTTGCCATTGTTGTTGTTCCAGGCTGCGAGACCCGGCAGGAGGATGAATATAGCGTCATTCTAAACTAGCTTTAGAAGTGCACGTCTATATGACTCTGCCAGAGGGTTGTCGTAGTCAGTGGGAGCAGCGGAAGCATTGGTGGACATAAGGCTTATGTCTATTTATAGACTAAAGCAGATGTAGCGGAGATAGATCATCTATTTCTGATGTGACAGTCATAGGTTTGACTTCATCAGAATAGGGGATGGATCTGTTGAGAAGGTAGTAGGGTGTGATATCCTGGTATTTGGATGATATACACAAAGTAGGAAGTGATATTCCTATACTACGATCGGTTATACTTTGGTCGTCACACAGTGGTTTCTCCACAAGGGACTTGGACATTATATCAGACATACTGGTTACTAGATCTATGGTTTTAGATCTAGATTTGGGTGGTTTCCCAATCAGGGTACTTTGACAGCATTCTAAGAGTATTTAGAATGGACGACTCCTGGCATGGTAGTGTACCTGCAGGTAATGGAGTCACCCTCTCTAAAGGTGTCTTATAGACTAAAGTAGAGAGGGATGTGCATGATTGGCAGATCACTTGCTTAGGCAATTGAGTCAATCATGAGATGTCAAGTACCACACCAGATGTTGTTCTTGCACTAGATGCAATAAGTTGATATTGATCCAATCCTGGAGGAACAGTAGAAAGCAGTTTTAGAACATAAGTGAATGTTCTAGGGATATGATAAAGGCTGCCTCCTTTAGGAGATGGTTATCACTCCAGGCTTCCAAGGTGACATGGACGACAAGAAGGTTGTCAGAGTTATATTTTTCCTTCTGACGAGGGGCAGTATTTTGGACAGGTGGTCCAAGGCAATACTGAGGGTGGCATGGCGCAGGATACTGATTAAGTTCAGTTGACGATACAGTCTAAGAAGTTTGGATTTGGAGTTCATTTATGAGCTCGGTCCCATCAGACATCCAGACATTCCAAGACAGGTATTGCTCATTTCGGGAGATGGCTTTCTCCGCGAACTTGAGATATAGAGAGACATAGAAAGAAACATCAAGGCGGATCCACTCACTGAGGCTATTCCTCGACCGCAATAGTTTCACAAACGGGCTTTGTGAGACTGACTAGTAGGGGAGTTCGGTGTTCGGTATCACACAGGCTGTGAGTATGCGACATCGCAATAATTAGCCTTGAGTGCAAGTGGGAGATTGTTGGAGATAGTGCCCTCAGAGTCAATTATTGGATCACAGGCATGTGATTGCAATGATTGAGGGAGGACCTATCCCGGTAGGACAGTCTTACTCGAGATGATAGTATGCTATCTGGTTTACCTTTATCATCGTGTACTGCTTTAGGTGACCTGAAAGGTCGCTATTACACGTTGATAGAGCCCCTAGGATTCTTGCTTGACTGCCAGCAGTATGAGGGCGATCATATAAGTGAGAGCTGGAGTCTATAAGCATATCCTTAAAAGGTCCCTAGTCGTGGGAGTTTCGAGACAGGGCATCGATTCTCCAGAGTAGACTAGTGTATACAGTCGAGACCCCGATGAGGGGCGGTGGCCGGTCTCACAAGCCACTGGTGTCAGTTGGTTCACCTAAGATGTATACAGGTGCTCATTGGGTTATGAGTACACCGGACAGGACTCACCGGGAACATGCTAGTTGGTCTTATACCTGACGTCAGATAGCAGTTCCCAGGTGACATGTGTACAGGTTAGTTCATCAACCTGGGGATCATCATTTGTCTTGTGTGAGTTCCCACTGTGCTTTGATTACTATCCTACCACGGCTCAAAGGAGTCGTGCAAACAAGTTTTAGTTGGGTACAGTCCCGAGCCACATGGAGGCAGTGAGCGGATCTTCAGGGGTTCGTCTCTCCCGGTATTGGGGGTGAGGTCGCGCTGTGTCTAGGAGAGCCATTACACGAAGTCCTTGGCCAAGGCAGGAGATTTACTGGTAGGTATTCCAGTAGTATCTCAGGGTTTTCTGGGCTACACTCCGACACGACTTGTACCGCTTTTGGGTGTCTGACTTTTACCAACCCCCTAGGCCCGACATGCGATGCTCATAGACGAACGGACCGGACTATACGGATATTGTCACTGACAGGCTCAGTAGGGTGTCAGGATGAGTTCGCTCATCGACGTCCCTTTTGGTCAATAGCTGGTGGCCCGTCACGTATTGGCTTATACCTCTGACGTGCTAGTGGTTAGATCCACAGCCATAGTATTGACGAGTCTTTAGAGTCCACCACACTTTCAGTTACTCGAGCTTTCGGGCGAAACGCTGTAGAGGCCGTATGGAGATATGGCAGGGTCCGATCAGATACGTGCGGTATTGCACGGATCAGGATCGGACGGTTAGTACTATAGTCCGTATAGATATATGGCAAGGTTCGATCGGATACGTACGGTATTGCACGGATCAGGATCGAACGGATATTATTAGCCGGCTTTGATTTAAGCCGGATCCTAGTATAGTACAGTGTAGATTTTGTCTCATTGCATTTGTATCCGGACAGAATACAGATGCGGGTGTGTATGCACAGTATAGGGGTTTTCCTATAATTTATTACGGGGCCAGTTTTCTGGAGTTGCCAGTTTGCATTCCGTTCCGGTCGATTTTCCTTTGTTCTTTCCCGGCCGGACTTTTCCGATGGAGGGTGTTATTTGCAAGTTTGCAAATAACAATTGTGGAGGGAGTTTCTTGCAAATGTTTTGATTATGATGGCATCTTTTCTTTTCAACCATCATTTGATTCTCTTTACATCACTAAAAGGTGATTAGAGTTTGATGTGAGTTAGTTATGATGATGTTTGGATATGGTCACCCCTCCACCTTTTCCTACACTCACCTCCCTTCATGGTTTTGGATTATGTATTCTTTTCCTCCACCATTCTCATATCATATGGTTGAACACATTTGAGAGAAGAAGATGAGAGTTTCATTCTTGAGAGTGTGGCATTCTTGATCTCATTCCATGTTAAGAAAAATGCAAGCACCATTTTTCTTATCTTGTTTCCTCCATCATCTTCAAATGGCAACAAACCCAAATGAGACATAGCCTCTACACTACACTTCCTACAGCAAATCTTGGATGCGTCGGCCAGCCAACTTCGCACCCGAGTTGCCTCGGTATTGAGGTGGGAGCCCGTAAAAGATGCAGGCGATGTGGTGCCCTTCCGGCGAGGAGGCGACGACCGGAGTTTCCATAGGAGATCGGGACGACGACGAGAAGACCGGAGGACTCGGATCATTCGGTATATCTCTAACCCGTCTTGTAGTTAGCTAGAAATAGTTTAATGGTCCGATCCGGGTGTTTAGTGCGCGGTGGTGCCGGTTTGCTAAGTTCGCAAAATTTAAGTTTATCACCGCTTCCGCATTTGGCCGTCGGATTGACGGCCGGGGCGCCGCCGTGCACTTACATTAGGATCTATAGAGATAGATCCAAAAGGATATTGGGATTGTCCCAATCCAGGTACATTGACACCATACTAAAGAGGTTTAGTATGGAAGAATCCAAGCGTGGGAACTTGCCCACGATCTCTGGAGTCACTCTCTCCAAAGAGATGTCTCCCAAGACTGATTTGGAGAGAGCTCGCATGCAAGGGATACCCTATGCTTCGGCTGTAGGCTCTATCATGTACGCGATGCTATGTACCAGACCCGATGTAGCATACTCACTAAGTGTAGTGAGCAGGTATCAAGCTGATCCTGGAGAGAGTCACTGGACAGCTGTGAAGAGCATTCTCAAGTACTTGCGAAGGACTAAAGAGATGCTCTTGGTGTATGGTAACGGAGAACTCCAAGTGGAGTCCTTTACCGATTCGGACTTCCAGAGTGATAAGGACGACTCTAAGTCGCAGTCGGGATTTGTCTTTACCCTTTACGGAGGGGCGGTTAGCTGGAAGAGTTCCAAGCAGGAAACCGTGGCAGACTCGACGATGGAGGCTGAATACATCGCTGCCAACGATGCTGCTAAAGAGGCTGTCTGGATCAAGAAGTTCATTACTGAACTTGGAGTGGTTCCATCCATTGAGCATCCAATACCTTTGTATTGCGATAACAATGGAGCGGTGGCTTTGGCTAAGGAACCTAGGTCTCATCAGCGATCCAGGCATATTCTGAGGCGGTATCACCTGATCCGGGAGATAGTTGATCGCCGGGAGATCGAGGTCAGGAGGTTTGACACGAAGAACAACACGGCGGATCCACTCACGAAGGCCATACCCCAGATACAGTTTGAGAGACTCTTCGGGATGCTCGGTATGCGATACTACAGCAGCTGGCCCTAGTGCAAGTGGGAGATTGTTAGTTGTATGTATGCCCTAGAGGCCAGTATTGTACAGATGATGTATATTGTATTGGATGCTTGGACATATATAGAGATGACTTTCTTGCTCGATATGATAGTATGCTATCTGGTTACTCTTTATCTTAACATGTATACTAGTCTCTTTAAACTGTCTTATAGTTACATGTTGGTAAAGCCCTTAGGATGTGTACTTGACTGCCTGGACTATGATGCAGATCATACTAGTGGGGACATGGTAGTCCATAAGTACATCCTTCAAGGTCCCTAGTCGTGGGTGTATCGAGACGGGGCATCGATATACCAGTGTAGACTAGCGTATACGCTTCTTGACCCATGAGATGGGCGATGGATGATCCCATATCCATTGGTGTTTGACATCAGAGATGGTATACGGGTGCTCAGTGGAGACTGGGTACACTGGACGGACTCGCCGAGAACTCCCAGATGGTATTATACCTCACGTCAGATGGCAGTTCTCAGGTGACACTTGTGCAGGTTAGTCTGTAGACCCGAGATCGTCATAGAGTCTTGTGTGATTCCCACTGTGCTTTGATCTCCACCTTACCACGTCCATGAGGGCATTCAAAACGGTGGTCTTTGGGTACAGTCCCGAGTCACATGGAGGCAATGAGCGATAGGAGGAGTTTCGTCTCTCCCGGTATTGGGGGTTGATGTTGCGCTGTCCTCGATTGGCCGTAACAGGGAAGTCCCTGGCCAGGGCTGATCAGAGATTTGCTGGTAAGTGTTACCAGTAGTTTCTTGACCCGTTATGAGCCTCACATCGGCACAACTTATCGGTTATTGGGGTCTGACGTTTACCACCCCTAGACTTGATATGCGATATATCAGACGAACAGACCGGACTGTACGGTAAGTGTTACTGGTTGGATTCACAAGAGTGTGAGCGGGCTAGCTCGTCGATCTTCTGATCGCTCAATACCCGGATGGCCGTTACATTTAGCAGACCGCTTGCGGCTTGTGGGTGCTTGATATGATCATCATCTGCTACCAGCGTATTGACGAGTCTTTAGAGTCCTACGCAGAGGTTTCCTGGCTCAAGCGAAACGAAATAGGAGCGAATATGAGATATGTGCAGGACCGAGAATAATGCATGTCTGTGATACCGTATTCCATTCTCGCGATGAATGTATCGATTGGTTATATTCGATATAACCTAGATATCGAATCAAGGATTGATTCGATAAGCCGATACATAGGATACTAGTCGGTTATATGCGATATGACCGGATCGTTAAATCAAGTGTTGATTTAATGATTTAATGTATAATTATATATTTGATATATTACTTTGCATTAGCTAGTATTGGTTCACTTTAAATGGATTTTCTCACTTGATGTGCAAGTTGTATATGTGATATACTTTTGTGCACATGTTTGTATCATGTTTGATGATACTTGCTCATTTGGTTAAGTGTATAGAATTAAACCATGGTTAAGTTGATGATTAGGGTTTTGCTTATTCATTTATTTGTTTATTTGTTTATTTATTTATTTGGAAAAGATTTTGATGAGAATGGTGGCTTTCTTTCTTTCTAGTTGAAGCTTCTTGAAGCTTTGACTTTGTAACCATTCTTGTCTTAATGCTTAATCCTAACCCTTCCAAGTAACCATGGTCAATTCTCTACACTCTACCTTAGTTAGTATATGATAAGTATTCATTTTACTTTTCAATTTTAATTAAGACTTATCATATTCTAGCTTCATCTTCAATGAAAAAGCTTAAGTCCATTAATGGAAACTTGAGCTAAAGTGTGAGAAATCCAATTCTAAAGTGAACCCACCTCCTATTTCTTCACCCTCTATCTCTTGCCAAGTAGTAGAGGGTGTTTTCTTCACAAGTTTCAAAACTTGATGGAGTTGGAGCTTGAACTTGTGATGCCTCGACGTAGATCATCTTCGGCACGAAGCCGACGACCTAGCCCGCCCATTTCTCCGATCAAGCCGACGATTGAGTCCGGGATTCGAGATGGACAGCGAGAGGATGCCTACGTGGAGCTAAGGAAGTGGAGAACCGGATCTACAAAGGTTGTAGCCTCTCTCTTTTAGTTAAATTGTTAACTAGTTTCGTTTTTCGCCTAAAATTCTAGTCGACGATCCGTATTATGGTTTCTCGGCACTCATAAAATTTGAAATCGGCATGGTTGATGCCTTGTGAGACCTCTATAGTGTGCTTAGGAACCCTACACATCGTATGGCGGGCCTAGGGGGTTGGTAAAAGTCAGACCCCCAATAGCGGTACAAGTCGTGTCGGAGTGTAACCCAGAACACCCTGAGATACTACTGGAATACATACCAGCAAATCTCCTGCCTTGGCCAAGGACTTTTCATGTTCTGGCTCTCCTAGACACAGCGCGACCTCACCCCCAATACCGGGAGAGATGAACCCCTACAGATCCGCTCACTGCCTCCATGTGGATCGGGACTGTACCCAACTAAAACCTGTTTGCACGTCTCCTTTGAGCGTGGTAGGGTAGTAATCAAAGCACAGTGGGAACTCACACGAGAAAAATGACGATCTCAGGTCGATGAACTAACCTGTACACATGTCACCAGGGAACTGCTATCTGACGTCTGGTATAATCCCAACTAGCAGGCTCCCGAATAGTCCTGTCCGGTGTACTCATAACCCAATGAGCACCTGTATACATCTTAGGTGAACCAACTGACACCAGTGGCTTGTGAGACCGGCAACCGCCCCTCGTCGGGATCTCGACTGTATACACTAGTCTACTCCGGAGTATCGATGCCCTGTCTCGAAATTCCCACGACTAGGGTGTAACGCCTTGAAAAGTCGTTTTGGTGTTTTCCTGAAAATCGGTGAAAATTCGGTATTTTTCCGAAAACCGTCCTTTTTGTTATTTTGCAGTTTAGGACTAATTATACCAAATTTTGATAGGCAATTGTTAGTTTTTAGTAGCAAATGGGTTACTTATTAATTTTTGGTCATTTAAAAATATTTCCCTATTTTTCAATTTTTTAATATTATTTTAAGCCGGTAAGAAAATACATTAATTTAGCGATAAATACAAATTTAATTGGGCTAAATTTAGGCTCTAAATTAATGTTAATTAAAATCTAGTTGTAACATAAATTTTTAGTATTTTATTTTGATTTTTAACTAATTTTTATTATAGAAAACGAAATTTATTGAATTTTAAGCTAAAACTTGCAATTTTTGACTTGTAGGGGGTCTTTTTGCATAAAATTTCTTTTGTAAAATCCCTCCCTCTCTTCCTTCAGCCCTAGGCCGGCCCATTTCCAGCAACCCAAGGAAAAATAAAATGGTTTCCTCTTTGACTTCATTTTGGTGTAGAAAAGAGGTTATTTTTTAGGATTTTGGATTTATTTATTAGGTATGGTCTTTTGGTGGGTTGGTAGGAGTTGACCAAGACTTTCCCATACACCCCACACCCTCCCCTCTCCCTCTACTGGCCGAAAATTGCTGCAACAGCCCCCTTCATCTTTGTTCTTTTCTTTTTCTTCAAAAATTCATTAAGTTTGCTCCAAATTTCAAGCAAAAACTCACAAATTAAACCCCATTCTTCATCCCTTTTTCCTTCACCTCCCTTGCTTGGATCATGATGCTATGAGGCCATCAATTGAAGCAACTTTCTTCTTGCTAGATCCATAGATTTGAGGTATAATTTCTACTCTTTTAAGTTAGTATGGTTAGAATTCTTTAATCTAGTTGTTTAGTGCTATTTTCATTCTAGTGTTGTTTAAAGTTAATGGTTAAGTTAACTAGGGTTTCTTGAAACCATTATTTAGTTAATTAAAGCTAATTAGCTATCTAGTTGTTTGCTAATCTAGGTTAATGAGGTTACTTTATTTGTGTGGGCTTCAAATTAGTGTTAATTTGGTATTGTCATGTTTAGTTTTGGATTGAAATTGCTAATTATGAAAATCAAGAAAGGTTTTGTTTATGGAAATTAGGTTTTTAAGCATAGTTAATGGTTTAAAATTAGTGTAATGGCTAGCTAGTGGGTTAGTTTGGATTGTTGTGTTGGATTGTGTTAAATTTGTCGCTAATTGTCGATGTTTGCATCAAATTTGCAAACTTCTAACTTACTAGGTTTTTATTATATTATTGTGGCGATTTAGTTGCGATATCTAGATTATATTGTTGGCTTATCCTATGACATTTAGGATGCGTGAGTGCGGATTTTTGAGTAATCGGGTTTTAGTTTTGCCGGGCGACCAAATCGGCGATTTTTGCAGTTTTTGCGATTTTCACGTGTGTTCCGCGCACCTTGTGCACGTTGTACCTAGCTTGTGAACGTTAGTGTTTTCGTTTGGGTTTTGCGTCGTTCTTGATATGTAACCGTATGTTTGGTATTGATGTAATTCCAGGTTCGGTCGCGGAGACGTCAGACGCGGCACGAAAGGGGAAAGCGGTGATTGGACGTGCTAGCTAGGGATTCCTGTGAGTAGATGTAACATCTACGGGGGACTATCGTTGGATGGCGCAAGTCGTCCGATAGTTTTAGTAACTTAAAAGATTCTTAGTGATGTTAGTAACTAGGGGTGTAATACTTATATGATTATTTGCTACATTCATGCCCTATATTGACATACATATGCGAACCCATTTTATAGGACACCTACACCATTGCCAGGGTTTTTATATACAGCACGAGCACTATTCATGCTTACACACACGCCCTGGTAATTGCCATGCCACCACACAAGATAACCTATAATTTGAAACCTTTTACTAATTGATGCTTAAACCTGTGCTATTGCCTTTAATTCCTTAAAATGAAATCGTAGGATTGCTATTCATGTGCATGTACCTCATCATATTATTTGTTCATGCCTAGTCTATTAATCATGCATCGTAGCTTAATTATTGATACCATATGCATTCATCACCATTGATATATGCACTTATGGGGACTTCTTGAGATTTTATGATATTTCTGGATTTCGGGGGAAAGCCGCAAAAATTTCTAAACTTATTATGTTTTAAAAATATGTAATTGCGGTTTTCTAGTGATGTAAAGTGTCGTCCACCATGAGTTTGCTGTGGTTTTCGAGATCCGTGTCGAGGAGTGGAGGAACCGTCACGGGTACATGGTGGGCCCGGTATGGTACCCCGGGGCAAGATGAATGTGGTGTTGACGTTGAGCCTGGCAGGGGACGGATTACCTACCGGTGACTGTTTGGCACGGCGGATATCCAGAGGATACCGACCGTGGCCGCGAGATGATGAGATATTGATATTTAGCTGGGTCAGCCGGATGGCTGAGGCCAGAGATACTATGACATGGATATATGAGATTTGTGATAGTTTTGAGGTGTCGTTGCTGGACACAGGTTCTTGTTGATTCTATTGGTATTGTGCTGGTATTTCAAAAGAGATTCTTAAAGGGAAAAACATGATTTCTTATAATTACACATTCAGATCATGAGTTGATTCGCATTGCATTCATACCTGCTAGTATATTCATATTGCATACATACTTGCCATTATGTCCTGCCTTACCTGTATTTAGATGCTAGGATGCTTGTGTGCATGCATACGATAGCCTGTGTAGATATTATTTATTACTCATGAGTTGGCAACTCACCCCCGTTGTGCCATAGCCTTTTGCAGGTCCGCTCCGTCAGTACAGTAGCGGCGGGCGCTCTTGTTTCTTCTGCCTGGACTCGAGGTTTTGCTCCTAGGTGGGTTATATCATTATTTTTGTACCACCTTGTATATTCTTGTATCTAGTGTACTCCATCTACTGTATCTACCAGTATTGTTGTATATTGACCTAGAGATGAGACTGTGAGATTTGTGGACTTTTTATGCTGTATTTTGGGGTCGAGCTCACTTGAGTCGACATGCTGTTTTTCTCATGCTTCTTTATGATTATTTTGCATGATGTTGTTTTATATTGCGTGGGATTTGTGACCGCCTTGTGGCGAAGAGCTAGCTCCCGCTTGGGGATGCCTTATTTATTGGATTCATATATATATTCTTGTTGTACCCATTTTGGGGGCCAGTATTTACAAATGAGACTCTGCCGAAATTTTCGGAAAAATTGATATTGTTTTTAAAAAAAAGGCTTGATATGACTTATTTGATAAACTCGCTTTCAATTGATTGGTTTTCCTTCACTCTTCTGCTTATTTGGTTTTGATTTCTGTGCTTTGGCTTACTTATTTTACGGGCGCCTTGAGACGTTTCGTAATTTAAGTGGCAGTCACGTTCCGTACCTTTCGGGTCGTGACATAGGGACCTTTTGAGGATGTGCTTATAGACTCCAGCTCTCACTTATATGATCGCCCTCATACTGCTGGTAGTCAAGCAAGAATCCTAGGGGCTCTATCAACGTGTAATAGCGACTCATAAGGTCACCTAAAGCAGTACACGATGATAAAGATAAACCAGATAGCATACTATCATCTTGAGTAAGACTGTTCTACTGGGACAGGTCCTCCCCTCAATCATTGCAATCACGTGCCTGTGATCCAATAATTGACTCTGAGGGCACTATCTCCAACAATGAGCCGGGTCATCGGATCAAGTGTTGATTCGATGAATCGGTACATGATATATTAGTCGGTTATATTTGATATAGCCGGATTGTCGGATCAAGTGTTGATTCGATAATTTAATATATGATTATATATATTATGTATTGCATTACATTATCTAATATTGGCTCGCTTTATTAGTTCATTTTCTCACCGGGTAATACATTGATATATATGCGATATATGTTAATTGTATTATTTTCTTTTGTTACAAATATATATTATATTTGTGATATATAATATTGTAACATATTATAATTACTAATGCAACGTGAATAGTGGAGATTAAACATGGTTAGGGTTTGATTTGGGTTAGTTCTTTCATGAATCTTCTAGAAGGTTTTCTTTTGTTTCTTGCAAAGATATTATGTTTGATTTTTTGTGAGATATTTGTAAACCCAAACCACACCCATAACCCTAGTTAACTCTCTACAATGGTTTGCCTTGTCATCATTGACCATAGTTGCATTTTCATATAACCTTTTTCATTATTCATCACAAAAGAAAATTATTCATTCATCTTCTTCTATTTCCTACTTGCAAAGTTTTCTAACTTGGAGATTTGTGATGAATTAGAGTGAGAATTTGATAATAAAAAAGAGCATAAATCCTACTTCATCATCCTCATCTAATCTAGCCAATTAGATTAGGGTGTTCACCTCATTAGTGAGAAAGAGCTTGAGTTAAAGAAACTTCAAGGTAGATCATCTTTGAAAAGGAAGACTACAAGCAAGCATGGATCATTCGGGTTGTGGAGCTTCTCTTGAGTCCGGGAGATCATGGATCGCGGCGAAAGGACGACTACTCGGAGCTTATAAAGCGAAGGAGCGGACTACAAAGGTTGTAATCCCTCACACTTAGTTGTAAAGATGTTTACTTGCATGTGTAACCCTAATTATATAGCAAAGATCCTCGCTTTGGGTTGTTCGACACATCTAAATTTTAAATCGGGCATGGTTGATGCCTTATAGACCCTTGTAAGAGTGCCTAGGAACCCTACATCTATTTGGGTGATCATGGATCGATTGATGAAAGCGGCTCACTTCTTTCCGATGAAGACGACTTTCGGATTTGCTCAGTATGCCCAGATATACATCGACGAGATCGTATGACTGCATGGAGTCCCGACATGTATCGTGTCAGACCGAGGCACCCAGTTTACCAGCCGACTATGGCAGAGGCTTCAGGAGGCTTTGGGCACCCGCTTGATTTTCAGCACAGCTTTTCATCCGCAGACTGACGGCCAGTCAGAGCGGACTATTCAGACTCTCGAGGATATGCTCCGAGCGTGCGTTTTAGACATTGGTGGTAGCTGGGATCAACATTTACCCTTAGTGGAGTTCTCCTACAACATCAGCTTCCAGGATACTATTCAGATGGCACCTTTCTAGGCCTTATATGGGAGGAGATGTAGATCGCCCGTCTGTTGGACAGAGCTCAGCGAGAGCAGCATTCAGGGGCAGCAGATTGTCGAGGAGACGACCGCGAAGATCCAGTTGATTCGAGATCGGATGAGAGCGGCTCAGAGCAGGCAGAAATCATATGCTGATAGGCGCTAGCGCAGATTAGAGTTCGCAGATGGCGATTACGTTTTTCTGAGGGTCTCTCCAATGAAGGGCTTGATGAGATTTGGACGGAAAGAGAAGCTTAGCCCCAGATTCATAGGTCCCTTCGAGATCCTCGAGCGTGTGGGCGCAGTTGCATAACGTTTTGCTCTTCCACAGGACTTTCCGGATGTTCACCCCGTATTCCACGGTCGATGCTTCGCAGATACCTGCATGACCCTTCTCACATGATTCAGCATCGAACCGTTCAGCTCGAGTGCGATCTTTCGTTCACCGAGCAGCCAGTAGTGATATTGGACCGGCAGGTGAAGAAACTTCGATCAAAGGTCTTGCCATCTGTGAAGGTGCTTTGGCGCAGCCAAAATGGTGAAGAGGTCACTTGGGATGCCGAGGGCGAGATGCGGAAGAAATTCCCTCATCTCTTTGAAGGTACGCGTAGCTATAATTTTAAATTCGGGGACAAATTTCTTTTAGAGGGAAGATTGTAACACCTTAGAATGTGATTAGTGGCTAATTAAACTATAATGTGTGTTTTTTAGTAAAAAGTTTAACAAAACGATTTTCAAATATTTTATCAAAATTAATGAATATTTTATTAGATTTTATTTAGGCTTGCACACACATGTGCATGTTAACTAGGGTTAAGTTTAGGGTTAAACCATGTTTAGTAACCATGGTGGACTAACTCATATCATTAAGTTAATTTGAATTTCTTTAAGTGAATTAGTTTTTCTCTTTAAAATAAAAAAAAAATTGAATTTTTGTGTTTGTGGGTTGACTTGGGTAGGAGAGAGGGAGAGGGAGAGAGAGAGAGAGAGAGAGAGAGAGAGAGCATGATGGCTTGAGCCATGCTTGCAATTAATGAGGAGAGAGAGAGGGGGGTTGACTCTCATATCTCTCATTTCTTTTGCAAACACTCACACACTTTCTTTCTCACATCTCTCCCTCTCACTTACACACACACACACAGCTTCAGCAGCAGCAACAGCAGCAGCAACAACACTAGAAACAACAACAACAACAACAACAACAACACAACAACAACACCAGCAGTAGCAATCAGCAACAGCAACCTTAAGTAGTAGCTGCAGTAGGACCTCCTCCTCCTCCTTTTTCTTCTTCTCCTTCTTCTTGCACCTAGGATCAAGTGAGGATATAATTTCTTAAACTCAGCTCCCTTCTTTGCTAGCATATAGTTATTTAGCTAAATTAGTGTTTAATATGGATTTTTAGTGCTAGTTTGTGGTTTAAGTGGGGTTTAAGCTAAGATGAGATCATTATGGTTTCAATAACTTAATTAGGTGTTTTATGTGCTGTTTTAACCTAGTTGTATCACTGGTTTTCGCTAAATCAACTTAAAGTCCCAAACTTGAATTTAAAATACGGTTTTCATCAAGTTTTATGATACGAGTGATCTGCTATACCTGTAGTTATTTTAATGTTGGGAAAACATATACAAATTAGTGTGCAGGCTTTTTAGAGTAGTCTGTAGGTTTTCGAGCCCACCCCCTTCCCAAAAATCCGACGACCTCCCCCATGATTTCCGGCGTCTCCGGCCTCCCTGTGAAATTGGGTGTTGGTGCTTGGGCTAGTGGTGTCTGTGGGTGTTTGTCTGGTTTTGGTGTTATTTACTCTCTCTAATTGTTTGCAGGTAGAAATCTGGGAGAGTTTGGGTTAGTTTTAGTGTTTTGTGGACTTTGACGATAAATTGATGGTTTAATTGAGGAATAGGATGAATCAGGGTTTTTGGGGTTAGATTGGATCTAATTTGTGCTGTTAGGTATCTCTAAATTCCTGTAAGTTCACCCAATTTCACAAAATACCTTAGTGTCGCAATTTAGTGTTTTTAAAACGTTTTTAAACTAAACTTTAGGATATGTAAAATCTGCTGAATCTAGGGTAGTAATTTTAGTAAGCAAACATATACATTGGTACACTCATACTTGCGTATATATCCACTTGCACATCCATACCTATATACATTCATATTTCACATGCATGGATGATACTGGCTTTGGTTTCTAGAAAATATGGACCGCATGAGATATTTTCAAAACTGGATCCATTTAAAAGAGCGGTTTTCCCTTTTTACTCTTAGTGGCATACGTCACATTACATGGATTTACGCATTGAGTTTTGGATTTCCTCTGATTTCTGGATTTGAGAACCGTGGTATTATTTTAAGGAAGTATGCACTGTTTTGAAAACCCGATTTCTCCTGATTTGAAATTTTAGTGCGTCCACCATGCGTTTTCTTGGTTCTGAGACATGCGAACCTGATTCGAGGAGCTGGATGAGGCTGATTGCGGGTACATGGTGGACCCGGTATGGTACCCCGGGGCAAGAAAGGGATGCTGTGTATACAGACGGTGAGCCCGGCAGAGGAACTACTACCTACTGGTGATTGGTTGGATCTGGCGGTTATCCGGAGGATACTGACCAGAGTTGAGAGATGGATACGGGCCGACCCGTACTGCCGGGGCCGAGGGCTGATTGCGCAGACGGAGGCCGTGGGCCGATCCGGACTGACGGAGCCCGTTACATGAGGATTTGCATGTCGATGCTGGACACGATTATTTCATGATATTTCGAGTGCCGATGTTGGGCACTCACGATTCCATGAGATTTACAGGATTTGAGGGCCGATTAGAGTGACGGCGCCTGAGTTTTTACTGGGATTTGGGTGTATTTCATGGACACCGGGTATTTTTCCACGTTGATGATCCATGTAGATGATATTTTATCCCATGCTCAGCATTTATTGTTATGCATTGCATCATGTAGTCGTAGTACTTGATAGATATACTTTGCATGATTATTGCGTACCCAGCTCATCATATAGATATTATCCGATTGCACAGGTTAGAGTATCGCTGTACGTGCATACTCACGATTACCGTTATATATTATCTACCATTCACGAGTTGGCAACTTACCCCCGTTGTGCCACAGAGTTTGCAGGTTGCCCCTCAGAGTAGTTGCGGCAGGGCTACTTCTTTGTATCTTTTGCTACGAATACCACTGCAGTTGGCGTGTGAGCCCATTGCTTACAGGTGGGATTTTGCGGTATCCTTTTATTTTCCATATGTACACACTATTGTATTTAGTACTCTCCATCGACTATTTCATGTATTGACTTAGAGACCAGTTGTGAGGACGATGTATATTATTTTGTATTCTGGTGTCGAGCTCGTGTGAACCGACTTTATTTACGCAGTTTTATCTTTTCTGATGTTTTTCATTTATATTGCTCATTTCTTCGCTACGGCGTCGTATATTATTCTTGTGGTGATTTTTTCCGACGTTGGGCGTGATTGCTCCCGTTTGGGGATGTTATATTCTTATTATCAGTCATTTTACTTATATCATGTTTTGAACCCTTTTTCGGGGCCAGATTTTACAAAGGAGGTGCTGCCGAAATTTTTAAGAAAATAACAAACTTTAATGATTTTACTCGAATTTTCTAAATGTTTTTAAACCAATGTTTTCAACACTCACTACTTTTAATGGTTTTGATTTCTGGGCTTCGGCTTACTTAGTCGCGTTACGCCTGTAGACGTTACGTGGTTAAGTACCGGTTACGTGCCGAACTTCGGGTCGTGACAGCTTTGATTTCCACCTTACCACGTTCAAGAGAACGTGCAAAACGGTGGCTTTTAGGTGCAGTCCCGAATCACATGGAGGCAATGAGCGATAGGAGGGGTTTCGTCTCTCTCGGTATTAGGGGTTGATGTTGCGCGGTGCTCGATTGGCTGTAACAGGAAGTCCCTGGCCAGGGATGCTTCAGATATATACTGGTAGGTATTATCAGTAGTTTCTCGACCCGTTATGAGCCTCATATCGGCTCGACTTATCGAGTTACAGGGGTCTGACGTTTACCACCCCTAAATGAGATATGCGATATATCAAACGAAGAGACCGGACTGTACGGTAGTATTATTAATTGGATTCACAGGAGTATGAGCAGGCATGCTTGTTGATTTTCTGATCGCTAAATACCCGGGTGGCCGTTACGTTTAGCACACCGCTTGTGGCTTGTGGGTTTTTGATATGATCATCATCTACTGCCGGCGTATTGACGAGTCTTTAGAGTCTTACACAGAGGTTTCCTGGCTCAAGCGAAATGGAGTAGGAGCACATATGCGATATGTGCGGGACCGAGATTAATACGATATGTGATACCTGTTGGGTTTCCCTTGCACCTAGTCTAGGGGTTTGGAGCATCACTCATGCCAGTTTAAAATTTAGAGATGTGCAAAGCAAACAAACCATGAATCTTAACTAGAATATTTAGGGTAACAAGTTTTGTATCACATACAAAGAATAATCTATCACTAAGAGTAGAGATTACTACCTTTGTAGTCTCTCTTTGGTGACTCCTTAGACCTTTGAGAGTTTGGAACGGATCGCTAGCAACCTTCATTGTCCACGATGATCCACCCGAAGTCCCTTTGCCCAAAGCTCCTTGCTTTACTTGATCCATGGAAGAAGTGTAGCAAACACCCTACACAAATGGGCTAGATGTGTGAAGAATGATGAGGTGGTTTGTCTTCTCTAATAAAACCCTTTCTTTTTCTCTAACTCACTCAAATGAAAACTCAAGAGAGGGAGGAAGAAGAAGATTATGGCAAAGCTCAAGCTCAAAATCTTTTGTGATGAATAATAAAACTAAATTGAGATGAGAATGAAATAATCATATTAAATCCTTCTCTTCTCAAACCATGGTAAGTTAATATCTAGATATTTTACATTGAGTTAAATATGTTAGTTATATGTATGCCCTAGAGGCCATTACTGTACATGAGATGTATATTGTAGTGGATGCTGGGACATATATAGGGAGGACTTTCTTGCTCGACATGATAGTATATTATCTGGTTGCTCTTTATCTTAACATGTATACTTATTGTCTCTCTGTTACATGTTGATAAAGCCCTTAGGATGTGTACTCGACTTCCAGGACTATGATGCAGATCATACTAGTGGGGGCTGGATAGTCCATGAGTACATCCTTCAATGTTCCTGGTAAAACAAAATGGTGGATTTCTTTATCTTGGCTTGAGGCTTCATGAAGCTTTTAAGCATCTTTGACAAAGTCCACTCATTTTGTTTTGCATAAAATTTTCATTAACCAAACCAGTACCTCAAACTATAGTTTAGTCTCTAAAAAGGTAAACTCACCCATGGTTGCATTATGATAGACTTCACTTGATTATTCTTTTTAGATAATTCATTTTTTATTTTTTTTTTCATATTCCTTCTTCTTCTTCTTCTTTATTCAAGAAGAGAAGCTTGCTAGAAAATTTTTCAAGTGAAGAAATAAAGTGAGAAATCAAAATCCAAAGTGAACCCACTTCCTATTTCATCATCCTCTACTACTTTCCATTTAGTTTAGGGTGTTCTCTTCACAAAGTTCATGACCTAGTGAAGATGGAGCTTGAGTTTGAGTCTTCTCGACGTAGATCATCTTCGGCCTCGAAGTTAACGAGCTAGCCCGTTCATTTCTCTAAGGAAACCATCACTGGAGTCCGGGATCACGATGATCGCAGCGAAGGGACGTCCTCATGGAGCTTTAGAAGTGAAGGACCGGACTACAAAGGTTGTAATCCCTAACTCTTTGATGTAAAGTTGTTTACTTGTTTATAGTTTTCGCATAATCTCTAGTATACGATCTTGGTTAGGGTTGTTCGGCACGTCTAATTTTTGAATCGGGCAAGGTTGATGCCTTGTAGACCCTTATGACAGTGCCTAGTAACCCTACAGTGGTATCAGAGCCAAGCTAGAGCTTTAGGCGAAGTCTAGATGAAGTTAGAAGTCTGATCGAACCCCGAAACCCCATATTTTACCCCTCTCTGGAAATTTTTCAAAAGTTGACATTTTTTCATATTAAAAATGCTTACAAAAATCTGCAGGGAATTCTATGGACACCTGTGAAAAACGACACCCTAAGGCCACTATAGCGCCACGGAACCGCGGCCAAACAGGGGTATTGGCGGCGGTTTCGCCACAATAATTGAGAAGTAGGGTATCATTTTCCAACAGTAACATCCGTATGTGTTACCAACTGCTTCTGGGTATTTTTAATTATACTCAACTGTTGAGTTTTCTGGAGATCTTTTGTATTCGTTGATTCGATCGAATAATTTAATTTCGTTTAGTTGGTCCGGGTAATTTTTTAGAACATGTTAAAAAGTTCGACCGGATATCATTAACTCACTTTTCCCCAGCCGGAAAATTTCCAAGTGTTGGATTTTTCCGTAGTTTAAAAACGTTCTAAGTCATACAAGTAACGCGGTGGACCCTCTAGAAGACAACAAACCTTAACTCGATTATGTGACCGTCTTGAACTGCCTCGGAACCTTAGGGTTTGGGGCAGTACGGCGTTGCCACATGTGAGGCGTTGGCTTGACCCTTCTACGGCTGGACCATTGGTACTGTGGCATGTGATGGATAATTTTTTGAACTCCGCTCAAGTGTTGAGCTATTTGGGAAATCTTGGGTGTTTGTTTATTCGATCGGAAAGTTTAACATTGTTTATTTATCTGGATTGTGAAACAATATTTGGAATCCACAAGTAGTTATGAGATAACTAATTTGAATGTTATAAATCTAGCAGTTCAGTCTCAAATGATCGGTTGCCACAGGATTTTGATGCGATCAACAGTCCGTCGCAATCATGTAGCGTACGCGGATACTCGCCGGGTAAACTTAATAGATAGCCAGCCCCATAGCCCCGACCAAGTGACTGTAGAAGAACCCCGTCGCCAAAAGCATCCGTTCGGGTGCTCGCGGCAGTGGTGTTCCGCCTTATTGCACTTCGTCGACGGCATCCGGGGGTGCGGCCTTCTACTAAAGTTTGCGACGAGCATTCGATCAGGATGTCGGGAATCTTGTTGAATTGCCCGACTTGATATTGAAAAGAGTTTTCGATGATCAGACTGAAATGCGGGGTTTATAATAGTTAGGCATGCGATGTCTAAGAAATTCATTTGGTTAGGCATGCGATGTCTAAGGAAATTGTGGATTCCAACTGTTGTAGTTTTACACTTTCTTTTCTGCGACCGTAAGTGTAATATGTAGAGTATCGCCGGTTTCGTTGCTATACGTCAACGACAATTGGGATAAGCATATTTACTTACGTTGATGACATGTGATGTTATGTGTTTCTATGATATGTTATATTGGATCGTCATGTTTGAATAGCCGGGTTTTTTATGTGAGATGAGAGTTTTTCTTTTTCATTCATGAAAAATTCATTGTATGTAATATTCTTTTATTGGGGAACTTCCGGGCTGAGGATGATGTCACCATTGTATATTATTTACTTTTCCGCATTAGGATAGACCCAAGGCGGGGAGCACAAGTAACCGGGTTCTAGGGTCTAGTGGGAGACCATCTCGAGAAGTCGAGTCCGGGTCTCCTAACTCTAGAATTGGTAGGGTTTCTTGCCGCTCTCGTAGGGGTCTAGGGGTGTGGGATTGTCTATTCATCACGACCGTGGAATCCATATTTTATACAGGCTCAAAATAAAATACGGACGTCCTAGTATATCCAATATTTCATATGTTGTTTTCTGCCGCGTTATCTGTGATATGATCATGTGTGATATGTTCAGATAGATACTGTATATAGTATATATGATATATTTTATAGACGTTGCTTATGTTTTACACCCGCGCTAGTCCTGCCCCGCTCTGCCGTTAGTTACCTAACCTAATGGTGCAGACGGGACATCGAGGCGAATGCGGATGGCATAAGTGTACGTTGTATTTATCTGTGATGTTTAGGTGGATTTAAATGATGGGACTTCATTAATGAGATTAATGAAATAAAAGAAACCTAAAGATGTTGTAGAAACTTGTTTAAAAAACTGGCAGCTTTAGTTCTTGCTTTGCAAAGCAGTATTCCTTGTAGAATATCCAGCACCTCATTCGATGAGGAAAGAGCCGAGATCCCTTCACCGGGAGTGACCTCTTTAGCGAAACTAGCAGATGCTACACACTCGGTTTGTCTTTTGATTGCTTCTATAGTTTTTGCTTTGTATAGTGGTATTTGTGAAATATCCTGCACCTTATTCGATAAGGAAAGAGCCAACGATCCCTTCACCGGGAGTGACCTCTTTAGCAAAACTAGAAAAGCCTAAAAAACACTCCATTTAAAATCAATCGATTCTGCGACGATATCAAGTTCATTACGCAAAAGGTTTTCTTAAAAACCTGTCGTAACCCTATGTCATTTTAGGAAGTAGAGTACTTAGTATTCGTGCTGTGTTTGTTGACCTTAGTTAAGGCACAGTGTACGGTAACTAAGTGATGTCTTCCTACTTAGCATATAATGCGATTAGTTAGGACAGTCATGTGACTTTGTTGACCTTAGTTAAGGGTCATGTGGGTGGGTCTAATTAATCAAGAAATGACGGGTAGAACCTAACTAGTGCTTATGATTTGTTGACCATAGTTAAGGTTATAAGTAACTAGGGGTAAAATATTATTGGGAATTTCAAGTGTTGAAATTTGCAATGAGATTGCATACCTTCTATGAGATAGTTGGATCCCAATACCCGCTGCGAGTAAGAGTTACTCCTGGGAGAGTTTTGCACTTTACAATTAGCCGATCAAGTAGGTGTCTAGAAAGGTGTCAACGGGGTCACGTCCCTGGGAAAACGAGGTTTATTTTAATTAGGTCCGTGCGAAAGCACGGGGAACCTCCCTCAAAGTACCGGCACTGGCCTGGCTGAAAGATTGGCGAACTTGTAGAGTGTAATTAATCCCGGCTAGTCTTTCCTTTTAAGGTTTGAAGGAAGATTTGATAAAAACAGTGGGAGCCATCCTGATTAGATAAAATATATAACCAATCTAATCTTGCAAGAGCGCACGCAGAGTGTTTTCTTCTCTCTCTCTCCAGGTAGCGACCATGTCACGCCTTAATCAAGATAATAATATGGATGTATTGACCAAACCCGCTTGTTATACTGAGATGGGGAACGTTGGTCCCGCTCCAACTCATAATTGTTATAAGACCGAGCAGGAAATAGGGGAATACCAGGATTCCTTTGCCGCCCAAATGAAGAAAGTGCATGATGATGCATCTTCTTCGGGTATGTTTATTACAAAGAACTGTTTCTCAGTATCTTTTACGTCCTGGGTATGAGATCCAGGATCTGGATCCCAAATATGTAATCTGTTACATGGGCTATAGGTAGGTAGAGAACTGAGAACGGGTGATAAATTTCAAGAGTTGGAAATAGTGCAATTGTTGAAGCCAAGGTGTTGGTAATTACCACCCTGTATTACTAAATACATTGATTCTGAACGAATCTTATTAGATACCAAACCTGACATACAACATCACATCAGTCTCTTTATTTATTAAAGAAGGATATAATTTTGTATTGTTGGATAATGTTTTGCACATTTCCTATATCAAGTGTTGATCGGTTCAGGCACGTTATCTAAAAGCATATACATTCTAAATCAAACCACAGTTCTTAACGTACAGAATACACACAAGAAGAAGATTTTAGAAATAAACGAATCCTTCTTGAGGCATTGTAGACTAGGTCATATCTATTCGACCCGACTAGCTAAGTTACATTTAGATGCATATTTAAATCAGTTTGAATTTACATCTTGTGAAACTTGCCAGTCATGTCACAAAGATAAGATGACCATTGCTCCGTTTACTGGAAACAGAGAAGAGTTAGTGAACTCTTGGGACTGATACATAGTGATGTATGAAGGTCCCCAGTCTACATATGCCAGGACTGGTTATTTGTACTTCCTCACATTCACTGATGATCTCTCAAGATTCGGACACATGTTCCTGTTGAAACACATGTCTGAAGCTTTTAAGAAATTCAAAGAATATAAGTCAGAAGTAGAGAACCAAAACGGGTATAAGTATTATGTCCTATGATGAGATCAGGGAGGACAATACTTGTGCATGGAATTCTTGGACTATTCTAAAGGAGAATGGGATTCTCTTTCAGCATTACTCCTCCGTATACACCACAGCACAACGGTGTATCGGGGTGGAGCAATCGCACCATATGTGATATGGTGCGCTCTATGATGAGTACTACTGAGTTACCTGTTTCCTTTTGGGGGTTATGCACTTGAGAAGCTGCATACCTATTGAATTGGGTTCGAATCAAATCAGTGCCTACCACTCCATATGAGATATGGTATGGGAAGAGCCCATCTCTTAAGCAAGTTAAGATTTGGGTTTGTCCTGCCTATGTCAAAAGCAAAATCTGGACAAGATCGAGGCAAGGTCAGTTCTGTAGAACTGAAAGGATTTCTAGCTATACAAACTACAGCTGATGATTTGACAGAACCAAAGGATTCAATAGTCCCCGACGAACCTCAGCCTCTCCGCCGATCTGGTAGGTTTCCTCATCCTCCTGAGTGATACTTCGGTTTCTCGATGACAGTGGGAGCGAGGAATGCATCATGAGATGATGGCCCAACTAGTTTCGAGTAGGCCATCGAGAGTAGGGACTCTGTAAGAATGGCTGGATGCTTAGCGATCTGAGATGGAATCCATGTACACCAAAAAAGTATGGACTTTGGTTGCTATATCTGAAGGGTTAAATCCCTATCAGGAGCAAGTATATCTTGAGAAGATTACTTGGTGTAGATGGAAAAGTTCAGACTTGTTAAAGGTTCTCTTCATCAACCAGGTATGGATAAAGATGAAACCTTTTCTAGTGGCTGTGCTTAAGTCCATCTGGATCATACTTACCATTGCTACATACCATGACTACGATATCTGGTGGTTGGGTGTCATGACTGCTTTTCTAAATAATGATTTAGAAGAGAGCGTCTATAAGTACACAGCCTGAGGGTTTCATAGACAGTGGGAGCAGCGGAAACGTGTGCAAGATGTTTTAAGCGATAAAGTAGGCATCGCGGAGTTGGAACATCTGTTTTGATGCAGTAGTCAAAGAGTTTGACTTCATCAAAATGGTAGATGAACCTTGTATATACAAAAAGGTAGTAGAGAGTAAGGTGAACATCCTCGTATTATACGTGGACGTCACACTCTTGATAGGAAAAGAGTTTCCTATACTACGCACGGTCAATCTCCTCTTATCACAAGGATTCTCCATATAGGATCTAAGGTGATACCTCCAAAATCCTGGGTTTTGGATTTATGAGATAGATCTAAATGGATGTTAGGATTTTCACTAGGTGTAGTGAGATGGTATCAATCGATCCTAGGGAGGATCACTCGATAGCTTCCAGGGTGGTAAGGAAGATTGAATGTCAGTCACAGGCATTATCTTTACCCTCAGTGGAGGGGCGACATGTTGGAAGAGTTCCAAGCTAGATATCGTGGAAAACTAGACGATAAAGGCTAGCGACATCGCTATCAAAGATACTACCAAAGAGGCAGTTTGGGTGTATATTAGTTCATGAGATGAACTAGGTTCCTACCATTGTGTGACAATGGAGGTGTAGCTTTGGCCCAGGAACCCTAGTCCCATCAGTGACCCAGACATATTCCAAGGCAGTATCACCTGATCATGGAGATAATTGATATCCAGGGAGATCGAGGTTAGGAGAGTAGACTCAGAGGACAACACGGCGGATCCACTCACAAAGGCCTTTTCCCAGAGAGAGACTTTTATGGGATGGTTGAGTATGAGATACTACAACCACTGCTACAGATGGCCCTAATGCAAGTGAGAGATTGTTAGTTATATGTATGCCCTAGAGGCCATTACTGTACATGAGATGTATATTATAGTGGATGCTGGGACATATATAGGGAGGACTTTCTTGCTCGACATGATAGTATGTCATCTGGTTGCTCTTTATCTTAACATGTATACTTATTGTCTCTCTGTTAAATGTTGATAAAGCCCTTAGGATGTGTACTCATGTAGGGTTCCTAGGCACGCAAATGAAGTCTCACAAGGCATCAACCATGCCAATTTCTAATTTTATGAGTGCCGAGAAACCCTAATACGGATCGTCGACTAGAATTTTAGGCGAAAAACGAAACTAGTTAACATCTTAACTAAAGGAGAGAGGCTACAACCTTTGTAGATCCGTTTCTCCACTTCCTTAGCTCCACGTAGGTTTCCTCTCGCTGTCCGTCTGGAATCCCGAACTCAATCGTCGGCTTCATCGGAGAAATGGGCGGGCTAGGTCGTCGGCTTCGTGCCGAAGATGATCTACGTCGAGGCATCACAAGTTCAAGCTCCAACTTCACCAAGTTATGAAACTTGTGAAGAAAACACCCTATACTACTTGGCAAGAGGTAGAGGGTGAAGAAATAGGAGGTGAGTTCACTTTAGAATTGGATTTCTCACACTTTTGCTCAAGTTGCCATTGATGGACTTAAGCTTTTTCTTGAAGAAGAAGATGATGAAGAAAATAGAATATGATAAGTGTTGCTTAAAAATGGAAAAGAAAATGAATACTTATCATATACTAACTATGGTAGAGTGTAAAGAATAGACCATGGTTACTTGGAAGGGTTAGGGTTAAGCATGAAGACAAGAATGGTTACAAAGTCAAAGCTTCATGAAGCTTCAACTAGAAACAAAGAAAGCCACCATTCTCTTCAAAATCTTTTCCAAATAAATCAATAAAGAAATAAAAGAAAAAGCAAAACCCTAATCATCATCTTAACCATGGTTTAATTCTATACACTTAACCAAAGAAGCATGTATCATCAAACATGATACAATCAAGTGTATAAAAGTATATCACATATACAACTTGCACATTCAAGTGAGAAAATCCATATAAAGTGAACCAATACTAGTTAATGCAAACTAATATATCAAATATATAATTATACATTAAATCATTAAATCAACACTTTATTCAATGATCCGGTCATGTCGCACATAACCGACTAGTATCCAATGTATCGGCTTATCGAATCAATCCTTGATTCGATATCTAGGTTATATCGCATATAACCAGTCGATACATTCATCGCGAGAATGAAATACGGTATCACATACATGCATCATTCTTGGTCCCGCACATATCTCATATGTGCCCCCTATTTCGTTTCGCTTGAGCCAGGAAACCTCTGTGTAGGACTATAAAGACTCGTCAATACGCCGGCAGCAGATGATGATCATATCAAGCACCCACAAGCCGCAAGCGGTCTGCTAAACGTAACGGCCACCCGGGTATTGAGCGATCAGAAGATCGACGAGCAAGCCCGCTCACACTCCTGTGAATCCAACCAGTAACACTTACCGTACAGTCCGGTCTGTTCGTCTGATATGTCGCATATCAAGTCTAGGGGTGGTAAACGTCAGACCCCAATAACCGATAAGTCATGCCGATGTGAGGCTCATAACGGGTCGAGAAACTACTGGTAACACTTAACAGCAAATCTCTGATCAGCCCTGGCCAGGGACTTCCCTGTTACGGCCAATCGAGCACAGCGCAACATCAACCCCCAATACCGGGAGAGACGAAACCCCTCCCATCGCTCATTGCCTCCATGTTACTCGGGACTGTACCTAAAGACCACCGTTTTACACACCCTTATGGACGTGGTAAGGTGGAGATCAAAGCACAGTGGGAATCACACAAGACTCTATGACGATCTCGGGTCTACAGACTAACCTGCACAAGTGTCACCTGAGAACTGCCATCTGACATGAGGTATAATACCATCTGGGAGTTCTCGGCGAGTCCGTCCAGTGTACCCAGTCTCCACTGAGCACCCGTATACCATCTCTGATGTCAAACACCAATGGATATGGGATCATCCATCGCCCATCTCATGGGTCGAGAAGCGTATACGCTAGTCTATACTGGTATATCGATGCCCCGTCTCGATACACCTACGACTAGGGACCTTGAAGGATGTACCTATGGACTACCATGTCCCCACTAGTATGATCTGCATCATAGTCCAGGTAGTCAAGTACACATCCTAAGGGCTTTACCAACATGTAACTATAAGACAGTATAAAGAGACTAGTATACATGTTAAGATAAAGAGCAACCAGATAGCATACTATCATATCGAGCAAGAAAGTCATCTCTATATATGTCCAAGCATCCAATATAATATACATCATCTGTACAATACTGGCCTCTAGGGCATACATACAACTAACAATCTCCCACTTGCACTAGGGCCAGCTGCTGTAGTATCGCATACCGAGCATCCCGAAGAGTCTCTCAAACTGTATCTGGGGAATGGCCTTCGTGAGTGGATCCGCCGTGTTGTTCTTCGTGTCAACCCTCCTGACCTCGATCTCCCGGCGATCAACTATCTTCCGGATCAGGTGATACCACCTCAGAATATGCCTGGATCGCTGATGGGACCTAGGTTCCTTGGCCAAAGCCACCGCTCCATTGTTATCGCAATACAAAGGTATTGGATGCTCAATGGATGGAACCACTCCAAGTTCAGTAATGAACTTCTTGATCCAGACAGCCTCTTTAGCAGCATCGTTGGCAGGGATGTATTCAGCCTCCATCGTCGAGTCTGCCATGATTTCCTGCTTGGAACTCTTCCAGCTAACCGCCCCTCCGTAAAGGGTAAAGACAAATCCCGACTGCGACTTAGAGTCGTCCTTATCACTCTGGAAGCTCGAATCGGTAAAGGACTCCACTTGGAGTTCTCCGTTACCATACACCAAGAGCATCTCTTTAGTCCTTCGTAAGTACTTGAGAATGCTCTTCACAGCTATCCAGTGACTCTCTCCAGGATCAGCTTGATACCTGCTCACTACACTTAGTGAGTATGCTACATCGGGTCTGGTACATAGCATCGCATACATGATAGAGCCTACAGCCGAAGCATAGGGTATCCCTTGCATGCGAGTTCTTTCTAAATCAGTCTTGGGAGACATCTCTTTGGAGAGAGTGACTCCAGAGATCGTGGGCAAGTTCCCATGCTTGGATTCTTCCATACTAAACCTCTTTAGTATGGTGTCAATGTACCTGGATTAGGACAAACCCAATATCCGTTTGGATCTATCTCTATAGATCCTAATCCCTAATATGCAGGAGGCATCACCAAGATCTTTCATTGAGAATCTTTGTGATAAGAAGAGCTTGACCGATTGCAGCATAGGAATATCATTTCCTATCAAGAGTAT
Source organism: Agapanthus africanus (assembly GCA_030015575.1). Lineage (NCBI taxonomy): Eukaryota > Viridiplantae > Streptophyta > Magnoliopsida > Asparagales > Amaryllidaceae > Agapanthus > Agapanthus africanus. The sequence continues at coordinate 210,391,888 of JASDDO010000026.1, read as the reverse complement.
GTCGTCCACGTACAATACGAGGAAGACAACCTTACTCTCTGCCACCTTCTTGTAGATACAATGTTCATCTGGATTTTTGACGAAATCAAACTCTTTGATAACGACGTCAAAGCAGATGTTCCAACTCCGCGATGCTTGCTTTAATCCATAAATGGATTTAAGCAGCTTGCACACCTTCCCGCTGCTCCCACTGTCTACGAAGCCCTCTGGCTGAGTCATGTACACGCACTCTTCTAAATCACCATTTAGAAAGGCGGTCTTAACATCCATTTGCCAGATTTCGTAATCATGATATGCAGCGATGGCAAGCATGATTCGGATGGATTTATGCATAGCCACTGGAGAAAAGGTTTCGTCATAGTCCACACCTGGTCTTTGACGAAAACCCTTTGCAACAAGTCTAGCTTTGAAAGTCTCCACTTTCCCATCTACACCAAGTTTTTTCTTGAAGATCCACTTGCTCCCAATGGGTTTTACCCCTTCAGGAGCATCTTCCGAAGTCCATACTTTGTTGGTGTACATGGATTCCATCTCGGATCGCATAGCATCCAGCCATTTCACTGAGTCCTCACTCGTGATGGCCTGCTCGAAGCTAGTTGGGTCATCATCCTCCATGATGCAATCCTCACTGCCACCATCAATGAGAAAACCGTAGTATCTCTCAGGTGGATGAGAAACCCTACTAGATCGGCGGAGAGGCTGGGGTACGTCGGACACCACTGAATCCTCTGGTTTTACTAAATCATTAGTTGCAGTTTGTGGTGCTGGAACTTCTTCTAGCTCTACCTCATTGCCATTAATTTCTTTTGCAAGAAATTTCCTTTCCAAAAAGGTGGCATGTTGAGCAACAAACACTCTTTGTTCCTTAGCTTGGTAGAAAAAATATCCTTGAGAATTCTTTGGATATCCCACAAACTTGCAAAGGACTGATCGTGCCTTGAGTTTGTCCGGATTTTGCTTTTTGACATAGGCCGGACAACCCCATATCTTAATTCGTTTAAAATATGGTCTCTTCCCACTCCATATCTCATATGGTGTGGTAGGTACAGATTTAGACGGAACCAGATTCAATAGGTATATGGCTGTCTCAAGCGCATACCCCGAAAAGGAAATAGGTAACTCAGCATTGCTCATCATTGAACGCACCATATCTAATAGGGTGCGATTCTTTCGTTCCGATACACCGTTGTGCTGTGGTGTATAAGGAGGAGTAAGCTGAGAGAGAATCCCATTCTCTTTTAGATAATCCAGGAATTCAATGCTTAAGTATTCACCTCCTCGATCAGATCGAAGAATCTTAATACTTTTGCCCGTTTGGTTCTCTACCTCGTGCTTATATTCTTTGAATTTCTCAAAAGCTTCAGACTTGTGTTTCAACAGGAACACATGCCCGTATCTAGAGAGATCATCAGTGAATGTAATGAAGTAGGAAGAACCATTTCTGGCGTGTGTAGACATAGGACCGCATACATCACTATGCACCAGTCCCAAGAGTTCTGTAACTCTTTCTCCGTGTCCCGTAAACGGAGTTTTGGTCATTTTTCCTTTGAAACATGAATGGCAAGTGTCATATGATGATAATTCGAATGAATTCAAATATCCATTCTTATGCAACTTAGCTAGTCGTATCTCATTGATATGGCCAAGTCTATAGTGCCACAAGAAGGATTTGTTCATTTCTGAGATTTTCCTCTTGTGTGTGTTTTGTATATTGAGGACTGTATTTTGATTGAGAATGAATATGCCATTATGTAGCGAGCCTGATGCAATCAACTTTTGATCTAGGAATATGTTCATAACATTATCCTTTACTACAAAATTATATCATTCTTTACTTAATAAAGAAACTGATATAATGTTGCACATCATGTTCGGTATATAATAGCACTCATTCAGGACTAGTGTATCACCATTTAGTAATACCAGGTGATATATGCCAACTGCTTTGGCTGCAACATTTGCCCCATTCCCTACTTGAACGGAATGATCACCTTTTTCCAGTTCTCTACCTTTCCGTAGTCCATGTAACTGCTTACATATGTGGGATCCTGATCCGGTATCTAATACCCAGGACGTAGGGTGAACTGAGAAGCAGTTCTCAATAACAAACACACCCGAAGAAGGTGCATCATAATGCACGTTCACCGTTTGGGCAGCGTGAGAATCTAGATATTCTCCTGTTTCCTGTTCAGTCTTATAACATTTATAAGATAGAACGGGTCCAACGTTCCCCTGCACAGTATAACATGCGGGTTCGGTCAATACATCCATATTATTATCTTTATTAGGGCATGAAATGGTCGCTACCTGGAGAGAGAGAGAAGAAAACACTTTAGCGTATGCTCGTGCAAGATCAGATTGGTTATTATCTTATCTAATCAGGATGGCTCCCACTGTTTTTTTTATCAAATCTTCCTTCAAACCCTAAAAGGAAAGACTAGCTAGGATTAATTACACACTACAAGTTCGCCAATCTTTCAGCCAGGCCAGTGTCGGTACTTTGAGGGAGGTCCCCCATGCTTTTGTACAAACCTAATTAATGTAAACCTCGTTTTCCCAGAGGCGTAACCTCGTTAACACCTTTCTAGACACCTACTTGATCGGCTAATTGTAATGTGTAAAACTCTCCCAGGAGTAACTCTTACTCGCAGTGGGTATCGCGATCCAACTATCTTATAGAAGGTATGCAATCTCATTGCAAATTTCAACTCTTGAAATTCCCGATAATGCTTTTGCCCATAGCGATCTATGACCTTGACTAAGTCAACAAACCATAAATCGCAAGTCAAGTTCAACCCGTACATTTCCCGATTGAATTAAACCCACCCGTACGACCCTTGACCGAGTCAACAAGGCCGTGCGAATGCTCTAATCCAATCACATCTCATGTAGTAACAGATAAACATAATTTAGCTACCATACACTATGCCTTGACTAAGTCAACAAACATAGCACGAATACTAAATAATATCTATCTGAAATAACGGAGGGCTACGCGGGTTCTTCTGAAAACCTATTGCGTAATGAACTTGATATCGTTGTAGGATCGAATGAATTTTGAAATGTTAGTTATATGTATGCCCTAGAGGCCATTACTGTACATTGGATGTATATTGTATTGGATGCTGGGACATAAATAGGGAGGACTTTCTTGCTCGACATGATAGTATGCTATCTGGTTGCTCTTTACCTTAACGTGTATACCGATTGTCTCTCTGTTACATGTTGGTAAAGCCCTTAGGATGTGTACTTGACTACCTGGACTATGATGCGGATCATACTAGTGGGGACATGGTAGTCTATAAGTACATCCTTCAAAGTCCCTAGTCGTGGGTGTATCGAGACAGGGCATCGATATACCAGAGTAGACTAGCGTATACCTTCTCGACCCACACAGATGGGCGATGGATGATCCCATATCCATTGGTGTTTGACATCAGGGATGATATACGGGTGCTCAGTAGAGACTGGGTACACTGGACGGACTCGCCGAGAACTCCCAGATGGTATTATACCTCACGTCAGATGGCAGTTCTTTGGTGACACTGTTACAGAGTAGTCTGTTGACCCGAGATCATCATAGAGTCTTGTGTGGTTCCCACTGTGCTTTGATTTCCATCTTACCACGTCCAAGAGGGCGTGCAAAACTGTCACGACCCGAAAGTACGGAACATGACCGGCACTTAGACTATGAACGTCTCAAGGCGTACGTATGCTAAGTAAGCCGAAACCCAGAAATCCAAACCAAGAGAAGTAGTAGAGAATAGGAAGAACCATATCAAATCAACCTGCATGCAACATAATATACAATGCCTAAAGGCGAGGATCACAACAGAAATGGAACTCAACCAGCAAGAAACTCAAGAAATATAACATGCTACTCTATGGTCGAAAGAATAACATTACTGGTCTCTATCTCAAAAAATACAAGTTTGGTTGATGGAACTTCTAGATACAACTGAAATATAATATACAAGGTATAATGATGGGTAAGATACAATAAACCCACCTACTAGCAAGTCACCCGAAAAGAAACCGTGCCCGCAAAGCCGTAATGAAATCCGTACGGCAACACCTGCAAGAAACTGGGGCACAACGGGGGTGAGTTGCCAACTCGTGAGTAGAAAAAGATCAACGAACAGAAAATCGCATGAATAACGCAACCTAGGTCAATGATAATAATATATCCTCAAATATATGAATAACATGCAGCCTATAACAATGGCTAGGGTAATATCTAACCCGAGTGTGATCTCATATGCCCGTGTCAGTGCCTCAGGTAGCAATATATCATATGAATGAGGTATGAATGCATGAAAACAGAATACATGTAAATGAAGAAACTGTTTTCATAAATTAGTGAGATTTCCTTTGTATTTTTAAAATGAGGTATCATAAATGAAATCAGCATCAACAGTGTCTAGCATCGACACAAAACATAAATCTCAATGTCTCAAAACCTCAGGCTCCGGTCATCCGGACTGGCCTGTATCATCAAATCTCAGTACCTCAATATCTCGAAATCTCAATATCTCAATCTCAATATCTAGGGCGCCGTCAGTCCAGACCGGCCCCTACCATCCATCTCAAGACCACGACGGTATCCTCCGGATATCCGACGCGTCGGGTAAAATGACCGGTAGGTAGTCTCCCCCTGCCAGGCTCATCGTCATCACCACGAGCTTCTTGCCCTGGGGTACCTTACCGGGTCCACCATGTACCCGAAACGGTTCATCCAACTCCTCGAATCGGGTCTCCAAATCCATCAGCAAACTCATGGTGGACGACTCATACATCATGGGAAAAATCGCGCTTTTTATTTAAAAAGAGAAAGAAGAAGTTTGTATATGTTTTGCGGTTTTCCCCTAATCCAGAAAATCTCATGGAAATCCAAATCCAAAACCTCAATAGCACGTAAAAAGTGAATATATGCAAGAGAATCCATGAACGCGGCATAACAATGAATAACAGTATGCATGAGGTAGCAGGTAATAACTACAATGTCTAAACTAACATATAAGGCAAGTACACTAATATCACGTCTAAACTATTAGCTAACAGGCTATGTCAAGCAATAATATTTTCTTAGGTGTACGTGACATGGCAATTACCGATGAAGATGTGTGTGAGCCGGCAAGTAAGTGTACGTCGTACATACGCATCATCGGTAATGGTGCTGGTGTCCTAACCACAAGATATCAACAGTAGAATATGAAGCATAATATAAGCGTGTGATGCGGAGCAAACAACAATAATGAGCGGGAGCTGAATACTAGACGCAACGATAACTAATCTGTTTTAACCTAATATAAATCCTACAATGGTGCCTTTTGAAATAACACGAATCGTGGGGTTTTGAAAATAGGGGCTACGGTGTTTTAAAGAAAAGATACGTTTTTTTGAAATATCCATAGGATCCCTTAGGCTGTCTTTAAAAATACGCACGATTCGTAAGCTTTGAAATAGGTAGGAACCGAATCTAATCTAACAACTAACTAAACTAAAGGGCTACGCTACAAGCTAGACTACAGGTAAGGAAACCGCCTAACATCTGAGTCGATACATATACATACCTGTATATATATTAGTCGGTGATCCTGCCTCAATAATATCATATCCGATACCATATCTATAATCAGATATCCCAAGTCAAGAGTGCGGATCAATCATCAAGATATAGCTCGTACGTAAATCAGTCGTACGACATCCCCACATCTGGGTACGGGTCAATATCATATTCCTCACACTATTCCTCTGGTATCCTCTTTATCCAAGATCATAGTCTAGGGTACTGACCTATGTCTAGTAAATACTAATATCCTCAATATACTCATGATCTGACTACTGATCGACAATCTCGTACAAACCGATATCGTCAGCACATATCATCATCAAGGGGTATACATTGCCCGATACGGCCTAATATCAATATCCTAGCATATTATGCCTCATATCACGATCACATGTCGACCATTTATTTATAACACTATTCACCCGTATCGCCGCCGCAAGATCCGCTAAACGCCAGGACGTACCTTAAGTACGAATCCTGCCATATCACCGAGATCACAACCACAAACAAATCTCATCGACTCAGCTCAATCCCAAGTATCCTCCTCAAATCCGTATGTGAACACATAGTCCCATACCCATGTGAACACATAACTATAAAGAATCCCATGAGCACCTATAAATAGGAATGTATGCAAGTATGTATGTGTGCATGTGTAGTGCAACACTACCCTAGGGTTCGCGACACTAAAATAATCCAACACACCAATATCCATCCTAAACATCGTTATTAATCCCAATAACATATAATAATTGTTGGTGTGTATACGCATCCGTATACACCACCACGGACCGCGGGGGTGCTATACGCCATCCGCCCGACTTCTCCCCGTAGATATAAATCTACTCACCTGGTCCTCGCTCTCCGGTGCCGACGTCGCCACGCGCTTGCTTGTCGTCTCGAAGTCCACATGGGGTACCTACACATCATAACGCACCATATCGCATTAAAATCCGACTCATGACCAAAACTACACACGAATCCCACATAGGTCAAAACCTATTGTTTGCTTTCACAAATCAACTCAAAAACCCTCGACATCGGCGTACAAATGTCGATTGATCAAGAAAAACACTAAACATACCAATCATGGTTTTACAAATCACTAATTATTATATGACATAGGCTAAAATTTACAAAAACCCCAAACCCACTTTAAAAGCTATTTTTCCGAAAACCTAGCTAGCAAAATTTTACCGTTTGTACAAAACTAGATGTTTTAACAATTCTAATGGCAATAATACTTATTAAACATCTTAAATAAGTCATAAAAACAATTTCCACAATTTAATCTCACTAAATTTCGTTAACCCCAAAATTCTAGTTTACAATATACAAAATTTTAATAATTTTATAGCAAAAATGCACAAACAACAATTTAGCTTGGATTTTCATGAACTAAAGTATTAAACTACAACTTAAAATGTTAATAATGTTATGAATAACCTAATTAGATTTTTCTCTTAATTATTTTCATAGTTTTAAAAAAACCTAGTTTGCTAAAAGGATCATAATTTGGGCAAATTAATTGTAACAATTAACCCATTAGCTACTAGATCGGGTTTTGCATGTCTTAAAAGGTTCAACTACACATTACAACCTTCAACAAGTGATTAAAACCCTAATTCTAAACTCAAACCCTATCTTTCAATTTCAAACTTGAAATTGAAACCATAAAATTATCTAAACAAGTTAGCTTAAGGCATTAAACCAACAATTTACATATTGGGCTAAGATTTATACCTCACATTTGTAGATCTAGCTTGCAAATCTAGCCTCACAAAATGGCCTCCATGCTCTAAGATCCAAGATAGATAGGTCAAGGAAGATGGGTTAAGCTTTAATTTGGAGTTTGTGAGGCTTGATTTTGATTTTTGATTGATTTTTTATGGATTTTTGATGTGGGAATGAATTGGGAAAATTTGGGACAGCAACAAGGGAATTTTCGGCTGCAAAAATTTGAGGGGGGAGAGAGAGTATGGTGTGAGTGGGTGAGTGTGAAAGCCATCTCAAATGTTATACCTTTTAACTTATTACATTAATTTATTAATTTTCCTATTCTATTAATTTTAGAAGTGAAAGTGAGATGAGAAATTTGTGGAGAAAGAGGGGGGGCTGTCACCTAGGTCGGCTACAAGTGAGGGAGAGAGAAGGTGAGGTATATGTGTGTTTGTATAAGTCAAAGTTCCCCATTCTTTAATTAAAGCACCATGCCTTCTTATTCTATTCATTCTCTTTTCTTTCTTTTTTTTTTTTAAGGAGAGGGCTGCTGGAATGTGGTGGTGGGGCCGGCCATGTGAGTGGGTGAGGATGAGAGGGTGTGTGTGTGGAGCAATGAACACCAAACACCAATACAATATGCACCAAAACCCTTTTATTTTCACAAAATAAGCCTTTTTTCTTTAATATTTTCTAAACCGTTTTGGCAAACGATTTCATTTCAAAAACCACATGATAAAATTTTATTTAATGTTTTATGATGCACAAAATTTGTTTCAACTCATTCCAATTTGTAATTTTCCCTAATTAAATATATTAGAGACGGCTTAAAATAATATTAATATAATATTTTTTTCAGAAAATTTGAAATTTCACCAGTGGCTCAATAAACACCAAATACTAGTAATTACATAGCTAGAATATGTATATTTAATTTTATAATAAGGATATTTGCATTTTGACTTTTTACAGAAAACCCCTTTATTTTACCGTTTTTTCGAAATTTCACCGAAACGATTTTCAAAACGTTACAATCTTCCCCCCTTAAAGAAATTCGATCCCCGAATTTAAATTAAAACTCCCCCCAAATACTAAAATATTTCAGCCAAAACCATCAAATCGCCGGGTCTCCGAAATCAGAATTACAAAAAAAAATCGAAGCGCAACGCATGCGCATGAAAAATGAGCATATAACTCAAATCAGAACTCCGTCAAGCATCCCGCAATCATCGGAGTCATGGGGAAGACATAAATACAAAATCAAAAGCAAAACCAATATGATATAACTCGAAACTATACATGTAAAATATATTCAGGTACTGTCCTCTGACTAGTCCTGCTCAGTACGAAAACACATAGCAATATCATAAAAACGTACGGCTCTATAAGAAAAATCAATCCCAAAATACGCGTATGAATACTACGTGCGCCTTGTGCTCACGGAAATCAAAATCCAAATATGTGACATACATATGCACAGAAATAACATCTAAGTGCATCAGGTGTGCACGAACCATCTGTCATAGGCAACATGTGTGCCTGACAGCAAAATCAGGTACATCTGACATGCACGAAAATCTCGATTTAGTGCATCTGGTGTGCACCAAAATCACACTTCAAAACATGCGCGAAAATCCAAATCAGGTGCATCTATCGTGCACGAAATCATGAAATCCAATATCAAGTGCCGAATATGCGCAAAATCAAATCAGGTGCACAAGGTGCACAAAACAAATATCGAACATCCCCATCGAAATCAAAGTCCAGGGCATCTAAATGCACAGCATACGTAACACTGCACTGCAAGCATATATGAACTATAGCGCGTGCAAAAACCAAATGCGTATATACGCACAAAATCAACTCAAATGTCTAAAACCGTAAAATCACAAACAGGTGAAACCAAGCACGAAAACGATATCAAATGCAACACTGTGCAAAGATCGTAAATCCTCAATCATCAAAATCAAATCATGCGAATAAATCACCCAAAACATCGAAATCAATAATGGCGGAATAGTACCGCTCAAGTGCATCCTCTAAGAATCTCGGGCCTACTGTCGCGGTCACTAGTGGGACGTCTCGTCAATGATCATGAACTCTGGCCTGCTGGTGTGCGTAACACGACCACTCCTGGGTCCAAGTCTTCTCGTAATTTGTCCCAGAAAGGTCCTGTCGAGGTCTCTCCCAAATTTCGCCTCTGCTGAACTGTCCGAAAGTCATCGTCTCTTACTAGATCTGTTCTCGTTCCGGAAGGGCTGCATACTCATCGCGACTCCTTTTGGAAGGTATACCCAAGTACAATGCCTCGGCATACGTATCGCATCCCTGATGTCGGCGGAAGGGAACGTCATCATATCCAGATCTCGTACGAACCTCTTACTCCATTTTTCTAATGTCGACTGCTCTGGACTCGTCTCGTCGTGGCTGCATGGACTGAGCTCCAATGACTATCCTCGTATCTGGAGTCTCCCAAGAAATGCATCTCACCACCTAGCATCCGAATTAAGTCGAGCCATCCGATCGAGTCGTCAAAACTTCATAATCCCCCAAGAGCTCAACCTCTTGGGCACAGTTTAATAGTATCGAGTACATACCACAGCATCGGTGGTCCAACCGTAGAAGGGCAAACACAAGCCTCACTAATGGCGCCGCGGAACTGCCGCAAACCCTAAGGTTCAAAGGCTTTCACACGGTCATTAAGTCGAGTTAGGGTTTCATTCTTCTAGAGGAACCATAGAATTGCCTGCATGTCTTTCCGACTACTTTAAACTTGGAATAATAGGTTTCTGACATTCGATCGTCTCTGTCGACTCTCAACGTCTCCACGTGAAGTCGTCTCTAGCTGGAATCAATCTATCTGATGACCTCGCATCGGAGTAGGCAACGATCCATATGTCCTAGTCATTCATCCTCGATGACTAGCGACCTTCTATCACCTGTTAGTACAACTCATTCTGCACTAACATCCAGCATCTAGGGCAATATCTCATCGTTCGCAGCATTAACTGGCTCGCTCGTCTGCACGCTGAACAGTACCTCGATCATCATGAATAAGCAACACACCAACGGTCATCAAAATCTGGCTGGCCTCTATCATTGGCTCAATCCTCTAGTGTCGATCAGTACATTCGAGTAACCTCATAAAAGCGATCCGCCAAACGCTCGTGGCGCGGAAACACAGTAAAAAGACACATCTCTGCAATCGTGTGTTGCCGGAATTTCGCCCTGGTCAGTCCTCGTTCGTGACGAGCTCGTGCTGACCGCAACTCTAGCTGTAGCTCTCCCTGCCCGTAATCGTGGCAGCAAAACCAAACTAGTACCGATGAGGCTAGATCAGGAAGGAATATAATACTGAACAAGGAAATGTATATCCTAAGGCTTCTTAAGTGGAGTTGCGTATCGTAAATATGCCGCGGAACATACCAACGGTACGTCACTCTACTTTAGTCACCTATTCCATCAACCAAGGGTCATCCTATGCTCTGAAGGTAAAACCTAACGCTCTGATACCAACTTTGTCACGACCCGAAAGTACGGAACATGACCGGCACTTAGACTATGAACGTCTCAAGGCGTACGTATGCTAAGTAAGCCGAAACCCAGAAATCCAAACCAAGAGAAGTAGTAGAGAATAGGAAGAACCATATCAAATCAACCTGCATGCAACATAATATACAACGCCCAAAGGCGAGGATCACAACAGAAATGGAACTCAACCAGCAAGAAACTCAAGAAATATAACATGCTACTCTATGGTCGAAAGAATAACATTACTGGTCTCTATCTCAAAAAATACAAGTTTGGTTGATGGAACTTCTAGATACAACTGAAATATAATATACAAGGTATAATGATGGGTAAGATACAATAAACCCACCTACTAGCAAGTCACCCGAAAAGAAACCGTGCCCGCAAAGCCGTAATGAAATCCGTACGGCAACACCTGCAAGAAACTGGGGCACAACGGGGGTGAGTTGCCAACTCGTGAGTAGAAAAAGATCAACGAACAGAAAATCGCATGAATAACGCAACCTAGGTCAATGATCATAATATATCCTCAAATATATGAATAACATGCAGCCTATAACAATGGCTAGGGTAATATCTAACCCGAGTGTGATCTCATGTGCCCGTGTCAGTGCCTCAGGTAGCAATATATCATATGAATGAGGTATGAATGCATGAAAACAGAATACATGTAAATGAAGAAACTGTTTTCATAAATTAGTGAGATTTCCTTTGTATTTTTAAAATAAGGTATCATAAATGAAATCAGCATCAACAGTGTCTAGCATCGACACAAAACATAAATCTCAATGTCTCAAAACCTCAGGCTCCGGCCATCCGGACTGGCCTGTATCATCAAATCTCAGTACCTCAATATCTCGAAATCTCAATATCTCAATCTCAATATCTAGTGCGCCGTCAGTCCAGACCGGCCCCTACTATCCATCTCAAGACCACGACGGTATCCTCCGGATATCCGACGCGTCGGGTAAAATCACCGGTAGGTAGTCTCCCCCTGCCAGGCTCATCGTCATCACCACGAGCTTCTTGCCCCGGGATACCTTACCGGGTCCACCATGTACCCGAAACGGTTCATCCAACTCCTCGAATCGGGTCTCCAAATCCATCAGCAAACTCATGGTGGACGACTCATACATCATGGGAAAAACCGCGCTTTTTATTTAAAAAGAGAAAGAAGAAGTTTGTATATGTTTTGCGGTTTTCCCCAAATCCAGAAAATCTCATGGAAATCCAAATCCAAAACCTCAATAGCACGTAAAAAGTGAATATATGCATGAGAATCCATGAATGCGGCATAACAATGAATAACAGTATGCATGAGGTAGCAGGTAATAACTACAATGTCTAAACTAACATATAAGGCAAGTACACTAATATCACGTCTAAACTATTAGCTAACAGGCTATGTCAAGCAATAATATTTTCTAAGGTGTACGTGACATGGCAATTACCGATGAAGATGTGTGTGAGCCGGCAAGTAAGTGTACGTGGTACATACGCATCATCGGTAATGGTGCTGGTGTCCTAACCACAAGATATCAACAGTAGAATATGAAGCATAATATAAGCGTGTGATGCGGAGCAAACAACAATAATGAGCGGGAGCTGAATACTAGACGCAACGATAACTAATCTGTTTTAACCTAATATAAGTCCTACAATGGTGCCTTTTGAAATAACACGAATCGTGGGGTTTTGAAAATAGGGGCTACGGTGTTTTTAAGAAAAGATACATTTTTTTGAAATATCCATAGGATCCCTTAGGCTGTCTTTAAAAATACGCACGATTCGTAAGCTTTGAAATAGGTAGGAACCGAATCTAATCTAACAACTAACTAAACTAAAGGGCTACGCTACAAGCTAGACTACAGGTAAGGAAACCGCCTAACATCTGAGTCGATACATATACATACCTGTATATATATTAGTCGGTGATCCTGCCTCAATAATATCATATCCGATACCATATCTATAATCAGACATCTCAAGTCAAGAGTGCGGATCAATCATCAAGATATAGGTCGTACGTAAATCCGTCGTACGACATCCCCAAATCTGGGTACGGGTCAATATCATATTCCTCACACTATTCCTCTGGTATCCTCTTTATCCAAGATCATAGTCTAGGGTACTGACCTATATCTAGTACAATACTAATATCCTCAATATACTCATGATCTGACTACTGATCGACAATCTCGTACAAACCGATATCGTCAGAACATATCATCATCAAGGGGTATACATTGCCCGATACGGCCTAATATCAATATCCTAGCATATTATGCCTCATATCACGATCACATGTCGACCATTTATTTATAACACTATTCACCCGTATCGCCGCCGCAAGATCCGCTAAACGCCAGGACGTACCTTAAGTACGAATCCTGCCATATCACCGAGATCACAACCACAAACAAATCTCATCGACTCAGCTCAATCCCAAGTATCCTCCTCAGATCCGTATGTGAACACATAGTCCCATACCCATGTGAACACATAACTATAAAGAATCCCATGAGCACCTATAAATAGGAATGTATGCAAGTATGTATGTGTGCATGTGTAGTGCAACACTACCCTAGGGTTCGCGACACTAAAATAATCCAACACACCAATATCCATCCTAAACATCGTTATTAATCCCAATAACATATAATAATTGTTGGTGTGTATACGCATCCGTATACACCACCACGGACCGCGGGGGTGCTATACGCCATCCGCCCGACTTCTCCCCGTAGATATAAATCTACTCACCTGGTCCTCGCTCTCCGGTGCCGACGTCGCCACGCGCTTGCTTGTCGTCTCGAAGTCCACATGGGGTACCTACACATCATAACGCACCATATCGCATTAAAATCCGACTCATGACCAAAACTACACACGAATCCCACATAGGTCAAAACCTATTGTTTGCTTTCACAAATCAACTCAAAAACCCTCGACATCGGCGTACAAATGTCGATTGATCAAGAAAAACACTAAACATACCAATCATGGTTTTACAAATCACTAATTATTATATGACATAGGCTAAAATTTACAAAAACCCCAAACCCACTTTAAAAGCTATTTTTCCGAAAACCTAGCTAGCAAAATTTTACCGTTTGTACAAAACTTGATGTTTTAACAATTCTAATGGCAATAATACTTATTAAACATCTTAAATAAGTCATAAAAACAATTTCCACAATTTAATCTCACTAAATTTCGTTAACCCCAAAATTCTAGTTTACAATATACAAAATTTTAATAATTTTATAGCAAAAATGCACAAACAACAATTTAGCTTGGATTTTCATGAACTAAAGTATTAAACTACAACTTAAAATGTTAATAATGTTATGAATAACCTAATTAGATTTTTCTCTTAATTATTTTCATAGTTTTAAAAAAACATAGTTTGCTAAAAGGATCATAATTTGGGCAAATTAATTGTAACAATTAACCCATTAGCTACTAGATCGGGTTTTGCATGTCTTAAAAGGTTCAACTACACATTACAACCTTCAACAAGTGATTAAAACCCTAATTCTAAACTCAAACCCTATCTTTCAATTTCAAACTTGAAATTGAAACCATAAAATTATCTAAACAAGTTAGCTTAAGGCATTAAACCAACAATTTACATATTGGGCTAAGATTTATACCTCACATTTGTAGATCTAGCTTGCAAATCTAGCCTCACAAAATGGCCTCCATGCTCTAAGATCCAAGATAGATAGGTCAAGGAAGATGGGTTAAGCTTTAATTTGGAGTTTGTGAGGCTTGATTTTGATTTTTGATTGATTTTTTATGGATTTTTGATGTGGGGATGAATTGGGAAAATTTGGGACAGCAACAAGGGAATTTTCGGCTGCAAAAATTTGAGGGGGGAGAGAGAGTATGGTGTGAGTGGGTGAGTGTGAAAGCCATCTCAAATGTTATACCTTTTAACTTATTACATTAATTTATTAATTTTCCTATTCTATTAATTTTAGAAGTGAAAGTGAGATGAGAAATTTGTGGAGAAAGAGGGGGGGCTGTCACCTAGGTCGGCTACAAGTGAGGGAGAGAGAAGGTGAGGTATATGTGTGTTTGTATAAGTCAAAGTTCCCCATTCTTTAATTAAAGCACCATGCCTTCTTATTCTATTCATTCTCTTTTCTTTCTTTTTTTTTTTTTAAGGAGAGGGCTGCTGGAATGTGGTGGTGGGGCCGGCCATGTGAGTGGGTGAGGATGAGAGGGTGTGTGTGTGGAGCAATGAACACCAAACACCAATACAATATGCACCAAAACCCTTTTATTTTCACAAAATAAGCCTTTTTTCTTTAATATTTTCTAAACCGTTTTGGCAAACGATTTCATTTCAAAAACCACATGATAAAATTTTATTTAATGTTTTATGATGCACAAAATTTGTTTCAACTCATTCCAATTTGTAATTTTCCCTAATTAAATATATTAGAGACGGCTTAAAATAATATTAAAATAATATTTTTTTCAGAAAATTTGAAATTTCACCAGTGGCTCAATAAACAACAAATACTAGTAATTACATAGCTAGAATATGTATATTTAATTTTATAATAAGGATATTTGCATTTTGACTTTTTACAGAAAACCCCTTTATTTTACCGTTTTTTCGAAATTTCACCGAAACGATTTTCAAAACGTTACAATCTTCCCCCCTTAAAGAAATTCGGTCCCCGAATTTAAATTAAAACTCCCCCCAAATACTAAAATATTTCAGCCAAAACCATCAAATCGCCGGGTCTCCGAAATCAGAATTACATAAAATAAATCGAAGCGCAACGCATGCGCATGAAAAATGAGCATATAACTCAAATCAGAACTCCGTCAAGCATCCCACAATCATCGGAGTCATGGGGAAGACATAAATACAAAATCAAAAGCAAAACCAATATGATATAACTCGAAACTATACATGTAAAATATATTCAGGTACTGTCCTCTGACTAGTCCTGCTCAGTAAGAAAACACATAGCAATATCATAAAAACGTACGGCTCTATAAGAAAAATCAATTCCAAAATACGCGTATGAATACTACGTGCGCCTTGTGCTCACGGAAATCAAAATCCAAATATGTGACATACATATGCACAGAAACAACATCTAAGTGCATCGGGTGTGCACGAACCATCTGTCATAGGCAACATGTGTGCCTGACAGCAAAATCAGGTGCATCTGACATGCACGAAAATCTCGATTTAGTGCATCTGGTGTGCACCAAAATCACACTTCAAAACATGCGCGAAAATCCAAATCAGGTGCATCTATCGTGCACGAAATCATGAAATCCAATATCAAGTGCCGAATATGCGCAAAATCAAATCAGGTGCACAAGGTGCACAAAACAAATATCGAACATCCCCATCGAAATCAAAGTCCACGGCATCTAAATGCACAGCATACGTAACACTGCACTGCAAGCATATATGAACTATAGCGCATGCAAAAACCAAATGCGTATATACGCACAAAATCAACTCAAATGTCTAAAACCGTAAAATCACAAACAGGTGAAACCAAGCACGAAAACGATATCAAATGCAACACTGTGCAAAGATCATAAATCCTCAATCATCAAAATCAAATCATGCGAATAAATCACCCAAAACATCGAAATCAATAATGGCGGAATAGTACCGCTCAAGTGCATCCTCTAAGAATCTCGGGCCAACTGTCGCGGTCACTAGTGGGACGTCTCGTCAATGATCATGAACTCTGGCCTGCTGGTATGCGTAACACGACCACTCCTGGGTCCAAGTCTTCTCGTAATTTGTCCCAGAAAGGTCCTGTCGAGGTCTCTCCCAAATTTCGCCTCTGCTGAACTGTCCGAAAGTCATCGTCTCTTACTAGATCTATTCTCGTTCCGGAAGGGTTGCATACTCATCGCGACTCCTTTTGGAAGGTATACCCAAGTACAATGCCTCGGCATACGTATCGCATCCCTGATGTCGGCGGAAGGGAACGTCATCATATCCAGATCTCGTACGAACCTCTTACTCCATTTTTCTAATGTCGACTGCTCTGGACTCGTCTCGTCGTGGCTGCATGGACTGAGCTCCAATGACTATCCTCGTATCTGGAGTCTCCCAAGAAATGCATCTCACCACCTAGCATCCGAATTAAGTCGAGCCATCCGATCGAGTCGTCAAAACTTCATAATCCCCCAAGAGCTCAACCTCTTGGGTACAGTTTAATAGTATCGAGTACATACCACAGTATCGGTGGTCCAACCGTAGAAGGGCAAACCCAAGCCTCACTAATAGCGCCGCGGAACTGCCGCAAACCCTAAGGTTCAAAGGCTTTCACACGGTCATTAAGTCGAGTTAGGGTTTCATTCTTCTAGAAGGACCATAGAATTGCCTGCATGTCTTTCCGACTACTTTAAACTTGGAATAATAGGTTTCTGACATTCGATCGTCTCTGTCGACTCTCAACGTCTCCACGTGAAGTCGTCTCTAGCTGGAATCAATCTATCTGATGACCTCGCATCGGAGTAGGCAACGATCCATATGTCCTAGTCATTCATCCTCGATGACTAGCGACCTTCTATCACCTGTTAGTACAACTCATTCTGCACTAACATCCAGCATCTAGGGCAATATCTCATCGTTCGCAGCATTAACTGGCTCGCTCGTCTGCACGCTGAACAGTACCTCGATCATCATGAATAAGCAACACACCAACGGTCATCAAAATCTGGCTGGCCTATATCATTGGCTCAATCCTCTAGTGTCGATCAGTACATTCGAGTAACCTCATAAAAGCGATCCGCCAAACGCTCGTGGCGCGGAAACACAGTAAAAAGACACATCTCTGCAATCGTGTGTTGCCGGAATTTCGCCCTGGTCAGTCCTCGTTCGTGACGAGCTCGTGCTGACCGCAACTCTAGCTGTAGCTCTCCCTGCCCGTAATCGTGGCAGCAAAACCAAACTAGTACCGATGAGGCTAGATCAGGAAGGAATATAATACTAAACAAGGAAATGTATATCCTAAGGCTTCTTAAGTGGAGTAGCGTATCGTAAATATGCCGCGGAACATACCAACGGTACGTCACTCTACTTTAGTCACCTATTCCATCAATCAAGGGTCATCCTATGCTCCGAAGGTAAAACCTAACGCTCTGATACCAACTTTGTCACGACCCGAAAGTACGGAACATGACCGGCACTTAGACTATGAACGTCTCAAGGCGTACGTATGCTAAGTAAGCCGAAACCCAGAAATCCAAACCAAGAGAAGTAGTAGAGAATAGGAAGAACCATATCAAATCAACCTGCATGCAACATAATATACAACGCCCAAAGGCGAGGATCACAACAGAAATGGAACTCAACCAGCAAGAAACTCAAGAAATATAACATGCTACTCTATGGTCGAAAGAATAACATTACTGGTCTCTATCTCAAAAAATACAAGTTTGGTTGATGGAACTTCTAGATACAACTGAAATATAATATACAAGGTATAATGATGGGTAAGATACAATAAACCCACCTACTAGCAAGTCACCCGAAAAGAAACCGTGCCCGCAAAGCCGTAATGAAATCCGTACGGCAACACCTGCAAGAAACTGGGGCACAACGGGGGTGAGTTGCCAACTCGTGAGTAGAAAAAGATCAACGAACAGAAAATCGCATGAATAACGTAACCTAGGTCAATAATCATAATATATCCTCAAATATATGAATAACATGCAGCCTATAACAATGGCTAGGGTAATATCTAACCCGAGTGTGATCTCATGTGCCCGTGTCAGTGCCTCAGGTAGCAATATATCATATGAATGAGGTATGAATGCATGAAAACAGAATACATGTAAATGAAGAAACTGTTTTCATAAATTAGTGAGATTTCCTTTGTATTTTTAAAATGAGGTATCATAAATGAAATCAGCATTAACAGTGTCTAGCATCGACACAAAACATAAATCTCAATGTCTCAAAACCTCAGGCTCCGGCCATCCGGACTGGCCTGTATCATCAAATCTCAGTACCTCAATATCTCGAAATCTCAATATCTCAATCTCAATATCTAGGGCGCCATCAGTCCAGACCGGCCCCTACTATCCATCTCAAGACCACGACAGTATCCTCCGGATATCCGACGCGTCGGGTAAAATCACCGGTAGGTAGTCTCCCCCTGCCAGGCTCATCGTCATCACCACGAGCTTCTTGCCCCGGGATACCTTACCGGGTCCACCATGTAACCGAAACGGTTCATCCAACTCCTCGAATCGGGTCTCCAAATCCATCAGCAAACTCATGGTGGACGACTCATACATCATGGGAAAAACCGCGCTTTTTATTTAAAAAGAGAAAGAAGAAGTTTGTATATGTTTTGCGGTTTTCCCCAAATCCAGAAAATCTCATGGAAATCCAAATCCAAAACCTCAATAGCACGTAAAAAGTGAATATATGCATGAGAATCCATGAATGCGGCATAACAATGAATAACAGTATGCATGAGGTAGCAGGTAATAACTACAATGTCTAAACTAACATATAAGGCAAGTACACTAATATCACGTCTAAACTATTAGCTAACAGGCTATGTCAAGCAATAATATTTTCTAAGGTGTACGTGACATGGCAATTACCGATGAAGATGTGTGTGAGCCGGCAAGTAAGTGTACGTGGTACATACGCATCATCGGTAATGGTGCTGGTGTCCTAACCACAAGATATCAACAGTAGAATATGAAGCATAATATAAGCGTGTGATGCGGAGCAAACAACAATAATGAGCGGGAGCTGAATACTAGACGCAACGATAACTAATCTGTTTTAACCTAATATAAGTCCTACAATGGTGCCTTTTGAAATAACACGAATCGTGGGGTTTTGAAAATAGGGGCTACGGTGTTTTTAAGAAAAGATGCGTTTTTTTGAAATATCCATAGGATCCCTTAGGCTGTCTTTAAAAATACGCACGATTCGTAAGCTTTGAAATAGGTAGGAACCGAATCTAATCTAACAACTAACTAAACTAAAGGGCTACGCTACAAGCTAGACTACAGGTAAGGAAACCGCCTAACATCTGAGTCGATACATATACATACCTGTATATATATTAGTCGGTGATCCTGCCTCAATAATATCATATCCGATACCATATCTATAATCAGACATCTCAAGTCAAGAGTGCGGATCAATCATCAAGATATAGCTCGTACGTAAATCCGTCGTACGACATCCCCAAATCTGGGTACGGGTCAATATCATATTCCTCACACTATTCCTCTGGTATCCACTTTATCCAAGATCATAGTCTAGGGTACTGACGTATGTCTAGTACAATACTAATATCCTCAATATACTCATGATCTGACTACTGATCGACAATCTCGTACAAACCGATATCGTCAGCACATATCATCATCAAGGGGTATACATTGCCCGATACGGCCTAATATCAATATCCTAGCATATTATGTCTCATATCACGATCACATGTCGACAATTTATTTATAACACTATTCACCCGTATCGCCGCCGCAAGATCCGCTAAACGCCATGACGTACCTTAAGTACGAATCCTGCCATATCACCGAGATCACAACCACAAACAAATCTCATCGACTCAGCTCAATCCCAAGTATCCTCCTCAAATCCGTATGTGAACACATAGTCCCATACCCATGTGAACACATAACTATAAAGAATCCCATGAGCACCTATAAATAGGAATGTATGCAAGTATGTATGTGTGCATGTGTAGTGCAACACTACCCTAGGGTTCGCGACACTAAAATAATCCAACACACCAATATCCATCCTAAACATCGTTATTAATCCCAATAACATATAATAATTGTTGGTGTGTATACGCATCCGTATACACCACCACGGACCGCGGGGGTGCTATACGCCATCCGCCCGAATTCTCCCCGTGGATATAAATCTACTCACCTGGTCCTCGCTCTCCGGTGCCGACGTCGCCACGCGCTTGCTTGTCGTCTCGAAGTCCACATGGGGTACCTACACATCATAATGCACCATATCGCATTAAAATCCGACTCATGACCAAAACTACACACGAATCCCACATAGGTCAAAACCTATTGTTTGCTTTCACAAATCAACTCAAAAACCCTCGACATCGGCGTACAAATGTCGATTGATCAAGAAAAACACTAAACATACCAATCATGGTTTTACAAATCACTAATTATTATATGACATAGGCTAAAATTTACAAAAACCCCAAACCCACTTTAAAAGCTAGTTTTCCGAAAACCTAGCTAGCAAAATTTTACCGTTTGTACAAAACTTGATGTTTTAACAATTCTAATGGCAATAATACTTATTAAACATCTTAAATAAGTCATAAAAACAATTTCCACAATTTAATCTCACTAAATTTCGTTAACCCCAAAATTCTAGTTTACAATATACAAAATTTTAACAATTTTATAGCAAAAATGCATAAACAACTATTTAGCTTGGATTTTTATGAACTAAAGTATTAAACTACAACTTAAAATGTTAATAATGTTATGAATAACCTAATTAGATTTTTCTCTTAATTATTTTCATAGTTTTAAAAAAACCTAGTCTGCTAAAAGGATCATAATTTGGGCAAATTAATTGTAACAATTAACCCATTAGCTACTAGATCGGGTTTTGCATGTCTTAAAAGGTTCAACTACACATTACAACCTTCAACAAGTGATTAAAACCCTAATTCTAAACTCAAACCCTATCTTTCAATTTCAAACTTGAAATTGAAACCATAAAATTATCTAAACAAGTTAGCTTAAGGCATTAAACCAACAATTTACATATTGGGCTAAGATTTATACCTCACATTTGTAGATCTAGCTTGCAAATCTAGCCTCCCAAAATGGCCTCCATGCTCTAAGATCCAAGATAGATAGGTCAAGGAAGATGGGTTAAGCTTTAATTTGGAGTTTGTGAGGCTTGATTTTGATTTTTGATTGATTTTTTATGGATTTTTGATGTGGGAATGAATTGGGAAAATTTGGGACAGCAACAAGGGAATTTTCGGCTGCAAAAATTTGAGGGGGGAGAGAGAGTATGGTGTGAGTGGGTGAGTGTGAAAGCCATCTCAAATGTTATACCTTTTAACTTATTACATTAATTTATTAATTTTCCTATTCTATTAATTTTAGAAGTGAAAGTGAGATGAGAAATTTGTGGAGAAAGAGAGGGGGCTGTCACCTAGGTCGGCTACAAGTGAGGGAGAGAGAAGGTGAGGTATATGTGTGTTTGTATAAGTCAAAGTTCCCCATTCTTTAATTAAAGCACCATGCCTTCTTATTCTATTCATTCTCTTTTCTTTCTTTTTTTTTTTTTAAAGGAGAGGGCTGCTGGAATGTGGTGGTGGGGCCGGCCATGTGAGTGGGTGAGGATGAGAGGGTTTGTGTGTGGAGCAATGAACACCAAACACCAATACAATATGCACCAAAACCTTTTTATTTTCACAAAATAAGCCTTTTTTCTTTAATATTTTCTAAACCGTTTTGGCAAACGATTTCATTTCAAAAACCACATGATAAAATTTTATTTAATGTTTTATGATGCACAAAATTTGTTTCAACTCATTCCAATTTGTAATTTTCCCTAATTAAATATATTAGAGACGGCTTAAAATAATATTAAAATAATATTTTTTTCAGAAAATTTGAAATTTCACTAGTGGCTCAATAAACACCAAATACTAGTAATTACATAGCTAGAATATGTATATTTAATTTTATAATAAGGATATTTGCATTTTGACTTTTTACAGAAAACCCCTTTATTTTACCGTTTTTTCGAAATTTCACCGAAACGATTTTCAAAACGTTACAAAAACGGTGGTTTTTGGGTACAGTCCCGAATCACATGGAGGCAATAAGCGATAGGAGGGGATTCGTCTCTCCCGGTATAGGGAGTTGATGTTGCGCTGTGTTTGATTGGCTATAACAGGAAATCCCTGGCCAGGGTTGCTGAGATTTACTGGTAAGTGTTACCAGCAGTTTCTCGAATTGTTATAGACCTCATATCGACACGACTTATCGAGCTATTGGGGTTTGACGTTTACCACCCCTAGGCGAGATATGCGACATATCAGACGATCAGACCGGACTGTACGGTAGTGTTACTGGTTGGATTCACAGGAGTGTGAGCGGGCTTGCTCGTCGATCTTCTGATCGCTCAATACCCGGGTGGCCGTTACGTTTAGCAGACCGCTTGCGGCTTGTGGATGCTTGATATGATCATCATCTGCTGCCGGCGTATTGACGAGTCTTTAGAGTCCTACACAGAGGTTTCCTGGCTCAAGCAAAACGAAATAGGAGCGCGTATGAGATATGTGCAGGACCGAGAATAATACCAGTATGTGATACTGTATTCGATTCTCACGATGTGACATTGATCGGTTATATTCGATATAGCCGGGTTATCGGATCAAGTGTTGATTCGATAAGTTGTTACTAAAGATACTAGTCGGTTATATGCGATATGACCGGATCGTTAAATCAAGTGTTGATTTAATGATTTAATGCATAATTATATATTTGATATATTACTTTGCTTTAACTAGTATCGGTTCACTTTAAATGGATTTTCTCGCTCGGGTGTGCGCATTGCATATGCGATATGATTTTGTGCACATGCTTGTATCATGTTTGATGATACATGCCTTTTTAATTAAGTGTATAGAATTAAACCTTGGTTAATGGAATGGTTGGGGTTTGCTATTTGCTTATTCATTTTATTCATTTATTTATTTATCTTTTTCTTATTGGAAAAAGGAAATGAAATGATAAAATGGTGGCATTTCTTTTGAACATTCATGAAGCTTCATGATTGCTTTGACTTGATGACCTTTTTGTTTTTAGCTTAACCCTAACCATTGCATCAAACCATGATTAGTTCTCTACAATTAACTATGGTCAAGTTATGATAAGAATTGATATTCTTTTCTTTTTTAATTAATCTTATCATAATATTCTTTTTCTTCTTCATTTTCTTCAAGTGAAGGAAGCTTGCCTCCATCAATGGCAAGTGATGAATTTGAGTGAGAAATCCAAAACTAAAGTCTACCCACTTCCTATTTCCTCATCCTCTACCTCTTGCCAAGTAGTAGAGTGTGTTTCCTTCACAAGTTTTCAAGACTTGGGGAAGGTGGAGCTTGATCTAGCGATGCCTCGACGTAGATCATCTTCGGCATGGACATCGACGACCTAGCTCGCCTATTCTCCGATGAAGCCGACGCTAGAGCCCGGATTTGATTTGGACAGCGGAGAGGACTTCGTTGCGGAGCTATGGAGGTGGAGCACCGGATCTACAAAGGTTGTATTTCCGTATTCCCTTAGTTAAGTTTTAACTAGTTTATGTTTTCGCCTAAACATCTAGCCAACGATCCGTAGTCGGGTTTCTCGGCACCGTTAAAATTTTAATTTGGCATGATCGATGCCTTGTGAGACCTCATTAGGGTGCCTAAGAACCTTTCACTGGTATCAGAGACTAGCTAGAGCCTTAGGCGAAGTCTACACGGAATTTGAAACACGAACGAACCCGAAACCGAAACCCAAAATAGCTCTCTGGACGTTTTCCAAATTCTGGGATTTTTCCACATTAAAAATATGCAGAAAACACATCAGGAATATCTAAGAGTTACTGTGAAATTTGGAGGCCCAATTCAACTTTTCCACCGCGGATCCGCGGCATGAGCATGGCTCATGCGGTGGTTCCGCGGCCGTACGGCCACAATATTTAAATTATTTTGCACAGTAATTATTAGTTTCCAGTGGTGATTTTTCTGGGAACTTTTAATATTTTTTCAAGAGTTGATTTTTCTGGAGTTGTTTTGGGGATTCGGTGTTTCGATCGGGGTATCAAATTTTGTCTATTTGGCTTTCCGGATAAATTTTAGAATATGTTAAAAAGTTCGACCGGATATAAATACCCAATTTTTCCCCTGTTGGGAAATTTCCAAGTGTTGGATTTTTCCGAAGTTTAACGACGTTCTAAGTAGTGCAAGTAACGCGATGGACCCTCTAGAAGACAACAAACCTTAACTCGATTATGTGACCGTCTTGAACTGCCCTTTGAACCTTCGGGTTTGGGGCAGTACGGCGTGCCACATGTGAGGCGTTGGCTTGACCCTTCTACGGCTGGACCATTGGTACTGAGGCACGAACTGAATGTTGTTAGACTTATTTCATGTGTTGATCTGTATCGGGAAAACTTGGGTGTTCGATTGTTCGATCGGAAAGTTTGACATTTTCTATTTATCCGGAATGGGATACAATAATTGGAATTCACAATAAGTTATGAGATAACTGAATGAATGTTATAAACGTAGCACTTTAGTCTCACTTGATCGGTTGCCACGGAATTTTGATGCGGTCAAAAGTCCGTCGCAATCACGTAGCGTACGTGGATATTCGCCGGGTAAACTTAATAGACGGCCTCACTCCATAGCCCCGACCAAGTGACTGTAGGAGAACCCCGTCGCCGAAATCATCCGTTCGGGTGCTCGCGGCAGCGGTGTTCCGCCTTGGTGCACTTCGTCGACGGTATCGGGGGTGCGGCCGCCTACTGAAGTTTGCGACGAGTATTCGATCAGAATGTCGGGAATCTTGTTGAATTGCCCGACTTGATATTGAAAAGTGTTTTCGATTTTGAGACTAGAATGCGGGGTTTATAATTGTTAGGCATGCGATGTCTAAGTAATTCATTTGGTCAGGCATGCGATGTCTGAGGTGGTTGCGGATTCCAACTGTTGTAGTTTTACACTTTCTTTTCTGTGACCGTAAGTGTAATATGTGATATCGCCGGTTTCGTTGCTATATGTCAACGACAATTGGGATGTGCATATTTACTTACGTTGATGACATGTGATGTTATTTGTTGCTGGATATGTTATATTGGATCGTCGTGTTTGAATAGCCGGGGGTTTTTTTATGTGAGATGAGTGTTTTTCATTTTCATTCATGTAAAAACTTGTATGTAATATTCTTTTATTAGGGCGCTTCCAGGTTGCGGAAGTTGTCACCGTTGATGTATATTATTTACTTTTCCGCACTAGGATAGACCCAAGGAGGAGGGCACAAGTAACCGGGTTCTGGAGTCCAGTGGGAGAACAACTCGAGGAGTCGGGTCCGGGTCTCCTAACTCCAGAATTGGTAGGGTTGCTTGCCGCTCTCGTAGGGGTCTAGGGGTGTGGGTTTGGCTATTCATCACGACCGTGGAATCCGTGTTTTATACTGGCTCGTATTGAAAACACGGACGTCCTAGTATATCCAATATTTCATATGTTTCTTCTGCTGCGATCTCTGTGTTGTGACTCTGTGATGGATATAGTATATAGTATATATGATATATTATATAGACGTTGCTTATGTTTTACACCCGCGCTAGCCCTGCCCTGCTCTGTCGTTAGTTACCTAACCTAACGGTGCACGAGGGGACATCGAGGCGAATGCGGATGGCATAAGTGTACGTCATATCTATCTGTGATGTTTAGGAATTTTAATGATTGGACTTCATTAATGTGATTAATGAAATAAAAGAAACCTAAGATGTTGTAGAATCGAATTTCAAAATAAAACAGGTAGCTACAGTTCTTGCTTTGCACAGCGGTATATATGATATATCCTGCACCTTATTCGATAGGGAAAGGACCGAGATCCCTTCACCGGGAGTGACTCCTTTAGCAATAACTGGCAGATGCTACACACTCGGTTTGTCTTTTGATAGCTTTTAAGTGTTTTTGCTTTGCACAGTGATATATATGATATATCCCGCACCTCATTCGACGAGGAAATGACCGACGATCCCTTCACCGGGAGTGACTCCTTTAGCAAAACTAGAAAAGCCTCAAAAACACTCCATTTCAAAATTCATTCGATCCTACAACGATATCAAGTTCATTACGCAATAGGTTTTCAGAAAAACCTGTCGTAGCCCTCCGTCATTTCAGATAAGTAGTAGTTAGTATTCGTGCTGCGTTTGTTGGCCTTTGTCAAGGCGCAGTGTGCGGTAGCTAACTGGTGCTTATCTGCTTATGCATATGATTCAGATTGGGTTAGGGTAGTCGTGCGACCTTGTTGGCCTTTGTCAAGGGCCGTGCGGGTGGGTTTAATTCAATCAGGAAATGACGGGTTGAACTTGACTAGCATCCTATGGTTTGTTGGCCTTTGTCAAGGTCATAGGAGGTTAGGGGCAAAACATTATCGGGAATTTCAAGTGTTGAAATTTGCAATGAGATTGCATACCTTCTATGAGATAGTTGGATCCCGATACCCGCTGCGAGTAAGAGTTACTCCTGGGAGAGTTTTATACATTAAAATTAGCCGATCAAGTAGGTGTCTAGAAAGGTGTCAACGGGGTTACGCCTCTGGGAAAACGAGGTTTACATTAATTAGGTTCGTGCGAAAGCACGGGGGACCTCCCTCAAAGTACCGACACTGGCCTGGCTGAAAGATTGGCGAACTTGTAGTGTGTAATTAATCCCGGCTAGTCTTTCCTTTTAGAGTTTGAAGGAAGATTTGATAAAAAGCAGTGGGAGCCATCCTGATTAGATAAAATAAAACCAATCTATTCTTGGAAGAGCGCACGCTGAGTGTTTTCTTCTCTCTCTCTCCTGGTAGCGACCATATCACGCCTTAATCAAGATAATAATACGGATTATTGACCGAACCCGCTTGTTATACTGAGCTGGGGAACGTTGGTCCCGCTCCAACTTATAATTGTTATAAGACAGAGCAGGAAATTGGGGAATACCAGATTTCCCGTGCCGCCCAAACAAAGAGAGTGCATGCTGATGCATCATCTTCGGGTGTGTTCATTATACAGAACTGTTTCTCAGTATCCTCCGCATCCTTGGTATTTGATACCGGATAAGGATCCCAGATATGTAAGATGTTATATAGGGCTACAAAAGGGTAGAAAAACTGAGAACGGGTGATAAGTTTCATGAGACAGAAAACGGGGCAAGAGTTGCAGCCAAGTCTGTTGGTCACTGTCACCCTGTATTACCAATACATTGATTCTGAACGAATGTTATTAGATACCGAACCTGATATACAAAATCATATCAGTCTCTTTATTAGTAAAGAAAGGATATAATTTTGTATTGATGGATAATGTTTTGAACATTTCCTATATCAAAAGTTGATCGGTTCAGGCACGTTATCTAAAAAGCATTGATGTTCTAAATCAAACTACAGTTCTTAGTATACGGAACACACACATGAGGAAGAGTTCAGAAATGAACGGATTCTTCTTGAGGTATTGTAGACTAGGTCATATCAATGCGACCCGACTAGCTGGAGTTACATAAAGATGCATATTTAAATTAGTTTGAATTTACATCTTGTGAAACTCGCCAGTCATGTCACAAAAGATAAGATGACCATAGCTCTGTTTATTGGGAACAGAGAAAGAGTTAGTGAACTCTTGGGATGATACATGTTGATGTATGTAAATCCCCTGTCTACGCTTGCCAGGACTGGTTCTTTATACTTCATTACGTTCTCTGATGATCTTTCGAGTTTCTGACCTATGTTCCTGTTGAAACACAAGTCCGAACCTTTTGAGATATTCACAGAATATAAGTTAGAAGTAGAGAACCAATACGGGTATAAGTATTATGTCCTTTGATGTGATCAAGGAGGAGAATACTTGAGCATGGAATTCCTGGACTATTCTAAAGGAGAATGAGATTCTCTCTCGGCATTACTCCTCCGTATACACCATAGCACGATGGTATATCGGGGCGGAGCAGATGCACCCTATATGATATGGTGTGCTCTATGATGAGTACTACTGAGTTACCTATTTCCTTTTGGGAGTCATGCACTTGAGAAGCTGCATATCTATTGAAAAGGGTTCAAATCAAATCAGTTTCCTGCCACTTCATATGTGATATGGAAAGGGAAGAGCCCATGTCTTAAGTTAGTTAAGATTTGGGGTTGTCCGGCCTATGTCTAAAAGCAAAATCCGGACAAGCTCGAGGCAAGGTCTGTTATGTAGAACTGGAAATGTTCCAGCCTACAAACTACAGCTGATGATTTGATAGAACCAAAGGATTCAGTAGATTCCAACGAACCTCAGCCTCTCCGCCGATCTAGTAGGGTTCCTCACCCACCTGAGAGATACTTCTGTTTCTCTATGACAGTGGGAGCGAGGATTGCATCATGAGATGATGACCCAACTAGTTTCGAGCTGGCCATCAGGAGTGAGACTCTGTAAGAATGGCTGGATGTTTAGTGATCTGAGATGGAATCCTTATACACCAGCAAAGTATGGACTTTAGCTGCTATATCTGAAGGGTTAAATCCCCATTTGGAGCAAGTATATCTTGAGAAGATCACTTGGTGTAGATGGAAAAGTTGAGACTTTCAAAGCTAGACTTGTTAAAAGTTTGCATCATTGACCAGGTGTGGATAATGATAAAACCTTTTCAAGTAGCTATGCTTAAGTCCATCCAGATCCTACTTGCCACGGCTACATACCATGACTACGATATCTGGCGGTTGGGTGCCATGACTGCTTTTCTAAATGATGATTTAGAAGAGTGCGTCTGTAAGTACACAGCCAGAGGGCTTCGTAGACAGTGGGAGCAGCGGAAACGTGTGCAAGATGCTTTATAGGATAAAGCAGGCATCGCGGAGATGGAACATCTGTTTTGATGGATTAGTCAAAGAAGTTGACATCATCAAAATGGTAGATGAACCTGTATAAACAAAAAGGTAGTAGAGAGTATGGTGATGATACTCGTAGAGTACGTGGATGACATACTCTTGATAGGGAAGGAGTTTCCTATGCTACGCTCGATCAATCTCCGCTTATCACAATGATTCTCCGTATAGGATCAAAGTGATACCTACTAAATCCTGGGGTTTTGGATCTATGAGATAGATCTAAATGGATGTTAGGATTCTCACTAGATGTAGTGAGATGGTATCAATCGATCCTGGGGAGAATCACTGGAAGTGTTCCAGGGTGATAAAGACGATTGAATGTCAGTCACATGCATTGTCTTAACCCTCAGTAGAGGGACGGTATGTTGGAAGAGTTCCAAGCTAGATACCGTGACATACTAGATGATAAAGGCACGATACATCGCTACTTAAGATGCTACCAAAGAGGCTGTTTGGGTGTATATTGGTTCATGAGATGAACTATGTTCCTTCCATTGTGTGACAATGGAGTTGTGGCTTATGCCGAGGAACGCCTGTCCCATCAGTGACCCAGACATATTCTAAGGCAGTATCACTTGATCGTAGAGATGGTTGATCTCCAGGGTGATCGAGGTTAGGAGAGTAGACTCAGAGGACAACACGGCAGATCCACTCACGAAGGCCTGTTCCCAGAGAGAGACTTTTATGGGATGGTTGAGTATGAGATACTACAACCACTGCTACAGATGGCCCTAGTGCAAGTGGGAGATTGTTAGTTATATGTATGCCCTAGAGGCCATTACTGTACATTGGATGTATATTGTATTGGATGCTGGGACATATATAGGGAGGACTTTCTTGCTCGACATGATAGTATGCTATCTGGTTGCTCTTAACCTTAACGTGTATACCGATTGTCTCTCTGTTACATGTTGGTAAAGCCCTTAGGATGTGTACTTGACTACCTAGACTATGATGCGGATCATACTAGTGGGGACATGGTAGTCTATAAGTACATCCTTCAAAGTCCCTAGTCGTGGGTGTATCGAGACGGGGCATCGATATACCAGAGTAGACTAGCGTATACCTTCTTGAACCATACAGATGGGCGATGGATGATCCCATATCCATTGGTGTTTGACATCAGGGATGATATACGGGTGCTCAGTAGAGACTGGGTACACTGGACGGACTCGCCGAGAACTCCCAGATGGTATTATACCTCACGTCAGATGGCAGTTCTCTGGTGACCCTGGTACAGAGTAGTCTGTTGACCCGAGATCGTCATAGAGTCTTGTGTGGTTCCCACTGTGCTTTGATTTCCATCTTACCACGTCCAAGAGGGCGTGCAAAAATGGTGGTTTTTGGGTACAGTCCCGAATCACATGGAGGCAATGAGCGATAGGAGGGGATTCGTCTCTCCCGGTATAGGGAGTTGATGTTGCGCTGTGTTTGATTGGCTATAACAGGAAATCCCTGGCCAGGGTTGCTGAGATTTACTGGTAAGTGTTACCAGCAGTTTCTCGAATTGTTATAGATCTCATATCGACACGACTTATCGAGCTATTGGGGTCTGACGTTTACCACCCCTAGGTGAGATATGCGACATATCAGACGATCAGACCGGACTGTACGGTAGTGTTACTGGTTGGATTCACAGGAGTGTGAGCGGGCTTGCTCGTCGATCTTCTGATCGCTCAATACCCGGGTGGCCGTTACGTTTAGCAGACCGCTTGCGGCTTTTGGATGCTTGATATGATCATCATCTGCTGCCGACGTATTGACGAGTCTTTAGAGTCCTACACAGAGGTTTCCTGGCTCAAGCAAAACGAAATAGGAGCGCGTATGAGATATGTGCGGGACCAAGAATAATGCCAGTATGTGATACTGTATTCGATTCTCGCGATGTGACATTGATCGGTTATATCCGATATAGCCGGGTTATTGGATCAAGTGTTGATTCGATAAGTTGTTACTAAAGATACTAGTCGGTTATATGCGATATGACCGGATCGTTAAATCAAGTGTTGATTTAATGATTTAATGCATAATTATATATTTGATATATTACTTTGCTTTAACTAGTATCGGTTCACTTTAAATGGATTTTCTCGCTCGGGTGTGCGCATTGCATATGCGATATGATTTTGTGCACATGCTTGAATCATGTTTGATGATACATGCCTTTTTAATTAAGTGTATAGAATTAAACCTTGGTTAATGGAATGGTTGGGGTTTGCTATTTGCTTATTCATTTTATTCATTTATTTATTTATCTTTTTCTTATTGGAAAAAGGAAATGAAATGATAAAATGGTGGCATTTCTTTTGAACATTCATGAAGCTTCATGATTGCTTTGACTTGATGACCTTTTTGTTTTTAGCTTAACCCTAACCATTGCATCAAACCATGATTAGTTCTCTACACTTAACTATGGTCAAGTTATGATAAGAATTGATATTTTTTTCTTTTTTAATTAATCTTATCATAATATTCTTTTTCTTCTTCATTTTCTTCAAGTGAAGAAAGCTTGCCTCCATCAATGGCAAGTGATGAATTTGAGTGAGAAATCCAAAACTAAAGTCTACCCACTTCCTATTTCCTCATCCTCTACCTCTTGCCAAGTAGTAGAGTATGTTTCCTTCACAAGTTTTCAAGACTTGGGGAAGGTGGAGCTTGATCTAGCGATGCCTCGACGTAGATCATCTTCGGTATGGACATTGACGACCTAGCTCGCCTATTCTCCGATGAAGCCGACGCTAGAGCCCGGATTTGATTTGGACAGCGGAGAGGACTTCGTTGCGGAGCTATGGAGGTGGAGCACCGGATCTACAAAGGTTGTATTTCCGTATTCCCTTAGTTAAGTATTAACTAGTTTATGTTTTCGCCTAAACATCTAGCCAACGATCCGTAGTCGGGTTTCTCGGCACCGTTAAAATTTTAATTTTGCTTGATCGATGCCTTGTGAGACCTCATTAGGGTGCCTAGGAATCTTTCATGAAATGGAGTGTTTTTGAGGCTTTTCTAGTTTTGCTAAAGGAGTCACTCCCGGTGAAGGGATCGTCGGTCGTTTCCTCGTCGAATGTGGTGCGGGATATATCATATATATCACTGTGCAAAGCAAAAACTCTTAAAAGCAATCAAAAGACAAACCGAGTGTCTAGCATCTGCCAGTTATTGCTAAAGGAGTCACTCCCGGTGAAGGGATCTCGGTCCTTTCCTCGTCGAATGAGGTGTGGGATATATCATATATATCACTGTGCAAAGCAAGAACTGTAGCTACCTGTTTTATTTAAAATTTGATTCTACAACTTCTTTGGTTTCTTTTCTTTCATTAATCATATTAATGAAGTCCCATCATTTATATACCTAAACATCACAGATAAATACGACGTACACTTATGCCATCGGCATTCGCCTCTATGTCCCCTCGTGCACCGTTAGGTTAGGTAACTAACGACAGAGCAGGGCAGGGCTAGTGTGGATGCAAAACATAAGTAACGTCTATATAATATATCATATATACTATATACTGTATCCATCAGAGAACATCACATGATCACATCACAGATATCGCAGCAGAAAATAACATATGAAATATTGGATATACTAGGACGTCCGTGTTTTTAATACGAGCCAGTATAAAACACGGATTCCACGGTTGTGATGAATAGCCAATCCCACACCCTAGACCCCTACGAGAGCGGCAAGCAACCCTACCAATTCTAGGATTAGGAGACCCGGACTCGACTCCTCGAGTTGGTCTCCCACTGGACCCCAGAACCCGGTTACTTGTGCTCCCCTCCTTGGGTCTATCCTAATGCGGAAAAGTAAATAATATACAAAGGGTGACATCTTCCGCAACCTGGAAGTGCCCCAAATAAAAGAATATTACATACAAGTTTTTACATGAATGAAAATGAAAAACACTCATCTCACATAAAAAACCCCGGCTATTCAAACACGACAATCCAATATAACATATCCAGCAACACATAACATCACATGTCATCAACGTAAGTAAGTATGCATACCCCAATTGTCGTTGACGTATAGCAATGAAACCGGCGATATCGACATACTACACTTACGGTCACAGAAAAGAAAGTGTAAAACTACAACAGTTGGAATCCGCAACCTCTTTAGACATCGCATGCCTAATCAAATGAAATACTTAGACATCACATGCCTAACAATTATAAACCCCGCATTTTAGTCTCATTATCGAAAACTCTTTTCAATATCATGTGAGACTAAACGGCTATATTTATAACATTCATTCAGTTATCTCATAACTTCTTGTGAATTCCAATCATTGTATCCCATTCCGGATAAATAGAAAATATTAAACTTTCCGATCGAACATTCGAACACCCAAGTTTTCCCGAAACCGTCCAACACATGAAATAAGTTCAAAGACATTCACTTCATGCCTCAGTACCAACGGTCCAGCCGTAGAAGGGTCAAGCCAACGCCTCACATGTGGCACGCCGTACTGCCCTAAACCCGAAGGTTCAAAGGGCAGTTCAAGACGGTCACATAATCGAGTTAAGGTTTATTGTCTTCTAGAGGGACCATCGCGTTACTTGCACTACTCAGAACATCATTAAACTACGGAAAAGTCGAACAATTGGAAATTTCCCGGCAGGGGAAAAATTGGGTATCTACATCCGGTCGAACTTTTTAACATATTCCAAATACTCGGAAAACACATAGATGACGTTTGAAATTACCGGTCGAATCATCGAAGCTCTAAAACACCTCAGAAAACTCAACTGTTGAGTGCATATTAAAAATTCTCAGAAAACTCAGCTGCTGAAATGATGAATTACTGTGCAAAAATTATAGGAAAATCCCATTAGTTGGCCGCGGAACCGCCGCAGAAGCCAGGCTTCTGCCGCGGTTCCGCCGCACTATTGACTGTTCAAGAGGTAAATTTTGCACCGTTGTTCTTAGAATTCCTTGCTGAATTTTTTAAGCATTTTTAATCTGGAAAAATCCCAGTTTTTGGAAAAAGTCCAGAGAGCATGATGTGTATTCGGGTTTCAAACGTCGTCTAGACTTCGCCTAAGGCTCTAGCTTGGCTCTGATACCACTGTAGGGTTCCTAGGTACGCAAATGAAGTCTCACAAGGCATCAACCATGCCAATTTCTAATTTTATGAGTGCCGAGAAACCCTAATAAGGATCGTCGACTAGAATTTTAGGCGAAAAATGAAACTAGTTAACATCTTAACTAAAGGAGAGAGGCTACAACCTTTGTAGATCCGTTTCTCCACTTCTTTAGCTCCACGTAGGCGTCCTCTCGCTGTCCGTCTCGAATCCCGAACTCAATCGTCGGCTTCATCGGAGAAATGGGCGGGCTAGGCCGTCGGCTTCGTGCCGAAGATAATCTACGTCAAGGCATCACAAGTTCAAGCTCCAACTTCACCAAGTTGTGAAACTTGAGAAGAAAACACCCTATACTACTTGGCAAGAGGTAGAGGGTGAAGAAATAGGAGGTGGGTTCACTTTAGAATTGGATTTCTCACACTTTTGCTCATGTTGCCATTGATGGACTTAAGCTTTTTCTTGAAGAAGAAGATGATGAAGAAAATAGAATATGATAAGTGTTGCTTAAAAATGGAAAAGAAAATGAATACTTATCATATACTAACTATGGTAGAGTGTAGAGAATAGACCATGGTTACTTGGAAGGGTTAGGGTTAAGCATGAAGACAAGAATGGTTACAAAGTCAAAGCTTCATGAAGCTTCAACTAGAAACAAAGAAAGCCACCATTCTCTTCAAAATCTTTTCCAAATAAATCAATAAAGAAATAAAAGAAAAAGCAAAACCCTAATCATCATCTTAACCATGGTTTAATTCTATACACTTAACCAAAGAAGAATGTATCATCAAACATGATACAATCAAGTGTATAAAAGTATATCACATATACAACTTGCACATTCTAGTGAGAAAATCCATATAAAGTGAACCAATACTAGTTAATGCAAAGTAATATATCAAATATATAATTATACATTAAATCATTAAATCAACACTTGATTCAATGATCCGGTCATGTCGCACATAACCGACTAGCATCCAATGTATCGGCTTATCGAATCAATCCTTGATTCGATATCTAGGTTATATCGCATATAACCAGTCGATACATTCATCGTGAGAATGAAATACGGTATCACATACACGCATCATTCTCGGTCCCGCACATATCTCATATGTGCCCCCTATTTCGTTTCGCTTGAGCCAGGAAACCTCTGTGTAGGACTCTAAAGACTCGTCAATACGCCGGCAGCAGATGATGATCATATCAAGCACCCACAAGCCGCAAGCGGTCTGCTAAACGTAACGTCTACCCGGGTATTGAGCGATCAGAAGATCGACGAGCAAGCCCGCTCACACTCCTGTGAATCCAACCAGTAACACTTACCGTACAGTCCGGTCTGTTCGTCTGATATGTCGCATATCAAGTATAGGGGTGGGAAACGTCAGACCCCAATAACCGATAAGTCGTGCCGATGTGAGGCTCATAACGGGTCGAGAAACTACTGGTAACACTTACCAGCAAATCTCTGATCAGCCCTGGCCAGGGACTTCCCTGTTACGGCCAATCGAGCCCAGCGCAACATCAACCCCCAATACCGGGAGAGACGAAACCCCTCCTATCGCTCATTGCCTCCATGTGACTCGGGACTGTACCCAAAGACCACCGTTTTGCACACCCACATGGACGTGGTAAGGTGGAGATCAAAGCACAGTGGGAATCACATAAGACTCTATGACGATCTCGGGTCTACAGACTAACCTGCACAAGTGTCACCTGAGAACTGCCTTCTGACGTGAGGTATAATACCATCTGGGAGTTCTCGGCGAGTCCGTCCAGTGTACCCAGTCTCCACTGAGCACCCGTATACCATCTCTGATGTCAAACACTAATGGATATGGGATCATCCATCGCCCATCTCATGGGTCGAGAAGCGTATACGCTAGTCTATACTGGTATATCGATGCCCCGTCTCGATACACCTACGACTAGGAACTTGAAGGATGTACCTATGGACTACCATGTCCCCACTAGTATGATCTGCATCATAGTCCAGGTAGTCAAGTACACATCCTAAGGGATTTACCAACATGTAACTATAAGACAGTATAAAGAGACTAGTATACATGTTAAGATAAAGAGCAACCAGATAGCATACTATCATATCGAGCAAGAAAGTCATCTCTATATATGTCCAAGCATCCAATATAATATACATCATCTGTACAATACTGGCCTCTAGGGCGTACATGCAACTAACAACTCGACTTCCAGGACTATGATGCAGATCATACTAGTGGGGCCTGGGTAGTCCATGAGTACATCCTTCAATGTTCCTGGTCGTGGGAATATCGAGACGGGGCATCGATATTCCAGAGTAGACTACCGTATATCTTCTCGACCCATGTGATGGGCGATGGATGATCCTATATCCATTGGTGTTTGACATCAGAGATGGTATGCGGGTGCTCAGTGGGGACTGGGTACACTGAAGGGACTCGCCGAGAACTCCCAGATGGTATTATACCTCACGTCAGATGGCAGTTCTCTGGTGACACTGGTACAACTTAGTCTGTTGACCCGAGATCGTCATAGAGCCTTGTGTGTCTCCCCCTGTGCTTTGATTTCCACCCTACCACGGCTCTACTGAGTCGTGCAAACAGGTGGTTTTTGGGTACAGTCCAGATTCACATGGAGGCAATGAGCGATAGGAGGGAATTCGTCTCTCCCGGTATTAGGGGTTGATGTTGCGCTATGCTGGACAGGCCATAACTGGAAATCCCTGGCCAGGGTTGCAGTGATTTACTAGTAAGTGTTATCAGTAATTTCACGCTTGTTATGGACCTTACATCGGCATGACTTATCAAACTACTGGGGTCTGACGTTTACCACCCCTAGGCGAGATATGCCACATATTAGACGAACAGACCGGACTGTGCGGTAAGTGTTACTGATTGGATTCGCAGGATGTGAGCAGGCTTGCTCGTTGATCTTCTGATCGCTCAATACCCGGGTGGCCGTTACGTTTAGCACACCGCTTGCGTCTTGTGGGTGATTGATATGATCACCACCTACTGCCGGCGTATTGACGAGTCTTTAGAGTCCTACACAGAGGTTTCCTGGCTCAAGCGAAACGAAATAGGAGCACATATGAGATATGTGCGGGACCGAGAATAATACCAGTATGTGATACTGTATTCTATTCTCGCGATTTGTATCATCAGACGGTTATATGAGATATAGCCGGGTTACCGAATCAAGTGTTGATTCGATATATTGATAAACTAGATATTAGTCGGTTATATGCGATATGACCGGATCATTAAATCAAGTGTTGATTTAATTATTTAATGTATAATTATATATTTGATATATTACTTTACATTAACTAGTATTGGTTCACATAAGATTGATTTTCTCACTTGATGTGCACAAGTTATATATATGCTATATGTTTGTGCACTAGTTTGTATCATGATTGATGATACATGCAAACTTGGGTGTGTGTATGAATTACACCATATTTAAGATAATGGTTTGGGTTTTTATTTATTTTGGTAAAACAAAATGGTGGCTTTCTTTGTCTTGGCTTGAAGCTTCATGAAGCTTTTAAGCATCTTTGACAAAGTCCACTCATTTTGTTTTGCATTAGATTTTCATTAACCAAACCATTACCTCAAACTATGGTTTAGTCTCTACAAAGGTAAACTCACCCATGGTTGCATTATGATAGGCTTCACTTGATTATTCTTTTTAGATAATTCATTTTTTATTTTTTTCATATTCCTTCTTCTTCTTCTTCTTCTTTATTCAAGAAGAGAAGCTTGCTAGAAAATTTTTCAAGTGAAGAAATAAAGTGAGAAATCAAAATCCAAAGTGAACCCACTTCCTATTTCCTCATCCTCTACTACTTGCCATTTAGTTTAGGGTGTTCTCTTCACAAAGTTCATGACCTAGTGAAGATGGAGCTTGAGTTTGAGTCTTCTCGACGTAGATCATCTTCGGCCTCGAAGTTAACGAGCTAGCCCGTTCATTTCTCCGAGGAAACCATCACTGGAGTCTGAGATCACGATGATCGCAGCGAAGGGACGTCAACACGGAGCTTTAGAAGTGAACGACCGGACTACAAAGGTTGTAATCCCAAACTCTTAGAAGTAAAGTTGTTTACTTGTTTATAGTTTTCGCATAATCTCTAGTATAAGATCTTGGTTAGGGTTGTTCGGCACGTCTAATTTTTGAATCAGGCATGGTTGATGCCTTGTAGACCCTTGTGACTGTGCCTAGTAACCCTAGAAAATAGACAAAAGAGAATTAACTCATGGTCAAAAAGTCAAAGCAAGATAAACATTAACCATGAGTGAATTATCTTTAAACTTAACTCAAAAATAAATATATATGTATATTAACTACCATATGAGTCTTGCATTGCCACCATATAGTGTATCATCAAACATTATAACTATCCATGTATGCATGTATATGTCCATGCACATCAACATGTGCATACATGCATGCATACATCTTCTTCAAAGAAAAGGGTTTAAATAAAGAATTAAAATAAAAGTCAAATGTTAAATCAACACATGATTTAACAATCCGATCAACTATCTCCCGGAGCAGGTGATACCACCTCAGAATATGTCTGGACTTCTGATGGGACCTGGGTTCCATGGCCAAAGCCACAGCTTCATTTTTTATCACAATACAAAGGTATTGGATGCTCAATGGACGGAACTACACCAAGTTCAGTGATGAACTTCTTCATCCAGACAGCCTCTTTGGCAGCATCGTTTGCAGCGATGTATTCATCCTCCATCGTCGAGTCTGCTATGGTATCTTGCTTGGAACTCTTCCAACCAACTGCCCCTCCATTTAGGGTAAAGACAAATCCTGACTGCGACTTAGAGTCGTCCTTATCACTTTGGAAGCTCGAATCGGTAAAGGACTCCACTTGGAGTTCTCCGTTACCATAGACCAAGAACTCCTTAGTCCTTCTCAAGTACTTGAGAATGTTCTTCAAAGCTGTCCAGTGACTCTCTCCTGGATCTTCTTGATACCTACTCACTACACTTACTGAGTATGCTACATCGGGTCTGGTACATAGCATCGCGTACATGATAGAGCCTACTGCCGATGCATAGGGTATCCCTTGCATGCGAGCTCTCTCTAAATCAGTCTTGGAAGACATCTCTTTGGAGAGAGTGAGTCCAGAGATCGTAGGTTGGTTCCCACGCTTGGATTCTTCCATACTAAACCTCTTTATTATGGTGTCAATGTACCTGGATTGGGTCAATCCCAGTATCCTTTTAGATTTATCTCTATAGATCCTAATCCCCAAAATGCAGGAGGCATCACCTAGATCTTTCATTGAGAATCTATGTGATAAGAAGAGCTTGACCGAGTGTAGCATAGGAACATCATTTCCTATTAAGAGTATGCCATCCACGTACAATACGAGGAAGACAACTTAACTCTCTGCAACCTACTTGTAGATATAAGGTTCATCTACATTTTTGATGAAGTCAAACTCTTTGACTATAACATCAAAATAGATGTTCTAACTCCGCGATGCCTGCTTTAACCCGTAGATGGATTTAAGTAGCTTGCATACTTTTCCGCTGCTCCTACTGTCTACGAAGCCCTCTGGCTGAGTCATGTACACGCACTCCTCTAAATCACCATTTAGAAAGGCGGTCTTAACATCCATCTGCCAGATTTCATAGTCATAGTTTGCAGCAATGGCAAGTACTATCCGGATGGACTTAAGCATAGCCACTGGAGAAAAGGTTTCGTCATAATCCACACCTGGTCGTTGACGAAAACCCTTTGCAATAAATCTAGCTTTATAAGTCTCAACTTTTCCATCTACACCAAGTTTCTTCTTAATGATCCATTTGCTCCCAATGGGTTTTACCCCTTCAGGAGCAACTTCCAAAGTCAATACTTTGTTGGCGTACATGGATTCCATCTCAGATCGTATTGCATCCAGCCACTTCAAAGAGTCACCACTCGTGATGGTCTGTTCGAAGCTAGTGGGGTCATCATATTCCATGATGCAATCCTCGCTTCCACCGTCAACGAGAAAACCGTAGTATCTCTTAGGTGGATGAGGAACCCTAATAGATCGTCGGAGAGGCTGGGGTTCGTCGGGAACTACTGAATCCTCTGGTTCAACTAAATCTTCAGTTGTAGTTTGTGCTCCTAGAACTTCTTCCAGTTCTACCTCTTTGCCACTAATTTCTTTTGCAAGAAATTCTTTTTCTAAAAAGGTAGCATATTGAGAAACAAACACTTTTTGTTCTTCAGCGTGGTAGAATATATATCCTTGGGAATTCTTAGGATATCCCACGAACATGCAAAGAACTGATCGTACCTCGAGTTTGTCCGGATTTTGCCTTTTGACATAGGCCGGACAACCCCATATCTTAACTCGTTTAAGATATGGTCTTTTTCCACTCCATATCTCATATGGTATGGTAGGTACAGATTTAGATGGAACTTGATTCAATAGGTATGCCGATGTTTCAAGCGCATAACCCCAAAAGGAAATAGGCAACTCAGTATTGCTCATCATAGAGCACACCATATCTAATAGGGTGTGATTCCTCCTTTCCGATACACCGTTGTACTGTGGTGTATAAGGAGGAGTAAGCTGAGAGAGAATCCCATTCTCTTTTAGATAGTCCAGGAACTCATTGCTCAAGTATTCTCCTCCTCGATCAGATCGAAGGATCTTAATACTTTTGCCCGTTTGGTTCTCTACTTCTTGCTTATAATCTCTGAATTTCTTAAAAGCTTCACACTTGTGTTTCGACAGGAACACATGTCCGTATCTTGAGAGATCGTCTGTGAATGTAATAAAGTAGGAAAAACCATTCCGGGCATGTATAGACATGGGACCACATACATCACTATGTATCAGTCCCAAGAGTTCTTTAACTCTTTCTCCATGTCCACTAAACGGAGTTTTGGTCATTTTGCCTTTGAGACAAGACTGGCAAGTGTCATAAGATGAAAATTCGAACGGATTCAAATAACCATACTTATGAAACTTAGCTATCCGTGTCGCATTGATATGACCTAGTCTACAATGCCACAAGAAGGATTCATTCAGTTCTGAACTCTTCCTCTTGTGTGTGTTTTGTACATTAAGTACTGAAGTTTGATTGAGAACATATATGCCATTATTTAACGAGCCTGATCCAATCAACTTTTGATGCAGGAAGATGTTCATAACATTCACCTGTAGTACAAAGTTAAATCCTTCTTTATTCAATAAAGAAACTGATATAACATTGCATATCAGGGTCAGAATGTAATAGTATTCGTTCAGAATCAATGTATTTCCATTTGGCAATATAAGGTGATATTCACCAACGGCTTTGGCTGCAACATTTACACGATTCCCTACTCTTACGGAATGATCACCCTCTCCCAGTTCCCTACCTTTACGTAGCCCATGTAATATATTACATATATGGGATCCCGATCCGGTATCTAATACCCAGGACGTAGAGTGAACTGTGAAACAATTCTCTATAACTAACACACCTGAAGAAGATGCATCATCATGTTTATTCTTCGTTTGTGCGGCGTGAGAATCCAGATATTCTCCTATTCCCTGCTCGGACTTATAACAATTATAAGTTGGAGCGGGACCAACGTTCCACTGCTCAGTATAATAAGCGGTTTCAGTCAATACATCCATATTATTATCTTGATTAAGGACTGACATGGTCGCTACCTGGAGAGAGAGAGAGAGAAGAAAACACTTTAGCGTGTGCTCTTGCACGATTAGATTGGTTATTTTCTTATCTAATCAGGATGGCTCTCACTGTTTTCATCAAATCTTCTTTCAAACCCTAAAAGGTAAGACTAAGTGGGATTAATTACACTTTACAAGTTCGCCAATCTTTCAGCCAGGCCAGTGTTGATACTTTGAGGGAGGTTCCGCGTGCTTTTGCATGGACCTAATAAAAATAAACCTAATTTTCCCAGAGGCATAACCCCGTAAACACCTTTCTAGACACCTACTTGATCGGCTAATTGTCATGTGTAAAACTCTCCCAGGAGTAACTCTTACTCGCAGTGGGTATCAGGATCCAACTATCTCATAGTAGGTATGCAATCTCATTGCAAATTTCAACACTTGGAATTCCTGATAATAATTTTGCCCCTAGCAATTTATGACCTTAACATAGTCAACAAATTATAATTGCTAGCCAAGTTCAACCCATCATTTTCCGATTGAATTAAACCCACCTGCACGACCCTTAACATAGTCAACAAAGTCGTACAACTATCTTAATCTAATAACATCTTATGTTTTAAAAAATAAGCACTAATTAGCTACCGCACACTACGCCTTAACATAGTCAACAAACGTAGCACGAATACTAAGTAGTACTTATCTGAAATGACGGAGGGCTACGTAGGTTTTTATAAAAACCATGAGCGTAATGAACTTGATATCGTTGTAGAAACAAGTGATTTTTAGAAAAGTAATGTTTTTTATGAAAGGTTCCTAGGCACTCTCAAGAGGTCTCACAAGGCATCAACCATGCCAATTTCTAAAATTAGAGGTGCCGAGAAACCCTAATACGGATCGTTGGCTAGAAGTTTAGGCGAAAAAGAAACTAGTTAACTACTTTAACTAAGAGTACGGAAATACAACCTTTGTAGATCCGTTCCTCCACTTCCACGGCTTTGTGATGAAGTCCTCTCCGCTGTCCAAATGCAATCCCGGGCTCTAGCGTCGACTTCATCGGAGAAGAAGCGGGCTAGGTCATCGACGACGATGCCGAAGATGATCTACGTCGAGGCATCGCTAGATCAAGCTCCAACTTCACCAGGTCAAGAAAACTTGTGAAGGAAACACACTCTTCTACTTGGGAAGAGGTAAAGGATGAAGAAATAGGAAGTGGGTTCACTTTAGAATTGGATTTCTCACTCATTTTCACATTCCACCATTATTGGTAGAAAGCTTTCTTCAATGTTGAAGATGAAGAAGAAGAAAATAATGATATGATAAGTTAATTAGAATAGAAAAGAAAAAGAATACTTATCATAACATTATCTATAGTTAGGTGTAAAGAATTGACTAAGGTTAAAAGAATGGTTAGGGTCAAGCTTGAAGACAAAATGGTCATATGGTCAAAGCTTCATGAAGCTTCATCAAGCTTCATGAAAGAAAGAAAGAAAGAATGAAACCAATTTTTTTTCTTTTGTCATTTCATTTTAATCCAAAATAAAAAGATAAATGAATGGAAAAATAAATAGAAACCTTAACCATTTACTTAACCTAGGTTTAATTCTTTACACAAACCAATTTTGCATGTATCATCAAACATGATACAATCGAGTGCACAAAAGTATATCACATATACAATGTGTACATCCGAGTGAGAATATCCATTTAAAATGAACCAATACTAGTTAATGCAAACTGATATATCAAATATATAATTATACATTAAATCATTAAATTAACACTTGATTTAATGATCCGGTCATATCGCATATAACCGACTAATATAAACAGTAACAACTTATCGAATCAACACTTGATCCGATAACCCGGCTATATCGCATATAACCGATCAATGTCACAAATCGCGAGAATTGAATACAGTATCACATACTGGTATCATTCTCGGTCCCGCACATATCTCATATGCGCTCCTATTTCGTTTCGTTTGAGCCAGGAAACCTCTGTGTAGGACTCTAAAGACTCGTCAATACGCCGGCAGTAGGTGATGATCATATCAAACACCCACAAGCCGCAAGCGGTCTGCTAAACGTAACGGCCACCCGGGTATTGAGCGATCAGAAAATCGACGAGCAAGCCCGCTCACACTCCAGTGAATCCAACCAGTAACACTACCGTACAGTCCGGTCTGATCGTCTGATATGTCGCATATCTCGCCTAGGGGTGGTAAACGTCAGACCCCAATAGCTCGATAAGTCGTGTCAATATGAGGTCTATAACTGTTCGAGAAACTACTGGTAACACTTACCAGTAAATCTCAGCAACCCTGGCCAGGGATTTCCTGTTATAGCCAATCGAACACAGCGCAACATCAACCCCCTATACCGGGAGAGACGAATCCCCTCCTATCGGTCATTGCCTCCATGTAACTCGGGACTGTACCCAAAAACCACCGTTTTGCACGCCCTCTTGGACGTGGTAAGATGGAAATCAAAGCACAGTGGGAATCACACAAGACTCTATGACGATCTCGGGTCAACAGACTACTCTGTACTAGTGTCACCAGAGAACTGCCATCTGACGTAAGGTATAATACCATCTGGGAGTTCTCGGCGAGTCCGTCCAGTATACCCAGTCTCTACTGAGCACCCGTATATCATCTCTGATGTCAAACACCGATGGATATGGGATCATCCATCGCCCATCTGTATGGGTCG
The DNA here is from genome assembly GCA_030015575.1 of Agapanthus africanus. Classification (NCBI taxonomy): domain Eukaryota; kingdom Viridiplantae; phylum Streptophyta; class Magnoliopsida; order Asparagales; family Amaryllidaceae; genus Agapanthus; species Agapanthus africanus. Next base: position 210,346,933 of record JASDDO010000026.1, on the reverse strand, counting down.
AGAAGGTACACGCTAGTCTACTCTGGTATATCGATGCCCCGTCTCGATACACCCTCGACTAGGGACTTTGAAGGACAACCATGTCCCTACTAGTATGATCCGCATCATAGTCCAGGTAGTCAAGTACACATCCTAAGGGCTTTACCAACATGTAACAGAGAGACAATCAGTGTATACGTTAAGGTAAAGAGCAACCAGATAGCATACTATCATGTCGAGCAAGAAAGTCCTTCCTATATATGTCCCAGCATCCACTACAATATACATCCAATGTACAGTAATGGCCTCTAGGGCATACATATAACTAACAATCTCCCACTTGCACTAGGGCCATCTGTAGCAGTGGTTGCAGTATCACATACTCAACCATCCCCTAAAAGTCTCTCTTTGGGAATAGGTCTTCGTGAGTGGATCCGCCGTGTTATCTTCTGAGTCTGCTCTCCTAACCTTGATCACCCTGGAGGTCAACTATCTCCATGATCAGGTGATACTGCCTTAGAATATGTCTGGATCACTGATGGGACCTGCGTTCCTTGGCATAAGCCAAAACTCCATTGTCACACAATGTGAGGAACATAGTTCATCTCATGAACCAATATACACCCAAACAGCCTCTTTGGTAGCATCTTAAGTAGCGATGTATCCTGCCTTTATCGTCTAGTATGTCACGGTATCTATCTTGGAACTCTTCCAACATACCGTCCCTTTACTGAGGGTAAAGACAATGCCTGCGGCTGACATTCAGTCGTCTTTATCACCCTGGAACCTTTCCAGTGATTTTCCCCAGAATCGTTTGATATCATCTCACTACAACTAGTGAGAATCCTAACATCAAATTAAATCTATCTCATAGATTTAAAACTCAGGATTTAGGAGGTATCATTTTGATCCTACACGGAGAATCATTGTGATAAACGAAGATTGATCGAGCGTAGCATAAGAAACTCCTTTCTTATCAAGAGTATGTCATCCACGTACACTACGAGGATCACCACCATACTCCCTACTACCTTTTTGTTTATACAAGGTTCATCTACCATTTTGATGATGTCAAACTCTTTGACTAATCTATCAAAACAGATGTTCCAACTCCGCGATGCCTGCTTTAATCCTATAAAGCATCTTGCACACGTTTCCGCTGCTCCCACTGTCTACGAAGCCCTCTGGCTGTGTACTTATAGACGCACTCTTCTAAAACATCATTTAGAAAAGCAGTCATGACACCCAACCACCAGATATCGTAGTCATGGTATGTAGCCGTGACAAGTAGGATCTGGATGGACTTAAGCATAGCTACTTGAAAAGGTTTCATCATTATCCACACCTGGTCAATGATGCAAACTTTTAACAAGTCTAGCTTTGAAAGTCTGAACTTTTCCATCTACACCAAGTAATCTTCTCAAGATATACTTGCTCCAGATGGGGATTTAACCCTTCAGATATAGCAACTATAGTCCATACTTTGTTGGTGTATAAGGATTCCATCTCAGATCGCTAAGCATCCAGCCATTCTTACAGAGTCTTACTCCTGATGGCCAGCTCGAAGCTAGTAGGGTCATCATCTCATGATGCAATCTTCGCTCCCACTGTCATAGAGAAACCAAAGTATCTCTCAGGTGGGTAAGAAACCTTACTAGATCGGCGGAGAGGCTGAGGTTCGTTGGAAACCATTGAATCCTTTGGTTCTACCAAATCATCTACTGTAGTTTGTATAGCTGGAACACTTCCAGTTCTACATAACTTACCTTGCCTCGAGCTTGTCCGGATTTTGCTTTTAGACATAGCCCGGACAACCCTAAATCTTAACTAACTTAAGACATGGGTTCTTCCCTTTCCATATCACATATGAGATGGTAGGCAACTGATTTGATTGGAACCCTATTCAATAGGTATGCAGCTTCTCAAGTGCATAACTCCCAAAAGGAAATAGGTAACTCAGTAGTACTCATCATAGAGCACACCATATCAAATAGGGTGTGATTGCTCCGCCCCGATATACCATCATGCTATGGTGTATACGGAGGAGTAATGCTGAGAGAGAATCTCATTCTCCTTTAGAATAGTCCAGGAATTCCGTGCTCAAGTATTCTCCTCCTTGATCACATCAAACGACATAATACTTATACCCGTATTTTGGTTCTCTACTTCTAACTTATATTCTGTGAATATCCAAAAAGGTTCTGACTTGTGTTTCAACAGGAACATATGTCTTAATCTTGAGAGATCATCAGAGAACGTAATAAAGTATAAAGAATCAGTCCTGGCATGTGTAGACAGGAGACCTTACATACATCAACATGTATCAGTCCCAAGAGTTCATTAACTCTTTCTCTGTTTCCAATAAACGGAGCTATGGTCATCTTATCTTTGTGACATGACTGGCAAGTTTCAGAAGATGTAAATTCAAACTGATTTAAATATGCATCTAAATGTAACTTCAGCTAGTCGGGTAACATTGATCTGACCTAGTCTACAATACCTCAAGAAGAATCCGTTCATTTCTGAACTCTTCCTCTTGTGTGTGTTTTGTATACGAAGAACTGTAGTTTGATTTAGAACATCAATGCTTTTAGATAACGTGCCTGAACCGATCAACTTTTGATATAGGAAATGTTCAAAACATTATCCATCAATACAAAATTTTATCGTCTCTTTACTAATAAAGAGACAGATATGATTTTGTATATCAGGTTCGGTATCTAATAACATTCGTTCAGAATCAATGTATTACAATACAGGGTGATAGTGACCAACAGACTTGGCTGCAACACTTGCCCCGTTTTCTGTCTCATGAAACTTATCACCCGTTCTCAGCTTTTCTACCCTTTTGTAGCCCTATGTAACATATTACATATCTGGGATCCTGATCCGGTATCATATACTCAGGATACGGAGGATACTGAGAAACAGTTCTGTATAATGAACACACCCGAAGATGATGCATCAGCATGCACTTTCTTCGTTTGGGCGGCACGGGAAATCTGGTATTCCCCAATTTCCTGCTCTATCTTATAACAATTATAAGTTGGAGCGGGACCAACGTTCCCCAGCTCAGTATAACAAGCGGGTTCGGTCAATAATCCGTCTTATTATCTTGATTAAGGCGTGATATGGTCGCTACCAGGAGAGAGAGAGAAGAAAACACTCAGCGTGCGCTCTTGCAAGAATAGATTGGTTATTATTTTATCTAATCAGGATGGCTCCCACTGCTTTTTATCAAATCTTCCTTCAAACCCTAAAAGGAAAGACTAGCCGGGATTAATTATACACTACAAGTTCGCCAATCTTTCAGCCAGGCCAGTGTCGGTACTTTGAGGGAGGTCCCCCGTGCTTTCGCACGAACCTAATTAATGTAAACCTCCTTTTCCCAGAGGCGTAACCCCGTTGACACCTTTCTAGACACCTACTTGATCGGCTAATTGTAATGTATAAAACTCTCCCAGGAGTAACTCTTACTCGCAGTGGGTATCGGGATCCAACTATCTCATAGAAGGTATGCAATCTCATTGCAAATTTCAACACTTGAAATTCCCGATAATTTTGCCCCTAGCGTTCTATGACATTGACGGAGGTCATCAAACCATAGGCTACTAGTCAAGTTCAACCCGTCATTTCTTGATCGAATTAAACTCACCCGCACGACCCTTGACGGAGGTCAACAAGGCCGCACGACTACGCCTTGACGGAGGTCAACAAACGTAGCACGAATACTAAATAAGACTTATTTGAAATGACGGAGGGCTACGACAGGTTTTTCTGAAAGCCTATTGCGTAATGAACTTGATATCGTTGTAGGATCGAATGAATTTTGAAATTGAGTGTTTTTGAGGCTTTTCTAGTTTTGCTAAAGGAGTCACTCCCGGTGAAGGGATCGTCGGTCCTTTCCTCGTCGAATGAGGTGCGGGATATATCATATATATCGCTATGCAAAGCAAAAACACTTAAAAGCAATCAAAAGACAAACCGAGTGTGTAGCATCTGCCAGTTATTGCTAAAGGAGTCACTCCCGGTGAAGGGATCTCGGTCCTTTCCTTATCGAATAAGGTGCAGGATATATCATATATACCGCTGTGCAAAGCAAGAATTGTAGCTACCTGTTTTATTTTGAAATTCGATTCTACAACATCTTAGGTTTCTTTTATTTCATTAATCTCATTAATGAAGCCCCATCATATGAGTACCTAAACATCACAGATAAATACGACGTACACTTATGCCATCCGCATTCGCCTCGATGTCCCCTCGTGCACCGTTAGGTTAGGTAACTAACGGCAGAGCGGGGTAGGGCTAGCACGGGTGTAAAACATAAGTAATGTCTATATAATATATCGTATATACTATATATAGTATCTATCACAGAACATCACATGATCACATCACAGATATCGCAGCAGAAGAATCATATGAAATATTGGATATACTAGGACGTCTGTGTTTTCAATACAAGACTAAACTGCTATGTTTATAACATTCATTCAGTTATCTCATAACTTTTGTGAATTCCAATTGTTGTATCACATTGCGGATAAACAGAAAATGTTAAACTTTCCGATTGAACATTCGAACACCCATGTTTTCCCGATACAGATCGTTGGCTAGAAGTTTAGGCGAAAAAGAAACTAGTTAACTACTTTAACTAAGAGTACGGAAATACAACCTTTTTAGATCCGTTCCTCCACCTCCACGGCTCCGTCATGAAGTCCTCTCCACTGTCCAAATGCAATCCCGGGCTCTAGCGTCGACTTCATCGGAGAAGAAGCGGGCTAGGTCATCGACGACGATGCCGAAGATGATCTACGTCGAGGCATCGCTAGATCAAGCTCCAACTTCACCAAGTCAAGAAAACTTGTGAAGGAAACACACTTTACTACTTGGCAAGAGGTAGAGGATGAAGAAATAGGAAGTTGGTTCACTTTAGAATTGGATTTCTCACTCATTTTCACATTCCACCATTATTGGTAGAAAGCTTTCTTCAATGTTGAAGATGAAGAAGAAGAAGATAATGATATGATAAGTTAATTAGAATAGAAAAGAAAAAGAATACTTATCATAACATTAACTATAGTTAGGTGTAGAGAATTGACTAAGGTTAAAAGAATGGTTAGGGTCAAGCTTGAAGACAAAATGGTCATATGGTCAAAGCTTCATGAAGCTTCATCAAGCTTCATGAAAGAAAGAAAGAAAGAATGAAACCATTTTGTTTTCTTTTGTCATTTCATTTTAATACAAAACAAAAATATAAATGAATGGACAAATAAATAGAAACCTTAACCATTTACTTAACCTAGGTTTAATTCTTTACACAAACCAATTTTGCATGTATCATCAAACATGATACAATCGAGTGCACAAAAGTATATCACATATACAATGTGTACATCCGAGTGAGAATATCCATTTAAAATGAACCAATACTAGTTAATGCAAACTGATATATCAAATATATAATTATACATTAAATCATTAAATCAACACTTGATTTAATGATCCGGTCATATCGCATATAACCGACTAATATAAACAGTATCAACTTATCGAATCAACACTTGATCCGATAACCCGGCTATATCGCATATAACCGATCAATGTCACAAATCGCGAGAATTGAATACAGTATCACATACTGGTATCATTCTCGGTCCCGCACATATCTCATATGCGCTCCTATTTCGTTTCGCTTGAGCCAGGAAACCTCTGTGTAGGACTCTAAAGACTCGTCAATACGCCGGCAGTAGGTGATGATCATATCAAACACCCACAAGCCGCAAGCGGTCTGCTAAACGTAACGGCCACCCGGGTATTGAGCGATCAGAAGATCGACGAGCAAGCCCGCTCACACTCCAGTGAATCCAACCAGTAACACTACCGTACAGTCCGGTCTGATCGTCTGATATGTCGCATATCTCGCCTAGGGGTGGTAAACGTCAGACCCCAATAGCTCGATAAGTCGTGTCAATATGAGGTCTATAACTGTTCGAGAAACTACTGGTAAAACTTACCAGTAAATCTCAGCAACCCTGGCCAGGGATTTCCTGTTATAGCCAATCGAACACAGCGCAACATCAACCCCCTATACTGGGAGAGACGAATCCCCTCCTATCGCTCATTGCCTCCATGTGACTCGGGACTGTACCTAAAAACCACCGTTTTGCACGCCCTCTTGGACGTGGTAAGATGGAAATCAAAGCACAGTGGGAATCACACAAGACTCTATGACGATCTCAGGTCAACAGACTACTCTGTACTAGTGTCACCAGAGAACTGCCATCTGACGTAAGGTATAATACCATCTGGGAGTTCTCGGCGAGTCCGTCCAGTGTACCCAGTCTCTACTGAGCACCCGTATATCATCTCTGATGTCAAACACCGATGGATATGGGATCATCCATCGCCCATCTGTATGGGTCGAGAAGGTACACGCTAGTCTACTCTGGTATATCGATGCCCCGTCTCGATACACCCTCGACTAGGGACTTTGAAGGATGTACTTATAGACTACCATGTCCCTAATAGTATGATCTCATAGTCCAGGTAGTCAAGTACACATCCTAAGGGCTTTACCAACATGTAACAGAGAGACAATCAGTGTATACGTTAAGGTAAGGAGCAACCAGATAGCATACTATCATGTCGAGCAAGAAAGTCCTCCCTATATATGTCCCAGCATCCACTACAATATACATCCAATGTACAGTAATGGCCTCTAGGGCATACATATAACTAACATTTTAGGCTTTTTTAGTTTCTCTAAAGAGGTCACTCCCGGTGAAGGGATCTCGGCTATTTCCTTATCAAATAAGGTGCAGGATATTTCACAAATACCGCTGTGCAAAGCAAGAACTATAGAAGCAATCAAAAACAAAACCGAGTGAGTTGCAGCATCTGCTAGTTTTGCTAAAGAGGTCACTCCCGGTGAAGGGATCTCGGCTCTTTCCTTATCGAATAAGGTGCTGGATATTCTACAAGGAATACCGCTATGCAAAGAAAAAACTAGAGCTACCCTTTTTGAAAATTTGATTCTACAACATCTTTTTGGTTTCTTTTATCTTTCATTAATCTCATTAATGAATCCCATCATTTAAGCTTCCTAAGCATCATAGAGGAAACGAAAATACAACGTACGCTTATGCCATCCGCATTCGCCACGGTGTCCCGTTATGCACCGTTAGGTTACTTAAATAACAGCATACCGGGTCGAGACTAGCGCGGGTGCAAAACATAAGCAACGTTTATTATATATCATATATACAATAATAAAGCATTCGTCTCAGGCATATAATATGATCACATCACAATATATCAGCAGCAGAAGAATATATAAAATATTGGATATACTAGGAGGTCCGTGATTTATTTTGAGCCTGTATAAAACACGGATTCCACGGTCGCAATGAATAGCCAAACCCACAACCCTAGACCCCTACGAGAGCGGCAAGTAACACTACCAATTCTAGGGTTAGGAGACCCGGTCTCGACTCCTCGAGATGGCCTCCCATTGGACCCTAGAACCCGGTTACTTGTGCTCCCCTCCTTGGGTCTATCCTAGTGCGGAAAAGTAAATAATATACAATGGTGACATCATCCTCAACCCGGAAGTGCCCCAATAAAAGAATATTACATACAATGAATTTTACATGAATGATAATAAAAACTCTCATCTCACATAAAACCCCCTGCTATTCAATCGCGACAATCCTGCACATCATATCTCAGCAACACATAATATCACATATCATCAACGTAAGTAAGTATGCGTACCCCGATTGTCGTTGATGTATAGCAACGAAGCCGGCGATACACCACATACTACACTTACGGTCGCAGAAAAGAAAAAATGAAAAACTACACATTTGGAATCCACAATGACCATAGACATCGTAAACCCTAAATATCACATATTACGGATTTCATGCCTAACAATGGGAATTCCACATATTGTATCACATTCAGATATATCTCAAGACGATGTTTAACGTTTCGATCGAATCAACATACACCCACAAATTACCCCGAGAGCTCAACACTTGAGCAATAGTCAAAATACTCAAAAACCGTGCCACAGTGTCTATGGACCAGCCGTAGAAGGGGTTAACCAATGCCCCACCTATAACACCACGGAACTACGGCAAACCCTAAGGTTCGATCGCGGTTCTGTGGCCATAGAATCGAGTTAAGGTTAGTATATTCATCTAGAGGGTCCATAGGGGTACTTGCACGATTTTACGAATACAATCAACTAAGAAAAATTACAACACTTGGAAATTTCAGCGGGGTACAAAAATATGGTGTTCGAAGTTCGTTCGAACTGCTAAACATTGTCAAGGTTACCAATACATTGTTAAATTATACGACTATGAAATACTACGAATTAGTCCCTGATCAAAATAATCATCATATGAAAATTTAGGCTAAGCAAACAATACCAGAAACCCCAAAATATAGAGATAAGAGCATAGTGTGAAAACGAAGCCAAGGGGAGCACAGGGGGCCGGCGACGCCGGATCTGGGGTGAAGGGGCTCGGTCAAATTCCGAGCAGAGGGGTCCATCTTCACACTGTGTTCTAGTTACATCACATGCAAGCTTCTGCAGTTGTTTAAATTATTTTTCAACGACTTTCAAAAAAATTTCCAGAGAGCAAAATTAGGGTTTTGTAATATCGTATTTTCGGAGTCGATTTCGTTTTCGTAATTGTATTAACACTGTGTCAAAAATTCTAGCTTGTCTCTGATACCACTGCGGGGTTTCCCTTGCACCTAGTCTAGGGTTTGGTAGCATCACTCATGCCATTTTAAAATTTAGAGAGGTGCAAAGCAAACAAACCATGAATCTTAACTAGAATATTTAAGGTAATAAGTTTTGTATCACATACAAAGAACAATCTATCACTAAGAGTAGAGATTACAACCATTGTAGTCTCTCTTTGGTGACTCCTTAGACCTTTGAGAGTTTGGAACGGATCGCTAGCAACCTTCCTTGTCCACGATGATCCACCTAAAGTCCCTTTTCCCAAAGCTCCTTGCTTTACTTGTTCCATGGAAGAAGTGTAGCAAACACCCTACAGAAATGGATTAGATGTGTGTAGAATGATGATATGGTTTGTATTCTCTAACCAAAACCCTTTCTTTTTCTCTAACTCACTCAAATGAAAACTCAAGAGAGGGAGGAAGAAGAAGATGATGGCAAAGCTCAAGCTCAAAAGCTTTTGTGATTAATAATAAAACTAAATTGAGATGAGAATGAAATAAGCATATTAAATCCTTCTCTCCTCAAACCATGGTTACTTAATATCTAGATATTTTACATTGAGTTAAATAGACAAAAGAGAATTAACTCATGGTTAAAAGTTAGGTCAAGAATGGTCAAAAAGTCAAAGCAAGATAAACATTAACCATGAGTGAATTATCTTTAAACTCAACTCAAAAATAAATATATATGTATATTAACTACCATGCGAGTCTTGCATTGCCACCATATAGTGTACCATCAACCATGATAACTATCCATGTATGCATGTATGTGTCTATGCACATCAACATGTGCATACATGCATGCGTACATCTTCTTCAAAGAAAAGGGTTTAAATAAAGAATTAAACTAAAAGTCAAATGTTAAATCAACACTTGATTTAACAATCCGGTCATATCACATACGACCTAACCAATAGAAAAACTCCCGATTAACATACGGTATCACATACTCGAATTCAATCGGGTCCCGCGCATATCTCATATGCACAGCGCATCGTTTCGCCTGAGCTAGGAAACTTCTGTGTAGGACTCTAAGACTCGTCAACACGCCGGCAGTAGGTGATGATCATATCAAACACCCATAAGCCTCAAGCGGTCAGCTAAACGTAACGGCCACCCGGGTATTGAGCGATCGGAAGAAAACTAGCGAAGCTATCAGAACTCCCGTCGAGCCAATCAGTAACACTACCGTACAGTCCGGTCTCTTCGTCTCATATGTTGCATATCCAGTTTAGGGGTGGTAAATGTCAGACCCCAGTAACTGATAAGTCGTGTCGATGTGAGGCTCATAACGGGCCGAGAAACTACTGATAACACTTACCAGTAGATCTCCATATCAGCCCTGGCCAGAGACTTCCAGTTATAGCCAATCGAACACAGCGCAACATCAACTCCCAATACCCAGAGAGACGAAACCCCTCCCATCGCTCATTGACTCCATATGATTCGGGACTGTACCCAAAAGCCACAGTTTTGCATGCCCTCTTGGACGTGGTAAGGTGGAAATCAAAGCACAGTGGGAATCACACAAGATTCTATAACGATCTCGGGTCTACAGACTAACCTGTACCAGTGTCACCAGAGAACTGCTATCTGACGATAGGTATAATACCATCTAGGAGTTCTCGACAAGTCCGTTCAGTGTACCCAGTCTCCACTGAGCACCCGTACACCATCTTTGATGTCAAACACCGATGGATATGGGATCATCCATCGCCCATCATATGGGTCAAGATGCGTATACGCTAGTCTACTCTGGTGTATCGATGCCCTATCTCGATACACCCTCGATTAGGAACAGTTATAGGATGTACTCTTGGACTACCCTGGACCCACTAGTATGATCTGCATCATAATCCCAGTAGTCGAGTACATATCCTAAGGGCTTTATCAACATGTGAGAGCAAAACTGTAAACCAATACAAGTCAACATGTTAAAACAAAGTAAAACCAGATAGCATACTATCATGTCGAGCAAGAAAGTCCTCTATATATATATCTAAGCATCCACTATAATATACATCATATGTTCAACAATATCCTCTAGGGTATATATACAACTAACAATACCGTATTCTATTCTCGCGATTTGTGTTATCGGTCGGTTATATGTGATATAGCCGGGCTATCGAATCAAGTGTTGATTTGATAAGATGATACACATGATATTAGTCGGTTATATGTGATATAACCGGATTATTAAATTAGGTGTTGATTTAATAATTTAATGTTTAATTATATATTTGATATATTAAGTTACATTAACTAATATTAATTCACTTAAGATTTCTTTTCTCGCTTGATTTGTACATGTGTATATATGTGATATATATTAGTATACAAAGTTTTGTGTCATGCTTGATGATACATGATTCATGGGTGTGTGTATGACTTACACCATGCTAGATATAATTTAGGGTTTTATTTATTTTAGTAAATCAAAATTGGGGGCATTTTTTTGTCATGGCAAGAAGCTTGGAGAAGCTTGGATTGTTATTGACTTAGTCTACTTCTTTTGTTTTACTAAAGATATTTATAAACCCAACAATTATCTTAGCCATGGTTAAGTCTCTACAAAGGTTAGGTATATGATACTAAACTCACCCATGTTTCCCATTATCCACTTGATTATTATCATGAGACTTTTCTTCATCTCCTTCCTCAAGCTCACTAGCTACAATGGAGATGATGAAAATGAGTGAGAAAATTATTTCTAAAGTGAGAAAAATTCCTACATCATCATCCTCTACCACTAACCATTTAGTTTAGGGCATTTTCTTCACTAATTCTACAATTAGTGAAGAGGTAGCTTGGATTGGTGTCTCTTCGATGTAGATCATCTTCGGCCTCGAAGATTTCAAGCAAGCTTGTTCCGTACATCTTGTGGAGCCTCTTAAGCGTCCGGGAGTTCATGGATCGCAGAGAAGGGATGACTACACGGAGCTATTGAAGTGAAAGACCGGTCTACAAAGGTTGTATTCCTTGTTCACTTGTTTGCAAAGTTGTTTGCATATTGTTTCATCTCATTTTCTACTAACAATTCTTGGGTTAGGGATAGCTAGAGCGAGAAATTTTTGAAATTGGCATGGACGATGCCTCCCGAAACCTTGCTGCCGTACTAGACAACCCTGCACTAGAGGCCATTATTGTACATGTGATGTATATTATAGTAGATATTTGGACATATATATAGAGGACTTTCTTTCTCGATATGATAGTATGCTATCTGGTTACTCTTTATCTTAACATGTTGACTGGTATTCTTTGTTGTCTTGCTCTTACATGTTGATAAAGCCCTTGGATATGTACTTGACTACCATGATTATGATGAGATCATACTAGTGGGGCAACGGTGGTCAAAAAGTACATCCTTTAATCAGTTCCTAGTCGTGGGAATATCGAGACTAGGGCATCGATGTTCCAGAGTAGACTAGTGTTGGAGATAGTGCCCTCATAGACAATTATTGGGTCACAGGTACGTAATTGCAATGATTGCGGAGGACCTATACCGGTAGGACAGTCTTGCTCGAGATGATAGTTTGCTATCTGGTTTGCCTTTATCAGTCGTGTACATGTTCAGGCGACTGATCACATGTTACACTTTGATAGAGCCCTTAGGATCTTGCTTTACCACCAACAGTATGATGGCGATCATATACGTGAGAGTTGGGTGGTTTATACGCATATCCTTAATTGTAGTCCTTAGTCGTGGGAGTTTCGAGACAGGGCATCGATACTCCGGAGTAGACTAGTGTGTACAGTCGAGACCCCGACAAGGGGCGGTGGCCGGTCTCACAAGCCACTGGTGTCAGTTGGATCACCCAAGATGTATACAGGTGCTCATTGGGTTATGAGTACACCGGACAGGACTCGCCGGGAACCTGCTAGTTGGTATTATACATATCGTCAGATAGCAGTTCCCTGGTGACATGTGTACAGGTTAGTTCATCGACCTAAGGTCGTCATTTGTCTCGTGTGAGTTCCCACTGTGCTTTGATTTCTACCCTACCACGGCTCAAAGGAGTCGTGCAAACAGGTAGTTTTTGGGTACAGTCCCGAGCCATATGGAGGCACGTGAGCGGATCGGCAGGGGATTCGTCTCTCCCGGTATTGGGGGCGAGGTCGTGCTGTGTCTAGGAGAGCCATTACACAAAGTCCATGGCCATGGCAGGAGATTTACTGGAAGGTACTCCAGTAGTATCTCAGGGTGTTATTGGGCTTCACTCCGACACGACTTATACTGCTATTGGGGGTCTGACGTTACTAGCCCCCTAGGCAGATATGCGATACTCATAGACGAACGGACCGGACTGTATATACATTGTCACTGTTAGGCTCAGTAGGGTTTCTGGATGAGTTCGCTCATCAGCCTCCCTTGAGGTCAGTCCATGGGCAGCCGTTATGCATTGCTAGTGCCACTGACGGTTTGTGGTTAAACCCACTGCCAGGGTACTGACGAGTCATTAGAGTCCCCCACAGACAGTTTCCCAAGTTCGGGCGAAACGTTGTAGAGGCCGTATGGTTTTATGGCAGGGTTCGGAAAATGCACGTGCGTTTACGCACGTGTTATTTTTCGGGCAGATAATACTGGTCGGCTTTAGTTTAAGCCGGATCCGAGTATTATATTGAGTAGATATAATATCTTTGTCTCAGTTGCATTTGTATTCGGTCGTAATACAATTGCGGGTATATTTATACAGTTTCGGGGTTATCCTGAAAGTCGTTTCAGGATCACTTTTCGAAGTTTCCAGTTTCCAGTTTTCTATCAGCCGTCTTTTAACATTTGGTTAAAGACGGATTTATCTTTTCTTGGATGAGGGTGAGTCATGCTTCTAGAAGGTTCTAGAAGGTTCTAGAATTTGGTGACAAGGTTAATGACTCATGCTTTGATTTCAATGAGGTTTTGTTTTCCTTAAGATATTCTTTTGTGTTCACATATGATATTTGTTCTTAAAGTTACTCTCCCCTCTCCTACACTCACCCCCCCACTCCTATAAGTGGCCGGCCCCCTCCTCTCTCTCTCACACACTTGATGTTTCACTGGAAAGGATTATGATAGATTTTGGGGTGTATGGAATTTCACAGCTCATTTCATTCCATCACCCGATTCCCTCGGCAACTTCATTAACCGATCGTCCTCGGATTTGGACGAAGTGAGACAAAGTCATCTACTCATTCTCTACATCATTCTTGGTCGTCTCTTTTAGCAAACTTGACGACCGAGTTGCCTCGAGTCAGAGGAAGGAGCCCGTTTAAACAATCGTCGACGTGGTGCCACCTCGACGAGAAGATCGGAGATCGACGAGATCGGAGCAGCCGCAACGGAGCGTGGGATGATGGTTAAAGAACGAAGGACTCGGATCGTTCGATATAACCTTTCTACACTCTTTACAGTTTGTTAGTTTAGCAATAATGGCAGATCCGGGTTAAAGTATACGATAGCGCCAGTTAAAAAGTTTTTGTTCCGCATTTGGCGTCTGTAGACGGCCGGGGCACTAGCGTAGACTTACAGTGGTATCAGAGCCTTACCATTTTGCTATACTAACTTGTACTAACGCGTTTAAAACATCGATCGAACCGGAAATCAAAAATCGCAATTTTTCAATTTGACAGTTTCTGTTAATTTTCAAACTGGTCCAAATGTCATTTTGACCATACCAGAAAATCAAGCAGGGTTTTTTAGGAATACTGGAGAAATTCGACCAAGTGATTCGACTGTTCCGCCGCGGATCCGCGGCCCAAGCATGGGTTTGGCCGCGGATCCGCCGCAGGAAAGTGACATCACTTGGCCAATTTTCTACAGTGCATTCTATGTTGGAAATTGGGGTTTTTGGTATATATCTTTTGGGCCCAGATTTTATTACTGTTCAGCAGAATTGCGTGGGGCCCACTTTGTGATATTTTGTCGATCGAAATTTAAACACGTTAGTTTACAGTGCTTACATTATATCTCCGACCGGGAATGTCATTTGATCGGTAAACCGCGTCTGATTGCTATAGTTCTTTTAGATGGGTTTACGAACGTGACATTCGCGTTGATGTTCTGTGTTGTGCTGTGATGTTGCGGATTTGTCGTGGTGGATAGCAGTGTGCAATGATAGTACAGTTTGAGTTTATTTGTACATTTGATATTGCGGGGCGAGCGTCCAACTTGTGGACTGCCGTCACTGCCTGTTGTATAATATTCTTTTGGGACACGACCAGGTTGCGGTCGATGTACCTGTTGTACTATTTTTCATTACTGTACTAGGTTTTACCCCACGATGGAGTGTACGGATAGCCGGGTTCTAGAGGGCAACGGGTCCGCATCTCATGGCTTTGAGAGGCAGAGGGGTCCCACTCTAGAATTGGCAGACTATTCGCCGCACTCGTAGGGGGTACAGGTTGACCCAAGGAGGGGTGCTCAAGTTTACCGGATTCCCTGAAGTGCAGGGTGGTCCATTCACTATGCTGTAGGGGGCTGCCTCGCTTCAGGTTTTGGCGGGTAACTTGCCGCACCCGTAGGGGTCTAGGTTTCATTGCACAGGCTATCCACACGACAGGGGAACGTCGGGTTTCAGCAGCGGCTCTGTGAAACCCGAGGATCCCAGATTATCTGTATTGTTCTATGATGCTTATTACTTCTCTGTAATGTTGCATATTATCACGCCTGGAGCGATTATTGTATATTGGTTTATATACTATTAGATGTTGTATATGTTTTACACCCGCGCTAGTCCAGTCCCCGCTCTGTCGTTAGTTAAGTAACCTAACGGGTGATGACGGGACCCAGTGACGAATGCGGATGGCATATACGCACATTTTATTTTCGTTCTTTTCTGGTGTGATTGATTGATGGGACTGCGTTGATTCTGATCAATGCAAAGGAAAAAAAACCTGTTTACAGTTGTTGGAACAAATTTAAAAAGTGTTATTGCAAAGACGTTTTCTTTTGTTATGCATAGCGGTATTCAGTGGAATATCCTGCACCTCATTCGACGGGGCAAGGGTTGATATCCCTTCACCGGGACTGACCCCTTGGGCAGAAGTTTGCGTCAGGGTAATAACTTCATTATAGTCGATTACATGCTGCTTTGCATAGCGGTATTCAGTGGAATATCCTGCACCTCATTCCATGAGGAAAGAGCCGAGTTCCCTTCACCGGGAGTGACCTCTTTAGCAAAAGTTTTCGCCACTATATTTTAAAAAGCTATCAGGTTCCTTCAGCGATATCAAGTTCACTACGTTAAAGGTTTTTCGCCAAAAACCAGCCGTAGCCCTCCGTCGTTTCTTATGGATGGTCAGTAGTATTCAAGCTATGTTTGTTGGCTTACGTCAAGGCATAGTGTTTGGTAGCTGCTGGGTATTCATTTGTTGCATAGATAGATGAGTTGGTTTGGAACAGTCGTATTACCTTGTTGGCATACGTCAAGGGTATGTACGGGTGGGTTCAAATTAACAAGATAATGACAGGCAGAACTTGACATGTGACTTATGATTTGTTGACATACGCCAAGGTCATAAGAGCATGGGGCATAAATCATATCGGGAGTTTCTAAAGAAACTGAAACTTGCCAAGTCTGTGCATACCTTCTGGAGTATGAGTAACGTGGATGCATTCCATCACGTTATCATACGATGAGAGTTGGATCCCGATTCCCACTGATGAGTTGGTTTACTCTTCGGGTGATCCCGATTGATTCTTCTTTAGGTTTGGAGGAGAATTTGACAGGACAGTGGGAGGTTTCCGGATTAGATAAAGTGATGACCATTCTGATCTAGGTTAGAGTGCACGCAGAGTGTTTCTTTTCTCTCTCTCTTTGGCAGCGACCTTTGACCGACCCTAGACTATGACTCAGTGACCAGGTTGACCGAACCTTCGTAAAATACTGGCTTTTGGATTGTCTGAGTTGCATAACTCATTGCCACTCCTTCTTTTACCCTTTGAATTTCTCAGAACACCCGTATTACTACGGATATCCACTTCCATTGGATAGATCCATCGTATGGTTATATACGAACTCGAAGGGACTTCTTCGAGGATGGATTCATGTTCAGGAGAAATAGAATTGGTTTATTCAGTTGTCTTTTATTATCACCTTCTCTCGAGATGCGAGTACTCCTTGGTTTAGGAGAGTACACCTATTACGCTTATTGGATAGTCTTATTCCAAACAATAGGCAGGTGCCGAAAGGTAGGGAATGAAGAAAACCAATTAGCCTAAGTAGGGTGTGCAGAAGGTAATATGTAAAGACAAAATAAAGGGACTAGAAAGAGGACAAAGTAAATTGCGACTGATATCATTCACGACCAAAACCGCGTACTTCATCGCCACTCCTATCTCACCTTTAAAAAGAATAAGGTATTATTCAGTTGTCTTTTATCATCACCTTCTCTCGAGATGCGAGTACTCCTTGGTTTAGGAGGGTAAACCTATTATGCTTACTGGATAGTCTTCTTCCAAACCATAGGCTGGTGCCGAACGGTAGGGAAGGAAGAAAACCATTTAGCCTAACGATGGTGTACAGAAGGTAACGACTAAAGACAAATAAAGGGATTTAAAGAGATGGCAATAAAATATACGGTTGAAGTCATGAATTGGATTATGGAAGAGGCATTACTATGAATACCAGGATACCCCTACGAAACATTTTCATGTTTTAGTGCATTGTTAAAAGAGAACTGTTTTCCCGATTAGATACTTACTCCAAGGGTATGTATTTACCAGGTTTCATTCTCATATCTGTATGGTTTTACAGATGATGAGTGGGAGTAAGTTATTGGGAATTAGGTGATTATCCTCATTATATCGGAATTCGTTGTAATTGGTGATATTTGAGGAAATCGCCAGGGTACAGTTTTCAACCTACGACGCACAGGTTTTGAGTTGTTAAACTCAGTGGACTTATACAGAGTATTGTATGTTGTCCAAGTGTCCATCAGGACAAAGGGGTAGGTCCTCGTACTATGTTCTGTTTACTTGTAACTTCTCTAGTATTTAGACAAGTGTTTCGTAGAAATACAAGGTCTAAGTTTTGAGAAGTTGTGGGTATAAGAATAAAATAGAGAACCAGGTGTCGCAAGTATCGGGATTCTTCAAAGAGATCGAAGATGTAGATTCTTGTGATTGGTATTCAGATGATAGTAATGGTTTTGCGAAACTTATTTCTCTTTCAGGTTACTCATAATTGGATGAATTCCTAAGTTGAGTAATGCTGATTAACCTCTTTCCATTAAGTTGATATGCACTGGAGACAGCTGCATGATTTGAAAATGGTTCCAATTAAATAAGTGCCAAAGTTTCTATATTGGATATAGAATGGATCGTACCTTAAAAGATGTTAAGGTACGGGGAGTTGTCCATCTTATGATTAAAACTAGACTCTGGATAACTCAGGGCACGTTTCTGTAATGGCTGTTTGTGGGTTGACCCTGGCTATGACGAGGGTTGATATTCTACCATTTGGAAGATCAATAGTGATATTGTTCTTGACTCGGCCCAGTTTTAGTAAAATGGATCTTTTTCAGAAAACAGTAGTGGGAGTATGGTAGAACTGGAAGTGATTCCAGAACCGCGAACGATTACGGAAAATTTAATAGGACCTATATATTCAATCAGGTTTGACATTCCATTAGCCACTCCGCAGATTTGGTAGGTAACCTCAGACACCCGAGAGGTACTCCGGTAGCCTCAAGGACGGTGAAAGGGAGGTTCTTATCTACCCAGACTTGACACTACTGTTGTTCCAGGTTATGAGACCCGGTAGGAGGGTTGTCGTAGTCAGTGGGAGCAACGGAAGCATGGTGGGCAAGTAGCTTATGTCTATTTATAGACTAGAGCAGTTATAGCGGAGATAGATCATCTATTTTTGATGTGACAGTCATGGGTTTTGACTTCAATCAGAATAAGGGATGGATCTGTTAAGAAGGTAGTAGGGTGTGATGTCATGGTATTTGGATGACATACACAGAGTAGGAAGTAAAATTCCTATACTACGATCGGTTGTACTCTGATCGTCACACAGTTGTTTCTCCAGACAGGATATGGATATAATATTTGACATTCTGGTTTCTAGATCAATGGTTTTAGATCTGGATTTGGGTAGTTTCCCAATGTAGGTACTTTGACAATATTCTAATGTTTTTTAGAATAGATGACTCCTAGCATGGTGGTGTACCTACAGGTGATGGAGTCACCCTCTCTAAAGGTGTCGTATAGACTAAAGGGGAGAGAGATGTGCATGATTGACAGATCACTTGCTTAGGAAATTGAGTCAATCGTGAGATGTCAAGTACCACACCAGATGTTGTTTTTGCACTAGATGCAATAAGTTTGTATTAATCTAATCCTGGAGAAACATAAGGAAGCAGTTTTAGAACATAAATACATGTTCTACGGATTAGATGACGGCAGCCTCCTTCGGGAGACGATTATCATTCCAGGCTTCAAAGGTGACATGGATGACAGAGTGATTGTCAGAGTTATAGTTTTCCCTCTGACGAGGGACAGTATTATGGACAGGTGATCCAAGAGAATACTGTGGGAGGCATGGTGTCGGATACTGATTAGGTTCACTGATCGATACAGTCTAAGAAGTTTGGATTTGGAGTTCATTTATGAACTAGGTCCCATCAGATATCCAGACATATTCTAAGACAGGTATTACTCGATTCGGGAGATGGCTTTCTCCGCGAACTTGAGATTAAGAGAGATATAGAAAGAAACTTCTAAGCGGATCCACTCACTGAGGCTATTTCTTGAACACAATAGTTTTACAAACGGGCTTTGTAAAACTGATTAGTAGAGGAGTTGGATGTTCGGTTTCACACGGGCTGTGAGTAGTCGACATCGCAATAATTAGCCTTGAGTGCAAGTGGGAGATTGTTGGAGATAGTGCCCTCATAGACAATTATTGGGTCACAGGTACGTGATTGCAATGATTGCGGAGGACTTATACCGGTAGGACAGTCTTGCTCGAGATGATAGTTTGCTATCTGGTTTGCCTTTATCAGTCGTGTACATGTTCAGGTGACTGATCACATGTTACACTTTGATAGAGCCCTTAGGATCTTGCTTTACCACCAACAGTATGATGGCGATCATATACGTGAGAGTTGGGTGGTTTATACGCATATCCTTAATTGTAGTCCCTAGTCGTGGGAGTTTCGAGACAGGGCATCGATACTCCGGAGTAGACTAGTGTGTACAGTCGAGACCCCGACAAGGGGCGGTGGCCGGTCTCACAAGCCACTGGTGTCAGTTGGATCACCTAAGATGTATACAGGTGCTCATTGGGTTATGAGTACACCGGACAGGACTCGCCGGGAACCTGCTAATTGGTATTATACATATCGTCAGATAGCAGTTCCCTGGTGACATGTGTACAGGTTAGTTCATCGACCTGAGGTCGTCATTTGTCTCGTGTGAGTTCCCACTGTGCTTTGATTTCTACCCTACCACGGCTCAAAGGAGTCGTGCAAACAGGCAGTTTTTGGGTACAGTCCCAAGCCATATGGAGGCACGTGAGCGGATCGGCAGGGGATTCGTCTCTCCCGGTATTGGGGGCGAGGTCGTGCTGTGTCTAGGAGAGCCATTACACAAAGTCCATGGCCATGGCAGGAGATTTACTGGAAGGTACTCCAGTAGTATCTCAGGGTGTTATTGGGCTTCACTCCGACACGACTTATACTGCTATTGGGGGTCTGACGTTACTAGCCCCCTAGGCAGATATGCGATACTCATAGACGAACGGACCGGACTGTATATACATTGTCACTGTTAGGCTCAGTAGGGTTTCTGGATGAGTTCGCTCATCAGCCTCCCATGAGGTCAGTCCATGGGCAGCCGTTACGCATTGCTAGTGCCACTGACGGTTTGTGGTTAAACCCACTGCCAGGGTACTGACGAGTCATTAGAGTCCCCCACAGACAATTTCCCAAGTTCGGGCGAAACGTTGTAGAGGCCGTATGGTTTTATGGCAGGGTTCGGAAAATGCACGTGCGTTTACGCACGTGTTATTTTTCGGGCAGATAATACTGGTCGGCTTTAGTTTAAGCCGGATCCGAGTATTATATTGAGTAGATATAATATCTTTGTCTCAGTTGCATTTGTATTCGGTCGTAATACAATTGCGGGTATATTTATACAGTTTCGGGGTTATCCTGAAAGTCGTTTCAGGATCACTTTTGGAAGTTGCCAGTTTCCAGTTTTCTATCAGCCGTCTTTTAACATTTGGTTAAAGACGGATTTATCTTTTCTTGGATGAGGGTGAGTCATGCTTCTAGAAGGTTCTAGAATTTGGTGACAAGGTTAATGACTCATGCTTTGATTTCAATGAGGTTTTGTTTTCCTTAAGATATTCTTTTGTGTTCACATATGATATTTGTTCTTAAAGTTACTCTCCCCTCTCCTACACTCACCCCCCCACTCCTATAAGTGGCCGGTCCCCTCCTCTCTCTCTCACACACTTGATGTTTCACTTGAAAGGATTATGATAGATTTTGGGGTGTATGGAATTTCACAGCTCATTTCATTCCATCACCCGATTCCCTCGGCAACTTCATTAACCGATCGTCCACGGATTTGGACGAAGTGAGACAAAGTCATCTACTCATTCTCTACATCATTCTTGGTCGTCTCTTTTAGCAAACTTGACGACCGAGTTGCCTCGAGTCAGAGGCGGGAGCCCGTTTAAAGAATCGTCGACATGGTGCCACCTCGACGAGAAGATCGGAGATCGACGAGATCGGAGCAGCCGCAACGGAGCGTGGGATGATGGTTAAAGAACGAAGGACTCGGATCGTTCGGTATAACCTTTCTACACTCTTTACAGTTTGTTAGTTTAGCAATAATGGCAGATCCGGGTTAAAGTATACGATAGCGCCAGTTAAAAAGTTTTTGTTCCGCATTTGGCGTCTGTAGACGGCCGGTGCGCTAGCGTAGACTTACAACTAGTGTGTACGTTTCTTGTCCCTTAGAGGGCGATGGTTGATCCCGCAACCATTGGTGTATGACAAAATATTGTACACAGGTGCTCATTGGAGAATGGGTACACCGAACAGGACTCGCCGAGGACTCCTAGTTGGTAGTATACCTATCTTCAGATAGAAGTCCTCTGGTGACACTGGTGCAGGTTAGTCTGTAGACCCGAGATCGTCATAGAGTCTTGTGAGGCTTCCACTATGCTTTGATTTCCTCCCTACCACGGCTAAAAGGATTGATGCAAACAAGTGGATTTTGGGTACAGTCCCGAGGCACATGGAGGCAATGAGCGATAAGAGGGGTTTCGTCTCTCCCGGTATTGGGGGTGGATGTTGCGCTATGCTCGATTGGCTATAACTGGAAATCGCTGGTCAGGGCTGCTGCTGAGATTTATTGATAAGAGTTATCATTAGTTTCTCAAACCGTTATAGGCCAGACATCGGTATAACTTATCATGTTACTGGGGGCTGACGTTTACCACCTCTAGACATGATATGCGACATATCAGACGAAGAGACTGGACTTTACGGTAGTGTTACTGATAGGCTTCATGGAGAGTATGGACGAGCTTGCTTGTTGATCTTCATATCGCTCAATACCCGGGTAGCCGTTATGTCCAGCTAGTACCGCTGACAGCTTGTAGGTGACTGATGTGATCATTACCTACTGCTGGTATATTGATGAGTATTTAAAGTCCCACACAGAAGTTTCCTGATTCAAGCAAAATGAAGTAGCGCACATATGCGATATGTTTGTGGGCCTGATTAAATACGAGTATGTGATACCGTATTATAATCTGGCAGTTATATGTTATCGGTTAGGTTATATGTGATATAACCAGATTATTGAATCAAGTGTTGATTTGATAATGTGATAAACAGATAAATGATATTAGTCGGTCATATGTGATATAACCGGATTATTAGATCAAGTGTTGATTTAATAATGTGATATATATTATATGTGATACAATTATATCTTAACTAATATCATTAGCTCACTAATTGCTTTATATATATATACATATATATATATATATATATATATATTAATGTATATTTCATATATATAAATCTATATTATTATATGAAGCATGTCATGTTTTTCTATTTTTAGAAAATAAAAAAAATGAGGTGTAATTATGGAGATATTTTCGGTATAGTTAAGGCATGGGTTTATATGATATAATTGTTAGTGTATATGCCCTAGAGGCTATTATTGTATCATACTAGGTTGTATATTACTTAATAGACGCATGGGATATTCACAGTTGTATATAACAGTCTTGCTAAAAATAGTAGTATGCTACTTGGTTTGTGTCTACTTTAATATGTGCATATGTTTCTTGTAACGTATCACTTATACATATTAGTAGAGCCCATAAGATCTTTGCTTGATTACCAGCGTTGTGATGGCAGTCACACTAGTGGGGGCTGGGTAGTCTGTAAGCAACATCCTATACAGGTCCCTGGTCGTTGGATTATCGAGAGAGGGCATCGATATTCCGGAGTAGACTAAGTGTGTACGCTTCTTATCCCAGTTGGGGAGATGGTCTGTCCCACAGCCATCAGTACGTCGTACTGGAGATAGTATACAGGTGCTCGTTAGGTTACGGGTACACCGGACAGGACTCGCCGGGAACTGATTGGTTGGTATTATACCCATCATCAGTTAACAGTTCCCAGGTGACATGAGTACAGCATAGTCCGCAGACTTGACACTGCTACATCGTCTCGAGTGTGTCCCACTGTTCTTAGATTGCTACCCTACCACGGCTCAAAGGAGTCATGCAAACAGGTAGCAGTTGGGTACAGTCCCGAGTACTTGGAGGCAGTGGCAGTTAGATAGGATTCGTCTCTCCCGGTATAGGGAGTTGATATCACGCTGTGTCAGAGAGCCATTACGCAAAGTCCCTGGCCAGGGCAAGCGAGATATACTGGTAGGTTCCAGTAGCTTCTCAGGGTGTAATGGGCTTCGCTCCGACACGACTTCTACGGCTATTAGGGGACTGACGCTTGCCGCCCCTAGGCTTGATATGCGATAGTCTTAGACGAACAGACCGGACTGTATGAAGATTGTCACATCAGGCTCAGTAGGGGTTCGGATGGTTTTCCTCATCGGCCTTCTTATCGACATCTACCTGGGAACCGTTACGTACAGCTAGTGCCGCTTGCGGTCTGTGGTTAAACCTACTGCCAGCGTAGTGTCGAGTCTTTAGAGTCCCACACAGAGAGTTTCCCTGCTCCAGGCGAAACGATATAGAGGTCGTATGGTTTTACGACAAGGGTTCGGATGCGTACGTGTTTTTACGCACGTACGACTTTTCGGACAGTTTTTACTACTCGGCTCTGGTTTAAGCCAGATTCTAGTATCGGGTTACTGGATTTATACAGTCTAAAGTTTTTCCGTGTTTTCACGGATTGGAGGGGCATTCTCGTAATTTGTCGGGAAGGTTCTAGAAGAGTAGTGACTAAGGGGTTAAGGTGGCATGAGCATTAATTGCTTAATGACTCATTTGTGTGATTCATGCTTTGTACTAAATGATTCATTAATGAGTTAATGAGTCATATAATGAATCACACTAGATGAATGAATCTAACCATGATGATAAATCATTTATATTATTTATTTGATTAATTGTTATGGTTGATATATTCATATGAGTTCATTATTCTTTTGATTATCATCTTCACATTCTCTCTCCTCAAGTTCACTCTCTCTTCAAAACCCTAACCCTAACCTCATGTGTTGAGATCAAGGGTTAGCTAGACTAATACATCCATAACCTCACTCTATATCCCCTAGATAGCTTAGATTAGCACTTTAAGCAACCTAGTTATCTCACGTTTGAGATTAAGCTTGGCGTAGGAGCTTTCGGGTGGATCGTCTTTGATTCGAGGAGGCCGTTGAGGTGCCGATGTTCCAAGGAGCCTACGAGGAGTAGAGGACCGCGATGAAGACCCGAAGGACAAGTAACGTGAGGTATAACTTCGTATCCGAGTTGTTAAACCTCTAGCTTTTTGTTAGTAATGGTTTAGATAACGATTCATGCGCTCAAGTCCGTGTTACGAAGCTTTGATAATCGTTTTTCATATATTCCGCCTCCCCGCAAGTTCGTGGGGTGCGTGACATGGACTTACAGTGGTATCAGAGCCAACTAAACCATTACTAGCTTGTTAGCAACTAATTAGAAGTTCGATCGACGGAAAACACGAAAACAAAACCCTGAAAATTCCTAGTTGCTGTTAAATTTAAACCTGTCTGAAAAATAATTTGATATGTCTTAAAAATCACAGCAGGGAATTTGATCAATACTGGGAAAATACGAGTGCACAAAACGACAAGACCGCCGCTGATCCGCGGCAGAACAGTGCTTTGCGCCGTGGATCCGCCGCCGAGTCAACTCGGTTTTGACTCGTATTTTCACTGTTATTCATTTTGTGTGGTGTTTTGTCTTCCTGTATATACTGTTTCTTCCTAGGTTACTTCACTGCTGGTTTGCTTTTAGGGTAGACAAGGAATATAGTATTCGATCGATGTTCTAAGATATTTGCTAATTGGGTCTTTATCTGTAATGTTTAATGTGTTTGTAAACCTCCCCTAACTGCTAGTATGTCGGTTGGCAGGAGGTTGCACATTTCAGAAATGTTTACTGTTTGTGTATATGAACTGTGTTGGACTGTTATGATGATTAGCCAGGGTTTTGAGATGGGTTTAATATTCATTCATTCGATGTAAATGTAATTTGATGTAATACTCTTTTGCGGGGCGCATCCAGGTTGCGGTTGTAGCCACCGTTGTATTATTTCTTTTTACTGCTTTTTTTGCTCCTAGGATAGACCCAAGCCGGAGTACACAAACTACCGGGTACGTTGAAGTGTTTAGTGGCCTACTCACGTTGTTGAGGGAGTCCGCTTCACTTCGGGTACTTGGCGGGTAGTTTGCCGTACCCGTAGGGATCTAGGGTGGGGTAATGGCTATTCATCACAACTGTGTAATCCGTCTTTTATTGCAGGTTGAAAGCAAATGCGGATTGCTAATAAATCCAATAAAGTTCATCTGTGATCTGGAATGCTTATTATTGCATCTGACGAATGTACAATATCTATATATGATAGCTATTAGACGTCACTTATGTTTTACACCCGCGCTAGCCCAGCCCCCGCTCTGTCGTTAGTTAAGTAACCTAACGGGGGATGACGGGACCCCGTGGCGAATGCGGATGGCATAAGAGGACGTGGTATTTTCGTTGTTTTCTGCAATGATAGAATAATTGATGGGACGCATTATTATAATGCAAAGAAAATATACCAAAGTTTAAATCGTTGGAACAAATTTAAAAGAAACCACTCGGTTATTTTAAAAGAGCAAAATTTTTTAATTACGGAGCTTTAACCACTCCTTTTAGAAAGTATCAGCTTCCTTCGATTACATCAAATTCACTACGTTCACGGTTTTGCCAAAACCTGTTAGTTATATGTATGCCCTAGAGGCCATTACTGTACATTGGTAGTCCATAAGTACATCCTTCAAGGTCCCTAGTCGTGGGTGTATCGAGACGGGGCATCGATATACCAGAGTAGACTAGCGTATACCTTCTCGACCCATACAGATGGGCTATGGATGATCCCATATCCATTGGTGTTTGGCATCAGAGATGATATACGGGTGCTCAGTGGAGACTGGGTACACTGGACGGACTCGCCGAGAACTCCCAGATGGTATTATACCTTACGTCAGATGGCAGTTCTCTGGTGACACTGGTACAGAGTAGTCTGTTGACCCGAGATCGTCATAGAGTCTTGTGTGGTTCCCACTGTGCTTTGATTTCCACCTTACCACGTCCAAGAGGGCGTGAAAAACGGTGGTTTTTGGGTACAGTCCCGAATCACATGGAGGCAATGAGCGATAGGAGGGGATTCGTCTCTCCCGGTATAGGGAGTTGATGTTGCACTGTGTTCAATTGGCTATAACCGGAAATCCCTGGCGAGGGTTGCTGAGATTTACTGTTAAGTGTTACCAGTAGTTTCTCGAATTGTTATAGACCTCATATCGAAACGACTTATCGAGCTATTGGGGTCTGACGTTTACCACCCCTAGGCAAGATATGCGACATATCAGATGACGAGACTGGACTGTACGGTAAGTGTTACTGGTTGGATTCACAGGAGTGTGAGCGGGCTTGCTCGTCGATCTTCTGATCGCTCAATACCCGGGTGGCCGTTACGTTTAGCAGACCGCTTGCGGCTTGTGGATACTTGATATGATCATCATCTGCTGCCGGCGTATTGACGAGTCTTTAGAGTCCTACACAGAGGTTTCCTGGCTCAAGCGAAACGAAATAGGAGCGCATATGAGATATGTGTGGGACCGAGAATAATGCGTGTATGTGATACCGTATTCCATTCTCGCGATGAATGTGTCGAATGGTTGTATGCGATATAACCTAGTTATCGAATCGAGGATTGATTCGATAAGCCGATACATTGGATACTAGTCGGTTATATGCGACATGACCGGATCATTGAATCAAGTGTTGATTTAATGATTTAATGTATTATTATATATTTGATATATTACTTTGCATTAACTAGTATTGGTTCACTTTAAATGGATTTTCTCACTTGAAGTTCACAAGTTGTATATGTGATATATATTTTGTACACTTGATTGTATCATGTTTGATGATACGTGATTGTTAGAGTGTATGTTTAGACTAAACCATGGTTATATAATGGTTAGGGTTTTGATTTTATTTACTTATTCATTTATTTATTCATTTTGGCAAAAAGAAAAATGGTGGCTAATTTTGTTTCTTTGTTGAAGCTTCATGAAGCTTTGAAAAAGTCTACCATTTTTGTTTCATGCCTAACCTAACCATTCACCTAACCCTAGTTTAGTCTCTACACTTGACCATGGTTGGTATATGATAATTATTCATATTATTTTCTATTTTAAAAAATAACTTATCATATCATTATCTTCTTCTTCTTCTTCTTCTTCTTCAAGAAGAAAGCTTTCTACTAACAATGGTGAAATGAGAATAAGAGTGAGAAATCCAATTCTAGAGTGAACCCACATCCTATTTCTTCATCCTCTACCTCTTGCCAAGTAGTATAGGGTGTTTTCTTCACAAGTTTCATGACTTGGTGAAGTGGGAGCTTGACCTAGTGATGCCTCGATGTAGATCATCTTCGGCATCGAAGTCGATGACCTAGCCCGCCCATTTCTCCGATGAAGCCGACGCTAGAGCCCGGGATTCGTTTTGGACAGCAAGGAGACTTCATTATAGAGCTATGGAGGTGGAGGACCGGATCTACAAAGGTTGTATTTCCGTTCACTTAGTTAAGTTGTTAACTAGTTGTATGTTTCGCCTAAAATTCTAGTTAACGATCCGTATTAGGGTTTCTGGGCACTTGTAAAATTTGAAATTGGCATGGTTGATGCCTTGTGAGACCTCATTAGCATGCCTAGGAACCCTACAGTGGTATCAGAGCCTAGCTAGAGCCTTAGGGTGCTCACGGCAGCGGGTGCGTCGACTGTAGGAGAACCCCGTCGCCGAAAGCATCCGTTCGGGTGCTCACGGCAGCGGTGTTCCGCCTTGGTGCACTTCGTCGACGGCATCGGGGGTGCGGCCGTCTACTGAAGTTTACGACGAGCATTCGATCAGGATGTCGGGAATCTTGTTGAATTGCCCGACTTTATATTGAAAAGTGTTTTCGATATGAGACTAAAATGCGGGGTTTATAATTGTTAGGCATGTGATGTCTAAGTATTTCATAAGTTTAGGCATGCGATGTCTATGGAGGTTGCGGATTCCAACTGTTGTAGTTTTACACTTTCTTTTCTGTGACCGTAAGTGTAATATGTGATATCACCGGTTTCGTTGCTATATGTCAACGACAATTGGGATGTGCATATTTACTTACGTTGATGACATATGATGTTATGTGTTGCTGGATATGTTATATTGGATCGTCGTGTTTGAATAGCCGGGGGTTTTTATGTGAGATGAGTGTTTTTCATTTTCATTCATGTAAAAACTTGTATGTAATATTCTTTTATTGGGGCACTTCCAGGTTGCGGAAGATGTCACCTTTTGTATATTATATTTACTTCTCCGCACTAGGATAGACCCAAGGAGGAGGGCACAAGTAACCGGGTTCTGGAGTCCAGTGGGAGACCAACTCGAGGAGTCGAGTCCGGGTCTCCTAACTCTAGAATTGGTAGAGTTGCTTGCCGCTCTCGTAGGGGTCTAGGGGTGTGGGTTTGGCTATTCATCGCGACTGTGGAATCCGTGTTTTATACTGGCTCGTATTGAAAACACGGACGTCCTAGTATATCCAATATTTCATATGATTCTTCTGCTGCGATATCTGTGATGTGATCATGTGATGTTCTGTGATAAATACTCTATATAGTATATATTATATATTATATAGACGTTACTTATGTTTTACACCCGCGCTAGCCCTGCCCCGCTCTGTCGTTAGTTACCTAACATAACGGTGCACGAGGGGACATCGAGGCGAATGCGGATGGCATAAGTGTACGTCGTATTTATCTGTGATGTTTAGGTACTTAAATGATAGGACTTCATTAATGTGATTAATGAAAGAAATGAAACCTAATGATGTTGTGGAATCGAATTTCAAAAATAAAACAGGTAGCTACAGTTCTTGCTTTGCACAGCGGTATATATGATATATCCTGCACCTTATTCGATAAGGAAAGGACCGAGATCCCTTCACCGGGAGTGACTCCTTTAGCAAAAACTGGCAGATGCTACACACTCGGTTTGTCTTTTGATTGATTTTAAGTGTTTTTGTTTTGCACAGTGATATATATGATATATCCCGCACCTCATTCGACGAGGAAAGGACCGACGATCCCTTCACCGGGAGTGACTCCTTTAGCAAAACTAGAAAAGCCTCAAAAACACTCCATTTCAAAATTCATTCGATCCTACAACGATATCAAGTTCATTACGCAATAGGTTTTCAGAAAAACCTGTCGTAGCCCTCCGTCATTTCAGATAAATTGTATATAGTATTCGTGCTGCATTTGTTGGCTTTCGTCAAGGTGCAGTGTGCGGTAGCTATATGCTGCTTATCTGCCAGCATACGATGCGATTGGATTAGGGTAGTCGTGCGGCTTTGTTGGTTTTCGTCAAGGGTCGTGCGGGTGGGTTTAATTCAATCAAGAAATGTACGGGTTGAACTTGACTAGCGGGCTGTGGTTTGTTGGCTTTCGTCAAGGTCATAGCACGTTAGGGGCAAAATATTATCGGGAATTTCAAGTGTTGAAATTTGCAATGAGATTGCATACCTTCTATGAGATAGTTGGATACCGATACCCACTGTGAGTAATTGTTACTTCTGGGAGAGTTTTATACATTACAATTAGCCGATCAAGTAGGTGTCTAGAAATGTGTTAACGAGGTTACGCCTTCGGGAAAACGAGGTTTACATTAATTAGGTTCGTGCGAAAGCACGGGGGACCTCCCTCAAAGTACCGACACTGGCCTGGCTGAAAGATTGTCGAACTTGTAGCGTGTAATTAATCCCGGCTAGTCTTTCTTTTTAGGGTTTGAAGGAAGATTTGATAAAAACAGTGGGAGCCATCCTTATTAGATAAAATAATAACCAATCTATTCTTGCAAGAGCGCACGCAGTGTGTTTTCTTCTCTCTTTCTCCAGGTAGCGACCATGTCACGCCTTAATCAAGATAATAATACGGATGTATTGACCGAACCCGCTTGTTTTACTGTGCTGGGGAACGTTGGTTCCACTCCAACTTATAATTGTTATAAGACAGAGCAGGAAATAAGGGGAATACCAGAATTCCTACGCCGCCCAAACGAAGAAAGTGCATATGATGCATCATCTTCGGGTGTGTTCGTTACACAGAACTGTTTCTCAATATTCTTTACATCCTAGGTATGTGATACCAGATAAGGATCCCAGATATGTAATCTGTTACATAGGGCTACAGATAGGTAGAGAACTGAGAACGGGTGATAAGTTTCATGTGGCAGAAAACGGGGCAAGTGTTGCAGCCAAGTCTGTTGGTCACTATCACCTTGTATTACAATACATTGATTCTGAACAAATGTTATTAGATACCGAACCTGATATACAAAATAATATCAGTCTCTTTATTGGTAAAGAAATGATAAAATTTTGTATTGTTGGATAATGTTTTGAACATTTCCTATATCAAAAGTTGATCGGTTCAGGCACGTTATCTAAAAGCATTGACGTTCTAAATCAAACTACAGTTCTTAGTATACGGAACACACAAAAGAGGAAGAGTTCAGAAATGAACGAATTCTTCTTGAGGTATTGTAGACTAGGTCATATCAATGCGACCCGACTAGCTGAAGTTACATATAGATGCATATTTAAATCAGTTTGAATTTACATCTTGTGAAACTTGCCAGTCATGTCACAAAGAAAAGATGACCATAGCTCTGTTTATTAGAAACAGAGAAAGAGTTAATGAACTCTTGGGACTGATACATGATGATGTATGTAAGGTCTCCTGTCTACACATGCCAGGACTGGTTCTTTAAACTTCATTACGTTCTCTGATAATTTCTCAAGATTCAGACATATGTTCATGTTGAAACACAAGTCCGAACTGTTCCCCTCTGAAAGGCGTCCTAGACTTTGCGTCTCGCCTGAGATTCGGGGCAGATGCTATATGGTTTTATCCGTATACCTCTCCGAAGATGCCAAGTTGATTTATGGCGCCGTATATCGGAGGTTTAGACGGATGCGGCCGATGTAGCAGACTTCGTCAGATTCCCCCTCAGGGTGAGGGGTTTTTGATTGTGGGGACGCTCTTTCCTGCAGGCGCAAGCCCCTGCAGTTAATTACGCTACCGCATCACGGTAACAACTTTCTCCTTCTTCAGAATTTCACTTCGTGTCGTGTGTGTTTGTTTTGTTTGTGGTTGCCCGTGGATTGTATACGGAGACTGAGTAATGCCGTCGCCCGTAGGACGTGGATTAGTCCAAATCCGTATTTATTTAGATTTGGGTTTGGTGTTTTAGTTTAAGGATACATTAGTCGCGTTGCGGCTAAGATCAACTTAAACGTTCGTCAAGGATACGTTAATCCTATTTTGGA
Organism: Agapanthus africanus; assembly: GCA_030015575.1. Lineage (NCBI taxonomy): Eukaryota > Viridiplantae > Streptophyta > Magnoliopsida > Asparagales > Amaryllidaceae > Agapanthus > Agapanthus africanus. Next base: position 210,315,091 of record JASDDO010000026.1, on the reverse strand, counting down.
CTAAGATTGACTTGACGTAGTGATCTATTTAATATCTGGCCGTCGGGACTCGTCACCTCTCTGACGTCGTTGAGGGATTACAACGACAGGCGTCAGAGGAGTTCAGAGATGTACCCTTGAACCAAGGTTGATTTGGAGTTTTATCATTCATTTAAATATCTAAGGATACGTTAACCGTATTTGGGGCTAAGATCAACTTAGATGGGACCGTTTAGATCCGACAAAAGAGCGTTTGGGCCCTATCGTGCCAGTTTAGGGACGTGGCGGTCTATCGCCAGTTTTAGGGACGTAGGGGTCCGATATTAGTTTAGGGACATTTCGGTCCATCGCCGGTTTAGGGACGTGGTGGTCCGTATTCCAGTTTAGGGATGTGGTGGTCCATCGCCAGTTTAGGGACGTGGTGGTCCAATATTAGTTTAGGAACGTTTCGGTCCAATGTTAGTTTAGGGACGTCTCGGTCCAATATTAGTTTAGGGACGTTTCGGTCCGATGTTAGTTTAAGAACGTCTCGGTCCACGAGTTTAAGGAGCCCGCAGTCCATATGGGTGTGTGGTCGTTGGGACCCGTCACCTCTTTGACGTCGTTGAGGAATTACAACGATGGATGTCAAAGGAGTTCGGAGATGTACCCTCGAACCGGATGTAGATTGATTTAGGAAAGCCATTTTGCTCAGTCAATTTAATTTAAGGACTTATGGCCACGATTGGGCTAAGTCCAGAAAGGATGCAGAGCATCAATTTTATTTGGGCCCAGCCCTTTTATTGCTTTGCAATTTATTTTGGCCTGCTAGGTCTTTTTGATTTGGGCCTAGCCCTTCAAGTAATGCATTGCATTTGTGCAAAGCACCAAGAATCTTTTAGATTCAGGAAAAGAAGTGCAGAGCACTTTTTAATTTCTTGATCTAAATTTAGCTCAAAGAAAAGAAAGAAATCTTTTCTTTCTTTCTGTTTCAGAGAACCAGAGGTTCATAGCAAGTGCAAGGCACTATTTTTATTATTTTTATTTATTTATTTATTTATTTATTTATTTATTTATCACTGATCTTGTTTTTTAGATCAATCATCTATTCTTTAAGAGAATTTTCTCTTATCTCAAAGGTTTTTACCTTCTTTTTTTTGTATTCTCAAGGAGTTCTCAAGAGTTCTCTCTTCTTTTTTTTTTAAAACCAGATGATTTTGAAATGAGGTCCGGGGTCCTTTTTATAGTGCTAAAAAATTAGTTAAATTTGTTAAAAAGATCTTTTTCTGAGTGATTTGGGGAATTTTCCCCACCGTTGGATCTTTGATCCAAAGGCCCTTGTTTTACAAAAGAAATCTTCTTGTTTTAACAAGAACAGAAAAAAATCTCCTTAAATCTTCATTCTGTTGTTGCGCAACTCACCAGCGCGTGACACGTGTCGCGCAGTAAGGCGCTTGCGCAATTGAGCTTGCGCAACTGCACAGACACGTGTCGCTCAACGAAGCGCTTGCGCAACTGAGCTTGCGCAACTGCGCAGACACGTGTCGCTCAACGGTGTACTTGCGCAACAGTGTTTGCGCAACTGCGCAGACACGTGTCGCGCAGATGTGCGTTTGCGCAGTTGTGCTTGCGCAACTGCGCAGACACATGTCGCGCTGTAGTGCACTTGCGCAACAGTGTTTGCGCAACTGCGCAGACACGTGTCGCGCAGCGGTGCGCTTGCGCAACTGCGCAGACACGCGGCGCGCTGTGGTGCGCTTGCTCAACAGCGTTTGCGCAACTGCGCAGACACGTGTCGCGCAGCGGTGCGCTTGCGCAGTTGTGTTTGCGCAACTGCGCAGACATATGTCACGCAGCGCAGCGCTTGCGCAACTGAGCGTTGCTTTTGCTTTTTAAAGAGCCTTGCTCTGATTGGACGCACTGCCTTGGGCGTTGTGCTGCCGTGTCAACTTCTGACACGTGGCAAATTGCGCGCAGCGCACGGGATCTGAAGCGTTGCTTCAAAATTTTGAATTTTTGAAATTCAAACAGAGCCTTGCTCTGATTGGGGGAACAAATGCCCCCCCACCGTTGTGCTCACGTGGCGCGCTTGTGAGTGCAGCGGTGGCAAGATCCTGACTGTTGGATCATGGGGGTCAGTTGAAGGGGCGCAGGCGCCTATAAATAGGACCTTTGGTCCTTAGAAAATTCTTTACTACTTCAAGAATTTTGACTCAGAGCCTTGCTTTTGCTTAAGAATTTTCAGAGCTTTGCTCTTGATTGATTTTTCAAGAACTCCAGAGTTCATAACCATCTTAGGTATTTAACAAAATTAAATTAACTTAAATTAAAACTAATTAATAGAGCCTTGCTCTTATAGATCTTTGATCTAAAACCTTTTTGGGGTTTCCTCAACAGAGCTTTGCTCTTATAGATCTTTGATCTAAAGAGAATCCCTTTAGGGTTTCTTCAACAGAGCCTTGCTCTCAAAAAATTACAGAGATCTTGTTCCTGGGTTTTAACCTATGAACAGAGCCTTGCTCCTAGATGAAATATAGATCTCCCCCCCTTTATATATATATATATATAAAAATGGAGAACACTTAAAGGTTTTCCTGGATCTTTAGGATCCCAGAATTTTTTCTTTTAATCCTTAGGGGTTATAGTTTTCATTACTATTACAGAGCTAGGCTCTTTTTTTTAAAGAAGTTTTATTCCTTTGAGACCAGAGTTTGACAAATGTCACTCTGTGACAGAGCTTTGCTCTTAAAAGAGGAGATTTTCTCCTTGTCTCTAGGGATTCCCCCCCAATGAGGATATTCTCTTGGGGGTCTTTTTCATTGACTGACAGTCTCATCCAATGATGGGACTGTCTTATCAAATGATGCGCCGTCATCTTGATTTTGTGGGTCCCCCTTTGGTCCCCTACCTACTGCATTGTAGTGTGGTGTAGGACTTTGAAATGTGAAGCATTGGAACACTAACGGTTATATTTTTTTTTACAAGAAACATGTCTGAAGATTTGTCTTTCCCTTTTGTTCGCTCGGAAGGAGGGTTCCCTCATTCGCCAGTGGACCGGGTGGTGTTTGCTCTGATTAAAGATCATGATCCCGAGTGTAAGAAACTTCACCAATGGGGAAGGTGGTACAGCCAGATCATCCAAGGCCGTTGCAGCTTTAGCTCCGCCTCACCTACCGAGCCCATAGTTACGATCCCTTATGCGGACAAGCCCCCGGTGGAGTATGACGTGGAGGTTAAAAATTGGAATTCCGACGACCTCCTTCAGCCTGCAATCGGTGCCATTCCGGTGCAGCCGCCGCCGGCTATACATATCTTGGGGAGGCGAATCTGTCAGGGTGAAGCACGCCCTTGGGGACAGGCTTATAACATTGGATTGATCCCGCGGCCGCTTGCCGGATATTTGCAATGGGCCCGTTACATTTTGGCGACGAAGAGGGCTCTCCTGACGACGATTGGTTTATACTCGGCCGTCCACGTCTCGCTTTTCGAGTATCCCTCTCCTCCGACATGGTGGATAAAGGCCTTCATCGAACAATGGAATATCCCCACCCATACCTTCCTGACAGCGGATAGGGAAGTCTCCATCTCTCTGGAGGAGTTTGCTGAGATTTCAGGTCTGCCAATGAGGGGAGAACACTACGAGGAGCTGCTTCCTCCTGACGAGTATGTCTTCGCCACCAAGCAGCTTGTATTTGACTTAACTCCGGAAAATGCCATTCAGCTTCAGCACCCGGGCTTGGTGAAGGTGTTGGAGATTTATGAGGAACTCCATTTGGAATCGGGCGACCGGGGCGTCAGTTTCGCGGATTTCATTGCTCATTTTATCCGCCCGGAGTTCCTATCATAGCAGGGCGAGAAGTTCGCTCAGCTTGCTGACCCCTTTGGTTTCGGCTTGGACCGCCGACCTTCATCGGAAAATGACCCGCGGGATTTTTATCTCCCCGGCACTGCCAGCGTCCCTTTCTCAGAGATCGCCGTTCCTGGCATGGACGAGGAGACTTTTTTCATAGGGTTCTCAGGTCTATGGCTATGCAGCTTCGCGCTTCCCATGCACCCACGCCTCATGCGGTCCTCAGTCTTTTACCCGGCGCATCGAATGGCGGCTGGTTTACAGTTATCAGTAGGGATCGCCGGGCTGGCTTACCTCTACAATGGACTTAGCGTAGTGGTGGACGCTAATGAGCCTGGGGTACAGCCTGCTAACTTCCCGATGCACTACTTCACTTCTTGGATGGAGCTGCATGTGCGAGGGGTGTTTGGTGCCCATAAGACTCCTCCGTTTTTTGAGAAATACAGACTCCCAAGAATCATGCGGCTGGTCGGGGCTTCAATTGTGGTTGCACCTCCATGGGAGTCTAGGGGACTGCTCCTGCGTTCATATCTAGTCGGAGCGAAGACCTCTTTTGTGGATAAGGTTATCACCATAGGCTCCGAGACCACTAAGTCAGTGGTGTCGCTGCGTGATGACTTTAAGGGCGGGGTTTCTGTACTGAAGGCTCGGGAAATCCTTCACCTTTACTCCATTCGGCCGGCCTACCTAGTATTTAGGCAGAATGAGACGGCTCACTTTATGAGGTATAACCCATATCGATTTGCCCGACAATCGAGCTACAATCAAGGGATCCCGATGGAAGCCTTTCTGGAAACACCCGCGGCCAACCAAGGGGGAATAAGGAATGCTATGCATCATTTCACCCGGCTCAATACAGGCTCCTATTTTTTTATCAGTGAGCCTAGCTGTGGCCCTAAAATAATCCATCCGTATGTAGCCTGGTATGCGCATGCTATGGGCCCAATCGTTTTAATGGAGAAACGCCTGCTTGTTGACCGTAGGGGTGCGCCCCCCGGCGGTGATCGCAAGGCTCCCTTGCAGCCAAGGATCCCGGTCACCTTCCCGATAAAAGATGCCGGAGCTGACCGACCGTGCGTGTTGGCCCCCCCGCGTGGATTGCCACTGCCTACTGCGGTGGATGCACCACCGGCGCCCCGTGCTCCCACAAAGACGGTTAAAGTGGTATCGCCAGAGTCTGGCGCAGGAGCGGATATTGGGACTCGCCGCCCTAAAGTGACTGCCAAGCGCAAAGCTGCTCCGGGTGGATCTAAAGCTGGCGGACAGAAGAAGAAGAAGTCCACCCTATCCCTCGATGCGATCCTTAGCCTAAATCCTGTGGCTCCTCCCGCCGAGGCTATATGTGAGTATGGCAGCAATGAGGGCTTCGTGGAAGACCCTGAGGACACCAATCTGGCTGCCGCCATTGCAGCTTCAGAGCGATCGGCGAGGCTTGAAGCGATGTTAAGCAAACTCGCTGAGTCCGGTAATCATCAGACGCTTTATTTGTCATTTCATTGCACTTTGTATTATTATATTTAACTAACATTTGCTCCATTTTCAACATGTGTCTCTACTGAAGAGGCTATTGCTGCCTCCCTGAAAACCTTCCAGGAGGAGGAGGAGAAGCGTGCCCTAGCAAGCGTTGGTATGTTTCACCCCTTTCTCTTTTATAAGGAAAGTCTGTTGTCTTTTTATGATAGTCAACCTGACCTTCTTTTGTTTCTTTGCAGGGGTTGTATCAATTGACGCAGGGATCCTTCCCGAGTCCGTCATCGAAGTCCCGGCTTCGTCGAAGTTGCCACAAGAGCCTCGGCTTGACAAGACGACGAGGGATGCCTTGAAGAATCTAGAGGCATCCCTATATACGGACGAGGAAGCCTCACTCAAGGAAGCCCTAGTGGCATCCGTCTCAACGGCTCGAAAGGAGCGGAAGCGTTTGAGACGCGAAGCAAGGGCGCGCAGAGCTGCTTTGGCCGCGGGAGCGGGCCCTAGCACTATTCCTCGTGCCGACACTCCTTCCGAAGCAAAGGCGAGCAGAGCTGCTTTGGCCACGGTAGCGGGCCCTAGCACTATTCCTAATGCTGACACTCCTTCTGAAGAGGCCCCTGCCGCCCTGTCTACTGCTCATAGGCAAGTGGCGCGCGCGGCTCGGAGTGCAAACGATAAGTCCTCTTCAGGTAACATTTCTTTCAGAACCTTGTTGTAAGAATTATCAAGCCATTGGCTCATACGCATTCCATCTTGCAGAGCCAAGTCCGACTGAGGGGGAGGCGGAGACCATCGAACCCAGGGGAATGGAGGAAACGGTACTTGCCGAACCCGAGCCGACAGTGAGCACCGTCGTCGGGGCCACGGCACCTGAAACAGAAGTTGAAGGATCCGCCACCGAGAAGGTCATTGATGCCGCATCTGAAGTGGCGGCAGATGAGATGATTGTCGAGCCGAAGGCAGTAGAAGTCAAGGCGCTTGAGGCTGGAGACATCACGGTGCCGATGGACGAGACAACCGCGACCGCAGAAACTGAGGGAGTATCGGGTGAGGCGGCGACGATCCCTGAGGAGGAGCAAACCGTTCTTTCCCAGGAATCTGGTAATACTCCGATCATGGCCCTCCCCGCGTATGGTTCCTTGCCGTCTCCCGGGCTCGCGAGCACAACAACGGTTCCCATCGAGTCGGGTGATGAGGCTACGGGCGGTGATCTCGTGTCAACAGAAGAGGGGATTGCTTCAGTTTCGGCTGGCAGCTCGTCGGGTAAACTTCGAGTTACCAGCGTTCTTCTTTTTATATATCTCGCGATCTCTTCTAACAAGTTTGTCTTTGCAGGTGCTGCCAGTGCTGACGCTCCATTGCTCGAAGGAGCACCGTCAACTACTGCTTTGGCGGTGGTCACCTCCCTGCCTTCCCTTGTACCATCGCGGATGTTGGAAGGTATGGATTCACGACTCACGCATTAATCTTTCAAAAATTTAACTTTTGTACTAACGTTATACCATTGTGCCCTCGCAGGAGTGCTCTTTGATCATTTATATCAAGTGTTGCTCCCACACTTCTCTTTCCCATCCGAACTCGCTTCTCCCTCTAGTGGCGCCGGTGAGTATACTTTCACTATAATATCTTTGTTTACCCCCTTTTTTCTAGCAATTGGATAATTTCTGACTTTTCCTTTTCTTTATTGCAGTGCCACAAATCGAAGGAGGGGATGCAAGACCTGCCGTGCTACCGGCCCTTCCGGTTTTGCCGTCCGTTACAGCTGGTATAGCAAATTCCCTTTTTTGGTAATCCTTAAACATCTCTTGAACCATCGTTTAACCATGTTTTGTTTTGCAGCTATTGTTCCGGCTCCGGTCCCTTTTGAGTCTTGCGTCCTTTCGCCGGCAGGCCCTTTCTTGAAACGTCCATCTTCAAAGGGTGTTGTGATGAGCTTGGGCATGCTGAGCGGGTACATCGAAGAGCTTAACATGGACGCTCTTCCTTCTGCTGTAGATTTCGCTGTGGAGGTTAACCCGATGTTGGCGGCGCTCGTAAACTTTCACAATGAAGGCGCCGTTGAATCTTGGGTTAACCACTGCAGAGAGATTGAGGCCTGCTTGCATCGGTTGGAAACGACGCGCCCTTCTCCCGAAGTTTTGACCATGAGCACCGAACGGACGGCCTGGCTCGAGCGAAGCGCTTCTTATCTTCGCCATTTGGAGCAGGAAGCAGCTTTACGGTTGAAGGAGCGTCGGGACTCCTCAAGCGCAACCGCTCGCCTGCGCGCTGAAGTTATGACGAATGCTGCTGAAGTGAAAGCCGTCTTTGAAGGCCTCCTGGAGCGTATCTCTAATGGGCTAGCACTGAGGCGGAAGCTTGATGCCGCCGAGCATGATGCTCGAGGTCATGAAGCAGCTCAGCAGGCTGTTGGGGAACAGCTTGCATCCTTCAAGAAGCAGCGGGCTTAAGTGGAGGCCGAACTGGCGATAGCAGCCGATCAAGAGAAGGCGTGGAAGGAAGTATGCGAGCAATTGCTAAATCTATGCAAGACGCTTCTTTCTCAGTGACTCTCCTTGTATCATTTGTACTTATAAAATATATGTATATACATTTTTTTCCTTTAGCACAATGTATCCTGTACTCGGTCAATATTTATGAATAAAAGATGCACATTTTTGTAATGTCTTGTGTCATTTCTCCGTCTTTTCTTTCTTTTATTATCAGCATGCCACCTTAGTAACCATGATTGACGGATGATTAGGACGAGTATCCCGACCTTCTTAAGAAATAGCGATGGCTTAGGCCGCAGGTTTCAGATCTGCTGCCTAAGACTTTTCAACTCTATAAGCCGTGAGGGTCTCATAGAGACTTCTCTCCCTACGGATCGAGAGGATCTCGTAGGTGGATTTTCTCCTTAGGAATCGTGAGGATTCCTAAGTGTGGTTTTCTCTCATAGGTCGTAAGGATCCTATAAGAGAATTTTCCCTCTTACGAGTCGAGAGTACCCGTAAGTGGTTGTTTCCCTCTTTATCGAATCTCGACTTTGGAGAGTGAGGCCCGTGTATAGTATACAAGAGACCATTTTAGATCGACTTATAGGGTCTCATCGTTCAGGAAGTAAGTTTTCCCACCTCTGCTGCCTGAGGCTTCATCTTGCAAATTGAGAAGCAAATTCGATTTATTAGAGAAATCCCTTTTCTGAATGATCTGGGGGAATTTCCCCTCACCGTCAGATCTTTGATCCAAGGGCTTCTGTTTCACAGAAGCAAATCTTTTTATTTTAAAAAGAGTAGGAACGATTTCTTCAGAATTTTTAATTTTGTTTAGCGAAAATGCTTCAGGGTATGACACGTGTCGCACAGCGCACAGTGCAGCGCAACTGTGTTAGCGCCTCTGCGCTGTGTCGTGTAGCGCACGGCGCAGCGCAGCCGAAACGTTGCTTCCTTTAATTTTGAAAAGGAGCCTCGCTCTGATTGGGTGCGCTGCTTTGGGCGTTGCGCTGATGCGTCTGCGTCCGCCACGTGGCCCGTTACGCAGCGCAAACAATCTGAAGCGTTGCTTCATTAAATTAATTTTCAAGACAGAGCTTTGCTCTGACTGGGGGAAGACGAAGCGTTGCTTCGTCTCCCGCCTCATGATTTGAACAGAAGTTCGCTCCGATTAGGGTGAACCGCCGTGACGACTTTTGGAAGTCGAAGAGGCGTTTGATGCCTATAAGTAGGACCTTTGATCCCCCACAGATACTTATCATCTTTCAGATTCTTATTTCCAAAAAACTTCAGAGCTTCGTTCTTGCCTTCAAGAACTCTGGTGCCTTGTTTCCCTTTTTTTTTAAAGTTTCTTAGAAAAAAACTTCTTTAGGTAGAACCGATTAACCAGCAGAGCTTTCGTTTGGGGAATTTCATCCTTGAACATAGTCTTGCTCCTCAGGAATTTAGTCCTCTATGTATGTTATCGCTTTTCTATTGCTGATCTTCCTGTAATATTTCTTCCAGGTATAATGGCGGCGGTGTATCTATACAGTCTGCATGAGTTCATTACCTACGACGATATCCGCGCTCAGGGTCGTCAACAAAACCAGGAGTTTACGGACGCTGAATGTGCGGAAGTCATGGGTCGTCTGAACGCAAGCGGGGGTTGGCTGTTGCCTCGTCGTTCGGCCCTTCTGAAAGTCGTGTTGGGAGCCATATGGAGAGCACTTCCGGATCTTCATGAGGCCTTACCGCTTAACGCACTGGATGATGCCGAAGACAAGGTGCATTCAGTGTACTTGACAGGGCTGATCTCAAAGAAACGGCGGAACAACCTCGTTGACATCCTACACCAAGTCTTCCAGCAGACGACGATAATTGCCGCTTATCGAAGGCCAGGGGGCTTGCCGATGATATTGACACAGAGGAGCGCGAAAGACTGCGCATAAGAATAATTAGAAAGGCCAGACGAACTCTGGATGGCCTTACTTTCGATTTCCTCAATCCGTGCCCCGGATCTGAGGTTATTCCATTGTAATAATTTGAATAATGTTTTTTTTTATTTATCTTTCTTATGATTGTAAAAAGGAATTTTCTAGCAGTATGAATGGAGACTCTTCCCTTTTCTATTTCGGCTTGTCTTATTTCTCGTCCTGAGTCTTCTGCCCATTCATAAATGAGTGCGTCACGCACGCCAGATCAAATGTAGACCGGATATTCTTTCTGTCATCTTCTCTTTTTTTTAATTGTCAGCAGGTTGTCTTAATAACCATGGTTGATGGATATCCAAAACGAGTATTCTGACTTCCTTAAGAAATAGCGATGACTTAGGCCGCAGGTTCAGGTCTACTGCCTAAGACTTTTCAACTCTATGAGCCGTGAGGGTCCCATAGAGGCTTTTCTCCCTACGGGTCGAGAGGATCCCATAGGTGGATTTTCTCCTTAGGAATCGTGAGGATTCCTAAGTGTGGTTTTCTCTTATAAGTCGTAAGGATCCTATAAGAGAATTTTTCCCTCTTACGAGTCGAGCGGATTCGTAAGCGGTTGTTTCCCTCCTCGTCGAAACTCGACTTTGGAGAGTGAGACCCGTGGATAGTATGCAAGAGACCATTTTGGATTGACTTGCAGGGCCCCATTGTTTAGGAAGCAAGTTTTTTAATCCTTGCTGCCCGAGACTTTATCTTGCAAGGTGGAACGAAATGGGAATTCTCTCACGGAGACTGTGGTGGCTCTGTGAGTTGACGCGGGTTGGGAGGCTCTCGTCATGGAGTATTTGTATCCGTGAGTCGAGGAATTTTGCTAGGGATTATTTGTTTCCCAAGCGTCAAGGATTATTTGTTTCCTTGGGGTTTGAAACGAGTCGAGGATTCCTGCGGAGGCACTGGTGGCTCTGCGGGTCGACGCGGATCAGAAGGCTCTCGTCACGGAGTGTTTGTTTCCATGAGTCGAGGAATTTTGCTAGGGATTATTTGTTTCCCAAGCGCCAAGGATTATTTGTTTCCTTGGGGTTTGAAACGAGTCGAGGATTCCTGCGGAGGCACTGGTGGCTCTGCGGGTCGACGCGGATCAGAAGGCTCTCGTCAAGGAGTGTTTGTATCCGTGAGTCGAGGAATTTTGCTAGGGATTATTTGTTTCCCAAGCGCCAAGGATTATTTGTTTCCTTGGGGTTTGAAACGAGTCGAGGATTCCTGCGGAGGCACTGGTGGCTCTGCGGGTCGACGCGGATCAGAAGGCTCTCGTCACGGAGTGTTTGTATCCATGAGTCGAGGAATTTTTGCTAGGGATTATTTGTTTCCCAAGCGCCAAGGATTATTTGTTTCCTTGGGGTTTGAAACGAGTCGAGGATTCCTGCGGAGGCACTGGTGGCTCTGCGGATCGACGCGGATCAGAAGGCTCTTGTCAAGGAGTGTTTGTATCCGTGAGTCGAGGAATTTTGCTAGGGATTATTTGTTTCCCAAGCGCCAAGGATTATTTGTTTCCTTAGGGTTTGAAACGAGTCGAGGATTCCTGCGGAGGCACTGGTGGCTCTGCGTGTCGATGATTGAAAGAATTAACGTTAACCGTAATCAAGACGGTGTCGCTATGCAGCTAGCCGGTTGAGCACGGGTCGATCCACAGGGAGATGGTTGTATTTCCGTTCTTGTTTTAGACGAGTCAATAAGGAATTTGTGTATGAGTTGTTCGATTCTATCCTAAGTGTATTATTTGCAAGTATAAAGTTGTTAAGAAAAAGATACAAGATTATAAGCTAAAGAAATCCGTACTCAAAACCTTTGAGCCGAATCTTGACCAATTGAAGCTAGAGCAATTGGCAACAACGTGGATTAGGGGATTTAAGCGCGGTATTCGTGGAATCCGGCTTATTTACCCTTGTCCTTCCGTTCTTGTCTCTTGCTTTCGCCTCCGGCCAAACCGAACGCAACCGGTCGCGGTTAGGAATCACCGTTACCTTGTCAGGGTACGGTGCCTAACGGAGCGCTTGCGTATGGTTTGGGCGGAGTTCAATGGAAAATACGGGAAAAGGAAATGGGCAAAGAAACGTTAACTTATAATACCGTATTTTTTCTTAACAATAATAATTACATTCATTCACAAGAAAGAACCAAAAAGAGAGAACAAAAAGAAAAGAACAAAGAAAAGAAAAGATTACAAGTAATTAAGTGCATGAATAAAATTGCAAGAAAGAAAAGCAAGATAATAAGCAAGTAATAAAAAGCGATAAAAAGGACAAGAAACTAGGACTCAAGACAAGCATGTGACCAATAGCCAACCCTTAAACTTGCAAGCTCAATCAAGAGGTTGCAAGATCAAGGGAAGGGTAGAGAACGCATGTGAAATGAAGTGCTAATTCCATGAAAGAATACGACCCTTGAGATCAATAACTAACCCTTAACCATTCAAGCTCAATGAAGAGGTTGAATGATCAAGAGAAAGCAAGAATCTCAAGGGGAAGAAGAAACAAAAGAGAATGATACAAAACCCTCATCTTCATTGATCTCCCACTCAAAAAGCTCTCACTACAATTTTCATGGAAAAAATATGAAGAAGAAGAAGAAGAACTATATAAAAAACTACAAAAGAGTGGACACAAAATTGGACCCTTGGCTTAGCTCAATTCTGGAGTATTTATAGGCAGAGGGTTGAAGACCTAGGGCAAGAATCTGCAATAAAATGAAGTACCCAAAGTGCCCCCAGAAAACGACACAACGACGACCCCACATGGCCGCGGATCAGCCGCCAATACCCCCTATTGGCCGCGGATCTGCCGCACTATAGAGGGTTCAGGGCATGGGCTTTTCTGTAGGTCCCTGGTCTGCTGTCCCCTGTTGTCTGGTACATATATTTTCTGATAATCTTTCCAGAATATATTCAGAATTCTTAGTCCAAGATTGCTTTCTTTTCTTTACTTTTGACTTTATCTCCCTCGAGCTCCGCGCACCCATTGATTCTTGTGCAGCCCCTCTCGTGCTCTGTGCATGTCCGAGACACGAATGACCACTGTCATATGTCTTGTCCCTGGGACCGGTACGCAGCACTGGACGGATATGGATGACCGGAACCCGGCTTTTATCTGCCGTCAACAGATGTTCTGTATTTGGTGTAACTGTGGAGATTTTGTCTTGATTTGCAATATTTGTACTGGAAACATGTATTTTGTAAATATGTAACAAACACGGATTACAAGCACCTACCTATAAACACACGAGCATAAGAATGGGCGGTATAAAATGCAATATTCTGGTATGAACAAATACCCCCAAACTTAACTTTTGCTCGTCCCGAGCAAAACCAATTATTCACAAAAATAAAATCCTAACCGCACTTTCGCAGGGAACGCGATTGCACTGAGCGCGTGCAACAAGCCGTTAAACCTCTAGGTGTCCCTAGTAGGAGGAGTGTTGTCTCCTGAGGGTTTTCAGCGGATTACACCCACAAAATCCAGTCAAGCTAGTATCATAAGTTAACATTGATTCTACTCCTACAGTTTAGTATTTACGTTAGAAATTCTATCATCCTAAGTTAGAAATATCCAACCCTTATTTTTCACACCTCCTATCTATTTAACCTTAGATCATATACGTTCCAAAAAAGTTTAGAAAGATGTCGGTCCACCTGAGTTTTCCTTCTAAAGCGCGGCCTCAAATCAGGGATTTTTATCAACTTTACAGAAAACACAAGTCTTATTCTTTATTTCTATCTTTTATTCAAACATCGATTGTATACCCCTACGTGTGTGTGTATTTGCACCCCTACACTCAAGAATTCAATTCAAGCTATAATACCCTTGCCCTAATACCTAATACTACTTTTCATTAAGGATGGACGGATTTGCTCACACACCTTTTATGCGACTATTAATGCTTCCTGAGGCACTAACCGCCGATTACTGAATGTGTGAACTTAAAGCGTAAATAGCAGTTTCCAGGTCTTGACTTTATTCTATTTTTCTTTTTTTTTTCTTTTTCTTTTTCTTTTTCAAGACCGGATATATTTTTCAATATGCTCTTTTGGTGTTTAGCTTTAAATACCGTTTTTTCTTTCATACTAGGCTTTCAGGCAAGAGTATTTCTAGGTATCCTCTACTATCCCAAGTTTCAAGGTACGTGTAGGTGCAGTTTGTAGGGTGTATACTTTCTAAATTTGAACTCAAGAAAAGAAACTATTTTTCAGACTTATCCTTCAGTAGAGCATCAATACTTTCCCTTCATCTTGACTTAACTAAAGAACTGAACTCAAGATTACCTATTTCTCAAAAAAAACTGTAAGGACGTATACTTACCAAAGTTAGACAGAATGAGGGTTATTTTTAGGGTTTTCAATTCCTAAGCCTAGAATTTAGTTATTTCTATCATATCAACTAATCTTTCGGAATAAAGATCTAAGTTACCCTATTAGCTAACTTGACGACAAAGTTTTTATATTTTTTTTGGAAATTTTTTGATTTTTGTGGGTTTTTAATAAGGTATGCAAATGCAAAATATACAAATGAATGCGAAGGAAGAAAGCTTACCGAGCACACCCCCAAACTTAAACTTGACAGTGCCCTCACTGTCAGGCTATACCAAGAGGGTCAAAATTGCCGGCGCTCCCTAAAAACAAATTATATACAACAAAGAAAACAAAAAATATATACAAAAAAAGTGTCCCCCCCAACTTAAGTAAAACAGTGTTTCCACTGTTAAGCGTTGAAATTCAGGATTAGGGGGTGAAGAGAACAGTATCAGGCTATACAAGGCCTTACACAGGCCGAAAGTTAACACCAACCATTCAAAGATCTTATCGTGATAAAGAAGTGGCTGGTGAAAGAAGGCGTAGAGAAAAGAGATGGAGACTACGCGAGACCATATGCGGAGAGGAGCGGGATATGGTCTCGGTATATGAGAGGAAGAAGAATGGCGGAAGGGAAAAAGAAGTGGAATACGAACTTGAGGGTGCAAATGGAGTAAATAGATTAGCACAATTTGTGATGACTGATGTGTGAAAAGCGATTGTGCTAATATATTTATCCGTCGAGAAATGGGGTTAAATCCCTCAAGATTCGTGAGAAACCATGGGTACGCCGAACTTGGTAGACCAGACATACGAAATGAAAGTGAGACGGGTTCTTGCAAGGTCGGAACGATGGAAAGGGTGGGGGGAAGTGATTGAGGAAGGTTATCGGTTAAAGGTTCAGGAGGGTGTACACAGTCAGTGGAAGGGATAGGATGAATTGGAAAATCCGACTCATCAATTAAAACTGTTTCATCCTCAGTACTATCCTCAATATTCTCCCCAAAATTTATCTCATCCATGCAATTTTCAACAAAATCAAGACGCATATGGGGTTCGAAAAAAACATTTAATGACTCGGGATGATGATTTGAAGAGACAAACTCAGCCAAATCTACGGGTTCATCATCCAAAATATTCCCGGCGTCAATATCCTTAATCCAGTGAAAATCAAAATTCTCTGACACCTCAAAAGCATGGATATCAATCGATTCAGGTTCTAAAGTGGAGGTGTAGAGGTCAAAAGGTTTGGGTGTGGTTTCACTTGGCAAGGTCCCTTCACAATTTGGCAAATCAAACACTACAAAGTCGCACAACTCATTAAACAGTCTATCTTCAACTGATAATTCATTTGGGACACTTGATAGACTTTCAACACAGGAGTTGTGGGATTCAATTTGAAACGGGTAGGTTTGATTTGGAAGGGGGTACAGCTCACTCTCTCCACTCAAATTCACAGCCTGTCCGACCGCCTCTTCATACATTGAAAAATTAGGAGCTAGTTGGAAACTAGCTACCGGGTCAGTAGGTTGTATGAGAGCGGCCATGGACGCATTCAAATCCATCATCTGTTGGCTTGACGCTACACTAAAGTCTTCCAAGGACTGTTCTAGACTAGACATTGGTTGTGAAGGGGTTTCAGTAAAAGATTCAAAGTTGTTTGGATACTGAAAATTCCCAAAAGGCTGTTCTGAAGCTATATCTAGGGAAGGTGCAAAAGTAGGGTAGGATTGGTAGGAATTGAATGGCTGGACAGGAGCAGGATCAACATTTGGATAGGAAGGTGAATGGAATTGTTGATCCCAAGAATTTGAAGTGGTGAAAGGAATGAAAGATCGGCTACGGGATTGTTCAATACGTTCAACGATGGACAAAGGACGACTTGCAAAAGGGGTATCAACATAAGCGGGTGCGGGAGGTTGAAAAGGTTGATACGAAGTGGAATGAGGAGTGCAAGTGTTTGTCCTAGACGCGTCTATCCGATCTCTCAATGAAATTTTGGGCAAGGATGGATCATTCGAAGTTCGGCCAAAGCAAGAACCGTAGGAAGTTATGTCTGGTTGTGGGTACCAAAGTTCGGCAAGAGTTTTTCGAGGTGGGGTATCCATGATATGAAGAGAGAGAAAGAAAGGTAGAGAAAAGGAGGGGAAAAAGAATGTGATATTTTTTTTATTTTAGTTTATATATTAACAAAAGAAAAAAAACAATATGGAAAAAAACAATCACGACACAAAAATACCACACACCTAATCGTTCTAGGGTTCACCTAGGTCAACTAGACCTGCTCCAGAACTTGATTGTCGAAGTAAAACTGTGTCGAGAAACAGGCTCAAGATACACTGATCACGAGGCCAGGTAAGTGCAGAGATAAGGGGAGGTTTTCCAACGCTTTCGCGAAGTTCCTTAATTAAATAACCCTTTCTCTTTTGGCGGTTGCGCCGTTAACACTTTCCTAGACACCCCGTAAACAATATACCGTGAAGCAAGGTTCTAAACACAGTTAACTTCTCCTAGTGAGCGCGAAGTCCTTAAGGCTTAAAGTCTAGTTTCTTTTAAATTTGTGCGGGTAAACGTTATGCTCAAGTTCGTGATTTGTGGGCCACGGAAAAGGTGATGAAATCCTTTACCGTATATTATGGGGTTCGCTTGCCCTTAAGTCCGTATTAATGTATGCAATGCACAATTCAATAAAAATTCTATAAATAATCAAAAAATTGTTTTTTTATTATTTTAGCACGGCACTGCAACAAATACGGGTAAGTCAATTTTGGCGTTTGCTAGCGAACTTGCAAAGAATCCTGCAAAGAATAGTATATTGGAAGCTGATTGTTCGTTTTTCCCATTGTGTAGTATATAGAGAAATTTGTAAAGAACTTCACAACCAAAAACTATTTTGACCGCAATCAAACTACGGTGTCGGATGTAGTTTGTAGTGAGTGCGGATGGTCCACAGGGATTGCACGATTCACTTGTATTTTGATACGTTTGAAATGAAAAGTTAAGCAACAATAAACGAAAACATGATTCAAGAATGATTTGTATTCGAGTGTCACTATTCTTTATTCAAGAATCAAGAAACTATAAACAATCAAGAATCGGTGTTTCGATAATATTTCCAATCAACAATCAAGAATATAAGAGAGGCTCGTAGGAATCGATCGGATCTTTAGACGTGATGTAATCTAAAAGGTTTCGTGTTCTTGTCCTTCGAAGAATTGATACTAGATCAATGGTGATCGACGAGAGTTAGGGCTTTCTTGATGAAATTAGGGTTTCATCTCTTAACCCTTGTTCTTTCGAGGATACCATTTATATTCTAGCCTCTAGCAATTTCAAGAAACGATCGGAACTCCCCAATTTCGATCGATGTCAATCAAGAAAGCATCGAAACGAAATGGGTCGTCGATTCTTAAACTTGCTAGGGTTTACAAACTCGTGGGATTCAAGAATCGATTGCAAATTTGTTACATCATCATACTAAAGATCGTTTCGACTCCTTAACGAGCGGAGTTTTATTCACACATCACCACACATATAATATTCAAGAATTGTAAAGATAACATGATGCGGAATTTAAAGAAAACAAGATAAAAGAATATCACCTTTTATTTAATCAACAATTTCAATACATTCTTTCAAGATCTACAAGAAGAAGAAATCGATCGTTGACTCGGCTTCACTCGTCTCCGTGGATCGTGGATCTACTTTGATCTCTTGCCCGATTGAAGATCGGCTCGGCTCATAAAAGGGTTGAAGGCCTCTTGCTTGGCTTGCACTCAAGATCTTGAATTGTGGTTGGATTTAGGGTTAGGGTTTCCTACAAGCTCTCTCACTAAACTTGAGGAAGAAGAAGATGAATAGAGGAGATAGATTGGGGATAGATTCACTAATTGGATGAATAATTCCCAAGGTTGAATCATTTGGAATAATGAGCCTAGGGTCTTATTTATAGAGCTCCCAAACCCTAGGTTTAGGTTTGAATTAGAACTTTCCCTCCCAAAGTTTGTTGAAGAGTTTCTAGAAGGAGTTTGTTAGGAGTTAGCTTAGGGTTTAAGCTAGGGTTTAGGGAAAGTTCTAGAATGATTAGGCTAGTTTAATGAAACTCAAAGTGTTTGCTGATCTGGTAGAAGTATCTGGAGTCTTCTGGAAGTTTGTGTGCATTTCTGGAATATAGCCACTGAAACAGGAGTTTTGGTGCAAATTTGAGGAGGTGATCTCCTGGGCCCACCGCGGATCCGCCGCAAGTACTAGGCAATGGCCGCGCTTCCGCGCTCTGATGGTGAGCTTGGACCTTTTGCTTTCTGCTGTGTACTTAGACTTCTGTTTAGGGCTTTGTCTGATATGCTGAATTGTGATTGCTCCTTTGTATTAGTACCAGATTTGAATTTAGTGAGTTTACGAGCGGTGTAATGGTCGAGCAAGCTTCTTTTCCTGCACAGACTTCGAAACACGGGTTGCAAGATATAGAAAATATGCCATGTGATGCAATGCAGTCAATTTCCCTAGAAATGCCGGTTTTAAGGTCGAATACATGTAATCTGATATTTTGCGACCGATTTGCTAATATGTGAATTATGAATACCGTACACTTCTATATGGATGCAAATGATAAGGAAATTTCCTGTTAAAATATGCAATATTTTCGACTGATCAAATACCCCCAAACTTAATTTCGATCGTCTCGAGCGAATGTTTTATTAAAAAGAGAAGGAGAAAATAAAGAAAGAGAAAAACTATCTAGCACACTTTCGTAGGCAACACGATTGCACTGAGCACGTGCAACAAGCCTTTAAACCTCGAGGTGTCCCTAGTAGGAGGAGTGTTGTCTCCTGAGGGTTTTCAGCGGATTGCACCCACAAAATCCAATAATAAAAGCAAGATCATGAATATTACATTTAAAGAAAATAATTGTAAAAGAAAAGCCTTGAAAATTAGGGTTTCCAACTAAGCTAGCTTTTCGGTTGTCATGAGCCCTATCTTAATGGTCATGAAAAGATATTTGAAATCACGTCCTCCCTCAATAAAACATCGTCTTATTCTTCATTCCTATCTTTCTTCCAAACATCGATCATATAACCCTGCGTGTGTGTAAAGACATCCCTACACCCGGAGAATTCAATTCAAGCTATCATACTCTTGCCCATCAGCCTCAGTATTTTTTTTTTTTTCGATGAGCTCACACACTTTCATGCGACCGTTAATACTTCTTGAGGTACTAACCGAACGATTACTCATGTGCTTGCTTATTTGGTGTATTTTCCTAATCTTGCACCACCTTAGGTATAGCAGTGACTCCCGGACCAGTTGGCCTTAGGGCACTAGATGAAAAGGCACCCTTGCTATATATTTTTTTATTTCCCTTGGTGATAACAAAACCAGTGTCCATTTTTCTCACCACTTTATATTTTCTTTATTCATTTTTTTCTTTTTATTTCCTTCATACTTTTGGCTTTAAGACAAGAGCATTTCAAGGTATCCTCTACTATCCCAGGTTTCAAGACGTGTGTAAGGGCGAATAGCAGGGTATCAACGTTCAAAATGTTTGGCTTCCAGAATAGAAACTATTTTTCAGACTTATTTTTATCCTCAGATTAGTGACGTCCTTCATCTTACTAACCCTTGGGACAACGGCTCATAACTACTTATTACTAGTTCGTATAAGAAAACTTTTAATTTTCTTGGTTTTCTTAAATTTTTCTAATCTCATAGATGTAATTTTTCACTATCTAAACTTTTATTATCTTATTTATGTACAAAAAATATTTTTATAATTTTGAAATTTTTTAAATTTTTATAGGTTTTCGAAAATGTTTTGTGCTTATGCAAATGATATGCAAATGATTCGAAAAATAAGCACAAACCTCCCCCAAACTTGTTTTCAACAGTGTCCTCACTGTTGCCAAATGCTATACCTACAAAACCTGTAAATCTGGGGGGAATTATTAGTGGGGGCAAAATATATAAGTGATGATCTTCCCCCAAACTTATCTTTTACTCACCTTCATTCAAAAAATGATGCAATGATATACTGGATATGAAGGTAAGACGGAGGAATTTTAATCCAAATAAACTGGCTCTTGTAAGAACAAGAGCTCCTTCGTGGGGTCAGTGGAAAAATACGGCTTTAGTCTATGACCATTTACTTTGAAAACAGTGCCGTTTTTAATGTTTTCAACTTCTACCACCCCGTGCGGGTATACAGACCGCACAACAAATGGTCCCTTCCATCGAGATCGGAGCTTACCCGCGTGAAGGTGTAATCGTGAATCATAAAGAAGGACTTGTTGACCAGGTAAAAATGTTTTCCTTACAATGCTTTTATCGTGAAAAACCTTAGTCCTATTCTTTGTGATTACAGCATTATCATAAGCTTCATCGCGGAGTTCGCTTAGCTCGTTAAGTTGCAGCTTCCGAAAGTTGCAAGCAAGGTTTAGATCAAAATTTATTTCCTTTATAGCCCACAATGCTTTATGTTCTATCTCGACAGGTAAATGACATGCTTTTCCAAATACTATCCTATATGGAGACATTCCAAGGTCGGTCTTATATGCAGTCCTGAATGCCCAAAGAGCATCCGTCAATTTGGTCGACCAGTCTTTTCTATTCTTAGCAACAGTTTTCTCCAGGATAAGTTTGATTTGTCTGTTTGAGATTTCAGCCTGCCCGCTTGTTTGGGGATGATAGGGTGTAGAAAGACGGTGGTTGATTGAGTATTTTCGCATCAGAGTCTCGAAAGATCTGTTGCAGAAATGTGTCCCATTATCGCTAATGATAGCGCGTGGGTGTCCAAATCGCGAAAAGATATTCTCTTTCAAGAACTTAATTTCCTGTCATTAGTGCGACATGGAATGGCTTCTACCCACTTTGAGACATAATCAACCGCCAGCAATATGTACAAATTCCCAAAGGAGTTGGGAAAAGGACCCATAAAATCTATGCCCCAAACATCAAACATTTCAACAACCAGAATGGGTTGCTGAGGCATTTCATTCCTTTGGGATATTCTACCCGTATACTGACATTGTGTACAGGTTTTGCAATACTCAAATGCGTCCTTGAATAAGGTCGGCCAATAAAATCCACATTGCAAAACCTTTTCCGCTGTCTTTCTAGGACCAAAGTGACCCCCACAAGCCTGATCATGACAAAATGAAAGAACACTCTTGAACTCTTCATTCGGGACACACCGGTGAATGATCTGATCAGGACAATATTTAAACAAATAGGGCTCGTCCCAGTAAAAGTGTTTTACTTGGGAAAGAAAACGATATTTGTCCTGTTTTGACCAATCGCTCGGTATAAGTCCCGTGGCATGATAGTTCACAATATCCCTGAACCATGGTTCAGCGGATATGCTCAAGAGTTGTTCATCAGGGAATGAGTCATCGATCGGCAGGGTCACAGGGGAAGAAACGATGCGTGAAAGGTGGTCAGCTACTACGTTTTCACATCCTTTCTTATCTTTGATAACAAGATCGAATTCTTGTAAAAGAAGGATCCAACGTATTAGTCGACCTTTTGCATCTTTCTTCGCCAGAAGATGTTTCAAAGCGGAATGGTCAGTATATACAACTATAGGTGAGCCGATTAAGTAAGGCCTGAATTTTTCTAATGCAAATACAACCGCTAAGAGTTCCTTTTCGGTGGTTGTATAATTGATTTGCGCATCATTCAGGGTCTTACTAGCATAGTAAATCACGTGTGGCATCTTTTCGATGTGCTGTCCTAAGACTGCACCTACTGCAAAATCAGATGCGTCACACATCAGCTCAAAGGGGTAGTCCCAATTTGGTGATGATAAAACGGGGGCTGAAGTGAGTGAGTGTTTAAGTGAGTCGAAAGCTGTCTCGCAATCCGAGTCAAAATGGAAGGTCGTATCCTTGGCCAGGAGTAGAGTTAAAGGTCTAGCAATTTTGCTAAAGTCCTTAATGAATCTCCTATAAAAGCCCGCATGGCCAAGGAAAGAGCGAATATCTTTGACGCTTTTGGGATGAGGGAGGTTTTGAATGACATCTACTTTAGCTCTGTCAACCTCAATGCCTTTCTGTGAAATGACATGTCCAAGGACTATTCCTTCTTGGACCATAAAATGGCATTTTTCCCAGTTCAAAGTCAAGTTCTTCTCTTTGCAACGAGTAAGAACAGCGTCAGAATTCGCTAGGCAATCAGAAAAAGAGTCTCCAAAAATCGAGAAGTCATCCATAAAGATCTCCAAAAAATTCTCTACCATATCAGAGAATATCCCCATCATACACCGCTGAAAGGTAGCGGGAGCAATGCATAACCCAAAGGGCATGCGACTGTAAGCAAAGGTACCAAAAGGACAAGTAAAAGTGGTTTTATCTTGATCCTTTTTGGCGATGGGGACCTGATTGTAGCCTGAGTATCCGTCCATAAAACAATAATATTGTCGTCCCGCTAAGCGTTCCAGCATCTGATCAATGAATGGTAGAGGAAAATGATCTTTCCTCGTAGCAGCGTTGAGTTTTCTATAATCGATGCATACACGCCATCCAGTTTGGGCGCGTGTCTGAATCAACTCATTCGCCTCATTTGTGATAACTGTGATGCCGGATTTCTTAGGAACGACATGTATAGGACTCACCCACTGGCTATCGGAGATGGGGTATATAATACCACTATCTAAGCATTTGACGATCTCTTTCATGACAGCTTCCTTCATGACGGGATTCAACCGTCTCTGTGGTTCTCGGGTCGGTCTGGCATCATCCATCACATGTATATGATGTTCAACTATCAAGGGACTAATCCCTTTGATGTCCGCCATACTCTAACCAAATGCCTCCTTGTTAGATCTCAATACCGATAAAAGTGCATTCTCTTGCTCTGATGCAAGAGAAGCGGATATTATAACCGGTAATGACTCGTTCTCACCAAGATAAGCATATTTCAGGTGAGAAGGTAAAATTTTGAGATCTAACTCAGGCGGAGAAATGATAGAAGGAAGGGTCATAGATTGATTTTTGGATCTACAAAGAAGCTCAGAGCCTGTGAAAGATACAGACTCGGGTGGAGAAAAGTCAGAAGTGCAGGACTCATGTGTAGCTAAAGTGTCCTCACTAAGATCTTGTGCAAAGTCAAACAGAGATGTGCTAATGTCATCGAGATCAGTAAAGCAAAAATCCTCAGCTCCACAACTATCGGGAGCGATCTCATGGACAGAGCACACATCTAAAATATGAGCCGAGGGTTCTGATGGCTGACTTCCAACTTTGTAGATGTTTAGTTCAATGGTCATATTTCCAAATGATAAGTTCATTGAACCATTTCTACAGTTTATAACAGCGTTGGAAGTGGCAAGGAAAGGATGACCTAAAATCACCGGAATTTGGCCCCGGGGGTTTGCTACAGGATGTGTGTCGAGCACAATGAAGTCTACAGGGAAAACAAATTCCCCGACCTTTATCAACACGTCCTCTAATTCACCCCTTGGTTTGGTGATAGATCGGTCTGCCATCTGGAGAGTGCAATGAGCAGGTTTCAGCTCTCCAATCCCTAATTGCTCATAGACAGAATAAGGGAGCAGGTTAACACTTGCGCCAAGGTCTAACAGAGCACGATTTATGTTTTTACCCCCAATCGAAATTGATATTGTAGGACAACCTGGGTCCTTTCTTTTCTTTGGAAGCTGGGGTATAAAAGCAGTGCTGATGTTATTAGACATAAAGACCTTCTTTGGCACTTGAGTCTTCCTCTTCCTAGTGCACAAGTCCTTAAGAATTTTCGCATAAGCGGGGACTTGCTGAATCGCATCTAGGAGAGGGATATTGATGTTAACCTGTTTGAACATCTCTAAAATTTTCTCCATATGAGGACTCGTTCTATTAGCCCTTAGCCGGTTCGGGTAAGGAGCTTTCGCAATAAGCGCGGGGTCCATCATAGGAGAAGGAAAGGGGGGTAGACGAGGTCCCAAAGGAGGTGTGGGGACCGTCTGTGGAGAACTATAAGGGTTGGGTGAAGGTGTTGAGCCTAAAGGGAAATGGAGAATAGGCTCGTGCGAAGGTGGTTTGGTAGAAGAAGAAGGATCAGAAGGGGTTTGTGTGTGTGGAAAGGACTCAGCCGGGGTGTTGATATGATTTTCAGTATTATCAATATCTTCCCCGACATTATTGTTCAGCACTCTTCCCGATCTCAACGTAGTAATGGCATTTACATTGTAATGCCCAGGATTCTGTAGGGGTTGAGAGGGAAGTTTCCCTTTTTCTCTCGCACTCATTTCGGCTTTTAGGCGTGCGATTTCAGCTTCCATCGTGCGAATACTCTCAGCTTGGGACGCTGAGTTTTTCTTTATTTCACTGACGGAAGATCTAACCTCAGTCGAAACATCCATGAAATTTGATAAAAGTGATTTCATGGTTTGAGTGAATTGAGAGAACTCGTCAGAACAGGACTGCATAGGATTAGACTGTGCAGGAGTGTTGCCCTGATTTTGGAAATTTTGTGACTGGTAGGGGTGCTGAGTGAGTTGAAGGGGTTGCTGTTGTGGTGGAGGAAGAGCCCTTTGAAATTGATTCGTGTTTGGAACCGTGTTTTGAGATTGGTTTTGGTTCCAAGCAAAATTCGGGTGGTTCCTCCAACCCTGATTGTACGTGGAAGAATATGGATCGTTTCTGTTGGAGATAGTGCCCTCAGAGTCAATTATTGGATCACAGGCACGTGATTGCAATGATTGAGGGGAGGACCTGTCCCAGTAGGACAGTCTTACTCGAGATGATAGTATGCTATCTGGTTTATCTTTATCATCGTGTACTGCTTTAGGTGACCCTTCGAGTCGCTATTACACGTTGATAAAGCCCCTAGGATTCTTGCTTGACATCCAGCAGTATGAGGGCGATCATATAAGTGGGAGCTGGGGTCTATAAGCACATCCTTAAATGGTCCCTAGTCGTGGGAGATTCGAGACAGGGCATCGTTTCTCCAGAGTAGACTAGTGTATACAGTCGAGACCCCGACGAGGGGCGGTGGCCGGTCTCACAAGCCACTGGTGTCAGTTGGTTCACCTAAGATGTATACAGGTGCTCATTGGGTTATGAGTACACCGGACAGGACTCGCCGGGAACCTGCTAGTTGGGATATACCAGACGTCAGATAGCAGTTCCCAGGTGACATGTGTACAGGTTAGTTCATCGACCTGGGATCGTCATTTGTCTCGTGTGAGTTCCCACTGTACTTTGATTACTACCCTACCACGGCTCAAAGGAGTCGTGCAAACAGGTTTTAGTTGGGTACAGTCCCGAGCCACATGGAGGCAGTGAGCGGATCTGCAGGGGTTCGTCTCTCCCGGTATTGGGGGTGAGGTCGTGCTGTGTCTTGGAGAGCCAGAACATGAAAAGTCCTTGGCCAAGGCAGGAGATTTGCTGGTAGGTATTCCAGTAGTATCTCAGGGTGTTCTGGGCTACACTCCGACACGACTTGTACCGCTTTTGGGGGTCTGACTTTTACCAACCCCCTAGGCCCGCCATGCGATACTCATAGACGAACGGACCGGACTGTACGGATATTGTCACTGACAGGCTCAGTAGGGTGTCAGGATGAGTTCGCTCATCGACGTCCCTTTTGGTCAATACCTGGTGGCCCGTCACGTATTGGCTTATACCTCTGACGTGCTAGTGGTTAAATCCACAGCCACAGTATTGACGAGTCTTTAGAGTCCACCACACAGACAGTTACTCAAGTTTCGGGCGAAACGCTGTAGAGACCGTATGGAGATATGGCAGGGTTCGATCAGATACGTGCGGTATTGCACGGATCGTGATCGGACAGTTTTTACTAGCCGGCTTTGGCTTAAGCCGGATCTTAGTATTAGATAGTGTAGTTTTGTCTCTTTGCATTTGTGTTCAGTGCGAATACAAATGTGGGCATGTATTTGCAGTAGTGGGGTTTTCCTGTAATTTATTACAGGATCGGTTTTCTGGGGTTGCCAGTTTGCTTTCCGTTCCGGCCGGTTTTCTCTTTTTCCTTCCCGGTCGGACTTTTCGTTGGAGGGTGTTAATTGCAAATTTGCAATTAACATTTTGTGAGGGGTTTCTTTGCATATGTGGCTTCATAATCATGAGATTCCCTTTTGGTCATTTCCTTGCATTTATTATGATGGTGCTTTGATTAAGTGAGAAATGAAATTGGTGTGACTTTTAATCTTATCTTTTCCTTTTCTCCACTTGTTTTTTTCTCCATTATTTTTCTCTTTCTGCTGAATGGGGGCCGGCCATTTTTGTTCATGAGTGGAGAGAGAGATGTTAATTTTGGTGGAAATAATTCCTT
Organism: Agapanthus africanus; assembly: GCA_030015575.1. Classification (NCBI taxonomy): domain Eukaryota; kingdom Viridiplantae; phylum Streptophyta; class Magnoliopsida; order Asparagales; family Amaryllidaceae; genus Agapanthus; species Agapanthus africanus. Next base: position 210,288,808 of record JASDDO010000026.1, on the reverse strand, counting down.
CATGGAAAATTCGTGGGCCCCCCCCCATTTGTATGAGTGTGCTGGTTGCTTTTTGTGAGGAGAGATTTCCTTTTGCATGGAATAAATTTACATACACTCCCCACATGCAATTTTTTTCCAGTGAGCACTTATTCCTTCTTTTGGCCGAGCACTTTTTCTTGCATGCTCCATTGATTTTTCTTGCAAGCTTCCATGGAAAATTCCTATGTAAAATTCCTCCACATCATGGCAACCTCATAACCCCAAGAGACAAGTTCACTACACTATTCTATAGCAAGCCTTGGACGCGTCGGCTAGCCAACTTCGCGCCCGAGTTGCCTCGGTCAAGAGGCGGGAGCCCGTAAAAGATTCCGGCTACGTGGTGCCCCTTTCCGACGAGCGAGGAGGTGACGGAGATTCCGCAAGAGATCGGAGCGGAGACGAAGACCGAAGGACACGGATCGTTTGGTATAGCATCTCTACTCTTTTCTTTTTGCTAGCTAGCTAGGTTAATGGCCCGATCCGGGTAAAAAGTCCGCGGCGGTGCCGTTTTGCAAAGTTCGCAAAGTTTTTGTTTTCCGCGTTTCCGGCGTCGGGTCGACGGCCGGGGCGCCCCCGCGGGCTTACAATGGTATCAGAGACACGCCATTAACTTAGCCTAGCATGGTCTAGTGTGTTTAAAACCCGATCGAGCAAAATCCCCAAAATCCGTATTTTCCATGCATATGTTTCTGTCGAAATTTTTTCAAGCTCCAAAAATTTTTCAGGTCACTGCAGAAACACAAGCATAAAATTCTAAGACATCTGCTGAAATTTGGTGCACTGATCTCTTAGTACGGCCGCGGAAGAGCGGCCAAACCCATGGTTTGGCCGCGGTTCCGCGGTGGGAAGGTTTCATCACTGCACCAAAATTTCCCAGTAAGCTTATAAGTTGGAAATAGGGCTTTTGGGATATTTTATTTGGGCCCAGATTTTCTGTAAGTGCTACAGTACTGCTTGGGGCCCACTTGATAATATTTGTTCGATCGGATATTTTAAACATGCCAGTTCACAGTTTTTACATTATATCTGCGACCGTGAATGTCACTTGATCGGTAAATCCCGTATAACTGCTATAGCCCGGTTAGACGGATTTGCGAACATGACTTTCACGTTGATGTTCTGTGTTTGTACTGTGTTGTTGCGGATCGGTCGTGGGGGATAGCCTGGTTGCAATATAGTACAGTTTTGTTTTATATGTACATTTGATATTGCGGGGCGAGCGTCCGACATGTGGACTGCCGTCACTGCCTGTTTGTATTATTCTTTTGGGGCACGACCTGGTTGCGGTCGATGTACCCGTTGTATGTATATTTTACTTTCTGTACTAGGATTACCCCGCGGAGGGGTGCACGGGTAGCCGGATTCTGGAGGGCAACAAGCCCGCATCTCATGGCATTGAGACGGAGGGGCTTCACTCTAGAATTGGCAGGCTATTCGCCGCACTCGTAGGGGGTATAGGTTTGACCCAGGAGGGGTGCCCAAGTTACCGGATTCCGTGAAGTGCTGGGTGGTCCATTCACGTTGCTGAAGGGGGCTGCCTCGCTTCAGGTTTTGGCGGGTGACTTGCCGCGCCCGTAGGGGTCTAGGGTTTTCATTGCACAGGCTATCCACACGACCAGGGGAACGTCGGGTTTTCAGCGGCTCTGTGAAACCCGGGGATCCCAGATATCTGTATTGATCTGTGTTGCTATACATTTCTGTGTTGCTTTTATCACGCCTTGAGCGAAAATTATATATTATATATATATTAGTAGATGTTGTATATGTTTTACATCCGCGCTAGTCCAGTCCCCGCTCTGTCGTTAGTTAGCTAACCTAACGGGTGATGACGGGACCCAGTGGCGAATGCGGATGGCATATACGTACGTCAGTATATTTTCGTTCTTTGTGGTGTGATCAATTGATGGGACTGCATTGATTCGGATCAATGCAAGATAAACAAACCTATTCTGATGTTGTTGGAACGCTTTTTCAAAAAGCTGTTATTGCAAGGGCGTTCTCTTTTGTTTTGCATCGTGGTATTCAGTTGGAATATCCTGCTCCTCAGTCGACGAGGCAAGGGCCGAGATCCCTTCACCGGGAGTGACCCCTTGGACAAAAGTTTGCGTCAGGGCATTAACTTCACTATAGCCGATTGCTTTTGCTTTGCACCGTGGTATTCAGTTGGAATATCCTGCACCTCATTCTACGGGGAAAGAGCCGAGATCCCTTCACCGGGAGTGACCTCTTTAGCAAAGGTTGTCGTCACTATATTTTCTAAAAAGCTATCCGTTCCTTCAACGATATCAAGTTCATTACGTTAAAGGTTTTCGCCAGAAACCATTCGTAGCCCTCCGTCGTTTCATATGGATGGTCAATAGTATTCAAGCTGTGTATGTTGGCCAAAGTCAAGGCACAGTGTTTGGTAGCTGTTGGGTATTCATATGCAGCATAGATAGATGCGTTGGTTTGGGACAGTCGTACTGCCATTTTGGCCAAAGTCAAGGGTACGTACGAGTGGGTTCAAATTAACCAGGAAAATGACGGGTAGAACTTGACATGTGACTTATGATATGTTGGCCAAAGTCAAGGTCATAAGAGCATGGGGTAAAAATCCACATCGGGAGTTTCAAAAGTACTGAAACTTGCCAGATATGCGCATACCTTCTGGAGTGTGATAACGTGAGCGGATTCCGTCATGTTATCATGCGATGAGAGTTGGATCCCGATTCCCACTGATGAGTTGGTTTACTCCTCGGGTTATCCCGGCTAATTCTTCTTTCAGGTTCGGGGAAGAATTTGACGTTACAGTGGGAGGTTTCCAGATTAGATAAATTGGTAACCATTCTGATCTAGGTTAGAGTGCACGCTGAGTGTTTCTTTTCTCTCTCTCTGGCAGCGACCATTGACCCGACCCTAGACTATGACTCAGTGACCAAGTTGTCCGAACCTTCTTAACACTGGCTTTTGGATTGTCAGAGTTGCAGACCTCTTTGCCACTCCTACTTTTACTCTTTTCTCCGGGACACCCCGTATTACTACGAACGTCCACTTCCATTGGACAAAACCATCGTATGGTTATATACGAACTCGAAGGACTTCGAGGATGGTTTCCGGTTCTGGAGAAAACGAATAGGACTATTCAGTTGTCTTTATCTTTTACCTTCTCTCAGGTTGCGAGTACTCCTTGGTTTAGGAGATAGTACACCTATTACGCAAATTGGATAGTCTTCTTCCAAACCTTAGGCTGGTGTCGAACGGTGGGGAATGAAGAAAGCCAATTAGCCTAAACGGTGTACAGAAGGTATTAAGTTCAGACAAAGCAAGAGATTAGTAAGAGGGCAAAGTAAATTGCGACTGCTATTCACGACCAAACCATGTACTTCTTTGTCAATCCTAAATCACCTATGAATTAAGTACATTCGGTTGTCTTTTATCCTCACCTTCTCTCGCATTGCGAGTGCTCCTTGGATTAGGACAGTACACCCATTATGCTTTTTGGATAGTCTTCTTCCAAACCATAGGCTGGTGCCGAACGGTAGGGAAGGAAGAAAACCATTTGGCCTAAAGGGGTGTACAGAAGGTAATGACTAAAGACATGTAAAGGGATTTGGAGAGGTGGCAAAGAATTATACAGTTATAGTTGTGAATCTGGATAATGGAAGAGGCATTACTAGGAATACCAGCATACCCCATCGAAACATTTCAATGTTTCAGTTTCACTGTGTACTGTTAAAAGAGAACTGATTTCCCGATTAGATACTTACTCCAGGGTATGTATTTACCAGGTATGAGTCTCACATCTGTATGGTTTTACAGATGATGAAGGGGAGTAAGTTATTGGGAATTAGGTGACCATCCTCATTATATCGGGATTCGTTGTAATCGGTGATATTTGAGGAAGTCACCTGGGTTGTTTGCCGGTCGGCAAATATTTGGTTTTGAATATCCGTTGTTATGCACCAATTTCAAATTGATATATCTGTACGTCTATTTTTATAGAGTGAGATATACCTTTCTGAAATTACGTCTATGACATTTACCTATACCAGTGGATGGTTAGGTAAGGAGCATTGAACAACGGTGTAATTCTTCTTAACCAAAAGTACAGTTTTCAACCTACGACACACAGTGAATGAGTCACAAGACTCAAGGGACTTATACAGAGTATTGTATATTGTCCAGTGTCCATTAGGACAGAGGGGTTGGTCCTCGTACTATATTCTGTTTACTTTTAACTTCTCTAGTTCTTAGACATGTGTTTCATAGAAACACAGGGTCTAAGTTTTGAGGAGTTATAGGTAAAAGATTAAAGTAGAGAACCAGGTATTGCAAGTATCGGGATTCTTCAAGGTGATCGAAGATGTAGATACTTGTGATTGGTATTCAGTTGATAGTAAAGAGAACTAACTTCTCTTTCAGGTTACTCATAATTGGAAGTACTCCTAAGTTGAGTAACGCTGATCGGCCTCTCTTCCATTTAGTTGACATGCACTGGAGACAGCCGCATGATTTGAATCTGGTTCAATTAAATCAGTGCCTCTGTTTCTTGGATATAGAACAGTTCATATCTTGACATTGTTAAGATACGGGGAGTTGTCTGGCTTATGCTTAAAACCAGACTCTGGACAACTCAAGGCACGTTTCAGTAGTGGCTGTTTGTGGGTTGACCCGGGCTATGACGAGGGTTGACTTTCTACCATCTGGAAGATCAATAGTGATATTGTTCTTGACTCGCCACATTTTTTAAAGAAATGGATTTTTCAGAAAACAGTAGTGGGAGTATGGTAGAACTGGAAGTGATTCCAGAACCACAAACGATTACTGAAGATTTGATGAGAACCTAAAGATTCAATCTGGTTTGACATTCCATTGGCCACTCCGCAGATATGGTGGGTAACCTCAAGCACCCGAGAGGTACTTCGGTATGCTCAAGGACGGTGGCAGGGAGGTTCTTGTTTACCCAGGCATGCCATTGCTGTTGTTCCAGACTGTGAGACCCGGCAGGAGGATGAGTATAGCGTCGTTCTAAACTGGCTTTAGAAGTGCACGTGTGTATGACTCTGCCAGAGGATTGTCGTAGTCAGTGGGAGCAGCGGAAGCATTGGTGGACATCAGGCTTATGTCTATTTATAGACTATAGCAGATATTGCGGAGATAGATCATCTATTTCTGATGTGACAGTCAGAGGTTTGACTTCATCAGAATAAGGGATGGATCTGTTAAAAAGGTAGTAGGGTGTGATGTCCTGGTATTTGATGACATACACAGAGTAGGAAGTGATATTCCTATACTACGATCGGTTATACTTTTGGTCGTCACACAGTGGTTTCTCCACATAGGGCTTGGATATTATATCAGACATTCTGGTTACTAGATCTATGATTTTAGATCTAGATTTGGGTGGTTTCCCAATCTGGGTACTTTGACCGCATTCTATGAGTATTTAGAATGGACGACTCCTGGCACGGTAGTGTACCTGCAGGTAATGGAGTCACCCTCTCTAAAGGTGTCTTACAGACTAAAGGGGAGAGGGACACGCATAATTGACAGATCACTTGCTTAGGCAACTGAGTCAATCATGAGATGTCAAGTACCACACCAGATGTTGTTCTTGCAGTAGGTGCAATAAGTTGATATTGATCCAATCCTGGAGAAACAGTCGAAAGCAGTTTTAGAACATAAGTTGATGTTCTAGGGATATGATAACGGCAGCCTCCATTAGGAGACGGTTATCATTCCAGGCTTCCAAGGTGACATGGATGGCAGAGTGGCTGTCAGAGTTATAGTTTTCCCTCTAACGAGGGGCAGTATTTTGGACAGGTGGTCCAGGTGGAAACTGAGGGAAGGCATGGCGCAGGACACTGATTAAGTTCAGTTGTCGATACAGTCTAAGAAGTTTGGATTTGGAGTTCACTTATGAGCTAGGTCCCATCAGACATCCAGACATTCTAGGACAGGTATTGCTCATTTCGGGAGATAGCTTTCTCTGCGAACATGAGATATAGAGAGACATAGAAAGAAACATCAAAGCGGATCCACTCACTGAGGCTATTCCTCGAACGAAATAGTTTCGCAAACGAGCTTTGTGAGACTGACTAGTAGAGGAGTTGGGTGTTCGGTATCACACGGGCTGTGAGTATGCGACATCGCAATAATTAGCCTCGAGTGCAAGTGGGAGATTGTTGGAGATAGTGCCCTCAGAGTCAATTATTGGATCACAGGCACGTGATTGCAATGATTGAGGGGAGGACCTGTCCCAGTAGGACAGTCTTACTCGAGATGATAGTATGCTATCTGGTTTATCTTTATCATCGTGTACTGCTTTAGGTGACCCTTCGAGTCGCTATTACACGTTGATAAAGCCCCTAGGATTCTTGCTTGACATCCAGCAGTATGAGGGCGATCATATAAGTGGGAGCTGGGGTCTATAAGCACATCCTTAAATGGTCCCTAGTCGTGGGAGATTCGAGACAGGGCATCGTTTCTCCAGAGTAGACTAGTGTATACAGTCGAGACCCCGACGAGGGGCGGTGGCCGGTCTCACAAGCCACTGGTGTCAGTTGGTTCACCTAAGATGTATACAGGTGCTCATTGGGTTATGAGTACACCGGACAGGACTCGCCGGGAACCTGCTAGTTGGGATATACCAGACGTCAGATAGCAGTTCCCAGGTGACATGTGTACAGGTTAGTTCATCGACCTGGGATCGTCATTTGTCTCGTGTGAGTTCCCACTGTACTTTGATTACTACCCTACCACGGCTCAAAGGAGTCGTGCAAACAGGTTTTAGTTGGGTACAGTCCCGAGCCACATGGAGGCAGTGAGCGGATCTGCAGGGGTTCGTCTCTCCCGGTATTGGGGGTGAGGTCGTGCTGTGTCTTGGAGAGCCAGAACATGAAAAGTCCTTGGCCAAGGCAGGAGATTTGCTGGTAGGTATTCCAGTAGTATCTCAGGGTGTTCTGGGCTACACTCCGACACGACTTGTACCGCTTTTGGGGGTCTGACTTTTACCAACCCCCTAGGCCCGCCATGCGATACTCATAGACGAACGGACCGGACTGTACGGATATTGTCACTGACAGGCTCAGTAGGGTGTCAGGATGAGTTCGCTCATCGACGTCCCTTTTGGTCAATACCTGGTGGCCCGTCACGTATTGGCTTATACCTCTGACGTGCTAGTGGTTAAATCCACAGCCACAGTATTGACGAGTCTTTAGAGTCCACCACACAGACAGTTACTCAAGTTTCGGGCGAAACGCTGTAGAGACCGTATGGAGATATGGCAGGGTTCGATCAGATACGTGCGGTATTGCACGGATCGTGATCGGACAGTTTTTACTAGCCGGCTTTGGCTTAAGCCGGATCTTAGTATTAGATAGTGTAGTTTTGTCTCTTTGCATTTGTGTTCAGTGCGAATACAAATGTGGGCATGTATTTGCAGTAGTGGGGTTTTCCTGTAATTTATTACAGGATCGGTTTTCTGGGGTTGCCAGTTTGCTTTCCGTTCCGGCCGGTTTTCTCTTTTTCCTTCCCGGTCGGACTTTTCGTTGGAGGGTGTTAATTGCAAATTTGCAATTAACATTTTGTGAGGGGTTTCTTTGCATATGTGGCTTCATAATCATGAGATTCCCTTTTGGTCATTTCCTTGCATTTATTATGATGGTGCTTTGATTAAGTGAGAAATGAAATTGGTGTGACTTTTAATCTTATCTTTTCCTTTTCTCCACTTGTTTTTTCCTCCATTATTTTTCTCTTTCTGCTGAATGGGGGCCGGCCATTTTTGTTCATGAGTGGAGAGAGAGATGTTAATTTTGGTGGAAATAATTCCTTCATGGAAAATTCGTGGGCCCCCCCCCCATTTGTATGAGTGTGCTGGTTGCTTTTTGTGAGGAGAGATTTCCTTTTGCATGGAATAAATTTACATACACTCCCCACATGCAATTTTTTTCCAGTGAGCACTTATTCCTTCTTTTGGCCGAGCACTTTTTCTTGCATGCTCCATTGATTTTTCTTGCAAGCTTCCATGGAAAATTCCTATGTAAAATTCCTCCACATCATGGCAACCTCATAACCCCAAGAGACAAGTTCACTACACTATTCTATAGCAAGCCTTGGACGCGTCGGCTAGCCAACTTCGCGCCCGAGTTGCCTCGGTCAAGAGGCGGGAGCCCGTAAAAGATTCCGGCTACGTGGTGCCCCTTTCCGACGAGCGAGGAGGTGACGGAGATTCCGCAAGAGATCGGAGCGGAGACGAAGACCGAAGGACACGGATCGTTTGGTATAGCATCTCTACTCTTTTCTTTTTGCTAGCTAGCTAGGTTAATGGCCCGATCCGGGTAAAAAGTCCGCGGCGGTGCCGTTTTGCAAAGTTCGCAAAGTTTTTGTTTTCCGCGTTTCCGGCGTCGGGTCGACGGCCGGGGCGCCCCCGCGGGCTTACAGTTTCGTGGTCTTTGAAATGCGGCATTAGAATGCTCGTGACCTTGAAACGCTGAGTTTAATGGACATTCTTCCGTTAAATGTGACGGATCAGAACAGCACCCACAAACAGTTTTGGGGAGCGACATTGGGTTTAGGGAGGCTGCTGCAAATTTGTGTTCCATAGCGTCGAGCTTCTTTTGCATTGCTGCCATTTCAGCTCGAACACCTATGGACACATCTATTTGGTGTACGCCACCCCTATTCAACGGTTGGGTTCCACTCTCCCAAATTAGTGATTTTTCAGCGAACTCTTCTAAGTATCGCCAGGCTTCCCCATCATCCTTAGTCATAAATGTACCTTGACACATGTTTTCAAGGCTCTGTTTAGTGCTAGGGTTACTGCCCTCATATATGATTCGGCAAAGCTCCCATCTCGGGATGCCGTGATGAGGACATTGAACCAATAGATCCTTGAAACGTTCAAAGTATTTAGAGAATGGTTCAGCAGGGAGCTGGGCAAATTGGTTCAGTTCGCTACGGATTCGAGCCGTCTTTTGGATTGGGTAAAATTTCTTAAGGAATGCAGCGACGAATTCTTCCCAATTCGTAATAGAGTGTGCGGTAGTGTTGTATAGCCACTTCTCGGCTATATCGCACAAAGTAAATGGAAGAAGTCGTAGACGCATCGCATCCACTAAAAGTTGTGACGTACCCATCATTGCGCATACGTTTTCAAATTTGGTAATGAAAACGTAAGCGTCCTCGGTCTCGAGTCCGTGGTATTTGGGTAAAAGATTGATATACTGGGGCTTAATCTCAAAGTTATCCCCATTGGCTGGTGGTGTGGATAAGCAGGTCGAAAGAGGACCTCTATGTGGATAGCATCTTTCCTGGAGAGAAATGTGGGGTGGATTCTGCGCACCAACGGACGGTGGCAGATTAGGGTTGAAGAAGTTTGATGGATTCGGATCCATCGGTGTGGGTGTGGTAGTGGGTAAAGAAAAGGTAAATGGAGAATTATCGACTTCGGAGTCGATAAAAGGTACGCGGACTAAACGGGCACTAGAATCCCGTGTCCAGCCTATCTTGCACTAAAATGGGTTAGTACAAGTGGCAGCGTTGACTTATAATTAGGGGTAAAATGAATGCGGTGCTTGCTTTTGAAAAAGGGACGGATTTTTGAAAATATGATGCGACAAAACAAATGCAGCACACAACCCTAGAATCTAATGGTCACCTAGGTCCGGCTCTAGACCGCTCCTAACTGCCAAAAGACAAGTCGCAGGATCAATCCTCCACTGCCTCTTTGTCCCCCTGTGGCCGGATAAGTGCCAGGTAAGTGGGAAGGAACCACCACTACAGTGGGCCTAATTAATAACCACTAGCCTTAGACACACTCGCCTTAGGCACCACAAGAAAACGCGGATAAGCAATGAATTACCCACGGCCTTCTCTTGTCCTATTGAGCGCGACAGTCCTTAGAGTCTTCTCTAGATTTCTTTTAATTAATGAGGGTAATGCGGATGCAAGTTTTGCGATTTTCGGGGCCTAGGAAGGGTAATGAAATCCCCACCTAATTTGGATTTGGCCGTGCCCCTTAAATTTCCGTATTAGAATGCAAACAACCAAGAAATCAAAATCACACACAATTTTATTTTTGCTTTTGCGGCGCTGCGATTTATTTGCAAAGAATCCTGCAGCAAAGTGTTAGTTGGAGCTAAAAAGGGGAGAGAGGAGAGATCAAGAAATTACCTGCTGGAAAATTTTCCAGAGATCCCTTCACCAAGCCGCGGATCCGCCGCACTTGGTGGGTATTAGCCACGCTTCCGCGCTCCAACAGTGAGATCACTGTACAAGATTTCTTCAGGGAGCTTCTGTTAACTCCTTCAGCTCTCTGGTATATCCCAAATAATTTTCCAGACTCCCAGTAAGCTCCAGATCACCTTGCAATCAATCACAACACACGTGTAAGAGTTTGTTCGAATTTTGATTTCAAGAAGTAAAATGTAATAATTCTTTCACTTCAAACTAAAAATGCAAATGAATTAGCGCGATCCCCGGCAACGGCGCCATTTTGATTGTTCGTTTTTCCCGTTGTGTAGTATATAGAGAAATTTGTAAAGAACTTCACAACCAAAAACTATTTTGACCGCAATCAAACTACGATGGCGGATGTAGTTTGTAGTGAGTGCGGATCGTCCACAGGGATTGCACGATTCACTTGTATTTTGATACGTCTGAAATGAAAAGTTAAGCAACAATAAACGAAAACATGATTCAAGAATGATTTGTATTCGAGTGTCACTATTCTTTATTCAAGAATCAAGAAACTATAAACAATCAAGAATCGGTGTTTCGATAATATTTCCAATCAACAATCAAGAATATAAGAGAGGCTCGTAGGAATCGATCGGATCTTTAGACGTGATGTAATCTAAAAGGTTTCGTGTTCTTGTCCTTCGAAGAATTGATACTAGATCAATGGTGATCGACGAGAGTTAGGGCTTTCTTGATGAAATTAGGGTTTCATCTCTTAACCCTTGTTCTTTCGAGGATACCATTTATATTCTAGCCTCTAGCAATTTCAAGAAACGATCGGAACTCCCCAATTTCGATCGATGTCAATCAAGAAAGCATCGAAACGAAATGGGTCGTCGATTCTTGAACTTGCTAGGGTTTACAAACTCGTGGGATTCAAGAATCGATTGCAAATTTGTTACATCATCATACTAAAGATCGTTTCGACTCCTTAACGAGCGGAGTTTTATTCACACATCACCACACAGATAATATTCAAGAATTGTAAAGATAACATGATGCGGAATTTAAAGAAAACAAGATAAAAGAATATCACCTTTTATTTAATCAACAATTTCAATACATTCTTTCAAGATCTACAAGAAGAAGAAATCGATCGTTGACTCGGCTTCACTCGTCTCCGTGGATCGTGGATCTACTTTGATCTCTTGCCCGATTGAAGATCGGCTCGGCTCATAAAAGGGTTGAAGGCCTCTTGCTTGGCTTGCACTCAAGATCTTGAATTGTTGTTGGATTTAGGGTTAGGGTTTTCTACAAGCTCTCTCACTAAACTTGAGGAAGAAGAAGATGAATAGAGGAGATAGATTGGGGATAGATTCACTAATTGGATGAATAATTCCCAAGGTTGAATCATTTGGAATAATGAGCCTAGGGTCTTATTTATAGAGCTCCCAAACCCTAGGTTTAGGTTTGAATTAGAACTTTCCCTCCCAAAGTTTGTTGAAGAGTTTCTAGAAGGAGTTTGTTAGGAGTTATCTTAGGGTTTAAGCTAGGGTTTAGGGAAAGTTCTAGAATGATTAGGCTAGTTTAATGAAACTCAAAGTGTTTGCTGATCTGGTAGAAGTATCTGGAGTCTTCTGGAAGTTTGTGTGCATTTCTGGAATATAGCCACTGAAACAGGAGTTTTGGTGCAAATTTGAGGAGGTGATCTCCTGGGCCCACCGCGGATCCGCCGCAAGTACTAGGCAATGGCCGCGCTTCCGCGCTCTGATGGTGAGCTTGGACCTTTTGCTTTCTGCTGTGTACTTAGACTTCTGTTTAGGGCTTTGTCTGATATGCTGAATTGTGATTGCTCCTTTCTATTAGTACCAGATTTGAATTTAGTGAGTTTACGAGCGGTGTAATGGTCGAGCAAGCTTCTTTTCCTGCACAGACTTCGAAACACGGGTTGCAAGATATAGAAAATATGCCATGTGATGCAATGCAGTCAATTTCCCTAGAAATGCCGGTTTTAAGGTCGAATACATGTAATCTGATATTTTGCGACCGATTTGCTAATATGTGAATTATGAATACCGTACACTTCTATATGGATGCAAATGATAAGGAAATTGCCTGTTAAAATATGCAATATTTTCGACTGATCAGAAGCGTCGGATTTGAGAAGAAGGTGTTAGGAAAGTACGTACCGTTAAGTTTTGGGTTAGGAAACTCCCGTTGAATCAAATCCGGTAAGCTTGAAAGGTTCGCTTGCGCGGGTCAAACTACCCGGATCTTTGGTACTGTACTTCGTAAATCACCCTTGCCTTGAATGCACACTTTGCTCCCTACAAACGCAGTTTGCAAACTTGCAAAAATCTGTACTCTTGCCCACAAAAATGATCAAAAAAAACAAAAAGAATTTTTTTTTTTATAAATATATACAAAAAGAATATTAACCCGAATAACAAGAAAGAAAATACGCTACCGTCTTCCCCGGCAACGGCGCCATTTGATTGAAAGAATTAACGTTAACCGCAATCAAGACGGTGTCGCTATGCAGCTAGCCGGTTGAGCACGGGTCGATCCACAGGGAGATGGTTGTATTTCCGTTCTTGTTTTAGACGAGTCAATAAGGAATTTGTGTATGAGTTGTTCGATTCTATCCTAAGTGTATTATTTGCAAGTATAAAGTTGTTAAGAAAAAGATACAAGATTATAAGCTAAAGAAATCCGTACTCAAAACCTTTGAGCCGAATCTTGACCAATTGAAGCTAGAGCAATTGGCAACAACGTGGATTAGGGGATTTAAGCGTGGTATTCGTGGAATACGGCTTATTTACCCTTGTCCTTCCGTTCTTGTCTCTTTCTTTCGCCTCCGGCCAAACCGAACGCAACCGGTCGCGGTTAGGAATCACCGTTACCTTGTCAGGGTATGGTGCCTAACGGAGCGCTTGCGTATGGTTTGGGCGGATTTCAATGGAAAATACGGGAAAAGGAAATGGGCAAAGAAACGTTAACTTATAATACCGTATTTTTTCTTAACAATAATAATTACATTCATTCACAAGAAAGAACCAAAAAGAGAGAACAAAAAGAAAAGAACAAAGAAAAGAAAAGATTACAAGTAATTAAGTGCATGAATAAAATTGCAAGAAAGAAAAGCAAGATAATAAGCAAGTAATAAAAAGCGATAAAAAGGACAAGAAACTAGGACTCAAGACAAGCATGTGATCAATAGCCAACCCTTAAACTTACAAGCTTAATCAAGAGGTTGCAAGATCAAGGGAAGGGTAGAGAACGCATGTGAAATGAAGTGCTAATTCCATGAAAGAATACGACCCTTGAGATCAATAACTAACCCTTAAACATTCAAGCTCAATGAAGAGGTTGAATGATCAAGAGAAAGCAAGAATCTCAAGAGGAAGAAGAAACAAAAGAGAATGATACAAAACCCTCATCTTCATTGATCTCCCACTCAAAAAGCTCTCACTACAATTTTCATGGAAAAAGAATGAAGAAGAAGAAGAAGAACTATACAAAAAACTACAAAAGAGTGGACACAAAATTGGACCCTTGGCTTAGCTCAATTCTGGAGTATTTATAGGCAGAGGGTTGAAGACCTAGGGCAAGAATCTGCAATAAAATGAAGTACCCAAAGTGCCCCCAGAAAAAGACACAACGACGACCCCACATGGCCGCGGATCCGCCGCCAATACTCCCTATTGGCCGCGGATCCGCCGCACTATAGAGGGTTCAGGGCATGGGCTTTTCTGTAAGTCCCTGGTCTGCTGTCCCCTGTTGTCTGGTACATATATTTTCTGATAATCTTTCCAGAATATATTCAGAATTCTTAGTCCAAGATTGCTTTCTTTTCTTTACTTTTGACTTTATCTCCCTCGAGCTCCGCGCACCTATTGATTCTTGTGCAGCCCCTCTCGTGCTCTGTGCATGTCCGAGACACGAATGACCACTGTCATATGTCTTGTCCCTGGGACCGGTACGCAGCACTGGACGGATATGGATGACCGGAACCCGACTTTTATCTGCTGTCAACAGATGTTCTGTATTTGGTGTAACTGTGGAGATTTTGTCTTGATTTGCAATATTTGTACTGGAAACATGTATTTTGTAAATATGTAACAAACACGGATTACAAGCACCTACCTATAAACACACGAGCATAAGAATGGGCGGTATAAAATGCAATATTCTGGTATGAACAGTCGACGCGAATCAGAAGGCTCTCGTCAAGGAGTGTTTGTATCCGTGAGTCGAGGAATTTTGCTGAAGTCACTGGCTTCTTCGGTTGAAATGAACCGTTGAGGTTTGGGGTTCGTCGTCTGACGAAATCCGCTGGGAAAGTATGGTTCATTCTTTGTTTATGCCCTTGGATTGTATACAGAGATCGATGTGATCTATACTGTAGGGCCAAAGTTTTATCATTTCTTCTTATTATTTTATTTTATTTCCGCGATGCTCTATCATTTCAGCTTTTATATCGCGAAGGTCGCGATTGCCCAATCATTTCGGCTATTTTTCACGGTGCCCAATCATTTCGGCTGTTTATTTTATTTTTACTCGCTGCTTTTTATTGCGAGTTGCCCAATCATTTCGGCTATTTCTTCATGCATATATTTTTACTTGCTGCTTTTTTATTGCAAGTCGCCCCATCATTTCGGCTATTTCGTATGCATGTGCGGCCTACTGGCTTTTCGCTGTAAACCTTAAATTGGACACCGATTTCGGCATCAGCACCGCTACAACTGGGATATTGCCAGAAGTGAATCATCATTTGCCTCTGTTGTTGTCGAACAAAGGAGGCTTAGCGACCAGGGTTAAGGTCCTGTCGACTAAGGCTTTTGACTTCATGAGCCGTAAGGGTCTCACAAAGTTATTTCTCCCTACAAGTCGTGAGGATCTTGTAGGTGTATTTTCTCCTTGGGACTTGTGAGGATTCCTAAGTGTTCGTTTTCTCTGTAAGTCGTAAGGATCCAACAAGAGGGTTTTCTCCTCATATATCGAGAGGATTTATAAGGGTTGTTTACCATGCGAACGTATTCCCCATCACGGATGAGACTTGGTTAGGGAAATGCTTATTCACGCCCGTGGATTGTATACAAGGGTCAGTATTGAACCACTTGTAGGGCAATATTGGAAGTTTGTGGGGGTTTGCTTAAGCACAGGTTTAGGTCTCTGTAACTTAAGACTTTCAAGTCTTACGGGCCGTGGGGGTCCCATAAGAGAGTTCTCCTTACGAGTCGTGAGGATCTCGCAAGTGTATTTTCTCGTTAGGAATCGTGGGGATCCCTAAGTGTGTCGCTCCTTTATGAGTCGTAAGGATCTCACACAGGTGGTTTCTCTTTACAAGGTCGAGAGGACCCTATAAGTGTCCTTAACGAGGTTGCGCCCTTTCAGGTTTTCACAAACACTCGCCGGTAGCCCTGCTGTTTTTACTCACGGAGACCTTTCGGGTTTTCATCCGCGCCCATTTTGCTTATGGACATACCGTTTTTTTTTATTCTTTTTATTTTTTTTCTTTTTTCTCTTTTTTTTTACGAGGTCGCGCCCTTTCGGGTTTTCACGAACACTCGCCGGTAGCCGTGCTGTTTTTACTCACGGAGCCCTTTCGGGTTTTCATCCGTGCCCTTTTTGCTTATGGACATACCGTTTTTATTTATTATATTTTTATTATTATTATTTTTTTTATTCATCTCGTCAGCCTAAGGATGTTATGGCATTGGTTTAAAGACGTTTTTGTCTGTTATTAGTTTAAGGACATTTCGGTCCGTTGTTGAGAAGGTTGGCTATTTTTATAAAGCTTGAGCTTAGGAAGATAGCGAGCGGACATAGTCGTCGTCATCTATCATTAACCTAGGCTGTGGCTTATTAAGCATAGTATCTCTTTAGGAAGCGACCGTTTATCGGTCTGAAAGGCCTTTCACCATGCATATCCATAAGTAGGTAGGCCCCACCCTGGTAGACCTTATCTATGATGTACGGGCCTTCATAGTTTGGCTCAAATTTTCCCCGCTTGGCGCGATTAGGAATCATAGGCCTTTTGACCACTAGCACGAGTTCGCCCTGGCGGAATGTCCTTGTTCGGGTCAGTCTCTCATATGAGCGCGTCATCTTTGCTTTATAAGCTTCCAGATTTTGCTGCGCTAGGAGTCGGGTTTCATCAAGAGCGTCAAGCTCTTCAAACCGTAGGTGAGCATTTTCTTCATCTGTCAGCTCGTAGTGAACTGCCACTTGCAGAGAGGGTAGCTCTATTTAAAGGGGTAGCACTGCTTCCGTGCCGAATACTAACGCGTAAGGCGTTGCGTTCGTGGCTGTCTTGAACGTAGTTCGATACGCCCAAAGAGCCACTTGCAGTCTTTCATGCCAGTCTTTCTTATTTCGTGACATCGTTTTCTTCATAATCTTCGTTAAGGTCTTGTTGAAGGCCTTAGCTAGACCGTTAGCTCGCGGATTATAAACTGAGGAATATCTCCAGTCTATATTATGCTGTTGCGCAAAGCGACTGATCTTGTGGCTTCTGTAGGCTGGCCCGTTATCGGAGATGATCCGTCGCGGAGTTCCAAACCAATATATGACGTGCGTTTTGAAGAAGTGGAGGATATTTTCTGTCTTCACTTCTCTTAACGGTATCGCTTCTGCCCACTTAGAGAAGTAGTCAGTCGTCGCTAGGATGAAACGATGCCCCTTAGACGATGCTGGTTCGATAGGGCCAACTATATCAGTCCCCCACATTTCGAATGGCCAGCTAGCCACTGTTGGGTGTAGCGGATTTGGATGTTGATGGATGAAGTCCCCATGAATTTGGCATGAGTGGCATTGCTTCGCATATTCGATGCAGTCCTGAATCATCGTGGGCCAGTAGTAGCCCATCCGTTTTATTTTCAACTTCATCTTAGGGCCTGCTTGATGAGAACCGCAGAGTCCGTCGTGAACTTCCTGGACGACTCTTTTCGCTTCGTCAGGTCCTAAGCATCTCAGCCACAAAGAATCAAATGACCTCTTGTACAGGGTATCGTTGACAAAGGCGAAAGACAGGGCTCGTTTCGCGAGCTGATGTCTTGTGGACGCTTCTTCAGGCACTTGGTGGGTCTTAAAGTAGTCTATGAAGACTTCCCTCCAGTCCTCGGCCTTCTCATGGTCTTTTATTTGTAAGGTCGTCTGCTCAGTCGCTCCCTTTTCTTTATATGATTCTGGAGGTATTTCTGCCGGGGCGAGCACTCGACGGCTTTGTACCACGATTCTAACGTCATCGAGGTTCTCGTCAGCCAATTCTTTAGCAAGTTTGGCCAGTGCGTCCGCTTTGCTGTTTTCCGCGCGCGGTATGCTTTCCAAAATATAGGAGGGAATTTGGGTTAGCAGTTGTTGCACCTTTTCACCGTATTTTATCAATTCCGGTTTGCACGTTTGGTAATCGCCGTTCACTTGACTGACGACTAGCTGGGAGTCCCCATATATGAGGAGGTTTTCAATTCCCATGTCAATGGCAATCTCCAAGCCTGCTATCAAAGCTTCGTATTCAGCTTCATTATTCGTTCTCGGCTCTGTCAAGGAGAAGGCGAAGCGCATTATTCCTCCTTGTGGGGTTACGAAGATAAGGCCTACTCCCGATTTGATCATTGACGTATTTTGTTTGTGCTTTTTCATGGAAGACGCCCCATCGAAATAAAGCCCCCAACGGGTATCACCACCGTCGATTGCGTCAAACGCATGTTTGTCTGGCAAATCGCAATTCAGAGGCGAATCGGCAGGTATCGGGTGCTCAGCAAGGAAGTCGGCTATGGCCTGACCCTTCACTGCCTTGAGGGGTCGATATGTTATCGAGAACTCCATTAAGAGCAGAGCCCATTTAGCGAGTCGTCCCGTCAAGATGGCCTTTGACATTAAATATTTGAGAGGGTCCACCTTTGAAATGAGATGGACTTCATGCGCTAATGCGTAATGTCTAAGCTTTGTTATTGCGAAGATCAACGCCAGGCAGTGTTTTTCAATGGGGGAGTAATTGCTTTCTGCCCCCAGCAGAACCCGACTTAAGTAGTAGAGTGCTCTTTCTTTCCCCCGGTCATTCTCCTGTGCCCATAATGCGCCTAAAGAACCTTCAAGGGCGGTCGTGTAAAGAATGAGAGGCTTTCCTTTAACTGGAGCAGCCAACACCGGAGGGTTTTGCAGATACTGCTTGATTTCATCCAATGCGCCTTGGCATTTGTGATCCCAAACGAATGGGGTTCCCTTCTTTATCAGGTGACTGTAAGGACGGCACTTTCCTGAAAGATTAGCTATAAATCGTCGTATGTATGCGAGCTTCCCTTGGAGAGATCGCAACTGTTTAAGAGTTCTTGGCGGAGGCATTTCCGTGATCGCTTTAATCTTAGACGGATCTATTTCAATACCTTGGTGTCGAACGATAAATCCTAGGAATTTGCCCGAGGAAACCCCGAACGCTCATTTTAAAGGATTCATCTTCAAATTGTATCACCGAAGGCGTTGAAATACGGTCCTCAAATGCTCGAGATGCTCTTCGTATGACTTGCTTTTAACCACAAGATCGTCGATATAGCATTCGACGATTTCGTGTATAAGGTCGTCGAAGATCTTTGTCATGGCCCTCTGATAAGTAGCACCGGCGTTCTTCAAACCGAAGGGCATTACTTTATAACAAAATATACCAAGAGGAGTCCTGAAGGCTGTGTGTTTCTGGTCTTCTGGATGCATTTTTATCTGGTTATAACCCGATGAGCCGTCCATGAAGGAGAAAACCTCATGAGTGAATGTATTGTCTATCATCAGTTCAGTGACTGGTACTGGGAAATCATCCTTCGGGCAATCTTTATTAAGATCCCGGAAGTCTACGCATACGCGCACTGTCCCATTTTTCTTCATCACTGGGATGATGTTGGCGATCCATTCAGGGTACTGAACTTCCTGGATGAAGCCAGAGTCGATTAACATTTTGACTTCGGTATTTATACTCATCTTAAGCTCGAGTCGCATTCTTCTCGGCGCCTGTTTGACTGGTTTGACGTTTGGGGATATTGCTAGTCTATGTACGGCGACTTCTGGATCTAGTCCTGGCATCTCGGAATAGTTCCATGCGAAGCAATCTTTATGCTGCACAAGGACGTTTTTTAACGCAGCCACCCTCTCTTCAGACAGCAGCTCGCTGACGAATGTCGGTCGCGGATCATTTACCGTCCCCAACTCGATTTTCTTGAGGTTATCTGCAGTAGTATGTATTCCATCCTCCAGTTCTTTCGGAGCTGGGGGAAATTCTGAAATTACCTCATCACTGCTGTTTTCGAAGCACCAAGGAAGGCTGTCCATATTCTCGGGTTCTTCTTTTAATATCGTTATCATACGACAGGTGCGAATTTTCTGCCAATCCCAATGTGGAACTGGTTTTTCTTTCGCGGCCTCGGGCTTGTGCTTCTGTGGTGGCGCTACCCTCCAGTTGTCAGAAAACGCGAATTTGCCAATCTGATACTGATCTTCAACCCAATTCTTGAAGGTGAAGCAATCTTCAAGAGGGTGTCCCATTGCTCGATGGTAAAAGCAATAATTTGAGTTGAATACCTCGCCTGCGTGCTCGGGGTGCTTGGACTCTGGCAACATAAGCATTTGATGTTTTAGAGCGAGATCGAATATCTTCCTTGTTTTGTTCCGAGGAAATGAGTATGCTCGACCCATTTTCTTCATGAAGGCTAAGTCAATAACGCTCGACTCTCGGATACGTGGTTTCTTAGCTCTGCTTTGTGGTTGTTGAGTGTCTTTTCTGCCCTTTGACTTGTTTTTGCTTTCGCGTCGAACCTTTTTTGTAGCAGGCTGACAAGGAGCGGCATCTTCATCCTTCACGGCCTGTCGGAGAAGGCGTTGCGTCTTGGCTTTCTCATAGATGGCTGTCTCGCGGTTGTGGTCATCTCGGACTTTTTGACTAGCTTCCCTTATAAGCCTGTCCATTTGTTCTTCAAATGATGGACCGGGCAATTTTTCATCAGGAACTTTTACCGGATTAGAATTAGCGTCCTCCCATCGAGCGTCCGCCTCTTCATCGAAGTCATACATGACATAACAGCTGTCTACTAGCTCCCGTTTCTTTGACCGGATGTACCCAAGCCCTTTTGTTTCTATTCTCCCGTTAGGCAGTTTGCATTGAGTCCCGGGAACGTTCCAGACCTTGTCGTAGAATTTGGCCTTTCTAACGGTCTGTGTGAAGGATATCCCCTGGCGTTTCAGCAGTTTCTTCAAACCTTCGGTATAATATCTGGGAAAACGGATAGGCTGAAGCCTGTCGAGCGTGGGATCCGCGCCATGCCAAATTTCTTTTTCCACCTTGTTTTCTTCAGAGCGGTAAAACAGAATTGCTTTCTCGCTCTCTCGCCTGGGAGGGATGTAGAATGTTTGTAGCTCTTCTACATTGCAAATATTAAGTGCATCCAGTTCTTTGTAATGTTCAAGCGGCACCATGGTTATCTGCAGACTTCGCTCTTCATCAGCAGAAGCTCGTATTGAAAGCCGAGCAGGGAATACAGCATGGACTTCATCCTCTGAATCACTACCAAAGATTAGTGAAGGGGTGGATGGTCCTGGCTCGGTGTATTGGGGCGGACCCGAATAAATTATATCCTCTTCTTCCTCGGTATCACTGCCGAAGACAGGGATGGTTGCGTTAGTTTTGTTTTCCGGCTTGCGACACCTTTCCGTGTCTTTGAAAGTCGGCAAGAAGTATTTGGCATCCTCATACTTGCGAACTTCATTCACGGAAAACGGATTCAATTCTCCGGCCACAGTATACTCGAGGCCATCCCTACAATACTTCATGCACTGATGCTGTGTAGAAGGGATGATGTTGTATTCGTGTAACCATGGTCGGCCGAGCAAAGCGTTGTAGCATGTCTTGGCATCTATAACATGGAATTTGATGTCTGTGACGAGCAACCCGAAGCGTAGCGTCAATATCACAGATCCAAGAGTTTTTGATGATTGAGAGTCGAATCCGGAGATGGTGATTTTGTCTCGGGCGAGGTGTTGGACGCTCATGCAAATTTCCTTTAACACTCGCACATTGAGCAAATTAACAGAAGATCCGTTATCGACCAGGATTTTACCTATCTTTATGTCATGGCAGTATCCTGAGACATAAAGGGGACGATTGTGTTCACACGTCCCGAGGAGAAGGTCTTCATCACCAAAAGCAACGTCGGCTGTGTGCACTTCTTCTAATTCGTCCTTCATCTTTTCTTCGGCTAGGAAAGCCTGGAACTGGTCCGGCTCTTGTAGGGCCTTAATTAAAGAATCCCTCGCCTCTTTTGATAGTAATAGGGCATCGAGAATGCTGAGTTGTGAGGGTAGCTTCCTCAGATGCGCCAAGACATTGTAATCTACTTTATTCCTCTTTGGGGGATTCTTGGCGGTTAACTCTTCCGCGACTCGGTCATCCAAGGCGATATCTTCAGAGACCTTCTCTTTCCCTTTGTCTTTCTTGTTTAAGGGTCCGAGATTCTTTTCGGGTAATGTTCGATTGCGTAGCTGTATATTTTCGCAAGCCACTGGCTCTTCTTCTTTTCCCAAAGTTGACTCTTTAAAGAGAGGGGCAAGTTCTAGCTCCTCATCAGAGTCGCTCCCAAATGTAGGCACTTGTGACCCAGCAGTGTTAACCATGTGACAATTGCCGGCAGTTCTTTCAAGCTCTTTGGTCGTGTTTCTTTGCTCCCGAAGAATTTTACGCTTTTCCCGTTTAAAGCGTTGTTTATTAGCGACGTATCTTTGCCACCATCTGTCGAAAGCCTTGCACTCTTGAGTGGGATGCGAGACCTTCTGATGATATAAGCAATAAGAGGGGTGCATTTCTACCACACCAGTAATTTTTCCTTCAGAGGATGGTAGCTTCATGCCCATTGATATGGCCTTAGCAAACCTCTTTTTTTTTTTATCTTGAATTGGCTTTTGTCAGCGGTGGAGGCATTTTGCTCCAGCGGGATCATCTCAGCTCTTTCCTCAAGTCGCTGGCGCTCGGCCCTTTCGAATATAGCCGTCTCACGTTCTCGATCAGCTTTACTTTTCAATCGAGCTTCACTAAGAAACGCGTCAATCATTTCGATTGATAACTCCGGAACCCTTGACTTTGTATTTGCCCCCAGCGTTTTAGTGCCAGAAGTCCCTTCATCGTTCGCGGTCGAATGGGAGATCATATGACAGCTCGCCACATATTCCTCGGATTCATCCGATGAACTCCCTCCCTCATCTTCTTTTTGAAAGACGTGATCAAGGAAATCTTGGAGCGTAATGGGAGTCCGCGCCTTTTGGTTGTATTCATCCAGCGCGTCGATTTGCTTTTGTAAGTCCGTACGCTTGTCGTCAGGCTTCACGGGCTTCTTAGATTTCTTCTTTTTCTTTTTCGAAGATTTTGAAGGCTGGCTATGAACGCTTGAACTACCACCATCGGTTTTCGGAGTCGGACGTGGCTTCAACATCCCCTCAATAACCTGCAGTTCAAAGGGGTTCTTCCACTTGACCGCTGGACAGGTCTGAAGATCATTTAGCATCCTCTTTGTCTTGGCTGATAATACAACCTCCCAAGGAGCTTCCTCAATGACGGAGCATGTTGCCCCTGGCGTATTCGTCCCTTTAGAGGTGTGGGGCTGCGGGGGATTCACCTTCCATTTGTCGGATAGCGCAAATTTGCCCTGGCGGTACTGGTTCTCAAGCCAATTCTTGAAAACGTAGCAATCCTCGATGGGATGGCCTAGCACTCGATGGTAAGGGCAGTAATTGGGCTCGTTGACGTCGTTCGGTTGCAACGGACGTTTTGGATCTGGCAGATTTATGAGTCTGTTGCGCAACGCCAGCTTGAATAGCCTCCTCGTTTTATCGCGGGGGAAGGAGTAAGGACGTCCCATCCTATCCTTAAGGGGTATGTATGGGCGTGTATTGTTTGGACGAGCAACCGGCTTCGAGTCGCTCGGTTGTTGTTGGGCATTAGCGACAATGATCGCTTTTCCCTTTCCTTTGTCGTTTCGGGAGTCCGGCTTCGGGAGAGGGGGTTTATGGCCCATCTGGTCCATCTGCGCTAGTTTGTCGATCAAAGCCTGGAAGGTAGTCGGCTTGAAGAACATCATGAACTGCGAGATGGTTGCCTGTGGATCAAGGGTTCCAACAAACATTCCCACCGCTGGAGCTTCTTCTATGCGCTGTTCGCACTTCGACCATAGATTACGCCTCCGTATAGCGTACTGAACCCATGTCTCGCCGGGTTTTACCCTGGCATTAATCAGTGCCGTCATCGGGGTACGCTCACTGGCACTTGCAAAACGTTGGGTAAAGAGCAGCTCCATATCCGCAAAGGTTTTAATAGAGTCATTGGGGAGCTCAGAATACCATTCGAACGCCGTGTCTGATAAGCTTCCCACAAACTGGCGAAGCAAAAGCTTGTCGTCGCCGCCGGTGTTACCGCAAAGTGCCCTGAACTGGGCAACATGTTGATGGGGATTGCCGGTCCCTTTGTAGACATGAAACTTGGGAATTGTGTAACCCGGCGGGTACTTGATTTGGTCATACCAGCCTGGATACGGCCGCCCCATTTTTACGACGTGGCCGGCTGCTTCGGCCGCGTGATGAACCTTTATTTGCTGGGCTATGTATTCGTCCAAATCAGTCTTAGAGATTGTATCCTCTTTAGCTGTTAATAGAGCGGGCTGCGGATTTAATGTATCTCCCTTATCATCTCCAAGGACGGTCAGGGGTTATTCAGCGGGAGGATCTTGTTGTATCATCATCCCTACCATGTCCTGGAAGAGGAGGCCCATCCGCTGTATGTTGGCCGCTTGTTCAGCAGCCTCTCTGTCCCTCTTTTCCAGTACTCGGCGAAGGAACTCAGCGTCGGTCTCTTCCTCCTGGCGCTCATCAAAGAACGTCTCAGGGTTCTCTTTTGGCCCAGTGAGTGCAGCCATTGCGGTCATCGTCTCCTGAAGCTTTTATTGCTGCTCCTGAGCTTTGGTCACTGATCGGGTAAGCGGTCGATGACCCGTAGAAGTACGACTTTCTTCCTTTCCAGAAGCCATATAAACCGTATGAACAATTATGCCCTCTGACTTGGGGCGTTTAGGTTCACTGCTTTTAAACTTTGCCGCTGACGCGAGAGCTTTCTCTGGCCTCCTTCTTTTGTGGGCTATCGAGGTTAAAGGAGCCGTTGGAGTGGGCATTGATCAGTCAAAAATATTACATATTTTAACCGGCAATTTCCATATCATCTGCATACAATTAGAAGTGTTCGACATTCATATTCTACATATTAGTAAATCGGTCGCAAAATATCAGATTACATGTATTCGACCTTAAAACGGGCATTTCTAGGGAAATTGACTGCATTTCATCACATGGCATATTTTCTATATCTTGCAACCCGTGTTTCGAAGTCTGTGCAGGAAAAGAAGCTTGCTCGACCATTACATCGCTCGTAAACTCACTAGCTCAGATCTGGTATCAATACAGAAAGGATAATACAAATCTAAATATCAGAAGAAGCCACAGAGCCCAAGCTCACCAACAAGCCACGGATCCGCAGCATGGGCTTGCTTAGGCCGCGGATCCGCAGTGGGGCCAGAGACCCAGCTCCTCAGTTTCAGTGCATAACTCCTATACTAGGGTCCACTGTTCAAAAATGCATGACATTTTCCAGAATATTCCAGATACTTCCACCAGATCAGCAAACACCTAAACTAGCCTAATACTTCTAGAACTTTCCCTAAACCCTAGCTTAAACCCTAAGCTAGCTCCTAACAAACTCCTTCTAGAAACTCTTCAACAAACTTTTGGAGGGAAAGGGAAATTCAAATCTAAACCTAGGGTTTGGGAGCTCTATAAATAAGACCCTAGGCTCATTATTCCAAAAGAATTCAACCTTGGGATTAATCATCCAATTAGTGAATCTATCCCCAATCTATCTCTTTCTTCTTCTTCTTCCTCCTCAAGTCTAGTGACAGGATTAGTAGGAAACCCTAACCCTAATTCTAATTGAAATCAAGAATCCCGAGTACCCATTAAGCAAGAAGCCCGACAACCTTTAGGAGCGGAGCCGATCTTCAACAGAGCAAGCGATCCGAGCCGATCCACGACTCATGAAGCTGAGCGACGCCCGATCAACAATCTAGATTCTTCTTCTTGTAGTTCTTAAAGCAAATGTAATCAAAATTGTTGAGATCAATAAAGGTGATATTCTTTTATCTTGTTTTCTTTAAATTCCGCATCATGATATCTTTACAATTTGTGAATCTTTTCTGTGTGGTGATGTGTGAATAAAACTCCGCTCGTCGAGGAGTCGAGACGGTCAATAGAATGATGATGTAAAATAGCTTTAATCGATTCTTGATTCCTACGATGGTTTGTAAACCCTAGCAAGTTCAAGAACCGACAACCCATTTCGTTACGATACTTTCTTGAATGATATTGCTCGAAATTGGGGAGTTAGGATCGTTTCTTGAAATTGTTAGAGGCTAGAATGTGAATGATATCGACAACAGAACAAGGGATAAGATGAAACCCTAGTTTCACGAGAAAACCCTAACTCTTGTCGATGATCATCGATCTAGTATCAATCCTTCGAAGGACAAGAATACGAAATCTTTAGATTACATCGCGTCTATAGACCCGATCGATTCCTACGAGCCTCTTTAGATTCTTGACTGTTGATTGGAAATATTATCAAAACACCGATTCTTGATTGTTTATAGTTTCTTGATTCTTGCATAAAGAATAGTGACAATCGAATACAAATCATTCTTGAATCATGTTTTCTTTTATTGTTGCTTAATATTTCATTTCAAACGTATCAAAATACAAGTGAATCGTGCAATCCCTGTGGACGATCCGCACTCACTACAAACTACATCCGACACCGTAGTTTGATTGCGGTCAAAATAGTTTTTGGTTGTGAAGTTCTTTACAAATTTCTCTATATACTACACAACGGGAAAAACGATCAATCAAAAATGGCGCCGTTGCCGGGGATCGCGCTAATTCATTTACATTTTTAGTTTGAAGTGAAAGAATTATTACATTTTACTTCTTGAAATCAAAATTCGTACAAACTCTTATACATGTGTTGTGAATTGATTGCAAGGTGATCTGGAGCTTACTGGGAGTCTGGAAAATTATTTGGGATATACCACAGAGCTGGAGATAGAAACAGAAAGCATCTGTTTAAAAATTGTTCACTGTTCCCACAACCTGAGCGCGGAAGCGCGGCATTTAGGTGGTCATTGCGGCGGAAACGCGTCAGCATTGAAGGATCACTGAAAAATTTTCAGTGCAGGTAATTTCTTGCTCTCTCCCCTCTCCTCTTTTAGCTCCAACTAACACTTTGCTGCAGGATTCTTTGCAAATAATCGCAGCGCGCAAAAGCAAAATAAAAATTTATGTGTGATTTTTGATTTCTTGGTTGTTTGCATTCTAATACGGAAATTTAAGGGGCACGGCCAAATCCAAATTAGGTGGGGATTTCATTACCCTTCCTAGGCCCCGAAAATCGCAAAACTTGCATCCGCATTACCCTCATTAATTAAAAGAAATCTAGAGAAGACTCTAAGGACTGTCGCGCTCAATAGGACAAGAGAAGGCCGTGGGTAATTCATTGCTTATCCGCGTTTTCTTGTGGTGCCTAAGGCGAGTGTGTCTAAGGCTAGTGGTTATTAATTAGGCCCACTGTAGTGGTGGTTCCTTCCCACTTACCTGGCACTTATCCGGCCACAGGAGGACAAAGAGGCAGTGGAGGATTCTATCCTGCGACTTGTCTTTTGGCAGTTAGGAGCGGTCTAGAGATCGGACCTAGGTGACCACTAGATTCTAGGGTTTGTGTGCTGTATTTGTTTTGTCGCATCATTTTTTCAAAATCCGTCCCTTTTTAAAGCAAGCACCGCATTCATTTTACCCCTAATTATAAGTCAACGCTGCCACTTGTACTAACCCTTTTTAGTGCAAGATAGGCTGGACACGGGATTCTAGTGCCCGTTTAGTCCGCGTACCTTTTATCGACTCCGAAGTCGATAATTCTCCATTTACCTTTTCTTTACCCACTACCACACCCACACCGATGGATCCGAATCCATCAAACTTCTTTAACCCTAATCTGCCGCCGTCCGTTGGTGCGCAGAATCCTAATCCACCCCACATTTCTCTCCAGGAAAGATGCTATCCACTTAGAGGTCCTCTTTCGACCTGCTTATCCACACCACCAGCCAATGGGGATAACTTTGAGATTAAGCCCCAGTATATCAATCTTTTACCCAAATTCCACGGACTCGAGACTGAGGACGCTTACGTTTTCATTACCAAATTTGAAAACGTATGCGCAATGATGGGTACGTCACAACTTTCAGTGGATGCGATGCGTCTACGACTTCTTCCATTTACTTTGTGCGATATAGCCGAGAAGTGGCTATACAACACCACCGCACACTCTATTACGAATTGGGAAGAATTCGTCGCTGCATTCCTTAAGAAATTTTACCCAATCCAAAAGACGGCTCGAATCCGTAGCGAACTGAACCAATTTGCCCAGCTCCCTGCCGAACCATTTTAAAAATACTTTGAACGTTTCAAGGATCTATTGGTTCAATGTCCTCATCACGGCATCACGAGATGGGAGCTTTGCCGAATCATATATGAGGGCAGTAACCCTAACACTAAACAGAGCCTTGAAAACATGTGTCAAGGTACTTTTATGTCTAAGGATGATGGGGAAGCTTGGCGATACTTAGAAGAGTTCGCTGAGAAGTCTTTACAGTGGGAAAGTCCATCATTTAGGAGTGGCAATAACCAATCGGATGTTTCCATAGGAGTTAGAGCTGACATTTCAGCTATACAAAAGAAACTCGAGACTATGGAAAACAAATTTTTAGCCGCCTCCCTTAATCAAATGTCACTTTCCAAAACAGTATGTGGCTGCTGTTCTGATCCGTCTCACTTGACGGAAGAATGTCCGTTTCAAGGTCGTGAGCATACCAATGCCACATTTCAAAGACCGAGAAACGATCCTTTTTCTTCCACATATAATCAGGGATGGAGGAATCACCCTAATTTTTCTTGGAACCAATCACAATCACAAAACACGGTTCCAAACCAAAACAATTTCCAAAGGGTCCCTCCACCACAACAGCAGCCACAACTTCAATTAAGTCAGCACCCCTTTCAAGCACATAATTTTCAAAATACGGTCAACACACCTGCACTGTCTAGTCCTTTACAGTTGACCGGAACTGATGAATCCTCTTCTTTTGCACAATACATGAATTTGGTCTTAAGAAATATCATGCAAGTTGCGGCTGAAATGAAATCTTCCGTCGATGACATGAAGAAAAACTCTGCGTCCCAAAACGAGAGTATTAAATCGATGGAAGAAGAAATTGCACGATTAAAAGCCGAACTAAGTGCAAGAGAGAAAGGGAAACTTCCAGCTCAACCCTTACCCAATCCTGGTTATTCACATCATGTGAATGCAATCACCACGTTGAGATCTGGAAGAGTGCTTGACAATCATGTTGGGGAAGAAGTTGATGATACTGAAAATCATATCAACACCCCGGCTGAGACCTTTCCACACATACACACACACACTTCTGACCCTACTACTTCTACCCCACCACCCTGTTCCGAGCCTATTCTCCATTTCCCAAAAGGCTCGCCACTACAACCCACCTCTTTTACCCCTCCACGGACGATCCCTACTTCTATACTGGGATCGGTTCCACACACACTTTCTTCTCCTATGATGGACCCAGCGCTTATTGCTAAAGCACCTTATCCTAATCGGTTAAGGGCTAACACACCAAGTCCACAAATAGAGAAGATCACTGAGATGTTTAAACAGGTTAACATCAATATCCCTCTTCTAGATGCTATCCAACAAGTCCCTGCATATGCAAAAGTTCTTAAAGATTTTTGCACTAGAAAGAGGAAGAAACAAATGCCCAAGAAGATATTCATGGCAAAAACAGTAGACACAGCTTTCCCCCAGCAATTACCAAGGAAACGTAAGGATCCTGGCTATCCTACGATTTCCATCTCTATTGGGGAGAAACACATTAACCGTGCTCTACTAGATCTTGGGGCAAGTGTTAACCTGCTTCCTTTCTCAGTTTATGAGCAGTTAGGAATCGGAGAGTTGAAACCATCTCCTTGCACTCTCCAGATGGCTGACCGATCAATCACCAGACCTAGGGGTGAACTAGAGGATGTGTTAATAAAAATCGGGGAATTTATTTTCCCTGTGGATTTTATTGTAATTGATACACAACCTGTAGCGAACTCACGGAATCAAATTCCGGTGATTTTAGGTCGCCCCTTTTTGGCCACTTCCAATGCTATCATCAATTGTCGTAACGGTTCCATGACCCTATCCTTTGGAAACAGGACAATTGAGATGAACATTTACAAGTTAGGAAGTGTACCCTCCGAACCTACTGTTCAGGTCTATTCTGTCGACTTAATGGATATCGACAGCCGCGAATTAGATAATCCTCCTGATACTGATCTTGACTCTTTTCATACGTTATTGTTTGACCCAACTATGTATCATACACATACGGACTCTTCCACCGAGATGTCCGGGTCTGCAATTAACACCGATTATGAAATGCTTTTAGAGTCTGAAGATCACCCCGCACCTTGTGATGACATTATTCTTCGGGGTATAGATGAAACTTTTGAGGAAATCTTCGCTGATGAACTCGCATTTCTGAATAACACGGGTGTTGAGATGAATCATGTCCCACTCACTGAAATTGAACCTCCACCCCTTTTTCTGAATTGTAAGAAGAATGCGAGTAATCCATCACAATCACTGCATCGTCTCTCCAAAATGAGATGCACACACATTCTATTCCACCACTTACCTTTTCCCCACTTTTTCTTCCACCAACCCGAGCACGGCATTGATAAATTTTTTGAATGGTTGGTGTTAACCTTCGGTCTTTGCAAAGCATGGCATCGACCAATGATTTTTGACCCCCACTTGTGATTTTCAAAGTTTAACATTGCATAATTCAAGTTTGGGGGGGTATAATTTTTTCTGGCTCCTGAAAAGAAAAATTCTACAAAATGATGAGCCAAAAATAAGTTTGGGGGAGGTTCTTCACTTAAATATTTTGCCCCCACTAATAATCCCCCCCAGATTTACAGGTT
The DNA here is from genome assembly GCA_030015575.1 of Agapanthus africanus. NCBI lineage: Eukaryota > Viridiplantae > Streptophyta > Magnoliopsida > Asparagales > Amaryllidaceae > Agapanthus > Agapanthus africanus. The sequence goes on along the minus strand of JASDDO010000026.1, from coordinate 210,258,463 downwards.
TTTATAGCTGTCGGCAACAGTGAGGACACTGTTGAAAACAAGTTTGGGGGAGGTTTGTGCTTATTTTCGCATCATTTGCATATCATCTGCATAAGCACAAAACATTTCTTTTAAAAATCTATAAAAATTGAAAAATTTTCAAAACCCATAAAAATTTAAAAATTTTCAAATATAAAAATAATTTTAATATTTACACCTTTTTGTATATAAATAAGATAATGAAAGTTTAGAAAGTGAAAAGTTACATCCATGAGATTAGAAAAATTTAAGAAAACTAAGAAAATTAGAAGTTTTCTTATACGAACTAGTAATAAGTAGTTATGAGCCGTTGTCCCAAGGGTTAGTAAGATGAAGGACGTCACTAATCTGAGGATAAAAATAAGTCTGAAAAATAGTTTCTATTCTGGAAGCCAAACATTTTGAACGTTGCTACCCTGCTATTCGCACTTACACACGTCTTGAAGCCTGGGATAGTAGAGGATACCTTGAAATGCTCTTGTCTTAAAGCCAAAAGTATGAAAAAAAAAATATGGTGAGAAAAATGGACACTGGTTTTGTTATCACCAAGGGAAATAAAAAAAAATATATATAGCAAGGGTGCCTTTTCATCTAGTGCCCTAAGACCAACTGGTCTGGGAGTCACTGCTATACCTAAGGTGGTGCAAGATTAGGAAAATACACCAAATAAGCAAGCACATGAGTAATCGGTCGGTTAGTACCTCAAGAAGTATTAACGGTCGCATGAAAGTGTGTAAGCTCATCGGAAAAAAATATATATACTGAGGCTGATGGGCAAGAGTATGATAGCTTGAATTGAATTCTCCGGGTGTAGGGATGTCTTTACACACACGCAGGGTTATATGATCGATGTTTGGAAGAAAGATAGGAATGAAGAATAAGACGATGTTTTATTGAGGGAGGACGTGATTTCTGACATCTTTTCATGACCATTAAGATAGGGCTCATGACAACCGAAAAGCTAGCTTAGTTGGAAACCCTAATTTTCAGAGCTTTTCTTTTACAATTCTTTTCTTTAAATGTAATATTCATGATCTTGCTTTTATTATTGGATTTTGTGGGTGCAATCCGCTGAAAACCCTCAGGAGACAACACTCCTCCTACTAGGGACACCTAGAGGTTTAAAGGCTTGTTGCACGTGCTCAGTGCAATCGTGTTGCCTACGAAAGTGTGCTAGTTAGTTTTTCTCTTTCTTTATTTGCTCCTTCTCTTTTTAATAAAACATTCGCTCGAGACGATCGAAATTAAGTTTGGGGGTATTTGATCAGTCGAAAATATTGCATATTTTAACCGGCAATTTCCATATCATCTGCATACAATTAGAAGTGTTCGACATTCATATTCTACATATTAGTAAATCGGTCGCAAAATATCAGATTACATGTATTCGACCTTAAAACCGGCATTTCTAGGGAAATTGACTGCATTTCATCACATGGCATATTTTCTATATCTTGCAACCCGTGTTTCGAAGTCTGTGCAGGAAAAGAAGCTTGCTCGACCATTACATCGCTCGTAAACTCACTAGCTCAGATCTGGTATCAATACAGAAAGGATAATACAAATCTAAATATCAGAAGAAGCCACAGAGCCCAAGCTCACCAACAAGCCGCGGATCCGCGGCATGGGCTTGCTTAGGCCGCGGATCCGCAGTGGGGCCAGAGACCCAGCTCCTCAGTTTCAGTGCATAACTCCTATACTAGGGTCCACTGTTCAAAAATGCATGACATTTTCCAGAATATTCCAGATACTTCCACCAGATCAGCAAACACCTAAACTAGCCTAATACTTCTAGAACTTTCCCTAAACCCTAGCTTAAACCCTAAGCTAGCTCCTAACAAACTCCTTCTAGAAACTCTTCAACAAACTTTTGGAGGGAAAGGGAAATTCAAATCTAAACCTAGGGTTTGGGAGCTCTATAAATAAGACCCTAGGCTCATTATTCCAAAAGAATTCAACCTTGGGATTAATCATCCAATTAGTGAATCTATCCCTAATCTATCTCTTTCTTCTTCTTCTTCCTCCTCAAGTCTAGTGATAGGGTTAGTAGGAAACCCTAACCCTAATTCTAATTGAAATCAAGAATCCCGAGTACCCATTAAGCAAGAAGCCCGACAACCTTTAGGAGCGGAGCCGATCTTCAACAGAGCAAGCGATCCGAGCCGATCCACGACTCATGAAGCTGAGCGACGCCCGATCAACAATCTAGATTCTTCTTCTTGTAGTTCTTGAAGCAAATGTAATCAAAATTGTTGAGATCAATAAAGGTGATATTCTTTTATCTTGTTTTCTTTAAATTCCGCATCATGATATCTTTATAATTTGTGAATCTTTTCTGTGTGGTGATTTGTGAATAAAACTCCGCTCGTCGAGGAGTCGAGACGGTCAATAGAATGATGATGTAAAATAGCTTTAATCGATTCTTGATTCCTACGATGGTTTGTAAACCCTAGCAAGTTCAAGAACCGACAACCCATTTCGTTACGATACTTTCTTGAATGATATCGCTCGAAATTGGGGAGTTAGGATCGTTTCTTGAAATTGTTAGAGGCTAGAATGTGAATGATATCGACAACAGAACAAGGGATAAGATGAAACCCTAGTTTCACGAGAAAACCCTAACTCTTGTCGATGATCATCGATCTAGTATCAATCCTTCGAAGGACAAGAATACGAAATCTTTAGATTACATCGCGTCTATAGACCCGATCGATTCCTACGAGCCTCTTTAGATTCTTGACTGTTGATTGGAAATATTATCAAAACACCGATTCTTGATTGTTTATAGTTTCTTGATTCTTGCATAAAGAATAGTGCCAATCGAATACAAATCATTCTTGAATCATGTTTTCTTTTATTGTTGCTTAACATTTCATTTCAAACGTATCAAAATACAAGTGAATCGTGCAATCCCTGTGGACGATCCGCACTCACTACAAACTACATCCGACACCGTAGTTTGATTGCGGTCAAAATAGTTTTTGGTTGTGAAGTTCTTTATAAATTTCTCTATATACTACACAACGGGAAAAACGATCAATCAGGCATCTTAGCAACTGTTGCCCCCTGTTGTTTAATGGGGTGCTTTTTGTTATTTTCCACCTTTGCCTTTTTCTGGTGACGTAAGTGGTCTGGATCAATTACAGAGTCTTGAATCTTCCGCCAGACTTTATAAATTTTTGACGACAGCCGTTGAGGGGGCTGTTCTTGCTTTGCCTCCGGAGTTTTCTCCATAGGCGGAGATCTTTTCAATGTAGCTATTGGAGAGTTTTTTCTTACCTTCCTCAGTAATTCAAAGCTGTTCCCGGTTGGAACAGCAGCGTTGACCTCCACCATCGGAGCAGGTGGAGTCAGCCCTGAGGGGGAACCGCCCCCTGCTTTTCTCACTCGTCGCTAATGGCGACGTCGCGCACGACGAGCCGTTGGGACTGGCTCGAAAATCGAGATGGTTTCTTGTTGCCCCCTGTTTGAGCGTAGGGTAACTGTCGATGTCAGCCTATCGAAGACTGATGCCTTTTGACCAGCTGGGGGAGGAGTGGGAACCGTCAATCTTGTGAAGTCCGACTCTCTGATGGGAGAAGCCTCTTTAACGACTTCCGGAGCAGCGACCGTTGCCCTCTTTGGGGCGGCCACTTCATGGTTCTGACCTAGCCTGCTGAAACCGGAGGCTGTCGGTTTAGTGACGGGCGACCCGTTGACAGGGGTCGTGGTAGCAGTGAGTCGGTCGAAGACCGACTTCTTGTTCATCTCTGGTGCAGGTGTCGATATAGAGAAGCTTGTCGGTGGGATCATGGTCCAGAAGAATAAGTCAGTGGTGGCTTGGGTCACCTGGTCTACTGGCAGAGTGAGGAAGGAAGCCGCTTGGGGCCCATATGCTACACCTCCTGGTGAAGTGGAGCGTCTGTTGCAGTGGCATTTCGAGCTGTTGGTGCAGTTAGAGGCCGTTGAATCTTGAATTCTGCGCCAGGTAAAAGACCAAATCTTAGTAACTTGAAATCCGAAGGCAACCATTTAACAAACCGCGTTTGGTTCGCGAAGACGACACACGAAGTGTGGAGTGGAAAGAGGAAGAGGTCCCACCGGGCGTGCCAGAATCTGTTCCCCTCCGAAAGGCGGCCTAGACTTTGCGTCTCGCCTGAGATTCGGGGCAGATGCTATATGGTTTTATCCGTCTACCTCTCCGAAGATGCCAAGTTGATTTATGGCGCCGTATATCGGAGGTTTAGACGGATGCGGCCGATGTAGCAGACTTCGTCAGATTCCCCCTCAGGGTGAGGGGTTTTTGATTGTGGGGACGCTCTTCCCTGCAGGCGCAAGCCCCTGCAGTTAATTACGCTACCGCATCACGGTAACAACTTTCTCCTTCTCCAGAATTTCACTTCGTGTCGTGTGTGTTTGTTTTGTTTGTGGTTGCCCGTGGATTGTATACGGAGACTGAGTAATGCCGTTGCCCGTAGGACGTGGATTAGTCCAAATCCGTATTTATTTAGATTTGGGTTTGGTGTTTTAGTTTAAGGATACATTAGTCGCGTTGCGGCTAAGATCAACTTAAACGTTCGTCAAGGATACGTTAATCCTATTTTGGACTAAGATTGACTTGACGTAGTGATCTATTTAATATCTGGCCGTCGGGACTCGTCACCTCTCTGACGTCGTTGAGGGATTACAACGACAGGCGTCAGAGGAGTTCAGAGATGTACCCTTGAACCAAGGTTGATTTGGAGTTTTATCATTCATTTAAATATCTAAGGATACGTTAACCGTATTTGGGGCTAAGATCGACTTAGATGGGACCGTTTAGATCCGACAAAAGAGCGTTTGGGCCCTATCGTGCCAGTTTAGGGACGTGGCGGTCTATCGCCAGTTTTAGGGACGTAAGGGTCCGATATTAGTTTAGGGACGTTTTGGTCCGTCGCCGGTTTAGGGACGTGGTGGTCCGTATTCCAGTTTAGGGACGTGGTGGTCCATCGCCAGTTTAGGGACGTGGTGGACCAATATTAGTTTAGGGACGTTTCAGTCCAATGTTAGTTTAGGGACGTCTCGGTCCAATATTAGTTTAGGGAAGTTTCGGTCCGATGTTAGTTTAAGGACGTCTCGGTCCACGAGTTTAAGGACCCCGCAGTCCATATGGGTGTGTGGTCGTTGGGACCCGTCACCTCTTTGACGTCGTTGAGGAATTACAATGATGGATGTCAAAGGAGTTCGGAGATGTACCCTCGAACCGGATGTAGATTGATTTAGGAAAGCCATTTTGCTCAGTCAATTTAATTTAAGGACTTATGGCCACGATTGGGCTAAGTCCAGAAAGGATGCAGAGCATCAATTTTATTTGGGCCCAGCCCTTTTATTGCTTTGCAATTTATTTTGGCCTGCTAGGTCTTTTTAATTTGGGCCTAGCCCTTCAAGTAATGCATTGCATTTGTGCAAAGCACCAAGAATCTTTTAGATTCAGGAAAAGAAGTGCAGAACACTTTTTAATTTCTTGATCTAAATTTAGCTCAAAGAAAAGAAAGAAATCTTTTCTTTCTTTCTGTTTCAGAGAACAGAGGTTCATAGCAAGTGCAAGGCACTATTTTTATTATTTTTATTTATTTATTTATTTATTGAAGATCACTGATCTTGTTTTTTAGATCAATGATCTATTCTTTAAGAGAATTTTCTCTTATCTCAAAGGTTTTTACCTTCTTTTTTTTTGTATTCTCAAGGAGTTCTCAAGAGTTCTCTCTTCTTTTTTTTTATAAAACCAGATTATTTTGAAATGAGGTCCGGGGTCCTTTTTATAGTGCTCAAAAATTAGTTAAATTTGTTAAAAAGATCTTTTTCTGAGTGATTTGGGGAATTTTCCCCACCGTTGGATCTTTGATCCAAAGGCCCTTGTTTTACAGAAGAAATCTTCTTGTTTTAACAAGAACAGAAAAAAATCTCCTTAAATCTTCATTCTGTTGTTGCGCAACTCACCAGCGCGTGACACGTGTCGTGCAGTAAGGCGCTTGCGCAGTTGAGCTTGCGCAACTGCGCAGACACGTGTCGCTCAACGAAGCACTTGCGCAACTGAGCTTGCGCAACTGCGCAGACACGTGTCGCTCAACGGTGCACTTGCGCAACAGTGTTTGCGCAACTGCGCAGACACGTGTCGCGCATATGTGCGTTTGCGCAGTTGTGCTTGCGCAACTGCGCAGACACGTGTCGCGCAGCGGTGCGCTTGCGCAGTTGTGCTTGCGCAACTGCGCAGACACGTGGCGCGCTGTGGTGCACTTGCGCAACAGCGTTTGCGCAACTGCGCAGACACGTGTCGCGCAGCGGTGCGCTTGCGCAGTTGTGTTTGCGCAACTGCGCAGACACGTGTCACGCAGCGCAGCGCTTGCGCAACTGAGCGTTGCTTTTGCTTTTTAAAGAGCCTTGCTCTGATTGGACGCACTGCCTTGGGCGTTGTGCTGCGGAGTCAACTTCTGACACGTGGCAAATTGCGCGCAGCGCACGGGATCTGAAGCGTTGCTTCAAAATTTTGAATTTTTGAAATTCAAACAGAGCCTTGTTCTAATTGGGGGAACATTAACTTTTTGAGATATTCACAGAATATAAGTTAGAAGTAGAGAACCAAAACGGGTATAAGTATTATGTCCTATGATGAGATCAAGGAGGAGAATTCTTGAGCACGGAATTCCTGGACTATTCTAATGGAGAATGAGATTCTCTCTCAGCATTACTCCTCCGTATACACCATAGCACGATGGTATATCGGGGCGGAGCAATCACACCCTATATGATAAGGTGTGCTCTATGATGAGTACTACTGAGTTACCTTTTTCCTTTTGGGAGTTATGCACTTGAGAAGCTACATACCTATTGAATTGGGTTCGAATCAAATCTATGCCTACCACTCCATATGAGATATGGAAAGGGAAGAGCCCATATCTTAATGTTGGAGATAGTACCCTCAGAGTCAATTATTAGGTCACAGGCACGTGATTGCAATGATTGATGGAGGACCTATCCCGGTAGGACAATCTTACTCGAGATGATAGTATGCTATCTGGTTTACCTTTATCATCGGGTACTGCTTTTGGTGACCTGACAAGTCGCTATTACACGTTGATAGAGCCCCTAGGATTCTTGCTTGACCACCAGCAGTATGAGGGCGATCATATAAGTGGGAGCTGGGGTCTATAAGCATATCCTTAAATGGTCCCTAGTCGTGTGAGTTTCGAGACAGGGCATCGATACTCCAGAGTAGACTAGTGTGTACATTCGAGACCCCGACGAAGGGCGGTGGCCAGTCTCACAAGCCACTGGTGTCAGTTGGATCACCTAAGATGTATACAGATGCTCATTGGGTTATGAGTACACCGGACAGGACTCGCCGGGAACATGCTAGTTGGTCATATACCAGATGTCAGATGGCAGTTCCCTGGTGACATGTGTGCAGGTTAGTTCATCGACCTGGGGATCGTCATTTGTCTCGTGTGAGTTCCCACTGTACTTTGATTACTACCCTACCACGGCTCAAAGGAGTCGTGCAAACAGGTTTTAGTTGGGTACAGTCCCGAGCCACATGGAGGCAGTGAGCGTATCTTCAGGGGTTCGTCTCTCCCGGTATTGGGGGTGAGGTCGCGCTGTGTCTAGGAGAGCCATTACACGAAGCCCTCGGCCGAGGCAAGGAGATTTACTGGTAGGTATTCCAGTAGTATCTCAGGGTGTTCTGGGCTACACTCCGACACGACTTGTACCGCTTTTGGGGGTCTGACTTTTTCCAACCCCCTAGGCCCGCCATGCGATGCTCATAGACGAACGGACCGGACTGTACGGATATTGTCACTGACAGGCTCAGTAGGGTTGTCAGGCTGAGTTCGCTCACAGACCTTCCTTTTAGTCAATACCTGGTAGCCCGTTACGTATTGGCTTATACCTCTGACGTGCTAGTGGTTAAATCCACAACCAAGATGTTGACGAGTCCTTAGAGTCCCCCACATTCAGTTACTCAGCTTTCGGGCGAAAGGTTGTAGAGGCCGTATGGAGATATGGCAAGGTCCGATCAGATACGTATGGTATTGCACGGATCAGGATCGGACAGTTTGTACTATAGGCCGTATGGTTATATGGCAGGGTTCGATCAGATACGTGCGGTATTGCACGGATCAGGATCGAACGGACATTACTAGCCGGCTTTAGTTTAAGCCGGATCCTAGTATAGTAAAGTGTAGATTTTGTCTCATTGCATTTGTATTTCGGTCGGAATACAAATGCGGGTGTGTAGGCACAGTATCGGGGTTTTCCTGTAATTTATTACGGGACCAGTTTTCTGGAGTTGCCAGTTTGCTTTCCGTTTCGGCCAATTTCCTTTGTATCGTTCATTGGCCGAAGTTTGGTGGAGGAGGGCTTATTTGCATTGTTGCAAATAAGTATTTGTGGAGGGGTTCTTTGCATTTTGTTCTATCATGATAGCTTTTCCTTGACCTTGACTTCTAGCTTCATCATGCCTTGACTTTTGTAAGACATGATGGTTGATGATGAGTGATGGTTGTTGGTTGAGTGTTGGAATTATTTTGTGGTGATTGCCTTTTCATGATAACATGTTTTTCCTCCTCTTGCATGATGGATCAAGCCACACACTCTCTCATTCTTACTCCCCCTCACTCACTCACCCTCTTGCCAAGAAGAGGCCGGCCACTTTGGGGGGCTGTCCCAATTTTGAGTGAGGGTGTTTTGGCTCATTTCATGCTCCCAAAATCCCCAAAGTTCCTTCACATTGTTCTTGTATCATCCCTCCACCAAAATGGCAATTCCACAACCCCAAAGTGAAACACAAGTTCTACACAATATTCTACAGCATATCTTGGGCATGTCGACTAGCCAGCTTCGTGCCCGAGTTGCCTCGGCATTGAGGTGGGAGCCCGTAAAAGAAGTAGGCGATGTGGTGCGCTTCCGGCGACGAGGTGGAGACCGGAGCTTCCGCAGGAGATCGGGACGACGACGAGAAGACCGGAGAACTCGGATCAGTCGGTATATCTCTCTTCCCATCTTGTAGTTAGCTAGGACTAATTAATGGTTCGATCCGGGTATTAGTGCGCGGCGGTTTGCCAGTTCAAAGAAAATTTAAAGTTTATCACCGCTTCCGCATTTGGCCGTCGGATTGACGGCCGTGGCGCCGCCGTGCACTTACAGTGGTATCAGAGCCTCGCCGTTAACTTAGTCTAGCTTAGTTTAATGTGTTTTACAATTCCGATCGAACAAAATTCCAAAATCCGCATTTTCACTAGCATCAGTTTCTGTTGAAATTTTTTGGTGTCCAAAAATTTTTCAGGTTGTAAAATTGTGACGTACTAGAGTATATAAGCCCACTGTAGAAATTCGACGCAGTAAGTCGACCACCAGAGCGCGGAACCGCGGCAAAACCCCCCTTGGGCCGCGGTTCCGCCGCACAATGGTGTCCTTACTGCATCAAACTTCTTCAGTTGCTTTCTGGGATGAAAATTGGGTTTTTGGAATAATCACATTGGGCCCAGAATTTCCTGATCTGCTACAGTAATGCTTGGGGCCCACTTGTTAAAATTTGATCGATCGGATATTTTAAACACATTATTTCACAGTATTTACATTATATCTGCGACCGTGAATGTCACTCGATCGGTAAATCCTGTCTAACTGCTATAGCCCGGTTAGACGGATTTGCGAACGTGACTTTCACGTTGATGTTCTGTTTTTTGCTGTGATATTGCGGATTGGTCGTGGGGATAGCCTGGATGCAATGCTAGTACAGTTGTGGTTGTATTATGTACATTTGATATTGCAGGGCGAGCGTCCGACATGTGGACTGCCGTCACTGCCTGTTTGTATTATTATTTTGGGGCACGACCAGGTTGCGGTCGGTGTACCCGTTGTATGTATATTTTACTTTCTGTACTAGGATTACCCCGCGAAGGGGTGCACGGATAGCCGGGTTCTAGAGGGCAACAAGCCCGCATCTCATGGCATTGAGACGGAGGGGGCTTTACTCTAGGATTGGCGGGCTATTCGCCGCACTCGTAGGGGGTACAGGTTGATCCAGGAGGGGTGCCCAAGTTACCGGATTCCGTGGAGTGCTGGGTGGTCCATTCACGGTGCTGAAGGGGGCTGCCTCGCTTCAGGTTTTGGCGGGTGACTTGCCGCGCCTGTAGGGGTCTAGGATTTCATTGCACAGGCTATCCACATGACCAGGGGAACGTCGGGTTTCAGTAGTGGCTCTGTGAAACCCGGGGATCCCAGATATCTGTATTGTTCTGTGATGCTGTACATTTTCTGTGATGTTGCATTTTATCACGCCTTGAGCGAATATAATATATTGGTATATATATTAGTAGATGTTGTATATGTTTTACATCCGCGCTAGTCCAGTCCCCGCTCTGTCGTTAGTTAGCTAACCTAACGGGTAATGACGGGACCCAGTGGCTAATGCGGATGGCATATACGTACGTCATATTATTTTCGTTCTTTGTGGTGTGATCAATTGATGGGACTGCGTTGATTCGGATCAATGCTAGTTAAAAACAAACCTAATCTGTTGTTGTTGGAACACTTTTTCAAAAGCTGTTATTGCAAGGACGTTCACTTTTGTCTTGCATCGTGGTATTCAGTTGGAATATCTTGCTCCTCAGTCGACGAGGCAAGGGCCGAGATCCCTTCACCGGGAGTGACCCCTTGGACAAAAAGTTTGCGTCAGGGCATTAACTTCACTATAGCCGATTACTTTTGCTTTGCACCGTGGTATTCAGTTGGAATATCCTGCACCCCATTCTACGGGGAAAGAGCCGAGATCCCTTCACCGGGAGTGACCTCTTTAGCAACGGTTTTCATCACTATATTTTTAAAAAGCTATCCGTTCCTTCGACGATATCAAGTTCTTTACGTTAAAGGTTTTCGCCAGAAACCATTCGTAGCCCTCCGTCGTTTCAGACGGGGAGCACGTAGTATTCATGCTATGTTTGTTGACCTTCGTCAAGGCATAGTGTATGGTAGCTGCTTGTTACCTTTCTGCTGCATAGATAGATGCGTTGGTTTGGGACAGTCGTATAACCTTGTTGGCCTTCGTCAAGGGCTTGTATGGGTGGGTTCAAATCAACCTGGAGAATGACGGGCAGAACTTGACATGTGACTTATGATTTGTTGGCCTTCGTCAAGGTCATAAGAGCATGGGCAGAAATCCCATCGGGAGTTTCAAAAGAACTGAAACTTGCCAGATATGCGCATACCTTCTGGAGTGTGATAGTGTGAGCGGATTCCGTCACGTTATCATGCGATGATAGTTGGATCCCGATTCCCACTGATGAGTTAGTTTACTCCTCGGGTGACCCCGACTAATTCTTCTTTCAGGTTTGGAGGAGAATTTGACGGTACAGTGGGAGGTTTCCAGATTAGATAAATTGGTAACCATTCTGATCTAGGTTAGAGTGCACGCTGAGTGTTTCTTTTCTCTCTCTCTTTGGCAGCGACCATTGACCCGACCCTAAGACTATGACTCAGTGACCAAGATTGACCGAACCTTCTTAAACACTGGCTTTTGGATTGTCAGAGTTGCAAACCTCATTGCCACTCCTACTTTTACCCTTTTCTCCAGGACACCCCGTATTACTACGAACGTCCACTTCCATTGGACAAAACCATCGTATGGTTAGATACGAACTCGAAGGAATTTATTCGAGGATGGTTTCCGGTTCTGGAGAAAACGGATAGGATTATTCAGTTGTCTTTTCCTTTCACCTTCTCTCAAGTTGCGAGTACTCCTTGGTTTAGGAGATGGTACACCTATTACGCAAATTGGATAGTCTTCTTCCAAACCATAGGCAGGTGCCGACCGGTAGGGAATGAAGAAAACCAATTAGCCTAACGATGGTGTACAGAAGGTATTAAGTTAAGACAAAGCAAGGGATTAGTAAGAGGGCAAAGTAAATTGTGACTGCTATTCACGACCAAACCAAATATTCCTTCGCCAATCCTAAATCACCTTTGTATTTCTCCAGGACACTCCGTATCACTACGAAGATCCACAGTTTATTGGGTACTCCATCGTATGGTTATATACGAACTCGAAAGGAACTTGTTCCTGTTCGGGGATGGATTCTGGTTCAGGAGAATTAAGAATAAGGTTTATTCAGTTGTCTTTTGTCTTCACCTTCTCTCGCATTGCGAGTGTTCCTAGGATTGGGACAGTACACCCATCATGCTTATTGGATAGTCTTCTTCCAAACCATAGGCTGGTGCCGAACGGTAGGGAAGGAAGAAAACCATTTGGCCTAAAGGGGTGTGCAGAAGGTAAAGACTAAAGACATATGAAGGGATTTGGAGAGGTGGCAAAGAATTACACGGTTACAGTTGTGAATCTGGATAATGGAAGAGGCATTACTAGGAATACCAGGATACCCTATCGGAACATTTCAATGTTTCAGTTTCACTGTGTAATGTTAAAAGAAAACTGATTTCCCGATTAGACACTTGCTCCAGGGTATGTATTTACCAGGTATGATTCTCACATCTGTATGGTTTTACAGATGGTGAGTGGGAGTAAGTTATTGGGAATTAGGTGATCATCCTCATTATATCAGGATTCGTTGTAATCGGTGATATTTGAGGAAGTCACCTAGGTTGTTTGCCGAACGGCAAATATTTGGTTTTGAATATCCGCTGTTGTGCACCAATTTCAAATTGATATATCTGTACGTCTATTTTCATAGAGTGAGATATGCCTTTTTGAAATTATGTCTATGACATTTACCTATATCAGTGGATGGTTAGGTAAGGAGCATTAAACAGCGGTGTAATTCTTCTTAACCATAAGTACAGTTTTCAACCTACGACACACAGCGAATGAGTTATCAGACTCAAGGGACTTATACAGAGTATTGTATGTTGTCCAGGGTCCATCAGGACAGAGGGGTTGGTCCTCGTACTATATTCGGTTTACTTATGACTTCTATAGTTTTTAGACAAGTGTTTCGTGGAAACGCAGGGTCTGAATTTTGAGAAGTTATAGGTATTTGAATAGAGTAGAGAACCAGGTGTAGCAAGTATCGGGATTCTTCAAAGAGATCGAAGATGTAGATACTTGCGTATGGTATTCAGTTCATAGTAGTGATTAAGAGAACTTGCTTCTCTTTCAGGTTATTCATAATTGGAAGCCTTCCTAAGTTGAGTAACGCTGATCGGCCTCCTTCCATTTAGTTGACATGCACTGGAGACAGCTGCATGATTTGGATCTGGTTCAATTAAATCAGTGCCTCTGTTTCTATATTGGATATAGAACAGTTCATATCTTAACGATGTTAAGGTACGGGGAGTTGTCCGGCTTATGATTAAAACCAGACTCTGGATAACTCAAGGCACGTTTCTGTAATGGCTGTTTGTGGGTTGACCCAGGCTATGACGAGGGTTGACTTTCTACCATCTGGATGAACAATAGCAATATTGTTCTAGACTCGCCACAGTTTTATTAAAAATGGATTTTTTCAGAAAACAGTAGTGGGAGTATGGTAGAACTGGAAGTGATTCCAGAACCACAAACGATTACTGAAGATTTGATAAGGAACCTAAAGATTCAATCTGGATTGACATTCCATTGGCCACTCCGCAGATAAGGTGGGTAACTTCAGGCACCCGAGAGGTACTACGGTAGCCTCAAGGACGGTGACAGGGAAGTTCTTATTTACCCACAATTACCATTGCTGTTGTTCCAGGCTGCGAGACCCGGCGGGAGGATGAGTATAGCGTCGTTCTAAACTAGTTTTAGAAGTGGACGTCTATATGACTCTGCCAGAGGGTTGTCGTAGTCAGTGGGAGCAGCGGAAGCATTGGTGGACAGGTAGCTTATGTCTATTTATAGACTAAAGCAGATGTAGCGGAGATAGATCATCTATTTCTGACGTGACAGTCATGGGTTTGACTTCATCAGAGTAGGGGATGGATCTGTTGAGAAGGTAGTAGGGTGTGATATCCTGGTATTTGGATGACATACACAGAGTAGGAAAAGAAACTCCTATACTACAATCGGTTATATTTTGGTCGTCACACAATGGTTTCTCCACAAAGGAAATGGATTTTATATCAGACATACTGGTTACTAGATCTATGGTTTTAGATCTAGATTTGGGTGGTTTCCCAAACAGGGTACTTGACAGCATTCTAAGAGTATTTAGGATGGACGACTCCTGGCACGGTAGTGTACCTGCAGGTAATGGAGTCACCCTCTCTAAAGGGGTCTTACAGACTAAATTGGAGAGGGATGTACATGATTGGCAGATCACTTGCTCAGGCAATTGAGTCAATCATGAGATGTCAAATACCACACCAGACATTGTTCTTGCACTAGATGCAATAAGCTGACATTAATCCAATCCTGGAGAAACGGTCGGAAGCAGTTTTAGAACATAAGTGAATGTTCTAGGGATATGATAACGACAGCCTCATTCGGGAGACAGTTATCATTCCAGGCATCCAAGGTGACATGGACGACAAGTAGGTTGTCAGAGTTATAGTTTTTCCTTCTAATGAGGGGCAGTATTTTGGACAGGTGGTCCAAGGCTATACTGAGGGTGGCATGGTGCAGGATACTGATTAAGTTCAGTTGACGATACAGTCTAAGAAGTTTGGATTTGGAGTTCATTTATGAGCTATGTCCCATCAGACATCTAGACACATTATAAGACAGGTATTGCTCATTTCGGGAGATGGCTTTCTCCGCGAACTTGAGATATAGAGAGACATAGAAAGAAACAACAAAGCGGATCCACTCACTAAGGCTATTCCTCGAACGCAATAGTTTCGCAAACGAGCTTTGTGAGACTGACTAGTAGAGGAGTTGGGTATTCGGTATCACACGGGCTGTGAGTATGCGACATCGCAATAATTAGCCTTGAGTGCAAGTGGGAGATTGTTGGAGATAGTGCCCTCAGAGTCAATTATTAGGTCACAGGCACGTGATTGCAATGATTGATGGAGGACCTATCCCGGTAGGACAATCTTACTCGAGATGATAGTATGCTATCTGGTTTACCTTTATCATCGTGTACTGCTTTAGGTGACCTGACAAGTCGCTATTACACGTTGATAGAGCCCCTAGGATTCTTGCTTGACCACCAGCAGTATGAGGGCGATCATATAAGTGGGAGCTGGGGTCTATAAGCATATCCTTAAATGGTCCCTAGTCGTGTGAGTTTCGAGACAGGGCATCGATACTCCAGAGTAGACTAGTGTGTACATTCGAGACCCCGACGAGGGGCGGTGGCCGGTCTCACAAGCCACTGGTGTCAGTTGGATCACCTAAGATGTATACAGGTGCTCATTGGGTTATGAGTACACCGGACAGGACTCGCCGGGAACATGCTAGTTGGTCATATACCAGACGTCAGATGGCAGTTCCCTGGTGACATGTGTGCAGGTTAGTTCATCAACCTGGGGATCGTCATTTGTCTCGTGTGAGTTCCCACTGTACTTTGATTACTACCCTACCACGGCTCAAAGGAGTCGTGCAAACAGGTTTTAGTTGGGTACAGTCCCGAGCCACATGGAGGCACTGAGCGTATCTTCAGGGGTTCGTCTCTCCCGGTATTGGGGGTGAGGTCGCGCTGTGTCTAGGAGAGCCATTACACGAAGCCCTCGGCCGAGGCAAGGAGATTTACTGGTAGGTATTCCAGTAGTATCTCAGGGTGTTCTGGGCTACACTCCGACACGACTTGTACCGCTTTTGGGGGTCTGACTTTTACCAACCCCCTAGGCCCGCCATGCGATGCTCATAGACGAACGGACCGGACTGTACGGATATTGTCACTGACAGGCTCAGTAGGGTTGTCAGGCTGAGTTCGCTCACAGACCTCCCTTTTAGTCAATACCTGGTAGCCCGTTACGTATTGGCTTATACCTCTGACGTGCTAGTGGTTAAATCCACAACCAAGATGTTGACGAGTCTTTAGAGTCCTCCACATTCAGTTACTCAGCTTTCGGGCGAAAGGTTGTAGAGGCAGTATGGAGATATGGCAAGGTCCGATCAGATACGTGTGGTATTGCACGGATCAGGATCGGACAGTTTGTACTATAGGCCGTATGGTTATATGGCAGGGTTCGATCAGATACGTGCGGTATTGCACGGATCAGGATCGAACGGACATTACTAGCCGGCTTTAGTTTAAGCCGGATCCTAGTATAATACAGTGTAGATTTTGTCTCATTGCATTTGTATTTCGGTCGGAATACAAATGCGGGTGTGTAGGCACAGTATCGGGGTTTTCCTGTAATTTATTACGGGACCAGTTTTCTGGAGTTGCCAGTTTGCTTTCCGTTTCGGCCAATTTCCTTTGTATCGTTCATTGGCCGAAGTTTGGTGGAGGAGGGCTTATTTGCATTGTTGCAAATAAGTATTTGTGGAGGGTGTTGCACCACGGCAGCGCCCCGGCCTCGTACTCGAGGCCAAAATGCGGAATAAAAAATTTTCCTTACTCGGAAACCGGCGCTACTGCGGACAATTACCCGGATCGAAACCATTAACCTATACTAGCTAACTAGAGAGATAGGGTGAGAAGTATACCGAGCGATCCGTGTCCTTCGGTCTTCATCTCCACTTCGATCTCTTGCGGAATCTCCGTCACCTCCTCGCTCGTCGGAAAAGGGCACCACGTAGCCGGAATCTTTTACGGGCTCCCGCCTCTTGACCGAGGCAACTCGGGCGCGAAGTTGGCTAGCCGACGCGTCCAAGACTTGCTGTAGAATAGTGTAGTGAACTTGTCTCTTGGGGTTATGAGGTTGCCTTGATGTGGAGGAATGGAGAAGAGAAGGAGAGAAAGAAATGAGCTTTGAAGCTAATCTTTTGCAACCATGGAAAAATGAGATGAGCATTTTTTCAACCAAAATAAAAGTCCCCTCCTCACAAATAATGTGGCCGGCCACTTTATCTCAAGAATGAGATTGGAGAGAGAAAAGAAAATGCAAGAAAGAATATATCAACAATATAGAAATTAGTCACTCTCATTTCATTTCTTATCATATCAAACAACCATCACAATGAAAGCAATGGAATAGACAAGAAAGGCATCTCATGATGAAACAAGTCTCATCATAATGCAACATATGCAAGAAAACCCTCCACTAAATGTTAATTGCGAACTTGCAATTAACACCCTCCACAAAGAAAGTCCGACCGAGAAGGAATGAAGGAAAACCGGACAGAACGGAATGCAAACTGGCAACCCCAGAAAACCGATCCCATAATAAATTACAGGAAAACCCTGCTACTGCAAATACATGCCCGCATTTGTATTCCCACTGAACACAAATGCAAAGAGACAAAACTACACTATCAAATACTAGAATCCGGCTTAAGCCAAAGCCGGCTAGTAAAAACTGTCCGATCACGATCCGTGCAATACCGCACGTATCTGATCGAACCCTGCCATATCTCCATACGGCCTCTACAGCGTTTCGCCCGAAACTTGAGTAACTGAGTGTGGTGGACTCTAAAGACTCGTCAATACCTTGGCTGTGGATTTAATCACTAGCACGTCAGAGGTATAAGCCAATACGTGACGGGCCACCAGGTATTGACCAAATGGGACGTCGATGAGGAAGCTCACCCCGACACCCAACTGAGCCTGTCAGTGACAATAGCCGTACAGTCCGGTCCGTTCGTCTATGAGTATCGCATGGCGGGCCTAGGGGGTTGGTGAAAGTCAGACCCCCAAAAGCGGTACAAGTCGTGTCGGAGCGTAGCCCAGAACACCCTGAGATACTACTGGAATACCTACCAGTTAATCTCCTGCCTCGGCCGAGGGCTTTGTGTAATGGCTCTCCTAGACACAGCGCGACCTCACCCCCAATACCGGGAGAGACGAACCCCTGCAGATCCGCTCACTGCCTCCATGTGGCTCGGGACTGTACCCAACTAAAACCTGTTTGCACGACTCCTTTGAGCCGTGGTAGGGTAGTAATCAAAGCACAGTGGGAACTCACATGAGACAAATGACGATCTCAGGTCGATGAACTAACCTGTACACATGTCACCAGGGAACTGCTATCTGACATCTGGTATATGACCAACTAGCAGGTTCCCGGCGAGTCCTGTCCGGTGTACTCATAACCCAATGAGCACCTGTATACACCTTAGGTGAACCAACTGACACCAGTGGCTTGTGAGACCGGCCACCGCCCCTCGTCGGGGTCTCGACTGTATACACTAGTCTACTAATAGAGTATCGATGCCCTGTCTCGAAACTCCTACGACTAGGGACCTTTTAAGGATGTGCTTATAGACAACCAGCTCCCACGTATATGATCGCCATCATACTGCTGGTAGTCAAGCAAGAATCCTAGGGGCTCTATCAACGTGTAATAGCGACCTGTCATGTCACCTAAAGCAGTACACGATGATAAAGATAAACCAGATAGCATACTATCATCTCGAGTAAGACTGTCCTACCGGGATAGGTCCTCCCTCAATCATTGCAATCACGTGCCTGTGATCCAATAATTGACTCTGAGGGCACTATCTCCAACAGAGGGGTTCTTTGCATTTTGTTCTATCATGATAGCTTTTCCTTGACCTTGACTTCTAGCTTCATCATGCCTTGACTTTTGTAAGACATGATGGTTGATGATGAGTGATGGTTGTTGGTTGAGTGTTGGAATTATTTTGTGGTGATTGCCTTTTCATGATAACATGTTTTTCCTCCTCTTGCATGATGGATCAAGCCACACACTCTCTCATTCTTACTCCCCCTCACTCACTCACCCTCTTGCCAAGAAGAGGCCGGCCACTTTGGGGGGCTGTCCCAATTTTGAGTGAGGGTGTTTTGGCTCATTTCATGCTCCCAAAATCCCCAAAGTTCCTTCACATTGTTCTTGTATCATCCCTCCACCAAAATGGCAATTCCACAACCCCAAAGTGAGACACAAGTTCTACACAATATTCTACAGCATATCTTGGGTACGTCGACTAGCCAGCTTCATGCCCGAGTTGCCTCGGCATTGAGGTGGGAGCCCGTAAAAGAAGTAGGCGATGTGGTGCACTTCCGGCGACGAGGTGGAGACCGGAGCTTCCGCAGGAGATCGGGACGACGACGAGAAGACCGGAGGACTCGGATCAGTCGGTATATCTCTCTTCCCATCTTGTAGTTAGCTAGGACTAATTAATGGTTCGATCCGGGTATTAGTGCGCGGCGGTTTGCCAGTTCAAAGAAAATTTAAAGTTTATCACCGCTTCCGCATTTGACCGTCGGATTGACGGCCGGGGCGCCGCCGTGCACTTACACTTAAGTTAGTTAAGATTTGGGGTTTTCCAGCCAATGTCTGAATAGCAAAATCCGGACAAGCTCGAGGCAAGGTCTGTAATGTAGAACCGGAAAGGTTCCAGCTATACAAACTACAACAGATAATTTGAAAGAACTAAAGGATTCAATAGTTACCAACGAACCTCAGCCTCTCCGCCGATCTAGTAGGGTTCCTCACCCACTTGAGAGATACTTCGGTTTCTCTATGACAGTGGGATCGAGGATTGCATCATGAGATGATGACCCGACTAGCTTCGAGCTGGCCATCAGGAGTGGGACTCTGTAAGAATGGTTGGATGCTTAGCGATCTGAGATGGAATCCATGTACACCAACAAAGTATAGACTTTGGTTGCTATACCTGAAGGGTTAAATCCACATCAGGAGCAACTATATCTTGAGAAGATTACTTGGTGTAGATGGAAAAGTTAAGACTTTCAAAGCTAGACTTGTTAAAGGTTTTCGTCATTGACCAGGCGTGGATAATGATGAAACCTTTTTCCAATGGCTATGCTTAAGTCCATCCAGATCCTACTTGCCACGGCTACATACCATGACTACGATATATGGTGGTTGGGTGTCCTGACAGCTTTTCTAAATGATGTTTTAGAAGAGAACGTCTGTAAGTACACAGCCAGAGGGCCTCGTAGACAGTGGGAGCAGCGGAAACGTGTACAAGATGTTTTATAGGATAAAACAGGCATCACGGAGTTGGAACATCTATTTTGATGTAGTAGTCAAATAGTTTGACTTCATCAAAATGGTAGATGAACCTTGTATATACAAAAAGGTAGTAGGGAGTATGGTGGCAATCCTCGTAGAGTACGTGGATGACATACTCTTGATAAGAAAGAAGTTTCCTATGCTACGCTCGATCAATCTCCGCTTATCACAATGATTCTCCACATAGGATCAAAGTGATACCTATTAAATCCTGGATTTTGGATCTATGAGATAAATCTAAATGGATGTTAGGATACTCACTAGTTGTAGTGAGATGGTATCAATCGATCCTGGGGAGAACCACTGGAAGGGTTCCAGGGTGATAAGAACGACTGAAAGTCAGTCATAGGCATTTCTTTACCTTCAGTAAAGGGACGGTATGTTGGAAGAGTTCCAAGCTAGATACCGTGGCTAACTAGACGATAAAGGCAGGATACATCGCTACTTAAAATGCTACCAAAGAGGATGTTTGGGTGTATATTGGTTCATGAGATGAACTACGTTCCTACCGTTGTGAGACAATGGAGTTGTGGCTTATGCCAAGGAACGCCGGTCCCATCAGTGATCCAGACATATTCTAAGGCAGTGTCACCTGATCATGGAGATGGTTGATCTCTAAGGGATCGAGGTTAGGAGAGTAGACTCAGAGGACAACACGGAGGATCCACTCACGAAGGCCAATTCCCAGAGAGAGACTTTTATGGGATGGTTGAGTATGAGATACTATAACCACTGCTATCAGATGGCCCTAGTGCAAGTGGGAGATTGTTAGTTATATGTATGCCCTAGAGGCCATTACTGTACATTGGATGTATATTGTAGTGGATGCTGGGACATATATAGGGAGGACTTTCTTTCTCGACATGATAGTATGCTATCTGGTTACTCTTTACCTTAACGTGTACACTGATTGTCTCTCCGATACATGTTGGTAAAGCCCTTAGGATGTGTACTTGACTACCTGGACTATGATTCAGATCATACTAGTGGGGACATGGTAGTCCATAAGTACATCCTTCAAGGTCCCTAGTCGTGGGTGTATCGAGACGGGGCATCGATATACCAGAGTAGACTAGCGTATACCTTCTCGACCCATACAGATGGGCGATGGATGATCCTATATCCATTGGTGTTTGACATCAGAGATGATATACGGGTGCTCAGTGGAGACTGGGTATACTGGACGGACTCACCGAGAACTCCCGGATGGTATTATACCTTACGTCAGATGGCAGTTCTCTGGTGACACTGGTACAGAGTAGTCTGTTGACCCGAGATCGTCATAGAGTCTTGTGTGGTTCCCACTGTGCTTTGATTTCCACCTTACCACGTCCAAGAGGGCGTGCAAAACGGTGGTTTTTGGGTACAGTCCCGAATCACATGGAGGTAATGAGCGATAGGAGTGGATTCGTCTCTCCCGGTATAGGGAGTTGATGTTGCACTGTGTTCGATTGGCTATAACCGGAAATCCCTGGCCAGGGTTTCTGAGATTTACTGGTAAGTGTTACCAGTAGTTTCTCGAATTGTTATAGACCTCATATCGACACGACTTATCGAGCTATTGGGGTCTGACGTTTACCACCCCTAGGCAAGATATGCGACATATCAGACGACGAGACCGGACTGTACGGTAAGTGTTACTGGTTGGATTCACAGGAGTGTGAGCGGGCTTGCTCGTCGATCTTCTGATCGCTCAATACCCGGGTGGCCGTTACGTTTAGCAGACCGCTTGCGGTTTGTGGATGCTTGATATGATCATCATCTGCTGCCGGCGTATTGATGAGTCTTTAGAGTCCTACACAGAGGTTTCCTGGCTCAAGCGAAACGAAATAGGATCGCATATGAGATATGTGCGGGACCGAGAATAATGCGTGTATGTGATACCGTATTCCATTCTCGCGATGAATGTGTCGAATGGTTGTATGCGATATAACCTAGTTATCGAATCGATGATTGATTCGATAAGCCGATACATTGGATACTAGTCGGTTATATGCGACATGACCGGATCATTGAATCAAGTGTTGATTTAATGATTTAATATATTATTATATATTTGATATATTACTTTGCATTAACTAGTATTGGTTCACTTTAAATGGATTTTCTCACTTGAAGTTCACAAGTTGTATATGTGATATATATTTTGTACACTTGATTGTATCATGTTTGATGATACGTGATTGTTAGAGTGTATGTTTAGACTAAAACATTGTTATATAATGGTTAGGGTTTTGATTTTATTTACTTATTCATTTATTTATTCATTTTGGCAAAAAGAAAAATGGTGGCTAATTTTGTTTCTTTGTTGAAGCTTCATGAAACTTTGAAAAAGTCTACCATTTTTGTTTCATGCCTAACCTAACCATTCACCTAACCCTAGTTTAGTCTCTACACTTGACCATGGTTGTTATATGATAAGTATTCATATTATTTTCTATTTTAAAAAATAACTTATCATATCATTATCTTCTTCTTCTTCTTCTTCTTCTTCAAGAAAAAAGCTTTCTACCAACAATGGTGAAATGAGAATAAGAGTGAGAAATCCAATTCTAGAGTGAACCCACATCCTATTTCTTCATCCTCTACCTCTTACCAAGTAGTATAGGGTGTTTTCTTCACAAGTTTCATGACTTGATGAAGTGGGAGCTTGACCTAGTGATGCCTCGACGTAGATCATTTTCGGCATCGAAGTCGATGACCTAGCCCGCCCATTTCTCCGATGAAGCCGACGCTAGAGCCCGGGATTCGTTTTGGACAGCAAGGAGACTTCATTATAGAGCTATGGAGGTGGAGAACCGGATCTACAAAGGTTGTATTTCCGTTCACTTAGTTAAGTTGTTAACTAGTTGCATGTTTCGCCTAAAATTCTAGTTAACAATCCGTATTAGGGTTTCTCGGCACTTGTAAAATTTGAAATTGGCATGGTTGATGCCTTGTGAGACCTCATTAGCGTGCCTAGGAACCCTACAGTGGTATCAGAGCCTAGCTAGAGCCTTAGGGTGCTCACGGCAGCGGGTGCGTCGACTGTAGGAGAACCCCGTCGCCGAAAGCATCCGTTCGGGTGCTCACGGCAGCGGTGTTCCGCCTTGGTGCACTTCGTCGACGGCATCGGGGGTGCGGCCGTCTACTGAAGTTTGCGACGAGCATTCGATCAGGATGTCGGGAATCTTGTTGAATTGCCCGACTTTATATTGAAAAGTGTTTTCGATATGAGACTAAAATGCGGGGTTTATAATTGTTAGGCATGTGATGTCTAAGTATTTCATAAGTTTAGGCATGCGATGTCTATGGAGGTTGCGGATTCCAACTGTTGTAGTTTTACACTTTCTTTTCTGTGACCGTAAGTGTAATATGTGATATCGCCGGTTTCGTTGCTATATGTCAACGACAATTGGGATGTGCATATTTACTTACGTTGATGACATGTGATGTTATGTGTTGCTAGATATGTTATATTGGATCGTCGTGCTTGAATAGCCGGGGTTTTTATGTGAGATGAGTGTTTTTCATTTTCATTCATGTAAAAACTTGTATGTAATATTCTTTTATTGGGGCACTTCCAGGTTGCGGAAGATGTCACCTTTTGTATATTATATTTACTTCTCCGCACTAGGATAGACCCAAGGAGGAGGGCACAAGTAACCGGGTTCTGGAGTCCAGTGGGAGACCAACTTGAGGAGTCGAGTCCGGGTCTCCTAACTCTAGAATTGGTAGGGTTGCTTGCCGCTCTCGTAGGGGTCTAGGGGTGTGGGTTTGGCTATTCATCGCGACCGTGGAATCCGTGTTTTATACTGGCTCGTATTGAAAACACGGAAGTCCTAGTATATCCAATATTTCATATGATTCTTCTGCTGCGATATCTGTGATGTGATCATGTGATGTTCTGTGATAAATACTCTATATAGTATATATGATATATTATATAGACGTTACTTATGTTTTACACCCGCGCTAGCCCTGCCCCGCTCTGTCGTTAGTTACCTAACATAACGGTGCATGAGGGGACATCGAGGCGAATGCGGATGGCATAAGTGTACGTCGTATTTATCTGTGATGTTTAGGTACTTAAATGATGGGACTTCATTAATGTGATTAATGAAAGAAATGAAACCTAATGATGTTGTGGAATCGAATTTCAAAAATAAAACAGGTAGCTACAGTTCTTGCTTTGCACAGCGGTATATATGATATATCCTGCACCTTATTCGATAAGGAAAGGACCGAGATCCCTTCACCGGGAGTGACTCCTTAAGAAAAAACTGGCAGATGCTACACACTCGGTTTGTCTTTTGATTGCTTTTAAGTGTTTTTGTTTTGCACAGTGATATATATGATATATCCCGCACCTCATTCGACGAGGAAAGGACCGACGATCCCTTCACCGGGAGTGACTCCTTTAGCAAAACTAGAAAAGCCTAAAAAACACTCCATTTCAAAATTCATTCGATCCTACAACGATATCAAGTTCATTACGCAATAGGTTTTCAGAAAAACCTGTCGTAGTCCTCCGTCATTTCAGATAAGTTGTATATAGTATTCGTGCTGCATTTGTTGGCTTTCGTCAAGGTGCAGTGTGCGGTAGCTATATGCTGCTTATCTGCCAGCATACGATGCGATTGGATTAGGGTAGTCGTGCGGCTTTGTTGGCTTTCGTCAAGGGTCGTGCGGGTGGGTTTAATTCAATCAAGAAATGTACGGGTTGAACTTGACTAGCGGGCTGTGGTTTGTTGGCTTTCGTCAAGGTCTTAGCACGTTAGGCGCAAAATATTATCGGGAATTTCAAGTGTTGAAATTTGCAATGAGATTGCATACCTTCTATGAGATAGTTGGATCCCGATACCCACTGCGAGTAATTGTTACTCCTGGGAGAGTTTTACACATTACAATTAGCCGATCAAGTAGGTGTCTAGAAAGGTGTTAACGAGGTTACGCCTCTGGGAAAACGAGGTTTACATTAATTAGGTTCGTGCGAAAGCACGGGGGACCTCCCTCAAAGTACCGATACTGGCCTGGCTGAAAGATTGGCGAACTTGTAGCGTGTAATTAATCCCGGCTAGTCTTTCATTTTAGGGTTTGAAGGAAGATTTGATAAAAACAGTGGGAGCCATCCTTATTAGATAAAATAATAACCAATCTATTCTTGCAAGAGCGCACGCAGAGTGTTTTCTTCTCTCTCTCTCCAGGTAGCGACCATGTCACGCCTTAATCAAGATAATAATATGGATGTATTGACCGAACCCGCTTGTTTTACTGAGCTAGGGAACGTTGGTCCCGCTCCAACTTATAATTGTTATAAGACAGAGCAGGAAATAAGGGGAATACCAGAATTCCTACGCCGCCCAAACGAAGAAAGTGCATATGATGCATCATCTTCGGGTGTGTTCGTTACACATAACTGTTTCTCAATATTCTTTACGTCCTAGGTATGTGATACCAGATAAGGATCCCAGATATGTAATCTGTTATATAGGGCTACAGATAGGTAGAGAACTGAGAACGGGTGATAAGTTTCATGAGGCAAAAAACGGGGCAAGTGTTGCAGCCAAGTCTGTTGGTCACTGTCACCTTGTATTACAATATATTGATTCTGAACAAATGTTATTAGATACCGAACCTGATATACAAAATAATATCAGTCTCTTTATTGGTAAAGAAATGATAAAATTTTGTATTGTTGGATAATGTTTTGAACATTTCCTATATCAAAAGTTGATCGGTTCAGGCACGTTATCTAAAAGCATTGACGTTCTAAATCAAACTACAGTTCTTAGTATACGGAACACACAAAAGAGGAAGAGTTCAGAAATGAACGAATTCTTCTTGAGGTATTGTAGACTAGGTCATATCAATGCGACCCGACTAGCTGAAGTTACATATAGATGCATATTTAAATCAGTTTGAATTTACATCTTGTGAAACTTGCCAGTCATGTCACAAAGATAAGATGACCATAGCTATGTTTATTAGAAAGAGAGAAAGAGTTAATGAACTCTTGGGACTGATACATGATGATGTATGTAAGGTCTCCTGTCTATACATGCCAGGACTGGTTCTTTATACTTCATTACGTTCTCTGATAATCTCACAAGATTCAGACATATGTTCATGTTGAAACACAAGTCCGAACTTTTTTAGATATTCACAGAATATAAGTTAGAAGTAGAGAACCAAAACGGGTATAAGTATTATGTCCTATGATGAGATCAAGGAGGAGAATTCTTGAGCACGGAATTCTTGGACTATTCTAAAGGAGAATGAGATTCTCTCTCAGCATTGCTCCTCCGTATACACCATAGCACGATGGTATATCGGGGCAGAGCAATCACACCCTATATGATAAGGTGTGCTCTATGATGAGTACTACTGAGTTACTTGTTTCCTTTTGGGAGTTATGCACTTGAGAAGCTACATACCTATTGAATTGGGTTCGAATCTAATCTATGCCTACCACTCCATATGAGATATGGAAAGGGAAGAGCCCATATCTTAAGTTAGTTAAGATTTGGGGTTTTGCAGCCAATGTCTGAATAGCAAAATCCGGACAAGCTCGAGGCAAGGTCTGTAATGTAGAACTGGAAAGGTTCCAGCTATACAAACTACAGCAGATGATTTGAAAGAACTAAAGGATTCAATAGTTACCAACGACCCTCAGCTTCTCCGCCGATCTAGTAGGGTTCCTCACCCACCTGAGAGATACTTCGTTTTCTCTATGACAGTGGGATCGAGGATTGCATCATGAGATGATGACCCGAATAGCTTCGAGCTGGCCATCAGGATTGGGACTCTGTAAGAATGGCTGGATGCTTAGCGATCTGAGATGGAATCCAGTACACCAACAAAGTATGGACTTTGGTTGCTATACCTGAAGGGTTAAATCCCCATCAGGAGCAAGTATATCTTGAGAAGATTACTTGGTGTAGATGGAAAAGTTAAGACTTTCAAAGCTAGACTTGTTAAAGGTTTTCGTCATTGACCAGGCGTGGATAATGATGAAACCTTTTTCCAATGGCTATGCTTAAGTCCATCCAGATCCTACTTGCCACGGCTACATACCATGACTACGATATCTGGTGGTTGGGTGTCATGACAGCTTTTCTAAATGATGTTTTAGAAGAGAACGTCTGTAAGTACACAGCCAGAGGGCCTCGTAGACAGTGGGAGCAGCGGAAACGTATACAAGATGTTTTATAGGATAAAACAGGCATCACGGAGTTGGAACATCTGTTTTGATGTAGTAGTCAAATAGTTTGACTTCATCAAAATGGTAGATGAACCTTGTATATACAAAAAGGTAGTAGGGAGTATGGTGGCAATCCTCGTAGAGTACGTGGATGACATACTCTTGATAAGAAAGAAGTTTCCTATGCTACGCTCGATCAATCTCCGCTTATCACAATGATTCTCCACATAGGATCAAACTGATACCTACTAAATCCTGGATTTTGGATCTATGAGATAGATCTAAATGGATGTTAGGATACTCACTAGTTGTAGTGAGATGGTATCAATCGATCCTGGGGAGAATCACTGGAAGGGTTCCAGGGTGATAAGAACGACTGAAAGTCAGTCATAGGCATTGTCTTTACCCTCAGTAAAGGGACGGTATGTTGGAAGAGTTCCAAGCTAGATACTGTGGCTAACTAGACGATAAAGGCAGGATACATCGCTACTTAAAATGCTACCAAAGAGGATGTTTGGGTGTATATTGGTTCATGAGATGAACTATGTTCCTACCATTGTGAGACAATGGAGTTGTGGCTTATGCCAAGGAACGCCGGTCCCATCAGTGATCCAGACATATTCTAAGACAGTGTCACCTTATCATGGAGATGGTTGATCTCTAAGGGATCGAGATTAGGAGAGTAGACTCAGAGGACAACACGGCGGATCCACTCACGAAGGCCTATTCCCAGAGAGAGACTTTTATGGGATGGTTGAGTATGAGATACTACAACCACTGCTATCAGATGGCCCTAGTGCAAGTGGGAGATTGTTAGTTATATGTATGCCCTAGAGGCCATTATTGTACATTGGATGTATATTGTAGTGGATGCTGGGACATATATAGGGAGGACTTTCTTGCTCGACATGATAATATGCTATCTGGTTACTCTTTACCTTAACGTGTACACTGATTGTCTCTCCGATACATGTTGGTAAAGCCCTTAGGATGTGTACTTGACTACCTGGACTATGATGTAGATCATACTAGTGGGGACATGGTAGTCCATAAGTACATCCTTCAAGGTCCCTAGTCGTGGGTGTATCGAGACGGGGCATCGATATACCAGAGTAGACTAGCGTATACCTTCTCGACCCATACGGATGGGCGATGGATGATCCCATATCCATTGGTGTTTGACATCAGAGATGATATACGGGTGATCAGTGGAGACTGGGTATACTGGACGGACTCGCTGAGAACTCCCAGATGGTATTATACCTTACGTCAGATGGCAGTTCTCTAGTGACACTGGTACAGAGTAGTCTGTTGACCCGAGATCGTCATAGAGTCTTGTGTGGTTCCCACTGTGCTTTGATTTCCACCTTACCACGTCCAAGAGGTCATGCAAAACGGTGGTTTTTGGATACAGTCCCGAATCACATGGAGGCAATGAGCGATAGGAGGGGATTCGTCTCTCCCGGTATAGGGAGTTGATGTTGCACTGTGTTCGTTTGGCTATAACCAGAAATCCCTGGCCAGGGTTGCTGAGATTTACTGGTAAGTGTTACCAGTAGTTTCTCGAATTGTTATAGACCTCATATCGACACGACTTATCGAGCTATTGGGGTCTGACGTTTTCCACCCCTAGGCAAGATATGCGACATATCAGACGACGAGACCGGACTGTACGGTAAGTGTTACAGGTTGGATTCACAGGAGTGTGAGCGGGCTTGCTCGTCGATCTTCTGATCGCTTAATACCCGGGTGGCCGTTACATTTAGCAGACCGCTTGCGGCTTGTGGATGCTTGATATGATCATCATCTGCTGCCGGCGTATTGACGAGTCTTTAGAGTCCTACACAGAGGTTTCCTGGCTCAAGCGAAACGAAATAGGAGCGCATATGAGATATGTGCGGGGCCGAGAATAATGCGTGTATGTGATACCATATTCCATTCTCGCGATGAATGTGTCGAATGGTTGTATGCGATATAACCTAGTTATCGAATCGAGGATTGATTCGATAAGCCGATACATTGGATACTAGTCGGTTATATGCGACATGACCGGATCATTGAATCAAGTGTTGATTTAATGATTTAATGTATTATTGTATATTTGATATATTACTTTGCATTAACTAGTATTGTTTCACTTTAAATGGATTTTCTCACTTGAAGTTCACAAGTTGTGTATGTGATATATATTTTGTACACTTGATTGTATCATGTTTGATGATACATGATTGTTAGAGTGTATGTTTAGACTAAACCATGGTTATATAATGGTTAGGGTTTTGATTTTATTTGCTTATTCATTTATTTATTCATTTTGGCAAAAAGAAAAATGGTGGCTAATTTTGTTTCTTTGTTGAAGCTTCATGAAGCTTTGAAAAAGTCTACCATTTTTGTTTCATGCCTAACCTAACCATTCACCTAACCCTAGTTTAGTCTCTACACTTGACCATGGTTGGTATATGATAAGTATTCATATTATTTTCTATTTTAAAAAATAACTTATCATATCATTATCTTCTTCTTCTTCTTCTTCTTCAAGAAGAAAGCTTTCTACCAACAATGGTGAAATGAGAATAAGAGTGAGAAATCCAATTCTAAAGTGAACCCACTTTCTATTTCTTCATCCTCTACCTCTTGCCAAGTAGTATAGGGTGTTTTCTTCACAAGTTTCATGACTTGGTGAAGTGGGAGCTTGACCTAGTGATGCCTCGACGTAGATCATCTTCGGCATCGAAGTCAATGACCTAGCCCGCCCATTTCTCCGATGAAGCCGACGCTAGAGCCCGGGATTCGTTTTGGACAGCAAGGAGACTTCATTATGGAGCTATGGAGGTGGAGGACCGGTTCTACAAAGGTTGTATTTCCGTTCACTTAGTTAAGTTGTTAACTAGTTGCATGTTTCGCCTAAAATTCTAGTTAACGATCCGTATTAGGGTTTCTCGGCACTTGTAAAATTTAAAATTGGCATGGTTGATGCCTTGTGAGACCTCATTAGCATGCTTAGGAACCCTACAAAACCATTCGTAGCCCTCCGTCAATTCATTTGGGTATTCAGTAGTATTCAAGCTACGTATTTTGACCAACGCCAAGGCATAGTGTTTGGTAGCTGCTGGATATTCATTTGTTTACATAGATAGATGTGTTAGTTTGGGACAGTCGTATTATCATTTTGGCCAACGTCAAGGATATGTACGGATGGGTTCAAATTAACCAGGGTAATGATGGGCAGAACTTGACATGTGACTTATGATATTTTGACCAATGCCAAGGTCATAAGAGCATGGGGCAAAAATCTATATCGGGAATTTCTAAAGAAACTGAAAGTTGCAGAAAGAGCAGACCATTTTGGAGTTTGATGAATGTTGGTAGGATTCCTTCAAAATTATCATACGATGATATTTTGGATCCCGATCCTACTGTGAGTATATACTACTTATCAAGAGATTCGTCACTTAACGATCAATGCTATAAACCAAGTAGGTGCCGAGAAAGGTGTCAACGGGGTTACGCCCCTAGAGAAAAGAGGTTATTTAATTAAGGAACTTCGCGAAAGCGTTGGAAAAACTCCCTCGAAGTATCGACACTGACCTGGCTGAACAGTTAAGAAAGAATTGTACGGCGAGAATAGTCCTGGCTAATTCTTCTTTTATGGTTTGAGGAGGGATTCGAGAAACAGTGGGAGCCATCCTGTTTAGATAAATTAAACCACTCTAAACTTGCAAGAGTATCATGCTAATAGTATTTTCTTCTCTCTCTTAAAATTGCAGCGACCTTGTGACCACACATAGGTTACATCTAGATAACAAATTGACTGAATCTTACTTATATGACTGGCAACGGTCTGTCCCAATGTCCATTGCCTATGACAAGCTGGACCACCCTATTACTACTCAAGATCCCGCCGTCTTAGGTCCAGTTTCCACTGTCACGGATATGGATATCCGTCAGACAAGGGAAAAAGATAAAGCGAAAGCTAAGTGCCTCGTGTTAGCTTCAGTTGATGGTGTATACCAGAAGCAGCACGAGAAGATGGACTTAGTTTCCATCTTTCTCCATAACAAAGTTTTATTTGGAGAGCAATCTCATATCGCAAGATATGAGACCTCGAACGAATTAATTCAAGCGAGGTTGGCTAACGGGTCATCTGTAGGGGACATCGTCCTTACAATGACTAGCTATATTGATGAGCTCCAGGACCTGGAGACCGCGTTGGGAAACGAGTCAGATACTGACTTGATTCTACAGTCTTTACCTTCTACCCTGAAGGAAACCAGGGAAGTTGAAGGAAAGAGAAGGGCAAAAGTTTTGGGACTAGATATAGTAAAAGAGGGACGTTCCTATTGTTATGGGATTGGGCATAGGCAAAAAGATTGCGAGGCTTTAGAAGCCAGTAGCCAGGATACGAAGCGAGTTGCGGCTTCATCCTCAAGTGTATTAGTAATAGAGAATTGTTTGTCAATTAACTCTACTTCCTGGGTACTAGATACCGGAGCAGGATCTCATATTTGTAATTCATTACATGTTTTGAGAAACCGTAGAGTTATAAAGGTAGGTGATTGGTCTCTCAGAGTTGCAAACGGAATGAGCGTGGACGCTGAATCCGTGGGAGAAGATCGCCTAGGTTTGACAAGTGGGCAGATATTGATTTTACGTAACTGTCTATATGTACCTAGTATGACTTGTAATATCATATCAGTATCCTCACTTTCAAGAGAGGGATATAATTTTACATTCGAAAGCGATGTAGTATACATCCACCTAAATCAAGTTATGATTGGGTCAGGTACATTAGATAACAGTATATACGTATTAAGTCAAGCTCAGGTTTTCAATGCCCAGAATACACTTAAAAGAAAGGCTCCGGAATTAAATCAGGCTTTCTTATGGCATTGTAGACTTGGTCACATCAATGAGAGAAGGTTGACAAAGTTACATAGAGAAGGATATTTGAATCCGTTCGAATATCAATCTTATGCTACTTGTGAATCTTGTCTCATAGGAAAGATGACAAAGACTCCATTTACTGGACACGGGGTAAGAGCAAGTGAGCTCTTGGGACTCGTACACAGTGACGTGTGCGGTCCAATATCTACACACGTGCGAGGTGGTTATTCCTACTTCATTACTTTTACGGATAATTTCTCTAGGTATGGATATACCTTCTTGATGAAGTATAAATCCGAGGCCTTTGAGAAATTCCAAGAAAACAAAAATGAAGTGGAAAAACAAACAGGCAAGAGTATAAAAACACTGAGATCTGATCGAGGTGGTGAATAGTTAAGTGCCGAGTTCCTTGGTTACTTTAAAGAGAACGGAATTCTCTCTCAGCTTACTCCTCCATACACACCACAACACAATGGTGTATCGGAAAGGAGGAATCGAACCCTATTAGATATGGTTCGTTCCATGATGAGTAACGCTGAGTTACCGCGATCATTCTGGGGATATGCACTAGAATCAGCTGCATATCTTTTAAACCTAGTTCCTACCAAGACTGTGCCTACCACACCATATCAGATGTGGAGTGGAAAGAAACCCTATCTTCAGTATCTAAAGATTTGGGGATGTCCGGCTTTTGTTAAAAAGCAGCATGAGGACAAGCTCGAGGCACGATCAGTACATTGTAATTTTGTGGGATATCCAAAGAATTCCAAGGGGTATCTATTCTATTACGCAGAGCAACAAAATGTTTTTGTTTCTCGTCATGCCCACTTTCTAGAACATCAGTTTTTAGAAAAAAGGAACAAGTGGGAGCGAAGTAGAACTGGAAGAAGTTCCAGAACCACAAACTATTACTGAAAGCTTGGAAGAACCAGAAGGTTCAGAAGAACGGGACATCCCGACGCCACTCCATAGGAGTAGTAGGCAATCTCATCCACCCGAGAGATACTACGGTTTTCTCATAGACGGGGATAGAGAGGATTGCACTATTGACTATGATGAGCCTACTAGCTTCCAGCAAGCCATTCAGAGCGGTGACTCAGTAAAATGGCTAGACGCAATGCGGACCGAAATGGAGTCCATGTACACTAACAAAGTATGGACTTTGGACGTTTCCCCAGATGGGGTAAAACCTGTAGGATGTAAATGGATTTTCAAAAAGAAGATTGGTGTAGATAGACAAATTGAAACCTATAAGGCTAGACTTGTTGCAAAGGGTTTCCGTCAAAGACCTGGTTTGGACTATGACGAAACCTTTTCTCCAGTGGCTATGCTTAAATCTATTCGGGTCCTTCTTGCTATTGCTGCCTTCCACGATTATGAAATCTGGGAGATGGACGTAAAGACGGCCTTTCTAAATGGTAATTTGGAAGAGAGCGTCTATATGGATCAGCCAGAGGGATTCATTCAGAGTGGGAGCAGCGGTAAAGTATGCAAGCTGCTTAAGTCCATTTATGGACTAAAGCAGGCATCGCGGAGTTGGAACATCTGTTTTGATGATGCTGTCAAAGAATTCAACTTTATCAAAAATCCAGATGAAACATGCATATACAGTAAGATTGTAGGGAGAACTGTAGTATTCCTCGTCTTGTACGTGGATGACATTCTCCTAATAGGAAATAATATTCCTATGTTACAGTCAGTCAAAAGATTCTTGTCACATAAATTCTTCATAAAAGACCTGGGTGATGCCACCTATATTCTGGGGATCCGGATCTATCGTGATAGATCAAAGAGGATGTTGGGACTTTCGCAGTCCAGGTACATAGATACCATAGTGAAGAGATTCAGTATGGATGATTTTAAGCGCGGTAATCTACCGGCTTGTCACGGATTCACCCTCTCCAAAGAGATGTCTCCCAAGACTGATTTGGAAAGGGATCGCATGTCAATTATACCCTACGCTTCTGCGGTAGGCTCTACAATGTATGCGATGTTATGTACCAGACCAGATGTAGCATACGCATTGAGCGTAGTAAGCAGGTATCAAGCAAACCCAGGGGAGAAGCACTGGATAGCAGTAAAGAACATTCTCAAGTACCTAAGGAGGACTAAGGAGATGTTCTTGATGTATGGCGGAAAAAACCTCCAGTTAAAGGCCTTTGCCGATTCCGGCTTCCAGAGTGACAAAGATGACTCCAAATCCATGTCGGGTTATGTCTTTACCCTCAATAGAGGGGCGGTCTGTTGGAAGAGTTCCAAACATGAGACCGTTGCTGACTCAACGATGGAAGCAGAGTACATAGCTGCTTGTGATGCCGCAAAAGAAGCAGTCTGGATGAAGAAGTTCCTCACAGAACTTCAGGTGGTTCCTACCAGTGTTAGTCCAATACCTCTGTATTGTGACAACAACGGCGCTATTGCTTTAGCGAAGGAACCCAGGTCCCATCAGAAGTCCAGACACATCTTAAGGCGGTATCACCTGATCAGGGAGATCGTAGATCGCCGGGAGATCGAGGTGAAGAGAGTAGAGACAGAGAATAACATTGCTGGTCCATTCACAAAGGCCCTTCCTCAGACGCAGTTCGAGAGGCTATTCGAGATGATAGGTCTATGATATGCCAGCTCATGGCCCTAGTGCTAGTGGGAGATTGTTAGTGTATATGCCCTAGGGGCCATTATTGTATCATACTAGGTTGTATATTACTTAATGGAAGCTTGAGATATTCACAGTTGTATATAACAGTCTTGCTAAAAATAGTAGTATGCTACTTGGTTTGTGTCTACTTTAATATGTGCATATGTTTCTTATAACGTATCACCTATACATATTAGTAGAGCCCATAGGATCTTTGCTTGATTACCAGCGTTGTGATGGCAGTCACACTAGAGGGGGCTGGGTAGTCTGTAAGCAACATCCTATACAGGTCCCTGGTCGTTGGATTATTAAGAGAGGGCATCGATATTCCGGAGTAGACTAAGTGTGAACGCTTCTCATCCCAGTTGGGGAGATGGTCTGTCCCACAGCCATCAGTACGTCGTACTGGAGATTGTATGCAGGTGCTCGTTAGGTTATGGGTACACCGGATAGGACTCGCCGGGAACTGATTGGTTTGTATTATACCCATCGTCAGTTAACAGTTCCCAGGTGACATGAATACAGCATAGTCCGCAGACTTGACACTGCTACTTCGCCTCGAGTGTGTCCCACTGTTCATAGATTGCTACCCTACCACGGCTCAAAGGAGTCGTGCAAATAGGTAGCAGTTGGGTACAGTCTCGAGAACTTGGAGGCAGTGGCAGTTAGATAGGATTCGTCTCTCCCGGTATAGGGAGTTGATATCGCGCTGTGTCAGAGAGCCATTACACAAAGTCCCTGGCCAGGGCAAGCGAGATATACTGGTAGGTTCCAATAGCTTCTCAGGGTGTAATGGGCTTCGCTCCGACACGACTTATACAACTATTAGGGGACTGACGCTTGCCGCCCCTTAAGCTTGATTTGCGATAGTCTTAGACGAACATACCGGACTGTACGGAGATTGTCACATCAGGCTCAGTAGGGGTTCAGATTGTTTTCCTCATCGGCCTTCTTATCGACATCTACCTGGGGACCGTTACGTACAGCTAGTGCCGCTTGCGGTCTGTGGTTAAACCCACTGCCAGCGTAGTGTCGAGTCTTTAGAGTCCCACACAGAGAGTTTCCCTGCTCCAGGCGAAACGATATAGAGGTCGTATGGTTTTACGACAAGGGTTTGGATGCGTACGTGTGTTTACGCACGTACGACTTTTCGGACAGTTTTTACTAGTCGGCTTTGATTTAAGCCAGATTCTAGTATCGGGTTATTGGATTTATACAGTCTAAAGTTTTTCCGTATTTTCACGGATTGGAGGGGCATTCTCGTAATTTTTCGGGAAGGTTCTAAAAGAGTAGTGACTAAGGGGTTAAAGTGGCATGAGCATTAATTGCTTAATGACTCATTTGTGTGATTCATGCTTTGTATTAAATGATTCATTAATGAGTTATTGAGTTATATGATGAATCACACTAGATGAATGAATCTAACCATGATGATAAATCATTTATATTATTTATTTGATTAATTATTATGGTTGATATATTCATGAGTTCATTATTCTTTTGATTATCATCTTCACCTTCTCTCTCCTCAAGTTCACTCTCTCTTCAAAACCCTAACCCTAACCTCTCATGTGTTGAGATCAAGGGTTAGCTAGACTAATACATCCATAACCTCACTCTATATCCCCTAGGTAGCTTAGATTAGCACTTTAAGCAACCTAGTTTTCTCAAGTTTGAGATTAAGCTTGGCGGAGGAGCTTTCGGGTGGATCGTCTTTGATTCGAGGAGGCCGTTGAGGTGCCGATGTTCCAAGGAGCCTACGAGGAGTGGAGGACCGCGATGAAGACCCGAAGGACAAGTAACGTGAGGTATAACTTCGTATCCGAGTAGTTAAACCTCTAGCTTTTTGTTAGTAATGGTTTAGATAACGATTCTTGCGCTCAAGTCCGTGTTACGAAGCTTTGATAATCGTTTTTCATATATTCCGCCTCCCCGCAAGTTCGTGGGGTGCGTGACATGGACTTACAATAATATTGGTCTTGACTCACTATTCAAGCATGGTTGCAATTTAGAATTGAAATTTAATCCATGCTTCAATAAGTGAGGAGATAATTATTCATTTTTTCATTCTATGCTTGCTCTTTGTTCTTTAGTTTTATGCCTTAGCCATTTCCATGTGCTTTTGCTCTCCCTTGCTCTCTACATTTCCCTCACCTCACCTCCAAGTTCAAACCCTCACATGTGATGTGAATCATTGAACTTGTGAGAACTTTAGTGAGCTTTCTAATCCCCTACTTCACCATCCCACACCAAACTAGCAATTTGGTGTAGTGTGTTTCCTACACTA
This sequence comes from Agapanthus africanus, assembly GCA_030015575.1. Taxonomy (NCBI): domain Eukaryota; kingdom Viridiplantae; phylum Streptophyta; class Magnoliopsida; order Asparagales; family Amaryllidaceae; genus Agapanthus; species Agapanthus africanus. The sequence goes on along the minus strand of JASDDO010000026.1, from coordinate 210,221,455 downwards.
AAGGTGTTTAGTGCAGAGATATCTTAAGCCAGAGGAACTTCGGGTGGATCGTTTTTGGCGCTAAGATCACGAAGGAGGTTCGTTCAACTCGGAGAGGAGCCTAATAGAGTCGCGTGGACTTCAACCCGGAGCTTTAGAAGCGAAGGACACGATCTACAAGGGTATAACCTTCTTCACTTCTCATAGTTTATTGATATCAAATTTTAAACCCTAATCACCTAGCTAAAGATCTTGTATAGTCTAGCTTAGAACTAATGAAAATTTGAATTTTGCATGCTTGATGTCACTTGGACCCCTTGCTGGTGCTAGGGTAGACTTTCATGGTATCAGAGCCTAAGCTAGAAGATTAAACGATGTAATTACAATCACGAAACCGAAAAACTCCGAAACAGCGAAACCCAAGATCACAGTTTCTGTCAATTTTAAAATGATCTGTAAAATTTTTTTAGGCAACTGAAGAATGTTGTATGTGATACAACTAGAACACTGGAGAAATTTGAGGCCAAAATACCACAAACGACCCGGCGAGATCCCTCCAAAAACTGGCCTCACCCGTTTTTTGGTCTCTGTTTTCGCTCTAAATTTTTTGGTGTTCCAGTAGCTTGATTTTGGGGTTTCTAGTCTTGTTTGATTAGTCCAAAATTTCATGAGATGCTAATTTGGTAAGGAACTAATATGGAGTATTTCGTAATCGTAAGTATTGCATCGTTTCGGGTTTTAGTTTGATATGGATACAATTGTTAGAATCCGGAATAATTAGTTTTATGAAAACTAGTAGGTATATTGTAAATCTAGCTGTTTAGTCTCATTGATCGATTACCACGGAATTTCGATTCGGATCAAAACTACGTCGCAATTGCGTATAGTACGGATCACTTAGTCGGGAATCTTGTTGAATTATCCGACAGTTTATTGAAAATAGTTTTCAATTTGAGACTAATATGCAAGTTTTATAAGTTAGGCATGAAATTCAAAATATGGGATATTCCGAGTTTATGATGTCTAAGGATATTGCGGATTCTAATTATTGCGGTTTTCTGTTTCTTTTTCTGCGACTGTAAGTGTAATATATGGGGTATCCCAATCTCGTTGCTAAATATCAACGAGTTTTTGGGATACACATATTTGCTTACGGTGATGATATGTGATATCATGTATTGCTTTTGATATGTGATATCATGTATTGCTTTTGATATGTGATTTATTGGATCGTCGTAAAGAATAGCCGGGGATTTTATGTGAGATGACGGTTTTAATTTTCATTCATGTAAAATCTGTATGTAATATTCTTTTATTGGGGCACTTCCGGGTTGAGGATGATGTCACCACTGTTGTATATTATTTACTTTTCTGCATTAGGATAGACCAAAGGTGGGGAGCACAAGTAACCAGGTTCTAGAGTCCTGTAGGAGACCATATCAAGGAGTTGAGACCGGGTCTCCTAACTTTAGAATTGGCAGGGTTACTTGCCGCTCTCATAGGGGTCTAGGGATGTGGGTTTGGCTATTCATCACGACCGTGGAATCCGTGTTTTACATTACTGGCTAAATTTAAAACACGGAAATCCTAGTATATCGAATATTTCATATATTGCTTCTGTTGCTTGATTCTGTGATGTTGATCATATAACTGCGTGAGACGAATGTAATATTATATATATGATATATAATAATCGTTGCGTATGTTTTGCACCCGCGCTAGTCCAGTCCCCGCTCTGCCGGTAGTTAAGTAACCTAACGGTGCATGACGGGGCCCCGTGGTGAATGCGGATGGCATAAGCGTACGTTCTATTTTCGTTTCATTTTTCTGTAATGTTTAGGAAATATTAATTGACGGGACTTCATTAATGAGATTAATGAAAAGAAAGTAACCAAGAGATGTTGTAGAATCAAATTTTCAAAAGGGTAGCTCTATTTTTTGCTTTGCATAGTGGTATTCTTTGATGAATATCCAGTACCTCATTCGATGAGGAAAGAGCTGAGATCCTTTCACCGGGAGTGACCTCTTTAGCGAAACTAGCAAATGCTACAACCCACTCGATTTTTTCTTTTGATTGCTTCTCTATTTCTTGCTTTGCATAGTGGTATTCATGAATATCCAGCACCTCATTCGATGAGGAAAGAGCCGAGATCCCTTCACCGGGAGTGACCTCTTTAGCAAAACTAGCAAAAGCCTAAAAAATGCTCCTTTTCAAAAATATTAGATTCTACAACAATATCAAGTTCATTACGCTCATGGTTTTCTTAAAAACCTGCTTAGCCCTACGTCATTTCAGATAAGTACTATTTAGTATTCGTGCTATATTTGTTGACCTTAGCCAAGGTGTAGTGTGCGGTAGCTAATTAGTGCTTGTCTGCGGCATGTGATGCGATTGGATTAGGGTAGTCGTGCGGCTTTGTTGACTTTAGCCAAGGGTCGCACGGGTGGGTTTAATTCAATCTAGAAATGACGGGTTGAACTTGGCTAGCACTTATGATTTGTTGACCATAGCCAAGGTCATAAGTTACTAAGGGTAAAAACCATTATCGGGAATTTCAAGTGTTGAAATTTGCAATGAGATTTCATACCTTCTATATGATAGTTGGATACCGATACCCACTGTGAGTAAGAGTTACTACTGGGAGAATTTTGCACTTTACAATTACCTAATCCGGTAGGTGTCTAGAAAGGTGTCAACGGGGTTATGCCTCTAGGAAAATAAAGTTTATTTTAATTAGGTCCGTGCGAAAGCATGGGGAACCTCCCTCGGAGTACCAATACCTGCCTGGACGAACGATTGGCGAACCTGTAGGGTGTAATTAATACAGGCTAATCTTACCTTTTATGGTTTGAAGGAAGATTTGATAAAAACAGTGGGAGCCATCCTGATTAGATAAGATAATAACCAATCTAATCTTGCAAAGAGCGCACGCTAACACGTTTCCTTCTCTCTCTCTCCACGCAGCAACCTATGTCACGCCTTAATCAAGATAATAATATGGATATATTGACTGAACCCTCCATTTATGCAGGGCTAGGGAACATTGGTACCGCTCTATCTTATGAATGTCATAAGTTTGAGCAAGGGATAAGGGAATGTCAGGATTCCCGCGCCACCCGTATGAAGAAACAACATGTTGATGTATCTTCTTCGGGTGTGTTCGTTACCGAGAACTGTTTCTCAGTTTGTTCTACGTCCTGGGTATTGGATACTGGATCCCCACGTATGTAATTTTTTACATGGGCTAAAGAAAGGTAGAGAACTGGGAAAAGGTGATAAATCCCTAACAGTAGGGAATGGTGCAATTGTTGCAGCCAAGGCAGTTAGCGATTATCACCTTGTGTTATCAACTGGTAATATATTGATTCTGAACGACTGTTACTACGTACCAAAAATGATGTGCAACATTATATCGGTTTCTTTGCTAACTAAAGAAGGATATAATCTCACGTTAGAGGATAATGTTATGAACATTTTCCAGAATCAAGTGTTGATTGGATCTGGTACGTTATGTAACGTTATATACGTTCTTAATAAAAGTACAGTTCTTAACATACAGAACACAAACAAGAGGAAAAGTTCAAAAATGAACGAAGCCTTCTTGTGGCACTGTAGACTAGGTCATATCAATGCTACAAGACTGACTAAGTTTCATAAAGATGGATATTTGAATCCGTTCGAATTTTCATCTTATGAAACTTGCCAATCATGTCTCAAAAGTAAGATGACCAAAACTCCATTTACTAGACACGGAGAAAGAGTTTCGGAACTCTTGGGACTCATACATAGTGATGTATGAGGTCCTATGTCTACACATGCCAGAAATGGTTTCTCGTACTTTATTACATTCACCGATGATCTCTCAAGGTTCGGACATGTGTTCTTGTTGAAACACAACTCTGAAGCTTTTGAGAAATTCAAGGAATATAAGTGCGAAGTAGAAAACCAGACGGGCAAAAGTATTAAAATCCTACGATCTGATCGGGGAGGAGAATACTTGAGCGAGGAATTCTGAGACGATCTAAAAGAGAATAGGATTCACTCTCAACTTACTCCTCCGTATACACCACAGCACAACGGTGTATCAGAGCAGAGAAATCACACCCTTATTAGATATGGTGCGATTAATGATGAGTACTGCTGAGTTACTTATTTCTTTTTGGGGACATGCACTTGAGACATCTGCTTACCTATTGAATAGAGTTCCAACCAAATCAGTGCCTACCACTCCATATGAGATATGGAATGAGAAAAGACCATCTCTTAAACGAGTTAAGACATGGGGTTGTCTGGCTTATGTTAAAAAAGCAAAATCCGGACAAACTCGAGGCAAAGTCTATCTTGTGCAAGTTTGTGGGATATCCAAAGGATTCCTATGGATATATCTTCTACCATATTGAGGAACAAAATGTGTTTGTTGCTTAACATGCCACCTTTTTGGAAAAGGAATTTCTTGTAAAAGAATGTAGTGGAAATGAGGTAGAACTGGAAGAAGTTCCAGCAGCACAAACTACAACTGACGATTTGGTGGAACCGGAGAATCCAATAGTACCCAACGAACCCCAGCCTCTCCGCAGATCTAATAGGGTTCCTTACCCACATGAGAGATACTACGGTTTTCTCATAAATGGTGGGATCGAGGATTGTATCATGGAAGATGATGACCCTACTAGTTTCGAGCAGGCCATCACAAGTGGAAACTCTGTGAAATGGCTGGATGCTATGAGATCCAAGATAGAATCCATGTACACCAACCAAGTATAGACTTTGGAAGTTTCTCCTGAAGGGGTAAATCCTATCAGGAGCAAGTGGATCTTCAAAAGTGTAGATGAGAAAGTTGAGACTTTAAAAGCTAGACTTGTAGCAAAAGGTTTTCGTCAACGGCATGGCGTCGACTATGATGAAACCTTTTCTCCTGTCACTATGCTTAAGTCCATCAGGATCCTACTAGCCATTGCAGCATACCATGATTATGAAATCTGGCAGATGGACGTCAAGACCGCTTTTGTAAATGGTGATTTAGAAGAGAGCGTGTACATGACACAACCAGAGGGCTTCATAGACTATGAGAGCAGCGGAAAGGTGTGCAAGCTGCTTAAATCCATCTACGGATTAAAGCAAACGCCGCGGAGTTGGAACATCTGTTTTGATGATGCTATCAAAGAGTTTGACTTCATCAAAAATGTAGATGAACCTCGTATATATAAGATGGCTGTAGAGAATAAGGTGGTCTTCCTCGTATTGTACGTGGATGACATATTCTTGATAGGAAACAATGTTCCTATGCTACACTCGGTCAAGCTCTTCTTATCACTCAAGTTCTCCATGAAAGATCTTGGTGATGCTTCCTACATTCTGGGGATAAATATTTATAGAGATACATCTAAACGGATTTTGGGATTGTCCCAATCCAGGTACACAGACACCATACTAAAGAGGTTTAGTATGGAAGATTCCAAGCGAGGTAATGTACCCGCTTGTTCAGGAATCACTCTCTCCAAAGAGATGTCTCCCAAGAATGATTTAGAGAGGGCTCGCATGCAAGGGATACCCTATGCTTCGGCAGTAGGCTCTATCATGTATGCGATGTTATGAACCAGACCGGATGTAGCTTACTCACGAGGTGTAATGAGCAGGTATCAATCAGATCCTGGGGAAAACCACTGAACAGTTGTGAAGAACATTCTTAAGTACTTGAGAAGGACTAAAGAAATGTTCTTGGTGTATGGTAACGGTGAACTCTAAGTGGAGTCCTTTACCGATTCGAGCTTCAAGAGTGATAAGGACGACAGTAAGTCGGTCTACTCAACGGAGGGGCGGTATGTTGAAAGAGTTCCAAGCAAGTCACCGTAGCAGACTCGATGATTGAGGATGAATACATTGTTGCCAACTGTCACGATCCGAAATATTAGCTCGTGACCGGCACTTGAATCAGGCGACGTCTAAAGGCGTAACACAACTCAAGTAAGCCGAAACCCAGAAATCGAAACCTTTTTAAGAAAATAAAAGAGGTGAAGTTTTGAAATAAAGGAATAATGAAATCTAGTTCTCTTAAATGCATAGAAAAGGAACATGAAAAATGCAAGTGGTATTTATTAGTTTGAAAACATGTTTCGTCTTTAAAAATTCGGGCAGTACCTCCATTGTATATTTTGATCCAAAACCACAAATACAAGATAATAATAAGGGCATCCCCAAGCGGGAGCTAGCTCTTTGCTAAACGGCGGATCATAACCACGCAAGACAATATATATAAGTATACGACGCCCAACGGCGAAGATCACCATAAAAGATAAAGAAATAAGCAAGACATCAAAATCACAAGTTGCGGAAAACCCCTAGCTCTAAGTCTCGCAACCACAATCTCACTAAGTCTCATTACTTATACAATTTACTAATTTTGATTGATGGAGTTGACAAGATACAATATGAAATATAAATACAAGAGTGGGTACGATACAAATGCCCCACCTACCAATGCAAAACACCCAAATGAATCTATGTGCCAGTGATGCCGCTACGGATCCATGCGGTCAACCTGCAAGAACTGTGGCACAACGGGGGTGAGTTGCTAACTCGTGAATAGAAATATATCAACAGATAGAAATCGAATAAACAACGACTCCTAGGTCAACTAGATCATAAGGGTAATACTATGATATCTAGGGTGACCGGGTCTGTATATGTGCCAACACTAATATCAATACCTATATGTATGCGGATATAATCCAATCATATGATCAATGTCTATATTCATGCGGATCTCGTCCAACCATATCATCAATGTATGTATCATAAAAGCATATGCATGAAAATATGAGGATATAAATCAACGTGTGTCCCTCACGAAACATCAAAATCATGGAACCTGAGTGCCTAGAATTGACACTCGAAAACATCATGAAAACCGTGCCCAGCATCGGCACGTAAATCCTCATATCTCTCGAGCTCCGTCAGTCCGGATCGGCCCTCAGGCTCCATCAGTCCGGATCGGCCCTTCTCATCTCTCGACTCTGGTCGGTATCTTCCGGATATCCGCCGAACCCAAATACTATCACCGGTAGGTAGTGGTCCCTCTGCCAGGCTTATCGCCTACTGCACGACAGATCCGTTCTCGCCCTGGGGTACCATACCGGGTCCACCATGAACACGCAAACGGATCATCCGTCTTCCCGAATCGGATTTCAATGTCACACGTCTCAGAACCGAGAAAACGCATAGTGGACGCACTGAAATATCAAATCAAGAGAAACCGGGATTTTAAAACAGTACATGATTTCTTTTGAAATAGCCTTGGTTCTCAAATCCAGAAATCTCATGAAAATAACATATCTCAATGCGTAAAAGCGTAAAGCATGATGTATGCGACATATAACAGAAATGTAAGCATATCTGTATATCATGCAACACGGAACAGTAATATGCACATATCGAGGGAAAATCTCTCTTTTTAATGAATCCAGTTTTAAAATATATCATGCGGTTCCCAAATCTCCAAAATCGAATGCAATGCGAATAACATGAATGCAGCATAAGGTAAATCATATGCAAATGCTAACGGGTATATGTATCTATCATGACCGATTCAGCGAATCTATCAATCGGCATCCAGCATCACAACATCGCGTACGGTATAATCCATCGTACGGCATCATCTAGTCAAGGGTATAGATCAAACCTCAAGTCAAACACATCACGTACGGAAAATCATCGTACAGCGGCATTAAGCTATTATGGATCTTATCAACCTATAAGATGAGGAGGGTACTGACCTAACGTCACGTACGACTAACACTCACGATTCTGAACGCATATAAATATCTCTATATACCCATGTTCCAGGTCACATCCGCAACAATCTTATATCAGGGGACAGGCAGGGTATCAATCATCTCAATCGGCTCGCATCCGTATACCAACATATCACCAAATCATCATATCACGTCATATATTCTTTTCATCGCATTTATATCTCTCATCAAGTCAACTTTACAAATACACTCTACCTTTACAATAAGCATAAATATCTAATCTAACATACACACCCGAACCACACAATCAGTTTTTAAAAGAAGCGAATCATAGTTTTTAAAGTAGGGGCTACGAGGCTTTTAAGGAAAATATATCATTTGAATATCCGTAGCATCCCTCACGGTACATGTTTAAAAGATGCATACGATTCTTTAGTTTAAAAATAGGTATGGTTTGGATGACACATCAACGTCGGCTATCTAGTCCTATAGTACCCTAAACGACAATATCGTCAAACGTCATCCTCAAATCCCATCATCATGTATTAGTCGTATCAAACACTTCTAACTATCCTTTAGTTTTTAATATGGTTTCTATAGCCATCTTTTAATTCTAACCCTAGTTGCTAATCTAGGTTTTCTTAACCATATGCTACAAATCGGTTTCCACCAAAACTTTGTGGGGGTGCTATACGCCATCCACCCGACTTCCCCCGTAGATATAGATCTACTCACCTTGGTCTTCGCTTGCCGTAGTCGATGATGCCCTACTCCATCACCTCAGAATCCATGCGAAGGTACCTACAATATCAATACAATCGCAATCGCTATTGAAATCAAGTTCTGAAATCCAAAACGGCACACTGATCGCCTTTAGGTTAGAACCTATAGCCCACGTATGCAAAAACAACAAATTACCCATAGTCGTTGATGTACAAACATCCAAAAACCAAATACAAACCCACATATCAAAACTTAGCATTTCAAAATACGGAAAATATAGCCTAAATCACACTAAATTGCTCCCAGATTTTGACTCAGGCCAAAAGGAGTTGCACAAACAAGTCTAGGGTGTAGTACAAGGTGTATATGACCTACTGAACCAACCTAGACCCTTAACCTCACCAAGTGGCCGGACTCAAGGCCCTAAAATCCGGTGAGCTCGGCCTCCAAGGCTCATCTGGGCTTCGTCTCGTCAAGGTGGTCTCCTAGTACTCTAATTTGGTCCCTGGAGTTGTTTGCTTTCCTAAAAATTCCCATGGTTGCTCCAGATTTCCCTGCACACCCTATATACTCGAAAACCGACATGGATCAATTCTAAAGTTTGTATCCTGATTGGTCTCAAAAACTATCTATTACCGCAATCAAGAACGGCGTCGCTTGGTAGCTAGCCGGTGAGTACGGGTCGGTCCACAGGGATGTTGTGAATCTCCTAATCACGCTAACGAGTTAATTCTGATGGGTGTTCGGATTGATTTATTAAATCTAAAAACTAAATTAATTTATATCTAAATCTTGCTAGGGTTAGGTCTAGGTTAAGTTTGGAAAGTCAATAAATCTCACCGCTTTCTATACCCATATGAAGATCTAATTAGGTGTTATGGTAATTATTAATAAAAGGGATTAGAACCATTTGGAAAGATGTTTTCTTCCTCTAGGTTCTTGTCTTTCCTTTAGAAATCCTTACCCTAACCTCCATGGAAAACCATCACAACCGGGCCTTTATACTACGGTATCACCGCTATCTCGTGGGATAGGGTGCCGTAGGGAGCGGTATGTGCATGTATGCATAGAGTCCTATGAAAATATATGACGGGCAAGAAAGGGGATGAGAGATCTTCGTCTCTCAAACCTTCCCCAGATCCAACCCTAACAAGCGAGGGGACTACTCACTCATTAGGGAATTGAAGAACATTTATCTAGGGCAGAGAATGAAAATTACCTAGGGCAAGAATTGAAATCTAAACTAGGGCAAGAATTGAAATTACCTACTTACTTTACAGATGGCTCTCTCCAAACATCAACACAGGGTTGTCAGATCTGAATTCATGATATGAAAAGAGGCATCGATGCTCTCCAAAAGAATTCTAAATTTTATTCATAGAAAGAGGCATAGGGAGGCATGAAAAGAATACAATGATTTGGGCTTCTATTTATAGGAGATAGAAATCCTAGGTTACAATTGATTCGCATGTTTACATTTACCAAAATATCCTTAGGAAGACCTAGTCAAAGTAGACTTCCAAGCTTTGGTAAAATTTTATGTCTGGAAATTTTGGAACTGATTCTGGGCTTCATGGGCTTTTTATTTCTTTGGATCTTTATTCAATTTGGCTTCTCTATTTCTTCCAGATCTCCAGTGAACAATTGCAGTGGACTTTTAACCGTTTTCTTTGTAATCTTGGACCTTGCGTTGCCTTGTACTTTGTGAATTTTATCTTTGATGTAGGCTTGATCAAAAGTCTTCTGTTTGTTGGTCAAAGTCCACTTTTGCATCGTCTTTTCATCGTTTTCACTATTTTCTGTCCAAGAACCTGTAACCTGTAATATGTAGCAGACATGCGTCAAAAGCACCTGTTTATTTGTAAAAAGAATAAGAATGGGGAATATAATAATACAATATTATGGTGTGAACAAATACCCCCAAACTTATCTTTTGCTCGTTCTCGAGCAAACTTATTTTTTATTCTCTACAAAAAAACCTAACCGCACTTTCGTAGGGAAACACGATTGCACTGAGCACGTGCAACAAGCCGTTAAACCTCTAGGTGTCCCTAGTAGGAGGAGTGTTGTCTCCTGAGGGTTTTCAGCGGATACTACCCATAAAATCCTATCAATTCGGCTTATCGACTTTTATTCTCCAATTAGGTTTTCTAACAAGGAATTCTATTATCTTCGACCCGTAAATTATCCACCCATATTATTCACACTTCCTCATCATCTAACTTAAGATTATATATGTTCTATAGACTTACTTAGATTTCGGCATCTCTTAAGTTTTCCTTCTAGGGTTCCATCTTCACTTAGGAATTTTTATCAACTCTATTAAAGATACAAGTTCTATTCTTCACTCCTTTATTTCATCTAAACTCCAATCACATATCCCCACGTGTGTGTATAAATCACCCCTACACTTGGAAATTCAAATCAAGCAATCATACCTTTGTCCGTTGTCCAAAGTACTTATTAGTAGGTGAATTTTTAACTGAATTTGGCTTACACATCCTTCATGCGACCGTTAATACTTCTTGAGGTACCAACAACCGATTACAAGATATGTTTGCACTTTAAAGCGTAATTCCTAGTCTTGCAACACCCAAGGCTTTTAGCAGTGACTCCCAAACTAGTTGGTCTAAGGCACTAGGTGATGAAGCACCCTCGCTAAATATTTTTCTATTTTTACAGCCTTAAGTAATCACAAAACCAGTGTTCATTTTTTCTTCTTCTTTATTCACTTTTTTTTTCTTTTATTTTCTTCGTACTAAGAACTTAGACAAGAGCATTTCAAGGTCTCTTCTACTATTCCAAGTTTCAAGGTGCGTGATTGTGCAAATTGTAGGGTATATATTTTCAGAATCTAGACTTAAGCTAGGAATTATTTTTCAAACTTATACTGTAATAAGAACATCAATACTTTTCCTTTGTTTCAACTTAGCCCAAGAACTGAACTCAAAATTTGCCTATTTCTAATTAAACTACAAAGACATATACTTTCTACCGTTAAACTTTAAGGAAGGTTATTTTTAGGGTTTTTAATTTACTAAGTTTAAGATCTAGTTGTTCCTAGCTAGTTAACCTTTTGTCAAACTCAAGTTAATTAGGCCAAAATTGAATACATTAATTTTTATAATTTTTGAAATTTATAATTTTTATGGGTTTTCAAATAAATATGCAAATGCAAAAATATACAAATGAATGCGAAGGAAGAAGACGTACCGAGCATACCCCCAAACTTAAACTTGACAGTGTCCTCATTGCCATGCTACACCAAGAGGGTCAAAATGTCGGCACTCCCCTGTTTATTTATTTACAAAATTTTTTTTTTATATATTTTTTAATGTTTTGAAATTTTTTAAAATATTTTTTATAGAAAAAGAAAACAAAAAATATATATACATATATACAACAAGGTTCCCCCAAACTTAAGCTTGGCCTTACACAAACCAAAGGTTACCACCAACCATTCAAAAATTCTATCGTGGTAATGGTAGAGTTGGTGAAAGAATGGAGTGGAAAGAAAAGAAATGAGAAGCACACGAGACCGTGTGGAGATAGAAACGGGATACAGTCTCGGTGGGGGAGAAGAATGGCGGAAACGAGAAAGAAGTATAGTACGATCTTGAGGGTGTAAATCGAGTGAATAAATTAGCACAATTTGTGATGACCGATGTGTTAAAAGCGATTGTGCTAACCTATCAACCCGTCAAGAAATGGGGTCAAATCCCTCAAGATTCGCAAGAAAGCATGGGTACTCCGAACTTGGTATAGGAGATGAAAGCGTAACAGTTTCTTGTACGGTCGGAACAATGGAAGGTAGGGAAGGGAGTGAATTAGGGATAGTCTCATTCTCACCGTAGTAAACTGTCTCGAATTGGAAAGATTCCATCAATGGTTCGAAACAACTGTAAGCAACCGAGTCTGATGGTTCAACTAACTCATCTGAAAATTCAAAGGACTCAAACTCGGGCAGTGAGTCATCAACATCGTCTGAAAAAGTGAAACACTCGTAAGTGTTATCGGCTGTGAGAACTGTGTCAGATTCAAAGGAAAATTTTTCAAGCTCACAGTCTTCAAGCGTGATCTTTTGTGTGGTCAGAACGATGGAAAGGAGGGAGGGTGATTTAGTTAAAGGTTCAAGAGGCTGAATTGGAAAATCCGACACATCAAACAAAAATGGTTCAACCTCAATATTATCCTCAAGACTCTCCTCAATACTATCCTCATAAGTCTCCTCAATAGTTAACTCATTCATGCCATTATCATCAAAATCAAGACGCATATGAAGTTCGGGAGAAACATCTAATGACTCGGGATGATGAATGGGGCATAAAATTTCAATCAAATCGACTGGTTCATCATCCAAAATATTCCCGACGTCTATATCCTCAATCAAGTGAAAATCAATTTTTTCTGACACCTCATCAAAAGCATAGATATTTATCGATTTAGGTTCTAAAGTGAAGGTGTAAAGGTCAAAAGGATTAGGTGTGGTTTCACTCGAAAGGGGTTCCTCACAATTTGGCAAATCAAGCACTACAAATTCACACAACTCGTTTTTATTTTCAACTGTTGAACTATTTTGGACAATCGATGGAAAACCGAAGTTGTGGGCTGGAATTGGGTATGGGTAGGTTTGATTTGGAAATCCTCTCAAATTCTCACTCTGTCCAACCGCCTCCTCATACATTGGAAAATTTGGAGCTAGTTGGAAACTAGCTACCGGTTCACTAGGTTGCATAAGGGTGGCCACGGACGCTTCCACATTCCTAACCATTTTGTTTGTTGCTAAAATATAAGCTTGCAACGACTGTTCCAAACTAGACATGGGTGGTGAAGGAGTTTCGGTAAAAGATTCGAAATTGTTTGGATACGTGAAACTCCCAAAAGGTTGTTTAGAAACAGGGTCTAGTGAAGATGGGAAAGTCGGGTAGGACTGGTAGGAATTGGATGGTTGGACAGGAGTAGGGTCAACATGTGGATAAAAAGGAGAATGGACTTGTTGATCCCTAGAACTAGATGTGTGGAGAGGGGTGAAAGAACGGCTACGAGATTGAGCAATATGCTCAGCAATGGACATCGGTTTAGGAGTTACAGCTGGACTCAAAAAAGTGGTATCAATATATGAAGGTGGTAAAGGTTGACTTGGTTGACACAAAGTGGGTTGTAAAGTAAAACTGTTTCTTCTAGACGCTACTATTTGATCTTTCAACGAAATTTTTGGCACGGAGGGATCGTCTTTAAATTGACCGAACACATTAACGTACGACGCAAAATTAGGTTCGGGATACCAAAGTTCGGCAAGAGATTTATGATGTGGGGTACCCATGATAGAAGAAAGAGAAGATGAAGAAGGTAGGTGGTGCAAGGATTTCTCAGCGACAAAAGTTGCAAGTCTTTTTATAAAAAAAAAATTTACTCTTATTATTCTTTTTTATTTGTTTTGCAAAAATTTTCGATAAAGGGTTAAGACACAAATGCAAATAACCAGAAATGCACAATCAGTCCTAGATCTAGGGTCATCTAGGTCAGCTAGACAGCTCCTAACTGTTCCAAAGGGCTAGAAATAGGACATCAAACCGCCTCTTCACCGCCAATTGCGGCCAGGTAAGTTCCAGGTAAGTGGGAGGCTCCCCGCTACAAGTAGCGGTCCTAATTAAGTAACCACATGCCTTAGACACACTTGCCTAGACACTGCAAAGTCAGGTTAGAATAAACGGTCGATGCCTATAACTAGTCCTCTGTCCTATTGAGCTCGAAGTCCATAGGGCTGAGTCTAGTATTTTTTAATTAAAGATTGGTCAATGCAAATGCTTTATGTGATTTCTTGGGTCCTGGGAAGGGTGATGAAATCCCCACCCAATCTGAATTGGTCAAAAGCCCCTTAAAATCCGATTAAAGATATGCAAAACAGTAAATCACTTCCAATCAAATATTTTTTGTGAATTTCAAGGTTTGTAAGTTTTCTAATTAAAATTTTCCTTTTTCCGCTTGCTCTTTATTTGGAAAGATATTTTTAGCTAAAAGATTAAGGATATGCAAATCAGAAAAGATCACATGCAATCAATTATTATTTTAAGCGCGTGCAAAGAATCCTGCACAAGATTTGTTATTGAGAAGGGGGAAGATTTTTTTAAGCACAAAGAATCCTGCAGGAGATTTAACAAAAGATATATCGAAAGATTCAGAGGAGAGATCAGAAGACTTACAGATTTTTTTTACACCGCGTCTCAGCCTTCTTCTTTGTTTTTCTGGTGATGTCACCAGGGCGCGGCGGTTCCGCGGCCGTAATGGGGGTAGCGCGGCGGTTCCACCGCGTTTTGGTCGCGCGGCGAGTTTTTTTTTTTGCTCTCCTGTTCTCCAAATCTCCCTCTGTTCTGATCTATTATTTTATGTTTCGCTTTCTGTATATTTCCAGTTCCGTCTTTCGATTGTAAATCCTGCAAAATTAAAACAACAAAGTAACCTTTCCAAAAATAACAGATGATATATTTTTATATTTTTTGGATTTTTATGATTTTTCTATTTTATTAAGATTAACCCGAAATTGCAAAAAGGAAATAACACGCCATCTCCGGCAACGGCGCCATTTGATTGGTCTCAAAAACTATCTATTACCGCAATCAAGAACGGCGTCGCTTGGTAGCTAGCTGGTGAGTACGGGTCGGTCCACAGGGATGTTGTGAATCTCCTAATCACGCTAACAAGTTAATTCCGATGGGTGTTCGGATTGATTTATTAAATCTAAAAACTAAATTAATTTATATCTAAATCTTGCTAGTGTTAGGTCTAGGTTATGTTTGGAAAGTTAATAAATCTCACCGCTTTCTATACCCATATGAAGATCTAATTAGGTGTTATGGTAATTATTAATAAAAGGGATTATAACCATTTGGAAAGATGTTTTCTTCCTCTAGGTTCTTGTCTTTCCTTTAGAAATCCTTACCTTAACCTCCATGGAAAACCATCACAACCGGGCCTTTATACTACGGTATCACCGCTACCTCGTGGGATAGGGTGCCGTAGGGAGCGGTATGTGCATGTATGCATAGAGTCCTATGAAAATATATGACGGGCAAGAAAGGGGATGCGAGATCTTCGTCTTTCAAACCTTCCCCAGATCTAACCCTAACAAGTGAGGGGACTACTCACTCATTAGGGAATTGAAGAACATTTATCTAGGGCAGAGAATGAAAATTACCTAGGGCAAGAATTGAAATCTAAACTAGGGCAAGAATTGAAATTACCTACTTACTTTACAGATAGCTCTCTCCAAACATCAACACAGGGTTGTCAGATCTGAATTCATGATATGAAAAGAGGCATCGATGCTCTCCAAAAGAATTCTAAATTTTATTCATAGAAAGAGGCATAGGGAGGCATGAAAAGAATACAATGATTTGGGCTTCTATTTATAGGAGATAGAAACCCTAGGTTACAATTGATTTGTTAGTTATATGTATGCCCTAGAGGCCATTGCTGTACATAGGATGTATATTGTAGTGGATGCTGGGACATATATTGGGAGGACTTTCTTGCTCGACATGATAGTATACTATCTGGTTGCTCTTTACCTTAACGTGTACACTGATTGTCTCTCTGTTACATGTTGGTAAAGCCCTTAGGATGTGTACTTGACTACCTGGACTATGATATGGATCATACTAGTGGGGACATGGTAGTCCATAAGTACATCCTTCAAGGTCCCTAGTCGTGCGTGTATCGAGACGGGACATCGATATACCAGAGTAGACTAGCATATACCTTCTCGACCCATACAGATGGGCGATGGATGATCCCATATCCATTGGTGTTTGACATCGGAGATTATATACGGGTGCTCAGTGGAGACTGGGTATACTAGACGGACTCGGCGAGAACTCCCAGATGGTATTATACCTTACGTCAGATGGCAGTTCTCTGGTGACACTGGTACAGGTTAGTCCGTAGACCCAAGATCGTCATAGGGACTTGTGTGATTCCCACTGTGCTTTGGTTTCCACCTTACCACGTCCAAGAAGGCGTGCAAAACGGTGGTTTTTGGGTACAGTCCCGAATCACATGGAAGCAATGAGCGATAGGAGGGGATTCGTCTCTCCCGGTATAGGGAGTTGATGTTGCGCTGTGTTCGATTGGCTATAACTGGAAATCCCTGGCCAGGGTTGCTGAGATTTACTGGTAAGTGTTACCAGTAATTTCTCGAACTGTTATAGAACTCATATCGACACGACTTATCGAGCTACTGGGGTCTGACGTTTACCACCCCTAGGCGAGATATGCGACATATCAGACGAACAGACCGGACTGTACGGTAAGTGTTACTGGTTGGATTCACAGTAGTGTGAGCGGGCTTGCTTGTCGATCTTCTGATCGCTCAATACCCGGATGGCCGTTACATTTAGCAGACCGGTTGCGGCTTGTGGGTGTTTGATATGATTATCACCTGCTGCCGGCGTATTGACGAGTCTATAGAGTCCTACACAGAGGTTTTCTGGCTCAAGCGAAACGAAATAGGAGCGCATAAGAGATATGTGCGGTACCAAGAATAATGCGTGTATGTGATACCGTATTCTATTCTCGCGATGAATGTATCGATTGGTTGTATGCAATATAACCTAGTTATCGAATCGAGGATTGATTCGATAAGTCGATACATTGGATATTAGTCGGTCATATGTGATGTGACCGGATCGTTAAATCAAGTGTTGATTTAATGATTTAATGTATAATAATATATTTAATATATTACTTTACATTAACTAATATTGGTTCACTTAAGATGTTTTTCTCACTTGTTTGTGCACATTGTATATGTGATATATTTTTGTGCACAAGATTGTATCATGTTTGATGATACATGCAAACTTGGGTGTATTTTTGATTTAAACCTTGGTTAAGTAAATGGTTAGGGTTTTAATTTATTTATTCATTTATTTATTTATTTATTTTGGATAAAATAAAATGGTGGCATTCTTTGTTTTTTCCATGAAGCTTCATGAAGCTTTGAAATGCTTTGACCATTTTGTTTCTTTCCTTAACCCTAACCATTTCCCTTAACCCTAGTTTATTCTCTACATGAGTTAGCCTCACCCATGGTTGCATTAAGATAACCATCACTTCATTTTTCTTTTTGGAATTAATTTATAATTCTTTTTCTTTCTTCTTCTTCATCTTCTTCATGATGAGAAGAAACCATGGCTAGAAAATTCAAAGTGATGATTCAAAGTGAGAAATCCAATTCTAAAGTGAACCCACTTACTATTTCTTCATCCTCTACCACTTTCCAAGTAGTATAGGGTGTTTTCTTCACAAGTTTCATGGCTTGGTGAAGTTGGAGCTTGATCTTGTGTTGCCTCGACGTAGATCATCTTCGGCATCGAAGTCGACGACCTAGCCCGATCATTTCTTCGATGAAACCACCGCGAGAGTCCGGGATCCGAAGGGTACAGCGGAGGGACATCATCACGGAGATAAGGAAGTCGAGGACCGGATCTACAAAGGTTGTAGTCTCTTTCACTTTAGAGTAAAGTTGTTTACTACTTGCATGTTTCGCCTAATCTCTAGTTAACGAATCCGTATTAGGGTTTCTCGGCACATGTAAAATTTGAAATTTGCATGGTTGATACCTTGTGAGACCTCATTAGTGTGCCTAAGAACCTTACATGATTCGCATATCTACATTTACCAAAATATCCTTAGGAAGACCTAGTCAAAGTAGACTTCCAAGCTTTGATAAAATTTTATGTCTGGAAATTTTGGAACTGATTCTGGGCTTCTTGGGCTTTTTATTTCTTTGGATCTTTATTCAATTTGGCTTCTCTATTTCTTCCAGATCTCCACTGAACAATTGAAGTGGACTTTTAACCGTTTGCTTTGTAATCTTGGACCTTGCGTTGCCATGTACTTTGTGAATTTTATCTTTGATGTAGGCTTGATTAAGAGTCTTCTGTTTGTTGGTCAAAGTCCACTTTTGCATCGCCTTTTCATCGTTTTCACTGTTTTTTGTCCAAGAACCTGTAACCTGTAATATGTAGAAGACATGCGTCAAAAGCACCTGTTTATTTGTAAAAAGAATAAGAATGGGGAATATAATATTACAATATTATGGTGTGAACATATCCTCTATTCTAAACTCAGTTCCAGGTCTAGAATTTGATCTCTAGGGTCTTATACAGCCACCATACATCACCAATTCCACCAAAATCCTCAAACCCTTCTCTTGAATTTTCTAAACACCACAAACCTTAACCAAACACCTTCTAAACTAATCTAGAATACAAGAAATCTTAAACTAAGCTAAATGGAAGAATTTATACCTCATGGGAGTAGCCAAGAAAAACCCTAGAAGTCCCAAAGTTGTCAAAATCCCACCGTACTTGGTTCAATGTGCAGAGGATGAGATGGGGATTAGTTTTTGTGAAGGGAGTATAAGGTTTTGGGGATTATTTAGAGATGGATCTAGGGTTAGAAGTGGAGGGAGATGAGGGTGAGGGAGGTGAAGAAGAAGCAGAAAATGATGGGGTAAAACAACTATGGCAGCAGCCCCCCTCTTTCTCACATATTCTCACACACACACTCTCTCTCTCCAATCATTCACCTTTTTAACCCTTTTTCATTTCCTTTTCTTTTCTCCTTTAAACTTCAAAACTAAATCACATAATACCCATAAAACAACACAAATGCAACAACATGTAACCAAATGTAACATGACATGGTCACTAGCCATGGAAAACTGTAGAAACACGGATTTGGCTTAATTGCGATTAGCAGTGCACTAATCGGGTTTTTATCCAAACTGCATATAATAAATTTTAAAAATTCCAAATCCTTTAAATATATTATTAAATGAATAAATCATTTTAATTTCCAATTATTTCATAATTGTTGGTATATATTTATACCCTTTTTCGGAAGCCCCAATTTCGCAAATCGGGCAGTTTTCGGGAAATATATTATTATAATATTAAATTCAAAAAATAATATTTCATATTTTCTGAAATGTTACAATCTTCCCCCCTTAAATAAATTCGGTCCCCGAATTTAAATTTAAACCCCCAAAATCTAAAACATTTCAATAATCAGCTCAAATCAACGGGGCTCCGAAATCACGGAAGATGCAGAAACAACACAGCGCGTCAAGTGCGCATGAAAACGAGTACAAAACACAAAGTCGAACTCCGTCAAGCGTCACGCAAATCATCGGATTTGCATGCATATCCTCGGAGTTACAATTGAGATACAGATCTCGAAATCCACTACTGAAATCCAATATACACTAGTCAAATACTATAATACGTGTATAGTACGCATCTTTGGAAAACTTTAAAGAACTAAATAAAACTCATGCAAAAATCTATTCTAAATCGCCGCGTGAATGCGTAACTTACAGCATAAGTTACGAACGCTCATTTAAAAATACTAATATATGTCCATATATGTTTTCCTAAATACGCGTTCCGTCGTTTTCAAAATATCCCAAAAGGTTTTCCTTTATAAACGTTCATGTCGCTCAGGGACACGTAGGAAATAGCGAGACTATAGTTCTTTTTCAAAAACCTCTTGGTAAGCTTTTAATGCATGCAAAGTACTCAGGTATTGTCCTCGGATCAGTCATGTTTGGCTACTACACAATTAGTGCCGAACATGAAAACAAAGTGCTCAAAAGTAAAATCGGTCTCAAAAGGCGTATCCAACAATCATATGCGTCTGGTGCGCATGGAAATCAAATCAAAATACAGGTGCCATAATAAGCACAAAACCCAAAACTAAGTGCAACAGGTGTGCACGAAAACATCTGTCCAATGCAACGGGTGTGCACGACAACACATCTGGCACATATATTGTGCACGAAAACAACATCGGGTACATCAAATGCACGAAATACAATCAATAACTCAAACGCATAAAAGGCAACACCGAGTACACCAAGATGTATAAATCAAAAACATGTGCTACTATGTGCACAATATCCGTATCAATGCACTGCAAGCACATGTGAGTTATACCGAGTGCAAAAATCACATCATCTGTATGAAATCCACGAAATCATAAACATATGCTACGAAGGTACAAAATCGACATCAAACGCAATAGGCATGCACAAATCGCAAATCAACACAACGGTGTATAAAATATATATCCAGCGCAATAACTATGCCCAAACATGTAAATACCCAGCAGGTGCAGCCATGGTGCACGGAAATCTTATCATGAAAATCAATCATCAAAACTTAAATCCATGCGATATATGTGTGATACTCGGATCATAAACGAAAATCACAACAAATGACATTGAGGTACACCTCCTACAATATCAAAAAATAAATCGGTGCGCCTAAAACCGGCAGAACAAGAATATCCGCTTTCCTCCTACTCACGGTCTGGCACCCTCGGTCTCTTGGTCCTTATCTTCTCTGTGGATTTACCAATCTCGCAATCCATCGGCTTATCGGCCCAGTCAGGTGTGCTAACAGGGACGATTCCGTTCTGGTACTTCTCTGGTCATCTCTCGGTCAATCATCACGACCACTCATAAGGCAGCACGTCACTGGCGTCGGCCTCTGACTCTCTTAATACATGTGACACATCTGATCCTGGGTGAAAATCTTATTGCAGCAGTGTCCTGAAAGGAATTCTGCTCAAGGTCTCTTCTGATCTCGCCTATGCCGAACTGTACGGAGGCTGGTACCCTTGCATAATCTTTTTTCGTTTTCTGGACATCTGTGTTTTCCGCACACATTTCCTCGGAAACTGGTCGTAACCTAACGCCTCGGTATGCATATCAGATCTCGAATCTCGATGGGGAGTAACAACAGCTCGTTAGCGTCTCGCACTACCTATGGTTCCACTCGTCTGTATCATCGTCCACTATGATGTCACGCCATGCTATCTGCGCACTGCGACTGTTCTCGGCCACGGTCAACCCGGAGTCTCTCACACGGACTCGAAGTTACGAAATCGGTATCTTCATCACTCTGTAGAAGATATCTGGCCGAACACGTCCTCGGGAACTCGTCCCAACCGTCGGAGGAATACTCAATACTCGTCCGTCCTCGACCAACTCACTGGGTCATCTGTCTGCACGGTAGGCGACATCCTATCAATCTTAGCAACAGCTGGGTCATCTGTCTGCACGGTAGGCGACATCAAAATCTCTGAGGTATGCTGTACATCAACAGTCCTCTCGTAACTGGCAGCTCTAACAATGGCCCGATCATCCGGTGTAAAACCAAGCACTCGCCTCTACAAGAGGTCACAACATAACACTACATCGAGACGTTCCCATGTCACCAGAAAACACAATGGTCAGTCCTCATCCATGATGAGCTCGCCCTGACCGCATCACTAGCAGCAGCTCAATCTGCGCTCAAACCATGGTGACAGGAACCTCAATTGAGTATCGAAGAAAGCAGATCAATGGCATGAAAGGAAACGATAGATCCAGAATGGATACATTATCATAAGAAGGAACAATATCAATGAGAGTACGATCATGGAAACAAATAGAATCAAGAATCTCAAATGGATGTATAATCATGGGTATGAAGGGAATCACAGATCTCAAAATATGTACTTCCTAAGGTTTCTTAAGTGGAGTATCGTATCGTAAATATACCGTGGAACATATGTATGGTACGTCACTATACTCAAGCTACCTACTCCATCAATCAGGGTCAGCCTATGAAATGAAAGTTTGGGTCTAATACCCCCCGTTCAAGTCTAAGTTCCGTAAGGTCAAGCCTAGGTTCCGAAATACATACCCGCCATAGACTCCGCATAGTCAAAGATAGACTCGAACAAAGGTTAAACCTAGCGCTTTGATACTAACTTTGTCACGACCCGAAATATTAGCTCGTGACCGGCATTTGAATCACGCGACGTCTAAAGGCGTAACGTAACTCAAGTAAGCCGAAACCCAGAAATCTAAACCTTTTTAAGAAAATAAAAGAGGTGAAGTTTTGAAATAAAGGTATAATGAAATCTAGTTTTCTTAAATGCATAGAAATGGAACATGAAAAATGCAAGTGGAATTTTTTAGTTTGAAAACATGTTTCTTCTTTAAAAATTTGGACAGCACATCCTTTGTATATTTTGATCGAAAACCATAAATACAAGGTAATAATAAGGGCATCCCCAAAGGGAGCTAGCTCTTCGCCAAACGGCAGATCACAACCACGCAAGACAGTATATGTAAGTATACGACGCCCAACGGCGAAGATCACCACAAAAGATAAAGAAATAAGCAAGACATCAAAATCACAAGTAGCAGAAAACCCCTCGCTCTAAGTCTCGCAACAACAATCTCACTAAGTCTCATTACTTATACAATTTACTAATTTTGATTGATGGAGTTGACTAGATACAACGTGAAATATAAATACAAGAGTGGGTACAATACAAATGCCCCACCTACCAATGCAAAACACCCAAATGAAGCTATGTGCCAGCGATGCCGCTACGGATCCATGCGATCAACCTGCATGAACTATGGCTCAACGAGGGTGAGTTTCCAACTCGTGAATAGAAATATATCAACAGATAAAAATCGAATAAACAACGACTCCTAGGTCAACTATATCATAAGGGCAATACTATGATATCTAGGATGACCGGGTCTGTATATGTGCCAACACTAATATCAATAACTATATGTATGCGGATATAATCCAATCATATGATCAATGTCTGTATGCATGCGGATCTCGTCCAACCATATCATCAATGTATGTATCATAAAAGCATATGCATGAAAATATGAGGATATAAATCAACGTGTGTCCCTCACGACACATCAAAATCATGGAACCTGAGTGCCTAGCATCGACACTCGAAAACATCATGAAAACTGTGCCCAGCATCGGCATGTAAATCCTCATATTTCTCGGGCTCCGTCGGTCCGGATCAGCCTTCAGGCTCAGTCACTCCGGATCGGCCCATCACATCTCTCGACTCTGGTCGGTATCCTCCGGATATCCGCCGAACCCATATACTATTATCGGTAGGTAGTGTTCCCTCTGCCAGGCTCATCGCCTACTACACGACAGATCCGTTCTCGCCCCGGGATACCATACCGGGTCAACCATGATCCCGCAAACGGATCATCCGCCTCCTCGAATCGGGTTTCGCATGTCACACGTCTCAGAACCGAGAAAACGCATGGTGGACGCACTGAAATATCATATCAAGAGAAACTGGGTTTTTAAAGCAGTACATGCTTTCTTTTGAAATAGCCACAGTTCTCAACTTCAGAAATCTCATGAAAACATCATATCTCAATGCGTAAAAGCGTAAAGCATGATGTATGCGACATATAACAGAAATGTAAGCATATCCTGTAAGTCGATGTAGAACACCCCAATACTTGTGGGGAGGCGGAATTTTCAAAAACGAACTTGTTTAGTGAACAAACATCGACTAACCGCTTGAATCGAAGCTAAACGATAACTAACTTAAAACATAGAGTTTCTATGCTATTATGTTTAGGGAATATACCTAACGAATCGTGTCTTTCGTGAACTCCTCCTCCTCCTCGGCTTTCTCGAAGTAGTAGACGATCCACCCGAGAGCTTTACTCCAAGCTTAGCCTCTAAACTTGAGGCAACTAAACTTCTTTAAGTGCTAATCAAAGAAGCTAGGTGTAATATAGAGAGGGTTATGGATTAATTAGTCTTACTAATCCTTATACTCAACTCATGAGAGGGGAGGATTAGTCTTTGAAGAGGGAGAGCTTGAGGAGAGAGA
This sequence comes from Agapanthus africanus, assembly GCA_030015575.1. NCBI lineage: Eukaryota > Viridiplantae > Streptophyta > Magnoliopsida > Asparagales > Amaryllidaceae > Agapanthus > Agapanthus africanus. Next base: position 210,197,266 of record JASDDO010000026.1, on the reverse strand, counting down.
AGATGATAAAGATAATGATATGAGAATAGTGAGTGAAGATGATATATATCAAGCATTTCTATTTTCAAGAAAAGAATAAGAAATGAATTTAGCAACCATGCTTGATAATATCTAGTGATGATTCATTAGATGGACAAAAGACATGTATGAATCATCAAGGTGACTCACTAATCACAATCATTGTATATGCCACCTTAACCTCCTTAGTCACCACCTTCTAGAAGCTTCCCGCACAATTACGAGAACGCCCCTCCTTTCCGCAAAAATACGGAAAAACTTTAGACTGTAAAAATCCAATAACCGGATACCAGTAACTGGCTTAAACCAAAGCCGACTGGTAAAAACTGTCCGAAAGTCGTACGTGCGTAAACACACGTATGCGTCCGAACCCTTGTCGTAAAACCATACGACCTCTATATCGTTTCGCCTGGAGTAGGGAAACTCTCTGTGTGGGACTCTAGAGACTCGACTACTACGCTGGCAGTGGGTTTAACCACAGACCGCAAGTGGCACTAGCTGTACGTAACGGTCCCCAGGTAGATGTCGATAAGAAGGCCGATGAGGAAACCAATCCGAACTCCTACTGAGTCTGATGTGACAATCTCCATACAGTCCGGTCCGTTCGTCTTAGACTATCGCATATCCGGCCTAGGGGGCGGCAAGCGTCAGTCCCCTAATAGCGGTATAAGTCGTGTCGGAGGGAAGCCCATTACACCCTGAGAAACTACTGGAACCTACCAGCAAATCTCGCTTGCCCTGGCCAGGGACTTTGCGTAATGGCTCTCTGACACAGCGCGATATCAACTCCCAATACCGGGAGAGACGAATCCTGTCTAACCACCACTGCCTCCAAGTGCTCGGGACTGCACCTAACTGCTACCTGTTTGCACGACTCCTTTGAGCCGTGGTAGGGTAGCAATCTAAGAACAGTGGGACACACTCGAGGCGAAGTAGCAGTGTCAAGTCTGCGGACTATGCTGTACTCATGTCACCTGGGAACTGTTCACTGACGACTGGTATAAAACCAACCAACAGTTCCCTGTGAGTCCTATCCGGTGTACCCGTAACCTAACGAGCACCTGTATACTATCTCCAGTACGACGTACTGACGGCTGTGGGACAGACCATCTCCCCAACTGGGATGAGAAGCGTACACACTAGTCTACTCCGGAGTATCGATGCTCTGTCTCGATAATCCAACGACTAGGGACCTGAATAAGGATGTGCTTGTAGACTACCCAGCCCCCACTAGTGTAACTGCCATCACAACGCTGGTAGTCAAGCAAGATCCTAAGAGCTCTATCAATACGTATACTCACACATTAAGATAGAGAAAACCAAGTAGCATACTACCATGTTTAGCAAGACTGTTATATACATGTGAATATCCCAAGCTTCCATTAAGTAATATACAAACTAGTATGATACAGTAATGGCCTTCTAGGGCATAAACACTAACAATCTCCCACTTGCACTAGGGCCATGTACTGGCATATCGAAGACCAATGATCTCGAGTAGCCTCTCGAACTGCGTATGAGGTAGGGCCTTCGTGAATGGATCAGCAATGTTCTCTTCTGAAGCAACTCTCCGAACCTCGATCTCCTGACGATCAATGATCTCCCTGATCAGGTGATACCGCCTCAAGATGTGTCTGGACTTCTGATGGGACCTTGGTTCCTTCGGTAAAGCTATAGCTCCGTTGTTGTCTCAATACAGAGGTATTGGATCAACTATGGTAGGAACCACCTGAAGTTCTGTTAGGAACTTCTTCATCCAGACTGCTTCTTTTGCGGCATCGCAAGCAGCTATATACTCCGCTTCCATCGTCGAGTCAGCAACGGTGTCCTGCTTGGAGCTCTTCCAGCACACCGCCCCTCCATTGAGGGTAAGACATAACCCGACATGGACTTGGAATCGTCCTTATCACTCTGGAAGCCGGAATCAGCAAAGGCCTCCAACCTGAGGTCTTTTCCGCCGTAAACCAAGAACATCTCCTTAGTCCTTCTCAGGTACTTGAGAATGTTCTTTACTGCTATCCAGTGTTTCTCCCCTGGGTTTGACTGATACCGGCTCACCATGCTCAGTGCGTAAGCTACATCTGGTCTGGTACACAACATCGCATACATTATAGAGCCTACCGCAGAAGCATAGGGTATAATAGACATGCGTTCCCTTTCCAAATCAGTCTTGGGAGACATCTCTTTGGAGAGGGTGATTCCGTGACAAGCCGGTAGATTACCGCGCTTAGAATCTTCCATACTGAATCTTTTCAGTACAGTGTCGATATACCTGGACTGCGAAAGTCCCAACATCCTCTTGGGTCTATCACGATAGATCCGGATCTCCAGAATGTAAGAGGCATCACCCAGGTCTTTCATGGAGAACCTGTGTGACAAGAATCCTTTGACAGATTGTAGCATAGGAATGTCATTTCCTATCAATAGAATGTCATCCACGTACAAGACGAGGAATACGACACTTCTGGCTACAACTTTACTATATATGCACGGTTCATCTGGATTTTTGATAAAGTCATATTCTTTGACTGTCTCATCAAAACAGATGTTCCAACTCCGCGATGCCTGCTTTAGCCCATAAATGGACTTAAGCAGCTTGCATACTTTCCCGCTGCTCCCACTCTGATTGAAACCCTCTGGCTGATCCATATAGACGCACTCTTCTAAATTTCCATTCAGAAAAGCCGTCTTTACGTCCATCTGCCAGATTTCATAATCATGGAAGGCAGCAATAGCAAGAAGGACTCGAATGGATTTGAGCATAGCCACTGGAGAAAAAGTTTCGTCATAGTCCAAACCAGGTCTTTGACGAAAACCCTTTGCAACAAGTCTAGCCTTATAGGTTTCCACCTGTCCATCTACACCAATCTTTTTCTTGAAGATCCATTTTCATCCTATGGGTTTTACCCCATCTGGAGCAAAGTCCAAAGTCCATACTTTGTTGGTGTACATGGACTCCATTTCGGTCCGCATCGCATCTAGCCATCGTACCGAGTCGCCGCTCTGGATGGCCTGCTGGAAGTCAGTAGGTTCATCATCATCTATGATGCAATCCTCTCTATCCACATCTATGAGAAAACCGTAGTATCTCTCAGGAGGATGAGACGGCCTACTACTCCTGCGGAGGGGTGCGGGAATGTCCTGTTCTTCCTGAACTTCCGGTTCTACCAAACTTTCAGTATTAGTTTGTAGTTCTGGAATTTCTTCCAGTTCTATTTCTCTCCCACTTGATTCCTTTTCTAAAAACTGATGTTCTAGAAAATGGGCATTACGAGAAACAAATACCATTTGTTCCTCTGCGTAATAGAATAGATATCCCTTGGAGTTCTTTGGATATCCCACAAACAAACATTTTACTGATCGTGCCTCGAGCTTGTCCACATGCTGCTTTTTAACAAAAGCTGGACATCCCCAAATCTTCATATGCTGAAGATGGGGTTTCTTCCCAGTCCACATCTGATATGGAGTGGTAGGCACAGTCTTGGTAGGAGCCCTGTTCATAAGATATGCTGCTGATTCTAGCGCATAACCCCAGAAAGATCGCGGTAACTCAGCATTACTCATCATGGATCGTACCATATCCAATAGGGTTCGATTCCGTCTCTCCGATACACCGTTATGCTGTGGAGTGTATGGAGGAGTAAGCTGAGAGAGAATTCCTTTCTCTTTTAGGTAACCTAGGAACTCGGCACTCAAGTATTCACCACCTCGATCAGATCTAAGTGTCTTGATACTTTTGCCGGTTTGGTTTTCTACTTCATTCTTATACTCTTGGAATTTCTCAAAAGCCTCGGATTTATGTTTCATCAGATAAATGAATCCGTATCTTGAGTAATCATCCGTGAAAGTAATGAAATAGGAAAAGCCACCTCTCGCATGTGTAGACATTGGACCACATACATCGCTGTGTATGAGTCCTAAGAGCTCGCTCGCTCTTACTCCTTGTCCAGTAAATGGAGTCTTTGTCATCTTTCCTTTGAGACAAGATTGACAAGTGTCATAAGTTTGATATTCGAACGAGTCCAAATATCCTTCTCTATGCAACTTAGTCAACCTTCTCTCATTGATGTGACCCAGTCTACAATGCCATAAGAAAGCTTTATTTAAATCTGGAGACTTTCTTTTTAGTGTGTTCTGGACATTGAAAATTTGGAGTTGGTTTAAAACATATATACCGTTATTTAATGTACCGGACCCAATCAAACCATGATTAAGGTGGATGTTAACAACATCTCTTACAAACGTGAAATCATAACCTTTATTTGATAACAAGGAAACTGATATGATATTACACGTTAAGCTTGGTACAAAATAACAGTTATGTAAAACCAAAATGTGTCCACTCGTTAATCCTAGGTGATAATCCTCGACGGACGCAGCTCCCATGCTAGCTCCGTTAGCAACCTTTAGGGTCATATCACCTTCCTTCAGCACTCTACGGTTTCTCAGTGCCTGCAATGAATTGCAAATATGAGATCCTGATCCGGTATCCAATACCCAGGAAGTAGAGTTGATCGACAGACAATTCTCAATTACAAACACACCTGAAATCGAAGCCACAGCTTGCTTCGGTTCCTGGTTCTTGGCGTTCCACGCCTTGCAATCCTTCTTCCAGTGCCCTTTCCTGTGACAATGGAAGCACTCATCCTGGCCAACCACTGGTACTGCAAACTTTTTCTTTCCCTTCCCTCCTACCTTACTAACACCTCCTCTAGGTTTGGGTGCAGCCTTCTTCTTCCTTCCTTTGGCCTTTGCCTTGGACTCGGAAGAAGATGTACCGCCAACAAACATAGCGGGTGTTTTCCTTGGATTCTTCAAGGTGCCCTCTGCACTCCATAACATGTTCAGGAGTTCTGGAAGTTCAACTTCTTTTCTTTGAATGTTGAAGTTCAGGATAAACTGGGCGTAGGTGTGAGGAAGGGACTGGAGAATAAGGTCTGTATAGAGCTCATTATCCAAAGTCGTCCCAAGGTCTGCGAGCACTTCAATATAGCCGATCATCTTTAGGACATGTTCTCCTACCGATGACCCGACAGCCAACCTCGCTCGAAACAAGTTCATAGAGGTCTCGTATCTTGCTATACGAGATTGCTCTCCATAAAGTTCCTTTGTATGGAGAAATATGCCATCAAGGTCCATATCCTCGTGCCTCCTCTGATGTTCATTGTTCATCGAGGCAAGCACGATGCACTTGGCTTTCGCGCAATCTAAATCCCAGGTTTTGCGGATTTCCTTATCCGCATTACTGGATTTGGGACCAGGGACAGCAGGTGCCGTAACGGTGAGGACGTACCCCAATTTGTCATAGGTCAAAGCCATTTTGACATTCCGGAGCCAATCTTTATAGTTTGGCCCTGTCAGTATATTTTTCTCTAAAAGTAACTTAAGTCCAGTCATTTTCAGGGTCGCTGCAATTAGGAGAGAGAGAAGAAAACTCTTTAGCATGATGCTCTTGCAAGTTTAGAGTGGTTTTTAGTTTATCTAAACTGGATGGCTTCCACTGTTTCTCGAATCCTTCCTCAAACCATAAAAGAAGAATTAGCCAGGACTATTCTCACCGTACAATACTTGCTTAACCGTTCAGCCAGGCTGGTGTCGGTACTTCGAGGGAGGTTTTCCAACGCTTTCACGAAGTTCCTTAATTAAATAACCTCTTTTCTCTGGGGGCGTAACCACGCTAACACTTTTCTGGACACCTACTAGGTTTATAGCATTGATCGTTAAGTGACGAATATCCTGATAAGTAGCATATACTCACAGTAGGATCGGGATCCAAATATCATCGTCTGATAATGTTGTAGGAATGCTACCAATATTCATCAAACTCAAAATGGTATGCATCTCTTTGCAAATTTCAGTTTCTTTAGAAATTCCCGATATAAGTTTTTGCCCCATGCTCTTATGACCTTGGCTTTGGTCAAAATGTCATAAGTCACATGTCAAGTTCTACCCGTCATTATCTTGTCAATTTGAACCCATCCGTATATACCCCTGACTTTGGTCAAATGGTAATACGACTGTCCCAAACCAACTTATCTATCTTATGCAACAAATGAAAACCCAGCAGCTACCAAACACTATGCCTTCACTTTGGCCAAAATGCATAGCTTGAATACTACTGAATACCCAAATGAAATGACGGAGGGCTACGAATGGTTTTGGCGAAACCGTGAACCTAGTGAACTTGATATAACCGAAGGAACCTGATAGCTTTTTAAAAGGAGTGGTTAAGGCTCCGCATTTAAAAATATCTGTTTTTTAAAATTAACCGAGTGGTTTCTTTTAAATTGTTCCAACGATTAAAACTTTGGTTTATTTTCTTTGCATTATATATAATGCGTCCCATCATTAACCTATCATTGCAGAAAACAACGAAAATACAACGTCCTCTTATGCCATCCGCATTCGCCACGGGGTCCCGTCATCACCCGTTAGGTTACTTAACTAACGACAGAGCGGGGGCTGGGCTAGCGCGGGTGTAAAACATAAGTGACGTCTAAATAGCTATCATATATATAGATATTTTACATTCGTCTGACGCAATGATATTCATTCCAGATCACAGATGAACTTAATTGGATTTGCAAGCAATCCGTGTTTGTTTTGAGCCTGCAACAAAATACGGATTACACAGTTGTGATGAATAGCCATTACCCCACCCCCGACCCCTACGGGTGCGGCAAACTACCCGCCCGGCAGTATGTGCACCCCAACTTGGGTCTGTCCTAGGAGCAAAAACAGTAAAAAGAAATAATACAACGGTGGCTACAACCGCAACCTGGATGTGCCCCGCAAATTAATATTACAACAAATTACATTTACATCAAATGAATTAAATGATAACCCATCACATAACCCCGGCTATACATCACAACAGTCCAATCACAGTTCATATGCACAAACAGATAAAATCCATTTCAGAAATGTGCAACCCCCTGCCAACTGACATACTAGCAGTTAGGGGAGGTTTACGAACACATTATACAATCACAGATATAATCCAACAAGCAAATACTGTATAATTTCGATCGATTAAACATTTTTAATTTTGCTCCAATACTGCTCTGTAAATCTGAAACCTGAGCAAAAATAAAATATTCCAGAAAATACCAAATACCACAGAGAAGCAACACAGGAAATTTGGGTTCCTGAATCGCCAACTCGGCGGCGGAAGCGCGGCGGATCGGTGCGATCCGTCGCGGTTCCGCGGCACTTTAGGCGATTCAGGGGCCCAAATTTCTTGGGTGTTCTTCTGGTGTCTTTTTAATCTTTCTGAACTTCCCTGAGAAATTTTAGGACTTCATTTAAAAATCGACAGAAACTGAAGTTTTCGGGCTTTTCCGGTTTCGTTTTTTTCGTTCGAAATTCATACAAATTTGCAAGTAAGTTATTTATTGTTTAGCGAGGCTCTGATACCACTGTAAGTCGATGTAGAACACCCCAATACTTGTGGGGAGGCGGAATTTTCAAAAACGAACTTGTTTAGTGAACAAACATCGACTAACCGCTTGAATCGAAGCTAAACGATAACTAACTTAAAACATAGAGTTTATATGCTACTATGTTTAGGGAATATACCTAACGAATCGTGTCCTTCATCTTCGTGAACTCCTCCTCCTCCTCGGCCTTCTCGAAGTAGTAGACGATCCACCCGAGAGCTTTACTCCAAGCTTAGCCTCTAAACTTGAGGCAACTAAACTTCTTTAAGTGCTAATCAAAGAAGCTAGGTGTAATATAGAGAGGGTTATGGATTAATTAGTCTTACTAATCCTTGTACTCAACTCATGAGAGGGGAGGATTAGTCTTTGAAGAGGGAGAGCTTGAGGAGAGAGAAGATGATAAAGATAATGATATGAGAATAGTGAGTGAAGATGATATATATCAAGCATTTCTATTTTCAAGAAAAGAATAAGAAATGAATTTAGCAACCATGCTTGATAATATCTAGTGATGATTCATTAGATGGACAAAAGACATGTATGAATCATCAAGGTGACTCACTAATCACAATCATTGTATATGCCACCTTAACCTCCTTAGTCACCACCTTCTAGAAGCTTCCCGCACAATTACGAGAACGCCCCTCCTTTCCGCAAAAATACGAAAAAACTTTATACTGTAAAAATCCAATAACCGGATACCAGTAACTGGCTTAAACCAAAGCCGACTGGTAAAAACTGTCCGAAAGTCGTACGTGCGTAAACACACGTATGCGTCCGAACCCTTGTCGTAAAACCATACGACCTCTATATCGTTTCGCCTGGAGTAGGAAAACTCTCTGTGTGGGACTCTAGAGACTCGACTACTACGCTGGCAGTGGGTTTAACCACAGACCGCAAGCGGCACTAGCTGTACGTAACGGTCCCCAGGTAGATGTCGATAAGAAGGCCGATGAGGAAACCCATCCGAACTCCTACTGAGTTTGATGTGACAATCTCCATACAGTCCGGTCCGTTCGTCTTAGACTATCGCATATCCGGCGTGGGGGGCGGCAAGCGTCAGTCCCCTAATAGCGGTATAAGTCGTGACGGAGGGAAGCCCATTACACCCTGAGAAACTACTGGAACCTACCAGCAAATCTCGCTTGCCCTGGCCAGGGACTTTGCGTAATGGCTCTCTGACACAGCGCGATATCAACTCCCAATACCGGGAGAGACGAATCCTGTCTAACCGCCACTGCCTCCAAGTGCTCGGGACTGCACCCAACTGCTACCTGTTTGCACGACTCCTTTGAGCCGTGGTAGGGTAGCAATCTAAGAACAGTGGGACACACTCGAGGCGAAGTAGCAGTGTCAAGTCTGCGGACTATGCTGTACTCATGTCACCTGGGTACTGTTCACTGACGACTGGTATAAAACCAACCAACAGGTCCCTGTGAGTCTTGTCCGGTGTACCCGTAACCTAACGAGCACCTGTATACTATCTCCAGTACGACGTACTGACGGCTGTGGGACAGACCATCTCCCCAACTGGGATAAGAAGCGTACACACTAGTCTACTCCGGAGTATCGATGCTCTGTCTCGATAATCCAACGACTAGGGACCTGAATAAGGATGTGCTTGTAGACTACCCAGCCCCCACTAGTGTGACTGCCATCACAACGCTGGTAGTCAAGCAAGATCCTAAGAGCTCTATCAATACGTATACTCACACATTAAGATAGAGAAAACCAAATAGCATACTACCATGTTTAGCAAGACTGTTATATACATGTGAATATCCCAAGCTTCCATTAAGTAATATACAAACTAGTATGATACAGTAATGGCCTTCTAGGGCATAAACACTAAAATATCCGTATATCATGCAACATGGAATAGTAATATGCACATATCGAGGCAAAACCGCTCTTTTAAATGAATCCGGTTTTAAAATATATCATGCGGTTCCCAAATCTCCAAAATCGAATGCAATGCGAAGAACATGAATGCGGCATAAGGTAAATCATATGGAAATGCTGACGGGTATACGTATCTATCATGACTGAGTCAGCGAATCTATCAATTGGCATCCAGTCTCACAACATCGCGTATGGTACAATCCATCGTACGGCATCCTCTAGTCAAGGGTATAAATCAAACCTCAGGTCAAACTCATCACGTACGGAAAATTATCGTACGGCGGCATTAACCTATCAGGGATCCTATCAACCTATAAGACGAGGAGGGTACGGACCTAACGTCGCGTACGGCTAACACTCACGATTCTCAACACATATAAATATCTCTATATACCCATGTCTCAGGTCACATCTGCAACAATCTCATATCAGGGGACCGGCAGGGTATCAATCATCTCAATCGACTCGCATCCGTATACCAACATATCACCAAATCATCATATCACGTCATATATTCATTTCATCACATTTATATCCCTCATCAAGTCAATTTTACAAATACACTCTACCTTTACTATAAGCAAACGTATCTAATCTAACATACACACCCGAACCACACAATCAGTTTTTAAAAGAAGTGAATCGTAGTTTTGAAAGTAGGGGCTACGGTGCTTTTAAGGAAAAGATATCATTTGAAAATCCATAACATCCCTCACGGTACATGTTTAAAATATGCATACGATTCTTTAGTTTGGAAATAGGTATGGTTCGGATGACACATCTACGTCGGCTATCTAGTCCTATTATAGCCTAAACGGCTATATCGTCAAACGTCATCCTCAAATCCCATCATCATGTATTAGTCGTATCAAACATTTCTAACTATCCTTCAGTTTTTAATATGGTTTCTATATCCATCTTTTAATTCTAACCCTAGTAGCTACTCTAGGTTTTCTTAACCATATGCTACAAATCGGTTTCCACCAAAACTTTGCGGGGGTGCTATACGCCATCCACCCGACTTCCCCCGTAGATATAGATCTACTCACCTTGGTCTTCGCTTGCCGAAGTCGATGACGCCCAACTCCGTTGTCTCGGAATCCATGTGAAGGTACCTACAATATCAACACAATCGCAATCGCTGTTAAAATCAAGTTCTGAAATCCAAAACGGCACACGGATCGCCTATTGGTTAGAACCTATAGCCCACGTATGCAAAACCAAAAATTACCCCTAGTCGTTGATGTACAAATATCCAACAACCAAATAAAAACCCACATATCAAAACTTAGCATTTCAAAATACGGAAAACATAGCCAAAATCATACTAAATTGCTCCCAGATTTTGACTCAGGCCAAAAGGAGTTGCACAAACAAGTCTAGGGTGTAGTACAAGGTGTATATGACCTACTGAACCAACCTAGACCCCTACCCTCACCAAGTGGCCAGCCCCAAGGCCCTAAAATCCGGCGAGTTCGGCCTCCAAGGCTCCTCTGGGCTTCGTCTCGTTAAGGTGGTCTCCTAGTACTCTAATTTGGTCCTTGGAGTTGTTTGCTTTCCTAAAAAATTCCCCGGGTTGCTCCAGATTTCCCTGCACACCCTATATACTCACAAACCAACATGGATCAATTCTAAAGTTTGTATCCTCTGTTCTAAACTTAGTTCCAGGTCTAGAATTTGATCCCTAGGGTCTTGTACAGCCACCATACATCACCAATTCACCTAAAATCCTCAAACCCTTCTCTTGAATTTTCTAAACACCACAAACCCTAACCAAACACCTTCTAAACTAATCTAGAATACAAGAAATCTCAAACTAAGCTAAATGGAAGAATTTATACCTCATGGGTGTAGCCAAGCAAAACCCTAGAAGACGCAAAGTTGTCAAAATCCTACTTTGCTTGGTTCAATGTGTAAAGGAAGAGATGGGGATTAATTTTTGTGAAGGGAGTATAAGGTTTTGGGGATTATTTAGAGATGGATCTAGTGTTAGAAGTGGAAGGAGATGAGGGTGGGGGAGATGAAGAAGGAGAAGAAAATGATGGGGTCAAACAACTATGGCAGCAGCCCCCCTCTCCCTCACTTATTCTCATACTCTCTCTCTCTCTCCAATCATTCAGCTTTTTAACCCTTTTTCATTTCTTTTTCTTTTCTCCTTTAAACTTCAAAACCAAATCACATAATACCCATAAAACAACGCAAATGCAACAACATGTAACCAAATGTAACATGACATGGTGCACTAGCTATGGAAAACTGTAGAAACACGGATTTGGCTTAATTCCGATTAGCAGTGCACTAATCGGGTTTTTATCCAAACTGCATATAATAAATTTTAAAAATACCAAATCCTTTAAATAGATTATTCAATGAATAAATCATTTTAATTTCCAATTATTTCATAATTATTGGTATATATTTATACCCTTTTTCGGAAACCCCGATTTCATAAATCGGGTAGTTTTCGTGAAATATATTATTTTAATATTAAATTCCAAAAAATAATATTTTATATTTTCTGAAATGTTACACCAACGATACTGCCAAAGAGGCTGTCTGGATGAAGTTCATTGCTGAACTTGGCGTGGTTCAATCCATTGAACATCGAATACATGTGTATTGTGTAGCAATGGAGCTGTGGCTTTGGCCAAAGAACCCAGGTCCCATCGGAGATCTAGACATATTCTGAGGCGGTATCACCTGATCAGGGAGATAGTAGATCGCCGGGAGATCGAGGTCAGGTGAGTTGACATGAAGGACAACATAGCGGATTCACTCACAAAGGCCCTCCCCCAGATACAGTTTAAGAGACTTTTGGGGATATTGGGTATGAGATACCACAACACATGGCCTTAGTGCAAGTGGAAGATTGTTAGTTAGATGTATGCCCTAGAGGCCATTATTGTACATGTGATGTATATTATAGTAGATGCTTCGACATATATATATATATATATATATATAGCGTACTTTCTTGCTCGACATGATAGTATGCTATCTCGTTACTCTTTATCTTAACATGTTGACCGGTATTCTTTACTGTCTTGCTCTCACCTGTTGATAAAGCCCTTAGGATATGTACTTGACTACCAGGGTTTTGATGAGATCATACTAGTGAGGCAGGGTGGTCCAAAAGTACATCCTTTAATCAGTTCCTAGTCGTGGGAATATCGAGACTAGGGAATCGATATTCCAAAGTAGACTAGTGTGTACGTTTCTTGTCCCTTAGAGGGCGATGGTTGTGTTAGTGTATATGCCCTAGGGGCCATTATTGTATCATACTAGGTTGTATATTACTTAATGGAAGCTTGGTATATTCACAGTTGTATATAACAGTCTTGCTAAAAATGGTAGTATGCTACTTGGTTTGTGTCTACTTTAATATGTGCACATGTTTCTTATAACGTATCACTTATACATATTAGTAGAGCCCATAGGATCTTTGCTTGATTACCAGCGTCGTGATGGCAATCACACTAGTGGGGGCTGGGTAGTCTATAAGCAACATCCTATACAGGTCCCTGGTCGTTGGATTATCGAGATAGGGCATTGATATTCCGGAGTAGACTATGTGTATACGCTTCTCATCCCAGTTGGGGAGATGGTCTGTCCCACAGCCATCAGTACATCGTACTGGAGATAGTATACAGGTGCTTGTTAGGTTACAGGTACACCGGACAGGACTCGCAGGGAACTGATTGGTTGGTGTTATACCCATCGTCAGTTAACAGTTCCCAGGTGACATGAGTACAGCATAGTCCGCAGACTTGACACTGCTACTTTGCCTCGAGTCTGTCCTACTGTTCTTAGATTGCTACCCTACCACGGCTCAAAGGAGTCGTGCAAACAAGTAGCAGTTGGGTGCAGTCCCGAGCACTTGGAGGCAATGGCGGTTAGATAGGATTCGTCTCTCCCGGTATTGGGAGTTGATATCGCACTGTGTCAGAGAGACATTACGCAAAGTCCCTGGCCAGGGTAAGCGAGATATACTGGTAGGTTCCAGTAGCTTCTCAGGGTGTAATGGACTTCGCTCCGACACGACTTATACAGCTATTAGGGGACTGACGCTTGCCGCCCCTAGGCTTGATATGCGATAGTCTTAGACGAACAGACCGGACTGTACGAAGATTGTCACATCAGGCTCAGTAGGGGTTCGGATGTTTTTCCTTATCGGCCTTCTTATCGACATCTACCTGGGGCCGTTACGTACAGCTAGTGCCGCTTGTGGTCTGTGGTTAAATCCACTGCCAGCGTAGTGTCGAGTTTTTAGAGTCCCACTCAGAGAGTTTCCCTGTTCCAGGAGAAACGATATAGAGGTCGTATGGTTTTACGACAAGGGTTCGGATGCGTACGTGTGTTTACGCACGTACGACTTTTCGGACAGTTTTTACTAGTCGGCTTTGGTTTAAGCCAGATTCTAGTATCGGGTTACTGGAATTATACAGTCTAAAGTTTTTCCGTGTTTTCACGGATTGGAGGGGCGTTCTCGTAATTTGTCGGGAAGCTTCTAGAAGAGTGGTGACTAAGGGGTTAAGGTAGCATTGCATTAAATGAGATTAGTGACTCATTTGTGTGATTCATCCAAGTCATTAATGCATCATAAATGCTTAATGACTCATGGAGATGAATCACTCATAGATATTTGTGAAGCATGGTTGTTAATTCTATTATTTGATTTTTGGATAAATAATAATGCTTCATATATATCATGATAAGATCATTATCTCATTTCATGATTATTCTCACCTTCTCTCTCCTCAAGCTCGCTCTCTTCAAACCCTAACCATAACCTCTCATGAGTTGAGATCAAGGGTTAGCTAGACTAATACATCCATAACCTCACTCTATATCTCCTAGGTAGCTTAGATTAGCACTTTAAGCAACCTAGTTATCTCAAGTTTGAGATTAAGCTTGGCGTAGGAGCTTTCGGGTGGATCGTCTTTGATTTGAGGAGGCCGTTGAGGTGCCGATGTTCTAAGGAGCCTACGAGGAGTGGAGGACCGCGATGAAGACCCGAAGGATAAGTAACGTGAGGTATAACTTCGTATCCGAGTAGTTAAACCTCTAGATTTTTGTTAGTAATGGTTTAGATAATGATTCATGCGCTCAAGTCCGTGTTACGAAGTTTTGATAATCGTTTTTCATATATTCCGCCTCTCCGCAAGTTCGTGGGGGTGCGTGACATGGACTTACAGTGGTATCAGAGCCAACTAAACCATTACTAGCTTGTTAGCAACTAATTAGAAGTTCGATCGACGGAAAACACGAAAACAAAACCCTGAAAATTCCTAGTTTCTGTTAATTTTAAACCTGTCTGAAAAATTATTTGATATGTCTTAAAAATAACAGCAGGGAATTTTATGAATTCTGGGAAAATACGAGTATACAAAACGACAAGACAGCCACGGATCCGCGACAAAACAATGCTTTTGGCCGCGGATCCGCCGCCGAGTCAACTCGGTTTTGACTCGTATTTTCACTGTTATTCATTTTTTGTGGTGTTTTGTCTTCCTGTATATACTGTTTCTTCCCAGGTTACTTCAGTGTTGGTTTGCATTTGGGGGTAGACATGGAATATGGTATTCGATCGATGTTTTAAGATATTTTCTAACTGGGTCTTTATCTGTATTGTTTAATGTGTTCGTAAACCTCCCCTAACTGCTAGTATGTCGGTTGGCAGGGGGTTGCACATTTCTGAAATGTTTACTGTTTGTGTATATGAACTGTGTTGGACTGTTGTGATGATTAGCCGGGGTTTGAGATGGGTTTAATATTCATTCATTCGATGTAAATGTAAAATGATGTAATATTCTTTTGCGGGGCACATCCAGGTTGTGGTTGTAGCCACCGTTGTATTATTTCTTTTTACTGTTTTTTGCTCCTAGGATAGACCCAAGGCGGGGTACACAAACTACCGGGTACGTCGAAGTGTTTAGTGGCCTTCTCACGTTGTTAAGGGAGACCGCTTCACTTCGGGTACTTGGCGGGTAGTTTGCCGTACCCGTAGGGGTCTAGGGTGGGGTAATGTCTATTCATCACAACTGTGTAATCCGTCTTTTATTGCAGGCTCAAAGCAAATGCGGATTGCTATTAAATCCAATAAAGTTCATCAGTGATCTGGAATGCTTATTATTGCGTCTGACGAATTTACAATATTTATATATGATAGCTATTAGACGTCACTTATGTTTTACACCCGCGCTAGCCCAGCCCCCGCTCTGTCGTTAGTTAAGTAACCTAAAGGGTGATGACGGGACCCCGTGGCGAATGCGGATGGCATAAGAGGACGTGGTATTTTCGTTGTTTTCTTCAATGATAGGATAAATGATGAGACGCATTTTTATAATGCAAAGAAAATAAACCAAAGTTTAAATCATTGGAACAAATTTAAAAGAAACCACTAGGTTATTTTAAAAGGAGCAGAATTTTTTAATTGCGGAGCTTTAACCACTCCTTTTAGAAAGTATCAGGTTCCTTCGATTACATCAAGTTCACTACGTTCACGGTTTTGCCAAAACCATTCGTAGCCCTCCGTCATTTCATTTGGGTATTCAGTAGTATTCAAGCTATGTATTTTGACCAACGCCAAGGCATGGTGTTTGGTAGCTGCTGGATATTCATTTGTTTACATAGATAGATGTGTTAGTTTGGGACAGTCGTATTATCATTTTGGCCAACGTCAAGGATATGTACGGGTGGGTTCAAATTAACCAGGATAATGATGGGCAGAACTTGACATGTGACTTAAGATATTTTGACCAACGCCAAGGTCATAAGAGCATGGGGAAAAAATCTATATCGGGAATTTCTAAAGAAACTGAAATTTGCAGAAAGAGCATACCATTTTGGAGTTTGATGAATGTTGGTAGGATTCCTTCAACATTATGATACGATGATATTTTGGATCCCGATCCTACTGTGAGTATATACTACTTATCAGGAGATTCGTCACTTAACGATCAATGCTATAAACCTAGGTGCCTAGAAAGTTATCAGCGGGGTTACGCCCCCAGAGAAAAGAGGTTATTTAATTAAGGAACTTCGCGAAAGCGTTGGAAAACCTCCCTCGAAGTATCGACACTGACCTGGCTGAACGGTTAAGCAAGAATTGTACGGTGAGAATAGTCCTGGCTAATTCTTCTATTATGGTCTGAGGAGGGATTCGAGAAACAGTGGGAGCCATCCTGTTTAAATAAATTAAAAACCAATCTAAACTTGCAATAGCATCATGCTAATAGTATTTTCTTCTCTCTCTTAAATTGCAGCGACCTTGTGACCACACATAGGTTACATCTACATAACAAATTGACTGAATCTGACTTATATGACTGGCAAAGGTCTGTCCAGATGTCGATTGCCTATGACAAACTGGACCACCCTATTACTACTCAAGATCCCGCCGTCCCAGGTCCAGTTTCCACTGTTGCGGATATAGATATCCGTCAGACAAGGGAAAAAGATAAAGTGAATGCTAAGTGCCTCGTGTTAGCTTCAGTTGATGGTGTATACCAGAAGCAGCACGAGAAGATGGACTTAGTTTCCATTTTTCTCCATAACAAAGATTTATATGGAGAGCAATCTCATATCGCAAGATATGAGACCTCGAACGAATTAATTCAAGCGAGGTTGGCTGACAGGTCATCTATAGGGGACAACGTCCTTACAATGACTACCTGTATTAATGAGCTCCAGGACCTGGAGACCGCGTTGGGAAACGAGTCAGATTCTGACTTGATTCTACAGTCTCTGCCTCCTACCCTGAAGGAAACCAGGGAAGTAGAAGGAAAGAGAAGGGAAAAAGTTTCGGGACTGGATATAGTAAAAGAGGGACGTTCCTATTGTTACAGGAATAAACATTGGCAGAATGATTGCAGGGCTAGCAAAGCCAGTAGCCAGGATTCGAAACATGTTGTGGCTTCAGCCTCAAGTGTGTTTGTAATAGAGAACTGTATGTTAGTTAACCCTACTTCCTGGGTATTGGATACCGGGTCAGGAACTCACATCTGTAATTAGTTACAGGCTCTGAGAAACCGTAGGGTTAGCAGGATAGGTGATATGACCCTCACAGTTGCTAACGGAAAGAGCATGGACGCTGAATCCGTAGGGGAATATCATCTTGGACTGACAACTGGGCAGATATTGATTCTGCGTAACTGTTTTTATGTACCAGGTACAACTTGTAATATCATATCCGTATCCTTACTTTCTAAGGAAGGATACGATTTTACTTTTATAAGCGATGTGGTTCACATCCACCTAAATCAAGTTATGATTGGGTCAGTTACATTACAAAACGGAATATACGTACTGAGTCAAGCTCAGGTTTTCAATGTCTAGAACACACTTAAAAGAAAGTCTCCAGAAATAAATCAGGCTTTCTTATGGCATTATAGACTTGGTCACATCAATGAGAGAAGCTTGACTAAGTTACATAGAGAAGGATATTTGAATCCGTTCGAATATCAATCTTATGCTACTTGTGAATCTTGTCTCATAGGAAAGATGACAAAGACTCCATTTACTAGACACGGGGTAAGAGCAAGCGAGCTCTTGGGACTCGTACACAGTGACGTGTGCGGTCCAATATCTGCACATGTGCGAGGTGGTTATTCCTACTCCATTACTTTTACGGATGATTTCTCCAGGTATGGATATATCTTCTTGATGAAGCATAAATCCGAGGCCTTTGAGAAATTCCAAGAATGCAAGAATGAAGTGGAAAAACAATCAGGCAAGAGTATAAAAATACTGAGATCTGATCGAGGTGGTGAATACTTAAGTGCCGAGTTCCTGGGTTACTTAAAAGAGAATGGAATTCTCTCTCAGCTTACTCCTCCATACACACCACAACACAACGGTGTATCGGAAAGGAGGAATCGAACCCTATTAGATATTGTTCGTTCCATGATGAGTAATGCTGAGTTACCGCGATCATTCTGGGGATATGCACTAGAATCAGCTGCATATCTTTTAAACCTAGTTCCTACCAAGACTGTTCCTACCACACCATATCAGATGTGGAGTGGGAAGAAACCCTATCTTTAGTATCTAAAGATTTGGGGATGTCCGGCTTTTGTTAAAAAGCAGCATGAGGACAAGCTCGAGGCACAATCAGTACATTGTAAGTTTCTGGGATATCCAAAGAATTCCAAGGGGTATCTATTCTATTACGCAGAGGAACAAAAAGTTTTTGTTTCTCGTCATGCCCACTTTCTGGAACATCGGTTTTTAGAAAAAGGAACAAGTGGGAGTGAAGTAGAACTGGATGAAATTCCAGAACAACAAACTATTACTGAAAGCTTGGAAGAACCAGAAGATTCAGAAGAACGGGACATCCCGACGCCACTTCGTAGGAGTAGTAGGCAATCTCATCCACCCGAGAGATACTACGGTTTTCTCATAGACGGGGATAGAGAGGATTGCACTATTGACTATGATGAGCCTACTAGCTTCCAGCAAGCCATTCAGAGCGGTGACTCAGTAAAATGGCTGGATGCAATACGGACCGAAATGGAGTCCATGTACACTAACAAAGTATGGACTTTGGACGTTGCTCCAGATGGGGTAAAACCCGTAGGATGCAAATGGATCTTTAAAAAGAAGATTGGTGTAGATAGACAGGTTGAAACCTATAAGGCTAGACTTTTGGAAAGGGTTTCCGTCAAAGACCTGGTTTGGACTATAACGACACCTTTTCTCCAGTTGCTATGCTTAAATCTATTCGGGTCCTTCTTTCTATTGCCGCCTTCCACGATTATGAAATCTGGCAGATGGATGTAAAGACGGCCTTTCTAAATGGTAATTTGGAAGAGAGCGTCTATATAGATCAGCCAGAGGGATTCATTCAGAATGGGAGCAGCGGTAAAGTATGCAAGCTGCTTAAGTCCATTTATGGACTAA
This sequence comes from Agapanthus africanus, assembly GCA_030015575.1. NCBI lineage: Eukaryota > Viridiplantae > Streptophyta > Magnoliopsida > Asparagales > Amaryllidaceae > Agapanthus > Agapanthus africanus. The sequence continues at coordinate 210,178,007 of JASDDO010000026.1, read as the reverse complement.
AGCAGGCATCACGGAGTTGGAACATCTATTTTGATGATGCTGTCAAAGAATTTAACTTTATCAAAAATCCAGATGAACCATGCATATACAGTAAGATTGTAGGGAGAACTGTAGTATTCCTCGTCTTGTACGTGGATGACATTCTCCTAATAGGAAATGATATTCCTATGTTACAGTCAGTCAAAAGATTCTTGTCACATAAATTCTCCATGAAAGACCTGGGTGATGCCACCTACATTCTGGGAATCCGGATCTATCGTGATAGATCAAAGAGGATGTTGGGACTTTCACAGTCCAGGTACATAGACACCATAGTGAAAAGATTCAGTATGGATGATTCTAAGCGCGGTAACTTACTGGCTTCTCACGGAATCACCCTCTCCAGAGAGATGTCCCCCAAGACTGATTTGGAAAGGGATCGCATATCGATTATACCCTACGCTTCTGCTGTAGACTCTATAATGTATGCGATGTTATGTACTAGACCAGATGTAGCATACACATTAAGCGTTGTAAGCCGGTATCAGGAAAACGAAGGGGAGAAGCACTGGATAGCAGTAAAGAACATTCTCAAGTACCTAAGGAGGACTAAGGTGATGTTCTTGATGTATGGCGGAAAAGACCTCCTGTTAGAGGCCTTTGCCGACTCCGGCTTCCAGAGTGACAAAGATGACTCCAAATCCATGTCGGGTTATGTCTTTACCCTCAATGGAGGGGCGGTCTGTTGGAAGAGTTCAAAACAGGAGACCGTTGCTGACTCAACGATGGAAGCAGAGTACATAGCTGCTTGCGATGCCGCAAAAGAAGCAGTCTGGATGAAGAAGTTCCTCACAGAACTTCAGGTGGTTCCTACCAGTGTTGATCTAATACCTCTGTATTGTGACAACAACGGCACTATAGCTCTACCGAAGGAACCCAGGTCCCATCAGAAGTCCAGACACATCTTAAGGCGGTATCACCTGATCAGGGAGATCGTAGATCGCCGGGAGATCGAGGTAAAGAGAGTAGAGACGGAGAATAACATTGCTGATCCATTCACAAAGGCCCTTCCTCAAACGCAGTTTGAGAGGCTATTCGAGATGATAGGTCTACGATATGCCAGCTCATGGCCCTAGTGCAAGTTGGAGATTGTTAGTGTATATTCCCTAAGGGCCATTATTGTATCATACTAGGTTGTATATTATTTAATGGAAGCTTGGGATATTCACGGTTGTATATAACAGTCTTGCTAAAAATGGTAGTATGCTACTTGGTTTGTGTCTACTTTAATATGCGCATATGTTTCTTGTAACGTATCACTTATACATATTAGTAGAGCCCATAGGATCTTTGCTTGATTACCAGCGTCGTGATGGCAGTCACACTAGTGGGAGCTGGGTAGTCTATAAGCAACATCCTATACAGGTCCCTGGTCGTTGGATTATCGAGATAGGGCATTGATATTCCGGAGTAGACTAATTGTATACGCTTCTCATCCCAGTTGGGGAGATGGTCTGTCCCATAGCCATCAGTACGTCGTAATGGAGATAGTATACAGGTTCTCGTTAAGTTACAGGTACACCGGACAGGACTCGCAGGGAACTGATTGGTTGGTGTTATACCCATCGTCAGTTAACAGTTCCCAGGTGACATGAGTACAGCATAGTCCGCAGACTTGACACTGCTACTTCGCCTCGAGTCTGTCCTACTGTTCTTAGATTGCTACCCTACCACGGCTCAAAGGAGTCGTGCAAACAGGTAGCAGTTGGGTGCAGTCCCGAGCACTTGGAGGCAATGGCGGTTAGATAGGATTCGTCTCTACCGGTATTGGGAGTTGATATCGCACTGTGTCAGAGAGCCATTACGCAAAGTCCCTGGCCAGGGCAAGCGAGATATACTGGTAGGTTCCAGTAGCTTCTCAGGGTGTAATGGACTTCGCTCCGACACGACTTATACAGCTATTAGGGGACTGACGCTTGCCGCCCCTAGGCTTGATATGCGATAGTCTTAGACGAACAGACCGGACTGTACGAAGATTGTCACATCAGGCTCAGTAGGGATTCGGATGTTTTTCCTTATCGGCCTTCTTATCGACATCTACCTGGGGACCGTTACGTACAGCTAGTGCCGCTTGCGGTCTGTGGTTAAACCCACTGCCAGCGTAGTGTCGAGTCTTTAGAGTCCCACACAGAGTGTTTTCCTGTTCCAGGCGAAACGATATAGAGGTCGTATGGTTTTACGACAAGGGTTCGGATGCGTACGTGTGTTTACGCACGTACGACTTTTCGGTCATTTTTTACTAGTCGGCTTTAGTTTAAGCCAGATTCTAGTATCGGGTTACTGGATTTATACAGTCTAAAGTTTTTCCGTGTTTTCACGGATTGGAGGAGCGTTCCCGTAATTTGTCGGGAAGCTTCTAGAAGAGTGGTGACTAAGGGGTTAAGGTGGCATTGCATTAAATGAGATTACTGACTCATTTGTGTGATTCATCCAAGTCATTAATGCATCATAAATGCTTAATGACTCATAGAGATGAATCACTCATAGATATTTGTGAAGCATGGTTGTTAATTCTATTATTTGATTTTTGGATAAATAATAATGCTTCATATATATCATGATAAGATCATTATCTCGTTTCATGATTATTCTCACCTTCTCTCTCCTCAAGCTCACTCTCTTCAAACCCTAACCCTAACCTCTCATGAGTTGAGATCAAGGCTTAGCTAGACTAATACATCCATAACCTCACTCTATATCCCCTAGGTAGCTTAGATTAGCACTTTAAGCAACCTAGTTATCTCAAGTTTGAGATTAAGCTTGGCGTAGGAGCTTTCGGGTGGATCGTCTTTGATTCGAGGAGGCCGTTGAGGTGCCGATGTTCCAAGAAGCCTACGAGGAGTGGAGGACCGCGATGAAGACCCGAAGGACAAGTAACGTGAGGTATAACTTCATATCCGAGTAGTTAAACCTCTAGCTTTTTGTTAGTAATGGTTTAGATAACGATTCATGCGCTCAAGTCCGTGTTACGAAGCTTTGATAATCGTTTTTCATATATTCCGCCTCCCCGCAAGTTCATGGGGTGCGTGAGATGGACTTACAGGTTGATCCCGCAACCATTGGTGTGTGACATCAAAGATTGTACACAGGTGCTCATTGGAGAATGGGTACACCGAACTGGACTCGCCGATGACTCCTAGTTAGTAGTATACCTATCGTCAGATAGAAGTCCTTTCGTGACACTGGTGCAGGTTAGTTTGTAGACCCGAGATCATCATAGAGTCTTGTGTGGCTCCCATGGTGCTTTGATTTCCTCGTTACCACAGTTCAAAGGAGTCGTACAAACAGCTGGATTTTGGGTACAGTCCCGAGTCACATGGAAGTAATGAGCGATAGGAGGGGTTTCGTCTCTCCCGGTATTGGGGGTGGATGTTGTGCTATGCTCGATTAGCTATAACTGGAAGTCCTTGGTTAGGGCTGTTGCTGAGATTTACTGATAAGAGTTATCAGTAGTTTCTCAAACCGTTATAGGCCAGACATCTGCATGACTTTTCACGTTACTGGTGGCTGACGTTTACCACCCTTAGACATGATATGCGACATATCAGACGAAGAGACCAGACTGTAATGTAGTGTTACCAATAGGCTTCATGGAGAGTATGGACGAGCTTGCTTGTTGATCTTCATATCGCTCAATACCCGGGTAGCCGTTACGTCCTGCTAGTACCGCTGACGGCTTGTTGGTGACTGATGTGATCATCACCTACTGCTGGCGTATTGACGAATCTTTAGAGTCCCATACAGAAGTTTCCTGGTTCAAGCGAAATGAAGTAGGACACATATGTGATATGTGTGTGGGCCTGATTAAATACGAGTATATGATACTGTATTATAATCTGGCAGTTATCTGTTATCGGTTAGGTTATATGTGATATAACCAGATTATCGAATCATGTGTTGATTTGATATTGTGATAAACAGATAAATGATATTAGTCGGTCATATGTGATATAACCGTATTATTAGATCAAGCGTTGATTTAATAATGTGATATATATTATACGTGATATAATTATATCTTAACTAATATCATTAGCTCACTAATTGCTTTATATATATATATATATATTAATGTATATTTGATATATATATATATATATATATATATATATTATATGACGCATAGCATGTTTTCTATTTTTAGAAAATAGAAAAAATGAGGTGTAATTGTGGAGATATTTTGGGTATGGTTAAGGCATGGGTTTATATGATATAATATTGGACTTGACTCACTAATCAAGCATGGTTGCAATTTAGAATTGCAAATTAATCCATGCTTCAATAAGTGAGGAGATAATTATTCATTTTTCATTATATGCTTGCTCTTTGTTCTTGATTCTGTAAGTCCACGTTACCTCTCCCGGTACTTACGGGCTTGCGGAAATGATGAAAAACGATTTTTCAAGAGGTGGTAACATGGACTCAAAATACGGATCTTTGTTAAACAACTACCTAACAACCTAACTAGAGTTTTACCTACTCGGTTAGGGGGCTATACCTTTCTTGAACTCCTTCTTCTTTAACTCTTTCCGGTGTACGGATCGGCCTCACTTCGTCGTCTCCTTGCGCCGAAGATGGATCCACCGGAAAGCTTCTACCTTTGGCTTCTTCTTCGAACTTGAAGAAACTAGAACACTTGGTTTGCTAAACCTTGTGAACTAGGATGAGTAGAGAAGTGATATGGGTTTTCTTTTATCTCTAAGGCAATGTTTCTCAACTCATGAGAGGGTGTTGCCTTGAGCTAGAGAGAGAGCAAGAGGAAGAGCAAGAGGGAGAGCTCAAGCAAGAGAGAGAAATGAAATGAGAGAATCAGTAAGTCTTTTGCCATCCAAGCTCTCATAATCCAAAACCATCATAACAAAAAAATAGTAATCAAGTATTATGTGATGGTTCAAGTCAAAATGTCTATATCATTTCATGCACTCAGTTTGCAAAAAGAAACAAGCAAGCAAAAGTCTTTTCCATGAAATGATAGCCATTATCATGATGATGGTCAACTAGTCCAACCTAGTCAACCGGTCAACAAAGTCAACAACTCAAAAAAGTCAACCCCTCAACAACCATGTCACTATAACACTTAATTAATATTATTGTTAATCATATTTCTTATTCTAATTAGGGTTTAGCCAAAAGTCAATAGTCAACAGTCAACAGTCAACAACCCCAATGAGAATTCTCTGCCTCTGTCTCTCTGTCAACTGTGCATAAATACCCGCATCCGCGTTCCGAAGAACACGAATACAAACGAGATAAAACCAATCCCAAAATGTATACTAGGATCTGGCTTAAACCAAAGACCGCTAGAGTTAACTGTCCAGACACTAAACGTGCACTAGTGCACGGATGTGACCGAACCCTATCGCAAAACCATGCGACCTGTCGCAAAACCATGCGACCTTTACTCTTTTGCCTAAAGGCGAATAGCTTTCTGTGTGGGACTCTAAAGACTTGACACTAAGCTGGCAGTGGGTTTAACAACAGACCGCAAGCGGCACTAGCTGTGCGTAATGGTCCCCAGGTAGATGCCGACAAGAAGATTGACGAGGTGAAACCCATCTGAACTCCTACTGAGTCTGAATGTGACAATCTCCGTACAGTTCGGTCTGTTCGTCTGATACATCGCATGGCGGGCCTAGGGGGCGGTAAACGTCAGTCCCCTAATGGCGGTACAAGTCATGTCGGAGTGTAACCCAGAACACCCTGAGATAGCACTGGAAACCTACCAGTATATCTCGCTTGCCCTGGCTAGGGACTACTCGAGTAATGGCTCTCCTAGACACAGCGCGATGTCAACCCCTAATACCGGGAGAGACGAATCCTGTCTAACCGTCACTGCCTCTAAGTGCTTCGGGACTGCACCCAACTACTACCTGTTTGCACGACTCCTTTGAGCCATGGTAGGGTAGTAATCTAAGTACAGTGGGAACACACTTGAGGCGAAGTGACAGTGTCAAGTCAGCGGACTAAGCTGTACTCATGTCACCTGGGAACTGATAACTGACGATAGGTATAGTACCAATCAACAGTTCCCGACGAGTCCTGTACAGTATACTCGTAACCTAACGAGCCCCCGCATACTATCTCAAGAACGACGTACTGAAGGCTGTGGGACAGACCGTCTCCCACACTGGGATGAGAAGCGCATACGCTAGTCTACTCCGGAGTATCGATGCTCTGTCTCGATAGTCCTGCGACTAGGGACCTGCATAAGGATGTGCTTGTGGATTACCCAGCCCCCACTAGTGTGACTGCCATCACAACGCTGGTAATCAAGCAAAGATCCTAAGAGCTCCACTAATGTGTATAGGTGATATACTATAATAAACACATATACACATTAAAGCAGAAACAAACCAAGTAGCATACTACTATATTGAGCAAGATTGTCTATACAAGGTGAATATCCCAATCTTCCATTAAGTAATATACAAACTAGTATGATACAGTAATGGCCTCTAGGGCATATACACTAACAATCTCCCACTTGCACTAAGGCTATATACTGGCGTATCGAAGACCTATCATCTCGATCAGCCGCTCAAACTGAGTCTGGGGTAAGGCCTTTGTGAGTGGATCATCAGTGTTATCTGTTAGTTATATGTATGCCCTAGAGGCCATTACTGTACATGAGATGTATAATGTAGTGGATGCTAGGACATATATAGGTAGGACTTTCTTGCTTGACATGATAGTATGCTATCTGGTTGCTCTTTATCTTAACATGTATACTTTCTGTCTTTCTGTTACATGTTGATAAAGCCCTTAGGATATGTGCTCGACTTCCAGGACTATGATGCAGATCATCCTAGTGGGGCCTGGGTAGTCCATGAGTACATCCTTCAATGTTCCTAGTCGTGGGAATATCGAGACGGGGGATCGATATTCCAGAGTAGACTAGCATATATCTTCTCGACCCATGTGATGGGCGATGGATGATCCCATATCCATTGGTGTTCGACATCAGAGATGGTATGCGGGTGCTCAGTGGTGAATGGGTACACTGAACGGACGCGCCGAGAACTCCCAGATGGTATTATACCTCACGTCAGATCGCAGTTCTCTGGTGACACTGGTACAACTTAGTCTGTTGACCCGAGATCGTCAAAGAGTCTTGTGTGTCTCCCACTGTGCTTTGATTTCCACCCTACCACGGCTCTACTGAGTCGTGCAAACAGGTAGTTTTTGGGTACAGTCCCGATTCACAAGGAGGTAATGAGCGATAGGAGGGGATTCGTCTCTCCCGGTATCGGGGGTTGATGTTGCGCTATGCTCGACTGGCCATAACTGGAAATCCCTGGCTAGGGTTGCACTGATTTACTAGTAAGTGTTATCAGTAGTTTCGTGCTTGTTATAGACCTTACATCGGCATGACTTATCAAGCTACTGGGGTCTGACGTTTACCATCCTTAGGCGAGATATGCGACATATCAGACGAACAGACCGGACTGTGCGGTAAGTGTTACTGGTTGGATTCACAGGAGTGTGAGCAGGCTTGCTCGTTGATCTTCTGATCACTCAATACCCGGGTGGCCGTTACGTTTAGCAGACCGCTTGCGGCTTGTGGGTGTTTGATATGATCATCACCTACTGCCGGCGTATTGACGAGTCTTTAGAGTCCTACACAGAGGTTTCCTAGCTCAAGCGAAACGAAATAGGAGCGCATATGAGATATCTGTGGGACTGAGAATAATACCAGTATGTGATACTGTATTCTATTCTCGCAATTCGTATCATTGGACGGTTATATGAGATATAGCCGGGTTACCGAATCAAGTGTTGATTCGATACATTGATACACTAGATATTAGTCGGTTATATGCAATATGACCGGATCGTTAAATCAAGTGTTGATTTAATGATTTAATGTATAATTATATATTTGATATATTACTTTACATTAACTAGTATTGGTTCACTTAAGATTGATTTTCTCACCAGATTGTTCACATTATTTATATGTGATATATGCAAGTGTACATGTTTGTATCATGCTTGATGATACATACAAGTTGTGTGTATGAGACTTGTATCAAGATTAGGTTTAAGATTAGGGTATTGTTTTATCAAGATATTTAACAAATGGGTTGAACTTAGTCAAAATTATCAAGCTTGAAGAAGCCTGGAGAAACTTTGATAAAGTCCACTCTTTTATCATTTCTCTTGATATTCTTTAACCCAACCCTTAACCTAATACCTTGGTCAATTCTCTACATGAGTTAAGCATGAGGGTTTAACTCAACCATGGTGCCATAATTAAAAGGATAAGTTTCATTCTTTATTCATTATTCTTATTATTATTCTTTCTTCTTCTTCTTCAAGAAGAAGAAATCTTGCTACCTCTAATGGTGCCATGAGAAAAAGTGTGAGAAATCCAAATCCAAAGTGAACCGACTCCCTATTTCTTCATCCTCTACCATTTGCCAAGTAGTATAGGGTGTTCTCTTCACAAAGTTCTTGACCAAGTGAAGGAATAGCTTGAGTTTGAGTCTCCCCGACATAGATCATCTTCGGCCTCGAAGTCAATGACCTAGCCCGCTTATTTCTCCGATGAAACCAACGCTAGGGTCCGGGATTCCGATGATCGCAGCGAAGGGACATCAACACAGAGCTTTAGAAGTGAAGGACCGGATCTACAAAGGTTGTAATTCCTTTCACTTTGTAGTAAAGTTGTTTGCTTGTATGTTTTTCTCTTTACCTCTAGTAAACAATCTAGATTAGGGTTGTTCGGCACATCCAATTTTTGATTTTTGGCATGGTTGATGCCTTGTAGAATCTCATGAGTGTTCCTAGGAACCCTACATTATCTTCCGTAGAAACTCTCCGATCCTCGATCTCCTGGCGACCTACGATCTCCCTGATCAGGTGATACCGCCTCAAGATGTGTCTGGATCTCTGATGGGACCTGGGTTCCTTCGCTAAAGCTATAGACCCGTTGTTGTCGCAATACAGAGGTATTGGATCAACAATGGACGGAACCACCTGAAGTTCAGTTAAGAACTTCCTTATCCAGACGGCTTCTTTTGCGGCATCTGCAGCAGCGATATATTCCGCTTCCATCGTCGAGTCAGCAACGGTTTCCTGTTTGGAACTCTTCCAACACACCGTCCCTCCATTGAGGGTAAAGACATAACCCGACATGGACTTGGAATCATCCTTGTCACTCTGGAAGCTGGAGTCAGCAAAGGCCTTGATCTGGAGGTCTTTTCCGCCATACACCAAGAACATCTCCTTAGTCCTTCTCAGGTACTTGAGAATGTTCTTTATTGCTATCCAGTGTTTCTCCCCAGGGTTTGACTGATACCGGCTTACCACACTCAGTGCATAAGCTACATCTGGTCTGGTACACAACATCGCATACATTATAGAGCCTACCGCAGAAGCGTAGGGTATAATAGACATGCGATCCCTTTCCAAATCAGTCTTGGGAGACATCTCTTTGGAAAGGGTGATCCCGTGACAAGCCGGTAGATTACCGTGCTTGGAATCTTCCATACTGAATCTTTTCAGTATGGTGTCGATGTACCTGGACTGTGAAAGTCCTAATATCCTCTTAGATCTGTCACGATAGATCCGGATCCCCAGAATGTATGAGGCATCAACCAGGTCTTTCATGGAGAACCTGTGTGACAAGAACCCTTTGACAGATTGTAGCATAGGAATGTCATTTTCTATTAAGAGAAGGTCATCCATGTATAAAACGAGGAATACTACAGTTCTCGCTACAAATCTACTATAGATGCATGGTTCATCTGGATTTTTGATAAAGCCAAATTCTTTGACCGTCTTATCAAAACAGATGTTCCAACTCCGCGATTCCTGCTTTAGTCCATAGATGGACTTAAGCAACTTGCACACCTTTCCGCTGCTCCCACTCTGAATGAAACCCTCTGGCTGGTCCATATAAACACACCTCTCTAAATTTCCATTTAGAAAAGCGGTCTTTACGTCCATCTACCAAATCTCATAATCGTGGAAGGCAGCAATGGCAAGAAGGATCTGAATGGATTTCAGCATAGCTACTGGAGAAAAGGTCTCATCATAGTCCCAACCAGGTCTTTGAGGAAAACCCTTTGCAACCAGTCTAGCTTTATAGGTCTCAACCTGTCCATCTACACCAATCTTCCTTTTGAAGATCCACTTGCATCCTACGGGTTTTACCCCATCTGGAGCAACGTCCAACATCCACACTTTGTTGGTGTACATGGACTCCATTTCGGTCCGCATTGCATCCAGCCATTTTACCGAGTCAACGCTCTGAATGGCCTGCTGGAAGCTAGTCGGCTCATCATAATCAATGATGCAATCCTCTCTATCCCCGTCTATGAGAAAACCGTAGTATCTCTCGGGCGGATGAGACTTCCTACTACTCCTGCGGAGCGGCGTAGGAATGTCATGTTCTTTTGAACCCTCTGGTTCTGCTAAGCTTTCAGTAATAGCTCGTGGTTCTGGAATCTCTTCCTGTTCTATTGCGTTCCCACTTATCTGATTCTCCAAAAACTGAGTTTCCAAGAATTGGGCATGCCGAGAAACAAAAACCTTTTGTTCCTCTTCGCAATAGAAGAAATATCCCTTGGAGTTCTTTAGATATCCCACAAACTTGCACTATACTGAGCGTGCCTCGAGCTTATCCGCATGCTGCTTTTTGACAAAAGCTAGACTTCCCCATGTCTTAATGTGATTAAGATAGGGTCTTTTCCCACACCACATCTGATATGGTGTAGTAGGCACAGTCTTAGTTTGAACTCGGTTCAAAAGGTATGCAGCTGATTCTAGTGCATATCCCCAGAATGATCGCGGTAACTCAGCGTTACTCATCATGGACCGTACCATATCCAATAGGGTTCAGTTCTGTCTCTCCGATACACCGTTATGTTGCAGAGTTTATGGAGGAGTAAGCTGAGAGAGAATTCCATTCTCTTTTAAGTAATCCAGGAACTCGGCACTCAAGTATTCACCACCTCGATCCGATCTCAGTGTCTTGATACTTTTGCCGGTTTGTTTTTCTACTTCATTCTTATATTCCTGGAATTTTCCAAAGGCTTCGGATTTATGTTTCATTAAGAAGACATAACCGTACCATGAAAAGTCATCCATAAAAGTAATGAAGTAAGAATAACCGCTTCGCGCATGTGTAGACATTGGACCGCACACGTCGCTGTGTACGAGTCCCAAGAGCTCGCTCGCTCTTACTCCATGTCCAGTGAACGGAGTCTTTGTCATCTTTCCTTTGAGACAGGATTGACAAGTGGCATACGATTGATATTCGAACGGATCCAAATATCCTTCTGTATGTAACTTTGTCAACCTTCTCTCATTGATGTGACCCAGTCTACAATGCCATAAGAAAGTCTGATTTATTTCCGGAGACTTTCTTTTGTGTGTATTCTGGACATTGAAAATCTGTGGTTGATTTAGTACGTATATACCATTGCTTAATGTATCTGACCCAATCAGAACTTGATTAAGGTGATGTTTACAACATTACTTACAAACGCAAATTCATAACCTTCTTTAGAAATCAAAGATACAGAAATGATATTACAAGTTGCGTTGGGTACAAAAAAGCAATTACGTAAAACCAAAACATGTCCATCTGAAATTCCCAGGTGATAGTCCCCTACGGCCTTAGCATCCATGCTAACTCCGTTTGCAACTTTGAGGGTCATGTCACCTACCTTCAAAAACCTACGGTTTCTATGGCTGCAAAGAATTACAGATATGAGATCCTGATCCGGTATCCAATACCCAGGAAGTAGAGTTTATTGATAGACAGTTTTCAATAACATACACACCTGAAGCTGAAGCCGCAACTTGCTTTAGATCCTGTGTTCTGGCTTTCCAAGCCCTGCAATCTTTCTTCCAGTGCCCACTCTTATGAAATTAAAAGCACTCTTCCTTCCTCACAAGTTTCCCCGCTATCTTTGTTGCTTTTGTCTTTCCTTTCGTATCCACTTTACTAACACCGTCCCTTGGTTTGGCGGGGGCTTTCTTCTTCTTTCCCTTGGCTTTCGCCTTGGACCTAGAAGAGGAAGATCCTCCTACAAACAATGTGGATGTTTCCCTACCTTTCTGTAGGGTGCCCTCTGCACTCCTCAGCATGTTGAGGAGTTCTGAAAGTTCAACTTCTTTTTCTTGCAAGTTGATGTTCAGGATAAACTGGGCGTAAGTGGAAGGAAGGGACTGAAAAATCAAGTCCGTATAGAGCTCATTCTCCAACGTGGTCCCAAGGTCCGCGAGCTCCTCTATGAAGCCAATCATCTTAAGCACGTGTTCCACTACCGATGATCCGATGGCCAATCTTGCCGAAAACAACTTCTTCGACACTTCGTATCTGGCGATACGAGATTGCTGTCCATACAGTTCTTTTGTATGGAGAAATATGGATTCGAGGTCCATATTCTCCTGCCTCCTCTGATGTTCGTTGTCCATAGAGGCAAGCACGAGGCACTTGGCCTTCGCGCAATCGATTTCCCAGGTCTTATGGATTTCCCTATCCGCGACGCTGGTTTTGGGACTTGGGACAGGGGGAGCTTTGGTGGTAAGGAGATACCCCAACTTGTTATAAGTGATTGCCAGTTTGACATTCCTGTGCCAATATTTGTAGTTTGGCCCTGTCAGTATGTTTTTATCTAGTAGTAACTTAAGTCCGGTCATGATGTTTGGTCGCTGCAATTAGGAGAGAGAGAAGAAACACTTTAGCATGATGCTCTTGCAAGTTTAGAGTGGTTTTTAATTTGTCTAAACAGGATGGCTCCCACTGTCTCTCGAATCCCTCCTCAAACCAAAAAGGAAGAATTAGTCAGGATCAATCTCACCGTACAATACTTGCTTAACCGTTCGGCCAGGCTGGTGTCGGTACTTCGAGGGAGGTTTTCCAACGTTTTCGCGAAGTTCCTTAATTAAATAACCTCTTTTCCCTGGGGGCGTAGCCCCGCTAACACTTTTCTAGACACCTACTTGGTTTATAGCATTGATCGTTAAGTGAGAATTTTCCCGAGGAGTAGCATATACTCACAGTAGGATCGGGATCCAAATATTATCGCGTGACGAAACTGAAGGAATCCTACCAGAATCATCACACTCCAAATGGTATGCAGTGCTAGCAAGTTTCAGTTCTTTTGAAACCCCCGATGTGGATTTTTGCCCCATGCTCTTATGACCTTGACTTTGGCCAAAATATCATAAGTCACATGTCAAGTTCTACCCGTCATTCTCCAGGTTAATTTGAGCACACCCATACATACCCTTAACTTTGGCCACAATGGTAGAACGACTGCCCCAAACCAACACATTTATCTATGCTGCACATGAATACCCAATAGCTACCAATCACTATGCCTTGATTTTGGCCAACATACATAGCTTGAATACTTATTGACCATTCATGTGAAACGACGGAGGGCTACGAATGGTTTTGGCAAAACCGTGAACGTAGTGAACTTGATATAATCGAAGGAACGAGATAGCTTTTAAAAGGAGTGGCTTAAGCTCCGCGTTTAATAGTTATTTTTGAAAAGAAACCGAGTGGTTTTGAAAGTGTTCCAACGACTTTTACTTGGTTTATTTTTCTTGCATTAATTCCAATGCGTCCTATCATTTAATCCTACCATTGCAGAAAACAACCAAAATATGACGTACGCTTATGCCATCCGCATTCGAAACGGGGCCCCGTCATTACCCGTTTGGTTACTTAACTAACGACAGAGCGGGGGCTGGACTAGCGCGGATTCAAAATATAAGCAACGCCTAAATAATATCATATATGGATATATTGCAATGATAGCCATTTCAGATCACAGATGAACACATTGGATATACTAGGAATCCGCAATTCGTACGAGCCTGTAACGTAAAGCGGATTACACGGTCGCGATGAATAGCCAATACCCCACCCTAGACCCCTACGGGTGCGGCAAACTATCCGCCAAATATCCGAAGCGGAGCAACCTCCCTCAACGACGTGAGTAGGCCACTCGGCACTTCGAGATACCAGGTAGTTTGTGCACCCCACCTTGGGTCTATCTTAGGAGCAAAAACAGTAAAAAGAAATTATACAATGACGGCTACAACCCCGACCCGGTTGTGCGGCCAAAAATAATATTACATCAATTTACATATTACATGAATTGAAAGATAAAAGAAAACACTCATCTCACAACCCCCCGGCTATTCATTCGCGACAATCTAATGAATTCATATACACATACCATCAACATTACAGATCACAGATATGTATAACCCCCACTAATCGACGTATAGCGATTAGCGGACGTTCAATACATATATCACATCACAGATATAACCCGTTAGCTTAAGTCTTTTGAAAGTTCGATCAAAATACGGATTTTTAGACCCCATAAACAAATTTTCCTTTCTGTAAAATCTAGGCAAAAAAAACATATTTCAAAAATCCCAAAACAACCCCAGAACAACACAGCAGGAAATTTGTGCCACGGCCGAGTCAACTTTGCAGCGGATCCGCGGCGGGAGCATGCTCCCGCAGCGGTTCCGCGGCGCTTTGACTGAGCCAGTGGACCAAATTTCTTGGGTGTCTTTTAAAAAGCCTGAGTCGAATTTTGGTGCAAGATTTATTAATTTTTGAACAGAATACAGAATCGACAGAAACTTGATTTTTTCGGGTTCGTTTCGCGACTTTTTCTCCGATCGAACTTCTAGTTACTTTGCTAACATGTTAGATAGTGTTTAACTTGGCTCTGATACCAATGTAAGTCCACGTTACCTCTCCCGGTACTTACGGGCTTGCGGAAATGATGAAAAACGATTTTTCAAGAGGTGGTAACATGGACTCAAAATACGGATCTTTGTTAAACAACTACCTAACAACCTAACTAAAGTTTTACCAACTCGGTTTGGGGGCTATACCTTTCTTGAACTCTTTCGTCTTCAACTCTTTCCGGTGTACGGATCGGCCTCACCTCGTCGTCTCCTTGCACCGAAGATGGATCCACCTGAAAGCTTCTACCTTTGGCTTCTTCTTCGAACTTGAAGAAACTAGAACACTTGGTTTGCTAAACCTTATGAACTAGGATGAGTAGAGAAGTGAAATAGGTTTTCTTTTATCTCTAAGGCAATGTTTCTCAACTCATGAGAGGGTGTTGCCTTGAGCTAGAGAGAGAGCAAGAGGAAGAGCAAGAGGGAGAGCTCAAGCAAGAGAGAGAAATGAAATGAGAGAATCAGTAAGTCTTTTGCCATCCAAGCTCTCATAATCCAAAACCATCATAACAAAAAAATAGTAATCAAGTATTATGTGATGGTTCAAGTCAAAATGGCTATATCATTTCATGCACTCATTTTGCAAAAAGAAACAAGCAAGCAAAAGTCTTTGCCATGAAATGATAGCCATTGTCATGATGATGGTCAACTAGTCCAACCTAGTCCACCGGTCAACAAAGTCAACAAGTCAACAAAGTCAACAAGTCAACAAAGTCAACCCCTCAACAACCATGTCACTATAACACTTAATTAATATTATTGTTAATCATATTTCTTATTCTCATTAGGGTTTAGCCAAAAGTCAATAGTCAACAGTCAACAGTCAACAACCCCAATGAGAATCTTCTGCCTCTGTCTCTCTGTCAACTGTGCATAGACACCCGCATCCGCGTTCCGAGGAACACGAATACAAACGAGATAAAACCAATCCCAAAATGTACACTAGGATCTGGCTTAAACCAAAGCCCACTAGTGTTAACTGTCCGGACACTAAACGTGCACTAGTGCATGGATGTGACCGAACCCTGTCGCAAAACCATGCGACCTGTCGCAAAACCATGCGACCTCTACTCTTTTGCCTAAAGGCGAATAGCTTTCTGTGTGGGACTCTAAAGACTCGACACTACGCTGGCAGTGGGTTTAACCACAGACCGCAAGTGGCACTAGCTTTGCGTAACGGTCCCTAGGTAGATACCGACAAGAAGACTGACGAGGTGAATCCCATCTGAACTCCTACTGAGTCTGTATGTGACAATCTCCGTACAGTTCGGTCTGTTCGTATGATACATCGCATGGCGGGCCTAGGGGGAGGTAAACGTCAGTCCCCTAATAGAGGTACAAATCGTGTCGGAGTGTATCCCAGAACAACCTAAGATAGCACTGGAAACCTACCAGTATATCTCGGTTGCCCTGGCCAGGGACTACTCGTGTAATGGCTCTCCTAGACACAACGCGATGTCAACCCCCAATACCGAGAGAGACGAATTCTGTCTAACCGTCACTGCCTCCAAGTGCTTCGGGACTACACCCAACTACTACCTGTTTACACGACTCCTTTGAGCCGTGGTAGGGTAGTAATCTAAGTACAGTGGGAACACACTCGAGGCGAAGTGACAGTGTCAAGTCAGCGGACTAAGCTGTACTCATGTCACCTGGGAACTGATAACTGACGATAGGTATAGTACCAACCAACAATTCCCGATGAGTCCTGTCCAGTGTACTCGTAACCTAACGAGCACCCGCATACTATCTCAAGCACGACGTACTGACGGCTGTGGGACAGACCGTCTCCCACACTGGGATGAGAAGCGCATACGCTAGTCTACTCCGGAGTATCGATGCCCTGTCTCGATAGTCCTGCGACTAGGGACCTGCATAAGGATGTGTTTGTGGATTACCCTGCCCCACTAGTGTGACTGCCATCACAATGCTGGTAATCAAGCAAAGATCCTAAGGGATCCACTAATGTGTATAGGTGATATACTAAAATAAACACATGTACACAATAAAGCAGAAACAAACCAAGTAGCATACTACTATATTGAGCAAGATTGTCTATACAAGGTGAATCCCAAGCTTTCATTAAGTAATATACAAACTAGTATGATACAGTAATGGCCTCTAGGGCATATACACTAACAGATTTTTAAGCCTTAGCCATTTCCATGAGCTTTTGCTCTCTCTTGCTCTCTACATTTCCTTCACCTCCCTCCAAGTTCAAACCCTCACATGTGATATGAATCATTGAACTTGTGAGATCCCTAGTGAGCTTTCTAATCCCCTACTTCACCATCCCACACCAAACTAGCAATTTGGTATGGTGTGTTTCCTACACTAAAGGAGTTTAGTGTAGAGGTAGCTTGAGCCAGAGGAACTTCGGGTGGATCGTCTTTAGCGCGAAGATCATGAAAAAGGTTCGTTCAACTCGAAGAGGAGCCTAGTAGAGTCGCGTGGACTTCAACCCGGAACTTTAGAAGCGAAGGACATGATCTACAAGGGTATAACCTTCTTCACTTCTCATAGTTTATTGATATCAAAATTTAAACCCTAATCACCTAGCTAAAGATCTTGTATAGTCTAGCTTAGCATCAATAAAAATTTGAATTTTGCATGCTTGATGTAACTTGGACCCCTTGCTAGTGCTAGTGTAGACTTTCAGTTATGTTACATGTCATGCACATAAACCGGATTATTGTATAATTAGTGAAATAATAATCGAGTTTAGTATTAAACTCATATACAAATAATTGTATAAATATTTATAAAATATCCAAATCGCATAAATTCTTTCAAAAACAATAATTCATATTAATTTTCCAAATATTAGTATATACCTATACCATTTTACGAAAACCCCTATTCACAAATCGAATAGTTTTCGCGAAATATATTATTTTATTATTAAAATTCTGGAAATAATATTTTATATTTCTGAAATGTTATAACTTTACAATTAGACGATCCTTTAGGTGTCTAAGAAAGGTGTTAACGGGGTGATGCCTCTACGGAAACGAGGTTATTTAATTAGTTCAATGCGAAAACATAGGGAGACTCCCTCGGAGTCCCAATAGCTGTCTGGCCGAACTATCGGCGAACTTGTAGGGTGTAATTAATCCCGACTAATCTTACATTTTTGGGTTTGAAGGAAGATTTGATAAAAACAGTGGGAGCCATCCTGATTAGATAAAATAATAACCAATCTAATCTTGCAAAGAGCGCATGCAAAGTGATTGTCCTTCTCTCTCGCCTGGTAGCAACCAATGGCACGCCTTAATCAAGATAATAATATGGATGTATTGATCGAACCCACTTATTATACTGGGCTAGGTTACGCTTTTTCATATGATTGCCATAAGTCTGAGCAAGGAATCGAAGAATATCTGGATTCCCTTGCCACCCAAACGAAGAATAAGTATGTTGATGCACCGTCTTCGGGTGTTTTCGTAACCGAGAACTGTTTCTTAGTTTGTTCTACATCCTAGGTATTGGATACTTGATCAGGATCCGACGTATGTAATATATTACATGGGCTAAAGAGAGGTAGAGAACTGGGAAGGGGTGATATGTCTCTAGTAGTAGGGAATGGTGCAATTGTTGCAGCCAAATTAGTTGGCGAATATCACCTAGTGTTACTAACTGGTACTACAATGATTCTGAGCGACTGTTATTTCATACCAAAAATATTGTGAATGTTTTCTTAAATCAAGTGTTGATTGGGTATTCTACGTTATGTAACGGCATATACGTTCTAAATCAAAACACAGTTCTAAGTATACATAACACACATAAGAGGAACAGTTCAGAAATGAACGAAGCCTTCTTGTGGTATTCTAGACTAGGTCATATCAATACGACAAGACTAGCTGAGTTGAATAAGGATGCATATTTGAATCCGTTCGAATTTACATCTTATCAAACTTTCTAGTCATGTCTCAAAGGCAAGATGACCAAATCTCTGTTTACTAGACACGGAGAAAGAGCTACTGAACTCTTGGACAGATACATAGTGATGTATGCGGTCCTATGTCTACACATGCCAGAAATGGTTCATCATACTTTATTACA
This sequence comes from Agapanthus africanus, assembly GCA_030015575.1. Classification (NCBI taxonomy): domain Eukaryota; kingdom Viridiplantae; phylum Streptophyta; class Magnoliopsida; order Asparagales; family Amaryllidaceae; genus Agapanthus; species Agapanthus africanus. The sequence continues at coordinate 210,159,170 of JASDDO010000026.1, read as the reverse complement.
TTCACCGATGATCTCTCAAGATACGGACATGTGTTCCTGTTGAAATACAAATATGAATCTTTTGAGAAATTCAAGGAATATAAGTACAAAGTTACGAACCAGACCGGTAAAAGTATTAAAATCCTTCTATATGATCGGGGAGAAGAATACTTGAGCACGGAATTCAGAGACTACTTAAAAGATAATAGGATTCTCTCTCAGCTTACTCCTACATATACACCACAACACAATGGAGTTTCGGAGCGGAGGAATCGCACCCTATTAGATATAGTGCGCTCTTTGATGAGTAATGCTAAGTTGCTGATCAGTCGAAAATATTGCATATTTTAGCCGGCAATTTCATCATCATTTGCATTCATATAGAAGTGTTCGGTATCCGTATTCTACATATTAGCAAATCTATCACAGATTATAAGATTACATGTATTAAACCTTAAAACCGGCATTTATAGGGAAATCGACTGCATTGCATGGCATCGCAATATTTCTATATGTCGCAACCCGTGTTTCGAAGTCTGTGCAGGAAAAGGAAAGCTTGCTCGAACATTACACCGCTCGAAAGATATGTCAACTCACTAATTTCAGATCTGGTATCATTACAAAGGAGAAACTGCAAATCAACATATCAAAGGAAGCCCTAAACTACAGTACAAGCCCACACTAGAAGACCCAAAGTCCAAGCCCCTCAAGGAGCCGCGGATCCGCGGCAATGGCTTGCTTGTGCCGCGGATCCGCGGTGGGTTCAAGGAATTGGCTCCTTAAATTTGCACCAAAACTCCTGTTTCATCTGCTACACTTCAAAAAGACATGTCAACTTCCAGAAGACTCCAGAGGTTTCTGCCAGATCAGCAAATAAGGGTTTCTAAAGCTTAATTAATCCAAGCTTAAACCCTAAGCTAGCTCCTAACAAACTACCTTCTAGAAGATTCAACAAACTTTTGGAGGGAACTACCATTTCAAACCTAAACCTAGGGTTTGGGATGTCTATAAATAGAAGCCTAGACCTAGGGTGAGAACATACATGAGATATCATCTAAAATCTTAGCCAATCTCTTTCTTCATCCCCTTCCTCCTCAAGTCTAGTGAGAGGGCTTGTAGGAAACCCTAACCCTAATTCCAATTGAGATCAAGAATCCCGAGTACCCATCAAGCAAGAAGCCCGACAACCTTTACGAGCGAAGCCGATCTTCAACGGAGCAAGCGATCCGAGCCGATCCACGACTCACGAAGCCGAGCGACGCCCTATCAACAATCTAGATTCTTCTTCTTGTAGTTCTTGAAGCAAATGTAATCGAAATTGTTGAGATAAATAAAGGTGATATTCTTTTATCTTGCTTTCTTTAATTTCTGCATCATGATATCTTTACAGTTAGTAAATCTTTTCTGTGTGGTGATGTGTGAATAAAACTCCGCTCGTCGAGGAGTCGAGACGGTCAATAGAATGATGATGTAACATAGCTTTAATCGATTCTTGAGTCCTACGAGTTTTGTAAACCCTAGCAAGTTCAAGAAACGACGACCCATTTTATTTCGATGCTTTCTTGATTGACATCGTTCGAAATTGGGGAGTTTGGATCGTTTCTTGAAATTGGTAGAGGCTAGAAAAGGAATGATCTCGACGAAAGAACAAGGGTTATGAGATGAAACCCTAGTTTCACGAGGAAGCCCCAACTCTCGTCGATCATCATCAATCTAGCATCAATCCTTCGAAGGACAAGAACACGATATCCTTAGATTACATCACATCTATCGACCCGATCGATTCCTACGAGCCCCTTTTAGATTCTTGACTGTTGATTGGAAAAATATTATTGAAACCCAATTCTTGATTGTTTATCAGTTCTTGATTCTTGATTAAACATCGTGACACCTGAATCAATAGATACATTCTTGAATCATGTTTTCTTTTCTTGTCGATTAAGTTTTCAATTCAACCATATCAGTAAGAAGAATCGTGCAATCCCTGTGGACGATCCGCACTCACTACAAACTACATCCGACACCGTAGTTTGAATGCGGTCAAAAAATATTTTTTTTGGTTGTGAAGTTCTTTATAAATTTTCTGATTACCGACACAAGAAACAGTTTCAATCAAATGGTACAGTTTTAAGACCTTTTGAATTGATTCATACTACACAACGGGAAAAAACGATCAATCAAAATGGCGCCGTTGCCGGGGATCGCGCGCTAATTCGTTTACATTTTATAGTTTGAATTGAAAGAATTATTACATTTTACTTTTTGAAATCAAAATTCGTACAAACTCTTATACGTGTGTTGTGATTGATTGCAAGGTGATCTGGAGCATTCTGTGCTGTGATAAAATTTTTTGGAATATACCAAAGAGCTGAGGGAGCCAAGATAAGCTCCCTGAAGAAAACTTGTACAGTGATCTCACCAGAGGACCGCGTTTCCGCGGCTAATACCCACCAAGTGCGGCGGTTCCGCGGCTTGGCGAAGGGATCTCTGCAGTATCTTTGCAGCAGGTAATTTCTTGCTCTCTCCCCTCTCCTCTTTTAGCTCCAACTAATCTTTTCTGCAGGATTCTTTGCAAATAATCGCTGCGCCGCAAATTGCAAATTGAAATTGTGCGTGATTTTTGGTTCTTGGTTGATTTGCATTCTAAATACGGATAATAAGGGGCACGGCCAAATCCAAATTAGGTGGGGATTTCATTACCCTTCCTAGGCCCCGAAAACCACCAAACTTGCATCCGCATTGACCCACATTAACTAAAAGAAATCTAGAGATGAGTCTAAGGACTGTCGCGCTCAATTAGGACAGAAGAGGGCCGTGGGTAATTCATTGCTTATCCGCGTTTTCTTGTGGTGCCTAAGGCGAGTGTGTCTAAGGCTAGTGGTTTTTAATTAGGCCCACTACTTACGTAGTGGAGTACCTTCCCACTTACCTGGCACTTATCCGGCCACAGGGGGACAAAGAGGCAGTGGAGGATTCTATCCTGCGACTTGTCTTTTGGCAGTTAGGAGCGGTCTAGAGCCGGACCTAGGTGACCATTAGATTCTAGGGTTGTGTGCTGCATTTGTTGTGTTGTATCATTTTTTTCAAAAATCCGACCCTTTTCAAAAGCAAACACCGCATTCAATTTTACCCCTAATTATAAGCCAACGCTGCCACTTGTACTAACCCTTTTTAGTACAAGATAGGCTGGACACGGGATTCTAGTGCCCGTTTAGTCCGCGTACCCCTTATCGACTCCGAAGTCGATATTTCTCCATTTATCTCTTCTTTACCCACTACCACACCCACACCGATGGACCCGAATCCATCAAACTTCTTTAACCCTAATCTGCCGCCGTCCGTTGTGCGCAGAATCCGCCCGATATTTCTCTCCAGGAAAGATGCTATCCACATAGAGGTCCTCTTTCGACCTGCTTATCCACACCACCAGCCAATGGGGATAACTTTGAGATTAAGCCCCAGTATATCAATCTTTTACCCAAATACCATGGACTCGAGACTGAGGACGCTTACGTTTTCATTACCAAATTTGAAAACGTATGCGCAATGATGGGTACGTCACAACTTTCAGTGGATGCGATGCGTCTACGACTTCTTCCATTTACATTGTGCGATATAGCCGAGAAGTGGCTATATAACACTACCGCACATTCTATTACGAATTGGGAAGAATTCGTCGCTGCATTCCTTAAGAAATTCTACCCACACCAAAATACAGCTCGAATCCGTAGCGGACTGAACCAATTTGCCCAGCTCCCTGCTGAACCATTCTCTAAATACTTTGAACGTTTCAAGGATCTATTGGTTCAATGTCCTCATCACGGCATCCCGAGATGGGAGCTTTGCCGAATCATATATAAGGGCAGTAACCCTAGCACTAAACAGAGCCTTGAAAACATGTGTCAAGGTACATTTATGACTAAGGATGATGGGGAAGCTTGGCGATACTTAGAAGAGTTCGCTGAAAAATCACTTTAGTGGGAGAGTGGAACCCAACCATTGAATAGGGGTGGCGTACACCAAATAGATGTGTCCATAGGTGTTCGAGCTGAAATGGCAGCAATGCAAAAGAAGCTCGACGCTATGGAACAAAAATTTGCAGCAGCCTCCCTAAACCCAGTGTCACTCCCCAAAACTGTTTATGGGTGCTGTTCTGATACGTCACATTTAACGGAAGAATGTCCATTAAACTCTGCGTTTCAAGGTCACGAGCATTCTAATGCCGCATTTCAAAGACCTCGAAACGATCCATATTCTTCCACGTACAATCAGGGTTGGAGGAACCACCCGAATTTTGCTTGGAACCAAAATCAATCTCAAAACACGGTTCCAAACACGAATAATTTTCAAAGGGCTATTCCTCCACCACAACAGCAACCCCTCCAACTCACTCAGCACCCCTACCAGTCACAAAATTTCCAAAACCAGGGCAACAATCCTGCACAGTCTAATCCTATGCAGTTGTCCTGTGCTGACGATTTCTCTCAAATCACTCAAACCATGAAATCACTTTTATCAAATTTCATGGATGTTTCAACTGAGGTTAGATCTTCCGTCAGTGAGATAAAGAAAAACTCAGCGTCACAAGCTGAGAGTATCAGATCGATGGAAGCGGAAATCGCACGCCTCAAAGCCGAAATGAGTGCGAGAGAAAAAGGGAAACTTCCCTCTCAACCCCTACAGAATCCTGGGCATTACAATGTAAATACCATTACAACATTGAGATCGGGAAGAGTGTTGAATAATAATGTCGGGGAAGATATTGATAATACTGAAAATCTTATCAACACCCCGGCTGAGACCTTTCCACATACACACACTTCTCCTTCTGATTCTTCTTCTACTACCAAACCACCTTCTCACGAGCCTATTCTCCAGTTCCCTTTAGGCTCAACACCTTCACCCAACCCTTATAGTTCTCCACAGACGGTCCCCACACCTCTTTTGGGACCTCGTCTACCCCCCTTTCCTTCTCCTATGATGGACCCTGCGCTTATTGCGAAAGCACCTTACCCGAACCGGTTAAGGAGTAACAGAACGAGTCATCATATGGAGAAAATTATAGAAATGTTCAAACAGGTTAACATCAATATCCCTCTCCTAGATGCAATTCAACAAGTCCCCGCTTATGCGAAAATTCTTAAGGACTTGTGCACTAGGAAGAGGAAGACTCAAGTGCCGAAGAATGTCTTTATGTCTAATAATATCAGCACTGCTTTTATTCCCCAGCTACCAAAGAAACGAAAGGACCTTGGATGTCCTACAATATCGATTTCTATTGGGGGTAAAAACATAAATCGTGCTCTTTTAGACCTTGGCGCGAGTGTTAACCTGCTCCCTTATTCTGTCTATGAGCAACTAGGGATTGGAGAGCTGAAACCTGCTCATTGCACTCTCCAGATGGCAGACCGATCTATCACCAAACCAAGGGGTGAATTAGAGGATGTGTTGATAAAGGTCGGGGAATTTGTTTTCCCTGTAGACTTCATTGTGCTCGACACACATCCTGTAGCAAAGCCCCGGGGCTAAATTCCGGTGATTCTAGGTCGTCCTTTCCTTGCCACTTCCAACGCTGTTATAAATTGTAGAAATGGTTCAATGAACTTATCATTTGGAAATATGACCATTGAACTAAATATCTACAAAGTTGGAAGTCAGCCATCAGAACCCTCTGCTCATATTTTAGATGCGTGCTCTGTCCATGAGATCGCTCCCGATAGTTGTGGAGCTGAGGAACTTTGCTTTACTGATCTCATTGACATTAGCACATCTCTGTTTGACTTTGCACATGATCTTAGTGAGGACACCTTACCTGCACTTGAGTCCTGCACTTCTGACTTTTCTCCACCCGAGTCTGTATCTTTCACCGGCTCTGAGCTTCTTTGTAAATCCAAAAATCAATCTATGATCCTTCCTTCTATCATTTCTCCGCCTGAATTAGATCTCAAGGTTTTACCTTCTCACCTTAAATATGCATATCTAGGTGAGAGTGAGACTTTACCGGTTATAATATCCGCTTCTCTTGCATCAGAGCAAGAAAATGCACTTTTATCGTTATTGAGATCTAACAAAGAGGCGTTTGGTTGGAGTATGGCGGACATCAAAGGGATTAGTCCTTTGATAGTTGAACATCATATACATGTGATGGATGATGCCAGACCAACCCGAGAACCACAGAGACGGTTGAATCCCGTCATGAAGGAAGCTGTCATGAAAGAAATTGTCAAATGCTTAGATAGTGGTATTATATACCCCATCTCCGATAGCCAGTGGGTGAGTCCTATACATGTCGTTCCTAAGAAATCCGGCATCACAGTTATCACAAATGAGGCGAATGAGTTGATTCAGACACGCGCCCAAACTGGGTGGCGTGTATGAATCGATTATAGAAAACTCAACGCTGCTACGAGGAAAGATCATTTTCCTCTACCATTTATTGATCAAATGCTGGAACGCTTAGCAGGACGACAGTACTATTGTTTTATGGACGGATACTCAGGCTACAATCAGGTCCCCATCGCCAAAAAGGATCAAGATAAAAACCACTTTTACTTGTCCTTTTGGTACCTTTGCTTACAGTCGTATGCCCTTCGGGCTATACAATGCTCCCGCTACCTTTCAGCGGTGTATGATGGGGATATTCTCTGATATGGTAGAGAATTTCCTGGAGATCTTTATGGACGACTTTTCGATTTTTGGAGACTCTTTTTCAGATTGCCTTGCGAATCTTGACGCTGTTCTTACTCGTTGCAAAGAGAAGAACTTGACTTTAAACTGGGGAAAAATGCCACTTTATGGTCCAAGAAGGAATAGTCCTTGGACATGTCATTTCACAGAAAGGCATTGAGGTTGACAGAGCTAAAGTTGATGTCATTCAAAACCTCCCTCATCCCAAAAGCGTCAAAGATATTCGCTCTTTCCTTGGCCATGCGGGCTTTTATAGGAGATTCATTAAGGACTTTAGCAAAATTGCTAGACCTTTAACTCTTCTCCTGGCCAAGGATACGACCTTCCACATTGACTCGGATTGCGAGACAGCTTTCGACTCACTTAAACACTCACTCACTTCAGCCCCCGTTTTATCATCACCAAACTGGGACTACCCCTTTGAGCTGATGTGTGACGCATCTGATTTTGCAGTAGGTGCAGTCTTAGGACAGCACATTGAAAAGATGCCACACGTGATTTACTATGCAAGTAAGACCCTGAATGATGCGCAAATCAATTATACAACCACAGAGAAAGAACTTTTAGCGGTTGTATTTGCATTAGAAAAATTCAGGCCTTACTTAATCGGCTCACCTATAGTTGTATATACTGACCATTCCGCTTTAAAACATCTTCTGGCGAAGAAAGATGCAAAAGGTCGACTAATACGTTGGATCCTTCTGTTACAAGAATTCGATCTTGTTATCAAAGATAAGAAAGGATGTGAAAACGTAGTAGCCGACCACCTTTCACGCATCGTTTCTTCCCCTGTGACCCTGCCGATCAATGACTCGTTCCCTGACGAACAACTCTTGAGCGTATCCACTGAACCATGGTTCAGGGATATTGTGAACTATCATGCCACGGGACTTATACCGAGCGATTGGTCAAAACAGGACAAATACCGCTTTCTATCCCAAGTAAAACACTATTACTGGGACGAGCCCTATTTTTTTAAATATTGTCCTGATCAGATCATTCGCTGGTGCGTCCCAAATGAAGAGTTCAAGAGTATTCTTTCTTTTTGTCATGATCAGGCCTGTGGGGGTCACTTTGGTCCTAGAAAGACAGCGGAAAAGGTTTTGCAATGTGGATTTTATTGGCCGACCTTATTCAAGGACGCATTTGAACATTGCAAAACCTGTACACAATGTCAGTATACGGGTAGAATATCCCAGAGGAATGAAATGCCTCAGCAACCCATCTTGGTTGTTGAAATGTTCGATGTTTGGGGTATAGATTTTATGGGTCCTTTTCCCAACTCCTTTGGGAATTTGTACATATTGCTGGCGGTTGATTATGTCTCAAAGTGGGTAGAAGCCATTCCATGTCGCACTAATGACAAGAAAGTTGTCATTAAGTTCTTAAAAGAGAATATCTTCTCGCAATTTGGACACCCACGAGCTATTATTAGCGATAATGGGACACACTTCTGCAACAGGTCTTTCGAGACTCTGATGAGGAAATACTCAATCAACCACCGACTTTCTACACCCTATCATCCCCAAACAAGCGGGCAGGCTGAAATCTCAAACAGACAAATCAAACTTATCCTGGAGAAAACTGTTGCTAAAAATAGAAAAGACTGGTCGACCAAATTGACGGTTGCTCTTTGGGCATTCAGGACTGCATATAAGACCGACCTAGGAATGTTTCCATATAGGATAGTGTTTGGAAAAGCATGTCATTTACCCGTCGAGATAGAGCATAAAGCATTGTGGGCTATAAAGGAAATAAATTTTGATCTAAACCTTGCTTGCAACTTTCGGAAGTTGCAACTTAACGAGCTAAGCGAACTCCGCGATGAAGCTTATGATAATGCTATAATCACAAAGAATAGGACTAAGGTTTTTCACGATAAAAACATTGTAAGGAAAACATTTTTACCTGGTCAACAAGTCCTTCTTTATGATTCACGATTACACCTTCACGCGGGTAAGCTCCGATCTCGATGGAAGGGACCTTTTGTTGTGCGGTCTGTATACCCGCACGGGGCAGTAGAAGTTGAAAATGTTAAAAACGGCACTGTTTTCAAAGTAAATGGACATAGATTAAAGCCGTATTTTTCCACTGACCCCACGAAGGAGCTCTTGTTCTTACAAGAGCCAGTTTATTTAGAATAAAATTCCTCCGTCTCACCTTCATATCCAGTATATCATTGCATTAATTTTTTGAATGAAGGTGAGTGAAAAGATAAGTTTGGGGGAAGTTCTTCACTTATATATTTTGCCCCCACTAATAATCCCTCCCAGACTTACAGGTTTTGTAGATATAGCTGTCGGCAACAGTGAGGACACTGTTGAATACAAGTTTGGGGGAGGTTTGTGCTTATTTTTGCATCATTTGCATATCATCTGCATAAGCACAAAACATTTTTTTTTTAAAAATCTATAAAAATTGAAAAATTTTCAAAACCCATAAAAATTTAAAAATTTTCAAATATAAAAATAATTTTAATATTTACACTTTTTTGTATATAAATAAGATAATGAAAGTTTAGATAATGAAAAATTACATCCATGAGATTGGAAATTTTTTAGAAAACTAAGAAAATTAGAAGTTTTCTTATACGAACTAGTAATAAGTAGTTATGAGCCGTTGTCCCAAGGGTTAGTAAGATGAAAGACGTCATTAATCTGAGGATAAAAATAAGTCTGAAAAATAGTTTCTATTCTGGAAGCCAAACATTTTGAACGTTGATACCCTGCTATTCGCACTTACACACGTCTTGAAGCCTGGGATAGTAGAGGATACCTTGAAATGCTCTTGTCTTAAAGCCGATGTATGAAGGAAATAAAAAGAAAAAAAATGATGAATGAAAATATAAAGTGGTGAGAAAAATGGACACTGGTTTTGTTATCACCGAGGGCAATAAAAATGTATAGCAAGGGTGCTTCTTCACCTAGTGCCCTAAGGCCAACTGGTCTGGGAGTCACTGCTATGCCTGAGGTGGTGCAAGACGAGGAAAATACACCAAGTAAGCAAGCACATGAGTAATCGGTCGGTTAGTACCTCAAGAAGTATTAACGGTCGCATGAAAGTGTGTGAGCAATTTCGTCTAAATATTCATTAATTAAAAAGTACTGAGGCTGATGGGCAAGAGTATGATAGCTTGAATTGAATTCTCCGGGTGTAGCGATGTCTTTACACACACGCAGGGTTATATGATCGATGTTTGGAAAACAGATAGGAATGAAGAATAAGACCATGTTTTATTGAGGGAGGACGTGATTTCTGACATCTTTTCATGACCATTAAGATAGGGCTCACGACAACCGAAAAGCTAGCTTAGTTGGAAACCCTAATTTTCAAGTCTTTTCTTTTACAATTATTTTCTTTAAATGTAATATTCATGATCTTTCTTTTATTATTGGATTTTGTGGGTGCAATCCGCTGAAAACCCTCAGGAGACAACACTCCTCCTACTAGGGACACCTAGAGGTTTAAAGGCTTGTTGCACGTGCTCAGTGCAATCATGTTGCCTACGAAAGTGTGCTAGTTAGTTTTTCCCTTTCTTTATTTTCTCCTTCTCTTTTTAATAAAACATTCGCTCGAGACGATCGAAATTAAGTTTGGGGGTATTTGATCGGTCGAAAATATTGCATATTTTAGCCGGCAATTTCATCATCATTTGCATTCATATAGAAGTGTTCGGTATTCGTATTCTACATATTAGCAAATCTATCACAGATTATAAGATTACATGTATTAAACCTTAAAACCGGCATTTCTACGGAAATCGACTGCATTGCATGGCATCGCAATATTTCTATATGTCGCAACCCGTGTTTCGAAGTCTGTGCAGGAAAAGGAAAGCTTGCTCGAACATTACACCGCTCAAAAGATATGTCAACTCACAAATTTCAGATCTGGAATCATTACAAAGGAGAAACTGCAAATCAACATATCAAAGGAAGCCCTAAACTACAGTACAAGCCCACACTAGAAGACCCAAAGTCCAAGCCCCTCAAGGAGCCGCGGATCCGCGGCAATGGCTTGCTTGTGCCGCGGATCCGCGGTGGGTTCAAGGAATTGGCTCCTCAAATTTGCACCAAAACTCCTGTTTCATCTGCTACACTTCAAAAAGACATGTCAACTTCCAGAAGACTCCAGAGGTTTCTGCCAGATCAGCAAACAAGGGTTTCTAAAGCTTAATTAATCCTAGCTTAAACCCTAAGCTTGCTCCTAACAAACTACCTTCTAGAAGACTCAACAAACTTTTGGAGGGAACTACCATTTCAAACCTAAACCTAGGGTTTGGAAAGTCTATAAATAGAAGCCTAGACCTAGGGTGAGAACATACATGAGATATCATCTAAAATCTTAGCCAATCTCTTTCTTCATCCCCTTCCTCCTCAAGTCTAGTGAGAGGGCTTGTAGGAAACCCTAACCCTAATTCCAATTGAGATCAAGAATCCCGAGTACCCATCAAGAAAGAAGCCCGACAACCTTTACGAGCGAAGCCGATCTTCAACGGAGCAAGCGATCCGAGCCGATCCACGACTCACGAAGCCGAGCGACGCCCTATCAACAATCTAGATTCTTCTTCTTGTAGTTCTTGAAGGAAATGTAATCGAAATTGTTGAGATAAATAAAGGTGATATTCTTTTATCTTGCTTTCTTTAATTTCTGCATAATGATATCTTTACAATTAGTAAATCTTTTCTGTGTGGTGATGTGTGAATAAAACTCCGCTCGTCGAGGAGTCGAGACGGTCAATAAAATGATGATGTAACATAGCTTTAATCGATTCTTGAGTCCTACGAGTTTTGTAAACCCTAGCAAGTTCAAGAAACGACGACCCATTTTGTTTCGATGCTTTCTTGATTGACATCGTTCGAAATTGGGGAGTTTGGATCGTTTCTTGAAATTGGTAGAGGCTAGAAAAGGAATGATCTCGACGAAAGAACAAGGGTTATGAGATGAAACCCTAGTTTCACGAGGAAACCCCAACTCTCGTCGATCATCATCAATCTAGCATCAATCCTTCGAAGGACAAGAACACGATATCCTTAGATTACATCACATCTATCGACCCGATCGATTCCTACGAGCCCCTTTTAGATTCTTGACAGTTGATTGGAAAAATATTATTGAAACCCAATTCTTGATTGTTTATCAGTTCTTGATTCTTGATTAAACATCGTGACACCTGAATCAATAGATACATTCTTGAATCATGTTTTCTTTTCTTGTCGATTAAGTTTTCAATTCAAGCATATCAGTAAGACGAATCGTGCAATCCCTGTGGACGATCCGCACTCACTACAAACTACATCCGACACCGTAGTTTGATTGCGATCAAAAAATATTTTTTTTGGTTGTGAAGTTCTTTATAAATTTTCTGATTACCGACACAAGAAACAGTTTCAATCAAATGGTACAGTTTTAAGACCTTTTGAATTGATTCATACTACACAACGGGAAAAAAGAATCAATCAAAATGGCGCCGTTGCCGGGGATCGCGCGCTAATTCGTTTACATTTTATAGTTTGAATTGAAAGAATTATTACATTTTACTTTTTGAAATCAAAATTCGTACAAACTCTTATACGTGTGTTGTGATTGATTGCAAGGTGATTTGGAGCATTCTGTGCTGTGATAAAAATTTTTGGAATATACCAGAGAGCTGAGGGAGCCAAGATAAGCTCCCTGAAGAAAACTTGTACAGTGATCTCACCAGAGGACCGCGTTTCCGCGGCTAATACCCACCAAGTGCGGCGGTTCCGCGGCTTAGCGAAGGGATCTCTGCAGTATCTTTGCAGCAGGTAATTTCTTGCTCTCTCCCCTCTCCTCTTTTAGCTCTAACTAATCTTTTCTGCAGGATTCTTTGTAAATAATCGCTGCGCCGCAAATTGCAAATTAAAATTGTGCGTGATTTTTGTTTCTTGGTTGATTTGCATTCTAAATACGGATAATAAGGGGCACGGCCAAATCCAAATTAGGTGGGGATTTCATTACCCTTCCTAGGCCCCGAAAACCACCAAACTTGCATCCGCATTGACCCACATTAACTAAAAGAAATCTAGAGATGAGTCTAAGGACTGTCGCGCTCAATTAGGACAGAAGAGGGCCGTGGGTAATTCATTGCTTATCCGCGTTTTCTTGTGGTGCCTAAGGCGAGTGTGTCTAAGGCTAGTGGTTTTTAATTAGGCCCACTACTTACGTAGTGGAGTACCTTCCCACTTACCTGGCTCTTATCCGGCCACAGGGGGACAAAGAGGCAGTGGAAGATTCTATCCTGCGACTTGTCTTTTGGCAGTTAGGAGCGGTCTAGAGCCGGACCTAGGTGACCATTAGATTCTAGGGTTGTGTGCTGCATTTGTTGTGTTGCATCATTTTTTTCAAAAATCCGACCCTTTTCAAAAGCAAACACCGCATTCAATTTTACCCCTAATTATAAGCCAACGCTGCCACTTGTACTAACCCTTTTTAGTACAAGATAGGCTGGACACGGGATTCTAGTGCCCGTTTAGTCCGCGTACCCCTTATCGACTCCGAAGTCGATATTTCTCCATTTATCTCTTCTTTACCCACTACCACACCCACACCGATGGACCCGAATCCATCAAACTTCTTTAACCCTAATCTGCCGCCGTCCGTTGGTGCGCAGAATCCGCCCCATATTTCTCTCCAGGAAAGATGCTATCCACATAGAGGTCCTCTTTCGACCTGCTTATCCACACCACCAGCCAATGGGGATAACTTTGAGATTAAGCCCCAGTATATCAATCTTTTACCCAAATACCACGGACTCGAGACTGAGGACGCTTACGTTTTCATTACCAAATTTGAAAACGTATGCGCAATGATGGGTACGTCACAACTTTCAGTGGATGCGATGCGTCTACGACTTCTTCCATTTACATTGTGCGATATATCCGAGAAGTGGCTATATAACACTACCGCACATTCTATTACGAATTGGGAAGAATTCGTCGCTGCATTCCTTAAGAAATTCTACCCACACCAAAAGACAGCTCGAATCCGTAGCGAACTGAACCAATTTGCCCAGCTCCCTGTTGAACCATTCTCTAAATACTTTGAACGTTTCAAGGATCTATTGGTTCAATGTCCTCATCGCGGCATCCCGAGATGGGAGCTTTGCCGAATCATATATGAGGGCAGTAACCCTAGCACTAAACAGAGCCTTGAAAACATGTGTCAAGGTACATATATGACTAAGCATGATGGGGAAGCTTGGCGATACTTAGAAGAGTTCGCTGAAAAATCACTTCAGTGGGAGAGTGGAACCCAACCATTGAATAGGCGTGGCGTACACCAAATAGATGTGTCCATAGGTGTTCGAGCAGAAATGGCAGCATTGCAAAAGAAGCTCGACGCTATGGAACACAAATTTGCAGCAGCCTCCCTAAACCCAGCGTCACTCCCCAAAACTGTTTTGGGTGTTGTTCTGATCCGTCACATTTAACGGAAGAATGTCCATTAAACTCTGCGTTTCAAGGTCACGAGCATTCTAATGCCGCATTTCAAAGACCTCGAAACGATCCATATTCTTCCACGTACAATCAGGGTTGGAGGAACCACCCGAATTTTGCTTGGAACCAAAATCAATCTCAAAACACGGTTCCAAACACGAATAATTTTCAAAGGGCTATTCCTCCACCACAACAGCAACCCCTCCAACTCACTCAGCACCCCTACCAATCACAAAATTTCCAAAACCAGGGCAACAATCCTGCACAGTCTAATCCTATGCAGTTGTCCTGTGCTGACGATTTCTCTCAAATCTCTCAAACCATGAAATCACTTTTATCAAATTTCATGGATGTTTCAACTGAGGTTAGATCTTCCGTCAGTGAGATAAAGAAAAACTCAGCGTCACAAGTTGAGAGTATCAGATCGATGGAAGCGGAAATCGCACGCCTCAAAGCCGAAATGAGTGCGAGAGAAAAAGGGAAACTTCCCTCTCAACCCCTACAGAATCCTGGGCATTACAATGTAAATGCCATTACAACGTTGAGATCGGGAAGAGTGCTGAATAATAATGTCGGGGAAGATATTGATAATACTGAAAATCATATCAACACCCCGGCTGAGACCTTTCCACATACACACACTTCTCCTTCTGATTCTTCTTCTTCTACCAAACCACCTTCTCACGAGCCTATTCTCCAGTTCCCTTTAGGCTCAACACCTTCACCCAACCCTTATAGTTCTCCACAGACGGTCCCCACACCTCTTTTGGGACCTTGTCTACCCCCCTTTCCTTCTCCTATGATGGACCCTGCGCTTATTGCGAAAGATCCTTACCCGAACCGGTTAAGGAGTAACAGAACGAGTCATCATATGGAGAAAATTATAGAAATGTTCAAACAGGTTAACATCAATATACCTCTCCTAGATGCAATTCAACAAGTCCCCGCTTATGCGAAAATTCTTAAGGACTTGTGCACTAGGAAGAGGAAGACTCAAGTGCCGAAGAAGGTCTTTATGTCTAATAATATCAGCACTGCTTTTATTCCCCCGCTACCAAAGAAACGAAAGGACCCAGGATGTCCTACAATATCGATTTCTATTGAGGGTAAAAACATAAATCGTGCTCTTTTAGACCTTGGCGCGAGTGTTAACTTGCTCCCTTATTCTGTCTATGAGCAACTAGGGATTGGAGAGCTGAAACCTGCTCATTGCACTCTCCAGATGGCAGACCGATCTATCACCAAACCAAGGGGTGAATTAGAGGATGCGTTGATAAAGGTCGGGGAATTTGTTTTCCCTGTAGACTTCATTGTGCTCGACACACATCCTGTAGCAAAGCCCCGGGGCCAAATTCCGGTGATTCTAGGTCGTCCTTTCCTTGCCACTTCCAACGCTGTTATAAATTGTAGAAATGGTTCAATGAACTTATCATTTGGAAATATGACCATTGAACTAAATATTTACAAAGTTGGAAGTCAGCCAACAGAACCCTCTGCTCATATTTTAGATGTGTGCTCTGTCCATGAGATCGCTCCCGATAGTTGTGGAGCTGAGGAACTTTGCTTTACTGATCTCGATGACATTAGCACATCTCTGTTTGACTTTGCACATGATCTTAGTGAGGAAACCTTACCTGCACTTGAGTCCTGCACTTCTGACTTTTCTCCACCTGAATTAGATCCAAAAATCCAAAAATCAATCTATGATCCTTCCTTCTATCATTTCTCCGCCTGAATTAGATCTCAAGGTTTTACCTTCTCACCTTAAATATGCTTATTTAGGTGAGAGTGAGTCTTTACCGGTTATCATATCCGCATCTCTTGCATCAGAGCAAGAGAATGCCCTTTTATCGTTATTGAGATCTAACAAAGAGGCGTTTGGTTGGAGTATGGCGGACATCAAAGGGATTAGTCCCTTGATACTTGAACATCATATACATGTGATGGATGATGCCAGACCAACCCGAGAACCACAGAGACGGTTGAATCCCGTCATGAAGGAAGCTGTCATGAAAGAAATCGTCAAATGCTTAGATAGTGGTATTATATAAGATATCCCAAACATTCATGAGGGTTTATCTTCTACCATACCGAGGAACAATTGTTTTTTGACATGACACCTTTTTAGAAAAGGAATTTCTTGTGAAAAGGATTATTGGTAATAAGGTAGAACTGGAAGAAGTTCCAGCAACACAAACTATAACTGATGATTTGGTGGAACCGGAGGATTCAATAGTCCCCGACGAACCGAAGCCACTCCGCAGATCTAGTAGGGTTCCTCATCCACCTGAGAGATACTACGGTTTTCTCATAGATGGTGGGAGCGAGGATTGCATTATGGAAGATGATGACCCAACTAGTTTCGAGCAGGCCATCACAAGTAGAGACTCTATGAAATGGCTGGATGCTATGCGATATGAAATGGAATCCATGTACACCAACAAAGTATGGACTTTGAAAGTTGTTCCTGAAGGGGTAAAACCCATCTGGAGAAAGTGGATATTGAGAAGATAATTGGTGTAGATGGAAAAGTTGTGACTTTCAAAACTAGACTTGTAGAAAAAGGTTTTCATCAACGACCAGGTGTCGACTATGATGAAACCTTTTCTTTAGTGGCTATACTTAAGTCCATCAGGATCTTACATGCCATTGATGCATACCATGACTACGAAGTTTGGCTGTTGCACGTCAAGGCCGCTTTTCTAAATGGTGATTTAGATGAGAGAGTGTACATGATACAGCCAGAAGGCTTCGTATTCGGTGGGAGCAGCGGAAGCGTGTGCAAGCTTCTTAAATCCATCTATAGATTAAAGCAGGTATCATGGAGCTGGAACATCTGTTTTGATGAAGCTGTCAAAGAGTTTTACTTCATCAAAAATGAAGATTAACCTTGTATATATAAAAAGGTAGTAGAGAGTAAGGTTTTCTTTCTCGTATTGTACGTGGATGACATACTCTTAATATAAAACGATGTTCCTATACTACACTCGGTCAAGCTCTTCTTATCACACAAGTTCTCCATGAAAGATCTAAGTGATATCTCCTACAACCTGGGGATTAAGATCGATGGAGATAGATCTTAACGGATGTTGGGATTGTCCCAATCCAGACTGGATGTAGCTTACTGACTTGGTGTAGTGAGTAGGTATCAATCAGATCCTAGGGAGAAATACTGGACAGCTGTGAAGAACACTTTTAAGTACTTGAGAAGGACTAAAGAGATGTTCTTGGTGTATGGTAACGATGAACTCCAGGTGGAGTCCTGTACCGATTCGAGCTTCCAGAGTGATAAGGACGACAATAAGTCGGTCTCGGGTTTTGTCATCTCCCTCAGTGGAGGGTCGATATGTTGGAAGAGTTCCAAACTAGTTACCGTAGCAGACGATGAATGCTGAATACATCGCTCCCAACGATGCTGCAAAAGAGGCTGTCTGGATGAAGAAGTTCATAAGATGAACTTGGTGAGGTTCCATCCATTGAGCATCCAATACCTGTGCATTGTGATAACAATGGAGCTGTGGCTTTGGCCAAGGAACCCCGGTCCCATCAGTGATCCAGACATATTCTTGTTGGATATATGTATGCCCTAGAGGCCATTATATGATAGTGGATGTATTTATACATGTATATATTGAAAGGTTCCTAGGCACTCCCAAGAGGTCTCACAAGGCATCAACCATGCCAATTTCAAAAAATTAGAGTGCCGAGAAACCCTAATACGGATCGTTGGCTAGAAGTTTAGGCGATAAAACGAGCTAGTTAACATCTTAACTAAAAGTAAACGAACATACAACCTTTGTAGATCCGTTTCTCCACCTCCATAGCTTCGCAATGAAGTCTCCTCACTGTCCATATCAAATTCCGGGCTCTAGCGTCGGCTTCATCGGAGAAAAAGCGGGCTAAGTCATCGACGACGATGCCGAAGATGATCTACGTCGAGGCATCACTAGATCAAGCTCCACCTTCACCAAGCCATGAAAACTTGTGAAGGAAACACCCTATAATACTTGGCAAGAGGTAGAGGATGAAGAAATAGGAAGTGGGTTCACTTTAGAATTGGATTTCTCACCCTTTTTCATAAATCAACATTGATGAAGCAAGCTTTTTCTTCTTTGAAGAAGATGATGAAGAAGAAAGAATATTATGATAAGTTTATGACAATAATTGAAAAAGAATTATTCTTATCATAACTTGAACCATGGTTAGATGTAAAGAGTTAACTCAAGTTAGATGAATGGTTAGGGTTTGAAGAAGAAGACAAAAAGGTTACATGAGTCAGTTGCATGAAGCTTCAAGAAGCTTCATGTAAGAAAGCAACCTTTTTATTTTCTTTTCACTTTTTCTTTTAATCCAAATTAAAAGATAAATGAATGAATAAATGAATAAAAACCCTAACCATTTACTTAACCATGGTTTAACTCTTTACACAAACCCTAGCAATCATGTATCATCAAACATAATACAATCAAGTGCACAAAAATATATCACATATACAATGTGCACACCCGAGTGAGAATATCCATTTAAAGTGAACCGATATTAGTTAATGCAAAGTAATATATCAAATATATAATTATGCATTAAATCATTAAATCAACACTTGTCTTAATGATCCGGTCATATCATATATAACCGACTAATATTAATAGTAACAACTTATCGAATCAACACTTGATCCGATAACCCGGCTATAACGCATATAACCGATCAATGTTACAAATCGCGAGAATCGAATACAGTATCACATACTGGTATTATTCTCGGTCCCGCACATATCTCATATGCGCTCCTATTTCGTTTCGCTTGAGCCAGGAAACCTCTGTGTAGGACTCTAAAGACTCGTCAATACGCCGGAAGCAGGTGATGATCATATCTAACACCCACAAGCCGCAAGCGGTCTGCTAAACGTAACGGCCACCCGGGTATTGAGCGATCAGAAGATCGACGAGCAAGCCCGCTCACACTCCTGTGAATCCAACCAGTAACACTACCGTACAGTCTGGTCAGTTCGTCTGATATGTCGCATATCTCGCCTAGGGGTGGTAAACGTCAGACCCCAATAGTTCAATAAGTCGTGTCGATATGAGGTCTATAACAATTCGAGAAACTACTGGTAACACTTACCAGTAAATCTCAGCAGCCCTGGCCAGGGATTTCCGGTTATAGCCAATCGAACACAGCGCAACATCAACTCCCTATACCGGGAGAGACGAATCCCTTCCTATCGCTCATTGCCTCCATGTGACTCGGGACTGTACCCAAAAACCACCGTTTTGCACACCCTCTTAGACGTGGTAAGATGGAAATCAAAGCACAGTGGGAACCACACAAGACTCTATGACGATCTCGGGTCAACAGACTATTCTGTACCAGTGTCACCAGAGAACTGCCATCTGACGTAAGGTATAATACCATCTGGGAGTTCTCGGCGAGTCCGTCCAGTGTACCCAGTCTCCACTGAGCACCCATACACCATCCTTGATGTCAAACACCGATGGATATGGGATCATCCATCGCCCATCATATGGGTCAAGATGCGTATACGCTAGTCTACTCTGGTGCATCGATGCCCTGTCTCGATACAGCCACGACTAGGAACAATTATAGGATGTACTCGTCGACTACCGTGGCCCCACTAGTATGATCTCATCATAGTCCCAGTAGTCGAGTACATATCCTAAGGGCTTTATCAACATGTAATATAGAGACAATCAGAATACATGTTAAGATAAAGTACAACCAGATAGCATACTATCATGTCGAGCAAGAAAATCATCCCTATATATGTCCTAGCATCCACTACAATATACATCGTATGTACAGTAATGGCCTCTAGGGCATACATATAACTAACAAATATATATATATATATATATATATATATTCAATGTACATTCTTGCTCGACATGATAGTATGCTATCTGGTTCTTCTTTATCTGACATGTTGAATTGATCATGCTTGTAACGTTTTGAAAATCGTTTCGGTGAAATTTCGGAAAATCGGTAAAATAAGGGGGTTTTCTGTAAAAAGTCAAAATACAAATATCTTTATTATAAAATTAAATATACATATTATAGCAATGAAATTGCTAGTATTTGGTATTTATTGAGCCACTGGTGAAATTTCAAATTTTCTGAAATTATTTCCGAAATTAAATATTTTAATATTATTTTAAGCCGTCACTAATATATTTAATTAGGGAAAATTACAAATTGGATTGAGTTGAAACAAATTTTGTGCATCATAACACATTAAACAAAATTTTATCATATGGTTTTTGAAATGAAATGGTTTGCCAAAACGGTTTAGAAAATATCGAAAAAAAGACTTTTTTCGGTGAAATTAGTGTTAATGGGAATTGGGGTAATACATTTATCTTTTTCCCTCACCCACACTCACCCACACCCTCTCTCCCCTCTCCAAATCAGCAGCCCCATGTGCCCCCTCATTTTCCGACTTGAATGGCTAAAAGAAAAGAAATGAAAAGAAATGAGAAGAAAGGGTATATATATATATATATATATATATATATATATATATATATATATATAAGTATTGGTTGGGTTGACTTGGACTTTCTTTGACATGGACTTTTCTTCCCACACCCACACACTTCACTCCCATCCTTCCCCATTTCTGGCTGAGCCCTCCCCAACTGCAGCCCCCCCAATTTTCTCCTCTCATTTCCTCATCAAAAACCTATCAAAAACCTCCAAAATTCCATCACAAATCAAGCTAAAACCTAAATCCAACTCTTACCCATTTTTCCTTGACCTATTCTAGTATGGATCTTGGAGAAAGAAGCAAGTTTGTGAGGCTAGGTTGGATGTTTGATTCAAGTTTCGTGAGGTATAAATCCATGTTCCATGGTTTGTTTGTTTCTTAGTTACTTAATTGTTGCTATCATACCTCATTTGAAGCTAATTAGGTGTTTAATTAGGTTTAGTTGCTTGTTTGGAAAAATTCAAGAAAAGGGTTTGTAAATCAAATTAGGGTTTTCTTCATTGGGTATTGATCTTGATGTGGAGATTAACATGTTAATGAAATGTTAAACCTAATCTAGAAGATAATTTGTAAATTGTTCCATAAAAAAAGTCCAAATTAAGATTTTTAAGCAAACTAGGTTTTAGCTTTTAGTTGCAAATGGGTGATTTAAAATATAATTAAGGTTTTGATGACTGTTTTAACATTTTTATTTGTTGTTTAGCAACTTAGATCATGCAAAACCAAGCTTAATTGGTGAATTGTGAATTTTGCTTTAAAAAGTGTTAAAATCGGTATTTTTGCAAACTAGGAATTTGGAATTTATACAAATTGATGAGATTAATTTTTGAAAGTGATTTTTATGACCTAATTATGTTATTTAATGAGCATTTTGTCCATTTAAATCACTAAAATTTTTAGATCAGTGAAAACATCAAGTTTTGAACCGAAATGTAAATTTGTGTTAACTAGGTTTTGGAAAATAAAACGATTTGTTTGATTTTAATGTTTTGATGAGTTAAACCTTATTTCATATATAATTAATGATTTGTGAAGCCATGATTGGTACGTTTGGTGTTTTTCTTGATCAATCGGCGTTTGTACGCCGTTGTCTAGGGTTTTTCGATTGATTCGTGAAAGCAACCACATGTTTTGACCTATGCGGGATTCGTGTATCGTTTTAGTCATGAGTCGGATTTTAATGCGATACGGTGCGTTATGATATGTAGGTATCCCCATGTGGACTTCGAGACGACAAGCAAGCGCGTGGCAACGTCGGCACCGGCGAGCGAGGACCAGGTGAGTAGATTTATATCTACGGGGAGAAGTCGGGTGGATAGCGTATAGCACCCCCGCAGTCCGTAGTATAGTTCATATATATATGTTTATATAGGTAATTTATGATACGAGAATGTTTATTCATGTTATGATTATGTGTTCATGGATTAGCTTCGGGTTAGTTGCCAAACCCTCGAGTAGTTGTTATACCTACATACGCACACACAGACTTGCATACATTACTTTCTTGTGCGTAGATGGGGATGTGTATATATGTATATATGCGTGGGTATGGGACTATGCATATATACATTCATATACACATGCATGGATGATGAGGATAGTACTTGGGATTTGAGATGAGTCGATGAGATTTGATTTGAGGCCGTGAGATTGGTGATATGGCAGGCTTCGTATTTGAGATACGACATGACGTTGTAGCGGGTCCTTGACGTAGTGTTTCACATACGTGCATGCTTACTTAGGCGGTATCAGTATTGTACTAGACGTAGATCAGTACCCCGGATTATGATCTTTGATAAAGAGGATACGAGATGAACAATGTGATGAATGTGATATTGACCCGTACCCAGATTTGGGATGCCGTACGACGGATTTACGTACGAGCTATATATTGATGATTGATCCGTACGAGCTATATATTGAACAATGTGATGAATGGAATATCTGATTATAGATATGGTATCGGATTGATAGTATCGAGGCGGGATCACCGACTAATATATATTCATATATGTATCGACTCAGATGCTAGGCGGTTTCCTTACCTTTAGTTCAGCCGTATAGTTTAGTGTAGTTGTCAGTCTAGATTAGATTTCTACCTATTTCAAAACTAACGGATCGTGGGTATTTTAAAAGACAGGTCAAGGGATCTACGGATATTTCAAAAGGCGTATCCTTTATTAAAACCACCGTAGCTCTTATTTTCAAAACCCCACGATTCGTGTTATTTCAAAGGGCACCATTGTTTAGTATTTAGCTCCCGCTCATTATTGTTGTTCGCTCCGCATCGCATGCTTATATTATGATTCATATCTTATTATTAATATCATGCTGTTAGGACACCGGCACCATTACCGATGACGCGTATGTACCACGTACACTTACTTGCCGGCTCACACACATCTTCATCGGTAATTGCTATGTCACGAACACTTTAGAAAATACTATTTCATTTGACATAGGTTGTTAGCTAATAGTTTAGACATGATATTAGTGTACTTGCCTTATATGCTAGTTAGACATTATAGTTATTGCCTGCTACTTCATGAATGTTATTATTCACTGTTGTATCGTATTCATGGATTCTCATGCCTATATTCACTGTTTACATGCTATTGATGACTTGGATTCGGATTTCATGAGATTTCTTGGATTTGGAGGAAAACCGCAAAAACATAAATATACCTTTTCTCTCTTTTAAAATAAAAAGTGCGGTTTTCCCATGATGTATGAGTCGTCCACCATGAGTTTGCTGATGGATTTCGAGACCCGATTCGAGGAGTGGAGGAACCGTTTCGGGTACATGGTGGGCCCGGTGCGGTACCCCGGAGCAAGAGGATCATGTTGTTGACGTTGAGCCTGGCAGGGGAGCACTACCGACCGGTGATTTTTCCCGACGCGTCGGATATCCGGAGGATACCGTCGTGGTCTTCAGATGGATGGTAGGGGCCGGTCTGGACTGACGGCTACCTAGATATTGTGATTGAGACATTAAGATTTTGAGATATTGAGGTACAGAGATTGTGACATAGAGATATCGAGATATTTGGATACTTGTTTTGTGTCGATTGGGCACTGTTTTATGCTGATTTCATTTATGGTACCTCCTATTTAAAATACAGAAATCTCACTGATTTATGAAAGTAGTTTTATTCAGTACATGCATTCTGTTTCATGCATTCATACATCATCCATATGATATATCGCTACCTGAGGCACTGACACGCGCACATGGGATTACACTCGGGTTAGACATTTATCCTAATCATTGTTAGGCTGCATGTTATATATATTTGAGGATATATTATGATGGTTGACCTAGGATTGCGTTGTTCATGCGGTTTCTGTTCGTAGATGTTTTTCTACTCACGAGTTGGCAACTCACCCCCGTTGTGCCACAGTTTCTTGTAGGTTTTGCCGTACAGGTTTCATTACGGCTTTGCTGGCACTGCTTCTTTCGGGTGACTTGCTAGTATGTGGGTTTATTTGTATCGTACCCATCATTATACATTGTATATTATTATTCAGTTGTATCTAGTAAATTCCATTAACCAAACATGTATTTATTTGAGATAGAGACCAGTGATGTTTATTCTTTCGACCTTAGAGTCGCGCGTTGTATTTCTGTGGATTTCTTGTTGTTTTGAGTTTCTATTTGAATTTTGATCCTCGCCCTTGGCGTTGTATGTTATATTGCTTGTGTGGTTGTGACCGTCGATTGACGAAGAGCTAGCTCCCGCTTGGGGATGCCTTTTCTTTGATTTCGTATACTATAAATGTTGTATCCCGTTTGGGGGCCAGTATTTACAAAGGAGACTCTGCCGAAATTTTCAGGAAATATTTGATGTTTTTAAAAAGGTATAATTTGGCTTATGCTATTAAAACTACTTGATTTAAATTGGTTTTCCTTCACTCTACTACTTTTCTTGGTTTGGATTTCTGGGTTTTTCGGCTTACTTAGATTACGTACGCCTCGAGACATTTCGTAGTTTAAGTGCCGGTCATGTTCCGTACTTTCGGGTCGTGACAAAGTTGGTATCAGAGTGTTAGGTTTTACCTTCGGAGCGTAGGATGACCCTTGGTTGATGGAATAGGTGACTAAAGTAAAGTGACGTACCGTGGGTATGTTCCGCGGCATACGTACGACACGCCACTCCACTTAAGGAGCCTTAGGATGTACATTTCTTTGCTCAGTATTATATTCATTCTGATCTAGCCTCATCAGTACCAGTTATGGTTTTGCTGCCATGATTACGGGCTGGGAAAGCTACGGCTAGAGTTGCGGTCAGCACGAGCTCGTTACGAACGAGGACTGACCAGAGCATAATTCCGGCGACACACGATTGTAGAGATGTGTCTTTTGATTGTGCTTTCGCGCCACAAGCGTTGGATGGATCGCTGTATAAGATTACTTGGATGTGCCGATTAGCACTAGAGGATTGAGCCACTGACAGAGGCCAGCCAGATTTTGATGTCCGTTGGTGTATTGCTTACTCATGATGATTGAGGCACTATTCAGCGTGCGGACGAGTGAGCCAGTTGTTGCTGCGGACGACGGGATATCGCTCCAGATGTTGGAGCTATTGCAGTATGAGTTGTACTAAGAGATGATAGAAGGTCGCTAGTCACTAAGGATGAATGACTAGGACATGTGGTTCGTTCGCTACCCCGATGCGAGGTTATCAGATAGATTGATTCCAGCTAGAGACGACTTCACGCGGAGGCGTTGAGAGTCGACAGAGATGATCGAATGTCAGCAACCTATTATTCTAAGTTTAAAGTATTCGGAAAGACATGCAGGGTTTGCGGCAGTTCCACGGCGCCATTAGTGAGGCTTGGGTTTGCCCTTCTACGGCTAGACCATCGATGCTGTGGTACGTACTCGATACTATTAAACTGTACCCAAGATGTTGAGCTCTTGGGGGATTATGCGGTTTTGACGAATCGATCGGATGGTTCGACTTCATTCGGATGCTAGATGGTGAGATGCATTCTTGGGAGACTCCAGATACAAGGATAGCCGTTAGAGCTCAGTCCATGCAGCCACGACGAGACGAGCCCGAAGTAGTCGACATCAGAGAAAAGTGGAGTAAGAGGTTCGTACGAGATCTTCATGAGACGACGTTCCACTCCGCCATCAGAGATGCGATACGCATGCCAAGGCATTGTACTTGGATATACCTTCCAGAAGGAGTCACGGTGAGTATGCAGCCATTTCGGAACAAGAACGGATCTAGTAAGGGACAATTACTTCCGGACAGTTCGGCAGAGACGAGATTTGGGAGAGATTTCGACAGGACCTTTCTGGAATAAATTACGAGAAGACATGGACCTAGGAGTGGTCATGTTATGCACACTGGCAGGCCAGAGTTCAGGATTGTCGGCGAGACATGCTATGAGTGACCACGACAGTTGGCCAGAGATTCTTGGAGGATGTGCTTGAGCGGGACTATTCCGCCATATTTGATTTCGGTATTTTGGACGATCTATTCGCATGACTGATTTTTATGATTGAGTTTCATGATATTTATTTTTCATGTACCATGGTTGCACCTACTGAGTATTTACGATTTTTGCACAGTTGTTGCACTTGATATCATTTTCGTGCCTTGGTTTCGCATGTTTATGATTTTATGGGTTTCATACAGCTGAGTTGATTTTGTGCGTATGTACGCATACGAATTTGTTTTTGCACTCGGTATAGTTCACCTATGCTTGCAGTGCGGTGATACGCATTTTGTGCACTTAGATGCACTGGACTTCGATTTCGATTGTGATACTCGATGTTTGTTTTATGCACCTTATGCACCTGATTTGATTTTACGCATGTTCGGCGCTTAATATTGGATTTCATGATTTCGTACATGATGGATGCACCTGAATTGGATTTTCGCGCAAGTTGAGCGTATGTTTTGAGATACGATTTTGGTGCACACCAGATGCACTAAATCGAGATTCTTTGTGAATGTCAGATGCACCTGTTTTGCTGTCAGGCACACCTGTTGTCATTGACAGATGTTTCGTGCACACCCGATGCACTTAGATATTGTTTCTGCGCGCATGTATGGCACATTCATGGATTTTGATTCAAAACGAGGGGTCCGATTTTTTCTCGCCCCTACCTAAAAGGTAGTGGTCTAGGGAGCGCAATTGCTAGAGCACGGGAGAATGAATGCACCAGACGCACGTAGTATTCATATGCATATTTTGGGATTGATTTCTTATGGAGCAGTACATTTTTATGATGATTGCTATGAGTTTTTGTACTGAGCAGGACTAGTCAGAGGACAGTACCTGAATATATTTTGCATGCATTGATAGTTATTGAAGGGATTTCCAAAAAGCGAGCTATAGTCTCAGTCTTTACCTACGTGTCTGATATGACACGAAATGTTTAAAATAAGGAGACCCTTCTAAATTGTTTCCGAAACGGCGGAACGTACATATTAAACAAAGGATATATATATGTAGTTATTTTTTTACAATAGACGTCTGCCACTGTGCAGTGCTGCGAGCATCGCACAGATATTTGAAAAAGGTTTGTCATGCATTGCTTCTAGATGCTTTAATGATGTATATCATGTTGGTTTTCGTATTGGATCTTGACATCGATGTCTTCCCCATGACTCCGATGAATGCGGGATGCTTGACGGAGTTTTGATTTTGAGTTTTATGCTCATTTTTCATGCGCATACGTTGCGCTACGATTTGTTTTATGTATTTACGATTTCGGAGCCCCAACGATTTGATGGTTTTGTTTAGATGTTTTAGTATTTGGGGGGAGTTTTAATTTAAATTCGGGGACCGAATTTCTTTAAGGGGGGAAGATTGTAACGTTTTGAAAATCGTTTCGGTGAAATTTCGGAAAATCGGTAAAATAAGAGGGTTTTCTGTAAAAAGTCAAAATACAAATATCTTTATTATAAAATTAAATATACATATTCTAGATATGAAATTGCTAGTATTTGGTGTTTATTGAGCCACTGGTGAAATTTCAAATTTTCTGAAAATTTTTCCGAAATTAATTATTTTAATATTATTTTAAGCCGTCGCTAATATATTTAATTAGGGAAAATTACAAATTGGATTGAGTTGAAACAAATTTTGTGCATCATAACACATTAAACAAAATTTTATCATATGGTTTTTGAAATAAAATGGTTTGCCAAAACGGTTTAGAAAATATCGAAGAAAAAGGTTTTTTTCGGTGAAATTAGTGTTAATGGGAATTGGGGTAATACATTTGTCTTTTTCCCTCACCCACACTCACCCACACCCTCTCTCCCCTCACCAAATCAGCAGCCCCAAGTGCCCCCTCATTTTCCCACTTGAATGGCTAAAAGAAAAGAAATGAAAAGAAATGAGAAGAAAGGGTATATATATATATATAAGTATTGGTTGGGTTGACTTGGACTTTATTTGACTTGGACTTCTCTCCCCACACCCACACACTTCACTCCCATCCTTCCCCATTTCTGGCCGAGCCCTCCCCAAGTGCATCCCCCCCAATTTTCTGCTCTCATTTCCTCATCAAAAACCTATCAAAAACCTCCAAAATTCCATCACAAATCAAGCTAAAATCCAAATCCAACTCTTACCCATTTTTCCTTGACCTATTCTAGTATGGATCTTGGAGCAAGAAGCAAGTTTGTGAGGCTAGGTTGGATGTTTGATTCAAGTTTTGTGAGGTATAAATCCTTGTTCCATGGTTTGTTTGTTGCTTAGTTACTTAATTGTTGCTATCATACCTCATTTGAAGCTAATTAGGTGTTTAATTAGGTTTAATTGCTTGTTTGGAAAAATTCAAGAAAAGGGTTTGTAAATCAAATTAGGGTTTTCTTCATTGGGTATTGATCTTGATGTAGAGATTAACATGTTAATGAAATGTTAAACCTAATCTAGAAGATAATTTGTAAATTGTTGCATCTAAAAAGTCCAAATTAAGATTTTTAAGCAAACTAGGTTTTAGCTTTTAGTTGCAAATGGGTGATTTAAAATCTAATTAAGATTTTGATGACTGTATTAACATTTATATTTGTTGTTTAGCAACTTAGATCATGCAAAACCATGCTTAATTGGTGAATTGTGAATTTTGCTTTAAAAAGTGTTAAAATCGGTATTTTTGCAAACTAGGAATTTGGAATTTATACAAATTGATGAGATTAATTTTTGAAAGTGATTTGTATGACCTAATTATGTTATTTAATGAGCATTTTCACCATTTAAATCACTAAAATTTGTTGATCAGTGAAAACATCAAGTTTTGAACCGAAATGGGAATTTGTGTTAACTAGGTTTTGGAAAATAAAACGATTTGTTTGATTTTAATGTTTTGATGAGTTAAACCTTATTTCATATATAATTAATGATTTGTGAAGCCATGATTGGTACGTTTGGTGTTTTTCTTGATCAATCGGCGTTTGTACGCCGATGTCCAGGGTTTTTGGATTGATTCGTGAAAGCAACCATATGTTTTGACCTATGTGGGATTCGTGTATCGTTTTAGTCATGAGTCGGATTTTAATGCGATACGGTGCGTTATGATATGTAGGTACCCCCATGTGGATTTCGAGACGACAAGCAAGCGCGTGGCGACGTCGGCAACGGCGAACGAGGACCAGGTGAGTAGATTTATATCTACGGGGAGAAGTTGGGTGGATGGCGTATAGCACCCCCGCAGTCCGTAGTATAGTTCATATATATATGTTTATATAGGTATTTTATGATACGAGAATGTTTATTCATGTTATGATTATGTGTTCATGGATTAGCTTCGGGTTAGTTGCCAAACCCTAGAGTAGTTGTTATACCCACATACGCACACACAGACTTGCATACATTACTTTCTTGTGCGTAGATGGGGATGTGTATTTAAGTATATATGCGTGGGTATGGGACTATGCATATATACATTCATATACACATGCATGGATGATGAGGATAGTACTTGGGATTTGAGATGAATCGATGAGATTTGATTTGAGGCCGTGAGATCGGTGATATGGCAGGCTTCGTATTTGAGATACGACATGCCGTTGTAGCGGGTCCTTGACGTAGTGTTTCACACACATGCATGCTTACTTAAGCGGTATCAGTATTGTACTAGACGTAGATCAGTACCCCGGATTATGATCTTTGATAAAGAGGATACCAGATGAACAATGTGATGAATATGATATTGACCCGTACCCAGATTTGGGATGCCGTATGACGGATTTACGTACGAGCTATATATTGATGATTGATCCGCACTGTTGACTTGGGAATATCTGATTATAGATATAGTATCAGATTGATAGTATCGAGGCGGGATCACCAACTAATATATATTCATATATGTATAGTTTAGTGTAGTTGTCAGACTAGATTAGATTTCTACCTATTTCAAAAGTAACGGATCATGGGTATTTTAAAAGACAGGTCAAGGGATCTACGGATATTTCAAAAGACGTATCCTTTATTAAAACCACCGTAGCTCTTATTTTCAAAACCCCACGATTCGTGTTATTTCAAAGGGCACCATTATTTAGTATTTAGCTCCCGCTAATTATTGTTGTTCGCTCCGCATCGCATGCTTATATTATGATTCATATCCTATTATTAATATCATGCTGTTAGGACACCAGCACCATTACCGATGACGCGTATGTACCACGTACACTTACTTGCCGGCTCACACACATCTTCATCGATAATTGCCACGTCACGAACACTTTAGAAAATACTATTTCATTTGACATAGGTTGTTAGCTAATAGTTTAGACATGATATTAGTGTACTTGCCTTATATGCTAGTTAGACATTGTAGTTATTGCCTGCTACTTCATGCATGTTATTATTCACTGTTGTATCGCATTCACGGATTCTCATGCCTATATTCACTGTTTACATGCTATTGATGACTTGGATTCGGATTTCATGAGATTTCTTGGATTTGGAGGAAAACCGCAAAAACATAAATATACCTTTTCTCTCTTTTAAAATAAAAAGTGCGGTTTTCCCATGGTGTATGAGTCGTCCACCATGAGTTTGCTGATGGATTTCGAGACCCGATTCGAGGAGTGGAGGAACCGTTTCGGGTACATGGTGGGCCCGGTGCGGTACCCCGAGGCAAGAGGATCGTGTTGTTGACGTTGAGCCTGGCAGGGGAGCACTACCGACCGGTGATTTTTCCCAACGCGTCGGATATCATGAGGATACCGTTGTGGTCTTCAGATAGATGGTAGGGGCCGGTCTGGACTGACGGCGCCCTAGATATTGTGATTGAGACATTGAGATTTTGAGATATTGAGATACAGAGATTGTGACACAGAGATATCGAGATATTTGGATATTTGTTTTATGTCGATTGGGCACTGTTTTATGCTGATTTCATTTATGGTACCTCCTATTTAAAATACAGAAATCTCACTTATTTATGAAAGTAGTTTTATTCAGTACATGCATTCTGTTTCATGCATTCATACATCATCTATATGATATATCGCTACCTGAGGCACTGACACGGGCACATGGGATTACACTCGGGTTAGATATTTATCCTAATCATTGTTAGGCTGCATGTTATATATATTTGAGGATATATTATGATCGTTGACCTAGGATTGCGTTGTTCATGTGGTTTCTGTTCGTAGATGTTTTTCTACTCACGAGTTGGCAACTCACCCCCGTTGTGCCACAGTTTCTTGCAGGTTTTGCCGTACAGGTTTCATTAAGTCTTTGCTGGCACTGCTTCTTTCGGGTAGCTTGCTAGTAGTTGGGTTTATTTGTATCGTACCATCATTATACATTGTATATTATTATTCAGTTGTATCTAGTAAATTCCATCAACCAAACATGTATTTATTTGAGATAGAGACTAGTGATGTTTATTCTTTCGACCTTAGAGTCACGCGTTGTATTTCTGTGGATTTCTTGTTGTTTTGAGTTTCTATTTCAGTTTTGATCCTCGCCCTTGGCGTTGTATATTATATTGCTTGTGTGGTTGTGATCGTCGATTGACGAAGAGCTAGCTCCCGCTTGGGGATGCCTTTTCTTTGATTTCGTATACTATTCATGTTGTATCCCGTTTGGGGGCCAGTATTTACAAAGGAGACTCTGCCGAAATTTTTAGGAAATATTTGATGTTTTTAAAAAGGCATAATTTGGCTTATGCTATTAAAACTACTTGATTTGAATTGGTTTTCCTTCACTCTATTACTTTTCCTGGTTTGGATTTCTAGGTTTTTCGGCTTACTTAGATTACGTACGCCTCGAGACGTTTCGTAGTCTAAGTGCCAGTCATGTTCCGTACTTTCGGGTCATGACAATGCTTTTATTCAATCATACATATTGATAAAGCCCTGTGGATATAGACTTGACTACTGTGATTATGATCGAGATCATACTAGTGGGACATCAGTAGTTTATAAACATATCCTGGAATGTCCCTAGTCGTAGGTGTATCGTGACGGGGCATAGATATACCAGTGTAGACTAGCGTATATGATACTAGACCCATATGATGGGCAATGGATGTTCCCACATTCATCGATGTTTGACATTGAGATCGTATACGGGTACTCAGTGGTGACTGGGTACACTGGACGGACTCACCGAGAACTCCTATATGGAATTATATCTATCGTCGGATAGCAGTTCTCAGGTGACACTGGTGCAGGTTAGTCTGTAGACCCGAGATCGTCATAGAGTCTTGTGTGTTCTCCCACTGTACTTTGATTTCCATCCTACCACGGCTCTACTTAGTCGTGAAACAGGTGGCCGTTGGGTACAGTCCTGAGACACACGAAGGCAATGAGCGATAGGAGGGGTTTCGTCTCTCCCGGTATTGGCAGTTGATGCTGTGCTGTGCTCGACTGGCTATATCAGTAAGTCCCTGGCCATGGCTGTTGAGATTTGCTGATAAGTGTTATCAGTAGTTTCTCGATCTGTTATAGACCATTCGTCGGCACGACTTATTGAGTTATTGGGGTCGACGTTACCATCCCTAGACTCGATATGCAGCATATCTGACGAAGAGACCGGACTGTACGGTAGTGTTGCCGGTTGTCTCGACGGGAGTTGTAGCAGGTTCGCTTGTTTTCTTCTGATCGCTCAATACCCGGGTGGCCGTTACGTTTAGCTGACCGCTTGCGGCTTGTAGGTATTTGTTATGATCATTACCTACTGCCGGCGTATTGATGAGTCTTAGAGTCCCACAATGAAGTTTCCTAGCTCAGGCGAAAAGATGTGGTGTGTATATGAGATATGTGCGGGGACCCGATTAAATACGGATATGTGATACCGTATATTAATCGGGCATTTTCTATTGGTCGGGTCGTATGTGATATGACCGGTTTGCAAAATCAAGTGTTGATTTAACAAATGACTTTTAGATTAATTCTTTAATAAAACTCTTTTTCTATTTTGTATGCATACATGTATGCACATGATGATGTGCATGGATACATACATGCATACATTGTATCATGGTTGTTGATACAAGTTTGGTGGCAATGCAAGACTTACATTGTAGAATTATCTATTTATTTTTTATTTTCTAAAAAGGAAAGGATAATTCACAAGAGGTTTATGTTTATCATCTTTGACCATGCTTCAACCACTTATTAACCTTGAGTTAATTATCCTTTTACCTTTTAACTCACTTTGAAAAAGATCTAGATAATTCTAACCATGGTTGAAGTGAGAAGGAATTTAGATATATTATTCTTTTCTCATTTCAATTATTCACTCTCTCATCTCTTTTCCTTTTGTGAGAAAGCAAAAGCCACCATCTTCTTCTTCCTCTCATGATAATTTCTTTAAGTGAGGTTGATTAAAAGAAAGAGTTTTGATTATAGAAAACAAACCACATCATCATACTACACACATCTAGCCCATTTGTGTAGGGTGTTTGCTTTACTTCATTCACATATCGGGTAAAGCAAGGAGCTTTGGGCAAAGGAGCTGCGGGTGGATCGTCGTGGACTTAGAAGATCTCAAGCCAACCTTTTTCCAACCCTCAAGTAGCCAAGGAGTCTAGCGTAGGGAGCTACAAAGGTTGTACTCTCAAAACCCTAGCTTTTCTACTTGTGATGATGCTATTTTTATGAAACCCTAATTTTCTAGTGATG
Organism: Agapanthus africanus; assembly: GCA_030015575.1. Classification (NCBI taxonomy): domain Eukaryota; kingdom Viridiplantae; phylum Streptophyta; class Magnoliopsida; order Asparagales; family Amaryllidaceae; genus Agapanthus; species Agapanthus africanus. The sequence goes on along the minus strand of JASDDO010000026.1, from coordinate 210,125,427 downwards.
ATTCTTTGTATGTTCACTTAGCACCTTAAAAATTTGATTTTGCGACATGTGATGCTTTCAAACCCTGCATGAGGTGCTAGGTAAACCTAACATTAGTATCAGAGCCGACCTAGAACTTTACGCGATACTTTAACGAAGTTAAAACTTCGATCGAACCAAAAATACGGCTTTTTGAGCCTTCTCTGGACATTTTTTTAAAACTGTGTTTTTCCAGAATTAAAAATACGTAAAAAATTCAGCAGGGAATTCTAAGAAATTATGTGAAATACGAAGCCATGTGCCGTACAAGTCACCGCGGAACCGCGGCCATACCTTGCTTGGGCCGTGGCTCCGCGGCCGTACAGAGGCTTCATAGCTTCATATTTATACAGTAATGCCTAGACCTGCTTGTATACTTTTTTGGGTATGTTTAATCTGATTCATGTGTTGAATGTTCTGCGGATGGTTTTGGATTCGGTGATTCGATCGGAATTTTAATTTCGTTCTCTTTTCCGGATAATTTAGAAAATATTAAAAAGTTCGAACGGATATCATTAACTCACTTTTTCCCGGCACGAAAACTTTTCAAGTGTTGAATCTTTTCTCGAGTTTAAATTTTTCGGAAATACGTGGAAGTTATGTGGTGGACCTTCTAGAAGACAACAAACCTTAACTCGATTATGTGACCGTCTTGAACTGCCTTTTGAACCTTAGGGTTTGAGGCAGTACGGCGTGCCACATGTGAGGCGCTGGCTTGACCCTTCTACGGCTGGACCACTACTACTGTGACACATTCCGGGAATTTTGAACTCCTCTCAAGTGTTGAGCTTTAGGAAATTTTCGGTATTTGGTTATTCGATCGAAATGTTTATTACTGTCTATTTATCTGGAATGTGATACAATATGTGGAATTCATATAGTTAGGTATGAAATGCGAAATATGTGATATTTCGGATTTACGATGTCTAAAGAGAATGTGGATTCCAAATATCGTAGTTTTACACTTTCTTTTCTGTGACCGTAAGTGTAGAATGTCGCTTATCGCCGGTTTCGTTGCTATACATCAACAACAATCGGGGTACGCATACTTACTTACGTTGATGATATATGATATTATGTGTTGCTGAGATATGATGTGCAGGATTGTCGCAATTGAATAGCCGGGGGTTTCATGTGAGATGAGATTTTTATTTTTCATTCATGTAAAATTCAAATGTAATGTAATATTCTTTTATTTGGGGCACTTCCGGGTTGAGGTTGATGTCACCGGTGTTGTATACTGTTTACTTTTCCGCATTAGGATAGACCCTAGGAGGGGAGCACGAGTGACCGGGTTCTGGGATTCAGTAGGAGGCCATCTCGAGGAGTCGAGACCGGGTCTCCTAAACTCCAGGATTGGTAGGGTCGCTTGCCGCTCTCGTAGGGGTCTAGGGGTATGGGCTTGGCTATTCATCGCGACTGTGGAATCCGTATTTTCTATTGTTGGCTAAATACTAAATACGGACGTCCTAGTATATCCCACATTATATCTATGTTTCTGCTGCCTGTTTTCTGTGATATCTGAGACGAATGATATATTATATACGAGATATATAGTAGACGTTGCTTATGTTTTACACCCGCGCTAGTCCCGTCCCGATATGCCGTTAGTTAAGTAACCTAACGGTGCATAACGGAATATTGCGGCGAATGCGGATGGCATAAGCGTACGTTGTATTTTCGTTTCTTTTCTGTGATTGGCTTAAGGACTTAAATGATGGGACTACATTAATATGATTAATGTAAAGAAAATAAACCTAAAAAGATGTTATAGAATCGGATTTGAAAACCACTCGGCTCTTTATGAAAAAGCTATATTTCAAAACTGCGGAGCTCAAGCCACTCCTTTTGAAAATCATTTGATTCTACAACGATATCAAGTTCAAAGCGTTAAAGATTTTCTTAAAAATCATCCGCAACCCTCCTTCATTTTAGGAAGTAGAGTACTTAGTATTCGTGCTGCGTTTGTTGACCTTAGCCAAGGCGTAGTGTACAGTAGCTAAGTGATGTTTTCCTACAATGCATATGATGCAAATTAATTAGGACAGGCATATGGCTTTGTTGATCTTAGCCAAGGGTCATGTAAACGGGTCTGATTAATCAAGAAATGACGGGTTGAACTTGACTAGTGCTTGTGATTTGTTGACCATAGCCAAGGTCATGAGTGCTAGGGGTAAAAATCATATCGGGAATTTCAAGTGTTGAGATTTGCAATGAGATTGCATACCTTCCATATGATGGTTGGATCCCGATCCCACTGTGGGCAATAGTTGCTCTCAGGAGAGTTTTGCAGTTTACAATTAGCTAACTCATTAGGTGTCTAGAAAGGTGTTAACGGGGCTACGCCTCTGGGAAAACGAGGTTTACTTTAATTAGGTCCGTGCGATAGCACGGGGAACCTCCCTTAAGTACCGACACTGGCATGGCTGAACGGTTAGCGAAGTTATAGACTGTAATTAATCCTGGCCAGTTTTCTTTTTAAGGGTTGAAAGAAAAACTTGATTAAAGCAGGGGGAGACATCGATTAGACAAGATAATAACCAATCAGATCTTTGCAAGAGCTTTCGCTGAGTGTATTCTTTTCTCTCTCTTAATGACAGATACCAATGACTGGACTCAAGATTTTACTAGATAAAAACAAACTGAATGGGACCAATTATAAAGACTGGCTGAGGAATCTGATGTAGGGTTCCTAGGCACTCTAGTTAAGTCTCACAAGTGATCAAACATGCACAAATCAAATTTTACGGGTGCCTACAAACCCGACTACGGATCGTTTACTAGATATTTAGGCGAAACAAGCAAACTAGTTAACATTTTAACTAAGGGAACGGATATACAACCTTTGTAGATCCGGTCCACCACCTCCACGGCTCCGCAATGAAGTCCTCTCCGCTGTCCAAATTAAAATCCGGGCTCTAGCGTCGGCTTCGTCGGAGAATAGGCGGGCTAGGTCATCGACGACGTGCCGAAGATGATCTACGTCGAGGCATCGCAAGATCAAGCTCCAACTTCATCAAGCTTTGAAAACTTGTGAAGGAAACACCCTATACTACTTGGCAAGAGGTAGAGGATGAAGAAATAAGAAGTGGGTTCACTTTAGAATTGGATTTCTCACTTGTTTTCTCAAGTTGCCATTGGAGTAGCAAGCTTTTTCTATGGAAGAAGAAGATGAAGAAGAAGAAGATGAAGTGATAAGTCTTGAATAATTAGATAAATAATTCAATACCTATCATACTCTCAACTATAGTTAAGTGTAGAGAGAAGACCATGGTTAAAAGGATGGTTAGGGTTAAGCATAAGAACAAAAGAGTGACTTAGTCAAAGTTTCAAGAAACTTCAACTAAAAAACGAAACATGCAACCATTCATTTATCTTTTTCTTTTCCAAAATGAATAAACAAGAAAGATAAATGAATAAATAATCAAAACCCTAATCATTAACTTAAACCATGGTTTGATTCTTTACACTTAACCAAGTAAGCATGTATCATCAAACATGATACAAACAAGTGCACAAGAATATATCACATATACAATGTGCACAATTCAAGTGAGAAAATCCTTTTTAAAGTGAACCAATACTAGTTAACGCAAAGTAATATATCAAATATATAAATATGCACTAAATCATTAAATCAACACTTGATTTAACGATCCGGTCATATCGGATATAACCGACTAGTATCATATGTATCGACTTATCGAATCAATCCTTGATTCGATAACTAGGTTATATCGCATACAACCATTCGACACATTCATCGCGAGAATGAAATACGGTATCACATACACGCATTATTCTCGGTCCCGCACATATCTCATATGCGCTCCTATTTCGTTTCGCTTGAGCCAGGAAACCTCTGTGCAGGACTCTAAAGACTCGTCAATACGCCGGCAGCAGATGATGATCATATCAAACACCCACAAGCCGCAAGCGGTCTGCTAAACGTAACGGCCACCCGGGTATTGAGCGATCAGAAGATCGACGAGCAAGCCCGCTCACACTCCTGTGAATCCAACCAGTAACACTTATCGTACAGTCCGGTCTGTTCGTATGATATGTCGCATATCTCGCCTAGGGGTGGTAAACGTCAGACCCCAATAGCTCTATAAGTCATGCCGACGTAAGGTCCATAACATTCGTGAAACTACTGATAACTCTTACCAGTATATCACTGCAACCCTGGCCAGGGATTTCCTGTTTTGGCCAGTCGAGCATAGCACAACATCAACCCTCAATACCGGGAGAGACGAATCCCCTCCTATCGCTCATTGCCTCCATATGAATCGGGACTGTACCCAAAAGCCACCTGTTTGCACGACTCAGTAGAGCCGTGGTAGGGTGGAAATCAAAGCACAGTGGGAGACACACAAGACTCTATGACGATCTCGGGTCAACAGACTAAGCTGTACCAGTGTCACCAGAGAACTGCCATCTGACGTGAGGTATAATACCATCTGGGAGTTCTCGGCGAGTCCGTTCAGTGTACCTAGTCTCCACTGAGCACCCGCATACCATCTTCGATGTCAAACACCAATGGATATGGGATCATCCATCACCCATCGCATCGGTCGAGAAGATATGCGCTAGTCTACTCTGGAATATCGATGCCCCGTCTCGATATTCCTATGACTAGGAACAATGAAGGATGTACTCACTGACTACCCAGGCCCCACTAGTATGATCTTCATCATAGTCCTGGAAGTCGAGTACACATCCTAAGGGCTTTATCAACATGTAATCAGAGAGACAGAAAGTATACATGTTAAGATAAAGAGCAACCAGATAGCGTACTATCATGTCGAGCAAGAAAGTCATTCCTATATATGTCCCAGCATCCACTACAATATACATCCAATGTACAGTAATGGCCTCTAGGACATACATATAACTAACAATCTCCCACTTGCACTAGGGCCATCTGTAGCAGTGGTTGCAGTATCACATACTCAACCATCCCCTAAAAGTCTCTCTTTGGGAAAAAGGCCTTCGTGAGTGGATCCGCCGTGTTGTCCTCTAAGTCTACTCTCCTAACCTCGATCACCCTGGAGATCAACTATCTCCATGATCAGGTGATGCTGCCTCAGAATATGTCTGGGTCACTGATGGGACCAGGGTTCCAGGGCCAAAGCCACACTTCCATTGTCATACAATGGCAGGAACCTAGTTCATCTTATGAACCAATATACACCCAAACTGCCTCTTTGGTAGTATCTTTAATAGCGATGTTACCAGCCTTTATCGTCTAGTTTGTCACGGTATCTAGCTTGGAAATCTTCCAACATACCGTCCCTTTACTGAGGGTAAAGACAATGCCTGTGACTGACATTCAGTCGTCTTTATCACCCTGGAACATTTCCAGTGATTCTCCCCAGGATCGATTGATACAATCTCACTATACCTAGTGAGAACCCTAATATCCCTTTAGATCTATCTCATAGGTCCAAATCTCAGGATTTAGGAGGTATCATCTTTATCCTATTTGGAGAATCCTAGTGATAATAGGAGATTGACCGATCGTAGTATAGGAAACTCTTTTCCTATCAAGAGTATGTTGTCTACGTACAATACGAAGATGACCACCTTACTCTCTACTACCCTTTTGTAAATACAAGGTTCGTCTACCATTTTGATGAAGTCAAACACTTTGACTATCACATCAAAACAGACGTTCCAACTCCGCGATGCCTGCTTCATTATGTAAAGCAACCTGCACACGTTTCCGCTGCTCCCAATGTTTACGAAGCCCTCTGGCTGTGTTCTTATAGACGTTCTCTTCTAAATCAGTATTTAGAAAAACAGTCATGGCACCCAACCGCCAGATATCGTAGTCATGGTATGTAGCCATGGTAAGTAGGATCTGGATAGACTTAAGCATAACTACTCGAAAAAGGTTTCATCATTATCCACGCCTGGTCGATGACGAAAACCTTTAACAAGTCTAGCTTTGAAAGTCTCAACTTTTCCATCTACACCAAGTAATCTTCTCAAGATATACTTGCTCCTGATGGGGATTTAACCCTTCAGATATAGCAACCAAAGTCCATACTTTGTTGGTGTATAAGGATTCCATCTCAGATCACTAAGCATCCAGCCATTCTTACAGAGTCCCTACTCTCGATGGCCTGCTCGAAACTGGTTGGGTCATCATCTCATGATGCAATCCTTGCTCCCACTGTCATCGAGAAACCGAGGTATCTCTCAGGCGGATGAGGAACCCTACTAGATCGGCGGAGAGGCTGAGGTTCGTCGGGAACTATAGAATCTTATGGTTCTGTCAAATCATCAACTGCAGTTTTGTATAGCTGGAACCTTTCCAGTTCTACAGAACTGATCCTGCCTCGATCTTGTCCGGATTTTTCTTTAAACATAGGCCGGACAACCCCAAATCTTAACTTACTTAAGAGATAGGATCTTCCCGCACCATATCTTATATGGAGTGGTAGGCACTGATTTGATTCGAACCTAATTCAATAAGTATGCAGCTTCTCAAGTGCATAACCCCAAAAGGAAATAGGTAACTCAGTAATACTCATCATAAAGCACACCATATCTAATATTGTGCAATTGCTCCGCCCTGATACACCGTTGTGCTGTGGTGTATTCAGAGGAGTAGTACGGAGAGAGAATCTCATTCTCCTTTAGAATGGTCCAGGAATGCCATGCACAAGTATTCTCCTCCCTGATCTCATCATAGGACATAATACTTATACCCGGTTATTGGTTCTCTACTTCTAACTTATATTCTGTGAATACCTCAAAAGGTTCGGACTTATGTTTCAACAGGAACATATGACTGAATCTTAAGAGATTATCAGAGAATATAATGAAGTATAAAGAACCAATCCTGGCATGTGTAGACAGGAGACTTTACATACATCATCATGTATCAGTCCCAAGAGTTTACTAACTCTTTCTCTGTTTCTAATAAACAGAGCTATGGTCATCTAATCTTTGTGACATGACTGGCAAGTTTCACAAGATGTAAATTCAAACTGATTTAAATATGCATCTAAAATGTAACTTCAGCCAGTCGGGTCGCATTGATGTGACCTAGTCTACAATGTCTCAAGAAGGATTCGTTCATTTCTGAACTCTTCTTCTTGTGTGTGTTCGGTATACTAGGAACTGTAGTTTGATTTAGAACTTCAATGCTTTTAGATAACGTGCCTGAACCGATCAACTTTTGATATAGGAAATGTTCAAAACATTATCCAACAATACAAAATTTTATCATTTCTTTACTGATAAAGAGACTGATATGATTTTGTATATCAGGTTCGGTATCTAATAACATTCGTTCAGAATCAATGTATTACAATACAGGGTGACAGTGACCGACAGACTTGGCTGCAACACTTGCCCCGTTTTCTGTCTCATGAAACTTATCACCCGTTCTCAGTTTTTCTACCCTTTTGTAGCCCTATGTAATATCTTACATATCTGGGATCCTGATCCGGTATCACATACCAAGGATGCGGAGGATACTGAGAAACAGTTCTGTATAATGAACACACCCGAAGATGATGCATCAGCATGCACTCTCTTCGTTTGGGCGGCACGGGAAATCTGGTATTCCCCAATTTCCTGCTCTGTCTTATAACAATTATAAGTTGGAGCGGGACCAACGTTCCCCAGCTCAGTACAACAAGCGGGTTCGGTCAATTCATCCATATTATTATCTTGATTAAGGCATGATATGGTCGCTACCTGGAGAGAGAGAGAAGAAAACACTCTGCGTGCGCTCTTGCAAGATCAGATTGGTTATATATTTTATCTAATCAGGATGGCTCCCACTGTTTTTATCAAATCTTCCTTCAAACCCTAAAAGGAAAGACTAGCCGGGATTAATTACACTCTACAAGTTCGCCAATCTTTCAGCCAGGCCAGTGTCGGTACTTTGAGGGAGGTTCCCCGTGCTTTCGCACGGACCTAATTACTGTAAACCTCGTTTTCCCAGAGGCGTAACCCCGTTGACACTTTTCTAGACACCTACTTGATCGGCTAATTGAAAAGTGCAAAACTCTCCCAGGAGTAACAATTACTCGCAGTGGGTATCGGGATCCAACTATCACATAGAAGGTATGCAATCTCATTGCAAATTCCAACACTTGAAACTCCCGATAAAGGTTTTTACCCCTAGCACCTATGACCTTAACTATGGTCAACAAATCATAAGTACTAGTCATGTTCTACCCGTCATTTCGTGATTAATTAGACCCACCCACATGACCCTTAACTAAGGTCAACAAAGTCACGCGACTGTCCTAACTAATCGCATCATATGCGGTGTAGGAAGACATCACTTAGCTACCGTACACTGTGCGTTGACTATGGTCAACAAACACAGCACGAATACTAAGTACTCTACTTCCTAAAATGACGGAGGGTTGCGAATGGTTTTTGTGAAAACCTTTAACGCTTTGAACTTAATCTCGTTGCGGAATCAAATGGTTTTTAAATGGAATGTTTTTGAAGCTTTTCTAGTTTTGCTAAAGGGGTCACTCCCAGTGAAGGGATCGTCGGCCCTTTCCTCGTCGAATGAGGTGCGGGATATATCATATATATCACTGTGCAAAGCAGAAACTATAGAAGCGATCAAAAGACAAACCGAGGGTTGTAGCATCTGCCAGTTATTGCTAAAGGAGTCACTCCCGGTGAAGGGATCTCGGTCCTTTCCTCATCAAATAAGGTGCAGGATGTTCTATAATGAACACCGCGATGCAAAGCAAGAACTGTAGCTACCTGTTTTATTTTGAAATTCGATTCCACAACATCAATTAGGTTTATTTTCTTTCATTAATCTCATTAATGAATATCCCATCATTTAAATTACCTAAACATCACAGATAAATATGACGTACACTTATGCCATCCGCATTCGCCTCAATGTCCCCTCGTGCACCGTTAGGTTAGGTAACTAACGGCAGAGCGGGGCAGGGCTAGCGCGGGTGTAAAACATAAGTAACGTCTATATAATATATCATATATACTATATATAATACCTGTCACAGAACATCATATGATCACAGCACAGATAAAGCACAGCAGAAGAAACATATGAAATATTGGATATACTAGGACGTCCGTGTTTTCAATACGAGCCAGTATAAAACACGGATTCCACGGTCGTGATGAATAGCCAATCCCACACCCCTAGACCCCTACGAGAGCGGCAAGCAACCCTACCAATTCTAGGGTTAGGAGACCCGGACTCGACTCCTCGAGTTGGTCTCCCACTGGACCCCAGAACCCGGTTACTTGTGCTCCCCTCCTTGGGTCTATCCTAGTGCAGAAAAGTAAATAATATACATCAACGGTGACTACTTCCGCAACCTGGAAGTGCCCCAATAAAAGAATATTACATACAAGTTTTTACATGAATGAAAATGAAAAACACTCATCTCACATAAAAACCCCCCGGCTATTCAAACACGACGATCCAATATAACATATCCAGCAACACATAACATCTCATGTCATCAACGTAAGTAAATATGCGCATCCCAATTGTCGTTGACATATAGCAACGAAACCGGCGATATCACATATTACACTTACGGTCACAGAAAAGAAAGAGTAAAACTACAACAGTTGGAATCCGCAACCTCCTCAGACATCGCATGCCTGACCAAATGAATTACTTAGACATCACATGCCTAACAATTATAAACTCCGCATTTCAGTCTCATTATCGAAAACACTTTTCAATATCGAGTCGGGCAATTCAACAAGATTCCCGACATTCTGATCGAATGCTCGTTGCAAACTTTAGTAGGCGGCCGCACCCCCGATACCGTCGACGAAGTGCACCAAGGCGGAACACCGCTGCCGCGAGCACCCGAACGGATGCTTTCGGCGACGGGGTTCTCCTACAGTCACTTGGTCGGGGCTATGGAGTGAGGCTGTCTATTAAGTTTACCCGGCGAGTATCCGCGTACGCTACGTGATTGCGACGGACTTTTGATCACATCAAAATTCCGTGGCAACCGATCAAGTGAGACTAAACCGCTAGATTTATAACATTCATTCAGTTATCTCATAACTACTTGTGAATTCCAATTATTGTATCACATTCCGGATAAACAGAAAATGCTAAACTTTTCGATCGAACAATCGAACACCCAAGTTTTCCCGATACAGCTCAACACATGAAATAAGTCTAACAGCATTCAGTTCGTGCCTCAGTACCAACGGTCCAGCCGTAGAAGGGTCAAGCCAACGCCTCACATGTGGCATGCCGTACTGCCCCAAACCCGAAGGTTCAAAGGGCAGTTCAAGACGGTCACATAATCGAGTTAAGGTTTGTTGTCTTCTAGAGGGTCCATTGAGTTACTTGCACTACTTAGAATGTCGTTAAACAACGGAAAAATCCAACACTTGGAAATTTCCCGACAGGGGAAAAATTGGGTATTTATATCCGGTCGAACTTTTTAACATATTCTAAGATTATCCGGAAAAGCCACACTGACAAAATTTGATAATCCGATCGATACCCTGAGTCCCCAATACAACCCAGAAAATAAAACTCTGGAACAAATATTAAAATATTCCCAGGAAAACGAGCACAGCAAACAGAGAATTACTGTGCAACTTTTGGTCAACGATGCAACAGTGTTGCCGCGGAACCGCCGCGCCACGTGGGCTAACGCCGCGGTTCCGCGGTTCATTGATGGAATTACGACTAAAATTTTGCACCGTAATTCTTCTAAAACCCTGCTTAATTTTATGGATATTTTTAATTTCGAAAAATCCATATTTTACAGAAAAGTCCAGAGAGCAATTTTCTAGTCAGGTTTTGGGTCGTTCGGACTTCAAATTCCGTCGGGACTTCGCCTAAGGCTCTAGCTAGGCTCTGATACCACTGTAGGGTTCCTAGGCACTCTAGTTAAGTCTCACAAGTGATCAAACATGCACAAATCAAATTTTACGGGTGCCTACAAACCCGACTACGAATCGTTTACTAGATATTTAGGCGAAAAAAGCAAACTAGTTAACATTTTAACTAAGGGAACGGATATACAACCTTTGTAGATCCTTTCCACCACCTCCACGGCTCCGCAATGAAGTCCTCTCCGCTGTCCAAATCAAAATCCGGGCTCTAGCGTCGGCTTCGTCGGAGAATAGGCGGGCTAGGTCATCGACGACGTGCCGAAGATGATCTACGTCGAGGCATCGCAAGATCAAGCTCCAACTTCATCAAGCTTTGAAAACTTGTGAAGGAAACACCCTATACTACTTGGAAAGAGGTAGAGGATGAAGAAATAGGAAGTGGGTTCACTTTAGAATTGGATTTCTCACTTGTTTTCTCAAGTTGCCATTGGAGTAGCAAGCTTTTTCTATGGAAGAAGAAGATGAAGAAGAAGAAGATGAAGTGATAAGTCTTGAATAATTAGATAAATAATTCAATACTTATCATACTCTTACCTATAGTTAAGTGTAGAGAGAAGACCATGGTTAAAAGGATGGTTAGGGTTAAGCATAAGAACAAAAGAGTGACTTAGTCAAAGTTTCAAGAAACTTCAACTAAAAAACAAAACATGCAACCATTCATTTATCTTTTTCTTTTCGAAAATGAATAAACAAGAAAGATAAATGAATAAATAATCAAAACCCTAATCATTAACTTAAACCATGGTTTGATTCTTTACGCTTAACCAAGTAAGCATGTATCATCAAACATGATACAAACAAGTGCACAAGAATATATCACATATACAATGTGCACAATTCAAGTGAGAAAATCCTTTTTAAAGTGAACCAATACTAGTTAACGCAAAGTAATATATCAAATATATAAATATGCACTAAATCATTAAATCAACACTTGATTTAACGATCCGGTCATATCGGATATAACCGACTAGAATCATATGTATCGACTTATCGAATCAATCCTTGATTCGATAACTAGGTTATATCGCATACAACCATTCGACACATTCATCGCGAGAATGAAATACGGTATCACATACACGCATTATTCTCGGTCCCACACATATCTCATATGCGCTCCTATTTCGTTTCGCTTGAGCCAGGAAACCTCTGTGTAGGACTCTAAAGACTCGTCAATACGCCGGCAGCAGATGATGATCATATCAAACACCCACAAGCCGCAAGCGGTCTGCTAAACGTAACGGCCACCCGGGTATTAAGCGATCAGAAGATCGACGAGCAAGCCCGCACACACTCCTGTGAATCCAACCAGTAACGCTTACCGTACAGTCCGGTCTGTTCGTCTGATATGTCGCATATCTCGCCTAGGGGTGGTAAACGTCAGACCCCAATAGCTCGATAAGTCATGCCGACGTAAGATCTATAACATTCGTGAAACTACTGATAACTCTTACCAGTATATCACTGCAACCCTGGCCAGGGATTTCCTGTTATGGCCAGTCGAGCATAGCACAACATCAACCCTCAATACCGGGAGAGACAAATCCCCTCCTATCGCTCATTGCCTCCATGTGAATCGGGACTGTACCCAAAAGCCACCTGTTTGCACGACTTAGTAGAGCCGTGGTAGGGTGGAAATCAAAGCACAGTGGGAGACACACAAGACTCTATGACGATCTCGGGTCAACAGACTAAGCTGTACCAGTGTCACCAGAGAACTGCCATCTGACGTGAGGTATAATACCATCTGGGAGTTCTCGGCGAGTCCGTTCAGTGTACCCAGTCTCCACTGAGCACCCGCATACCATCTTCGATGTCAAACACCAATGGATATGGGATCATCCATCGCCCATCGCATGGGTCGAGAAGATATGCGCTAGTCTACTCTGGAATATCGATGCCCCGTCTCGATATTCCCACGACTAGGAACAATGAAGGATGTACTCACTGACTACCCAGGCCCCACTAGTATGATCTTCATCATAGTCCTGGAAGTCGAGTACACATCCTAAGGGCTTTATCAACATGTAATCAGAGAGACAGAAAGTATACATGTTAAGATAAAGAGCAACCAGATAGCGCACTATCATGTCGAGCAAGAAAGTCATTCCTATATATGTCCCAGCATCCACTACAATATACGTCCAATGTACAGTAATGGCCTCTAGGGCATACATATAACTAACAATTAAAAATAGCCTTGACTTATGATAAAGTATCATATGTCCTCACGGCTTCAGCCCCGCCCACCCCAGGTCCAAAATCCTCAGTTGCAGATATTGAAGTCCGCAAGACATGGGACGCTGACTGTGCCACGACCAAATGTCTCGCGCTTGCATCGATGGACAACACACATCAAAAGTAGCACGAGAATATGAACATTCAAACCATATTCCTCGATACAAAGGAGTTGTATGGAGTGCAATCCCGCGTATTACGATACGAAGCATCAAAGAAATTGTTTCAGATGTGAATGGCCCCTGGCACCCCGGTAGGAGACCGTGTTCTGAAGATGATAGCTCTCATAGAAGAGCTTGAGGACCTTGGATGGATGATGGACAATGAACAATATACGGATATTATTCTGCAGTCCCTCCCCTCCACCTTTTCTCAATTCATAGTTAACTTCAACATGAACAACATGGAGAGGGAACTACCTGAAATCCTTAATATGTTAAGGAGTGCAGAGAGCACACTGAAATCTGTGAAAACTCCCGTTATGACTGTTGGACAATCTTCCTCTTCTCGCCCAAAGGCTAAGGCCAAGGGAAAGAAAAAGAAGAAGCCCACCAATCCTAAGGGTGGAGTTAAAAAGGTTAAGGGGAAGGAAAAGTCCAAAGCTGGAGAATCGGGGAAAGGGGAATGTTTTCATTGCCACAAAACAGGACATTGGAAGCGCAACTGTACGGAGTACTTGAATCTCAAGAAGAAGTATGGGGATGCTTCCGCTTCAGGTGTGTTTGTGACAGAAAACTGTTTTTCAATAAACTCTGTTTCCTGGGTATTAGATACCGGTTCAGGTTCTCACATTTGCAATTCTATGCAGGGGCTGAGAAATAGCAAGGTTTTGAAGACAGGTGACCATACTCTCCGCGTTGGAAATGGTTCCAATGTACATACAGTCGCAGTGGGAGAGTATCACTTGGGGTTTCCATCTGGGTGTATATTGGTTTCGAACCCATGTTATTTTGTACCAAGTATGCTATGTAATATAATATCTGTTTCTTTGTTAGACAATAAAGGATATAACTTTATATTGTAGAACAATGTTATGAACATTCACCTGAATCAAATGTTGGTTGGGTATGGTACACTTAATAACAGGATATACGTCCTAAATCAACACACGGTTTTCAGCATACAGCACACTAATAAAAGAAAACTTTCAGAAATAAATGAAGCTTTTCTTTGGCACTGTAGACTTGGTCATATTAACGAAACAAGACTAAACAAGTTACACAAAGTTGGATATTTAAACCCTTTTGAATATAAATCTTATGCGACTTGCCAGTCTTGTATCAAGGGTAAAATGACCAAAACTCCGTTTACCGGACACGGAGAAAGAGTTACTGAGCTCCTAGACCTCATACATAGTGATGTATGTGGGCCAATGTCTACACAGGCTAGAGGCGGTTTTTCTTACTTCATTATTTTCACTGACGATTTCTCAAGATTCAGTCATGTATTTTTATTAAAGCACAAATCCGAAGCTTTCGAGAAATTCACTGAATATAAACAAGAAGTAGAAAAACAAACCGGCTTGAGTATCAAGATGCTTCGATCAGATCGAGATGGGGAGTACCTCAGTACAGAATTTGCAAACTTCCTAAAAGAGAATGGGATTCTCTCTCAACTCACTCCTACTTACACACCACAGCACAACGGTGTGTCTGAACGACGGAATAGGACCCTATTAGATATGGTCCGATCCATGATGAGTGATGCTGAGTTACCTGTCTCATTTTGGGGACATGCATTGGAGACTGCAGCGTTTCTGCTGAACAGGGTTCCAACCAAAACCGTGTCTACCACGCCATATGAGATATGGCATGGGAAAAGACCATCTCTTAAGAGAATTAAGATTTGGGTTTTCCCGGTCTATGTTAAAAAGCAGAATCCGGACAAACTCGAGACACGGTCGGTCATGTGTAACTTTGTGGGATATCCAAGGAACTCTTAAGAATATCTATTCTACCACAAGGAGGAACAAAAGGTGTTTGTTTCCCAGCATGCCACATTCTTGGAAAAAGAGTTTTTCACAGATAAAGATGATGGCAAAGTGGTGGATCTAGAAGAGGTTCTAGAGACACAAACTACAAATGACGACTTGGTTGAACTGGCTGTTGCAATAGAAACTGAAGAACCTCAGCCACTCCGTAGGTCTGGTAGGACTTCTCGCCCACCGGAGAGGTACTACGGTTTCCTCATTGATGGTGACAGAGAAGACTGCATCATAGAGGATGATGATCCTACCAGTTTTCGGCAAGCTATCACGAGTGGAGACTTTGTGAAGTGGCTGGATGCCATGAGATCCGAAATGGAGTCTATGCACACCAACAAAGTATGGACTTTGGACGTTGTACCCCCTGGGGTAAAACTTGTGGGGTGCAAATGGATCTTTAAAAGAAAGATTGGTGTAGATGGGCAGGTAGACACCTATAAGGCAAGACTTGCGGCGAAGGGTTTTCGTCAAAGACCAGGTTTGGACTATGACGAGACATTTTCGCCCGTAGCCATGCTTAAATCCATTAGGATCCTACTTGCTATTGCTGCTCTCTACGACTATGAAATCTGGCAGATGGAAGTTAAAACGACATTTCTAAATGGAGATTTAGAAGAATGCGTTTATTTGGATCAGCCGGAGGGCTTCATTGACAGTGGGAGCAGCGGGAAAGCATGTAGATTGCATAAATCCATATATGGGTTAAACCGGGCATCACGAAGTTGGAACTTCTATTTCGATGATGTTATCAAAGAGTTTGATTTCATCAAAAATCCAGATGAACCTTGTGTTTATGAGAAGGCTGTAGGGAGAGCTGTCACATTTCTCGTATTGTACGTGGATGACATTCTTCTGATAGGAAATGACATTCCTATGCTACAGTCGGTCAAATCATTCCTATCACTAAGGTTCTCCATGAAGGACCTGGGTGATGCAACATACATTCTGGGTATAAGGATCTATAGGGATAGATTCAAGAGGTTATTGGGATTGTCCTAAACCAGGTACATCAACACCATCCTAAAAAGGTTTAGTATGGAAGACTCCAAGCGGGGTGCCTTACCCGCTTGCCATGGGGTCACTCTCTCCAAGGACTCTTGCCCAAAGACCGATGAAGAGAGAGCTCGCATGAGCATTATACCCTATGCTTCGGCAGTAGGATCAATAATGTATGCGATGTTATGTACACGCCCAGATGTAGCTTATGCACTTAGTGTTGTAAGCAGGTATCAATCCAACCCAGGGGAGAATCACTGGATAGCTGTGAAGAACATTCTTAAGTAATTGCGAAGGACTAAAGAATTGTTCTTGGTGTATGGTAATGGAGATCTCCAGATGGAGGCCTTTACCGATTCGAGCTTCCAGAGCGATAAGGACGACAGCAAATCTATCTCAGGGTTTGTATTTACCTTCAATGGAGGGGCGGTAAGTTGGAAGAGTTCCAAACAGGATACCGTTGCAGACTCTACGATGGAGGCTGAGTACATTGCTGCAAATGATGCCGCCAAGGAAGCCGTCTGGATGAGGAAGTTTGTCTTGGAGCTAGGAGTAGTTCCAACTATTATTGATCCAATACCTTTGTATTGTGATAATAATGGGGATATGGCATTAGCCAAGGAGCCCAGGTCCCATCAGCGATCCAGACACATCCTGAGGCGCTTTCATTTGATCCGGGAGATTGTAGATCACCGCGAGATCGAGATTAAGAGAGTAGACACAAAGGATAACACCGCGGATCCACTCACCAAGGCCCTCCCTCAGCCACAGCATGAGCGACTTTTTAAGATGTTGGGTATGAGATACGCCAATAATTGGCCTTAGTGCAATTGGGAGATTGTTGGATATATGTATGCCCTAGAGGCCATTATATGATAGTGGATGTATTTATACATGTATATATATATATATATATATATATATATTCAGTGTACATTCTTGCTCGACATGATAGTATGCTATCTGGTTCTTCTTTATCTGACATGTTGAATTGATCATGCTTTTATTCATTCATACATGTTGATAAAGCCCTGAGGATATAGACTTGACTACTGTGATTATGATCGAGATCATACTAGTGGGACATCAGTAGTTTATAAACATATCCTGGAATGTCCCTAGTTGTAGCTGTATCGAGACGGGGCATCGATATACCAGTGTAGACTAGCGTATATGATACTAAACCCATATGATAGGCGATGGATGTTCCCACATTCATCGATGTTTGACATCGAGATCGTATACGGGTGCTCAGTGGTGACTGGGTACACTGGACGAACTCACCGAGAACTCCTATATGGAATTATATCTATCGTCGGATAGCAGTTCTCAGGTGACACTGGTGCAGGTTAGTCTGTAGACCCGAGATCGTCATAGAGTCTTGTGTGTTCTCCCACTGTACTTTGATTACCACCCTACCACGGCTCTACTGAGTCGTGCAAACAGGTGGCCGTTGGGTACAGTCCCGAGACACACGAAGGCAATGAGCGATAGGAGGGGTTTCGTCTCTCCCGGTATTGGGAGTTGATGCTGTGCTGTGCTCGACTGGCTATATCAGTAAGTCCCTGGCCAGGGCTGTTGAGATTTGCTGATAAGTGTTATCAGTTGTTTCTCGATCTGTTATAGACCATTCATCGGCACGAATTATTGAGTTATTGGGGTCGACGTTACCATCCCTAGACTCGATATGCAGCATATCTGACGAAGAGACCGGACTGTACGGTAGTGTTGCCGGTTGGCTCGACGGGAGTTGTAGCAGGTTTGCTTGTTTTCTTCTGATCACTCAATACCCGGGTGGCCGTTACGTTTAGCTGACCGCTTGCGGCTTGTAGGTATTTGATATGATCATTACCTACTGCCGGCGTATTGACGAGTCTTAGAGTCCCATAATGAAATTTCCTAGCTCAGGCGAAAAGTTGTGGTGTGCATATGAGATATGCGCAGGGACCCGATTAAATACGGATATGTGATACCGTATATTATCGGGCATTTTCTATTGGTCGGGTCGTATGTGATATGACCGGTTTGCAAAATAAAATGTTGATTTAACAAATGACTTTTAAATTAATTCTTTAATAAAACTCTTTTTCTATTTTGTATGCATACATGTATGCACATGATGATGTGCATGGATACATACATGCATACATTGTATCATAGTTGTTGATACAAGTTTGGCCGCGATGCAAGACTTACATTGTAGAATTATCTATATATTTTTCATTTTGTAAAAAGGAAAGGATAATTCACAAGAGGTTAATGTTTATCATCTTTAACCATGCTTCAACCACTTATTAATCTTGAGTTAATTATCCTTTTACCTTTTAACTCACTTTGAAAAAGATCTAGATAATTCTAACCATGGTTGAAGTGAGAAGGAATTTAGATATATTATTCTTTTCTCATTTCAATTATTCACTCTCTCATCTTTTTTCCTTTTGTGAGAAAGCAAATGCCACCATCTTCTTCTTCCTCTCATGATAATTTCTTTAAGTGAGGTTGCTTAAAAGAAAGAGTTTTGATTATAGAAAACTAACCACATCATCATACTACACACATCTAGCCTATTTGTGTAGGGTGTTTGCTTTACTTCATTCACATATCGGGTAAAGCAAGGAGCTTTGGGCAAAGGAGCTTCGGGTGGATCGTCGTGGACTTAGAAGATCTCAAGCCAACCTTTTTCCAACCCTCAAGTAGCCAAGGAGTCTAGCGTAGGGAGCTACAAAGGTTGTACTCTCAAAACCCTAGCTTTTTCTACTTGTAATGATGCTATTGTTATGAAACCCTAATTTTCTAGTGATGATTCTTTGTATGTTCACTTAGCACCTTAAAAATTTGATTTTGCGACATGTGATGCTTCCAAACCCTTCATGAGGTGCTAGGTAAACCTAACAATTCTTAAGCGGTATCACCTGATCTGGGTGATAGTAGATCGCCGGGAGATCGAGGTCAGGAGAGTTGGCACATAGGATAACACATCAGATCCACTCACCAAGGCCCTTCCCTAGATGCTATGCGAGAGACTTTTTAGGATGTTGGGTCTGAGATACTGCAACAACTGACCTTAATGCAAGTGGGAGATTGTTAGTGATATGTATGCCGTAGAGGCCATTATTATATGATATAGTGGATGCGTGGACATATATATTGAGGACTTTCTTGCTCGACATGATAGTATGCTCTCTGTTTGCCATTATCTTAACTTGTTCACTAGTATTATTATATTGTCTCTCATATACTTGTTGATAAAGACCTTATGATGTTGGCTTGACCACAAGGACTGTGATATGGATCATACTACTTGGACCTGGGTTGTCCACAAGCACAACCTTCAACTGTTCCTAGTCAAGGGAATATCGATACAGGGCATCAATATTCCAGAGTGGACTAATGTGTACGTTTCTTGACCCTGTATGGGGCAATGGTTGATCCCATATCCATTGGTGTTTGACATCAAAGATTGTACACAGGTGCTCATTAGAGAATGGGTACACCGAACATGACTCGCCGAGAACTCATAGGTTATACTATACCTATCGTCAGATAGCAGTTCTTTGGTGACACTGGTACAGGTTAGTCTGTAGACCCGAGATCGTCATAGTGTCTTGTGTGGCTCCCACTGTACTTTGATTTCCTCCCTACCACGGCTCATAGGATTCATACAAACAGGTGGATTTTGGGTAGGGTCCCAAGACACATGGAGGCAATAAGCGGTAGGAGGGGTTTCGTCTCTCCCGGTATTGGGAGTTGATGTTGCGCTATGCTCGATTGGCTATAACAGTAAGTCCCTGGCCAGGGCTATAGATGAGATTTAATGGTAAGTGTTATCAATAGTTTCTCGAACCATTATGAGCCATACATCGGCACGACTTATCAAGTTATTGGGGTATGATGATTCCATCCATAGACTTGATATGCAACATATCAGACGAAGAGACCGGACTATTTGTTAAGTGATACCTATAGGCTTCATGGGAGTTTGGATAAGCTTTCTTGTTGATCTTCTATTCGCTTAATACATGGGTAGCCGTTACGTCCAGCTAGTACCGCTGATGGCTAGTGGGTGATTAATGTGATCATCACCTACTGCTGGCATATTGACGAGTCTTTAGAGTTCCACATAGAAGTTTCCTGGTTCAAGTGAAACGAAGTAGGACACATATGCTGATATGTGCGGGGGCCTGATTAAATATGAGTATGAGGTACCGTATCGTAATCAGGCGGCTCTTTTTTGTCAGTGAGGTTATATGTGATATAACCGGATTATTGAATCAAGTGTTGATTTGATAATGTGATATACAGATAAATTATATTAGTCGGTTATATGTGATATAACCGGATTATTAAATGAAGTGTTGATTTAATAATATGATATATAATTGTATTTGATATAATTATATATTGACTAATATTATTGCTCACTAATTATATGCTTATCTTTATATATATATATATTATGTGAAGCATGGAATGGTATTTTTATTTTTAGAAAATAGAAATTGAGATGATAAATGGGGAAACTTTGGAGGAATGGGCATAGCATGGCTTATTCTATTTTATATTCATTTGCTTGCACTATTGAAGCGTGGCTACAATTTTTAAGTGTTAAAAATTGTATGCTTCAATAATGTATAAACTTAAGATGAGCCATTCTATGCTTTATTCCAAACTTAGCCATTTTTCTTGCGTTCAACTCATGTGATTAGTTTTCTCTCTAGCTCTCTCCCTTTTCCTCAACTCCACCTCCAAGCTCAATACCTCACATGAGTTATGAACCCTAAGCTTGTGAGAACCCTGAAAGGTTTGCCTAGCACCCTATGTAGAGTTTTGAAGCATCACATGTCTCAAAGTTTAAATTTTTATGGTGCTAAACAAGCATACAAAGGAATCGATCCTAGAAAATTAGGGTTTCGAATTTAAAGCCAATAAAAACTAGGGTTTCAAGACTACAACCTTTGTAGCTCCCTTTCTCTAGACTCTTTGGCCTCTTGGGTGTTGGAAGAAGGTCCTCTTGAAGTCTTCTCGGGTCCACGACGATCCACCCGGAGTTCCTCGTCCAAGCTCGCAACTTCGATTATCAAGATAAGAAACGAAGAGAACACTCTAAACAAGTTGGCTAAACTTGTGTAGAATGATGTTGTGGTTAAGATTCTCACTTCAAAAACCTTTCTTTATGTGTGTTTTACTCACTAGAAGAAACTAGAGAGCAAATGGTGAAGGAAGAAGAAGATGGTAGCTTTCTTTTAACAAAAGTAAAATGATAACCATTGAAAAGAAATGAAATATATCTATATATATTTTATTTCTTCTCACTACAAACCATGGTTAAATCTTTGAGTTATTATTTAATTAGGGTTTAAAACATATAAGGAATGTTTAATCCAAGGTTAAGGGTAGGTAAGAATGGTTAGGTTAAAGAAGAGTGTAGAAACAACTCAAGAATTATCCTTTCCTTTTCTATTTTGTTTTAAACATAAATTAAATAATAATCCATATATTTATCCATGGTGTGAGTCTTATATTGCCACCATTTCCATGTGTAAACAACCATGATAGATGGGTGTATGTATGTATGTATGTATGCACATCCATATGTGCATGAAACTAGAAAGAAAGAAAGAAACACATACATGCATGCATACATCCATCATATTCAAGAAAGGTTTTAAGTGAGAAAACTAATGGTTAAATGATAAATCATTACTTGATTTATCAATCCGGCCAAATCACATATGACCCTACCAAAAGCAAGCCGCCCGATCAATGTTCGGTATCCTATACGCGCATTATAATCGGGTGCATGCGCATATCGCATACGCGCACCACAACGTTTCGCCTGGACTGGGTAACTCCTTTGTGGGACTCTAACACTCGTCAATACGCCGGCAGAGGGTGATGATCATATCAAACACCCCCAAGCCGCAAGCGGTCTGCTAAACGTAATAGCCACCCGGGTATTGAGCGATCAGAAGAAAACAAGCGAAGCTGCTACAACTCCCGTCGAGCCAACCGGCAACACTACCGTACAGTCCGGTCTCTTCGTCAGATATGCTGCATATTGAGCCTAGGGATGGTCACGTCGACCCCAATAACTCAATAAGTCGTGCCGGTGAATGTTCTATAACAAATCGAGAAACTACTGATAACACTTATCAGCAAATCTCAGCAGCTCTGGCCAGGGACTTACTGATATAACCAGTCGGGTACAGCACAACATCAACTCCCAATACCGGGAGAGACGAAACCCCTCCTATCGCTCATTGCCTTCGTGTGTCTCGGGACTGTACCCAACGGCCACATGTTTGCACGACTCAGTAGAGCCGTGGTAGGGTGGCAATCAAAGTATAGTGGGAGAACACACAAGCCTCTATGACGATCTCGGGTCTACAGACTAACCTGTACCAGTGTCACCTGAGAACTGCTATCCGACGATAGATATAATTCCATATAGGAGTTCTCGGTGAGTCCGTCCAGTGTACCCAGTCACCACTGAGCACCCGTATATGATCTTGATGTCAAACATCGATGAATGTGGGAACATTCATCGCCCATCGTATGGGTCTAGTATCATATACGCTAGTCTACTCTGGTATATCAATTAACCGTCTCGATATACCTACGACTAGGGAATTTCCAGGATATGCTTATAGACTACAGATGTCCCACTAGTATGATCTCCATCATAATCAGAGCAGTCAAGCCGATATCCTCAGGGCTTTATCAGCATGTATGAATGAATAAAAGAATGATCAAATCAACATGTCAGATAAAGAAGAACCAGATAGCATACTATCATGTCGAGCAAGAATGCATACTGAATATATATATATACATGTATAGATACATCCACTATCATATAATGGCCTCTAGGGCATACATATATCCAACAATCTCCCACTTGCACTAAGGCCAGTTATTGGCGTATCTCATACCCAACATCTTAAAAAGTCGCTCATGCTGCGGCTGAGGGAGGACCTTGGTGAATGGATCCGCGGCATTATTCTTTGTGTCTACTCTCCTAATCTCGATCTCGCGGCGATCTACAATCTCCCGGATCAAATGAAAATACCTCAGGATGTGTCTGGACCGCTGATGGGATCTGGGCTCCTTGGCTAACGACATAGCTCCATTATTATCACAATACAAAGGTATTGGATCAATAATGGTTGGAACTACTCCTAGCCCCGTGACGAACTTCTTCATCCAGACGGCTTCCTTGGCAGCATCATTTGCAGCAATGTACTCAGCTTCCATCGTAGAGTCTGCAACGGTATCTTGTTTGGAACTCTTCCAACTCACCGCCCCTCCATTGAGGGTAAATACAAACCCAGAGATAGATTTTCTGTCGTCCTTATCGCTCTAGAAGCTCGAATCGGTAAAGGCCTCCATTTGGAGATCTCCATTACCATACACCAAGAACAATTCTTTAGTCCTTCGTAATTACTTATTAATGTTCTTCACAGCTGTCCAGTGATTCTCCCCTGGGTTAGATTGATACCTGCTTACAACACTAAGTGCGTAAGCTACATCTGGGAGTGTACATAACATCGCATACATTATAGATCCTACTGCCGAAGAATAGGTTATAATACTGTAACGTTTTGAAAATCGTTTCGGTGAAATTTCGAAAAATCGGTAAAATAAGGGGGTTATCTGTAAAAAGTCAAAATACAAATATCTTATTATAAAAATTAAATATACATATTCTAGCTATGTAATTGCTATTATTTGGTGTTTATTGAGCCACTGGTGAAATTTCAAATTTTCTGAAAAAAATATTATTTTATTATTATTTTAAGCCGTCACTAATACATTTAATTAGGGAAAATTACAAATTGGAATGAGTTGAAACAAATTTTGTGCATCATAAAACATTAAATAAAATTTTATCATGTGGTTTTTGGAACGAAATCATTTGCCAAAACGGTTTAGAAATTATTGAAGAAAAAAGGCTTTTTTTTAGCGTAAATGGATGCTTGGGGTATTGTATTTATCATTTTTCATCACCCCACACCCGTATCCACACCCACACACCCCCACTTACTCCTCCCCATGGCTGAATTCAGCAGCCACCATATTTTTCCCCACTTGATTTTCAAAGGAAAAGATATGAAAGAAAAGAAAAGAAAATGGGTGAATTAGGTGGACTTTTGACCTTACCTTGACCTTGACTTTCCTCCCTTGTATTTTCTCTACCTCCCTCTCTCTCCTCACACCCCAATCAGGCCGAGCCCTTCCCTCCCAACAGCAGCAGCCCCCCCCCCCAAAATCCCACTCTTTTCTTCATCAAAAAAATCCACAAATCACTTCAAAATCCATGCAAAATTCAAATCTAAATCCAAATCCGACTCCTACCCATTTTAGCTTAGCCCGTATAGCATGGATCCTTGTGAAAAGAGGGCATTTTGGGAGGCCATGGATGCTTGTGGATCTTCATATGTTTTGGGTATAATTCTAAACATTTTTGTTGCTTAATTGGTTACTAATTTCTTAAGCTAATTTAATTAAGTGTTAATTTGGATATGTGAGTTTAATTGCAAGTTTTGGAATTCAAGTTATCAATTTGAATGCAAGTTAGGGTTTTGTAAAATTGGTGTATGGTTGTGTGTTATATTTAGACTTTTTGTCATGTTAATACAAGATTAGTAGCTAGGGCTAATGGTTAGTTTAAAAAAAAATGGTGTTAATGTGCTAATTTGCCTACTAGATTTTTGAATTTGGTAAAATACTTGGGATTAAAAATGTGTTTAGGTTTTTCATGACTTCATTAACTTTATTAAGTGTGGTTTAATGCTTTAGATCATGCAAATCTAAGCTAGATTGTAGTTTGTGCATTTTTGCTTTGAAATTGTTAAAAAGGGTATTTTTGTAAACTAGAATATTAGGGTTTTTGGAATTTAATGAGATTAAATTCCGGAAATTGTTTCTATGACTTATTTAAGATATTTAATAAGTATATTGGCTGCTACATTCATTTAAAAATCATGTTTTGTACAAAAACGGCGAATTGTGCTTGCTAGATTTTCGGAAAAATGACTTTTTAAGTGAAATTGGGGTTTTTGTGAGTTTTAACCTAGTTTATATTAAAATTAGTGTTCGTGATTGTGCAAATGAGTGTGATTGGATTTTTCTCGATGGTTTGACGTTTGTACATCGACATCGAGGGTTGGTTTGACTATTCTTGCATGCGTAGGCGATAGGTTTGGACCTATGCGTGATACGCGTTCCGATTTGATTTTCGTATGCCGTTTCAATTTCGAATTTAGTTTTAATGCGATATGGTGCGTTATGATATGTAGGTAACCACATGCGGACTTCGAGACGACAAGAAAGCGCGTGGCGACGTCGGCACCGGCTAGCGAGGACCAGGTGAGTAGATTTATATCTACGGGGAGAAGTCGGGTGGATGGCGTATAGCACCCCCGCAGTCCGTAGTGGTGTATACGGATGCGTATACACACCAACAATTTAGTATATGTTATTTGGGATTAACAACGTTGCTTAGGATGGATATTGGTGTGTTGGATTACCTTAGTGTTGCGAACCCTAGGGTAGTGTTGCAGTACACATACACACATACATACTTGCATACATTCCTATTGATATGTGCTTATGTGATTCTTTATAGTTATGGGTTCACATGGGTATGGGACTATGTGTTCACATACGGATTTGAGGATGATACTTGGGATTGAGCTGAGTCGATGAGATTTGATTTGAGGCCGTGAGATCGGTGATATAGCAGGGTTCGTATCTTAGATACGACATGACGTTGTAGCGGGTCCTTGACGTAGTTTTTACACACGTGCATGCATACTTAGGCGATATCAGTATTGTACTAGACGTAGATCAGTACCAGATCATGATATTGATAAAGAGGATACCAGGTGAATAGTATGATGAATGTGATTTTGACCCGTACCCAGAATTGGGGGATGCCGTACGACAGATTTACGTACGAGCTATATCTTGATGATTGATCCGCACTCTTGAGTTGGGATGTCTGATTATAGATATGGTATCGGATATGATATTATTGAGGAGGGATCACCGACTAATATATATACAAGTATGTATATGTATCGACTCAGACGTTAGGCGGTTTCCTTACCTGTAGTCCAGCTTGTTAGCTTAGCCCTTTAGTTTAGTTTAGTTGTTAGATTAGATTCGATTCTTACCTATTTCAAAGCTTACGAATCATGCGTATTTTAAAAGATAGGTCAAGGGATTCTACGGATATTTCAAAAACGTATCTTTTCTTAAAAACACCGTAGCCCCTATTTTCAAAACCCCATGATTCGTGTTATTTCAAAAGGCACCATTTGTAGGATTTATATTAGATTAGTGCAGATTAGTTACAGTTGCGTCTAGTATTCAGCTCCCGCTCATTTTTACTGTTCGCTCCGCATCGCATACTTATATTATAATTTCTTATTGCATTATTAATATCATGCTGTTAGGACACCAGCACCATTACCGATGACGCGTATGTACCACGTACACTTATTTGCCGGCTCACACACATCTTCATCGGTAATTGACATGTCACGAACACTTTAGAAAATACTATTTCATTTGACATAGGTTGTTAGCTAATAGTTTAGACATGATATTAGTGTACTTGCCTTATATGCTAATTAGACATTGTAGTTATTGCCTACTACTTCATGCATGTTATTATTCACTGTTGTGTCGCATTCATGGATTCTCATGCCTATATTCACTGTTTATATGCTATTGATGACTTGGATTCGGATTTCATGAGATTTCTTGGATTTGGAGGAAAACCGCAAAAACATGAATAAACCTGTTCTCCCTTTTAAAATAAAAAGTGTGGTTTTCCCATGATGTATGAGTCGTCCACCATGAGTTTGCTGATGGATTTCGAGACCCGATTCGAGGAGTGGAGGAACCGTTTCGGGTACATGGTGGGCCCGGTATGGTACCCCGGGGCAAGATGAATGTGGTGTTGACGTTGAGCCTGGCAGGGGACAGATTACCTACCGGTGATATTACCCGACGCGTCGGATATCCGGAGGATACCGGCGTGGTCTTGAGATGGATGGTAGGGGCCGGTCTGGACTGACGGCGCCCTAGATATTGAGATTGAGACATTGATATTTCGAGACATTGAGATTTATGTTTTGTGTCGATGCTAGACACTGTTGATACTGATTTCATTTATGATACCTCAGTTTAAAAATACGAAGGAAATCTCACTAATTTATGAAAACAGTTTCTTCATTTACATGTATTCTGTTTTCATGCATTCACACCTCATTCATATGATATATTGCTACCTGAGGCACTGACACGGGCACATGAGATTACACTCGGGTTAGATATTTACCCTAGCCTTGTTATAGGCTACATGTTATTCATATATTTGAGGATATATTATGATCATTGACCTAGGTTGCGTTATTTATGCGATTTCTGTGCGTAGATGTTTTTCTATTCACGAGTTGGCAACTCATCCCCGTTGTGCCCCAGTTTCTTGCAGGTTTGCCGTACAGGTTTCATTACGGCTTTGCGGGCTCAGTTTCATTCGGGTGACTTGCTAGTAGGTGGGTTTTTCTTGTATCGTACCCATCATATTACCTTGTATAATATTATCCCGTTGTATCTAGTAAATTCCATCAACCAAACATGTATTTATTGAGATAGAGACCAGTGTTGTTTATTCTTTCGACCTTAGAGTCGCTCGTTATATTCTGGTGGTTTTGAGTTTCCTTTTGAGTTTTGATCCTCGCCGTTGGCGTTGTATATTATATTGCTTGTGTGGTTGTGACCGTCGATTGACGAAGAGCTAGCTCCCGCTTGGGGATGCCTTTTTATTGATTTCGTATACTATTCATGTTGTATCCCGTTTGGGAGCCAGTATTTACAAAGGAGACTCTGCCGAAATTTTCAGTAAATTTTGATGTTCTTAAAAACCGCATAATTCGGCTTATGCTATTAAAACTACTTGTTTTAAATTGGTTTTCCTTCACTCTACTTCTTTTCTTGGTTTGGATTTCTGGGTTTACGGTTTACTTAGATTACGTACGCCTCGAGACGTTTCGTAGTTTAAGTGCCGGTCATATTCCGTACTTTCGGGACGTGACAAATACTCATGCGAGCTCTCTCTTCATCGGTCTTTGGGCAAGAATCCTTAGAGAGAGTGACCCCATGGCAAGCGGGTAATGCACCCCGCTTGGAGTCTTCCATACTAAACCTTTTTAGGATGGTGTCAATGTACCTGGTTTGGGACAATCCCAATAACCTTTTGGATCTATCCCTATAGATCCTTATGCCCAGAATGTATGTGGCATCACCTAGGTCCTTCATGGAGAACCTCAGTGATAAGAAATATTTGATCGACTATAGCATAGGGATATCATTTCCTATCAGAAGAATGTCGTCCACGAACAATACGAAGAATATGACAGCTTTCCCTACAGCCTTCTTATAAACACAAGGTTCATCTGGATTTTTGATGAAATCAAACTCTTTGATGACATCATCAAAACAGATGTTCCAACTCCGTGATGCCTGCTTTAACCCATATATGGATTTAAGCAATTTACATGCTTTCCCGCTGCTCCCACTGTCAATGAAGCCCTCTGGCTGATCCATATAAACGTATTCTTCTAAATTTCCATTTAGAAATGCGGTTTTAACGTCCATGTGCCAGATTTCATAGTCGTAGTGAGCAACAATAGCAAGTAGGATCCAAATGGATTTAAGCATGGCTACGGGAGAAAAAGTCTCGTCATAGTCCAAACCTGGTCTTTGACGAAAACCCTTCGCCACAAGTCTTGCTTTATAGGTCTCCACCTGCCCATCTACACCAATCTTTCTTTTAAAGATCCATTTGCACCCCACAGGTTTTACCCCAGGGGGTACAATGTCTAAAGTCCATACTTTGTTGGTGTACATAGACTCCATTTCGGATCTCATGGCATCCAGCCACTTCACAGAGTCTCTACAAGTGATAACTTGCTGAAAACTGGTAGGATCATCATCATCCATGATACAGTCTTCTCTGTCACCATCAATGAGGAAACCGTAGTACCTCTCCGGTGGGCGAGAAGTCCTACCAGACCTACGGAGTGGCCGAGGTTCTTCAGTTTCTGTTGTAACAGCCGGTTCAACCAAATCGTCATTTGTAGTTTGTGTCTCCAGAACCTCTTCTAGATCCACCACCTTGCCATCATCTTTATTTGTGAAAAACTCTTTTTCCAAGAATGTGGCATACTGAGAAACAAACACTTTTTGTTCCTCTTTGTAGTAGAACAGATATCCATAAGAATTCTTTGGATATCCCATAAAGTTACATATGACTGACCGTGTCTCGAGTTTGTCCGGATTCTGCTTTTTAACATAGGCCGGGCAATCCCAAATCTTAATTCTCTTAAGAGATGGTCTCTTCCTATGCCATATCTCATATGGCGTGGTAGACACGGTTTTGGTTGGAACCCTGTTTAGCAGAAACGCTGCAGTCTCCAATGCATGCCCCCCAAAACGAGACTGGTAACTCAGCGTCACTCATCATGGACCGGACCATATCTAATAGGGTCCTATTCCGTTGTTCTGACACACCGTTGTGCTGTGGTGTGTAAGGAGGAGTGAGCTGAGAGAGAATCCCATTCTCTTTTAGGAAGTTTGCAAATTCTGTACTGAGATACTCACCACCTCGATCTGATCGAAGCATCTTGATACTCAAGCCGGTTTGTTTTTCTACTTCTTGTTTATATTCAATGAATTTCTCGAAAGCTTCGGACTTGTGCTTTAATAAAAATACATGACCGAATCTTGAGAAATCGTCAGTGAATGTAATGAAGTATGAAAAACCTCCTCTAGCCTGTGTAGACATTGGCCCACATACATCACTATGTATGAGGCCTAGGAGCTGAGTAGCTCTTTCTCCGTGTCCGGTTAACGGAGTTTTGGTCATTTTACCCTTGATACAAGACTGGCAAGTCGCATAAGATTTATATTCAAAAGAGTTTAAATATCCATCTTTGTGTAACTTGTTTAGTCTTGTTTCGTTAATATGACCAAGTCTACAGTGCCAAAGAAAAGCTTCATTTAATTCTGAAAGTTTTCTTTTATTAGTGTGTTGTAAACTGAAAACTATGTGTTGATTTAGGACATATATTCCGTTATTAAGCGTACCATACCCAACCAACATTTGATTCAGGTGAATGTTCATAACATTGTTCTGCAATACAAAATTATATCCTTCATTGTCCAACAAAGAAACGGATATTATATTACATAGCATACTTGGTATAAAATAACATGGATTCAAAACCAAAATACATCGAGATGGCAACCCCAAGTGATACTCTCCCACTGCGACTGTATGTAAATTAGAACCATTTCCAACGCGGAGAGTATGGTCACCTGTCTTTAAAACCTTGCTATTTCTCAGCCCCTGCATAGAATTGCAAATGTGAGAACTTGAACCGGTATCCAATACCCAGGAAGCAGAGTTTATTGAAAAACATTTTTCTGTCACAAACGCACCTGAAGCAGAAGCATCACCATGCTTCTTCTTGAGACTTAAGTACTCCGTGCAGTTGGCTTCCAATGTCCTGTCTTGTGGCAATGAAAACATTCGCCCTTCCCCGAGTCTCCAGTCTTGGACATTTCCTTTCCCTTCACCTTTAGGATTGGTGGGCTTCTTCTTTTTCTTTCCTTTGGCCTTAGCTTTCGGGCGAGAAGAAGAAGATTGTCCAACCGTCATAACGGGAGTTCTTGCTGACTTCATAGTGCTCTCTGCACTCCTTAACATGTTAAGGAGTTCAGGGAGTTCCTTCTCCATGCCATGCATGTTGAAGTTCACTATGAACTGAGCAAAGGTGGAGGGAAGGGACTGCAGAATAATATCTATATATTGTTCATTGTCCATCGTCCATCCAAGGTCCTCAAGCTCTTCTATAAGAGCTATCATCTTCAGAACATGGTCTCCTACTGGGATGCCAGGGGCCATTCGCATCTGAAACAATTTCTTTGATGCTTCGTATCGTAATACGCGGGATTGCTCTCCATACAACTCCTTTGTATGGAGCAATATACCGTGAATGTCCATATCCTCGTGCTGCTTTTGATGTGTGTTATCCATCGATGCAAGCGCGAGGCATTTTGCCGTGGCACAGTCAGCGTCCCATGTCTTGTGGACTTCAATGTCCGCAACTGAGGATTTTGGACCTGGGACGGGCGGGGCTGAAGCCGTGAGGACATATGATACTTTATCATAAGTTAAGGTGATTTTCAGATTCCTCAGCCAGTCTTTATAGTTGGTCCCAATCAGTTTGTTTTTATCTAGTAGAAGCTTGAGTCCAGTCATGGGTATCTGCCATCAAGAGAGAGAAAAGAATACACTCAGCGAAAGCTCTTGCATAGATCAGATTGGTTATTATCTTGTCTAAACGATGTTTCCCACTGCTTTTATCGAGTTTTTTCTTTCAAACCTAAAAAAGAAAAACTAGCCAGGATTAATTACAGTCTACAACTTCGCTAACCGTTCGGCCAGGCCAGTGTCGGTACTTGACAGAGGTTACCCGTGCTTTCGCACGGACCTAATTAGAGTAAACCTCGTTTTCCCAGAGGCGGAGCCCCGTTAACACCTTTCTAGACACCTAATGAGTTAGCTAATCATAAACTGTAAAACTCTCCTAGGAGCAACTATTGCCCACAGTGGGATCGGGATCCGACCATCACATGGAAGGTATGCAATCTCATTGCAAATTTCAACTATTGAAATTCCCGATGTTGTTTTTAACCCTAGTACTTATGACCTTAACTAAGGTCAACAAATCATAAGTACCAGTCAAATTCTACCCGTCATTTCTTGATTAATTAGTCCCACTGATATGACCCTTAACTATGGTCAACAAAGTCATAAGAATGTCCTAATTAATCTGCATCATATGCAATGTAGGAAGACATCACTTAGCAACCGTACACTATGCCTTAACTATAGTCAACAAACGTAGCACGTATACTAAGTACTCTATTTCCTAAAATGACGGAGGTTTGCGGATGATTTTTAAGAAAATCTTTAACGCTTTGAACTTGATATCGTTGTAGAATCAAATGGTTTTTCAAAAGGAGTTGCTTAAGCTTCGCGGTTTTGAAATGTAGCTTTTTCATAAATAGCCGAGTGGTTTTCAAATCCGATTCTATAACATCTTTTTAGGTTTATTTTCTTTACATTAATCACATTAATGTAATCCCATCATTTAAGTCCTTAAGCCAATCACAGAAAAGAAACGAAAATAACACGTACGCTTATGCCATCCGCATTCGCCGCAATGTTCCGTTATGCACCGTTAGGTTACTTAACTAACGGCATACCGGGACGGGACTAGCGCGGGTGTAAAACATAAGCAACGTCTACTATATATCATATATATAATATGCCATTCATCTCAGATATCACAGAACACAGGCAGCAGTAACATAGATATAAAGTGGGATATACTAGGACGTCCGTATTTAGTATTTAGCCAGAATAGAAAATACGGATTCCACAGTCGTGATGAATAGCCACGCCCACACCCTGGAGATCATACTAGTGGGAGGCCATCTCGAGGAGTCGAGACCGGGTCTCCTAAACTCCAGAATTGGTAGGGTCACTTTCCGCTCTCGTCGACTGGTTATGTCAGTAAGTCCCTGGCCAGGGCTGCTGAGATTTGCTGATAAGTGTTATCAGTAGTTTCTCAGCAGCCCTGGCCAGGGACATACTGATATAACCAGTCGGGCACAGCACAGCATCAACTCCCAATACCGGGAGAGACGAAACCCCTCCTATCGCTCATTGCCTTCGTGTGTCTCGGGACTGTACCCAACGGCCACCTGTTTGCACGACTCAGTAGAGCCGTGGTAGGGTGGCAATCAAAGTACAGTGGGAGAACACACAAGACTCTATGACGATCTCAGGTCTACAGACTAACCTGTACCAGTGTCACCTGAGAACTGCTATCCGACGATAGATATAATTCCATATGGGAGTTCTCGGTGAGTCCGTCCAGTGTACCCAGTCACCACTGAGTGTAAGGATAGTATAGCACCCTATGAAGAGTTTTGAAGCATCACATGACCCAAAGTTTTAATTTTTAAGGTGCTAAACTAACATGCAAAGGATAGATCCTAGAAAATTAGGGTTTGCTAAACATTAAGCTAACAAAAGTTAGGGTTTGAAGGCTACAACCTTTGTAGCTCCCGTTTTTGCTTCGCTCCTTAGGCTCTTTGGTGTTGAATCAAGGTCCTCATGAACTCCCCTTGTGTCCACGATGATCCACCGCGGAGATCTCCGTCCAAGCTCGCTACTTTGTGAAATCGAAGTAAACACTCTAATCAAGTTGGCTAGACTTGAATAGAATGGTGTTGTGGCTTTGGATCTCACTTCAAAAACCTTTCTTTTGTTGTATTTCACTCACTAGAAAAGAACTAGAGAGGAGAAGATGAAGGAGGATGAAAATGGTGGCTATTTTCTTCAAGAGATAAAATGATAACCATAAGGTTAACTTGCAAAAGAAAATAAATATCACTATATATATTTAATCCTTCTTGACTCTAACCATGATTAAATGATGGATGATTAATTTAACTTGGGTTTAGAATGATAAAGGAAAAGATAACCATGGTTTAGTGGTGGGTGAGAATGGTTAGGTTAAAAGAAGCACGTAGAAACTAGCATAATTATCCTTTCCTTTTCATTTTCCTTTTAAAACCAAAATTAAATAATTATCCATTGTATAATCTATGGTGTGAGGCTTATATTGCCACCATTTCCATATATAATCAACCATGATAGTTTGATGTATGTATGTGTACATGTATGCACATCTACATGTGCATAAAACTAGAAAAGAAGAAAGAAACATATGCATGCATGCATACATCCATCAAACCCTAGAAAGGTTTCAAGTGAGATAACTTATGGTTAGATGATAAATCAACACTTGATTTATCAATCCGGTCATATCTCATATGACCCTACCAAAAGCAATTCACCCGATCAATGTTCGGTATCATATACGCATATTTCAATCGGGTGCATGCGCATATCGCATATGCGCACCACAACGTTTCGCCTGGACTGGGTAACTCCTCTATGGGACTCTAAGACTCGTCAATACGCCGGCAGAGGGTAATGATCATATCAAGTGCCCTCAAGCCGCAAGCGGTCAGCTAAACGTAACGGCCACCCGGGTATTGAGCGATCAGAAGACAACAAGCGAACCTGCTACAACTCCCGTCGAGCCATCCGGCAACACTACCGTACAGTCCAGTCTCTTCGTCAGATATGCTGCATATCGAGCCTAGGGATGGTGACGTCGACCCCAATAACTCAATAAGTCGTGTCGATGAATGGTCTATAACAGATCGAGAAACTACTGATAACACTTATCAGCAAATCTCAGCAGCCCTGGCCAGGGACTTGCTGTTATAACCAGTCGGGCACTGCACAGCATCAACTCCCAATACCGGGAGAGACAAAACCCCTCCTATCGCTCATCGCCTTCGTGTGTCTCGGGACCGTACCCAACGGCCGCCTGTTTGCACGACTCAGTAGAGCCGTGGTAGGGTGGCAATCAAAGTACAGCGGGAGAACACACAAGACTCCATGACGATCTCGGGTCTACAGACTAACCTGTACCAGTGTCACCTGAGAACTGCTATCCGACGATAGATATAATTCCATATAGGAGTTCTCGGCGAGTCCGTCCAGTGTACCCAGTCACCACTGAGCACCCGTACATGATCTTGATGTCAAACATCGATGAATGTGGGAACATCCATCGCCCATCACATGGGTCTAGTATCATATACGCTAGTCTACTCTGGTATATCGATGCCCCGTCTCGATACACCTTCGACTAGGGACATTTCAGGATATGCTTATAGACTACAGATGTCCCACTAGTATGATCTCCATCATAATCAGAGTAGTCAAGCCAATATCCTTAGGGCTTTATCAGCATGTATGAATGAATAGAAGCATGATCAAATAAACATGTCAGATAAAGAAGTACCAGATAGCATACTATCATGTCGAGCAAGAATGCAAACTGAATATATATACATGTATAGATACATCCACTATCACATAATGGCCTCTAGGGCATACATATATCCAACAATCTCCCACTTGCACTAAGGCCAGTTATTGGCGTATCTCATACCCAACATCTCAAAAAGTCGCTCATGCTGCGGCTAAGGGAGAGCCTTGGTGAATGGATCCGCGGCGTTGTTCTTTGTGTCTACTCTCTTAATCTCGATCTCGCGGCGATCTACAATCTCCCGGATCAAATGAAAACGCCTCAGGATATGTCTGGACCGCTGATGGGATCTGGGCTCCTTGGCTAACGCCATCGCCCCATTATTGTCACAATACAAAGGTATTGGATCAATAATGGTTGGAACTACTCCTAGCTCCGAGACGAACTTCTTCATCCAGACGGCTTTCTTGGCGGCATCATTTGCAGCAATGTACTCAGCTTCCATCGTAGAGTCTGCAACGGTATCTTGTTTGGAACTCTTCCAACTTACCGCCCCTCCATTGAGGGTAAATACAAACCCTGAGATAGATTTGCTGTCATCCTTATCGCTCTGGAAGCTCGAATCGGTAAAGGCCTCCATTTGGAGATCTTTATTACCATACACCAAGAACAATTCTTTAGTCCTTCGTAAGTACTTAAGAATGTTCTTCACAGCTGTCCAGTGGTTCTCCCCTGGGTTGGATTGATAACTGCTTACAACACTAAGTGCATAAGCTACATCTGGGCGTGTACAGAACATCGCATACATTATAGACCCTACTGCCGAAGCATAAGGTATAATGCTCATGCGAGCTCTCTCTTCATCGGTCTTTGGACAAGAATCCTTAGAGAGAGTGACTCCACGGCAAGCGGGTAAGGCACCCCGCTTGGAGTCTTCCATACTAAACCATTTTAGGATGGTGTTGATGTACCTGGTTTGGGACAATCCCAATAACTTTTTGGATCTATCTCTATAGATCCTTATGCCCAGGATGTATGTGGCATCACCCAGGTCCTTCATGGAGAACCTCAGTGATAAGAATGATTTGACCGACTGTAGCATAGGAATATCATTTCCTATCAGAAGAATGTCATCCACGTACAATACGAGGAATGTGACAGCTCTTCCTACAGCCTTCCTATAAACACAAGGTTCATCTGGATTTTTGATGAAATCAAACTCTTTGATAACATCATCGAAACAGATGTTCCAACTCCGAGATGCCTGCTTTAACCCATATATGGATTTAAGCAATCTACATGCTTTCTCGCTGCTCCCACTGTCAATGAAGCCCTCTGGCTGATCCATATAAACACATTCTTCTAAATCTCCATTTAGAAATGCTGTTTTAACATCCATCTGCCAGATTTCATAGTCGTAGTGAGCAGCAATAGCAAGTAGGATCCGAATAGATTTAAGCATGGCTACGGGCGAAAAAGTTTCGTCATAGTCCAAACCTGGTCTTTGACGAAAACCTTTCGCCACAAGTCTCGCCTTATAGGTCTCTACCTGCCCATCCACACCAATCTTTCTTTTAAAGATCTATTTGCACCCTACAGGTTTTACCCCATGGGGTACAACGTCCAAAGTCCATACTTTGTTGGTGTACATAGACTCCATTTCGGATCTCATGGCATCCAGCCACTTCACAGAGTCACCACTCGTGATAGCTTGCTGAAAACTGGTAGGATCATCATCTTCCATGATACAGTCTTCTCTGTCACCATCAATGAGGAAACCGTAGTACCTCTCCGGTGGGCGAGAAGTCCTACCAGACCTACGGAGTGGCCGAGGTTCTTCAGTTTCTGTTGCAACAGCCGGTTCAACCAAATCGTCATTTGTAGTTTGTGTCTCCAGAACCTCTTCTAAATCTACCACCTTGCCATCATCTCTATCCGTGAAAAACTCTTTTTCCAAGAATGTGGCATACTGAGAAACAAACACTTTTTGTTCCTCTTTGTGGTAGAACAGATATCCATAAGAATTCTTTGGATATCCCACAAAGTTACACATGACTGACCGTGTCTCGAGTTTGTCCGGATTCTGCTTTTTAACATAGGCCGGGCAACCCCAAATCTTAAATCTTTTAAGAGATGGTCTCTTCCCATTCCATATCTCATATGGCGTGGTAGACACGGCTTTGGTTGGAACCCTGTTTAGCAGAAACGCCGCAGTCTCCAATGCATGCCCCCAAAACGAGACTGGTAACTCAGCGTCACTCATCATGGACCGGACCATATCTAATAGGGTCCTATTCCGTCGTTCTGACACACCGTTGTGCTGTGGTGTGTAAGGCGGAGTGAGCTGAGAGAGAATCCCATTCTCTTTTAGGAAGTTTGCAAATTCTGTACTGAGATACTCTCCACCTCGATCTGATCGAAGCATCTTAATGTTCAAGCCGGTTTGTTTTTCTACTTCTTGTTTATATTCAACGAACTTCTCGAAAGCGTCGGACTTGTGCTTTAATAAAAATACATGACCGAATCTTGAGAAATCATCGGTGAATGTAATGAAGTATGAAAAACCACCTCTAGCCTGTGTAGACATAGGCCCACATACCTCACTATGTATGAGGCCCAGGAGCTGAGTAGCTCTTTCTCCGTGTCCAGTAAACGGAGTTTTGGTCATTTTACCCTTGATACAAGACTGGCAAGTCGCATAAGATTTATATTCAAAAGAATTTAAATATCCATCTTTGTGTAACTTGTTTAGTCTTGTTTCGTTAATATGACCAAGTCTACAGTGCCAAAGAAAAGCTTCATTTAATTCTGAAAGTTTTCTTTTTTTAGTGTGTTGTATACTGAAGACTGTGTGTTGATTTAGGACATATATTCCGTTGTTAAGTGTACCATACCCAACCAACATTTGATTTAGGTGAATGTTCATAACATTATTCTGCAATACAAAATTATACCCTTCATTGTCCAACAAAGAAACGGATATTATATTACATAGCATAGTTGGTACAAAATAACATGGATTCAAAATCAAAATACATCCAGATGGCAACCCCAAGTGATACTCTCCCACTGCGACTGTATGTACATTGGAACCATTTCCAACGCGGAGAGTATGGTCACCTGTCCTCAAAACCTTGCTATTTCTCAGCCCCTGCATAGAATTGCAAATGTGAGAACCTGAACCGGTATCCAATACCCAGGAAGCAGAGTTTATAGAAAAACAGTTTTCAGTCACAAACGCACCTGAAGCAGAAGCATCACCATGCTTCTTCTTGAGACTTAGGTACTCCGTACAATTGCGCTTCCAATGTCCTGTCTTGTGGCAATGAAAACACTCGCCTTTCCCTGGGTCTCCAGCCGTGGACTTTCCCTTTCCCTTCACCTTTTTGACTCCGCCCTTAGGATTAGTGGGTTTCTTCTTTTTCTTTCCCTTGGCCTTAGCTTTTGGGCGATAAGAAGAAGACTGTCCAATGGTCATAACAGGAGTCTTAGCTGACTTCATAGTGCTCTCTGCACTCCTTAACATATTAAGGAGTTCAGGGAGGTCCTTCTCCATGCCATGCATGTTGAAGTTCACTATGAACTGAGCAAAGGTGGAGGGGAGGGACTGCAGAATAATATCTATATATTGTTCATTGTCCATTGTCCATCCAAGGTCCTCAAGCTCTTCTATAAGAGCTATCATCTTCAACACATGGTCTCCTACTGGTGTGCCAGGGGCCATTCGCATGTGAAACAGTTTCCTCGATGCTTCGTATCGTAATACGCGGGACTGTTCCCCATACAACTCCTTTGTATGGAGCAGTATCCCGTGAATGTCCATGTCCTCGTGCTGCTTTTGATGTGTGTTGTCCATCGATGCAAGCGCGAGGCATTTTGCAGTGGCACAGTCAGCGTCCCATGTCTTGCGGACTTCAATGTCCGCAACTGAGGATTTTGGGCCTGGGATGGGCGGGGCTGAAGCCGTGAGGACATATGATACTTTATCATAAGTCAAGGCGATCTTCAGATTCCTTAGCCAGTCTTTATAGTTGGTCCCATTCAGTTTGTTTTTATCTAGTAGAAGCTTAAGTCCAGTCATTGGTATCTGCCATTAAGAGAGAGAAAAGAATACACTCAGCGAAAGCTCTTGCATAGATTAGATTGGTTTATTATCTTGTCTAATCGATGTTTCCCACTGCTTTTTATCAAGTTTTTCTTTCAAACCTTAAAAAGAAAAACTAGCCAGGATTAATTACAGTCTACAACTTCGCTAACCGTTCAGCCAGGCCAGTGTCGGTACTTTGAGGGAGGTTCCCCGTGCTTTCGCACGGACCTAATTAGAGTAAACCTCGTTTTCCCAGAGGCGGAGCC
Organism: Agapanthus africanus; assembly: GCA_030015575.1. Lineage (NCBI taxonomy): Eukaryota > Viridiplantae > Streptophyta > Magnoliopsida > Asparagales > Amaryllidaceae > Agapanthus > Agapanthus africanus. The sequence continues at coordinate 210,085,941 of JASDDO010000026.1, read as the reverse complement.
CCGTTAACACCTTTCTAGACACCTAATGAGTTAGCTAATTGTAAACTGTAAAACTCTCCTAGGAGCAACTATTGCCCACAGTGGGATCGGGATCCAACCATCACATGGAAGGTATGCAATCTCATTGCAAATTTCAACACTTGAAATTCCCGATGTAATTTTTACCCCTAGTACTTATGACCTTAACTATGGTCAACAAATCATAAGTACCAGTCAAGTTCTACCCGTCATTTCTTGATCAATTAGACCCACCCATATGACCCTTAACTATGGTCAACAAAGTCGTATGAATGTCCTAATTAATCTGCATCATATGCAGTGTAGGAAGACATCACTTAGCTACCGTACACTACGCCTTAACTAAAGTCAACAAACGTAGCACGAATACTAAGTACTCTACTTCCTAAAATGACGGAGGGTTGCGAATGATTTTTAAGAAAATCTTTAACGCTTTGAACTTGATATCGTTGTAGAATCAAACAGTTTTTCAAAAGGAGTGGCTTAAGCTCCGCAGTTTTGAAATATAGCTTTTTCATAAATAGCCGAGTAGTTTTTAAATCCGATTCTACAACATCTTTTAGGTTTATTTTCTTTACATTAATCACATTAATGTAATCCCATCATTTAAGTCCTAAAGCCAATCACAGAAAAGAAACGAAAATAACACGTACGCTTATGCCATCCGCATTCGCCGCAATGTTCCGTTATGCACCGTTAGGTTACTTAACTAACGGCATACCGGGACGGGACTAGCGCGGGTGTAAAACATAAGCAACGTCTACTATATATCATATATATAATAAGTCATTCTTCTCAGATATCACAGAACACATGCAGCAGAAATATAGATATAACGTGGGATATACTAGGACGTCCGTATTTAGTATTTAGCCAGAATAGAAAATACGGATTCCACAGTCACGATGAATAGCCAAGCCCACACCCTGGACCCCTACGAGAGCGGCAAGTGACCCTACCAATCCTGGAGTTTAGGAGACCCGGTCTCGACTCCTCGAGATGGCCTCCCACTGAACCCCAGAACCCGGTCACCTGTGCTCCCCTCCTTGGGTCCATCCTAATGCGGAAAAGTAAATAATATACAACACTGGTGACACAACCGCAACCTGGAAGTGCCCCAAATAAAAGAATATTACATTACATTTTGAATTTACATGAATGAAAATATAAAATTCTCATCTCACAAAACCCCCCCGGCTATTCGATCGCGACAATCCTGCACATCATATCTCAGCAACACATAATATCACATATCATCAACGTAAGTAAGTATGCGTACCCCGATTGTCATTGATGTATAGCAACGAAACCGGCGATATCTAACATACTACACTTACGGTCGCAGAAAAGAAAGTGTAAAACTACAATATTTGGAATCCAGATTCTCTTTAGACATCATAAATGCGAAATATCACATATTTCGTATTTCATGTCTACACTATATGAATTCCACATATTGTATCACATTCCAGATAAACAGACAGTATTAAAGTTTTCGAACGAACTGTCAAGCACCCAAGATTCACTAAAGCTCAACACTTGAGCAGGGTTCAAAAAACCGGAGTGTGACACAGTAGCGGCGGTCCAGCCGTAGAAGGGTCAAGCCAACGCCTCACATGTGGCACGCCGTACTTCCCCAAACCCTAGGGTTCAAAGGGCAGTTCGAGACGGTCACATAATCGAGTTAAGGTTTGTTGTCTTCTAGAGGGACCACCGCAAAAAGACTTGCACACATCTCCAAACTATTTAAACCCCGTGAATATTGAGTAAATGATATTCGTTCAAACACTTCAATACTTTCTAGTTTACCCGGAAAAGAAATACGAAATGAAAATTCCGATCGAAATGACGAGTTCAAAACCACCTCCAGAATTTTCAACAGCAGATTCAGATTAAATACTCTCAAAATGTACTGTAGCAGGTAAAGAAAATTACTGTACAAAAAAATGTCAGAGAGCCCCTCATTTGGCCGCGGAAGCGCGGCCTAAGCTTGCTTATGCCGCGCTTCCGCGGTCAAACTTACTGTTCATGGGTACGGATTTTCCAGATCGTCTAATTTTTACCTGCTCTATTTTTTGAGAATTTTTAATTCTGAAAAATGTCAATTTTTAAAAAATTTCCAGAGAGCATCCCATAAATCCGTATTTTGTTTCGATCGGACTTTTCACTTCGCAAAAAGGTCGCCTAACGTTCTAGGTCGGCTCTGATACCAATGTAAGGTTAGTATAGCACCCTATGAAGAGTTTTGAAGCATCACATGACCCAAAGTTTTAATTTTTAAGGTGCTAAACTAACATGCAAAGGATAGATCCTAGAAAATTAGGGTTTGCTAAACATTAAGCTAACAAAAGTTAGGGTTTGAAGGCTACAACCTTTGTAGCTCCCATTTTTGCTTCGCTTCTTAGGCTCTTTGGTGTTGAATCAAGGTCCTCTTGAACTCCCCTTGTGTCCACGATGATCCACCGCGGAGATCTCCGTCCAAGCTCGCTACTTTGTGAAATCGAAGTAAACACTCTAATCAAGTTGGCTAGACTTGAATAGAATGGTGTTGAGGCTTTGGATCTCACTTCAAAAACCTTTCTTTTGTTGTATTTCACTCACTAGAAAAGAACTAGAGAGGAGAAGATGAAGGAGGATGAAAATGGTGGCTATTTTCTTCAAGAGATAAAATGATAACCATAAGGTTAACTTGCAAAAGAAAATAAATATCACTATATATATTTAGTCCTTCTTGACTCTAACCATGATTAAATGATGGATGATTAATTTAACTTGGGTTTAGAATGATAAAGGAAAAGATAACCATGGTTTAGTGGTGGGTGAGAATGGTTAGGTTAAAAGAAGCATGTAGAAACTAGCATAATTATCCTTTCCTTTTCATTTTCTTTTTAAAACCAAAATTAAATAATTATCCATTGTATAATCTATGGTGTGAGGCTTATATTGCCACCATTTCCATTTATAATCAACCATGATAGTTTGATGTATGTATGTGTACATGTATGCACATCTACATGTGCATAAAATTAGAAAAGAAGAAAGAAACATATGCATGCATGCATACATCCATCAAACCCTAGAAAGGTTTCAAGCGAGATAACTTATGGTTAGATGATAAATCAACACTTGATTTATCAATCCGGTCATATCTCATATGACCCTACCAAAAGCAATTCACCCGATCAATGTTCGGTATCATATACGCATATTTCAATCGGGTGCATGCGCATATCGCATATGCGCACCACAACGTTTCGCCTGGACTGGGTAACTCCTCTTTGGGACTCTAAGACTCGTCAATACGCCGGCAGAGGGTAATGATCATATCAAGTGCCCTCAAGCCGCAAGCGGTCAGCTAAACGTAACGGCCACCCGGGTATTGAGCGATCAGAAGACAACAAGCGAACCTGCTACAACTCCCGTCGAGCCATCCGGCAACACTACCGTACAGTCCGGTCTCTTCGTCAGATATGCTGCATATCGAGCCTAGGGATGGTGACGTCGACCCCAATAACTCAATAAGTCGTGTCGATGAATGGTCTATAACAGATCGAGAAACTACTGATAACACTTATCAGCAAATCTCAGCAGCCCTGGCCAGGGACTTGCTGTTATAACCTGTCGGGCACTGCACAGCATCAACTCCCAATACCGGGAGAGACAAAACCCCTCCTATCGCTCATCGCCTTCGTGTGTCTCGGGACCGTACCCAACGGCCGCCTGTTTGCACGACTCAGTAGAGCCGTGGTAGGGTGGCAATCAAAGTACAGTGGGAGAACACACAAGACTCCATGACGATCTCGGGTCTACAGACAAACCTGTACCAGTGTCACCTGAGAACTGCTATCCGACGATAGATATAATTCCATATAGGAGTTATCGGCGAGTCCGTCCAGTGTACCCAGTCACCACTGAGCACCCGTACATGATCTTGATGTCAAACATCGATGAATGTGGGAACATCCATCGCCCATCACATGGGTCTAGTATCATATACGCTAGTCTACTCTGGTATATCGATGCCCCGTCTCGATACACCTTCGACTAGGGACATTTCAGGATATGCTTATAGACTACAGATGTCCCACTAGTATGATCTCCATCATAATCAGAGTAGTCAAGCCAATATCCTTAGGGCTTTATCAGCATGTATGAATGAATAGAAGCTTGATCAAATAAACATGCCAGATAAAGAAGTACCAGATAGCATACTATCATGTCGAGCAAGAATGCAAACTGAATATATATACATGTATAGATACATCCACTATCACATAATGTCCTCTAGGGCATACATGTATCCAACACTGAGCACCCGTATATGATCTTGATGTTAAACATCGATGAATGTGGGAACATTCATCGCCCATCGTATGGGTCTAGTATTATATACACTAGTCTACTCTGTTATATCAATGCCCCGTCTCGATATACCTACGACTAGGGACTTTCCAGGATATGCTTATAGACTACAGATGTCTCACTAGTATGATCTTCATCATAATCAGAGCAGTCAAGCCGATATCCTCAGGGCATTATCAGCATGTATGAATGAATAAAAGCATGATCAAATCAACATGTCAGATAAAGAAGAACCAGATAGCTTACTATCATGTCGAGCAAGAATGCTTAATGAATATATATATACTTGTATAGATACATCCACTATCATATAATGGCCTCTAGGGCATACATATATCCAACAAACCCTGGTGAGCTAACATAACCCCTACTTCACCATCATACACTAGATTAACGCTTTGGTGTAGTTTTTTAACTTCACTAAAGAGTTTAGTGAAGAGGTAGCTTGGATTGGCGGACTTCGAGTGGATCATATTCGGCATGAAGGTCATCGGAGCAATTTCGTTCAACCTTCAAGTGGAGCGTAGTGGAGTCGCGTGGACTACAACCCGGAGCTTTAGAAGAGAAGGACATGGTCTACAAAGGTTGTAGCCATCCATCTCTTAGCTTACTTTTTGATATCTTAAATAAACCCTAATCATCTAGTTTATGATCTTGGTTAGTGTAGATTAGCACCCCTAAAATTTTGAAAATGGCATGCTTGAAGCTAGTAAAACCTAGTGGTGGTGCTAAAGTACACTTTCATTACATGCCTCAGTCCAAAGAAAAGGAACTCCCTTTCGGGTCAGTCTGGTCAACGGTGCAGCGATACTCGAGAAAACCTGCATGACACGGCAGTGATAACCGGCTAAGCCCAAGAAGCTGCGGACCTCTATCACTGGTACCGGTCTGGGCCAAAGTTGTACGACCTCATGTTCTTCGGGTCCACTCGTATACCGTCTCCCGTAACCGCATGACCCAAGAAGTCAACACTATCAAGATAGAAAGCACACTTCGAGAATTTAGCAAACAGCTGGTGCTCTCTCAATGTCTACAACGTAATCCTCAAGTGCTGCTCATGCTACTCTCAACTTCTGGAGTAGACCAAAATGTCATCAATAAATACAATAATGAACTGGTCGAGGAACGGCCTGAAAATCCAGTTCATCAAATTCATCAACGCTGCTGGGGCATTGGTAAGTCCGAACGACGTCACCAAGAACTCATAATGCCCATAGCGCGTCCGAAAAGCAGTCTTTGGAATATCATCACTCCGGACCCGCAATGGATCATAACCCGACCTCAAGTCAATCTTGGAAAAATTTCCCGCACCCTGGAGCTGATTAAAAAAATCGTCAATGTGAGGTGTCATGCACAATCTCAATGTGAGTCTGTATCACCGCATCAGGGACAATTTACAATAATCAATGCACAATCTCATACTTGTTAGTTGTATGTATGCCCTAGAGGCCAGTATTGTACAGATGATGTATATTATATTGGATGCTTGGACATATATAGAGATGACTTTCTTGCTCGATATGATAGTATGCTATCTGGTTACTCTTTATCTTAACATGTACACTAGTCTCTTTATACTGTCTCATAGTTACATGTTGGTAAAGCCCTTAGGATGTGTACTTGACTACCTGAACTATGATGCAGATCATACTAGTGAGGACATGGTAGTCCATAAGTACATCCTTCAAGGTCCCTAGTCGTGGGTGTATCGAGACGGGGCATCGATATACCAGAGTAGACTAGCGTATACGCTTCTCGACCCATGTGATGGGCGATGGATGACCCCATATCCATTGGTGTTTGACATCAGAGATGGTATACGGGTGCTCAGTGGAGACTGGGTACACTGGACGGACTCACCGAGAACTCCCAGATGGTATTATACCTCACGTCAGATGGCAGTTCTCAGGTGACACTTGTGCAGGTTAGTCTGTAGACCATAGATCGTCATAGAGTCTTGTGTGATTCCTACTGTGCTTTGATCTCCACCTTACCACGTCCATGAGGTCTTGCAAAACGGTGGTCTTTGGGTACAGTCCCGAGTCACATGGAGGCAATGAGCGATAGGAGGGGTTTCGTCTCTCCCGGTATTGGGGGTTGATGCTGCGCTGTGCTCGATTGGCCGTAACAGGGAAGTCCCTGGCCAGGGCTGATCAGAGATTTGCTGGTAAGTGTTACCAGTAGTTTCTCGACCCATTATGAGCCTCACATCGGCACGACTTATCGAGTATTGGGGTCTGACGTTTACCACCCCTAGACTTGATATGCGACGTATCAGACGAACAGACCGGACTGTACGGTAAGTGTTACTGGTTGGATTCACAGGAGTATGAGCGGGCTAGCTCGTCGATCTTCTGATCGCTCAATACCCGGATGGCCGTTACGTTTAGCAGACCGCTTGCGGCTTGTGGATGCTTGATATGATCATCATCTGCTACCGGCGTATTGACGAGTCTTTAGAGTCCTACACAGAGGTTTCCTGGCTCAAGCGAAACGAAATAGGAACGCATATGAGATATGTGCAGGACCGAGAATAATACGTGTATGTGATACCGTATTTCATTCTCGCGATATATGTTTCGATTGGTTATATTCGATATGACCTAGTTATCGAATCATTGATTCGATAAATCGATACATTGAATACTAGTCGGTTATGTGCGACATGACCGGATCATTGAATCAAATGTTGATTTAATGATTTAATGTATAATTATATATTTGATATATTACTTTGCATTAGCTAGTATAGGTTCACTTTAAATGGATTTTCTCACTTGATGTGCAAGTTGTATATGTGATATACTTTTGTACACATGTTTGTATCATGTTTGATGATACTTGCTCTTTTGGTTAAGTGTAAAGAATTAAACCATGGTTAAGTGTTGATTAGGGTTTTGCAAATTCATTTATCTATTTATTTATTTATTTGAAATGGATTAAGATAAGAATGGTGGCTTTATTTGTTTTATGTTGAAGCTTCATGAAGATTTGACCTTAGTAACCATTCTTGTCTTCATGCTTAACGCTTACTCATCCAAGTAACCATGATCCATTCTCTACACTCAACTAAGGTTAGATTATGATAAGTATTGATTTCTTTTTCAATTTATAATAAGACTTATCATATTCTAGCTTCATCTTCTCCTTCTTCTTCAAGAGAGAAAACTAGTTGCCATCAATGGCAACATGAGCAAAAGTGAGTGAAATCCAATTCTAAAGTGAACCCACCTCCTATTTCTTCACCCTCTACCTCTTGCCAAGTTGTTTTGGGTGTTTTCTTCACAAGTTCCACAACTTTGTGAAGTCGGAGCTTGAACTAGTGATGCCTCGACGTAGATCGTCTTTGACACGAAGCCGACGCCCTATTCCGCCCGTTTCTCCGATGAAGCCGATGAATGAGTTCGGGATTCATGATGGACAGCGATAGGACACCCACGTGGAGCTAAGGAAGTGGATAACCGGATCTACAAAGGTTGTAGCTCTCTTCCTTTAGTTAAGTAGTTAACTAAGTTTTTATTTCGCCTAAACATCTAGTCTAAGATCCGTAGTCTAGGGTTTCTCGGCACCATTTTTTTAAATTGGCATGTTCGATGCCTTGTGAGACCTCACTAGAGTGCCTAAGAACCTTTCACTGGTATCAGAGCCTAGCTAGAGCCTTAGGCGAAGTCTAGACGCACTTTGAAGCCCGAACGAACCCGAAACCCTAAACCAAATGAGCTCTCTGGACTTTTTCCAAAAATGGGGTTTTTTCCATATTAAAAATATGCAGAGAAATCAGCAGGAGAATGTAAGATTTACTGTGAAATTCGATGGCATTATTCAATTAAACTGCCGCGGTTCCGCGGCACGAGCATGGCTCGTGCGGCGGTTCCGCGGCCGTACGGCCCCACTGTTCAAAATTTTTCACACAGTAATTCTTACCTTGCAGTGCTGGATTTTCTGGGAATTTTTAATAATTATTCAAGAGTTGAATTTTCTGGGATTGTTTTAGAGCTTTGGTGTTTCGATCGGGGTATCAAATTTCGTCTTTGTGTTTTTCCGGATAATTTATAGAATATGTTAAAAAGTTCGACCGGATATAAATACCCAACTTTTCCCCTGTCGGGAAATTTCCAAGTGTTGGATTTTTCCGTAGTTTAACGACGTTCTAAGTAGTGCAAGTAACGCGATGGACCCTCTAGAAGACAACAAACCTTAACTCGATTATGTGACCGTCTTGAACTGCCCTTTGAACCTTCGGGTTTGGGGCAGTACGGCGTGCCACATGTGAGGCGTTGGCTTGACCCTTCTACGGCTAGACCGTTGGTACTGAGGCACGAACTGAATGTTGCTAGACTTATTTCATGTGTTGGACGGTATCGGGAAAACTTGGGTAGTCGACTGTTCGATCGGAAAGTTTAACATTTTCTGTTTATCTGGAATGTGATACAATAATTGGAATTCACAAACAGTTATGAGATAACTGAATGAATGTTATAAATCTAGTAGTTTAGTCTCACATGATATTGAAAAGAGTTTTCGATAATGAGACTAAAATGCGGGATTTATATCTGTTAGGCATGTGATGTCTAAGTATTTCATTTGATTAGGCATGCGATGTCTAAAGTTGTTGCGGATTCCAGTTGTTGTAGTTTTACACTTTCTTTTCTGTGACCGTAAGTGTAGTATGTTCATATCGCCGGTTTCGTTGCTATACGTCAACGACAATTGGGGTATGCATACTTACTTACGTTGATGACATGTGATGTTATGTGTTGCTGGATATGTTATATTGGATCGTCGTGTTCGAATAGCCGGGGGTTTATATGTGAGATGAGTGTTTTTCATTTTCATTCATGTAAAAACTTGTATGTAATATTCTTTTATTTGGGGCACTTCCAGGTTGCGGAAGATGTCACCTTTTGTATATTATTTACTTTTCCGCATTAGGATAGACCCAAAGAGGGGAGCACAAGTAACCGGGTTCTAGGGTCCAGTGGGAGACCAACTCGAGGAGTCGAGTCCGGGTCTCCTAACCCTAGAATTGGCAGGGTTGCTTGCCGCTCTCGTAGGGGTCTAGGGGTGTGGGATTGGCTATTCGTCACGACCGTGGAATCCGTGTTTTATACTGGCTCGTATTGAAAACACGGACGTCCTAGTATATCCAATATTTCATATGTTTATTCTGCTGCGATATCTGTGTTGTGATTCTGTGATGGATATAGTATATAGTATATATGATATATTATATAGACGTTACTTATGTTTTACACCCGCGCTAGCCCTGCCCTGCTCTGTCGTTAGTTACCTAACCTAACGGTGCACGAGGGGACATCGAGGCGAATGCGGATGGCATAAGTGTACGTCATATCTATCTGTGATGTTTAGGTATTTAAATGATGGGACTTCATTAATGTGATTAATGAAAGATAAGAAACCTAAGATGTTGTGGAATCGAATTTTAAAATAAAACAGGTTGCTACAGTTCTTGCTTTGCACAGCGGTATATATGATATACCCTGCACCTTATTCGATGAGGAAAGGACCGAGATCCCTTCACCGGGAGTGACTCCTTTAGCAATAACTGGCAGATGCTACACACTCGGTTTGCTTTTGACTGCTTTTGGGTTTTTGCTTTGCACAGCGATATATATGATATATCCCGCACCTCATTCGACGAGGAAAGGACCGAGATCCCTTCACCGGGAGTGACTCCTTTAGCAAAACTAGAAAAGCCTCAAAATCACTCCATTTCAAAACTTCATTTGATTCTACAACGATATCAAGTTCATTACGCTCATGGTTTTCAGAAAAACCTGGCGTAGCCCTCCGTCATTTCAGATGAGTAGTAGTTAGTATTCGTGCTACGCTTGTTGGCCTGCGTCAAGGCGTAGTGTGCGGTAGCTAACTAGTATTTATCTGCTTATGCATATGATGCAGATTGGATTAGGGTAGTCGTGCGACTTTGTTGGCCTGCGTCAAGGGTCGTACAGGTGGGTTTAATTCGATCAGGAAATGACGGGTTGAACTTGACTAGCGCACTATGGTTTGTTGGCCTGCGTCAAGGTCATAGGACGCTAGGGGCAAAAGTATTATCGGGAATTTCAAGTGTTGAAATTTGCAATGAGATTGCATACCTTCTATGAGATAGTTGGATCCCGATACCCACTGCGAGTAAGAGTTACTCCTGGGAGAGTTTTACACATTGCAATTAGCTGATCAAGTAGGTGTCTAGAAAGGTGTTAACGAGGTTACGCCTCTGGGAAAACGAGGTTTACATTAATTAGGTTCGTGAGAAAGCACGGGGGACCTCCCTCAAAGTACCGACACTGGCCTTGCTGAAAGATTGGCGAACTTGTAGTGTGTAATTAATCCCGGCTAGTCTTTCCTTTTAGGGTTTGGAGGAAGATTTGATAAAAAGCAGTGGGAGCCATCCTGATTAGATAAGATAATAACCAATCTGATCTTGCACGAGCATACGCTAAAGTGTTTTCTTCTCTCTCTCTCCAGGTAGAGACCATTACATGCCCTAATGAAGATAATAATATGGATGTATTGACCGAACCCGCATGTTATACTGTGCTGGGGAACGTTGGTTCCGTTCTTTCTTATAAGAGTTATAGGAATGAACAGGATATAGGGGAATACCAGGATTCCCATGCCACCCGAATGAAGAAAGTACATGTTGATGCATTTTCTTCGGGTGTGTTCGTTACTGAGAACTGTTTCTCCATTTGCTCTACGTCCTGGGTATTAGATACCGGGTCAGGATCCCATATATGTAATCAGTTACATGGGCTTAGGAAAGGTAGAGAACTTGGAGAAGGTGATAAAGACATTAGAGTTGGAAATGGTGCAATTGTTGCAGCTAAGACTGTCGGGGAATATCACCTTGTATTACCAACTGGTAATACATTGGTTCTGAACGAATGCTATTACATGCCGAACCCGATATGCAACATTATATCGGTTTCTTTATTAAGTAAAGAGGGATATAATTTTGTATTACAGGACAATGTTATGAATATTTTCCGTAACCAAAAGTTGGTTGGATCAGGCACGTTGTGCAATGGCATTTATGTTCTAAATCAATCAACAGTTCTGAGCATAACAAACACACACATGAGGAAGAGTTCAGAACTGAACGAATCCTTCTTGTGGCATTGTAGACTGGGTCACATCAATGTGACACGACTAGCTAAGTTGCATAAAGATGGATATTTAAATCCGTTTGAATTTTCATCTTATGACACTTGCCAGTCATGTCTCAAAGGCAAGATGACCAAAACTCCGTTTACGGGACACGGAGAAAGAGTTACCGAACCCTTGGGACTGATACATAGTGATGTATGCGGTCCCATGTCTACACATGCCAGGGATGGTTCTTCATACTTCATTACATTCACTGACGATCTCTCTAGGTTCGGGTATGTGTTCCTGATAAAACACAAATCAGAAGCTTTTGAGAAATTTAGGGAATATAAGCAAGAAGTTGAGAACCAAACCGGAAAAAGTATTAAAATCCTACGATCTGATCGAGGAGGAGAATACTTAAGCAATGAATTCCTGGACTTCCTAAAAGAGAATGGGATTCTCTCTCAGCTGACTCCTCCATATACACCACAGCACAACGGTGTATCAGAACGGAGGAACCGCACCCTATTAGATATGGTGCGCTCTATGATGAGCACAGCTGAGTTACCTATTTCCTTCTGGGGATATGCACTGGAAACAGCTGAAGACCTATTGAATATGGTTCCCACCAAAACCGTGCCGACCACTCCATATGAGATATGGAAAGGAAAGAGACCATATCTTAATTATGTTAAGATATGGGGTTGTCCGGCCTATGTAAAAACGCAAAATCCGGACAAACTCACGGCAAGGTCCATTCTGTGTAAGTTTATTGGATATCCCAAACATTCGCGAGGGTATATCTTCTACCACCCTGAGGAACAAAGAGCTTTTGTTTCTCGGCATGCCACCTTTTTAGAAAAGGAATTTCTTGAAAAAGAGATTAGTGGTCATGAGGTAGAACTGGAAGAGGTTCCAGCTGCACAAGCTACAACAGAAGATCTGGTGGAACCAGAGGATTCCATAGTTCCCGATGAACCCCAGCCACTCCGCCGATCTAGTAGGGTTCCTCGCCAACCTGAGAGATACTACGGTTTTCTCATGGACGGTGGGAGCGAGGATTGCATCATGGAGGATGATGACCCAACTAGCTTCGAGCAGGCCATCACGAGTGGGGACTCAGTGAAATGGCTGGATGCTATGCGGTCCGAGATGGAATCCATGTACACCAACAAAGTATGGACTTTGGACGTTGCTCCTTAAGGGGTAAAACCCATTGGGAGCAAGTGGATCTTCAAGAAGAAACTTGGTGTAGATGGGAAAGTGGAGACTTTCAATGCTAGACTTGTAGCAAAGGGTTTTCGTCAAAGACCAGGTGTGGACTATGACGAGACCTTTTCTCCAGTGGCTATGCTTAAATCCATCCGGATCATGCTTGCCATCGCTGCATATCATGATTACGAAATCTGGCAAATGGATGTTAAGACCGCCTTTCTAAACGGTGATTTAGAAGAGTGCGTGTACATGACTCAGCCAGAGGGTTTCGTAGACAGTGGGAGCAGCGGGAAGGTGTGCAAGCTGCTTAAATCCATTTATGGATTAAAGCAAGCATCGCGGAGTTGGAACATCTGTTTTAACGTCGTTATCAAAGAGTTTGATTTCGTCAAAAATCCAGATGAACCTTGTATCTACAAGTAGGTGGCAGAGAGTAAGGTTGTCTTCCTCGTATTGTACGTGGACGACATACTCTTGATAGGAAATGATATTCCTATGCTGCAATCGGTCAAGCTCTTCTTATCACAAAGATTCTCAATGAAAGATCTTGGTGATGCCTCCTGCATATTGGGAATTAGGATCTATAGAGATAGATCCAAACGGATTTTGGGATTGTCCCAATCCAGGTACATTGACACAATACTAAAAAGGTTTAGTATGGAAGAGTCCAAGCGTGGGAACTTGCCCACGATCTCTGGAGACACTCTCTCCAAAGAGATGTCTCCCAAGACTGATTTGGAGAGAGCTCGCATGCAAAGGATACCCTATGCCTCGGCAGTAGGCTCTATCATGTATGCGATGCTATGTACCAGACCCGATGTTGCATACTCACTAAGTATAGTGAGCAGGTATCAAGCTGATCCTGGAGAGAGTCACTGGACAGCTGTGAAGAGCATTCTCAAGTACTTGCGAAGGACTAGAGAAATGTTCTTGGTGTATGGTAACGGAGAACTCCAAGTGGAGTCCTTTACCGATTCGAGCTTCCAGAGTGATAAGGACGACTCTAAGTCGCAGTCGGGTTTTGTCTTTACCCTTTACGGAGGGGCGGTTAGCTGGAAGAGTTCCAAGCAGGAAACCGTGGCAGACTCGACGATGGAGGCTGAATACATCGCTGCCAACGATGCTGCCAAAGAGGCTGTCTGGATCAAGAAGTTCATTACTGAACTTGGAGTGGTTCCATCCATTGAGCGTCCAATACCTTTGTATTGCAATAACAATGGAGCGGTGGCTTTGGCCAAGGAACCCAGGTCCCATCAGCGATCCAGGCATATTCTGAGGCGGTATCACCTGATCCGGGAGATAGTTGATCGCCGGGAGATCGAGGTCAGGAGGGTTGACACGAAGAACAACACGGCGGATCCACTCACGAAGGCCATTCCCCAGATACAGTTTGAGAGACTCTTCGGGATGCTCGGTATGCGATACTACAACAGCTGGCCCTAGTGCAAGTGGGAGATTGTTAGTTGTGTGTATGCCCTAGAGGCCAGTATTATACAGATGATGTATATTATATTGGATGCTTGGACATATATAGAGATGACTTTCTTGCTCGATATGATAGTATGCTATCTGGTTACTCTTTATCTTAACATGTACACTAGTCTCTTTATACTGTCTCATAGTTACATGTTGGTAAAGCCCTTAGGATGTGTACTTGACTACCTGAACTATGATGCAGATCATACTAGTGGGGACATGGTAGTCCATAAGTACATCCTTCAAGGTCCCTAGTCGTGGGTGTATCGAGACGGGGCATCGATATACCAGAGTAGACTAGCGTATACGCTTCTCGACCCATGTGATGGGCGATGGATGATCCCATATCCATTGGTGTTTGACATCAGAGATGGTATACGGGTGCTCAGTGGAGACTGGGTACACTGGACGGACTCGCCGAGAACTCCCAGATGGTATTATACCTCACGTCAGATGGCAGTTCTCAGGTGACACTTGTGCAGGTTAGTCTGTAGACCCGAGATCGTCATAGAGTCTTGTGTGATTCCTACTGTGCTTTGATCTCCACCTTACCACGTCCATGAGGGCATGCAAAACGGTGGTCTTTGGGTACAGTCCCGAGTCACATGGAGGCAATGAGCGATAGGAGGGGTTTCGTCTCTCCCGGTATTGGGGGTTGATGCTGCGCTGTGCTCGATTGGCCGTAACAGGGAAGTCCCTGGCCAGGGCTGATCAGAGATTTGCTGGTAAGTGTTACCAGTAGTTTCTCGACCCGTTATGAGCCTCACATCGGCACGACTTATCGAGTATTGGGGTCTGACGTTTACCACCCCTAGACTTGATATGTGACGTATCAGACGAACAGACCGGACTGTACGGTAAGTGTTACTGGTTGGATTCACAGGAGTATGAGCGGGCTAGCTCGTCGATCTTCTGATCGCTCAATACCCGGATGGCCGTTACGTTTAGCAGACCGCTTGCGGCTTGTGGTTGCTTGATATGATCATCATCTGCTACCGGCGTATTGACGAGTCTTTAGAGTCCTACACAGAGGTTTCCTGGCTCAAGCGAAACGAAATAGGAACGCATATGAGATATGTGCAGGACCGAGAATAATGCGTGTATGTGATACCGCATTTCATTCTCGCGATATATGTTTCGATTGGTTATATTCGATATGACCTAGTTATCGAATCATTGATTCGATAAATCGATACATTGAATACTAGTCGGTTATGTGCGACATGACCGGATCATTGAATCAAATGTAGATTTAATGATTTAATGTATAATTATATATTTGATATATTACTTTGCATTAGCTAGTATAGGTTCACTTTAAATGGATTTTCTCACTTGATGTGCAAGTTGTATATGTGATATACTTTTGTACACATGTTTGTATCATGTTTGGTGATACTTGCTCTTTTGGTTAAGTGTAAAGAATTAAACCATGGTTAAGTGTTGATTAGGGTTTTACAAATTCATTTATCTATTTATTTATTTATTTGAAATGGATTAAGATAAGAATGGTGGCTTTATTTGTTTTATGTTGAAGCTTCATGAAGATTTGACCTTAGTGACCATTCTTGTCTTCATGCTTAACCCTTACTCATCCAAGTAACCATGGTCCATTCTCTACACTCAACTAAGGTTAGATTATGATAAGTATTGATTTCTTTTTCAATTTATAATAAGACTTATCATATTCTAGCTTCATCTTCTCCTTCTTCTTTAAGAGAGAAAACTAGTTGCCATCAATGGCAACATGAGCAAAAGTGAGTGAAATCCAATTCTAAAGTGAACCCACCTCCTATTTCTTCACCCTCTACCTCTTGCCAAGTTGTTTTGGGTGTTTTCTTCACAAGTTTCACAACTTTGTGAAGTCGGAGCTTGAACTAGTGATGCCTCGACGTAGATCGTCTTTGACACGAAGCCGACGCCCTATTCCGCCCGTTTCTCCGATGAAGCCGACGAATGAGTTCGGGATTCATGATGGACAGCGAGAGGACATCCACGTGGAGCTAAGGAAGTGGATAACCAGATCTACAAAGGTTGTAGCTCTCTTCCTTTAGTTAAGTTGTTAACTAAGTTTTTATTTCGCCTAAACATCTAGTCTAAGATCCGTAGTCTAGGGTTTCTCGGCACCATTTTTTTTAAATTAGCATGTTCGATGCCTTGTGAGACCTCACTAGAGTGCCTAGGAACCTTTCAATACTGATATCCTTCTTCTTGACGAATAAGACAGGAGCTCCCCAGGGCGAGACACTCGGATGAAAAAGTCCCCTGTCAAGCAAATCTTGCAATTGATCCTTAAGCTCTTTCAGCTCCATCGGGTCCATCCGATAAGGCGGTATAGAAACAGTCCCCGTTCCGGGAATCAAATCGATGCAAAACTCGATATCGCGCTCTGGTGGAAGTCGAGATAACTCATCAAGAAATACATCGGGAAACTCTCTCACAATCGGAACCTGATCCAACGGATCTACTGTGGCTCCAGTATCACGAATATAAGCAAAGAATCCCCGACATCTTTTCCTCAAGAGCCAACTAGCGTAAAGGGAAAAAATCAAACTGTGAGGGGCGGCACTGCGGTCCCCCTTGTAGGGTTTCTAAGCACTCTTGTGAAGGTTCATAAGGCATCAAACATGCCCGAATAAAATTTTAGACGTGCCGAACAACCCAAAGCCGGGATCTTTGCTAGATTATTAGGGTTTAACATGCAGGATAACAACTTTATTACTAAGTGTGAGGGATTACAACCTTTGTAGTCCGCTCCTTCGCTTCATAAGCTCCTAGTAGAAGTCCCTTCGCCGCGATCCACGATCTGCCGGACTCAAGAGAGGCTCCACGACTCGAACGATCCATTCTAGCTTCTGGTATCCCTTTTCTCCGATGATCTACGTCGAAGTTGCAATAACTCAAGCTCTCTCACTCTAATGTGGTGAACACCCTAATGTAATGGGCTAGATTAGATGAGGATGATGGAGTAGTATTTATGCTATCTTTTTATATCATAATCTCACATGAAAACATCACAAAAGGAAAATCAAGTAAGCTTTCTCAAAGCTAAGAGAGAAGAAGATGATGAATGAAAAAGATAATCCTTTTGTGATGAATAGTAGAAGTGAATATATGATTGATTATGGAACCATGGTCAAGGATGAGAAGGTTAACCATTGTAGAGAATAAATTAGGGCTAGGGTTTGGTTGGGTTAAAACAATGAGTCATGGGAAAA
This sequence comes from Agapanthus africanus, assembly GCA_030015575.1. Classification (NCBI taxonomy): domain Eukaryota; kingdom Viridiplantae; phylum Streptophyta; class Magnoliopsida; order Asparagales; family Amaryllidaceae; genus Agapanthus; species Agapanthus africanus. Next base: position 210,068,536 of record JASDDO010000026.1, on the reverse strand, counting down.
TATCTATCATAATATCTTCTTTAAGACAAAAGGAAAAGTTATAGAAGGTGCAAGAAAGAACTAACCCTAATCAAACCCTAACCTTGCTTTATCTCCACAAAACATGTTCCATAATTAATCATAACATGTTACTATAATATATATCACATATATATTATATATTTGTAACAAAAAGAAAAATAATACAATTAATATATATCGCATATATATATCAATGTATTATCCAGTGAGAAAATGAAATAATAAAGCGAGCCAATATTAGATAATGTAGTACAATATATCATATATATTATTATACATTAAATCATCGAATCAACACTTGATCCGACAATCCGGCTATATCGAATATAACCGACTAATATAACATGTACCGATTCATCAAATCAACACTTGATCCGATGAACCGGTTCATATATAAATATCGCGAGAATATAATACGGTATCTCATATCGCATTATCCTCGGTCCTGCGCATATCACATATGTGCCTCTACTCCGTTTTGCCTGAACCAAGAAACCTCTGTGTAGGACTCTAAAGAATCGTCAATACACCGGTAGCAGGTGATGATCATATCAAACACCCACAAGCTGTAAGCGGTCAGCTAAACGTAACAGCCACCCAGGTATTGAGTGATCAGAAGATCAACAAGTTATCCTGTCCGTTCTCCTGTGAATCCAATCAGCAACACTCCCATACAGTCCGGTCTCTTCGTCTGATATGTCGCATATCAAGTCTAGGGGTGGTATACGTCAGACCCCAGTAACCGATAAGTTATGTCGATGTATGGCTCATAACGGGTCGAGAAACTAATGGTAACACTTACCAGTAAATCTCTATATCAGCCCTTGCCAGGGATTTCCAGTTATAGCCAATCGAACACAACACAACATCAACTCCCTATACCGGGAGAGACGAATCCCCTCCTATCACTCATTGCCTCCATGTGATTCGGGACTGTACCCAAAAGACACTGTTTTGCACGCCCTCTTGGACGTGGTAAGGTGGAAATCAAAGCACAGTGGGAATCACATAAGACTCTATGACGATCTCGGGTCCACAGACTACCCTGTACCAGTGTCACCGGAGAACTGGCATCTGACGTGTGGTATATCACCATCTGGGAGTTCTCGGCGAGTCCGTCCAGTGTACCCAGTCTCTACTGAGCACCCGTACACCATCTCTGATGTCAAACACCGATGGATATGGGATCATCCATCACCCATCATATGGGTCAAGATGCGTATACGCTAGTCTACTCTGGTGTATCGATGCCCTGTCTCGATATACCCTCGACTAGGAACAGTTATAGGATGTACTCATCGACTACCATGGCCCCACTAGTATGATCTCATCATAGTCCCAGTAGTCGAGTACAGATCCTAAGGGCTTTATCAACATGTGAGAGAAAAACAGTAAACCAATATAAGTCAACATATTAAGATAAAGTGAAACCAAATAGCATACTATCATGACGAGCAAGAAAGTCCTCTCTATATATATCCAAGCATCCATTATAATATACATCATATGTACAACAATGGCCTCTAGGGCATATACATAACTAACAATCTCCCACTTGCACTAAGGCCAGCTGCTGTAGTATCTCATACCTAGCACCCCGAATAATCTCTCAAACTGTATCTGGGGAATAGCCTTCGTGAATAGATCCGCAGTGTTGTCCTTCGTATCTACTCTCCTGACCTCGATCTCCCGGCGATCAACTATCTCCCTGATTAGGTGATACCGCCTCAGAATATGTCTGGACTTTTGATGGGACCTGGGTTACTTGGCCAACGCCATTGCTCCATTGTTATCGCAATACAGTGGTATTGGATGTTCAATGGATGGAACCACACCAAGTTCACTAATGAACTTCTTGATCCAGACAGCCTCTTTGGCAGCATCGTTGGCAGCGATGTATTCAGCCTCCATCGTCGAGTCTGCAACGATATCCTGTTTGGAACTCTTCCAACATACCGGCCCTCTATTAAGGGTAAAGACAAATCCCGAGTGCGACTTAGAGTCGTCCTTATCACTTTGGAAGCTGGAATCGGTAAAGGACTCCACCTGAAGTTCTCCGTTACCATACACCAAGAACATCTCCTTAGTCCTTCGCAAGTACTTGAGAATGCTCTTCACAGCTGTCCAGTGATTCTCTCCAGGATCTGCTTGATACCGACTCACTACACTTAGTGAGTATGCTACATCGGGTCTGGTACATAGCATCATATACATGATAGAGCCTACTGCCGAAGCATAGGGTATCCCTTGCATGCGAGCTCTCTCTAAATCAGTCTTGGGAGACATCTTTTTGGAGAGAGTGAGTCCAGAGATCGTGGGTTGGTTCCCACGCTTGGATTCTTCCATACTAAACCTCTTTAGTATGGTGTCAATGTACCTGGATTGGGACAATCCTAGTATCCGTTTAGATCTATCTCTATAGATCATGATTCCCAATATGCAGGAGGCATCACCTAGATCTTTCATTGAGAATCTATGTGATAAGAAGAGCTTGACTGATTGCAGCATAGGAATATCATTTCCTATAAAGAGTATGTCATCCACGTACAATACGAGGAAGACAACCTTACTCTCTGCTACCTTTTTATAGATACAAGGTTCATCTATATTTTTGATGAAGTCAAACTCTTTGACTACAACATCAAAACAGATGTTCCAACTCCGCGATGCTTGCTTCAACCCATAAATGGATTTAAGCAGCTTGCACACCATTCCGCTGCTTCCACTATCTATAAAGACCTCTGGCTGAGTCATGTACACGCACTCTTCTAAATCACCGTTTAGAAAGGCGGTCTTAACATCCATTTGCCAGATTTCGTAGTCATGGTATGCAGCAATGGCAAGTAAGATCCGGATGGACTTAAGCATAGCCACTGGTGAAAAGGTTTCGTCATAATCCACACCAGGTCGTTGACAAAAACCCTTTGCAACAAGTCTAGCTTTGAAAGTCTCAACTTTTCCATCTACACCAAATTTCTTTTTAAAGATCCGCTTGCTCCCAATGGGTTTTACCCCTTCAAGAGCATTTTCCAAAGTCCATACTTTGTTGGTGTACATGGATTCCATCTCTGATCGCATTGCATCCAGCCATTTCACAGAGTCACCACTCGTGATGGCCTGCTCGAAACTAGTCGGGTCATCATCATCCATGATGCAATCCTCGCTTCCACCATCAATGAGAAAACCGTAGTATCTCTCAGGTGGATGAGAAACCCTACTAGATCAGCGGAGAGGTTGGGGTTCGTCGGGTACTACTGAATTCTCTGGTTCTACCAAGTCTTCTGTTGTAGTTTGTTCTGCCGGATCTTCTTCCAGTTCTACCTCATTGCCATCAATTTCTTTCATAAGAAATCCCTTTTCTAAAAAGGTGGCATGTCGAGAAACAAACAGCTTTTGTTCCTCGGAGTGGTTGAAGATATACCCTCACGAATGTTTGGGATATCCAATAAACTTACATAAGACAGATCTTGCTTCGAGCTTGTCCGGATTTTGTATTTTGACATAGGCTGGACAACCCCATATCTTAACATACATAAGAGTGTAGGGTTACTAGGCACACTCAAGAGGTTCCACAACGCATCAACCATGCCAAACAAAAATTTTCCGGTGCCGAGAAACCCTAATATAGATCGTTAACTAGAAGGATAGGCGAAAAGCAAGCAAGCAAACGACTTTGCTACTAAGTGAAAGGGATTACAACCTTTGTAGATCCGGTCCACCACTTCTTTAGCTCCGTGTTGACGTCCCTCCGCTGCGATCATCGGATCCCGGACTCTAGAAATGGTTTCGTCGGAGAAATGATCGGGCTAGGTCATTGACTTCGAGGCCGAAGATGATCTACGTCGGGGAGACTCAAACTCAAGCTATTCCTTCACTCGGTCGAAAACTTTATGAAGAGAACACCCTATACTACATGGAAAGTGGTAGAGGATGAAGAAATAGGAAGTGGGTTCACTTTAGAATTGGATTTCTCACTCTTTTTCTCATGATGCCATTGGAGCTAGCAAGCTTTTTCAAGCTTGATGAAGATGAAGAAGAAGAAAAGAATCATATGAATCATTTCCAAAAATGAAACTTATCCAATATATGATGGCACCATGGTTGAGTTAAGCCCTCATGCTTAACTCATGTAGAGATTTACCCAAACCATTAGGTTAAGGGTTGGGTTAACTAATATCCTACACAAATGACAAAAGGGTTGACTTTGTCAATGCTTATCAAGCTTCATGAAGCTTGATAACTTTGACCAAAGTCTCAATTCTTTTGTTATTTGCTAGGAAAATAGTAAACCCTAATCTAACCTTGATATGGTTCAAGTCTCAAACACACAACTTGTTTGTATCATCAAGCATGATACAAACATGTACACTTGCATATATCACATATAAACAATGTACACTTTCAAGTGAGAAAATCAATCTTAAGTGAACCAATACTAGTTAATGTAAAGTAATATATCAAATATATAATTATACATTAAATCATTAAATAAACACTTGATTTAACGATCCGATCATATCACATATAACCGACTAATATCATGTGTATCAATGTATCGAATCAACACTTGATTCGGTAACCCGGCTATATCGCATATAACCGACTAATGATATAAATTGCGAGAATAGAATACAGTATTACATACTGGTATTATTCTCGGTCCCGCACATATCTCATATGCGCTCCTATTTCGTTTCGCTTGAGCCAGGAAACCCCTGTGTAGGACTCTAAAGACTCGTCAATATGCCGGCAGCAGGTGATGATCATATCAAACACCCACAAGCCGCGAGTGGTCTGGTAAACGTAACGGCCACCCGGGTATTGAGCGATCAGAAGATAAACGAGCAATACCACTTACACTCCAGTGAATCCAACGAGTAACACTACCGTACCGTCCGGTCTGTTCGTCTGATATGTCGCATATCTCGTCTTGCGGTGGTAAACGTGAGACCCCAATAACTCGATAAGTCATGTCGATATGAGGCTCATAAAGGGTCGAGAAACTACTGGCAACACTTACCAGTAAATCCCTAAAACAGCCTTGGCCAAGGACTTCCTGTTATAGCCAATCGAGCACTGCGCAATATCAACTCCCTATACCTGGAGAGACGAAACCCCTCCTATCGCTCATTGCTTCCATGTGATTCGGGACTGTACCCAAAAGCCACCTTTTTGCACGCCCTCTTGGACGTGGTATGATGGAAATCAAAGCACAGTAGGAATCACACAAGACTCTATGACGATCTCGGGTCTACAGACTAACCTGTACCAGTGTCACCAGAGAACTGCAATCTGACGTAAGGTATAATACCATCTGGGAGTTCTTGGCTAGTCCGTCCTGTGTACCCAGTCTCCACTGAGCACCCGTATATCATCTCTGATGTCAAACCCCAATGGATATGGGATCATCCATCGCCCATCTATATGGGTCGAGAAGCTACACACTTGTCTACTCTGGTATATCGATGCCCCGTCTCGATACACCCACGACTAGGGACTTTGAAAGATGTACTTATGGACTACCATGTCCCCACTAGTATGATCCGCATCATAGTCCAGGTAGTCAAGTACACATCCTAAGGGCTTTACCAACATGTAACGGAGAGACAATCAGTGTACACGTTAAGGTAAAGAGTAACCAGATAGCATACTATCATATCGAGCAAGAAAGTCATCCCTATATATGTCCAAGCATCCACTACAATATACATCTTATGTATAGTAATGGCCTCTAGGGCATACATATAACTAACAATCTCCCACTTGCACTAGGGCCATCTGATAGCAGTGGTTGTAGTATCTCATACTCAACCATCCCATAAAAGTCTCTCTCTGGGAAAAGGCCTTTCGTGAGTGGATCCGCCGTGTTGTCCTCTGAGTCTACTCTCCTAACCTCGATCCCCTGGGGATCAACCATCTCCACGATCATGTGATACTGCCTAAGAATATGTCTGGATCACTGATGGGACGGGCGTTCCTAGGCATAACCCACAACTCCATTATCACACAATGGGAGGAACGAAGTTCATCTCATGAACTAATATACATCCATACTTCCTCTTTGGTAGCATCTTTTGTTGAAGATAGTGCCCTCAGAGTCAATTATTGGATCACAGGCACGTGATTGCAATGATTGAGGGAGGACCTATCCCGGTAGGACAGTCTTACTCAAGATGATAGTATGCTATCTGGTTTATCTTTATCATCGTGTACTGCTTTTGGTGACCTGACATGTCGCTATTACACGTTGATAGAGCCCCTAGGATTCTTGCTTGACTACCAGCAGTATGATGGCGATCATATACGTGAGAGCTGGCGGTCTATAAGCACATCCTTAAAAGGTCCCTAGTCGTAGGAGTTTCGAGATAGGGCATCGATACTCCATTAGTAGACTAGTGTATACTGTCGAGACCCCGACGAGGGGCGGTGGCCGGTCTCACAAGCCACTGGTGTCAGTTGGTTCACCTAAGATGTATACAGGTGCTCATTGGGTTATGAGGACACCGGACATGACTCGTCGGGAACATGCTAGTTGGTCTTATACCAGACGTCAGATAGCAGTTCCCTGGTGACATGTGTACATGTTAGTTCATCGACCTGAGATCGTCATTTGTCTCGTGTGAGTTCCCACTGTGCTTTGATTACTACCCTACCACGGCTCAAAGGAGTCGTGCAAACAGGTTTTAGTTGGGTACAGTCCCGAGCCACATGGAGGCAGTGAGCGGATCTGCAGGGGTTCGTCTCTCCCGGTATTGGGGGTGAGGTCGCGCTGTGTCTAGGAGAGCCATTACGCAAAGCCCTCGGCCGAGGCAGGAGATTTACTGGTAGGTATTCTAGTAGTATCTCAGGGGGTTCTGGGCTACACTCCGACACGACTTGTACCGCTTTTGGGGGTCTGACTTTTACCAACCCCCTAGGCCCGCCATGCGATACTCATAGACGAACGGACTGGACTGTACGGATATTGTCACTGACAGGCTCAGTGGGGTGTCAGGATGAGTTCTCTCATCGACGTCCCTTTTGGTCAATAGCTGGTGGCCCGTCACGTATTGGCTTATACCTCTGACGTGCTAGTGGTTAAATCCACAGCCATAGTATTGACGAGTCTTTAGAGTCCACCACACTTACAGTTACTCAAGCTTTCGGGCGAAACGCTGTAGAGGCCGTATGGAGATATGGCAGGGTCCGATCAGATACGTGCGGTATTGCACGGATCAGGATCGGACAGTTTGTACTAGTGGCCGTATGGATATAGGCAAGGTTCGATCAGATACGTGCGGTATTGCACGGATCAGGATCGAACGGATATTACTAGCCGGCTTTGGTTTAAGCCGGATCCTAGTTTGGTACAGTGTAGAATTTGTCTCATTGCATTTGTATCCGGTCAGAATACTGATGCGGGTGTGTATGCACAGTATCGGGGTTTTCCTGTAATTTATTACGGGACCAGTTTTCTGGAGTTGCCAGTTTGCATTCCGTTCCGGCCGGTTTTCCTTTGTTCTTTCCCGGCCGGACTTTTCCGATGGAGGGTGTTATTTGCAAGTTTGCAAATAACACATTGTGGAGGGTTTTCTTGCAAATGTATTTATTATGAAAGCATCTTTTGATACCATTCTCATCACTTGCTTTTTGTTGATTAGAAGTGATTTAGAGTTTGATATGAGTTTTGTTATCATGATGTTTTTGGCTATGGTCACCACTTGCTTTTACTACCATTACCTTCCTTCTAAGGTGGTGGTTTTGTATTCTTTCCTCCACCATTCTCATTACAATATGGTTGAAGACATTTGAGAGAAAAGAAGAGGAGAGCTTCATTTTTGAGAGTGTAGTTTTTGATCTCTTTTCATGTCAAGAAAAATGCAAGCACCATTTTTCTTATCTTGATTCCTCCATCATCTTCAAAGGCAACAAACCCAAATAAGACATAGCCTCTACACTACTTTCTACAGCATTCCTTGGGCATGTCGACTTGCCGGCTTCATGCATGAGTTGCCTCGGTATTGAGGCGGGAGCCCGTAAAAGACGCAGGCGATGTGGTGCCCTTCCGGCGAGGAGGCGACGATGTGGAGACAAGACTTTCCGCGGGAGATCGGGACTATGACGAGAAGACTGGAGGACTCGGATCACTCGGTATACTTCTCTTCCCTTCTCTTGTTAGCTAGCATTAGGTTAATGGTTACGATCCGGGTATATTGTCCACGGTAGCGCCAGTTTAAAAGATAAGAAAATTTTGATTCCGCATTTTGGCCTCGGATAGACGGCCGGTGCGCTGCCGTGGCGCAACATCTTTAGTAGCGATGTATCCAGCCTTTATCGTCTAGTATGCCACGGTATCTAGCTTGGAACCCTTCCAACATACCGTCCCTTTACCGAGAGTAAAGATAATGCCTGTGACAGACATTCAGTCGTCTTTATCTCCCTGGAACCTTTCCAGTGATTCTCCTCAGGATCAATTGATACCATCTCACTACAATTAGTGAGTATCGTAACATCCAATTAGATCTATCTCATAGATCCAAAACCCAGGATTTAGTAGGTATCATTTTGATCCTATATGGAGAATCCTTGTGATAAGCGGAGATTGACCGAGCGTAGCATAGAAAACTCCTTCCCTATCAAGAGTATGTCATCCACGTACTCTACGAGGATCATCACCATACTCCCTACTACCTTCTTTTATATACAAAGTTCATCCACCATTTTGATGATGTCAAACTCTTTGACTAACTCATCAAAACAGATGTTCCAACTCCGCGATGCCTGCTTTATCACATAAAATATCTTGCACACATTTCCGCTGCTCCCACTGTCTACGAAGTCCTCTGACTGTGTACTTATAGACTTTGTCTTCTAAATCATTATTTAGAAAAGCAGTCATGACACCCAACCGCCAGATATCGTAGTCATGGTATGTAGCCGTAGCAAGTAGGATCTGGATGGATTTAAGCATAGGCCTCAGAAAAGGTTTCATCATTAGCCACAACTGGTCTATTATGCAAACCTTTAACGAGTCTAGCTTTGAAAGTCTCAACTTTTCCATGTACACCAAGTAATCTTCTCAAGATATACTTGCTCCTAATGGGGATTTAACCCTTCAGATAAAGCAACAAAAGTCCATACTTTGTTGGTGTATAAGGATTCCATCTCAGATCGCTAAGCATCCAGCCATTCTTACAGAGTCCTACTCTTGATGGCCAGCCCGAAACTAGTTGGGTCATCATCTCATGATGCAATCCTCGCTCCCACTGTCATAGAGAAACCAAAGTATCTCTCAGGTGGGTGAGGAACCCTACTAGATCGGCGGAGAGGCTGAGGTTCGTTGGATTCTATTGAATCCTTTGGTTCTACCAAATCATAAGCTGCAGTTTGTATAGCTGGAACCTTTTCCAGTTCTACCTCATGTCCACAAATTTCTTCATAAGAAATTCCCTTTCACAAAGGTGGCATGTTGAGAAACAAAACATTTTTTTTCCTCGGTTTGGTAGAAGATATTCCCTTGCAAATGCTTGGGATATCCAATAAACTTCTGCAGAACTGACTTTGCCTCGAGCTTGTCCGGATCTTGGTTTTAGACATAGGCCGGACAACCCCAAATCTTAACAAACATAAGATATGGGCTCTTCCCTTTCCATATCATATATGAAGTGGTAGGCAACTGATTTGATCGGAACCCTATTCAATAGGTATGCAACTTCATAAGTGCATAACTCCCTAAAAGGAAATAGGAAACTCAGTAGTACTCATCATAGAGCATACCATATCTCATAGGGTGTTATTGCTTCGCCCCGATATACCTTCGTGCTATGGTGTATACGGAGGAGTAATACTGAGAGAGAATCTTATTCTCCTTTAGAATGATCCAGGAATTCCGTGCTCAAGTATTCTCCTCCTTGATCACATCAAAGGACATAATACTTTTACCCGTATTTTGGTTCTCTACTTCTAACTTATATTCTATGAATATTTCAAAAGGTTCGGACTTGTGTTTCAACAGGAACATAGGTCTGAATCTCGAGAGATTATCAGAGAATGTAATGAAGTACAAAGAATCGGTCTTGGCATGTGTTGACAGGGGACCTTCATACATCAACATGTATCAATCCCAAGGGTTCACTAACTCTTTCTCTGTTTCCAATAAACGGAGCTATGGTCATCTTATCTTTGTGACATGACTGGCAAGTTTCACAAGATGTAAATTCAAACTAATTTAAATATGCATCTATATGTAACTTAAGCTAGTCGGATCGCATTGATATGACCTAGTCTACAATAGCTCAAGAAGAATTCGTTCATATCTGAACTCTTCCTCTTGTGTGTATTCTATGTACTAAGAATTGTAGTTTGATTTAGAACGTCAATGCTTTTAGATAACGTGCCTGAACCGATCAACTTTTGATATAGAAAATGTTCAAAACATTATCCAACAATACAAAATTATATCCTTCTTTATCTCAATAAAGAGACTGATATGATTTTGTATATCAGGTTCGGTATCTAATAACATTTGTTCAGAATCAATGTATTCTGGTAATACAGGGTGACAGTGACCAACAGACTTGGCTGCAACACTTGAACCATTTTCTGCCTCATGAAACTTATCACCCGTTCTCAGTTATTTACCTATCTGTAGCCCATGTAACAGATTACATATGTAGGATCCTGATCCGGTATCATATACCCAGGACGTAAAGGACATTTGAGAAACAGTTCTCTGTAATGAACACACCCGAAGATGATGCATCATCATGCACTCTCTTCGTTTGGGCGGCACGGGAATTCTGGCAATCCCCAATTTCCTGCTCTGTCTTATAACATTTATAAGTTGGAGCGGGACCAACGTTCTCTAGCTCAGTATAACAAGCGGGTTCGGTCAATATATCTGTTTTATTATCTTAATTAAGGCGTGACATGGTCGCTACCTGGAGAGAGAGAGAGAAGAAAACACTCTGCGTGCGATCTTGCAAGATCAGATTGGTTATTATTTTATCTAATCAGGATGGCTCCCACTGTTTTTATCAAATCTTCCTTCAAACCCTAAAAGGAAAGACTAGCCGGGATTAATTACACGCTACAAGTTCGCCAATCTTTCAGCCAGGCCAGTGTCGGTACTTTGAGGGAGGTTCCCCGTGCTTTCACACGAACCTAATTAATGTAAACCTCGTTTTCCCAGAGGCGTAACCCCGTTGACACCTTTCTAGACACCTACTTGATCGGCTAACTGTAATGTGTAAAACTCTCCCAGGAGTAACTCTTACTCGCAGCGGGTATCGGGATCCTACTATCTCATAGAAGGTATGCAATCTCATTGCAAATTTCAACACTTGAAATTCCCGATAATTTTGCCCCAAGCGATCTATGACCTTGACTGAGTCAACAAACCATAGACCGCAAGTAAAGTTCAACCCGTCATTTCCTGATTGAATTAAACCCACCCGCACGACCCTTGACTGAGTCAACAAGGCCGCACGACTACCCTAATCCAATCGCATCATATGCTTTGCAGATAAGCACTAATCAGCTACCGCACACTACGCCTTAACTGAGTCAACAAATGCAGCACGAATACTAACTATTACTTATCTGAAATGACGGAGGGCTGCGACAGGTTTTTAAAAAACCTTTTGCGCAATGAACTTTATATCGTTGTAGAATCAAATGATTTTAAAATGGAGTGTTTTTTAGGATTTTCTATTTTGGCTAAAGGGTCACTCCCGGTGAAGGGATCGTCGGCCCTTTCCTTGTCGAATGAGGTGCAGGATATCTCATATACATCGCTGTGCAAAGAAAAAACTATATAAGCAATCAAAAGACAAACAGAGGGTTGTAGCATCTACCAGTTATTGCTAAAGGATTCACTCCCGGTGAAGGGATCTCGGTCCTTTCCTTATAGAATAAGGTGCAGGATGTTCTACAAGGAACACCGCGATGCAAAGAAAGAACTGTAGCTACCTTTTTTGGAAGATTCGATTCCACAACATCTTTAGGTTTATTTTCTTTCATTAATCACATTAATGAAGTCCCATCATTTAAATCTCCTAAACATCACAGATAAATACGACGTACACTTATGTCATCCGCATTCGCCTCGATGTCCCCTCGTGCACCATTAGGTTAGGTAACTAACGACAGAGCGGGGCAGGGCTAGCGCGAGTGCAAAACATAAGTAACGTCTATATAATATATCATATATACTATATACATTATTTATCACAGAACATCAAATGATCACATCACATATATCGCAGCAGAAGAATTATATGAAATATTGGATATACTAGGACGCCCGTGTTTTCAATACAAGCCAGTATAAAACACGGATTCCACGGTCGTGATGAATAGCCAAACCCACACCCCTAGACCCCTACGAGAGCGGAAAGCAACCCCACCAATTCTAGAGTTAGGAGACCCGGACTCGACTCCTCGAGTTGGTCTCCCACTGGACTCCAGAACCCGGTTACTTGTGCCCTCCTCTTTGGGTCTATCCTAGTGCAGAAAAGTAAATAATATACAATGGGTGACATCTTCCGCTACCTGGAAGTGCCCAAATAAAAGAATATTACATACAAGTTAATTTTACATGAATGAAAATAAAAACTCTCATCTCACATAAAACCCCTGGCTATTCAAAAAGCGACGATCCAATATACCATATCCAGCAACACATAACATCACATGTCATCAACGTAAGTAAATATGCGCATCCCAATTGTCGTTGACATATAGCAACGAAACCGGCGATATAACATATTACACTTACGGTCGCAGAAAAGAAAGTGTAAAACTACAACAGTTGGAATCCGCAATCCTTTTAGACATCACATGCCTAACCAAATGAATTCCTTAGACATCACATGCCTAACAATTATAAACCTCGCATTTTAGTCTCATTATCGAAAACTCTTTTCAATATCAAGTCGGGCAATTCAACAAGATTCCCGGCATTTTGATCGAATGCTCGTTGCAAACTTTAGTAGACGACCGCACCCACGATACCTTCGACGAAGTGCACCAAGGCGGAACACTGCTACCGCGAGCACCCAAACGGATGCTTTCGGCGACGGGGTTCTCCTACAGTCACTTGGTCGGGGCTTAGGGGTGTAGCTGTCTATTAAGTTTACCCGGCGAGTATCCGCGTACGCTACGTGATTGCGACGGACTTTTGATCACCTCAAAATCCCGTGGCAACCGATCAATCGAGACTAAAGTGCTATGTTTATAACATTCATATTAGTTATCTCATAACTACTTGTGAATTCCAAATATTGTATCACATTCCAGATAAATAGAAAATGTTAAACTTTCCGATCGAACAATCGAACACCTAAATTTTCCCGAAACAGCTCAACACATGAAATAAGTTTAAAAACATCCACTTCATGCCACAGTACCAACGGTCCAGCCGTAGAAGGGTCAAGCCAACGCCTCACATGTGGCACGCCGTACTGCCCCAAACCCGAAGGTTCAAAGGGCAGTTCAAGACGGTCACATAATCAAGTTAAGGTTTGTTGTCTTCTAGAGGATCCATCGGGTTACTTGCACTACTTAGAACGTTTTCAAACTACGGAAAAATCCAACACTTGGAAATTTCCCAGCAGGGGAAAAAGTTGGTATTTATTTCCGGTCGAACTTTTTAACATGTTCTAAAAAATATCCGGAAAACATAACAAAATTAAATTCTCCGATCGAATCGACGATTACTAAATAAACCCCCAGAAAACTCAACACTTGAGTCAGTTTAAAAATACCCATAAAATATCACTACAGAATATAAGAATTACTGTGCCAAGAAAAAGATCCAATCCCTCCGTACGGCCGCGGATCCGCGGCCCAAGCATGGTACGGCCGCGGTTCCGCGGCGGTTTGGAAGGATTAGGAAGTCATATTTCACCAAAATTCTTATATTTCCCTGCTTGATTTTTCAGGTATTTTTAATTCAGAAAATACACAGTTTTTAAAAAATGTACAGAGAGGGGGTAAACTTGGACGTATCGGGTTCGTTCGGAGTTTTAACTTCGTTAACACATCGCCTAAAACTCTAGTTAGGCTTTGATACCACTGTAGGGTTACTAGGCACACTCAAGAGGTTCTACAAGGCATCAACCATGCCAAACAAAAGTTTTCCGGTGCCGAGAAACCCTAATATAGATCGTTAACTAGAAGGATAGGCGAAAAGCAAGCAAGCAAACGACTTTGCTACTAAGTGAAAGGGATTACAACCTTTGCAGATCCGGTCCACCACTTCTTTAGCTCCGTGTTGACATCCCTCCGCTGCGATCATCGGATCCCAGACTCTAGAAATGATTTCGTCGGAGAAATGATCGGGCTAGGTCATTGACTTCGAGGCCGAAGATGATCTACGTCGGGGAGACTCAAACTCAAGCTATTCCTTCACTCGGTCGAAAACATTGTAAAGAGAACACCCTATATTACATGGCAAGTGGTAGAGAATGAAGAAATAGGAAGTGGGTTCACTTTAGAATTGGATTTCTCACCCTTTTTCTCATGATGCCATTGGAGCTAGCAAGCTTTTTCAAGCTTGATGAAGATGAAGAAGAAGAAAAGAATCATATGAATCATTTCCAAAAATGAAACTTATCCAATATATGATGGCACCATGGTTGAGTTAAGCCCTCATGCTTAACTCATGTAGAGATTTAACCAAACCATTAGGTTAAGGGTTGGGTTAACTAATATCCAACATAAATGACAAAAGGGTTGACTTTGTCAATGCGTATCAAGCTTCATGAAGCTTGATAACTTTGACCAAAGTCTCAATTCTTTTGTTATTTGCTAGGAAAATAGTAAACCCTAATCTAACCTTGATATGGTTCAAGTCTCATACACACAACTTGTTTGTATCATCAAGCATGATACAAACATGTACACTTGCATATATCACATATAAACAATGTACACTTTCAAGTGAGAAAATCAATCTTAAGTGAACCAATACTAGTTAATGTAAAGTAATATATCAAATATATAATTATACATTAAATCATTAAATCAACACTTGATTTAACGATCCGATCATATTGCATATAACCGACTAATATCATGTGTATCAATGTATCGAATCAACACTTGATTCGATATCCCGGCTATATCGCATATAACCAGCTAATGATACAAATCGCGAGAGTAGAATACAATATCACATACTGGTATTATTCTCGGTCCCGTACATATCTCATATGCGCTCCTATTTCGTTTCGTTTGAGCCAGGAAACCCCTGTGTAGGACTCTAAAGACTCGTCAATATGCCGGCAGCAGGTGATGATCATATCAAACACCCACAAGCCGCAAGCGGTCTGCTAAACGTAACGGCCACCCGGGTATTGAGCGATCAGAAGATCAACGAACAATCCCGCTCACACTCCAGTGAATCCAACGAGTAACACTACCGTACAGTCCGGTCTGTTCGTCTGATATGTCGCATATCTCGTCTAGGGGTGGTAAACGTCAGACACCAATAACTCGATAAGTCGTGTCGATATGAGGCTCATAACGGGTCGAGAAACTACTGGTAACACTTACCAGTAAATCCCTAAAATAGCCTTGGCTAAGGACTTCCTGTTATAGCCAATCGAGCACTGCGCAACATCAACTCCCTATACCGGGAGATACGAAACCCCTCCTATCGCTCATTGCCTCCATGTGATTCGGGACTGTACCCAAAAGCCACCTTTTTGCACGCCCTCTTGGACGTGGTATGATAGAAATCAAAGCACAGTGGGAATCACACAAGACTCTAAGACGATCTCGGGTCTACAGACTAACCTGTACCAGTGGCACCAGAGAACTGCCATCTGACGTAAGGTATAATACCATCTGGGAGTTCCCGGCGAGTCCGTCCAGTGTACCCAGTCTCCACTGAGCACCCTTATATCATCTCTGATGTCAAACACCAATGGATATGGGATCATCCATCGCTCATCTATATGGGTCGAGAAGCTACACGCTAGTCTACTCTGGTATATCGATGCCCCGTCTCGATACACCCACGACTAGGGACTTTGAAGGATATACTTATGGACTACCATGTCCCCACTAGTATGATCCGCATCGTAGTCCAGGTAGTCAAGTTCATATACTAAGGGCTTTACCAACATGTAATAGAGAGACAATCAGTGTACACATTAAGGTAAAGAGTAACCAGATAGCATACTATCATATCGAGCAAGAAAGTCATCCCTATATATGTCCAAGCATCCACTACAATATACATCCTATGTATAGTAATAGCCTCTAGGGCATACATATAACTAACAAAGAGATGGTCTCTTTCCTTTCCATATCTCATATGGAGTGGTAGGCATTGATTTGGTAGGAACCATATTCAATAAGTGTATGGCTGTCTCATGCGCATACCCCAAGAAGGAAATAGGCAACTCAGCCTCACTCATCATGGAGCGCACCATATCTAATAGGGTGTGATTCCTCCGTTCCGATACACCGTTGTGCTGTGGTGTATAAGGAGGAGTAAGCTGAGAGAGAATCCTATTCTCTTTTAGATAATCCAGAAAATCATTGCTTAAGTATTCTCCTCCTCGATCAGATCGAGGAATCTTAATACTTTTGCCCTTTTGGTTCTCTACTTCGTGCTTATATTCTCTGAATTTCTCAAAAGCTTCAGACTTGTGTTTCATCAGCAACACATGTCCGTAAATAGAGAGATCGTCAGTGAATGTAATGAAGTAGGAAGAACCGTTCCTGGCATGCGTAGACATGGGACCACATACATCACTATGTACCAGTCCTAAGAGTTCCGTAACTCTTTCTCCATGTCCACTAAACAGAGCTTTGGTCTTTTTTCCTTTGAGACATGAATGGCAAGTATCATTAGATGATAATTCGAACGGATTCAAATATCCATCCTTATGTAACTTAGCCAGTCGTGTCGCATTGATATGACCAAGTCTACAATGCCACAAGTAGGATTCGTTCATTTCTGAACTTTTCATCTTGTGTGTGTTTTGTATATTGAGGACTGTATTTTAATCGAGAATGAATATGCCATTATGTAACGAGCCTGATGCAATCAACTTTTGATCTAGGAATATGTTCATAACATTATCCTGTACTATAAAATTATATCCTTCTTTACTTAATAAAGAAACTGATATAATGTTGCACATCATGTTCGGTATATAATAGCACTCATTCAGAATCAGTGTATTATGACTTGGCAATACTAAGTGATATTCGCCAACTGCTTTGGCTGCAACATTTGCACCGTTCCCTACTTGAACCGAATGATCACCTTTTCCCAGTTCTCTACCTTTTCGTAGCCTATTTAATAATTTACATATGTGGGATCCTGATTCGGTATCTAATACCCAGGACGTAGGCTGAACTGAGAAACAGTTCTCAATAACTAACATACCTGAAGAAGATGCATCAACATGCATGTTCTTTTGGGCGGCTTGAGATTCTAGATATTCTCCTATTCCCTGTTCAGTCTTATAACTCTTATAAGAAAGAACAGATCCAACGTTCCCCTGCTCAGTATAATAAGCGGGTTCAGTCAATACATCCATATTATTATCTTGATTATGGCCTGACATGGTCGCTACCTGGAGAGAGAGAGAGAAGAAAACACTTTAGCGTATGCTTTTGCAAGATTAGATTGGTTATTATCTTATCTAATCAGGATGTCTCCCACTGTTTTTATCAAATCTTCCTTCAAACCCTAAAAGGTAAGATTAGCCGGGATTAATTACACCCTACAATTTCGTCAATCTTTCAGCCAGATCAGTGTCGGTACTTTGAGGGAGGTTCCCCGTGCTTTCGCACAGACCTAATTAAAGTAAACCTCATTTTCCCAAAGGCATAACACCGTTAACACTTTTCTAGACACCTACTTGATTGGCTAATTGTCCAGTGTAAAACTCTCCCAGGAGTAACACTTACTCACAGTGGGTATCGGGATCCAACTATCTCATAGGAGGTACGCAATCTCATTGCAAATTTCAACACTTGAAATTCCAGATAATGCTTTTACCCCTAGCGTCCCATAACCTTGACGAAGGCCAAACAACCTATAGGGCGCTAGTCAAGTTCAACCCGTTCATTTCTTGATTGAATTAAACCCACCCGTACGACCCTTGACGAAGGCCAAACTACGCCGTACGAATATCCCAATCCAATCACATCGTATGCAAGCAGATAAGCACTAGTTAGCTACCGTACACTACGCCTTGACGAAGGCCAAACTACCGCAGCATGAATACTAAGTAGTACTTATCTGAAATGACGGAGGGCTACGCAGGTTTTTCAGAAAACCCTAAGCGTAATGAACTTGATATCGTCGTAGAATCATGTGGTTTTTGAAAAAGGAGTGTTTTTGAGGCTTTTCTAGTTTCGCTAAAGAGGTCACTCCCGGTGAAGGGATCTCGGCTCTTTCCTCATCGAATAAGGTGCAGGATATATCATATATATTACTGTGCAAAGCAAGAACTATATAAGCTGTTAAAAACCATACCGCGAGTTTGTAGCATCTGCCAGTTTCGCTAGAGAGGTCACTCCCGGTGAAGGGATCTCGGCTCTTTCCTCATCGAATAAGGTGCAGGGCATATCATATATACCGCTATGCAAAGCAAAACTGTAGCTACCCTTTTTATAAAGTTTTGATTCTACAACATCTTTTAGGTTTCTTTTTCCTTTTATTAATCTTATTAATAAAAATCCCATCAGCTTATGCTTCCTAAGCATCACAGAAGAAAACGAAAGCAGTGATATATTTATATATCAGCATATATATATATATATATATAGTATAAGCATTTGTCTCAGGTAGTAATATGATCTCATCATAGAACATTGCAGCAGAAGAACATATATGAAATATTGGATATACTAGGACGTCCGTGTTTTCAATACGAGCCTGTATAAAACACGGATTCCACGGTCGTGACGAATAGCCAAACCCACATCCCAAGACCCCTATGAGAGCGGCAAGTAACACTGCCAATTCTAGGGTTAGGAGACCCAGTCTCGACTCCTCGAGATGGCCTCCCACTGGACCCTAGAACCCGGTTACTTGTGCTCCCCTCCTTGGGTCTACCTAATGCGGAAAAATAAATAATATATAATGGTGACATCAACCTCATCCCGGAAGTGCCCCAATAAAAGAATATTACATACAAAAGAATTTTATATGAATGAAAATAAAAACTCTCATCTCACATAACCCCCCCGGCTATTCAAAACGCGGCGATCCAATATAACATATCCAGCAACACATAACATCACATGTCATCAACGTAAGTAAATATGCACATCCCAATTGTCGTTGACATATAGCAACGAAACCGACGATATCACTTATTACACTTACGGTCACAGAAAAGAAAGTTTAAAACTACAATATTTGGAATCCACAATCACTTTAGACATCGTAAATCCGAAATATCACATACTTCGCATTTCATGCCTAACTATATGAATTCCACATATTGTATCACATTCCAGATAAATAGACAGTATTAAACTTTCCGAACAGATAATCAAATACCCAACATTTCCTAAATAGCTCAATACTTGAGCGGAGTTCAAATAATCCTAGAAACTGTCACAGCATAGATGATCCAGCCGTAGAAGGGTCAAGCCAACGCCTCACATGTGGCACGCCGTACTGCCCCAAACCCTAAGGTTTAGAGGCAGTTCAAGACGGTCACATAATCGAGTTAAGGTTTATTTTCTTCTAGAGGGTCCACCGCGTTACTTGCACATTTTTCCGAAAGATTTAAACCCGATAAAAATTCAACACTTGAAAGTTTTTCGTGCCGGGAAAAAGTGAGTTAATGATATCCGTTCGAACTTTTTAACAGTTTCTAAATATCCGGAAAACACCACAAAATTAAATTTTCCGATCGAATCAATGATTACAAAATAAACCCCAGAACACTCAACACTTGAGTCAGATTAAAAATACTCAAAAAATAGTAAATACAGAAATACATATAATAGTGCAAAAGCGAGTGAATATCTCCTCCGTACGGCAGTGGAAGCGCGGTACGGCCGCGGTTCCGCGGCGGTTTGTTCGGTGTATGCACTCGTTTTTCACTGTTGTGCTTATATTTCCCTGCTGAATTTTTTAGGAATTTTTAATTCTGAAAAATCACAGTTTTAAAAAATATCCAGAGAGGGGTTCATTATTGTCGGTTCGGATTCGATCGGAGTTTTAACTTCGTAAACATGTCGCCTAATGCTCTAGCTAGGCTCTGATACCACTGTACGGTTCCTAGGCACTCTTGTGAAGGTTCATAAGGCATCAAACATGCCCGAATAAAATTTTAGACGTGCCGAACAACCCAAAGCCGGGATCTCTGCTAGATTATTAGGGTTTAACATGCAAGATAACAACTTTATTACTAAGTGTGAGGGATTACAATCTTTGTAGTCCGCTCCTTCGCTTCATAAGCTCCGAGTAGAAGTCCCTTCGCCGCGATCCACGATCTCCCGGACTCAAGAGAGGCTCCACGACTCGAACGATCCATGCTAGCTTGTGGTATCCCTTTTCTCCGATGATCTACGTCGAAGTTGCAATAACTCAAGCTCTCTCACTCTAATGTGGTGAACACCCTAATCTAATGGCCTAGATTAGATGAGGATGATAGAGTAGTATTTATGCTATCTTTTTATATCATAATCTCACATGAAAACATCACAAAAGAAAAATCAAGTAAGCTTTCTCAAAGCTAAGAGAGAAGAAGATGATGAATGAAAAAGATAATCCTTTTGTGATGAATAGTAGAAGTGAATATATGATTGATTATGGACCCATGGTCAAGGATGAGAAGGTTAACCTTTGTAGAGAATAAACTAGGGCTAGGGTTTGGTTGGGTTAAAACAATGAGTCATGAGAAAATATCTATCATAATATCTTCTTTAAGACAAAAGGAAAAGTTCTAGAAGGTGCAAGAAAGAACTAACCCTAATCAAACCCTAACCTTGCTTTATCTCACTACTAAAATAGGGGGTTGCCCCTACGGATAACAGCATCCGTAGGGGCAGATTTCGTTTGGCCCTATGGATTAATCCGTAGGTATAAACGGTTGCCTCTACGGTCCTTCCATATTTATTTAAAAATTATTAAATCTTAGTGTTGTTTGCCCCTATGGAGCCGCAAACCAAGCACCTACGGGTATATCCATAGGGGCATCTAAATAGAGATTTAAGAGATCGATCCCTTACGCTGATTATTTCTTATTCCCTTATCAGTTGCGCGAGAAACCAAATCCCTAAACCCTCGTTCCCGCCGATCGCCGTTCTCGTCGTCGCCAAAGCCGGCCGAATCGTCGTCGCCACCACCTGCTTCTTCCTCATCTCCGTTCGTCGTCGCAATCGCCTGCTTCTTTAACATATGGCCGATTCGTCGTCGCCACCGCCTGCACAGGGTAGGAAATCTTAATTAAAGAAAATTTTGATTGTTTTAGGTCTATGGTTCATGGTTTGGGTAGGCATCGGTTGGGGTTAGCATTAGGGTTAGGGGTGGGGCTGGGGGGCTGCTGTTGGGGTTGGGGTTCGGCAGGGGGTAGCGGTTGGGGTTGGGGTTGTGTGTCCCTGAGCACTTCTTGATTGGGGCCGGGGCCGGGGCTGCGGGCTGGGGCTGGGGCTCGGGCTAGGGTTGGGGCTCGGGCTCAGGCTGCAGCTAGGGCTGTGGTTGGGGTTGGGGCTCGGGCTCGGGCTGCGGTTAGCGTTAGGGTTGGGGCTGGGGCTCGGGCTGCGGTTGGGGTTGGGGTTCAGCAAGGGGTTGTTGTTGGGGTTGGGGTTAGGGTTGGGGTTAGGGTTTGGGTTGGGGTTTTGGATTTCAGGGTCTAAGTTAATTTCCATTCTAATTAGCATTAAGCTCGTTAATTGAAATGTTGATGATGATCATAAGAGGAAAATGTGTCTAGTTTGAGAAGGTGTTGGAAACTGGACTAATAATGTGGGTAAAGCCCAGTTTAATTAATAATTTTATTTGTCATTCTCAAATTTTCTTGGAAACGGAGACTGTTTTGTTGAACTTTTAGACGTTGGGCATGTTGGGTTGAATTTGTTTGCTAATTGCATAAGATGCTCATAAGATTCTGGATTTTGAGGATGGGCCGTTGTAATTAGAAATGCTTAAATTGTAGGAACTTCTTTGTTTTAGCTATATATAATAGCAAAAAAAAAGACACATTTCTGATTTGAAGAAAAGGAAGGGCAAGATAGGGATTTAGTTATGGATTTTACTTGGGCGTCTCCTCTTTTAATACATGTCTATCTTTACAAGAATATTGTGTCACATATTCGGTTTTAGCATCTGTACGCAACTGCTTTGATTATCATCATGTTATTAAAATCTTTAACTTCTATCATTTTTCTAATATGTTTCATAGTTAATATAATAATCCTTTGTCTATATTTGTTGATAGTGGCCTTTCTTTTGGATGAACATGTTTTTTTATGCATGTTTCAGTCATGTGAATTCATATGTTGCGTATAACGCTTTATGATATCAGTATCCTATATTTGTAGTTTTAATTGTTGATTGTTATAGATGAATGCCATTGCAATAATAGTTTTTGGTAGATGAATGCCATTGCAATGTTGGATGATCAGTTCTATCAATCTTGATCTCAATGGTTTAAAATCATGTTACACATATAACACGAATGCACAACAAACGTATCATTAGAGAGTGATTCAAGATGTTCAAGTTAAAACCAATATATGATACTCGATGATAATATGAAACCTTCATATTCTCATCGATACTCATATATGAAACTAAAAGCGCCACTTAGTCCCCGTCTATCGGTTAACATACGTGCGATACTCGTCGTGACATAGAACTATACGAAGGTTGTTAAATATCGGACAGTATAGCTCGATACTAACAACCGTCGTATAGTCTACGCGACGAGAAAATTCAATCGTATGGTCACCCATAGATTTGTCCCGTGTGGACAAATTAAGAATGTATAAAGCAAACGCCTTCATTCACTTGTGTTTTCATCCGTTTCGAGGTATTTTGCCGGTACCTTTCCGCTGGTTCTCTGTGTACAAAGATAGATTAGATGTTCATTTCAACGTTGTTTCACTGCTTTGAAATGATTATCTATTCTATTACAGTGTACTCGGAGAACAGCGGGGAGGTGCTGCCGAAATTTACTCGAAACGGTTGAAAGCACAAGTGATGGGTGTTCGCTCTATACATTCTTAATGGGATAGAAGCCTACCCCCGACAGCCAGAACAAACACATACAACAAGAATACACAACAAACGCATAATTAGAGAGTGATTCGAGATGTTCAAGTTAAAACCGATACTCGATGATGATATGAAACCTTCATATTCTCATCGATACTCATATATGAAACTAAAAGCGCCACTTAGTCCCCGTCTATCGGTTAATATACGTGCGATGCTCGTCGTGACATAGAACTATACGAAGGTTGTTAAATATCGGACAGTATAGCTCAATACTAACAACCGTCGTATAGTCTACGCGACGAGAAAATTCAACAGTATGGTAACCCATAGATTTGTCCCGTATGGACAAGTTAAGAATGTATAAAGCAAACGCCTTCATTAACTTGTGTTTTCATCCGTTTCGAGATATTTCGTCGATACCTTTCCGCTGGTTCTCCGTGTACAAAGATAGATTAGATATTCATTTCAACGTTGTTTCACAGCTTTGGAATGTTATCTATTCTATTACAGTGTACTCGGAGAACAGCGGGGAGGTGCTGCCGAAAATTACTCAAAACGGTTGAAAGCACAAGTGATGGGTGTTCGCTCTATACATTCTTAAGAAGATAGAAGCCTACCCCCGACAGCTGGAACACACACATACAACAAGAATACACAACAAACGCATAAATAGAGAGTGATTCAAGATGTTCAAGTTAAAACCGATACTCGATGATAATATGAAACCTTCATATTCTCATCGATACTCATATATGAAACTAAAAGCGCCACTTAGTCCCCGTCAATCGGTTAACATACGTGCGATGCTCGTCGTGACATAGAACCATACGAAGGTTGTTAAATATCGGACAGTATAGCTCGATACTAACAACCGTCGTATAGTCTACGCGACGAGAAAATTCAATCGTATAGTAACCGATAGATTTGTCCCGTGTGGACAAGTTAAGAATGTATAAAGCAAACGCCTTCATTCACTTGTGTTTTCATCCGTTTCGAGATATTTCGTTGGTACCTTTCCGCTGGTTCTACGTGTACAAAGATAGATTAGATGTTCATTTCAACGTTGTTTCACAGCTTTGAAATGATTATCTATTCTATTACAGTGTACTCGGAGAACAGCGGGGAGGTGCTTCTAAAATTTACTCGAAACGGTTGAAAGCACAAGTGATGGGTGTTCGCTCTATACATTCTTAATGGGATAGAAGCCTACCCCCGACAGCCAGAACACACACATACAACAAGAATACACAACAAACGCATAATTAGAGAGTGATTCGAGATGTTCAAGTTAAAACTGATACTCGATGATAATATGAAACCTTCATATTCTCATCGATACTCATATATGAAACTAAAAGAGCCACTTAGTCCCCGTCTATTGGTTAACATACGTGCGATGCTCGTCGTGACATAGAACTATACGAAGGTCGTTAAATATAGGACAGTATAGCTCGATACTAACAACCGTCGTATAGTCTACGCGACGAAAAAATTCAATCGTATGGTAACCCATAGATTTGTCCCGTATGGACAAGTTAAGAATGTATAAAGCAAACGCCTTCATTCATTTGTGTTTTCATCCTTTTCAAGATATTTTGTCGGTACCTTTCCGCTGGTTCTCCGTGTACAAAGATAGATTAGATGTTCATTTCAACGTTGTTTCACAGCTTTGAAATGATTATCTATTCTTTTACAGTGTACTCGGAGAACAGCGGGGAGGTGCTGCCGAAATTTACTCGAAACGGCTGAAAGCACAAGTGATGGGTGTTCGCTCTATACATTCTTAATGGATAGAAGCCTACCCCCGACAACCGGAACACACACATAATACAAGAATACACAACAAACGCATAATTAGAGAGTGATTCGAGATGTTCAAGTTAAAACCGATACTCGTTGATAATATGAAACCTTCATATTCTCATCGATACTCATATATGAAACTAAAAGCGCCACTTAGTCCCCGTCTATCGGTTAACATACGTACGATAATTTATTCTTTTCAACGACAAACGCACACACAAAGCATATACACGGATTTTCTCCTTTGTCAGTAACTATCCCGTTCTTATATTTCTCAATATAGTCAGCATAACCTACAATTTATATGTTATACAGTCTAACATGGCCCGTGAGTACGTCAGAGTTAAGGACTGGATATATGTGGATTAGAAACAACGTATGCCACCTAAGTTTGTCGCAGGAGTTGCTGCTTTCCTCGAATTTGCACGTGCACATAATAAGATCATAATAGAGATGATTCTCTGTCCGTGCGATAGATGTGGCAATAAGTTCCGGCAGAAGGTAGAATTGGCAGAGCTTCATATTGTAAAACATGGGTTTACTAGACTTTATACAACTTGGAAATATCACGGGGAAGGAGAAGAATGCAGTACTGTGGCAGAAGAAGTAGAACACGATAATGCGGCAGGAGAAGAAGAAGAATTCGGTAATGCGGTAGAAGGAGAAGGCGATAATTTATTTCCATCAGAAGAAATGGAGGATATGGTAGAGGCTGCCCTAGGTGAATCTATTCGTACCGAAGATGACATTCCTTCCGGTCAAGGACCCCGTGCGGATAAGTATGAAAATTTCATGAATGATGCTAGCAAACCAATTTATGAGAATGCGAAGTATTCCACCCTCTCATTGTTCGTCTAACTTTTCCAGATTAAGTGCCTAAATGGATGGAGCAACAAGTCATTCACAACGCTTCTTTCGTTCTTGAAAGATTCTATGCCTCCGGAAAATAATGTGCCCGACAGCTGGTACGAAGCCCAGAAGATGATGTCTGATTTGGGTCTAAAGTGCGAGAAGATTCAAGCATGTCCTAAAAATTGCGTGTTGTACCGGAAATTCAGATTTGAAAGAGTTTCCAACATGCGGAGAGGCCAGGTATAAGCCGAAAGATTCTGATAAGAAGCCTGATATACCTGTGAAGATAGCACGATACTTTCCCATAACACAGAGGCTACATAGGCTATTCAGGTGCAAGAAAACAGCCGAGGCAATGATTTGGCATCACCGTGCTCCTCCAAGAGAAGATGGAAAAATGAGCCATCCAAGAGATTCACCGGCATGGAAGAATTTCGATAGGAGGCACGCAATATTCTGTAGCGATCCTCACAATGTCCGGCTCGGACTGGCTACTGATGGCTTCTGCCCATTCAACTATATTGCTGGAAGTCACAGCATATAGCCCGTTGTAATGATAATTTATAATCTGTCGCCTTGGTTGGCTATGGACCAATCATACTTTATGATGCCTCTTCTTATCGACGGACCAAACACACCAGGGAACAATATCGACGTCTATCTCCGACCTCTGATCGAGGAGTTGAAATCTTTGTTCATTGATGGTGTAGAGACATATGATGCAAACACAAATACAACCTTCATACTGCGTGCGGCTTTAATGTGGACAATTAATGACTTTCCTGCATATGGAATGCTATCAGGTTGGTCCGTACATGGTCACAAAGCATGTCCTCATTGCCATGAACACACAACATCGAAATTCTTTAATTTTAGCAGGAAGGTTTGTTATTGCGGCCATCGACGTTTCCTGCCTCCAGACCACCCCTATAGGTTAGACACAGTTCACTTTGATGGTCTTCAGGAGCTTCTTGGACCTCCATCCCCATTGTCCGGAGAGGATGTGACTGCTAAATGGGATGGTTACAATAACGTGACCTTCGGGATGGATCTGACAAAACAAGTCAAACCACAATATTGGAACAAGTTAAGCATTTTCTTCAAGCTTCCGTACTGGTCTACAAATTCAGTGCGTCATTGTCTGGACGTCATGCATATAGAGAAGGGAGTATCAGAGAACATACTTAACTTGCTTCTTTGTAAAGACGGGAAATCTAAAGACAACATGAATGCTCGGATGGATCTACAAGAGTGGGAAATAAGAAGTGAATTGCACCCTAGACCGGTAGCGGGTAAACCGGTCAAGTTTGTACTTCCCAATGCCGCTTATCATATGTTACAATCGGAGAAGAAAAGATTCCTGCAGGTGTTGCATGATTTGAAAGTCCCCATAGGTTTCTCAGGATCATTCAGCAAGAAAATAAAAATTGTGAAGGGCAAGATCGATGGGCTGAAAAGTCATGATCACCATGTTATCGTGGAGCACCTTCTTCCATTGGCCCTCAGGACTTCTCTCCCCGACTCGGTTGGTCTAGTAATCAATGACCTATGTTGTTTTTTCAGGAAGTTGTGTGCTAAAACACTGGAGGTTGCGACGCTGGATAAACTAGAAAATTCTATTGCGTTGATACTTTGCAAGTTTGAGCGTATTTTTCCACCGTCATTCTTCGATATCATAATACACTTGACGGTTCTTCTTGCAACTGAGGCGGAGTTAGCCGGACCGGTACAATATCGATGGATGTATCCCGTCGAGAGGTACGTGTAATTTTTTGTTTCGCGCAATTTATAAATTTATTGTTGTCCTGTATGCCCGTATTTATTTATTCAACATATTCTCATTAGGTACCTCTACACTCTTAAGAAGTATATACGCAATAAAAATCGACCAGAGGGTTCTATCATGCAAGGTTATCTTCTTGATGAAGCAACCACATTTTGTTCCCGCTATCTGGATGAGAACATTGAAACAAGGCTTAACCGACCATGAAGAATTCAAGACGGGCCATATGGTAAAGCCGAGTATAAGAGGGTAGACACTAAGTTTATCAACAAGATATACCAGTTTATCTTGCTTAATTGCGCATGTCTTGAACAAATTAGAGAGTAAGTTTTTTGGATTAATTGTTATATCAATGTTTGTGTGTTTATGAAATGATATAATATTAATGTCACAATTATTTGTCGAAAACAGAATTCATTTTAACGAGGTACGTGAGGGGCATCCTGATTGGAACGAAGAACGCTTGGAAAAATACCATCAGGATATTTTTTGTGATTGGGTCACAGATCATGTAAGTTATTCGAATAACATTTTATTGCTATCAGTTTTAATCTAAACTTGTATCGTTATGTATTTGTCGTAAAATTTGTTTTGTTAGATCCATGATCCGAACTTGTCTGCATCATTTGAGAGTGATTCAAGATGTTTAGCTCAATTTCCTAGTATAGAGGTTGCATATTACAAAGGATTTGGTGTCCTTGGATACAAATTCAAAGTTAAGGACATAGAAACATCTAGAACCATTCAGAATAGTGGGATTGCGATGGTAGGATCGGACGGTGTGATTTACTATGGGTACTTAAATTGTATACTCGGCATCCACTATCCCGGACGATCAGAACACTTTTATATATTCCAGTGTACTTGGTACGATCCGCGAACCGATACGGACAGGTGGAGAAGCAATCTTGGGACTTGGAAAGATGAATATGGATTGACCAGTGTGAACACACTTCGATTTTACGGTCAGGAAGATCCGTTTATCTTTCCAAACCAAGCATTCCAAGTATACTACTCACTGTTTTTGAAGCATCCGGGATGGAGTGTTGTATGCCGATGGAAACACAAAGATGTCTACGATGTCCCAGAATTCGAGGATAGCGATGAGGACGAAGAAGAAAGAAGGCTTAAAGTGCTCCGACCGTCTATTTCGAAGGACGGATTGTCTTCGACCGATCATGAAGTTACGTGGGCTAGAAATGACATCGATGATGAAATCCAAGTAGATATGTATAATGCGCCCACGGAACGAAAAAGGTTATCAGTAATGTTATATTATTACTTCACATTTTACGCTCTATACTTATATAGTCAATACTTTTAATGATTGTCTAATGCGTTCACGAACCGTTTATCTAGATTTGATGACGATGTCGGGAGCAGCGAGGGGCAGCAGGAGCTCCAGCCGCGGCAGAGGCAGAGGCAGAGGCAGAGGCAGAGCGGTTCTGCCACCAGGAGAGCTCCGTTGGGAGCTTCAGAGGGCCGGTCTTGCACCCAGATCGGAGACCCCTTCGGATGCCTCCTTCCGTGTGGATTTTGCCACACCTCCAGGTATACTGCACGCATATCCATTTTGAATGTAATGTTACAGATATTCATGCCTATTTATGTCAAAATTACTTATATTGTCAATATTTGATTGTCTAGTTGTTGGTGATGCGTCCACATCTGGGACAGAGAGCACTCCCGCTCCTCCAGGTATGTTTATATATCATATAGTGCATGTATATTGATTTAGAATGCTATATCATAAATACACACATTCCTTTTGCTCTTACTTAGCAATTTTTATTATTGTCTAGCTGTAGGTGGTGACACCACCGCACCTGTGGGTATGTTTATATATCCTATAGTGCATGCATATTGATTTAGAACGTTATATTATTGATCTACACATTCTTTTTGCAATTACTTATATAATCTATTTTTAATTGTCTAATTGTAGATGGTGTGTCCACATCTTCCGCAGGGGCCACTCCTGCCGCTTCCATACCCTCCGCATCATCTGCAGGTTAGTATGAATAAATTTAAAATATTTATTCATTTTACATATGCTCTATAGAATAAATATGAACTTCATGGAAATTTAGCGTCGATGTTTATTTTTTAGTTGGAGGGGATGCGTCCGCATCCGGGACCCCGGTTGTTCCTCACAGGAGGAACTATAGTCCCGCTCGTACTGCTGCCCGGGCCCAGGCTCGTGCGATAGTCACCGAAGGATATATCACACTTGAATTTTCGTTTAACCTTGATTTCTTAATACAACTTTGTCTTAATATTGATTGTCTTGATATTTCGTGCAGACGCAGGGTCTCCCTATCCCCAGAGGGGGACTCGATGCCCGAATCAGTCCCATGGGCTGAGGCCTGACAGAGCTAGGGGAGAGGCAGCATTCCCCCTTTTTTAACCCTTGACTATCGCTATACCGGTCCTCATGCCGAGAGGTTCGGCCGGTATATGGGGGACGAGAGCCGGCTCATGAAGAACTGTCCACTTCATGTTGAGTGGGGCGAGCCGCACCAGCGCTCATTCGCCCTCTTCTTTGATCAGGCTCGGGTACGTATTAATATATATTTTCAGTTGATCTATCCGCTTATCATATTTATTATTAACACTTGCAATCTAAAAACAATGTTTTTTTTTGTATTTTCAGTAGGATTACGATTTTCAGCCTGTAGCCGACCCTGATCATCCGGGGAGGGTGCTCGACCTTCATGCTCTGTACAATGGCCTGATGAAGAACATGCAGGCCAAGGTCCGATACAACAGGAATGAGCTGAAGGCCGACTGCTACTCCCTGTGGATGGCGACCCCCAAGGCAGAGAGAGCGGCCCTCCTATCTACTACGGCGTTTGCGAGAGTCGACGTAGAGACATGGCCTCTATTGTGCGAATATTTCGACTCCCAGCGCAAACAGGTATGTATTTTAAATGTAATTCATTGTTTAGGATATAATTTATTTTTTGTGTTCCTTAATTAGAAAACTAAATGTTAATGCGTTGTGCAGAAACAGTCCACTCAGAATACAGAGAACAGGAAGTCGGCGAAAAGGGGTCGCCCTACTTACATAGGTGGCTCGAGGAATATTACTCGAGCCATGGAGTTATCGGAAAATTACAATAGACCGACCTTTGTGATATTCTGCAATATTAAGAGTTATTTTCTAATATTTATTATATTAAGAGTTATTTTCTAATATTGCAGACAGCTCGGACCGTGGCATCAGGTGGTACACCGAGCGTGCTGTCCGCATATCTTGCCGTCCACGGCACCTCGACAGATCCCGCCACGGGTGAGCTTCGATATCCCGACATCGCTACCCAGGAGTATTGCGTAAGTGTTAATATTTTTTCTACCCAAATTTGAAATTTTAGTTTTGGAAGGTTCAAGTTTAAATTTTATACTTATACTTTACTGCTTAATGTGGGTGTAGGAGCGGGTGGTTGAGCAGGCCGAGGCCTCGGGGATCGATTTTACCGGACAGAGCGATCCGAGGCTGCTGACCCCAGTTCTGGACGCCGCACACGGAGGGCACCACGGAGGTTGGGAGAGAGGCCGGGGACTGGGCCCTAGCAGGGCCCATATGAGGTTGGACTCCAGCCCGGCGGTTACTTCCTCCGTCTCCAGTGACCGACGTGTCCATCAGGAACTGGAGAGCTTGAGGGCCACCGTTCCGGAGTTGAAGGAGTTGCTGGTATGTATACTGCTTTATAGTAAAATATCATGTCATATTATATAGATATCAACATATCCATAATTAGTACGTCGCTTGAGCTTATTTGGTTTTAGACTTAAGTTTGATTAATCATACATACATATGTAATTAAATTAAACAACGGTTTTCCAAACAAGATATCCAAACGGGGTTCCGAAATAACTTAATAATGATACGAATTCGAATAATACAAAGTTCTTACATGCTTATTACACATGTTAGGTCCAGACGCGACAGGGTACATCGGCCGAGCCTCTACATGCATCTCCTTCGGCTGCGGCTCCGCAAGCCACTACATCGACTGCGGTTTCGCAGACAGCTCCTATAGCTCCACCGCCCGCTCAGACTCCTGCAGCCGCGGCTTCACAAGCGACTACCTCGACGGCGGCTGCGCAGACCACATCGCCAGCTCAACAGGCCGCTCAGACTCCCGCTCGCGCTGAATTGCAGAGTTTATTGACCGAGGAGCAGGCGCGCGTTATTCTATCGTTATTCAGAGGTGGAGCTGGACCGAGCTAGGGTAGCTTTTTGGTTCTTATTTTTTGAAACATGTATTTATTTATATCATACATATTGTACTACATTTTGAAACGATATTGATATTGGTTTATATTTATATCATATTCAGTTTTTGGGTTTCTTTTGTATATTATATGCGTGAGCTGTGATTATGAATACTGCGATATATGTTGTGTGATGATTAATTTTATACTTTATTGTTTTATATATTATTGTGCACAGGGTGGGAAAAAATCAGGCAGCCCTTTTTTTAAAAAAATACAGATAATCTGTACCTACGGATTAATCCGTAGGTACACATGTTGCCCCTACGGCTATATCCGTAGGGGAAAAATATCAGCAGTAACTGATATTTCCCCCTTGATCTCAGTACCAAGAGGGTTGGGAGTGCCCCTACGGATATGCCCGTAGGGGCCATTGCTTCGCCCGTACGGAGTTATCCGTAGGGGCAAAATATCAGAAATCCTGATATCTTGCCCCTACGGATAAGTACCTACGCAGATATCCGCAGGGGATATTACGTGGCCCTACGGCTATATCCGTAAGTACAGTTAATATATTTAAAAAAACCGTAAACAATATAAATTTTTTTACCCTACGGCCTACTCCGTAGGAGAAACAGGACCTACAAAGAAATCCGTAGGGGCAAGATTTAGACCGTAGGGGCAAGTTCAGGGCTTCAACTTGCACCTGCGTCCTTTACACCTACGGGGTCTTTTTTCGCCCCAACGCACATCTCCGTAGGGGCAGTGTGTTGCCCATATCGATAAATCCGTAAGGGCAACCCTTATTTGTAATAGTGTCTCCACAAAACATGTTCCATAATTAATCATAACATGTTACTATAATATATATCACATATATATTATATATTTGTAACAAAAAGAAAAATAATACAATTAATATATATCGCATATATATATCAATGTATTATCCGGTGAGAAAATGAAATAATAAAGCGAGCCAATATTAGATAATGTAGTACAATATATCATATATATTATTATACATTAAATCATCGAATCAACACTTGATCCGACAATCCGGCTATATCGAATATAACCGACTAATATATCATGTACCGATTCATCGAATCAACACTTGATCTGATGAGCCGGTTCATATATAAATATCGCGAGAATATAATACGGTATCTCATATCGCATTATCCTCAGACCTACGCATATCACATATGTGCCTCAACTCTGTTTTTCCTGAGCCAAGAAACCTCTGTGTAGGACTCTAAAGAATCGTCAATACACCGGTAGCAGGTGATGATCATATCAAACACCTACAAGCAGCAAGCGGTCAGCTAAACGTAACAGCCACCCAGGTATTGAGCGATCAGAAGATCAACAAGCTAGCCTTTCCATTCTCCTGTGAATCCAATCAGCAACACTCCCGTACAGTCCGGTCTCTTCGTCTGATATGTCGCATATCAAGTCTAGGGGTGGTATACGTCAGACCCCAGTAACCGATAAGTCGTGTCGATGTGTGGCTCATAACGGGTCGAGAAACTACTGGTAACACTTACCAGTAAATCTCTATATCAGCCCTGGCCAGGGACTTCCAGTTATAGCCAATCGAACACAGCACAACATCAACTCCCTATACCGGGAGAGACGAATCCCCTCCTATCGCTCATTGCCTCCATGTGATTCGGGACTGTACCCAAAAGCCACCATTTTGCACGCCCTCTTGGACGTGGTAAGGTGGAAATCAAAGCACAGTAGGAATCACACAAGACTCTATGACGATCTCGGGTCCACAGACTATCCTGTACCAGTGTCACCAGAGAGCTGCCATCTGACGTGTGGTATATCACCATCTGGGAGTTCTCGGCGAGTCCGTCCAGTGTACCCAGTCTCTACTGAGCACCCGTACACCATCTCTGATGTCAAATACCGATGGATATGGGATCATCCATCGCCCATCATATGGGTCAAGATGCGTATACGCTAGTCTACTCTGGTGTATCGATGTCCTGTCTCGATATACCCTCGACTAGGAACAATTATAGGATGTGCTCATCGACTACCATGGCCCTACTAGTATGATCTCATCATAGTCCCAGTAGTCGAGTACAGATCCTAAGGGCTTTATCAACATGTGAGAGAAAAACAGTAAACCAATACAAGTCAACATGTTTAGATAAAGTGAAACCAAATAGCATACTATCATGACGAGCAAGAAAGTCCTCTCTATATATATCCAAGCATCCATTATAATATACATCATATGTACAACAATGGCCTCTAGGGCATATACATAACTAACACCCCTGCACAACAAGAACTAACTCTCCCGGAAAACAAAACCTAACTGCCTTCTCACGGCATTCCACAGACGCATAGCAAGTAGCTAACTTGTCCATGCCGAGGAGAACGTCAAAGTCCAACATATCAAGAAGGATCAAATCGACAAACGAATATCTATCTCCAATACGAACGGTACACGAACGAAACACACGTCGCGCAACAAAAGACTCTCCAACGGCAGTAATCATGACAAGCGGCCGATCTAACAAGGACGAATCTCGGCCTAACCTCGATACGAAGTGTGTGGACACATGCGAGTACGTAGATCCCGGGTCGAACAATATGCGCGCATTGAAAGAACACACCGAAAAAGTACCCGTCACAACGGCATTCGATGCTTGCGCATCCTGAGGAGTCAACGCAAAAAATCAGGCCTCTCCTCTACCGGTAACTGGCTGTCCTCAGCTTCTTCCACCTTGTTCACTCTGAACAAGACCACCACGACCACGGCTTCTCTGAGCATCGGTCTGGAGAGAAGTAATAACAGGCGTAAGAGGCAATGCTCTCTGACGAGGTGAAGGTGGTATGGTAATATATGGAACTGATGCCTCGTCCTGGCTATCCTCGGTACAATCCCTGATGCGGTGATACAGACTCCCACACCGAAAACACCCCGATTACGGCTGCTGACCCTGTGGGTAAGAGTTATAACTGGCCCCGTTTCAAGCTTCGGCTACCACCCTGGCCTATAAAGAATCCACCGTGGACTCTGCCAAACTGCCTCTGAGCTAATATATCAGTACGAATCCGCTTCAGTTCCGGAACAACCGTAGTCTCAGCAATATGCTCCTCTACTAATAAGGTTGCGTCTATCGCGGCTGCATACGTATCAAAGTACTGGCTGCCAATAGAGAGGAACAACTAGGTAACATGGCCTCGCCTAAATCTCTTGACACTCTTCTCTTTAGTATCCACCAAATAAGGAGCATATACGGATAGCTGGGAAAAATGGATATCATACTCCGTTACTATCATACCAGGAGTTTGGCGCAACGACTCAAAGCTGCGAGCTCAGGCATCCCTGACGCTCTACGGAAGAAAATGAGCAAGAAAAATCGTCACAAACTCATCTCGGGTCATAGGAAGAAGACATGTGGCTCGTCCTCACTCCATAGACTTGCACCAAGTCTGGGCAAGACCCTCCAGACGAAACAAGCAAACTCGACCGATCTCGCATCGGAACATCTCAAAGAACGACAGATCCTGGCCATCCGGTCGAGGAACGACTGTAGATCCTCTGCTGCGTCGGTGCTAGTGAAAATCGGAGGCTTCAGCCTCATAAACTCTAATAAAGATACGACGATAGTCTCGGTCGCCGTAGGTACGAGTGTCTGAGCAATAGGTACAATCACGATTCCCGTAATAGGTGGAACAACATCTGATCTCTATGCTCGACTGATCTCAACCAAAGATCCAATCATCTGACGTAAGTCCTGAACACTGGCCTATAGCCTAGAAATTTGACCTGGAGAAGGTGGATCAATCTACTCCTGAAGAATAGGCGTACTGCCTTGGTCATTCATCATCTTAGACGAGCCCGTTGTGACCTCATCTCTAGTGGCAGCCCTCTGGGCCCTTGTAGTCTTCGGCGGCATAGTGGATAGAACAAGGAATCGGGATTCAATAAGAACATAAAAATCGCATCATAAGGATACATGGAATCAAAGAAGGAATTACAAGGAAACATGTCCTAAGGTCACTTAGGTGGAGTACCGTATCGTAAGTATGCCGCGGAACATACACACGCTACGTCACTCTGCTTAAGCTACCTACTCCATCATACCAAGGGTCATCCTACACTCCGAAAGGTATTCAGTTTAGAATATCCTGGTATTCATTTTGTATGTAATGGATCGTGGCATTCAGTTTAGAATATCCTTCACTTTATTCGATAAGGAAAGAGCCAAGATCCCTTCACGGGGAGTGACCACTTTAGCAAAAGTTTGCACACTATATATTTGTAAAATAACCGGTTCCTTCAACGATATCAAGTTCATTACGTTAAAGTTTTTTCGCCAAAAACCAGCTGTAGCCCTCCATCATTTCAGATTAGTATTGCTTAGTATTCGTGCTACGTATGCCGTGCATTACCGAGGAATAGTGTTCGGTAGCTCTGTAATGCTTTTCTGTCGCATGGATATGTGGATTGGTTAGGATAGTCGTAAGGTCATGTTGGCATTGTCAAGGGCTCATACGGGTGGGTTTAACGCAATCAAGATAATGACGGGTTGAACTTGACTAGAACTCATTGATATGTTGGCATTATCCAGGTCACTTGGGTCCTAAGGGTAAAAACACACATCGGGAGATTCAAACATACAGGAAACTTTCTAAGCATGCGCATACCTTCTGGAGTGTGGTGACTTGAGTGGCTTTCATCAAGTTATAATGTGATGATAGTTGGATCCCGATTCCTAATGATGAGTAGGTGTTACGCCTCGGGTGATTTTAGATGATCCCGACTAATTCTCCTTTTGGGTTTGGAGGAGAATTCGAGAATACAGTGGGAGACATCCTGATTAAATAAAGTGATTAACCATTTTGATCTAGGTTAGAGTGCACGCTGAGTGTTTCTTTTCACTCTCTCTTTGGCTGCGACCATGAATCGACCCTAAACTAAAACTCATGAACCAAGTTAACCGAACCTTCTTAAGACACTTTGGCTTTTGGATTGTCATATAGTTGCATATATCATTTCCGCTCCTATATCACCTTTACATTTCTCCGGAACATTTTGTATCACTACGAAGATCCACATTTATTGGATAAGCCATCATATAGTTATATACGAACTCGAAGGAACTTGTTCCAGTTCGAGGATGGATTCTGGTTTAGGAGAAATTGAATAGGATTATTCGGTTGTTTTTCCCTTTACCTTCTCTTAAGTTGCGAGAGCTCCTGGTATTAGGAGAGTACGCCTATTGCGCTTTTTGGATAGTCTTCATCCAAACCATAAGCAGGTGCTGAAAGTTAGGGAAGGAAGAAAACCAATTAGCTTGAGTGTGGTGTACAGAAGGTAATAAGTAAAGACATATAAAGGGATTAGAATAGGGGCAAAGGAATTTGCGACTGCTATCATTCACAACCAAGTTGCGTATATCATTGCTACTCCTACTTCCTATTAGATATGTATGCCCTAGAGGCTTGTATTGTATAGGATGCTAGGCATGCATATGTACAAAAACAATCTTTGCTCGAAATGATAGTATGCTATCTGGTTTATCTTCATCTTAATGTGTGACGTGTTGTATTTCATATCTTATATACATATTGATGAAGCCCTTAGGATTATGCTTGACTACCAAGATTATGATGTAGATCATACTAGTAGGGCCTGGGCAGTCTAAAAGCATATCCTTTAATAGTTATTAGTTGAGGGTATATTGAGACAGGGTATTGATACTACCAGAGTAGACTAGTGTGTACGTTTCTTGAACCTGGGGGCGATGGTTGATCCCACAACCATTGGTGTTTGACAACAAAGATTGTACACAGGTGCTCATTGGAGAATGGGTACACCGAACAGGACTCGCCGAGAACCCCTAGATGGTATATATACCTATTGTCAGATAGCATTTCTCTGGTGACACTTGTACATGTTAGTCTGTAGACACGAAATTGTCATAGTGTCTTATATGATTCCTACTGTGGTTTGATTTCCTCCCTACCATGGCTCTACTGAGTCACGCAAATAGGTGGATTTTGGGTACAGTCCCAAATCACATGGAGGCAGTGAGCGATAGGAGAGGCTTCGTCTCTCCCGGTATAGGGAGTTGATGTCGCGCTATGCTTGATCGGCCATAACAGCAAATCCCTGGCCAGGGTTATCGAGATTTACTGATAAGAGTTATCAGTAGTTTCTCGAACCGTTATGAGCCATAAATCAACATGACTTATAAAGTTACTGGGGTCTGACATTTACCACCCCTAGACTTCATATACGACGTATCAGACGAAGAGACCGGACTGTACGGTAAGTGTTGCTTACAGGCTCATTACGGTTGGGATAAGTTCGCTCGTCAGCCACCTTTTCGTCATGTACCTGGGTAGTCGTTACGCACAGCTAGTGCCGCTGACGTGCTTGTGACTAAACCCACTGCCACCGTACTGTCGAGTCTTTAGAGTCCCACATAGAGGGTTCCCTGGTTCAGGCAAAAGATGTAGAGGCCGTTAGTTGTTACGGCAGGGTTTCGATCGTATTCGTGTACTCGCTACAGGAATGATGATCGGAAGGATAATACTGGTAGGCTTTGGTTTTAGCCGGATACCAGTATTATATTATTAGATTATTTGTATTCGTATTTTTTCGGAATGCGAATACGGGTATATTTATACGGTATACGATGAGGGGTATTCTTGTAATTGTACAAGAATACATTCTAGAAGGAGACACATCATAAATGGGTTTGTATTTTGAGAAAATAAAAACAATGAGTTGGAATTTGGAATTGTCAAAGCATGGATGAAGTAATGGCTTATTACATTTTATATTCATTTGGGTTTACTATTGAAGCATGGTGCATTATTTTTGGAGAAAAATAATGCATGCTTCAATTATTGTTTTGAGCCATATCATTTGTTCATGATTGATACTTGCTCATTCTAACATTCATCTTTTCTCTCCAAATTATCTCCTTCTTCCTCTAACCTAAACACTCACATATGTTATGATCCATAGGTTAAGAGATAAAATAATCCACTAGTTCATCTCTACATCATCTAAGTAGTCATTTCTAGCACACTTGACTTCTTAGTTAACTCTTGTGAAGAGTTTAAAGCTTGTTCCAAAGCTCCCGGGTGGATCGTCTACGTCTTCAAGGTGACCGGAGATCGAGGTCGTTGCAACCATCCAAGGAGACTAGGAGTCGCATCCGAAAGAAGACCCGAAGGACCGATTCACTAGGTATAACCCCCTATCATAGTAGATAATAACTTTAGATAGGATTTCTAGTTATGGTTTAGCACAAGATCTAGTTTTAAAGTGGGTGTTGCATGCAAGAAAATTATCATTTGCCACTTCCGCCTCCTCACAAGTGTTGTAAAGGTGTGCAACATCTACTAACATGGTATCAGAGCCTAATTAAATCATAACTAGTTATTTAGACGATGTTTAAAGCTTCGAACACGAAACTACTCCAAAACCATAAACCGAAAAACCGCTCTCTGGAAATTTTTAAAAAGTGTTCTAAAATTTTTTAAACATGTGTAGAATACTTGTTATGAGATAACTTGACAACCCTAGAAAAACGAGCCGAAACGACCAAGTTTAGACCGGCGAGAATGTTTTTTTTCCTGGCGTCGCCAGGTGAAGAATGAGGTTTGGGCTTAAGTTTTTTAGGGGTCACTATATTCTGGGTTTTTAGTTTTATGGTATTGTTTGATTATTTCCACATTACATGTGATGTAACCTATGTGTTACGGAAAATCGGAGTGTTTCAAAATCGAATTTTTAACGTCTTTTATCCACTTTTCAGTTTGATATGTATTTGAAACGTCCATTAATTGCTATACGATGATTAGTGGGGGTTGCACATATGTATATCATGTGATGGTATTTGTATATGAATATGTTAGATCGTCGTGAATGAATAGCCGGGGGATGTCAGAAGAATGTTTTTCTTTTCTTTCATTCATGTAATTGTAAAATTGATGTAATATTATTTTGCTGGGCACATCCGGGTTGAGGTTGTAGCCACCGTTGTATAACTTCTTTTGTACTGTTTTTGCTCTTAGGATAGACCTAAGGTAGGGTGCACAAACTACCGGGTTCTCGAAATGTCGAGTGGCCTACTCATTTTATTGAAGGAGGTTGCTTCACTTCGGGAATTTGGCGGGTAGTTTACCGCACCCGTAGGGGTCTAGGGTGGGGTTTGGCTATTCATCACGACTGTGAAACCCGTCTTTCGTTAAGGACTTAAATGAAATACGGAATTCCTAGTATATACAATTTATTCATCTATGATCTGGAATGTTTATAAATACGTGCGACGAATGGCTATTTATATATGAGATATATAATAAACGATGCTTATGTTTTGCACCCGCGCTAGTCCAGCCCCCGCTCTGCCATTAGTTAAGTAACCAAACGGTTCATGATGGGGCCCCGTGGCGAATGCGGATGGCATAAGCGTACGTTCTATTTTCGTTTCTTTTTTGTGATGTTTAGAAAACGTAAATGATGGGAAAACATTAATGTGATTAATGTTAAGAAAAAGAAACCTAAAGATGTTGTAGAATCAAACTTTTTAAAATGGGTAACTCTAGTTTTTGCTTTGCATAGTGGTATTCCTTGATGAATATTCAGCACCTCATTAGATGAGGAAAGGGCCGAGATCCCTTCACCGGGAGTGGCCTCTTTAGCGAAACTAGCAAATGTTACAAAGCACTCGATTTGTTTTTCTAGTTGATCTAATTTTTGCTTCGCATCGCGGTATTCCTTGATGAATATCCAGCACCTCATTCGATGAGGAAAGAGCCGAGATCCCTTCACCGGGAGTGACCTCTTTAGAAAAATTAGAAATATGCTACAAAACCATTCGATTTTTAAACTGGAGCTTAAACCACTCCTTTCACTCGATTCTACAACGATATCAAGTTCAAAACGTTCAAGGTTTTCATCAAAACCATTCATTGCCCTCTGCCCTTTTAGGAAGCAGAGTACTTAGTATTCGTACCATGTTTGTTGACCATAGTTAAGGCATGGTGTATGGTAGCTAAGTGATGTCTTCCTACAAAGCATATGATGCGATCGATTAGGACATTTGTATGACTTTATTGACCATAGTTAAGGGTCATACGGGTGGGTCTAAAATCAATCACGAAATGACGGGTAGAACTTGACTAGTGCTTATGATTTGTTGACTATAGTTAAGGTCATAAGACACTAGGGGTAAAAACCATATCAGGAATTTCAAAAGTTGAATTTGCAATGAGATTGCATACCTTCTATTTAATAGTTGGATCCTGATCCCACTGTGAGTAAAAGTTACTCCCGGGAAAGTTTTGTACTTTACAATTTGCTAATCCAGTAGGTGTCTAGAAAGGTGTCAACGGGGTTAAGCCTATAGGGAAACGAGGATTATTTTAATTAGGTCCATGTGAAAGCACGGGGAACCTCCCTCGGAGTACCAACACTAGCTTGGCCGACCGGTTAGCGAACTTGTAGATTACAATTAATGCTGGCTAATTTTCTTTTTAAGGTTTGAAGGAAAACTTGATAAAAGCAGTGGGAGACATCGATTAGATAAGATTAATAACCAATATAATCATGCAAGAGCAATCGCTTAGTGTCTTCTTTTCTCTCTCCTAATGGCAGATACCTATGACTGGACTTAAGCTTTTATTAGACAAGAATAAACTTATGGGACCGAATTACAAAGAATGGCTGAGGAACGTAAATATTTCCCTGACCTATAATAAGGTCGGATACGTCCTGACTACTCCAGCCCCTCCTAGCCCACGCCCTGATTCTTCAGTTGCGGATAAGGAAATCCGCAAGACATGGGATATAGACTGTGCAACAGCCAAATTCCTCACGCTTGGTTCTATGGACAATGAACATAAGAAGCAGCATGAGAAGATGGATGTATAATCCATCCTCCATACAAAGGAGTTGTATGGAGAGCAATCTCATACTCACTGATATGAGACATCTCGAAAGTTGTTTTAGATGTAGATGGCTGATGGCACGTCTATAGGTTACCATGTATTGAAGATGATAGGACTTCTCAAAGAACTAGAGGAACTGGGATGGACAATGAAGAACGAACAGTATGTTGATATTGTTCTACAGTCTCCCCCCTCCGCCCTTGCTCAATTCATAGTGAACTTCAACATGCATAATCTGCAGAAGTCACTTCGTGAACTTCTCAATATGTTGAGGAGTGCAGAGAGCATGCTAAAAATAGCGAAAACTCCCTCTCTATTTGCTCGGCCATCTTTCTCTTCCGTCCCGAAAGCTAAGGCTAAGGGAAAGAAGAAGAAGAATCCCATCAAACCGAACGGTGGAGTGAAAATGCACTGTTACGACCCGAAATTGGCACCTGACGGCCCTTAAACTACGCAACGTCTTTAGGCGTAACGCAATTTAAGTAAGCCTAAAACCTAGCAATCTAAACCATCAAAAGTAGTAAGAACGAGATAATAGCATTTTCAAAACCTTTGAAATCTCAACCCAAATTCTTTAAAAGTCCAATTTTATTTCCTTTAAAATTTTGGCAGCACCTTCTTCGTAAAAGCCAGCCACAAAAATGGGTACAACATAAATATAAGTAAAGCATCCCCAAACGGGAGCAAAAACATGCCAAAAGGAGGAAAACAACCACCACAACAGCTATACGACGCCGAAGCGAAGAAATAAAAGACGATATAGATAAAACTGCATAAAAGACCTCCAAGTCACAAAATAATATACAATATCGTCCTCACATCAAGTCTATAAGTCATACAAGATAATGGTAGATGGAGAGTACATGATACAACGAATATACAATAAGCAATATAAACGGATAACCACAAAACCCACCTAAAGCAAAACTGCACACTGTGAGCCGAAGCGGTATCCACAGCAAAAGATGATAAGATAGATAATTGCTTGCCTCGACTACTCTGGGGAACAACCTGCAAAACACTGTGGTACAACGGGGATGGGTTTCCAACTCGTGAATAGTAAATAACATATGCAGGTAATCGCAAGTATGCACGTACAGCGCGAATCTAACATATGCAAGCTAATAGCAATATAAGTCATATGTGTGCAATAGTCATGAAAGGTACACTAGCCGGTACAACTAATACATGAAGTAATAATATGACAATCAGTATGCAACAATCATGTAAGGTACTCCATCAGGTACTACCAATACATGAAGAAATGATATGACAATGTATATATGCAACAGTCATGAAAGGTACTCTAGCAGGTACAGCTAATACATGAAGCAATGCATATAAAATAAAGTATGTAAATACTACAGTCATGGAAGATACTCTATCAGGTACTACTAATACATGAAGCAGTGCATAAACAATAAATGCGAAGTATGGGATGAAACATTTCATTTCCACGGAATCCTGACATCCTGGTAGGATCAAAATCCATTAAGACAATTGATCAGTCGAAAATAATGTATTTTGAACACGTCAATTTCCCTATCATTTGCATTCATCTAGAGGTGTTCGGTTTGCATATTACACATATTAGCAAAACACCCCTAAAATATCAGATTACATGTGTTGTACACTAAAACTGATATTTCTGAGGGAAATTGTGTGTTCATCATGGCATTGCATCATTCTTGTATAGCGCAACACTTGTTTCGAAGTCTGTGCAGGAAATTTCAGGAACCGAGCCAAAATCGTCAAATTGCTAGAAAAAAAATACGCCAAGTCCAAGATTAGAGATCTGGAAGTGATCAAGGACTCATTAGCAGATTAGATATAACAGAAAACTACCATAGGTCAACACTAAGCATGTAAGGAAAATTGAAGCAGAGAGCAAGCCAAACGACCGCGGATCCGCGGCCGGAGCAAGGCATGCGTCGCGGATCCGCGGTCACGTGACTGCCACGTCAACCCATTTCAGCTGCAGAATTCTTCCCTCACTCAGAATACCTCATCAAGCCACTGCAATTTCTAGATTACTCCAGAGCCTTCTGCCAGATCAGCAAGCCTTGGGTTCAAAGCTAAACACTCTCAAGCTTCCAAAGCAAGCTTCCCCTTCAACTACCTTAAAGCCTAGAAGCTTCTCCCTAACCTTAAAGCTTACATGAGAAGCTAACCTAAACTAAGCTTATGAGAGAAGCTAACCTAAACTAAGCTTATGAGAGAAGCTAAACTAATCCTAGCTTCTTAAGGAAGCTAATCATTCTCAAGGCTATAAAAAGGACCCTAGGCTTCACTTTCAAAGGTTGTTCAACAATTCTCCCTACAAGTTGAGTGACACAACTTGTGCCTCAAAACCCTAACCCTAATCCAATCAAAAAGCCAAAAGTTCAAGATCACCTAGTTCAATCGAAGCAAGAATCCTTCAATGCCTTTAGAAGCGAAGTCGGACTTCATCGGAGCAAGTGATCAAGCCGATCCGCGACTCAAGGAGCCGAAGCGACGCCGAAATCGACGATCTAGTTCCATCCTTTTGTAAATTTCAAGAGAGTTGTAACGAATTTGTCGATAAATAAAGGTGAAATTCTTTAATCTTGCTTATCTCTTCAA
Source organism: Agapanthus africanus (assembly GCA_030015575.1). Classification (NCBI taxonomy): domain Eukaryota; kingdom Viridiplantae; phylum Streptophyta; class Magnoliopsida; order Asparagales; family Amaryllidaceae; genus Agapanthus; species Agapanthus africanus. Next base: position 210,024,125 of record JASDDO010000026.1, on the reverse strand, counting down.
TTCAAGCATTATGATTCAATCTAGATTCTTGAATGTGTTTTGTGTGATGATGCTTGAGTAAACTCCGCTCGTGGAGGAGTCGAAAAAATCAATAGATGATGAAGTTGATGAATCTTGAAACATTTCTTAAGTCCTATAGCGTTTGTAAATTCTTGAAAATCAAATGATCGATGATCTAGTTTCGACGCGAAATGCTTTCTTGATTATTTTCTCTCGGAACTAGAGATCAACGATCGATCGTTTGATTTACTAGAAGCTAGCTTGTGAATGAGATTCATTGAAAGGACAAAGGATGAGATGAGGAAACTCACAAGATCCTTAAACCTCAATAAATCGTCATCGATCTAGCATCAATTCGTTAATGGATAAGAAATAGTAATCGCCAGTCTTCTTCACATCTATAGATTTAATCGACTCCTACGAGCTTCACTTCAATTCTTGAAACATAAATCGATTGGAATTCTATCACTTCTTGATTCTTGATGTTTGATGTGTACTTGATTTTAGACTAGATCTAAACAATTCTTGAAATTCATTGATATAAATCTTGAACCGTTTTCTTTTCTTTTCTTTAAATTTTCAATTCAAATAAAACAAATACGAACGAATCATATAATCCCTGTGGACGATCCGCACTTACTAACGCGCTACATTCGACACCGTTATTGATTGCGGTCAAATATTTTTGGTTGAGATTTCTTTACAATTTTCATACGACACACCGGAAATCGTTTCAATCAAATGGCGTCGTTGCCGGGGATTTCATTCAATCAAATGGCGTCGTTGCCGGGGATAGTGCGCTAATTAGTTCGTTTTTGAAATTTGAGTTGAAAAATTTATTCCATTATAATTTTTGAGATCAAAATTCACGCAAACACTAAACGTGTTGTTGTGATTTGTTACGAGGAAATCTGGAACTTGTGGAGCTGTGAAAAAAAATTTCTGCAAATTCCAGAGAGTTTAGAAGGTGAACAGAGGCACACTGTAAAATTTTGGTGCAGAGATCTTTCAAACCTGCGGCGGATCCGCGGCATTAGGCGCTTATTGCGGCTAAACCGCGGCGCTACAGTAAAAAAATTCTCAGGTGACTCCTCTGCTTTCTTATCTTCTCCCTCATCTGCTCCAATTAACAATTTGCTGCAGGTTTCTTTGCAAATAAATCGCAGCGCCGCAAAAAGCAATAAAAATTGTGCGTGTTTTTTTATTCTTGGTTGTTTGCATAATAATACGGAATTTAAGGGGCACGGCAAAATTCAGATTAGGTGGGGAGTTCTTTACCCTTCCTAAGCCCCGAAAATCACAAACTTGCATCCGCATTACCCTCATTAACTAAAAAAGGTCTAGACATGACTCTAAGGACCGTCGCTCTCACTTCGGACAGAAGAAGGCCGTGGGTAATTCATTGCTTATCCGTGTTTCTTTTGTGGTGTCTAAGGCAAGTCTGTCGAAGGCTAGTGGTTACTTAATTAGGCCCACTACTTACGTAGTGGAGAACCTCCCACTTACCTGGCTACAGGAGAGACAAAGAGGCAGTGGAGAATTTATCCTGCGACTTGTCTTTTGGCAGTTAGGAGCGGTCTAAAGCTTTGACCTAGGCGACTAATAGAATTAGGGTTTTGCTTGTTTCATTTGTTGTGATCGCATCATATTTTCAAAAAAAAATCCGTATCATTTTTCAAAACAAACCCTGCATTCATCATTTCCCCTAATTATAAGTCAACGCTGCTATTTGTACTAAACCTTTTTTAGTGCAAGATAGGCTGGACACGGGATTCTAGTGCCCGTTTAGTCCGCGTTCCCCCGATCGATTCCGAAGTCGGTATTTCTACATTTACCTCTCCTTTACCCACCACCACACCGACATTGATGGATCCTTCTCCATCGAACTTCTTTACCACTAATCTGCCGCCGTCCGTTGGTACACAGAATCCACCCCGCATCTCTCTTCAAGAGAGGTGCTATCCTATGCGAGGTCCTCTTTCGACCTGCTTATCCATTCCACCAGCCAACAGGGATAATTTTGAGATTAAACCCCAATACATCAACCTTCTACCCAAATATCACGGTCTCGAGTCTGAAGACGCATATGTCTTTATCATAAAATTTGAAAATTTATGCGCAATGATGGGTACTTCACAGCTTTCTGTGGATGCTATGCGACTTCGTCTTCTCCCATATACCTTGTGCGATATAGCCGAGAAGTGGCTATATAAGACAACCGCACATTCCATTTCAAACTGGGAAGAATTCGTAAAAGCATTCCTAAAGAAATTTTACCCCAATCATAAAACTGCTCGAGTCCGTAGCGAAATCAATCTATTCACCCAGCTTCCAAATGAAACATTTTCACAATGTCTTGAATGCTTTAAGGATCTGTTAGTTCAATGTCCACATCACGGAATCCCCAGATGGGATCTGTGTCGAATCATATATGAGGGCATTAATCCTAACACAAAACAGACCCTTGAATTAATGTGTCAAGGCAACTTCATGACCAAAGATGATGGGGAAGCTTGGAAATTCCTAGAAGATTTCGCTGAAAAATCGCTACAGTGGGAGGGTGCGAGTCAATCATCTAAGGGGGGCAATAACCAATCGGATGTTTCCATAAGAGTTAGAGCTGACATTTCAGCCCTACATAAGAAACTCAAGACTATGGAAAACAAATTTTTAGCCGCCGCCCTAAGTCAAATGTCACTCTCCAAAACTATATATGGATGTTGTTCTGATCCTTCTCATTTGAAGGAAGAATGTCCACGAAATTCTCCGTTTCAAGGTCATGAGCATATCAATTCTGCTTTTCAAGGACCTAGAAACGATCTATTTTCTTCCACATATAATCAGGGTTGGAGGAATCACCCTAATTTTTCTTGGAACCAATCACAAAATCAAAACACGGTTCCAAATCAAAACAATTTCCAAAGGGCTCTTCCACCACAACAGCAACCACTTCAATTGAGTCAGCACCCCTACCAATCACAAAACTTTCAAAATCCGGCCAACACTTTTGCACCACATGAAAACTCTTTGCAATTGACCGGTACAGATAATACCTCTGCACTGGCACAAACCTTGGATACTTTCATGGAACAATCCATCCAAGGGACGACAAAAATGCAATCTTCCTTCGATAATGTGATGAAGATCATTGTCTCTCAAAATGAGAATATTAAATCGATGGAAGAACAAATTGCACAATTAAAAGCCGAAATGAGTGCAAGAGAGAAAGGGAAACTTCCAGCTCAACCTTTACCCAATCCTGGCTATTCACATCATGTGAATGCAATCACGTTGAGATCTAGAAGAGTGCTTGACAATCATGTTGGGGAAGAGATTGATGACACTGAAAAATCTATCGATGATACCCCGGCTGAGACCTTTCCTTCCACTTCTACTTCTAATTCTGACCCCAGTTCGTCTACCCCACCATCTTCTTCCGAGCCTATTCTCCGTTTTCCACAAGGCTCGACACCTCAGCCCATCTCTTCTAGTCTACCGAAACGATCCCCACTCCTATTCTTAGATCGTTTCCGCCCACACGATCTTCTCCAGTGTTGGACCCCGACCTTATTGCTCAAGCTCCTTACCCGAATCGTTTAAGGGTAAACAGACCAAGTCCACAAATGGAGAAGATCACGGAAATCTTGAAACATGTTAACATCAACATCCTTCTTCTAGATGCTATCCAAAAAGTCCCCGCTTATGCGAAAACTCTTAAAGACTTGTGCACTAGAAAGAGGAAGACTCAAGTGCCCAAGAAGATATTCTTGGTAAAGACAGTAGACACAACCTTTCCCCAAAAATTACCAAGGAAACGTAAGGATCCTGGCTATCCTACTATTTCCATTTCTATCGGGGGAAAACACATAAATCGTGCTCTACTTGACCTTGGCGCAAGTGTTAACCTGCTTCCTTTCTCAGTCTATGAGCAGTTAGGGATCGTAGAGTTGAAACCAGCCCATTACACTCTTTAGATGGCTGACCGATCAAGCACCAAACCTAGGGGTGAACTGGAGGATGTGTTAATAAAAATCGGGGTATTTGTATTGCCTGTGGACTTTATTGTAATTGATACACAGCATATAGCGAACCCACGGAATCAAATTCTGATGATTTTAGGTCGCCCCTTTTTGGCCACTTCCAATGCTATCATCAATTGTCGTAATGGTTCTATGACCCTATCCTTCAGGAATAGGTCAATTGAACTGAACATTTACAAGTTGGGAAGTGTACCCTCTGAACCTACTGCTCAAGTCTGTTCTGTCGACTTAATGGATGTCGACAGCAGCGAATTTGATGATCCTCATGATACTGATCTTGACTCTTTTCATACGTTGTTGTTTGACCCAACTATGTATCATACACATACGGAGTCTTCCACCGAGTTGTCCGAGTCAACAACTAACACTGATTATGAACTGCTTTTAGAGTCTGAAGATCACCCCGCACTTTGTGATGACATTATTCTTCGGGGTATTGATGAGACTTTTGAGGAAATCTTCGCTGATGAACTCGCATTTTTGAATGACACGGGTGTTGAGACGAATCAACATCAAAACTTTGAAATTGAACCTCCACCCCTTCTTCTGAACTGTAAAAAGAATGCGAATAATCCATCACATGATGGGTTTACCTAGCACCACATGAAGGGTTTGGAAGCATCACATGTACCAAAGATTAAAATTTTAGGGTGCTAAGTAAGCATACAAAGAATCAATCCAAGAAAAATTAGGGTTTCATAAACTACACTTCATCACAAGTAAGAAAAGCTAGGGTTTTGAGAGTACAACCTTTGTAGCTCCCTACGCTAGACTCCTCGGCCACTTGGGGTTTGGAAAAAGTATGCTTGATCTCCTCTAGGTCCATGATGATCCATCCGGAGTCCGCTTTGTCCAAGCTTGCAACTTCACTTTATCAAGAAGATGAAATGAAGCTAACACTCTAAACAAGTGGGCTAGACTTGTGTAGAATGGTGTTGTGGTTCTCTTTCTCACTTCATAATCCTATCTTTTTGAGTATTTTGCTCACTTGAAAAGTTTAGAGAGCAAGAGCTCAAGGTTGAAGAGGATGATGGCTTTTTAAGAAGAATACAAAAAGATAAACCTTGATGAGAAAATAAAAATATATCTATATATATTTTTCTTCTCTCATCTCAAACCATGGTTAAACAATAAATATATTATTGAACTTGAGTTAAAACCCAAAAGGAAAGTTAATCCATGGTTAAATGGTGGGTGAGCATGGTTAGGTCAAAGAAGAGTGTAGCAAGAAACCATGAATTATCCTTTCCTTTTTCCTTTTGTTTTAAATCAAATGCAATAATAATTCATATAAATAAAACCATGGTGTGAGTCTTATATTGCCACCATTTTCTTTGTATAAGCAACCATGATAGAATGATGTATGTATGCATGTGTGCATGCACATCCATATGTGCATGAACAAGAATGAATGCATACATGTATGCATACATCCAAAAGAAACAAGATAGGATTCTTAGTGAGAAACTAATGGTTAAATGATAAATCAACACTTGATTTATCAGTCCGGCCATATCACATACGACCCAACCAAAAGCAAGCCGCCCGATTAATATACGGTATCTCATACGCGCATTTTAACCGGGTCCATGCGCATATCGCGTACGCGCACCACAACGTTTCGCCTGGACTAGGTAACTCCTTTGTGGGACTCTAAGACTCGTCAATACGTCGGCAGTGGGTGATGATCATATCAAGCACCCCCAAGCCGCAAGCGGTCAGCTAAATGTAACGGCCACCCGGGTATTGAGCGATCAGAAGAAAACAAACGAACCTGCTACAACTCCCGTCGAGCCAACCGGAAACACTACCCGCGCAGTCCGGTCTCCTCGTCTGATATGTCGCATATCAAGTCTAGGGGTGGTAAACGTCAGACCCCAATAACCGATAAGTCGTGCCGATGTGAGGCTCATAACGGGTCGAGAAACTACTGGTAACACTTACCAGTAAATATCTAATCAGCCCTGGCCAGGGACTTCCCTGTTACGGCCAATCGAGCACAGTGCAACATCAACCCCCAATACCGGGAGAGACGAAACTCCTCCTATCGCTCATTGCCTCCATGTGACTCGGGACTGTACCCAAAAACCACCGTTTTGCACGCCCTCATGGACGTGGTAAGGTGGAAATCAAAGCACTGTGGGAATCACACAAGACTCTATGACGATCTCGGGTCTACAGGCTAACCTGCACCAGTGTCACCTGAGAACTGCCATCTGACGTGAGGTATAATACCATCTGGGAGTTCTCGGCGAGTCCGTCAAGTGTACCCAGTCTCCACTGAGCACCCGTATACCATCTCTGATGTCAAACACCAATGGATATGGGATCATCCATCGTCCATCTCATGGGTCGAGAAGCGTATACGCTAGTCTACACTGGTATATCGTTGCCCCGTCTCGATACACCCACGACTAGGGACCTTGAAGGATGTACTTATGGACTACCATGTCCCCACTAGTGTGATCTACATCATAGTCCAGGTAGTCAAGTACACATCCTCAGGGCTTTACCAATATGTAACTATAAGACAGTATAAAGAGACCAGTATACATGTTAAGATAAAGAGCAACCAGATAGCATACTATCATATCGAGCAAGAAAGTCATCTCTATATATGTCCAAGCATCCAATATAATATACATCATCTGTACAATACTGGTCTCTAGGGCATACATACAACTAACAATCTCCCACTTGCACTAGGGCCAGTTGCTGTAGTATCGCATACCGAGCATCCCGAAGAGTCTCTCAAACTGTATCTGGGGAATGGCCTTCGGGAGTGGATCCGCTGTGTTATTCTTCGTGTCAACTCTCCTGACCCCGATCTCCCGGCGATCAACTATCTCCCGGATCAGGTGATATCGCCTCAGAATATGCCTGGATCGCTGATGGGACCTGGGTTCCTTGGCCAAAGCCACCGCTCCATTGTTATCACAATACAAAGGTATTGGATGCTCAATGGATGGAACCACTCCAAGTTCAGTAATGAACTTCTTGATCCAGACAGCCTCTTTGGCAGCATCGTTGGCAGCGATGTATTCAGCCTCTATCGTCGAGTCTACCACGATTTCCTGCTTGGAACTCTTCCAGCTAACCGCCCCTCCGTAAAGGGTAAAGACAAATCCCGACTGCGACTTAGAGTCGTCCTTATCACTCTGGAAGCTCGAATCGGTAAAGGACTCCACTTGGAGTTCTCCGTTACCATACACCAAGAGCATCTCTTTAGTCCTTCGCAAGTACTTGAGAATGCTCTTCACAGCTGTCCAGTGACTCTCTCCAGGATCAGCTTGATACCTACTCACTACACTTAGTGAGTATGCTACATCGGGTCTGGTACATAGCATCGCGTACATGATAGAGCCTACAACTGAAGCATAGGGTATCCCTTGCATGCGAGCTCTCTCTAAATTAGTCTTGGGAGACATCTCTTTGGAGAGAGTGACTCCAGAGATCATTGGTAAGTTCCCACGCTTGGATTCTTCCATATTAAATCTCTTTAGTATGGTGTCAATGTACCTGGATTGGGACAATCCCAATATCCGTTTGGATCTATCTCTATAGAACCTAATTCCCAATATGCAGGAGGCATCACCAAGATCTTTTATTGAGAATCTTTGTGATAAGAAGAGCTTGACCGATTGCAGCATAGGAATGTCATTTCCTATCAAGTGTATGTCGTCCACGTACAATACGAGGAAGACAACCTTACTCTCTGCCACCTTCTTGTAGATACAAGGTTCATCTACGTTTTTGACGAAATCAAACTCTTTGATAACGACGTTAAACCAGATGTTCCAACTCCGTGATGCTTGCTTTAATCCATAAATGGATTTAAGCAGCTTGCACACCTTCCCGCTGCTCCCACTATCTACGAAGCCCTCTGGCTGAGTCATGTACACGCACTCTTCTAAATCACCGTTTAGAAAGGCGGTCTTAACATCCATTTGCCAGATTTCGTAATCATGATATGCAGCGATTGTAACAACTCCAATTTTGTATACCAAAAATTTGCTTTAAATATAGTGTACACTTAGAGTATTGATGTTGCTGGAAACAATTTAAGTATCTAATTCCTTACAATAATTACAAGAAGGAGCTTGTAGCTCATTGGTAATACCTTGCATTGCTGAACCAAGCCACCAGAGTTCAAATCCCATACCCTACATAATTTTTATATCTTTTTTGTTTTAATTTTTTTTTAGAAGTCAAACGGTCAAACAGCCATAACTCACGATTTATTGCGAATCAAGAAAATTAAAGTATGCCAAAATTCCCCCCAGACCGAGCCCGTCCCAACGAGACCCGACTCGGCCGCGACTCGGCCGAATCGGCCCACGACTCGGCCGAATCGGCCGGCGCCGTCGGCCGGACTCGGCCGGTCGGCCGAGTCGTCAATACGAAAAATGTTCGTGTTGACTGGGTCTATTCAACTGCATACTCTAAATTTTTTCTACTGTTACCCAATTCTCAATAAATCCCTTTTAAGACCAAATTTAATGAAATTTTAATGATTTTTATATTTATTTTTAAAATTTTTTAACCCTAACCCTAACCCTAGCCTAGCCCTATATAAAGACCCTATACCCTACCTTTTCCCTTCACAACTCTAAGTCCACTCTCTCAAATTCTTGAGAACTCGGTACCAAGAGCGAGAAGCGAAGCGCTGCCGAAATCGACGACGGATTCCGGCCACCGGATCAGGACCTTCGCGACGTTTTCAACGAATCGACAACCATCACGACCTCTAGCTTCATTAGCTTGTCCAAACCGTAAGTCCCACCTTCTTCTATCTCTCTTTTCTTTAAGATAAAAATACGACTTTTTTGAACCCGACGGAAATCGGACAAACCGATTTCCGATTCGGTTTTTCTCTAAATTTCCACTTGTCGCCTAATACATATTATCTACCCATATGCATGTTGACTATTAATCACCCATAAACCAATTTAATCAAACTTTTTCACATAAAATGATAACTTCTTTGCAAAACCGTATTCTTTTCATAAAAATACCATGAAGTTCATTTTTCTTAGTTTAATTTATTCCCTCACTCCTAAATAGGTTTATCTTGATCACTGAACTTGTAGAACCCACTTTGAATGAAATTTCACACATAAAATGATAACGTTTTCGAATACCGTATTCTTGCGCTATAATACCTTTAAGTTTAACAGAGCATGTTTTACCTTTAAACTTCACCAAAACTTAATATAAGTCACGGGGTAATGACCTACCCCTACACACACTCAATATAACCCTAATTGATAAATGTCAAAATACAGAATACGGAATTATAGGACTTTTTCACTAAAATACCATAATCTTTATAACTTTTATTTAAATCTTTCAGTTGTAAACATTTCTAAATAAAATCTTTTATAAAATGAAAGCACGATTGGTCATGGACATTGATCATTTATCTAAACTGACTTTGTGGTGTCTAGGCTAGGCAAGTGAGCTTGGGTAACTTTAAAAGGCCCGTCTCACGATTCGTGAGCGGATCCGTCCCTCCTCACTTGTACTTACCTGGCCACAATTGGCGGTGAAGAGGCGATTTGAGGCTTCTAATGACTTATCGTTTAGACCTTAGAAGTAGGCTAGTTGGCTTAGGAAACCCTAACAACTAAAACACAGAAAACCATACTTTTTGCAATTAAATACCCTATATTTATAAAACCGTTTTCCCAAATAAAAAGTATTTGTTAAACCTAAGCAAAGCGCCGCTACGACCCACTTTTGGGGAACCTGTTAGGGATAGTACGGTTCATCGTGCACCCGCAGGCTAGTTGTGCGAGATTCAGACCTCCGCAAGGAGCATTCGGTCTCGAAAGGTTTAAAATACGACATTTAAGGAAAATTAGATTTTTGAAAATAATATATTTATATAAAATTATTCATGTGTTAATATATATATAATTATCATTTAAAACCCTATTTTAGCATAATATAAAGTTTCCACATTTTTCTAAAAGTTACAAGATTAACAGTTACACTAAAATACCATGAATTTCAAATAAAACAATTAATATTTTTATTAGGATATATATTCACTAGAATAACACAAATAAAATTCACATTCATTATAACATTAAAGATGATTATTAAACACTTGAGGTGTATTTTGAAAACTATACAAAAGTATTTTTACATAAAACCCCCTCAAGTTTTACAAATTACAATAAGGCCCCTAGCTAATATTGAACTTCAAATTATCTTCTGTTAGTCTGACTCGGGTTAGAGTCTGACTATTTCTGACTTGAATATGATTCAAGTCAATCTATATTCTTTTATATTCCAACACAACTTGAATACATGAAACCCTGAATCCAGTTAACAATATATTCCTTTTGACTGAATCAAACCGTAGATATTCATCTATTATCCTGATATTCCATTTTCCTGATTACACAGTTACAAGATGTTTACTGATATCATGGTTTTGGTCAGTCACTCAATTTACATATTCCAATACCACATTACTGTTAAAACACTACGGGGTTTAAGGGGTAGATTGGTACGGAAGGTGTTAAAGGTGGCACGAGGTGGTCAGATTAAGACACCTAACCTGAATCCTGTTGCTGTTGTACCGTGGCATAACGGTTCCTTGTAATTTCCTTTTGCCCTGATCTTTAGCATATAGAGATCCCCCTCGTATACACTAGCATCCTTCTGTACCAAGCTACAAACAACAGCGTTACACAATATTCCATAATATTCACAATATAATACCTTAGAAAAATACTGTTACTCTGTTCTACTCATTCTTCTTATCTTTGGGACTTACCGAGCGACCTGTTCGCTGACGACATTCTGTCTCTTTCTTCTTTGAATGTCGTCAGGTGCGTTGGACCAAGCTGAGATTGAGCCCACCAGTGAAGATTTGGAGCAGTTCCAGGCAGACCCAGAGCTCTAGATAATTGTATCTTGTTCTTTCCAGTTTATTTCATTTCCTGTTATGCCACTGTTTAGGCATTGTTTTTTCCATTCCAGTTGTATTTTCTTTCCTGCATTGTAAAAAGAATGTTATTAATAAATGTTGCTATTATTTCCATATTATTCGTCTCTTATGATTTACTTTATATTGCTTAGTTACACTTAGCGTATATACTTCTGAGTATATACGTAGCGGGTCTCGTCGCGTCCACTTCGCCGTATACTGGGAAGCGGGGCGTGACAGGTTTTGTTGGTGGCCCATGCAGGTCGGAGCTGTATGGATCCCTGTCATGCAGTTCTGGTCTGCGTGAACAACCTAAGCAATATAATACGAGAACCAACAACTAAAACATTCTTTACAATTCATGTTCTTTGAAACTTGCAAATCTCTATTCCTTGAATCTTATCATTTCATGTATTTGAATCTGTCCTAATCCAAATTTTTCTTCAGGATCATGGATTCCCCGAACAACACCAGCACCAACGTTAACAACACCCCACCAGCACTACCTCTCACACCTGTTGTTCCGGCACCACCCACTGAGCAAACGATGCTATTCGATGCGATCCGCAGTCTTCTCGAGGGACAACAACAACTTCTGAGCCGTCCTGATAACGATGCACCGGGAGTAAAGCAATTCCGGACTTTGCACCCAAAGCAGTTCTCTGGTAAAGGAAGCCCTCTCGAAGCAGAAGAATGGGCACAAAGCATCGAAGACGATCTGGCAGCAGCTCAAGTGCCAGATAATGCTTGGGTCCGTGTAGCAAAACTACAGCTCACGGATAATGATCGAAATTGGTGGAAGGCGGAAGAAACCCGTCTGGAACAGCCAATTGAATGGAAGACATTTCGCGAGAAGTTTGACGCGAAATATTTCCCTGTGACTGCCAGATTCGCTATGGAGCAGCAGTTTATTCATCTACAGCAGGGATCAATGTGGGAGAAATCGGTAGATGAATACGATGCTGAGTTCACTATGTTGAGCCGGTAAGATATGTCACAATAGTTCAATTTTTAATTATCACATACTACACAGCTAACACAATCTTTAAACAGATTCGCGGCACTCCTGATACCGACGGACGATATCAGAGCCCGTCGCTTTCAGCAAGGTTTGGACACAGAGATTAAAAGCTGCTTTAGCCACAGGAAAGTTTTTGACTCATGAGGATGCCCTAGAAGCTGCCCGCAGTTATGATGCAGTAATAAAAGAGAGGGGCAGACCTCAGACTGCAGGAGTTAAACGCCCTGCCAACCAGATGGCAGGTGGAGCCACGTCCAGACCATCTTTCGTGCCGAGGCGACCCGGAGTACCAACTCATCGTCCTAGCCCAGCCTTTTGCACTTACTGCAAGAGAACTGGACATACGATGAAGGACTGCCGTCGAGCCAACCGCCTCTGCTTAATCTGCGGTTCAGCCACTCATGATATTGGATCTTGTCCCCAAAGGCAGAACTCAGTTGCTGCACCCAGGCCAGCAAATACTTATCAGCGGCGACCAGCTCTTCCGGCACCTACTCCCAGACTTGCACTGCCTGCACCACCTAGGGGACCACAGGCTGCACCACCTCCTCGACAGTTCCATCAGGCTCAAAGGAACGTTCAGAGGAATACTCCTCAGGCCAGGAGGAATGTGACGAAACGCCAGGCTCTCATGATGTCTGTGGAAGAAGCTGAGGCCACTGGCCAAGTCATTACTGGTAACTTTCTTTCTCAGACTCATCTTTTAATTTTGCTTACCTACACACTTTCCCTATACCTAAAACCTATCCCTAATACCTTAGGTACAATCCTAGTAGCTTCACTACCTGCACTTGCACTGTTTGATACTGGAGCATCCCACTGCTTTATGTCGCAACGGTTTGTCCGAACCCATGCGATTCTAGTCTCACCGCTGGTATCCAGCTGGAACGTCAGTTCCGGAAATGGGGTTCTAAAGGCAACTATGGGATACAGCATGTGTCCAGTCATCGTCTGCAGTCGAGAGTTTTACGCTGATTTCAAGGTACTGGACATACCAAACTTCGATGTGGTTCTAGGAATGGACTGGCTTGGAACCTTTTATGCTACCATCGACTGTCGTCAAAGGAGGGTAGTATTTGAGATTCCAGATCATCCGTTCTTCTATTTCAAGAGTGGAGATCGCACCCTGGAGCCAAGTACTTACAAAGCCAAGCCAAGGGAAGCAGTAGTTGCAGCAGCTCAGGCAGAGGAAGAATCAAGACCGGAGGTAGTTCGAGAGTTCGATGATGTATTCCCTGACGATATATCAGGTTTGCCTCCCGATCGAGCTCTTGAATTCAGTATTGACTTAGTACCAGGAGCACAACCAGTAATCAAAGCACCCTATAGACTAAGTCCGGAAGGATTGAAAGAAGTTCGAACACAGTTGGACGAATTATTGGCGAAAGGATGGATTCGTCCCAGCACTTCAAGTTGGGGAGCACCTGTACTATTGGTGAAGATGAATGAAGGTTCATACAGAATGTGCATCGACTATAGGGCCTTGAACGAAGTTACTATAAAGAACAAGTATTCACTCCCGCGCATCGACGATTTATTCGATCAGCTAAGTGGATCTTGTGTCTTCTCTAAACTAGATCTTCGTTCAGGTTATCATCAAGTGAATGTCAAGGAAGCTGATATTCACAAAACAGCTTTCAGAACTCGTTATGGACATTACGAATTTCTAGTAATGCCATTTGGAGTGACCAATGCACCAGCAATCATCATGAACCTTATGAACACAGTCTTCCGGGAGTATTTAGACAGGTTCGTTGTCATTTTCATCGACGACATCCTGGTATATTCTAAGAACAAGAAAGAGCATGCAGAGCACTTACGAATTGTCCTAGAAACTCTTCGTCAACATCAGCTTTATGCCAAGTACAGCAAGTGCGAGTTTTGGCTAAAACAAGTTGGTTTTCTTGGACACATCATATCAGGAGAAGGGATTTCTGTAGATCCAGCAAAGGTTTCAGCCGTTAGCGAATGGCCTATACCAAAATCAGTGAAGGATATTCGGAGTTTCTTCGGCTTAGCTGGATATTACAGAAGATTCATTGAAGGCTTTTCGAAGATAGCAACACCCCTGACCAAGCTCACACGAAAAGATGAAGAATTTGTGTGGTCAGAAGCATGCGAGCAAGCTTTCGTAGAACTTAAATCAAGACTGACATCTGTACCTATTCTCGTCATACCCGATCAATCTGGAGGATTCGAAGTGCATTGCGATGCATCCGGTAAGGGACTAGGATGTGTTCTACATCAGCACGGTAAGGTTGTGGCTTATGCTTCAAGACAACTGAAGACTCATGAGTGCAATTATCCGACGCATGATCTGGAGTTGGCAGCCATCATTTTTGCTCTCAAGATTTGGCGCCACTACTTACTTGGTGAACGAGTGAACATCTACACAGATCAAAAGAGTCTGAAGTATGTGTTTACTCAGAAGGAGTTGAATATGCGGCAGAGAAGATGGTTAGAACTCATGGCGGACTTTGATATCAACATGCAATATCATCCAGGAAAGGTAAACGTAGTACCTGATGCTCTTAGTCACCAACCATTAGCAATGAATCTCACCGCTCAGTGGAAGCTTCAGCAAGACCTACATCAGATGGAGATCGAACTAGTCATTCCAGGTGATGTTTCAAATTTGATGAATCTGCAAGTTCAATCAAATATTGTCAATCAGATCAAAGCAGCTCAAGCCAGCGATACTAAGTTGCAAAAGATTAGAGAACAAGTGGAGAATGGACTCAGAACAGATTTCATCATTCATGAGGACGGATCTTTGAGATACGGCAACAGATTGTGTGTACCAAAGGGTCCTGTTCGGGAAGAGTTAATGAAAGATGCTCACAGCTCTCCCTATTCAGTACATCCTGGAGGTACCAAAATGTACAAAGATCTACGTCATAATTATTGGTGGCATGGAATGAAGCGTGAAGTAGCCAGGAGTGTCGCAAAATGTTTAGTGTGTCAGCAAGTAAAGGCTGAACATCATAGGACAGCTGGGCTACTTCAACCGTTACCAATCCCAGAATGGAAGTGGCAGCACATCACGATGGACTTTGTAACTGCCCTTCCTCGTAGCACAAAGGGTAACGATGCGATTTGGGTCATTGTGGATCGACTCACAAAGTCGGCTCACTTCATCCCATTTCGAGTTGGCCAATCAACTGAGACATTAGCGAAGAAGTACATGGAGGTAATAATCTAATTTAAGATTTAAACTCTTCATACTGTACTATCTCTGATACCCATGAACTCATACAGGAAATTGTGAGACTTCATGGAGTACCGGTCTGCATTTTCTCCGATCGTGACACTAGATTCCGATCGAAATTCTGGCAGAGTCTGCAAGCTAGCTTAGGAACAAGTCTGAACTTCAGCACGGCTTATCATCCATAAACAGATGATCAGTCGGAACGAACTATTCAGATCTTGGAGGATATGCTCAGAGCATGTATGCTCGACTTCAAAGGATCGTGGGAAGATCACCTACATCTTGTGGAGTTTGCGTACAACAACAGCTACCAAGCAAGCATAGGGATGGCACCTTTTGCAGCCTTATATGGAAGGAAGTGTCGATCACCATTAAGTTGAGACGACATCGGAGATAGAGAACTCCTTGGACCAGAGATGATAGTAGCGACCGTTGATGTGGTTCGTACTATCAGGGAAAGAATGCGCATAGCCCAAGATAGACAGAAACATTGGGCTGATGCGAAGAGATGACACTTGGAGTTCCATCCAGGAGATCATGTATTCCTGAAAATCTCTCCGAACCGCGGAGTGATCAGATTTGGAAGACGGGGAAAGTTGAGTCCGAGATACATTGGACCGTTCGATATACTCGAACGAGTCGGTGAAGTGGCGTATCGTTTAGCGCTTCCACCCTCATTGGAAGGAGTGCATAACGTGTTCCACATATCCCAACTCAGAAGGTATGTGAGTGACCCCAGCCATGTACTTGATCATTCCGAACTCACGATACAGCCCGTTTTGTCTTGTGAGCAACAACCTGTGGAGATCCTGGACAGGAAAGTGAAGACACTTCGGAACAAAGAAGTTAATTTGGTCCGGGTAATGTGGAGGAAAGACACTCCAGGAGAATCCACGTGGGAAAGGGAGGATGAGATGCTTGCAAGATATCCGCACCTTTTTTGTAAATTAGTCCTTAAATAAAAGTTGTAAATTTCGAGGAGCATGCGAGCAAGCTTTCGTAGAACTTAAATCAAGACTGACATCTGCACCTATTCTCGTCATACCGGATCAATCTGGAGGATTCGAAGTGCATTGCGATGCATCCGGTAAGGGACTAGGATGTGTTCTACATCAGCACGGTAAGGTTGTGGCTTATGCTTCAAGACAACTGAAGACTCATGAGCGCAATTATCCGACGCATGATCTGGAGTTGGCAGCCGTCATTTTTGCTCTCAAGATTTGGCGCCACTACTTACTTGGTGAACGAGTGAACATCTACACAGATCAAAAGAGTCTGAAGTATGTGTTTACTCAGAAGGAGTTGAATATGCGGCAGAGAAGATGGTTAGAACTCATGGCGGACTTTGACATCAACTTGCAATATCATCCAGGAAAAGTAAACGTAGTACCTGATGCTCTTAGTCGCCAACCATTAGCAATGAATCTCACCGCTCAGTGGAAGCTTCAGCAAGACCTACATCAGATGGAGATCGAACTAGTCATGCCAGGTGTTGTTTCAAATTTGATGAATTGCAAGTTCAATCAAATATTGTCAATCAGATCAAAGCAGCTCAAGCCAGCGATGCTAAGTTGCAAAAGATTATAGAATAAGTGGAGAATGGACTCAGAACAGATTTCATCATTCATGAAGACGGATCTTTGAGATACGACAGCAGATTGTGTGTACCAAAGGGTCCTGTTCGGGAAGAGTTAATGAAAGAAGCTCACAGCTCTCCCTATTCAGTACATCCTGGAGGTACCAAAATGTACAAAGATCTACGTCAGAATTATTGGTGGCATGGAATGAAGCGTGAAGTAGCCAGGAGTGTCGCAAAATGTTTAGTGTGTCAGCAAGTAAAGGCTGAACATCACAGGACAGCTGGGCTACTTCAACCGTTACCAATCCCAGAATGGAAGTGGCAGCACATCACGATGGACTTTGTAACTGCCCTTCCTCGTAGCACAAAGGGTAACGATGCGATTTGGGTCATTGTGGATCGACTCACAAAGTCGGCTCACTTCATCCCATTTCGAGTTGGCCAATCAACTGAGACATTAGCGAAGAAGTACATGGAGGTAATAATCTAATTTAAGATTTAAACTCTTCATACTGTACTATCTCTGATACCCATGAACTCATACAGGAAATTGTGAGACTTCATGGAGTACCGGTCTGCATTGTCTCAGATCGTGACACCAGATTCCGATCGCAATTCTGGCTGAGTCTGCAAGCTAGCTTGGGAATAAGTCTGAACTTCAGCACGGCTTATCATCCACAAACAGATGGTCAGTCGGAACGAACTATTCAGATCTTGGAGGATATGCTCAGAGCATGTATGCTCGACTTCAAAGGATCGTGGGAAGATCACCTACATCTTGTGGAGTTTGCGTACAACAACAGCTACCAAGCAAGCATAGGGATGGCACCTTTTGCAGCCTTATATGGAAGGAAGTGTCGATCACCATTAAGTTAGGACGACATCGGAGATAGAGAACTCCTTGGACCAGAGATGATAGTAGCGACCGTTGATGTGGTTCGTATTATCAGGGAAAGAATGCGCATAGCCCAAGATTGACAGAAACATTGGGCTGATGCGAAGAGATGACACTTGGAGTTCCAGCCAGGAGATCATGTATTCCTGAAAATCTCTCCGAACCACGGAGTGATCATATTTGGAAGACGGGGAAAGTTGAGTCCGAGATACATTGGACCGTTCGATATACTCGAACGAGTTGGTGAAGTGGCGTATCGTTTAGCGCTTCCACCCTCATTGGAAGGAGTGCATAACGTGTTCCACATATCCCAACTCAGAAGGTATGTGAGTGACCCCAGCCATGTACTTGATCATTCCGAACTCACGATACAGCCCGTTTTGTCTTGTGAGCAACAACCTGTGGAGATCCTGGACAGGAAAGTGAAGACACTTCGGAACAAAGAAGTTAATTTGGTCCGGGTAATGTGGAGGAAAGACACTCCAGGAGAATCCACGTGGGAAAGGGAGGATGAGATGCTTGCAAGATATCCGCACCTTTTTTGTAAATTAGTCCTTAAATAAAAGTTGTAAATTTCGAGGACGAAATTTTTGTAAGGAGGGTAGATTGTAACAACTCCAATTTTGTATACCAAAAATTTGCTTTAAATATAGTGTACACTTGGAGTATTGATGTTGCTGGAAAGAATTTAAGTATCTAATTCCTTACAATAATTACAAGAAGGAGCTTGTAGCTCATTGGTAATACCTTGCATTGCTGAACCAAGCCACCAGAGTTCGAATCCCATACCCTACATAATTTTTATATCTTTTTTGTTTTAATTTTTTTTTAGAAGTCAAACGGTCAAACAGCCATAACTCACGATTTATTACGAATCAAGAAAATTAAACTATGCTAAAATTCCCCCCAGACCGAGCCCGTCCCAACGAGACCCGACTCGGCCGTGACTCGGCCGAATCGGCCGGCACCGCCGGCCGGACTCGGCCGGTCGGCCGAGTCGTCAACATGAAAAATGTTCGTGTTGATTGGGTCTATTCAACTGCATACTCTAAATTTTTTCTACTGTTACCCAATTCTCAATAAATCCCTTTTAAGACCAAATTTAATGAAATTTTAATGATTTTTAAATTTATTTTCAATATTTTTTAACCCTAACCCTAACCCTAGCCTAGCCCTATATAAAGACCCCTATACCCTACCTTTTCCCTTCACAACTCTAAGTCCACACTCTCAAATTCTCGAGAACTCGGTACGAAGAGAGAGAAGCGAAGCGCTGCCGAAATCGACGACGGATTCCGGCGACCAGATCAGGACCTTCGCGACGTTTTCAACGAATCGACAACCATCACGACCTCTAGCTTCATTAGCCTGTCCAAACCGTAAGTCCCACCTTCTTCTGTCTCTCTTTTCTTTAAGATAAAAATACGACTTTTTGGAACCCGACGGAAATCGGACAAACCGATTTCCGATTCGGTTTTTCTCTAAATTTCCACTTGTCGCCTAATACATATTATCTACCCATATGCATGTTGACTATTAATCACCCATAAACCAATTTAATCAAACTTTTTCACATAAAATGATAACTTCTTTGCAAAACCGTATTCTTTTCATAAAAATACCATGAAGTTCATTTTTCTTAGTTTAATTAATTCCCTCACTCCTAAATAGGTTTATCTTGATCACTGAACTTGTAGAACCCACTTTGAATGAAATTTCACACATAAAATAATAACGTTTTCGAATACCGTATTCTTGCGCTATAATACCTTTAAGTTTAACATAGCATGTTTTACCTTTAAACTTCACCAAAACTTAATATAAGTCATGGGGTAATGACCTACCCCTACACACACTCAATATAACCCTAATTGATAAATGTCAAAATACAGAATACGGAATTACAGGACTTTTTCACTAAAATACCATAATCTTTATAACTTTTATTTAAAGCTTTTAGTTGTAAACATTTCTAAATAAAATCTTTTATAAAATGAAAGCACGATTGGTCATGGACATCGATCGTTTATCTAAACTGACTTTGTGGTGTCTAGGCTAGGCAAGTGAGCTTGGGTAACTTTAAAAGGCCCGTCTCACGATTCGTGAGCGGATCCCTCCCTCCTTACTTGTACTTACCTGGCCACAATTGGCGGTGAAGAGGCGATTTGAGGCTTCTAATGACTTATCGTTTAGACCTTAGAAGTAGGCTAGTTGGCTTAGGAAACCCTAACAACTAAAATACAGAAAACCATACTTTTTGCAATTAAATACCCCATATTTATAAAACCGTTTTCCCAAATAAAAAGTATTTGTTAAACCTAAGCAAAGCGCCGCTACAACCCACTTTTGGGGAACCTGTTAGGGATTGTACGGTTCATCGTGCACCCGCAGGCTAGTAGTGCGAGATTCAGACCTCCGCAAGTAGCATTCGGTCTCGAAAGGTTTAAAATACGACATTTAAGGAAAATGAGATTTTTGAAAATAAAATATTTATATAAAATTATTCTTGTGTTAATATATATATAATTATCATTTAAAACCCTATTTTATCATAATATAAAGTTTCCACATTTTTCTAAAAATTACAAGATTAACAGCTACACTAAAATACCATGAATTTCAAATAAAACAATTAATATTTTTATTAGGATATATATTCACTAGAATAACACAAATAAAATTCACATTCATTATAACATTAAAGATGATTATTAAACACTTGAGGTGTATTTTGAAAACTATACAAAAGTATTTTTACATAAAACCCCCTCAAGTTTTACAAATTACAATAAGGCCCCTAGCTAATATTGAACTTCAAATTATCTTCTGTTAGTCTGACTCGGGTTAGAGTCTGACTATTTCTGACTTGAATATGATTCAAGTCAATCTATATTCTTTTATAGTCCAACACAACTTGAATACATGAAACCCTGAATCCAGTTAACAATATGTTCCTTTTGACTGAATCAAACCATGGATATTCATCTATTATCCTGATATTCCATTTTCCTGATTACACAGTTACAACATATTTACTGATATCATGGTTTTGGTCAGTCACTCAATTTACATATTCCAATACCACATTACTGTTAAAACACTACGGGGTTTAAGGGGTAGATTGGTACGGAAGGTGTTAAAGGTGGCACGAGGTGGTCAGATTAAGACACCTAACCTGAATCCTGTTGCTGTTGTACCATGGCATAACGGTTCCTTGTAATTTCCTTTTGCCCTGATCTCTAGCATATAGAGATCCCCCTCGTATACACTGGCATCCTTCTGTACCAAGCTACAAACAACAGCGTTACACAATGTTAAATAATATTCACAATATAATACCTTAGAAAAATACTGTTACTCTGCCCTACTTATTCTTCTTATCTTTGGGACTTACCGAGCGACCTGTTCGCTGACGACATTCTATCTCTTTCTTCTTTGAATGTCGTCAGGTGCGTTGGACCAAGCTGAGATTGAGCCCACCGGTGAAGATTTGGAGCAGTTCCAGGCAGACCCAGAGCTCTAGATAATTGTACCTTGTTCTTTCCAGTTTATTTCATTTCCTGTTATGCCACTGTTTAGGCATTGTTTTTTTCATTCCAGTTGTATTTTCTTTCCTGCATTGTAAAAAGAATGTTATTAATAAATGTTGCTGTTATTTCCATATTATTCGTCTCTTGTGATTTACTTTATATTTCTTAGTTACGCTTAGCGTATATACTTCTGAGTATATACGTAGCGGGCCTCGTCGCGTCCACTTCGCCGTACACTGGGAAGCGGGGCGTGACAGCGATGGCAAGAATGATTCTGATGGATTTAAGCATAGCCACTGGAGAAAAGGTCTCGTCATAGTCCACACCTGGTCTTTGACGAAAACCCTTTGCTACAAGTCTAGCTTTGAAAGTCTCCACTTTCCCATCTACACCAAGTTTTTTCTTGAAGATCCACTTTCTCCTAATGGTTTTACCCCTTCAGGAGCATTTTCCAAAGTCTATACTTTGTTGGTGTACATGGATTCCATCTCGGACCGCATTGCATCCAACCATTTCACCGAGTCCCCACTCATGATGGCCTGCTCGAAGCTAGCTGGGTCATCATCCTCCATGATACAGTCCTCGCTCCCACCATCCATGAGAAAACCGTAGTATCTCTCAGGTGGGTAAGAAATCCTACAAGATTGGTGGAGTGGTTGGGGTTCATCGGGAACTACGGAATCCTCTGGTTCCACCAGATCTTCTGTTGCAGCTTTTGTAGCTGGAACCTCTTCCAGTTCTACCTCATGTCCACTAATCTCTTTTGTAATAAATTCCTTTTCTAAAAAGGTGGCATGCCAAGAAACAAGTACTCTTTGTTCCTCAGTGTGGTAGAAGATATACCCCTGTGAATTCTTGGGATATCCTACAAATTTGCATAGAACAGACCGTGCCTCGAGTTTGTCCGGATTTTGTCGTTTGACATAGGCTGAACAACCCCATATCTTAACATAGTTAAGACATGGTCTCTTCCCTTTCCATATCTCATATGGAGTGGTAGGCACAGATTTGGTGGGGACCATATTCAGTAGATGTATGGCTGTCTCTAGCGCATACCCCCAGAAGGAAATAGGTAACTCAACTGTGCTCATCATAGAGAGCACCACATCTAATAGGGTGCGGTTCCTCCGTTCCGATACACTGTTGTGCTGTGGTATATATGGAGGAGTCAGCTGAGAGAGAATGTCATTCTCTTTTAGGAAATCCAGGAATTCATTGCTCAAGTATTCACCTTCTCGATCAGATCGTAGGATTTTAATACTTTTTCCGGTTTGGTTCTCGACTTCTTATTTATATTCTTTAAATTTCTCAAAAGCTTCAGACTTGTGTCTTATTAAGTACACATGTCCGTATCTTGAGAGATCGTCAGTGAATGTAATGAAGTACGAAGAACCATCCCTGGCATGTGTAGACATGGGACCGCATACATCACTATGTATCAGTCCCAAGAATTCGGTAACTCTTTCTCCGTGTCCCGTAAACGGAGTTTTGGTCCTCTTCCCTTTGAGACATGACTGGAAAGTGTCATAAGATGAAAATTCGAACGGTTTCAAATATCCATCGTTATGCAACTTAGCTAGTCGTATCGCATTGATGTGACCTAGTCTACAATGCCACAAGAAGGATTCGTTCAGTTCTGAACTCTTCCTCTTGTGTGTGTTTGTTATGCTCAGAACTGTTGATTGATTTCGAACATAAATGCCATTGCACAACGTGCCTGATCCAACCAACTTTTGGTTACGGAAAATGTTCATAACATTATCCTGTAATACAAAATTATATCCCTCTTTACTCAACAAAGAAACCGATATAATGTTGCATATCAGGTTCGGCATGTAATAACATTCGTTCAGAATCAATGTATTACCAGTTGGCAATACAAGGTGATATTTCCCGACGGTTTTAGCTGCAACAATTGCACCATTTCCAACCCTTATGTCTTTATCACCTTCTCCAAGTTCTCTACCTTTCTTAAGACCATGTAACTGATTACATATATGGGATCCTGACCCGGTATCTAATACCCAGGACGTAGGGCAAATGGAGAAACAGTTCTCTGTAACGAACACACCCGAAGAAAATGCATCATCATGTACTTTCTTCATTCGGGTGGCATGGGAATCCTGGTATTCCCCTATGTCCTGTTCAATCCTATAACTCTTATAAGATAGAATGAAACCAACGTTCCCCAGCACAGTATAACATGCGGGTTCGGTCAATACATCCATATTATTATCTTTATTAAGGCATGACATGGTCGCTGCCTGGAGAGAGAGAGAAGAAAACACTTTAGCGTATGCTCTTGCAAGATCAGATTGGTTATTATCTTATTTAATCAGGGTGGCTCCCACTATTTTTATCAAATCTTCCTTCAAACCCTAAAAGGAAAGACTAGCCGGGATTAATTACACCCTACAACTTCGCCGATCTTTCAGCCAGGCCAGTGTCGGTACTTTGAGGGAAGTTCCCCGTGCTTTCGCACGGACCTAATTAAAGTAAACCTTGTTTTCCCAGAGGCATAACCCCGTTGACACCTTTCTAGACACCTACTTGATCGGCTAATTGTCCTGTGTAAAACTCTTCCGGGAGTAACAATTACTCGCAGTGGGTATCGGGATCCAACTATCTCATAGAAGGTATGCAATCTCATTGCAAATTTCAACACTTGAAATTCCCGATAATATTTTGCCCCTAACGTGCTATGACCATGACGAAAGCCAACAAACCATAGCCCGCTAGACAAGTTCAACCAGTACATTTCTTGATTGAATTAAACCCACCCGCACAACCCTTGACGAAAGCCAACAGAGCCGTACGACTACCCTAATCCAGTCGCATCATATGCAGCAGATAAGTAGCATATAGCTACCGCCAACTACACCTTGACGAAAGCCAACAAATGTAGCACGAATACTATATACAACTTATCTGAAATGACGGAGGGCTACGACAGGTTTTCTGAAAACCTATTGCGTAATGAACTTGATATCGTTGTAGAATCATGTGAATTTTGAAATGGAGTGACTTTGAGGCTTTTATTAGTTTTGCTAAAGAGGTCACTCCTGGTGAAGGGATCTCGGCTCTTTCCTCATCGAATAAGGTGCGAGATATATCATATATATCACTGTGCAAAGCAAAACTCCAAAAAGCAATCAAAAACCAAACCGAGTTTTGTAGCATCTGCCAGTTTTACTAAAGAGGTCACTCCCGGTGATGGGATTGTAAGGTTCCTAGGCACTCTTGTGAAGGTTCATAAGGCATCAAACCTTCCCGGATAAAAATTTAGATGTGCCGAACAACCCAAAACCGGGATCTTTGCTAGATTATTAGGGTTTAACATGCAAGATGATAACTTTTATCTAAGTGTGAGGGATTACAACCTTTGTAGTCCGCTCCTTCGCTTCACAAGCTCCGAGTAGAAGTCCCTTTGCCGCGATCCACGATCTCCCGGACTCATGAGAGGCTCCACGACTCGAACGATCCATGCTAGCTTGAAGTGTTCCAAATCTCCGATGATCTACGTCGAAGTTGCAAAGACTCAAGCTTTCTCACTCTAAAGAGATGAACACACTAATCTCATGGGCTAGATGAGATAAGGATGAGAGAGTAGTATTTTTGCTTTCTTTTTAATTCATTTTCTCATATTTATTCATCACATAAATATTTTCTAGTAAGCTTTTTCAAGAGAGAAGAAGATGATAATGGAAAATATAAATGATTA
This sequence comes from Agapanthus africanus, assembly GCA_030015575.1. Lineage (NCBI taxonomy): Eukaryota > Viridiplantae > Streptophyta > Magnoliopsida > Asparagales > Amaryllidaceae > Agapanthus > Agapanthus africanus. The sequence continues at coordinate 209,999,191 of JASDDO010000026.1, read as the reverse complement.
ATTCTTTTTGTGATGAATAGAAAGAAATGTATATGATTGATATATAAACCATGGTCAAGGATGAGTGGCTAAGATTGTGTAGAGAATAAACTAGAGTTAGTGTTTGGTTAGGTTTAGAAATGTGTCATCCAAAAATATCTTAACAATGACAAAAGAAAATGCTTCTAGAAGGTGCATGAAGCATCTAACCCTAATCAAACCCTAACCTCAATTAATCATACTTAAACATGTTTAACAATTAATCATATCATGTCACAATAATATATATCACATATATATTATATATTTGCAACAAAAGAAAATAATACAATTAACATATAACGCATATATATCAATGTATCATCCAGTGAGAAAATGAAATAATAAAGCGAGCCAATATTAGATAATGTAATACAATATATCATATATATTATTATAGATTAAATCATCGAATCAACACTTGATTCGATGATCTGGCTATATCGAATATTACCGACTAATATATCATGTACCGATTCATCGAATCAACACTTGATCCGATGTCCCGGTTCATATCTAAATATCGCGAGAATATAATACGGTATCTCATATCGCATTATTCTCGGTCCTGCACATATCACATATGTGCCTCTACTCCGTTTCACCTGAGCCAAGAAACCTCTGTGTAGGACTCTAAAGAATCGTCAATACGCCGGTAGCAGGTGATGATCATATCAAACACCCACAAGCTGCAAGCGGTCAGCTAAACGTAACAGCCACCCAGGTATTGAGCGATCAGAAGATCAACAAGCTAGCCTGCGCGTTCTCCTGTGAATCCAATCAATAACACTCCCGTACAGTCCGGTCTGTTCGTCTGATATGTCGCATATCAAGTCTAGGGGTGGTATACGTCAGACCCCAGTAACCGGTAAGTCGTGTCGATGTGTGGCTCATAACGGGTCGAGAAACTACTAGTAACACTTACCAGTAAATCTTTATATCAGCCCTGACCAGGGACATCCAGTTATAGCCAATCGAACACAGCGCAACATCAACTCCTTATACCGGGAGAGACGAATCCCCTCCTATCGCTCATTGCCTCCATGTGATTCGGAACTGTACCCAAAAGCCACCGTTTTGCACGCCCTCTTGGACGTGGTAAGGTGGAAATCAAAGCACAGTGGGAATCACACAAGACTCTATGACGATCTCGGGTCTTCAGACTACCCTGTACCAGTGTCACCGGAGAACTGCCATCTGACGTGTGGTATATCACCATCTGGGAGTTCTCGGCGAGTCCGTCCAGTGTACCCAGTCTCCACTGAGCACCCGTACACCATCTCTGATGTCAAACACCGATGGATATGGGATCATCCATCGCCCATCATATGGGTCAAGATGCGTATACGCTAGTCTACTCCGGTGTATCGATGCCCTGTCTCGATATACCCTCGACTAGGAACAGTTATAGGATGTACTCATCGACTACCGTGGCCCCACTAGTATAATCTCATCATAGTCCCAGTAGTCGAGTACAGATCCTAAGGGATTTATCTGAAAGGTTCCTAGGCACCCTAGTGAGGTCTCACAAGTCATCATCCATGCAAATTTCTAAAAAATACGGTGCCGAGAAACCCTAGAACGGATCGTTGACTAGATATATATAGGCGAAAAACAAACTAGTTAACACTTAACTACTAGAATACGGAAATACAACCTTTGTAGATCCGTTTGTCCACCTCCATAGCTCCGCAACGAAGTCCCCTCGCTGTCCAAATCGATCCCTTGACTCTAGCGTTGGCATCGTCGAAGAAGAGGCGGGCTTGATCGTCGGTTCGATGCCGAAGATGATCTACGTCGAGGCATCGCTAGAATAAGCTCCAACTTCACCTAGTCTTGAAAACTTGTGAAGGAAACACCTTATACAACTTGGCAAGAGTAGAGGATGAAGAAATAGGAAGTGGGTAGACTTTAGTTTTGGATTTCCCACTTGTTTTGGGTAGTTGCCATTGAAGAGGCAAGCTTTTTCTTCATGTTGAAAAAGATGAAGAAGAAGAAGAAGATATGATGAGAATGATAAATCAAATAATAAAATCAAAATTGATCTTATAATAATGCAACCTTGGGTTAGACTTAACTCTTGTAGAGAGCAAACTCTAGTTTAGCTAATGGTTAGGTTTTAAACATAAAACAAAATGGTTACAAATTCAAAGCATCATGAAGTTTCCACAATAGACAAAATTAGCAACCATTTTATTTTAGCCAAAAGAAATAAAGAATATAAATGAAATGAATAAATGAATACTTTAAAACCATAACCATTAACCTAAACATGGTTCAAGTCAAACATACACCCAAGTTTGCATGTATCATCAAACATGATACAAACTAGTGCACAAAACTATATCATATATACAATGTGCACTCCAAGTGAGAAAATCCATCTTAAGTGAACCAATACTAGTTAATGCAAAGTAATATATCAAATATATAATTATGCATTAAATCATTGAATCAACACTTGATTCAATGATCCGGTTATATCGCATATAACCGGCTAGTATCCAATGTATCGGCTTATCGAATCAATCCTTGATTCGATAACTAGGTTATATCGTATACAACCATTCGACACATTCATCGCGAGAATGAAATGCGGTATAACATACACGCATTATTCTCGGTCCCGCACATATCTCATATGTGCTCCTATTTCGTTTCGCTTGAGCCAGGAAACCTCTGTGTAGGACTCTAAAGACTCGTCAATACGGCGGCAGCGGATGATGATCATATCAAACACCCACAAGCCGCAAGCGGTCTGCTAAACGTAACGGCCACCCGGGTATTGAGCGATCAGAAGATCGACGAGCAAGCCCGCTCACACTCCTGCAAATCCAACCAGTAACACTTACCGTATAGTCCGGTCTGTTCGTCTGATATGTCGCATATCTCGCCTAGGGCTGGTAAACGTCAGACCCCAGTAGCTCAATAAGTCATGCCGACTTGAGGTCCATAACATTCGTGAAACTACTGATAACTCTTACCAGTATATCACAGCAACCCTGGCCAAGGATTTCCTGTTATGGCCAGTCGAGCATGGCGCAACATCAACCCCCAATACCGGGAGAGACGAATCCCCTCCTATCGCTCATTGCCTCCATGTGAATCGGGACTGTACCCAAAAACCATCTGTTTGCACGACTCAGTAGAGCCGTGGTAGGGTGGAAATCAAAGCACAGTGGGAGACACACAAGACTCTATGACGATCTCGGGTCAACAGACTAAGCTGTACCAGGGTCACCAGAGAACTGCCATCTGACGTGAGGTATAATACCATCTGGGAGTTCTCGGCGAGTCCGTTCAGTGTACCCAGTCTCCACTGAGCACCCGCATACCATCTTCGATGTCAAACACCAATGGATATGGGATCATCCATCGCCCATTGCATGGGTCGAGAAGATATGCGCTAGTCTACTCTGGAATATCGATGCCCCGTCTCGATATTCCCTCGACTAGGAACATTTCAAGGATGTACTCATGGACTATCCAGGCCCCACTAGTATGATCTGCATCACAGTCCTGGAAGTCGAGTACACATCCTAAGGGCTTTATCAACATGTAATTAGAGAGACAGAAAGTATACATGTTAAGATAAAGAGCAACCAGATAGCGTACTATCATGTCGAGCAAGAAAGTCCTACCTATATATGTCCCAGTATCCACTACAATATACATCCAATGTGCAGTAATGGCCTCTAGGGCATACATATAACTAACAATCTCCCACTTGCACTAGGGCCATCTGTAGCAGTGGTTGCAGTATCACATACTCAACCATCCCCTAAAAGTCTCTCTTTGGGAAAAGGGCCTTCGTGAGTGGATCCGCCGTGTTGTCCTCTGAGTCTACTCTCCTAATCTCGATCACCCTGGAGATCAACTATCTCCATGATCAGGTGATGCTGCCTTAGATTATGTCTGGGTCACTGATGGGACCAGGGTTCCAGGGCCAAAGCCACAGTTCCATTGTCACACAATGGTAGGAACCTCGTTCATCTTATGAACCAATATACACCCAAACTTCCTCTTTGGTAGTATCTTCAATAGCGATGTTACCAGCCTTTATAGTCTAGTTTGCCACGGTATTTAGCTTGGAACTCTTCCAACATACCGTCCCTTTACTAAGGGTAAAGACAGTGCCTGTGACTGACATTCAGTCGTCTTTATCACCCTGGAACTCTTCCAGTGATTCACCCCAGGATCGATTGATACCATCTCACTACATCTAGAGAGAATCCTAGCATCCATTTACATCTATCTCATAGATGAAAACTCAGGATTTAGGAGGTATCACTTTGATCCTGTTTGGGGAATCCTAGTGATAATAGGAGATTGATCGATCGTAGTATAGGAAACTCTTTTCCTATCAAGAGTATGTTGTCTACGTAAAATACGAAGATGACCACCTTACTCTCTACTACCCTTTTGTATATACAAGGTTCGTCTACCATTTTGATGAAGTCAAACACTTTGACTATCTCATCAAAACAGACATTCCAACTCCGCGATGCCTGCTTCATTATGTGAAGCAACTTGCACACGTTTCCGCTGCTCCCACTGTTTACGAGGACCTCTGGCTGTGTTCTTATAGACGTTCTCTTCTAAATCAATATTTAGAAAAGCAGTCATGGCACCCAACCGCCAGATATCGTAGTCATGGTATGTGGCCGTGGTAAGTAGGATCTGGACAGACTTAAGCTTAGCTACTGGAAAAAGGTTTCATCATTATCCACGCCTGGTCGATGACGAAAACCTTTAACAAGTCTAGCTTTGAAAGTCTCAACTTTTCCATCTACACCAAGTAATCTTCTCAAGATATACTTGCTCCTGATGGGGATTTAACCCTTCAGATATAGCAGCTAAAGTCCATACTTTGCTGGTGTACATGGATTCCATCTCAGATCGCTAAGCATCCAGCCATTCTTACAGAGTCCCTACTCTTGATGGCCTGCTCGAAACTAGTTGGGTCATCATCTCATGATGCAATCCTTGCTCCCACTGTCATCGAGAAACCGAGGTATCTCTCAGGTGGATGAGGAACCCTACTAGATCGGCGGAGAGGCTGAGGTTCGTCGGGAACTATAGAATCCTTTGGTTCTGTCAAATCATCAATTGCAGTTTTGTATAGCTGGAACCTTTCCAGTTCTACAGAACTGATCCTGTCTCGATCTTGTCCGGATTTTGCTTTAAACATAGGCCGGACAACCCCAAATCTTAACACGCTTAAGAGATGGGTTCTTCCCATACCATATCTCATATGGAGTGGTAGGCACTGATTTGATTCAAACCTAATTCAATAGGTATGCAGCTTCTCAAGTGCATAACCCCAAAAGGAAATAGGTAACTCAGTAATACTCATCATAGAGCACACCATATCTAATATTGTGCAATTGCCCCGCCCTGATACACCGTTGTGCTGTGGTGTATTCAGAGGAGTAGTACGGAGAGAGAATCTCATTCTCCTTTAGAATGGTCCAGGAATGCCATGCTCAAGTATTCTCCTCCCTGATCTCATCATAGGACATAATACTTATACCCGGTTATTGGTTCTCTACTTCTAACTTATATTCTGTGAATACCACAAAAGGTTCGGACTTATGTTTCAACAGGAACATATGACTGAATCTTGAGAGATCATCAGAGAATATAATGAAGTATGAAGAACCAGTCCTGGCATGTGTAGACAGGAGACTTTACATACATCATAATGTATCAGTCCCAAGAGTTTACTAACTCTTTCTCTGTTTCCAGTAAACGGAGCTATGGTCATCTAATCTTTGTGACATGACTGGCAAGTTTCATAAGATGTAAATCCAAACTGATTTAAATATGCATCTAAAATGTAACTTTAGCCAGTCGGGTCGCATCGATGTGACCTAGTCTACAATTCCTTAAGAAGGATTCATTCATTTCTGAACTCTTCCTCTTGTGTGTGTTCCGTATACTAAGAACTGCAATTTGATTTAGAACATCAATGCTTTTAGATAACGTGCCTGAACCGATCAACTTTTGATATAGGAAATGTTCAAAACATTATCCAACAATACAAAATTATATCTTTTCTTTATTAATAAAGAGAGTGATATGATTTTGTATATCAGGTTCGGTATCTAATAACATTCGTTCAGAATCAATGTATTGGTACTACAGGGTGACAGTGACCGACATACTTGGCTGCAACTCTTGCTCCGTTTTCTGCCTCATGAAACTTATCACCCGTTCTCAGTTTTTCTACTCTTTTGTAGCCCTATGTAACAGCTTACATATCTGGGATCCTGATCCGGTATCAAATACCCAGGATTCAGAGGATACTGAGAAACAGTTCTTTGTAATGAACACACCCGAAGGAGATGCATCATATGCACTTTCTTCGTTTGGGCGGCATAAGAATTCTGGTATTCCCCTATTTCCTGCTCTGTCTTATAACAATTATAAGTTGGAGCGGGACCAACGTTCCCCAGCTCAGTATAACAAGCGGGTTCGGTCAATTCATCCATATTATTATCTTGATTAAGGCGTGATATGGTCGCTACCAGGAGAGAGAGAGAAGAAAACACTCTGCGTGCGCTCTAGCAAGATCAGATTGGTTATATATTTTATCTAATCAGGATGGCTCCCACTGTTTTTATCAAATCTTCCTTCAAACCCTAAAAGGAAAGACTAGCCGGGATTAATTACACTCTACAAGTTCGCCAATCTTTCAGCCAGGCCAGTGTCGGTACTTTGAGGGAGGTTCCCCGTGCTTTCGCACGGACCTAATTACTGTAAACCTCGTTTTCCCAGAGGCGTAACCCCGTTGACACCTTTCTAGACACCTACTTGATCGGCTAATTGCAAAGTGCAAAACTCTCCCAGGAGTAACAATTACTCGCAGTGGGTATCGGGATCCAACTATCATATAGAAGGTATGCAATCTCATTGCAAGTTTCAACACTTGAAACTCCCGATAAAGGTTTTTACCCCTAGCACCTATGACTTTAACTATGGTCAACAAATCATAAGTACTAGTTAAGTTCTACCCGTCATTTCGTGATTAATTAGACCCACCCACATGACCCTTAACTAAGGTCAACAAAGTCACGCTATTGTCCTAACTAATCGCATCATATGCGGTGTAGGAAGACATCACTTAGCTACCGTACACTGTGCCTTGACTATAGTCAACAAACACAGCATGAATACTAAGTACTCTACTTCCTAAAATGACGGAGGGTTGCGACTGGTTTTTGTGAAAACCTTTAACGCTTTGAACTTGATCTCGTTGCGGAATCAAATGGTTTTTAAATGGGATGTTTTCGAGGCTTTTCTAGTTTTGCTAAAGGGGTCACTCCCGGTGAAGGGATCGTCGGCCCTTTCCTCGTCGAATGAGGTGCGGGATATATCATATATATCACTGTGCAAAGAGAAAACTACAGAAGCGATCAAAGACAAACCGAGTGTGTAGCATCTGCCAGTTATTGCTAAAGGAGTCACTCCAGGTGAAGGGATCTCGGTCCTTTCCTTATCGAATAAGGTGCGGGATGTTCTACAAGGAACACCACGATGCAAAGCAAGAACTGTAGCTACCTATTTTATTTTGAAATTCGATTCCACAACATCTATTAGGTTTATTTTCTTTCATTAATCTCATTAATGAATATCCCATCATTTAAATTACCTAAACATCACAGATAAATATGACGTACACTTATGCCATCCGCATTCGCCTCGATGTCCCCTCGTGCACCGTTAGGTTAGGTAACTAACGGCAGAGCGGGGCAGGGCTAGCGCGGGTGTAAAACATAAGTAACGTCTATATAATATATCATATATACTATATATAATACCTGTCACAGAACATCGCATGATCTCATCACAGATAAAGCACAGCAGAAGAAACATATGAAATATTGGATATACTAGGACGTCCGTGTTTTCAATACGAGCCAGTATAAAACACGGATTCCACGGTCGTGATGAATAGCCAATCCCACACCCCTAGACCCCTACGAGAGCGGCAAGCAACCCTACCAATTCTAGGGTTAGGAGACCCGGACTCGACTCCTCGAGATGGTCTCCCACTGGACCCTAGAACCCGGTTACTTGTGCTCCCCTCCTTGGGTCTATCCTAGTGCAGAAAAGTAAATAATATACAAACGGTGACTACTTCCGCAACCTGGAAGTGCCCCAATAAAAGAATATTACATACAAGTTTTTACATGAATGAAAATGAAAAACACTCACCTCACATAAAAACCCCCGGGCTATTCAAACACGACGATCCAATATAGCATATCCAGCAACACATAACATCACATGTCATCAACGTAAGTAAATATGCGCATCCCAATTGTCGTTGACATATAGTAACGAAACCGGCGACATCACATATTACACTTACGGTCACAGAAAAGAAAGTGTAAAACTACAACAGTTGGAATCCGCAACCACCTTAGACATCGCATGCCTGACCAAATGAAATACTTAGACATCACATGCCTAACAATTATAAACTCCGCATTTCAGTCTCATTATCGAAAACTCTTTTCAATATCAAGTCGGGCAATTCAACAGGATCCCCGACATTCTGATCGAATGCTCGTCGCAAACTTCAATAGACGGCCGCACCCCCGACGCCGTCGACAAAGTGCACCAAGGCGGAACACCGCTACCGTGAGCACCCGAACGGATGCTTTCGGCGACGGGGTTCTCCTACAGTCACTTGGTCGGGGCTATGGAGCGAGGCTGTCTATTAAGTTTACCCGGCGAGTTTCCGTGTACGCTACGTGATTGCGACGGACTTTTGATCACATCAAAATTCCGTGGCAACCAATCAAGTGAGACTAAATTGCTATGTTTATAATATTCATTCCGTTATCTCATAACAATTTGTGAATTCCAATTATTGTATCACATTCCAGATAAATAGAAAATGCTAAACTTTTCGATCGAACAATCGAACACCCAAGTTTTCCCGATACAGCTCAACACATGAAATAAGTCTAACAACATTCAGTTCGTGGATCAGTACCAACGGTCCAGCCGTAGAAGGGTCAAGCCAACGCCTCACATGTGGCACGCCGTACTGCCCCAAACCCGAAGGTTCAAAGGGCAGTTCAAGACGGTCACATAATCGAGTTAAGGTTTGTTGTCTTCTAGAGGGTCCATCGCGTTACTTGCACTACTTAGAACGTCGTTAAACTACGGAAAAGTCCAACAATTGGAAATTTCCCGGTAGGGGAAAAGTTGGGTATTTATATCCGGTCGAACTTTTTAACATATTCTAAAAATAACCGGAAAAGCACGCCGACAAAAATTAGACAGTCCGATCGAATACACCGAGTCCCCAATACAACCCAGAAAATACAACTCTGGAATAAATATTAAAAACATCCACAACACACAAGAAACACCAACAGAAACAACTGAAGAAAACACACATCCTAATCATCACAGACGGCCGCGGAACCGCCGCAAAAGGGGGGTCAACGCCGCGGTTCCGCGGCCGTACTGTTGAATTAGGTTGTCGTTTTCTCCAGTTTGTCTTAGAATTTCCTGCACATTTCTCTGCATATTTTTAATTCCAAAAAATCCACATTTTACAGAAATTTCCAGAGAGCATTTTTCAAGTCGGGGTTTTGGGTCGATCGGACTTCTAACTCCGTCGGGACTTCGCCTAAGGCTCTAGCTAGGCTCTGATACCACTGAAAGGTTCCTAGGCACCCTAGTGAGGTCTCACAAGTCATCATCCATGCAAATTTCTAAAAAATACGGTGCCGAGAAACCCTAGAACGGATCGTTGACTAGATATATATAGGCGAAAAACAAACTAGTTAACACTTAACTACTAGAATACGGAAATACAACCTTTGTAGATCCGTTTGTACACCTCCATAGCTCCGCAACGAAGTCCCCTCGCTGTCCAAATATATCCCTTGACTCTAGCGTTGGCATCGTCGAAGAATAGGCGGGCTTGATCGTCGGTTCGATGCCGAAGATGATCTACGTCGAGGCATCGCTAGAACAAGCTCCAACTTCACCTAGTCTTGAAAACATGTGAAGGAAACACCCTATACAACTTGGAAAGAGGTAGAGGATGAATAAATAGAAAGTGGGTAGACTTTAGTTTTGGATTTCTCACTTGTTTTGGGTAGTTGCCGTTGAAGAGGCAAGCTTTTTCTTCATGTTGAAGAAGATGAAGAAGAAGAAGAAGAAGATATGATGAGAATGATAAATCAAATAATAAAATCAAAATTGATCTTATCATAATGCAACCTTGGGTTAGACTTAACTCTTGTAGAGAGCAAACTCTAGTTTAGCTAATGGTTAGGTTTTAAACATAAAACAAAATGGTTACAAATTCAAAGCATCATGAAGTTTCCACAAAAGACAAAATTAGCAACCATTTTATTTTAGCCAAAAGAAATAAAGAATATAAATGAAATGAATAAATGAATACTTTAAAACCATAACCATTAACCTAAACATGGTTCAAGTCAAACATACACCCAATTTTGCATGTATCATCAAACATGATACAAACTAGTGCACAAAACTATATCATATATACAATGTGCACTCCAAGTGAGAAAATCCATCTTAAGTGAACCAATACTAGTTAAGGCAAAGTAATATATCAAATATATAATTATGCATTAAATCATTGAATCAACACTTGATTCAATGATCCGATTATATCGCATATAACCCGCTAGTATCCAATGTATCGGCTTATCGAATCAATCCTTGATTCGATAACTAGGTTATATCGTATACAACCATTCGACACATTCATCGCGAGAATGAAATGCGGTATCACATACACGCATTATTCTCGGTCCCGCACATATCTCATATGTGCTCCTATTTCGTTTCGCTTGAGCCAGGAAACCTCTGTGTAGGACTCTAAAGACTCGTCAATACGCCGGCAGCGGATGATGATCATATCAAACACCCACAAGCCGCAAGCGGTCTGCTAAACGTAACGGCCACCCGGGTATTGAGCGATCAGAAGATCGACGAGCAAGCCCGCTCACACTCCTGGGAATCCAACCAGTAACACTTACCGTATAGTCCGGTCTGTTCGTCTGATATGTCGCATATCTCGCCTAGGGGTGGTAAACGTCAGACCCCAGTAGCTCGATAAGTCATGCCGACTTGAGGTCCATAACATTCGTGAAACTACTGATAACTCTTACCAGTATATCACAGCAACCCTGGCCAGGGATTTCCTATTATGGCCAGTCAAGCATGGCGCAACATCAACCCCCAATACCGGGAGAGACGAATCCCCTCCTATCGCTCATTGCCTCCATGTGAATCGGGACTGTACCCAAAAACCACCTGTTTGCACGACTCAGTAGAGCCGTGGTAGGGTGGAAATCAAAGCACAGTGGGAGACACACAATACTCTATGACGATCTCGGGTCAACAGACTAAGCTGTACCAGTGTCACCAGAGAACTGCCATCTGACGTGAGGTATAATACCATCTGGGAGTTCTCGGCGAGTCCGTTCAGTGTACCCAGTCTCCACTGAGCACCCACATACCATCTTCGATGTCAAACACCAATGGATATGGGATCATCCATCGCCCATCGCATGGGTCGAGAAGATATGCGCTAGTCTACTCTGGAATATCGATGCCCCGTCTCGATATTCCCTCGACTAGGAACATTTCAAGGATGTACTCATGGACTATCCAGGCCCCACTAGTATGATCTGCATCACAGTCCTGGAAGTCGAGTACACATCCTAAGGGCTTTATCAACATGTAATCAGAGAGACAGAAAGTATACATGTTAAGATAAAGAGCAACCAGATAGCGTACTATCATGTCGAGCAAGAAAGTCCTACCTATATATGTCCCAGTATCCAGTACAATATACATCCAATGTACAGTAATGGCCTCTAGGGCATACATATAACTAAAATTATCAACATGTTAGAGTAAAACAGTAAACCAATACAAGTCAACATGTTAAGATAAAGTGAAACCAAATAGCATACTATCATGACGAGCAAGAAAGTCATCTCTATATATATCTAAGCATCCATTATAATATACATCATATGTACAACAATGGCCTCTAGGGCATATACATAACTAACAATCTCCCACTTGCACTAAGGCCAGCTGCTGTAGTATCTCATACCTAGCATCCCGAATAATCTTTCAAACTGTATCTGGGGAATAGCCTTCGTGAATGGATCCGCAGTGTTGTCCTTCGTATCTACTCTCCTGACCTCGATCTCCCGGCGATCAACTATCTCCCTGATCAGGTGATATCGCCTCAGAATATGTCTGGACTTTTGATGGGATCTGGGTTCCTTGGCCAATGCCACAGCTCCATTGTTATCGCAATACAGAGGTATTGGATGCTCAATGGATGGAACCACTCCAAGTTCATTAATGAACTTCTTGATCCAGACAGCCTATTTGGCAGCATCGTTGGCAGCGATGTATTCAGCCTCCATCGTCGAGTCTGCAACGGTATCCTGTTTGGAACTCTTCCAACATACCGCCCCTCCATTGAGGGTAAAGACAAAACCAGAATGCGACTTAGAGTCGTCCTTATCACTTTGGAAGCTGGAATCAGTAAAGGACTCCACCTGGAGTTCTCCGTTACCATACACCAAGAACATCTCCTTAGTCCTTCGCAAGTATTTAAGAATGTTCTTCACAGCTGTCCAATGACTCTCTCCAGGATCTGCTTGATACGGACTCACTACACTTAGTGAGTATGCTACATCGGGTCTGGTACATAGCATCGCATACATGATAGAGCCTACTGCCGAAGCATAGGGTATCCCTTGCTTGCGAGCTCTCTCTAAATCAGTCTTGGGAGACATCTCTTTGGAGAGAGTGAGTCCAGAGATCATGGGTTGGTTCCCACGCTTGGATTCTACCATACTAAACCTCTTTAGTATGGTGTCAATGTACCTGGATTGGGACAATCCCAGTATCCGTTTCGATCTATCTCTATAGATCATGATTCCCAATATGCAGGAGGCATCACCTAGATCTTTCATTGAGAATCTCTGTGATAAGAAGAGCTTGACTGATTGCAGCATAGGAATATCATTTCCTATCAAGAGTATGTCATCCACGTACAATACGAGGAAGACAACCTTGCCCTCTGCTACCTTCTTATAGATACAAGGTTCATCTATATTTTTGATGAAGTCAAACTCTTTGACTACAACATCAAAACAGATGTTCCAACTCCGCGATGCTTGCTTTAACCCATAAATGGATTTAAGCAGCTTGCACACCTTTCCGCTGCTCCCACTTTCTACGAAGCCCTCTGGCTGAGTCATGTACATGCTCTCTTCTAAATCACCGTTTAGAAAGGCGGTCTTAACATCCATTTGCCAGATTTCGTAGTCATGGTATGCAGCAATGGCAAGTAAGATCCGGATGGACTTAAGCATAGCCACTGGAGAAAAGGTTTCGTCATAATCCACACCTGGTCGTTGACGAAATCCCTTTGCTACAAGCCTAGCTTTGAAAGTCTCAACTTTTCCATCTACACCAAATTTCTCTTTAAAAATCCACTTGCTCCCAATGGGTTTTACCCCTTCAGGAGCATTTTCCAAAATCCATACTTTATTGGTGTACATGGATTCCATCTCAGATCGCATTGCATCCAGCCATTTCACAGAGTCACCACTCGTGATGGCCTGCTCGAAACTAGTTGGGTCATCATCTTCCATGATGCAATCCTCGCTTCGACCATCAATGAGAAAACCGTAGTATCTCTCAGGTGGACGTGAAACCCTACTAGATCGGCGGAGAGGCTGGGGTTCATCGGGTACTACTGAATCGTCCTGTTCCACTAAATCTTCAGTTGCAGTTTGTGTTTCTGGAACCTCTTCCAGCTCTACCTCTTTGCCACTAATTTCTTTTTTAAGAAATTCCTTTTCTAAAAAGGTGGCATATTGAGAAATAAACACTTTTTGTTCCTCAGCGTGATAGAAAATATATCCTTGAGAATTCTTAGGATATCCCACAAATTTGCAATGAACTGATCGTGCCTCGAGTTTGTCTGGATTTTGTCTTTTGACATAGGCCGGACAACCCCATATCTTAACTCGTTTAAAATATGGTCTCTTCCCACTCCATATCTCATATGGTGTGGTAGGTACAGATTTAGATGGAACTAGATTCAATATGTATATGGCTGTCTCAAGCGCATACCCCCAAAAGGAAATAGGTAACTCAGCATCGCTCATCATAGATCGCACCATATCTAATAGGGTCCGATTCCTTCGTTCCGATACACCGTTGTGCTGTGGTGTATAAGGAGGAGTAAGCTGAGAGAGAATCTCATTCTCTTTTAGGTAATCTAGGAATTCACTGCTTAAGTATTCACCTCCTCGATCAGATCGAAGAATCTTAATACTTTTGCCCGTTTGGTTCTCTACTTCGTGCTTATATTCTCTGAATTTCTCAAAAGCTTCAGACTTGTGTTTAATCAGAAACACATGTTCGTATCTAGAGAGATCGTCAGTGAATGTAATGAAGTAGGAAGAACCGTTCCTGGCATGCGTAGACATGGGACCACAAACATCACTATGTATTAGTCCTAAGAGTTCAGTAACTCTTTCTCCGTATCCACTAAACGGAGGTTTGGTCATTTTTCCTTTGAGACATGAATGGCAAGTATCATAAGATGATAATTCGAACGGATTCAAATAACCATCTTTATGTAACTTAGCCAGTCGTGTCGCATTGATATGACCAAGTCTACAATGCCACAAGTAGGATTCGTTCATATCTGAACTTTTCCTCTTGTGTGTGTTTTGTATATTCAGGACCGTATTCTGATTTAGAATGAATATGCCATTATGTAACGAGCCTGATGCAATCAACTTTTGATCTAGGAATATGTTCATAATATTATCCTGTACTACAAAATTATATCCCTCTTTACTCAATAAAGAAACTGATATATTGTTGCACATCATGTTCGGTATATAATAGCACTCATTTAGAATCAGTGTATTACGACTTGGTAATACCAGGTGATATTCCCCAACTGCTTTGGCTGCAACATTTGCACCGTTCCCTACTTGAACGGAATGATCACCTTTTCCCAGTTCTCTACCTTTACGTAGCCCATGTAACTGTTTACATATGTGGGATCCTGATCCGGTATCTAATACCCAGGACGTAGGGTGAACTGAGAAACAGTTCTCAATAACTAACACACCCGAAGAAGATGCATCAACATGCATTTTCTTTTGGGTGGCGTGAGAATCTAGATATTCTCCTATTTCCTGTTCAGTCTTATAACTCTTATAAGAAAGAATGGGTCCAACGTTCCCCTGCACTGTACAATAATTGGGTTCAGTCAATACATCCATATTATTATCTTGATTATGGCCTGACATGGTCGCTACCTGGAGAGAGAGAGAAGAAAACACTTTAGCGTATGCTCTTGCAAGATTACATTGGTTATTATCTTATCTAATCAGGATGTCTCCCACTGTTTTTATCAAATCTTCCTTCAAACCCTAAAAGGTAAGATTAGCCGGGATTAATTACACCTTACAATTTCGTCAGTCTTTCAGCCAGATCAGTGTCGGTACTTTGAGGGAGGTTCCCCGTGCTTTCGCACGGACCTAATTAAAGTAAACCTTGTTTTCCCAGAGGCGTAACCCCGTTAACACTTTTCTAGACACCTACTTGATCGGCTAATTATCCTGTGTAAAACTCTCCCAGGAGTAACTCTTACTCGCAGTGGGTATTGGGATCCAACTATCTCATAGGAGGTATGCAATCTCATTGTAAATTTGAACACTTGAAATTCCCGATAATATTTTGCCCCTAGCGATCTATGACCTTAACTAAGTCAACAAACCATAAATCGCAAGTCAAGTTCAACCCGTACATTTCCCGATTGAATTAAACCCACCCGTACGACCCTTAACTGAGTCAACAAGGCCGTACGAATACCCTAATCCAATCACATCTCATGTTTTAGCAGATAAACATTACTTAGCTACCGTACACTATGCCTTAACTAAGTCAACAAACATAGCACGAATACTAAATAATATCTATCTGAAATGATGGAGGGCTACGCAGGTTTTTCAGAAAACCCTGAGCGTAATGAACTTGATATCGTCGTAGAATCGAGTGAAGTTTTGAAAAGGAGTGTTTTTGAGGCTTTTCTTAGTTTCGCTAAAGGGGTCACTCCCGGTGAAGGGATCGTCGGCCTTTTCCTCATCGAATAAGGTGCAGGATATATCATATATACCGCTGTGCAAAGCAAAACATTAAAAGCAATCAAAAGACAAACCGAGTTTTGTAGCATCTGCCAGTTTCGCTAAAGAGGTCACTCCCGGTGAAGGGATCATCGGCTCTTTCCCCATCGAATAAGGTGCAGGATATATCATATATATCACTGTGCAAAGCAAAACTGTAGCTACCCTTTTTTGTAAAGTTTTGATTCTACAACATCTTTAGGTTTCTTTTTCTTTTTATTAATCTCATTAATAAAATCCCATCAGCTTATGCTTCCTAAGCATCACAGAAGAAACGAAAGCAGTAATATTTATATATCAGCATATATATATAGTATAAGCATTCGTCTCAGGCAGTAATATGATCTCATCACAGAACATTGCAGCAGAAGAACATATATGAAATATTGGATATACTAGGATGTCCGTGTTTTCAATACGAGCATGTATAAAACACGGATTCCACGGTCGCGACGAATAGCCAAACCCACATCCCAAGACCCCTACGAGAGCGGCAAGTAACACTGCCAATTCTAGGGTTAGGAGACCCGGTCTCGACTCCTCGAGATGGCCTCCCACTGGACCCTAGAACCCGGTTACTTGTGCTCCCCTCCTTGGGTCTACCTAATGCGGAAAAGTAAATAATATACACTGGTGACAGCAACCGCAACCTGGAAGTGCCCCAAATAAAAGAATATTACATTACAAATGAATTTTACATGAATGAAAATAAAACACCCTCATCTCACATAAAACCCCCGGCTATTCAGAACGCGACGATCCAATATAACATATCACAGCAACACATAATATCACATATCATCAACGTAAGTATATATGCGCATCCCAATTGTCGTTGACATATAGCAACGAAACCGGCGATATCACATATTACACTTACGGTCACAGAAAAGAAAGTGTAAAACTACAATATTTGGAATTCACTATCACTTTAGACATCATAAATCCGAAATATCACATACTCCGCATTTCATGCCCAACTCTATAAATTCCACATATTGTATCACATTCCAGATAAATAGACAGTATTAAACTTTCCGAACAGATAATCAAATACCCAAAATTTCCTAAATTGCTCAACACTTGAGCGGAGTTCAAATAATCCCAGAATAAGTCACAGTACCGGTGATCCAGCCGTAGAAGGGTCAAGCCAACGCCTCACATGTGGCACGCCGTACTGCCCCAAACCCGAAGGTTCAAAAGGCAGTTCAAGACGGTCACATAATCGAGTTAAGCTTTGTTGTCTTCTAGAGGGTCCACCGCTTAACTTGTACAATTTTTCCGAAAGATTTAAACCCGATAAAAATTCAACACTTGAAAGTTTTACGTGCCGGGAAAAAGTGGGTTAATGATATCCGTTCAACTAGTTTAACAGTTTCTAAATATCCGGAAAGAAATACGAATTTAAAATTTCCGATCGAGTCTACTATTACAAAACAAACCCCAGAATATTCAACACTTGAAACAGAATAAAAATACCCATAAAATATATCACACAGAATAATTAATTACTGTGCAAAAAAGATTCCCTGATCTGTTCATACCGCCGCGGTTCCGCGGCCCAAGCAAGCTAAGGCCGCGGTTCCGCGGCGCTTTGTACGGATCAGGGGATATTTTTTCCACCGTAATTCTTATATTTTCCTATAGTATTTTTCAGGTATTTTTAATTCAGAAAAAACCCAAATTTTGAAAAATTTCCAGAGAGGGGTTAATTTGCGTCGGTTCTGGTTCGATCGGAGTTTTAACTTCGTAAACACATCGCCTAATGCTCTAGCTAGGCTATGATACCACTGTAAGGTTCCTAGGCACTCTTGTGAAGGTTCATAAGGCATCAAACATGCCCGGATAAAAATTTAGACGTGCTGAACAACCCAAAGCCGGGATCTTTGCTAGATTATTAGGGTTTAACATGCAAGATGATAACTTTTATCTAAGTGTGAGGGATTACAACCTTTGTAGTCCACTCCTTCGCTTCACAAGCTCCGAGTAGAAGTCCCTTTGCCGCGATCCACGATCTCCCGGACTCATGAAAGGCTCCACGACTCGAACGATCCATGCTAGCTTGAAGTGTTCCAAATCTCCGATGATCTACGTCGAAGTTGCAAAGACTCAAGCTTTCTCACTCTAAAGAGATGAACACACTAATCTCATGGGATAGATGAGATGAGGATGAGAGAGTAGTATTTTTGCTTTCTTTTTAATTCATTTTCTCATATTTATTCATCACATAAAGATTTTGTAGTAAGCTTTTTCAAGAGAGAAGAAGATGATAATGGAAAGTATAAATGATTAATTCTTTTTGTGATGAATAGAAAGAAATGTATATGATTGATATATAAACCATGGTCAAGGATGAGTGGCTAAGATTGTGTAGAGAATAAACTAGAGTTAGGGTTTGGTTAGGTTTAGAAATGTGTCATCCAAAAATATCTTAACAATGACAAAAGAAAATGCTTCTAGAAGGTGCATGAAGCATCTAACCCTAATCAAACCCTAACCTCAATTAATCATCCTTAAACATGTTTAACAATTAATCATATCATGTCACAATAATATATATCACATATATATTATATATTTGCAACAAAAGAAAATAATACAATTAACATATATCGCATATATATCAATGTATCATCCAGTGAGAAAATGAAATAATAAAGCGAGCCAATATTAGATAATGTAATACAATATATCATATATATTATTATACATTAAATCATCGAATCAACACTTGATTCGATGATCCGGCTATATCGAATATTACCGACTAATATATCATGTACCGATTCATCGAATCAACACTTGATCCGATGTCTCGGTTCATATCTAAATATCGCGAGAATATAATACGGTATCTCATATCGCATTATTCTCGGTCCTGCACATATCACATATGTGCCTCTACTCCGTTTCGCCTGAGCCAAGAAACCTCTGTGTAGGACTCTAAGGAATCGTCAATACGCCGGTAGCAGGTGATGATCATATCAAACACCCACAAGCTGTAAGCGGTCAGCTAAATGTAACAGCCACCTAGGTATTGAGCGATCAGAAGATCAACAAGCTAGCCTGTGCGTTCTCCTGTGAATCCAATCAGTAACACTCCCGTACAGTCCGGTCTGTTCGTCTGATATGTCGCATATCAAGTCTAGGGGTGGTATACGTCAGACCCCAGTAACCGATAAGTCGTGTCGATGTGTGGCTCATAACGGGTCGAGAAACTACTAGTAACACTTACCCGTAAATCTCTATATCAGCCCTGGCCAGGGACTTCCAGTTATAGCCAATCGAACACAGCGCAACATCAACTCCCTATACCGGGAGAGACGAATCCCCTCCTATCGCTCATTGCCTCTATGTGATTCGGGACTGTACCCAAAAGCCACCGTTTTGCACGCCCTTTTGGACGTGGTATGGTGGAAATCAAAGCACAGTGGGAATCACACAAGACTCTATGACGATCTCGGGTCTTCAGACTACCCTGTACCAGTGTCACCGGAGAACTGCCATCTGACGTGTGGTATATCACCATCTGGGAGTTCTCGGCGAGTCCGTCCAGTGTACCCAGTCTCCACTGAGCACCCGTACACCATCTCTGATGTCAAACACCGATGGATATGGGATCATCCATCGCCCATCATATGGGTCAAGATGCGTATACGCTAGTCTACTCCGGTGTATCGATGCCCTGTCTCGATATACCCTCGACTAGGAACAGTTATAGGATGTACTCATCGACTATCGTGGCCCCACTAGTATGATCTCATCATAGTCCCAGTAGTCGAGTACAGATCCTAAGGGCTTTATCAACATGTGAGAGTAAAACAGTAAACCAGTACAAGTCAACATGTTAAGATAAAGTGAAACCAAATAACATACTATCATGACGAGCAAGAATGTCATCTCTATATATATCCAAGCATCCATTATATTATACATCATATGTACAACAATGGCCTCTAGGGCATATACATAACTAACAGGGATCTCGGCTCTTTCCTCATCGAATAACGTGCAGGGTATATCATATATACCGCTATGCAAAGCAAAACTGTAGCTACCATTTTTATTAAAATTTGATTCTACAACATCTTTTAGGTTTCTTCTCTTTAATTAATCACATTAATGAAGTCCCATCATTTAAGTCACCTAAACATCACAGATAAATACGACGTACACTTATGCCATCCGCATTCGCCTCGATGTCCCCTCGTGCACCGTTAGGTTAGGTAACTAACGAAAGAGCAGGGCAGGGCTAGTGCGGGTGTAAAACATAAGTAACGTCTATATAATATATCATATATACTATATACTGTATCCATCAGAACATATCAAATGATCACATCACAGATATCGCAGCAGAAACATAGATATAATGTGGGATATATTAGGATGTCCGTATTTAGTATTTAGCCAACAATAGAAAATAGGGATTCCACAGTCGCGATGAATAGCCAATCCCACACCCTGGACCCCTACGAGAGCGGCAAGCGACCCTACCAATTCTGGAGTTTAGGAGACCCGGTCTCGACTCCTCGACATGGCCTCCTACTGAACCCCAGAACCCGGTCACCTGTGCTCCCCTCCTTGGGTCAATCCTAATGCGGAAAAGTAAATAATATAAAACACTGGTGGCATCGACCTCAACCCGGAAGTGCCCCAAATAAAAGAATATTACATTACATTTGAATTTTACATGACTGAAAAATAAAACGCTCATCTCACATAAAAACCCCCCGGCTATTCAATTGCGACAATCCTGCACATCATATCTCAGTAACACATAATATCATATATCATTAACGTAAGTAAGTATGCGTACCCCAATTGTCGTTGATATATAGCAACGAAACCGGCGATATCAACATACTACACTTACGGTCACAGAAAATAAAGTGTAAAAGTGCAATATCTGGAATCCACATTCTCTTTAGACATCGTAAAGGCGAAATATCACATATTTCGTATTTCATATCTAGCTATATGAATTCCACACATTGCATCACATTCCAGATAAATAGACGGTATTAAATTTTTCGAACGAATGATCAAATACTCAAAATTCCCTAAAGCTCAACACTTGAGCGGAGTTCAAAAACTCGGAGTGTGACACAGTAGTAGCGGTCCAGCCGTAGAAGGCTCAAGCCAACGCCTCACATGTGGCACGCCGTACTGCCCCAAACCCTAAGGTTCAAAAGGCAGTTCAAGACGGTCACATAATCGAGTTAAGGTTTGTTGTCTTCTAGAGGGTCCACCATAAACAAACTTGCACGTATTTCCGAAAGATTTAAACCCCGTGAAAGAGTGAGTAAATGATACTCGTTCGAACAATTCAACACTTTCTAAATTACCCGGAAAGAAACACGAAATCAAAATTCCGATCGAATCGTCGAGTCCAAAACAATCTCCAGAATATACAGTACTAAATTCAGATTAAAAATATCAACAATCAGTTATAAGTATTACTGTGCAAAAAGTATGCACTGAACCCTCTGTACGGCCGCGGAACCGTGGCCAAAGCAAGCTTTGGCCGCGTTTCCGCGGCGTAATTTACTGTTCATGTGCTCGTATTTCAAAGTAATGCTTATATTTTCCTGCTGTAATTTTTACATATTTTTAATTCTGAAAAACAACAGTTTTGAAAAAATGTCCAGAGAGCACTAAAAATCTGTATTTTTCGGTTCGATCGGAGTTTTAACTTTGTCAAAGTGTCGCCTAATGATCTAGGTCGGCTCTGATACCAATGATGTAGGGTTCCTAGGCATGCTAATGTGGTCTCACAAGGCATCAACCATGCCAATTTCAAATTTAACAAGTGCCGAGAAACCCTAATACGGATTCGTTGACTAGAGTTTAGGCGAAAAGTGAAACTAGTTAACATTTTAACTAAAAGAAAGAGGCTACAACCTTTGTAGATCCGGTTCTCCACTTCCTTAGCTCCACGTAGACGTCCCCTCGCTGTCCATATCGGATCCCGGACTCTAGCATCGGCTTCATCGGAGAAATGGACGGGCTAGGTCGTCGGCTTCGATGCCGAAGATGATCTACGTCGAGGCAACACAAGATCAAGCTCCAACTTCACCAACCAATGAAACTTGTGAAGAAAACACCCTATACTCCTTGGCAAGAGGCAGAGGATGAAGAAATAGGAGGTGGGTTCTCTTTAGAATTGGATTTCTCACTCTTTTACTCAAGATGCCATTAATGGAGTCAAGCTTTCCTCTTGAAGAAGAAGAAGAAGATGAAGATAGAATATGATAAGTGTTAACTCAAAAAGAAAATAATATGAATACTTATCATATACTAACTATGGTCAAGTGTAGAGAGTAAACTAGGGTTAGGTGAATGGTTAGGTTAAGAGAAGAAAACAAAAATGGTCAAGTTTTCAACCCTTCATGAAGCTTCATGAAAGAAACAAGAAAAGCCACCATTTCCATTTTCTTTTCCAAAATCAATAATCAAAATAAATAAATGAATAAGTAAACAAAACCCTAACCATTCATATAACCATGGTTTAATCTTCACACAAACTCAAGTTAACATGTATCATCATCATGATATAATCAAGTGCACACAAAAATATATCACATATACAATGTGCACATTAAGTGAGAAAATCCTTTTAAAGTGAACCGATACTAGTTAATGCAAAGTAATATATCAAATATATAATTATACATTAAATCATTAAATCAACACTTGATTCAATGATCCGGTCACGTCGCACATAACCGACTAGTATACAATGTATCGACTCATCGAATCAATCTTCGATTCGATAACTAGGTTATATCGCATACAACCAATCGAAACATTCATCGCGAGAATGAAATACAGTATCACATACACACATTATTCTCGGTCCCGCACATATCTCATATGCGCTCCTATTTCGTTTTGCCTGAGCCAGGAAACCTCTGTGTAGGACACTAAAGACTCGTCAATACTCCGGCAGCAGATGATGATCATATCAAGCACCCACAAGCTGCAAGCGGTCAGCTAAACGTAACGGCCACCCGGGTATTGATCGATCAGAAGATCGACGAGCAAGCCCGCTCACACTCCTGTGAATCCAACCAGTAACACTTACCGTACAGTCCGGTCTGTTCGTCTGATACGTCGCATATCAAGTCTAGGGGTGGTAAATGTCAGACCCCAATAACCGATAAGTTGTGCCGATGTGAGGCTCATAACGGCTCGAGAAACTACTGGTAACACTTACCAGCAAATCTCTGATCAGCCCTGGCCAGGGACTTCCCTATTACGGCTAATCGAGCACAGCGCAACATCAACCCCCAATACCGGGAGAGACGAAACCCCTCCTATCGCTCATTGACTCCAGGTGACTCAGGACTATACCCAAAAACCACCGTTTTGCACGCCCTCATGGACATGGTAAGGTGGAATCAAAGCACAGTGGGAATCACATAAGACTCTATGACGATCTCGGGTCTACAGACTAACCTGCACAAGTGTCACCTGAGAACTGCCATCTGACGTGAGGTATAATACCATCTGGGAGTTCTCGGCGAGTCCGTCTAGTGTACCCAGTCTCCGCTGAGCATCCGTATACCATCTCTGATGTCAAACACCAATGGATATGGGATCATCCATCGCCCATCTCATGCGTCGAGAAGCGTATACGCTAGTCTACACTGGTATATCGATGCCCCGTCTCGATACACCCATGACTAGGGACCTTGAAGGATGTACCTATGGACTACCATGTCCCCACTAGTATGATCTACATCATAGTCCAGGTAGTCAAGTACACATCCTAAGGGCTTTACCAACATGTAACTATAAGACAGTTTAAAGAGACTAGTATACATGTTAAGATAAAGAGTAACCAGATAGCATACTATCATATCGAGCAAGAAAGTCATCTCTATATATGTCAAAGCATCCAATATAATATACATCATCTGTACAATACTGGCCTCTAGGGCATACATACAACTAACAATCTCCCACTTGCACTAGGGCCAGCTGCTGTAGTATCGCATACCGAGCATCCCGAAGAGTCTCTCAAACTGTATCTGGGGAATGGCCTTCGTGAGTGGATCCGCCGTGTTGTTCTTCGTATCAACCCTCCTGACCTCGATCTCCCGGCGATCAACTATCTCCCGGATCAGGTGATACCGCCTCAGAATATGCCTGGATCGCTGATGGGACCTGGGTTCCTTGGCCAAAGCCACCGCTCCATTGTTATCACATCGTTGGCAGTGATGTATTCAGCCTCCATCGTCGAGTCTGCGACGGTTTCCTGCTTGGAACTCTTCCAGCTAACCGCCCCTCCGTAAAGGGTAAAGACAAATCCCGACTGCGACTTAGAGTCGTCCTTATCACTCTGGAAGCTCGAATCGGTAAAGGACTCCACTTGGAGTTCTCCGTTACCATACACCAAGAGCATCTCTTTAGTCCTTCGCAAGTACTTGAGTATGCTCTTCACAGCTGTCCAGTGACTCTCTCCAGGATCAGCTTGATACCTGCTCACTACACTTAGTGAGTATGCAACATCGGGTCTGGTACATAGCATCGCGTACATGATAGAGCCTACAGCCGAAGCATAGGGTATCCCTTGCATGCGAGCTCTCTCCAAATCAGTCTTGGGAGACTTCTCTTTGGAGAGAGTGACTCCAGAGATCGTGGGCAAGTTCCCACGCTTGGATTCTTCCATACTAAACCTCTTTAGTATGGTGTCAATGTACCTGGATTGGGACAATCCCAATATCCGTTTGGATCTATGTCTATAGATCCTAATACCCAATATGCAGGAGGCATCACCAAGATCTTTCATTGAGAATCTTTGTGACAAGAAGAGCTTGACCGATTGCAGCATAGGAATATCATTTCCTATCAAGAGTATGTCGTCCACGTACAATACGAGGAAGACAACCTTACTCTCTGCTACCTTCTTGTAGATACAAGGTTCATCTGGGTTTTTGACGAAATCAAACTCTTTGATAACGACGTCAAAGCAGATGTTCCAACTCCGCGATGCTTTCTTTAATCCATAAATGGATTTAAGCAGCTTGCACACCTTCCCGCTGCTCCCACTGTCTACGAAGCCCTCTGGCTGAGTCATGTACACGCACTCTTCTAAATCACCGTTTAGAAAGGCAGTCTTAACATCCATTTGCCAGATTTCGTAGTCATGATAAGCAGCGATAGCAAGCATGATCTGGATGGATTTAAGCATAGCCACTGGAGAAAAGGTTTCGTCATAGTCCACACCTTGTCTTTGACGAAAACCCTTTGCAACAAGTCTAGCTTTGAAAGTCTCTACTTTCCCATCTACACCAAGTTTTTTCTTGAAGATCCACTTGCTCCCAATGGGTTTTACCCCTTCAGGAGCAACTTCCAAAGTCCATACTTTGTTGGTGTACATGGATTCCATCTCGGACCGCATAGCATCCAGCCATTTCACTGAGTCCCTACTCGTGATGGCCTGCTCGAAGCTAGTTGGGTCATCATCCTCCATGATGCAATCCTCGCTCCCACCATCCATGAGAAAACCGTAGTATCTCTCAGGTGGGTGAGGAACCCTACTAGATCGGCGGAGTGGCTGGGGTTCATTGGGAACTACGGAATCCTCTGGTTCCACCAGATCTTCTGTTGTAGCTTTTGTAGCTGGAACCTCTTCCAGTTCTACCTCATGTCTACTAATCTCTTTTTCAAGAAATTCCTTTTCTAAAAAGGTGGCATGCCGAGAAACAAACAATCTTTGTTCCTCAGGGTGGTAGAAGATATACCCTTGTGAATTCTTGGGATATCCTATAAATTTGCATAGAACAGATCGTGCCGCGAGTTTGTCCGGATTTTGTCGTTTGACATAGGCTGGACAACCCCATCTCTTAACATAGTTAAGACATGGTCTCTTTCCTTTCCATATCTCATATGGAGTGGTAGGCACAGATTTGGTGGGGACCATATTCAATAGATGTATGGCTGTTTCAAGCGCATAGCCCCCGAAGGAAATATGTAACTCAGCTGTGCTCATCATAGAGCGCACCATATCTAATAGGGTGCGGTTCCTCCGTTCTGATACACCATTGTGCTGTGGTGTATATGGAGGAGTCAGCTAAGAGAGAATCCCATTCTCTTTTAGGAAGTCCAGGAATTCATTGCTCAAGTATTCACCTCCTCGATCAGATCGAAGGATTTTAATACTTTTTCCGGTTTGGTTTTCGACTTCTTGTTTATATTCTCTAAATTTCTCAAAAGCTTCAGACTTGTGTCTTATCAAGTACACATGTCCGTACCTTGAGAGATCGTTAGTGAATGTAATGAAGTACGAAGAACCATCCCTGGCATGTGTAGACATGGGACCGCATACATCACTATGTATTAGTCCCAAGAGTTCGGTAACTCTTTCTCCGTGTCCCGTAAACGGAGTTTTGGTCATCTTGCCTTTGAGACATGACTGTCAAGTGCCATAAGATGAAAATTCGAACGGATTCAAATATCCATCCTTATGCAACTTAGCTAGTCGTGTCGCATTGATGTGACCCAGTCTACAATGCCATAAGAAGGATTCGTTCAGTTCTGAACTCTTCCTTTTGTGTGTGTTTGTTATGCTCAGAACTGTGGCTTGATTTAGAACATAAATGCCATTGCACAACGTGCCTGATCCAACCAACTTTTGGTTACGGAAAATGTTCATAACATTGTCCTGTAATACAAAATTATATCCCTCTTTACTCAACAAAGAGACTGATATGATGTTGCATATCAGGTTCGGCATATAATAGCATTCGTTCAGAACCAATGTATTACCAGTTGGTAATGCAAGGTGATGTAGGGTTGCTAGGCACGCGCACAAGGGTCTACGAGGCATCAACCATGCCCGATTAAAAATTTAGCCGTGCCGAACAACCCGAATACGGATCTTTAAACTAGAGATTAGGCGAAAACTAGCATGCTAAACACTTTAACACTAAGTGAGAGGGATTACAACCTTTGTAGATCCGGTCCTTCACTTCATATGCTCCTTGTTGTAGTCCCTTCGCTGCGATCATCGGGTTCCGGACTCTCGAGAAGTTCCACGAAGAGAAAGATGCAACCTTTGCTTCCGATCTTCGATACTAAGATGATCTACCTTGAAGTTTCGTTAACACAAGCTAACACTCATGAAATGATGTGAACACCCTCATCTAAATGGCAAGGGAAGATGAGGATGATGAAGTAGGATTTTTGCTCTCTTTATTTAACTTTTTCTCATATTTATTCATCACTTTGGAAAAATCTAGCAAGCTTTTTCATGAAAGAATGAAGGAAGAAGAAGAATAGTGATCCATTTCCATTTGTGATGAATAATGAAAGGATTAATATGAAGAATAATGCAAACATGGTTGACTTAACCATTGTAGAGAATTAACCAAGGGTTAGGGTTTGGGTTGGGTTAAAGGATGAGTCACTTACAAATATCTTCCACAAAACAAAACCAAAACCTTCTAGAATCATCTAGAAAGCTTAACCCTAATCCAAACCCTAATCATGTTTAAACTCCACTAAACAAGTTGCATTAGTTATCATATCATGTTACAATATTATATATCACATATATAATATTTATCATAACAAAATAAAAATAATACAATTAACATATATCGCATATATATCAATGTATTACCCGAGTGAGAAAAAGAATCTTTTAGTGAGCAAATATTAGTTAATGTAATTTAATATATCATATATATATTATTATACATTAAATTATCGAATCAACACTTGATCCGACAATCCGGCTATATCGCATATAACCGACTAATATTTATCCGTACCGATTCATCGAATCAACACTTGATCTAATGACCCGGCTGATATCAAATATCGCGAGAATATAATACGGTATTACATATCGCATTATCCTCGGTCCCGCACATATCACATATGTGCTCCTACTCCATTTTGCCTGAGCCAAGAAACCTCTGTGTAGGACTCTAAAGAATCGTCAATACGCCGGCGTAGGTGATGATCATATCAAACACCTACAAGCTGCAAGCAGTCAGCTAAACGTAACAGCTACCCAGGTATTGAGCGCTCAGAAGATCAACAAGCAAGCCTGTAACTTCTCCTGTGAATCCAAACAGTAACACTCCCGTACAGTCCGGTCTCGTCGTCTGATATGTAGCATATCTCGCCTAGGGGTGGTAAACGTCAGACCCCAGTAGCTCGATAAGTCGTGTCGATATGAGGTCTATAACAGTTCGAGAAACTACTGATAACACTTACCAGTAAATCTCAGCAACCCTGGCCAGGGATTTCCGGTTATAGCCAATCGAACACAACACAACATCAACTCCCTATACCGGGAGAGACGAATCCCCTCCTATCGCTCATTGCCTCCATGTGATTCGGGACTGTACCCAAAAGCCACTTTTTTGCACGCCCTCTTGGACGTGGTATGATGGAAATCAAAGCACAGTGGGAATCACAAAAGACACTATGACGATCTCGGGTCAACATACTACTCTGTACCAGTGTCACCGGAGAACTGCCATCTGACGTATGGTATAATACCATCTGGGAGTTCTCGGCGAGTCCGTCCAGTATACCCAGTCTCCACTGAGCACCCGTACACCATCCTTGATGTCAAACACTGATGGATATGGGATCATCCATCACCCATCATATGGGTCAAGATGCGTATACGCTAGTCTACTCTGGTGTATCGATGCCCTGTCCCGATACACCCACGACTAGGAACAATTATAGGATGTACTCGTCGACTACCGTGGCCCCACTATTATGATCTCATCATAGTCCCAGTAGTCGAGTACATTTCCTAAGGGCTTTATCAACATGTAATATAGAGACAATCAGAGTACATGTTAAGATAAAGTACAACCAGATAGCATACTATCATGTCGAGCAAGAAAGTCCTCCCTATATATGTCCAAGCATCCATTGCAATATACATCGTATGTACAGTAATGGACTCTAGGGCATACATATAACTAACAATCTCCCACTTGCACTAGGGCCATCTGTTATGGTATCGCATACCTAACAATTAGCTGCGGTTGAAGTATCTCATACTCAACCATCCCATAAAAGTCTCTACTGGGAAAAAGGCCTTTGTGAGTGGATCCGCGCTGTTGTCCTCTGTATCTACTCTCCTAACCTCGATCTCCCTGGAGATCATCCATCTCCATGATCAGGTGATACTGCCTAAGAATTTTATCTGGATTTCTGATGGGACGGTAGTTCCTTGGCTAAAGCCATAACTCCATTGTCACACAATGGTAGGAACGAAGTTCATCGCATGAACTTATATGTATCCAGACTGCCTCTTTGGTAGCATCCTTCGTAACGATGTATCTTGCCTTTAATCGTCTAGTATGTTACGGTATCTAGCTTGGAACTCTTCCAACATACCGTCCCTTCACGGAGGGTATAGACAATGCCTGCGACTGACATTCAGTCGTCCTTATCAGCCTGGAACCTTTCCAGTGATTCTCCCCAGGATCGATTGATACCATCTCACTACAACTAGTGAGTGTCCTAACATCCAATTAGATCTATCTCATAGATCTAAAACCCAGGATTTAGGAGGTATCACTTTGATCCTATATGGAGAATCCTTGTGATAAGCGGAGATTGACCGAGCATAGCACAGGAAACTCCTTCCCTATCAAGAGTATGTCATCCACGTACTCTACGAGGATCACCATCATACACTCTACTACCTTTTTGTATATATGATTTGTATTGATTTAGCGTGCTTGCGCTTTCTAAAAGGTAGATCAAAAATATTTGTAACCGCAATCAAGAACGGCGTCGCATGAAGCTAGCCGGTGAGTACGGGTCGGTCCACAGGGATTTTGTGAATTTCCGATTCGTTCTTACGAGTTAATTCCGAAGGGTGTTCGGAGTTGTTATTAAATCTAAAAATCTAATTAACCTAGGGCAATTATCTAGATCTATTCTTGCTAGGGTTAGGTTTAGGGATGGTTTGGAAATGCAATTAAATCTCAACGCTTTCTATACCCGAATGAAGATCTGTGAGGAGTTATGGTAATTATCAATAAAGGGGATTAGATCCATTCGGGAAGGTGTTCCTTCCTCTAGGTTCTTGTCCTTCCTTTAGAGATCCTTACCCTAACCTCCATGGAAAATGGGCGCAACCAGGCCTTTACACTACGGTGTCATCGTTACCTCGAGGGGTAGGATGCCGTAGGGCGCGGTGTGTGCGTGTATGCATGGAGTCCTATTGTAAATATTTGGTGGGTAAGAAAGGGATGAGAGATCTCATCTCTCAAAATCCTTCCCCAAAGCTAAACCCTAAACAAGTTTCTAGAGCATGAAATTAAATCTACCTAGGGCAAAGAATTAAAATCTACACTAGGGCGAGAAATTAAATCTACTTACAGATGCATCCCTCCAATCATCCATGCAGGGTTGTCAGATCTGAATTTCTGAAAGGAAAGGAAACACCGATGCTCTCCAAAAAGAGATCTGAAATTTATTATTAAAAGGAGGCATGAAGTTTACAATGAATTAGAGTCCCTATTTATAGAAGATAGGAAACCCTAGGGTTACAATGACTTGCATGTTTACAATTACAAAAATAGCCCTAGGTCAACTAGTCAAAGCCGCAAATGAATTTTGATAAAATAAAATCTTCCTTTTGTCTTCTTAAAAAGGAAGTATTGGGCCTTTCCTTTATGGGCTCTTCTGTCTTTGGGCTTCCTGGGCTACTTAATTCTTTAAAATAGCTTCTGTTCTCTTTCAGATTTTCCAGTGAATAATTGTGGTAGACTTTTAACCGTGGCTTCGAAATCTTGGACCTTGCATTGCCTTGTACTTTGTGAATTTTATCTTTGATGTAGGCTTGATCAAGAGTCTTCTGTTTGTTTGTCAAAAGTCCCTTTTTGTATCATCTTTTGTCTTTTTCACTGTTTTTGCTCCAAGAACCTGTAACCTGTAATATGTAGCAGACATGCGTCAAAAGCACCCGTTTATTTATAAAATGAATAAGAATGGGGAATATAATAATGCAATATTCTAGTGTGAACAAATACCCCCAAACTTATCTTTTGCTCGTCCTCGAGCAAACTTATTTTTATTCACTAAAATTCTAACCATACTTTCGCAGGGAAACGCGATTGCACTGAGCTCGTGCAACAAGCCGTTAAACCTCTAGGTGTCCCTAGTAGGAGGAGTGTTGTCTCCTGAGGGTTTTCAGCGGATACTACCCACAAAATCCTATCAATTCGGCCCATTGACTTTTGTTCTTCATTTAGGTTTTCTAATAAGGAATTCTATTATCTTTTACTAGTAAATTATCCACCCATATTCTTCATACTTCCTCATCATCTAACTTAAGATTATATATATCCTGTAGACTACTTAGCTTTCAGCATTTCTTAAGTTTTCCTTCTAGGTTTCCATCTCCACTTAGGAATTTCTATCAACCCTTACTAAAAATACAAGTTCTATTCTTCATTCCTTTCTCTTATCTAAACTCTAATCACATATCCCCACGTGTGTGTAAATATCACCCCTACACTTGGAAATTCAAATCAAGCAATTGTACTCTCGTCCATTGTCCAAAGCACTTATTAATTAATGAATTTTTAAATGAAATTTGCTTACACATCCTTCATGCGACCGTTAATACTTCTTGAGGTACCAACAACCGA
The DNA here is from genome assembly GCA_030015575.1 of Agapanthus africanus. Taxonomy (NCBI): domain Eukaryota; kingdom Viridiplantae; phylum Streptophyta; class Magnoliopsida; order Asparagales; family Amaryllidaceae; genus Agapanthus; species Agapanthus africanus. Next base: position 209,967,279 of record JASDDO010000026.1, on the reverse strand, counting down.
TTACAAGATGCGTTAGCACTTTAAAGCGTATTTCCTAGTTTTGCAACACCCAAGGCTTTAGCAGTGACTCCCAAACCAGTTGGTCTAAGGCACTAGGTGATGAAGCACCCTCGCTAAATATTTTTCTATATTTTTACAGCCTTAAGTAATCACAAAAACCAGTGTCCATTTTTTTCCTTTATTCACTTTTTTTTTCTTTTATTTTCTTCGTACCAAGGACTTTAGACAAGAGCATTTCAAGGTCTCTTCTACTATTCCAAGTTTCAAGGTTCGTGATTGTGCAAATTGTAGGGTATACGTTTTCAGAATCTAGATTTAAGCTAGGAACTATTTTTCAAACTTATACTCTAATAAAAGCATCAATACTCTTCCCTTGTTTTGACTTAGCCTAAGAAGTGAACCCAAAATTTGCCTATTTCTAAATAAACTATAAGGCATATACTCTCTACCATTAAACTTTAAGGAATGTTATTTTTAGGGTTTTTAATTCACTAAGTCTAAGATCTAGTTGTTCCTAGCCAGTTAACCTAATTGTCAAACTCAAGTCAATTAGCCAATATTGAATACAATAATTTTTATAATTTTTGAAATTTTTCAATTTTTATGGGTTTTCAAATAAATATGCAACTGCAAAAATATATACAAATGAATGCGAAGGAAGAAGACGTACCGAGTATACCCCCAAACTTGAACTTGACAGTGTCCTCACTGTCATGCTAAACCAAGAGGTTCAAAATACCGGCACTCCCCTGTTTATTTATTTATAATTTTTATATTTTTAATGTTTTGAAATTTTTTTTTAAATTTTTTATAGAAAAGAAAACAAAAAATATTTACATATATACAAAGATTCCCCCAAACTTAAGCTTGGCCTTGCACAAGCTAAAAGTTAGCTCCAACCATTCAAAAATCTTATCGTGGAAATGGTAGAGTTGGTGCAAGAAAATGAGAAGCACGCGAGACCGTGTGGAAAGAAGAATGGTAGAATATGGTCTCGGTGGGGGAGAAGAATGGCGAAAAGAAGAAGGAAGTGGAGTACGATCTTGAGGATGTAAATCAAGCGAATAAATTAGCGCAATTTGTGATGACTGATATGTTAAAAGCGATTGCGCTAACCTATCAACTCTTCGTGAAATAGGGTCAAATCCCTCAAGATTCGCAAGAAAACATGGGCACGCCGAACTTGGTATAGGAAATGAAAGCGTAACGGTCATTTGTACGGTCGGGACAATAGGAGAGACGAAAGGGAGTGAATTAGGGATAGTATCTTTCTCACCGTAGTAAACTGTTTCGAACTTGAAAGATTCCATTATTGGTTCGAAACTACTATAATCAACCGAGTCTGGTGGCTCATCTGAAAATATAAAGGACTCAAACTCGGGCGGTGAGTCATCAACATCGTCCGAAAAAGTGTAACACTTGTAGGTGTTATCATCTGTGAGAATTGTGTCAGATTCAAAGGAAAAGGTTTCAAGCTCACAGTCTTCAAGCGGGGTCGGAACGATGGGAAGGAGAGAGGGTGATATAACAGTCAAAGGTTCAGGAGGATGAATTGGAAAATCAGACACTTCAAACAAAAATGATTCAACCTCAATATTATCCTCAAGACTCTCCTCAATACTATCCTCAATATTCAACTCATCCATGCCATTATCATCAAAATCTAGACGCATATGAGATTCGGGAGAAACATTTAATAACTCAGGATGATGATTTGAACATAAAATTTCAATTAAATCGACAGGTTCATCATCCGAAATATTCCTGGCGTCTATATTCTCAATCAAGTGAAAATCAATTTCTTTAGAAACCTCATCAAAAGCATGGATATGTATCAATTTAGGTTCTAGAGTGGAGGTGTAAAGATCAAACGGATTAGATGCGGTTTCACTCGAAAAGGGTTCTTCACAATTTGGCAAATCAAGCACTACAAAATCACATAACTCGTCTTTATTTTGAACTTGTGAATCATTTAGGACATTCGATGAAAATCTGGAGTTGTGGGCTTCAATTGGGTAAGGGTAGGTTTGATTTGAAAATCCTCTCTCATTCTCACTCTGTCCAACCGCCTCCTTATACATTGAAAAATTTGAAGCGAGCGGGAAACTAGCTATCGTTTCACTAGGTTGCATAAGAGCAGCCACGGACGCTTCCACATTCCTAGTCATTTTGTTTGTTGCTGCGATATATGTCTCCAACGACTCTTCCAAACTAGACTTGGGTGGTAAGGGGGTTTCGGTAAAAGATTCAAAATTGGTTGGATATGTGAAACTCCCTAATGGCTGTGTAGAAACAGTGTCTAGTGAAGGTGGGAAGGTCGGGTAGGACTGGTAGGAAGTGGGTAATTGGACAGGGGTAGGGTCAACATATGGATAAAAAGGTGAATAGTCGTGTGGATCCCTAGAACTAGATGAGTGGAGAGGGGTGAAAGATCGTCTGCTAGATTGAGCAATATGCTCAACAATGGATATTGGCTTAGGAGTGACAGAAGGACTCGAAAAAGTGGTGTCAACATATGTAGGTGGTAAAGATGGACTTGGTCGACACAAAGTGGGTTGAAAAGTCAAACTATTTCTCCTAGACGCCTCTATTTGATCTTTCAAAGATTTTTTTGGCAAGGAAGGATCGTCTTTAAATTGACCGAACAAATTAACGTACGACGCGAAATTAGGTTCGGGATACCAAAGTTCGGCAAGTGATTTATTATGTAGGGTACCCATGTTAGAAGAAGAGGTGAAAAGAAGGAAGGTTTGTGGTGCAAGGATCTAATTGCGGCCAAAAATTTTTGCAAGTTTCTATCAAAATTTTCCTTATTCTTTTTTTTTATTCTTTATTAGGAAAATTTTGTTGCAAAAAGATTTTCAACACAAGATATGCAACAGCAAAATATTACATGCAATTTATTTCTAATTTAAGCGGGCCGCAAAAATCCTGCACAAAATTGTTATTTGGAAGGGAATATATTTTTTAAACCACAAAAAATCCTGCAGGCAAATCTACAGAGGATATATCAATATTTGCAGAAGAGAAAGAGCGGAGCTTACAGAAAAATTTTCCCAAGATGATACCTCTAGATGACCGCCCTTCCGCGGCCAATGTAATGTTCCCACTGCGGTTCCGCGGTGGAGAAGCGGGGGCGGATCCCCAAAAAAAAATTGGTGCTCTGATTCGACTAGACGGCCGCGGTTCCGCGGCCTAAGGTGGGTTTTGGCCGCGGAATCACGGCGGTATGGGGGCTTTGGTTCTCCAGAAAAATTCTCCTATTCTGATTTTAATTTCCCTTCTGTTTCGATATTTGGTTTTCTGTTTTGCTTTCTGGAAATCTCCAGATCTGAATTTGTATGTCCTGCAAAAATTCAACCACAAAGTATCCCTTTCCAAAAATAACAAATGATATATTTTTATATTTTTTTTTGATTTTTTCAGATTTTTATGATTTTTTTATTTTATGATTAACCCGAAATTGCGAAAAGGAAATTTCTACGCCATCCCCGGCAACGGCGCCATTTGATTTGTATTGATTTAGCGTGCTTGCGCTTTCTAAAAGATAGATCAAAAATATTTGTAACCGCAATCAAGAACGGCGTCGCATGAAGCTAGCCGGTGAGTACGGGTCGGTCCACAGGGATTTTGTGAATTTCCGATTCGTTCTTACGAGTTAATTCCGAAGGGTGTTCGGAGTTGTTATTAAATCTAAAAATCTAATTAACCTAGGGCAATTATCTAGATCTATTCTTGCTAGGGTTAGGTTTAGGGATGGTTTGGAAATGCAATTAAATCTCAACGCTTTCTATACCCGAATGAAGATCTGTGAGGAGTTATGGTAATTATCAATAAAGGGGATTAGATCCATTCGGGAAGGTGTTCCTTCCTCTAGGTTCTTGTCCTTCCTTTAGAGATCCTTACCCTAACCTCCATAGAAAATGGGCGCAACCAGGCCTTTACACTACGGTGTCATCGTTACCTCGAGGGGTAGGATGCCGTAGGGCGCGGTGTGTGCGTGTATGCATGGAGTCCTATTGTAAATATTTAGTGGGTAAGAAAGGGATGAGAGATCTCATCTCTCAAAATCCTTCCCCAAAGCTAAACCCTAAACAAGTTTCTAGAGCATGAAATTAAATCTACCTAGGGCAAAGAATTAAAATCTACACTAGGGCGAGAAATTAAATCTACTTACAGATGCATCCCTCCAATCATCCATGCAGGGTTGTCAGATCTGAATTTCTGAAAGGAAAGGAAACACCGATGCTCTCCAAAAAGAGATCTGAAATTTATTATTAAAAGGAGGCATGAAGTTTACAATGAATTAGAGTCCCTATTTATAGAAGATAGGAAACCCTAGGGTTACAATGACTTGCATGTTTACAATTACAAAAATAGCCCTAGGTCAACTAGTCAAAGCCGCAAATGAATTTTGATAAAATAAAATCTTCCTTTTGTCTTCTTAAAAAGGAAGTATTGGGCCTTTCCTTTATGGGCTCTTCTGTCTTTGGGCTTCCTGGGCTACTTAATTCTTTAATTCTTTCTTTAAAATAGCTTCTGTTCTCTTTCAGATTTTCCAGTGAATAATTGTGGTGGACTTTTAACCGTGGCTTCGAAATCTTGGACCTTGCATTGCCTTGTACTTTGTGAATTTTATCTTTGATGTAGGCTTGATCAAGAGTCTTCTGTTTGTTTGTCAAAAGTCCCTTTTTGTATCATCTTTTGTCTTTTTCACTGTTTTCGCTCCAAGAACCTGTAACCTGTAATATGTAGCAGACATGCGTCAAAAGCACCCGTTTATTTATAAAATGAATAAGAATGGGGAATATAATAATGCAATATTCTAGTGTGAACAATATACAAGGTTCATCTACCATTTTGATGAAGTCAAACTCTTTGACTACCACATCAAAACAGATGTTCCAACTCCGCGATGCCTGCTTTATCATATAAAACATCTTGCTCACGTTTCCGCTGCTCCCACTGACTGCGAAGCCCTCTGGCTGTGTACTTATAGACGCTCTCTTCTAAAACATCACTTAGAAAAGCAGTCATGACACCCAACCACCAGATATCGTAGCCATGGTATGTAGCCGTGGCAAGTAGGATCTGGATGGACTTAAGCATAGATCCTTAGAAAATGTTTCAATATAATCCATACCTGGTCTATGATGCAAACCTTTAACAAGTCTAGCTCTAAAAGTCTCAACTTTTCCATGTACACCAAGTAATCTTCTCAAGATATACTTGCTCCTGATGGGGATTTAACCCTTCAGATAAAGCAACCAAAGTCCATACTTTGTTGGTGTATAAGGATTCCATCTCAGATCGATAAGCATCCAGCCATTCTTACAGAGTCCCACTCCTGATGGCCAGCTCGAAACTAGTTGGGTCATCATCTCATGATGCAATCCTCGCTCCCACTGTCATAGAGAAACCGAAGTATCTCTCAGGTGGGTGAGGAACCCTACTAGATCGGCGGAGAGGCTGAGGTTCGTTAGAAACTATTGAATCCTTTGGTTCTACTAAATCATCAGCTGCATTTTGTATAGCTGGAACCTTTCCAGTTGTACATAACAGACCTTGTCTCGAGCTTGTCCAGATTTTTCTTTTAGACATAGGCCGGACAACCCCAAATCTTAACAAGCTTAAGATATAGGCTCTTCCCTTTCCATATCACATATGAAGTAGTAGGCAACTGATTTGATTTGAACCCTATTCAATAGGTATGCAGCTTCTCAAGTGCATAACTCCCTAAAGGAAATAGGAAACTCAGTAGTACTCATCATAGAGCACACCATATCATATAGGGTGCTATTGCTCCGCCCCGATACACCGACGTGCTGTGGTGTATAAGAAGGAGTAATGCTGAGAGAGAATCTCATTCTCCTTTAGAATAGTCCAGGAATTCCGTGCTCAAGTATTCTCCTCCTTGATCTCATCAAAGGACATAATACTTATACCCGTATTTTGGTTCTCTACTTCTAACTTATATTCTGTGAATATCTCAAAAGGTTCAGACTTGTGTTTCAGCAGGAACATATGTCTGAATCTTGAGAGATCATCAGAGAATGTAATGAAGTACAAAGAACCAGTCTTGGCATATGTAGACAGAAGACTTTCATACATCAGCATGTATCAATTCCCAAGAGTTCACTAACTCTTTCTCTGTTTCCAATAAACAGAGCTGTGGTCATCTTATCTTTATGACATGACCGGCAAGTTTCACAAGATGTAAATTCAAACTAATTTAAATATGCATCTATATGTAACTTCAGCCAGTCGGGTCGCATTGATATGACCTAGTCTACAATGCCTCAAGAAGGATTCGTTCATTTCTGAACTCTTCCTCTTGTGTGTGTTCTGTATACTAAGAACTGTGGTTTGATTTAGAACGTCAATGCTTTTAGATAACGTGCCTGAACTGATCAACTCTTGATATAGGAAATGTTCAAAACATTATCCAACAATACAAAATTATATCCTTTCTTTACTAATAAAGAGACTGATATGATTTTGTATATCAGGTTCGGTATCTAATAACATTTGTTCAGAATCAATGTATTCCGGTAATACAGGGTGACAGTGACCAACAGACTTGGCTGCAACACTTGCACCGTTTTCTGTCTCATGAAACTTATTACCCGTTCTCAGTTCTCTACCTATCTGTAGCCCATGTAACAGATTACATATACGGGATCCTGATCCGGTACACATACCTAGGACGTAAAGGATACTGAGAAACAGTTCTCTGTAATGAACACACCCGAAGATGATGCATCAGCATGCACTTTCTTCGTTTGCGCGGCACGGGAAATCTGGTATTCCCCAATTTCCTGCTCTGTCCTATAACAATTATAAGTTGGAGCGGGACCAACGTTCCCCAGCTCAGTATAACAAGCGGGTTCGGTCAATATATCCATTTTATTATCTTGATTAAGGCGTGATATGGTCGCTACTAGGAGAGAGAGAGAAGAAAACACTCAGCGTATGCTCTTGCAAGATTAGATTGGTTATATAATATATCTAATCAGGATGTCTCCCACTGTTTTAATCAAATCTTCCTTCAAACCCTAAAAGGAAAGACTAGCCGGGATTAATTACACGCTACAAGTTCGCCAATCTTTCAGCCAGGCTAGTGTCGGTACTTTGAGGGAGGTCCCTCGTGCTTTCGCACGAACCTAATTAAAGTAAACCTCGTTTTCCTAGAGACGTAGCCCCGTTAACACCTTTCTAGACACCTACTTGATCGGCTAATTGTAATGTGTAAAACTCTCCCAGGAGTAACTCTTACTCGCAGCGGGTATCGGGATCCAACTATCTTATAGAAGGTATGCAATCTCATTGCAAATTTCAACACTTGAAATTCCCAATAATATTTTGCCCCTAGCAGCTATATGACCTTAACATGGTCAACAAATCATAAGTGCTAGTCAAGTTCAACCCGTCATTTTCCGATTGAATTAAACCCACCCGCACGACCCTTAACATGGTCAACAAAGTCGCACGACTACCCTAATCCAATCGCATCATATGCTTATACAGATAAGAACTAATCAGCTACTGCACACTACGCCATAACATGGTCAACAAACGTAGCACGAATACTAACTAGTACTTATCTGAAATGACGGAGGGCTACGACGGGTTTTTCAGAAAACCCTTTGCGTAATGAACTTGATATCGTTGTAGAATCGAGTGATTTTAAATGGAGTGTTTTTTAGGCTTTTCTAGTTTTGCTAAAGGGGTCACTCCCGGTGAAGGGATCGTCGGCCCTTTCCTCATCGAATAAGGTGCAGGATATATCATATATACCGCTGTGCAAAGCAAGAACTATAAAAGCAATCAAAAGACAAACCGAGTTTGTAGCATCTGCCAGTTATTGCTAAAGGAGTCACTCTCGATGAAGGGATCTCGGTCCTTTCCTTATCGAATAAGGTGCTGGATGTTCTACAAGGAATACCGCTATGCAAAGCAAGAACTAGAGCTAACAGTTTTTAAACAAGTTTCCACAACATCTTAGGTTTCTTTTATTTCATTAATCTCATTAATGAAGTCCCATTTTAATATGCTTCACAAGCATCTCTTTTGAAACGAAATCTGCAATATAACATATATCTCCTATATATAATATAAACATTCGTCACTGGCAGTAATATGATCTCATCACAGAACATTGCAGCAGAAGAAACATATATGAAATATTGGATATACTAGGACGTCCGTGTTTTCAATACGAGCCTGTATAAAACACGGATTCCACGGTCGCGATGAATAGCCAAACCCACATCCCTAGACCCCTACGAGAGCGGCAAGTAACACTGCCAATTCTAGGGTTAGGAGACCCGGTCTCGACTCCTCGAGATGGTCTCCCACTGGACCCTAGAACCCGGTTACTTGTGCTTTCCTCCTTGGGTCTACCTAATGCGGAAAAGTAAATAATATACAACGGTGACATCTTCCGCTACCTGGAAGTGCCCCAATAAAAGAATATTACATACAAATGAATTTTACATGAATGAAAAAGAAAAAAACTCTCATCTCACATAAAACCCCCGGCTATTCAAACGCGACGATCCAATACAACATATCACAGCAACACATAATATCTCATATCATCAACGTAAGCAAGTATGTGTATCCCGATTGTCGTTGATGTATAGCAACGAAGCCGGCGATACACCACATACTACACTTACGGTCACAGAAAAGAAAGTGTAAAACTACAACAGTTGGAATCCACAACCTCCTTAGACATCGCATGCCTAACCAAATGAATTCCTTAGACATCGCATGCCTAACAATTATAAACCCCGCATTTTAGTCTCATTATCGAAAACTCTTTTCAATATCAAGTCGGGCAATTCAACAAGATTCCCGACGTCCTGATCGAATGCTCGTCGCAAACTTTAGTAGACGGCCGCACCCCAGATGCCGTCGACGAAGTGCACTAAGGCGGAACACCGCTGCCGCAAGCACCCGAACGGATGCTTTCGGCGACGGGGTTCTCCTACAGTCACTTGGTCGGGGCTATGGGGCGTAGCTGTCTATTAAGTTTACCCGGCGAGTATCCGCGTACGCTACGTGATTGCGACAGACATTTGATCGCATCAAAATTCCGTGGCAACCGATCATCTGAGACTAAACTGCTATGTTTATAATATTCAAATTAGTTATCTCATAACTATCTGTGGATTCCAAATATTGTATCACATTCCAGACAAATAGACAAAGTTAAACTTTCCGATCGAATCATCAAATACCTAAGATTTCCCCAATATATCTCAACACTTGAAATCAGTTTAAAAACATCCATCACATGCCACAGTACCAATGGTCCAGCCGTAGAAGGGTCAAGCCAACGCCTCACATGTGGCTCGCCGTACTTCCCCAAATCCTAAGGTTCAAAAGGCAGTTCAAGACGGTCAAATAATCGAGTTAAGGTTTGTTGCCTTCTAGAGGGTCCACCGAGTTACTTGGACGACTTAGAATGTTCTTAAACACGAGAAAAAATCCAACTTTTGAAAAATTTTCCGACAGGGGAGAAAGTGAGTTATTGATATCCGTTCGAACTTTTTAACAGTTTCTAAAAGTTATCCGGAAAACACATAGACAAAATCTGATAATCCGATCGAATCATCGAATTCCCAAAACAACCCCAGAAAATTCAACTCTTGAATAAATATTAAAAATTCCCAGAAACTCCAGCATAATAAAATAGGAGTTACTGTGCAAACAGGGGATGATGATGTCATCATTTAGCCGCGGAACCGCCGCAGAAGTCATGCTTCTGCCGCGGTTCCGCCGCACTTTATACTGTTCATCGAAAACTTTTTGCACCGTAATTCTTATAATTCCCTGCTGATTTTTTTAAGCATTTTTAATATGGAAAAAACCCAGTTTTTAGAAAAAGTCCAGAGAGCTCGTAAAATTGCGGTTTCAGGTTCGATCGGGTTTCAAACTTCGTCTAGACTTCGCCTAAAGCTCTAGCTTGGCTCTGATACCACTGTAGGGTTGCTAGGCACGCGCACAAGGGTCTACGAGGCATCAACCATGCCCGATTAAAATTTTAGCCGTGCCGAACAATCCGAATACGGATCTTTAAACTAGAGATTAGGCGAAAACTAGCATGCTAAACACTTTAACACTAAGTGAGAGGGATTACAACCTTTGTAGATCCGGTCCTTCACTTCATATGCTCCGTGTTGTAGTCCCTTCGCTGCGATCATCGGGTTCCGGACACTCGAGAGGTTCCACGAAGAGAAAGATGCAACCTTTGCTTCCGATCTTCGATACTAAGATGATCTACCTTGAAGTTTCGTTAACACAAGCTAACACTCATGAAATGATGTGAACACCCTCATCTAAATGGCAAGGGAAGATGAGGATGATGAAGTAGGATTTTTGCTCTCTTTATTTAACTTTTTCTCATATTTATTCATCACTTTGGAAAAATCTAGCAAGCATTTTCATGAAAGAATGAAGGAAGAAGAAGAATAGTGATCCATTTCCATTTGTGATGAATAATGAAAGGATTAATATGAAGAATAATGCAACCATGGTTGACTTAACCATTGTAGAGAATTAACCAAGGGTTAGGGTTTGGGTTGGGTTAAAGCATGAGTCACTTACAAATATCATTCACAAAACAAAACCAAAACCTTCTAGAATCATCTAGAAAGCTTAACCCTAATCCAAACCCTAATCATGTTTAAACTCCACTAAATAAGTTGCATTAGTTATCATATCATGTTACAATATTATATATCGCATATATAATATTTATCGTAACAAAATAAAAATAATACAATTAACATATATCGCATATATATCAATGTATTACCCGAGTGAGAAAAAGAATCTTTTAGTGAGCAAATATTAGTTAATGTAATTTAATATATCATATATATATTATTATACATTAAATTATCGAATCAACACTTGATCCGACAATCCGGCTATATCGCATATAACCGACTAATATTTATCCGTACCGATTCATCGAATCAACAGTTGATCCGATGACCCGGCTGATATCAAATATCGCGAGAATATAATACGGTATCACATATCGCATTATCCTCGGTCCCGCACATATCACATATGTGCTCCTACTCCGTTTTTCCTGAGCCAAGAAACCTCTGTGTAGGACTCTAAAGAATCGTCAATACGCCGGCAGTAGGTGATGATCATATCAAACACCCACAAGCTGCAAGCGGTCAGCTAAACGTAACAGCTACCCAGGTATTGAGATCTCAGAACATCAACAAGCAAGCCTGTAACTTCTCCTGTGAATCCAAACAGTAACACTCCCGTACAGTCCGGTCTCGTCGTCTGATATGTCGCATATCTCGCCTAGGGGTGGTAAACGTCAGACCCCAGTAGCTCGATAAGTCGTGTCGATATGAGGTCTATAACAGTTCAAGAAACTACTGATAACACTTACCAGTAAATCTCAGCAACCCTGGCCAGGGATTTCCGGTTATAGCCAATCGAATACAGCACAACATCAACTCCCTATACCGGGAGAGACGAATCCCCTCCTATCGCTCATTTCCTCCATGTGATTCGGGACTGTACCCAAAAGCCACCTTTTTGCACGCCCTCTTGGACATGGTATGATGGAAATCAAAGCACAGTGGGAATCACACAAGACTCTATGACGATCTAGGGTTAACAGACTACTCTGTACCAGTGTCATCGGAGAACTGCCATCTGACGTATGGTATAATACCATCTAGGAGTTCTCGGCGAGTCCGTCCAGTGTACCCAGTCTCCACTGAGCACCTGTACAACATCCTTGATGTCAAACACTGATGGATATGGGATCATCCATCGCCTATCATATGGGTCAAGATGCGTATACGCTAGTCTACTCTGGTGTATCGATGCCCTGTCTCGATACACCCACGACTAGGAACAATTATAGGATGTACTCGTCGACTACCGTGGCCCCACTAGTATGATCTCATCATAGTCCCAGTAGTCGAGTACATTTCCTAAGGGCTTTATCAACATGTAATATAGAGACAATCAGAGTACATGTTAAGATAAAGTACAACCAGATAGCATACTATCATGTCGAGCAAGAAAGTCCTCCCTATATATGTCCAAGCATCCATTGCAATATACATCGTATGTACAGTAATGGCCTCTAGGGCATACATATAACTAACAGGTGATATTCCCCGACAGTCTTAGCTGCAACTATTGCACCATTTCCAACTCTTATGTCTTTATCACCTTCTCCAAGTTCTCTACCTTTCCTTAGCCCATGTAACTGATTACATATATGGAATCCTGACCCGGTATCTAATACCCAGGACGTAGGACAAATGGAGAAACAGTTCTCTGTAACGAACACACCCGAAGAAAATGCATCAATATGTACTTTCATCAATCGGGTGGCATGGGAATCCTGGTATTCCCCTATGTCGTGTTCATTCCTATAACTCTTATAAGAAAGAACAGAACCAACGTTCCCCAGCACAGTATAACATGCGGGTTCAGTCAATACATCCATATTATTATCTTGATTAAGGCATGACATGGTCGCTACCTGGAGAGAGAGAGAAGAAAACACTTTAGCGTATGCTCTTGCAAGATCAGATTGGTTATTATCTTATCTAATCAGGATGGCTCCCACTGGTTTTTATCAAATCTTCCTTCAAACCCTAAAAGGAAAAACTAGCCGGGATTAATTACACCCTACAACTTCACCAATCTTTCAGCCAGGCCAGTGTCGGTACTTTAAGGGAGGTTCCCCGTGCTTTCGCACGGACCTAATTAAAGTAAACCTCGTTTTTCCAGAGGCGTAACCCCGTTGACACCTTTCTAGACACCTACTTGATCGGCTAATTGTAATGTGCAAAACTCTCCCAGGAGTAACTCTTACTCGCAGTGGGTATCGGGATCCAACTATCTCATAGAAGGTATGCAATCTCATTGCAAATTTCAACACTTGAAATTCCCGATAATGCTTTTGCCCCTAGCGTTCTATGACCTTGACGAAAGCCAACAAACCACAGCCCGCTAGTCAAGTTCAACCCGTACATTTCTTGACTGAATTAAACCCACCCGCACGACCCTTGACGAAAGCCAACAAAGCCGTACGACTACCCTAATCCAGTCGCATCATATGCAACAGATACGCAGCACATAGCTACCGCACACTACACCTTGACGAAAGCCAACAAATGTAGCATGAATACTATATGTAACTTATCTGAAATGACGGAGGGCTACGACAGGTTTTTCTGAAAACCTATTTCGTAATGAACTTGATATCGTTGTAGAATCAAGTGAAGTTTTGAAATGGAGTGATTTTGAGGCTTTTCTAGTTTTGCTAAAGGGATCACACGCGGTGAAGGGATCGTCGGCCCTTTCCTCGTCGAATGAGGTGCGGGATATATCATATATATCACTGTGCAAAGCAGAAACTATAGAAGCAATCAAAAGTCAAACCGAGTGTGTAGCATGTGCCAGTTCTTGCTAAAGGGGTCACTCCCGGTGAAGGGATCTCGGCCCTTTCCTCATTGAATAAGGTGCAGGGTATATCATATATACCGCTATGCAAAGCAAAACTGTCGCTACCCTTTTTGATTAAAATTTGATTCTACAACATCTTTTAGGTTTCTTTTCTTTCATTAATCACATTAATGAAGTCCCATCATTTAAGTTGCCTAAACATCACAGATAAATACGACGTACACTTATGCCATCCGCATTCTCCTCGATGTCCCCTCATGCACCGTTAGGTTAGGTAACTAACGACAGAGCAGGGCAGGGCTAGTGCGGGTGCAAAACATAAGTAACGTCTATATAATATATCATATATACTATATATTGTATCCATCAGAACATATCAAATGATCACATCACAGATATCGCAGCAGAATATATCATATGAAATATTGGATATACTAGGACGTCCGTGTTTTCAATACGAGCCAGTATAAAACACGGATTCCACGGTCGTGATGAATAGCCAATCCCACACCCCTAGACCCCTACGAGAGCGGCAAGCAACTCTACCAATTCTAGGGTTAGGAAACCCGGACTCGACTCCTCGAGATGGTCTCCCACTGGACCCTAGAACCCGGTTACTTGTTCTCCCCTCCTTGGGTCTATCCTAATGCGGAAAAGTAAATAATATACAAAAGGTGACATCTTCCGCAACCTGGAAGTGCCCCAATAAAAGAATATTACATACAAGTTTTTACATGAATGAAAATGAAAAACACTCACCTCACATAAAAACCCCCGGCTATTCGAACACGACGATCCAATATAACATATCCAGCAACACATAACATCACATGTCATCAACGTAAGTAAGTATGCATACACCGATTGTCGTCGATATATAGCAACGAAAATCGGCAATACCACTACATACTACACTTACGGTCACAGAAAAGAAAGTGTAAAACTACAATAATTGGAATCCGCAACCTCTTTAGACATCGCATGCCTAATCAAATGAAATACTTAGACATCACATGCCTAACAATTATAAACCCCGCATTTTAGTCTCATTATCGAAAACTCTTTTAAATATCAAGTGAGACTAAACCGCTAGATTTATAACATTCATTCAGTTATCTCATAACTGTTTGTGAATTCCAATTATTGTATCCCATTCCGGATAAATAGAAAATATTAAACTTTCTGATCGAACATTCGAACACCCAAGTTTTGCCGAAACCGTTCAACACATGAAATAAGTTCAAAGACATTCACTTCATGCCTCAGTACCAACGGTCCAGCCGTAGAAGGGTCAAGCCAACGCCTCACATGTGGCACACCGTACTGCCCCAAACCCTAAGGTTCAAAGGGCAGTTCAAGACGGTCACATAATCGAGTTAAGGTTTGTTGTCTTCTAGAGGGACCATCGCGTTACTTGCACTACTCAGAACGTCCTTAAACCACAGAAAAATCCAACACTTGGAAATTTTCCGGCAGTGGAAAAGGTGGGTATTTTTATCTGGTCGAACTTTTTAACATATTCTAAAATATCCGGAAAGCCACATAGACAAAATCTGATAATCCGATCGAATCATCTACGCTCCAAAACACCCCAGAAAACTCAACTCTTGAGTGCAAATTAAAAATTCCCAGAAAACTCAGCACCTAGAAAAATGAATTACTGTGCAAAATTTGGAGGCAAATCCCATCAATTGGCCGCGGAACCGCCGCAGAATCCAGGCTTCTGCCGCGGTTCCGCCGCGCTTTAGATGCATCATTAGGTAATTTTTGCACCGTAATTCTTAGAATTCCCTGCTGAATTTTTTAAGCATTTTTAATCTGGACAAAACCCAGTTTTTGAAAAAAGTCCAGAGAGCATGAAAAGTTAGGGTTTCGATGTTCCTTCGGATTTCAAACGTCGTCTAGACTTCGCCTAAGGCTCTAGCTAGGCTCTGATACCACTGTAGGGTTCCTAGGCATGCTAATGAGGTCTCACAAAGCATCAACCATGCCAATTTCAAATTTAACAAGTGCCGATAAACCCTAATACGGATTCGTTAACTAGAGTTTAGGCGAAAAGTGAAACTAGTTAACATTTTAACTAAAAGAAAGAGGCTATAACCTTTGTAGATCCGGTTCTCAATTTCCTTAGCTCCACGTAGACGTCCCATCGCTGTCCATATCGGATCCCGGACTCTAGCATCGGCTTCATCGGAGAAATGGGCGGGCTAGGTCGTCGGCTTCGATGCCGAAGATGATCTACGTCGAGGCAACACAAGATCAAGCTCCAACTTCACCAAGCAATGAAACTTGTGAAGAAAACACCCTATACTACTTGGCAAGAGGTAGAGGATGAAGAAATAGGAGGTGGGTTCTCTTTAGAATTGGATTTCTCACTCTTTTACTCAAAATGCCATTAATGGAGTCAAGCTTTCTTCTTGAAGAAGAAGAAGAAGAAGATGAAGATAGAATATGATAAGTGTTAACTCAAAAAGAAAATAATATGAATATTTATCATATACTAACTATGGTCAAGTGTAGAGAGTAAACTAGGGTTAGGTGAATGGTTAGGTTAAGGGAAGAAAACAAAAATGGTCAAGTTTTCAACCCTTCATGAAGCTTCATGAAAGAAACAAGAAAAGCCACCATTTCCATTTTCTTTTCCAAAATCAATAATCAAAATAAATAAATGAATAAGTAAACAAAACCCTAACCATTCATATAACCATGGTTTAATCTTCACACAAACTCAAGTTAACATGTATCATCATCATGATACAATCAAGTGCACACAAAAATATATCACATATACAATGTGCACATTAAGTGAGAAAATCCTTTTAAAGTGAACCGATACTAGTTAATGCAAAGTAATATATCAAATATATAATTATACATTAAATCAATAAATCAACACTTGATTCAATGATCCGGTCATGTCGCACATAACCGACTAGTATACAATGTATCGACTCATCGAATCAATCTTCGATTCGATAACTAGGTTATATCGCATACAACCAATTGAAACATTCATCACGAGAATGAAATACAGTATCACATACACGCATTATTCTCGGTCCCGAACATATCTCATATGCACTCCTATTTCGTTTTGCTTGAGCCAGGAAACCTCTGTGTAGGACTCTAAAGACTCGTCAATACTCCGGCAGCAGATGATGATCATATCAAGCACCCACAAGCCGCAAGCGGTCAGCTAAACGTAACGGCCACCCTGGTATTGATCGATCAGAAGATCGACGAGCATGCCCGCTCACACTCCTGTGAATCCAACCAGTAACACTTACCGTACAGTCCGGTCTGTTCGTCTGATACGTCGCATATCAAGTCGAGGGGTGGTAAACGTCAGACCCCAATAACCGATAAGTCATGCCGATGTGAGGCTCATAACGGGTCGAGAAACTACTGGTAACACTTACCAGCAAATCTCTGATCAGCCCTGGCCAGGGACTTCCCTGTTACGGCCAATCGAGCACAGCGCAACATCAACCCCCAATACCGGGAGAGACGAAACCCCTCCTATCGCTCATTGTCTCCATGTGACTCAGGACTATACCCAAAAACCACCGTTTTGCACGCCCTCATGGACGTGGTAAGGTGGAGATCAAAGCACAGTGGGAATCACACAAGACTCTATGACGATCTCGGGTCTTCAGACTAACCTGCACAAGTGTCACCTGAGAACTGCCATCTGACGTGAGGTATAATACCATCTGGGAGTTCTCGGCGAGTCCGTCCAGTGTACCCAGTCTCCACTGAGCACCCGTATACCATCTCTGATGTCAAACACCAATGGATATGGGATCATCCATCGCCCATCTCATGTGTCGAGAAGCGTATACGCTAGTCTACACTGGTATATCGATGCCCCGTCTCGATACACCCACGACTAGGGACCTTGAAGGATGTGCGTATGGACTACCATGTCCCCACTAGTATGATCTACATCATAGTCCAGGTAGTCAAGTACACATCCTAAAGGCTTTACCAACATGTAACTATAAGACAGTTTAAAGAGACTAGTATACATGTTAAGATAAAGAGTAACCAGATAGTATACTATCATATCGAGCAAGAAAGTCATCTCTATATATGTCCAAGCATCCAATATAATATACATCATCTGTACAATACTGGCCTCTAGGGCATACATACAACTAACAAATGATGGGTCAGGTAGCCACCCCATCCAATAGGGTCGCCGTGGTACCAACGGGTCCCTCAGCCGCTACTTTTTACGCATGCCCCCTCGCGAGGACTACAACCCGCCGGAACACCTTCCGGTCCCGGGACACCCTGGGGGTAAGAGCCTATGCTTCGCCACACTGTCACACAGTGAGAACCCCCCATAGGTCGACATCCAATGCCTAGTAGCTCTGATACCAATGATGGGTTTACCTAGCACCACATGAAGGGTTTGGAAGCATCACATGTACCAAAGATTAAAATTTTAGGGTGCTAAGTAAGCATACAATGAATCATTTCAAGAAAAATTAGGGTTTCATAAACTACACTTCATCACAAGTAAGAAAAGCTAGGGTTTTTAGAGTACAACCTTTGTAGCTCCCTACGCTTGACTCCTCGGCCACATAGGGTTTGGAAAAAGTATGCTTGATCTCCTCTAGGTCCATGATGATCCACCCGGAGTCCGCTTTGTCCAAGCTTGCAACTTCACTTTATCAAGAAGATGAAATGAAGCTAACACTCTAAACAAGTGGGCTAGACTTGTGTAGAATAGTGTTGTGGTTCTCTTTCTCACTTCAAAATCCTATCTTTTTGAGTATTTTGCTCACTTGAAAAGTTTAGAGAGCAAGAGCTCAAGGTTGAAGAAGATGATGGCTTTTTAAGAAGAATACAAAAAGATAAACCTTGATGAGAAAATAAAAATATATCTATATATATTTTTCTTCTCTTATCTCAAACCATGGTTAAACAATAAATATATTATTGAACTTGAGTTAAAACCCAAAAGGGAAGTTAATCCATGGTTAAATGGTGGGTGAGCATGGTTAGGTCAAAGAAGAGTGTAGCAAGAAACCATGAATTATCCTTTCCTTTTTCCTTTTGTTTTAAATCAAATGCAATAATAATTCATATAAATAAAACCATGGTGTGAGTCTTATATTGCCACCATTTTCTTTGTATAAGCAACCATGATAGAATGATGTATGTATGCATGTGTGCATGCACATCCATATGTTCATGAACAAGAACGAATGCATACATGCATGCATACATCCAAAAGAAACAAGATATGATTCTTAGTAAGAAGCTAATGGTTAAATGATAAATCAACACATGATTTATCAGTCCGGCCATATCACATACGACCCAACCAAAAGCAAGCCGCCCGATTAATATACGGTATCTCATACGCGCATTTTAACCGGGTCCATGCGCATATCGCATACGCGCACCACAACGTTTCGCCTGGACTTGGTAACTCCTTTGTGGGACTCTAAGACTCGTCAATACGCCGGCAGCGGGTGATGATCATATCAAGCACCCCCAACCCGCAAGCGGACAGTTAAAAGTAACGGCCACCCGGGTATTGAGCGATCAGAAGAAAACAAGCGAACCTGCTACAACTCCCGTCGAGCCAACCGGAAACACTACCAGCGCAGTCCGGTCTCCTCGTCTGATATGTCGCATATCAAGTCTAGGGGTGGTAAACGTTAGACCCCAATAACCGATAAGTCGTTCCGATGTGAGGCTCATAACGGGACGAGAAACTACTGGTAACACTTACCAGTAAATCTCTAATCAGCCCTGGCCAGGGACTTCCCTGTTACGGCCAATCGAGCACAGTGCAACATCAACCCCCAATACCGGAAGAGACGAAACCCCTCCTATCGCTCATTGCCTCCATATGACTCGGGACTGTACCCAAAAACCACCGTTTTGCATGCCCTCATGGACGTGGTAAGGTGGAAATCAAAGCACAGTGGGAATCACATAAGACTCTATGACGATCTCGGGTCTACAGACTAACCTGCACCAGTGTCACATGAGAACTGCCATCCGACGTGAGGTATAATACCATCTAGGAGTTCTCGGCGAGTCCGTCCAGTGTACCCAGTCTCCACTGAGCACCCGTATACCATCTCTGATGTCAAACACCAATGGATATGGGATCATGCATCGCCCATCTCATGAGTCGAGAAGCGTATACGCTAGTCTACACTGGTATATCGATGCCCCGTCTCGATACACCCACGACTAGGGACCTTGAAGGATTTACTTATGGACTACCATGTCCCCACTAGTATGATCCATATCATAGTCCAGGTAATCAAGTACACATCCTCAGGGCTTTACCAACATGTAACTATAAGACAGTATAAAGAGACAAGTATATATGTTAAGATAAAGAGCAACCAGATAGCATACTATCATATCGAGCAAGAAAGTCATCTCTATATATGTCCAAGCATCCAATATAATATACATCATCTGTACAATACTGGCCTCTAGGGCATACATACAACTAACATCACAATCACTGCATCGTCTCTCCAAAATGAGGCGCAAACACATTCTATTCCACAACGTACCTTTTCCCCACTTCTTCTTCCACCAACCAGAGCACTACATTGATAAAATTTTCGAATGGTTGATGTTAACCTTCGGTCTTTGCAAAGCTTGGCATCGACCACTGATGTTTAACCCCCTCATGTGATTTTCAAAAGCATAACATTGTTTAACTCAAGTTTGGGGGGGTATTTTCTGGCTCCTGAAAAGAAAATTTTTACACAAAATGATGGGCCAAAAATAAGTTTGGGGGAGGATCTTCACTTAAATGTTTTGCCCCCAACTAATAAATTCCTCCCAGGCTTACAGGTTTTTTGTAGATATAGCGGATAGCAACAGTGAGGACACTGTTAAAAACAAGTTTGGGGGAGGTTTGTGCTTATTTTCGCATCATTTGCATATCACTTTGCATAAGTACAAAACATTTTCAAAACTTAGAAAAATTTAAAAATTTTGAAAAAGAAAAAAAATTGTACATAAATAAGATAATAAAAGATTAGATAGTGAAAAATTACATCCATGAGATTAGAAAAATTTAAGAAAATCAAGAAAATTAGAAGTTTTCTTAAATGAACTAGTAATAAGTAGTTATGAGCCGTTGTCCCAAGGGTTAGTAAGATGAAGGAAGTCACTAATCTGAGGATAAAAATAAGTCTGAAAAATAGTTCCTATTCTGGAAGCCAAACATTTTGAATGTTGATACCCTGCTATTCGCACTTACACACATCTTGAAGCCCGGGATAGTAGAGGATACCTTGAAATGCTCGTCTAAAAGCCAAAATATGAAGGAAATAATAATAAAAAAAATGAATAAAATATACAAATGGTGAGAAAAATGAACACTGGTTTTGTTATCGCCAAGGCAGCAATAAAAAATATAGCGAGGGTGCCTCTTCACCTAGTGCCCAAAACCAACTGGTCTGGGAGTCACTGCTAAGCCTTAGGTGGTGCAAGACGAGGAAAATACACCAAATAATCAAGCACATGAGTAATCGGTCGGTTAGTACCTCAAGAAGTATTAACGGTCGCATGAAAGTGTGTGAGCAAATTTATCTAAATATTCATTAATTAAAAAGTACTGAGGCAGATGGACAAGAGTATGATAGCTTGAATTGAATTCTCCGGGTGTAGGATGTATATTACACATGCGTAGGGTTATATCATCGATGTTTGGAAGAAAGATAGGAATGAAGAATAGGACGATGTTTTATTGAGGGGTTATGTGATTTCTTACATCTTTTCATGACTATTAAGATAGGGCTCATGACAACCGAAAAGCTAGCTTAGTTGGAAAACATAATTTTCAAAGTCTTTCTTTTAAAATTCTTGTCTTTAAATGTAATATTCATGATCTTCCTTTTATTTTTGGATTTTGTAGGTGCAATCTGCTGAAAACCCTCAGGAGACAACACTCCTCCTGCTAGGGACACCTAGAGGTTTAAAGGCTTGTTGCGCGTGCTCAGTGCAATCGTGTTGCCTACGAAAGTGTGCTAGTTAGTTTTTCTCTTTCTTTATTTTCTCCTTCTCTTTTGAAATAAAACAGTTCGCTCGAGACGACCGAAAATAAGTTTGGAGGAATTTGATCAATCGAAAATAATGTATTTTTAACACGTCAATTTCCCTATCATTTGCATTCATCTAGAGGTGTTCGTTTGCATATTACACATATTAGCAAAACACCCCTAAAATATCAGATTACATGTGTTATACACTAAAACCGACATTTCTGAGAGAAATTGTGTGTTCATCATGGCATTGCATCATTCTTGTATAGCGCAACACTTGTTTCGAAGTCTGTGCAGGAAATTTCAGGAATCGAGCCAAAATTGTCAAATTGCTGATAAAAAAAAGCGCCAAGTCCAAGATTAGAGATCTAGAAGTGATCAAGGACTCATTAGCAGATTAGATATATCAGAAAACTACCATGAGGTCAACACTAAGCATGTAAGGAAAATTGAAGCAGAGAGCAAGCCAAACGACCGCGGATCTGCGGCCGGTGCAAGGCATGCGCCGCGGATCCGCGGTCACGTGACTGCCACGTCAGCCCATTTCAGCTGCAGAATTCTTCCCTCACTCAGAACACCTCATCAAGCCACTGCAATTTCTAGATTACTCCAGAGCCTTCTGCCAGATCAGCAAGCCTTAGGTTCAAAGCTAAACACTCTCAAGCTTCCAAAGCAAGCTTACCTCTCAACTACCTTAAAGCCTAGAAGCTTCTCCCTAACCTCCAAGCTTACATGAGAAGCTAACCTAAACTAAGCTTATGAGAGAAGCTAACCTAAACTAAGCTTATGAGAGAAGCTAACCTAGGCCAAGCTTATGAGAGAAGCTAACCTAGACCAAGCTTATGAGAGAAGCTAAACTAATCATAGCTTCTTAAGGAAGCTAATCATTCTCAAGGCTATAAAAAGGACCCTAGGCTTCACTTTCAAAGGTTGTTCAACAATTCTCCCCACAAGTTGAGTGACACAACTTGTGCCTCAAAACCCTAACCCTAATCCAATCAAAAAGCCAAAAGTTCAAGATCACCGAGTTCAATCGAAGCAAGAATCCTTCAAAGCCTTTATTAGCGAAGCTGGACTTCATCGGAGCAAGTGATCAAGCCGATCCGCGACTCAAGGAGCCGAAGCGACGCCAAAATCGACGATCTAGTTCCTTCCTTTTGTAAATTTCAAGAGAGTTGTAACGAATTTGTCGATAAATAAAGGTGAAATTCTTTTATCTTGCTTATCTCTTCAATTCAAGCATTATGATTCAATCTAGATTCTTGAATGTGTTTTGTGTGATGATGCTTGAGTAAACTCCGCTCGTGGAGGAGTCGAAAAATTCAATAGATGATGAAGTTGACGAATCTTGAAACATTTCTTAAGTCCTATAGCGTTTGTAAATTCTTGAAAATCAAATGATCGATGATCTAGTTTCGACGCGAAATGCTTTCTTGATTATTTTCACTCGGAACTAGAGATCAACGATCGATCGTTTGATTTACTAGAAGCTAGCTTGTGAATGAGATTCATTGAAAGGACAAAGGATGAGATGAGGAAACTCACAAGATCCTTAAACCTCGATAAATCGTCATCGATCTAGCATCAATTCGTTAATGGATAAGAAATAGTAATCGCCAGTCTTCTTCACATCTATAGATTTAATCGACTCCTACGAGCTTCACTTCAATTCTTGAAACTTAAATCGATTGGAATTCTATCACTTCTTGATTCTTGATGTTTAATGTGTTCTTGATTTTAGACTAGATCTAAACAATTCTTGAAATTCATTGATATAAATCTTGAATCGTTTTCTTTTCTTTTCTTTAAATTTTCAATTCAAATAAAAAAAATACGAACGAATCACATAATCCCTGTGGACGATCCGCACTTACTAACGCGCTACATTCGACACCGTTATTGATTGCGGTCAAATATTTTTGGTTGTGATTTCTTTACAATTTTTCTACATACACAACGGAGAATTTTCATTCAATCAACAATCCAAATCCCAATTTCCTCAAATCAGACCCAAAATTGGCTCTCATATCATGTAAGTGTCACAAATCCTGAATGTACAATATCAAGTAAATCTCATATATCCTGAATCTACAAAATCAAGTAAATCTCATATATCCTGTATCCAATATCAAGTAAATCTCATATATCATGTATCCAATATCAAGTAAATCTCATATATCCTAAATATATTTGCATGAATAAATATGATGATGTATATAAATTGATAAGTATACATATATATTAGCGTCCCATTCCACTAATATATATATATATATATATATATATATATATATATATATATGCATATATAACAGCGTCCCATTCCACTATTAAATATACTTAGGAGTAAAAATATCATGAAACCAATATTTCAAGCATCGACACAAAAATACAGATCTATCAGGTGCTGTCACCAAGACTGGCCCCTGATAGGTACGTAGCATACGCTATTCTGAAAACCTGAGTGCCCAGCTTTGACCCTCGTCTTTTGACGTATCCATATGTACATGACTCCCGTAGGTATCCCCACGATAACTGCCGAGTCATAGGTATTATCACCGGAAGGTATGGTTCCCCTGTCAGGCCTCATCGGCATGTTACATCAAAATCCCTTTCTTGCCCCGGGGTACCTCCGGGCCCCACCATGTACCCTCATACGGCCCCCAACTCCTCCTCGCATAAGGTGTATATATATCAAAACCGATAAATATCATGGTGGATATTGAAATATCATATCAAGGGAAACTGGGTTTTTCAAATAATGCATAATTTCATGAAACTACCACGGTCATCAAATCCAGAAAACATCATCAAAAATCCATATCACAATGCGAAAATCCATGAATATAATATATGCAACATAAAACTGTAATGTGAGCATATAAATAAAAAACCGCTATTTAACTGCAATAAGTTAATATAAATATCATGCGGTTCCTAATTTCTCTAAGTCTATATAACATTAAGTAAAGGTAAACATGTAGCTATAGCCAGATATATATGTAAACATAAAGGTATAGCAAGGTATATGTATCTACCTATCAGTAATGATGTAATATACTCTCAAGGTATAAGTGAAGTATGTATGCAAGGTATACATGTAGTTATGTTATTATGTATGAAATATACCTATCACTAATGGTACAATACCGTATAGGTATACAGGTAACTAGCATATAAGCATATCAAGGCATATGTGTAAGCATGTAGGTATACAGGTAAGCTATATGTCATATGTATAAAGAAATATGAATCAATGTCTCAATGTCCTTAACCAAACAATATCATATTGGTATGTGTTTTGTGCGTGTCATGGCAATTATTGACGGTGTGTGTGGCGTACAATCAGTGCTCGTGCAACATGAGCCGTCAATAATAGTGCAGTGTCCTAAGGGTACAAGTCCAACCACAACTAGTATCTAAGCAATAAGGTGTATGCACAACTCTATGTAGGGTTCCTAGGAACACTAATGAGGTCTCACAAGTGATCAAACATGGCCAATTCAAAATTTTCCATGTGCCTACAAACCCTAATACGGATCGTTAACTAGATGTATAGACGATGCAATGCAAGTTAACGACTTTAACTAAAAGGGAAGAGGCTACAACCTTTGTAGATCTTATCCTCTACCTCCTAGGCTCCGTGATGACGTCCCTCCGATGTCCATATCGGATCCCGGACTCTAGCATCGGCTTCATCGGAGAAATGGGCGGGCTAGGTCGTCGACTTCGATGCCGAAGATGATCTATGTCGAGGCATCACAAGATCAAGCTCCCACTTCACCAAGTCATGAAACTTGTGAAGAAAACACCCTATACTACTTGGCAAGAGGTAGAGGATGAAGAAATATGAAGTGGGTTCGCTTTAGAATTGGATTTCTCACTCTTTTTCTCAAGTTGCCATTGATGGTGGCAAGGTTTCTTCATGTTGAAGATGAAGAGGAAGAAGAAAAAGAATATGATAGAATAAAAAGGATTATTCTCAAAAAGGAAAGTCCAACTCATTCTTATCATAATCCAACCTTGATTAGGTGTAGAGAATAGACTATGGTTAGGTTGAATGGTTAGGGTTAAGCATGAAGACAAAATGGTCACTTAGTCAAAACTTCATGAAGCTTCAACAACAAACAAACAAAGCCACCATTTCTCTTATTTTGCAAAAAAGAATAAATAAATAAATGGTTAATAAAATCAAAACCCTAACCATTTACTTAACCAAGGTTTAAGTCTTACACAAACCCAAGCTTGCATGTATCATCAAACATGATACAAACAAGTGCACAAAAGTATATCACATATACAACTTGTGAACTTCAAGTGAGAAAATCCATTTAAAGTGAACCAATACTAGTTAATGCAAAGTAATATATCAATTATATAATTATGCATTAAATCATTAAATCAACACTTGATTTAACGATCCGGTCATATCGCATATAACCGACTAATATCCAATGTATCGGCTTATCGAATCAATCCTTGATTCGATAACTAGGTTATATCGCATACAACCAATCGATACATTCATCGCGAGAATAGAATACGGTATCACATACACGCATTATTCTCGGTCCCGCACATATCTCATATGCGGTCCTATTTCGTTTCGCCTGAGCCAGGAAACCTCTGTGTAGGACTCTAAAGACTCGTCAATACGCCGGCAGCAGATGATGATCATATCAAACACCCACAAGCCGCAAGCGGTCTGCTAAACGTAACGGCCACCCGGGTATTGAGCGATCAGAAGATCGACGAGCAATCCCGCTCACACTCCTGTGAATCCAACCAGTAACACTTATCGACAGTCCGGTCTGTTCGTCTGATATGTCGCATATCTCGCCTAGGGGTGGTAAACGTCAGACCCCAGTAGCTCGATAAGTCATGCCGACTTGAGGTCCATAACATTTGTGAAACTACTGATAACTCTTACCAGTATATCACTGCAACCCTGGCCAGGGATTTCCTGTTATGGACAGTCGTGCATAGCGCAACATCAACCCCCAATACCGGGAGAGACGAATCCCCTTCTATCGCTCATTATCTCCATGTGAATCGGGACTGTACCCAAAAACCACCTGTTTGCATGACTCAGTAGAGCCGTGGTAGGGTGGAAATCAAAGCACAGTGGGAGAAACACAAGACTCTATGACGATCTCGGGTCAACAGACTAAGCTGTACCAGTGTCACCAGAGAACTGCCATCTGACGTGAGGTATAATACCATCTGGGAGTTCTCGGCGAGTCCGTTCAGTATACCCAGTCTCCACTGAGCACCCGCATACCATCTCTGATGTCAAACACCAATGGATATGGGATCATCCATCGCCCATCACATGGGTCGAGAAGATATGCGCTAGTCTACTCTGGAATATCGATGCCCCGTCTCGATATTCCTACGACTAGGAACATTGAAGGATGTACTCATTGACTACCCAGACCCCACTAGTATGATCTGCATCATAGTCCTGGAAGTCGAGTACACATCCTAAGGGCTTTATCAACATGTAATCAGAGAGACAGAAAGTATACATGTTAAGATAAAGAGCAACCGGATAGCGTACTATCATGTCGAGCAAGAAAGTCTTACCTATATATGTTTCAGCATCCACTACAATATACATCCAATGCATAGTAATGGCCTCTAGGGCATACATATAACTAACAATCTCCCACTTGCACTAGGGCCATCTGTAGCAGTGGTTGCAGTATCACATACTCAACCATCCCATATAAGTCTCTCTTTGGGAAAAGGCCTTTGTGAGTGGATCCGCCGTGTTGTCCTCTGAGTCTACTCTCCTAACCTCGATCACCCTGGAGATCAACTATCTCCATGATCAGGTGATGCTGCCTCAGAATATGTCTGGGTCACTGATGGGACCATGGTTCCAGGGCCAAAGCCACACTTCCATTGTCACACAATGGTAGGAACCTAGTTCATATTATGAACCAATATACACCCAAACTGTCTCTTTGGTAGTATCTTTAATAGCGATGTTACCAGCCTTTATCGTCTAGTTTGCCATGGTATCTAGCTTGGAACTTTTCCAATATACCGTCCCTTTACTGAGGGTGAAGACAATACCTGTGAATGACATTCAGTCGTCCTTATCACCCTGGAACTTTTCCATTGATTCTCCCCAGGATCGAGGAGGTATCACCTTTATCCTATTGGAGAATCCCTGTGACAAGTGGAGATCGACCGATCGTAGTATAGGAAACTCTTTTCCTATCAAGAGTATGTTGTCCACGTACAATATGAGGATGACCACCTTACTCTCTGCTACCTTTTTGTATATACAAGGTTCATCTACCATTTTGATGAAGTCATATTCTTTGACTACCACATCAAAACAGATGTTCCAACTCCACGATGCCTGCTTCATCCTGTAAAGTAACATGCACATGTTTCCGCTGCTCCCACTGTTTACGAAGCCCTCTGGCTGTGTTCTTATAGACGTTCTCTTCTAAATCACCTTTTAGAAAAGTAGTCATGGCACCCAACCACCAGATATCGTAGCAATGGCAAGTAGCAATGGCAAGTGGGATCTGGATGGACTTAAGCATAGTCCCCAGAAAAGGTTTCATCATTATCCACACCTGGTTGATGACTAAATCCTTTAACAAGTCTAGCTTTGAAAGTCTCAACTTTTCCATCTACACCAAGTAATCTTCTCAAGATATACTTGCTCCTGATGGGGATTTAACCCTTCAGATATAGCAACCAAAGTCCATACTTTGTTGGTGCATATGGATTCCATCTCAGATCGCTAAGCATCCAGCCATTCTTACAGAGTCCCTACTCTCGATGACCTGCTCGAATCTAGTTGGGTCATCATCTCATGATGCAATCCTTGCTCCCACTGTCATCGAGAAACCGAAGTATCTCTCAAGCAGGTGAGGAACCCTGCTAGATTGGCGGAGAGGTTGAGGTTTGTCAGGAACTATTGAATCCTTTGGTTCTGTCAAATCATCAGCTGCAGTTTTGTATAACTGGAACCTTTCCAGTTCTACAGAACTGACCTTGCCTCGATCTTGTCCGGATTTTGCTTTTAACATAGGCCGGACAATCCTAAATCTTAACTAACTTAAGAGATAGGCTCTTCCCATACCATATCTTATATGGAGTGGTAGGCACTGATTTGATTCGAACCCTATTCAATAGGTATGCAACTTCATAAGTGCATAACTCCCTAAAAGGAAATAGGAAACTCAGTAGTACTCATCATAGAGCGCACCATATCATATAGGGTGCAATTGCTCCGCCCCGATATACCATCGTGCTATGGTGTATACGGAGGAGTAATGCTGAGAGAGAATCTCATTCTCCTTTAGAATAGTCCAGGAATTCTATGCACAAGTATTCTCCTCCCTGATCTTATCATAGGACATAATACTTATACCCGTATTTTGGTTCTCTACTTCCAACTTATATTCTGTGAATACCTCAAAAGTTTCGGTCTTATGTTTCAACAGGAACATATGACTGAATCTTGAGAGATTATCAGAGAATATAATGAAGTACAAAGAACCGGTCCTGGCATGTGTAGATAGGGGAGTTTACATACATCATCATATATCAGTCCCAAGAGTTTATTAACTCTTTCTCTGTTTCCAATAAACAGAGCTATGGTCATCTAATCTTTGTGACATGACAGGCAAGTTTCACAAGATGTAAATTCAAACTGATTTAAATATGCATCTAAAATGTAACTTCAGCCAGTCGGGCCGCATTGATATGACCTAGTCTACAATGCCTCAAGAAGGATTTGTTCATTTCTGAACTCTTCCTCTTGTGTGTGTTCTGTATACTAGGAACTGTAGTTTGATTTAGAACGTCAATGCTTTTAGATAACGTGCCTGAACCGATCAACTTTTGATATAGGAAATGTTCAAAACATTATCCAACAATACAAAATTTTATCATTACTTTAATAAATAAAGAGATTGATATGATTTTGTATATCAGGTTCGGTATCTAATAGCATTTGTTCAGAATCAATGTATTGGTAATACAGGGTGACAGTGACCAACAGACTTGGCTGCAACACTTGCCCCGTTTTCTTTCTCATGAAACTTATCACCCGTTCTCAGTTTTTCTACCTTTTTGTAGCCCTATGTAACAGATTACATATCTGGGATCCTGATCCGGTATCAAATACCCAGGATGCAGAGGATACTGAGAAACAGTTCTTTGTAATGAACACACCCGAAGGAGATGCATCATATGCACTTTCTTCGTTTGGGCGGCATAGGAATTCTGGTATTCCCCTATTTCCTGCTCTGTCTTATAACAATTATAAGTTGGAGCGGGACCAACGTTCCCCAGCTCAGTATAATAAGCGGGTTCGGTCAATACATCCATATTATTATCTTGATTAAGGCATGATATGGTCGCTACCTGGAGAGAGAGAGAAGAAAACACTCTGCGTGCGCTCTTGCAAGATTAGATTGGTTATATATTTTATCTAATCAGGATGGCTCCCACTGTTTTTATCAAATCTTCCTTCAAACCTTAAAAGGAAAAACTAGCCGGGATTAATTACACTCTACAAGTTCGCCAATCTTTCAGCCAGGCCAGTGTCGGTACTTTGAGGGAGGTTCCCCATGCTTTCATACGAACCTAATTACAATAAACCTCGTTTTCCCAGAGGCGTAACCCCGTTGACACCTTTCTAGACACCTACTTGATCGGCTAATTGTAACGTGCAAAACTCTCCGAGGAGTAATAATTACTCGCAGTGGGTGTCGGGATTCAACTATCACATAGAAGGTATGCAATCTCATTGCAAATTTTAACACTTGAAACTCCCGATAAAGATTTTTACCCCTAGCACTTATGACCATAACTATGGTCAACAAATCATAAGCACTAGTCAAGTTCTACCCGTCATTTCGTGATTAATTAGACCCACCCACATGACCCTTAACTAAGGTCAACAAAGTCACGCGGCTGTCTTAACTAATTGCATCATATGCGGTGTAGGAAGACATCACATAGCTACCGTACACCGTGCCTTGACTATGGTCAACAAACACAGCACGAATACTAAGTACTCTACTTCCTAAAATGACGGAGGGTTGCGAATAGTTTTTATGAAAACCTTTAACGCTTTGAACTTGATCTCGTTGCGGAATCAAATGGTTTTTAAATGGATTGTTTTTTAGGCTTTTCTTGTTTTGCTAAAGGGGTCACTCCCGGTGAAGGGATCGTCGGCCCTTTCCTCGTCGAATGAGGTGCGGGATATATCATATATATCACCGTGCAAAGCAGAAACTATAGAAGCGATCAAAAGACAAACCGAGTGTGTAGCATCTACCAGTTATTGCTAAAGGAGTCACTCCCGGTGAAGGGATCTCGGTCCTTTCCTCATCGAATAAGGTGCAGGATGTTCTACAAGGAACACCGCGATGCAAAACAAGAACTGTAGCTACTTGTTTTATTTTGAAATTCGATTCCACAACATCAATTAGGTTTATTTTCTTTCATTAATCTCATTAATGAATGTCCCATCAATTAAGTCCACCTAAACATCACAGATAAATATAACGTACGCTTATGCCATCCGCATTCGCCTCGATGTCCCGTCTGCACCGTTAGGTTAGGTAACTAACGCCAGAGCGAGGCAGGGCTAGCGCGGGTGTAAAACATAAGCAACGTCTATATAATATATCATATATACTATATATAATATCTATCTGAACACATCACATGATCTCATCACAAATAACGCAGCAGAAAATATCATATGAAATATTGGATATACTAGGACGTCCGTGTTTTCAATACGAGCTAGTATAAAACACGGATTCCACGGTCGTGATGAATAGCCAATCCCACACCCTAGACCCCTACGAGAGCGGCAAGCAACCCTACCAATTCTAGGGTTAGGAGACCCGGACTCGACTCCTCGAGATGGTCTCCCACTGGACCCTAGAACCCGATTACCTGTGCCCTCCTCCTTGGGTCTATCCTAGTGCAGAAAAGTAAATAATATACAAATGGTGACATCATCCGCAACCTAGAAGTGCCCCAATAAAAGAATATTACATACAAGTTTTTACATGAATGAAAATGAAAAACACTCATCTCACATAAAAACCCCCGGCTATTCAAACACGACGATCCGATATAACATATCCAGCAACACATAACATCACATATCATCAACGTAAGTAAATATGCGCATCCCAATTGTCGTTGACATATAGCAACGAAACCGACGATATCACATATTACACTTACGGTCACAGAAAAGAAAGTGTAAAACAACAACAGTTGGAATCCGCAATCTCTTTAGACATCGCATGTCTAATCAAATGAAATACTTAGACATCGCATGCCTAAACCAATGAATTCTTTAGACATCACATGCCTAACAATTATAAACCCCGCATTTTAGTCTCATTATCGAAAACTCTTTTCAATATCAAGTTGGGCAATTCAACAGGATTCCCGACATTCTGATCGAATGCTCGTCGCAAACTTTAGTAGGCAGCTGCACCCCCGACGCCGTCAACGAAGTGAACCAAGGTGGAACACCGCTGCCGCGAGCACCCGAACGGATGCTTTCGGCGACGGGGTTCTCCTACAGTCACTTGGTCGGGGCAATGGGGCGAGGCTGTCTATTAAGTTTACCCGGCGAGTATCCGCGTACGCTACGTGATTGCGACGGACTTTTGATCACTTCAAAATTCCGTGGCAACCGATCAAGTGAGACTAAAGTGCTTGATTTATAACATTCATTTAGTTATCTCATAACTATTTGTGAATTCCAATTATTGTATCACATTCCAGATAAATAGAAAATGTTAAACTTTCCGATCGAACATTCGAACACCCAAGTTTTCCCGAAACAGCTCAACACATGAAATAAGTTTAAAAACATTCACTTCGTGCCTCAGTACCAACGGTCCAGCCATAGAAGGGTCAAGCCAACGCCTCACATGTGGCACGCCGTACTGCCCCAAACCCTAAGGTTCAAAGGGCAGTTCAAAATGGTCACATAATCGAGTTAAGGTTTGTTGTCTTCTAGAGGGACCATCGCGTTACTTGCACTACTTAGAACGTTCTTAAACTACGGAAAGATCCAACACTTGGAAATTTCCCGACAGGGGAAAAAGTGGGTATTTATATCTGGTCGAACTTTTTAACAGTTTCTAAAATATCCGGAAAAACTTAAACGAAGATAAATTATCCGATCGAATCAACGAGTCCCCAATATAACCCTAGAAAACTCAACACTTGAGTGGAATTAAAATATTCACAGAAAAAATTAACAAGAATGGACCTAAGAGTAATTACATGAAATTTCAGGGACTAAGTCACAATTTTGGCCGCGTAACCGCCGCAAATCCCCTGGTTTGGCCGTGGTTCCGCGGTCAAAATTGTGACTTAGTCCCTGAAATTTCATGTAATTATTCTTAGGTCCATTCTTGTTAATTTTTTCTGTGAATATTTTAATTCCACTCAAGTGTTGAGTTTTCTAGGGTTATATTGGGGACTCGTTGATTCGATCGGATAATTTATCTTCGTTTACGTTTTTCCGGATATTTTAGAAACTGTTAAAAAGTTCGACCATTGTAGACAGTGCAATGCAAGTTAACGACTTTAACTAAAAGCGACGGGGCTACAACCATTGTAGATCCAGTCCTCAACCTCCTAGTCTCCGTGATGACGTCCCTCCGCTGTCCATATCGGATCCCGGACTCTAGCATCGGCTTCATCGGAGAAATGGGCGGGCTAGGTCGTCGACTTCGATGCCGAAGATGATCTACGTCGAGGCATCACAAGATCAAGCTCCCACTTCACCAAGTCATGAAACTTGTGAAGAAAACACCCTATACTACTTGGCAAGAGGTAGAGGATGAAGAAATAGGAAGTGGGTTCACTTTAGAATTGGATTTCTCACTCTTTTTCTCAAGTTGCCATTGATGGTGGCAAGGTTTCTTCATGTGGAAGATGAAGAAGAAGAAGAAAAAGAATATGATAGAATAAAAAGGATTATTCTCAAAAAGGAAAATCCAACTCATTCTTATCATAATCCAACCTTGGTTAGGTGTAGAGAATAGACTATGGTTAGGTTGAAT
The DNA here is from genome assembly GCA_030015575.1 of Agapanthus africanus. Taxonomy (NCBI): domain Eukaryota; kingdom Viridiplantae; phylum Streptophyta; class Magnoliopsida; order Asparagales; family Amaryllidaceae; genus Agapanthus; species Agapanthus africanus. Next base: position 209,933,687 of record JASDDO010000026.1, on the reverse strand, counting down.
GGTTAGGGTTAAGCTTGAAGACAAAATGGTCACTTAGTCAAAGCTTCATGAAGCTTCAACAACAAACAAAAAAAGCCACCATTTCTCTTATTTTGCAAAAAAGAATAAATAAATAAATGGTTAATAAAATCAAAACCCTAACCATTTACTTAACCAAGGTTTAAGTCTTACACAAACCCAAGCTAGCATGTATCATCAAACATGATACAAACAAGTGCACAAAAGTATATCACATATACAACTTGTGAACTTCAAGTGAGAAAATCCATTTAAAGTGAACCAATACTAGTTAATGCAAAGTAATATATCAATTATATAATTATGCATTAAATCATTAAATCAACACTTGATTTAACGATCCGGTCATATCGCATATAACCGACTAATATCCAATGTATCGGCTTATCGAATCAATCCTTGATTCGATAACTAGGTTATATCGCATACAACCAATCGATACATTCATCGCGAGAATAGAATACGGTATCACATACACGCATTATTCTCGGTCCCGCACATATCTCATATGCGGTCCTATTTCGTTTCGCCTGAGCCAGGAAACCTCTGTGTAGGACTCTAAAGACTCGTCAATACGCCGGCAGCAGATGATGATCAAATCAAACACCCACAAGCCGCAAGTGGTCTGCTAAACGTAACAACCACCCGGTTATTGAGCGATCAGAAGATCGACGAGCAATCCCGCTCACACTCCTGTGAATCCAACCAGTAACACTTACCGGACAGTCCGGTCTATTCGTCTGATATGTCGCATATCTCGCCTAGGGGTGGTAAACGTCAGACCCCAGTAGCTCGATAAGTCATGCCGACTTGAGGTCCATAACATTCTTGAAACTACTGATAACTCTTACCAGTATATCACTGCAACCCTGGCCAGGGATTTCCTGTTATGGCCATTCTTGCATAGCGCAATATCAACCCCCAATACCGGGAGAGACGAATCCCCTTCTATCGCTCATTGCCTCCATGTGAATCGGGACTGTACCCAAAAACCACCTGTTTGCACGACTCAGTAAAGCCGTGGTAAGGTGGAAATCAAAGCATAATGGGAGACACACAAGACTCTAGGACGATCTCGGGTCAACAGACTAAGCTGTACCAGTGTCACCAGAGAACTGCCATCTGACGTGAGGTATAATACCATCTGGGAGTTCTCGGCGAGTCCGTTCAGTGTACCCAGTCTCCACTGAGCACCCGCATACCATCTCTGATGTCAAACACCAATGGATATGGGATCATCCATCGCCCATCACATGGGTCGAGAAGATATGCGCTAGTCTACTCTGGAATATCGATGCCCCGTCTCGATTTTCCCACGACTAGGAACATTGAAGGATGTACTCATTGACTACCCAGACCCCATTAGTATGATCTGCATCATAGTCCTGGAAGTCGAGTACACATCCTATGGGCTTTATCAACATGTAATCAGAGAGACAGAAAGTATATATGTTAAGATAAAGAGCAACCAGATAGCGTACTATCATGTCGAGCAAGAAAGTCTTACCTATATACGTCCCAGCATCCACTACAATATTCATCCAATGCACAGTAATGGCCTCTAGGGCATACATATAACTAACACTCTATATACGAAATAGAATATGCGACAATATTATAACTGTAGGGTTACTAGGCACTCTAATGAGCTTCTACTAGGCATCAACCATGCCGGATTAAAATTTTACCCATGCCGAATAACTCTATACAAGATCTTTTACTAGAGATTAGGCGAAAACTAGCAAGTTAAACTCTTTAACCCTAAGTGAATACGAAATACAACCTTTGTAGATCGGTCCTTCACTTCATATGCTCCTTGATGTAGTCCCTTCGCTGCGATCATCCAACTCCCGGACTCTCGGACGGCTCCATGAGAAAAAGCAACGGTATTGCTTGAAGTCTTCGAGGCTGAAGATGATCTACGTCGAGAGAATACGGACTCAAGCTTCTACTTCACTAACCAAAGAATTAGTGAAGCAAACACCCTAAACTAAAGTGCTAGTCTAGTAGAGGATGGTGAGATAGGAAATGGGTACACTTTAGAATTTCTTTTCTCACTTTGATTCTCTCTCTATTTCAAACCCTAGAAAGAAATTTTGAGGAGGAAGAAGATGAGCTCAAAATGAATATGAAAAATAATCAAGAGAGAGAATGAGCTAACCATGGTGAGTGAGTATCATATACTAACTCATGTAGAGACTTTACCATGGGTAATCATATTGGTTAGGTTAACTAATATCTTAAGTAAAATAAAACTAGTAGACTAAGTCAATGCAACATAAGCTTCATGAAGCTTCATGCATTTGTGCTCATTATCCATTTATTTTAGATATACTTTAAATATAAAAACCTAACAAATATAATTAGTATGGTATAAGTCTTATATACCCATGTAATGTGTATCAACAACCATGATACAATTTGTACACTAATAAATATATATTAACTTGTTTACAAGTGAGAAAAATAAATGCTTAAGTGAACCAATGTTAGTTAATATAAATTAGTATATCTAATATACAATTATACACTAAATTATTAAATTAACACTTGACTTAATAATCCGGTTATATCTCTTATAACCGACTAACATCCAATGCATCGACTTATCGAATCAACCCTTGATTCGACAACTTGGTTATATCGCATATAACCGATCGACACAAACTCATGAAAATAGAATATGGTATCGCATACACGCATTATTCTCGGTCCCATACATATTACATATGCGCTCCTATTTCGTTTTGCCTGAGCCAGTACAACCTTTATGTAGGACTCGAAATAATCGTCAATACGCCGGCAGTAGGTGATGATCATATCAAGCACCCACAAGCCGTCAGCGGTACTAGCTGGACGTAAAGGCTACCCGGGTATTGAGCGATCAGAAGATCATCAAGCAAGCTCGCTCCGACTCCTGCAAAAAGCCTGACAGTGACACTACCGTACAGTCCAGTCTCTTCGTCTGATATGTCGCATATCAAGTCTAGGGGTGGTAAACGTCAGACCCCAATAACCGATAAGTCATGCCGATATGAGGCTCATAACGGGCCGAGAAACTACTGGTAACACTTACCAGTAAATCTCTAAACCATCCCTGGACAGGGACTTCCCTGTTATGGCCAATCGAGCATAGCACAACATCAACCACCAATACCGGGAGAGACGAAACCCCTCCTCTCGCTTATTGCCTCCATGTAACTCGGGTCTGTACCCAAAAACCACCGTTTTGCACGCCCTCTTGGACGTGGTAAGGTGGAAATCAAAGCACAGTGGGAATCACACAAGACTCTATGACGATCTCGGGTCTATAGACTAACCTGTACCAGTGTCACCAGAGAACTACCATCTGACGTAAGGTATAATACCATCTGGGAGTTCTCGGCGAGTCCGTCCAGTGTACCCAGTCTCCACTGAGCACTCGTATATCATCTCTGATGTCAAACACCAAGGGATATGGGATCATCCATCGCCCATCTGTATGGGTCGAGAAGGTATACGCTAGTCTACTCTGGTATATCGATGCCCCGTCTCGATACACCAACGACTAGGGACCTTAAAGGATGTACTTATGGACCACCATGACCCCATTAGTATGATCCACATCATAGTCCAGGTAGTCAAGTACAAATCCTAAGTGCTTTACCAACATGTAACAGAGAGACAATCAGTATACACGTTAAGGTAAAGAGTAACCAGATAGCATACTATCATGTCGAGCAAGAAAGTCCTCCCTACATATGTCCAAGCATCCACTACAATATACATCTCATGTATAGTAATGGCCTCTAGGGCATATATATAACTAACAATCTCCCACTTGCACTAGGGCCATCTGATAACCGTGGTTGTAGTATCTCATACTCAACCATCCCATAAAAGTCTCTCTCTGAGAAAAGGCCTTCGTGAGTGGATCCGCCGTGTTGTCCTCTGAGTATACTCTCCTAACCTCGATCCCCTGGAGATCAACCATCTCCATGATCGGGTGACACTGCCTTAGAATATGTCTGGATCACTGATGGGACGGGTGTTCCTAAATATAAGCCACAACTCCATTGTCATACAACGGTAGGAACGAAGTTCATCTCATGAACTAATATACACCAAGACTTCCTCTTTGGTAGCATCTTTGTATCTAGCTTTTATCGTCTAGTATGCCACGGTATCTGTCTTGGAACTCTTCCAACATACCATCCCTTTACTGAAGGTAAAGACAATGCCTGTATGTGACATTCAGTCGTCCTTATCACCCTAGAACCTTTCCAGTAATTCTCCCCAGGATCAATTGATACCATCTCACTACAGCTAGTGAGTATCCTAACATCCAATTAGATCTATCTCATAGATCCAAAACTCAGGATTTAGGAGGTATCACTTTGATCCTGTATGGAGAATCCTTGTGATAAGCGGAGATTGATCGAGCGTAGTATAGGAAACTCCTTCCCTATCAAGAGCATGTTATCCACGTACTCTACGTGGATCACCACCACACTCGCTACTACTTATTTGTATGTACAAGGTTCATCTACCATTTTGGTGATGTCAAACACTTTGACTAACACATCAAAACAGACGTTCCAACTCCGCGATGTCTGCTTTATCACATAAAACATCTTGCACGCGTTTCCGCTGCTCCCACTGTTTACGAAGCCCTCTGACTGTGTACTTATAGACCCTCTCTTCTAAAACATCATTTTGAAAAGCAGTCATGACACCCAACCGCCAGATATCGTAGTCATGGTATGTAGCCGTGGCAAGTAGGATCTGTATGGACTTAAGCATAGCTACTTAGAAAAGGTTTCATCATAATCCATACCTGGTCAATGATGCAAAACTTTAACAAGCCTAGCATTGAAAGTCTCAACTTTTCCATGTACACCAAGTAATCTTCTCAAGATATACTTGCTTCTGATGGGAATTTAACCCTTCAGATAAAGCAACCAAAGTCCATACTTTGTTGGTGTATAAAGATTCCATCTCAGATCGCTAAGCATCCAGCCATTCTTGTAGAGTCCCACTCCTGATGGCCAGCTCGAAACTAGTTGGGTCATCATCTCATGATGCAATCCTCTCTCCCACTGTCATAGAGAAACTGAAGTATCTCTCAGGTGGGTGAGGAACCCTACTAGAACGGCGGAGAGGCCGAGGTTCGTTGGATAATATTGAATCCTTTGGTTCTACCAAGCCATCTGCTGCAGTTTGGATAGCTGGAACTACTTCCAGTTCTACCCCATGTCCACTAATTTCTTCATAAGAAATTCCCTTTCACAAAGGTGGCATGCTGAGAAACAAAACATCTTTTGTTCCTCTGTTTGGTAGAAGATATTCCCTTGCGAATGCTTGGGATATCCAACAAACTTCTACAGAACTGACTTTGCCTCGAGTTTTTTCGGATTTTGCTTTTAGACATAGGCCGGACAACCCCAAATCTTAACTGACTTAAGAGATGGGCTCTTCCCTTTCCATATCTTATATGAAGTGGTAGGCAACTGATTTGATCGGAACCCTATTCAATAGGTATGCAACTTCTCCAGTGCATAACTCCCAAAAGGAAATAGGTAACTCAGTAGTACTCATCATAGAGCGCACCTTATGAAATAGGGAGTGGTTGCTCCGCCCCGATACACCTACGTGCTGTGGTGTATACGGAGGAGTAATGCTGAGAGAGAATCTCATTCTCCTTTAGAATAATCCAGGAATTCCATGCTCAAGTATTCTCCTCCTTGATCATATCAAAGGACATAATAATTATACCCGTTTTGGTTCTCTACTTCTAACTTATATTCTGTGAATATCTCAAAAGTTTCGGACTTGTGTTTCAACAGGAACATATGTCTGAATCTTGAGAGATCATCAGAGAATGTAATGAAGTACAAAGAACCGGTCTTGGCATGTGTAGACAGGGGACATTCATACAACAACATGTATTAAATCCAAGAGTTCACTAACTCTTTCTCTGTTTCCAATAAACGGAGCTGTGGTCATCTTATCTCTGTGACATGACCGGCAAGTTTCTCAAGATGTAAATTTAAACTAATTTAAATATGCATCTTTATGTAACTTCAGCTAGTCGGGTTGCATTGATATGACCTAGTCTACAATACCTCAAGAAGGATTCGTTCATTTCTGAACTCTTCCTCTTGTGTGTGTTCTGTATACTAAGAACTGAAGTTTGATTTAGAACGTCAATACTTTTAGATAACGTGCATGAACTGATCAACTCTTGATATAGGAAATGTTCAAAACATTATCCAACAATACAAAATTATATCTTTCTTTACTAATAAAGAGATTGATATGATGTTGTATATCAGGTTCGGTATCTAATAACATTCGTTCAGAATCAATGTATTCTGGTAATACAGGGTGATAGTGACCAACAGACTTGGCTGCAACACTTGCACCGTTTTCTATCTCATGAAACTTATCACCCGTTCTCAGTTCTCTACCTATCTGTAGCCCATGTAACAGATTACATATGCGGGATCCTGATCCGGTATCACATACCCAGGACGTAAAGGATACTGAGAAACAGTTCTCTGTAATGAACACACCCGAAGAAGATGCATCATCATGCACTTTCTTCGTTTGGGCGGCACGGAAATTCTGGTAATCCCCAATTTCCTGCTCTGTCTTATAACAATTATATGTTGGAGCGGGACCAACGTTCCCCAGAACAGTATAACAAGCGGGTTCGGTCAATACATCCGTATTATTATCTTGATTAAGGCGTGACATGGTCTCTACCTGGAGAGAGAGAGAAGAAAACACTCTGCGTGCGCTCTTGCAAGATCAGATTGGTTATTATTTTATCTAATCAGGATGGCTCCCACTGTTTTTATCAAATCTTCCTTCAAACCCTAAAAGGAAAGACTAGCCGGGATTAATTACACCCTACAACTTCGCCAATCTTTCAGCCAGGCCAGTTTCGGTACTTTGAGGGAGGTTCCCCATGCTTTCGCACGGACCTAATTAAAGTAAACCTCATTTTCCCAGAGACGTAACCCCATTGACACCTTTCTAGACACCTACTTGATCGGCTAATTGTAATGTGTAAAACTCTCCCAGGAGTAACTCTTACTCGCAGCGGGTATCAGGATCCAACTATCTCATAGAAGGTATGCAATCTCATTACAAATTTCAACACTTGAAATTCCCGATAATTTTGCCCCTAGCGTCCCTTGACCTTGACGCAGGCCAACAAACCATAGTGCGCTAGACAAGTTCAACCCGTCATTTCTTGATTGAATTAAACCCACCAGCACGACCCTTGACGCAGGCCAACAAAGTCGCATGACTACCCTAATCCAATCTGCATCATATGCATAAGCAGATAAATACTAGTTAGCTACCGCACACTACGCCTTGACGCAGGCCAACAAACGTAGCACGAATACTAAGTAAGACTTATCTGAAATGACGGAGGGCTACGACAGGTTTTTCTGAAAACCTATTGCGTAATGAACTTGATATCGTTGTAGAATCAAATAGTTTTAAAATGGAGTGTTTTTTAGGCTTTTGCTAGTTTCGCTAAATAGGTCACTCCCAGTGAAGGGATCCCGGCTCTTTTCTCGTCGAATGAGGTGCAGGATATATCATATACATCACTATGCAAAGCAAAACTCCAAAAGCAATCAAAAGCAAACCGAGGGGTGTAGCATCTGCCAGTTATTGCTAAAGGGGTCATTCACGGTGAAGGGATCTCGGCCCTTTCCTTATCGAATAAGGTGCAGGATGTTCAACAAGAAACACCGCGATGCAAAGCAAGAACTGTAGCTACCTATTTTTGAAAATTCGATTCCACAACATCTTTTAGGTTTCTTTTCTTTCATTAATCATATTAATGAAGTCCCATCATTTAAATTACCTAAACATCACAGATAAATACGACGTACACTTATGCCATCCGCATTCGCCTCGATGTCCCCTCGTGCACCGTTAGGTTAGGTAACTAACGGCTGAGCGGGGCAGGGCTAGCGCGGGTGTAAAACATAAGTAACGTCTATATAATATATCATATATATTATATACTGTATCTATCACAACATATCAAATGATCACATCACAGATATCGCAGAAGAAGAAACATATGAAACATTGGATATACTAGGACGTCCGTGTTTTATTTTGAGCCTTTATAAAACACGGATTCCACGGTCGTGATGAATAGCCAAACCCACACCCCTAGACCCCTACGAGAGCGGCAAGCAACCCTTCCAATTCTAGAGTTAGGAGACCCGGACTCGACTGTAGGGTTGCTAGGCACGCGCACAAGAGTCTACGAGGCATCAACCATGCCCGATTAAAAATTTAGCCGTGCCGAACAACCCGAATACGGAACTTTAAACTAGAGATTAGGCGAAAACTAACATGCTAAACATTTTAACTCTAAGTGAGAGGGATTACAACCTTTGTAGATCCGGTCCTTCACTTCATATGCTCCGTGTTGTGGTCCCTTCACTACGATCATCGGGATCCGGACTCTCGAGAGCTTCCATGAAGAGAAAGACGCAACCTTTGCTTCCGATCTTCGATACTAAGATGATCTACCTTGAAGTTTCTTTAACACAAGCTAACACTCATGAAATGATGTGAACACTCTCATCTAAATGGCAAGGGAAGATGAGGATGATGAAGTAGGATTTTTTCTCACTTTATTTATCTTTTTCTCATATTTATCCATCACAAAAATCAAAGCAAGAAAGCATTTCAAGCAAAGAAGAAGAAGGAAGAAGATGAACAATATTAGAATCCTTTTGTGATGAATAGAAAAAGAAATGATATAAAAAATAATGCAACCATGGTTGACTTAACCATTATAGAGAATTGACTAGGGTTAGGGTTTGGGTTGGGTTAAAGCATGAGTCACTTACAAATATCTTTATCATGACAAAAAGAAAAGCTTCTAGAAACATCTAGAAAGATTAACCCTAATCCAAACCCTAATCACGTTTAAACTCCACTAAATAAGTTGCATTAGTTATCATATCTTGTTAAAATATTATATATCACATATATAATATTTATCGTAACAAAATAAAATAATACATTTAACATATATCGCATATATATCAATGTATTACCCGAGTGAGAAAAAGAATCTTTTAGTGAGCAAATATTAGTTAATATAATTTAATATATCATATATATTATTATACATTAAATTATCGAATCAACACTTGATCCGACAATTCGGCTATATCGCATATAACCGGCTAATATTTATCCGTACCGATTCATCGAATCAACACTTGATCCGACGACCCGGCTGATATCAAATATCGCGAGAATATAATACGGTATCATATATCGCATTATCCTCGGTCCCGCACATATCACATATGTGCTCCTACTCCGTTTTGCCTGAGTCAAGAAACCTCAGTGTAGGACTCTAAAGAATCGTCAATACGCCGGCAGTAGGTGATGATCATATCAATCACCCACAAGCTGCAAGCGGTCAGCTAAACGTAACAGCTACCCAGGTATTGAGCGCTCAGAAGATCAACAAGCAAGCCTGTACTTTCTCCTGTGAATCCAAATAGTAACACTCCCGTACAGTCCGGTCTCGTCATCTGATATGTCGCATATCTCGCCTAGGGGTGGTAAACGTCAGACCCCAGTAGCTCGATAAGTCATGTCGATATGAGGTCTATAACAGTTCGAGAAACTACTGATAACACTTACCAGTAAATCTCAGCAACCCTGGCCAGGGATTTCCAGTTATAGCCAATCGAACACAGCACAACATCAACTCCCTATACCGGGAAAGACGAATCCCCTCCTATCGCTCATTGCCTCCATGTGATTCGGGACTGTACCCAAAAGCCACCTTTTTGCACGCCCTCTTGGACGTGGTATGATGGAAATCAAAGCACAGTGGGAATCACATAAGACTCTATGACGATCTCGGGTCAACAGACTACTCTGTACCAGTGTCACCGGAGAACTGCCATCTGACGTATGGTATAATACCATCTGGGAGTTCTCGGCGAGTCCGTCCAGTGTACCGAGTCTCCACTGAGCACCCGTACACCATCCTTGATGTCAAACACCGATGGATATGGGATCATCCATCGCCCATCATATGGGTCAAGATGCGTATACGCTAGTCTACTCTGGTGCATCGATGCCCTGTCTCGATACACCCTCGACTAGGAACAGTTATAGGATGTGCTCGCCGACTACCGTGGCCCCACTAGTATGATCTCATCATAGTCCCAGTAGTCGAGTACATATCCTAAGGGCTTTATCAACATGTAACATAGAGACAATCTGAGTACATGTTAAGATAAAGTATAACCAGATAGCATACTATCATGTCTTGCAAGAAAGTCCTCCCTATATATGTCCTAGCATCCACTACAATATGCATCGTATGTATAGTAATGGCCTCTAGGGCATACATATAACTAACAATCTCCCACTTGCACTAGGGCCATCTGTTGTGGTATCGCATACCCAACAATTAGCTGCGGTTGAAGTATCTCATACTCAACCATCCCATAAAAGTCTCTACAGGGAAAAAGGCCTTTGTGAATGGATCCGCGCTGTCGTCCTCTATGTCTGCTCTCCTAACCTCGATCTCCCTGGAGATCAACCATCTCCATGATCAGGTGATACTTCCTAAGAATTATATCTGGATGTCTGATGGGACGGTAGTTCCTTGGCATAAGCCACAACTCCATTGTCACACAATGGTAGGAACGAAGTTCATCTTATGAACTTATATATATATCCAGACTGCCTCTTTGGTAGTATCCTTGGTAACGATGTATCTTGCCTTTAATCGTCTAGTATGTCACGGTATCTAGCTTGGAACTCTTCCAACATACCGTCCCTCCACTGAGGGTGAAGACAATGCCTTCGACTGACATTCAGTCGTCCTTATCAGTATGGAACCTTTCCAGTGATTCTCCTAAGGATTGATTGATACCATCTCACTACAACTAGTGAGTGTCCTAACATCCAATTAGATCTAACTCATAGATCCAAAACCCAGGATTTAGGAGGTATTACTTTAATCCTATATGGAGAATCTTTGTGATAAGCGGAGATTGACCGAGCGTAGCATAGGAAACTCCTTCCCTATCAAGAGTATGTCATCCACGTACTCTACGAGGATCACCACCATACTCTCTACTACCTTTTCGTATATACAAGGTTCATCTACTGTTTTGATGAAGTCAAACTCTTTGACTACCACATCAAAATAGATGTTCCAACTCCGCGATGCCTGTTTTATCATATAAAACATCTTGCACACGTTTCCGCTGTTCCCACTGTCTACGAAGCCCTCTGGCTGTGTACTTATAGACATTCTCTTCTAAAATATCATTTAGAAAAGCAGTCATGACACCCAACCACCAGATATCGTAGTCATGGTATGTAGCCGTGGCAAGTAGGATCTGGATGGACTTAAGCATAGATCCTTAGAAAAGGTTTCAACATAATCCATACCTGGTCTATGATGCAAACCTTTAACAAGTCTAGCTTTGAATGTCTCAACTTTTCCATGTACACCAAGTAATCTTCTCAAGATATACTTGCTCCTGATAGGGATTTAACCCTTCAGATAAAGCAACCAAAGTCCATACTTTGTTGGTGTATAAGGATTCCATCTCAGATCGATAAGCATCCAGCCATTCTTACAGAGTCATACTCCTGATGGCCAGCTCGAAACTAGTTGGGTCATCATCTCATGATGCAATCCTCGCTCCCACTGTCATAGAGAAACCGAAGTATCTCTCAGGTGGGTGAGGAACCCTACTAGATCGGCGGAGAGGCTGAGGTTCGTTGGAAACTATTGAATCCTTTGGTTCTACCAAATCATCAGCTGCATTTTGTATAGCTGGAAACATTTCCAGTTCTACATAACAGAGCTTGCCTCGAGCTTGTCTGGATTTTGCTTTTTAGACATAGGCCGGACAACCCCAAATCTTAACAAACTTAAGATATGGGCTCTTCCCTTTCCATATCGCATATGAAGTGGTAGGCAACTAATTTGATTTGAACCCTATTCAATAGGTATGCAGCTTCTCAAGCGCATAACATCCAAAAGGAAATAGGAAACTCAGTAGTACTCATCATAGAGCACACCATATCACATAGGGTGCTATTGCTCCGTCCCGATACACCGACGTACTGTGGTGTATACGAAAGAGTAATGCTGAGAGAGAATCTCATTCTCCTTTAGAATAGTCTAGGAATTCCGTGCTCAAGTATTCTCCTCCATAATCTCATCAAAGGACATAATACTTTTACCCGTATTTTGGTTCTCTACTTCTAACTTATATTCTGTGAATATCTCAAATGGTTCAGACTTGTGTTTCAGCAGGAACATATGTCTGAATCTTGAGAGATCATCAGAGAATGTAATGAAGTACAAAGAACCAGTCTTGGCATGTGTAGACAGGAGACTTTCATACATCAGCATGTTTCAATCCTAAGAGTTCACTAACTCTTTCTCTGTTTCCAATAAACAGAGCTGTGGTCATTTTATCTTTGTGACATGACTGGCAAGTTTCACAAGATGTAAGTTCAAACTAATTTAAATATGCATCTATATGTAACTTCAGCCAGCCGGGTCGCATTGATATGACCTAGTCTACAATACCTCAAGAAGGATTCATTCATTTCTGAACTATTCCTCTTGTGTATGTTCCTTATACTAAGAACTGTAGTTTGATTTAGAACGTCAATGCTTTTAGATAACGTGCCTGAACCGATCAACTCTTGATATAGGAAATGTTCAAAACATCATCCAACAATACAAAATTATATCCTTTCTTTACTAATAAAGAGACTGATATGATTTTGTATATCAGGTTCGGTATCTAATAACATTTGTTCAGAATCAATGTATTCAGGTAATACAGGGTGATAGTGACCAACAGACTTGGCTGCAACACTTGCACCGTTTTCTGTCTCATGAAACTTATCACCCGTTCTCAGTTCTCTACCTTTCTGTAGCCCATGTAACAGATTAAATATACGGGATCCTGATCCGGTATCACATACCCAGGACGTAAAGAATACTGAGAAACAGTTCTCTGTAATGAACACACCCGAAGATGATGCATCAACATGCACTTTCTTCATTTGGGCGGTACGGGAAATCTGGTATTCCTTAATTTCCTGCTCTGTCTTATAACAATTATAAGTTGGAGCGGGACCAACGTTCCCCGGCTCAGTATAACAAGCGGGTTTGGTCAATATATCCGTATTATTATCTTGATTAAGGCATGATATAGTCGCTACCTGGAGAGAGAGAGAAGAAAACACTCAGCGTATGCTCTTGCAAGATTAGATTGGTTATCTAATATATCTAATCAGGATGTCTCCCACTGTTTTTGTCAAATCTTCCTTCAAACCCTAAAAGGAAAGACTAGCCGGGATTAATTACACGCTACAAGTTCGCCAATCTTTCAGCCAGGCCAGTCTCGGTACTTTGAGGAAGGTCCCCCGTGCTTTTGCACGAACCTAATTAAAGTAAACCTCGTTTTCCCAGAGGCGTAACCCCGTTAACACCTTTCTAGACACCTACTTGATCGGCTAATTGTAATGTGTAAAACTCTCCCAGGAGTAACTCTTACTCGCAGCGGGTATCGGGATCCAACTATCTCATAGAAGGTATGCAATCTCATTGCAAATTTCAACACTTGAAATTCCCAACAATATTTTACCCCTAGCAGCTGTATGACCTTAACATGGTCAACAAATCATAAGTGCTAGTCAAGTTCAACCCGTCATTTCCCGATTGAATTAAACCCACCCGCACGACCCTTAACATGGTCAACAAAGTCGCACGACTACCCTAATCCAATCGCATCATATGCTTATACAGATAAGCACTAATCAGCTACCGCACACTACGCCTTAACATGGTCAACAAACGTAGCACGAATACTAACTAGTACTTATCTGAAATGACGGAGGGCTACGACGGGTTTTTCAGAAAACCCTTTGCGTAATGAACTTGATATCGTTGTAGAATCGAGTGATTTTAAATGGAGTGTTTTTGAGGCTTTTCTAGTTTTGCTAAAGGGGTCACTCCCGGTGAAGGGATCGTCGGCCCTTTCCTCATCGAATAAGGTGCAGGATATATCATATATACCACTGTGCAAAGCAGAAACTATAGAAGCAATCAAAAGACAAACCGAGTTTGTAGCATCTGCCAGTTATTGCTAAAGGAGTCACTCCCGGTGAAGGGATCTCGGTCCTTTCCTTATCGAATAAGGTGCTGGATGTTCTACAAGGAACACCGCTATGCAAAGCAAGAACTGTAGCTACCTGTTTTATTTAGAAATTCGATTCCACAACATCTTAGGTTTCTTTTATTTCATTAATCTCATTAATGAAGTCCCATTTTATTATGCTTCACAAGCATCACAGTTGAAACGAAATCTACAATATAACATATATCTCATATATATATAATATAAACATTCGTCTCAGGCAGTAATATGATCTCATCACAGAACATTGCAGCAGAAGAACATATATGAAATATTGGATATACTAGGACGTCCGTGTTTTCAATACGAGCCTGTATAAAACACGGATTCCACGGTCGCGATGAATAGCCAAACCCACATCCCTAGACCCCTACGAGAGCGGCAGGTAACACTGCCAATTCTAGGGTTAGGAGACCCGGTCTCGACTCCTCGAGATGGTCTCCCACTGGACCCTAGAATCCGGTTACTTGTGCTCCCCGCCTTGGGTCTACATAATGCGGAAAAGTAAATAATATACAACGGTGACATCTTCCGCTACCTGGAAGTGCCCCAATAAAAGAATATTACATACAAATGAATTTTACATGAATGAAAAAGGAAAAAACTCTCATCTCACATAAAACCCCCGGCTATTCAAAACGCGACGATCCAATACAACATATCACAGCAACACATAATATTTCATATCATCAATGTAAGCAAGTATGCGTATCCCGATTGTCGTTGATGTATAGCAACGAAGCCGGCGATACACCACATACTACGCTTACGGTCACAGAAAAGAAAGTGTAAAACTACAACAGTTGGAATCCGCAACTTCTTTAGACATCGCATGCCTAACCAAATGAATTCCTTAGACATCGCATGCCTAACAATTATAAACCCCGTATTTTAGTCCCATTATCGAAAACTCTTTTCAATATCAAGTCGGGCAATTCAACAAGATTCCCGACGTCCCGATCGAATACTCGTCACAAACTTTAGTAGACGGCCGCACCCCCGATACCGTCGACGCAGTGCACCAAGGCGGAACACCGCTACCGGGAGCACCCGAACGGATGCTTTCGGCGACGGGGTTCTCCTACAGTCACTTGGTCGGGGCTATGGAGTGAGGCTGTCTATTAAGTTTACCCGGCGAGTATCCGCGTACGCTACGTGATTGCGACAGACTTTTGATCACATCAAAATTCCGTGGCAACCGATCATTTGAGACTAAACTGCTATGTTTATAATATTCAAATCAGTTATCTCATAACTACCTGTGGATTCCAAATATTGTATCACATTTCAGATAGATAGACAAAGTTAAACATTCCGATCGAATCATCAAACACCCAAGATTTCCCCAATATCTCAACACTTGAAATCAGTTTAAAAACATCCATCACATGCCACAGTACCAATGGTCCAGCCGTAGAAGGGTCAAGCCAACGCCTCACATGTGGCACGCCGTACTGCCCCAAACCCTAAGGTTCAAAAGGCAGTTCAAGATGGTCACATAATCGAGTTAAGGTTTGTTGTCTTTTAGAGGGTCCACCGAGTTACTTGCACGACTTAGAACATTCTTAAACACGAGAAAAAATCCAACTTTTGAAAAAATTTCCGACAGGGGAAAAAGTGAGTTATTGATATCCGTTCGAACTTTTTAACAGTTTCTAAAATTTATCCGGAAAACACACATAGACAAAATCTGATAATCCGATCGAATCATCGAATGCCCAAAACAACCCCAGTAAACTCAACTGTAGAATAAATATTAAAAATTCCCAGAGAACTCAGCACTGAATAAAAGAAGTTACTGTGCAAAATTGAGTGGGTGACGTCATCATTTCGCCGCGGAACCGCCGCAGAAGGCATGCTTCTGCAGCGGTTCCGCCGCGCTTTATACTGTTCATCGAAAACTTTTTGCACCGTAATTCTTATAATTCCCTGCTGAATTTTTTAAGCATTTTTAATGTGGAAAAATCCCAGTTTTTAGAAAAAGTCCAGAGAGCGGGTTTTATCGGGGTTTCGGGTTTCGATCGGACTTTAAACTTCGTCTAGACTTCACCTAAAGCTCTAGTTTGGCTCTGATACCATTGTAGGGTTGCTAGGCACGCGCACAAGGGTCTACGAGGTATCAACCATGCCCGATTAAAAATTTAGCAATGCCGAACAACCCGAATACGGAACTTTAAACTAGAGATTAGGCGAAAACTAACATGCTAAACATTTTAACACTAAGTGAGAGGGATTACAACCTTTGTAGATCCGGTCCTTCATTTCATATGCTCCGTGTTGTGGTCCTTTCACTTAGATCATCGGGATCCGGACTCTCGAGAGGTTCCACGAAGAGAAAGACGCAACCTTTGCTTCCGATCTTCGATACTAAGATGATCTACCTTGAAGTTTCTTTAACACAAGCTAACACTCATGAAATGATGTGAACACTCTCATCTAAATGGCAAGGGAAGATGAGGATGATGAAGTAGGATTTTTGCTCTCTTTATTTATCTTTTTATCATATTTATCCCTCACAAAAATCAAAGCAAGTAAGCATTTCAAGCAAAGAAGAAGAAGGAAGAAGATGAATAATATTAGAATCCTATTGTGATGAATAGAAAAAGAAATGATATGAAGAATAATGCAACCATGGTTGACTTAACCATTGTAGAGAATTGACTAGGGTTAGGGTTTGGGTTGGGTTAAAGCATGAGTCACTTACAAATATCTTTATCATGACAAAAAGAAAAGCTTCTAGAAACATATAGAAAGCTTAACCCTAATCCAAACCCTAATCATGTTTAAACTCCACTAAACAAGTTGCATTAGTTATCATATCATGTTACAATATTATATATCACATATATAATATTTATCGTAACAAAATAAAATAATACATTTAACATATATCGCATATATATCGATGTATTACCCGAGTGAGAAAAAGAATCTTTTAGTGAGCAAATATTAGTTAATGTAATTTAATATATCATATATATTATTATACATAAAATTATCAAATCAACACTTGATCCGACAATCCGACTATATCGCATATAACCGGCTAATATTTATCCGTACCGATTCATCGAATCAACACTTGATCCGACGATCCGGCTGATATCAAATATCGCGAGAATATAATACGGTATCATATATCGCATTATCCTCGGTCCCGCACATATCACATATGTGCTCCTACTCCGTTTTGCCTGAGTCAAGAAACCTCTGTGTAGGACTCTAAAGAATCGTCAATACGCCGGCAGTAAGTGATGATCATATCAATCACCCACAAGCTGCAAGCGGTCAGCTAAACGTAACAGCTACCCAGGTATTGAGCGCTCAGAAGATCAACAAGCAAGCCTGTACTTTCTCCTGTGAATCCAAATAGTAACACTCCCGTACAGTCCGGTCTCGTCGTCTGATATGTCGCATATCTCGCCTAGGGGTGGTAAACATCAGACCCCAGTAGCTCGATAAGTCATGTCGATATGAGGTCTATAACAGTTCGAGAAACTACTGATAACACTTACCAGTAAATCTCAGCAACCCTGGCCATGGATTTCCGGTTATAGCCAATCGAAAACAGCACAACATCAACTCCCTATACCGGGAGAGACGAATCCCCTCCTATCGCTCATTGCCTCCATGTGATTCGGGACTGTACCCAAAAGCCACCTTTTTGCACGCCCTCTTGGACGTGGTATGATGGAAATCAAAGCACAGTGGGAATCACACAAGACTCTATGACGTTCTCGGGTCAACAGACTACTCTGTACCAGTGTCACTGGAGAACTGCCATCTGACGTATGGTATAATACCATCTGGGAGTTCTCGGCGAGTCCGTCCAGTGTACCCAGTCTCCACTGAGCACCCGTACACCATCCTTGATGTCAAACACCGATGGATATGTGATCATCCATCGCCCATCATATGGGTCAAGATGCGTATACGCTAGTCTACTCTGGTGCATCGATGCCCTGTCTCGATACACTCTCGACTAGGAACAGTTATAGGATGTGCTCGCCGACTACCGTGGCCCCACTAGTATGATCTCATCATAGTCCCAGTAGTCGAGTACATATCCTAAGGGCTTTATCAACATGTAACATAGAGACAATCTGAGTACATGTTAAGATAAAGTATAACCAGATAGCATACCATCATGTCGAGCAAGAAAGTCCTCCCTATATATGTCCTAGCATCCACTACAATATACATCGTATGTACAGTAATGGCCTCTAGGGCATACATATAACTAACATCGACTCCTCGAGTTGGTCTCCCACTGGACCCTAGAACCCGATTACTTGTGCTCTCTTCCTTGGGTCTATCCTAGTGCGGAAAAGTAAATAATATACAAAAGGTGACATCAAGCTCATCCCGGAAGTGCCCCAATAAAAGAATATTACATACATTTGATTTTACATGAATGAAAATAAAAACCCTCATCTCACATAAAAAAAACCCGGCTATTCAAAACGCGACGATCCAATATAACATATCCAGCAACACATAACATCACATGTCATCAATGTAAGTAAATATGCGCACCCCAATTGTCGTTGACATATAGCAATGAAAACGGCGATATCACATATTACACTTACGGTCGTAGAAAAGAAAGTGTAAAACTACAACAGTTGGAATCCGCAACCTTCTTAGACATCGCATGCCTAACAATTATAAATGCCGCATTTTAGTTTCTATATCGAAAACACTTTTCAATATCTAGTCGGGCAATTCAACAAGATTCCCGATATGTGATCGAATGCTCATCGCTAACATTTAGTAGACGGCCGCACCCCCGGATGCCGTCGACGAAGTGCACTAAGGAGGAACACCGCTGCCGCGAGCACCCAAACGGATGCTTTTGGCGATGGGGTTCTCCTACAGTCACTTGGTCGGGGCTATAGGGCATGGTTGTCTATTATGTTTACTCGGCGAGTATCCGTGTACGCTATGTGAATGCGACAGACTTTTGATCACATCAAAATTCTGTGGCAACCGATCACTAGAGACTAAACTGCTATGTTTATAACATTCAAATTAGTTATCTCATAACTACTTGTAGATTCCAAATATTGTATCACATTCCAGATAAATAGACAATGTTAAACTTTCCGATCGAATAATCAAACACCCATGTTTTCCCAAATAGTTCTCAACACTTGAGGGGAGTTTAAAAACATCCATCACATGCCACAGTACCAATGGTCCAGCCGTAGAACGGTCAAGCCAACGCCTCACATGTGGCACGTCGTACTGCCCCAAACCCTAAGGTTCAAAAGGCAGTTCAAGACGGTCACATAATCGAGTTAAGGTTTGTTGTCTTCTAGAGGGTCCATTGCGTAACTTGCACGATCTAGACGTTCTTAAACAAACGGAAAAATCCAACACTTAGAAATTTTCCGGGTCGGGAAAAGTGAGTTATTGATATCCGTTCGAACTTTTTAATACGTTCTAAATATCCGGAAAACACAACGAAATTAAATTTTCCGATCGAATCTACGAATACAAAATAAACCCCAGAATACTCAACACTTGAGTCAGGTTAAAAATACTCAGAAAGATCATGAAATTAAATAGGAACATTACTGTGCAAAAAGATAAGTGTGACGTCACCATATGGCCGCGGAACCGCCGTGGGAGCCTGCTCGTGCCGCGGCGCTTTGGGCGCCAAACATTGTCGTTTTGCACAGTTTCCCTTATAATTGCCTGCTGATTTTTTTAAGCATTTTTAATTCAGAAAAATCCCAGTTTTGAAAATATTTCCAGAGAGGGGTATAATTTGAAGTTTTCGGGTTCGATCGGGGTTTTAACTTCGTAAACACATCGCCTAATGCTCTAGCTAGGCTCTGATACCACTGTAGGGTTAGTAGGCACTCTAATGAGGTTCTACAAGGCATCAACCAAGCCGGATTAAAACTTTACCCGTGCCGAATAACTCTATACAAGATCTTTAACTAGAGATTAGACGAAACCTAGCAAGTTAAACTCTTTAACCCTAAGTGAATACGAAATACAACCTTTGTAGATTGTTCCTTCACTTCATATGCTCCTTGATGTAGTCCCTTCGCTGCGATCATCCAACTCCCGGACTCTCGGACGGCTCTATGAGAAGAGGCAACGGTATTGCTTGAAGTCTTCGAGGCCGAAGATGATCTACGTCGAGGGAATACAGACTCAAGCTTCTACTTCACTAACCAAAGAATTAGTGAAGCAAACACCGTAAACTAAAGTGCTAGTCTAGTAGAGGATGGTGAGATAGGAAATGGGTACACTTTAGAATTTCTTTTCTCACTTTGATTCTTTCTCTATTTCAAACCCTAGAAAGAAATTTTGAGGAGGAAGAAGATGGCTCAAAATGAATATGAAAAATAATCAATAGAGAGAATGAGCTAACCATGGTGAGTGGGTATCATATACTAACTCATGTAGAGACTTTACCATGGGTAATCATAGTGGTTAGGTTAACTAATATTTTAAGTAAAACAAAACTAGTGGACTAAGTCAATGCAACATAAGCTTCATGAAGCTTCATGCATTTGTGCTCATTATCCATTTGTTTTAGATATACTTTAAATATAAAATCCTAACAAATATAATTAGTATGGTATAATTCTTATATACCCATGTAATGTGTATCAACAACCATGATACAATTTGTACACTAATAAATATATATCATATATATATATATATTAACTTGTGTACAAGTGAGAAAAATAAATGGTTAAGTGAACCAATGTTAGTTAATGTAAATTAGTATATCTAATATACAATTATACACTAAATTATTAAATCAACACATGACTTAATAATCCGGTTATATCTCTTATAACCGACTTACATCCAATGCATCGACTTATCGAATCAACCCTTGATTCGAAAACTTGGTTATATCGCATATAACGGATCGACACAAACTCGCGAGAACAGAATACGGTATCGCATACACGCATTATTCTCGGTCCCGCACATATCACATATGCGCTCCTATTTCGTTTTGCCTGAGCCAATACAATCTCTATGTAGGACTCTGAAGACTCGTCAATACGCTAGCAGTAGGTGATGATCATATCAAGCACCCACAAGCCGTCAGTGGTATTAGCTGGACGTAACGGCTACCCGCGTATTGAGTGATCAGAAGATCAGCAAGCAAGTCCGCTCCAACTCCTGCAAAAATCCTGACAGTGACACTACCGTATAGTCCGGTCTCCTCGTCTGATATGTCGCATATCAAGTCTAGGGGTGGTAAACGTCAGACCCCAATAACCGATAAGTCATGCCGATATGAGGCTCATAACGGGTCGAGAAACTACTGGTAACACTTACCAGTAAATCTCTAAACCAGCCCTTGTCAGGGACTTCCCTGTTATTGCCAATCGAGCATAGCGCAACATCAACCCCCAATACCGAGAGAGACGAAACCCCACCTATCGCTCATTGCCTCCATGTGACTCGGGACTGTACCCAAAAACCACCGTTTTGCACGCCTTCTTGGACGTGGTAAGGTGGAAATCAAAGCACAGTGGGAATCACACAAGTCTCTATGACGATCTCGGGTCTACAAACTAACATGTACCAGTGTCACCAGAGAACTGGCATCTGACGTAAGGTATAATACCATCTGGGAGTTCTCGGCGAGTCCGTCCAGTGTACCCAGTCTCCACCGAGCACCCGTATATCATCTCTGATGTCAAACACCAATGGATATGGGATCATCTATCGCCCATCTGTATGGGTGGAGAAGGTATACGCCAGTTTACTCTGGTATATCGATGCCCCGTCTCGATACACCCACGACTAGGGACCTTGAAGGATGTACTTATGGACTACCATGTCCCCACTAGTATGATCCGTATCATAGTCCAGGTAGTCAAGTACATATCCTAAGGGCTTTACCAACATGTAACAGAGAGACAATCAGTATACACGTTAAGGTAAAGAGTAACCAGACTATCATGTCGAGGAAGAAAGTCCTCCCTATATATGTCCAAGCATCCACTACAATATACATCTCATGTATAGTAATGGCCTCTAGGGCATACATATAACTAACAATAACATCTCTAGCCCAGACGCATAAAGCCATGCGGGCGATTCCCTTGTAGATGTTAAATCTACTCATCAACGCTCCTAGCTACGTAAAGCTAACCACCTGTTTTCCCTTCTTCGCAGCGCCCGAAGACCCCACCTGCGTGTTAGGTCCACGTTACCTCTCCCGGTACTTTCGGGGTTGCGGAAACGGTAAAACAAATTTTTTTCTAAACTTTGTAACATGGACCGTAAAAGCCGGATCTTTGCTAAACAATACACTAGCATCCTAACTTGAGATGTTATCTACTCGGTTAGGGGTTATACCTCAACTTGAACTCCTTCTCTTCTTGTTGTTCTTCACTTCTTGTTGTTCTTCTCTTCTTGTTGTTCTTCTCTTTGCTTGCTCAATGGTTGATCCGGACTTTGGTCACCTCCACGGCCTCCTTGAGTCGAAGACGATCCACCCGAGCGATGTACACCGAGCTCCACCTCGAGCCGAGGTAACTAGGGCAAGGAGATTGCTAATCTAGAAGCCCTAGGTTGTGTAGAAGTGGTAGATGAATGGTTTTGTCTTTGTGGGATCTTTTTCTCTCAACACATGAGATCAAAAGATAAATCAAGAGGAGGAAGAAGGAGGAGCTAGCTAGCAACCATGGAGCTTCTCATTTCAAGAGAGAGAATGAGAATGAGAAAATGAAAAGCTTAACCAAGAGAAAACCCAACCATGGTTGCAATAATGCAAAAACATTATCATTACTAATCACATCAAGATAAAGGTGATGGCTACAAATGACATGACCATTATCATAACCAAAAAGAAAAAGAAAAAGAAAACCAAAGAATACTTTAGATCTTTCAAGAAGATCCTAGTCAACTTTGGTCAAATGGTCAACAAAGTCAAGATGGTCAAATGGTCAATGTAATTAGCCATAACATAATTATCAATGAAAGGATTAGTAAATAATGTCCCCGACTCATAATGGTTTTGACCAAACGAACTGTCAAAACCCTAATGAGTCCGCCTCAGAATGGTTTTGACCGAATCAACTGTCAAAACCCTAATGAGCCCGCCACACAACGGTTTTGGCAGAACCAACTGCCCAAACCCTAATGAGGCACCTCCTCCTTCATCAGTCCGAAAACTGTGCATACACACCTGCACCCGCATTCCGCAGAATGCGGATGCACAGAAGACAGAACAAAACCATCCGTGCAATACTAGGATCCGGCTTAAACCAAAGCCCACTAGTACTGCCTGCCCGAACACCATACGCACACAAGTGTACGTAAGTGATCGCAGCCCTGCCATAAAACCATACGGCCTCTACACGTTTCGCTCAGTGCAGGAAAACTCTCTGTGTGGGACTCTAAAGACTCGACACTATGCTGGCAGTGGGTTTAACCACAGACCGCAAGCGGCACTAGCTGTGCGTAACGGTCCCCTGGTAGATGTCGATAAGAAGGCCGATGAGGTAAACCCATCCGAACTCCTACTGAGTCTGTATGTGACAATCTCCGTACAGTCCGGTCTGTTCGTCTGATACATCGCATGTCGGGCCTAGGGGGCGGCAAGCTTCAGACCCCTAATAGCGGTACAAGTCGTGTCGGAGTGAAGCCCAGAACACCCTGAGATAACACTGGAACCTACCAGTATATCTCGCTTGCCCTGGCCAGGGACTACTTGTGTAATGGCTCTCCTAGACACAGCGCGATGTCAACCCCAATACCGGGAGAGACGAATCCTGTCTAACCGTCACTGCCTCCAAGTGCTTCGGGACTGCTCCCAACTACTACCTGTTTGCACGACTCAGTAGAGCCGTGGTAGGGTAGTAACCAAAGAACAGTGGGAACACACTCGAGGCGAAGTGACAGTGTCATGTCAGCGGACTAAGCTGTACTCATGTCACCTGGGAACTGATAACTGACGATAGGTATAATACCAACCATCAGTTCCCGACGAGTCCTGTCCAGTGTACTCGTAACCCAACGAGCACCCGCATACTATCTCAAGTACGACGTACCGACGGCTGTGGGACAGACCGTCTCCCGTGCTGGGATGAGAAGCGCATACGCTAGTCTACTCCGGAGCATCGATGCCCTATCTCGATACTCCCACGACTAGGGACGTGTATAAGGATGTGCTTGTAGATTACCCAGCCCCCACGAGTGTGATCGCCATCACAACGCCGGTAATCAAGCAAAGATCGTAAGGGCTCTACTAATGCGTATAGGTGATATAATAAATAAACACACAAGTACACATTAAAGCAGAGACAAACCAAGTAGCATACTACTATATTGAGCAAGATTGTCTGTACAACTGTGAATATCCCAAGCTTCCATCAAGTAATATACATACTAGTATGATACAATAATGGCCTCTAGGGCATATACACTAACAATCTCCCACTTGCACTAAGGCCATGTACTGGCGTATCGAAGACCTATCATCTCGATCAGCCGCTCGAACTGAGTCTGGGGTAAAGCATTCTTGAATGGGTCCGCAGTGTTGTCCTTTGTGTCCACTCTCCGCACCTCGATCTCCTGTCGATCAATGATCTCCCTGATCAGGTGATACCGCCTTAAGATGTGCCTGGATTTCTGATGGGACCTTGGTTCCTTCGCTAAAGCTATAGCCCCATTGTTATCGCAATACAAAGGTATTGGGTCAACAATGGACGGAACCACCTGAAGTTCACTAATGATCTTCTTTATCCAGACCGCCTCTTTTGCGGCATCGCTTGCAGCAATGTATTCAGCCTCCATCGTCGAGTCTGCGACGGTATCCTGGTTGGAACTCCTCTAACATACCGCCCCTCCGTTGAGGGTAAACACAAAACTCGAGACAGACTTGCTGTCATCTTTGTCACTCTGGAAGCTTGAATCGGTAAAGGACTCGACCCTTAGGTCTCCATTACCGTAAAACCAGGAACATCTCCTTTGTCCTTCTCAGGTACTTGAGAATGTTCTTCACTGCTGTCCAGTGGTCCTCCCCTGGGTCTGACTGATACCGGCTTAACGCGCTCAACGCGTAAGCTACATCTGGTCTTGTACATAGCATCGCATACATTATAGATCCTACCGCCGAAGCGTAGGGTATAGTGCTCATGCGAACCCTCTCCTCGTCAGTCTTAGGAGACATCTTCTTGGAGAGGGTAATTCCGTGCAATGCGGGTATATTACCGCGCTTGGAACCCTCCATACTAAATCTCTTTAGTACGGTCTCTATGTACCTGGACTGCAAAAGTCCCAATAGTCTCTTGGATCTATCTCTATAGATCTTGATCCCCAGAATGTACGAGGCATCACCCAGGTCCTTCATGGAGAACCTTTATGACAAAAATAGCTTGACCGATTGTAGCATAGGAACATCATTTCCTATCAAAAGAATGTCGTCCACGTACAAGACTAGGAATACGACAGTTCGTCCTACAATCTTCTTATATACACAGGGTTCATCTTCGTTCTTGATGAAATCAAATTCCTTGATTGCCTCATCAAAACAGATGTTCCAGCTCCGCGATGCCTGCTTTAATCCATAAATGGATTTAAGCAACTTGCACACCTTTCCGCTGCTCCCACTGTCTACGAAACCTTCTGGTTGATCCATGTAAACGCACCCTTCCAAAAAACCGTTTAGGAAAGCCGTTTTAACATCCATCTGCCAGATTTCATAGTCATGGAAGGCAGCAATGGCAAGTAGGATCCGAATGGATTTGAGCATAGCCACCGGAGAAAAAGTTTCGTCATAGTCCAAACCAGGTCTTTGACGAAAACCTTTTGCAACCTGCCCATCTACACCAAGTTTCCTTTTGTAGATCCATTTGCATCCAACGGGTTTTACCCCAGGTGGAGCAATATCCAAGGTCCACACTTTATTGGCGTACATGGACTCCATTTCGGATTGCATTGCTTCCTGCTACTTATCAGAGTCCCTACTGATAATGGCCTGCCTGAAACTGGTAGGGTCATCTTCTTCCAAGATGCAATCCTCTCGATCCCCGTCAATGAGAAAACCGTAGTATCTCTCGGGCGGATGAGAAATCCTACCAGATCTGCGGAGTGGCTAAGGTTCGTCGGTTGTAACTTAATCTAGCGGTTCCACCAAGTCTTTTGTTAAAGCTTGTGTTTCTGGAATTTCATCCAGTTCTACCGTGCTGCCACTAATGTTTTTAACAAGAAATTCTTTTTCTAAAAATGTGGCATTTCTTGAAACAATTATCTTCTGTTCCTCTGCATGGTAGAATAGATACCCACTTGAATCTTTTGGGTATCCCACAAACTTACACAAAACGGCCCGTGCCTCAAGTTTGTCTGGGTCCTGCTTTTTGACATAAGCTGGGCAACCCCAAATCTTAATACGTTTAAGATACAAACTCTTACCACTCCATATTTCATACGGAGTCTTAGGCACGGATTTGGATGGAACTTGATTCAATAGATGTGCTGCAGTTTGAAGTGCATATCCCCAGAATGAAAGAGGTAACTCAGCACTACTCATCATGGAGCGAACCATATCCAATAGGGTACGATTCCTCTGCTCCGAAACACCGTTGTGCTGTGGTGTATAAGGAGGAGTAAGCTGAGAGAGAATACCATTCTCTTTTAAGTAATCTAGGAATTCCGTGCTTAAGTACTCCCCTCCCCTGTCAGACCGGAGGATCTTGATACTTTTGCCTGTCTGGTTCTCTACTTCGTTTCTAAATTCCTTGAATTTCTCAAAAGCTTCAGATTTGTGTTTCATCAGATACACATATCCGAACCTAGAGAGATCGTCAGTGAACGTGATGAAGTACGAGAACCCACCCCTTGCATGTATAGACATTGGACCACATACATCACTATGTACGAGTCCCAAGAGCTCTGCTGCTCTTTCTCCATGTCCGGTGAACGGAGATTTGGTCATCTTTCCTTTGAGACAAGACTGACAAGTTTCATAGGATAAAAACTCGAACGTATCCAAGAGTCCATCTTTATGCAACTTACTCAGTCTTTTCTCACTGATATGACCAAGTCTACAATGCCATAAGTAGGATTCATTCGTATCTGAATTCTTCCTCTTGCGTGTGTTTTGTATATTGAGAACTGTATTCTGATTTAGAACGTAGATACCATTACACAGTGTACCCTCTGCAACCAGTACCTTATCAAGGTAAATGTTCATGATATTCTTGTCAAGAACAAAGTTATATCCATCTTTATCGAGTAAAGAAACTGATATGATGTTGCAAACCATGGAGGGTACATAGTAGCAATCGTTCAAAATCATAGTCTTGCCATTTGGCAATACTATGTGATATTCACCGACGGCTGCCGCATTAACTTGTGCTCCGTTCGCTACTCTGAGCGACATATCACCCGGTGTAACTTTCCTACTTTTTCTCAGCCCCTGCAATAAATTACAGATATGAGATCCTGATCCGGTATCAAGTACCCAGGAGGTAGGGCTGACCGTAAAACAGTTCTCAATTACAAGAACACCTGAAGTAGATGCAAAACCATGCTTCTTCTTCGACTGGGTATCCTGGAAATCCATACAATCCCCTTTCCCATTCTCATACTCATGACTGTTGTCACAAGTTAGAGCTGAACCAACGTTCCCCAGCCCCGAATAAGAATCCGGATCGGTCAAGCGATACATTTTATTATTCTGATTAGGGCGTGAAAAGGTTGCTGCCTGGAGAGAGAGAAAAGAAACACTCAGCGTATGCTCTTGCAAGATTAGATTGGTTTATTAATTTATCTAACCAGGATGTCTCCCACTGTTTCCTCAAATTCTTCTTAAAACCTTTTTAAAAGAAGAACTAGCCGGGATTTAATTCACGTTACAATACTTGCTTAACCTTTCAGCCAGGCTAATGTCGGTACTTCGAGGGAGGTTTTCCAACGCTTTCGCGAAGTTCCTTAATTCAAGAACCTCTTTTCCCTGGGGGCGTAACCCCGCTAACACCTTTCTAGTCACCTACTAGGTTTATAGCATTGATTGTTAAGTGAAAGTAATCTCCCGAGAGTAATCCAACTCATCAGTGGGATCGGGATCCAACTGTCATTGTGTGATGACCTAGATGGAATCCACTCTAGCCACCACACTCCAGAAGGTATGCTAAATCTGCAAGTTTCAGTTCTTTTGAAACTCCCGATGTGGTTTTTGCCCCTAGGACCCAGGTGATCTTGACACAGTCAACAAATCAAGGAGTCCTAGTCAAGTTCATCCCGTCGTTATCTTGATTGCATTAAACCCACCTGCATAACCCTTGACACAGTCAACAAGGTTACACAAATGTCCTAACCAATCACATTGTATCCAGCAAATAAGAAACACTCAGCTACCGTTCACTGCGCCTTGACACAGTCAACAAACGCAGCACGAATACTGAGTATAACTTATAAGAAACGACGGAGGGCTGCGGCTGGGTTTTTGGCGAAAACCCGTTAACGTAATGAACTTGATGTCGTTAAAGGAACGTGATACACTTTTGAAAATATAGTGGTGAAAACTTTTGCTAAAGAGGTCACTCCCTGTGAAGGGATCTCGGCTCTTTCCTCGTCGAATGAGGTGCAGGATACTCCAAACTGAATACCTCGATGCAAAGCAAGAATAATCAACTATAGTGAAGTTATTACCCTGACGCAAACTTTTGTCCAAGGGGTCACTCCCGATGAAGGGATCTTGGCCCTTGCCTCGTCGACTGAGGTGCTGGGCATTCACTACCGAATACCGCGATGCAAAACAAAGATGAACGTCCTTGCAATAACAGCTTTTTGAAAAATTGTTCCAACAACGTCTTTTAGGTTTATTTTCTTGCATTAGTTCTTTTAATGCATCCCATCATTTAAATCCTACCATTGCAGAAAACAACCAAACTATGACGTACGCTTATGCCATTCGCATTCGCCACTGGGCCCCGTCATCGCCCGTTAGGTTACTTAACTAACGACAGAGCGGGGACTGGGCTAGCGCGGCTGTAAAACATAAGCAACGCCTAAATAGTTATTATATATAGATATACTGCAACGATAGCCAATCCAGATCACAGATGAACACTTTAGATATACTAGGAACCCGCGATTCGTTCAAGCCTGCAATGAAAAGCGGATTACACGGCCGTGATGAATAGCCAAAACCCCA
This sequence comes from Agapanthus africanus, assembly GCA_030015575.1. NCBI lineage: Eukaryota > Viridiplantae > Streptophyta > Magnoliopsida > Asparagales > Amaryllidaceae > Agapanthus > Agapanthus africanus. The sequence continues at coordinate 209,904,281 of JASDDO010000026.1, read as the reverse complement.
CCCAAGACCCCTACGGGTGCGGCAAACTACCCGCCAAGTACCCGAAGCGAAGCAACCTCCCTCATCGCCGTGAGTAGGCCACTCGGCACTTCGAGATACCCGGTAGTTTGTGCACCCCCTCCATGGGTCTATCCTAGGAGCATAAACAGTAAAAAGAATTATACAATGACGGCTACAACCCCGACCCGGTTGTGCGGCCAAACAAATAATATTACATCAATTTACAAATTTATTACATGAATGAAAGAAAAAGAAACTCTCATCTCACATCCACCCCGGCTATTCATCCGCGACAATCCAACGAGTTCATATACACAAACCATCAACAACAATCACAGATCACAGATATGTATAACCCCGACTAATCGACATATAGCGATTAGCCGACGTTCAATACATAAGAACATCACAGATATAACCTTTATAGTCAAAGTATATTGAAGTTCGAAAAAAAATACGGATTTATAGGCCCCCAAAAACAAATTTCTATTCTGGAAAATCTGGGCACATTTAAACCATCTTAAAAATCCTAAAACCAAGTCAGAAACACTCTGCACCAAAAACGACCCAGTGACTCACCAAGATGGCCGCGGTTCCGCGGCAATAGCTTGCTATTGCCGTGGAAACGCGACGCTTTGGTCGAGTTGCTGGCTCGTTTTTGGTGGCTTTCTTCTAAAAACCCTGAGATGATTTTTGGAGTATAACAAATTTTGTTTTGACCAGAAAAAATTTTAACAGAAACTCAGGTTTTTATAACTCAGTTTTTTTCGATTTTTCCGTTTCGAACTTCGATACACTTCACTACCAAGCTAGTTTATGTTTAGTTAGGCTCTGATACCACTGTTAGGTCCACGTTACCTCTCCCGGTACTTTCGGGGTTGCGGAAACGGTAAAACAAAATTTTTTCTAAACTTTGTAACATGGACCGTAAAAGCCGGATCTTTGCTAAACAATACACTAGCATCCTAACTTGAGATGTTATCTACTCGGTTAGGGGTTATACCTCAACTTGAACTCCTTCTCTTCTTGTTGTTCTTCACTTCTTGTTGTTCTTCTCTTCTTGTTGTTCTTCTCTTTGCTTGCTCAATGGTTGATCCGGACTTTGGTCACCTCCACGGCCTCCTTGAGTCGAAGACGATCCACCCGAGAGATGTACACCGAGCTCCACCTCGAGCCGAGGTAACTAGGGCAAGGAGATTGCTAATCTAGAAGCCCTAGGATGTGTAGAAGTGGTAGATGAATGGTTTTGTCTTTGTGGGATCTTTTTCTCTCAACACATGAGATCAAAAGATAAATCAAGAGGAGGAAGAAGGAGGAGCTAGCTAGCAACCATGGAGCTTCTCATTTCAAGAGAGAGAATGAGAATGAGCAAATGAAAAGCTTAACCAAGAGAAAACCCAACCATGGTTGCAATAATGCAAAAACATTATCATTACTAATCACATCAAGATAAAGGTGATGGCTACAAATGACATGACCATTATCATAACCAAAAAGAAAAAGAAAAAGAAAACCAAAGAATACTTTAGATCTTTCAAGAAGATCCTAGTCAACTTTGGTCAAATGGTCAACAAAGTCAAGATGGTCAGATGGTCAATGTAATTAGCCATAACATAATTATCAATGAAAGGATTAGTAAATAATGTCCCCGGCTCATAATGGTTTTAACCAAACGAACTGTCAAAACCCTAATGAGTCCGCCTCAAAATGGTTTTGACCGAATCAACTGTCAAAACCCTAATGAGCCCGCCACACAACGGTTTTGGCCGAACCAACTGCCAAAACCCTAATGAGGCACCTCCTCCTTCATCACTCCGAAAACTGTGCATACACACCTGGACCAGCATTCAGCAGAATGCGGATGCGCAGAAGACAGAACAAAACCATCCGTGCAATACTAGGATCCGGCTTAAACCAAAGCCCACTAGTACTGCCTGCCCGAACACCATACGCACACAAGTGTACGTAAGTGATCGCAGCCCTGCCGTAAAACCATACGGCCTCTACACGTTTCGCTCAGTGCAGGGAAACTCTCTGTGTGGGACTCTAAAGACTCGACACTACGCTGGCAGTGGTTTTAACCACAGACCGCAAGCGGCACTAGCTGTGCGTAACGGTCCCCAGGTAGATGTCGATAAGAAGGCCGATGAGGTAAACCCATCCGAACTCCTACTGAGTCTGTATGTGACAATCTCCGTACAGTCCGGTCTGTTCGTCTGATACATCGCATGTCGGGCCTATGGGGGCGGCAAGCGTCAGACCCCTAATAGCGGTACAAGTCGTGTCGGAGTGAAGCCGAGAACACCCTGAGATAATGATTAGTAGAGATTTTACGATCAAAAATATAATTACCGCAATCAAGAAACGGCGTCGCTTCGCAGCTAGCCGGTGAGTGCGGGTCGATCCACAGAGACGGGTAAATTCCTTTAGTGTGTCTTAACGAGTTGATTCTATTTGTCGTTTTGGTTTTATAAAAATCTAGATCTAAAACTTAATTAATCTAATTTAAATTCTTGCTAGGGTTAGGCTTAAAGGAAGTTTTGGAGATTGATGTTTCCTCACCGCTTTCAATGCCGTATTTTAGATCCATTAGGTGTTATAGTAATTATCGATAAAGTGGATACGACTCTTTTGGGAAGATGTTTTCTTCCTCTAGATTCGTATCCTTCCTTTATCGTTAATTACCCTAACCCCCATGGAAAACGCGCGCAACCGGCCCTTTATACTGCGGTTCACCGTTACCTCGAGGGGTAGGGTGCCGCAGGGAGCGGTTGTGCGCGCATGCATGGAGTTCTTAATGGGTTAGGCATTGAAAGGGGTGAGAGATCTCATCTCTCAACCCTTTCCTAAGGCTAACCCTAACAAGCGAGGAGACCACTCGCTCATTAGGGGATTAGAAAACATTATAATTAAAAGAATAAAAAGACTTACTAATGGTGATGGCTCCCTCCAAGCGATAAAGAACAGATCTGAATGTCACTTCCAGAATTGCTGAATTTTATTTATTGAAAAGAGGCATAGGGTTTTACAATCTAAAATTACAATTTATAAGTAAACAGGAGAGTTAGGGTTTCAGAGTCTCGCACATGCGCAATTACTGATTTGCCCCCTAAGAATCCTAACATATGCACCGACGCAACAATACGCCAAAATTCCACCGACAAGCTCATTGTAAGGCCGCGGAACCGCGGCACCAGGCTAGGTTTGGCCGCTGTTCCGCGGCCAAACTGAGGAGATAGGCTCTGTGCTTTTTGGGGCTTTTTCCTTGGCTCTTTGGGCTTCTGTTTTTACTCTTCTTTTCTCTGTTGGACTTTTGGATCTTCTCCAGATTTTTAGTGAAGACTTGTATTGGGCTTTTTAACCGTTTCACTTGACTTTTTGGACCTTGCACTGTTCTTCGACTAGGCTTGACTGAGATCCGTCTAATTGTTGGTCAAAAGTCCCTTTTTCTGTTGTTTTGTGTCTTTCTCACTGTATTTGCTCCAGAAACCTGTAACCTGTAATATGCAACAAACGTGCGTCAAGAGTACCTGTTTATTTATAAAAGGATAAGAATAGGGGAATGATAAATGCAGTATTATGGTCTGAACAAATACCCCCAAACTTACCTTTTGCTCGTCCTCGAGCAAACTTATTATTTATTCACTAAAATCCTAACCGCACTTTCGCAGGGAAACGCGATTGCACTGAGCACGTGCAACAAGCCGTTAAACCTCTAGGTGTCCCTAGTAGGAGGAGTGTTGTCTCCTGAGGGTTTTCAGCGGATTACACCCACAAAATCCTGTCAACTCAGCCCACTGACTTTTGTTTTCCAATAAGGTCTTCTAATAAGGAATTCTATTATCTTATACTTGTAAATCATCCACCCATATTCTTCACACTTCCTCATTATTTAACTTAAGATTATATATGTTATGTAGCCCTACTTAGCTTTCGGCATCTTTTAAGTCTTCCCTCTAGGGTTTCATCTCTTCTTAGGAATTTTCTATCAACTCCATTAAAGATACAAGTTTTATCTTTCATTCCTCTCTCTTATCTAAATTCCAATCACATACCCCTACGTGTGTGTATAGATCACCCCTACACTTGGAAATTCAATTCAAGCAATCATGCCCTTGTCCATTGTCCAAAGTACTAATTAGTTGGTGAATGAAATTTGCTTACACATCCTTCATGCGACCGTTAATACTTCTTGAGGTACCAACGACCGATTACAAAATGCGTTTGCACTTTAAAGCGTACTTCCTAGTCCTTGCAACACCCAAGGCTTTAGCAGTGACTCCCAAACCAGTTGGTCTAAGGCACTAGGTGATGAAGCACCCTCGCTAAATATTTTTCTATTTTTGCAGCCTTAAGTAATCACAAAAACCAGTGTCCATTTTTTTCTTTATTCACTTTTTTTTTTCTTTTATTGTACTAAGGACTTTAGATAAGAGTATTTCAAGGTCTCTTCTACTATTCCAAGTTTCAAGGTGCGTGATAGTGCAAATTGTAGGGTATACATTTTCAGAATCTAGACTTAAGCTAGGAACTATTTTTCAAACTTATACTCTAATAAGAACATCAATACTCTTCCCTTGTTTCGACTAAACCCAAGAAGTGAACCCAAAATTTGCCTATTTCTAAATAAACTACAAGGCATATACTTTCTACTGTTAAACTTTAAGGAATGTTATTTTTAGGGTTTTTAATTCACTAAGTCTAAGATCTAGTTATTCCTAACCAGTTAACCTATTTGTTAAACTCAAGTCAAATAAGCCAAGATTGAATACAATAATTTTATAATTTTTCAAAATTTTCAAATTTTTATGGGTTTTCAAATAAGTATGCAAATGCAAAAATATGTACAAATGAATGCGAAGGAAGAAGACGTACCGAGCATACCCCCAAACTTAAACTTGACAGTGTCCTCACTGTCATGCTAAACCAAGAGGGTCAAAATACCGATACTCCCCTGTTTATTTATTTATAATTTTTTTATTGTTAAGAAAAACAAAAATATATACAAAAAGACCCTCCCCCAAACTTCAATTAAACTATGTTAGACAATACTGCCCAACTTTGCATAGGCCAAAAGTCAACACCAACCATTTGAAAAATTTATCAGTAAAGAATATTGGTGGGTGAAAAAATAAGTTGTGGTGGTCCGCAAAGAATTGGGGAAGATAGAAGTAGTGGAATAGGAGGTGTGGAGGTGAATATACAGGTGATGGTGATGCATCGAAACGAGAATGTAAATGATCAGCAATCAGTGAAGTGTTAGCATTCTCGTACCTTATTAAAAGAAATGGGGGTATTTCAACTTCTAAGGGAGGAAGTTGACTCACCACAATACCCCCAAGATGTTCCTGTGGGTCCTCTATTGACATGGCATCATCCATCAATTGTGTATGATATTCACTTATGAGGGAACTTGTCTCCTCGACGTCCGCCATAGTCTTACTGAAAACTTGCCGCCAATCTTGTAAGACTTTTAAAATAGCGTTCTCTTGCTCGAAGGCTAGAGAGGCTGATATGATAATGGGAAAAGTCTCATTCTCACCTATGTAAGCACATCTAAGGTGAGACGGCAAGGGCGTGAGTTCGAATTTCTGAGGCGAAAGAATCATTGCGGAATCTACCTCGAACTCAAAGGACTCTAACACAGGTTCGAAATCACTGCAAACAACCGATTCGGATGGTTCGACTGACTCATCCAAAAATTCAAACGACTCATATTCGGGCTGTGAGTCGTCATCATCCAAAAAAGTGAAACATTCATAATCAACATCGGTTGTGTCAACAGTAGTAGGCTCAAGGAGGGACGCACTAGTGGCGTCAAAACTGTTTTCATCAAATAGAAATCCTTCAAGCTCGCAGTCCTCCTGCGTGATTTCGTGAATAGAGCAAACTTCTCGTGTACTATTTTTAGGCACGGGGGGCAGACTTCCCATCTTATAAATATTGAACTCACTAGACCTCTTTCCGAAGGATAGGGTCATGGAGCCATTGCGACAATTTATTACGGCATTGGAAGTGGCCAAAAATGGTCGACCAAGAATCACCGGAATTTGGTTTATTGGGTTAGCAACAGGTTGTGTATCCATAACGATAAAATCAACGGGAAATATGAACTCCCCAACTTTGATCAACACATCCTCTAGTTGACCCCTTGGATAGGTGATTGATCGATCAGCCATTTGGAGAGTGCAACGAGTGGGTTTCAACTCTCCAACCCCTAATTGTTCGTACACGGAGTAGGGAATCAGGTTAACACTAGCCCCAAGATCTAAAAGTGCTTGATTAATTTTCTTATCCCCAATTGTAATTGAAATCGTAGGACAGCCGGGGTCCTTTCGTTTTTGGGGTAAGGTTTGATGGTGGTTAATAGCATTGCTCACTGCACTAGCCACTAGCACTTTCTTGGGTACTTGAGATGCTTTTCTCTTTGAAGTGCATAATCCCTTTAAGATTTTCGCGTATGAAGGGACTTGTTGGATAGCATCCAAGAGAGGTATATTTATGCTAACCTGCTTAAATATTTCCACAATCTTCTCCACTTGTGTATTTGGTTTATTAGGACTCAACTTGTTTGGAAATGGTGCATTCTGAAAATTTGTTGAGTCAAAAGTCTGTGGAGTAGAATGTGGAATAGGAACGGATCCGAGTGTGGATGTGTTCGTGTTGTTAGAAATGGGTCCGTTCGAGTCAGAAGAAGTAGAGCCGTGTGAAGGGTGGAGAATAGGCTCTAAAGAAAAAGGTGAAGAAGGAGGTGAAGAAAATGAAGAAGGGGAAGAAGAAGAAGAACCACCGGCGGGGATGTCATCACTAGTTTCCACATCATTTTGCAACTCTCTTCCGGATCTCAACGTGGTCACCGCATTTACATTGTGATTGTGATATGCGTTTTGTGCGTGACCGGGATTGGGCATTGGTTGAGATGGAAGCTTTCCCTTTTCTCTCTCGCTCAACGCAGCAGTTAATTGTGCAATTTGTGCCTCAATAGATTTGATACTTTGATCGTGTGAGGCATTGTTATTCATTAAAGATTGCACATAACTTTCAAATCTTGCTGCGGATTCTGTAGTTTTCTTGAGAAATGCTTCAAGACTTTTCTCGAGCGAGCTAACCTTATCATCATTAGGTTGAACCGAATTGTTCGTTTGATTTGTATAAGGTTGTTGTTGGAAAGGTTGCTGGTTTTGAGTTTGTGAAGGTGCTTGTTGTTGTGGTGGAGGAGGTCTTTGAAAATTGTTATTTCCTTGGACTTGTTGATTTTGGTTCCAAGCGAAATTTGGGTGACTCCTCCACCCCTGATTGTATGTCGAAGAGTAAGGATCATTTCTTTGTCGTTGCTGAAATGCAGCATTGACTTGATCCTGTCCTTGAGTAGGTGCATTATAAGGACACTCTTCGGTTAAATGCGATGGGTTCGAACAACAAGCACAAACAGTTCGTGTGGGTAGAGTAGGGGCAGGAGAAGACGATGAGATTTTGGTCTCAATGGCTTCTAGCTTTTTCATAAGTGAGGCCATCTCGGCCTTCATAGCTATCGACATATATATTTGATGTATGCCTGCCCTAGATTGACCACTAGAAGAAGATGATGTGGTCTTGGTACTCTCCCATTGAATTGTTTGCTCACTTAGGTCCTCAAGAAACTGCCAAGCTTCGTCGCTAGACTTGGAGAGGAAATGACCTTGACATATTGTTTCTAGCAACTGCTTCGTTGCTGCATTCAATCCCTCGTATAATATTTGGCAAAGTTGCCAATTTTCTATCCCATGATGAGGGCATTGAACAAGTAGGTCTTTAAATCTCTCGAAGCACTTCCAAAATGGTTCGGAAGGAAGCTGTGAAAATTGTATAATTTCGTTTCTGATTCTAGCAGTTTTGTGGTGAGGATAGAACTTTTTCAGAAAAGCTCTCACAAACTCGTCCCAATTTCTAATGGAGTGTGATGCGGTGCTGTATAGCCACTTCTCGGCTAGGTCACATAAGGTGAAAGGAATGACCCTTAGCCTTATTGCGTCATCACTTAATTGGGTTGTCTTCATCATGGCGCAAACGTTTTGGAATTTATTAATGAAAATATATGCATCTTCGGATTCCAAACCATGAAACTTAGGTAGCATATTGATGAAGTGTGGTTTTATTTCAAAATTATCCCCATTTGCCGGTGGGGGTGAAAGACATGTGGGTAAAGAAGTGCGGACGGGGTAGAAGAGATCCTGGAGCGCAACTCGTGCGGGCGCTACAACAGGCGGTAGATTCGGGTTATTCGCACCTGGCGGAGGTGGAATCATTCCCGTCGGTAAGGTATCGTTGGGGTTGAATCCCGACATACCTTCGAAAGAAGAATTTGAATGTGGAGGTAAGGAAGTGGACGGAAGATCGACGAAGGGTTCGTCGAAGGGTTCGTTGGTCGGTACCAACGAAACGCGGACTAATCGGGCGTTAGTATCCCTAGTCCAAAATGACATACACTAAAGGGTAGTGCAGTCAGAAAAAAGAGAAAAACAGAATGTGGGGGTAAGATAACGTCAGTGAGAAGAAGTGGTGGAAGTGAGTTTCAAGTTTCTTTAGCGGCAAGTTGCAAGTTTTGAAAAGATTTTTTTATTTTTTTATTTTTGTGAGTTTTGCGAAGAGGTTTTTGAAAACGGACTCGTGACACAACTGACTCAACCACACATGCACAATCAGGCCTAGATCTAGGGTCGCCTAGGTCTGCTAGACAGCTCCTAACTAGGGCTAGAAATAGACCTCAAACCGCCTCTTCACGGACAAATACGGCCAGGTAAGTGGGAAGGAACCACCACTACAGTGGGCCTAATTAAAAACCACTAGCCTAGACACCGCAATGTCGGTTAGGATAAACGGCCGATGCCTACCCTAGTCCTTTTCCTATTGAGCTCGCTGTCCTTAGGTCTGAGTCTAATCTTTTTTAATTAAAGGTGGTCGATGCAAAATGCTTAAGTGTTTTCTGGGGTCCTGGGAAGGGTGATGAAATCCCTACCCAATCTGAGTTTGGTCAAATAGCCCCTTAGAGTCCGGTTAAATTATGCAAAACAAATAAAATTTCACTTGCAATCAAAAAATTTTTTAGCGCGGCGCAAAGAAACCTGCAGAGATCTGTTATTTAGAAGGGGGAGAAAGACTCTTTACGCAAAGAAATCCTGTAGAAAGATTTTTACAGAGAGAAATATTGTAGGTTGCAGAGGAGAGAGAAAAAAATCAAACCAGAAAAATTTGGAGCGCTGACGTGGCAGGCAGAGCGCGGAAGCGCGGCGGGAACCCCCTAACTGCGGCGGAAACGCGGTCGTCAGGTCGGATCGAGCTCTGGAAAAATTTCTGTGGTTCTGTTCTTTTAATTCTTCTCTGTTCTTATGTACCAAATTTTTATTTGCTCTCTGTAAAATTCCAGATCCTCAATTTTTCGCTGTTCCTGCAAGATCCAAAAGATACACCCTTCAAACAGATCAAATTTGATTATTTTTTTATATTTTTTATATTTTCAGATTTTTATACTTTTTAAAATTTATATCAACCCGAAAATTCACAAAAAGAAAAATTACGCCGTCCCCGGCAACGGCGCCATTTGATTAGTAGAGATTTTACGATCAAAAATATAATTACCGCAATCAAGAAACGGCGTCGCTTCGCAGCTAGCCGGTGAGTGCGGGTCGATCCACAGAGACGGGTAAATTCCTTTAGTGTGTCTTAACGAGTTGATTCTATTTGTCGTTTTGGTTTTATAAAAATCTAGATCTAAAACTTAATTAATCTAATTTAAATTCTTGCTAGGGTTAGGCTTAAAGGAAGTTTTGGAGATTGATGTTTCCTCACCGCTTTCAATGCCGTATTTTAGATCCATTAGGTGTTATAGTAATTATCGATAAAGTGGATACGACTCTTTTGGGAAAATGTTTTCTTCCTCTAGATTCGTATCCTTCCTTTATCGTTAATTACCCTAACCCCCATGGAAAACGCGCGCAACCGGCCCTTTATACTGCGGTTCACCGTTACCTCGAGGGGTAGGGTGCCGCAGGGAGCGGTTGTGCGCGCATGCATGGAGTTCTTAATGGGTTAGGCATTGAAAGGGGTGAGAGATCTCACAAAAGATACACCCTTCAAACAGATCAAATTTGATTATTTTTTTATATTTTTTATATTTTCAGATTTTTATACTTTTTAAAATTTATATCAACCCGAAAATTCACAAAAAGAAAAATTATGCCGTCCCCGGCAACGGCGCCATTTGATTAGTAGAGATTTTACGATCAAAAATATAATTACCGCAATCAAGAAACGGCGTCGCTTCGCAGCTAGCCGGTGAGTGCGGGTCGATCCACAGAGACGGGTAAATTCCTTTAGTGTGTCTTAACGAGTTGATTCTATTTGTCGTTTTGGTTTTATAAAAATCTAGATCTAAAACTTAATTAATCTAATTTAAATTCTTGCTAGGGTTAGGCTTAAAGGAAGTTTTGGAGATTGATGTTTCCTCACCGCTTTCAATGCCGTATTTTAGATCCATTAGGTGTTATAGTAATTATCGATAAAGTGGATACGACTCTTTTGGGAAGATGTTTTCTTCCTCTAGATTCGTATCCTTCCTTTATCGTTAATTACCCTAACCCCCATGGAAAACGCGCGCAACCGGCCCTTTATACTGCGGTTCACCGTTACCTCGAGGGGTAGGGTGCCGCAGGGAGCGGTTGTGCGCGCATGCATGGAGTTCTTAATGGGTTAGGCATTGAAAGGGGTGAGAGATCTCATCTCTCAACCCTTTCCTAAGGCTAACCCTAACAAGCGAGGAGACCACTCGCTCATTAGGGGATTAGAAAACATTATAATTAAAAGAATAAAAAGACTTACTAATGGTGATGGCTCCCTCCAAGCGATAAAGAACAGATCTGAATGTCACTTCCAGAATTGCTGAATTTTATTTATTGAAAAGAGGCATAGGGTTTTACAATCTAAAATTACAATTTATAAGTAAACAGGAGAGTTAGGGTTTCAGAGTCTCGCACATGCGCAATTACTGATTTGCCCCCTAAGAATCCTAACATATGCACCGACGCAACAATACGCCAAAATTCCACCGACAAGCTCATTGTAAGGCCGCGGAACCGCGGCACCAGGCTAGGTTTGGCCGCTGTTCCGCGGCCAAACTGAGGAGATAGGCTCTGTGCTTTTTGGGGCTTTTTCCTTGGCTCTTTGGGCTTCTGTTTTTACTCTTCTTTTCTCTGTTGGACTTTTGGATCTTCTCCAGATTTTTAGTGAAGACTTGTATTGGGCTTTTTAACCGTTTCACTTGACTTTTTGGACCTTGCACTGTTCTTCGACTAGGCTTGACTGAGATCCGTCTAATTGTTGGTCAAAAGTCCCTTTTTCTGTTGTTTTGTGTCTTTCTCACTGTATTTGCTCCAGAAACCTGTAACCTGTAATATGCAACAAACGTGCGTCAAGAGTACCTGTTTATTTATAAAAGGATAAGAATAGGGGAATGATAAATGCAGTATTATGGTCTGAACAGATAACACTGGAACCTACCAGTATATCTCGCTTGCCCTGGCCAGGGACTACTTGTGTAATGGCTCTCCTAGACACAGCGCGATGTCAACCCCAATACCGGGAGAGACGAATCCTGTCTAACCGTCACTGCCTCCAAGTGCTTCGGGACTGCTCCCAACTACTACCTGTTTGCAGGACTCAGTAGAGCCGTGGTAGGGTAGTAACCAAAGAACAGTGGGAACACACTCGAGGCGAAGTGACAGTGTCAAGTCAGCGGACTAAGCTGTACTCATGTCACCTGGGAACTGATAACTGACGATAGGTATAATACCAACCATCAGTTCCCGACGAGTCATGTCCAGTGTACTCGTAACCTAACGAGCACCCGCATACTATCTCAAGTACGACGTACCGACGGCTGTGGGACAGACCGTCTCCCGTGCTGGGATGAGAAGTGCATACGCTAGTCTACTCCGGAGTATCGATGCCCTATCTCGATACTCCCACGACTAGGGACGTGTATAAGGATGTGCTTGTAGATTACCCAGCCCCCACGAGTGTGATCGCTATCACAACGCCGGTAATCAAGCAAAGATCCTAAAGGCTCTACTAATGCGTATAGGTGATATAATAAATAAACACACAAGTACACATTAAAGCAGAGACAAACCAAGTAGCATACTACTGTATTGAGCAAGATTGTCTGTACAACTGTGAATTTCCCAAGCTTCCATCAAGTAATATTCATACTAGTATGATACAGTAATGGCCTCTAGGGCATATACACTAACACTGCGAACCTAAAACATAAATCAATGAAACAAGTATATATTAGCAATAGACCCAAACACGTACAAACTACATTTGACTGACGCATCAACTCAAAACATACTCTCAAGTGTTCGTATTGTGGCTAACGTGCGTAGCGACACGATGAAACCAACCCAAGAGAAAAATCACACAATGTGCATGATCCGTGCCGTATAACGTATCGCGCATAAACAAAATACAAGAAACTACCAATGTGATCCCAGATTTTGCATACTGAGAAAACCCAAAAATCAATCAGGACCAAACACACCTAAACTACAGCAGAGAGCAACCCACAAAAACCCACACACCAACTCAACCCAAAATCCGACGTCGCCGGAAAAAGGCTTCTTGTCGCCTGCCATGGTCCGAGCAGGGGTGTTCGGGCTTGAGGTTGAGACTCAGGGTCTTAGGTACAACACTACTACATAGTTTGGTTTTCTAGTAAACTCTCGGGGTCATAGCAGATCACAGATGTCATATATTGACACTAAAAATATGATATTTGCACAAAACATAACTTTTAACGATCTAAACTGAAACTAACAAGCTACGCAACACAATAAACACTTAACTAACAGTAAGAGATCATTACCTAACCAAAAGAACTAAATGATCAAACCATCCCAAGCTCCAAGGCATCCATGAGGCAAAACCAAGCAAAAGATGTGATTTTTTGTGAGTTTGGATGAAGTTTTGAGATGGTTTTGTGAGGAATTGGTGAAGTGTTCAGTTTGAGGTGAAGAGATATGAAGAAAATGAGAAGGAAATGAGTGTGAGGGAAAGAGAAAAGGAAATGAAAAAGGGAAAGAGAGGTGTGAGTAAGAGGTGAGTGCACCACTTGCATTAATACACCATTAATGCTTTCACACACACCATGCCACCTCTTCTCTCCAAAACAAATATCTCTCTCTTCTCACACAAAATATCAAGAGGTTAGATTAAGGATTAGATTAAAACAAGGATTATGATAAATCAAAGGATTAGATTAGGTTAAGTTGTCAAGGTCACTAATCTAGATTAACACAAAACAAACCCTCATATTAACGTGCACACGTGCGTGCATGCCATAACAAATAATAATAAATTATTAATTAAATGTAATAAAATGTGAGGAACCTAAATTAGTAAACTTTTTACCAAAAACCCGCATTATCGTCTAAACTAACACTAACCGAAATCTAAGGCGTTACAATCTCCCCCCCTATAAAAATTCCTCCCCAAATTTAAAATTTTCCCTAAGCGTACCTTCAAGGAGATGAGTAAAACACCTAAATCTTGCTCGCAGCCTTCCAAGTGATCTCCTCATTATAAGGCTACGCCCAAGAAACCCTCCACAGATGACAAGACCCTTTGACCGAAGTTCCTCCACCAGCAGAACCACTAACACAAATAGCTGCCGGTGAATGAAAAGATCGCGTCCAAGCTAAATGGTCTGGTGCTGAATCATGTGAGAAAGGTCATGAAGGTATTTGCAAAGTATCGACACAAGGAATAAAGGGTGAATACTCAATAATCTGGGAGGAAGTGCCAAGTTAAAGGCAACGAAACTAACTCGCTTTAAGGATCTCAAAAGACCTACAATCCTGGGATAAGCTTCCCAAAACTCAACATGTCATTCATCGGAAAATCCATAGGAATACATGATCTCTAACTGCGAACTCAAGTCTGCGACCACCACGGTCGGTATAAGACCTCTGTCTGCACTGGGTTGTCCTCATCCTGACCTGAACCAACTGGATCATCTCCGAAATCTCTAGACTAACTGGGGTCCAAAAATCCTACTCTCGCAGAGTCAGGAAAAAAAACAGAATGCGGATCGACACGACCTACCGAACAAAACCTAAAGGTTTCCAATTGGAGTGTCTCCTGATAACAGCTATCGAAGGAGAACCCTAACAATGGTAAGTGACGATCCCAACTGCCAACAACAATTAGTACGTACGCACAAGAATATCCTCCAGAGTCTGTATAGCCCACTCTCACGAACCCTCATCCTGCGGATGGAAAAGCAGAGCTAAAGCTCAAACAGTACCCAAGGCTTCCGGAAGCTTCTGCCAAAGACGGCAAGCGAAAAGGGTGCCTTCACTGGATACAACACATGAAGGAACTCCGTGCAACGCACAAACTTAACAAAGAACAACTGAGCAAACTGAGCATAACTGGACAACAAATACCCAAATGGACTCACACCTTGTCTAGACCAGGGTAGACACCACAACGAAATTCATGGAGATCTGCTCCCATTCCCATTCCGGAATGGTTAAAGGTTGCAACTCTCCAGCCGGTCTAAATGCTCAACCTTAGCTCACAACAAGACAGACACCTTGAAACGAAATCTGAAACTTCACTCTTCATCCCTGCCAACCCGTAACTCTCTCACAAGCGTCACCTATTGGTGGAACTTGAATGAACACAGAAAGCTGACTGATGTACCTGCTTTAGGATTTCGCGTCTCTACCCATCAGTAGTAGGTACTCACAAACACGTCCTTAAACATAGCACACCTTGGTCACAATTTAAGGACTCTGAATCTTTACTCAGCTGATTATGCTCAAGAATCTCTAACAAACGAGCATCGACGGGCAGTGCCTCGTGAAAACGATTAAGGAAAAGTGGACGGGCTCGGACATGAACAAGCTGTCCCCTCAGTAGAGGCGAACTTAAGCTGTACTCAACGATTGCACAAGAACTGTAAATCTACAGAAGACAGTCTCAACACTCAAAACCCGCTACAGGAAGATGTACATTAAGCTCTGGTGGTCTGTGAAAATCTGATACGACACTCCGCACAAGTAGTGTCTCCAAATCTCCAACGCACGACCACCGCGGCCATCTCCAGATCATGAGTGGGATATCCTGCTCGTAATTCCTCCAACTGTCAGGAAGTAAAAGCGATAACTCTATAGTACCGCATCAACGCAAAATTGAGCCCCACTCGCGAAACATTACAGTTAAACAACAAAGTCGCCCAAACCAGAAAGCAAAGAAAGAACTCGTGCAGTTGTCAACCGAGTCTTCAACTGTGGAAAACTCCGCACGCATGCTTCAGTCTAAAGAAAAGAACCTCTTTTCCGGTCAGTTCAGTCAACGGTGCAGCGATATGTTAGTGTATATGCCCTAGAGGCCATTACTGTATCATACTGGTTTGTATATTACTTAATGGATGCTTGGGATATTCACCTTGTATATACAATCTTGCTCAAAATAGTAGTATGCTACTTGGTTTGTTTCTACTTCAATGTGTACATGTGTTTATTTTTGTATATCGCCTATACACATTAGTAGAGCCCTTAGGATCTTTGCTTGATTACCAGCGATGTGATGGCCGTCACACTAGTGGGGCTGGGTAATCTATAAGCACATCCTTATGCAGGTCCCTGGTCGCAGGACTATCGAGACAGGGCATCGATACTCCGGAGTAGACCAGCGCATGCGCTTCTCATCCCAGTATGGGAGACGGTCTGTCCCACATCCGTCAGTACGTCGTACTTGAGATAGTATGCGGGTGCTCGTTAGGTTACGGGTACACTGGACAGGACTCGTCGGGAACTGACTAGTTGGTATTATACCTATCGTCAGTTATCAGTTCCCAGGTGACATGAGTACAGCTTAGTCCGCTGACTTGACACTGTCACTTCGCCTCGGGTGTGTTCCCACTGTACTTTGATCACTACCCTACCACGGCTCAAAGGAGTCGTGCAAACAGGCGGTGGTTGGGTGCAGTCCCGAAGCACTTGGAGGCAGTGACGGTTAGACAGGATTCGTCTCTCCCGGTATTGGGGGTTGACATCGCGCTGTGTCTAGGAGAGCCATTACACGAGTAGTCCCTGGCCAGGGCAAACGAGATATACAGGTAGGTTTCCAGTGTTATCTCAGGGTGTATTGGGCTTCACTCCGGCACGACTTGTACCGCTATTGGGGGACTGACGTTTACCGCCCCCTAGGCCCGCCATGCGATGTATCAGACGAACAGACCGGACTGTACGGAGAATGTCACACTCAGGCTCAGTAGGAGTTCAGATGGGTTTCGCCTCGTCGGTCTTCTTGTCGGCATTACCTGGGGACCGTTACGCACAGCTAGTGCCGCTTGCAGTCTGTGGTTAAACACACTGCCAGCGTAGTGTCGAGTCTTTAGAGTCCCACACAGAAAGCTTTTCGCCTTTAGGCAAAAGAGTAGAGGTCGCATGGTATTGCGACAGGTCGCATGGTTTTGCGACAGGGTTCGGTCACATCCGTGCACTTGTGCACGTACAGTGTCCGGACAGTTTACACTAGCGGGCTTTGGTTTAAGCCAGATCCTAGTGTACCTTATGGGATTGGATTTATCCAGTTTGCATTCGTGTTCCTCGGAACGCGGATGCGGGTGTGTATGCACAGTTGACAGGGAGGCACAGACAGCGGATTCTCATTAGGGTTGTTGACAGTTGACCGTTGACTTTTTGACTTTTTGCTCAACCCTAATGAGAATATGATATGTGATTAACTATTATATTAATTAAGTATTATGGTGATATGGTTGTTGACTTGTTGACTTTTGTTGACTTGTTGACTTTGTTGACTTGTTGACTTTTGTTGACTTGTTGACCGGTTGACTAGGCTTGACTAGTTGACCATCATGATAACCATGGTTATCATTTCATGCCAAAGACTTTTTCTTGCTTGTTCATTTGAGTAAAATGAGTGCATGACATGATAAGGTTATGGTTACTTCAACCATCACATAAGACTTTTGTTGATATGATGAGTTATCATTGCTTTGGATTATGAGAGGGTGAGAGAGAAAAGAGAGCCTCTTTCTTTCTTGCTCATTCTCTCTCTTGTTCTTGAGCTCTCCTCTTGCTCTCACCCTCAACCTCTTCCTCCCTCTCTTGATCTATGGTTCTCTTGTCTCATGAGTTGAGAATCAAGAACCATAGATAAAATCCCATTCTAAATCATCTCTACTCATTCTAGTTCACTAGGTTTAGCAAACCAAGTGAACTAGTTTCTTCAAAGAACGAAGAAGGAGCTAAAGGTTGGAGCTTTCAAGTGGATCTATCTTCGGCGTACGGAGACAACGAGAAGGAGCCATCGAACCACCATCGGAGCTTGAAGAGAAGGAGTTCAAGTTTAGGTATAACCATCTTCATCCGAGTAGCTAAATATCTTTAGCTTAGTTTGCTAGTTTTAGTTTAGACAACGATCCCGACCATAGTTTAGTCCATGTTGCCTCTTGCGATAAAAATTCGTTTTTTATACCGTTTCCGCCTCCCCGTAAGAACCGGGGGTCGCAACGTGGACTTACAGTGGTATCAGAGCCTAACTAAACTTAAACTAGCTTGGTAGTGAAGTGTAACGAAGTTCGGAACCGAAAAAAATCACAAAACCGGATAATCACAAAAACTGAGTTTCTGTTGAAATTTTTTCTGCTCAAAATGAAAAACTTTATACTCCTAAATTCGGCTCAGGGTTTTGTGTGAACACCCAAGAAAAACGATACAGTGATTCGCCTAAAGTGCCGCGCTTCCGCCGCGTGATCCTTCTTAGACGCCGCGGAACCGCCGCGACTTGGTGTCTTCTCTGCATCGTTTTTCGTGCAGTGTGTTTGTGTGTTGGTTTTGGGACTTTTAAAATATATTATATGTGCCCAGATTTTCCAGAAAAGAAATTTCCTTTTGGGGTCCTATAATTCCGTATTTTTTCCGAACTTCACTGCACTTTGACTATGATGGTTATATCTGTGATGCTTGCATGTATTGAACGTCGGCTAATCGCTATAAGTCGATTAGTCGGGGTTATACATGATCTGTAATGTGCTGGAATGTGTATATGAATGTGTTGGACTGTCGCGGGTGAATAGCCGGGGTGGATGTGAGATGAGCTTTTGTTTTTCTTTCATTCATTGTAAATGTAAATTGATGTAATAATTATTATTTGTTTGACCGCACAACCGGGTCGGGGTTGTAGCCGTCATTGTATAATTCTTTTTACTGTTTTTGCTCCTAGGATAGACCCATGGAGGGGTGCACAAACTACCGAGTACTTGGCGGGTAGTTTGCCGCACCCGTAGGGGTCTTGGGTGGGGTATTTGGCTATTCACCGCGACCGTGTTATCCGCTTTTCGTTTCAGGCTCGAAAGGATTGCGGATTGCTAGTATATCCAATGCATTCATCTGTGATCTGTAATGTCTATCATTGCTTATTATTTAGGCGTTGCTTATGTTTTACAGACGCGCTAGCCCAGCCCCCGCTCTGTCGTTAGTTAAGTAACCTAACGGGTAATGACGGGGCCCAGTGGCGAATGCGAATGGCATAAGCGTACGTCATATTTTGGTTGTTTTCTGCAATGGTAGGGTTAAATGATGGGACGCATTAAAAGAACTAATGCAAGAATATCACGCATTAAAAGAACTAATGCAAGATAATAAACCAAGTTAAAGTCGTTGGAACACTTTCGAAAAACCACTCGGTTCTTTTCAAAACAAACTTTTAAAATACGGAGTTTGAGCCACTCCATTTAAAAGCTATCTCGTTCCATCGACCATATCAAGTTCACTACGTTCACGGTTTTGCCAAAACCATCCGTAGCCCTCCGTCGTTTCACATGAATAGTCAATAGTATTCAAGCTGTGTATGTTGGCCAAAGTCAAGGCACAGTGATTGGTAGCTATTGGGTGTTCATGTGTAGCATAGATAGATGCGTTGGTTTGGGACAGTCGTACTGCCATTTTGGCCAAAGTCAAGGGTAGGTACGGATGGATCCAAATTAACCTGGATAATGACGGGTAGAACTTGACATGTGACTTATGATATTTTGGCCAAAGTCAAGGTCATAAGAGCATGGGGCAAAAATCCACATCGGGAGTTTCATAAGTACTGAAACTTGCTAGATTTGCATACCATTTGGAGTGTGATGATTCTGGTAGGATTCCTTCAGTTTCGTCACGCAATGATATTTGGATCCCGATCCTACTGTGAGTATATGCTACTCCTCGGGAAATTTCTCACTTAACGATCAATGCTATAAACCTAGTAGGTGCCTAGAAAGGTGTTAGCGGGGCTACGCCCCCAGGGAAAAGAGGTTCTCTAATTAAGGAACTTCGCGAAAGCGTTGGAAAACCTCCCTCGAAGTACCGACACCGGCCTGGCTGAACGGTTAAGCAAGTATTGTACGGTGGGATTGATCCTGACTAATTCTTCCTTTATGGTTTGAGGAGGGATTCGAGAAACAGTGGGAGCCATCCTGTTTAGACAAACTAAAAACCACTCTAAACTTGCAAGAGCATCATGCTGAGTGTTTCTTCTTCTCTCTCCTAATTGCAGCGACCAATCAACATGACTGGACTTAAGTTACTCCTAGATAAAAACAAACTGACAGGGCCAAACTACAAAGATTGGCTCAGGAATGTCAAGATAGCAATCACTTATGACAAGCTGGGGTATCTTCTTACCACCAAAGCTCCCCCTGTCCCTGGTCCAACTTCCAGCGTCGCGGATAAGGAAATCCGCAAGACTTGGGAGATTGATAGCGCGAAGGCCAAGTGCCTCCTGCTTGCCTCGATGGACAACGAACATCAGAGGAGGCATGAGAATATGGACATGGAGTCCATATTGCTCCATACAAAAGAACTGTATGGAGAGCAATCACGTATCGCAAGATACGAAGCGTCGAAAAAGTTATTTTCGACAAGAATGGCCGTCGGATCATCAGTAGCCGAGCATGTGCTAAAGATGATCGGCTTCATTGAGGAGCTCGCTGACCTAGGGATCACATTGGAGAGTGAGCTATATACGGATATAGTTCTCCAGTCCCTTCCTTCCACTTACGCCCAGTTTATACTGAACTTCAACCTACAAGAAAAAGAGGTTGAACTATCAGAGCTCCTCAACATGCTGAGGAGCGCAGAGGGCACCCTACAGAAAGGTAGGGAAACATCCACTTTGTTTGTAGGAGGATCATCTTCTTCTAGGTCCAAGGCGAAAGCCAAGGGAAAGAAGAAGAAGGCCCCCGCCAAACCAAGGGGCGGTGTTGGTAAAGTGGATACGAAGGAAAAAGGCAAAGCAACAAAGATAGCGGGGAAGCTTGTGGATAAGGAAGAATGCTTCTATTGTCATAAGAAAGGACACTGGAAGAATGATTGCAGGGCCTGGAAGGCCAGAACACAGGAATTGAAGCAGGTTGCAGCTTCAGCTTCAGGTGTGTATGTTATTGAAAACTGTCTTTCAATAAACTCTACTTCCTGGGTATTGGATACCGGATCAGGATCTCATATCTGTAATTCTTTGCAGGCGTTGAGAAACCATAGTGTTTTGAAAGCAGGTGACATGACCCTCAGAGTTGCAAACGGAGCTAGCATGGATGCTAAAGCCGTGGGGGACTATCACCTGGGAATGTCAGATGGACATGTTTTGGTTTTGCGTAATTGCTTTTTTGTACCCAACGCAACTTGTAATATCATTTCTGTATCTTTAGTTTCTAAAGAAGGTTATGAATTTGCGTTTGTAAGTAATGTTGTAAACATTCACCTTAATCAAGTTTTGATTGGGTCAGGTACATTGAGTAATGGTATATACGTGTTAAACCAACCACAGATTTTCAACGTCCAGAATACACACAAAAGAAAGTCTCCAGAAATAAATCAGACTTTCTTATGGCATTGTAGATTGGGTCACATCAATGAGAGAAGGTTGACTAAGTTACATACAGAAGGATATTTGAATGCGTTCGAATATCAATCGTATGCCACTTGTCAATCTTGTCTCAAAGGAAAGATGACAAAGACTCCGTTTACTGGACAAGGAGTAAGAGCGAGCGAGCTCTTGGGACTCGTACACAGTGACGTGTGCGGTCCAATGTCTACACATGCCCGAAGCGGACATTCTTACTTCATTACTTTTACGGATGACTTCTCAAGGTACGGTTATGTCTTCTTAATGAAACATAAGTCCGAGGCCTTTGGAAAATTCCAGGAGTATAAGAATGAAGTAGAGAAACAGACCGGCAAAAGTATTAAGATTCTAAGATCGGATCGAGGTGGAGAATACTTAAGTGCCGAGTTCCTGGACTATTTAAAAGAGAACGGAATTCTCTCTCAGCTTACTCCTCCATACACCCCGCAACATAACGGTGTATCGGAGAGACGGAACCGCACCCTATTGGATATGGTGCGGTCCATGATGAGTAACGCTGAGTTACCGCGATCATTCTGGGGGTATGCGCTAGAATCAGCCGCATACCTTTTGAACCGAGTTCCCACTAAGACTGTGCCTACCACGCCATTTGAGATGTGGTGTGGGAAGAGACCCCATCTTAATCACATTAAGATATGGGGAAGTCCAGCTTTTGTCAAAAAGCAGCATACGGACAAGCTCGAGGCACGCTCAGTACTGTGCAAGTTTGTGGGATATCCAAAGAATTCCAAGGGATATTTCTTCTACTGTGAAGAGGAACAAAAAGTTCTTGTTTCTCGACATGCCCACTTTCTAGAACACCAGTTCATAGAAAAAGAAATAAGTGGGAGCGCAGTAGAACTGGAAGAAATTCCAGAACCACAGACTGTTACTGAAAGCTTGATGGAACCAGAGGGTTCAACAGAACAGGACATTCCTACGCCGCTCCGCAGGAGTAGTAGGCAGTCTCATCCGCCCGAGAGATACTACGGTTTTCTCATAGACGGGGATAGAGAGGATTGCATCATAGATTATGATGAGCCTACTAGCTTCCAGCAGGCCGTTCAGAGCGTTGACTCAGTGAAATGGCTGGATGCAATGCGGACCGAAATGGAGTCCATGTACACCAACAAGGTATGGACGTTGGACATTGCTCCAGACGGGGTAAAACCCGTAGGATGCAAGTGGATCTTCAAAAGGAAGATTGGTGTAGATGGACAGGTTGAGACCTATAAAGCTAGGCTGGTAGCAAAGGGTTTTCGTCAAAGACCTGGCTTGGACTACGACGAAACCTTTTCTCCAGTAGCCATGCTGAAATCCATTCGGATCCTTCTTGCCATTGCTGCCTTCCACGATTATGAGATCTGGCAAATGGACGTAAAGACAGCTTTTCTAAATGGAAATTTAGAGGAGTGTGTCTATATGGACCAGCCAGAGGGTTTCATTCAGAGTGGGAGCAGCGGAAAGGTGTGCAAGTTGCTTAAGTCCATCTATGGACTAAAGCAGGCATCGCGGAGTTGGAACATCTGCTTTGATGAGACGGTCAAAGAATTTGGCTTTATCAAAAATCCAGATGAACCATGCATCTATAGTAGATTTGTAGCGAGAACTGTAGTATTCCTCGTTTTATACGTGGATGACATTCTCTTAATAGGAAATGACATTCCTATGCTACAATCTGTCAAGGGGTTCTTGTCACACAGGTTCTCCATGAAAGACCTGGGTGATGCCTCATACATTCTGGGTATCCGGATCTACCGTGACAGATCCAAGAGGATATTAGGACTTTCACAGTCCAGGTACATCGACACCATACTGAAGAGATTCAGTATGGAAGATTCCAAGCGCGGTAACCTACCGGCTTGTCACGGGATCACCCTCTCTAAAGAGATGTCTCCCAAGACTGATTTGGAGAGGGATCGCATGTCTATTATACCCTACGCTTCTGCGGTAGGCTCTATAATGTATGCGATGTTGTGTACGAGGCCGGATGTAGCTTATGCACTGAGTGTGGTAAGCCGGTATCAGTCTAACCCTGGGGAGAAACACTGGATAGCGGTAAAGAACATTCTCAAGTACCTGAGAAGGACTAAGGAGATGTTCTTGGTGTATGGCGGAAAAGACCTCCAGATCGAGGCCTTTGCTGACTCCAGCTTCCAGAGTGACAAGGATGATTCCAAGTCCATGTCGGGTTTTGTCTTTACCCTCAATGGAGGGGCGGTGTGTTGGAAGAGTTCCAAACAGGAAACCGTTGCAGACTCGACGATGGAAGCGGAATACATCGCTGCATCTGATGCCGCAAAAGAAGCTGTCTGGATAAGGAAGTTCTTGAAAGAACTTCAGGTGGTTCCGTCCATTGTTGATCCAATACCTCTGTATTGCGACAACAACGGGGCTATAGCTTTAGCGAAGGAACCCAGGTCCCATCAGAGATCCAGGCACATCTTAAGGCGGTATCACTTGATCAGGGAGATCGTAGATCGCCAGGAGATCGAGGTTCGGAGAGTCGCTTCAGAAGATAACACTGCTGATCCATTCACCAAGGCCCTGCCCCAGACTCAGTTCGAGCGGCTGATCGAGATGATAGGTCTTCGATACGCCAGTACATGGCCTTAGTGCAAGTGGGAGATTGTTAGTGTATATGCCCTAGAGGCCATTACTGTATCATACTGGTTTGTATATTACTTAATGGATGCTTGGGATATTCACCTTGTATATACAATCTTGCTCAAAATAGTAGTATGCTACTTGGTTTGTTTCTACTTCAATGTGTACATGTGTTTATTTTTGTATATCGCCTATACACATTAGTAGAGCCCTTAGGATCTTTGCTTGATTACCAGCGATGTGATGGCCGTCACACTAGTGGGGCTGGGTAATCTATAAGCACATCCTTATGCAGGTCCCTGGTCGCAGGACTATCGAGACAGGGCATCGATACTCCGGAGTAGACCAGCGCATGCGCTTCTCATCCCAGTGTGGGAGACGGTCTGTCCCACAGCCGTCAGTATGTCGTACTTGAGATAGTATGCGGGTGCTCGTTAGGTTACGGGTACACTGGACAGGACTCGTCGGGAACTGACTAGTTGGTATTATACCTATCGTCAGTTATCAGTTCCCAGGTGACATGAGTACAGCTTAGTCCGCTGACTTGACACTGTCACTTCGCCTCGGGTGTGTTCCCACTGTACTTTGATCACTACCCTACCACGGCTCAAAGGAGTCGTGCAAACAGGCGGTGGTTGGGTGCAGTCCCGAAGCACTTGGAGGCAGTGACGGTTAGACAGGATTCGTCTCTCCCGGTATTGGGGGTTGACATCGCGCTGTGTCTAGGAGAGCCATTACACGAGTAGTCCCTGGCCAGGGCAAACGAGATATACTGGTAGGTTTCCAGTGTTATCTCAGGGTGTATTGGGCTTCACTCCGGCACGACTTGTACCGCTATTGGGGGACTGACGTTTACCGCCCCCTAGGCCCGCCATGCGATGTATCAGACGAACAGACCGGACTGTACGGAGAATGTCACACTCAGGCTCAGTAGGAGTTCAGATGGGTTTCGCCTCGTCGGTCTTCTTGTCGGCATTACCTGGGGACCGTTACGCACAGCTAGTGCCGCTTGCGGTCTGTGGTTAAACCCCTGCCAGCGTAGTGTCGAGTCTTTAGAGTCCCACACAGAAAGCTTTTCGCCTTTAGGCAAAAGAGTAGAGGTCGCATGGTATTGCGACAGGTCGCATGGTTTTGCGACAGGGTTCGGTCACATCCGTGCACTTGTGCACGTACAGTGTCCGGACAGTTTACACTAGCGGGCTTTGGTTTAAGACAGATCCTAGTGTACCTTATGGGATTGGATTTATCCAGTTTGCATTCGTGTTCCTCGGAACGCGGATGCGGGTGTGTATGCACAGTTGACAGGGAGGCACAGACAGCGGATTCTCATTAGGGTTGTTGACAGTTGACCGTTGACTTTTTGACTTTTTGCTCAACCCTAATGAGAATATGATATGTGATTAACTATTATATTAATTAAGTATTATGGTGATATGGTTGTTGACTTGTTGACTTTTGTTGACTTGTTGACTTTGGTGACTTGTTGACTTTTGTTGACTTGTTGACCGGTTGACTAGGCTTGACTAGTTGACCATCATGATAACCATGGTTATCATTTCATGCCAAAGACTTTTTCTTGCTTGTTCATTTGAGTAAAATGAGTGCATGACATGATAAGGTTATGGTTACTTCAACCATCACATAAGACTTTTGTTGATATGATGAGTTATCATTGCTTTGGATTATGAGAGGGTGAGAGAGAAAAGAGAGCCTCATTCTTTCTTGCTCATTCTCTCTCTTGTTCTTGAGCTCTCCTCTTGCTCTCACCCTCAACCTCTTCCTCCCTCTCTTGATCTATGGTTCTCTTGTCTCATGAGTTGAGAATCAAGAACCATAGATAAAATCCCATTCTAAATCATCTCTACTCATTCTAGTTCACTAGGTTTAGCAAACCAAGTGAACTAGTTTCTTCAAAGAACGAAGAAGGAGCTAAAGGTTGGAGCTTTCAAGTGGATCTATCTTCGGCGTACGGAGACAACGAGAAGGAGCCATCGAACCACCATCGGAGCTTGAAGAGAAGGAGTTCAAGTTTAGGTATAACCATCTTCATCCGAGTAGCTAAATATCTTTAGCTTAGTTTGCTAGTTTTAGTTTAGACAACGATCCCGACCATAGTTTAGTCCATGTTGCCTCTTGCGATAAAAATTCGTTTTTTATACCGTTTCCGCCTCCCCGTAAGAACCGGGGGTCGCAACGTGGACTTACACGATACACTGGCAATCCTGCATGAAACGGCGGTAAAAACCTGCTAAGCCCAAAAATCCACGGACCTCCGTCCTGCACACAAGTCTGGGCCAAAGCTGTACAGCCTCGATCTTCCTCGGGACCATACGAAACCGTCTCCCGCAACTAAAAGACCTAGGAGTCAACACAATCAAGGCTGAAGGAACACTCCGAGAATTTAGCAAACAGCCGGTACTCTCCCAATGTCTGCAAAACAAATCCTTAAGTGCTGCCCTAGTTCCTCACGACTCTTGGAAAAAACCAGAATGCCATCAATGACACAACAATAAACTGCTCAAGGAACGGCCTGAAGAAATCTGGTTCATTATATCCACAAAGGATGGTAGGGCATTGGTGAGTTCAATGACACCACCAAAACACAAACTGCCCATAGCACGCAGAAAAGCAGACTTCGAAATGACATCACTCCGAACCCGCAACCAATGATGACCTGATCCCAAACAAACTTAGAAAATGTCTTGCACTCTAGAGCTGATCAAGAAATCGTCAATGCGAGGTAAAGTATACCTATCCGCACCGTAAGCCGGTTCAATTGAAGATCAATCAATACATAACCTCAAACTGCCGTCCTTCTCCTGACGAACAGAATAGGAGCTCCCCAAAGCGAAACTCTCAGACGCACAAGACCCCCCCACAAGCAACTCTACAGCTGATCCTTAAGCTCCCTTAGCTCCGCCGGCTCATCTGGAACAACGTCGGAAAACTCTCGCACGAAAGGAACCCGGTCCAACAAACCCACTATGGCTCCAGTATCAAGAATGAAAGCCAAGAATCCTCGACATCCTCTCCTCAAAATCCGACTAGCAAAAAAGGATGAATTCAAGCTATGAGAGGCAGCACCATTGTCCCCCTGCACAACAAGAACTTACTCGCCGGGAAAACAAAACTTGACTGTTTTCTCACGGCAGTCCATAGACGCCTAGCACGTAGCTAACCAGTCTGTGCCCAGGAGAACGTCTAATCCAACATCTCTAGAAGGATCAAAACGACGGACGAATCTCTATCTCCTATCCGATTGGCACACGACCGAAACACGTGTCGCAAAACTAAAGAATCGCTGACAGAAGTTAACATAGCAAGCGTCTGATCTAGCTAACACGACTCTCGGCCCAACCACGGCATAAAGTGTGTAAAACAAACAAGTACATCAAAGAACATACTAATTAAGAATACCTGAAAACTCTATATTGGTCGCCCGCACGTCCTGATGAGTAGAAGCAAACTCTTGTTTCTGCTCCCTACCCGTAACTTGCTGAACTCCTCCTCTGCTAAACTAACCCCTCTGAGCGAACCCTCCGCGTCCATGACGACTCAGAATATAACCTTGACGAGGTGTTACGGAACAACTCCTGATGAGAAGACGAAGGATCCCGCATCGAAGACATCCACGCAATGACTGCTGACCCTCCTAGGGATGGGAGCTGAACGATTTTCCTCGTCCAAGCCTCTGCTACTCCCGTGACGGTCACAAAATCTGTCTCGACGACTAAGCCTCTGTCTCTGGGCTGGTATATCGGTACGAGTCCTCCACTGTTCCGGAACTCCCAAAGTCTCTGGAAGACGTGCCTCGTCAACTGAGGCTGCATCCACTGGTGCTATGTAGGTGACGGAATGCTGTGTACTGATTGCAAGGAACAACTGGGTAACATGGGTGACAACCTCCTGTCGCCACGCTCTACTGGTCTCAACCAAAGACCTCATCGTCTGGCGCAAGTCCTGCATCTCTGCCACAAGCCTATCGATACGATCTGTCGAAGGCGGATCCATCTGCTTTTATACAGCGAGCGTACCATCCTGGTCAAACCTCGTCCCACACGAGTCGACTCTGATCTCGGCCCTCGCTGCACCTCTCTGAGTCCCCATAGTCATCGGAAACAAAGACTATAAATAGAAATAGGATTCGATATGAACAAAGAAATCGAATCATAAGGATATGTATCATCAAGGAAGGAATTTCAAGCAATTTGTTCTTAGGTCACTTTAGGCAAAGTACCGCGTCGTGAGTATACCGCAGACATACACACGCTACATTGCTCTACTTAAGCTACCTACTCCATCATACCAAGGTCTTCCTACACTCCGAAAGGTAAAACCTGGCTCTGATACCAACTTTGTCACGACCCGAAATTGGCACGTGACAGCCCTTAAACTACGCAACGTCTACAGGCATAATGCAATTTAAGTAAACCGAAAATCCAGCAATCTAAACCATCAAAAGTAGTAAGAACGTGATAATAGCATTTTCAAAACCTTTGAAATCTTAACCCAAATTCTTTAAAAGTTCAACTTTAATTCCTTTAAAATTTTGGGAGCACCTCCTTTGTAAAAGCCAGCCCCAAAAATGGGTACAATATAAATATAAGTAAAGCATCCCCAAACCGGAGCAAAACACGCCCAAAGGTGGAAAGCAACCAACACAACAGATATACGACGCCATAGCGAAGAAATAAAAGACGATATAAATAAAACTTCATAAAAGACCTCCAAGTTACAAAATAATATACAACATCGTCCTCACATCAAGTCTCAAAGTCATACAAGATAATGGTAGATGGAGAGTACAGGATACAACGAATATACAATAAGCAACATGAATGGACAACCACAAAACCCACCTAAAGAAAAACTGCACACCATGAGCCGAAGCGGTATCCGCAGTAAAAGATGATAAGATAGATGAATAGCCTGCCTCGACTACTCTGGAAAACAACCTGCAAAATATTGTGGCATAACGAGGGTGAGTTGCCAACTCGTGAATAGTAAATAATATATGCAGGTAATCGCAAGTATGCACGTGCAGTGCGAATCTAACATATGCAAGCTAATAACAATAAAATTCATATGTGTGCAATAGTCATGAAAGGTACACTAACCGGTACAACTAATGCATGAAGTAATAATATGACAATCAGTATGCAACAATCATGTTAGGTACTCCATCAGGTACTACCAATACATGAAGAAATGATATGACAATGTATATATGCAACAGTTATGAAAGGTACTCTAGCAGTGTCACGACCCGAATTGGCATGTGACGGCCCTTAAATTACGCAACGTCTACAGGCGTAACGAAATTTAAGTAAGCCGAAAACCCAGCAATCTAAACCATCAAAAGTAGTAAGAAGGTGATAATAGAATTTTCAAAACCTTTGAAATCACAACCCAAATTTTTTAAAAGTCCAACTTTTCTTCTTTAAAATTTTGGCAGCACCTCCTTTGTAAAAACTAGCACCAAAAATGGGTACAAAATAAATATAAGTAAAGCATCCCCAAACAGGAGCAAATACACGCCCAAAGGCGAAAAACATCCACCACAACAGATATACGACGCCGTAGCGAAGAAATAAAAGTCGATATAATAAAACTGCATAAAAGAACTCCAAGTCACAAAATAATATACAATATCGTCCTCACACCAAGTCTCTAAATCAAACAAGATAATAGTAGATGGAGAGTACATGATACAACGAATATACAAGGAACAATGCGGATAACCACAAAACCCACCTAAGCAAACTGCACACTATGAGCTGAAGCGGTATCCGCAGCAAAAGATGATCAGATAGATGAGTAGCCTGCCTTGACTACTCTGGGAAACAACCTGCAAAACAAACTGTGGCACAACGGGGGTGAGTTTCCAACTCATGAATAGTAAATAACAAATGCAAGTAATCGCAAGTATGCACGTACAGCGCGAATCTAACATATGTAAGCTAAGCAATAAGAGGTCATATGAATGCAATAGTCATGAAATATACTCCAGCAGGTACATCTAATAAATGAAGCAATAATATGACAATCTGTACGCAACAATCATGTACGGTACTCTACCAGGTACTACTAATACATGAAGAAGTGATATGACAATGTATATATGCAACAGTCATGAAATGTACTCTAGCAGGTACAACTAATACATGAAGCAATGCATATAAAATAAATTATGTAAATGCAACAGTCATGGAAGGTACTCTATCAGGTACTACTAATAAATGAAGTAGTGCATAAATAATAAATACGAAGTATGAGATGAAACATGTCATTTCTACGGAATCCTGACATCGTGGTAGGACCAAAGTTCATCAAGACAATCCAAATCCCAATCGCCTCAAATCAGCCCCCAAATTTGCTCTCATATCATATAAATCTCCCAAATCCTGAATGTACAATATCAAATAAATCTCATATATCCTTTATGTAAAATATCAAGTAGTCTCAAATTTCCTAAATCCAATATCAAGTGAATCTCTTATATCTTAGGTATATTTGCATGAAAAAATATGATGATGTATATGAATTTATATGTATACATATATATTAGCGTCTCATTCCACTAATACACACACGCGCGCGCGCACACACACACACACACACACATATATATATGCATATATATATATATGCATATATATATATATATATGCATATATATATATATATATGCATATATATATATATATATGCATATATAACAGTGTAACATTTTAGAAATCGTTATGCGAATTTTTCCGTTTTAGGGTAAAATTGTTGGTATTTTCTGTTTTGAACCGACTGTTATCAAACGTCCATATAGACTTGCCAGCACCTAGTTTAGCTAAAATAAAACTAGTGCGCGAGCTTTGGGTGTATATGGGAAGTTTTGGTTCAGATAAAAATTTTCCGTATTTTTATATTATTTTTAATGTGGTATTTACATTTTGGGTTTGAATAATTACTCCAAAATTTGTATCAATTCTAATAAATCAAACTTGAGTAAACCAAAAACCTTCACATAATATCTAGATATTTGTTTGTGCAAAGGGAATTAAGTTTTAAAAGAAATGAAAAGAATGGGAGAGGTGGCATGTGCATGAATGTGCCTTTATATGCATTTATGTGCATTTATCACAAAGCTTAGCTAGAAAACTCTACACAATTCCTCACCTTCCCTCTGTTGGCCGAACCTCTCCTCTTTCTGCTGTCCTTGGTCATTTCTTTCACCATTTGCAACAATCCAAGTTCAATAATTCTCCAAAATTCCATAAATAAATCACAAAAACACATCAAGTCTCGCTTTTGCCTCTTTGATCACTTGGAGCTAGGAAAGCTTGGATATTATGAGCAAGTATTGATAGGTATAATTCCTAAACTGTTAAATATGAGTTTTTATGATGTATAGCTCGTTGGTTATGGTGTAGAACACTTAAAGAATCGATTGGTGCAATATCATATTTTTTTTAGTCTTTTTACAGCCTCTGTGATCTGCTGTGACCTAGAAATTTTTGTGATTTACCATACAAGATAGTAGTGTTGTACTAGTGACCCTAGGATTCCACCTGAGACACGAGACCTACCCCACCGGTTTTGGCCGACGACCCGACGGGAAAATCCGGCGACATCGGATTTTGAGGGGAATGTTAGGGTTTGGTTTTGATGGGTGGTTGTCTGCTGTGATTTTGGGGTGTTTGGTACTGTTTAAATTTTTAGTATTTACAGTATGCATAATCTAGGATCGTTTTCCTATATTCTAGTGTTTTTAATCCGCGTGTTACGTTATCCGACACAAATCGTGATCTTGTGCAGCTATTGCGCTTGGGTTGGTTTCGTAGTGTCGTTACGCATGTTAACCACTAGACGGACACTTGTGAGTTAGTTTGTGTAACGTTTTAGAAATCGTTTTGCGAATTTTTCCGTTTTAGGGTAAATTTGTTGGTGTTTTCCCTTTTAACCCGATTGTGATCAATCTTCCGTAGAAACTTGCCGGCACCTATCTTAGCTAAAATAAAACTAGTGCGCGAGCTTTGGGGGTCTATGGGAAGTTTTGGTTCACATAGAATTTTTCCCTAAAATAATATTATTTTAATGCTTTATTTGTGGACTTTATTAGTGGTAATTATTTTTTTATGTGGGTAAATTACTGCTAATGGGTTTTTATGCTTAACTAATCACTAGATTTTTGTTTAGAACCATCCATCCAAAATATCTAGATTTTTACGATTTATTTTGGTTTTCAAGAAAAGAAAATGGTGACTAATGCCTTTTTTTGTTTTATTATGCAATTATTGTGTTTTTTCCCTCTAGAAAATTCCACACAAGCCCTAGATTCTTCCTTGGCCGGCCACACTCATTTCCTTGCTGCCCATCATTTTTCATCACTCATTTCTTCTCATTTTGCTTCAAAATAAATCATGAAAAATCCAAATTAATTCATAGAAATTCAAATATAATCCAAAACCTTCATCTTTCTTCACAAATCATGCTTGGATCTTCATTCTAGTGGGGATTTTGGAGGCTAAAGTTTGGTTTTATTCTTATTTCAAGTGGTGTTCTTGAAGGTATAAAACCTTAACTCTAATCTATTTTTGTTGCTTAATACCTTTAATTTGCTTAATTAGATGATTAATTTAAGCTTTTGAATTAATATTTAGAATTCAAGATATCATTTTGGTAATCAAGTTAGGATTTTGATTAGTGAAATGGTTAATTAATTTGTTAAGCTTGATGAAAACTTAATCAAGTTGCTAATTTGTTAAATGATATTTTCCTAATCGGATAATTAAGCTAATTAACAAACTAAACTTTTGCTAATCCTAATTAGTGAAATCTAAAATTTTAGTAAAGCTTTAAATGGTTTAACCTTGCTATTTGAAGATATTTGTAAATTATAGTTTTGGTAAAACTTGTAGTTTTGTGCTAAAATGATAAATACTGCTTACTAGATTTCGGTAACTTTTAGGCGTGGGTTTCTTTTGACGTTGCGACGTTAATTATATTGATTCCACGTTTATTATTGTGTTTTGATTGCGTGATTGGTACGATCAGGGTCTAGGCTTGGTTGTTGTGTCGCTTTGCCTTCCTAGTTAGGGTCGTGCAGATGTCGTTTGTATAGCTTTTGCTCTTGAGTTAGTTTCGTAGTGTAGCTACGCGCGTTAGCCACAATACGAACACTTGAGAGTAAGTTTTGTGTTGTCGCATTGGTCAGCGTAGTTTGTACGTGTTTTGGGTCTATTGCTAATATGTATCTGTTAAATTGTTATATTCTTTCAGGATCGCAGGCGGGGACCTCGGGGGCTGCGAACAGGGGAAAGCGAGTGGTAGGCTTGACTTAGCAAGGAGAGTTGGTCAGTAGATTTAACATCTACAGGTGAATCTTTCGCATGGCGTTATGCGTCTGGGCTAGAAATAACATGAATTGTCGCATATTCTATTTCATATTTAGAATTGCGCATACACCCTACTGCTTAGCTAATTGTTGTGCTTGGACTAGTATCCTTAGGACACTGCACTATTATTGACGGCTTATGTTGCACGAGCACTGATTGTATGCCACACACCCCGTCAATAATTGCCATGACACGCACAACCCACTTATAGATATGATATAGTGTGGTTAGGGACATTGAGACATTGATTCATTTTTCTTTATGTATATGACTTATAACATATCTGTATACCTATATGCTTACACATATGCTTTGACATACTTACATGCTAGTTACCTGTATACCTATAGGGTATTGTACCATTAGTGATAGGTACATACACACATAATGACATAGCTACAAGTATACTTTGCATACATACTTCACTTATACCCGGGGGGTATATTACATCATTTTTGATAGGTAGATATCTATATCTTGCTATACCTTTATGTTTACGCATATATCAGTTATAGCTACACGTTTACCTTTACTTGATGTTATTTAGAATTGGAGAAATTAGGAACCACATGATATTTATATTAACTTGTTGCGGTTAAGTAGCAGCTTTTCCATTATATGCTTACATTACAGTTTTATGTTGCGTAAATTTTATTCGTGGATTTTCACATTGAGATATAGATTTTTCATGATGTTTTCAGGATTTGTGGACCGTGGTAGTTTCATGAAATTATGCATTATTTGAAATACCCGGTTTCCCTTGATATGATATTTCAGCATCCACCATGAGATTTTACGGTTCTAATATATATACCTCATACGAGGAGTCGAGGGCCGTATGAGGGTACATGGTGGTGCCCGGTACGGTTCCCCTCGGCAAAATGATCGACGGTCCATGCCGATTGAGCCTGGAAGGTGGGTAAGTACCTACCGGTGACATTACCAATGACTCGGCGGTTATCAAGGGGATACCGACGGGAGTCATGTGCGTATTGATACGTCGAGAGGCGAGGGTCAGAGCTATGCACTCGAGCTTTCGGTTTAGCGTATTATACGTACCTATCGGGGTGCTAGTCTTGGTGACAGCACCTGATAGATCACTATTTTGTGTCGATGCTTGACACTTGGTTTTCATGATATTTTACTCCTAAGTATATATATAACAGTGGAATGGGGCGCTCTTATATATGCATATACATATATATTAGTGGAATGGGATGTTAATATATATGTATACATATAAATTCATATACTTCATCTTAATTATTCATGCAAATTATATATAGGATATAAGAGATTTACTTGATATTGGATTTGGGATATAGGTGATTCATTTGATATTGGATACATGATATTTATGAGATTGTTGATTTTGTACATTCAGGAGATATGAGATTTATTCGATATTGTACATTCAGGATTTGTAAGACTTATATGATATGAGAGCCAATTTGGGGGCTGATTTGAGGAATTGGGATTTGGATTGTCTTGATGAATTTTGATCCTACCACGATATCAGGATTCCGTGGAAATGACATATTTCATTCCATACTCCACATTTATTATTTATGCAATGCTTTCATGTATTAGTTGAACCTGATAGAGTACTTTCATGACTGTTGGATTTACATACTTTATTTTATATGCATTGCTTCATGTATTAGTTATACTTGTTAGTGTACCTTTCATGACTGTTGCATATACACCTTTTCATATCATTATTGCATGATTATTGCATACCGATTGTCATATTATTGCTTCATGTATTACTTGTATCTGCTAGTGTACCCTTCATGATTACTGCATTCATATGACCTTTTATTGCCATTAATTGCATATGTTAGATTCACGTTGTACGTGCATACTTGCGATTACCTGCATATGTTATTTACTATTCACGAGTTGGCAACTCACCCCCGTTGTGCCGCAGTTGTTTTGCAGGGTGTTCCCCAGAGTAGTCGAGGTAGGCTATTCATCTATCTATCATCTTTTGCTGCAGATACCGCATCGACTCATAGTGTGCAGTTTTGCTTTAGGTGGGTTTTGTGGTTATTCGTTGTTGTATTGTATATTCGTTGTATCCTGTACTCTCCATCTACTACTTTCATGTTGACTTAGAGACTTGATGTGAGGACGATATTGTATAGTATTTTGTGACTTGGTTGTCTTTTATACAGTTTCTTTTTATTGTCCTTTATTTCTTCGCTACGGCGTCGTATATCTGTTGTGGTGGTTGTTTTCAGCCTTTTGGCATGAATTTGCTCCCGTTGGGGATGCTTTACCTTATATTTATGTTGTACCCATTTTTGGGGTTGGTTTTTACAAAGGAGGTGCTGCCGAAATTTTCAAGAAAGTAAATTGGACTTAAAGAATTTATACTTGAGATTTTCAAAAGTTTTATCGATGTTTCTTATCTTTTCTTGTCTTTTAAAGGTTTATATTTCTGGGTTTTGGTTTTCTTGTACTGCGTTACACCTGTAGACGTTGCGTAGTATTAGGGCCGTCAAGTGCCAATTTCGGGTCGTGTCAGTTTGAAATTGGCGCGTCATTTAAAACGTAGTTTTACGTGATATTGGTCGATTTCTAAGATTTTTTGCACTGTTTATGTGTTTGTGAAATTATAGCATCGCAAGCAGGGACTTCGGACGCTGCGAACAAAGGGAAGCAGGTGGTCGGATTTTCATAGCTCGAGACCATCGGTGAGTAGATTTAACATCAACAGGGAAATCGCCCGTATGGCGTTAAGCGTCAGGGCTAGATATGATATGATATTAGCCGCATGTTTATATGCTCATATAGAGATGATGCATGCATTTCATTGCATATAGCGACTTGTTGTGCCTTAACCTGTATTCTTTGTACACTGCACTATTATTGACAGTCCATGTTGCATGAGCACCAATGATATGCTACACACACACTGTCGGTAATTGCTATGATACGCACAACACAAATATTCATTGATATACCTTGCTATTGGCTAGCGACATAGAAACATTTATTCTTATGCGATAGTGCATATGACATATAGCATACCTGTATACCTACGTGCCTATACATATGCCATAATATACCTACATGCTCGCACATATACTTTGCTATTGTTACATGATCATCTTTTTATAACATATATATCGGTGGAATGGGACGCTGTATATATATGTAATTTGGATTTGGACATTTTGGAACCGCGAGATATATTTAATGACTTGATGCAGTTAAATAGCGGACTTTCCCCGTGATATGCTCATATTGATGTTTTATGTTGCATATGTTATTTTACATGGATTTACGCATTTGAGATATGTTTTCATGCGATATGGGAATTTCAAGTGTCGATGTTAGCCACTTATATTCTGAGAGATATATGTATTTTGAAAGACCGATACGTGGAACACAAGTGTCGAGGTGGGATACTTGGGTTTCGAGGAACGTATGGATATTAGAAAGACCGATACGTGGAACACAAGTGTCGAAATGGGATACTTGGGTTTCGAGGAATGTATGGATACGAGTATTTACGTGTCGATGTTAGGCACTGGTTTTCATGATGTTTTAGAGCGTCGATGTTTGACACTCAGGTTTCATGAGACTTACAGGATTTGAGGACCGATCCGAGGGCCGATCTGAGTATTTTAGGATTTGGGGTGTTGTTGATTTAAACCAGGTTTTTTCATGCTTATGATTTGTGCATGAGATTATGTATTATCCCGCACTCCGTATTCAGTGATATGCATTTGATTCATTTAGATATAGTACCCAGGTGGTCTACCTCGAGCATGATAGTTGCATTTTCATATTGTCATACTTATGCTACCAGCTTACATGTTATTGATCATTGATGTTAGTGCATACTTGCGATTTTAGTATGATGTTATTTACTATTCATGAGTTGGCAACTCACCCCAGTTGTGCCACGGTGTTTTGCAGGACTTACCCTCAGAGTAGTCGCGGCAGGGCGTCTTATCATCTCTACTTTTGCGGATACCGCTACGTTTGGCTGTGAGGCCTTTGCTTTTAGGTGGATTTGCGGTTATCTGTTTGTACATTGTATATCTTTTGTTGGATCTAGTATTCTCCATCTACCACTTCTTGTATTTGACTTAGAGACGAGTTGTGAGAATTTGGTGTTGTATTATTATTTGGTGACTTTGGGTGCCGTGCTCGTGGGAGCCGGTTTTGTTGAAAAGTTTACTTCTTTATGCAGTTTTCTTTTATATTTCTTCGCTTCGGCGTCGTATATATGTTTGTGGTGGTTGTCTCCGCCATTGGGCATGATTTTCTCCCGTTTGGGATGCTTTATATATTATCTATATTGTACCCGTTTTCGGGGCTAGTTTTTACAAAGTAGGTGCTGCTGAAATTTTCAAGAAAGAAAACTAAAGTTGGAGATTTTACTTGTGATTTTCCGAATGTTTTAAACTATGTTTTTTTCTCCGCTTATCCAGTTTTGGGTGGTTTAGATTTCTGGGTTTTGGCTTACTTAAGTTGCGTACGCCTGTTGACGTTACGTAGTTTAAGATCCGGTTAAGGGCCAAATTTTGGGTCGTGACAAAGTTGGTATCAGAGCGCTAGGTTTTACCTTTCGGAGTGTAGGATGGCCTTAGTATGATGGAGTAGGTAGCTTAAGCAGAGTGACGTAGCGTGTGTATGTTCCGCGGCATACTTACGACACGGTACTCCGCCTAAGTGACAATAGGACTTATTGATTGAAATTCCTTCCGTGATTGATATACATCCTTGTGATTCGATTTCCGTGTCCTTATCGAATCTTGTTTCAATTTCCAGCCTATATGCCGCCGAAGACTACGAGGGCACAGAGAGCGGCCGCGAGGGCCGAGGTCAGAGTTGACTCGTCTGAGGCGAGGACTGACCAGGGTGGTACGCCTGTTGTACCGGAGCATATTGCTTTGTTTGGGGCTGGTATGCAGGACCTGCGCCAGATGATGGGGACTTTAGTAGAGGCCATTCGAGCGCAGGGTCAGGCAGTTTTCCACCAGTTGAAGGGACCACGATGGTACCTACAGTTCCTGCAGTTGGAGTTACGGCTCCGGAGGTTATTACCGTGTCACAGACCGAGTTCATGAGGCTAAGGCCATTAATGTACATACGATGTACGATGTAGTGGATGCTTAGACATATATAGGGAGGACTTTCTTTCTCGTCATGATAGTATGCTATCTGGTTTCTCTTTATCTTAACATGTACTATGATTGTCTCTATGTTACATGTTGATAAAGCCCTTAGGATGAGTACTTGACTACCAGGACTATGATGCAGATCATACTAGTGGGGACAGTGTAGTCGCTAAGTACATCCTTCAATTGTTCCTAGTCGTGGGAGTACCGAGACAGGGCATCGATACGCCAAAGTATACTAGCGTATGTGCTTCTTGACCCATATGATTGGCGATGGATGATCCCATATCCATTGGTGTTTGACATCAGAGAAGGTATACGGGTGCTCATTGGAGACTGGGTACACTGGACGGACTCGCCGAGAATTCCCAGATGGTATTATACCTCACGTTAGATGGCAGTTCTTTGGTGACACTGGTACAGGTTAGTCAGTAGACCCGAGGTCTTCATAGAGTCTTGTGTGATTCCCACTATGCTTTGGTTTCCATCATACCACATCCAAGAGGGCGTGCAAAACAGTGGCTTTTGGGTACAGTCCCGAATCACATGGAGGAAATGAGCGATAGGAGGGGTTTCGTCTCTCCCGGTATAGGGAGTTGATGTTGCGCTGTGTTCGATTGGCTATAACTGGAAATCCCAAGCCAGGGTTACTGAGATTTACTAGTAAGTGTTATCAGTAGTTTCTCGAACTGTTATAGATCTCATATCGACACGACTTATCAATCTACTGGGTCTGACGTTTACCACCCCTAAGCGAGATATGCGACATATCAGATGAAGAGACCGGACTGTACGGGAGTGTCATCGATTGGATTCGGAGGAGAATGTACAGGCTTACTTGTTGATCTTCTGATCGCTTAATACCTGGGTGGCTGTTACGTTTAGCTGACCACTTGCAGCTTGTGGGTGTTTAATATGATCATCATCTACTGCCGGCGTATTGACGATTATCTAAAGTCCTACACAGAGGTGTCCTCGCTCAGGAAAAACAGAGTATGAGCACATATGTGATATGTGCGGGACCGAGAACAATACGTGTATGTGATACCGTATTAGATTCTCGCGATATGTGATATCGGCCGGGTATATGTGATATAGCCGGGTCATCGGATCAAGTGTTGATTCGATGAACTGATACAGATTATATTACTCGGTTATTTGTGAAATAGCCGGATTATCGGATCAAGTGTTGATTCGATAATTTAATGTATAATTATATATTTGATATTTATTGCATTAACTAATATTAGCTCACTTAAAGATTCTTTTTGTCACTTGGATAATACATTGATATATATGTGAGATATGTTAATTGTATTATTTTATTTTGTTACAATAAATATTGTAT
Source organism: Agapanthus africanus (assembly GCA_030015575.1). Classification (NCBI taxonomy): domain Eukaryota; kingdom Viridiplantae; phylum Streptophyta; class Magnoliopsida; order Asparagales; family Amaryllidaceae; genus Agapanthus; species Agapanthus africanus. The sequence goes on along the minus strand of JASDDO010000026.1, from coordinate 209,864,844 downwards.
ATGTCATATATATTATTGTAACATGTTAGAGTTACAAATGCAACATGCTTTGTAGAGTTTAAACAAGGTTAGGGTTTGGATTAGGGTTAAGCTTGGATGAAGCTTTCATGAAGTTTCTTGAAGCTTTGACTTTGACTTATGATATTTTGAGTAGATATTTATTAACCCAACCCAAACCCTTTACCATAGTTAATTCTCTACAAGGGTTAAGTCTTGATTCTTAACCTATTGTTGCAATTCTAACCTTACACAAGGATTTCATTATTCATCATAAATAAATTTCTTCTTCTTCTTCCTCTTAAAAAGCTTTCTAGCTTTTGGGTTTGTGGTGATTTTGAGTGAGATAAAGAAAACAAATGAGAGCTAAATTCCTACTTCATCATCCTCATCTATTCTAGCCACTTAGATTAGGGTGTTTGCTTTGTTAATACTTGATTAGTGAAGCAAGAGCTTGGGTTTGAGATTCTTCAAAGTAGATCATCTTAGTAGTTGAAGCTTGGAAGCAAGCCTGCATCTTTCTCTTCATGGAGCCTCTCTAGAGTCCACGTACTTGATGATTGCAGCGAAGGGACCTCTATACGGAGCTTATGAAGTGAAGCAGCGGACTACAAAGGTTGTAATCCCTCTCTCCTAGATGTAAAGTTGTTTACATGCTTTGTTTACCCTATTTCTCTAGTTAAGATCTTGGTTAGGGTTTGTTTAGCACCCCAAAAATTTCAATATGGCATGTGTGATGCCTTCCAAAACCTTGATAAGGTTCTATACTAACCCTACAGTGGTATCAGAGCCAAGATAGAGCATTAGGCGTTGTCTAGACGAAGTTTGAAGTCCGATCGAACCCCGAAACATCGATTTTGACCCCCTCTCTGGAAATTTTCTAAAAAGTTGGTTTTTTCCGGATTAAAAATACTCAGAAAATTAAGCATGGAATTCTAAGGATTACTGTAAAATACGAACTCCTAATTCCCTTAAGTCGCCACGGAACCGCGACAATACCTTGCTTTGCGCGGCGGTTCCGCGGCCGTACTTGGGTATTAGGGATAGATGTTTCTAGGTAATATCCATAGACATTACTACATGCTTCTGGGAATTTTTAATATTACTCAAGTGTTGAGTGTTCTGGAGATCTTAAGAATTCATTGATTCGATCAGAAAGTTTAACATCGTTTAGATTTTCGGGTAATTTAGAACGTGTTAAAAAGTTCGAACGGATATCAATAACTCAATTTTTCCCCTGCCGAAAAATTTCCAAGTGTTGGATTTTTTCCTTAATTAAAGAACATTCATAGTCGTGCAAGTAACGCGGCGGACCCTCTAGAAGAACTAAAACCTTAACTCGATTATGTGACCGTCTGAACAGCCTCTAAACCTTAGGGTTTGTCGCAGTACGGCGTTGCCACATGTGAGGAGTTGGTTTGACCCTTCTACGGCTGGACCATTGGTACTGTGGCATGTGATGGATACTTTCAAACTAATTTCAAGTGTTGAGAACTAAAGGGAAATCTTGGGTGTTTCTTTATTCAATCGGAAAGTTTAACATTGTCTATTTATCTGGAATGTGATACAATATTTGGAATCCACAAGTAGTTATTTGATAACTAATTTGAATGTTATAAATCTAGCAGATTTTAGTCTCATTTGATCGGTTGCCATGGGATTTTGATATGATCAAAAGTCCGTCGCAATCACGTAGCGTACACGGATACTCGCCGAGTAAACTTAATAGATAGCCACACCCCAAGCCCCGACCAAGTGACTGTAGGAGAACCCCGTCACCAAAAGCATCCGTTCGGGTGCTCGCGGCAGCGGTGTTCTGCCTTAGTGCACTTCGTCGAAGGCATCGGGGGGTGCGGCCGTCTACTAAAGTTTCCGACGAGCATTCGATCAGGATGTCGGGAATCTTGTTGAATTGCCCAACTTCATATTGAAAAGAGTTTTCGATATTGAGACTAAAATGCGGGGTTTATAATTGTTAGGCATGCGATGTCTAAGGAATTCATTTGGTTAGGCATGAATGTCTAAGGAGGTTGCGGATTCCAACTGTTGTAGTTTTACATTTTCTTTTCTGCGACCGTAAGTGTAATATGTGGTGTATCGCCGGTTTCGTTGCTATACATCAACGACAATTGGGATACGCATATTTACTTACGTTGATGACATGCGATGTTATGTGTTGCTGTGATATGTTATATTGGATCGTCGCGTTCTGAATAGCCGGGGTTTTTATGTGAGATGAGAGTTTTTCTTTTTCATTCATGTAAAATTCATTGTATGTAATATTCTTTTATTGGGGCACTTCCGGGTAGAGGATGATGTCACCATTGTATATTATTTACTTTTCCGCATTGGGATAGACCCAAGGCGGGGAACACAAGTAACCGGGTTCTATGGTCCAGAGGGAGGCCATCTCGAGGAGTCGAGACCGGTCTCCTAACCCTAGAATTGGCAGTGTTGCTTGCCGCTCTCGTAGGGGTCTAGGGATGTGGGTTTGGCTATTCATCGCGACCGTGGAATTCGTGTTTTATACAGGCTCGCAATAAAACACGGAAATCCTAGTATATCCAATATTTCATATATGTTCTTCTGCTGCAATGTTTTGTGATGAGATCATATTTCTTCCTGAGACGAAAGTTCATATTATATATATGAGATATATGTTATATTGCTGATTTCGTTTCAAATGTGATGCTTGTGAAGCATAAAAAAATGGGACTTCATTAATGAGATTAATGAAATAAAAGAAACCTAAAGATGTTGTAGAAACTTGTTTAAAAACCGGTAGCTCTAGTTCTTGCTTTGCATAGCGGTATTCTTTGTAGAATATTCCAACACCTTATTCGATAAGGAAAAAGCCGAGATCTATTCACCGGGAGTGACCTCTTTAGTGATAACTAGCTGATGCTACAAACACGGTTTTTCTTTTGATTGCTTTTATAGTTTTTGCTTGCATAGTGGTATTTGTGAAATATCCTGCACTTTATTCGATAAGAAAAGAACCGAGATCCCTTCACCGGGAGTGACCTCTTTAGCAGAACTAGTAAAGGCCTAAAAAACACTCCTTTTAAAAATCACTCGTTTCTACAACGATATCAAGTTCATTACGCAATGGGTTTTCTTAAAAACCTATCGTAGCCCTCCGTCATTTCCGATAAGTAATTCATAGTTTTCGTGCTGCGTTTGTTGACCTTGTCAAGGCGTAGTATGCGGTAGAAATTTATGCTTATCTGCATAAGAATATGATGCGATTGAGTTAGGATAGTCGTGTGACCTTGTTGACCTTATCAAGGGTCATGCGGGTGGGTTTAATTCAATCAGAAAATGACGGGTTGAACTTGACTTGCGGTCTATGGTTTGTTGACCTTGTCATGGTCATAGATCACTCGGGGAAAAATTATATTAGGAATTTCAAGAGTTGAAATTTGCAATGAGATTGCATACCTACTATGAGATAGTTGGATCCCGATACCCGCTGCGAGTAAGAGTTACTCCTGGGAGAGTTTTACACATTACAATTAGCCGATCAAGTAGGTGTCTAGAAAGGTGTCAACGGGGTTAAGCCTCTGGGAAAATGAGGTTTTCTTTAATTAGGTCCGTGTGAAAGCACGGGGAACCTCCCTCGAAGTACAGGCACTGGCCTAGCTGAAAGATTGGCGAACTTGTAGTGTGTAATTAATCCCAGCTAGTCTTTCCTTTTAGGGTTTGAAGGAAGATTTGACTAAAACAGTGGGAGACATCCTGATTAGATATATTAATAACCAATCTAATCTTGCAAGAGCATACGCTGAGTGTTTTCTTCTCTCTCTTTCCAGGTAGCGACCATGTCATGCCTTAATCAAGATAATAATACGGATGTATTGACCGAACCCGCTTGTTATTCTGCGCTAGGGAACGTTGGTCCTGCTCCAACTTATAAATGTTATAAGACCGAGCAGAAAATAGTGGATTGCCAGAATTCCCATGCCGCCCAATGAAGAAAGTGCATGCTGATGCATCTTCTTCGAGTGTGTTCATTACCGAGAACTGTTTCTCAATATCCTTTACGTCCTGGGTATGAGATACCAAATCAGGATCCCTCAAATGTAATTTATTACATGGGCTTCAGATAGGTAGAGAACTGAGAACGGGTGATAAGTGTCAAGAGTTGGAAATGATGCAAGTGTTGCAACCAAGTCTGTTGGCAGTTATCACCATGTATTACCTGAATACATTGATTCAGAACGAATGTTATTAGATACCGAACCTGATATACAACATCATATCAGTCTTTTTATTAGTAAAGGAGGATATAATTTCGTATTGTTGGATAATGTTTTGAACATTTCCTATATCAAGGGATGATCGGTTCAGGCACGTTATCTAAAATCATAGACGTTCTAAATCAAACCATAGTTCTTAACATACAGAACACACACAAGAGGAAGAGTTCAGAAATGAACGAATCCTTCTTGAGGCATTGTAAACTAGGTCATATCGATGCGACCCGACTAGATAAAGTTACATAAAGATGCATATTTAAATCAGTTTGAATTTATATCTTGTGAGACTTGCCGGTCATGTCACAAAGATAAGATGACCATAGCTCCATTTATTGGAAACAGAGAAAGAGTTACTGAACTCTTGGGATTGATACATGCTGATGTATGAAAGTCCCCTGTCTACACATGCCAAGACCTGTTCTTTGTACTTCATTACATTCACTAATGATCCCTCAAGATTAAGACATATGTTCCTGTTGAAACACAAGTCTGAAGCTTTTGAGATATTCACAGAATATAAGTTAGAAGTAGAGAACCAAAGAGGGGAATAAGTATTATGTCCTTTGATGTGATCAAGGAGGAGAATACTTGAGCACAGAATTCCAGGACTATTCTAAAGGAGAATGAGATTCTTTCTCAGCATTACTACTCCGTATAGACCACAGCACATCGGTGTATCGGGGCGGAGCAATCACACCCTATGTGATATGGTGTGCTCTATGATGAGTAGTACTGAGTTGCCTATTTTCTTTTGGGGTTATGCACTTAAGAATTTGCATACTTATTGATTAGGGTTCCAACCAAATCAGATGCCTACCACTCCATATGTGATATGGTATGGGAAGAGCCCATCTCTTAATGATGTTAAGATTTGGGGCTGTCCGGCCTATGTCAAAAGCAAAATTCGGACAAACTCGAGGAAATGTCAGTTCTGTGGAAGTTTGTTGGATATCCCAAGCATTCGCAAGGGAATATCTTTTCGATCGAGTCAAGCACCGCAGCAGGCACACCACAGTAGGACATGGCTACGATGGGTGTAGCCATAACAACCGACATAATCAGCGTGCTTTTGCCGGCTTTGGAGAGGTTCATCTAGCTCCACCCCGTAAGCTTGCTCCCTACCTTCTACCAAACTGGGGAGCAAAAGGTGTTTTGTTTCTCAGCATGCCACCTTTTGGAAAGGGAATTTCTTGTGAAGAAATTAGTGGTCATGAGGTAGAACTGGAAAAAGTTCCAGCTATACAAACTGCAGCTGATGATTTGGTAAACCCGAAGGATTCAATAGTTTCCAACGAACCTCAGCCTCTCCGCCGATCTGGTAGGGTTCCTCATCCACCTGAGAGATACTTCGGTTTCTCTATGATAGTGGGAGTGAGGATTGCATCATGAGATGATGAACTAACTAGTTTCGAGCAAGCCATCAGGAGTGGGGACTCTGTGAGAATGGCTAGATGCTTAGCGATCTGAGACGGAATCCTTATACACCAACAAAGTATGGACTTTGGTTGCTTTATTTGAAGGGTTAAATCCCCATCAAGAGCAAGTATATTTTGAGAAGATTACTTGGTGTACATGGAAAAGTTGAGACTTTCAAAGATATGCTTAAGTCCATCCAGATTCTACTTGCCACCGCTACATACCATGACTACGATATCTGGCGGTTGGATGTCATGACTGCTTTTCTAAATGATGATTTGGAAGAGAGCGTCCATAAGTATACAGCCGAAGGGCTTCGTAGACAGTGGGAGCAGCGGAAATGTGTGCAAGATGTTTTATGGGATAAATCAGGCATTGCGGAGTTGGAACGTCTGTTTTGATGTTGTAGTCAAAGAGTTTGACTTCATCAAAATGGTAGATGAACCTTGTATACACAAAAAGGTAGTAGGGAGTATGGTGGTGATCCTTGTATAGTACGTGGATGACATACTCTTGATAGGAAAGGAGTTTCCTATGCTACGCTCGGTCAATCTCCTCTTATCACAAAGATTCTCCATATAGGATCAAGGTGATACCTCCCAAATTCTGGGTTATGGATCTATGAGATAGATCTAATTGGATGTTAGGATTCTCACTAGTTGTAGTGAGATGGTATCAATCGATCCTGAGGAGAATCACTGGAAAGTTTCCCGGGTGATAAGGACGACTGAATGTCTGTCGCAGGCATTATCTTTACCCTCAGTGGAGGGACGATATGTTGGAAGAGTTCCAAGCTAGATACCGTGACTTACTAGATGATTAAAGGCTAGATACATCGTTACCAAGGATGCTACCAAAGAAACAGTCTGGACATATATAAGTTCATGAGATGAACTTAGTTCCTACCATTGTGTGACAATGGGGTTGTGGCTTAGGCCTAGGAACCCCCATCCCATCTGTGATACAGACATATTCTAAGGCAGTATCACCTGATCATGGAGATGGTTGATCTCCAGGGAGATCGAGGTTTGGAGAGTAGACACAGAGGACAACAGCGCGGATCCACTCACAAAGGCCTATTTCCCAGTACAGACTTTTATGGGATGGTTGAGTATGAGATACTTCAACTACAGCTTATTGTTGGGTATGAGATACTACAACAGATGGCCTTAGTGCAAGTGGTAGATTGTTAGTTATATATATGCCCTAGAGGCCATTACTGTACATACGATGTATGATGTAGTGGATGCTTGGACATATATAGGGAGGACTTTCTTGCTCGTCATGATAGTATGCTATCTGGTTGCTCTTTATCTTAACATGTACTATGATTGTCTCTATGTTACATGTCGATAAAACCCTTAGGATAAGTACTTGATGTTAGTTATATGTATGCCCTAGAGGCCATTACTGTACATTGGATGTATATTGTAGTGGATGCTGGGACATATATAGGGAGGACTTTCTTGCTCGACATGATAGTATGCTATCTGGTTAATCTTTACCTTAACGTGTACATTGATGTCTCTCTGATACATGTTGGTAAAGCCCTTAGGATGTGTACTTGACTACCTGGACTATGATGCGGATCATACTAGTGGGGACATGGTAGTCCATAAGTACATCCTTCAAAGTCCCTAGTCGTGGGTGTATCGAGACGGGGCATCGATATACCAGAGTAGACTAGCGTGTACCTTCTCGACCCATACAGATGGGCGATGGATGATCCCATATCCATTGGTGTTTGACATCAGAGATGATATACGGGTGCTCAGTAGAGACTGGGTACACTGGACGGACTCGCCGAGAACTCCCAGATGGTATTATACCTCACGTCAGATGGCAGTTCTCTGGTGACACTGGTACAGAGTAGTCTGTTGACCCGAGATCGTCATAGAGTCTTGTGTGGTTCCCACTGTGCTTTGATTTCCATCTTACCACGTCCAAGAGGGCGTGCAAAACGGTGGTTTTTGGGTACAGTCCCGAATCACATGGAGGCAATGAGCGATAGGAGGGGATTCGTCTCTCCCGGTATAGAGAGTTGATGTTGCGCTGTGTACGATTGGCTATAACAGGAAGTCCCTGGCCAGGGCTGATCAGAGATTTGCTGGTAAGTGTTACCAGTAGTTTCTCGAATTGTTATAGACCTCATATCGACACGACTTATCGAGCTATTGGGGTCTGGCGTTTACCACCCCTAGGTGAGATATGCGACATATCAGACGATCAGACCGGACTGTACGGTAGTGTTACTGGTTGGATTCACAGGAGTGTGAGCAGGCTTGCTCGTCGATCTTCTGATCGCTCAATACCCGGGTGGCCGTTACGTTTAGCAGACCGCTTACGGCTTGTGGGTGCTTGATATGATCATCACCTGCTGCCGGCGTATTGACGAGTCTTTAGAGTCCTACACAGAGGTTTCCTGGCTCAAGCAAAACGAAATAGGAGCGCATATGAGATATGTGCGGGACCGAGAATGATACCAGTATGTGATACTGTATTTGATTCTCGCGATTTGTGACATTGATTGGTTATATGCGATATAGCCGGGTTATCGGATCAAGTGTTGATTCGATCAGATGTTACTGTAGATATTAGTCGGTGATATGCGATATGACCGGATCATTAAATCAAGTGTTGATTTAATGATTTAATTCATAATTATATATTTGATATATTACTTTGCATTAACTAGTATCGGTTCACTTAAGATGGATTTTCTCACTCGGATGTGCGCATTGTATATGCGATATATTTTTGTGCAATTGTTTGTATCATGTTTGATGATACATGTTTACTTGGTTAAGTGTAAAGAATTAAACCATGGTTAAACTTATGATTAGGGTTTGATTTCCTTTTCTCATTTATTTATCTATTTATTCATTTTGGAAAATAAATGGAAAAGAGAAAAAGAATGGTAGCTTTTTTTGTTGTTTAGTGGAAGCTTCATGAAACCTTGACCCTAACCATTCATTTAACCCAAGTTAATTCTCTACACTTTACCATGGTTACCTTTATGATAAGAATTATTATTCTTTTCTTTTCTAATTAATCTTATCATAATATTCTTCTTCTTCGTCATTTTTCTTCAAGTGAAGAAAGCTTGCCTCCATCAATGGCAAGTGATGAATTTGAGTGAGAAATCCAAAACTAAAGTCTACCCACTTCCTATTTCCTCATCCTCTACCTCTTGCCAAGTAGTAGAGTGTGTTTCCTTCACAAGTTTTCAAGACTTGGTGAAGGTGGAGCTTGATCTAGCGATGCCTCGACGTAGATCATCTTCGGCATGGACATCGACGACCTAGCTCGCCTATTCTCCGATGAAGCCGACGCTAGAGCCCGGATTTGATTTGGACAGCGGAGAGGACTTCGTTGCGGAGCTATGGAGGTGGAGCACCGGATCTACAAAGGTTGTATTTCCGTATTCCCTTAGTTAAGTGTTAACTAGTTTATGTTTTCGCCTAAACATCTAGCCAACGATCCGTAGTCGGGTTTCTCGGCACCGTTAAAATTTTAATTTGGCATGATCGATGCCTTGTGAGACCTCATTAGGGTGCCTAGGAACCTTTCACTTGACTAGCAGGACTATGATGCAGATCATACTAGTGGGGACAGTGTAGTCGCTAAGTACATCCTTCAATTGTTCATAGTCGTGGGAGTACCGAGAGAGGGCATCGATACTCCAGAGTAGACTAGCGTATGCGCTTCTTGACCCATATAATGGGCGATGGATGATCCCATATCCATTGGTGTTTGACATCAGGGAAGGTATACGGGTGCTCAGTGGAGACTGGTTACATTGGACGGACTCGCCGAGAACTCCCAGATGGTATTATATCTCACGTCAGATGGCAGTTCTCTGGTGACACTGGTACAGGTTAGTCTGTAGACCCGAGATCATCATAGAGTCTTGTGTGATTCCCACTGTGCTTTGATTTCCATCATACCACATCCAAGAGGGCATGCAAAATGGTAGCTTTTGGGTACAGTTCTAAATCACATGGAGGCAATGAGCGATAGGAGGGGTTTCGTCTCTCCCGATATTGGGAGTTGATGTTGCGCTGTGTTCGATTGGCTATCACTAGAAATCCCTGGCCAGGGTTGCAGAGATTTACTGGTAAGTGTTATCAGTAGTTTCTCTAACTGTTATAGACCTCATTTTGACAAAACTTATCAAGATACTGGGGTCTGACGTTTACCACCCCTTGGCGAGATATGCGACATATCAGACGAAGAGACCGGACTGTACGGGAGTGTCATCGATTGGAATCGCAGGAGAATATACATGCTTTCTTGTTGATCTTCTGATCGCTCAATACCTGGGTGGCTGTTATGTTTAGCTGACCGCATGCAGCTTGTGGGTGTTTGATATGATCATCACCTACTGCCAGTGTATTGACGATTCTTTAGAGCCCTACACAGAGGTTTCCTGGCTCAGGAAAAACGGAGTAGGAGCACATATGTGATATGTGCGGTGTTAGTGTATATGCCCTAGAGGCCATTACTGTATCATACTGGTTTGTATATTACTTGATGGAAGCTTGGGATATTCACAGTTGTATAGACAATCTTGCTCGAAATGGTAGTATGCTACTTGGTTTGTTTCTACTTTAATGTGTACATATGTTTCTTTTAGTATATCGCCTATACACATTAGTGGAGCCCTTAGGATCTTTGCTTGATTACCAGCGTTGTGATGGCAGTCACACTTGTGGGGGCTGGGTAATCTATAAGCACATCCTTATACAGGTCCCTAGTCGTTGGACTATCGAGACAGGGCATCGATACTCCGGAGTAGACTAGCGTATACGCTTCTCATCCCAGCAGGCCAGGGAGACGGTCTGTCCCACAGCCGTCAGTACGTCGTACTTGAGATAGTATGTGGGTGCTCGTTAAGTTACGAGTACACTGGACAGGACTCGTCGGGAACTGTTGGTTAGTACTATACCTATCGTCAGTTATCAGTTCCCAGGTGACATGAGTACAGCTTAGTCTGCTGACTTGACACTGTCACTTCGCCTCGAGTGTGTTCCCACTGTACTTTGATTACTACCCTACCACGGCTCAAAGGAGTCGTGCAAACAGGTAGTAATTGGGTGCAGTCCCGAAGCACTTGGAGGCATGGATGGTTAGACAGGATTCGTCTCTCCCGGTATTGAGGGTTGATATCGCGCTGTGTCTAGGAGAGCCATTACACAAAGTCCCTGTCCAGGGCAAGCGAGATATACTGGTAGGTTTTCCAGTGTTATCTCAAGGTGTTCTGGGCTACACTCCGACAAGACTTGTACCGCTATTAGGGGACTGACGTTTATCGCCCCCTAGGCCCGCCATGCAATATTCTCAGACGAACGGACCAGACTATATGGAGATTGTCACATACAGGCTCAGTAGGAGTTCGGATGGGTTCACCTCATCAGTCTTCTTATCGGCATCTACCTGGGGACCGTTATGTACAGCTAATGCCGCTTGCGGTCTGTTGTTAAACCCACTGCCAGCGTAGTGTCGAGTCTTTAGAGTCCCAAACAGAGGGTTATTCGGCTTTGGGCAAAACAGAGTAGAGGTCGCACGGTTTTACGACGGGGTTCGTTCACATCCGCGCACTTGTGCACGTTTGGTGTCCGGACAGTTATTACTAGCGGGTTTTGGTTTAAGCCAAATCCTAGTATATGTTTTGGGGTTATTTTTATCTCATTGTATTCATGTTCCTCGGAACACGGATGCGGGTGTGTATGCACAGTTGACTGAGGCAGAGGCAGAGGATTCTCATTAGGGTTTTTGGTACGGGTGTGTATGCACAGTTGACTGTTGTCTTTTTCCAAACCCTAATGAGAATAAGAAATATGATTAATAATATTAGTTAATAATTATTGTTCCATGTTTGAGTTGAATTCTTGATTTTTGTTGACTTGTTGACTTTAGTTGACCGATTGACCAAAGTAGGCTTGTTGACCATCATCATTTGTTTTTAAAGATGCTTCTTATTTTTTGCACAAGAATTTAATGAATGAAATGATAATGGTCATTCATCAACTACCATCACAAATTGTTAATTATTAATATTATTATCATTTTCTAAAATATGAGAGCTTGGTTGAAAAACTCATTTTTTTCTCACTTGCATCTTCTCTCTCATCCTTTGCTCTCCCTCTTCCTCTAGCTCAAGGCAAAAACCTCTCATGTGTTGAGAACCATTTTCCTTGGAGATAAAACACCAAAACTCATCTCTACTCATCCTAAGGCTGAAGGTTTAGTGAACCTAATACTTTAGTTACATCAAGATCGAGGAAGGAGCTCCAGGTAGAGACCCTAAGGTGGATCCATCTTCGGCAAGAGAAAGCGACGAAGAGAGAACCATCCCACCACCACAAGGAGTCCAAGAGAAGGAGTTCAAGTTAAGGTATAACCCCCTAACCGAGTAGGTAAAGCTCGTAGTTGTTGCTTGTGTGTTGTTTAGCAAAGATCCGGGTTTTCTAGTCCATGTTACCATAAACCCTAAAAATCGTTTTTCACCGTTTTTGCATCCCCGAAAGAACCGAGATGGGTAACGTGGACTTACAGTGGTATCAGAGCCTGGGTAAACACACACTAGCATGTTAGCAAAGTATCTAGAATTTCGATCGTACAAAAAACCACAAAACACGTCACAAATATCAACTTTCTGCCGATTTTTATTTCTGCTAAAAAATAATAAATCATGTACTAAAAATCGGCTCAGGGTTTTTAAAGAACACCCAAGAAAAACGATCCAGCGAGTCGACTAACTCACCGCGGATCCGCGGCCGAGTTGACTCGGCCGTGGGTCGTTTCTCCTGCAGAGTTCTTATATTGGTGTTTTGGGATTTTTAGGATGGTTTGTTTCTGCCCAGATTTTCCAGAGAACAAATTTGTTTTTGGGGTGGTTACAAATCCGTATTTCGATCGATCTTCTCTAAACTTTAGCTAATGGGTTATTTCTGTGATGTGATATATGTATTGAACGTCTGCTAATCACTATACGTCGATTAGTGGGGGTTATACATATCTGTGATCTGTAATGTTGATGGTTTGTGTATATGAATTCGTTGGATTGTCGCGGATGAATAGCCGGGGGTTGTGAGATGAGAGTTTTCTTTATCTTTCAATTCATCTAATATGTAAATTGATGTAATATTATTGTATGGCCGCATATCCGGGATGAGGTTGTAGCCGCCATTGTATAATTTCTTTTTACATTTTTTGCTCCTAGGATTGACCCAAGGTGGGGTGTACAAACTACTGGGTACCTCGAAGTGCCGAGTGGCCTACTCACGTTGTTGAGGGAGGTTGCTTCGCTTCGGGTACTTGGAGGGTAGTTTGCCGTACCCGTAGGGGTCTAGGGTAGGGTTTTGGCTATTCATCGCGACCGTGTAATCCGCTTTTCGTTGTAGGCTCAAACGAAACGCGGATTCCTAGTATATCCAATGTGTTCATCTGTGAACTGGAATGGCTATCATTGCATCTGACGAATGTATATATCTATATGTAGATATCTATTTAGGCGTTGCTTATGTTTTGCATCCGCACTAGTCCAGACCCCGCTCTGTCGTTAGTTAAGTAACCTAACGGGTGATGACAGGACCCCATGGCGAATGCGGATGGCATAAGCGTACGTCATATTTTCGTTGTTTTCTGCAATGGTAGAATTAATTGATGGGACGCATTAAATTAATGCAAGAAAATAAACCAAAGTTAAAGTCGTAGGAACAATTTAAAAACCACTCGGTTTCTGATTAGTCGAAAATATTGTATATTTTTACCGGCAATTTCCTCATCATTTGCATTCATATAGAAGTGTTCGGCATTCATATTTTACATATTAGCAAAACTGTCGCAAAATATCAGATTACATGTATTAGACTCTAAAACCGACACTATAAAGGAAATTGACTACATTTCATGGCATCGCATCATCCTTACATTTGCGCAACACTTGTTTTGAGATCTGTGCAGGAAAATCCAGCAGTAAAGGCCAAAATGTACAGGGTACTGATAAAACGTTACGCCAACTCAATGATTTCAGATCTGGTATCAATCCAAAAGGGAGAATAAAAATCAACATATCAGATAAAGCCCCAAATGTTGTTCCAAGACCATACCAGAAAGCCCAAGGCCCAAGCTCCACAGACAGCCGCGGATCCGCGGCAGGAACCTGCTTGCGCCGCGGATCCGCGGTGGGATCAAGGAATCAGCTCCTCATTTTTGGTGCACAACTCCTAGCTCAGGTTCTACACTTTAGAATAACACAACAACTTCCAGAAGACTCCAGAGACTTCTGCCAGATCAGCAAGCTTTGGGATCAACACTAAACTAGCCTAATCATTCTAGATATTGTGTAATGTAGAAAATAGTATAGAAATCATTCCAGAAGACTCCAGAGACTTCTGCCAGATCAGCAACGGCTCCATTTGATTGGTTTATTTTTCCGGATTGTGTAATGTAGAAAATAGTATAGAAATCACAACCAAAAATATTTGACCGTAATCAATAATGGTGTCGTGTAGATTTCGTTAGCAAGTGCGGATCGTCCACAGGGATTGTGCGATTCGTTTCTATATTTAATTTGTTTGAATCGAAAAGTTAATTGAAAAGAAAAGAAAACATGATTCAAGAATTTATCAATTGATTCAGGTGTCACGATGTTTAATCAAGAATCAAGAAACTGATAAACAATCAAGAATTGGGTTTCGATAATATTTTTCCAACCAAAATGTCAAGAATCTAAATGAGGCTCGTAGGAATCGATCGGATCTATAGGCGTGATGTAATTTCAAGATTTCGTGTTCTTGTCCTTCGAAGGATTGATACTAGATTGATGATGATCGACGAGAGTTAGGGCTTTCTTGATGAAACTAGGGTTTCATCTTTTAACCCTTGTTCTTTCGTCGATATCATTCACACTCTAGCCTCTAGCAATTTCAAGAAACGATCGTAACTTCCCAATTTCGAGCGATATCAATCAAGAAAGCATCCCAACGAAATGGGTCGTCGATTCTTGAACTTGCTAGGGTATACAAAACTCGTAGGAATCAAGAATCGTTTTCAGATATATTACAACATCATTCTATTGATCGTCTCGACTCCTCGACGAGCGGAGTATTACTCAAACATCATCATACAGAAAGTATTCAAGAATTGAAAAGATATCATGATGCGAGAATTTAAAGAAAACAAGATAAAAGAATACCACCTTTTATTTATATCAACAATTTGATTACAGTCGCTCAAGAACTATAAGAGGAAGAACTAAATTGTTGAATTTGGCGTCGCTCGGCTCCGTGAGTCGCGGATCGGCTTTGACCACTTGCTCCATTGAAGATCAGCTCGGCTCATAAAAGGTTGCAAGGCTTCTTTCTTGATGGGTACTCGGGATCTTGGCTTTTGATTGGAATTTAGGGTTAGGGTTTCACACAAGTCCTCTCACTAGACTTGTGGAAGAAGAAGATGAAGAAAGAGATAGAATGGCTCTCAAATGAACTAAGGGATTGATTTCTCCAAGATTGAATAATATCTTCAATAATCATTTACAAGTGAGTCTAGGGTCTTATTTATAGAGCACCCAAACCCTAAGCCTTTGAGTTCCCTCCAAAATTTTGTTGAAAGACTTCTAGAAGTAGTTTGTTAGGCTTAGGTTAAGGTTTAAGCTAGGGTTTAGAGAGAAGGTTCTAGAATGATTAGGCTAGTTTAGTGTTGATCCCAAAGCTTGCTGATCTGGCAGAAGTCTCTGGAGTCTTCTGGAAGTTGTTGTGTTATTCTGAAGTGTAGGACCTGAGCTAGGAGTTGTGCACCAAAAATGAGGAGCTGATTCCTTGATCCCACCGCGGATCCGCGGCACAAGCAGGTTCCTGCCGCGGATCCACGGCTGTCTGTGGAGCTTGGGCCTTGGGCTTTCTGGTATGGTCTTGGAACAACATTTGGGGCTTTATCTGATATGTTGATTTTTATTCTCCCTTTTGGATTGATACCAGATCTGAAATTATTGAGTTGGCGTAACGTTTTATCAGTACCCTGTACATTTTGGCCTTTACTGCTGGATTTTCCTGCACAGATCTCAAAACAAGTGTTGCGCAAATGTAGGGATGATGTGATGCCATGAAATGTAGTCAATTTCCTTTATAGTGTCGGTTTTAGAGTCTAATACATGTAATCTGATATTTTGCGACAGTTTTGCTAATATGTAAAATATGAATGCCGAACACTTCTATATGAATGCAAATGATGTGGAAATTGCCGGTAAAAATATACAATATTTTCGACTAATCAAATTCCCCCAAACTTAATTTCGATCATCTCGAGTGAACTGTTTTATTAAAAAGAGAAGGAGAAAATAAGAAAGAGAAAAAACTATCTAGCACACTTTCGTAAGTAACACGATTGCACTGAGCACGTGCAACAAGCCTTTAAACCTCTAGGTGTCCCTAGTAGGAGGAGTGTTGTCTCCTGAGGGTTTTCAGCGGATTGCACCCACAAAATCCAATAATAAAGGAAAGATCATGAATATTACATTTAAAGACAAGAATTGTAGAAGAAAAGCTTTGAAAATTAGGGTTTCCAACTAAGCTAGCTTTTCGGTTGTCATGAGCCCTATCTTAATAGTCATGAAAAGATGTTAGAAATCACGTCCTCCCTCAATAAAACATCATCTTATTCTTCATTCCTATCTTTATTCCAAACATCGATCATATAACCCTGCGTGTGTGTAAAGGACATCCCTACACCCGGAGAATTCAATTCAAGCTATCATACTCTTGCCCATCAGCCTTAGTACTTTTTAATTAATGAATATTTAGATGAGATTGCTCACACACTTTCATGCGACCGTTAATACTTCTTCAGGTACTAACCTACCGATTACTCCTGTGCTTGCTTACTTGGTGTATTTTCCTCGTCTTGCACCACCTCAGACATAGCAGTGACTCCCAGACCAGTTGGCCTTAGGGCACTAGGTGAAGAAGCACCCTCGCTATATATTTTTATTGCCCTTGGTGATAACAAAACCAGTGTTCATTTTTCTCACCACTTTATATATTTTTTTATTCATTTTTTTATTTTATTTCCTTCATATATCGGCTTTAAGACAAGAGCATTTCAAGGTATCCTCTACTATCCCAGGCTTCAAGACGTGTGTAAGTGCGAATAGCAGGGTATCAACGTTCAAAATGTTTGGCTTCCAGAATAGAAACTATTTTTCAGACTTATTTTTATCCTCAGATTAGTGACGTCCTTCATCTTACTAGCCCTTGGGACAACGGCTCATAACTACTTATTACTAGTTCGTATAAGAAAACTTCTAATTTTCTTGGTTTTCTTAAATTTTTCTAATCTCATGGATGTAATTTTTCACTATCTAAACTTTCATTATTTTATTTATATACAAAAAAGTGTAAATATTAAAATTATTTTTATACTTGAAATTTTTTTAAATTTTTATGGGTTTTGAAATTTTTTCAATTTTTATAGATTTTTAAAAGAAATGTTTTGTGCTTATGCAGATGATATGCAAATGATGCGAAAATAAGCACAAACCTCCCCCAAACTTGTTTTCAACAGTGTACTCACTGTTGCCAAATGCTATACCTACAAAAAACTGTAAGCCTGGGGGGAATTATTAGTGGGGGCAAAATATATAAGTAAAGAACTTCCCCCAAACTTACTCTTTTCACTCACCTTCATTCAAAAGATGACGCAGTGATATACTGGACATGAAGGTGAGACGGAGGAATTTTAATCCAAATAAACTGGCTCTTGTAAGAACAAGAGCTCCTCCGTGGGGTCAGTGGAAAAATACGGCTTAAGTCTATGTCTATTTACTTTGAAAAAGGTGCCGTTTTTAACATTTTCAACTTCTACTGCCCCGTGCGGGTATACAGACCGCACAACAAAAGGTCCCTTCCATCGAGATCGGAGCTTACCCGCATGAAGGTGTAATCGTGAATCATAAAAAAGGACTTGTTGACCAGGTGAAAATGTTTTCTTCAAAATGTTTTTATCGTGAAAAACCTTAGTCCTATTCTTTGTGATTACAGCGTTATCATAAGCTTCATCGCGGAGTTCGCTTAGCTCGTTAAGTTGCAGCTTCCGAAAGTTGCAAACAAGGTTTAGATCAAAATTTATTTCTTTAATGGCCCACAATGCTTTATGCTCTATCTCGACGGGTAAGTGACATGCTTTCCCAAACACTATCCTATATGGAGACATTCCTAGGTCGGTCTTATATGCAGTTCGGAATGCCCAAAGTGCATCCGTCAATTTGGTCGACCAGCCGTTTCTATTTTTAGCAAAAGTTTTCTCCAGGATAAATTTGATTTGTCTGTTTAAGATTTCAGCCTGCCTGCTTGTTTGGGGATGATAGGGTGTAGAAAGTCGGTGGTTGATTGAGTATTTCCGCATCAGAGTCTCGAAATACCTGTTGCAGAAATGTGTCCCATTATCGCTAATAATAGCGCGTGGGTGTCCAAATCGCGAGAAGATATTCTCTTTCAAGAACTTAATGACAACTTTCTTGTCATTAGTGCGACATGGAATGGCTTCTACCCACTTTGAGACATAATTAACCGCCAGCAATATGTACAAATTCCCAAAGGAGTTGGGAAAGGGACCTATAAAATCAATGCCCCAAACATAAAATATTTCAACAACCAGAATGGGTTGCTGAGGCATTTTATTCCTCTGGGATATTCTACCCGTATACTGACATTGTGTACAGGTTTTGCAATGTTCAAATGCGTCCTTGAATAAGTTCGGCCAATAAAATCCACATTGCAAAACCTTTTCCGCTGTCTTTCTAGGACCAAAGTGACCCCCACAGGCCTGATCATGACAAAATGAAAGAAAACTCTTGAACTCTTCATTCGGGACACACCGGCGAATGATCTGATCAGGACAATATTTAAACAAATAGGGCTCGTCCCAGTAAAAGTGTTTTACTTGGGATAGAAAACGGTATTTGTCCTGTTTTGACCAATCGCTCGGTATAAGTCCCGTGGCATGATAGTTCACAATATCCCTGAACCATGGTTCAGCGGATATGCTCAAGAGTTGTTCATCAGGGAATGAATCATTGATCGGCAGGGTCACAGGGGAAGAAACGATGCGTGAAAGATGGTCAGCTACTACGTTTTCACATCCTTTCTTATCTTTGATAACAAGATCGAATTCTTGTAACAGAAGGATCCAACGTATTAGTCGACCTTTTGCATCTTTCTTCGCCAGAAGATGTTTTAAAGCGGAATGGTCAGTATACACAACTATAGGAGAGCCAATTAAGTATGGCCTGAATTTTTCTAATGCAAATACAACCGCTAAGAGTTCTTTTTCCGTGGTTGTATAATTGATTTGCGCATCATTCAGGGTCTTACTTGCATAGTATATCACGTGTGGCATCTTTTCGATATGCTGTCCTAAGACTGCACCTACTGCAAAATCGGATGCGTCACACATCAGCTCAAAAGGGTAGTCCCAGTTTGGTGATGACAAAACGGGGGCTGAAGTGAGTGAGTGTTTAAGTGAGTCGAAAGCTGTCTCGCAATCCGAGTCAAAATGGAAGGTCGTATCCTTGGCCAGGAGAAGAGTTAAAGGTCTAGCAATTTTGCTAAAGTCCTTAATGAATCTCCTATAAAAGCCCGCATGGCCAAGAAAAGATCGAATATCTTTGACGCTTTTGGGATAAGGTAAGTTTTGAATGACATCTATCTTAGCTCTGTCAACCTCAATGCCTTTCTGTGAAATGACATGTCCAAGGACTATTCCTTCTTGGACCATAAAATGGCATTTTTCCCAGTTCAAAGTCAAGTTCTTCTCTTTGCAACGAGTAAGAACAGCGTCAAGATTCGCAAGGCAATCAGAAAAAGAGTTTCCAAAAATCGAGAAATCGTCCATAAAGATCTCCAGAAAATTCTCTACCATATCAGAGAATATCCCCATCATACACCGCTGAAAGGTAGCGGGAGCATTGCATAGCCTAAAGGGCATGCGACTGTAAGCAAAGGTACCAAAAGGACAAGTAAAAGTGGTTTTATCTTGATCCTTTTTGGCGATGGGGACCTGATTATAGCCTGAGTATCCGTCCATAAAACAATAATACTCTCGTCCCGCTAAGCGTTCCAGCATCTGATCAATGAATGGTAGAGGAAAGTGGTCTTTCCTCGTGGCAGCATTGAGTTTTCTATAATCAATACATACACGCCACCCAGTTTGGGCGCGTGTCTGAATCAACTCAATTGCCTCATTGGTTATAACAGTGATGCCGGATTTCTTAGAAACGACATGTATAGGACTCACCCACTGGCTATCGGAGATGGGGTATATAATACCATTATATAAGCATTTGACGATCTCTTTCATGACCGCTTCCTTCATGACGGGATTTAACCGTCTCTGTGGTTCTCGGGTCGGTCTGGCATCATCCATCACATGTATATGATGTTCAACTATCAAGGGACTGATCCCTTTGATGTCCGCCATACTCCAACCAAACGCCTCTTTGTTAGATCTCAATACCGATAAAAGTGCATTCTCTTGCTCTGATGCAAGAGAAGCGGATATGATAACCGGTAAAGACTTATTCTCACCTAGATATGCATATTTAAGGTGAGAAGGTAAAGTTTTTAGATCTAACTCGGGCGGAGAAATGATAGAAGGAGGGATCATTGAGTGATTTTTGGATTTACAAAGAAGCTCAGAGCCTGTGAAAGATACAGACTCGGGTGGAGAAAAGTCAGAAGTGCAGGACTCAAGTGTAGAGAAAGTGTCCTCACTAAGATCATGTGTGAAATCAAACAGAGATGTGGTAATGTCATCGAGATCAGTAAAGCAAAGTTCCTCAGCTCCACAACTATCGGGAGCGATCTCATGGACAGAGCACACATCTAAAATATGAGCAGAAGGTTCTGATGGCTGACTTCCAACTTTTTAGATGTTTAGTTCAATGGTCATATTTCCAAATGATAAGTTTATTGAACCATTTCTACAGTTTATAACATCGTTGGAAGTGGCGAGGAAAGGACGACCTAGAATCACCGGAATTTGGCCCCGGGGGTTTGCTACAGGATGTGTGTCGAGCACAATGAAGTCTACAGGGAAAACAAATTCCCCGACCTTTATCAACACATCCTCTAATTCACCCCTTGGTTTGGTGATAGATCGGTCTGCCATCTGAAGAGTGCAGTGAGCAGGTTTCAGCTCTCCAATCCCTAATTGCTCATAGACAGAATAAGGGAGCAGGTTAACACTTGCGCCAAGGTCTAAAAGAGCACGATTTATGTTTTTACCCCCAATCGAAATCGATATTGTAGGACATCCTGGGTCCTTTCTTTTCTTTGGAAGCTGGGGTATAAAAGCAGTGCTGATATTATTAGACATGAAGACCTTCTTCGGCACTTGAGTCTTCCTCTTCCTAGTGCACAAGTCCTTAAGAATTTTCGCATAAGCGGGGACTTGCTGAATAGCATCTAGGAGAGGGATATTGATGTTAACCTGTTTGAACATTTCTAAAATTTTCTCCATATGAGGACTCGTTCTATTAGCCCTTAACCGGTTCGGGTAAGGAGCTTTCGCAATAAGTGCAGGGTCCATCACAGGAGAAGGAAGAGGGGGTAGACGTGGTCCCAAAAGAGGTGTGGGGACCATCTGTGGAGAACTATAAGGGTTGGGAGAAGGTGTCAAGCCTAATAGGAAATGGAGAATAGGCTCTCGAGAAGGTGGTATGGAAGAAGAAGAAGGATCAGAAGGAGAAGTGTGTGTGTGTGGAAAGGTCTCAGCCGGGGTGTTGATATGATTTTCAGTATCATCAATACCTTCCCCGACATGATTGTTCAGCACTCTTCCCGATATCAACGTTGTGATGGCATTTACATTGTAATGCCCAGGATTCTGTAGGGGTTGAGAGGGAAGTTTCCCTTTTTCTCTCGCACTCATTTCGGCTTTAAGTCGTGCGATTTCAGCTTCCATCGTTCTGATACTCTCAGCTTGGGACGCTGAGTTTTTCTTTATCTCACCGACGGAAGATCTAACCTCAGCCGAAACCTCTATGAAATTTGACAAAAGTGATTTCATGGTTTGAGTGAATTGAGAGAACTCGTCAGAACAGGACTGCATAGGATTAGACTGTGCAAGAGTGTTGCCCTGGTTTTGGAAATTTTGTGACTGATAGGGGTGCTGAGTGAGTTGAAGGGGTTGCTGTTGTGGTGGAGGAAGAGCCCTTTGAAAATTATTCGTGTTTGGAACCGTGTTTTGATATTGGTTTTGGTTCCAAGCGAAATTCGGGTGATTCCTCCAACCCTGATTGTACGTGGAAGAATATGGATCGTTTCTAGGTCGTTGAAATGCGGCATTAGAATGCTCGTGACCTTGAAATGCAGAGTTTAATGGACATTCTTCCGTTAAATGAGACGGATCAGAACAGCACCCATAAACAGTTTTGGGGAGTGACACTGGGTTTAGGGAGGCTGCTGCAAATTTGTGTTCCATAGCGTCGAGCTTCTTTTGCATTGCTGCCATTTCAGCTCGAACACCTATGGACACATCTATTTGGTGTACGCCACCCCTATTCAATGGTTGGGTTCCACTCTCCCACTGTAGTGATTTTTCAGCGAACTCTTCTAAATACTTCCAAGCTTTCCCATCATCTTTGGTCATAAAAGTACCTTGACACATGTTTTCAAGGCTCTGTTTAGTGCTTGGGTTAATGCCCTCATAAATGATTCGGCACAATTCCCATCTCGGGATGCCGTGATGAGGACACTGAACCAATAGATCCTTGAAACGTTCAAAGCATTTTGAAAATGGTTCAGCAGGGAGCTGGGCAAATTGATTCAGTTCGCTACGGATTCGAGCTGTCTTTTGGATTGGGTAAAATTTCTTAAGGAATGCAGCGACGAATTCTTCCCAATCCGTAATAGAATGTGCGGTAGTGTTATATAGCCACTTCTAG
The DNA here is from genome assembly GCA_030015575.1 of Agapanthus africanus. Classification (NCBI taxonomy): domain Eukaryota; kingdom Viridiplantae; phylum Streptophyta; class Magnoliopsida; order Asparagales; family Amaryllidaceae; genus Agapanthus; species Agapanthus africanus. Next base: position 209,842,227 of record JASDDO010000026.1, on the reverse strand, counting down.
GCTATATCGCACAATGTAAATGGAAGAAGTCGTAGATGCATAGCATCCACTGAAAGTTGTGACGTACCCATCATTGCGCATACGTTTTCAAATTTGGTAATGAAAACGTAAGCGTCCTCAGTCTCGAGTCCGTGGAATTTGGGTAAAAGATTGATATACTGGGGCTTAATCTCAAAGTTATCCCCATTGGCTAGTGGTGTGGATAAGCAGGTCGAAAGAGGACCTCGAAGTGGATAGCACCTCTCCTGGAGAGAGATGCGGGGTGGATTCGGCACACTAACGGACGGCGGCAGATTAGGGTTAAAGAAGTTTGATGGATTCGGATCCATCGGTGTGGGTGTGGTAGTGGGTAAAGAAAAGGTAAATGGAGAAATATCGACTTCGGAGTCGATAAAGGGTACGCGGACTAAACGGGCACCAGAATCCCGTGTCCAGCCTATCTTGTACTAAAAAGGGTTAGTACAAGTGGCAGCGTTGACTTATAATTAGGGGTAAATGAATGCGGTGTTTGCTTTTGAAAAAGGGACGGATTTTTGAAAAAATGATGCGACAAAACAAATGCAGCACACAAACCCTAGAATCTAATGGTCACCTAGGTCCGGCTCTAGACCGCTCCTAACTGCCAAAAGACAAGTCGCAGGATAGAATCCTCCACTGCATCTTTGTCCCCCTGTGCCCGGATAAGTGCCAGGTAAGTGGGAAGGTACTCCACTACGTAAGTAGTGGGCCTAATTAAAAACCACTAGCCTTAGACACACTCGCCTTAGGCACCACAAGAAAACACGGATAAGCAATGAATTACCCACAGCCTTCTCTTGTCCTAATTGAGCGCGACAGTCCTTAGAGTCATCTCTAGATTTCTTTTAGTTAATGTGGGTCAATGCGGATGCAAGTTTGGTTGTTTTCGGGGCCTAGGAAGGGTAATGAAATCCCCACCTAATTTCCGTATTAGAATGCAAACAACCAAGAAATCAAAATCACGCACAAATTTAATTTTGCTTTTGCGGCGCTGTGATTATTTGCAAAGAATCCTGCAGCAAAGTGTTAGTTGGAGCTAAAAAGAGGAGAGAGGAGAAGGTAAAGAATCACCTGAGGAATTTTTGCACAGAGAACCCTCCAAGGGGCCGCGGTTCTGCCGCGAATCCCTCCTTATGCCGCGCTTCCGCGGTTGAACGATGGGATCACTGGACCAAACTTCTTCAGGGGGCTTCTGTGGACTCCCTCTGCTCTCTGGTATATCCCAATTTTTTTTTCGAATTTCCAAACAGCTCCAGATTTCCTTGCAATGAATCACAACAAATCGTTTAGGGTTTGCACGAATTTTGATCTCAAAATAACAATGGAATAATTCTTTCAATTCAAACTATAATATGAAACGAATTAGCGCACGATCCCCGGCAACGGCGCCATTTGATTGGTTTATTTTTCCGGATTGTGTAATGTAGAAAATAGTATAGAAATCACAACCAAAAATATTTGACCGCAATCAATAACGGTGTCGTGTAGATTTCGTTAGCAAGTGCGGATCGTCCACAGGGATTGTGTGATTCGTTTCTATGTTTAATTTGTTTGAATCGGAAAGTTAATTGAAAAGAAAAGAAAACATGATTCAAGAATTTATCAGTTGATTCAGGTGTCACGATGTTTAATCAAGAATCAAGAAACTGATAAACAATCAAGAATTGGGTTTCGAAAATATTTTTCTAACCAAAATGTCAAGAATCTAAATGAGGCTCGTAGGAATCGATCGGATCTATAGGCGTGATGTAATTTCAAGATTTCGTGTTCTTGTCCTTCGAAGGATTGATACTAGATTGATGATGATCGACGAGAGTTAGGGCTTTCTTGATGAAACTAGGGTTTCATCTTTTAACCCTTGTTCTTTCGTCGATATCATTCACACTCTAGCCTCTAGCAATTTCAAGAAACGATCGTAACTTCCCAATTTCGAGCGATATCAATCAAGAAAGCATCGCAACGAAATGGGTCGTCGATTCTTGAACTTGCTAGGGTTTACAAAACTCGTAGGAATCAAGAATCGTTTTCAGATATATTACAACATCATTCTATTGATCGTCTCGACTCCTCGACGAGCGGAGTATTACTCAAACATCATCACACAGAAAGTATTCAAGAATTGAAAAGATTGTTAGTTGTATGTATGCCCTAGAGGCCAGTATTGTACAGATCATGTATATTATATTGGATGCTTGGACATATATAGAGATGACTTTCTTGCTCGACATGATAGTATGCTATCTGGTTGCCATTTATCTTAACATGTACACTAGTCTCTTTATACTGTCTTATAGTTACATGTTGGTAAAGCCCTTAGGATTTGTACTTGACTACCTAGACTATGATGCAGATCATACTAGTGGGGACATGGTAGTCCATAAGTACATCCTTCAAGGTCCCTAGTCGTAGGTGTATCGAGACGGGGCATCGATATACCAGAGTAGACTAGCGTATACGCTTCTCGACCCATGTGATGGGCGATGGATGATCCCATATCCATTGGTGTTTGACATCAGAGATGGTATACGGGTGCTCAGTGGAGACTGGGTACACTGGACGGACTCGCCGAGAACTCCCAGATGGTATTATACCTCACGTCAGATGGCAGTTCTCAGGTGACACTGGTACAGGTTAGTCTGTAGACCCGAGATCGTCATAGAGTCTTGTGTGATTCCCACTGTGCTTTGATCTCCACCTTACCACGTCCATGAGGGCGTGCAAAACGGTGGTCTTTGGGTACAGTCCCGAATCACATGGAGGCAATGAGCGATAGGAGGGGTTTCGTCTCTCCCGGTATTGGGGGTTGATGTTGCGCTGTGCTTGATTGGCCGTAACAGGGAAGTCCCTGGCCAGGGCTGATCAGAGATTTGCTGGTAAGTGTTACCAGTAGTTTCTCGACCCGTTACGAGCCTCTTATCAGCACGACTTATCGGGTTATTAGGGTCTGACGTATACCACCCCTAGACTTGATATGTGACGTATCTGACGAAGAGACTTGACTGTATGGTAAGTGTTACTGGTCGGATTCGCAGGAGTGTGAGCGGGCTAGCTCGTCGATCTTCTGATCGCTCAATACCCGGGTGGCCGTTACGTTTAGCAGACCGCTTGCGGCTTGTGGGTGCTTGATATGATCATCATCTGCTACCGGCGTATTGACGAGTCTTTAGAGTCCTACACAGAGGTTTCCTGGCTCAAGCGAAACGAAATAGGAGCGCATATGAGATATGTGCAGGACCGAGAATAATGCGTCTATGTGATACCGCATTTCATTCTCGCGATATATGTTTCGAATGGTTATATTCGATATGACCTAGTTATCGAATCATTGATTCGATAAATCGATGCATTGAATACTAGTCGGTTATGTGCGACATGACCGGATCATTGAATCAAGTGTTGATTTAATGATTTAATGTATAATTATATATTTGATATGTTACTTTACATTAACTAGTATTGGTTCACTTTAAACGGATTTTTCTCACTTGGATTGCACATTGTATATGTGATATACTTTCGTGCACTTTTCTGTATCATGTTTGATGATACTTGATCATTTAGTTAAGTGTATAAAATTAATACATGGTTAATATGATAATTAGGGTTTTGCATTTTCATTTATTTATTTATTTATTTATTTATTTATTTGGAAAAGAATAAGATGAGAATGGTGGCTTTCTTTGTCATTTTGTTGAAGCTTCATGAAGCTTTGACTTTGCAACCATCCTTATCTTCATGCTTAACCCTAACCCATCCTAGTGACCATGGTTAATTCTCTACACTTAACCCTAGTTCAAGTTATGATAAGTATTTGTTTTTAAATTGATTTTTAGAACAACACTTATCATAATCTTTTCTTGAGCTCATCTTCTTCTTCTTCTTCAAGCTTGCTACTCCAATGGCAAGTTGAGATCTAGTGAGTTAAATCCAAATCTAAAGTGAACCCACCTCCTATTTCTTCACCCTCTACCTCTTGCCAAGTTGTTTTGGGTGTTTACTTCACAAGTTTCACAAGTTTGTGAAGTCGGAGCTTGAGTTTGTGCAACCTCGACGTAGATCGTCTTTGACACAAAGCCGACGACCTATTCCGCTCGCTTTCCCGATGAAGCCGATGATCGAGTCAAGGATTCATGATGGACAGCGAGGACATGACCACGTGGACCTAAGGAGGCGGAAATCCGGATCTACAAAGGTTGTATATCCGTATCCTAGTAGTTAACAGTTAACTAGCTTTCTTTTTCGCCTAAACATCTAGTTAAAGATCCGTCGTCTAGGGTTTCTCGGCACTAAAAATTTTAATTTGGCATGTTCGATGCCTTGTGTGACCTCATTAGGGTGCCTAGGAACCTTACAGTGGTATCAGAGCCTAGCTAGAGCCTTAGGCGAAGTCCAGACGCGATTTGAAGTCCGATCGAACCGAAACCATACCCGGAAAATTGCTCTCTGTCCAATTTTTAAAATCTGGTATTTTTCCACATTAAAAAATGTTCAGAAAAATAAGCAGGTGAATATATGAAATACTGTGAAATTCGTGCCCATAATTCCTTTATATTGCCGCGCTTCCGCGGCACGAGCTAGCCTCGTGCGGCGGTTGCGCGGCGGTACGACCTGTTTGTTCAGTGGTTTTTATACAGTATCTCATAATTATTAATGCTGGATTTTCTGTGCACTTTTAATATTTTTCCAGAGTTGAATATTTCTGAGTTGATTTGGGAATTCGGTCTTTCGATCGGGATATCAAATTTTGTCTGAGTGTTTTTCCAGATAACTGTAGAATATGTTAAAGAGTTCGACCGTATACAAATACCCAGGTTTTCCCCTGCCCGAATAATTCCAAGTGTTGGATTTTTCTGTGGTTAAAAGACATTCTGAGTAGTGCAAGTAACACGATGGTCCCTCTAGAAGACAACAAACCTTAACTCGATTATGTGACCGTCTTGAACTGCCCTTTGAACCTTCGGGTTTGGGGCAGTACGGCGTGCCACATGTGAGGCGTTGGCTTGACCCTTCTACGGCTGGACCGTTGGTACTGAGGTATGAAGTGAATGTCTTTGAACCTAATTCATGTGTTGATCGGTGTCGGGAAAACTTGGGTGTTCGAATGTTCGATCGGAAAGTTTGATATATTCTATTTATCCGGAATTGGATACAATAATTGGAATTCACAAAAGGTTATGAGATAACTGGATGGATGTTATAAATCTAGCGCTTTAGTTTCATTGGATATCGAAAAGAGTTTTCGATAATGAGACTGAAATGCGGGATTTATATCTGTTAGGCATGCGATGTCTAAAGAAGTTGCGGATTCCAATTGTTGTAGTTTTACTCTTTCTTTTCTGTGACCGTAAGTGTAGTATGTTCATATCGCCGGTTTCGTTGCTATACGTCAACGACAATTGGGGTATGCATACTTACTTACGTTGATGACATGTGATGTTATGTGTTGCTGGATATGTTATATTGGATCGTCGTAATCGAATAGCCGGGGGTTTTTATGTGAGATGAGTGTTTTTCATTTTCATTCATGTAAAAACTTGTATGTAATATTCTTTTATTCGGGGCACTTCCAGGATGCGGGAGTTGTCACCCTTTGTATATTATTTACTTTCTGCACTAGGATAGACCCAAGGAGGGGAGCACAAGTAACCGGGTTCTGGGGTCCAGTGGGAGACCAACTCGAGGAGTCGAGTCCGGGTCTCCTAACCCTAGAATTGGCAGGGTTGCTTGCCGCTCTCGTAGGGGTCTAAGGGTGTGGGATTGGCTATTCATCACGACCGTGGAATCCGTGTTTTATACTGGCTCGTATTGAAAACACGGACGTCCTAGTATATCCAATATTTCATATATTTATTCTGCTGCGATATCTGTAATGTGATTCTGTGATGGATATAGTATATAGTATATATGATATATTATATAGACGTTACTTATGTTTTACACCCGCGCTAGCCCTGCCCTGCTCTGTCGTTAGTTACCTAACCTAACGGTGCACGAGGGGACATCGAGGCGAATGCGGATGGCATAAGTGTACGTCATATCTATCTGTGATGTTTAGGTATTTAAATGATGGGACTTCATTAATGTGATTAATGAAAGAAAAGAAACCTAAGATGTTGTAGAATCAGATTTTAAAATAAAACAGGTAGCTACAGTTCTTGCTTTGCAAAGCGGTATATATGATATACCCCGCACCTTATTCGATGAGGAAAGGACCGAGATCCCTTCACCGGGAGTGACTCCTTTAGCAATAACTGGTAGATGCTACACACTCGGTTTGCTTTTGACTGCTTTTGCGTTTTTGCTTTGCACAGTGATATATATGATATATCCCGCACCTCATTCGACGAGGAAAGGACCGAGATCTCTTCACCGGGAGTGACTCCTTTAGCAAAACTGGAAAAGCCTCAAAATCACTCCATTTTTAAAACTTCATTTGATTCTACAACGATATCAAGTTCATTACGCTTATGGTTTTATGAAAACCTGCGTAGCCCTCCGTCATTTCAGATAAGTATTAGTTAGTATTCGTGCTGCGGTTGTTTGGCATGCGTCAAGGCGTAGTGTACGGTAGCTAACTAGTGCTTATCTGCCAGCATATGATGCGATTGGATTAGGGTATTCGTACGGCGTTGTTTGGCATGCGTCAAGGGTCGTACGGGTGGGTTTAATTCAATCAGGAAATGACGGGTTGAACTTGACTAGCAGACTATGGGTTGTTTGGCATGCGTCAAGGTCATAGCGAGCTAGGGGCAAAATATTATCGGGAATTTCAAGTGTTGAAATTTGCAATGAGATTGCATACCTTCTATGAGATAGTTGGATCCCGATACCCGCTGCGAGTAAGAGTTACTCCTGGGAGAGTTTTACACATTACAATTAGCCGATCAAGTAGGTGTCTAGAAAGGTGTTAACGAGGTTACGCCTCTGGGAAAACGAGGTTTACAGTAATTAGGTTCGTGCGAAAGCACGGGGGACCTCCCTCAAAGTACCGACACTGGCCTGGCTGAAAGATTGGCGAACTTGTAGTGTGTAATTAATCCCGGCTAGTCTTTCCTTTTAAGGTTTGGAGGAAGATTTGATAAAAAGCAGTGGGAGCCATCCTGATTAGATAAGATAATAACCAATCTGATCTTGCACGAGCATACGCTAAAGTGTTTTCTTCTCTCTCTCTCCAGGTAGCGACCATTTCATGCCTTAATAAAGATAATAAAATGGATGTATTGACCGAACCCGCATGTTATACTGTGCTGGGGAACGTTGGTTCCGTTCTTTCCTATAAGAGTTATAGGACTGAACAGGATATAGGGGAATACCAGGATTCCCATGCCACCCGAATGAAGAAAGTACATGATGATGCATTTTCTTCGGGTGTGTTCGTTACTGAGAACTGTTTCTCCATTTGCTCTACGTCCTGGGTATTGGATACCGGGTCAGGATCCCATATATGTAATCAGTTATATGGGCTTAGGAAAGGTAGAGAACTTGGAGAAGGTGATAAAGACATTAGAGTTGGAAATGGTGCAATTGTTGCAGCTAAGACTGTCGGGGAATATCACCTTGTATTACCAACAGGTAATACATTGGTTCTGAACGAATGCTATTACATGCCGAACCTGATATGCAACATTATATCGGTTTCTTTATTAAGTAAAGAGGGATATAATTTTGTATTACAGGACAATGTTATGAACATTTTCCATAACCAAAAGTTGGTTGGATCAGGCACGTTGTGCAATGGCATTTATGTTCTAAACCAATCAACAGTCCTGAGCATAACAAACACACACAAGAGGAAGAGTTCTGAACTCAACGAATCCTTCTTGTGGCATTGTAGACTGGGTCACATCAATGCGACACGACTGGCTAAGTTGCATAAGGATGGATATTTAAATCCGTTTGAATTTTCATCCTATGACACTTGCCAGTCATGTCTCAAAGGCAAGATGACCAAAGCTCCGTTTACGGGACACGGAGAAAGAGTTACCGAACTCTTAGGACTGATACATAGTGATGTATGCGGTCCCATGTCTACACATGCTAGGGATGGTTCTTCGTACTTCATTACATTCACTGACGATCTCTCTAGATTCGGATATGTGTTCCTGATGAAACACAAATCAGAAGCTTTTGAGAAATTTAGAGAATATAAACAAGAAGTCGAGAACCAAACCGGAAAAAGTATTAAAATCCTTCGATCAGATCGGGGAGGTGAATACTTGAGCAATGAATTCCTGGACTTCCTAAAAGAGAATGGGATTCTCTCTCAGCTGACTCCTCCTTATACACCACAGCACAACGGTGTATCTGAACGGAGAAACCGCACCCTATTAGATATGGTGCGCTCAATGATGAGTACAGCTGAGTTACCTATTTCCTTCTGGGGACATGCGCTTGAGACAGCCATGGACCTATTGAATAGAGTTCCTACCAAATCAGTGCCTACCACTCCATATGAGATATGGAAAGGGAAGAGACCACATCTTAATTATATTAAGATATGGGGTTGTCCAGCCTATGTCAAAAGACAAAATCCGGACAAACTCGAGGCAAGATCTGTCTTATGTAAGTTTGTAGGATATCCCAAAAATTCACAAGGGTATATCTTCTACCACCCCGAGGAACAAAAGGTGTTTGTTTCTCGACATGCCACTTTCTTAGAAAAAGGTTTTCTTATGAAACAGATAACTGGCATTGAGGTAGAACTGGAAGAGGTTCCAGCGACACAGACTACAACAGAAGATTTGGTTGAAACCGAGGATGCCGTAGTTCCCGATGAACCCCAGCCACTCCGCCGACGATCTAGTAGGGTTCCTCGCCAACCTGAGAGATACTATGGTTTTCTCATTGATGGTGGCAGTGAGGATTGCATCATGGAGGATGATGACCCAACTAGCTTCGAGCAGGCCATCACTAGTGAGGACTCAGTGAAATGGCTGGATGCTATGCGTTCCGAGATGGATTCCATGTACACCAACAAAGTATGGACTTTGGAAGTTGCTCCTGAAGGGGTAAAACCCATTGGGAGCAAGTGGATCTTCAAGAAGAAACTTGGTGTAGATGGGAAAGTGGAGACTTTCAAAGCTAGACTTGTAGCAAAAGGTTTTCGTCAAAGACCAGGTGTGGACTATGACGAGACCTTTTCTCCAGTGGCTATGCTTAAATCCATCCGAATCATGCTTGCCATTGCTGCCTTTCATGACTACGAAATCTGGCAAATGGATGTTAAGACCGCCTTTCTAAATGGTGATTTAGAAGAGTGCGTGTACATGACTCAGCCAGAGGGCTTCGTAGACAGTGGGAGCAGCGGGAAGGTGTGCAAGCTGCTTAAATCCATTTATGGATTAAAGCAAGCGTCGCGGAGTTGGAACATCTGCTTTGACGTCGTTATCAAAGAGTTTGATTTCGTCAAAAATCCAGATGAACCTTGTATCTACAAGAAGGTGGCAGAGAGTAAGGTTGTATTCCTCGTATTGTACGTGGACGACATACTCTTGATAGGAAATGACATTCCTATGCTGCAATCGGTCAAGCTCTTCTTATCACAAAGATTCTCAATGAAAGATCTTGGTGATGCCTCCTGCATATTGGGGATCAGGATCTATAGAGATAGATCCAAACGGATTTTGGGATTGTCCCAATCCAGGTACATTGACACCATACTAAAGAGGTTTAGTATGGAAGAGTCCAAGCGTGGGAACTTACCCACGATCTCTGGAGTCACTCTCTCCAAAGAGATGTCTCCCAAGACTGATTTGGAGAGAGCTCGCATGCAAGGGATACCCTATGCTTCGGCGGTAGGCTCTATCATGTATGCGATGCTATGTACCAGACCCGATGTAGCATACTCACTAAGTGTAGTAAGTAGGTATCAAGCTGATCCTGGAGAGAGTCACTGGACAGCTGTGAAGAGCATTCTCAAGTACTTGCGAAGGACTAGAGATATGTTCTTGGTGTATGGTAACGGAGAACTCCAAGTGGAGTCCTTTACCGATTCGAGCTTCCAGAGTGATAAGGACGACTCTAAGTCGCAGTCGGGCTTTGTCTTTACCCTTTACGGAGGGGCGGTTAGCTGGAAGAGTTCCAAGCAGGAAACCGTGGCAGACTCGACGATGGAGGCTGAATACATCGCTGCCAACGATGCTGCTAAAGAAGCTGTCTGGATCAAGAAGTTCATTTCTGAACTTGGAGTGGTTCCATCCATTGAGCATCCAATACCTTTGTATTGCGATAACAATGGAGCGGTGGCTTTGGCCAAGGAACCCAGGTCCCATCAGCGGTCCAGGCACATTCTGAGGCGGTATCACCTGATCCGGGAGATAGTTGATCGCCGGGAGATCGAGGTCAGGAGAGTTGACACGAAGAACAACACGGCGGATCCACTCACGAAGGCCATTCCCCAGATACAGTTTGAGAGACTCTTCGGGATGCTCGGTATGAGATACTACAGCAGCTGGCCCTAGTGCAAGTGGGAGATTGTTAGTTGTATGTATGCCCTAGAGGCCAGTATTGTACAGATCATGTATATTATATTAGATGCTTGGACATATATAGAGATGACTTTCTTGCTCGACATGATAGTATGCTATCTGGTTGCCATTTATGTTAACATGTACACTAGTCTCTTTATACTGTCTTATAGTTACATGTTGGTAAAGCCCTTAGGATTTGTACTTGACTACCTAGACTATGATGCAGATCATACTAGTGGGGACATGGTAGTCCATAAGTACATCCTTCAAGGTCCCTAGTCGTAGGTGTATCGAGACGGGGCATCGATATACCAGAGTAGACTAGCGTATACGCTTCTCGACCCATGTGATGGGCGATGGATGATCCCATATCCATTGGTGTTTGACATCAGAGATGGTATACGGGTGCTCAGTGGAGACTGGGTACACTGGACGGACTCGCCGAGAACTCCCAGATGGTATTATACCTCACGTCAGATGGCAGTTCTCAGGTGACACTGGTACAGGTTAGTCTGTAGACCCGAGATCGTCATAGAGTCTTGTGTGATTCCCACTGTGCTTTGATCTCCACCTTACCACGTCCATGAGGGCGTGCAAAACGGTGGTCTTTGGGTACAGTCCCGAATCACATGGAGGCAATGAGCGATAGGAGGGGTTTCGTCTCTCCCGGTATTGGGGGTTGATGTTGCGCTGTGCTTGATTGGCCGTAACAGGGAAGTCCCTGGCCAGGGCTGATCAGAGATTTGCTGGTAAGTGTTACCAGTAGTTTCTCGACCCGTTACGAGCCTCTTATCAGCACGACTTATCGGGTTATTGGGGTCTGACGTATACCACCCCTAGACTTGATATGCGACGTATCTGACGAAGAGACTTGACTGTATGGTAAGTGTTACTGGTCGGATTCGCAGGAGTGTGAGCGGGCTAGCTCGTCGATCTTCTGATCGCTCAATACCCGGGTGGCCGTTACGTTTAGCAGACCGCTTGCGGCTTGTGGGTGCTTGATATGATCATCATCTGCTACCGGCGTATTGACGAGTCTTTAGAGTCCTACACAGAGGTTTCCTGGCTCAAGCGAAACGAAATAGGAGCGCATATGAGATATGTGCAGGACCGAGAATAATGCGTCTATGTGATACCGCATTTCATTCTCGCGATATATGTTTCGAATGGTTATATTCGATATGACCTTGTTATCGAATCATTGATTCGATAAATCGATGCATTGAATACTAGTCGGTTATGTGCGACATGACCGGATCATTGAATCAAGTGTTGATTTAATGATTTAATGTATAATTATATATTTGATATGTTACTTTACATTAACTAGTATTGGTTCACTTTAAACGGATTTTTCTCACTTGGATTGCACATTGTATATGTGATATACTTTCGTGCACTTTTCTGTATCATGTTTGATGATACTTGATCATTTAGTTAAGTGTATAAAATTAATACATGGTTAATATGATAATTAGGGTTTTGCATTTTCATTTATTTATTTATTTATTTATTTATTTATTTGGAAAAGAATAAGATGAGAATGGTGGCTTTCTTTGTCATTTTGTTGAAGCTTCATGAAGCTTTGACTTTGCAACCATCCTTATCTTCATGCTTAACCCTAACCCATCCTAGTGACCATGGTTAATTCTCTACACTTAACCCTAGTTCAAGTTATGATAAGTATTTGTTTTTAAATTGATTTTTAGAACAACACTTATCATAATCTTTTCTTGAGCTCATCTTCTTCTTCTTCTTCAAGCTTGCTACTCCAATGGCAAGTTGAGATCTAGTGAGTTAAATCCAAATCTAAAGTGAACCCACCTCCTATTTCTTCACCCTCTACCTCTTGCCAAGTTGTTTTGGGTGTTTACTTCACAAGTTTCACAAGTTTGTGAAGTCGGAGCTTGAGTTTGTGCAACCTCGACGTAGATCGTCTTTGACACAAAGCCGACGACCTATTCCGCTCGCTTTCCCGATGAAGCCGATGATCGAGTCAAGGATTCATGATGGACAGCGAGGACATGACCACGTGGACCTAAGGAGGCGGAAATCCGGATCTACAAAGGTTGTATATCCGTATCCTAGTAGTTAACAGTTAACTAGCTTTCTTTTTCGCCTAAACATCTAGTTAAAGATCCGTCGTCTAGGGTTTCTCGGCACTAAAAATTTTAATTTGGCATGTTCGATGCCTTGTGTGACCTCATTAGGGTGCCTAGGAACCTTACAAAGATATCATGATGCGAGAATTTAAAGAAAACAAGATAAAAGAATATCACCTTTTATTTATATCAACAATTTGATTACAGTCGCTCAAGAACTACAAGAGGAAGAACTAAATTGTTGAATTTGGCGTCGCTCGGCTCCGTGAGTCGCGGATCGGCTTTGACCACTTGCTCCGTTGAAGATCGGCTCGGCTCATAAAAGGTTGCAAGGCTTCTTGCTTGATGGGTACTCGGGATCTTGGCTTTTGATTGGAATTTAGGGTTAGGGTTTCACACAAGTCTTCTCACTAGACTTGTGGAAGAAGAAGATGAAGAAAGAGAAAGAATGGCTCTCAAATGAACTAAGGGATTGATTTCTCCAAGATTGAATAATATCTTCAATAATCATTTACAAGTGAGTCTAGGGTCTTATTTATAGAGCACCCAAACCCTAAGCCTTTGAGTTCCCTCCAAAAGTTTGTTGAAAGACTTCTAGAAGTAGTTTGTTAGGCCTGCCGCGGATCCGCGGCTTTCTGTGGAGCTTGGGCCTTGGGCTTTCTGGTATGGTCTTGGAACAACATTTGGGGCTTTATCTGATATGTTGATTTTTATTCTCCCTTTTGGATTGATACCAGATCTGAAATCATTGAGTTGGCGTAACGTTTTATCAGTACCCTGTACATTTTGGCCTTTACTGCTGGATTTTCCTGCACAGATCTCAAAACAAGTGTTGCGCAAATGTAGGGATGATGCGATGCCATGAAATGTAGTCAATTTCCTTTATAGTGTCGGTTTAAGAGTCTAATACATGTAATCTGATATTTTGCGACAGTTTTGCTAATATGTAAAATATGAATGCCGAACACTTCTATATGAATGCAAATGATGAGGAAATTGCCGGTAAAAATATACAATATTTTTGACTAATCAGTTTCTTTTCAAAACAACTTTTAAACGCGGAGCTTAAACCACTCCTTTTAAAAGCTATCTCGTTCCTTCGATTATATCAAGTTCACTACGTTCACGGTTTCTCCAAAACCATTCATAGCCCTCCGTCATTTCATATGGATAGTCAATAGTATTGAAGCTATGTTTGTTGGCCAAAGTCAAGGCACAGTGATTGGTAGCTATTGGGTGTTTATATGCAGCATAGATAGATGCGTTGGTTTGGGACAGTCGTACTGCCTTGTTGGCCAAAGTCAAGGGTTGGTACAGGTGGGTTCAAATTAACCTGGAGAATGACGGGTAGAACTTGACATGTGACTTATGATTTGTTGGCCAAAGTCAAGGTCATAAGAGCATTGGGCAAAAATCTACATCGGGAGTTTCTAAAGAAACTGAAACTTGCTAGCGCTGCATAGCATTTGGAGTGTGATGATTCTGGTAGGATTCCTTCAGTTTTGTCACACGATGATATTTGGATCCTGATCCTACTGTGAGTATATGCTACTCCTCCGGAACATTCTCACTTCACGATCAATGCTATAAACCAAGTAGGTGTATAGAATGGTGTTAGCGGGGCTACGCCCACAGGGAAAAGAGGTTATTTAATTAAGGAACTTCGCCAAAGCGTTGGAAAACCTCCCTCGAAGTACCAACACTGGCCTGGCTGAACGGTTAAACAAGTATTGTACGGTGAGATCGATCCCGACTAATTCTTCCTTTTTGGTTTGAGGAGGGATTCGAGAGACAGTGGGAGCCATCCTGTTTAGACAAACTAAAAACCACTCTAAACTTGCAAGAGCATCATGCTAAAAGTGTTTCTTCTCTCTCTCCTAATTGCAGCAACCAAGTATCATGACCGGACTTAAGTTACTACTAGATAAAAACATACTGACAGGGCCAAACTATAAGGATTGGCTCAGGAATGTCAAAATGGCAATCACTTATGACAAGTTGGGGTATCTCCTTACCACCAAAACTCCTCCTGTCCCAGGTCCCAAAACCAGCGTCATGGATAAGGAAATCCGTAAGACCTGGGAGATCGACTGCGCGAAGGCCAAGTGCCTCGTACTTGCCTCTATGGACAATGAACATCAGAGGAGGCATGAGAATATGGACCTGGAATCGATATTTCTTCATACAAAAGAACTGTATGGAGAGCAATCCCGTATCGCCAGATCTGAAGTCTCGAAAAAGTTGTTTTCGGCGAGATTGGCCATCGGATCATCCGTAGCGGAACACGTGCTTAAGATGATTAGCTTCATTGAGGAGCTCGCGGACCTTGGGACCACGTTAGAGAATGAGCTCTACACGGACTTGATTCTCCAGTCCCTTCCTTCCACTTACGCCCAGTTTATCCTGAACTTCAACTTGCAAGAAAAGGAAGTTGAACTTTCAGAACTCCTTAACATGTTGAGGAGTGCAGAAGGCACCCTACGGAAAGGTAATGAAACATCCACTTTGTTTGTAGGAGGATCTTCCTCATCTAGGTCCAAGACGAAAGCCAAGGGAAAGAAGAAGAAAACCCCCACCAAACCAAGGGGCGTTGTTAGTAAAGTGGAAACAAAGGGAAAGGCAAAGGCAACAAAGGTAGCGGGAAAGCTTGTGGGAAAGGAAGAGTGATTTTACTGTCACAAGAGTGGACACTGGAAAAAGGATTACAGGGCTTGGAAGGTCAGAAACCAGGACCCGAAGCAAGTTGCGGCTTCGGCTTCAGGTGTGTATGTTATTGAAAACTATCTATCAATAAACTCTACTTCCTGGGTATTGGATACCGGATCAGGATCTCATATCTGTAATTCTTTACAGACACTGAGAAACCGTAGGGTTTTGAAGGCAGGTGATATGACCCTCAGAGTTGCAAATGGAGCTGTCATGGATGCTGAGTCCGTGGGGGACTATCACTTGGGATTGTCAGATGAACACGTTTTGGTTTTGCATAATTGTTATTTTGTACCCAATGCTACTTGTAATATCATTTATGTATCTTTAATATCTAAAGAAGGTTATGAATTTGCATTTGTAAGCAATGTTGTAAACATTCACCTTAATCAAGTTCTGATTGGGTCAGGTACATTAAGCAATGGTATATACGTATTAAACCAACCACAGATTTTCAATGTCCAGAATACCCACAAAATAAAGTCTACAGAAATCAATCATGCTTTCTAATGGCATTGTAGACCGGGTCACATCAATGAGAGAAGGTTGACGAAGTTACATACAGAAGGATATTTGGATCCGTTCGAATATCAATCGTATGCAAATTTTCAATCATGTCTCAAAGGAAAGATGACAAAGACCCCATTCACTGGACACGGAGTAAGAGCGAGCAAGCTCTTGGGACTCGTACACAGCGATGTGTGCGATCCAATGTCTACGCATGCGCGAAGCGGTTATTCTTACTTCATTACTTTTACGGATGACTTTTCAAGGTACGGATATGTCTTCTTAATGAAGCATAAATCCGAAGCCTTTGGAAAATTCCAGGAATATAAGAATGAAGTATAAAAAAACAGGCAAAAATATCAAGACACTGAGATCTGATCGAGGTGGTGAATAATTGAGTGCCGAGTTCCTGGATTACTTAAAAAGAGAATGGAATTCTCTCTCAGCTTACTCCTCCATACACTCCACAACATAACGGTGTATCGGAGAGACGGAACCGAACCCTATTGGATATGGTACGTTCCATAATGAGTAACGCTGAGTTACCATGACCATTCTGGGGATATGCGCTAGAATTAGCTGCATACCTTTTGAACCGAGTTCCAACTAAGACTGTGCCGACCTCACCACATCAGATGTGGTGTGGGAAGAAACCCTATCTTAAGCACATTAAGACATGGGGATGTCCGGCTTTTGTCAAAAAGCAGCATGCAGACAAACTCGAGGCACACTCAGTACAGTGCAAGATTGTGGGATATCCAAAGAACTCCAAGGGATATTTCTTCTATTGCGAAGAGGAACAAAAGGTTTTTGTTTCTCGTCATGCCCACTTCTTAGAAACTGAGTTTTTGGAAAATCAGATAAGTGGGAGCGCAATAGAATTGGAAGAAATTCCAGAATCACGAGCTATTACTGAAAGCTTAGTAGAACCAGAGGGTTCGAAAGATCAGGACATTCCTACGCCGCTCCGCAGGAGTAGTAGGCAGTCTCATCCGCCCGAGAGATACTATGGTTCTCTCATAGACGGGGATAGAGAGGATTGCATAATTGATAGTGATAAGCCGACTAGCTTCCTGTAGGTCATTCAGAGCATTTACTCGGTAAAATGGCTGGAAGCAATGCGGACCGAAATGGAGTCCATGTACACCAACAAAGTATGGACGTTGGACGTTGCTCCAGATGGGGTAAAACCCATAGGATGCAAGTGGATCTTCAAAAGGAAGATTGGTGTAGATAGGCAGGTTGAGACCTATAAGGCTAGACTTGTTGCAAAGGGTTTTCGTCAAAGACCTGGTTTGGACTATGACGAAACCTTTTCTCCAGTGGCTATGCTTAAATCCATTCGGATCCTTCTTGCCATTGCTGCCTTCCACGATTATGAGATTGGGTAGATGGACATAAAGACCTCTTTTCTAAATGGAAATTTAGAGGAGTGTGTCTATATGGACCGGCCAGAGGGTTTCATTCAGAGTGGGAGCAGCGGAAAGGTGTGCAAGTTGCTTAAGTCCATTTATGGACTAAAGCAGGCATTGCGGAATTGGAACATCTGTTTTTATGCGACGGTCAAAGATTTTGGCTTTATCAAAAATCCAGATGAACCATGCATCTATAGTAAATTTGTAGCACGAACTGTCGTATTCCTCATTTTATACATGGATAACATTCTCGTGATAGGAAATGACATTCCTATGCTACAATCTGTCAAAGGGTTCTTGTCACACAGGTTCTCCATGAAAGACCTAGGTGATGCCTCTTACATTCTGGGGATCCGGATCCATCGTGATAGATCCAAGAGGATATTAGGATTTTCACAGTCCAAGTACATCGACACCATACTGAAATGATTCAGTATGGAAGATTCCAAGCGCGGTAATCTACCGGCTTGTCACGGGATCACCCTCTCCAAAGAGATGTCTCCGAAGACTGATTTGGAAAAGGATCGCATGTCTATTATACCCTACACTTCTACGGTAGGCTCTATAATGTATGCGATGTTGTGTACAAGACCAGATGTAGCTTATGCACTGAGTATGGTAAGCCGGTATCAGTAAAACCCTGGGGAGAAGCACTTGATAGCGGTAAAGAACATTCTCAAGTACCTGAGAAGGACTAAGGAGATGTTCTTGGTGTATGGCGGAAAAGACCTCCAGATTGAGGCTTTTGCTGACTCCAGCTTCCAGAGTGACAAGGATGATTCCAAGTCTATGTCGGGTTATGTCTTTGCCCTCAATGGAGGGGCAGTGTGTTGGAAGAGTTCCAAACAGGAAACCGTTGCTGACTCGACGATGGAAGCGGAATATATCGCTGCATCTGATGCCGCAAAAGATGCCGTCTGGATGAGGAAGTTCTTGATAGAACTTCAGGTGGTTCCGTCCATTGTTGATCCAATACCTCTATATTGCGACAACAACGGGGATATAGCTTTAGCGAAGGAACCCAGGTCCCATCAGAAGTCCAGGCACATCTTGAGGCGGTATCACCTGATCAGGGAGATCGTGGGTCACCAGGAGATCGAGGTTTGGAGAGTTGCTGCGGAAGATAACACTACTGATCCACTCATGAAGGCCTTACCCCAGACTCAGTTTGAGCGGCTGATCGAGATGATAGGTCTTCGATACGCCAGTACATGGCCTTAGTGCAAGTGGGAGATTGTTAGTGTATATTCCCTGGAGGCTATTAGTGTATCATACTAGTTTGTATATTACTTGATGGAAGCTTTGGATATTCAGTTGTATAGACAATCTTACTCGAAATGGTAGTATGCAACTTGGTTTGTTTCTACTTTAATGTGTACATGTGTTTCTTTTAGCATATTGCCTATACACATTAGTGGAGCCCTTAGGATCTTTGCTTGATTACCAGCGTTGTGATGGCAGTCACACTTGTGGGGGCTGGGTAATCTATAAGCACATCCTTATACAGGTCCCTAGTCATAAGACTATCGAGACAGGGCATCGATACTCCGGAGTAGACTAGCGTATACGCTTCTCATCCCAACAGGGGAGACGGTATGTCCCACAGCCATCAGTACGTCGTACTTGAGATAGTATGCGGGTGCTCGTTAGGTTACGAGTACACTAGACAGGACTCGTCGGGAACTGTTGGTTGGTACTATACCTATCGTCAGTTATCAGTTCCCAGGTGACATGAGTACAACTTAGTCCGCTGACTTGACACTGTCACTTCGCCTCGAGTGTTCCCACTGTACTTTGATTACTACCCTACCACGGCTCAAAAGAGTCGTGCAAACAGGTAGTAGTTGGGTGCAGTCCCGAAGCACTTGGAGGCAGTGACGGTTAAACAGGATTCGTCTCTCCCGGTATTGGGGGTTGATATCGCGCTGTGTCTAGGAGAGCCATTACACAAAGTCCCTAGCCAGGGCAAGCGAGATATACTGGTAGGTTTTCCAGTGTTATCTCAGGGTGTTCTGGGCTACACTCCGACACGACTTATACCGCTATTAGGGGACTGACGTTTACCTCGCCCTAGGCCCGCCATGCGATATTCCCAGATGAATGGACCAGACTATACGGAGATTGTCACATACAGGCTCAGTAGGAGTTCGGATGGGTTCACCTCATCAGTCTTCTTATCGGCATCTACTTGGGGACCGTTACGTACAGCTAGTGCCGGTTGCGTTCTGTGGTTAAACCCACTGCCAGCGAGTGTCGAGTCTTTAGAGTCCCACACAGAGGGTTATTCGCCTTTGGGAAAAACAGAGTAGAGGTCGCATGGTTTTGCGACGGGGTTCGTTCACATCCGCGCACTTGTGCACGTTTGATGTCCGGACAGTTATTACTAGCGGGCTTTGGTTTAAGCCAGATCCTAGTATATGTTTTGGGGTTAGTTTTATCTCATTGTATTCGTGTTCCTCGGAACACGGATGTGGGTGTGTATACACAGTTGACAGAGGCAGAGGCAGATGATTCTCATTAGGGTTTTTGGTACGGGTGTGTATGCACAGTTGACTGTTGTCTTTTTCCAAACCCTAATGAGAATAGGAAATATGATTAATAATATTAGTTAACAATTATTGTGCCATGGTTGAGTTGAATTCTTGACTTTTGTTGACTTCTTGACTTTAGTTAACCGGTTGACCAAAGTAGACTTGTTGACCATCATCATTTGTTTTCAAAGATGCTTCTTATTTTTTGCACAAGTATTTAACGAATGAAATGATAATGGTCATTCATCAACTCACCATCACAAATTGTTAATTATTATTTTTGTTATCATTTTCTAAAATATGAGAGCTTGGTTGAAAAACTCCTTTTTTCTCACTTGCATCTTCTCTCTCATCCTTTGCTCTTCCTCTTCCTCTTGCTCAAGGCAAAAACCTCTCATGTGTTGAGAACCATTTTCCTTGGAGATAAAACACCAAAACTCATCTCTACTCATCCTAAGGTTGAAGGTTTAGCAAACCTAATACTTTAGTTACCTCAAGATCGAGGAAGGAGCTCAAGGTAGAGACCCTCAGGTGGATCCATCTTCGGTAAGAGAAGGCGACGAGGAGAGAACCATCCCACCACCACAAGGAGTCCAAGAGAAGGAGTTCAAGTTAAGGTATAACCCCCTAACCGAGTAGGTAAAGCTCGTAGTTGTTGCTTGTGTGTTGTTTAGCAAAGATCCGGGTTTTCTAGTCCATGTTACCATAAACCCTATAAATCGTTTTTCACCGTTTTCGCATCCCCGAAAGAACCGGGATGGGTAACGTGGACTTACATGCGGGACCGAGAACAATACGTGTATGTGATACCGTATTAGATTCTCGCGATATGTTATATCGGCCGGGTATACGTGATATAGCTGGGTCATCGGATCAAGTGTTGATTCGATCAACTGATACAGATTATATTGGTCGGTTATTTGTGAAATAGCCGGATTATCGGATCAAGTGTTGATTCGATAATTTAATGTATAATTATATATTTGATATATATTACATTAACTAACATTAGCTCACTTAAAGATTCTTTTTCTCACTTGGATAATACATTGATATATATGTGATATATGTTAATTGTATTATTTTATTTTGTTACAATAAATATTGTATTTGTGATATATATTATTGTAACATGTTAGGGTTACAAATGCAACATGCTTTGTAGAGTTTAAACAAGGTTAGGGTTTGGATTAGGGTTAAGCTTGGATGAAGCTTTCATGAAGCTTCTTGAAGCTTTGACTTTGACTTATGATATTTTGAGTAGATATTTATTAACCTAACCCAAACCCTTTACCATAGTTAATTCTCTACAAGGGTTAAGCCTTGATTCTTAACCCATGGTTGTAATTCTAACCTCACACAAGGATTTCATTATTCATCACAAATAGATTTCTTCTTCTTCTTCCTCTTAAAAAGCTTTCTAGCTTTTGGGTTTGTGATGATTTTGAGTGAGATAAAGAAAACAAATGAGAGCTAAATTCCTACTTCATCATCCTCATCTATTCTAGCCACTTAGATTAGAGTGTTTGCTTTGCTAATACTTGATTAGTGAAGCAAGAGCTTGGGTTTGAGATTCTTCAAGGTAGATTATCTTAGTAGTTGAAGATTGGAAGCAAGCTTGAATCTTTCTCTTCATGGAGCCTTTCTAGAGTCTGGGTACTTCATGATCGCAGCGAAGGGACCTCAACATGGAGCTTATGGAGCGAAGGAGCGGACTACAAAGCTTGTAATCCCTTTCTCTTAGATGTAAAGTTGTTTACATGCTTTGTTTACCCTATTTCTCTAGTTAAGATCTTGGTTAGGGGTTGTTTAGCACCTAAAAATTTCAATATTGTATGTGTGATGCCTTCCTAAACCTTGCTAAGGTGCTATCCTAACCCTACAGTTCTGGCAGTCGCAGTTACGGCTCCGGAGGTTATTACCGTGTCACTGACCGAGTTCATGAGACTGAGGCCTTTGGTGTTCACTGGCACAGATACTACTGAGGATCCGCAGTCGTTTATCGACCGGATGGCCAGGATTTTTCATTCGCTCTGATGCTCCGATGAGAGATGGGTGGAGTTCGCGAGTTTCCTTCTGGAGGGTTTTGCCCAGAAGTGGTGTGAGTCCTTGGAGAGGAGCAGAGCCACAGGTCTTGCTCCTATGACCTGAGCTGAGTTTGTGACGGTGTTCTTCGCCCGTTTTCTTCCACCGAGCGTCAGAGATGCGCGAGCATGCCGATTTGAGTCATTACGCCAGACTCTGGTGATTACAGTGTCTGAGTATGATGTACTGTTTACCGAGTTGTTAGTGTATGCTCCGTACTTGGTGGCGACTGAGGAGATGAGGGTGAAGAGGTTTGTTCGAGGCCTGCTTACCCAGTTGTTCCTAGCCATCAGCATTCAGCATTGCGACACGTATGCAGCAGCAGTAGATGCAGCCCTATTGGTGGAGGAGCGTCTTTCTGAGTCGTCAGTTGCTCCGAAACCGAAGAGGGTTTATACCGGTGATCCGGTAGGGAGGCGGGCGTTTAGACGTCGTGACCGTACCCGTTCAGATACTGGAAGTAGTGGAGGTTCGGGACGAGGTCGTATTTTTAGCTTTTACCCTCAGGAGGGTCAGCAATTTGCATCTGGATGTTACCGGTGCGGGAGTATGGGTCATCGGGTTCGAGATTATGCTGAGCCACGGGTGAGCGAGGCAGCTGTACCGCAGGTTACCTTACCACCTTCTCCACCTCAGAAGGTGTTGCCTCTTATGCTGGTTGTTGCTCCGCGTCAGACTCTTATGCAGAGAGGTCAGGGTCGCGGTGCTTTTGTACCGAAAGGGTAGGGTGGTAAAGGCGGTGGTCACCCTGTTGCCGGTAGAGGGCAGGGCTCGGGTGTTTTCCTTGACTCCCCAGGACGCTCAGGCATCGAATGCTGTAGTTTTAGGTACCCTTTCCGTATGTTCTTATGATGCACATGTTCTTTTTATTCGGGATCTACGCATTCGTATGTTTCTACGCACTTCGTGCGGAGGTTAGGCCAAGAGTCGTGTTGGCTAGATCAGCCGTGTCGTGACTGCTCCTGTTGGAGAGTCGTTTGTTGCGCAACATGTGTTCCGGTCGTGTGATGCCCGTTTAGGAGACAGAGATATGTCCGTCGAATTGATACTTCTTGAGATGTTGGACTTCGACGTTCTCCTGGGCATGGACCGGTTAGCTACTTGCTACGCGTCCGTGGACTGCCGAGAGAAGACAGTTAGGTTTTGTTTTCCCGGTGAGTCAGTGTTTGTTGTGCAGGGGGACCGTGGTGCCGCCCCTCACAGTTTGATTTCTGTCATTTGCGCTAGTCGGCTTTTGAGGAGGGGATGTCGAGGATTCTTGGCTTTCATTCATGATACTGGAGCCACAGTGGAGTCATTGGACCGGTTTCCTACCGTGCGAGAGTTTCCCTACGTCTTTCCCGATGAGTTACCTAGGATGCCGCCAGAGCGCGATATTGAGTTCTGCATTGATCTGATTCCTGGAACGGAGCTGATTTCTATACCGCCTTATCGGATGGCTCCGGCAAAGCTTAAAGAGCTTAAAGATCAATTGCAAGGATTGCTTGATAGGGGACTTGTGTGTCCGAGTGTTTCGCCGTGGGGAGATCCTATTCTGTTCGTCAAGAAGAAGGATGGCAGTTTGAGGTTGTGTGTGGATTATCGTCAATTGAACCGAGTTACGGTACGGAATAGGTATCCTTTACCTCACATTGACGATTTATTTGATCAGCTCCAGGGTGCGAAACATTTTTCCAAGATAGATTTATGTTCGGGTTATCAGTTGCGGGTTCGGAATGATGATATTTCGAAGACTGCTTTTCGTACGCGCTATGGGCATTATGAGTTTTTGGTGATGTCGTTCGGAATCACCAATGCGCCAGCAGCGTTCATGGATCTGATGAACTGGATTTTCAGACCATTCCTCGACCAGTTTATTATTGTGTTTATTGATGACATACTGGTCTACTGTAGGAGTCGTGAGGAGCATGAGCAGCACTTGAGGATTGCTTTGCAGATATTGAGAGAGCACCAGCTATATCGGTGACTGAGGTCCGCAGCTTTTTAGGCTTAGCTGGTTATTATCGCCGTTTTGTGCAGGATTTCTCAAGTATCGCTGCACCGCTGACTGGACTGACCCGGAAGGGAGTTCCTTTTCATTGGACTGATGCGTGCGAGCAGAGTTTTCAGCAGTTAAAGACTTGGTTGACGACAGCACCAGTTCTATCTTTGCCTTCTAGATCGGGCGGCTATGTTGTTTACTGTGATGCTTCTAGAGTGGGGCTCGGTTGTGTATTGATGCAGCACGATAGAGTGATTGCTTACGCTTCTAGGCAGCTGAAGAAGCACAAGAAGAATTACCCTACTCACGAACTTGAGATGGCCGCGGTGGTCTTTGCGCTGAAGATTTGGAGACAATACTTGTACGGGGAGTCGTGTCAGATCTTCACGGATCATAAGAGCTTGGAGTACATGTTCCAACAGCGAGATCAGAATCTGAGACAGCGCCGTTGGATGGAGCTAGTGAAGGATTATGATTGTGAGATCCTTTATCACCCGGGCAAAGCGAATGTTGTAGCTGATGCTTTGAGTTGTAGGCCCGGGGGTAGCTTGTTCCAGTTGAGCGCAGTTCAGCGTCAGTCTTCTGTAGATTGGCAGCTCTTGTGTGATGGTAGAGTGCGGTTTGAGTTCACTTCCACTGGGGGACAACTTGCTCATGTCCGCGCCCGTCCACAACTACTTGATCGTATCCGTGAGGCGGAACCCAATGATGCCCGTTTGTCTGAGATTCTTGAGCTTGTTCGACAGGATACAGTTTCGGAGTTCATGATTGATGACCAGGGTATGCTACGATGCGGGACTCGCTTGTGTGTACCAGATGCTGATGGGTTGAGACACGAGATCCTACAGCAGGAACATCAGTCGGCCTTTAGCGTTCATCCAGGTTCCACCAAGATGTACCGTGACTTGAGAGAAAGTATATACTAGCATAGCTGTCAATCAAGAAATTCGTTTTCCGCTTTCCTTCCAATCATTGAGAATCTAGTGGACTCGTTTTACTGGTGGGAAGGGATGAAGCGCGATATTTCGGACTTCGTTTTGAGGTGCCCGACTTGTCAGCAAGTCAAGACTGAACATCAGAGACCGGCTGGAGAGTTGCAGCCTTTACCCATTCCGGAGTGGAAATGGGAGCATATTTCCATGGACTTCATTGTGGGTCTACCCAGGACCAGTAGAGGGTATGACTCCATTTCGGTGATTGTCGGCCGGTTGATGAAAGCGGCTCACTTCCTTCCAGTGAAGACCACTTTCGGTTATACTCAGTATGCTCAGTTGTATATAGATGAGATTGTGCGGTTGCACGGTGTTCCCACATGCACAATATCCGACAGAGGCACCCAGTTTACTAGCCATCTTTGGGAGAAGCTTCAGGAAGGTTTGGGTACCCGATTGAGTTTTAGCACCGCTTTTCATCCACAGACCGATGGTCAGTCGGAGCGGTCTATACAGACTCTGGAGGATATGCTCTATGCATGTGTGGTTGATTTTGGTGGCAGTTGGGATCGTCACTTGCCGCTGATTGAGTTCTCCTACAACAACAGCTTTCAGGAGACTATACATATGGCACCTTTTGAGGCTTTATATGGTAGGAAATATTGATCGCCGGTCTGTTGGAACGAACTCAGCGAGAGTAGTGTTTTGGGACCCCAGCTAGTTCAGGAGAATACGGAGAAGATCCAGCTGATTCAGGACAGGATGAGATCAGCCCAGTGCAGGGAGAAGCCTTATGCCGACCGTCGTCGTCGCAGACTCGAGTTCGCAGTGAGGGATCATGTATTCCTGAGGATTTCTCCGATGAAAGGCGTTATGCGATTTGGGAAGAGAGGGAAGCTTAGTCCCAGATTTGTAGGTCCTTTCGAGATCCTTGAGCGAGTGAGTTCTGTTGCTTATCGTTTGGCGCTCCCGCCTAGTTTTCCGGATGTTCACCCCGTTTTCCATGTGTCGATACTTCGTAGATACCATCATGATCCTTCTCATATGATTTAGCATGAGACTGTTTAGCTTAAGCGCGATCTTTCATTCACCGAGTAGCCGGTAGTTATTTTGGATCGGCAGGTGAAGAAACTTCAGTCAAAAGTCTTGCCATCTATGAAGGTTCTTTGGCGTAGTGCTACTAGTGAGGAGATCACTTGGGAGGCTGAGAGTGAGATGCGGAAGAAATTCCCACATATTTTTGAAGGTTCGCTTAGTATGAAATTTTAATTCGGGAACCGAATTTCTATAAGGGGAGATTGAAACGTTTTAGAAATCGTTATGCGAATTTTTCCGTTTTAGGGTAAAATTGTCGGTATTTTCCATTTTAAACCGACTGTGATCAAACGTCCATATAGACTTGCCAGCACCTAGTTTTGCTAAAATGAAGCTAGTGTGCGAGCTTTAGGGGTATATGGGAAGTTTTGGTTCAGATAGAATTTTTCCGTATTTTAATATTATTTTTAATGCGGTATTTACATTTTGGGTTTGGATAATTACTCCAAAATTTATATCAATTCTAATAAATCAAACTTGAGTAAACCAAAAACCTTCACATAATATCTAGATATTTGTTTGTGCAAAGGGAATTAAGTTTTAAAAGAAAAGAAAAGAATGGGAGAGGTGGCATGTGCATGAATGTGCATTTATGTGCATTTATCACAATGCTTAGCTTGAAAATTCTCCACAATTCCTCACCTTCCCTCTCTTGGCTGAGCCACTCCTCCTTCTTCCGCCCCTGGTCATTTGTTTCACCATTTGCAACAATCCAAGCTCAATAAATCTCCAAAATTCCATAAATAAATCACAAAAACACATCAAGTCTTGCTTTTTCCTCTTTGATCACTCGGAGCAAGGAAAGCTTGGATCTGTTAGTGTATATGCCCTAGAGGCCATTACTGTATCATACTAGTTTGTATATTACTTAATGGAAGCTTGGAATATTCACAGTTGTATATACAATCTTGCTCGAAATGGTAGTATGCTACTTGGTTTGTCTCTGCTTTAATATGTGCATGTGTTTCTTTTAGCATATCGCTGATATACATATTAGTAGAGCCCTTAGGATCTTTGCTTGATTACCAGCATTGTGATGGCGCTCACACTCGTGGGAGCTGGGTGATCTATAAGCACATCCTTATACAGGTCCCTAGTCGTTGGACTATCGAGACTGGGCATCGATACTCTGGAGTAGACTAGCGTATGCGCTTCTCATCCCAGCATGGGAGACGGTCTGTCCCACAGCCGTCAGTACGTCGTACTTGAGATAGTATGCGGGTGCTCGTTAGGTTACGAGTACACTGGACAGGACTCGTCGGGAACTGTTGGTTGGTATTATACCTATCGTCAGTTATCAGTTCCCTGGTGACATGAGTATAGCTTAGTCTGCTGACTTGACACTGTCACTTCGCCTCGAGTGTGTTCCCACTGCACTTTGATTACTACCCTACCACGGCTCAAAGGAGTCGTGCAAACAGGTAGTTTTTGGGTGCAGTCCCGAAGCACTTGGAGGCGGTGACGGTTAGACAGGATTCGTCTCTCCCGGTATTGGGGGTTGACATCGCGCTCTGTCCAGGAGAGCCATTACACGAGTAGTCCCTGGCCAAGGCAAGCGAGATATACTGGTAGGTTTCAAGTGTTATCTCAGGGTATTCTGGGCTACACTCCGACACGAATTGTACCGCTATTAGGGGACTGACGTTCACCGCCCCCTAGGCCCGCCATGCGATGTATCAGACGAACAGACCGGACTGTACGGAGATTGTCACATACAGGCTCAGTAGGAGTTCAGATAGGATTCACCTCGTCAGTCTTCTTATCGACATCTACCTGGGGACTGTTACGTACAGCTAGTGCCGCTTGCGGTCTGTAGTTAAACCTACTGCCAGCGTAGTGTCGAGTCTTTAGAGTCCCACACAGAGAGCTATTCGCCTTTAGGCAAAATGAGTAGAGGTCGCATGGTTTTGCGACAGGGTTCGTTCACATCCGCGCACTTGTGCACGTTTGCTGTCCGGACAGCTTATACTAGCAGGCTTTGGTTTAAGCCGGATCCTAGTATATGATTTGGGATTGGTTTTATCTCATTGTATTCGTGTTCCTCGGATCACGAATACGGGTGCGTATGTGTAAGTCCATGCTACCTCTCCCGGTACTTTCGGGCATGCGGAATTTGATGAAAAACGATTTTCTTAGAGATGGTAACATGGACTCAAAACCGGATCTTTGTTAAACATCTAACTAACAACCTAACTACGAGTTGCTAACTACTCGGTTAGGGGGTTATACCTTTCTTGTCTTGAACTCCTTCGTATTCAAACCTCGATGGTGGTCCAGATCGGCTTCTTCCCGTCGTCTCCTTACGCCGAAGATAGATCCACCTGAAAGCTTCAACCTTTGGCTCCTTCTTCGATCTTTGAAGAAACTAGTTCACTCGATTTGCTATACCTTGTGAACTAGAGTGAGTAGAGAAGAGTTTGTATGGGATTTTATCTATGGTTCTTGGTTCTCAACTCATGAGACAAGTGAACCATAGAGTCAAGGGAGGGAGAGCAAGAGGAGGAAGATGAGAGCTCAAGAACAAGAGAGAGAATGAGCATGAAAGAATGAGAGAAGACTTTTCTCATTTGGCTCTCATAATCCAAAACAATCATAACACCTCATATCAATCAAGTATTATGTGATGGTTTAAGCAACCATAGCCATATCATTTCATGCACTCATTTTGCACAAAAGAGCAAGCAAGCAAAAGTCTTTGCCATGAAATGATAGCTATAGTTATCATGATGGTCAACTAGTCAAGCCTAGTCAACCGGTCAACAAAGTCAACAAGTCAACAAAAGTCAACAAGTCAACAAAGTCAATCCCTCAACAACCATGTCACCATAATACTTAATTAATATAATTGTTAATCATATATCATATTCTCATTAGGGTTGACCAAAAAGTCAATAGTCAACAGTCAACGGTCAACAACCCTAATGAGAATCCTCTGCTTCTGTCTCTCCGTCAACTATGCATACACACCCGCATCCGCGTTCCGAGGAACACGAATACATACTGGATAAATCCAATCCCAATACGTACACTACGATCTGGCTTAAACCAAAGCCCGCTAGTGTAAACTGTCCGGACACTGTACGTGCATAAGTGCACGGATGTGACCGAACCCTGTCGCAAAACCATGCGACCTGTCGCAAAACCATGCGACCTCTACTCTTTTGCCTAAAGGCGAATAGCTTTCTGTGTGGGACTCTAAAGACTCGACACTACGCTGGCAGTGGGTTTAACCACAGACCGCAAGCGGCACTAGCTGTGCGTAACGGTCCCCAGGTAGATGCCGACAAGAAGACTGACGAGGCGAAACCCATCTGAAATCCTACTGAGCCTCAATGTGACAATCACAGTACAGTCCGGTTTGTTCGTCTGATACATCGCATGGCGGGCCTAGGGGGCGGTAAACGTCAGTCCCCCAATAGCGGTACAAGTCGTGTCGGAGTAAAGCCCAAAACACCCTGAGATAACACTGGAAGCCTACCAGTATATCTCGTTTGCCCTGGCCAGGGACTACTCGTGTAATGGCTCTCCTAGACACAGCGCGATGACAACCCCCAATACCGGGAGAGACGAATCCTGTCTAACCGTCACTGCTTCCAAGTGCTTCGGGATTGCACCCAATTACAACCTGTTTGCACGACTCCTTTGAGTCGTGGTAGGGTAGTAATCAAAGTACAGTGGGAACACACTCGAGGCGAAGTGACAGTGTCAAGTCAGCGGACTAAGCTGTACTCATGTCACCTGGGAACTGATAACTGACGATAGGCATAATACCATCTAGTCAGTTCCCGACGAGTCCTGTCCAGTGTACCCGTAACCTAACGAGCACCCGCATACTATCTCAAGTACGACGTACTGACGGCTGTGGGATAGACCGTCTCCCACACTGGGATGAGAAGCGCATGCGCTAGTCTACTCCGAAGTATCGATGCCCTGTCTCGATAGTCCTGCGACTAGGGACCTGCATAAAGATGTGCTTATAAATTACCCAGCCCCACTAGTGTGACTGCCATCACATCGCTGGTAATCAAGCAAAGATCCTAAGGGCTCCACTAATGTGTATAGGTGATATACTAAAATAAACACATGTACACATTGAAGTAGAAACAAACCAAGTAGCATACTACTATTTTGAGCAAGATTGTATATACAAGGTGAATATCCCAAGCTTCCATTAAGTAATATACATACTAGTATGATACAGTAATGGCCTCTAGGGAATATACACTAACAATCTCCCACTTGCACTAAGGCCATGTACTGGCGTATCGAAGACCTATCATCTCGATCAGCCTCTCAAACTGAGTCTGGGGCAAGGCCTTGGTGAATGGATCTGCAGTGTTATCTTCTGTATTTACTCTCTTCATCTCGATCTCCCGGCGATCAACGATCTCCCTGATTAGGTGGTAGCGCCTCAAAATATGCCTGGACTTGTGATGGGACCTGGGTTCCTTCGCTAAAGCCATAGCGCCGTTGTTGTCACAATACAGCGGTATTGGATCAACACTGGTAGGAACCACCTGAAGTTCCGTGAGAAACTTCTTCATCCAGACAGCTTCCTTTGCGGCATCGCAAGCAGCTGTGTACTCCGCTTCCATAGTTGAGTCAGCAACGGTCTCCTGCTTGGAACTCTTCCAGTAAACCGCCCCTCCATTGAGGGTAAAGTCATAACCCGACATGGACTTGGAGTCATCCTTGTCACTCTGGAAGCTGGAGTCAGCAAAGGCCTCAATCTGGAGGTCTTTTCCGCCATACACCAAGAACATCTCCTTAGTCCTTCTCAGGTACTTGAGAATGTTCTTTACTGCTATCCAGTGTTTCTCCCCTGGGTCCGACTGATACCGGCTTACAACTCTCAATGCGTATGCTACATCTGGTCTGGTACACAACATCGCATACATAATAGAGCCTACCGCAGATGCGTAGGGTATTGATGACATGCGAGCCCTTTCCAAATCAGTCTTGGGAGACATCTCTTTGGAGAGGGTGATTCCGTGACAAGCCGGTAGATTACCGCGCTTGGAATCTTCCATACTGAATCGTTTCAGTATGGTGTCGATGTACCTTGACTGTGAAAGTCCCAACATCCTCTTAGATCTATCACGATAGATCTGGATCCCCAGAATGTAGTTGGCATCGCCCAGGTCCTTCATGGAGAACCTCTGTGACAAGAATCCTTTGACTGACTGTAGCATAAGAATATCATTTCCTATTAGGAGAATGTCATCGACGTACAAGACGAGGAATACCACATTTCTCCCTACAATCTTACTGTAAATGCATGGTTCATCTGGGTTTTTGACAAAGTCGAATTATTTGACAGTATCATCAAAGCAGATGTTCCAACTCCGCGATGCCTGCTTAAGTCCATAGATGGACTTGAGCAACTTGCACACTTTACCGCTGCTCCCACTCTGAATGAATCCTTCTGGCTGATCCATATAGACGCACTCTTCCAAATTTCCATTTAGGAAAGCCGTCTTTACGTCCATCTGCCAGATCTCATAATCGTGGAAGGCGGCAATGGCAAGAAGGATCCGAATGTATTTAAGCATGGCTACCGGAGAAAAGGTCTCGTCATAGTCCAAACCGGGTCTTTGACGAAAACCCTTTGCAACGAGCCTAGCTTTATAGGTTTCAACCTGCCCATCTACACCAATCTTTTTTCTGAAGATCCATTTGCAGCCTATGGGTTTTACCCCTTCTGGAGCAAAGTACAAAGTCCATACTTTGTTGGTGTACATGGACTCCATCTCGGTCCGCATTGCATCCATCCATTTTACCGAGTCACCGCTTTGAATGGCTTGCTGAAAGCTAGTAGGCTCATCATAATTAACTGTACAATCCTCTCTATCCCCGTCTATGAGAAAACCGAAGTATCTCTCGGGCGGATGAGACTGCCTACTACTTCTGCGGAGCGGCGCAGGAATGTCCGGTTCTCCTGAATCTACTGGCTCTTCCAAGCTTTCAGTAATAGTTTGTGGTTCTGGAATTTCTTCCAGTTCTATTGCGCCCCCACTTATCTGATTTTCTAAAAATTCAGTTTCCAAGAAGTGGGCGTGCGGAGAAACAAAAACTTTTTGTTCTTCTGCGGAATAGAAAAGATACCCCTGGAGTTCTTTGGGTATCCCACAAACTTACACAGTACTGAGCGTGCCTCGAGCTTGTCCGCATGCCGCTTTTTTACAAAAGCTGGACATCCCCATACCTTAAGATATTTAAGACAGGGTTTCTTCCCACTCCACATCTGATATGGGGTGGTAGGCACAGTCTTGGTTGGAGCCTTGTTCAAGAGATATGCAGCTGCTTCTAGTGCATAACCCCAGAAAGATCACGGTAACTCAGCCTTACTCATCATAGAACGAACCATATCCAATAGGGTCCGATTCCGCCTTTCCGATACACCGTTGTGTTGTGGTGTGTATGGAGGAGTAAGTTGAGAGAGAATTCCATTCACTTTTAAGTAGTCCAGAAACTCGGCACTCAAGTATTCTCCACCTCGATCCGATCTTAGAATCTTAATACTTTTGCCGGTTTGTTTTTCAACTTCATTCTTGTATTCTTGAAATTTCCCAAAGGCCTCGGATTTGTGCTTCATTAAGAAGACATGTCCATACCTAGAGAAATCATTTGTGAAAGTAATGAAGTATGAATAACCACTTCGCGCATGTGTAGACATTGGACCACGCACATCACTGTTTATGAGTCCCAAGAGCTTGCTCGCTCTTTCTCCGCGTCCAGTGAACGGAGTCTTTGTCATCATTCACATGAGACAAGATTCACAAGTGGCATAAGACTGATACTCAAACGGATTCAAGTACCCTTCTTTATGTAACTTAGTTAATCGTGTCCCATTAATATGACCCAGTCTACAATGCCATAAGAAAGCCTGATTTGTTTCCGGAGACTTTCTTTTAAGTGTGTTCTGGACACTGAAAATCTGAGCTTGATTTAACACGTATATTCCGTTCTGTAATATACCTGACCCAATCAGAACTTGATTTAGGTGGATGTGTACTACATCGCTTACAAAAGTAAATTCATATCCTTCCTTAGAAAGTAAGGATACAGATATGATATTATAAGTCGCATCTGGTATATACAAACAGTTACGCAAAATCAATATCTGCCCAGTTGTCAGTCCAAGATGATATTCCCCTACGGATTCAGCATCCATGCTCATTCCGTTAACAACCCTGAGAGTCATATCACCTTTCCTGATAACCCTACGGTTTCTCAGAGCCTGTAACGAACTACAGATATGAGATCCTGATCCAGTATCCAATACCCAGGAAGTAGGGTTAACTGACATACAGTTCTCAATCACAAACACACTCGAAGCCGAAGCCACAACATGCTTCGAATTCTGGCTACTGGATTTGCAAGCCCTGCAATCCTTCTGCCAATGTTCATTCCCGTTACAATAGGAACATCCCACTTTAATCATATCCAGTCCCGAAACTTTTGCCCTTCCTTTTCCTTCTTCTTCCCTGGTTTCCTTCAGGGTATAAGCAGAGGGCAGGGACCGTAGAATTAGGTCAGTACTTGACCCATTCACTAACGTGGTCTCCAAGTCCGTGAGCTCAAAATAGCTAGTCTCTGTAAGGACGTTGCCCCCTACAGATGACCCGACAGCCAACCTCGCTTGAAACAATTTGTTCGAGGTCTCATATCTTGCGATACGAGATTGCTCTCCATATAAAACTTTGTTATGGAGGAAGATAGAAACTGAGTCCATCTTCTCGTTCTGCCTCTGGTTTGCACCATCAACTGAAGCTAACAAGAGGCACTTAGCTTTCGCACAATCCTTTTCCGATGTCCTGTGAATGTGAACATCCGTGACAGGGGAAACTGGACCTGAGACGGCAGAGATTTGATTATTTAAGAGGTGTCCCAGCTTGTCATGGGCAATGGACATCTGGACAGACCTTTGCCAGTCAAAACAGTCAGGTTCAGTCATCTTATTATCTAGATGTAACCTAGGTGTGGTCACACGGTCGCTGCAATTAAGAGAGAGAGAAGAATACACTCAGCATGATGCTCTTGCAAGTTTAGAGTGGTTTTTAGTTTGTCTAAACAGGATGGCTCCCACTGTTTCTCGAATCCCTCCTCAAACCAAAAAGGAAGAATTAGTCAGGATCAATCTCACCGTACAATACTTGCTTAACCGTTCGGCCAGGCTGGTGTCGGTACTTCGAGGGAGGTTTACCAACGCTTTCGCGAAGTTCCTTAATTAAATAACCTCTTTTCCCTGGGGGCGTAGCCCCGCTAACACCTTTCTAGACACCTACTTGGTTTATAGCAATGATCGTTAAGTGAGAAATTTCCCGAGGAGTAGCATATACTCACAGTAGGATCGGGATCCAAGTATCATTGTGTGACAAAACTGAAGGAATCCTACCAGAATCATCACACTCCAAATAGTATGCAGTGCTAGCAAGTTTCAGTTCTTTTGAAACTCCCGCTGTGGATTTTTTCCCCATGCTCTTTTGACCTTGACGAAGGTCAACAAATCATAAGTCACATGTCAAGTTCTACCCGTCATTATCCAGGTTAATTTGAACCCACCCGTATATACCCTTGACGAAGGTCAACAAGGTAATACGACTGTCCCAAACCAACGCATCTATCTATGCTACATATGAACACCCAACAGCTACCAATCACTATACCTTGACGAAGGTCAACAAACATAGCTTGAATACTATTGAATATTCATACGAAACGACGGAGGGCTACGAATGGTTTTGGCGAAACCTTGAACGTAGTGAACTTGATATAATCGAAGGAACGAGATAGCTTTTAGAAGGAGTGGCTCAAGCTCCGCATTTAAAAGTTAGTTTTTGAAAGTGTTCCAACGATTTTTACTTGGTTTATTTTCTTGCATTAGTTCTTTTAATGCGTGATATTCTTGCATTAGTTCTTTTAATGCGTCCCATCATTTAATCCTACCATTGCAGAAAACAACCAAAATATGACGTACGCTTATGCCATTCGCATTCGCCACGGGGCCCCGTCATTACCCGTTAGGTTACTTAACTAACGACAGAGCGGGGGCTGGGCTAGCACGGCTGTAAAACATAAGCAACGCCTAAATAATATCATATATAGATATATTGCAATGATAGCCATTTCAGATCACAGATGAACACATTGGATATACTAGGAACCTGCAATTCGTACAAGCCTGTAGCGAAAAGCAGATTACACGGTCGCGGTGAATAGACAAAACCCCACCCAAGACCCCTACGGGTGCGGCAAACTACCCGCCAAGTACCCGAAGCGAAGCAACCTCCCTCAACCCCGTGTGTAGGCCACTCGGCACTTCGGCATACCCGGTAGTTTGTGCACCCCCTCCATAGGTCTATCCTAGGAGCAAAAATAGTAAAAAGAAATTATACAATGACGGCTACAACCCCGACCCGGTTGTGCGGCCATTCAAATAATTATTACATCAATTTACAAATTTACATGAATTGAAAGAAAAGAAAACTCTTGTCTCACAACCCCCGGCTATTCACCCGCGGCAATCCAACGAATTCATATACACATTCCAGCAACATTACAGATCACAGATTTGTATAACCCCCACTAATCGACATATAGCGATTAGCAGACGTTCAATACAAATATCACATCACAGAAAAAACTCGTCAGCTTAAGTTTTTAGAAGTTCGATCAAAAATACGGATTTATAGGCCCCAAATACAAAATTTTCGTTCTGGAAAATCTGGGCAGAAAACACATATTCCAAAAATCCCAAAATACCCCTATGAGCAAACTGCAAAGAAGAAACCCCATGACCGAGTCAACTCGGCCGCGATTCCGCGGCTCTTTGATCGAGTTAGGGGGTCAAATTTTTGCAGTTTCTTCAGAAAACCCTGAGTCGATTTTTGGTGTATCTCAAAAAAGTTTTCCAGCACTTTTAAAATCGACAGAAAGTTTAAAAAACGGGGTTCGTTTTGCGACTTTTTCTTTGATCGATATTCTAGCTACTTTGCTAACATGTTAGATAGAGTTTAACTAGGCTCTGATACCACTGTAAGTCCATGCTACCTCTCCCGGTACTTTCGGGCATACGGAATTTGATGAAAAATGATTTTCTTAGAGATGGTAACATGGACTCAAAACCGGATCTTTGTTAAACATCTAACTAACAACCTAACTACGAGTTGCTAACTACTGGGTTAGGGGGTTATACCTTTCTTGTCTTGAACTCCTTCGTCTTCAAACCTCGATGGTGGTCCGGATCGGCTTCTTCCCGTCGTCTCCTTACGCCGAAGATAGATCCACCTGAAAGCTTCAACCTTTGGCTCCTTCTTCGATCTTTGAAGAAACTAGTTCACTCGGTTTGCTATACCTTGTGAACTAGAGTGAGTAGAGAAGAGTTTGTATGGGATTTTATCTATGGTTCTTGGTTCTCAACTCATGAGACAAGTGAACCATAGAGTCAAGAGAGGGAGAGCAAGAGGAGGAAGATGAGAGCTCAAGAACAAGAGAGAGAATGAGCATGAAAGAATGAGAGAAGACTTTTCTCATTTGGCTCTCATAATCTAAAACAATCATAACACCACATATCAATTAAGTATTATGTGATGGTTTAAGCAACCATAGCCATATCATTTCATGCACTCATTTTGCACAAAAGAGCAAGCAAGCAAAAGTCTTTGCCATGAAATGATAGCTATAGTTATCATGATGGTCAACTAGTCAAGCCTAGTCAACCGGTCAACAAAGTCAACAAGTCCACAAGTCAACAAAGTCAATCCCTCAACAACCATGTCACCATAATACTTAATTAATATAATTGTTAATCACATATCATATTCTCATTAGGGTTGACCAAAAAGTCAATAGTCAACAGTCAACGGTCAACAACCCTAATGAGAATCCTCTGCCTCTGTCTCTCCGTCAACTGTGCATACACACCCGCATCCGCGTTCCGAGGAACACGAATACATACTGGATAAATCCAATCCCAATACGTACACTACGATCTGGCTTAAACCAAAGCCCGCTAGTGTAAACTGTCCGGACACTGTACGTGCATAAGTGCACGGATGTGACTGAACCCTGTCGCAAAACCATGCGACCTGTCGCAAAACCATGCGACCTCTACTCTTTTGCCTAAAGGCAAATAGCTTTCTGTGTGGGACTCTAAAGACTCGACACTACGCTGGCAGTGGGTTTAACCACAGACCGCAAGCGGCACTAGCTGTGCGTAACGGTCCCTAGGTAGATGCCGACAAGAAGACTGACGAGACGAAATCCATCTGAACTCCTACTGAGCCTGAATGTGACAATCTCAGTACAGTCCGGTCTGTTCGTCTGATACATCGCATGGCGGGCCTAGGGGGCGGTAAACGTCAGTCCCCCAATAGCGGTACAAGTCGTGTCGGAGTGAAGCCCAAAACACCCTGAGATAACACTGGAAGCCTACCAGTATATCTCGTTTGCCCTGGCCAGGGACTACTCGTGTAATGGCTCTCCTAGACACAGCGCGATGTCAACCCCCAATACCGGGAGAGACGAATCCTGTCTAACCGTCACTGCCTCCAAGTGCTTCGGGACTGCACCCAACTACCACCTGTTTGCACGACTCCTTTGAGCCGTGTTAGGGTAGTAATCAAAGTACAGTGGGAACACACTCGAGGCGAAGTGACAGTGTCAAGTTAGCGGACTAAGCTGTACTCATGTCACCTGGGAACTGATAACTGACGATAGGCATAATACCAACTAGTCAGTTCCCGACGAGTCCTGTCCAGTGTACCCGTAACCTAACGAGCACCCGCATACTATCTCAAGTACGACGTACTGACGGCTGTGGGACAGACCGTCTCCCACACTGGGATGAGAAGCGCATGCGCTAGTCTACTCCGGAGTATCGATGCCCTGTCTCGATAGTCCTGCGACTAGGGACCTGCATAAGGATGTTCTTATAGATTACCCAGCCCCACTAGTGTGACTGCCATCACATCGCTGGTAATCAAGCAAAGATCCTAAGGGCTCCACTAATGTGTATAGGTGATATACTAAAATAAACACATGTACACATTGAAGTAGAAACAAACCAAGTAGCATACTACTATTTTGAGCAAGATTGTATATACAAGGTGAATATCCCAAGCTTCCTTTAAGTAATATACATACTAGTATGATACAGTAATGGCCTCTAGGGCATATACACTAACAGTATGCACAGTTGCTTGAGACAGAGGGATAGGACTTTGTTTAGGGTTAGTGACCATTGTCATTTTGCTAACCTTAATGCTTATGTGTGTATTATTGTTAATTGATATTAGTTTAATAATTGTGCATGGTTATGGTTGTTGACCATTTGACCTATCTTGACTTGTTGACCTTGTTGACACTTTGACCATCATCATTTCATTTAGAAGATGCTCTTTGATCCTTGCAAATTGCATTAAAAATGAAATGATAATGGTCATGTCTTGATTAAGCCATGACAATTATCTCACTAATTATCTAATTAAAATAATTCACACATATATGTGAGAATGGCGATTTATTCTCTCATTCTATCATTCCTTTTCTCTCTCTTGTTCTTCCTCTCCCTCAAGCTCTCCCCTCTCATGTGTTGAGAAACACTTGAGCTTGAGAAAAACCCTCTCTTGATAATCTCTACTCTCATCTAGGGTTCAAGGATTAGCACTTCTTGCACTCTAGTTACTTCTAGCTTGGAGTTGAAGCCAAAGGTCGAGGCATTCGGGTGGATCTTTCTTTAACGGGAGAAGACGACAAAGGTGACCTCCTTCCACCACTCCAAGGAGCAAGGAGAGAAGGACTTAAAGCCTAAGGTATAACCTTTCTAGCACTTAGCTAGTTACTAGTTAGCTTTAGCTTGTTTTTGTTTAGCAAAGATCCTTCAAAGGCTAGTCCATGTTGCCTAAGTTCATAAAAATCTGTTTTTTATTCCGTTTTCCGCCTGCCCGTAAGTACCAGGGTGGGCAACGTGGACTTACAGTGGTATCAGAGCCTAACTAAACATAAACTAGCTAGGTAGTAGAGTGTATCGAAGTTCGAATCGGAAAAATCACAAAACCGAGTTTTCAAAACCCTAGTTTTCTGTTAAAAATTTTTCTGTTCAAAATAAAATTTGTCATACTCCAAATATCATCTCATTTCTTAAGAAGAACAGCAAACCCGGTCCAGTGATTCGTCTAAACCGCCGCGGTTCAGCGGCAATAGCAAGCTATTGCCGCGGAACCGCCGCCGTTTTGACTCTTCACTGAGTCGAGTTTGGTGCAGTTTTCTTATGGCTTGATTTTAGGATTTTTAAGATGGTTTATATGTTCCTAGGTTTTCCAGAATAGAAATTTATTTTTGGGGGGCCTATAAATCCGTATTTTTTTCCGAACTTCAATACACTTTGACTAAAAGGTTATATCTGTGATGTTTATATGTATTGAACGTCGGCTAATCGCTATATGTCGATTAGTCGGGGTTATACATATCTGTGATCTGTGATTGATGATGGTTTGTGTATATGAATGGGTTGGATTGTCGCGGGTGAATAGCCGGGGTGGATGTGAGATGAGTGTTGCTTTTTCTTTCATTCATTGTAACAAGTAAATTGATGTAATATTATTATTTGTTTGGCCGCACAACCGGGTCGGGGTTGTAGCCGTCATTGTATAATTCTTTTTACTATTTCTGCTCCTAGGATAGACCCATGGAGAGGGTGCACAAACTGCCGGGTATCTCGAAGTGCCGAGTGGTCTACTCACGGTTGTGAGGGAGGTTGCTTCGCTTCGGGTACTTGGCGGGTAGTTTGCCGCACTAGTAGGGGTCTTGGGTGGGGTTTTGGCTATTCACCGCGACCGTGTAATCCGCTTTTCGTTGCAGGCTCGAACGGATTGCGGATTCCTAGTATATCCAATGTATTCATCTGTGATCTGTAATGTCTATCATTGCTATATATTTATATATGATAACTACTTAGGCGTTGCTTATGTTTTACAGCCGCGCTAGCCCAGCCCCCGCTCTGTCGTTAGTTAAGTAACCTAACGGGTAATGACGGGGCCCCGTGGCGAATGCGAATTGCATAAGCGTACGTCATATTTTGGTTGTTTTCTGCAATGGTAGGATTAAATGATGGGACGCATTAAAAGAACTAATGCAAGAAAATAAACCAAGTAAGAGTCGATTGGAACACTTTGAAAACCACTCGGTTTTTTCAAAACTAAACTTTTAAACGCGGAGCTTGAACCACTCCTTTTAAAAGCTATCTCGTTCCATCGATTATATCAAGTTCACTACGTTCACGGTTTCGCCAAAACCATTCGTACCCCTCCGTCATTCCACATGAATGGTCAAAAAGAATTCAAGCTATGTATTTTGGCCAAAGTCAAGGCATAGTGATTGGTAGCTATTGGGTATTCATGTGCAGCATAGATAGATGCGTTGGTTTGGGATAGTCGTGCTGCCATTTTGGCCAAAGTCAAGGGTAGGTACGAGTGGGTCCAAATTAACCAGGAGAATGACGGGTAGAACTTGACATGTGACTTATGATATTTTGGCCAAAGTCAAGGTCATAAGATCATGGGGCAAAAATCCACATCGGGAGTTTCATAAGTACTGAAACTTGCTAGCGCTGCATACTATTTTGAGTGTGATAATTCTGGTAGGATTCCTTCGGTTATATCACGCGATGATATTTGGATCCCGATCCTACTGTGAGCATATGCTACTCCTCGGGAAAACTCTCACTTAACGATCAATGCTATAAACCTAGTAGGTGTCTAGAAAGGTGCTAGCGGGGATACGCCCACAGGGAAAAGTGGTTACTTAATTAAGGAACTTCGCGAAAGCGTTGGAAAACCTCCTTCGAAGTACCGACAATGGCCTGGCAGAACGGTTAAGCAAGTATTGTACGGTGAGATTGATCCTGACTAATCCTTTCTTTACGGTTTGAGAAGGGATTCGAGAGACAGTGGGAGCCATCCAGTTTAGACAAACTAAAAACCACTCTAAACTTGCAAGAGCATCATGCTAAAGTGTTTCTTTTCTCTCTCCTAATTGCAGCGACCATTCAACATGATCGGACTTAAGTTATTACTAGATAAAAACATATTGACAGGGCCAAACTACAAAGTTTGGCTCAGGAATGTCAAGATGGCAATCACTTACGACAAGTTGGGGTATGTCCTTACCACCAAAGCTCCCCCTGTCCCAGGTCCCAAAACCAGTGTCGTAGATAGGGAAATCTACAAGTCCTGGGAACTAGATTGCGCGAAGGCCAGATGCCTCGTACTAGCCTCGATGGACAACGAACATCAGAAGAGGCACGAGAATATAGACCTAGAGTCCATATTTCTTCATACAAAAGAACTGTATGGAGAGCAGTCTCGTATCGCAAGATACGAAGTGTCGAAGAAGTTGTTTTCGGCAAGGTTGGCCGTCGGATCATCGGTAGCGGAACGCGTGCTTAAGATGATTGGCTACATAGAGGAGCTCGCGGACCTTGGGACCACGTTGGAGAATGAACTCTATACTGATTTGATTCTCCAGTCCCTTCCTTCCACTTACGCCCAGTTTATTCTTAACTTCAACATGCAAGGAAAGGTGGTTGAACTTTCCGAACTTCTGAACATGTTGAGGAGTGCTGAGGGCACCCTACAGAAGGGTAGGGAGACATCCACTTTGTTTGTAGGAGGATCTTCCTCTTCTAAGTCCAGGGCAAAAGCCAAGGGCAAGAAGAAGAAAGCCCCGCCAATCCAAGAGGCGGTGTCAGTAAAGTGGATACGAATGGAAAAGAAAAAGCAACAAAGATAGCGGGGATGCTAGTGGGGAAGGAGGGATGCTTCTATTGTCACAAAAGTGGTCACTGGAAACAGGATTGCAAGGCTTGGAAGGCCAGAACACAGGATTTGAAGCGGGTTGCAGCTTCAGCTTCAGGTGTGTATGTTATTGAAAATTGTCTATCAATAAACTCTACTTCTTGGGTATTGGATACCGGATCAGGATCTCATATCTGTAATTCTTTGCAGGCATTGAGAAAGCGTAGAGTTTTGAAGGCAGGTGACATGACCCTCAGAGTTGCAAACGGTGCTAGCATGGATGCTGAGGCCGTGGGCGACTATCACCTGGGATTGTCGGATGGACATTTTTTGGTTTTGCGTAGTTGTTATTATGTACCAAATGCAACCTGTAATATCATTTCTGTATCTTTATTATCTAAAGAAGGTTATGAATTTGCAAGAAAGGTTCCTAGGCACCCTATAGAGGTCTCACAAGGCATCGAACATGCCAATTTAAAAAAATGGTGCCGAGAAACCCTAGACTACGGATCGTTGCTAGAAATCTAGGCGAAAAGCAAACTAGTTAACACTTAACTACTAGAATGTGGAAATTACAACCTTTGTAGATCCGGATATCCACCTCCACGGCTCCGCAACGAAGTCTCCTCGCTGTCCATGTCCAACCCCAGGCTCTAGCGTCGGCTTCATCGGAGAATGAACGGGCTTGGTCATCGACGACGATGCCGAAGATGATCTACGTCGAGGCATCGCTAAATCAAGCTCCCACTTCAGAAAGTGATGAAACTTGTGAAGAAAACACACTCTACTACTTGGCAAGAGGTAGAGGATGAAGAAATAGGAGGTGGGTTCTCTTTAGAATTGGATTTCTCACTCTCAAGCTCAAGTTGCCATTGATGGCCTCAAGGTTTCAAACTTGAAGATCAAGAAGAAGATGAGCTAGAATTATGATAAGTCTTTTTAAAATAAAAAGAAAAAGGAATACTTATCATAATTCTTACTAGGGTTAAGTGTAGAGAATAGACCATGGTTAATGGATGGGTTAGGGTTAAGCATGATGACAAGAAAGGTTAAGAAGTCAAAGCTTCATGAAGCTTCAACTAAAAGACAAAGAAAGCCACCATTCTTTTTTAAATCATTTCCAAATAAATAAATGAACAAATAAATAAATGAATATGCAAAACCCTAATCAACACTTAACCATGGTTTTAATTCTTTACACTTAACTAAATAATCAAGTATC
Source organism: Agapanthus africanus (assembly GCA_030015575.1). Lineage (NCBI taxonomy): Eukaryota > Viridiplantae > Streptophyta > Magnoliopsida > Asparagales > Amaryllidaceae > Agapanthus > Agapanthus africanus. The sequence goes on along the minus strand of JASDDO010000026.1, from coordinate 209,799,367 downwards.
ATCAAACATGATACAAGTATGTGCACGAAAATATATCACATATACAACTTGCACATCAAGTGAGAAAATCCATATAAAGTGAACCAATACTAGTTAATGCAAAGTAATATATCAAATATATAATTATACATTAAATCATTAAATCAACATTTGATTCAATGATCCGGTCATGTCGCACATAACCGACTAGTATTCAATGTATCGATTTATCGAATCAATGATTCGATAACTAGGTCATATCGAATATAACCAATCGAAACATTTATCGCGAGAATGAAATGCGGTATCACATACACGCATTATTCTCGGTCCTGCACATATCTCATATGCGCTCCTATTTCGTTTCGCTTGAGCCAGGAAACCTCTGTGTAGGACTCTAAAGACTCGTCAATACGCCGGTAGTAGATGATGATCATATCAAGCATCTACAAGCCGCAAGCGGTCTGCTAAACGTAACGGCCACCCGGGTATTGAGTGATCAGAAGATCGACGAGCTAGCCCACTCACACTCCTGTGAATCCAACCAGTAACACTTACCGTACAGTCCGGTCTGTTCGTCTGATACGTCGCATATCAAGTCTAGGGGTGGTAAACGTCAGACCCCAATACTCGATAAGTCGTGCCGATATGAGGCTCATAATGGGTCGAGAAACTACTGGTAACACTTACCAGCAAATCTCTGATCAGCCCTGGCCAAGGACTTCCCTGTTACGGCCAATCGAGCACAGCGCAACATCAACCCCCAATACCGGGAGAGACGAAACCCCTCCTATCGCTCATTGCCTCCATGTGACTCGGGACTGTACCCAAAGACCACCGTTATGCACGCCCTCATGGACGTGGTAAGGTGGAGATCAAAGCACAGTGGGAATCACACAAGGCTCTATGACGATCTCGGGTCTACAGACTAACCTGCACAAGTGTCACCTGAGAACTGCCATCTGACGTGAGGTATAATACCATCTGGGAGTTCTCGGCGAGTCCGTCCAGTGTACCCAGTCTCCACTGAGCACCCGTATACCATCTCTGATGTCAAACACCAATGGATATGGGATCATCCATCGCCCATCACATGGGTCGAGAAGCGTATACGCTAGTCTACTCTGGTATATCGATGCCCCGTCTCGATACACCCACGACTAGGGACCTTGAAGGATGTACTTATGGACTACCATGTCCCCACTAGTATGATCTGCATCATAGTCCAGGTAGTCAAGTACACATCCTAAGGGCTTTACCAACATGCAACTATAAGACAGTATAAAGAGACTAGTGTACATGTTAAGATAAAGAGTAACCAGATAGCATACTATCATATCGAGCAAGAAAGTCATCTCTATATATGTCCAAGCATCCAATATAATATACTTCATCTGTACAATACAGGTCTCTAGGGCATACATACAACTAACAATCTCCCACTTGCACTAGGGCCAGCTGCTGCAGTATCGCTTACCGAGCATCCCGAAGAGTCTCTCAAACTGTATCTGGGGAATGGCCTTCGTGAGTGGATCCGCCGTGTTGTTCTTCGTGTCAACCCTCCTGACCTCGATCTCCCGGCGATCAACTATCTCCCGGATCAGGTGATACCGCCTCAGAATATGCCTGGATCGCTGATGGGACCTGGGTTCCTTGGCCAAAGCCACCGCTCCATTGTTATCGCAATACAAAGGTATTGGATGCTCAATGGATCGAACCACTCGAAGTTCAATAATAAACTTCTTGATCCAGACAGCCTCTTTGGCAGCATCGTTGGCAGCGATGTATTCAGCGTCCATCGTCGAGTCTGCCACGGTTTCCTGCTTGGAACTCTTCCAGCTAACCGCCCCTCCGTAAAGGGTAAAGACAAAGCCCGACTGCGACTTAGAGTCGTCCTTATCACTCTGGAAGCTCGAATCGGTAAAGGACTCCACTTGGAGCTCTCCGTTACCATACACCAAGAACATATCTCTAGTCCTTCGTAAGTACTTGAGAATGCTCTTCACAGCTGTCCAGTGACTCTCTCCAGGATCAGCTTGATACCTGCTCACTATACTTAGTGAGTATGCTACATCGGGTCTGGTACATAGCATCGCATACATGATAGAGCCTACTGCCGAAGCATAGGGTATCCCTTGCATGCGAGCTCTCTCCAAATCAGTCTTGGGAGACATCTCTTTGGAGAGAGTGACTCCAGAGATCGTGGGCAAGTTCCCGCGCTTGGACTCTTCCATACTAAACCTCTTTAGTATGGTGTCAATGTACCTGGATTGGGACAATTCCAAAATCCGTTTGGATCTATCTCTATAGATCCTAATTCCCAATATGCAGGAGGCATCACCAAGATCTTTCATTGAGAATCTTTGTGATAAGAAGAGCTTGACCGATTGCAGCATAGGAATATCATTTCCTATCAAGAGTATGTCGTCCACGTACAATACGAGGAAGACAACCTTACTCTCTGCCACCTTCTTGTAGATACAAGGTTCATCTGGGTTTTTGACGAAATCAAACTCTTTGATAACGACGTCAAAGCAGATGTTCCAACTCCGCGATACTTACTTTAATCCATAAATGGATTTAAGCAGCTTGCACACCTTCCCCGCTGCTCCCACTTTCTACGAAGCCCTCTGGCTGAGTCATGTACATGCACTCTTCTAAATCACCATTTAGAAAGGCGGTCTTAACATCCATTTGCCAGATTTCGTAATCATGATATGCAGCGATGGAAAGCATGATCCGGATGGATTTAAGCATAGCCACTGGAGAAAAGGTCTCGTCATAGTCCACACCTGGTCTTTGACGAAAACCCTTTGCTACAAGTCTAGCTTTGAAAGTCTCCACTTTCCCATCTACACCAAGTTTCTTCTTGAAGATCCACTTGCTCCCAATGGGTTTTACCCCTTCAGGAGCAACGTCCAAAGTCCATACTTTGTTGGTGTACATGGATTCCATCTCGGACCGCATAGCATCCAGCCATTTCACTGAGTCCCCATTCGTGATGGCCTGCTCGAAGCTAGTTGGGTCATCATCATCCATGATGCAATCCTCGCTTCCACCATCAATGAGAAAACCGTAGTATCTCTCAGGTGGACGAGAAACCCTACTAGATCGGCGGAGAGGCTGGGGTTCATCGGGTACTATCGAATCTTCTGGTTCCACTAAATCTTCAGTTATAGTTTGTGTATCTGGAATTTCTTCCAGCTCTACCACTTTGCCACTAATTTCTTTTTCAAGGAATTCCTTTTCTAAAAAGGTGGCATATTGAGAAACAAACACCTTTTGTTCTGAAAGGTTCCTAGGCACCCTAAGGAGGTCTCACAAGGCATCGATCATGCCAATTTAAAAAATACGGTGCCGAGAAACCCTAGACTACGGATCGTTGGCTAGAAAACTAGGCGAAAAAGAAAACTAGTTAACAACTTAACTAATGTTTAACGGAAATACAACCTTTGTAGATCCGGTGCTCCACCTCCATAGCTCCGCAACGAAGTCCCCTCGCTGTCCAAATGAATTCCCAGGCTCTAGCGTCGGCTTCGTCGGAGAAATGGCGAGCTAGGTCGTCGATGTCCATACCGAAGATGATCTACGTCGAGGCATCGCTAAATCAAGCTCCGACTTCACCAAGTCAAGAAACTTGTGAAGAAAACACACTCTACTACTTGGCAAGAGGTAGAGGATGAATAAATAGGAAGTGGGTAGACTTTAGAATTGGATTTCTCACTCATTTCATCAATCCACCATTGATGAAGTCAAGGTTTTCTTCTTGAGTTCAAGGAAGAAGAAGAAGAAATGTTATGATAAGTTATTCTAAAAATGATAAGAATAATGAATTCTTATCATAATAGAACCATGGTTTAGTGTAGAGAATTAATCATGGTTGAATGGAATGGTTAGGGTTAAGCATGAGACAAAATGGTCACTTGGTCAAAGTCTTCATGAAGCTTCATAATACATACAAAGAAAGCCACCATTTTCTCATTATGCTTTTCTTTTTCCAAAAGAATAAATAAATGGTTTAAATGAATAAGCAAATAGTAAACCCTAACCATTTCATTAACCAAGGTTCAATTCTTTACACTTAACCAAAAGGCATGTATCATCAAACATGATACAAGCAAGTGCACAAAATCATATCGCATATGCAATGCGCACATCCGAGCGAGAAAATCCATTTAAAGTGAACCAATATTAGTTAATGCAAAGTAATATATCAAATACATAATTATGCATTAAATCATTAAATCAACACTTGATTTAACGATCCGGTCATATCGCATATAACCGACTAATATCCAATGTATCGATTTATCGAATCAATCTTCGATTCGATAATTAGGTTATATCGCATACTACCATTCGACACATTCATCGGGAGAATAGAATACGGTATCACATACACGCATTATTCTCGGTCCCGCACATATCTCATATGCGCTCCTATTTCGTTTCGCTTGAGCCAGGAAACCTCTGTGTAGGACTCTAAAGACTCGTCCATACGCCGCCAGCAGGTGATGATCATATCAAACACCCACAAGCCGCAAGCGGTCTGCTAAACGTAACGGCCACCCGGGTATTGAGCGATCAGAAGATCGACGAGCAAGCCCGCTCACACTCCTGTGAATCCAACTAGTAACACTACCGTACAGTCCGGTCTGTTCGTCTGATATGTCGCATATCTTGCCTAGGGGTGGTAAACGTCAGACCCCAATAGCTCGATAAGTCGTGTCGATATGAGGTCTATAACAATTCGAGAAACTACTGGTAACACTTACCAGTACATCTCAGCAACCCTGGCCAGGGATTTCCTGTTATAGCCAATCGAACACAGCGCAACATCAACTCCCTATACCGGGAGAGACGAATCCCCTCCTATCGCTCATTGCCTCCATGTGATTCGGGACTGTACCCAAAAACCACCGTTTTGCACGCCCTCTTGGACGTGGTAAGATGGAAATCAAAGCACAGTGGGAACCACACAAGACTCTATGACGATCTCGGGTCAACAGACTACTCTGTACCAGTGTCACCAGAGAACTGCCATCTGACGTGAGGTATAATACCATCTGGGAGTTCTCGGCGAGTCCGTCCAGTGTACCCAGTCTCTACTGAGCACCCGTATATCATCTCCGATGTCAAACACCAATGGATATGGGATCATCCATCGCCCATCTGTATGGGTCGAGAAGGTATACGCTAGCCTACTCTGGTATATCGATGCCCCGTCTCGATACACCTACGACTAGGGACTTTCAAGGATGTACTTATGGACTACCATGTCCCCACTAGTATGATCCGCATCATAGTCCAGGTAGTCAAGTACACATCCTAAGGGCTTTACCAACATGTAACAGAGAGACAATCAGTATATACGTTAAGGTAAAGAGCAACCAGATAGCATACTATCATGTCGAGCAAGAAAGTCCTCCCTATATATGTCCCAGCATCCACTACAATATACATCCAATGTAGAGTAATGGCCTCTAGGGCATACATATAACTAACAATCTCCCACTTGCACTAGGGCCATCTGTAGCAGTGGTTGTAGTATCTCATACTCAACCATCCCATAAAAGTCTCTCTCTGGGAATAGGCCTTCGTGAGTGGATCCGCCGTGTTGTCCTCTGAGTCTGCTCTCCTTGCCTCGATCATCCTGGAGATCAACCATCTCCATGATCAGGTGATACTGCCTTAGAATAAGTCTGGATCACTGATGGGACCGGCGTTCCTTGGCGTAAGCCACAACTCCATTGTCTCACAATGGTAGGAACGTAGTTCATCTCATGAACTAATATACACCCAAACCGCCTCTTTGGTAGCATCTTAAGTAGCGATGTATCCTACCTTTATCGTCTAGTATGCCACGGTATTTAGCTTGGAACTCTTCCAACATACCGTCCCTTTACTGAGGGTAAAGACAATGCCTGCGACTGACATTCAGTCGTCTTTATCACCCTGGAACACTTCCAGTGATTTTCCCCAGGATCAATTGATACCATCTCACTACAACTAGTGAGTATCCTAATATCCAATTAAATCTATCTCATAGATCTAAAACTCAGGATTTAGGAGGTATCATTTTGATCCTATATGGAGAATCATTGTGATAAGCGGAGATTGACTGAGCGTAGCATAGGAAACTCCTTCCCTATCAAGAGTATGTCATCCACGTACTCTACGAGGATCGTCACCATACTCCCTACTACCTTTTTGTTTATACAAGGTTCATCTACCATTTTGATGATGTCAACTTCTTTGACTAATCCATCAAAACAGATGTTCCAACTCCGCGATGCCTGCTTTATCATATAAAGCATCTTACACACGTTTCCGCTGCTCCCACGGTCTACGAAGCCCTCTGGCTGTGTACTTATAGACGCACTATTCTAAAACATCATTTAGAAAAGCAGTCATGGCACCCAACCGCCAGATATCGTAGTTATGGTATGTAGCCGTGGCAAGTAGGATCTGGATGAACTTAAGCATAGGCACTGAAAAAGGTTTCATCATTATCCACGCCTGGTCAATGACGAAAACCTTTAACAAGTCTAGCTTTGAAAGTCTCAACTTTTCCATTTACACCAGGTAATCTTCTCAAGATGTACTTGCTCCTGATGGGGATTTAACCCTTCAGATATAGCAACCAAAGTCCATACTTTGTTGGTGTATAAGGATTCCATCTCAGATCGCTAAGCATCCAGCCATTCTTACAGAGTCTTACTCCTGATGGCCAGCTCGAAACTAGTTGGGTCATCATCTCATGATGCAATCCTCGCTCCCACTGTCATAGAGAAACCAAAGTATCTCTTAGGTGGGTGAGAAATCCTACTAGATCGGCGGAGAGGCTGAGGTTCGTTGGTTACTATTGAATCTTTTGGTTGTACCAAATCATCTGCTTCAGTTTGTATAGCTGGAACATTTCCAGTTCTACATAACAGACCTTGCCTCGAGCTTGTCCGGATTTTGTTTTTAGACATAGGCCGGACAACCCTAAATCTTAACTAGCTTAAGACATGGGCTCTTCCCATTCCATATCACATATGAAGTGGTAGGCAACTGATCTGATTGGAACCCTATTCAATAGGTATGCGACTTCTCAAGTGCATAACCCCCTAAGGAAAAAGGTAACTCAGTAGTACTCATCATAGAGCACACCATATCAAATAGGGTGTATCTGCTCCGCCCCGACATACCATCGTGGAATGGTATATACGGAGGAGTAATGCTGAGAGAGAATCTCATTCTCCTTTAGAATAGTCCAGTATTTCCGTGCTCAAGTATTCTCCTCATTGATCTCATCATAGGACATAATAATTATACCCGTATTGGTTCTCTACTTCTAACTTATATTCTGTGAATATCTCAAAAGGTTCAGACTTGTGTTTCAACAGGAACATATATCTGAATCATGAGAGATTATCAGAGAACATAATGAAGTATAAAGAACAAGTCCTGGCATGTGTAGACGGGGGACCTACATACATCATCATGTATCAGACCCAAGAGTTCATTAACTCTTTCTCTGTTTCCAATAAACAGAGCTGTGGTCATCTTATCTTTGTAACATAACTGGCGAGTTTCACAAGATGTAAATTCAAACTGATTTAAATATGCATCTATATGTAACTCTAGCTAGTCGGGTCACATTGATCTGACCTAGTCTACAATGCCTCAAGAAGAATTCGTTCATTTCTGAACTCTTCCTCTTGTGTGTGTTCTGTATACTAAGAACTGTAGTTTGATTTAGAACATTAATGCTTTTAGATAACGTGCCTGAACCGATCAACTTTTGATATAGGAAATGTTCAAAACATTATCCATCAATACAAAATTATATCCTTTCTTTTCTAACAAAGAGAGTGATATGATTTGGTATATCAGGTTCGGTATCTAATAACATTCGTTTAGAATCAATGTATTGGTAATACAGGGTGACAGTGACCGACAGACTTGGCTGCAACTCTTGCCCCGTTTTCCGCCTCATGAAACTTATCACCCGTTCTCAGTTTTTCTACCCTTTTGTAGCCCTATGTAACATATTACATATCTGGGATCCTGATCCGGTATCATATACCTAGGATGCGGAGGATACTGAGAAACAGTTCTGTATAATGAACACACCCGAAGATGATGCATCAGCATGCACTCTCTTCGTTTGGGCGGCACGGGAAATCTGGTATTCCCCAATTTCCTGCTCTGTCTTATAACAATTATAAGCAGGAGCGGAACCAACGTTCCCCAGCTCAGTATAACAAGCGGGTTTGGTCAATAATCCGTATTATTATCTTGATTAAGGCGTGATATGGTCGCTACCAGGAGAGAGAGAGAAGAAAACACTCAGCGTGCGCTCTAGCAAGAATAGATTAGTTATTATTTTATCTAATCAGGATGGCTCCCACTGCTTTTTATCAAATCTTCCTTCAAACCCTAAAAGGAAAGACTAGCCGGGATTAATTACACACTACAAGTTCGCCAATCTTTCATCCAGGCCAGTGTCGGTACTTTGAGGGAGGTCCCCCGTGCTTTCGCACTAACCTAATTAATGTGAACCTCGTTTTCCCAGAGGCGTAACCTCGTTGACACCTTTCTAGACACCTACTTGATCGGCTAATTGCAATGTATAAAACTCTCCCAGGAGTAACTCTTACTCACAGCGGGTATCGGGATCCAACTATCTCATAGAAGGTATGCAATCTCATTGCAAATTTCAACACTTGAAATTCCCGATAATATTTTGCCCCTAGCTCGCTATGACCTTGACGCATGCCAAACAACCCATAGTCTGCTAGTCAAGTTCAACCCGTACATTTCTTGATTGAATTAAACCCACCCGCACGACCCTTGACGCATGCCAAACAACGCCGTTCGAATACCCTAATCCAATCGCATCATATGCTGGCAGATAAGCACTAGTTAGCTACCGTACACTACGCCTTGACGCATGCCAAACAACCGCAGCACGAAAACTAACTAATACTTATCTGAAATGACGGAGGGCTACGACAGGTTTTTCTGAAAACCTATTGCGTAATGAACTTCATATCGTTGTAGAATCAAATGATTTTGAAATGGAGTGCTTTTGTGGCTTTTCTAGTTTTGCTAAAGGAGTCACTCCCGGTGAAGGGATCGTCGGTCCTTTCCTCGTCGAATGAGGTGCGGGATATATCATATATATCACTGTGCAAAGCAAAAACTCTTAAAAGAGATCAAAAGACAAACCGAGTGTGTAGCATCTGCCAGTTATCGCTAAAGGAGTCACTCCCGGTGAAGGGATCTCGGTCCTTTCCCTATCGAATAAGGTGCAGGATATATCACATATACCGCTGTGCAAAGCAAGAACTGTAGCTACCTGTTTTATTTTGAAATTCGATTCCACAACATCTTAGGTTTCTTTTATTTCATTAATCATATTAATGAAGTCCCATCATTTAAGTACCTAAACATCACAGATAAATACGACGTACACTTATGCCATCCGCATTCGCCTCGATGTCCCCTCGTGCACCGTTAGGTTAGGTGACTAACGGCAGAGCAGGGCAGGGCTAGCGCGGGTGTAAAACATAAGTAACGTCTATATAATATATCATATATACTATATACTATATCTATCACAGAACATCACATGATCACATCACAGATATCGCAGCAGAAGAAACATATGAAATATTGGATATACTAGGATGTCCGTGTTTTCAATACGAGCCAGTATAAACACGGATTCCACGGTCGTGATGAATAGCCAAACCAACACCCCTAGACCCCTACGAGAGCGGCAAGCAACCCTACCAATTCTAGAGTTAGGAGACCCGGACTCGACTCCTCGAGTTGGTCTCCCACTGGACCCCAGAACCCGGTTACTTGTGCTCCCCTCCTTGGGTCTATCCTAATGCGGAAAAGTAAATAATATACAAACGGTGACAACTTCCGCAACCTGGAAGCGCCCCAATAAAAGAATATTACATACAAGTTTTTACATGAATGAAAATGAAAAACACTCATCTCACATAAAAAACCCCGGCTATTCAAACACGACGATCCAATATAACATATCCAGCAACACATAACATCACATGTCATCAACGTAAGTAAATATGCGCATCCCAATTGTCGTTGACATATAGCAACGAAACCGGCGACATCACATATTACACTTACGGTCATAGAAAAGAATGTGTAAAACTACAACAGTTGGAATCCGCAACCACCTCAGATATCGCATGCCTGACCAAATGAATTACTTAGACATCGCATGCCTAACAATTATAAACCCCGAATTTTAGTCCCATTATCGAAAACACTTTTCAATACCAAGTCGGGTAATTCAACAAGATTCCCGACATCCTGATCGAATGCTCGTCGCAAACTTCAATAGGCGGCCGCACCCCCGATACCGTCGACGAAGTGCACCAAGGCGGAACACCGCCACCGCGAGCACCCGAACGGATGCTTTCGTCGACGGGGTTCTCCTACAGTCACTTGGTCGGGGCTATGGGGTGAGGCTGTTTATTAAGTTTACCCGGCGAGTATCCGCGTACGCTACGTGATTGCGACGGACTTTTGATCACATCAAAATTCCGTGGCAACCGATCAAGTGAGACTAAAGTGCTATGTTTATAACATTCATTCAGTTATCACATAACTATTGTGAATTCCAATTATTGTATCACATTCCGAATAAACAGAAAATGTTAAACTTTCCGATCGAACATTCGAACACCCAAGTTTTCCCGAAACAGGTCAACACATGAAATAAGTCTAACAACATTCAGTTCGTGCCTCAGTACCAACGGTCCAGCCGTAGAAGGGTCAAGCCAACGCCTCAGATGTGGCACGCCGTACTGCCCCAAACCCGAAGGTTCAAAGGGCAGTTCAAGACGGTCACATAATCGAGTTAAGGTTTGTGGTCTTCTAGAGGGTCCATCGAGTTACTTGCACTACTTAGAACGTCGTTAAACTACGGAAAAATCCAACACTTGGAAATTTCCCGACAGGGGAAAAATTGGGTATTTATATCCGGTCGAACTTTTTAACATATTCTAAAATATCCGAAAAACACATAGACAAAATTAGACAATCCGATCGAATGTACGAACTCCTAATACAACCCAAAAAAAACTCAACTCTTGATTTCAGATAAAAAAAATTCCCAGGAAAACCAGCACTGCAAAATAGGAATTACTGTGCAAAATTGAATGCCTAATAAGACAAAACGGCCGCGGAACCGCCGCATTATCATGCTAATGCCGCGGTTCCGCCGCACTTTTGAAGGATCATTAGTTACTTTTTGCACCGTAATTCTTATAATTTCCTGCTAATTTTTCTGCATATTTTTAATTCTAAAAAATCCACGATATTCGAAAAAGTACAGAGAGCATTTTCCGGGTTGGGTTTTCGGTTCGATCGGGTTTCAAACATCGTCTAGACTTCGCCTAAGGCTCTAGCTAGGCTCTGATACCAGTGAAAGGTTCCTAGGCACCCTAAGGAGGTCTCACAAGGCATCGATCATGCCAATTTAAAAAATACGGTGCAGAGAAACCCTAGACTACGGATCGTTGGCTAGAAAACTAGGCGAAAAAGAAAACTAGTTAACAACTTAACTAAAGTTTAACGGAAATACAACCTTTGTAGATCCGGTGCTCCACCTCCATAGCTCCGCAACGAAGTCCCCTCGCTGTCCAAATGAATTCCCGGGCTCTAGCGTCGGCTTCGTCGGAGAAATGGCGAGCTAGGTCGTCGATGTCCATGCCGAAGATGATCTACGTCGAGGCATCGCTAAATCAAGCTCCGACTTCACCAAGTCAAGAAACTTGTGAAGAAAACACACTCTACTACTTGGCAAGAGGTAGAGGATGAAGAAATAGGAAGTGGGTAGACTTTAGAATTGGATTTCTCACTCATTTCATCAATCCACCATTGATGAAGTCAAGGTTTTCTTCTTGAGTTCAAGGAAGAAGAAGAAGAAATGTTATGATAAGTTATTCTAAAAATGATAAGAATAATGAATTCTTATCATAATAGAACCATGGTTTAGTGTAGATAATTAATCATGGTTGAATGGAATGGTTAGGGTTAAGCATGAGACAAAATGGTCACTTGGTCAAAGTCTTCATGAAGCTTCATAATACATACAAAGAAAGCCACCAGTTTCTCATTATGCTTTTCTTTTTCCAAAAGAATAAATAAATGGTTTAAATGAATAAGCAAATAGTAAACCCTAACCATTTCATTAACTAAGGTTCAATTCTTTACACTTAACCAAAAGGCATGTATCATCAAACATGATACAAGCAAGTGCACAAAATCATATCGCATATGCAATGCGCACATCCGAGCGAGAAAATCCATTTAAAGTGAACCAATATTAGTTAATGCAAAGTAATATATCAAATACATAATTATGCATTAAATCATTAAATCAACACTTGATTTAACGATCCGGTCATATCGCATATAACCGACTAATATCCAATGTATCGATTTATCGAATCAATCTTCGATTCGATAATTAGGTTATATCGCATACAACCATTCGACACATTCATCGCGAGAATAGAATACGGTATCACATACACGCATTATTCTCGGTCCCGCACATATCTCATATGCGCTCCTATTTCGTTTCGCTTGAGCCAGGAAACCTCTGTGTAGGACTCTAAAGACTCGTCAATACGCCGGCAGCAGGTGATGATCATATCAAACACCCACAAGCCGCAAGCGGTCTGCTAAACGTAACGGCCACCCGGGTATTGAGCGATCAGAAGATCGACGAGCAAGCCCGCTCACACTCCTGTGAATCCAACCAGTAACACTACCGTACAGTCCGGTCTGTTCGTCTGATATGTCGCATATCTTGCCTAAGGGTGGTAAACGTCAGACCCTAATAGCTCGATAAGTCGTGTCGATATGAGGTCTATAACAATTCGAGAAACTACTGGTAACACTTACCAGTACATCTCAGCAACCCTGGCCAGGGATTTCCTGTTATAGCCAATCGAACACAGCGCAACATCAACTCCCTATACCGGGAGAGACGAATCCCCTCCTATCGCTCATTGCCTCCATGTGAATCGGGACTGTACCCAAAAACCACCATTTTGCACGCCCTCTTGGACGTGGTAAGATGGAAATCAAAGCACAGTGGGAACCACACAAGACTCTATGACGATCTCGGGTCAACAGACTACTCTGTACCAGTGTCACCAGAGAACTGCCATCTGACGTGAGGTATAATACCATCTGGGAGTTCTCGGCGAGTCCGTCCAGTGTACCCAGTCTCTACTGAGCACCCGTATATCATCTCCGATGTCAAACACCAATGGTTATGGGATCATCCATCGCCCATCTATATGGGTCGAGAAGGTATACGCTAGCCTACTCTGGTATATCGATGCCCCGTCTCGATACACCCACGACTAGGGACTTTCAAGGATGTACTTATGGACTACCATGTCCCCACTAGTATGATCCGCATCATAGTCCAGGTAGTCAAGTACACATCCTAAGGGCTTTACCAACATATAACAGAGAGACAATTAGTATATACGTTAAGGTAAAGAGCAACCAGATAGCATACTATCATATCGAGCAAGAAAGTCCTCCCTATATATGTCCCAGCATCCACTACAATATACATCCAATGTACAGTAATGGCCTCTAGGGCATACATATAATTAACATGTTCTTCTGCATGGTAGAAAAAATATCCTTTGGAATTCTTAGGATATCCCACAAACTTGCAAAGAACTGACCGTGCCTCGAGTTTGTCTGGATTTTGCCTTTTGACATAGGCCGGACAACCCCATATCTTAACTCGTTTAAAATATGGTCTCTTCCCACTCCATATCTCATATGGTGTGGTAGGTACAGATTTAGATGGAACTTGATTCAATAGGTATGTTGCTGTTTCCAGCGCATAACCCCAGAAGGAAATAGGTAACTCAGCTGTGCTATTCATAGAGCGCACCATATCTAATAGGGTGCGGTTCCTCCGTTCAGATACACCGTTATGCTGTGGTGTATATGGAGGAGTCAGCTGAGAGAGAATCCCATTCTCTTTTAGGAAGTCCAGGAATTCATTGCTCAAGTATTCACCTCTTCGATCAGATCGTAGGATTTTAATACTTTTTCCGGTTTGGTTCTCAACTTCTTGTTTATATTCCCTAAATTTCTCAAAAGCTTCTGATTTGTGTTTCATCAGGAACACATACCCGAACCTAGACAGATCGTCAGTGAATGTAATGAAGTATGAAGAACCATCCCTGGCATGTGTAGACATGGGACCGCATACATCACTATGTATCAGTCCCAAGAGTTCGGTAACTCTTTCTCCGTGTCCCGTAAACGGAGTTTTGGTCATCTTGCCTTTGAGACATGACTGGCAAGTGTCATAAGATAAAAATTCGAAAGGTTTCAAATATCCATCCTTATGCAACTTAGCCAGTCGTGTCACATTGATGTGACCCAGTCTACAATGCCACAAGAAGGATTCGTTGAGTTCAGAACTCTTCCTCTTGTGTGTGTTTGTTATGCTCAGAACTGTTGATTGATTTAGAACATAAATGCCATTGCATAACTTGCCTGATCCAACCAACTTTTGGTTACGGAAAATGTTCATAACATTGTCCTGTAATACAAAATTATATCCTTCTTTGCTTAATAAAGAAACCGATATAATGTTGCATATCAGGTTCGGCATGTAATAGCATTCGTTCAGAACCAATGTATTACCAGTTGGTAATACAAGGTGATATTCCCCGACAGTCTTAGCTGCAACAATTGCACCATTTCCAACTCTAATGTCTTTATCACCTTCTCCAAGTTCTCTACCTTTCCTGAGCCCATGTAACTGATTACATATATAGGATCCTGACCCGGTATCTAATACCCAGGACGTAGAGCAAATGGAGAAACAGTTCTTAGTAACGAACACACCCGAAGAAAATGCATTAACATGTACTTTCTTCATTCGGGTGGCATGGGAATCCTGGTATTCCCCTATATCCTGTTCATTCCTATAACACTTATAAAAAAGAACGGAACCAACGTTCCCCAGCACAGTATAATATGCGGGTTCGGTCAATACATCCATATTATTATCTTGATTAAGGCATGAACTGGTCGCTACCTGGAGAGAGAGAGAAGAAAACACTTTAGCGTATGCTCGTGCAAGATCAGATTGGTTATTATCTTATCTAATCAGGATGGCTCCCACTGCTTTTTATCAAATCTTCCTTCAAACCCTAAAAGGAAAGACTAGCCGGGATTAATTACACACTACAAGTTCGCCAATCTTTCAGCCAGACCAGTGTCGGTACTTTGAGGGAGGTCCCCCGTGCTTTCGCACGAACCTAATTAATGTAAACCTCGTTTTCCCAGAGGCGTAACCCCGTTGACACCTTTCTAGACACCTATTTGATCAGCTAATTGCAATGTGTAAAACTCTCCCAGGAGTAACTCTTACTCGCAGCGGGTATCGGGATCCAACTATCTCATAGAAGGTATGCAATCTCATTGCAAATTTCAACACTTGAAATTCCCGATAATATTTTGCCCCTAGTGTGCCATGACCTTGACAGAGGTCAACAAATTATAGTGCACTAGTCAAGTTCAACCCGTCATTTCTTGATTGAATCAAACCCACTCGCACGACCCTTGACAGAGGTCAACAAGGTCGTACGACTACCCTAATCCAATCACATCACATGCTTTGCAGATAATTACTAGTTAGCTACCGCACACTACGCCTTGACAGAGGTCAACAAACGCAGCACGAATACTAAATAGTCTTTATCTGAAATGACGGAGGGCTACGTCAGGTTTTTCTGAAAACCTATTGCGTAATGAACTCGATATTGTTGTAGAATCAAATGAAGTTTTGAAATGGAGTGATTTTGAGGCTTTTCCAGTTTTGCTAAAGGGGTCACTCCCGGTGAAGGGATCGTCGGCCCTTTCCTCGTGGAATGAGGTGCGGGATATATCATATATATCACTGTGCAAAGCAAAAACTCTTAAAAGCAATCAAAGCCAAACCGAGTGTGTAGCATCTGCCAGTTACTGCTAAAGGAGTCACTCCCGGTGAAGGGATCTCGGTCCTTTCCTCATCGAATAAGGTGCAGGGTATATCATATATACCGCTATGCAAAGCAAGAACTGTAGCTACCTGTTTTATTTTAAAATTCGATTCCACAACATCTTAGGTTTCTTATCTTTCATTAATCACATTAATGAAGTCCCATCATTTAAATACCTAAACATCACAGATAGATATGACGTACACTTATGCCATCCGCATTCGCCTCGATGTCCCCTCGTGCACCGTTAGGTTAGGTAACTAACGACAGAGCAGGGCAGGGCTAGCGCGGGTGTAAAACATAAGTAATGTCTATATAATATATCATATATACTATATACTATATCCATCACAGAGTTACAACACAGATATCGCAACAGAAAAACATATGAAATATTGGATATACTAGGACGTCCGTGTTTTCAATACGAGCCAGTATAAAACACGGATTCCACGGTCGTGACGAATAGCCAATCCCACACCCCTAGACCTCTACAAGAGCGGCAAGCAACCCTGCTAATTCTAGGGTTAGGAGACCCGGACTCGACTCCTCGAGTTGGTCTCCCACTGGACCCCAGAACCCGGTTACTTGTGCTCCCCTCCTTGGGTCTATCCTAATGCGGAAAAGTAAATAATATAAAAAAGGTGACATCTTCCGCTACCTGGAAGTGCCCAAAATAAAGGAATATTACATACAAGTTTTTACATGAATGAAAATGAAAGACACTCATCTCACATAAAAACCCCCCGGCTATTCGAACACGACGATCCAATATAACATATCCAGCAACACATAACATCACATGTCATCAACGTAAGTAAGTATGCATACCCCAATTGTCGTTGACGTATAGCAACGAAACCGGCGATATGAACATACTACACTTACGGTCACAGAAAAGAAAGTGTAAAACTACAACAATTGGAATCCGCAACTACTTTAGACATCGCATGCCTAATCAAATGAAATACTTAGACATCACATGCCTAACAGATATAAATCCCGCATTTTAGTCTCATTATCGAAAACTCTTTTCAATATTATGTGGGACTAAACTGCTAGATTTATAACATTCATTCAGTTATCTCATAACTATTTGTGAATTCCAATTATTGTATCACATTCCAGATAAACAGAAAATGTTAAACTTTCCGATCGAACAGTCGAATACCCAAGTTTTCCCGATACAGTCCATCACATGAAATAAGTCTAACAACATTCAGTTCGTGCCTCAGTACCGACGGTCCAGCCGTAGAAGGGTCAAGCCAACGCCTCACATGTGGCACGCCGTACTGCCCCAAACCCGAAGGTTCAAAGGGCAGTTCAAGACGGTCACATAATCGAGTTAAGGTTTGTTGTCTTCTAGAGGGTCCATCGCGTTACTTGCACTACTTAGAACGTCGTTAAACTACGGAAAAATCCAACACTTGGAATTTTCCCGACAGGGGAAAAATTGGGTATTTATATCCGGTCGAACCTTTTAACATATTCTAAAAAATTATCCGGAAAAACACAAAAACGAAATTTGATAATCCGATCGAAACTTTGATTCCCAATAGTACCCCAGAATACTCTTCTGTATAGTCACAACAAAAATATCCCAGAAAACACAGCATTGAATTATATGAGTTACTGTGCAGAAAACATCACACAAAGGAACAGTAAGGCCGCGGAACCGCCGCAACATGCATAGCACGTGCCGCGGTTCCGCAGTGGAAAAGTTGATTCAGGCCCTCGTATTTCACAGTAATTCAAATAACACCCTGCTTGATTTTCTGCATATTTTTAATTGACAAAAATCCGAATTTTTAGAAAAAGTCCAGAGAGCATTTTAGCGTTTTGGGTTTCGGTTCGATCGGGTTTCAAACGTCGTCTAGACTTCGCCTAAGGCTCTAGCTTGGCTCTGATACCAGTGAAAGGTTCCTAGACACCCTATAGAGGTCTCACAAGGCATTGAACATGCCAATTTAAAAAAATGGTGCCGAGAAACCCTAGACTACGGATCGTTGCTAGAAATCTAGGCGAAAAGCAAACTAGTTAACACTTAACTACTAGAATGTGGAAATTACAACCTTTGTAGATCCGGATATCCACCTCCACGGCTCCGCAACGAAGTCTCCTCGCTGTCCATGTCCAACCCCGGGCTCTAGCGTCGGTTTCATCGGAGAATGAACGGGCATGGTCATCGACGACGATGCCGAAGATGATCTACGTCGAGGCATCGCTAGATCAAGCTCCCACTTCAGAAAGTGATGAAACTTGTGAAGAAAACACACTCTACTACTTGGCAAGAGGTAGAGGATGAAGAAATAGGAGGTGGGTTCTCTTTAGAATTGGATTTCTCACTCTCAAGCTCAAGTTGCCATTGATGGCCTCAAGGTTTCAAACTTGAAGATCAAGAAGAAGATGAGCTAGAATTATGATAAGTCTTTTTAAAATAAAAAGAAAAAGGAATACTTATCATAATTCTTACTAGGGTTAAGTGTAGAGAATAGACCATGGTTAATGGATGGGTTAGGGTTAAGCATGATGACAAGAAAGGTTAAGAAGTCAAAGCTTCATGAAGCTTCAACTAAAAGACAAAGAAAGCCACCATTCTTTTTTAAATCATTTCCAAATAAATAAATGAACAAATAAATAAATGAATATGCAAAACCCTAATCAACACTTAACCATGGTTTTAATTCTTTACACTTAACTAAATAATCAAGTATCATCAAACATGATACAAGTATGTGCACGAAAATATATCACATATACAACTTGCACATCAAGTGAGAAAATCCATATAAAGTGAACCAATACTAGTTAATGCAAAGTAATATATCAAATATATAATTATACATTAAATCATTAAATCAACATTTGATTCAATGATCCGGTCATGTCGCACATAACCGACTAGTATTCAATGTATCGATTTATCGAATCAATGATTCGATAACTAGGTCATATCGAATATAACCAATCGAAACATTTATCACGAGAATGAAATGCGGTATCACATACACGCATTATTCTCGGTCCTGCACATATCTCATATGCGCTCCTATTTCGTTTCACTTGAGCCAGGAAACCTCTGTGTAGGACTCTAAAGACTCGTCAATACGCCGGTAATAGATGATGATCATATCAAGCATCTACAAGCCGCAAGCGGTCTGCTAAACGTAACGGCCACCCGGGTATTGAGCGATCAAAAGATCGACGAGCTAGCCCGCTCACACTCCTGTGAATCCAACCAGTAACACTTACCGTACAGTCCGGTCTGTTCGTCTGATACGTCGCATATCAAGTCTAGGGGTGGTAAACGTCAGACCCCAATACTCGATAAGTCGTGCCGATATGAGGCTCATAACGGGTCGAGAAACTACTGGTAACACTTACCAGCAAATCTCTGATCAGCCCTGGCCAGGGACTTCCCTGTTACGGCCAATCGAGCACAGCGCAACATCAACCCCCAATACCGGGAGAGACGAAACCCCTCCTATCGGTTATTGCCTCTATGTGACTCGGGACTGTACCCAAAGACCACCGTTTTGCACGCCCTCATGGACGTGGTAAGGTGGAGATCAAAGCACAGTGGGAATCACACAAGACTCTATGATGATCTCGGGTCTACAGACTAACCTGCACAAGTGTCACATTAGAACTGCCATCTGACGTGAGGTATAATACCATCTGGGAGTTCTCGGCGAGTCCGTCCAGTGTACCCAGTCTCCACTGAGCACCCGTATACCATCTCTGATGTCAAACACCAATGGATATGGGATCATCCATCGCCCATCACATGGGTCGAGAAGCGTATATGCTAGTCTACTCTGGTATATCGATGCCCCGTCTCGATACACCCACGACTAGGGACCTTGAAGGATGTACTTATGGACTACCATGTCCCCACTAGTATGATCTGCATCATAGTCCAGGTAGTCAAGTACACATCCTAAGGGCTTTACCAACATGCAACTATAAGACAGTATAAAAAGACTAGTGTACATGTTAAGATAAAGAGTAACCAGATAGCATACTATCATATCGAGCAAGAAAGTCATCTCTATATATGTCCAAGCATCCAATATAATATACATCATCTGTACAATACTGGCCTCTAGGGCATACATACAACTAACATTGCATTTGTAAGTAATGTAGTGAACATTCACCTTAATCAAGTTTTGATTGGGTCAGCTACATTGAACAACGGTATATACGTATTAAACCAGCCGCAGATTTTCAATGTCCAGAATACACACAAAAGAAAGTCTCCAGAAATAAATAAAACTTTCTTATGGCATTGTAGACTGGGTCACATCAATGAGAGAAGGTTGACTAAGTTACATGCAGAAGGATATTTGGATCCGTTCGAATATCAATCATATGCAACTTGTCAATCCTGTCTCAAAGGAAAGATGACAAAGACTCCGTTCACTGGACACGGAGAAAGAGCGAGCGAGCTCTTGGGACTCGTACACAGCGACGTGTGTGGTCTAATGTCTACAAATGCACGAAGCGGTTATTCTTACTTCATTACTTTTACGGATGACTTTTCAAGGTACGGTTATGTCTTCTTATTGAAACATAAATCCGAGGATTTTGAAAAATTCCAGGAATATAAGAATGAAGTGGAAAAACAAACACGCAAAAGTATCAAGGCACTGAGATCTGATCGAGGTGGTGAATACTTAAGTGCCGAGTTCCCGGGTTACTTAAAAGATAATGGAATTCTCTCTCAGCTTACTCCTCCATACACTCCGCAACATAACGGTGTATCGGAGAGACGGAACCGAACCCTATTGGATATGGTACGGTCCATGATGAGTAACGCTGAGTTGCCGCGATCGTTCTGGGGATATGCGCTAGAATCAGCTGCATACCTTTTGAACCGAGTTCCAACTAAGACTGTGCCTACTATGCCATATCAGATATGGTGTGGGAAGAGACTTTATCTTAATCACATTAAGACATGGGGATGTCCAGCTTTTGTAAAAAAGCAGCATGCGGACAAGCTCGAGGCACGCTCAGTACAGTGCAAGTTTGTGGGATATCCAAAGAGCTCCAAGGGATATTACTTCTATTGCGAAGAGGAACAAAAAGTCCTTGTTTCTCGCCATGCCCACTTTCTAGAACACCAGTTCATAGAAAAAGAACAAAGTGGGAGCGCAATAGAACTGGAAGAAATTCCAGAACCACGAGCTATTACTGAAAGCTTGGTTGAACCAGAGGGTTCGAAAGATCAGGACATTCCCACGCCTCTCCGCAGGAGTAGTAGGCAGTCTCATCCGCCCGAGAGATACTATGGTTTTCTCATTGACGGGGATAGAGAGGATTGCATCATAGATTGTGATGAGCCTACTAGCTTCCAGCAAGCCATTCAGAGCGTCGACTCGGTAAAATGGCTGGATGCAATGCGGACCGAAATGGAGTCCATGTACACCAACAAAGTATGGACGTTGGACATTGCTCCAGATGGGGTGAAACCCGTAGGATGTAAGTGGATCTTCAAAAGGAAGATTGGTGTAGATGGACAGGTTGAGACCTATAAAGCTAGACTGGTAGCAAAGGGTTTTCGTCAGCGACCTGGTTTGGACTATGACGAAACCTTTTCTCCAGTAGCTATGCTGAAATCCATTCGGATCCTTCTTGCCATTGCTGCCTTCCACGATTATGAGATTTGGCAGATGGACGTAAAGACAGCTTTTCTAAATGGACATTTAGAGGAGTGTGTCTATATGGATCAGCCAGAGGGTTTCATTCAGAGTAGGAGCAGCGGAAAGGTGTGCAAGTTGCTTAAGTCCATTTATGGACTAAAGCAGGCATCGCGGAGTTGGAACATCTGTTTTGATGAGACGGTCAAGGAATTTGGCTTTATCAAAAATCCAGATGAACCATGCATCTATTGTAGATTTGTAGCGAGAACTGTAGTATTCCTCGTTTTATATGTGGATGACATTCTCTTAATAGGAAATGACATTCCTATGCTACAATCTGTCAAGTGGTTCTTGTCACACAGGTTCTCCATGAAAGACCTGGGTGATGCCTCATACATTCTGGGTATCCGGATCTACCGTGACAGATCCAAGAGGATATTAGGACTTTCACAGTCCAGGTACATCGACACCATATTGAAGAGATTCAGTATGGAAGATTCCAAGCGCGGCAATCTACCGGCTTGTCACGGGATCACCCTCTCCAAAGAGATGTCTCCCAAGACTGATTTGGAGAGGGATCGCATGTCTATTATACCCTACGCTTCTGCGGTAGGCTCTATAATGTATGCGATGTTGTGTACCAGACCAGATGTGGCTTATGCACTGAGTGTGGTAAGCAGTTATCAGTCAAACCCTGGGGAGAAACATTGGATAGCAGTAAAGAACATTCTTAAGTACCTGAGAAGGACTAAGGAGATGTTCTTGGTGTATGGCGAAAAAGACCTACAGATTGAGGCCTTTGCTGACTCCTGCTTCCAGAGTGACAAGGATGATTCCAAGTCTATGTCGGGTTTTATCTTTACCCTCAATGGAGGGGCGGTGTGTTGGAAGAGCTCCAAACAGGAAACCGTTGCTGACTCGACTATGTAAGCGGAATACATCACTGCATCTGATGCCGCAAAAGAAGCTGTCTGGATGAGGAAGTTCTTGAGAGAACTTCAGGTGGTTCCGTCCATTGTTGACCCAATACCTCTGTATTGCGACAACAACGGGGCTATAGCTTTAGCGAAGGAACCCAGGTCCCATCAGAAATCCAGACACATCTTAAGGCGGTATCACCTGATCAGGGAGATCGTGGATCGCCAGGAGATCGAGGTTCGGAGGGTTGCTTCAGAAGATAACACAGCAGATCCATTCACCAAGGCCTTGCCCCAGACTCAGTTCGAGCGGCTGATCGAGATGATAGGTCTTCGATACACCAGTACATGGCCTTAGTGCAAGTGGGAGATTGTTAGTGTATATGCCCTAGAGGCCATTACTGTATCATACTAATTTGTATATTACTTAATGGAAGCTTAGGATATTCACAGTTGTATATACAATCTTGCTCGAAATGGTAGTATGCTACTTGGTTTGTCTCTGCTTTAATATGTGCATGAGTTTCTTTTAGCATATCGCTGATATACATATTAGTAGAGCCCTTAGGATCTTTGCTTGATTACCAGCATTGTGATGGCGCTCACACTCGTGGGAGCTGGGTGATCTATAAGAACATCCTTATACAGGTCCCTAGTCATTGGACTATCGAGACAGGGCATCGATACTCCGGAGTAGACTAGCGTATGTGCTTCTCATCCCAGCGTGGGAGACGGTCTGTCCTACAGCCGTCAGTACGACGTACTTGAGATAGTATGCGGGTGCTCGTTAGGTTACGAGTACACTGGACAGGACTCGTCGGGAACTGTTGGTTGGTATTATACCTATCGTCAGTTATCAGTTCCCAGGTGACATGAGTACAGCTTAGTCCGCTGACTTGACACTGTCACATCGCCTCGAGTGTGTTCCCACTGTACTTTGATTACTACCCTACCACGGCTCAAAGGAGTCGTGCAAACAGGTAGTTTTTGGGTGCAGTCCCGAAGCACTTGGAGGCAGTGACGGTTAGACAGGATTCGTCTCTCCCGGTATTGGGGGTTGGCATCGCGCTGTGTCCAGGAGAGCCATTACACGAGTTGTCCGTGGCCAGGGCAAGCGAGATATACTGGTAGGTTTCCAGTGTTATCTCAAGGTGTTCTGGGCTACACTCCGACACGACTTATACCATTATTAGGGGACTGACGTTCACCGCCCCCCAGGCCCGCCATGCGATGTATCAGACGAACAGACCGGACTGTACGGAGATTGTCACATACAGGCTCAGTAGGAGTTCAGATGGGGTTCACCTCGTCAGTCTTCTTATCGACATCTACCTGGGGACCGTTACGTACAGCTAGTGCCTCTTGCGGTCTGTGGTTAAACCCACTGCCAGCGTAGTGTCGAGTCTTTAGAGTCCCACACAGAGAGCTATTCGCCTTTAGGCAAAATGAGTAGAGGTCGCATGGTTTTGCGATAGGGTTCGTTCACATCCGCGCACTTGTGCACGTTTGCTGTCCAGACAGCTTATACTAGCAGGCTTTGGTTTAAGCCGGATCCTAGTATATGATTTGGGATTGGTTTTATCTCATTGTATTCGTGTTCCTCGGATCACAAATACTGGTGCGTATGCACAGTTGCTTGAGACAAAGGGAGAGGACTTTGTTTAGGGTTAGTGACCATTGTCATTTTGCTAACCCTAATGCTTATGTGTGTATTATTTTTAATTGATATTAGTTTAATAATTGTGCATGGTTATGGTTGTTGACCATTTGACCTATCTTGACTTGTTGACCTTGTTGACACTTTGACCATCATCATTTCATTTGGAAGATGCTCTTTGATCCTTGCAAATTGCATTAAAAATGAAATGATAATGGTCATGTCTTGATTAAGCCATGACAATTATCTCACTAATTATCTAATTAAAATAATTCACACATATATGTGAGAATGGTGATTTATTTTCTCATTCTATCATTCCTTTTCTCTCTCATGTTCTTCCTCTCCCTCAAGCTCTCCCCTCTCATGTGTTGAGAAACACTTGAGCTTGAGAAAAACCCTCTCTTGATAATCTCTACTCTCATCTAGGGTTCAAGGATTAGCACTTCTTGCACCCTAGTTACTTCTAGCTTGGAGTTGAAGCCAAAGGTCGAGGCTTTCGGGTGGATCTTTCTTTGACGGGAGAAGACGACAAAGGTGACCTCCTTCCACCACTCCAAGGAGCAAGGAGAGAAGGACTTAAAGCCCAAGGTATAACCTTTCTAGCACTTAGCTAGTTACTAGTTAGCTTTAGCTTGTTTTTGTTCAGCAAAGATCCTTCAAAAGCTAGTCCATGTTGCCTAAGTTCATAAAAATCTGTTTTTTATTCCGTTTTCCGCCTCCCCGTAAGTACCGGGGTGGGTAACGTGGACTTACAGGATCTTGTGAGCAAGTATTGATAGGTATAATCCCTAAACTGTCAAATAGGAGTTTTTATGATGTATAGCTCGTTGTTTATGGTGTAGAATCGATTGGTGCAATATCGTATTTTTTGTGTCTTTTTAGAGCCTCTGTGATCTGCTGTGACCTGGAAATTTTAGTGATTTACCAAACAAGATAGTAATGCTGTACTAGTGACCCTAGGATTCCACATGAGACACGAGACCCACCGCACCGGTTTTGGCCGGCGACCCGACGGGAAAATCCGGCGGCATCGGATTTTGAGGGGAGTTTTGGGGTTTGGTTTTGATGGGTAGTTGCCTACTGTAATTTTGGGGTGTTTGGTACTGTTTAAATTTTTAGTATTTACAGTATGCAAAATCTGAGATCGTTTTCCTATAATCTAGTGTTTTGAATCTGCGTGTTACGTTATCCGACATGAATCGTTATCTTGTGCAGCTGCTGCGCTTGGGTTGGTTTCGTAGTGTCGTCACGCACGTTAACCATTAGACGGACACTTGTGAGTTAGTTTAAAATTGGTGCGTCATTTAAAACGTAGTTTTACGTTATATTGGTCGATTTCTATGATTTTTTGCACTGTTTATGTGTTTGTGAAATTATAGCATCGCATGCGGGGACTTCAGACGCTGTGAACAAAGGGAAGCAGGTGGTCGGATTTTCATAGCTCGAGACCATCGGTGAGTAGATTTAATATCTACGGGAAAATCACCCGTATGGCGGTAAGCGTCAAGGCTAGATATGATATGATATTAGCCGCATGTTTATATGCTCATATAGAGATGATGCATGCATTTCATTGCATATAGCGACTTGTTGTGCCTGATCCTGTATTCTTTGTACACTGCACTATTAATCACAGTCCATATTGCACGAGCACCAATGATATGCTACACACATACTGTCGGTAATTGCCATGATACGCACAACACAAATATTCATTGATATACCTTGCTATTGGCTAGCGACATAGAAACAGTTATTCTCGTGCGATAGAGCATATGACATATAGCATACCTGTATACCTACATGCGTATACATATACCATAATATACCTACATGCTCGCACATATACTTTTCTATTATTACATGATCAGCTTTTTATAACATATATATCGGTGGAATGGGACGCTGTATATATATGGAATTTAGATTTGGATATTTGGGAACCGCGAGATATATTTAATGACTTGATGCAGTTAAATAGCGGACTTTGCTCGTGATATGCTCATATTGATGTTTTATGTTGCATATGTTATTTTATATGGATTTACGCATTTGAGATATGTTTTCATGCAATATGGGAATTTCAAGTGTCGATATTAGGCACTTATATTCCGAGAGATATATGGATTTTGAAAGACCGATACGTGGAACACAAGTGTCGAGGTGGGATACTTGGGTTTCGAGGAACGTATGGATACGAGTATTTACGTGTCGATGTTAGGCACTGGTTTTCATGGTGTTTTAGAGTGTCGATGTTTGACACACAGGTTCCATGAAACTTACAGGATTTGAGGACCGATCCGAGGGCCGATCTGAGTATTTTGGGATTTGGGGTGTTGTTAATTTACACCGGGTTTTTCCATGCTTATGATTTGTGCATGAGATTATGAATTATCCCACACTCAGTATTCAGTGATATGCATTTGATTCATGTAGATATAGTACACTGGTGGTGTACCTCGATCATGATAGTTGCATATCCATATTGTCATACTTATGCTACCAGCTTACATGTTATTGATCATTGCTGTTAGTGCATACTTGCGATTTCGGTATGATATTATTTACTATTCACGAGTTGGCAACTCACCTCCGTTGTGCCACAGTGTTTTGCAGGACTTACCCTTTGAGTAGTCGCGGCAGGGCGTCTTATCATCTCTAGTTTTGCGGATACCGCTACGTTTGGCTGCGAGGCATTTGGTTTTAGGTGGGTTTGCGGTTATCTGTTTGTACATTGTATATCTTTTGTTGGACCTAGTATTCTCCATCTTCCACTTCATTTTATTTGACTTAGAGACGAGTTGTGAGGATTTAGTGTTGCATTATTATTTGGTGACTTTGGGTGCCCTGCTCGTGGAAGCCGGTTTTGTTGAAAAGTTTACTTCTTTATGCAGTTTTCTTTTATATTTCTTCGCTTCGGCATCGTATATATGTTTGTGGTGGTTTTCTCCGCCGTTGGGCGCGATTTGCTCCCGTTTGGGATGCTTTATATATTATCTATGTTGTACCCGTTTTCGGGGCTAGTTTTTACAAAGGAGGTGCTGCCGAAATTTTTAAGAAAAAAAACTATAGTTAGAGATTTTACTTGTGATTTTCCGAATGTTTTAAACTATATTTTTTTCTCCGCTTATCCAGTTTTGGGTGGTTTAGATTTTTGGCTTTCGGCTTACTTAAGTTACGTACGCCTGTTGATGTTACGTAGTTTAATTGCCGGTTACGGGCCAAATTTTGGGTCGTGACAAACAGCGTCCCATTCCACTGTTATATATACTTAGGAGTAAAATATCATGAGAACAATGTGTCAAGCATCGACAAAGAAATGTTGATCTATCAGGTGCTGTTACCACGACTGGCACCCTGATAGGTACGTATCATATGCTATACCGAAAGCTCGAGTGCCTAGCTCTGACCCTCGCCCCTCGACGTATCCATACGTACATGAATCTCGTCGGTATCCCCACGATAACCGCCGAGTCATAGGTAATGTCACCGGAAGGTATGGTTCTCCTGTCAAGCTCAATCGGCAAGGTCCGTCAATCGTCTTGCCCCGGGGTACCTCCGGGCCCACCATGTACCCTCATACGGCCTACGACTCCTCCTCGCATGGGGTATATATATCAGAACCGATAAAACTCATGGTGGATGCCAAAATATCATATCAAGAGAAACTGGGTTTTTCAAATAATGCATAATTTCATGAAACTACCACGGTCCTCAAATCCAGAAAACATCATGAAAAATTTATATCTCAATGCGAAAATCCATGAATATAATATATGCAACATAAAACTGTAATGTAAGCATATAACGGAAAAGCCACTATTTAACTGCAACAAGTTAATATAAAAATAATGCGATTCCTAATTTCTCCAATTCTAAATAACATCAAGTAAAGGTAAACATGTAGCTATAGATGATATACATGTAAACATAAAGGTATAGCAAGATATACGTATCGACCTATCAGTAATGATATAATATTCCCTCCAGGTATAAGTGTAAGTATGTATGCAAAGTATACATGTAGCTATGTCGTTATGTGTGTATGTACCTATCGCTAATGGTATAATAATCTATAGGTATACATGTAACTAGCATGTAAGTATGTCAAGGCATATGTGTAAGCATGTGGGTATACGGGTATGCTATATGTCATATGCGTAAAGAAATATGAATCAATGTCTCAATATCCCTAACCAAACAATATCATATCTATAAGTGGGTTGTGCGTGTCAAGACAATTATTGACGGTGTGTGTGGCATACAATCAGTGCTCGTGCAATATGAGCCGTCAATAATAGTGCACTGTCCTAAGGATACTAATCCAAGCACAACAATTAACAAAGCAGTACCGTGTATGCGCAAATGAAATAGAATATGCGACAATATTAACATCTCCAGTTCAGATGCATAACGCCATACGGACAATTCCCCTGTAGATGTTAAATCTACTCACCAACGCTCCTGGCTAAGTAAAGCCTACCACATGTTTTCCCTTTGTCACAGCGTCCGAAGTCCCCGCCTGCGAACCTAAAAAAATAAAACAACAGAGCAAGTATATATTAGCAAAAGACCAAAAATACGTACAATCTACACGCACCAACACGACAACACAAACGTACTCTAAAGTGTTCGTATTGTAGCTAACGTGTACAGCGACACTACGAAACCAATTCAGAGCAACAGCAACACAGAACACGCATCTTATCGGATAACGTATCGCGTGAAACGAAACACTAGAAATACGCAAAGTGGTCCCAGATTTTTCTGTACCAAAAATTTGTAAAAGTTGCAAGTACCATGAGACCACAAACAACCCCAGAGAACCCTACACAAAAACGCAAACCCTAAGTCCCTAGTCTGGCCGCAATTTACGGCCAGAAGCAATTAATTTGCGGCCTGAAGTGGAGGAAATGGTCTCGTATTTTGAGGGTAGGTTCTAGTTCACTACACTGGGTTACTGTGATGGAACTTTTTCAACAAATACCTGATTTGATAGCAGATCATCCGATACCCCAAAACAATACTAAAAATACGATATTTACCCGAAACGATAGAAAACGTTTTCAAAAAAGAAACTAACAAGCTAAGCTACACAAAAAGCACTTAAAGAACAGAAAGAGATCATTACCTAACCCAAAGAACTCAAAAATCCAAGCTTTGCAAGCTCCAAGGAATCCAAGAGGCAAAAGATGGTAAAAGATGTGAGTTTTGTGAAGGATTTGATATGGTTTTGTGATGGAAAATGAGAGTGTTCAGTTTAAATGAGATAGGAATGAGGGAAATGAAAAGAGATAGAGAAATGAGAGTGTGTGTAAGGATAAGAGAGAGCGAGGTGAGTGTAGGGTGAGACTTGAGGTGAGTGTAACCATTAGCATTAATTCACCATTAATGCTTTCACACACACCATGCCACCACCTCACTTCCAAAACAAATATCTCTCTCTCACAAAATATCAAGGAAATGGTGAAGGATTAGGGTTTAGGCAAAAGGATTAGATAAATGGTTAAATGTCATGGTTGCTAAGAACAAGATTAGCACAAACAAACCCTCACATTAACGTGCACACGTGCGTGCATGTCCATAACAATTAATAATAAATTATTAATTAAATGTTATAAAATATGAGGAACCTGGATTGGTAAACTTTTTACTGTAAACCCTTATTAACGTCTAAACTAACATTAACCGAAATCTAAGGCGTTACAATCCCCCCCATATAAAAATTCATCCCCGAATTTAAAATTCTTACTAAGCGTACCTTCAAAAAGTAGATTACAAAACTCTCATATCTCGTTCGTAGCCTTCCAAGTGATCACCTCACTATATGGCTACGTCCAAGAAAAACCCTTCACAGATGGCAAGACCCTTGACCGAAGTTTCTCCACCTGCCGAGCCATTAACACAATTGGCTGCCGGTGAACGAAAAGATCGCATCCAAACTAAATGGTCTGTTGCTGAATCATGTGAGAAAGGTCATGAAGGTAATTGCAAAGTATCGACATAAGGAATACGGAGTGAATAGTCAATAATCTGGGTGGAAGTGCCAAATTATAGGCAACGGAACTAACTCGCTTTAAGGATCTCAAAAGGACCTATAATCCTGGGATAAGCTTCCTAAAACTCAACACGTCATTCATCAGAAAAATCCATAGGAATACATGATCTCCCACTGCGAACTCAAGCCTGCGACCACCATGGTTGGCATAAGACCTCTGTCCGCACTGGACTACTCTCATCCTGACCTGAACCAACTGGATCATCTCCGAAGTTTCTAGACTATCTGGGGTCCAAAAATCCTACTCACGCAAAGTCAAAAAAACAGAATGGAGATGGACACGACCTAACAAACCAAACATAAAGGTTTCCAATTTGAATGTCTCCTAATAACTGCTATCGAAGGAGAACCCTAACAATGGCAAATGACGATCCCAACTGCCGACAACAATTAGTACGTATGCACAAGCATATCCTCCAGAGTCTGTATAGTCCGTTCTGTCTAACCATCAGCCAATGGATGGAAAGCGGAGCTAATGCTCAACCAGTACCCAAGGCTTTCTGAAGCTCCTGTCCAAGACGGCAAGCGAAAAGGGAGCCTCAATTGGATACAATGCATGAAGGAACTCCGTGCAACACACAAACTTAACAAAGAACAACTGAGCAAACCGAGTATAACCGGAAAACAAACACCAAATGGAGTCACACCCTGTCTAGACCTGGGTAGACACCATAACGAAATTCGTAGAGGTCTGCTCCCATTCCCACTTCAGAACGGTTAAAGGTTGCAACTCTCCAGCCAGTCTTAGAAGCTCAACCTTAGCTCAAAACAAGACGAACACCTAGAAATGAAATCCGAAACTTCACTTTTCATCCCTGCCCACCCGTAACGATTTCAGAAGTCACGCTACAAATTGGTGGAATTTGGATGAACACAGAAAGATGACTGATGTGCCTGCTCTAGGATTTCGCCTCTCTACCCTATAGTATCAGGTACACAAACACGTCCCTAAACTTAGCACACCCTTGTCACAAACCAAGGACTCCGAATCTTTACCCAGCCAAGTATGCTCAAGAAATTCTGACGAACGAGCATCGGTGGGCAGTGCCTCGCGAAAGCGATTAAGGAAAAATGGTCGGGCGCGGACATGAGCAAGCTGTCCCCTCAGCAGAAGCGAACTTAAGCTGTACTCAACGATCGCACAAGAACTGTAAATCTGCAGAAGACTATCTCAATAATCAAAACCCGCTGCAGGAAGATATACATTAAGCTCTGGTGGTTCGTGAAAATCTGACACGACTCTCCGAACAAGTAGTGTTTCCAAATCTCCAACACAAGACCACCGCGGCCATCTCCATAACATGAGTGAGATATCCGCTTGTACTTTCTCCACTGTAGGGAAGCAAAAGCGATAACTCTATATTGCCACATCAAAGCAAAATCGAGCCCTACTCGCGAAACATCACAGTTAAACAACAAGGTCACCAGAACCAGAAAGCAAAGAAAGAACTGATGCAGTTGTTAACCGAGTCTTCAACTGCCGAAAACTCCGCACGCTTGCCTCAGTCCAAAGAAAAAGAACCTCCTTTCCGGTCAGTCCAGTCAACGGTGCAGCGATACATTAGTAATACTTCACGAAAAGGCGGTAAAAACCTGCTAAGCCCAAAAATCTGCGAAACTCCGTCCGTACACATGTCTGGGCCAAAGCTGTACGGCCTCGATCTTCCTCGGGAACATACAAAAACCGTCTCCCGTAACTACAAGACCTAGGAGTCAACACAATCAATCCTGAAGGAACACTCCGAGAATTTAGCAAACAGCTGGCGCTCTCCCAATGTCTGCAAAGTAAATCCTCAAGTGCTGCTCCTGTTCCTCACGAAACATTGGAAAAGACCAGAATGTCATCAATGACACAACAATAAACTGGTCGAGGAACGGCCTGAAGAAATCTGGTTCATCATATCTACGAATGCTGCTAGGGCATTGGTGAGTCCAACAACACCACCAAAACACATACTGCCCATAGTACACGCAAAAGCAGTCTCTGGAATGTTATCACTCCGAACCCGCAACAATGATGACCTGATCCCAAACAAACTTAGAAAAAGTCTCGCACTCTCGAGCCGATCGAAGAAATCGTCAATGCGAGGTAAAGGATACCCATCCGCACCGTAAGCCGGTTCAATTGGCGATCCATCGATACACAACCTCAACTTCCGTCCTTCTCCTTGACGAACAGAATAGGAGCTTCCAAAGGTGAAACACTCAGACGCATAAGCCCCCCAACAAACAACTCTGCAGCTGATCCTTAAGCTCCGCCGGCCCATCTGGAACAATGTCGGAAAACTCTCACACGAAAGGGACCCGGTCCAACAAACCCACTGTGGCTCCGGTATCACGAATGAAAGCCAAGAATCCTCGACATCCTCTCCTCAAAAGCCAACTAGCTAAAAAGGCTGAATTCAACCTGTGAGAGGCAGCACCACTATTCTCTCGCACAACAAGAACTGACTTGCTGGGAAAACAAACTTGATTGTTTTCTCGTGGTAGTCCACAGACGCTTAGCACGTAGCTAAACAGTCCATGCCCAGGAGAACGTCAAATCCAACATCTCTAGAAGGATCAAAACGACGGATGAATCTCTATCTCCTATCCGATTGGCACATGACCGAAATACGTGTCGCGCAACAAAAGAATCGCTGACAGAAGTTAACACAACAAACGGCTGATCTACCTAACACGACTCTCGTCCCAACCATAGCACAAAGTGTTTAAATCAAACAAGTACATCAAAAGAACATACGAATTAAGAATACCTGAAAACTCAGTATTGGACGCCCGCGCGTCCCGATGAGTAGAACCAAACTCTCGTGTATGCCCCCTACCGGCAACTGGCTGAACTCCTCCTCTGCCAAACTGTCCCCTGTGAGCGAACCTTCCGCGTCCACGAACTCTCTGAATATGAGTCTGACGCGGTGCTAAGGAACAATGTCTGACGAAGTGTTGAAGGCTCCCGCATCGAAAACATCCATACGATGGCTGCTGACCCTCTTGGGGATGAGAGCTGAACGACTGTCCTCGTCCTAAGACTCTGCTACTCCCGCGACGATCATGAAATCTGTCTCGACGACTAAGCCTCTGTCCCTGGGCTGGTACACCGGTACGAGTCCTCCACTTTTCTGGAACTCCCAAAGTCTCAGGAAGGCGTGCCTCGTCAACTAGGGATGCATCCACTGGTGCTATATAGGTGAAGGAATGCTGTGTACTGATTGCAAGGAACAACTGGGTAACATGGGTGACAATCTCCTGTCGCTGCGCTCGAATGGCCA
Source organism: Agapanthus africanus (assembly GCA_030015575.1). Taxonomy (NCBI): domain Eukaryota; kingdom Viridiplantae; phylum Streptophyta; class Magnoliopsida; order Asparagales; family Amaryllidaceae; genus Agapanthus; species Agapanthus africanus. Next base: position 209,765,769 of record JASDDO010000026.1, on the reverse strand, counting down.
CAACCAATGAACTTATCGTCTGGCGTATGTCCTGCATCTCTGCCACAAGCCTAGCAATACTATCTGTCGAAGGCGGATCCATCTGCTCCTGTGCAACGAGCGTGCCATCCTGATCAGTCCTTGTCCCACCCGAGTCAACTCTGACCTCGGCCCTCGCTGCATCACTCTGAGTCCCCATAGTCATCGACGGCAAGGCTATAAATGGAAATAAGATTCGATAAGAACACGGAAATCGAATCACAAGGATATGAATCATCAAAGAAGGAATTTCAAGAAATTTGTACTTAGGTCATTTTAGGTGGAGTACCGCATCGTGAGTATGCCGCGGACATACACACACTACGTTACTCTGCTTAAGCTACCTACTCCATCATACCAAGGTGATCTTACACTCCGAAAGGTAAAACCTAGCGGTCTGATACCAACTTTGTCATGACCCAAAATCGGCATGTGACGGCCCTTAAACTACGGAACTTCTAAAGGCGTAACGCAATTTAAGTAAGCCGAAAACCCGGTAATCTAAACCATCAAAAGTATTAAGAAAGTGATAATAGAATTTTCAAAACCTTTGAAATCTAAACCCAAATTCTTTAAATGTCCAACTTTTCTTCTTTAAAATTTTGGCAGCACCTCCATTGTAAAAACTAGCCTCCAAAATGGGTACAACATAAATATAAGTAAAGCATCCCCAAACGGGGGCAAATACACGCCCGAAGGCTGAAAACAAGCACCACAACAGATATGTGACGCCGTAGCGAAGAAATAAAAGACGATATAATAAAACTGCATAAAAGAACTCTAAGTCACAAAATAATATACAGTATCGTCCTTATACCAAGTCTCTAAGTCAAACAAGATAATAGTAGATGGAGAGTACAGGATACAACGAATATACAAGGAACATTACGGATAACCACAAAACCCACCTAAGCAAACTGCATACTATGAGCTGAAGCGATATCCGCAGCAAAAGATGATCAGATAGATGAGTAGCCTGCCATGACTACTCTAGGGAACAACCTATAAAACAAACTGTGGCACAACGGGGGTGAGTTGCCAACTCGTGAATAGTAAATAACATATGCAGGTAATCGCAAGTATGCATGTACAGCGCGAATCTAACATATGTAAGCTAAGCAATAAAAGGTCATAAGAATGCAATAGTCATGAAAGATACTCTAGCAGGTACATCTAATACATGAAGCAATAATATTACAATCTGTATGCAACAATCATGTAAGGTACTTTATCAGGTACTACTAATACATGAAGAAATGATATGACAATGTATATATGCAATAGTCATGAAAGGGACTCTAGCAGGTACAGCTAATACATGAAGCAATGCATATAAAATAAATTATGTAAATGCAACAGTCATGGAAGGTACTCTATCAGGTACTACTAATACATGAAGCAGTGCATAAACAATAAATGCGAAGTATGAGATGAAACATGTCATTTCTACGGAATCCTGACATCGTGGTAGGACCAAAGTCCATCAAGACAATCCAAATCCCAATCTCCTCAAATCAACCCCCAAATTGGCTCTCATATCATATAAGTCTCCCAAATCCTGAATGTACAATATCAAGTAAATCTCATATATCCTTTATGTACAATATCAAGTAATCTCAAATGTCCAAAATCCAATATCAAGTGAATCTCTTATATCCTAGGTACATTTGCATAAATAAATATGATGAAGTATATGAATTTATATGTATACATATATATTAGTGTCCTATTCCACTAATATATATATATATATATATATGCATATATAATAGTGTCCCATTCCACTGTTATATATACTTAGGAGTAAAATATCATGAAAACAATGTGTCAAGCATCGACACTGAAATGCTGATCTATCAGGTGCTGTCACCACGACTGGCACCCTGATAGATACGTATCATACGCTATACCGAAAGATCGAGTGGCAAGCTCTGATCCTCGCCTCTCAACGTATCCATACGTATATGACTCCCGTCGGTATCCCCACGATAACCGCCGAGTCATAGGTAAAGTCACCGGAAGGTATGGTTCCCCTGTCAGGCTCAATCGGTAAGATCCATCAATCGTCTTGCCCCCGGGGTACCTCCGGGCCCCACCATGTACCCTCATAACGCCCACGACTCCTCCTCGCATGGGGTATATATATCAGAACCGATAAAACTCATGGTGGATGCTAAAATATCATATCAAAAGAAACCGGGTTTTTCAAATAATGTATAATTTCATGAAACTACCACGGTCCTTAAATCCAGAAAACATCATGAAAAATCCATATCTTAATGCGAAAATCCATGAAAATAATATATGCAACATAAAACTGTAATGTAAGCATATAAAGGAAAAGTCGCTATTTAACTGCAACAAATTAATATAAATATAATGTGGTTCCTAATTTCTCCAATTCTAAATAACATCAAGTAAAGCTAAACATGTAGCTATAGCTGATATACGTGTAAACATAAAGGTATAAAAATATATACTAATCTACCTATCAGTAATGATGTAATATTCCCTCCAGGTATAAGTGTAAGTATGTATGCAAAGTATACATGTAACTATGTCATTATGTGCGTATGTACCTATCGCTAATAGTATAATACTCTATAAGTATACAGGTAACTAGCATGTAAGTATGTCAAGGCATATGTGTAAGCATGTTGGTATAAGGGTATGCTATATGTCATATGCGTAAAGAAATATGAATCAATGTCTCAATGTCCTTAACCAAACAATATCATATTTATAAGTGGGTTGTGCATGTCATGGCAATTATTGACGGTGTGTGTGGCATGCAATCAGTGCTCGTGCAACATGTGCCGTCAATAATAGTGCAGTGTCCTAAGGATACTAGTCCAAGCACAACAATTAACTAAGTAGTAGGGTGTATGCGAAACTCTATAAATGAAATAGAATATGCGACAATATTAACATCTCTAGCCCAGACGCATAACGCCATGCGGGCGATTCCCCTTTAGATGTTAAATCTACTCACCAACGCTCCTGGCTAATTGAAGCCTACCACCTGTTTTCCCTTTGTCGTAGCGTCCGAAGTCCCCGCCTGCGAACCTAAAACAATAAAACAACAAAGCAAGTATATATTAGCAAAAGAACCAATATACGTACAATCTACACGGACCAACACGACAACACAAACGTACTCTAAAGATTTCGTATTGTAGCTAACGTGTATAGCGACACTACGAAACCAACTCAGAGCAACAGCAAGACAGAACACGCAACGTATCGGATAATGTATCGCGTGAAACCAAACACTAGAAATACGCAAAGTGGTCCCAGATTTTTCTGTACCAAAAATTTGTAAAAGTTGCAAGTAACATGAGACCACAAACAACACCAGAGACTCCTACAAAAAAACCCAAACCTTAAGTCCCCAGTCTGGCCGCAATTTGCGGCCAGAAGCAATTAATTTGCGGCCCGAAGTGGAGGAAATGGGCTCGTATTTTGAGGGTAGGTTCTAGGTCACTACACTAGGTTACTGTGATGGGAACTTTTGCAACAAATATCTGGTTTGATAGAAGATCATCCGAGACCCCAAAACAACACTAAAAATACCATATTTACACGAAACGTGTTCAAAACAGAAACTAACAAGCTAAGCTACAAAAAAATCACTTAAAGAAAAGAAAGAGATCATTACCTAACCCAAATAACTCAAAGATCCAAGCTTTGCAAGCTTCAAGGCATCCAAGAGGCAAAAGATGGTAAAAGATGTGATTTTTGTGAGTATTGTGAAGGATTTGATATGGTTTTGTGATGGAAAATGAGAGTGTTCAGTTTAAATGAGAGTGGAATGGGGGAAATGAAAAGAAATAGAGAAATGAGAGAGTGTGTGAGGATAAGAGAGAGGGAGGTGAGTGTAGGGTGAGACTTGAGGTGAGTGTAACCATTAGCATTAATTCACCATTAATGCTTTCACACACACCATGCCACCTCCTCACTTCCAAAACAAATATCTCTCTCTCACACAAAATATCAAGGAAATGGTTAATGATTAGGGTTAAGTCAAAGGGATTAAATAAATGGTTAAGTGTCATGGTTGCTAAGAACAAGATTAGCACAAACAAATCCTCACATTAACATGCATACGTGCGTGCAAGTCAATAAAAATTAATAATAAATTATTAATTAAATGTTATAAAATGTAAGGAACCCGAATTGGTCAACTTTTTACAGTAAACACGCATTAACGTCTAAACTAACACTAACCGAAATCTAAGGCGTTACAAGCAGGTACAGCTAATACATGAAGCAATGCAAATAAAATAAAGTATGTAAATGCAACAGTCATGGAAGGTACTCTATCAAATACTACTAATATATGAAGCAGCGCATAAACAATAAATGCCAAGTATGGGATGAAACATGTCATTTCCACGGAATCCTGACATCGTGGTAGGACCAAAATCCATCAAGACAATCCAAATCCCAATTTCCTCAAATCAGCCCCCAAATTGGCTTTCATATCATGTAAGTCTCACAAATCTTGAATGTACAACAACAAATAAATCTCATATATCCTGAATGTAGAAAATCAAGTAAATCTCATATATCCTGTATCCAATATCAAGTGAACCTCATATATCCTGTATCCAAAATCAAGCAAATCTCATATATCCTGTATCCAATATCAAGTAAATCCCATATATCCTAAATATATTTGCATGAATAAATATGATGATGTATATAAACTGATATGTATACATATATATTAGCATCCCATTCCATATATATATATAACAGCGTCCCATTCCACTGTTATATATACTTAGGAGTAAAAATATCAAGAAACCAATGTGTCAAGTATCGACACAAAAATACTGATCTATCAGGTGCTGTCACCAGGACTGGCCCCTGATAGATACGTAGCATAGGCTATTCCGAAAACCCGAGTGCCCAGCTTCGACCCTTTTCTTTCGACATATTCATACGTACATGACTCCCGTCGGTATCCCCACGATAACCGCCGAGTCATAGGTATTATCACCAGAAGGTACGGTTCCCCTGTCAGGCCTCATCGGCATGTTACATCAAAATTCCTTTCTTGCCCCGGGATACCTCCTGGCCCCACCATGTACCCTCATACGGCCCCCGACTCCTCCTTGCATGGGGTTTATATATCAGAACCGATAAATCTCATGGTGGATACAGAAATATCATATCAAGAAAAACCGGGTTTTTCAAATAATGCATAATTTCATGAAACTACCACGGTCCTCAAATCCAGAAAACATCATGAAAAATCCATATCTCAATGCGAAAATCCATGAATAAAATATGTGCAACATAAAACTGTAGTGTGAGCATATAAAGGAAAAGCCGCTATTTAACTGCAACAAGTTAATATAAATAACATGCGGTTACTAATTTCTCCAAGTCTATATAACATCAAGTAAATGTAAACATGTAGCTATAGCCAGATATATGTGTAAATATAAAGGTATTGCAAGGTATATGTATCTACCTATCAGTAATGATGTATATACCCTCCAGGTATAAGTGAAGTATGTATGCAAGGTATACATGTAGCTATTATGTGTGAAATATACTTATCACTAATGGTACAATACCGTATAGGTATACAGGTAACTAGCATGTAACCATGTCAAGGAATATGTGTAAGCTTGTAGGTATACAGGTATGCTATATGTCATATGCATAAAGAAATATGAATCAATGTCTCAATATCCCTAACCAAACAACATCATATAGGTATGTGTTTTGTGTGTGTCATGGCAATTAGTGACAGCGTGTGGCGTACAATCAGTGCTCGTGCAACATGAGCCGTCAATAATAGTGCAGTGTCCTAAGGGTACAAGTCCAAGCACAATTAGTATCTAAGCAATAAGGTGTATGCACAACTCTATATATGAAATAGAATATACGAAAATATTATAACATCTCTAGCCCAGACGCATAACGCCATGCGGGCGATTCTCCTGTAGACGTTAAATCTGCTCACCAACGCTCCTGGCTACGTAAAGCCAACCACCTATTTTCCCTTCTTCGCAGCGCCCGAAGTCCCCTCTTGCGAACCTAAAATATAAATCAATGAAACAAGTATATATTAGCAATAGACCCAAAATACGTACAAACTACATTTGACCGACTCATCAACTCAAAACATACTCTCAAGTGTTCGTATTATGGCTAACGTGCGTAGCGACACGAAGAAACAAACCCTGGAGCAAAATCACACAAAGTGCACGATCCGTGTCGTATAACGTATCGCGCGTAAACGAAACACAAGAAACTACCTATGTGATCCCAGATTTTGCATACTGAGAAAACCCAAAAATCAAACAGGACCAAACACACCTAAACCACAGCATAGAGCAACCCACAAAACCCACACACCGACTCAACCCAAAATCCGACGTCGCCGGAAAAAGGCTTCTTGTCGCTGGCCATGGTCCGAGCAAGGGTGTTCGGGCTTGAGGTGGAGGCTCAGGGTCTCAGGTACAACACAACTACAATGTTTGGTTTTCTAGTAAACTCTCGGGGTCACAGCAGATCACAGATGTCATATATTGACACTAAAAATACGATATTTGCACAAAACTTAACTTTTAACGATCTAAACTGAAACTAAAAAGCTATGCAACACAATAAACACTTAACTAACAGCAAGAGATCATTACCTAATTAAAAGAACTCAAAGATCCTAGCTTCCCAAGCTCCAAGGCATCCAAGTGGTAAAACCAGGCAAAAGATATGATTTTTTGTGAGTTTGGATGAAATTTTGAGATGGTTTTTGTGAGGAATTGGTGAAGTGTTCAGTTTGAGGTGAAGAGATATGAAGCAAATGAGAAGGAAATGAGTGTGACGGAAAGAGAAAAGGAAAAGTTAAAGGGAAAGAGAGAGGTGAGAGTAAGAGGTGAGTGCACCACTTGTATTAATGCACTATTAGTGCTTTCACACACACCATGCCACCTCTTCTCTCCAAAACAAATATCTCTCTCTTCTCACACAAAATATCAAGAGGTTAGATTAAGGATTAGATTAAAACAAGGATTGGGATAAAGCAAAGGATTGGATTAGGTTAAGTTGTCAAGGTCACTAATCTAGATCAACACAAAACCAACCCTCACATTAACGTGCACACGTGCGTGCATGCCATAACAAATAATAATAAATTATTAATTAAATGTTATAAAATGTGAGGAACCCAAATTGGTAAACTTTTTACCAAAAACCTGCATTATCGTCTAAACTAACAGTAACCGAAATCTAAGGCGTTACAGGCACCGGGAAAGGACAAGAAATGGGCTGCTGCGTCAGGAAGAGGGGAATGCTTCCACTTCCACAAGACTGGGCACTGGAAGAGAAACTGCGTTGGATACCTTGCCGACCTCCAGAAGAAGAAGCATGGTGATGCTTCCACTTCAGGTGTGTTTGTAACAGAAAACTGTTTTTCAATTAACTCTGCTTCCTGGGTATTAGATACCAGGACATGATCTCACATCTGCAATTGTTTGTAGGGGATGAGAAATAGCAGGTTTTTGAAGAAAGGTGATCACACTCTCCGAGTTGGGAATGGTTCCTCTGTAAATGTTGTAGCAGTGGGAGAGTATTACCTTGGTTTGCCATCGGATTGTATATTGGTTTTGAACCCATGTTATTTTGTACCTTCGATGTTATGTAATATTATATCAATATCGTTGTTGGACAATGAAGGATATAATTTTTTGTTACAATCTAATGTTATGAACATTAACCTTAATCAACAGTTCATTGGGTCTGGTACATTAAATAACGGGATATACGTCCTAAATCAACATACAGTTTTCAATATACAACACACAAACAAAAGAAAGATCTCAGACATAAATGAAGCTTTCATTTGGCATTGTAGACTTGGTCATATTAACGAAACAAGACTAACCAAGCTACATAAAGATGGATATTTAAACCCGTTTGAATATAAATCTTATGCGACTTGCCAGTCTTGTATCAAAGGTAAAATAACCAAAACTCCGTTTACTGGACACGGAGAGAGAGCTACTGAACTCTTAGGCCTCATACATATGTAGACCAATGTCTACACATGCGAGAGGTGGTTTTTCATACTTCATAACTTTTACTGATGATTTCTCAAGATTCGGACACGTGTCCTGTTGAAACATAAGTCCGAAAAATTCAAGGATTATAAATCTGAAGTAGAAAAACAAACAGTCTTGAGTATTAAGAAACTTCGATCAGATCGAGGAGGTGAATACCTGAGCACAGAGTTTCTAGATTTCCTAAAAGAGAATGGGATTCTAACTCAGCTCACTCCTCCGTACACACCACAGCATAACGGTGTGTCAGAACGGAGAAATCGTACCCTATTAAATATGGTACGGTCAATGATGAGTGATGTTGAGTTACTACTTTCATTTTGAGGGCATGCATTGGAGACTGTAATATATCTATTAAACAGGGTTCTGACCAAAACCGTATCTACCACTCCATATGAGATATGGTATGGGAAGAGACCATCTCTTAAACGAGTTAGGATATGGGGTTGTTCGACTTATGTGAAAAAGCAGAATCCAGACAAACTTGAGACACGGTCGGTTTTGTGTAAATTTGTGGGATATCCAAAACATTCGTATGCATATCTTTTCTACCACAAGAAGGAACAAAGGGTGTTTTTTTTCTCAGTATGCCATATTTTTAGAAAATGAATTTTTTACATACGACATAGTTGGCAATGCTGTAGAACTGGAAGAAATTCCAGAACCACAAACAAATACCAATGATTTGGTTGAACCTGATATTTCAATAGAACCTAGCGAAGCTCAGCCACTCCGTAGATCTAGTAGGACTTCTCGTCCACCTGATAGATACTACGGTTTTCTAATTGATGGTGATAGAGAATATTGCATCATAGATGATGATGATCTTACTAGTTTTCAGCAAGCTATCATGAGTAGTGACTCAGTGAAGTGGCTGGATGCCATGAGTTCTGAAATGGAATCTATGCACACCAACAAAGTATGGTCTTTGGAGGTTGCAGCTTCTGGAGTAAAACCCATAGGTTGCAAGTTGATCTTTAAGAGAAAGATTGGTGTAGATAGTCAGGTGGAGACCTATAAAGCTAGGCTGGATGCAAAAGGATTTCGTCAAAGACCAGGCTTGGACTATGATGAAACCTTTTCACCAGTCGCAATGCTTAAATCCATTCAGATCCTGCTTGCTATAGCTGCTCACTACGACTATGAAATCTGTAAGATGGATGTTAAAACGGCATTTCTAAATGGTGATTTAGAAGAATGCGTTTTCATGGATCAGCCAGAAGGCTTCATTGATAGTGGGAGCAGCGGAAATGCATGCAGGTTGCTTAAATCCATCTATGGATTAAAGTAGGCATCACGGAGTTGGACCATCTTCTTTGATGATACAATCAAAGAGTTTGGTTTTATCAAAAATGTAGATGAACCATGTATTTATAAAAAGATTGTAGAGAGTACTATCATATTTCTCGTATTGGACGTAGACGACATTCTCTTGATAGGAAATGATGTTCCTATGTTACAATCAGTCAAACTATTCTTATCGCTGAGGTTCTCCATGAAGGACCTAGGTGATGCCTCGTACATTCTAGGAATTAAGATCTATAGAGATAGATTTAAAAAATTGTTGGGATTGTCCCAATCGAGATACATAAATACCATACTAAAGAGGTTTAGTATGGAAGATTCCAAGCGAGCTAATTTACCCGCTTGTCACGGGATCACCCTCTACAAAGAGATGTCTCCAAAGACTGATGAGGAGATGACTCACATGAGCATTATACCCTACATTTCGGCGGTAGGATATATAATGTATGCGATGTTGTGTACTCGTCCAGATGTAGTTTATGCACTGAGTGCAGTAAGCAGGTATCAATCCAATCCAGGGGAGGAACACTGGACTGTTGTGAGGAACATTCTGAAGTACTTACGAAGGACTAAAGAACTGTTCTTGGTGTATGGTAATAGGGACCTTCAAATGGAGGCCTTTACCGATTCCAGCTTCCAGAGCGATAAGGATGATAATAAGTCCATCTCGGGGTTTGTATTTACCCTAAATGGAGGGGCTGTATGTTGGAAGAGTTCCAAGCAAGATACAGTCGCTGACTTCACGATGGAAGCTGAGTATATTGCTGCTAATGATGTCGAAAAAGAGGCAGTCTGGATGAGGAAGTTCATTTCAGAACTTCAGGTGGTCCCATCCATTGCTAATCTAATACCTTTGTATTGCGATAACAATGGAGCTATGGCTTTGGCAAAGGAACCACGGTCCCATTAGAAATCCAGACATATCTTGAGGCGGTATCACTTCATCAGGGAGATAGTGGATCGCCAGGACATTGAGGTACATAGAGTAGACATGAAAGACAACAAAGCAGATCCATTCACCAAGGCCATCTCTCAAGTCCAGTTTGAGAAACTGTTCGAGATGTTGGGCATGCGGTACGTCGGCAACTGGTTCTAATGTAGACAGTAGGTACTTATTGCACCAACTACAGGCCTTAGTACAAGTGGGAGATTATTAGATATTGTTGGGTTATGGCAGAACCCCGGCCATCAATCCGTGGCCAAAGGCGGAACAAAAACTTTTAGAAACCGGCGCTAACGGAACCATAATCTACGGATCGTACCATTAACCCTATACTAGCTATATGTAAAGGAGTTTAGAGAGGTTATACCGATTGATCCGTGTCCTTCGTGTTAGTTGTATGTATGCCCTAAAGGCTAGTATTGTACAGATGATGTATATTATATTGGATGCTTGGACATATATAGAGATGACTTTCTTGCTCGATATGATAGTATGTTATCTGGTTACTCTTTATCTTAACATGTATACTTGTCTCTTTATACTATCTTATGGTTACATGTTGGTAAAGCCCTTAGGATGTGTACTTGACTACCTGGACTATGATGCAGATCATACTAGTGGGGACATGGTAGTCCATAAGTACATCCTTCAAGGTCCCTAGTCGTAAGTGTATCGAGACGGGGCATCGATATACCAGTGTAGACTAGCGTATACGCTTCTCGACCCATGAGATGGGCGATGGATGATCCCATATCCATTGGTGTTTGACATCAGAGATGGTATACGGGTGATCAGTGGAGACTGGGTACACTGGACGGACTCGCCGAGAACTCCCAGATGGTATTATACCTCACGTCAGATGGCAGTTCTCAGGTGACACTTGTGCAGGTTAGTCTGTAGACCCGAGATCGTCATAGAGTCTTGTATGATTCCCACTGTGCTTTGATTTCCACCTTACCACGTCTATGAGGGCGTGCAAAACGGTGGTTTTTGGGTGCAGTCCCGAGTCACATGGAGGCAATGAGCGATAGGAAGGGTTTCTTCTCTCCCGGTATTGGGGGTTGATGTTGCGCTGTGCTCGATTGGCCGTAACAGGGAAGTCCCTGGCCAGGGCTGATTCAGAGATTTGCTGGTAAGTGTTACCAGTAGTTTCTCGACCCGTTATGAGCCTCACATCGGCATGACTTATCGGTTATTGGGGTCTGACGTTTACCACCCCTAGACTTGATATGCGACATATTAGACGAGGAGACCGGACTGTACGGGAAGTGTTGCCGGTTGGCTCGACGAGAGTTGTAGCAGGTTCGCTTGTTCTCTTCTGAACGTTCAATACCCGGGTGGCCGTTACGTTTAGCTGACCGCTTGCGACTTGGGGGTACTTGATATGATCATCACCCACTGCCGGCGTATTGACGAGTCTTAGAGTCCCACAATGGAGTTACCTAGTCCAGGCGAAACGTTGTGGTGCGCGTATGCGATATGCGCATGGACCCGATTAAAATGCGTGTACGGGATACCGTATATTGATCGGGAGGCTTGCTTTTGGTTAGGGTCGTATGTGATATGGCCGGATTGATAAATCAAGTGTTGATTTATCATTTAACCATTAGATTCTCACTAGAAATCTTTTCTTGTATCTTTGGATGTATGGATGCATGTATGCATACCTTGTTGATTCATACACATATGGATGTGCATGCACACATACATACATACATCATCTATCATGGTTGTTTATACATAGAAAATGGTGGATATATAAGACTCATACCATGATTTATTTTATGGATATGTATTTCTATTTTTGCTAAAACAAAAGAAATGAGATAAGATTGAATCATGGTTAAAGTTTCTACACTCTTCTTGTGACCTAACCATTTGCATCTAAATTTTGACCATGGTTTAATCTTTCTCTTGTTTTTAACTAAAGAAAAATTAAATATTCATAAAGAGATAACCATGGTTTGAGATGAAGAAAGAAAAATATATAATCTTATGTTTTTCTTTTTCACTTTAGAGTTATTCTTATTCTTCTTCTAAAATATCCATCATCTTCTTCAACCTTGAGCTCATGCTCTCTTGAATTTTCTAGAGAGCAAATCATTCATCAAGATAGGATTTTGAAGTGAGAAAAGCCACCACAACATCATTCTACACAAGTCTTGCCCACTTGTTTAGAGTGTTAGCTTCGTTTTTCATTCTTGATCTTGCGAAGTTGCTAGCTTGGACAAAGCGGACTCCGGGTGGATCATCGGTGACCTAGAGGAGTTCAAGCGGAGCTTTTCCAAACCCCAAGTAGCCAAGGAGTCTAGCGTAGGGAGCTACAAAGGTTGTACTCTCAAAACCCTAGCATTTCTTTCATGTGATGAAGTATAGTTTATGAAACCCTAATTTTTCTATGAACGATCCGATGCTTGTTTGCTTAGCACCCTAAAAAAGCATTCTTTGGTTCATGTGATACTTCCAAACCCTTCATGAGGTGCTAGGCTAACCCAACATTGGTATCAGAGTCGACCTAGAACATTAGGCGACACCATTACGAAGTTAAAACTCCGATCGAACCGAAAATACGGGTTTTGGGGTGCTCTCTGGACTTTTTTCAAAATCTGGTTATTTTCAGAATTAAAAATACGTAAAAAATTCAGCAGGAAAATGTAAGAATTATGGTGTAAAAATTATGCAATGAACAGTTAAACTTGCCGCGGAAACGCGACCTAAGCTTGCTTAGGCCGCGGTTCCGCGGCCGTACAAGTCGTTCACTGCATAAATTTTATACTGTAATGTTGTGTTCTGCATGTATATTTTTTAGAGTATTTTTAATCTGTATTTACTGCTGAAAAATTCTGGAGATGGTTTTGGACTTGTTGATTCGATCGGAATTTTCATTTCGTTGCTTTTCCGGGTAAATTTAGAAAGTATTGAAGTGTTTGAACGAGTATCATTTGCTCACTTTTCATGGGGTTTAAATCCTTTGGAGGTTTGTGCATGTTTTGTGGTGGTCCCTCTAGAAGACAACAAACCTTAACTTGATTATGTGACCATCTTGAACTGCCCTTTGAACCTTAGGGTTTGGGGCAGTACGGCGTGCCACATGTGAGGCGTTAGCTTGACCCTTCTACGGCTGGACCGCTACTACTGTGTCACACTCCGGTTTTTGAACTCCGCTCAAGTGTTGAGCTTTAGTGAATCTTGGGTATTTGATCGTTCGTTCGGAAACTTTAATAATGTCTAATTATCTGGAATGGATGCAATGTGTGGAATTCATATTATAAGACATGAAATACGAGGTATGTGATATTTCGCATTTACGATGTCTAAGGAGAATGTGGATTCCAGATATTGTAGTTTTACACTTTCTTTTCTGTGACCGTAAGTGTAGTATGTCGATATCGTCGGTTTCGTTGCTATACATCAACGACAATTGGGGTACGCATACTTACTTACGTTGATGATATGTGATATTATGTGTTGCTGAGATATGATGTGCGGGATTGTTGCGATTGAATAGCCGGTTTTTTTTTATGTGAGATGAGAGTTTTATATTTTCAATCATGTAAATTCAAATGTAATGTAATATTCTTTTATTTGGGGCACTTCCGGGTTAAGGTCGATGCCACCTGTGTTGTATATTATTTACTTTTCCGCATTAGGATGGACCCAAGGAGGGGAGCACGGGTGACCGGGTTCTGGGGTTCAGTGGGAGGCCATCTCGAGGAGTCGAGACCGGGTCTCCTAAACTCCAGAATTGGTAGGGTCGCTTGCCGCTCTCGTAGGGGTCTGATCAGTCGAAAATATTGCATATTTTAACCGGCAATTTCCTTATCATTTGCATCTATATAGAAGTGTACGGTATTCATAATTCACATATTAGCAAATCGGTCGCAAAATATCAGATTACATGTATTCGACCTTAAAACCGGCATTTCTAGGGAAATTGACTGCATTGCATTACATGGCATATTTTCTATATATCGCAACCCGTGTTTCGAAGTCTATGCAGGAAAAGAGAAGCTCGCTCGAACATTACACCGCTCGAAAGATACGTAAACTCACTAAATTCAGATCTGGTATCATTACAAAGGAGCAATTGAAATTCAACATATCAAATGAAGTTACAAATGTGAATACAAGACCACACCAGAAGCTACAAGACCCAAGCCTCCACATTGGCCGCGGATCCGCGGCCAGAGCCAGCTTGTGCCGCGGATCCGCGGCTCATTGGTGACTTCATCAAGAAAAATTTGCATCACAATGCTTCTGTCAGGGCCCACATTTCAGAAAAGCACTCCAACTTCCAGAAGACTCCAGAGACTTCTACCAGATCAGCAAACACCTTGAGTTTCACTAAACTAGCCTAATCATTCTAGAACTTTCCCTAAACCCTAGCTTAAACCCTAAGCTAGTTCCTAACAAACTCTTTCAACAAACTTTGTGAGGGAAACTTCTAATTCAAACCTAAACCTAGGGTTTGGGAGCTCTATAAATAAGACCCTAGGCTCATTATCTCCATATTATTCAACCTTGGGAATTATTCATCCAATTAGTGAATCTATCCCCAATCCAATCTCTTCTTCATCCCCTCTTCCTCAAGTTTAGTGAGAGAGCTTGTAGGAAACCCTAACCCTAATTCCAATTGAAATCAAGAATCCCGAGTACCCATTAAGCAAGAAGCCTTACAACCTTTAGGAGCGGAGCCTATCTTCAACGGAGCAAGCGATCCGAAGCCGATCCACGACTCACGAAGCCGAGCGACGCCCTATCAACAATCTAGATTCTTCTTCTTGTAGTTCTTGAAGCAAATGTAATCAAAATTGTTGAGATAAATAAAGGTGATATTTCTTTTATCTTGTTTTCTTTAAATTCCGCATCATGTTATCTTTACAAATCTTTAATATTGTCTTTGTGGTGATGTGTGAATAAAAGTCCGCTTGTTAAGGAGTCGAAACGATCTTTAGTATGATGATGTAACAAACTTGCAATCGATTCTTGAATCCCACGAGTTTGTAAACCCTAGCAAGTTCAAGAATCGACGACCCAATTCGTTGCGATACTTTCTTGATGGACATCGCTCGAGATTGGGGAGTTCCGATCGTTTCTTGAAATTGCCAGAGGCTAGAATATAAATGGTATCCTCGAAAGAACAAGGGTTAAGAGATGAAACCCTAATTTCATCAAGAAAGCCCTAACTCTCGTCGATCACCATTGATCTAGTATCAATTCTTCGAAGGACAAGAACACGAAATCTTTTAGATTACATCACGTCTAAAGATCCAATCGATTCCTACGAGCCTCTTTCTCATTCTTGATTGTTGATTGGAAATACTATCGAAACCCTGATTCTTGATTGTTTATAGTTTCTTGATTCTTGAATAAAGAATAGTGACACTCGAATACAAATCATTCTTGAATCGTTTTCGTTTATTGTTGCTTAACATTTCATTTCAAACATAACATAATATAAACGAATCGTGCAATCCCTGTGGACGATCCGCACTCACTACAAACTACATCCGACACCGTAGTTTGATTGCGGTCAAAATAGTTTTTGATTGTGAAGTTCTTTATAGATTTTCCGAATACCAACCCTATTGAATTGATTTACACACAATCGACAAAAACGAACAATCAAAATGGCGTCGTTGCCGGGGATCGCGCTAATTCATTTGCATTTTTAGTTTGAAGTGAAAGAATTATTACATTTTACTTCTTGAAATCAAAATTCGTACAAACTCTTATACGTGTGTTGTGAATTGATTGCAAGGTGATCTGGAGCATTCTGTGCTGTGGAAAAATTATTTGGGATATACCAGAGAGCTGAGGGAAGCAACAGAAGGCAGCTGTTGAAAAATTGTGCACTGATTCCAATACTCAACCGCGGAAGCGCGGCAATAGAAGGAATACGCGGCGGAAACGCGGCCCCTTGGTGGGTTCTCTGCATAATTTTCAGTGCAGGTACTTTCTTGCTCTCTCCCCTCTCCTCTTTTAGCTCCAATTAACCATTTTCTGCAGGATTCTTTGCAAATAATCGCTGCGCCGCAAAAGAAAATTAAAATTGTGCGTGATTTTTGTTTCTTGGTTGTTTTGCATTCTAAATACGGATAATAAGGGGCACGGCCAAATCCAAATTAGGTGGGGATTTCATTACCCTTCCTAGGCCCCGAAAACCACCAAACTTGCATCCGCATTGACCCCCATTAACTAAAAGAAATCTAGAGATGACTCTAAGGACTGTCGCGCTCAATTAGGACAGAAGAGGGCCGTGGGTAATTCATTGCTTATCCGCGTTTTCTTGTGGTGCCTAAGGCGAGTGTGTCTAAGGCTAGTGGTTTTTAATTAGGCCCACTACTTACGTAGTGGAGTACCTTCCCACTTACCTGGCACTTATCCGGCCACAGGGGGACAAAGAGGCAGTGGAGGATTTATCCCGCGACTTGTCTTTTGGCAGTTAGGAGCGGTCTAGAGCCGGACCTAGGTGACCACTAGATTCTAGGGTTTGTGTGTTGCATTTGTTTTGTCGCATCATTTTTTCAAAATCCGTCCCTTTTTCAAAAGCAAACACCGCATTCAATTTTACCCCTAATTATAAGCCAACGCTGCCACTTGTACTAACCCTTTTTAGTACAAGATAGGCTGGACACGGGATTCTAGTGCCCGTTTAGTCCGCGTACCCCTTATCGACTCCGAAGTCGATATTTCTCCATTTACCTTTTCTTTACCTACTACCACACCCACACCGATGGACCCTAATCCATCAAACTTCTTTAACCCTAATCTGCCGTCGTCCGTTGGTGCGCAGAATCCACCCCGCATTTCTATCCAGGAGAGATGCTATCCACATAGAGGTCCTCTTTCGACCTGCTTATCCACACCACCAGCCAATGGGGATAACTTTGAAATTAAGCCCCAGTATATCAATCTTTTACCCAAATACCACGGACTCGAGACTGAGGACGCTTACGTTTTCA
This sequence comes from Agapanthus africanus, assembly GCA_030015575.1. Classification (NCBI taxonomy): domain Eukaryota; kingdom Viridiplantae; phylum Streptophyta; class Magnoliopsida; order Asparagales; family Amaryllidaceae; genus Agapanthus; species Agapanthus africanus. The sequence goes on along the minus strand of JASDDO010000026.1, from coordinate 209,748,460 downwards.
TTACTAAATTTGAAAACGTATGCGCAATGATGGGTACGTCACAACTTTCAGTGGATGCGATGCGTCTACGACTTCTTCCATTTACATTGTGCGATATAGCCGAGAAGTGGCTATATAACACCACCGCACATTCTATTACGAATTGGGAAGAATTCGTCGCTGCATTCCTTAAGAAATTCTACCCACACCAAAAGACATCTCGAATCCGTAGCGAACTGAACCAATTTGCCCAGCTCCCTGCCGAACCATTCTCTAAATACTTTGAACGTTTCAAGGATCTATTGGTTCAATGTCCTCATCACGGCATCTCGATATGGGAGCTTTGCCGAATCATATATGAGGGCAGTAACCCTAGCACTAAACAGAGCCTTGAAAACATGTGTCAAGGTACATTTATGACTAAGGATGATGGGGAAGATTGGCGATACTTAGAAGAGTTCGCTGAAAAATCACTACAGTGGGAGAGTGGAACCCAACCATTGAATAGGGGTGGCGTACACCAAATAAATGTGTCCATAGGTGTTCGAGCTGAAATGGCAGCAATGCAAAAGAAGCTCGACGCTATGGAACACAAATTTGCAGCAGCCTCCCTAAACCCAGTATCACTCCCCAAAACTGTTTGTGGGTGCTGTTCTGATCCGTCACATTTAACGGAAGAATGTCCATTAAACTCTGCGTTTCAAGGTCATGAGCATTCTAATGCCGCATTTCAAAGACCTCGAAACGATCCATATTCTTCCACGTACAATCAGGGTTGGAGGAACCACCCGAATTTCGCTTGGAACCAAAATCAATCTCAAAACACGGTTCCAAACACTAATCAATTTCAAAAGGCTCTTCCTCCACCACAACAGCAACCCCTTCAACTCACTCAGCACCCCTACCAGTCACAAAATTTCCAAAACCAGGGCAACACTCCTGCACAGTCTAATCCTATACAGCCCTGTTCTGACGAGTTCTCTCAATTCACTCAAACCATGAAATCACTTTTATCAAATTTCATAGAGGTTTCGACTGAGGTTAGATCTTCCGTCAGTGAAATAAAGAAAAACTCAGCGTCCCAAGCTGAGAGTATTAGAACGATGGAAGCTGAAATCGCACGCCTCAAAGCTGAAATGAGTGCGAGAGAAAAAGGGAAACTTCCCTCTCAACCCCTACAGAATCCTGGGCATTACAATGTAAATGCCATTACAACGTTGAGATCGGGAAGAGTGCTGAATAATAATGTCGGGGAAGATATTGATAATACTGAAAATCATATCAACACCCCGGCTGAGACCTTTCCACATACACACACTTCTCCTTCTGATCCTTCTTCTTCTTCTAAACCACCTTCTCACGAGCCTATTCTCCAGTTCCCTTTAGGCTCAACACTTTCACCCAACCCTTATAGTTCTCCACAGACGGTCCCCACACCTCTTTTGGGACCTCGTCTACCCCCCTTTCCTTCTCCTATGATGGACCCTGCGCTTATTGCGAAAGCTCCTTACCCGAACCGGTTAAGGGGTAACAGAACGAGTCATCATATGGAGAAAATTATAGAAATGTTCAAACAGGTTAACATCAACATCCCTCTCCTAGATGCGATTCAACAAGTCCCCGCTTATGCGAAGATTCTTAAGGACTTGTGCACTAGGAAGAGGAAGACTCAAGTGCCGAAGAAGGTCTTTATGTCTAATAATATCAGCACTGCTTTTATTCCCCAGCTACCAAAGAAACGAAAGGACCCAGGATGTCCTACAATATCGATTTCTATTGGGGGTAAAAACATAAATCGTGCTCTTTTAGACCTTGGCGCGAGTGTTAACCTGCTCCCTTATTCTGTCTATGAGCAACTAGGGATTGGAGAGTTGAAACCTGCTCATTGCACTCTCCAGATGGCAGACCGATCTATCACCAAACCAAGGGGTGAATTAGAGGATGTGTTGATAAAGGTCGGGGAATTTGTATTCCCTGTAGACTTCATTGTGCTCGACACACATCCTGTAGCAAACCCCCGGGGCCAAATTCCGGTGATTTTAGGTCGTCCTTTCCTTGCCACTTCCAACGCTGTTATAAATTGTAGAAATGGTTCAATGAACTTATCATTTGGAAATATGACCATTGAACTAAATATCTACAAAGTTGGAAGTCAGCCATCAGAACCCTCTGCTCATATTTTAGATGTGTGCTCTGTCCATGAGATCGCTCCCGATAGTTGTGGAGCCGAGGAACTTTGCTTTACTGATCTCGATGACATTAGCACATATCTGTTTGACTTTGCACAAGATCTTAGTGATGACACTTTACCTGCACTTGAGTCCTGCAGTTCTGACATTTCTCCACCCGAGTCTGTATCTTTCACAGGCTCTGAGCTTCTTTGTAAATCCAAAAATCAATCTATGATCCTTCCTTCTATCATTTCTCCGCCTGAATTAGATCTCAAGGTTTTACCTTCTCACCTTAAATATGCATATCTAGGTGAGAGTGAGACTTTACCGGTTATAATATCCGCTTTTCTTGCATCAGAGCAAGAAAATGCACTTTTATCGGTATTGAGATCTAACAAAGAGGCGTTTGGTTGGAGTATGGCGGACATCAAAGGGATTAGTCCCTTGATAGTTGAACATCATATACATGTGATGGATGATGCCAGACCGACCCGAGAACCACAGAGACGGTTAAATCCCGTCATGAAAGAGATCGTCAAATGCTTAGATAGTGGTATTATATACCCCATCTCCGATAGCCAGTGGGTGAGTCCTATACATGTCGTTCCTAAGAAATCCGGCATCACAGTTATCATAAATGAGGCGAATGAGTTGATTCAGACACGCGCCCAAACTGGGTGGCGTGTATGCATCGATTATAGAAAACTCAACGCTGCTACGAGGAAAGATCATTTTCCTCTACCATTTATTGATCAGATGCTGGAACGCTTAGCGGGACGACAATACTATTGTTTTATGGACGGTTACTCAGGCTATAATCAGGTCCCCATCGCCAAAAAGGATCAAGATAAAACCACGTTTACTTGTCCTTTTGGTACCTTTGCTTACAGTCGCATGCCCTTCGGGCTATGCAATGCTCCCGCTACCTTTCAGCGGTGTATGATGGGGATATTCTCTGATATGGTAGAGAATTTCCTGGAGATCTTTATGGACGACTTTTCGATTTTTGGAGACTCTTTTTCTGATTGCCTTGCGAATCTGGACGCTGTTCTTACTCGTTGCAAAGAGAAGAACTTGACTTTAAACTGGGAAAAATGCCACTTTATGGTCCAAGAAGGAATAGTCCTTGGACATGTCATTTCACAGAAAGGCATTGAGGTTAACAGAGCTAAAGTAGATGTCATTCAAAACCTCCCTCATCCCAAAAGCGTCAAAGATATTCGCTCTTTCCTTGGCCATGCGGGCTTTTATAGGAGATTTATTAAGGACTTTAGCAAAATTGCTAGACCTTTAACTCTTCTCCTGGCCAAGGATACGACCTTCCACTTTGACTCGGATTGCGAGACAGCTTTCGACTCACTTAAACACTCACTCACTTCAGCCCCCGTTTTATCATCACCAAACTGGGACTACTCTTTTGAGCTGATGTGTGACGCATCTGATTTTGCAGTAGGTGCAGTCTTAGGACAACACATTGAAAAGATGCCACACGTGATTTACTATGCAAGTAAGACCCTGAATGATGCGCAAATCAATTATACAACCACAGAGAAAGAACTATTAGCGGTTGTATTTGCATTAGAAAAGTTCAGGCCTTACTTAATCGGCTCACCTATAGTTGTATATACTGACCATTCCGCTTTAAAACATCTTCTGGCGAAGAAAGATGCAAAAGGTCGACTAATACGTTGGATCCTTCTGTTATAAGAATTCGATCTTGTTATCAAAGATAAGAAAGGATGTGAAAACGTAGTAGCTGACCACCTTTCACGCATCGTATCTTCCCCTGTGACCCTCCCGATCAATGACTCGTTCCCTGACGAACAACTCTTGAGCGTATCCACTGAACCATGGTTCAGGGATATTGTGAACTATCATGCCACGGGACTAATACCGAGCGAATGGTCGAAACAGGATAAATACCGCTTTCTATCCCAAGTAAAACACTATTACTGGGACGAGCCCTATTTGTTTAAATATTTTCCTGATCAGATCATTCGCCGGTGTGTCCCAAATGAAGAGTTCAAGAGTATTCTTTCTTTTTGTCATGATCAGCCTGTGGGGGTCACTTTGGTCCTAGAAAGACAGCGGAAAAGGTTTTGCAATGTGGATTTTATTGGCCGACCTTATTCAAGGACGCATTTGAACATTGCAAAACCTGTACACATTGTCAGTATACGGGTAGAATATCCCAGAGGAATGAAATGCCTCAGCAACCCATTTTGGTTGTTGAAATGTTCGATGTTTGGGGTATAGATTTTATGGGTCCTTTTCCCAACTCCTTTGGGAATCTGTACATATTGCTGGCAGTTGATTATGTCTCAAAGTGGGTAGAAGCCATTCCATGTCGCACTAATGACAAGAAAGTTGTCATTAAGTTCTTGAAAGAGAATATCTTCTCGCGATTTGGACACCCACGCGCTATTATTAGCGATAATGGGACACACTTCTGCAACAGGTCTTTCGAGACTCTGATGCGGAAATATTCAATCAACCACCGACTTTCTACACCCTATCACCCCCAAACAAGCGGGCAGGCTGAAATCTCAAACAGACAAATCAAACTTATCCTGGAGAAAACTGTTGCTAAAAATAGAAAAGACTGGTCGACCAAATTGATGGATGCTCTTTGGGCATTCAGGACTGCATATAAGACCGACCTAGGAATGTCTCCATATAGGATAGTGTTTGGAAAAGCATGTCATTTACCTGTCGAGATAGAACATAAAGCATTGTGGGCTATAAAAGAAATAAATTTTGATCTAAATCTTGCTTGCAACTTTCGGAAGCTGCAACTTAATGAGCTAAGCGAACTCCGCGATGAAGCTTATGATAATGCTGTAATCACAAAGAATAGGACTAAGGTTTTTCACGATAAAAACATTGTAAGGAAAACATTTTTACCTGGTCAACAAGTCCTTCTTTATGATTCACGATTACACCTTCACGCGGGTAAGCTCCGATCTCGTTGGAAGGGACCTTTTACTGTGCGGACTGTATACCCGCACGGGGCAGTAGAAGTTGAAAATGTTAAAAACGGCATTGTTTTCAAAGTTAATGGACATAGATTAAAGCCGTATTTTTCCACTGACCCCACGGAGGAGCTCTTGTTCTTACAAGAGCCAGTTTATTTAGAATAAAATTCCTCCGTCTCACCTTCATATCCAGTATATCATTGCATCATTTTTTTGAATGAAGGTGAGTGAAAGATAAGTTTGGGGGAAGTTCTTCACTTATATATTTTGCCCCAACTAATAATTCCTCCCAGTCTTACAGATTTTTGTAGATATAACTGTCGGCAACAGTGAGGACACTGTTGGAAACAAGTTTGGGGGAGGTTTGTGATTATTTTTGCATCATTTGCATATCATCTGCATAAGCACAAAACATTTTTTTGAAAATCTATAAAAATTGAAAAATTTTCAAAACCCATAAAAATTTAAAAATTCTCAAATATAAAAATAATTTTAATATTTACACTTTTTTGTATATAAATAAGATAATGAAAGTTTAGATAGTGAAAAATTACATCCATGAGATTGGAAAAATTTTAGAAAACTAAGAAAATTAGAAGTTTTCTTATACGAACTAGTAATAAGTAGTTATGAGCCGTTGTCCCAAGGGTTAGTAAGATGAAAGACGTCACTAATCTGAGGATAAAAATAAGTCTGAAAAAAAGTTTCTATTCTGGAAGCCAAACATTTTGAACGTTGATACTCTGCTATTCGCACTTACACACGTCTTGAAGCCTGGGATAGTAGAGGATACCTTGAAATGCTCTTGTCTTAAAGCCGATGTATCAAAAAAAAGATGGTGAGAAATATGGACACTGGCTTTGTTATCACCGAGGGAAATAAAAATATATAGCGAGGGTGCCTCTTCATCTAATGCCCTAAGGCCAACTGGTCTGGGAGTCACTGCTATACCTAAGGTGGTGCAAGATTAGGAAAATACACCAAATAAGCAAGCACATAAGTAATCGGTCGGTTAGTACCTCAAGAAGTATTAACGGTCGCATGAAAGTGTGTGAGCTCATCGAAAAAAAAAAAGAAAAAAAAATATATATATATATACTGAGGCTGATGGGCAAGAGTATGATAGCTTGAATTGAATTCTCCGGGTGTAGGGATGTCTTTACACACACGCAGGGTTATATGATCGATGTTTGGAAGAAAGATAGGAATGAAGAATAAGACGATGTTTTATTGAGGGAGGACGTGATTTCCGACATCTTTTCATGACCATTAAGATAGGGCTCATGACAACCGAAAAGCTAGCTTAGTTGGAAACCCTAATTTTCAAAGTCTTTCTTTTACAATTCTTTTCTTTAAATGTAATATTCATGATCTTGCTTTTATTATTGGATTTTGTGGGTGCAATTCGCTGAAAACCCTCAGGAGACAACACTCCTCCTACTAGGGACACCTAGAGGTTTAAAGGCTTGTTGCACGTGCTCAGTGCAATCATGTTGCCTACGAAAGTGTGCTAGTTAGTTTTTCTCTTTCTTTATTTTCTCCTTCTCTTTTTCTTTTTAATAAAACATTCGCTCGAGACGATCGAAATTAAGTTTGGGGGTATTTGATCAGTCGAAAATATTGCATATTTTAACCGGCAATTTCCTTATCATTTGCATCCATATAGAAGTGTACGGTATTCATAATTCATATATTAGCAAATCGGTCACAAAATATCAGATTACATGTATTCGACCTTAAAACCGGCATTTCTAGGGAAATTGACTGCATTGCATTACATGGCATATTTTCTATATATCGCAACCCATGTTTCGAAGTCTATGCAGGAAAAGAGAAGCTCGCTCGAACATTACACCGCTCGAAAGATACGTAAACTCACTAAATTCAGATCTGGTATCATTACAAAGGAGCAATTGAAATTCAACATATCAAATGAAGTTACAAATGTGAATACAAGACCACACCAGAAGCTACAAGACCCAAGCCTCCACATTGGCCGCGGATCCGCGGCCAGAGCCAGCTTGTGCCGTGGATCCGCGGCTCATTGGTGACTTCATCAAGAAAAATTTGCATCACAATGCTTCTGTCAGGGCCCACATTTCAGAAAAGCACTCCAACTTCCAGAAGACTCCAGAGACTTCTACCAGATCAGCAAACACCTTGAGTTTCACTAAACTAGCCTAATCATTCTAGAACTTTCCCTAAACCCTAGCTTAAACCCTAAGCTAGTTCCTAACAAACTCTTTCAACAAACTTTGGGAGGGAAACTTCTAATTCAAACCTAAACCTAGGGTTTGGGAGCTCTATAAATAAGACCCTAGGCTCATTATCTCCATATTATTCAACCTTGGGAATTATTCATCCAATTAGTGAATCTATCCCCAATCCAATCTCTTCTTCATCCCCTCTTCATCAACTTTAGTGAGAGAGCTTGTAGGAAACCCTAACCCTAATTCCAATTGAAATCAAGAATCCCTAGTACCCATTAAGCAAGAAGCCTTACAACCTTTAGGAGCGGAGCCGATCTTCAACGGAGCAAGCGATCCGAAGCCGATCCACGACTCACGAAGCTGAGCGACGCCCTATCAACAATCTAGATTCTTCTTCTTGTAGTTCTTGAAGCAAATGTAATCAAAATTGTTGAGATAAATAAAGGTGATATTTCTTTTATCTTGTTTTCTTTAAATTCCGCATCATGTTATCTTTACAAATCTTTAATATTGTCTTTGTGGTGATGTGTGAATAAAACTCCGCTTGTTAAGGAGTCGAAACGATCTTTAGTATGATGATGTAACAAACTTGCAATCGATTCTTGAATCCCACGAGTTTGTAAACCCTAGCAAGTTCAAGAATCGACGACCCAATTCGTTGCGATGCTTTCTTGATCGACATCGCTCGAGATTGGGGAGTTCCGATCGTTTCTTGAAATTGCCAGAGGCTAGAATATAAATGGTATCCTCGAAAGAACAAGGGTTAAGAGATGAAACCCTAATTTCATCAAGAAAGCCCTAACTCTCGTCGATCACCATTGATCTAGTATCAATTCTTCGAAGGACAAGAACACGAAATCTTTTAGATTACATCACGTCTAAAGATCCGATCGATTCCTACGAGCCTCTCTCTCATTCTTGATTGTTGATTGGAAATACTATCGAAACCCTGATTCTTGATTGTTTATAGTTTCTTGATTCTTGAATAAAGAATAGTGACACTCGAATACAAATCATTCTTGAATCGTTTTCGTTTATTGTTGCTTAACATTTCATTTCTAACATAACATAATACAAACGAATCGTGCAATCCCTGTGGACGATCCGCACTCACTACAAACTACATCCGACACCGTAGTTTGATTGCGGTCAAAATAGTTTTTGATTGTGAAGTTCTTTATAGATTTTCCGAATACCAACCCTATTGAATTGATTTACACACAATCGACAAAAACGAACAATCAGGGTCCATGGTGTGGGCTTGGCTATTCATCGTGACTGTGAAATCCGTATTTTCTATTTTGGCTAAATACTAAATACGGACGTCCTAGTATATCCCACATTATATCTATGTTTCTGCTGCGATATCTGTGATGTGATCATTTGATATGTTCTGATGAATACAGTATATAGTATATATGATATATTATATAGGCGTTACTTATGTTTTACACCCGCACTAGCCCTGCCCTGCTCTGTCGTTAGTTACCTAACCTAACAGTGCACGAGGGGACATCGAGGCGAATGCGGATGGCATAAGTGTACGTCGTATTTATCTGTGATGTTTAGGTGACTTAGATGATGGGACTTCATTAATGTGATTAATGAAAGAAAAGAAACCTAAAAGATGTTGTAGAATCAAATTTTTAATAAAAAGGGTAGCTACAGTTTTGCTTTGCATAGCGGTATATATGATATACCATGCACCTTATTCGATGAGGAAAGGGCCGAGATCCCTTCACCGGGAGTGACCCCTTTAGCAATAACTGGCAGATGCTACACACTCGGTTTGTCTTTTGATTGCTTCTATAGTTTCTACTTTGCACAGTGATATATATGATATATCCCGCACCTCATTCGACGAGGAAAGGGCTGACGATCCCTTCACCGGGAGTGACCCCTTTAGCAAAACTAGAAAAGCCTCAAAATCACTCCATTTCAAAACTTCACTAGATTCTACAACGATATCAAGTTCATTACGCAATAGCTTTTCAGAAAAACCTGTCATAGCCCTCCGTCATTTCAGATAAATCCTACATAGTATTCGTGCTACGTTTGTTGGCCTGCGTCAAGGCGTAGTGTGCGGTAGCTAATTAGTATTTTTCTGTTAATGCATGTGATGCAGATTGGATTAGGGTAGTCGTGCGACTTTGTTGGCCTGCGTCAAGGGTCGTACGGGTGGGTTTAATTCAATCAAGAAATGACGGGTTGAACTTGACTAGCGCACTATGGTTTGTTGGCCTGCGTCAAGGTCATAGGACGCTAGGGGAAAAATATTATCGGGAATTTCAAGTGTTGAAATTTGCAATGAGATTGCATACCTTCTATGAGATAGTTGGATCCCGATACCCACTGCGAGTAAGAGTTACTCCTGGGAGAGTTTTACACATTACAATTAGCTGATCAAGTAGGTGTCTAGAAAAGTGTCAACGGGGTTACGCCTCTGGGAAAACGAGGTTTACTTTAATTAGGTCCGTGCGAAAGCACGGGAAACCTCCCTCAAAGTACCGACACTGGCCTGGCTGAAAGATTGGCGAAGTTGTAGGGTGTAATTAATCCCGGCTAGTCTTTTCTTTTTAGGTTTGAAGGAAGATTTGATAAAAACCAGTGGGAGCCATCCTGATTAGATAAGATAATAACCAATCTGTTCTTGCAAGAGCATACGCTAAAGTGTTTTCTTCTCTCTCTCTCCAGGTAGCGACCATATCATGCCCTAATAAAGATAATAATATGGATGTATTGACTGACCCCGCATGTTATACTGTGCTGGGGAACGTTGGTTTCGTTCTTTCTTATAAGAGTTATAGGAATGAACAGGACATAGGGGAATACCAGGATTCCCATGCCACCCGAATGAAGAAAGTACATGATGATGCATTTTCTTCGGGTGTGTTCGTTACAGAGAACTGTTTCTCCATTTGCCCTACGTCCTGGGTATTAGATACCGGGTCAGGATCCCATATATGTAATCAGTTACATGGGCTTAGGAAAGGTAGAGAACTTGGAGAAGGTGATAAAGACATAAGAGTTGGAAATGGTGCAATTGTTGCAGTTAAGACTGTCGGGGAATATCACCTTGCATTACCAACTGGCAATACATTGGTTCTGAACGAATGCTATCACATGCCGAACCTGATATGCAACATTATATCGGTTTCTTTGTTGAGTAAAAAGGGATATAATTTTGTATTACAGGATAATGTTATGAACATTTTCCGTAACCAAAAGTTGGTTGAATCAGGCACGTTGTGCAATGGCATTTATGTTCTAAATCAATCAACAGTTCTAAGTATAACAAACACACACAAGAGGAAGAGTTCTGAACTGAATGAATCCTTCTTGTGGCATTGTAGACTGGGTCACATCAATGCGACACGACTAGCAAAGTTGCATAAGGATGGATATTTAAATCCGTTTGAATTTTCATCTTATGACACTTGCCAGTCTTGTCTCAAAGGCAAGATGACCAAAACTCCGTTTACGGGACACGGAGAAAGAGTTACGGAACTCTTGGGACTAGTGCATAGTGATGTATGTGGTCCAATGTCTACACATGCCAGGGATGGTTCTTCGTACTTCATTACATTCACTGACGATCTCTCTAGATTCGGATATGTGTTCCTGATGAAACACAAATCAGAAGCTTTTGAGAAATTTAGAGAATATAAACAAGAAGTCGAGAACCAAACCGGAAAAAGTATTAAAGTCCTTCGATCTGATCGAGGAGGTGAATACTTGAGCAATGAATTGCTGGACTTCCTAAAAGAGAATGGGATTCTCTCTCAGCTGACTCCTCCATATACACCACAGCACAACGGTGTATCAGAACGGAGGAACCGCACCCTATTAGATATGGTACACTCTATGATGAGCACAGCTGAGTTACCTATTTCCTTCTGGGGATATGCACTGGAAACAGCTGCAGACCTATTGAATATGGTTCCCACCAAATCCGTGCTAACCACTCCATATGAGATATGGAAAGGAAAGAGACCATGTCTTAATTATGTTAAGATATGGGGTTGTCCGGCATATATAAAAACACAAAATCCGGACAAACTCGCGGCAAGGTCCATTCTGTGTAAGTTTATTGGATATCCCAAACATTCGCGCGAGTATATCTTCTACCACACCGAGGAACAAAAGGTGTTTGTTTCTCGACATGCCACCTTTTTAGAAAAGGAATTTCTTGACAAAGAGATTAGTGGCAAGGAGGTAGAACTGGAAGAGGTTCCAGCAATACAGACTACGACAGAAGATTTGGTTGAACCAGAGGATTCAGTAGTTCCCAATGAAGCTCAGCCACTCCGCCGATCTAGTAGGGTTCCTCTCCAACCTGAGAGATACTACGGTTTTCTCATGGATGGTGGCAGCGAGGATTGCATCATGGAGGATGATGACCCAACTAGCTTCGAGCAGGCCATCACGAGTAGGGACTCAGTGAAATGGCTGGATGCTATACGGTCCAAAATGGAATCCATGTACACCAACAAAGTATGGACTTTGGAAGTTGCTCCTGAAGGGGTAAAACCCATTGGGAGCAAGTGGATCTTCAAGAAAAAACTTGGTGTAGATGGGAATGTGGAGACTTTCAAAGCTAGACTTGTTGCAAAAGGGTTTCGTCAAAGACCAGGTGTGGACTATGAGGAAACCTTTTCTCCAGTGGCTATGCTTAAATCCATCCGGATCATGCTTGCCATCGCTGCATATCATGACTATGAAATCTGGCAAATGTATGTTAGGACCGCCTTTCTAAACGGTGATTTAGAAGAGTGCGTGTACATGACTCAGCCAGAGGGCTTCATAGACAGTGGGAGCAGCGGGAAGGTGTGCAAGCTGCTTAAATCCATTTATGGATTAAAGCAAGCATTGCGGAGTTGGAACATTTGCTTTGACGTCGTGATCAAAGAGTTTGATTTCGTCAAAAACCCAGATGAACCTTGTATCTACAAGAAGGTGGCAGAGAGTAAGGTTGTCTCCCTCGTATTATACGTGGATGACATACTCTTGATAGGAAATGATATTCCTATGCTGCAATCGGTCAATCTCTTCTTATCACAAAGATTCTCAATGAAAGATCTTGGTGATGCCTCCTGCATATTGGGAATTAGGATCTATAGAGATAGATCCAAACAGATATTGGGATTGTCCCAATCCAGGTACATTGACACCATACTAAAGAGGTTTAGTATGGAAGAATCCAAGCGTGGGAACTTGCCCACGATCTCTGGAGTCACTCTCTCCAAAGAGATGTCTCCTAAGACTGATTTGGAGAGAGCTCGCATGCAAGGGATACCCTATGCTTCGGCTGTAGGCTCTATCATGTATGCGATGCTATGTACCAGACCCGATGTTGCATACTCACTAAGTGTAGTGAGTAGGTATCAAGCTGATCCTGGAGAGAGTCACTGGACAGCTGTGAAGAGCATTCTCAAGTACTTACAAAGGACTAAAGAGATGCTCTTGGTGTATGGTAACGGAGAACTCCAAGTGGAGTCCTTTACCGATTCGAGCTTCCAGAGTGATAAGGACGACTCTAAGTCGCAGTCGGGATTTGTCTTTACCCTTTACGGAGGGGCGGTTTGCTGGAAGAGTTTCAAGCAGGAAACCGTGGCAGACTCGACGATGGAGGCTGAATACATCGCTGCCAACGATGCTGCCAAAGAAGCTGTCTGGATCAAGAAGTTCATTACTGAACTTGGAGTGGTTCCATCCATTGAGCATCCAATACCTTTGTATTGCGATAACAATGGATCGGTGGCTTTGGCCAAGGAACCCAGGTCCCATCAGCGATCCAGGCATATTCTGAGGCGGTATCACCTGATCCGGGAGATAGTTGATCGCCGGGAGATCGAGGTAAGGAGGGTTGACACGAAGAACAACACAGCGGATCCACTCACGAAGGCCATTCCCTAGATACAGTTTGAGAGACTCTTCGGGATGCTTGGTATGCGATACTACAGCAGCTGGCCCTAGTGCAAGTGGGAGATTGTTAGTTGTATGTATGCCCTAGAGGCCAGTATTGTATAGATGATGTATATTATATTGGATGCTTGGACATATATAGAGATGACTTTCTTGCTCGATATGATAGTATGCTATGTGGTTACTCTTTATGTTAACATGTATAATTGTCTCTTTATACTATCTTATGGTTACATGTTGGTAAAGCCCTTAGAATGTGTACTTGACTACCTGGACTATGATGCAGATCATACTAGTGGGGACATGGTAGTCCATAAGTACATCCTTCAAGGTCCCTAGTCGTAGGTGTATCTAGACGGGGAAACGATATACCAGTGTAGACTAGCGTATACGCTTCTCGACCCATGAGATGGGCGATGGATGATCCCATATCCATTGGTGTTTGACATCAGAGATGGTATACGGGTGCTCAGTGGAGACTGGGTACACTGGACGGACTCGTCGAGAACTCCCAGATGGTATTATACCTCACGTCAGATGGTAGTTCTCAGGTGACACTTGTGCAGGTTAGTCTGTAGACCCGAGATCGTCATAGAGCCTTGTGTGATTCCCACTGTGCTTTGATTTCCACCTTACCACGTCCATGAGGGCGTGCAAAGCGGTGGTTTTTGGCTGCAGTCCCGAGTCACATGGAGGCAATGAGCGATAGGAGGGGTTTCGTCTCTCCCGGTATTGGGGGTTGATGTTGCGCTGTGCTCGATTGGCCGTAACAGGGAAGTCCCTGGCCAGGGCTGATTCAGAGATTTGCTGGTAAGTGTTACCAGTAGTTTCTCGACCCGTTATGAGCCTCACATCGGCACGAATTATCGGTTATTGGGGTCTGACGTTTACCACCCCTAGACTTGATATGCGACATATTAGACGAGGAGACCGGACTGTACGGGAAATGTTGCCGGTTGGCTCGACGGGAGTTGTAGCAGGTTCGCTTGTTCTCTTCTGATCGTTCAATACCCGGGTGCTCGTTACGTTTAGCTGACCGCTTGCGGCTTGGGGGTACTTGATATGATCATCACCCACTGCCGGCGTATTGACGAGTCTTAGAGTCCCACAATGGAGTTACCTAGTCCAGGCGAAACGTTGTGGTGCGGGTATGCGATATGCGCATGGACCCGATTAAAATGCGTGTATGGGATACCGTATATTGATCGGGAGGCTTGCTTTTGGTTAGGGTTGTATGTGATATGGCCGGATTGATAAATCAAGTGTTGATTTATCATTTAACCATTAGATTCTCACTAGAAATCTTTTCTTGTATCTTTGGATGTATGGATGCATGTATGCATACCTTGTTGATTCATGCATATATGGATGTGCATGCACACATACATACATATATCATCTATCATGGTTGTTTATACATAGAAAATGGTGGATATATTAGACTCACACCATGGTTCATTTTATGGATATTTATTTCTATTTTTGCTAAAACAAAAGAAATGAGATAAGATTGAATCATGGTCAAAGTTTCTACACTCTTCTTGTGACCTAACCATTTGCACCTAACTTTTGACCATGGTTTAATCTTTCTCTTGTGTTTAACTAAAGAAAAATTAAATATTCAAAAAGAGATAACCATGGTTTGAGATGAAGAAAGAAAAATATATATTCTTATGTTTTTCTTTTTCACTTTAGAGTTATTCTTATTCTTCTTCTAAAATAATCTTCTTCAAGCTTGAGCTCATGCTCTCTTGAATTTTCTAGAGATCAAATCATTCATCAAGATAGGATTTTGAAGTGAGAAAAGCCACCACAACATCATTCTACACAAGTCTTGCCCACTTGTTTAGAGTGGTAGCTTCGTTTTTCATTCTTGATCTTGCGAAGTTGCTAGCTTGGACAAAGCGGACTCCGGGTGGATCATCGGTGACCTAGAGGAGTTCAAGCGGAGCTTTTCCGAACCCCAAGTAGCCAAGGAGTCTAGCGTAGGGAGCTACAAAGGTTGTACTCTCAAAACCCTAGCATTTCTTTCATGTGATGAAGTATAGTTTATGAAACCCTAATTTTTCTAGGAACGATCCGATGCTTGTTAGCTTAGCACCCTAAAAATGTATTCTTTGGTTCATGTGATGCTTCCAAACCCTTCATGAGGTGCTAGGCTAACCCAACACTTCGGTATTCAACCTCTGTCCCAAGCTCCTCACGGCTTCCCCGATCAAGTTTGATCTCTGGTCTCCCCACATCGAAGAAGATCCACGTCGAGGGTTTGTAATACGGGCTCCCGCCTCAAAACCGAAGCAACTCGGGTATCTAATTTGCTAGCTTAGATAGCCAAGATGAAGTAAAGAGAGTCTGTGATTACTTTGTCTCAATACACCCAAGGATTCTCAACTAATGAGAGAGTTTGGGTGGAGGTTGAAGAAGATGCCAAGTGTGAAGAGTGTGAGCAAAAGAAAAGAGCAAGGCAAGAAAAAGAAATGGGTTGCTGCCTTTTTCTTTCATTGTGTGTGTTGTGTGAGTTGTGAGAGAGTGTTATATCAACTAAAGAAAAAACCAACTCAAGAAAAAATATCTAACACAAATATCTCACAACACTACAAAATACACATCATGCCATCATGAACCACTACCATGAGTCACAAGTGCACATGCATGAACCATGAGTCACACTTTCCACAAAAAATAAAAATTTAAACTAAATGTTTAACACAAAATGAAAACGCATTTTCTGAAGTAAACTTGTAACGAATTACAAGAATACCCCTCATCCGTATATACATACCCGTATCCGTATTCTGACTGAATACGAATATTGCGAGACTAAAATAATCCAAAAATATAATACTATGATCCGGCTTAAACCAAAGCCCACTAGTATTATCCGTCCGATCATCATCCGTGCAGAAGTGCACGTATATGATCGAAGCCTGCCATAAAACCATACGGCCTCTATAACGTTTCGCCCGAAGCAGTGAAACCCTCTCTGTGGGACTCTAAAGACTCGTCAATACGCTGGCAGTGGGTTTAACCACAAGCATGTTAGTGGCACTAGCTGTACGTAATGGATACCCAGGTATTGAGTGAAAGGGATGCCGACGAGCAAACTCATCCTGAAAACCTACTGAGCCAGACGGTGACAATATCCATACATTCCAGCCCGTTCATCTATGAGTATCACATATCGTGTCTAGGGGGTGGATAAAGTCAGACCCCTAATAACTTGATATTCAGTGTCGGTATGAAACCCATCACCACCTGAGAAACTACTGATCCGAATCAGTAATTCTCGACTACCTTTGTAACACATTAGAATTCGTTTAGACTAAGTTCGTGTTAATTAGCGTTAAAGCGTGTTTTTCATAAAATCTCGTAATTCATTTAACTTCCACATAAACTAGAATAAATCAAACTTTAATTGTGAAATCATGTGATCTTATATATAAATGTGTTTTATAATTATTAATTAGTTTAGTGTTGACTTAATTAGAAAATTTTCTTAATTATATTTTCCTAAGCAAAATTAGTGTAGCATGCAAAATTTCACCTTAAGCCAAGTTTTAACATGTATACCATTTCAAAATTTTCATTTCATTCCTTTCCTTTTAAATAAAACCCAAAACAAAATAAAGCTTTAAAGGAAAAAAAAAAGATAAGAAAAGAAATGAGCCATAGTGCATTTAATGGGCATGGGGGAGTGTTGACTTTGCACATTCTCTCTCTCTTCCCTTTCTCCTACACCCACAGGAGCTGCAGCAAAACCAGCAGCACATTCATCATCATCATCTTCTTCTTCTTTTTCTTCTTCTTGCATCCAAGCACAAATCCCTACACAAAAATTCATCTTTTCTTCATTAAACCCTTGCAAAACACCTCCTTTGTTGGTCTTGATGGCAAATCTTTGCCTTTGAAAGCAAGTGCAGCAAGTTTAGACCCCCTAAGACAAATTTGAGGAATTAAGCTTACCCAAATCACTTTATTGCTAAACTTGTAGTTTTAATTAGCTAAAAGTTGTGTTTTTGTGAGTTTTAGTGCTAATTAGGTGGTTTAAGTGAAGATTAGGGTAAGTTAGGGTTTTTAGGGTTTGATTAACTTAATTAGGTTCTATTAATGTTGTTTAAACCAAGTCATTTCTTCAGTTTACACTAAAATACCATTTTGTACCAAATTAGTGTTTTTTACAAACGTTTTAAGCAAGATTATAGGATACGGTTAATCTGCTATATCTACGATTATTTTGTTGTTTTGCAAACATATACAGAATGATGTGCAGGCTTTTTAGTGTATTGTGTAGGATTTCGAGCCCGTTTTCCTCCATAAAATCCAGCGAGACCCCTCCCAAATCCAATGTCGCCGGCATCCTGAAGGAATTGGGGGTTTGTGTTGTGCAGGGGGGTGTCTGTGTATTTTTGTCTGTATTTAGTATTGTTTATTTTCTTGTTTTGGTTCCAGGTAAAAATCTGTGGCCAATTATCCTTAATTGCTGTTTTGTGACTTTCGCGACACGCACATTCTGAGTTTGGGTCTGGTGTGTTCTGTGTATCGCAGTACATCGGGATAGTTCTGGGTTTTGCACACACACGTTTTAGTGTATTGATTTGCACACGCGTTTAGCTTGCGACGCTAGTTTCTCGTGTGATCTTGTTATCACATTTTTGCAGGGTTTTAGCCTTATGAATGTTTTTTGTGTAAATTCTAGGTTCGCAGGCGGGGACGTCCGACGGCATGAAGAAGGGGAAGCAGGTGGTCGGATATGTGTAGATCGAGATCACCGGTGAGTAGATTTAACATCTACGGGGAAATCACCGGTATGACATTAAGCGTCAGGGCTTGATAGGATATTGTAGTCGCGTGTTATATTCATATATATATATATATATATATTGCTTGTGCATATGTACCATTGTAGCGTACCCCTCTTTGGTTGCATATAGACACAGTATTTATGTAACACTACACTGTTACTAACAGCTCATGCTGCACGAGCACTAATTGTATGTTACACACACACCGTTAGTAATTTCCATGACACCCGCAGTATAGAATTTCTACGAACCATACATCGTTTAGATTATCTCATCATTGATGATTAGATATGATTCTGTCCCTTTGTGTGCATACATGCTTGCGTATATACCACTTGTACATCCATATTGGCACATATACATATTGTACACCCATGCTTGCGTATATACCACTTGTACATCCATATTGGCACATATATATATTGTACACTCATGCTTTCGTTTATACCACTTGTACATCCATAATGGCACATATACATTTTGTACACTTATGCTTGCGTATATACCACTTGTACATCCATATTGGGACATGTACATATTGTACACTCATGCTTGCGTGTATACTACTTGTATATCCATATTGGCGCACATGCATATTGTACATCCATATATATATATTTATATATATATATATATATATCTTTGTGCATCCATACCTACATACATATTCTTGCACATACATAGATGATGCTGACTTTGATTTTGGAAAATTAAGGACCGCACGAAATATTTTCAACTGGATCCATTTAAAAGAGTGGTTTTCCCCTTTTACTCATAGTACGATTTTATGCGGCATACGACACATTGCATGGATTTACGCAGTGAGTTTTAGATTCATGTGATTTCTGGATTTGAGAATCGTGGTATTATTTAAGAAAGTATGCACTGTTTTGAAAAACTCGGTTTCTCTTGATATGATATTTCAGTGCGTCCACCATGCGTTTTCTCGGTTCTGAGACGTGTGACATGTGAAACCTGATTCGAGGAGGAGGATGATCCATTTGCGGGTACATAGTGGACCCGGTATGGTACCCCGGGGCGAGAGAGAGATTTCGTGTGGATGACGATGAGCCTGGCAGAGGGACTCTTACCTACCGGTGATTTGTTAGACCTGGCGGTTATTCGGAGGATACTGACCAGAGTCGAGAGATGGATACGGGCCGACACATACTGCCGGGGCCGAGGGCCTATTCCACAAATGGAGCCCGTAGGCCGATCCGGATTGACGGAGCCCGATATATGAGGATTTGCGTGTCGATGCTGGATACGAGTATTTCATGATGTTTTCGGTTGCCAATGTTGGGCACCCCGTTTCTATGAGATTTACAGGATTGAGGGCCGGATAGAGTGACGGCGCCTGAGTTATTGGGATTTTGGGTGTTTTTGGTAGACACCGGGGTTTTCTACGATGATAATTCATGTAGATTCTATTTTATCCCATGCTCAGCATTCATTGTTATACATTGCATCATGTAGTCGTAGTACCTGGTAGAGTACTTTGCATGATTACTGCGTACCCAGTTCATCATATAGATGTTATTAGATTGTACTTGTTATGCATGATTATTGTATACCCAGTTCATCATATAGATGTTATCTGATTGCACATGTTAGAGTATCACAGTATGTGCATACTCGCGATTACCTTTATATGTTATTTGCTATTCACGAGTTTGTAACCCACCCCCATTGTGCCACAGTGTTGCAGGTCGACCCTTAGAGTAGTTGCGGCAGGGCTACCTCATTATATCTGTTTAGTTACGGATACCATTGCAGTTGGTGAGTGAGCCGTTTTGCCTTTAGGTGGGTTTTGCGGTATCCGTTTATTTCCATTATACTCTCTGTTGTATCTAGTACTCTCCATCTACCTTTTCATGTTTTGACTTAAAGACCAGTTGTGAGGACGATGTTGTATATTATTTTGTACTCTGGATGTCGAGCTCGTGTGAGCTGACTTTACTTATGCAGTTTTATCTTTTATGATGTTGTTCACTTATATTGCTCATTTCTTCGCTACGGCGTCGTATATTATTCTTGTGGTGGTTGTTTCCACCGTTATGCGTGATTGCTCCTGCTTAGGGATACTTTATTCTTATTATCAATCATTTTACTTATATCATGTGTTATACCCGTTTCGGGGCTGGTTTTCATAAAGGAGGTGCTTCCGAAATTTTTAAGAAAATAACTTTAACTTTAAAGATTTTTACTCAAGGTTTTTTTCTAAATGTCTTAAACTAATGTTTTCTTTACTCACTATTTTAATGGTTTTGATTTTTGGGTTTTGTCTTACTTAATCGCTTTACGCCTATAGACGTTACGTGGTTGAGTGCCGGTCGGGGGCCGAACTTTGGATTGTGACAAAGTTGGTATCAGAGCGTAGGTTTTACCTTTCGGAGTGTAGGATGACCTTGGTATGATGGAGTAGGTAGCTGAAGCATAGTGACGTAGTGTGTGTATGTTCCGCGGCATACTCACGACACGGTACTTCGCCTAAATGACCTCAGGACATATTGGTTGAAATTATTTCATGATTATATACATTCTTGTGATTCGATTTCCGTATTCTTATCGAATCTTGTTTCATTCCAGCCATTTTGCCGCCGAAGAATATGAGGGCGTAGAGAGCGGCCGCGAGAGCCGAGATCAGAGTTGACTCGTCTGAGACGAGGACTGACCCGGGCGTTACGCCAGTTGTACCGGAGCAGATTGATCCCCCTTCGACGGACCATGCTGCTATGTTAGGGGCCGGTATGTAGGAGTTGCGCCAGATGATGGGGTCATTAGTTGAGGCCATTCGAGCGCAGCGACCAGAGGTAGTTCCATCCGTTGCGTGGACCGTGATGGTACCTATAGTTCAGGCACTTGCACCTGTAGCTACGGAGGTTATCACAGTATCGCTATCTGAGTTTATGAGGCTGAAGCCTCTGGTCTTCACAGGCACCGATGCAGCCGAGGATTCGCAGTCTTTTATTGATCGGATGGCCAGGATATGTCATTCACTGAGTTGCTCCGACGCGAGATGGGTGGAGTTCGCGAGCTTTTATCTAGAGGGTCTTGCGCAAAAGTGGTGCGAGTCGGTAGAGAAGGGCAGAGCAGCAGGTCTTCCTCCTATGACCTGGACTGAGTTCGTGATGATGTTCCTTGCCCGTTTTCTTCCACAAAGTGTCAGAGATTCTCGGGCACGTAGGTTCGAGTCATTGCGCCAGACGCCAGATATGACAATGGCGGAGTATGATGTGCAGTTCACCGAGCTCTCTGTTTATGCCCTATATCTAGTAGCTACTGAGGAGATGCGAGTCAAGAGGTTTGTTCGAGGCCTACTTACACCGTTGTTTCTTGCGATTAGCGCACAGCATTGCGAGACCTATGCAGCAACTGTAGATGCAGCCTTATTAGTCAAGGAGTGCCTTGGTGAGACTTCGGTAGTTCCAGGGCCGAAGAGAGTTCACACTGATATATCTTCCCAGAGGCAGATGGGTAGGCGCCGTGGTAGACCCCCTCCAGGCCATGATGATGACGAAGGTTCGAGATGAGGTCGGTTATACATCACCTATCCACAGGGCCGGCGGTCACCGTCTAGATGTTTCTGGTGCAGGAGTACTTATCATCAGGTTCGACCGAGGCAGAGGACAGCCAGCTGCCGGCAGAGGACAGCCAGTTGCTAGTAGGGGACCGCCAGTCGCAGGTAGAGGACAGGCACGGGTATTCGCTTTGACGCATCAGGACACGCAGGCGTCCAATGCAGTGGTTTCAGGTACCCTATCAGTATGTTCTTTTGATGCACACGTGTTGTTTGATCCGGGGTCTACACACTCGTATGTTTTTACAAACTTCGTGCCGGGTTTGGGCAGAGAGTCTTGTTTTCTTGATCAGCCGCTTGTTGTGACCACTCCTGTAGGCAAGTCGTTTGTTGCTAGACATGTGTTCCGGTCATGTGTTGTCCGTATTGGCGAGAGAGAGTTGCATATCAACTTGATCCTTCTTGGGATGTTGGACTTCGCCGTTCTCTAGGGCATGGACTGGTTAGCCATGTGCTACGCGTCTGTTGACTGCCGTGAGAAGACAGTTAGGTTTTGTTTTCCCAGCGAGTCGGTTTTTGTTGTGCAGGGGGACCGTGGTGCCACCCCTCACAGTTTGATTTCGTCTCTTCGCACTGGACAACTTTTAAGTAAGGGGTGTCAGGGATTTCTAGCCTATGTTTGCGATACTAGAGCTGCAGAGGTTCATTTGGACCAGGTTCCGATTGTTAGTGAGTTCCTTGACGTTTTCCCTGACGAGCTGCCTAGGCTACCGCCTGAGCACAATTTTGTTTTCTGCATTGACTTGATTCCCGGCACGGGGCCTATTTCCATACTGCCTTATCGGATGGCCCCGGCGGAGCTTTGAGAGTTGAAAGGTCAGTTGCAAGATTTGGATAAAGGGCTTATTCGACCTAGTGTGTCTCTTTGGGGTGCTCCTGTCCTGTTTGTCAAGAAGAAGGACGGCAGTTTGCGCTTGTGTATTGATTACCGTCAGCTGAACTGGGTTACCGTACGGAATAGATATCCCTTACCACGTATCGATGACTTGTTCGACCTTCTTCTGGGTGCGGGATACTTTTCAAGGATTGACTTGCGATCAGGCTACCATCAGTTGCGGGTTCGGCAGGTGGATATTCCGAGAACGGCTTTTCGCACGCGTTACGGTCAATAAGAGTTTTTGGTGATGTCATTCGGACTCACCAACGCCCCAGCAGTATTTATGGATTTGATGAACCGCGTCTTCAGGCCGTATCTTGATCAGTTCATCATCGTATTCATCGACGATATCTTAGTGTACTCCCGGAGCCGAGAGGAGCACGAGCAGCACCTGCGGATCACATTACAGACTTTGAGGGAGCACCAGCTGTTCGCGAAATTCTCCAAGTATGGGTTTTGGCTTGACAGCGTAGATTTCTTGGGTCATGTGATTACGCGAGATGGTATACGTGTGAACCCGAAGAAGATCGAGGCCGTTCAGCATTGGCCCAAACCAGCATCAGTTACAGAGATCCACAGCTTTCTAGGACTGGCCGGCTACTACCGACGATTTGTATAGGACATCTCCCGTATTGCTGCACCGTTGACCGGGTTGACCCGGAAGGGAGTTCCTTTTGATTGGACGGAGGCGTGCGAGCATAGCTTTCAGCAGTTGCAGACTCGTTTGACTACGGCGCCGGTGTTATCATTGCCTTCGGGATCGAGCGGATTTGTGGTCTATTGTGATGCTTCTCGAGTGGGGCTAGGGTGCGTATTGATGCAGCACGACAGGGTTATCACGTATGCTTCTCGGCAGCTGAAGAAACATGAACAGAACTACCCCACTCATGATTTGGAGATGGCTGCAGTGGTCTTTGCACTCAAGATCTGGCGACATTACCTATACGGAGAGTCATACCAGATATTCACGGATCACAAGAGCTTAAAGTACATATTTCAGCAGCGAGACCTGAATCTTAGACAGCGCCGTTGGATGGAGTTAGTGAAGGACTACGATTGTGTGATCCTTTGTCACCCGGGCAAGGCGAATGTAGTGGTGGATGCTTTGAGTTGGAGGCCCGGGGGTAGTCTATCTTGTTTGAGCGCAGTGCAGAGGCAGTCGTCGGCAGATTGGCAGATTTTATACGACAGTCGAGTGCAGTTCGAGTTCACTCCGATCGGGGGACAGCTTGCGTATGTTCGTGCACGTCCACAGTTGCTTGACCGTATACATGAGGCACAGTACAATGATGACCGTTGTTCAGAGATCATGGCACAGATTGGACATGGCAGATTTTCCGAGTTCGTGATTGATGATCAGAAGATACTACGATTCGGGACTAGACTATGCGTACCTTATGCTGAGGGGCTTAGGCGTAAGATTCTTGAGGAGGCACATCGATCGGTGTACAGTGTTCATCCGGGTTCCACCAAGATGTACCATGATATGAGAGATGTTTACTGATGGGACGGGATGAAGAGGGACGTCACAGACTTCGTGTCGAGATGCCTGACTTGTCAGCAAGTCAAGGCCAAGCAATAGAGGCCCGCGAGAGAGCTACTGCTGTTGCCTATTCCGGAGTGGAAATGGGAGCAGATTTCTTTGGACTTCATTGTGGGTCTACCAAGGACCAGTCGAGGGTACGACTCCATTTGGGTG
The DNA here is from genome assembly GCA_030015575.1 of Agapanthus africanus. Lineage (NCBI taxonomy): Eukaryota > Viridiplantae > Streptophyta > Magnoliopsida > Asparagales > Amaryllidaceae > Agapanthus > Agapanthus africanus. The sequence goes on along the minus strand of JASDDO010000026.1, from coordinate 209,724,242 downwards.
ATCATGGATCGATTGACGAAAGCTGCTTACTTTCTGCCAGTGAAGACCACTTTTGGATTTGCTCAGTATTCCCAGATATACATCGACGAGATCATACGATTGCATGGAGCCCCGACATGTATTGTGTCCGACCGAGGCACCCAGTTTACCAGCCGACTATGGCAGAGGCTTTAGGAGGCTTTAGGCACCCGCTTGAGTTTCAGCACAGCTTTTCATCCGCGGACCGACGGCCAGTCGGAGGGGACTATTCAGACTCTTGAGGACATGCTCCGAGCGTGCGTTTTAGATTTCAGAGGTAGCTGGGATCACCATTTGCCCTTAGTAGAGTTCTCCTACAACAATAGTTTCCAGGAGACCATACAGATGGCATCATTCGAGGCTCTATATGGGAAGAGATGCAGATCGCCCGTCTGTTGGACAGAGCTCAGCGAGAGCAGTATTTTGGGGCTACAAATTGTTGAGGAGACGACCACGAAGATCTAGTTGATTCGTGATAGGATGAAAGAAGCCCAGAGCAGGAAGAGATCTTATGCAGACCGTCGTCGGCGCAGACTTGAGTTTTCTTTTGGCGATCATGTTTTCTTAAGGGTCTCCCTAATGAAAGGCGTGATGAGATTTGGGAAAAAGGGGAAACTTAGTCCCAGATATGAGGGCCCCTTCGAGATCCTCGAGAGTATTGGTGTTGTTGCATATCGGTTAGCTCTTCCGCCCAGTTTTCCAGACGTTCACCCCGTATTCCATGTTACGATGCTCCGCAAGTATCTTCATGATCCTTCACATGCGATTCAGCACCCGACGATCCAGCTGGAGTGCGACTTTTCTTTTGCAGAGCAGCCGGTGGTCATCTTGGATAGACAGGTGAAGAAATTGAGATCGAAGGTTATACCGTCCGTCAAAGTCCTTTGGCGTGGCCCGAGCAACGAGGAGGTCACCTGGGAGACCGAGAACGAGATGAGGAAGAAATATCCCAATCTCTTTGAAGGTACGCGTAGCTAGATTTTTAAATTCGGGGACCGAATTTCTTTAAGGGGGGAAGATTTTAACACATTGGAATTCGTTTAGACTAAGTTCGTGTTAATTAGCGTTAAAGCGTGTTTTTCATAAAATCTCGTAATTCATTTAACTTTCATATAAACTAGAATAAATCAAACTTTAATTATGAAATCATGTGATCTTATATATAAATGTGTTTTATAATTATTAATTAGTTTAGTGTTCACTTAATTAGAAAATTTTCTTAATTATATTTTCGTAAGAAAAATTAGTGTAGCATGCAAAATTTCACTTTAGGCCAAGTTTTAACATGTCTGCCATTTCAAAATTTTCATTTCATTCCTTTTAATTAAAACCCATAACAAAATAAAGCATTAACGGGAAAAAAAGATAATAAAAGAAATGAGGCATGGTGCATTTAATGGGCATGGGGGAGTGTTGACTTTGCACATTCTCTCTCTCTCTTCCCTCTCTCCTACACCCACAGCAGCAGCAGCAGCAGCGCATTCATCATCATCTTCTTCTTCTTCTTCTTCTTCTTGCATCCAAGCACAAATCCGTACACAAAAATTCATCTTTTCCTCATTAAACCCATGCAAAACACCTCCTTTGTTGGTCTTGATGGCAAATTTTTGCCTTTGAAGGCAAGTGCAGCAAGTTTAGACCCCCTAAGAAAATTTTGAGGTATTAAGCTCACCCAAATCACATTATTGCTAAACTTGTAGTTTTAATTAGCTAAACGTTGTGTTTTTGTGAGTTTTAGTGCTAATTAGGTGGTTTAAGTGAAGATTAGGGTAAGTTAGGGTTTTTAGGGTTTGATTAACTTAATTAGGTGCTATTAATGTTGTTTAAACCAAGTCATTTCTTCAGTTTACATTAAAATACCATTTTGTACCAAATTAGTGTTTTTTAAAACGTTTTAAGCAAGATTATAGGATACGGTGAATATGCTGTATCTGCGATTTTTTTCTTATTTTGCAAACATATACAGAATGATGTGCAGGCTTTTTAGAGTATTGTATAGGATTTCGAGCCCGTTTTCCTCCCTAAAATCCGGCGAGACCCCTCCCAAATCCGATGTCGCCGGCCTCCTGAAGGAATTGGGGGTTGGTACTGTGCATGGGGGTGTCTGTGTATTTTTGTCTGTATATGGTATTGTTAATTTTCTTGTTTTGGTTCCAGGTAGAAATCTGGGACCAATTATCCTTTATTAGTGTTTTGTGACTTTCGTGAAACGCACATTCTGAGATTGGGTCTGGTGTGTTCTGAGTGTCATAACACATAGGGATAGTTCTGGGTTTTGCACACACACGTTTCAGTGCATTGATTTGCACACGCGTTTAGCTTGCGACGCTAGTTTCTCGTGTGATCTGGTTATCGCGGTTTTGAAGGGTTTTAGCCTTATGAATGTTGTTTATGTAAATTCTAGGTTCACAGGCGGGGACGTCGGACGCCGCGAATAAGGGGAAGCGGGTGGTCAGATATGTGTAGATCGAGATCACCGGTTAGTAGATTTAACATCTACGGGGAAATCGCCTGTATGGCGTTAAGCATCAGAGCTTGATAGGATTTTGTAGTCGCGTGTTATATTCATATATATATATATATATATATATATATATTGCTTGTTCTTATGTACCATTGTAGCATACCCTTCTTTTGTTGCATATAGACACAATATTTATGTAACACCGCACTGTTACAAACGGCTCATGTTGCACGAGCATTAATTGTATGTTACACATACACCCTTAGTAATTGCCATGACACTCGCACTATAGAATTGCTACGAACCATACATCATTTAGATTATCTCATCATTGATGATTAGACTTGATTCTATCCCTTTGTGTGCATACATGCTTGCGTATATACCACTTGTACATCCATATTGGCACATATACATATTGTACACTCATGCTTGCGTATATACCACTTGTACATCCATATTGGCACATATACATATTGTACACTCATGCTTGCGTATATACCACTTGTACATCTATATTGGCACATATACATATTGTACACTCATGCTTTTGTATATACCACTTGTACATCCATATTGGCACATATACATATTGTACACTCATGCTTGCGTATATACCGCTTGTATACCCATATTGGCGCACAAGCATATTGTACATCAATACTTGCGTGTGTGTGTGTGTGTATCTTTGTGCATCCATGCCTACATACATACTCTTGCACATACATAGATGATGTTAACTTTGATTTTGGAAAATTAGGGACCGCATGAAATATTTTCAACTGGATCCATTTAAAAGAGCGGTTTTCCCCTTTTACTCATAGTACGATTTTATGCGGCATACGACACATTGCATGGATTTACGTAGTGAGTTTTGGATTCATGTGATTTCTGGATTTGAGAACCGTAGTATTATTTTAAGAAAATATGCACTGTTTTGAAAAACCCGGTTTCTCTTGATATGATATTTCAGTGCGTCCACCATGCGTTTTCTCGGTTCTGAGAAGTGTGACATGTGAAACCCGATTCGAGGAGGAGGATGATCCGTTTGCGCGTACATGGTGGACCCGGTATGGTACCCCGGGGCGAGAGAGAGATTTCGTATGGATGACGATGAGCCTGGCTGAGGGACTCCGACCTACCGGTGATTGGTTGGACCGGCGGTTATCCGGAGGATACTGACCAGAGTCGAGAGATGGATACGGCCCGACCCGTACTGCCGGGGCCGAGGGCCGATTCCGAAGATGGAGCATGTGGACCGATCCGGATTGACGGAGCCCGATATATGAGGATTTGTGTGTCGATACTGGACACGAGTATTTCATGATGTTTTCGAGTGCCGATGTTGTACACCCCATTTCTATGAGATTTACAAGATTGAGGGCCGGATTGAGTGACGGCGCCTGAGTTATCAGGATTTTGGGTGTTTTTGTTAGACACCAGGGTTTTCCACGTTGATGATTCGTGTAGATTCTATTTTATCCCATGCTCAGTATTCATTGTTATGCATTGCATCATATAGTCGGAATACCTGATAGAGTACTTTGGATGATTACTGCGTACCCAGCTCATCATATAGATGTTATTAGATTGTACTTGTTATGCATGATTATTGTATACCCGGTTCATCATATGGATGTTATCTGATTGCACATGTTAGAGTATCGTAGTACGTGTATACTCGCGATTACCTTTATATGTTATTTGCTATTCACGAGTTAGCAACTCACCCCCGTTGTGCCACAGTGTTGCAGGTCGACCCTCAGAGTAGTTGCAGCAGGGCTACCTCATTGTATCTTTTTGGCTACGGATACCATTGCAGTTGGCGAGTGAGCCGTTTTTCCTTTAGGGTGGTTTTGCTGTATGCGTATATTTCCATTGTACTCTCTGTTGTATCTAATACTCTCCATCTACCTTTTCAATTATTTACTTAGAGACTGGTTGTGAGGACGATGTTGTATATTATTTTGTACTATGAATGTCGAGCTCGTGTGAGCCGACTTTACTTATGCAGTTTTATCTTTTATGATGTTGTTCACTTATATTGCTCATTTCTTCGCTACGGCGTCGTATATTATTCTTATGGTGGTTGTTTCCGCCGTTGGGCGTGATTGCTCCCGCTTGGGGATGCTTTATTCTTATAATCAGTCATTTTACTTATATCATGTGTTGTACCCGTTTTGGGACTGGTTTTTATAAACGAGATGCTGCCGAAATTTTTAAGAAAATAACTTAAACTTTATAAATTTTTACTCAAGGTTTTTTTCTAAATGTCTTAAACTAATATTTTCTTCACTCACTATTTTAATGGTTTTGATTTCTGTGTTTCTGCTTACTTAATCGCGTTACGCCTGTAGACGTTACATGGTTAAGTGCCGGTCGCGGGCCGAACTTTGGGTCGTGACAACCATGGCCAAGAATTTCTTGTGATGGCCACCCGTGCACTCCGCGACATCAACCCCTAATACCGGGAGAGACGAATCCCCTGACGATCCTCTCACTGCCTCTATGTGGCTCGGGACTGTACCCAACTAAAACCTGTTTGCACGACTCTTTTGAGTCGTGGTAGGGTAGTAATCAAAGAACAGTGGGAACTCACATGAGATAAATGACGATCTCAGGTCGATAGACTAACCTGTACACATGTCACCAGGGAACTGCTATCTGACAATAGGTATAATACAAACTAGCATGTTCCCGGCGAGTCCGTCTGGTGTACTCTTAACCCAATGAGCACTTGTATACATCTTCGGCGAACCAACTAACACCAATGGCTTGTGAGACCGGCCACCTCCCCTTGTCGGGGTCTCGAACAGTATACACTAGTCTACTCTTGGAGTATCGATGCCCAGTCTTGAAACTCCCATGACTTGGGACATTTTAAGGATGTGCTTATAGACCACCTAACTCTCATGTATATGATCGCCATCATACTACTGGTAGTCAATCATGAATCCTGTGGGCTCTATCAACATGTAATAGCGATCTGTAATGTTACCTGAAGCACGTACACGATGATAAAGATAAACCAGATAGCATACTATCATCTCAAGTAAGACTGTCCTACCAATATAGGTCCTCCCTCAATCATTGCAATCACGTGCCTGCGATCCAATAATTGACTTGAGGGCACTATAGCCAACAATCTCCCCCTTGCACTTAAGGCTAATTATTGCGGTGTCGCATACTCACAGCCCGTGTAATACCGAACACCCAACTTCTCTACTAATCAGTTTCACAAAGCTCGTTTGTAAGACTATTGCGTTCGAGAAATAGTCTCAGTGAGTGGATCCGCTCTAATGTTTCTTTCTATGTCTCTCTTTATCTCAAGTTCGCGGAGAAAGCCATGTCCTAAAATGAGCAATACCTGTCTTAGAATATGTCTGGATATCTGATGGGACCCAGTTCATAAATGTACTCCTAATCCAGCAAACTTCTTAGACCGTATCTGTAGGGTTACCTAGGACGGCAGCAAGGTTTCGGGAGGCATCGTCCATGCCATTTTTAAATTTTTTCCGTCTAAATAACTCTAACCTAGAATCTTTAACTAGAAATTTAAACAATCAAGCAATGTTAACAACTTAACATCTAAGTTAATGTGGAATAAAACCTTTGTAGACCAATCCTTCACTTCAAAAGCTCCTTGTAGTGATCCCTTCGCTGCGATCATGTTACTCCCGGACTCTTGCATGTCTTCTCAAGGTGAAAGGAACGATCTTGCTTGAAGTCTTCGAGGCCGAAAATGATCTACGTCGAGACACCAACCCAAGCTCCCCTCTTCATTAATGTGGAATTAGTGAAGCTAACACCCTATACTAAAGTGCTAATCTAGTAGAAAATGATGAAGTAGGATTTTTGCTCACTTTGGAATTGATTTTCTCACTAATGTTTCTCACTTGCCCAAAAGCTAGAGAGCTCTTGAGCTTGAAGAAGAAGATGAAGAGAGATAATGTTATGTTAGAGAGTGGCAACCATGGGTGAGAAAATATCTTATATGTCTCATCTAGAGACTTAACCATGAGTTAAGATAATGGTTGGGTTAACAAAATATCAAGTATAAAACAAAACTAGTGGACTAGTCAATGGGTCTCCAAGCTTCTCAAAGCTTCATGCCATATGACCATTATCCAACTAATAATTGATTTACACTACTTAAATAAACCCTACGTTATCTTTATCATGGTGTAAGTCTCATACACCCATGTAGCTTGTATCATCAACCATGACACAAAATAAAACACAATAAATATATATCACATATATATTAAGTGTGCACATGTGAGAAAAATAAATGTTTAAGTGAGCTAATATTAGTTAATATAAATTAATATATCAAATATATAATTATACATTAAATCATTAAATCAATACTTGATTTAACAATCCGGTTATATCTCATATGACCGACTAATATTATTTGTATCATTATATCGAATCAACACTTGATTCGATAACCAGGCTATATCGTATATGACCAACGGATACTGTATCGACTTATCGAATCAACATTTGATTCGATAACCCGGCTATATCACATATAACCGATCGATACTTTATATCGCAAGAATAGAATACGGTATCACATACACGTATTAATCTCGGTCAAGCACATATCACATATGTCCTACTTCGTTTTTCCTGAGCCAGTGAAACCTCTGTATAGGACTCTAAAGACTCATCAATACGCCGGCAGTAGGTGATGATCACATAAAGCACCCACAAGCCGTCAGCGGTACTAGCTGGACGTAACGGCTACCAGGGTATTGAACGATAAGAAGATCAGCAAGAAAGCCCGCTCCAACTCCAGCAAAATCCTGACAGTAACACTACCGTACAGTCCGGTCTCTTCGTCAGATATGTCGCATATCAACACCCTGGGGGTGGTAAAACGTCAGACCCCAATAGCCTGATAAGTCATGCCGATGTAAGGTCCATAACGGTTCGAGAAACTACTGATAACACTTACCAGTAAATCTCAGCAACCCTGGCCAGGGATTTTCTGTTATGGCCAATCGAGCATAGCGCAACATCAACTCCCAATACCGGGAGAGACGAATCCTCTCCTATCGCTCATTGCCTCAATGTGACCCGGGACTGTACCCAAAACCACCGTTTTACACGATCTCTTGACCGTGGTAAGGTAGAAATCAAAGCACAGTGTGAATCACACAAGACTCTATGGCGATCTCGGGTCGACAAACTAACCTGTACCAGTGTCACCAGAGAACTGCTATCTGAAGATAGGTATAATACCATCTAGGAGTTCTCGGCGAGTCCGTTCAGTGTACCCAGTCTCCACTGAGCACCCGTATACCATCTTTGATGTCAAACACCAATGGATGTGGGATCATCCATAGCCCATCATATGGGTCAAAATGCATATAAGCTAGTCTACTCTAGAGTATCGATGTCATGTCTTGATACCCCCACGACTAGGAACAATTGAAGGGTGTACTTATGAACTACCCTTGGCCCCACTAGTACAATCTCCATCATAGTCCTGGTAGTCAAGTACACAACCTAAGGGCTTTGTCAACATGTGAGAGCAAGACAGTATCACGTATACAACTCAACATGTTAAGACAAAGTGCAACCAGATAGTATACTATCATGTCGAGCGAGAAAGTCCTCCCTATATATGTCCAAGCATCCACTACAATATACATCCCATGTACAGTAATAGCCTCTAGGGCATACATATAACTAACAATCTCCCACTTACACTAAGGCCATCTGTTGTCGTGTCCAATACCCAACAATATAGCAGTGGTTGTAGTATCTCATACTTAACCATCCCAAAATCTCTCAATCAGTATTTGGGAAAGCAGGCCTTGGTGAGTGGATCCACCATGGTTTTCTTCGTGTCAACTCTCCTGATCCCGATCCGTTGGAGATTAACCATCTCCCTGATCAGTTGATACTAGCCTCAGAATATATTCGGATTGCTGATGGGACCGGTGTTCCTAGGCGAAAGCCACAACTCTATTGTAGCCACAATAACAATTATTGGACGCTCAATGGTAGAAACCTTGTTCATCTTATGAACAAGAAATGTCCAGACAACCTCTTTGGTAGCATCGTTGGTAGAGATGTATTCAGCCTTTATCATCTAGTATGTCACGGTATCTAGCTTGGAACTCTTCCAACTTACCGTCCCGCCACTGAGGGTAAAGACAATGCTTGTGACTGACTTTCAGTCAAACTTATCACTCTGCAAGCTCGAACCAAGAACACTCTTTTAGTGCTTCTAAAGTACTTAAGAATGTCCTCCACAGCTGTCCAGTGATTCTCCCAAGATCCTGTAACATTTCAGAAAAATAAAATATTAGTTTTGGGAATTTTTGTAATTAAATAATAAAATATTTAATATTTTAGTAAGGCGGTATAATTAAATACCGATAAATTGGGAAAAATTAGGAAAATTATGGACATTACTAAAAAAGAGGGTATTTTATGTGATTTAAGCAAATTATGAGAGTTTATAATTTATTTGTCACTAATTTTGTGCTAATCGCGATTAAAAATCGCTAATCGGACTTTAAGCGTCTTTTGTGCACATGTCATTTTTGTAACACTTGTTACATTTTTCCTACATGTTTTGGGTGTATGGTTATTGTTTTGGGTTTACTATTGCAAGGAGAAGAAAAGAAAAGAAATATGATTAAAGAATGGAGGGATGGGCATGAGAGAGAGTGACAGGGGTAAGGGGTCAAACCAAGGACCAAGCTCCCATTCCGACTTCACTCTTCACCATTTTCTCTCCTCAACTCACTTACTTGCTGCTGCTGCTGCCTCTTCTCTCGCCTTGCCTCTCTACCTCCTTAAATCATCATAATAAACCCATTAAAACCCCATCCCACTTTCATGAATTTTGTGCACAAGCTCACAAGCTACACTTTGGACCAAGAAGCTTGCATTTTGGACACTTGGAGGCAACTCAAGAAAATGCTTGAGTTGCTAAATGAGGTATTCTCTTAACCATTAGCCTGGTATTTCCATTGCTTTAGCATCCATGTTATATTAGAACCGATATTGTGTGGTTTTGGGATGTTTGAAAACTTGAGTTGAGGATTAGGGTTTTAGTTGAACCCAAAGGTGAAATTAAGGCTAGTAGAGGCTATACAACCCCTGTGGTGATTGATTAGAGACCTAAACCTGAGACTAGAACCCATTTTAGGAACCTAGAAACCCGATATCGGAAGAATTGTGGATTTTGTGTGTGTATTATAAAATCTGCTAACACCCGGAGCCTTTGAAAATTATTTAGCAAACACAGAATGATGTGCAGGCAACCTGGAGTGTACCACCAAAACCCTAGCACCTACCCTCTTCTCTAGGCCGCAAAGTAATTCTTTCTGTCCGCAATTTGAGGCCAGAGCAGTTTGGAAGTGGTTCGTTTTTGTTCCAGGGCCTTATCTCCAGTAAATTTGACCCTTGGCATATACAAAATTGGCTGATTTGACCTAGGGTAAAATCTAGAATCATTTTCTTTTGTTGGCGCATTGTTTTACGACTTGTTTTAACATGGATTTTGGTATTTGATAATTTGTTTCTGTCGGGGGGCGTTTGAACGTAACGACTTGGGTTATTGGTCGTGTTTACATGCGGGGCTATAGGTTTTTACCTATGAGCGTAGTGTGTGCCGTTTTTGGTTTTTCGATGTGTTTTTAATACGCATTTGCGATTGGATTATATGTGTAGGTACCCTCAGATGATGTCGAGACGTTGAAGATGAAGATGGCGACATCGGCATCGGCACATAAGAAGCAAGGTGGGTAGATTTATATCTACGGGGAGAAGTCGGGTGGATGGCGTATAGCACCCCCGCAAAGTTGTAAAGAATTATATGATGGGATACGATATATATACCTTTATATGTTTGGATGTGATATGAGCCTTAGCAGGAAAGCTTTATTAGGTTAGGGGTTAGTGTTAGGGAGTATGGATGAAAGGACTCTAGTCGATTTCTTAGTCCCGAAACCCTAGGGTACAGATTTGCATACATGCACATACACATACTCGCATACTTTGACTTCCTTGTGTGTATTGGGGACATATTTATATCTGTATTCCTATGCTTGGATGAAGAGAATGTTATATGATATTTGGGAATGAGTCGATCTGATCGGGCATAATGCCGTGAGTTATTTAGTACGCGACCGAGATATGTCATGATGTTATAGCGGGTCATTGGACGATGATACTATGTTGATGATATATTATGATAGTTGACGAGTATATATCGAGATATGAGATATGATATGTTAAGATATTATAATGGATAGCTTGGGCGATGTATACTCCTATATGATGATAAGTATGGATGACACCGGATTGTATGAGGCTGTAGATCAGTAGCCAGATCATGATTAGTGTCGATGATATTAGTAGTGTACTAGACATAGATCAGTGCCCCCTGCTCACGATATATGATGATGTGGATATCAGATGAATAATGAGATAAATATGATATTTGACCCGTACCCAGATTTGGGATGCCGTACGATAGATTTACCGTACGAGAGATAGTTATGAGGTTAGATCCGCATTCTAGACTTGAGGATGTCATATTATTATTATATCGTACGTGATACTGTTGAGGGGATTTCACCGACTACTAGGTATATATGTATAGATCGACTCAGACTTAGATGGATTCCCTTACCCTTTTTACTGGGCTCGAGTCATACTCAATTTCAAAAGTGGGGAGTCGTGAGTATATTTATATCCCAAACTGTATGACTCGTATATTAGGTAGGCATATTTTCAGTGTTGCTGTTACTACATCACTTTCTGTATATTCATGATGTTTCATCACATTGCATGCTAGTATATATGCCATTATTGAGATCATGCTGTCAGGACACCAGCACCATTACCGATGATGCGTATGTTCCACGTACACTTACTTGCCGGCTCACACACATCATCATCGGTAAGTGCCATGTCAGGTACACTTTATAGAATATTACTCATTGACGTAGCTTGTTAACTGATTGTTCGACATGGTATTAGCGTACTCGTCTTTATATGCTAGATTAGACGTTGCAGTTATTACTTGCTACAACATGCATATTATTATTCACTGTTTACTTGCTATTGATGATTGGATTTCGGATTTTCATGAGATTTCTGGATTTGGGAACCGTGGTTATTTCAAAAGAGAGTATGTATTGTTTTAAAAAAAACCCGGTTACCCTTGATATGATATTTCAGTGTGTCTATCATGTGTTTTCTCGGTTCTGAGAGTGGCATGTGAAACCCGATTCGAGGAGCGGTAGGCACCGTCTGCGGGTACATGGTGGACCCGGTATGGTATCCCGGGGCTAGATTGATTTTCATGGTGGATGATGAGCCTGGCAGGGGCAGACTGCCTACCGGTGATAGCATTTGGACCTGGCGGTTATCCGGAGGATACTGACCGGAGTGACGAGATGGATATAGGCTGACCCGTACTGCAGGAGCCCACGGGCCGATCCCGCAGATGATACGGAGTATGAGGATTTACGTGCCGATGCTAGGCACTGGTTTCATGATGTTTTCGAGTGTCGATGATGGACACTTATGTTCCATGATTTTTATGTGTCGCGAAGGACACGCGTTGATTTATATCCTCATACTTTCATGCATATGCTTCTATGGCTTTTTACATGCATGATGTTTTTATCTCATTGGTTGACATGTGGACGAGACCTACATGCATACAGGCATTGATTACATAGTTGGATGATATCCACATACTTATAGACTTCATGATATAGTTGACACCGATTTCATGATGACTATATTGATCATACCTCATACATATGATATATTGCTACCTGAGGCACTGACATGAGTATGTAGTATTACACTTATACATAGATGGACCAGGATATTTATTTGGGGATATTACTTGATATGACTCAGGATAGCGTTATTCATGCGATTTTCTACTCCTAGATGTTTTCTACTCACGAGTTGGCAACTCACCCCTGTTGTGCCACAGTTCTTGCAGGTTTTGCCGTACATGTTTCGTTATGGATTTGCTGGCACACTGCTCCCTTTCTCGGTGATTGCTTTAGTAGGTAGGTTCTTTTGCATCAGGACCACCATTGTATATATGTTATTCAGTTTTATCTAGTAAACTCCATCAACCAGACATGTATATTTTACTGACTTAGAGACCAGTGATGTATATTCTTTCGACCTTATAGTCATGCGTTGTATTATTATGGATTTCATGTTGTTTTGAGTTCATTTTGAGTTTTGATCCTCGCCTTTCGGCATGGTATATTATATTGCACTGTGTGGTTTGTCCATCGATTGACGAAGAGCTAGCTCCTGCTTGGTGATGCCTTTTGTCATTGATGCATATCTTTATTATGTTGTACCCCGTTCGGGGCAGTATTTACAAAGGAAACCCTGCCGAAAATTTTAGAAAAGACTTGTGACATTTTTTTTAAATACATATTCGGCTTATGTTGCTTAACTACTTGATTTAAATTGGTTTTTCCTTCACTCTACTGCTTTACATGGTTTGGATTTCTGGGTTTTGGCTTACTTAGATTATCTACGCCTCGAGACGTTTCGTAATTTAAGTGTCAGCCATGCGCCGTACTTTTTGGGTCGTGACAAAGTTGGTATCAGAGCGTTAGGTTTTTACCTTCGGGGTGTAGGATGACCCTTGGTTGATGGAGTAGGTAGCTTGAGTAGAGTGACATGCCATACGTATGTTCCGCGGCATATTTACGATACGCTACTCCGCTTAAGAAGCCTTAGGATGTACATTTCCTTGCACAGTATTATATTTATTCCTATGATCTATCATCATCAGTACCAGTTATGGTTTCGTTACCACGGTTGTACGGGCGTGGAGAGATACGACTAGAGTTGCAGTCAGCATGAGCTCGCCACGAACGAGGACTGACCAGGGCGTAATTCCAGGGACATACAATTTGCATAGCTGCGCCGTGTTATTGTATTTTCGTGCCATGAGCATTGGATGGATCGCTGTTATGAGATTTCTCGGGCGTACAGAATTGCACCAGAAGATTGAGCCACTGATAGAGGCCAGCCAGAATGTGATGACCATTGATGTATCGCTTATTCATAATGATTGAGGCACTGTTCAACGTGCAGATGAATGAGCCAGTCGTTGCTGCGAACGACAAGATATCGCCCCAGATGTTGGAGCTATTGTAGTACGAGTTGTACTTAAAGATATGATAGAAGGTCGCTAGTCACCCGAGGATGAATGACTAGGAAATTTGGTTCGTTCGCTTACCCCGATGCGAGGTCATCAGATAGATTGATTCCAGCTAGAGACGACTTCACGCGGGTACGTTGAGAGTTGATAGAGGCGATCGAATATAAGAAACCCATATTCCAAGTTTAAAGTATTCCGAAGGACATGCAAGCAATTCTATGGACCCTCTAGAAGAATGAAACCCTAACTCGACATAATGACCGTGTGAAAGCCTTTGAACCTTAGGGTTTGCGGCAGTTCCGCGGTGCCATTAGTGAGGCTTGGGTTTGCCCTTCTACGGCTGGTCCACCGATGCTGTGGTATGTACTCGAAACTATTAAACTGTACCCAAGATGTTGAGCTCTTGGGGGATTATGAGGTTTTGACTAATCGATCGAATGGTTCGACTTCATTCGGATGCTATGTGGTGAGATGCATTTCTCGGGAGACTCCAGATACGAGTATAGCCGTTGGAGCACAGTCCATGCAGCCACGAAGAAACGAGTCCGGAGCAGTAGACATTAGATAAAAGTGGAGTAAGATGTTCGTACGAGATCTTGATGAGATGACGTTTCAGTCCGCCGACACCAGAGATGTGATACGCATGCAGAGGCGTTGTATATGGATATATCTTCCAGAAGGAGTCCGATGGGTATGCAGCCGTTCCGGAACAAGAAATAGATTTAGTGAAGGGTGATAACTTCCGGACAGTTTGGTAGACATGAGATTTAGGAGAGACCTCGATAGGACCTTTCTGGAATAAATTACGAGAATACTTGGACCCAGGAGTGGTCATGTTACGCACACCAGCAGGACAGAGTTCCGCATCGTCAGCAAGACATGTTATGAGTGACCATGACAGTTGGCCAGAGATTTTTAGAGGATGTGCTTGAGCCGGACTATTCCGCTATACTTGATTTCGGTATTTTGGGCGATCTATTCACATGATGGAGTTTTGATGATTGAGTTTCATGATATTTGTTTTCGTGCACCATAGTTGCACCTACTGGGTATTTATAGTTTGTGCACAGAAATTGCACTTGATATCGTTTTTGTGCCTTGGCGGCGCAAGCTTATGATTTCATGGATTTCTCAAAGTTGGGTTGAGTTATGCATATGGTACGCACCGATTTGATTTTTGCACTGGGTATAGTTCACATATCCTTGCAGTGCAGTGATACGTATTTTGTGCACTACAGTTGCACAAGACTTCGATTTGATGTTATTGGAGGTATTGATTTTGACTTCATGCCTAGGGCATGCATGTGATTTGACTTATGCTTACGGCATAGTTTTCATGCACTTTTAGTATTTTGATTAGATTTTGTGCACGCTGATGCACATGGTTATGAGATTTGATACACGGTATACCTGATTTGGATTTGAGATGTGATGTATACCGTCGATTTCGATTATGATGCTCGATATTTGTTTTGTGCACCATGTGCACCTGATTGGATTTTCGCGCATGTTGCGCATGGTTTGAGATGCGATATTGGTGCACACCAGATGCACTAAATCGTGATTCTTCGTGCATAATTGATGCACCCGATTTTGCTGTCAGGCACCCACGTTGCCTTTGACAGGTGTTTTATGCACACCCGTTGCACTTAGATATTGTTTCTGTGCACATGTATGGCACATATATGGATTTTGATTTCCGTGCACACCAGATGCACGTAGCATTCATATGCACATTTTGGGATAGATTTCTTTTAGAGCAGTACGTTTTTATGATATTTACTATTGTTTTAGTACTGAGCAGGACTAGTCAGAGGACAGTACCTGGATGTATTTTGCATGCATTGATAGTTATCGAAGGGATTTCCAAAAGAGAGCTATAGTCTCAGTATTTTCCTACGTGTCTGATATAACACGAAACATTTAAAATAGGGGAACCCTTCTAAATTATTTTCCAAAACGGCGGGACACGCATATTAAACTAAAGATATATACATATATGATTATTTTCTTACAATAGACGTCCGCCCCTGTGCAGTGTTATGCACATCGCACAGCAACACGAAAGGTTTGGCATACATTTCCTTCAGATGTTTACATGTATAGTTTTGATGTATATCATATTGGTTTCGTTTTGGATTTGACATTTGTGTCTTTACCATGACTCTGATGATTGCGGGATGCTTGACGGAGCGTTGTTTTTGTGTTATCTGCTCATTGTTCATGCGCATGCATTACACTATGATGCGTTTTATGTATTGATGATTTCGGAGCCCCGACGACTTGGACTTTTTATTGAAATGTTTTAGTATTGAAGGGTTTAAATTTAAATTTTGGGACCGAATTTCTTTAAGGGGAAAGACTGTAACATTTCAGAAAAATAAAATATTAGTTTTGGAAATTTTTGTAATTAAATAATAAAATATTGAATATTTTAGTAAGGCGGTATAATTAAATACCGATAAAATGGGAAAAATTTAGAAAATTATGGAAATTACTAAAAATAGGGTACATAATGTGATTTAAGCAAATTACAAGAGTTTATGATTTATTTGACTCTAATTTTGTGTTAATTGCGATTAAAAATCGCTAATCGGACTTTAAGCGTGTTTTGTGCACCTGTCATTTTTTTTAACACTTGTTGCATTTTTCCTACATGTTTTGGGTGTATGGTTATTGTTTTTGGTTTACTATTGCACAGAGAAGAAAAGAAAAGAAAAGAAATATGATTAAAGAATGGAGGGATGGGCATGAGAGAGAGTGAGAGGGTAAGGGGTCAAACCAAAGACCAAGCTCCCATTCCCACTTCACTCTTCACCATTTTCTCTCCTCTCCTCACTCACTTGCTGCTGCTGCTGCCTCCTCTCTCCCCTTGCCTCTCTACCTCCTCATATCATCACAATAAACCCATTAAAACCCCATCCCACTTTCATGAATTTTGTGCACAAGCTCACAAGCTACACTTTGGACCAAGAAGCTTGCATTTTGGACACTTGGGGGCAACTCAAGAAAATTCTTAAGTTGCCAAATGAGGTATTCTCTTAACCATTAGCCTGCTATTTCCATTGCTTTAGCATCCATATTAAATTAGAACCGATATTGTGTGGTTTTGGGATGTTTGAAAACTTGAGTTGAGGATTAGGGTTTTAGTTGAA
Source organism: Agapanthus africanus (assembly GCA_030015575.1). NCBI lineage: Eukaryota > Viridiplantae > Streptophyta > Magnoliopsida > Asparagales > Amaryllidaceae > Agapanthus > Agapanthus africanus. The sequence continues at coordinate 209,707,417 of JASDDO010000026.1, read as the reverse complement.
CCCAAAGGTGAAATTAAGGCTAGTAGAGGCTACACAACCCCTGTGGTGATTGATTGGAGACCTAAACCAGAGACTAGAACCCTTTTAAGCGAACTTAGAATCCCGATATCGGAATAATTGTGGATTATTTGTGTGTATTATGAAATCTGCTAACACCCGGAGCCTCTGAAAATTATTTACCAAACACGGAGTGTTGTGCAGGCAACCTGGAGTGTACCACCAAAACCCTAGCCCCTACACTCTTCTCTAGGCCACAAATTAATTCTTTCTGGCCGCAATTTGCGGCCAGAGCAGTTTGGAAGTGGTTCGTATTTGTTCCAGGGCCCTATCTCCTGTAAATTTGACCCTTGGTATATGCAAAATTGGCTGATTTGACCTAGAGTAAAATCTGGAATCATTTTCTTGGGTTGGCGCATTGTTTTATGACTTGTTTTAACATGGATTTTGGTATTTGATAATTCATTTCTGTCGGGTGGCGTTTGAACGTCAACGACTAGGGTTATTGGTCGTGTTTACATGCGAGGCTATAGGTTTTTACCTATGAGCGTAGCGTGTGCCGTTTTTGGTTTTCCGATATGATTTTAATACGCATTTGCAATTGGATTATTTGTGTAGGTACCCAACATGATGTCGAGATGTTGAATATGAAGATGGCGACATCGACATCGGCACACAAGAAGCAAGGTGAGTAGATTTATATCTACGGGGAGAAGTCGGGTGGATGGCGTATAGCACCCCCGCAAAGTTGTAAGGAATTATATGATGGGATACGATATATATACCTTTATATGTTAGGATGTGATATGAGCCTTAGCAAGAAAGATTTAGGAGGTTAGGGATTAGTGTTAGCGAGTATGGATGAAAGGACTCTAGTCGATTTCTTAGTCCCGAAACCCTAGGGTAAAGATTTGCATACATGCACATACACATACTCGAATACTTTGACTTCCTTGTGTGTATTAGGGAAATATTTATATATGTATTCCTATGATTGGATGACAAGAATGTTATATGATATTTGGGAATGAGTCGATCTGACCGGGCATAATGCCGTGAGATATTTAGTGCACGATCGAGATTTGTGATGATGTTATAGCGGGTCATTGGACGACGATACTATGTTAATGATATATTATGATAGTTGACGAGTTATATATCGAGATATGAGATATGATATGTTAAGATATTATAATGGATCACTTGGGCGATGTATACTCATATATGATGATAAGTATGGATGACAGCGGATTGTATGAGGCTTTAAATCAGTAGCCAGATCATGATTAGTGCCGATGATATTAGTAGTGTAGTAGACTTAGATTAGTGCCCCCTGCTCACGATATATGATGATGTGGATATCAGATGAATAATTAGATAAATATTATATTTGACCCGTACCCAGATTTGGGATGCCGTACGATAGATTTACCTTACGAGAGTTAGTTATGAGGTTAGATTCGCACTCTTGACTTGAGAATGTCATATTATTATTGTATCGTACATGATACTGTTGAGGCGAGATCACCGACTACTAGGCATATATGTATAGATCGACTCAGACTTAGGCGGATTCCCTTACCCTTTTGACTGGGCTCGAGTCATACTCATTTTCAAAACTGGGGAGTCGTGAGTATGTTTATATCCCAAACTGTATGACTTGTATATTGGGTAGGAATATTTTCAGTGTTGCTGTTACTACATCACTTTCTTTATATTCATGATGTTTCATCGCATTGCATGCTTGTACATATGCCATTATTGAGATCATGCTGTCAGGACACCAACACCATTACCGATGATCCGTATGTTCTACTTACACTTACTTGCCGGCTCACACACATCATTATCGGTAAGTGCCATGTCGCGTACCCTTTAAAGAATATTACTCATTGACATAGCTTGTTAACTGAAACTTCGACATGGTATTAGCGTACTCGTCTTTATATGCTAGATTAGACGTTGCAGTTATTACTTTCTACAACATGCATATTATTATTCACTGTTTACTTGCTATTGATGATTGGATTTCTGATTTTCATGAAATTTCTGAATTTGGGAACCGTGGTTATTTCAAAAGAGAGTATTCATTGTTTTTAAAAAAAAATGGTTACCCTTGATATGATATTTCAGTGTGTACACCATGTGTTTTCTCGGTTCTGAGAGTGGCATGTGAAACCCGATTCGAGGAGCGGTAGGCACCGTCTGCGGGTACATGGTGGACCCTATATGGTACCCCGGGGCAAGATTGATTTTCATGGTGGATGATGAGCCTGGCAGGGGCAGACTGCCTACCGGTGATAGCATTTGGACCTGGCGGTTATCCGGAGATACCGACCGGAGTCACGGGATGGATATAGGCCGACCCGTACTGCCGGAGCCCGCTGGCCGATCCCGAAGATGATACGGAGCCTGAGATATATGAGGATTTACGTGCCGATGCTTGGCACATGTTTCATGATGTTTTCGAGTGTCGATGATGGACACTCATGTTCTATGATTTTTATGTGTCGCGAGGGACACACGTTGATTTATATCCTCATACTTTCATGCATATTCTTCTATGGCTTTTTACACTCATGATGTTGTTATGTCATTGGTTAACACGTGGACGAAACCCACATGTATACAGGCATTGATTACATAGTTGGATGATATCCACATACTTATAGACTTCATGATATAGTTGACACTGATTTCATGATGATTACATTGATCATACCTTATACATATGATATATTGCTACCTAAGGCACTTACATGAGCATGTAGTATTACATTTATACATAGATGGACCAGGATATTTATTTGAGGATATTACTTGATATGACCTAGGATAGCGTTATGCATGCGATTTTCAACTCGTAGATGTTTTCTACTCACGAGTTGGCAACTCACCCCCGTTGTGCCACAGATCTTGCAGGTTTTGCCGTACAGGTTTCGTTACGGCTTTGCTGGCACACTGCTCCCTTTCCGGGTGATTGCTTTGGTAGGTGGGTTCTTTTGCATCAGGACCACCATTGTATATATCTTATTCAGTTGTATCTAGTAAACTCCATCAACTAGACATGTATATTTTACTGACTTAGAGACCAGTGATATATATTCTTTCGACCTTAGAGCCGCGCGTTGTATTATTATGGATTTCATGCTGTTTTGAGTTCATTTTGAGTTTTGATCCTCGCCTTTCGGCGTTGTATATTATATTGCACTGTGTGATTTGTCCGTCGATTGACATAGAGCTAGCTCCCGCTTGGGGATGCCTTTTATCATTGATGCATATATTTATCATGTTGTAACCCGTTCAGGGCCAGTATTTACAAAGGAAACCCTGCCAAAAATTTTAGAAAAGACTTGTGATTTTTTTTAAAATACATATTCGGCTTATGTTGCTAAACTACTTGATTTAAATTGAGTTTTCCTTCACTCTACTGTTATACTTGGTTTGGATTTCTAGGTTTTGGCTTACTTGGATTATGTACGCCTCGAGACGTTTCGTAATTTAAGTGCCGGTCATGTTCCGTACTATTCGGGTCGTGACAGATCCGATTGATCCCTGTTCACTACACCTAGTGAGTCATCTACATCTGGTCTGGTACATAACACCGCAAACTCTGATAGAGCCTACTGCCGAAATATAGGGTATCCCTTGCCGCGAGCTCTCTCCAAATCAGTCTTGGAAGACGTCTTTTTGGAGAGAGTGATTCCTGAGTAAGTAGGCGAACCACTATGCTTAGAATCGTCCATACTAAACATCTTTAGTATGGTATTAATGTACCTGGATTTGGGACACTCCCAACATCCACTTAGATCTATCACCATAGATCATATTCCATAAGATGTAGTAGGTATCATTCCGATCTTCTATTGAGAATCATTGTGATAAGAGGAGCTTGACCGAGTGTAGCATAGGAAACCATTTCCTTTCAAGAGTATGTCATCAACGTACAATACGTGTAAGACAACCTCACTCTCTACAGCCTTCTTGTATATACAAGATTCATCTACCTTTTTGATGAAGTCAAACACTTTGACTGCTATATCAAAACAGATGCTCAAACTCCGCGATGCTTGCATTGATCCTGATGGATTTAAGCATATCTTTGAAAGTCTTAATTTTTCCATTTACACCAAGAATCTTCTCAAGATCCATTTGCTCCTAATGGGTTTTACCCCTTCAGGTGCAACATGCAAAGTCATAATTTTTTGGTGTACAAAGATTCCATCTTTGATCGCATAGCATCCAGCCATTTCACAGAGTCCCAACTCGTGACGGCCTGCCTAAACCTAGTTGGACCATCATCAACCATGATGCAATCCTCGCTCCCACTGTCACCGATAAGACCGTAGTATCTCTCAAGTGGATGAGGAACCCTGCCAGATTCGCGGAGAGGCTGAGGTTCGTTGGAGAATATTGAATCCTTTGGTTTTAACAAATCATCAGCTGTTAGTTTGTCTAACTGGAACTCCTTCCAGTTCTACCTCATGACCACTAATTTCTTCACAAGAAATACCTTTTCTAAAAAAATGGCATGCTGAGAAACAAAACACCTTTTGCTCCTCATAGTGGTAGAAGATATTCCCTCACTAATGTTTGGGATACCCTAACAAACTTAAATAAATCTGGCCTTGCCTCGAGCTTGTCCGGATTTTGCTTTTCAGCATAGGCCGAACAACCCCATATCTTAACTCATTTAAGACATGGTCTTTTCCCATTCCATATCTCATATATAGTGGTAGGCCCTGATTTGGATGGAACCCCATTCAATAGGTATGCAGCTTCTCAAGTGCATAACACCAAAAGAAAACAGGTAACTCAGCAGTACTCATCATAGAGCGCGCCATATTTCATAGGGTGTGATACCCCCACTCCGATACAGCGTTGTGCTGTGGTGTATGCGAAGGAGTAAGCTGAGAGAGAATCCCATTCTCCTTTTAGAAAATCCAGGAATTCCATGCTCAAGTATTTTCCTCCTCGATCACATCGAAGGACTTCAATACTTCTACCCGTTTGGTTTTTCAACTTCAAGCATATATTCCTTGAATTTCTCAAAAGTTTCAGAATTGTGTTTCAACAGGAACACATGTCCGAATCCTGAAAGAAGATCAGTGAATATAATGAATTACGAAAACCCAACCTTGGCATTTATAGACATAGGACCGTATACATCATCATGTATCCGTCCTAAGAGTACAGTAACTCTTTCTATATTTCTAGTAAACGGAGTTTTGGTCATTTTACCTTTGAGACAAGACTGGCAAGTATCATAAGAAGAAAATTCAAACAGATTCTCATATTCATCCTTATGTAACTTAGCTGGTCGTGTCGCATTGATATGACCTAGTCTACAATGCCTAAAGAAGGATTTGTTTATTCCTGAACTACTCTTCTTGTGTCTGTTCTAGATACTTTGAACTGTGGTTTGATTTAGAATGTATATGCTTTTATAACTTGCCTGATCGAATCAACTCTTGATTCAGGAGAATGTTCACAAAATTATCCTCTAATACAGAATTATATATTTCTTTAACTGAATAAAGAAACTGATGTAATGTTGTATATCAGGCTCGGTATGTAATAACATTCGTTCAGAATCAATGTATAAATACCAGGTGATATTTGCCAACTGACTTGGTTGAAACAATTGCACCATTCTCTAACACTTAAGATATATCATCCAATCTCAGTTCTCTACATTTCAGTAGCCCATGTAACAGATTACATATGTGGGATCCTGATCCGGTATCATATACCCAGGACGCAGAGGATACTGAGAAACAGTTCTCGGTAATGAACACAGCTGAAGAAGATGCATCAACATGCACTTTCTTCGATTGTGTGGCATGGGAATCTGGATATTCCCCTATTTCCTGCTCGGACTTATAACAAATATAAGATTGAGCAGAAGCAACGTTCCCCAGCACAGTATAATAAGAAGGTTCGGTCAATGCATCCATATTATTATCTTGATTAAGGCGTGACATGGTCGCTACCAGGAGAGAGAGAGAGAAGAAAACACTCGGCGTGCACTCTTTGTAAGATTAGATTTGGTTATTATTTTATCTAATCAGGATGGCTCCCATTGTTTTTATAAAATCTTCCTCCAAACCCTAAATCGTAAGACTAGCTGGGATTAATTACACTCTACAAGTTCGCCAATCTTTCGGCCAGGCCAGTGTTGGGACTTTGAGGGAGGTTCCCCGTGCTTTCGCACAGGCCTAATTAAAATAAACCTCGTTTTCCTAGGGGCGTAACCCCGTTAAAACCTTTCTAGACACCTACTTGATCGGCTAATTATAATGTGTAAAACTCTCCCAGGAGTAACTCTTACTTACAGTGGGTATCGGGATCCAACTATCTTGTAGAAGGTATGCAGTCTCATTGAAAATTTCAACACTTGAAATTCCCGATAATATTTTGCCCCTAGTGTCCTATGATCTTGACGAAAGCAAACAAACCATAGTCCACTAGTCAAGTTCAACCCGTACATTTCATGATTGAATTAAACCCACCCGCACGACCCTTGACGAAAGCCAACAAAGTCGCACGACTACCCTAATCCAATCGCATCATATGCTTTTGCAGATAAGCACTAGTTAGCTACCGCACACTACGCCTTGACGAAAGCCAACAAACATAACACGAATAGTAAGTAGTACTTATTTGAAATGATGGAGGGCTACGACAGGTTTTTAAGAAAACTCTTGGTGTAATGAACTTGATCTCGTTGTAGAATCGAGTGATTTTAAAGTGGATGCCCTAGAGGCCATTACTGTACATGGGATGTATATTGTAGTGGATGCTTGGACATATATAGGGAGGACTTTCTCGCTCGACATGATAGTATGCTATCTGGTTGCACTTTGTCTTAACATGTTGACTTGTATACGTGATGCTGTATTGCTCTCATATGTTGACAAAGCCCTTAGGTTGTGTACTTGACTATCAGGACTATGATGGAGATCATACTAGTGGGGCCAAGGGTAGTACATAAGTACACCCTTCAATTGTTCCTAGTCGTGGGGGTATCGAGACAGGGTATCGATACTCCAGAGTAGACTAGCATATATGCATCTTGACCCATATGATGGGTGATGGATGATCCCACATCCATTGGTGTTTGACATCAATGATGGTATATGGGTGCTCAGTGGAGACTGGGTACACTGAACAGACTCGCCGAGAACTCTTAGATGGTATTATACATATCATCAGATAGAAGTTCTCTGGTGGCATTGGTACAGGTTAGTCTGTCGACCTGAGATCTCCATAGAGACTTTTGTGATTCCCACCGTGCTTTGATTTCCACCTTACCACGGTCAAGAGATCGTGCAAAATGGTGGTTTTTGGGTATAGTCCCGAGTCACATGGAGGCAATGAGCGATAGGAGGGGATTCGTCTCTCCCGGTATTGGGAGTTGATGTTGCGCTATGCTCGATTGTCCATAACAGGAAATCCCTGGCAAGGGTTGCTGAGATTTACTGGTAAGTGTTATCAGTAGTTTCTCGAACCGTTATGGACCTTGCATCGGCATGACTTATCAGGCTATTGGGGTCTGACATTTTACCACCACCAGGGTGTTGATATGCGACATATCTGATGAAGAGACCGGACTGTACGGTAGTGTTACTGTCAGGCTTTTGCAGGAGTTGGAGCGGGCTTGCTTGCTGATCTTCTGATCGTTCAATACCCTGGTAGACGTTAAGTCCAGCAAGTACCGCTGACGGCTTGTGGGTGCTTTATGTGATCATCACCTACAGCCGGCATATTGACGAGTCTTTAGAGTCCTACACAGAGGTTTCACTGGCTTAGGAAAAACGAAGTAGGAGCATATATGTGATATGTGCGGGACCGAGATTAATACGTGTATGTGATACCGTATTCTATTCTCACGATATAAAGTATCGATAGGTTATATGTGATATAGCCGAGTTATCGAATCAAATGTTGATTCGATAACTCGATACTGTATCCGTTAGTAATATGCGATATAGCCGGGTTATCGAATCAAGTGTTGATTCCATATAATGATACAAATAATATTAGTCGGTCATATGAGATATAACCGGATTGTTAAATCAAGTGTTGATTTAATGATTTAATGTATAATTATATATTTGATATATTAATTTACATTAACTAATATTAGCTCACTTAAACATTTATTTTTCTCATATGTGCACACTTAATATATATGTGATATATATTTATTGTGTTTTATTTTGTGTCATGGTTGATGATACAAGCTACATGGGTGTATGAGACTTACACCATGATAAAGATAATGTAGGGTTTATTTAATTAGTGTAAATCAATTATTAGTTGGATAATGGTCATATGGCATGAAGCTTTGAGAAGCTTGGAGACCCATTGACTAGTCCACTAATTTTGTTTTATACTAGATATTTTGTTAATCCAACCATTATCTTAACTCATGGTTAAGTCTCTACATGAGACATATTAGATATTTTCTCACCCAACGTTGCCACTCTCTCACACAACATTATCTCTCTTCATCTTCTTCTTCAAGCTCAAGAGCTCTCTAGATTTTGGGCAAGTGAGAAACATTAGTGAGAAAATCAATTACAAAGTGAGCAAAAATCCTACTTCATCATCCTCTACTAGATTAGCACTTTAATATAGGGTGTTAGCTTTACTAATCCCACATTAGTGAAGAGGGGAGCTTGGGTTACTGTCTCCTCAACGTAGATCATCTTCGGCCTCGAAGACTTCAAGCATGATCGTTCCTTTCACCTTGAGAAGCCATGCAAGAGTCCGGGAGTTACATGATCGCAGCGAAGGGACCACTACAAGGAGCATTTGAAGTAAAGGACCCGTCTACAAAGGTTGTATTCCTCATTCACTTAGATGTTAAGTTATTAACATTGCTTGATTGTTTAAATTTCTAGTTAAAGATTCTAGGTTGGGGTTATTTAGAATAGCAAAAATTTTAAAACGGCATAGACGATGCCTACCGAAACCTTCCTGCCGTCCTAAGAAACCCTACAGTATCGTCTACTGAATTTAATCAGTATCATGCGCCATGCCTCCCTCAGTATCCGCTTGGACCACTTATCCAAACTACTGCCCCTCGTCAAGTGGGAAAACTATAACTCTAACAGTCACTCGATCATCCGGGTCACCTTGGAAGCCTGGAATGATAAACGTCTCCCAAAGGAGGCTGCCTTTACCAAATCCCTAGAACATCCACTTATGTTCATTAACTGCTTCCGAACGTTTCTCCAGGATTGGATTAATATATAAACTTATTGCAGATAGTGCAGAAAAAACATCTGGTATGGTACTTGATATCTCATGATTGACTCAATTGCATAAGCAAGTGATATGCCAATCATGCACATCCCTTTCCTCTTTAGTCTGTAAGACACTTTTAGAGAGGCTGACTCCATCACCTGTAGGTACACCACCAAGCCAGGAGTCGTCCATTCTAAAACACCTTTAGAATACTGTCTTAGTACCCAGATTGGAAAACTACCCAAATCTAGATCTAAAACCATATATCTAGTAACCAGAATGCTTGATATAATATCTATATCCTATGTGGAGAAACCACTGTGTGACAACCACAGTATAACGGATCGTAGTATAGGAATTTTACTTCCTACAAAGTGCATGTCATGCAAATACCAGGACATCACACCCTACTACCTTCTTAACAGATTCATCTCTTATTCTGATGAAGTCAAAGCCCATGACTATCACAACAAAAATAGATGATCTATCTCCGCTATACTTGCTTTAGTCTATAAATAGACATAAGCTACATGTCCACTAAGCTTCCGCTGCTCCCACTGACTATAACAACCCTCTGGCAGAGTCATATACACGTGCACTTCTAAAGCTAGTCTAGAACGACGCTATACTCATCCTCCTGCCGGGTCTCACAGTCTAGAACAGCAGTAATGGCAAGTGTGGGAAATCAAGAACCTCCTTGTCACCGTCTTTAAGGATACTGAAGTACCTCTCGGGCGCCTGAGGTTACCCACCATATCTGCGGAGTGACTAATGGAATGTCAAACCCGATTGAATCTTTAGGTTCTATTAAATTTTCAGTAATCGTTTGTGGTTCTGGAATTACTTCCAGTTCTACCATACTCCCACTACTGTTTTCTAAAAAAAGTCCATTTTACTAAAACTGTGGCGAGTCAAGAACAAAATCATATTGATCTTCCAGATGGTAGAAAGTTAACCCTCGTCATAACCCGGGATAACCCACAAACTGCCATTACAGAAACGTGCCTTGAGTATGTCCAGAGTCTGGTTTTAAGCATAAGCCGAACAACTCTATATACCTTAACATCGTTAAGATATGAACCATTTTATATACAATATAAAAACAGAGGCACTGATTTAATTGTAACCAGATTCAAATCATGCAGATGTCTCCAGTGCATGTCAACTAAATGGAGAGAGGCCGATTAGCATTACTCAACTAGGAGTGCATCCAAATATGAGTAACCTGAAAGAGAAGCAAGTTCATAACACCATTACTATCTACTGAATACCAAACACAAGTATCTACATCTTTGATCACCTTGAAGAATCTTGATACTTGCAACACATGGTTCTCTACTTTATTCTTATACCTATAACTTCTCAAAATTTGGACATTGTATTTCTACGAAATACTTGTCTAAAACTGGAGAAGTCACAAGTAAGCAGAATATAGTACGAGTACCAACCCTTTGTTCTAATGGACACTGGACAACATATAATACTTTGTATAATTCCCTTAAGTTGAATAACTCAAACCCTGTGCGTCGTAGGTTGAAAAACTGTACCATGGTTAAGAAGAATTACACTGCTGTTTAATGCTCCTTACCCAATCATCAACTGATATAGGTAAATGTCATGGACCTAATTTCAAAAAGTTATATCTCACTTTATAAAATATACGTACAGATATGTCAGTTTGAAATTGGTGCATAACAACAGATATTCAAAACCAAATATTTGCCGTCAGGCAAAAAAGCCCAGGTGATTTCTCAAATATCACCAATTACAACGAATTCCGATATAATGAGGATATAATCACCTAATTCCCAATAACTTACTCCCACTCATCATCTTTAAAACCATACAGATGTGAGAATCAAACCTGGTAAATACATACCCTGGAGCAAGGATCTAATTGGGAAATCAGTTTTCAATTAACAATGCACAGTGAAACTGAAACATGAAAATGTTTCAAAGGGTTAACCAGGTATTCCTAGTAATGCCTCTTCCATTATCTAGATTCATGACTGTAACTATATATTTCCTTGTCATCTCTCCAAATCCATTTATTTGTCTTTGCTCATTACCTTCTATACACCATCCTTAGGCTAAATGGTTTTCTTCCTTCCCTACCATTCGGCACCAGCCTATGGTTTGGAAGAAGACTGTCCGATAAGCGTAATAGGTGCACTCTCCTAATCCTAGGAGCCCTCACAACCAGAGAGAAGGTAAAGATAAAAGACAACAGAATAATCCTTATTCTATTTCTCCTAAACCAGAATCCATTCTCGAACTGGAAAAAGTTCCTTCGAGTTCATATATAACTATACGATGGATTATCCAATATATGTGGATCTTCATGGTGATACGGGTTGTTCTGGAGAAATTCGAAGGTGAAGTAAGAGTGGCGATGAAATACGCGGTTTGGTCGTGAATGATAGCAGTCGCAATTTACTTTGCTCTCTTTCTAATCCCATTATTTGTCTTTACTTATAACCTTCTGTACACCTCCCTTAGGCTAAATGGTTTTCTTCCTTCCCCACCTTTCGGCACCTGCTTATGGTTTAGAAGAAGACTATCTAATTAGCGCAATAGGTGTACCCTCTCCTAATTCTAGGAGCCCTCAAAAGCTGAGAGAAGGTAAAAGGAAAAGACAACTGAATAGTCCTATTCAGTCTCTCCAGAACCAGAAACCATTCTCGAATCTGAAACAAGTTTCTTTGAGTTCGTATGTAACTATACGATGGTCATATCCAATAAATGTTGATCTTCGTAGTGATACGGGATGTTCCGGAGAAAAGAAAAGGGTAAAAATAGGAGTGGCAATGAAGTATGCCACTCTGACAATCCAAAAGCCAGTGTGTTTTAAGAAGGTTCGGTCAACTTGGTTTATGAGTTCTAGTCTAGGGTCGGAACATGGTTGCTACCAAAGAGAGAGAGAAAAGAAACACTCAACGTGCACTCTAACCTACATCAGAATGGTTAATCACTTTATCTAATCATGATGTCTCCCACTGTATCCTCAAATTCTCCTCCAAACCCAAAAGAAGAATTAGTCAGGATCATCTAAAATCACCCGAGGTGTAAACCTACTCATCAGTGGGTATCGGGATCCAACTATCATCGCATGATAACCTGATGAAATCCACTCAAGTTATCACACTCCAGAAGGTATGCGCATGCCTGGAAAGTTTCATGTATGTTTGAAACTCCTGATGTGATTTTTACCCCATACTCTTATGACCTTGACGAAGGTCAACAAATCTTAAGTCACATGTCAAGTTCTCCCCGTCATTGCCCAGGTTAATTTGAACCCATCCGTACATACCCTTAACGAAGGCTAACAAAATAGTACGACTGTCGCAAACCAACGCATCTATCTATGCAACAAAAAAGTAACAACCAGCTACCATACACTATGCCTTGACGAAGGTCAACAAACATAGCATGAATACTAAGTGCTACCCATCTGAAATGACGAAGGGCTATGAATAGTTTTTAGCAGAAAACCTTTAACGTAATGAACTTGATATCGTTGAAGGAACTGTTAGTTATATGTATGCCCTAGAGGCCATTACTGTACATTGGATGTATAATGTAGTGGATGCTGGGACATATATAGGGAGGACTTTCTTGCTCGACATGATAGTATGCTATCTGGTTGCCATTTACCTTAACGTGTACACAGATTGTCTCTCTATTACATGTTGGTAAAGCCCTTAGGATGTGTACTTGACTACCTGGACTGTGATGCGGATCATACTACTGGGGACATGGTAGTCCATAAGTACATCCTTCAAAGTCCCTAGTCGTGGGTGTATCGAGATGGGGCATCGATATACCAGAGTAGACTAGCGTGTACCTTCTCGACCCATACAGATGGGCGATGGATGATCCCATATCCATCGGTGTTTGGCATCAGAGATGATATACGGGTGCTCAGTAGAGACTGGGTACACTGGACGGACTCGCCGAGAACTCCCAGATGGTATTATACCTCACGTCAGATGGCAGTTCTCTGGTGACACTGGTACAGAGTAGTCTGTTGACCCAAGATCGTCATAGAGTCTTGTGTGGTTCCCACTGTGCTTTGATTTCCATCTTACCACGTCCAAGAGGGCGTGCAAAACGGTGGTTTTTGGGTACAGTCCCGAGTCACATGGAGACAATGAGCGATAGGAGGGGATTCGTCTCTCCCGGTATAGGGAGTTGATGTTGCGCTGTGTTCGATTGGCTATAACAGGAAATCCCTGGCCAGGGTTGCTGAGATTTACTGGTAAATGTTACCAGTAGTTTCTCGAATTGTTATAGACCTTATATCGACACGACTTATCGAGCTATTAGGGTCTGACGTTTACCACCCCTAGGCGAGATATGCGACATATCAGACGACGAGACCGGACTGTACGGTAGTGTTACTGGTTGGATTCACTAGAGTGTGAGCGGGCTTGCTCGTCAATCTTCAGATCGCTCAATACCCGGGTGGCCGTTACGTTTAGCAGACCGCTTGCGGCTTGTGGGTGTTTGATATGATCATCACCTGCTGCCGGCGTATTGACGAGTCTTTAGAGTCCTACACAGAGGTTTCCTGGCTCAAGCGAAACTAAATAGGAGCACATATGAGATGTGTGCGGGACCGAGAATGATACCAGTATGTGATACTGTATTCAATTCTCGCGATATGTGACATTGATCGGTTATTTACGATATAGCCGGGTTATCGGATTAAGTGTTGATTCGATAAGTTGTTACTGTTGATATTAGCCGGTTATATGCGATATGACCGGATCATTAAATCAAGTGTTGATTTAATGATTTAATGCATAATTATATATTTGATATATTAGTTTGCATTAACTAGTATCGGTTTACTTAAGATGGATTTTCTCACTCGGATGTACACATTGTATATGTGATATACTTTTGTGCACTTGATTGTATCATGTTTGATGATACATGTTTGCTAAGGTTTTTGTGTAAAGATCAAACCATGGTTACATGATAATGGTTAGGGTTTTGTTTTATTCATTTATTAATCTTTTTCTTTTTGGAAAAAGGAAAAGATATGAGAAGAAATGGTGGCTTTTATTTGTTTGCACTTGAAGCTTCTTGAAGCTTTGATAAAGTAACCATTTTTGTCTCATGCTTAACCCTAACCATTCCACTAAACCATGATTCACTCTCTACACCTAACCATGGTTCTATTATGATAAGAATTGATTATTCTTTTCATTCTGGAATTAATTCTTATCATAACATTCTTCTTCTTCTTCCTTGAACTCAAGAAGAAAACCTTGCATCCATCAATGGTGATTGATGATTTAGAGTAAGAAATCCAATTCTAAAGTCTACCCACTTCCTATTTCTTCATCCTCTACCTCTTGCCAAGTAGTAGAGTGTGTTTTCTTCACAAGTTTCATGACTTGGTTAAGTTGGAGCTTGATCTAGCGATGCTTCGACGTAGATCATCTTCGGCATGGACATCGACGACCTAGCTCGCCTATTCTCCGATGAAGCCGACACTAGAGCCCGGGAATTCACTAGGGCAGCGAGGGGACTTGGTTGCGGAGCTATGGAGGTGGAGCACCGGATCTACAAAGGTTGTATTTCCGTTTCCTTTTTGTTAAGTTGTTAACTAGTTTTCTTTTTCGCCTAGTTTTCTAGCCAACGATCCGTAGTCGGGTTTCTCGGCACCTAGATTTTTTGAAATTGGCATGGTTGATGCCTTATGAGACCTCATTAGGGTGCCTAGGAACCTTTCACTGGTATCAGAGCCTAGCTAGAGCCTTAGGCGAAGTCTAGACGGAAGTTGAAACCCGAACGAACCCGAAACCCAACTCAAAAATAGCTCTCTGTCCTTTTTTCAAAAACTGGGATTTTTCCATATTAAAAATATGCAGTAAAATCAGCAGGAAATTCTAAGGGATACTGTAAAATTCGTGTGCCTAATTCCATCAATGCGCCGCGTTTCCGCGGCACGAGCATGGCTCGTGCGGCGGAACCGCGGCCGTTTTGTCTTTTGTGGCATCCAAATTTGCACAGTAATTCATAATATGCAGTGCTGGTTTTCCTGGGAATTTTTAATATTTTTTTTCAAGAGTTGAATTTTCTGAGTTGTTTTGGGGATTCGAATGTTCGATCGGATTATCAAATTTTGTCTGTGTGGCTTTCCGGATAAATTTCAGAATATGTTAAAAAGTTCGACCGGATATAAATACCCAATTTTTCCCCTGTCGGGAAATTTCCAAGTGTTGGATTTTTCCGAAGTTTAAAGACGTTCTAAGTAGTGCAAGTAACGCGATGGACCCTCTAGAAGACAACAAACCTTAACTCGATTATGTGACCGTCTTGAACTGCCCTTTGAACCTTCGGGTTTGGGGCAGTACGGCGTGCCACATGTGAGGCGTTGGCTTGACCCTTCTACGGCTGGACCGTTGGTACTGAGGCACGAACTGAATGTTTTTAGACTTGTTTCATGTGTTGATCTGTATCGGGAAAACTTGGGTGTTCGATTGTTCGATCGGAAAGTTTAACATTTTCTGTTTATCCGGAATGTGATACAACAATTGGAATTCACAAAAGTTATGAGATAACTGAATGAATGTTATAAACATAGCAGTTTAGTCTCACTTGATCGGTTGCCACGGAATTTTGATGTGATCAAAAGTCCGTCGCAATCACATAGCGTACGCGGATACTCGCCGGGTAAACTTAATAGACAGCTACACCCCATAGCCCCAACCAAGTGACTGTAGGAGAACCCCGTCACCGAAAGCATCCGTTCGGGTGCTCGCGGCAGCGGTGTTCCGCCTTGGTGCACTTCGTCGACGGCATCGGGGGTGCGGCCGCCTACTGAAGTTTGCGACGAGCATGCGATCAGGATGTCGGGAATCCTGTTGAATTGCCCGACTTGGTATTGAAAAGTGTTTTCGATAATGAGACTAAAATGCGGGGTTTATAATTGTTAGGCATGCGATGTCTAAGGAATTCATTTGGTCAGGCATGCGATGTCTGAGGTGGTTGCGGATTCCAACTGTTGTAGTTTTACACTTTCTTTTCTGTGACCGTAAGTGTAATATGTGATATCGCCGGTTTCGTTGCTATATGTCAACGACAATTGGGATGCGCATATTTACTTACGTTGATGACATGTGATGTTATGTGTTGCTGGATATGTTATATTGGATCGTCGTGTTTGAATAGCCGGGTTTTTTTTATGTGAGATGAGTGTTTTTCATTTTCATTCATGTAAAAGCTTGTATGTAATATTCTTTTTATTGGGGCGCTTCCAGGTTGCGGAAGTTGTCACCGTTGATGTATATTATTTACTTTTCCGCACTAGGATAGACCCAAGGAGGAGGGCACAAGTAACCGGGTTCTGGAGTCCAGTGTTAGACCAACTCGAGGAGTCGAGTCCGGGTCTCCTAACTCTAGAATTGGTATGATTGCTTGCCGCTCTCGTAGGTGTCTAGGGGTGTGGGTTTGGCTATTCATCGCGACCGTGGAATCCGTGTTTTATACTGGCTCATATTGAAAACACGGACGTCCTAGTATATCCAATATTTCATATGATTCTTCTGCTGCGATATCTGTGATGTGATCATGTGATGTTCTGTGATAGATACTGTATATAGTATATATGATATATTATATAGACGTTACTTATGTTTTACACCCGCGCTAGCCCTGCCCCGCTCTGCCATTAGTTACCTAACCTAACGGTGCACGAGGGGAAATCGAGGCGAATGCGGATGGCATAAGTGTACGTCGTATTTATCTGTGATATTTAGGTACTTAAATGATGGGACTTCATTAATGTGATTAATGAAAGAAAAAAAAGGAAACCTAAGATGTTGTAGAATCGAATTTCAAAACAAAACAGGTAGCTACAGCTCTTGCTTTGCACAGCGGTATATGTGATATATCCTGCACCTTATTCGATGAGGAAAGGACCGAGATCCCTTCACCGGGAGTGACTCCTTTAGCAATAACTGGCAGATGCTACACACTCGGTTTGTCTTTTGATTGCTTTTAAGTGTTTTTGCTTTGCACAGTGATATATATGATATATCCCGCACCTCATTCAACGAGGAAAGGACCGACGATCCCTTCACCGGGAGTGACTCCTTTAGCAAAACTATAAAAGCCTCAAAAACACTCCATTTCAAAATTCATTCGATCCTACAACGATATCAAGTTCATTACGCAATAGGTTTTCAGAAAAACCTGTCGTAGCCCTCCGTCATTTCAGATAAGTACTAGTTAGTATTCATGCTGCGGTTGTTTGGCCTCCGTCAAGGCGTAGTGTACGGTAGCTAACTAGTGCTTATCTGCTAGCATATGATGCGATTGGATTAGGGTATTCGTACGGCGTTGTTTGGCCTCCGTCAAGGGTCGTGCGGGTGGGTTTAATTCAATCAGGAAATGACGGGTTGAACTTGACTAGCGGACTATGGGTTGTTTGGCCTCCGTCAAGGTCATAGGACGCTAGGGGTAAAATATTATCGGGAATTTCAAGTGTTGAAATTTGCAATGAGATTGCATACCTTCTATGAGATAGTTGGATCCCGATACCCGCTGCGAGTAAGAGTTACTCCTGGGAGAGTTTTATACATTACAATTAGCCGATCAAGTAGGTGTCTAGAAAGGTGTCAACGAGGTTACGCCTCTGGGAAAACGAGGTTTACATTAATTAGGTTCGTGCGAAAACACGGGGGACCTCCCTCAAAGTACCGACACTGGCCTGGCTGAAAGATTGGCGAACTTGTAGTGTGTAATTAATCGCGGCTAGTCTTTCCTTTTAGGATTTGAAGGAAGATTTGATAAAAAGCAGTGGGAGCCATCCTGATTAGATAAAATAATAACCAATCTATTCTTGTAAGAACGCACGCTGAGTGTTTTCTTCTCTCTCTCTCCAGGTAGCGACCATATCACGCCTTAATCAAGATAATAATACGGATTATTGACCGAACCCGCTTGTTATACTGAGCTGGGGAACGTTAGTCCCGCTCCAACTTATAATTGTTATAAGACAGAGCAGGAAATTAGGGAATACCAGATTTCCCGTGCCGCCCAAACGAAGAGAGTGCATACTGATGCATCTTCTTCGGGTGTGTTCGTTACATAGAACTGTTTCTCAGTATCCTCTGCATCCTTGGTATATGATACCGGATCAGGATCCCAGATATGTAATCTGTTACATAGGGCTACAAAAGGGTAGAAAAACTTAGAACGGGTAATAAGTTTCATGAGGCAGAAAACGGGGCAAGAGTTGCAGCCAAGTCTGTCGGTCACTGTCACCCTGTATTACTTCTACATTGATTCTGAATGAATGTTATTAGATACCGAACCTGATATACAAAATCATATCAGTCTCTTTATTAGTAAAGAAATGATATAATTTTGTATTGTTGGATAATGTTTTGAACATTTCCTATATCAAAAGTTGATCGGTTCAGGCACGTTATCTAAAGGCATTGATGTTCTAATTCAAACTACAGTTCATAGTATATAGAACACACACAAGAGGAAGAGTTCAGATATGAACGATTCCTTCTTGAGGTATTGTAGACTAGGTCAGATCAATGTGACCCGACTAGCTAGAGTTACATAAAGATGCATATTTAAATTAGTTTGAACTTACATCTTGTGAAACTCGCCAGTCATGTCATAAAGATAAGATGACCATAGCTCCGTTTACTGGAAACAGAGAAAGAGTTAGTGAACTCTTGGGATGATACATGTTGATGTATGTAGGTCCCCTGTCTACACATGCCAGGACTGGTTCTTTATACTTCATTACGTTCTCTGATGATCTTTCGAGTTTCAGACCTATGTTCCTGTTGACACACAAGTCCAAACCTTTTGAGATATTCACAGAATATAAGTTAGAAGTAGAGAACCAAAATACGGGTATAAGTATTTTGTCCTTTGATGTGATCAAGGAGGAGAATACTTGAGCACGGAATTCCTGGATTATTCTAAAGGAGAATGAGATTCTCTCTCAGCATTACTCCTCCGTATACGCCATAGCACGATGGTATATCGGGGCGGAGCAATCACACCCTATATGATATGGTGTGCTCTATGATGAGTACTACTGAGTTACCTATTTCCTTTTTGGGAGTTATGCGCTTGAGAAGATGCATACCTATTGAATACGGTTCGAATCAAATCAGTGCCTACCACTTCATATGTAATATGGAAAGGGAAGAGCCCATGTCTTAAGCTAGTTAAGATTTGGGGTTGACCGGCCTATGTCTGAAAGCAAAATCTGGACAAGCTCGAGGCAAGGTCAGTAATGTAGAACTGGAAAGGTTCCAGCTATACAAACTGCAGCTGATGATTTGATAGAACCAAAGGATTCAGTAGAAACCAACGAACCTCAGCCTCTCCGCCGATCTAGTAGGGTTCCTCACCTACCTGAGAGATACTTCGGTTTCTCTATGACAGTGGGAGCGAGGATTGCATCATGAGATGATGACCCAACTAGCTTCGAGCAGGCCATCAGGAGTAAGACTCTGTAAGAATGGCTAGATGCTCAGCGATCTGAGATGGAATCCTTATACACCGACAAAGTATGGACTTTGGTTGCTATGTCTGAAGGGTTAAATCCCCATCAGGAGCAAGTATATCTTGAGAAGATTACTTGGTGTACATGGAAAAGTTGCGACTTTCAAAGCTAGACTTGTTAAAGGTTTTCTTCATCGACCAGGCGTGGATAATGATGAAACCTTTTTCAAGTAGCTATGCTTAAGTCCATCCAGATCCTACTTGCCACGGCTACATACCATGACTACGATATCTTGTGGTTGGGTGCCATGACTGCTTTTCTAAATGTTGTTTTAGAAGAGAGCGTCTATAAGTACACAGCCAGAGGGCCTCGTAGACAGTGGGAGCAGCGGAAACGTGTGCAAGATGCTTTATAAGATAAAGCAGGCATCGCGGAGTTGGAACATCTGTTTTGATGAATTAGTCAAAGAGTTTGACATCATCAAAATGGTAGATGAACCTAGTATATACAAAAAGGTAGTAGGGAGTATGGTAATGATCCTCGTAGAGTACGTGGATGACATACTCTTGATAGGGAAGGAGTTTCCTATGCTACGCTCGATCAATCTCCGCTTATCACAATGATTCACCACAAAGGATCAAAATGATACCTCCTAAATCCTGAGTTTTGGATCTATGAGATAGATTTAATTCGATGTTAGGATTCTCACTAGTTGTAGTGAGATGATATCAAACGATTCTGGGGAGAATCACTGGAAGGGTTCCAGAGTGATAAAGACGACTGAATGTCAGTCGCAGGCATTGTCTTTACCCTCAGTAAAGGGACGGTATGTTGGAAGAGTTCCAAGCTAGATACCGTGACATACTAGACGATAAAGGAAGGATACATCGCTACTTAAGATGCTACCAAAGAGGCTGTTTGGATGTATATTGGTTCTTGAGATGAACTATGTTCCTACCATTGTGAGACAATGGAGTTGTGGCTTATGCCAAGGAACAAAGGTCAGATCAGTGATCCAGACATATTCTAAGGCAGCATCACCTGATCATGGAGATAGTTGATCTCCATGGTGATCGAGGTTAGGAGAGCAGACTCAGAGGACAACACGGCGGATCCACTCACGAAGGACTATTCCCAGAGAGAGACTTTTATGGGATGGTTGAGTATGAGATACTACAACCACTGCTACAGATGGCCCTAGTGCAAGTGGGAGATTGTTAGTTATATGTATGCCCTAGAGCCCATTACTGTACATTGGATGTATAATGTAGTGGATGCTGGGACATATATAGGGAGGACTTTCTTGCTCGACATGATAGTATGCTATCTGGTTTCCATTTACCTTAACGTGTACACAGATTGTCTCTCTATTACATGTTGGTAAAGCCCTTAGGATGTGTACTTGACTACCTGGACTGTGATGCGGATCATACTAGTGGGGACATGGTAGTCTATAAGTACATCCTTCAAAGTCCCTAGTCGTGGGTGTATCGAGACGGGGCATCGATATACCAGAGTAGACTAGCGTGTACCTTCTCGACCCATACAGATGGGCGATGGATGATCCCATATCCATCGGTGTTTGACATCAGAGATGATATACGGGTGCTCAGTAGAGACTGGGTACACTGGACGGACTCGCCGAGAACTCCCAGATGGTATTATACCTCACGTCAGATGGCAGTTCTCTGGTGACACTGATACAGAGTAGTCTGTTGACCCGAGATCGTCATAGAGTCTTGTGTGGTTCCCACTGTACTTTGATTTCCATCTTACCACGTCCAAGAGGGCGTGCAAAATGGTGGTTTTTAGGTACAGTCCCGAGTCACATGGAGACAATGAGCGATAGGAGGGGATTCGTCTCTCCCGGTATAGGGAGTTGATGTTGCGCTGTGTTCGATTGGCTATAACAGGAAATCCCTGGCCAGGGTTGCTGAGATTTACTGGTAAGGGTTACCAGTAGTTTCTCGAATTGTTATAGACCTCATATCGACACGACTTATCAAGCTATTGGGGTCTGACGTTTACCACCCCTAGGCGAGATATGCGACATATCAGACGACGAGACCGGACTGTCATCGGTCTCCCAAGCTCTGTCCCAAGCTCGGTCTTCAACCTCTGTCCCAAGCTCCTCGCGGTTTCCCCGATCAAGTTTTGATCTTCGGTCTCCCCACATCGAAGAAGATCCACGTCGAAGGTTTGTAATACGGGCTACCGCCTCAAAACCGAAGCAACTTGGGTATCTAGTTTGCTAGCCTAGATAGCCAAGATGAAGTAGAGAGAGTTTGTGATTACTTTGTCTCAATACACCCAAGGATTCTCAACTCATGATAGGGTTTGGGTAGGGGTTGAAAAAGATGCCAAGTGTGAAGTGTGAGCAAAAGAAAAGAGCAAGGCAAGAAAAAGAAATGGGTTGCTACCCTTTTCTTTCATTGTGTATGTTGTGTGAGTTGTGAGAGAGTGTTATATCAACTAAGAAAAAACCAACTCAAGAAAAAATATCTAACACAAATATCTCACAACACTGCAAAACACATATCGTGCCACCATGACCCGCCACCATGAGTCACAAGTGCACATGCATGAACCATGGGTCACACTTTCTACAAAAAATAAATATTTAAACTAAATGTTTAACACAAAATGAAAAAGCATCTTCTAAAGTAAACTTGTAACGAATTACAAGAATACCCATCATTCGTATATACATACCCGCATCCGTATTCCGACTGATTACGAATACTACGAGACTAAAATAATCCAACAATATAATACTAGGATCTGGTTTAAACCAAAGCCCACTAGTATTGTCCGTTAGATCATGATCCGTGCACAAGTACACGTATATGATCGAACCCTGCCATAAAACCATACGGCATCTACAACGTTTCGCCCGAAGCAATGAAACCCTCTGTTTGGGACTCTAAAGACTCGTTAATACGCTGGCAGTGGGTTTAACCACAAGCACGTTAGTGGCACTAGATGTACGTAACGGCTACCCAGGTATTGAGCGAAAGGGAGGTCGATGAGCAAACTCATCCTGAAACCCCTACTATGCCTGACAGTAAAAATATCCGTACAGTCTTGCCCGTTCGTCTATGAGTATCGTATATCGAGTCTAAGGGGATAAAGTCAGACCCTTAATAACTTGATATTCAGTGTCGATATGAAACCCATCACCATCTGAGAAACTGCTGATCCGAATCGGTAATTCTCGACTACCTTGGCCAAGGATTTCTGGTGATGGCCACCCGTGCACTCTACGACATCAACCCCCAATACCGGGAGAGAAGAATCCCATGACGATCCGCTCACTGCCTCTATGTGGCTCGGGACTATACCCAACTAAAACCTGTTTGCACAACTCCTTTGAGCCGTGGTAGGGTAGTAATCAAAGTAAAGTGGGAACTCACACGAGAGAAATGATGATCTCAGGTCAATAAACTAACCTGTACACATATCACTAGGGAACTGCTATCTGACAATCGGTATAATACCAACTAACATGTTCCCGGCGAGTCCGTCCGGTGTACTTATAACCCAATGAGCACTTGTATACATCTTAGGTGAACCAACTAACACCAATGGCTTGTGAGACCGGCCACCGCCCCTCGTCGGGGTCTCGATCAGTATACAATAGTCTACTCTTAGAGTATCGATGCCCAGTCTCAAAACTCCAACGACTAGGGACATTCTAAGGATGTGCTTATAGACCACCCAACTTTCACGTATATGATCGCCATCATACTGCTGGTAGTCATGCATGAATCCTATGGGCTCTATCAACATGTAATAGCGATCTGTAATGTCACTTGAAGAATATGCACGATGATAAAGACAAACCGGATAGCATATTATCATCTCGAGTAAGACTGTCCTACCGGTATAGGTCATCCCTCAATCATTGCAATTACGTGCCTGCAATCTAATAATTGACTTGAGGGCACTATAGCCAATAGATATGTATGCCCTAGAGGCCTGTATTGTATAGGATGCTAGGCATGTATATGTACAGAAACAATCTTTATTCGAAATGATGGTATGGTATCTGGTTTATCTTCATCTTAACGTGTGATGTGTTGTATTTCATATCTTATATACATGTTGATGAAGCCCTTAAGATTATGCTTGACTACCAGGATTATGATGTAGATCATACTAGTGGGGCCTGGGCAGTCTAAAAGCATATCCTTTAATAGTTCCTAGTCGAGGGTATATCGAGATAGGGCATCGATACTACCAGAGTAGATTAGTGTGTACGTTTCTTGACCCTGGGGGCGATGGTTGATCCCACAACCATTGGTGTTTGACATCAAAGATTGTATACAGGTTCTCATTGGAGAATGGGTACACCGAACAGGACTCGCCGAGAACTCCTAGATGGTATACATACCTATTGTCAGATAGCAGTTCTCTGGTGACACATGTACAGGTTAGTCTGTAGACCCGAAATCGTCATAGTGTCTTTTATGATTCCCACTATGGTTTGATTTCCTCCCTACCACGGTTCTACTGAGTCATGCAAACAAGTGGATTTTGGATACAGTCCCGAATCACATGGAGGCAGTGAGCGATAGGAGGGGTTTCATCTCTCCCGGTATAAGGAGTTGATGTCACGCTATGCTTGATCGGCCATAACAACAAATCCCTGGCCAGGGTTATCGAGAATTACTGATAAGAGTTATCAGTAGTTTCTTGAACCGTTATGAGCCATAAATCAGTACGACTTATAAATTTACTGGGGTCTGACATTTACCACCCATAGACTTCATATACGATATATCAGACGAAGAGACCGGACTGTACGGTAAGTGTTTCTTATAGGCTCGTTAGGGTTGGGATGAGTTCGCTCGTCGGCCACCTTTTTGTCATGTACCTGGGTAGCCGTTAAGCACAGCTAGTGGCGCTGACGTGCTTGTGATTAAACCCACTGCCAGCATACTGTCGAGTCTTTAGAGTCCCACACAGAGGGTTCCCTAGTTCAGACAAAAGATGTAGAGGCCGTAAGTTGTTATGGTAGGGTTTCGATCATGTTGGTGTACTGGCTACAGGAATGATGATCGGAAGGATAATACTGGTAGTGTTTGGTTTAAGCCGGATACAGGTATTATATTACTGGATTATTTGTATTCATATTTTTTTCGAAATGCGAATAGGGGTATACTTATACGGTATACGGTGAGGGGTATTCTTGTAATTGTATAAGAATACATTCTAAAAGGAGACACCTCATAAATGGGTTTTTATTTTGTGAAAATAAAAACAATGAGGTGGAATTTGGAATTGTCAAAGCATGGATGAAGGAATGGCTTATTTCATTTTATATTCATTTGGGTTTACTATTGAAGCATGGTGCATTATTTTTGGAGAAAAATAATGCATGCTTCAATTATTGTTTTGAGCCATATCATTTGTTCATGCTTCATACTTGCTCATTCTAACATTCATTTTCTCTCTCTAAATTATCTCTTTCTTCTTCCTCTAACCTAAACACTCACATGTGTTGTGATCCAAAGGTTAAGAGATAAAATAATCCACTAGTTCATCTCTACATCATCTACGTAGTCATTTCTAGCACACTTGACTTCTTAGTTAACTCTTATGAAGAGTTTGAATCTTGTTCCAAAGCTCTCGGGAGGATCATCTACGTCTTTAAGGTGATGATTTAGTGATTTTGTCGATCAAAAATATTTACCGCAATCAAGAACGGCGTCGCTTTGCAGCTAGCCGGTGAATACGGGTCGGTCCACAGGGATGTGTAAATCTCCTTTAAGTTCTTACGAGTTAATTCCGAATGGTGTTTGGATCTATAAATAAACCTAAAAATTGAAGTTGTATGAGACTAGGATTAGAAACTTGCTAGGATTAGGTTTAGGGAAAATTTGGTAAACAAAGATCTACATCTCTTTCCATTGCCTTTAATTAAAGATATCATATTAGTGTTATGGTAAATCTTAACAAAGGGGATTAGGATGATTGGGAAGATTGATTCTTCCTCTAGATCCTTGTCCTTCCTTTCTTAATCTTTACCCTAACCTCCATGGAAAACCTTAAAATCCAGGCCTTTAGACTACGGTATCACCGCTACCTCGAGGGTAAAGTGCCGTAGGGAGCGGAATAAGAAGGTATGCATGGAGTTCTAATATTCATAAAAGATTGGCAACGAAAAGAGATGAGAGATCTTCATCTCTCAAATCCTTCCCTATTCCTAACCCTAACAAGCGAGGAAACTACTCGCTCATTAGGGAATTTAAAAACATCTATCTAGGGCAGAGAATAAAAATTACCTATGGCAAGAATTGAAATCTAAACTAGAGCAAGGAATTAAATCTACTTACAGATGCATCTCTCCAATCATCAACACAGGGTTGTCATATCTGAATTCATGAATTGAAAAGAAACACCGATGATCTCCAAAAGAATTCTAAAATTTATTATTAAAAGGAGGCATGAAAAGAATACAATGATTTGGGCTTCTATTTATAGGAGATAGAAACCCTAGGTTACAATTGATTTGCATGTCTACATTTACCAAAATATCCTTAGGAAGACCTAGTCAAAGTAGACTTCAAGCTTTGGTAAAATTTTATGTCTCTGTCTCTTTAAAAGAAGGTATTAAGCCTTGGATCTTTGGGCTTCCTTATTATTTGGTTCTTTATTAAAATAGCTTCTATGTTTCTTCCAGATCTCCAGTGAATAATTGCGGTGGACTTTTAACCGTTCGCTTTGTAATCTTGGACCTTGCATTGCCTTGTACTTTATAAATTTTATCTTTGATGTAGGCTTGAACAAGAGTCTTCTATTTGTTGGTCAAAGTCCACCTTTTCATCGTCTTTACATCGTTTTCACTGTTTTCTGTCTAAGAACCTGTAACCTGTAACATGTAGCAGACATGCGTCAAAAGCACCTGTTTATTTATAAAAAGAATAAGAATGAGGAATATAATAATGCAATATTATGGTGTGAGCAAATACCCCCAAACTTATCTTTTGATCGTCCTCGAGCAAACTTATTTTTATTCACTAAAATCCTAACCGCACTTTCGCAGGGAAACACGATTGCACTGAGCACGTGCAACAAGCCGTTAAACCTCTAGGTGTCCCTAGTAGGAGGAGTGTTGTCTCCTGTGGGTTTTCAGCGGATACTACCCACAAAATCCTATCAATTCGGCCCATTAACTTTTGTTCTCCAATTAGGTTTTCTAACAAGGAATTCTATTATCGTCGACTCATAAATTATCCACCCATATTCTTCACACTTCCTCATCATCTAACTTAAGATTATATATGTTCTGCAGACCTACTTAGCTTTCGGCATCTCTTAAGTTTTCCTTCTAGGGTTCCATCTCCACTTAGGAATTTTTATCAACTCTACTAAAGATACAAGTTCTATTCTTCATTCCTTTCTCTCATCTAAACTCCAATCACATATCCCTACGTGTGTGTAAATATCACCCCTACACTTGGAAATTCAAATCAAGCAATCATACGCTTGTCCGTTGTCCAAAGTACTTATTAGTAGGTGAATTGAATTTTGCTTACACATCCTTCATGCGACCGTTAATACTTCTTGAGGTACCAACAACCAATTACTAGATGTGTTAGCACTTTAAAGTGTACTTCCTAGTTTTGCAACACCCAAGGCTTTAGCAGTGACTCCCAGACCAGTTGGTCTAAGGCACTGGGTGATGAAGCACCCTCGCTAAATATTTTTCTATTTTTGCAGCCTTAAGTAATCACAAAAACCAGTGTCCATTTTTTTTATTCTTTATTCACTTTTTATTTATTTATTTTCATTGTACTAAGGACTTTAGACAAGAGCACTTCAAGGTCTCTTCTACTATTCCAAGTTTCAAGGTGCGTGATTGTGCAAATTGTAGGGTATACATTTTCAGAATCCAGACTTAAGCTAGGAACTATTTTTCAAACTTATACTCTAATAAGAATATCAATACTCTTTCTTTGTTTCAACTTAGCCCAAGAAGTGAACCCACAATTTGCCTATTTCTAAATAAACTACAAGACATATACTTTCTACCGTTAAACTTTAAGGAATGTTATTTTTAGGGTTTTTAATTTACTAAGTCAAAGATCTAGTTGTTCCTAGCTAGTTAACCTATCTGTCAAACTCTAGTCAAATAAGCCAAAATTGAATACAATAATTTTTATAATTTTTGAAATTTTTCAATTTTTATGGGTTTTCAAATAAGTATGCAAATGCAAAAATATGTACAAATGAATGCGAAGGAAGAAGACGTACCGAGCATACCCCCAAACTTGAACTTGACAGTGTCCTCACTGTCATGCTAAACCAAGAGGGTCAAAATGCCGGTACTCCCCTATTTATTTATTTATAATAAATTTTTTTTTATATATTTTTAATGTTTTGAATTTTTTTTTTAATTTTTTTTATAGAAAAGAAAACCAAACATATATACATATATACAAAGATTCCCCCAAACTTAAGCTTGGCCTTGCACAAGCCAAAAGTTAGTACCAACCATTCAAAAATCTTATCGTGGAAATGGTATAGTTGGTGCAAGAAACTGAGAAGCACGCGGGACCGTGTGGAAAGAAGAATGGTAGAATATGGTCTCGTTGGGGGAGAAGAATAGAGAAAAGAAGAAGGAAGTGGAGTACGATCTTGAGGGTGTAAATTGAGTGAATAAATTAGCGCAATATGTGATGACCGATATGTTATGAGCGATTGCGCTAACCTATCTACTCGTCGAGAAATAGGGTCAAACCCCTCAAGATTCGCAAGAAAACATGGGTACGCTGAACTTGGTATCGGAGATGAAAGCGTAACGGTCATTTGCACGGTCGGAACAATAGGAAGGACGAAAGGGAGTGAATTAGGGATAGTCTCATTCTCACCGTAGTAAACTGTGTCGAACTGGAAAGATTCCATCAATGGTTCAAAACGACTGTAAGCAACCGAGTCTGATGGATTAACTAACTCATCTGAAAATGCAAAGGATGCAAACTCGGGCGGTGAGACTTCAACATCGTCCGAAAAAGTAAAACACTCGTAAGTGTCATCGGCTGTGAGAACTGTGTCAGATTCAAAGGAAAAGTTTTCAAGCTCACAGTCGTCAAGCGTGAAATGAGGCGTGGTCGAAACGATGGAAAAAATGGAGGGTGATTTAGGTAAAGGTTCAAGAGGATGAATTGGAAAATCCGACACATCAAAGAAAAATGGTTCAACCTCAATATGATCCTCACTACTCTCCTCAATATTATCCTCATAATTCTCCTCAATATTATCCTCATAATTCTCCTCAATATTTAACTCATCCATGCCATTATCATCAAAATCAAGACGCATATGAGATTCGGGAGAAACATTTAATAACTCGGGATGATGATTTGAACATAAAATTTCAATTAAATCGACAGGTTCATCATTCGAAATATTCCCGGTGTCTATATCCTCAATCAAGTGAAAATCAATTTCTTTAGACTCCTCCTCAAAAGCATGGATGTTTATCAATGTAGGTTCTAGAGTGGAAGTGTAAAGGTCAAACGGATTAGGTGCTGTTTCACTCGAAGGAGGTTCCTCACAATTTGGCAAATCAAACACTACAAAGTCGCACAACTCGTTTTTATTTTGAACATGTGAATCATTTAGGACATTCGATGGAAAACTGGAGTTGTGGGCTTCAATTGGGTAAGGGTAGGTTTGATTTGGAAATCCTCTCACATTCTCATTCTGTCCAACCGCCTCCTCATACATTGAAAAATTTGGGGCTAGCGGGAAACTAGCTACCGGTTCAGCAGACTGCATAAGGGTGGCCACGGACGCCTCCACATTCTTAACCATTTTGTTTGTTGCTGCGATATACGCCTCCAACGCCTCTTCCAAACTAGACTTTGGTGGTAAAGGGGTTTCGACAAAAGATTCGACATTGTTTGGATATGTGAAACTCCCAAAAGGCTGTATAGAAGCAGTGTCTAGTGAAGGTGGGAAGGTCGGGTAGGACTGGTAGGAAGTGGGTGATTGGACAGGGGTAGGGTCAACATATGAATAAAAAGGTGAATAATCGTGCGGATCCCTAGAACTAGCTGAGTGGAAAGGGGTGAAAGATCGGCTGCGAGATTGAGCAATATGCTCAGCAATGGACATCGGCTTAGGAGTGACAGAAGGACTTGAAAAAGTGGTATCAACATATGTAGGTGGTAAAGATTGACTTGGTTGACACAAAGTGGGTTGAAAAGTCGAACTGTTTCTCCTAGACGCCTCTATTTGATCTTTCAAAGATATTTTAGGCAAGGAAGGATCGTCTTTAAATTGACCGAACACATTAACATATGACGCAAAATTAGGTTCGGGATACCAAAGTTCGGCTAATGATTTATTGTTTGGGTTACCCATGTTAGAAGAAGAAAGGTGACAAGAAGGAAGGTTGGGTGGTGCAAGGATTTATTTGGGGCTAAAAAATTTTGCAAGTTCTATAAAATATTTGTCCTTTTTATTTTCATTTTTCATTAATTTTTTCTTTCTCTTTATTTGGAAAAATTTTGTTGCAAAAAGATTTTAGAGAAAAGATATGCAACAGCAAAATAGTTTATAGAAAAGATATGCAACAGCAAAATATTACTTGCAATTGGTTATTATTTGAAGCATATAACAAGAATCTTTAGTTGGAAAAATTTGTTGCAAAAAGATATTCGAGAAAAGATATGCAATAAAAAAGATTACTTGCAATCAATTTCTATGTTAAGCGAGGCGCAAAAATCCTGCACAAGACTTGTTAGTTGGAAGGGAAAAGATTTTTAGCGTGAAGAATCCTGCAGAAGATTTGACAAAAAGATATATGGGGATTTGCATAGGGGAGAAAGAGGAACAAACCGACAAAATTTCACGCGCTGATGTCACAAAAGGGCCGCGGAAGGGCGGCGGGAGCACGCTTAGGCCGCGGTTTAGCGGTGGGATGGAGAGATCAGGCCTCTGAAAAAATTCTGTAGCTCTATACTTGCATTCCCTCTCTGTTTTGATGTATCCTTTCTGATTCGCCTTCTATAAATTTCCAGATCCGAATGTGTGCAAATCCTGCAAAATTCAAACAACAAAGTTTCCCTTCCAAAAATAACAGATTATATATTTTATATTTTTTTTTTGAATTTTTTTAGATTTTTATGAATTATTTTTTAATTTTGATTAACCCGAAATTGCGAAAAGGAAAGTTCTACGCCATCCCCGGCAACGGCGCCATTTGATTTAGTGATTTTGTCGATCAAAAATATTTACCGCAATCAAGAACGGCGTCGCTTTGCAGCTAGCCGGTAAATACGGGTCGGTCCACAGGGATGTGTAAATCTCCTTTAAGTTCTTACGAGTTAATTCCGAATGGTGTTTGGATCTATAAATAAACCAAAAAATTGAAGTTGTATAAGACTAGGATTAGAAACTTGCTAGGATTAGGTTTAGGGAAAATTTGGTAAACAAAGATCTACATCTCTTTTCATTGCCTTTAATTAAAGATATCATATTAGTGTTATGGTAAATCTTAACAAAGGGGATTAGGATGATTGGGAATATTGATTCTTCCTCTAGATCCTTGTCCTTCCTTTCTTAATCTTTACCCTAACCTCCATGGAAAACCTTAAAATCCGGGCCTTTAGACTACGGTATCACCGCTACCTCGAGGGTAGAGTGCCGTAGGGAGCGGAATAAGAAGGTATGCATGGAGTTCTAATATTCATAAAAGATTGGCAACGAAAAGAGATGAGAGATCTTCATCTCTCAAATCCTTCCCTATTCCTAACCCTAACAAGCGAGGAAACTACTCGCTCATTAGGGAATTTAAAAACATCTATCTAGGGCAGAGAATAAAAATTACCTAGGGCAAGAATTGAAATCTAAACTAGAGCAAGGAATTAAATCTACTTACAGATGCATCTCTCCAATCATCAACACAGGGTTGTCAGATCTGAATTCATGAATTGAAAAGAAACACCGATGCTCTCCAAAATAATTCTAAAATTTATTATTAAAAGGAGGCATGAAAAGAATACAATGATTTGGGCTTCTATTTATAGGAGATAGAAACCCTAGGTTACAATTGATTTGCATGTCTACATTTACCAAAATATCCTTAGGAAGACCTAGTCAAAGTAGACTTCAAGTTTTGATAAAATTTTATGTCTCTGTCTCCTTAAAAGAAGGTATTGGGCCTTGGATCTTTGGGCTTCCTTATTATTTGGTTCTTTATTAAAATAGCTTCTATGTTTCTTCCAGATCTCCAGTGAATAATTGCGGTGGACTTTTAACCGTTCGCTTTGTAATCTTGGACCTTGCATTGCCTTGTACTTTGTAAATTTTATCTTTGATGTAGGCTTGAACAAGAGTCTTCTATTTGTTGGTCAAAGTCCACTTTTTCATCGTCTTTACATCGTTTTCACCGTTTTCTGTCTAAGAACCTGTAACCTGTAACATGTAGCAGATATGCGTCAAAAGCACCTGTTTATTTATAAAAAGAATAAGAATGAGGAATATAATAATGCAATATTATGGTGTGAACAGGTGACCGGAGATCGAGGTCGTTTCAACCATCCAAGGAGCCTAGGTGCCGCATCCGAAAGAAGACCCAAAGGACCGATTCATTAGGGATAACCCCCTATTATAGTAGATAATAACTCTAGTTATGGTTTAGCACAAGATCTAGTTTTAAATTGGGTGTTGCATGCAAGAAAATTATCGTTTGCCACTTCCGCCTCCTCACAAGTGTTGTGAGGGTGTGCAACATCCACTAACACTTCCGCTTTGCATTTCTCCGGAACACTCCGTATCACTACGAAGATCCACTTTTATTGGATTTGGCATCGTATATTTACATACGAACTCGAAGGAACTTGTTCCAATTTGTGGATGGTTTCTGGTTCTGGAGAAATAAAATAAGGATTATTCAGTTGTCTTTTCTCTATACCTTCTCTCAGGTTGTGAAGGCTCCTGTTATTAGGAGAGTACACCTATTGCGCTTATTGGATAGTCTTCTTCCAAATCTTAGGCTGGTGCCGAAAGGTAAGGAAGAAAGAAAACCAATTAGCCTAAGTGTGGTGTACAGAAGGTAATAAATAAAGACATATAAAGCTATTGGAGTGAGGGTAAGGAAATATACGGTTACTATCATGAATCTGGATAGTGGAAAAGGCATTACTAGGAATACCCGGCTACCCCTTCGAAATATTTTCATGTTTCAGTTTGACTGTGCGATGTTAATTGAAAACTGTTTTCCCAATTAGATTCTAACTCCAGGGTATGTATTTACCAGGTATGATTCTCACAACTGTATGGCGTTACAGATACTGAGTGGGAGTAAGATATTAAGAATTGGGTGATTATATCCTCTATATATCGTAATTCTTTGTAATTAGTGATATTTGAGGAAATCACCTGGGTTTTGCCTGATGGCAAATATTTGGTTTTGAATATCCGTCGTTATGCACCAATTTCAAATTGATATATCTGTACATTTATTTTATAAAGTGAGATATAACTTTTTGAAATTATGTCTATGACATTTACCTATATCAGTTGATGGTTAGGTAAGGAGAATTCAACGGTGATGTAATTCTTCTTAACCATAGTACAGTTTTCAGCCTACGATGCACAGGGTTTGATTTATTAAACTCTATGGACTTATACAGAGTATTGTATATTGTCTAGTGTCCGTTAGGATAAAGGGGTTGGTACCCGTATTATATTCTGTTTACTCATGACTTCTCTAGTTTTAGACAAGTATTTCGTTGAAATACATGGTCCAAATTTTAAGAAGTTGTAGGTATAAGAATAAAGCCATTTGTTGCAAGTATCAGGATTCTTCAAGGTGATCGAAGATGTAGATACTTGTGTTAGGTATTCCGTTGTAAGTAATAGTTTTGAGAAATTGACTCTCTCTCAGGTTACTCATATGTGGATGCATTCCTAGATGAGTAATGCTGATTAGCCTCCTTCCATTTAGTTGATATGCACTGGAGACAGCTGCATGTATATTGAATCTGGTTCCAATTAAATTGGTGCCTTTGTTTCTATATTGGATATATAGAATGGATTCATATCTTAACGATGTTAAGGTATATGGAGTAGTCCGACTGATGCTTAAAACCAGAATTTGGACAAACTCTAGGCACGTTTCAGGAAGAGCAGTTTTTGGGTTTTCCCGGGCTTTGAAGAGGGTTAACATTCTACCATTTGGAAGATCAATAGTTATATTGTTCTTAACTCGCCACCATTTTTACTAAAATGGATTCTTTTCAGAAAACATTAGTGGGAGTATGGTAGAACTGGAAGTTATTCCAGAACCACAAACGATTACTGAAAATTTAATAGAACCTAAAAATTCAATTGGATTCGATATTCCATTAGCCACTCCGCAGATTTCGTGGGTAACCTCAGGCACCCGAGAGGTACTTCGGTCTCCTCAAAGACGGTGATAGGGAGGTTCTTGATTACCCAAACTTTCTATTACTGTTGTTCTAGACTTTCGGATTTGGCAGGAGGATGAGTATAGCGTCATTCTAAATTAGCTTTAGAAGTGCACGTGTATATGACTCTGCCAGAAGATTGTTGTATTCAGTGGGAGCAGCGGAAGCATAGT
The DNA here is from genome assembly GCA_030015575.1 of Agapanthus africanus. NCBI lineage: Eukaryota > Viridiplantae > Streptophyta > Magnoliopsida > Asparagales > Amaryllidaceae > Agapanthus > Agapanthus africanus. The sequence continues at coordinate 209,673,071 of JASDDO010000026.1, read as the reverse complement.
GGGTAAGTAGCTTATGTCTATTTATAGACTAAAGCAGGTATAACGGAGATAGATCGTCAAGCTTTGATGTGAAAGTAATAGAGTTTGACTTCATCAGAATAAGAGATGGATCTGGTAAGAAGGTAGTAGGGAGTGATGTCCTGGTATTTGGATGACATGCACTTAATAGGAAGAGATCTTCCTGTACTATGGTCCGTTATACAGCGGTTGTCAGAAAGTTGTTTCCCCACATAGGATATCGATAAAATATTAGGATTTCTGGTCACTAGATCTATGGTTATAGATCTAGATTTGGGAAGTGTCCCAATTTGGGTATTTGACACTATTCTAAAGTGTTTTAGAATGGATGACTCCTGGCGTGGTGATGTACCTGCAGGTGATAGAGTCACCCTCTTTAAAGATATGTCTTCTAGACTGATGAGGAGAGGGATTTGCATGATTGGTATATCACTTTCTTAGGCAATTGAGTTAGTCATGAATTGTCAAGTACCACACCAGATATTGCTTTTGCACTGGCTGCAATAAGCATATATATATATATATATATATATATATATATATTAATCCAATCCCGAAGAAACGTTAGGAAGCAGTTATGAATATAAGTGGATGTTCTTGGTATATGGTAACGGCAGCCTCTTTCGGGAGGCGGTTACCATTTTAGGCTTCCAAGGTGACCAGGATGACAGAGTGACTGTCAGAGTTATTGTTTTCCCTCTTTTACTGGGTAGTTTGTTGGACAGGTGGTCCAAGCGGATACTGAGAAAGGCATGGCGCAGGATACTGATTAAATTCAGTAGATGATACAGTCTAAGAAGTCTGTTGGATCTGGAGTTCATTTGTGAACTGGGTCCCATCACATATCTAGACAAATCCTAAGACAAGTATCGCTCATTTCGGGAGATAGTTTTTCTCTGCGAATTTGAGATATAGAGAGATAAAGAAAGTAATATTGGAGCGGATCCACTCACTGAGGCTATTTCTCGAACGCAATAGTTTCACAAACGGGCTTTGCGAGACTGATTGGTACAGAAGTTGGCTTTTCGGTATCACACAAGCTGTGAGTATGCGACACCGCAATATTTAGCCTTAAGTGCAAGAGGGAGATTGTTGGCTATAGTGCCTTTAAGTCAATTATTGAATCACAGGCACGCGATTGTGATGATTGAGGGAGGACCTATACCATTAGAACAGCCTTACTCGAGATTATAGTATGCTATCTGGTTTATCTTTATTCCCATGTACAGCATTATGTGGCATTACAGATCACTATTACATATTGATAGAGCCTATGGGATTCTTGCTTGACTACCAGCATTATGATGGCGATCATATAAATAGGAGCTGGCCTATAAGCACATCCTTAAATGTCCCTAGTCGTGGGAGTATCGAGACTGGGCATCGATACTCCGGAGTAGACTAGTGTATACTTATTGAGACCCCGACGAGGGGCGGTGGACGGTCTCAAAAGCCATTGGTATCAGTTTGTCATCTAAGATAGTATACAGGTGCTCATTGGGTTATGAGTACATTGGACGGACTCACCGGGAATCTGCTAGATAGTATTATACCTATTGTTAGATAGCAGTTCCTAGGTGACATGAGTACAGGTTAGTCTGTCGACCTGAGATCGTCATTTGTCTCGTGTGAGTTCCCACAGTACTTTTATTACTACCCTACCATGACTCAAATGTGTCATGCAAACAGGTTTTAGTTGGGTACAGTCCCGAGCCACATGGAGGAAGTGAGCGGATCGTCGGGGATTCATCTCTCCCGGTATTGGGGGTTGATGTCGCGTTGTGCACGGGAGGCCATCACCAGAAATCCTTGGCCAAGGTAGTCGAGAATTGCTAATCTAGGATCAGTAGTTTCTCAGGTGGTGATGGGTTTCATACTGACATGAAATATCGCGTTGTTAGGGGTCTGACTTTATCCACCCCCTAAACTCGATATGCGATACTCTTAGACGAACAGACCGTACTGTATGGAGATTGTCACGGACAGGCTCAGTAGGGGTTTGGATGAGTTTGATTGTCGTCCTTCCTTTCGCTCAATACCAAGGTAGCCGTTACATACAGCTAGTGCCTGTAGGGTTCCTTAGCACCCTCACGGTGTTTACTAGGGCATCGAACATGCCATAACAAAATTTTCTAGAGAGCTAAAGAACCCGAACGAGGATCGAACTAGAGATTTAGGGTTTTTTAGATTGTAAACACTTTACAAACTAAAGAGAAGAAGGAATACAACCTTTGTAGACCGGTCCTTCACTTCAAATGCTCCGTGTAGTAGTCCCTTCACTCCAAGTAGTGAACTCCTCGGACTCTAGAAAGATTCCACGAGATGTATGGAAAAAGCTTGCTTGATGTCGTCGAGGCCGAAGATTATTTACGTCGAGGAGACTCAAGCTCATGCTTCCTTTTCACTAATGGTAGAATAGTGAAGCAAACACCCAAAACTAAATAGCAAGTAGCAGAGGATGATGAAATAGGAAGTGGACTCACTTTAGATTTATTTTTCTCACGATAATTCTTCACTTAGAAAAAACCTAGTGAGCATTTTCTTTTGTGAAGAAGAAGAAGAAGAAGAATGAACACGCATAAGAAAAATGAGGCAACCATGGGTGAGTTTGTATCATATACAAACCCTTATAGAGACTTAACTAAGGCTAAAGATAATAGGTTAGGTTAATAAATATCTAAGTAAAAACAAATTAGTGGACTTGGTCAATGGTTCCACTAGCTTCTATAAGCTTTAACCATTTGTCAAATTTCCACCTAATTTGATGATTTATTTTGATAATTAAAACCCTAGGATTATCATAAGTATAGTGTAAGTCTCACACAACCATATTGCATGTATCATCTAGCATGACACAAAATCATGTACATTTAATATATATCACATATATACTATATGCACATCCAGAGTGAGAAAATAAATCTTTAAGTGAGCTAATATTAGTTAATGTAATTCTATATATCAAATATATAATTATACATTAAATTATCAAATCAACACTTGATTTAATAATCCGGATATATCACATACAACCGACTAATATCAAACGAATCAACTTATCGAATCAACACTTGATCCGATAACCCGGCTATATCGCATATAACCGACCGATACCACATATCGCGAGAATGAAATGTGGTATCATATACATGCATTAATCTCTGTCCCGCACATATCACATATGTGCTCCTACTTTGTTTCGCATGAACCAGAAAACCTCTGTGTAGGACTCTAAAGACTCGTTAATACGCCGACAGTAGGTGATGATCATATAAAACACCCACAAGCCGCAAGCGGACTGCTAAATGTAGCGGCCACCCGGGTATTGAGCAATCAGAAGATCAACAAGCAAACCCGCTGATACTCCTACGAATCCAATCAGTAACACTACCGTACAGTCTGGTCTCTTCGTCTTATATGTCGCATATCAACAACCTGGGGTGGTATAACGACAGACCCCAATAGCCTGATAAGTCATGCCGATGCAAGGTCCATAACGGTTTGAGAAACTACTGATAACACTTACCAGTAGATCTCAGCAACCCTAACCAGGGATTTTTGTTGGGTTACGGCAGCACCCCGACCGTCAATCCGAGGCCAAATGCGGAACAAAAACTTTTCAAACATGGCACTACCAAAACCAAATACCCAGATCGTGCCATTAACCGTTAACTAGCAAAATGTAAAGTGAAGAATTCAGAGATTATACCGATCGATTCGTGTACTTCGATCTTCAATCTCCGTCCCATGCTTGTCGCGGATGCCCCGATGAAGTTCGCTCTCCGGTCTCGCTTGTCGAAGTGGCACCACGTCGAAGAATCTTTATTCGGGCTCCCGCTTCAAACCGAAGCAACTCGGACATGAAGTTTTCTAGCCGACATGTCCAAGGTGAAGTAGAGATAGGTGTGATTACTTTGTCTCATGACACTCTAGGATTCTCAACACATGATAGGGATAGAGTGGAGGTTGAAGAAGAAGCCATTGATGGAAGTTGTGAGCTCAAGAAAAAAGCTAGTGAAGAAGAAAAGCTTGCTTATTATTGTATGAGATAAAAATGTGAGAGCTCTCTTGAATAACTCAAGACCAAAACGATAGCCATATATGGCTGCCCCCTCTCACCAAAAAATCCCACACCAAAATAATTATCAATAAAGAAATGGACATGGCACAAAAAATCACACTATGAGTCACCAAAATAGCAAATGCCATAATCAATGCCCTAGGTTAAAACATATGCTCACAATTTCCACCTAATTAAACCTTAAACCAAATGTTTAATCCAAATAGAAATGGCATCAATTAAAGTTATCTTGTAACGAATTACAATAATACCCATCATCCGTATATACATACCAGCATCCGTATTCCGAATGAATATAAATACTACAAGACGAAAGTAATCCAACCATCTAATACTGGGATCCGGCTTAAACCAAAGCCCACTAGTATGATCCGTCCAACCATGATCCGTGCACGAGTGCACATATATGATCGAACCCTGCCATAAAACCATACGGTCTCTACAACGTTTCGCCCGAACTTGGGAAACTTTCTGTGGGGGACTCTAAAGACTCGTCAATACGCTGGCAGTGGGTTTAAACACAAGCACGTCGGTGGCACTAGTTATACATTACGGCTACCCAGGTATTGAGTGAAAGGGAGGCCAACGAGCGAACTCATCCTGAAATCCTACTGAGCCTATCTGTGACAATCTCCGCACAGTCCGGTCTGTTCGTCTATGAGTATCGCATATCAGTCCTAGGGGGATAGTAAACGTCAGACCCCCAATAGCGATATAAGTCATGTCGGAGTGTAGCCCAGAAAAACTTGAGAAACTACTGGAATACCTACCATTAAATCTCACTTGCCTTGGCCAAGGACTTTGTGTAATGTCTCTCCAGACACAGCGCGATATCAACCCCCAATACCGGGAGAGAAGAATCATGTCTAACCGCCACTGCCTCTAAGTGCTTCGGGACTGTACCCAACTACTACATGTCTGCATGGTTCCTTTGATCCGTAGTAGGGTAGCAATCAAAGAACTGTAGGAACACACTTGATGCAATGTAGCAGTGTCAAGTCAACAGATTAAGCTATACTCATGTCACCTGGGAACTGCTCCTGATGATAGGTATAGTGCCAATCAGCAGTGCCCCTGCGAGTCCGTCCGGTTTACTGATAACCCAATGAGCACTTATATACTATCTTAGGAAAACCAACTAACACCAATAGTGTAAGTCCACGTTGCGACCCCCGGTTCTTGCGGGGAGGCGAAAACGGTATAAAAATCAAATTTTTAGCGCATGGGGCAACATGGACTAACAAAGTCGGGATCTTTTCTAAACTAAAACTATCTATCATGGTAAAGAGAGTTAGCTACTCGGATAAAAGGTTATACCTAACTTGAACTCCTTCTTCTTGAAACCTTTGTAGGGGTTGATGGTGCTTTCCTCGTTGCCTTCTTCCGTCAAAGATGGATCCACCTGAGGGTTCAACCTTCGGGCTCTTTCTCGAACTTTGAGTGAACTAGGATCTTCGGCTTGCTAAACCTCTAACCCTAGAGTGAGTAGAGAGTGTCTTTTGGGTGTTTTTGTCTCAAGGAGAGGGATTCTCAACACATGAGAAGGATTCTCCTTGAACTAGAGAAGGAAGAAGAAGAAGCGAGGAGAGAGAAGTGTTATGATAGAATGAGCTCTCTTTTCTTTTTACAACCATAACAAAAAGAAAAGAAATTATCAAATTAACAATAATAATAAAAATGAAATAGTTGATGGATTGTTTGGAATGACCATTATCATTACATTCATTAAATGAAATTTGCTAGAATCAAAGAGCATCTTTATAAAGTAATGATGATGGTCAAACCTTCAACCATGGTCAACAAGTCAACAAAACCCAATCATGACACAATTTTATTTAATTAATATTATTAATTGATATATCATAATTCTATTAGGGTTTGGAAAAAGACGACTGTCAACTGTGCATATGCACCCGTTCCGAAACCCTAATGAAAATCCTCTTCCTCCGCCTCAATCAACTGTGCATACACACCCGCATTCTTGTTCCGAGGAACATGAATACCATGAGGTAAAATCAACCCCAAAACATATACCAGTATCTGGCTCAAACCAGAGCCTACTAGTAATATCCGTCCGGACTCAAAAAGTGCACAAGTGCGCAGATGAGAACGAACCCTGTCGCAAAACAATGCGACCTCTACTCTGTTTTGCCCAGAGGCGAATAGCCCTCTGTGTGGGACTCTAAAGACTCGACACTACGCTGGCAGTGGGTTTAACCACAGACCGCAAGCGGCACTAGCTGTGCGTAACGGTCCCCAGGTAGATGCCGATAAGAAGACTGACGAGGTGAACCCATCTGAACTCCCACCGAGTCTGAATGTGACAGTCACCGTACAGTCCGGTCTGTTCGTCTAATACATCGCATGTCGGGCCTAGGGGGCGGTAAACGTCAGTCCCCTAATAGCGGTACAAGTCATGTCGGAGTGAAGCCCAAAACACCCTGAGATAACACTGGAAGCCTACCAGTATATCTCGCTTGCCCTGGCCCGGGACTACTCGTGTAATGGCTCTCCTAGACACAGCGCGATGTCAACCCCCAATACCGGGAGAGACGAATCCTGTCTAACCGTCACTGCCTCCAAGTGCTTCGGGACTGTACCCAACTACTACCTGTTTGCACGACTCTTTTGAGCTGTGGGAAGGTAGTAATCAAAGTACAGTGGGAACACACTCGAGGCGAAGTGCCAGTGTCAAGTCAGCGGACTAAGCTGTACTCATGTCACCTGGGAACTGATAACTGACGATAGGTATAATACCAACCTGTCAGTTCCCGACGAGTCCTGTCCAGTGTACTCGTAACCCAACGAGCACCCGTATAATATCTCCAGTACGACGTACTGATGGCTGTGGGACTGACCATCTCCCACACTGGGATGAGAAGCGCATACGCTAGTCTACTCCGGAGTATCGATGCCCTGTCTCGATAGTCCTGCGACTAGGGACCTGTATAAGGATGTGCTTATAGATTACCCAGCCCCCACTAGTGTGACTGCCATCACAACGCTGGTAATCAAGCAAAGATCCTAAGGGCTCCACTAATGCGTATAGGTGATATACTAAAATAAACACATGTACACATTGAAGTAGAAACAAACCAAGTAGCATACTACTATATTGAGCAAGATTGTTTATACAAGGTGAATATCCCAAGCTTCCATTAAGTAATATACAAACTAGTATGATACAGTAATGGCCTCTAGGGCATATACACTAACAATCTCCCACTTGCACTAAGGCCATGTACTGGCGTATCGAAGACCTATCATCTCGATCAGCCGCTCGAACTGAGTCTGGGGCAGTGCCTTGGTGAATGGATCTGCAGTGTTTTCTTTTGAAGCAACCCTCCGAACCTCGATCTCCTTGCGATCCACGATCTCCCTGATCAGGTGATACCGCCTCAAGATGTGTCTGGATCTCTGATGGGACCTGGGTTCCTTCGCTAAAGCTATAGCCCCGTTGTTGTCGCAATACAGAGGTATTGGGTCAACAATGGACGGAACCACCTGAAGTTCTTTCAAGAACTTCCTCATCCAGACAGCTTCTTTTGCGGCATCAGATGCAGCGATGTATTCCGCTTCCATCGTCGAGTCTGCAACGGTTTCCTGTTTGGAACTCTTCCAACACACCGCCCCTCCATTGAGGGTAAAGACAAAACCCGACATGGACTTGGAATCATCCTTGTCACTCTGGAAGCAGGAGTCAGCAAAGGCCTCGATCTGGAGGTCTTTTCCGCCATACACCAAGAACATCTCCTTAGTCCTTCTCAGGTACTTGAGAATGTTCTTTACCGCTATCCAGTGTTTCTCCCTAGGGTTTGACTGATACCGGCTTACCACACTCAGTGCATAAGCTACATCCGGTCTGGTACACAACATCGCATACATTATAGAGCCTACCGCAGAAGCGTAGGGTATAATAGACATGCGATTCCTCTCCAAATCAGTCTTGGGGGACATCTCTTTAAAGAGGGTGATTCCGTGACAAGCCGGTAGGTTACCGCGCTTGGAATCTTCCATACTGAATCTTTTCAGTATGGTGTCGATGTACCTGGACTGTGAAAGTCCTAATATCCTCTTGGATCTATCACGATGGATCCGGATCCCCAGGATGTATGAGGCATCACCCAGGTGTTTCATGGAGAACCTGTGCGACAAGAACCCCTTGACAGATTGTAGCATAGGAATGTCATTTCCTATTAAGAGAATGTCATCCACGTATAAAACAAGGAATGCTACAGTTCTCGCTACAAATCTACTATAGATGCATGGTTCATCTGGGTTTTTGATAAAGCCAAATTCCTTGACCGTCTCATCAAAACAGATGTTCCAACTCCGCGATGCCTGCTTTAGTCCATAGATGGACTTAAGCAACTTGCACACCTTTCCGCTGCTCCCACTCTGAATGAAACCCTCTGGCTGGTCCATATGGACACACTCCTCTAAATTTCCATTTAGAAAAGCGGTTTTTACGTCCATTTGCCAAATCTCATAATCGTGGAAGGCAGCAATGGCAAGAAGGATCCGAATGGATTTCAGCATAGCCACTGGAGAAAAGGTTTCGTCATAGTCCAAACCAGGTCTTTGACGGAAACCCTTTGCTACAAGTCTAGCTTTATAGGTCTCAACCTGTCCATCTACACCAATCTTCCTTTTGAAGATCCACTTGCATCCTACGGGTTTTACCCCGTCTGGAGCAATGTCCAACGTCCATACTTTGTTGGTGTACATGGACTCCATTTCGGTCCGCATTGCATCCAGCCATTTTACCGAGTCAACGCTCTGAACGGCCTGCTGGAAGCTAGTAGGCTCATCATAATCTATGATGCAATCCTCTCTATCCCCGTCTATGAGAAAATCGTAGTATCTCTCGGGCGGATGAGACTGCCTACTACTCCTGCGGAGTGGCGTAGGAATGTCCTGTTCTTTCGAACCCTCTGGTTCCACTAAGCTTTCAGTAATAGTTTGAGGTTCTGGAATTTCTTCCAGTTCTACTGCGCTCCCACTAATTTCCTTTTCTAAGAACTGGTGTTCTAGAAAGTGGGCATTACAAGAAATAAGGACTTTTTGTTCCTCTGCGTAGTAGAAAAGATACCCCCTGGTGTTCTTTGGGTATCCCACAAACTTGCACAGTACTGAACGTGCCTCGAGTTTGTCCGCATGCTGCTTTTTGACAAAAGCCGGACATCCCCAGATCTTCAGATATTGAAGATGGGGTTTCTTCCCACTCCATAACTCATATGGTGTGGTAGGCACAGTCTTAGTGGGAACTCGGTTCAAAAGGTATGCGGCTGATTCTAGCGCATATCCCCAGAATGATCGCGGTAACTCAGCGTTACTCATCATGGACCATACCATATCCAATAGGGTGCGGTTCCGTCTCTCCGATACACCGTTATGTTGCGGAGTGTATGGAGGAGTAAGCTGAGAGAGAATTCCATTCTCTTTTAAGTAGTCCAGGAACTCGGCACTCAAGTATTCACCACCTCGATCCGATCTTAGAATCTTGATACTTTTGCCGGTTTGTTTTTCTACCTCATTCTTATATTCCTGGAATTTTCCAAAGGCTTCGGATTTATGTTTCATTAAGAAGACATGTCCGAACCTTGAAAAATCATCCGTAAAAGTAATGAAGTAAGAAAAACAGCTTCGCGCATGTGTAGACATTGGACCGCACACGTCACTGTGTACGAGTCCCAAGAGCTCGCTTGCTCTTACTCCGTGTCCAGTGAACGGAGTCATTGTCATCTTTCCTTTGAGACAGGATTGACAAGTGGCATAAGACTGATACTCGAACGGATCCAAGTATCCTTCTTTATGTAACTTAGTCAACCGTGTCTCATTGATGTGACCCAGTCTACAATGCCATAAGAAAGCCTGATTGATATCTGGAGACTTTCTTTTGTGTGTATTCTGGACATTGAAAATCTGTGGTTGGTTTAAGACGTATATACCATTGCTCAGTGTACCTGACCCAATTAGAACTTGATTAAGGTGAATGTTTACAACATTACTTACAAACGCAAATTCATAACCTTCTTTAGAAACCAAAGATACAAAAATGATATTACAAGTTGCGTTGGGTACAAAAAAGCAATTACGCAAAACTAAAACATGCCCATCTGACATTCCCAGGTGATAGTCCCCCACGGCCTTAGCATCCATGCTAGCTCCGTTCGCAACTCTGAGGGTCATGTCACCTGCCTTCAAAAACCTACAGTTTCTCAACGCCTGCAAAGAATTACAGATATGAGATCCTGATCCGGTATCCAATACCCAGGAAGTAGAGTTTATAGAAAGACAGTTTTCAATAACATACACACCTGAAGCTGAAGCCGCAGCCTGCTTCAGTTCCTGTGTCCTGGCCTTCCAAGCCATGCAATCTTTCTTCCAGTGTCCACTCTTATGACAATAGAAGCATTCTTCCTTTCCCACAAGCTTCCCCTCTATCTTTGTTGCCTTTTCCTTTCCCTTCGTACCCATTTTACTAACACCGCCCCTTGGTTTGGCGGGGGCTTTCTTCCTCTTTCCCTTGGCTTTCGCCTTGGACCTAGAAGAAGAAGATCCTCCTACAAACAAAGCGGGTGTTTCCCTACCTTTCTGTAGGGTGCCCTCTGCGCTCCTCAGCATGTTGAGGAGTTCTGAAAGTTCAACTTCCTTTTCTTGTAAGTTGAAGTTCAGTATAAACTGGGCGTAAGTGGATGGAAGGGACTGGAGAATTAAGTCCGTATGGAGTTCACTTTCCAACGTGGTCCCAAGTTCCGTGAGCTCCTCAATGCAGCCAATCATCTTAAGCACGTAGTCCGCTACCGATGATCCGACGGCCAATTTTACCGAAAATAACTTCTTCGACACTTCGTATCTTGCGATACGAGACTGCTCTCCATACAGTTCTTTTGTATGAAGAAATATGGATTCCAGGTCCATATTCTCGTGCCTCCTCTGGTGTTCGTTGTCCATAGAGGCAAGCACGAGGCACTTGGCCTTCGCGCAATCAATCTCCCAAGTCTTATGGATTTCCTTATCCGCGACGCCGGAGGTGGGACCTGGGACGGGGGGAGCTTTGGTGGTAAGAAGATACCCCAGCTTGTCGTAAGTGATTGCCATTTTGACATTCCTGAGCCAATCTTTATAGTTTGGCCCTGTCAGTATGTTTTTATCTAGAAGTAACTTAAGTCCAGTCATGTCGATTGGTCGCTGCAATTAGGAGAGAGAGAAGAAACACTTTAGCACGATGCTCTTGCAAGTTTAGAGTAGTTTTTAATTTGTCTAAACAGGATGGCTCCCACTGTCTCTCGAATCCCTCCTCAAACCATAAAGGAAGAATTAGTCGGGATCAATCCCACCGCACAATACTTGCTTAACCGTTCAGCCAGGCCAGTGTCGGTACTTCGAGGGAGGTTTTCCAACGCTTTCGCGAAGTTCCTTAATTTAAGAACCTCTTTTCCCTGGGGGCGTAGCCCCGCTAACACCTTTCTAGACACCTACTTGGTTTATAGCATTGATCGTTTAGTGAGAAATTTCCCGAGGAGTAGCATATACTCACAGTAGGATCAGGATCCAAATATCATCGTATGACGAAACTGAAGGAATCCTACCAGAATCACCACACTTCAAATGGTATGCAAATCTAGCAAGTTTCAGTACTTATGAAACTCCCGATGTGGATTTTTGCCCCATGCTCTTATGACCTTGGCGTGAGGTCAAAATGTCATAAGTCATATGTCAAGTTCTTCCCATTATTATCCTGGTTGATTTGAACCCACCCGTACCTACCCTTGACGTAGGTCAAAATGGCAGTACGGCTGTCCCAAAACAACGCATTCTATCTATGCAACAGATAAATATCCGGTAGCTACCAATCACTATGCATTGGCGTGAGGTCAAAATACATAGCTTGAATACTATCGAATATTTAACTGAAATGATGGAGGGCTACGAATGGTTTTGGCGAAACCGTCAACGTAGTGAACTTGATATAATCGATGGAACGAGATAGCTTTTAAAAAGAAGTGGCTCAAGCTCCGCATTTAAAAGTTAGTTTTGAAAAGAACCGAGTGGTTTTTCGAAAGTGTTCCAACGACTTTAACTTGGTTTATTATCTTGCATTAGTTCTTTTAATGCGTGACATTCTTGCATTAGTTCTTTTAATGCGTCCCATCATTTAATCCTACCATTGCAGAAAACAACCAAAATATGACGTACGCTTATGCGATTCGCATTCGCCACAGGGCCCCGTCATTACCCGTTAGGTTACTTAACTAACGACAGAGTGGGGGCTGGGCTAGCGCGGCTATAAAACATAAGCAACGCCTAAATAGTTATAAATATATAGCAATGATAGACATTACAGATCACAGATGAATACATTGGATATACTAGGAATCCGCAATCCGTTCGAGCCTGCAACGAAAAGCGGATTACACGATCGCGGTGAATAGCCAATACCCCACCCAAGACCCCTACGGGTGCGGCAAACTACCCGTCAAGTACCCGGTAGTTTGTGCACCCCTCCATGGGTCTATCCTAGGAGCAAAAACAGTAAAAAGAATTATACAATGACGGCTACAACCCCGACCCGGTTGTGCGGCCATACAAATAATAATATTACATCAATTTACATATTACAAATGAATGAAAGAAAAACAACACTCATCTCACATCCATCCCGGCTATTCACCCGCGACAATCCAATCCATTCATATACACATACCATCAACAAACATAGATCACAGATATGTATAACCCCGACTAATCGACATATAGCGATTAGCCGACGTTCAATACATGTAAACATCACAGATATAACCATTGTAGTCAAAGTGCAGTGAAGTTCGATAAAAATACGGATTTATAGGCCCCCAAAAACAAATTTCTTTTCTGGAAAATCTGGGCACAAATAACCCATCTGAAAAATCCCAAAACCCTACCAGAAGAACACTGCACAAAACCCGATCACGAGAGGAGCCTAAACGGCGGCGGTTCCGCGGCGAATGCATACCTATTGCCGCGGAACCGCGGCGGTTTGAGGGAATCAGGGGATCGTTTTTCGTGGGTGTTCTCACAAAACCCTGAGCTGATTTTAGGAGTAAAACTTTTTCACTTTCGAGCACAAAAAATTTCAACAGAAAGTTAGGGTTTTGTTTCTCTGGTTTTTTTGCGATTTTTCCGTTCGAACTTCCATACACTTTACTACTAAGCTAGTTTAAGTTTAGTTAGGCTCTGATACCACTGTAAGTCCACGTTGCGACCCCCGGTTCTTGCGGGGAGGCGGAAATGGTATAAAAATCAAATTTTTAGCGCATGGGGCAACATGGACTAACAAAGTCGGGATCTTTTCTAAACTAAAACTAGATATCATGCTAAAGAGAGTTAGCTACTCGGATAAAAGGTTATACCTAACTTGAACTCCTTCTTCTTGAAACCTTTGTAGGGGTTGATGGTGCTTTCCTCGTTGCCTTCTTCCGTCAAAGATGGATCCACCTGAGAGTTCAACCTTCGGGCTCTTTCTCGAACTTTGAGTGAACTAGGATCTTCGGCTTGCTAAACCTCTAACCCAAGAGTGAGTAGAGAGTGTCTTTGGGGTGTTTTTGTCTCAAGGAGAGGGATTCTCAACACATGAGAAGGATTCTCCTTGAACTAGAGGAGGAAGAAGAAGAAGTGAGGAGAGAGAAGTGTTATGATAGAATGAGCTCTCTTTTCTTTTTACAACCATAACAAAAAGAAAAAAAATTATCAAATTAAAAATAATAATAAAAATGAAATAGTTGATGGATGGTTTGGAATGACCATTATCATTACATTCATTAAATGAAATTTGCTAGAATCAAAGAGCATCTTTGTAAAGTAATGATGATGGTCAAACCTTCAACCATGGTCAACAAGTTAACCATGGTCAACAAGTCAACAAAACCCAACCATGACACAATTTCATTTAATTAATATTATTAATTGATATATCATAATTCCATTAGGGTTTGGAAAAAGACGACTGTCAACTGTGCATACGCACCCGTTCCGAAACCCTAACGAAAATCCTCTTCCTCCGCCTCAATCAACTGTGCATACACACCCGCATTCTTGTTCCGAGGAACATGAATACCATGAGATAAAATCAACCCCAAAACATAAACCAGTATCTGGCTCAAACCAGAGCCTACTAGTAATATCCGTCCGGACTCCAAAAGTGCACAAGTGCGCGGATGAGAACGAACCCTGTCGCAAAACCATGCGACCTTTACTCTGTTTTGCCCAGAGGAGAATAGCCCTCTGTGTGGGACTCTAAAGACTCGACACTACGCTGGCAGTAGGTTTAACCACAGAACGCAAGCGGCACTAGCTGTGCGTAACGGTCCCCAGGTAGACGCCGATAAGAAGACTGACGAGGTGAACCCCATCTGAACTCCCACTGAGTCTGAATGTGACAGTCTCCGTACAGTCCGGTCTGTTCGTCTAATACATCGCATGTCGGGCCTAGGGGGCAGTAACCGTCAGTCCCCTAAAAGCGGTACAAGTCATGTCGGAGTGAAGCCCAAAACACCCTGAGATAACACTGGAAGCCTACCAGTATATCTCGCTTTCCCTGGCCAGGGACTACTCGTGTAATGGCTCTCCTAGACACAGCGCGATGTCAACCCCCAATACCGGGAGAGACAAATCCTGTCTAACCGTCACTGCCTCCAAGTGCTTCGGGACTGTACCCAACTACTACCTGTTTGCATGACTCCTTTGAGCCGTGGGAGGGTAGTAATCAAAGTACAGTGGGAACACACTCGAGGCGAAGTGCCAGTGTCAAGTCAGCGGACTAAGCTGTACTCATGTCACCTGGGAACTGGTAACTAACGATAGGTATAATACCAACCTGTCAGTTCCCGACGAGTCCTGTCCAGTGTACTCGTAACCCAATGAGCACCCGTATACTTTCTCCAGTACGACGTACTGATGGCTGTGGGACAGACCATCTCCCACACTGGGATGAGAAGCGCATACGCTAGTCTACTCCGGAGTATCGATGCCCTGTCTCGATAGTCCTGCAACTAGGGACCTGTATAAGGATGTGCTTATAGATTACCCAGCCCCCACTAGTGTGACTGCCATCACAACGCTGGTAATCAAGCAAAGATCCTAAGGGCTCCACTAATGCGTATAGGTGATATACTAAAATAAACACATGTACACATTGAAGTAGAAACAAACCAAGTAGCATACTACTATATTGAGCAAGATTGTTTATACAAGGTGAATATCCCAAGCTTCCATTAAGTAATATACAAACTAGTATGATATAGTAATGGCCTCTAGGGCATATACACTAACAATTAGCTTGTGAGACTGACCACCGCCCCTCGTCGGGGTCTCAATCCGTATACACTAGTCTACTCTCGGAGTATCGATGCCCAGTCTCGAAACTCCCATGACTAGGAACAATTTAAGGATTTTCTTATAGACTACCCAACTCTCACGTATATGATCTACATCATACTGCTGGTAGTCAAGAAAGAATCATATGGGCTATATCAACTTGTAATATTGATCTGTAATGTCACCTGAAGCATGTACATTATGACAAAGACAAACCAGATAGCATACTACCATCTCGAGTAAGACTTTCCTACCGGTATAGGTCCTCCCTCAATCATTTCAATCACGTGCCTGCGATCCAATAATTGACTTTGAGGGCACTATAGCCAACAATCTCCCACTTGCACTTAAGGCTAATTATTGCGGTGTCGCATACTCACAGTCCGTGTGATACCGAACACCCAACTTCTCTACTAATCAGTTTCACAAAGCTCGTTTGTGAAACTATTACTTTCGAGAAATAGCCTCAGTGAGTGTATCCGCTCTGATGTTTCTTTCTATATCTCTCTTTATCTCAATTTCGCGGAGAAAACCATCTCCCGAAATGAGCAATACCTGTCTTAGAATATTTCTGGATATCTGATGAGACCCAGTTCATCAATGAACTCTAAATCCAGCAAACTTCTTAGACTGTATCGTCAACTGAATTTAATCTGTATCCTGCGGCATGCCTCCCTCAGTATCAGCTTGGACCACCTGTCCAAACTACTGCCCCTCGTCAGAGGGAAAACTATAACTCTGACAGTCACTCTATAATCCGGGTCATCTTGGAAGCCTAGAATGATAACTGTCTCCCGAAGGAGGCTATCGTTATAATATCCCTAAAACATCCACTTATGTTCTATAACTACTTCCGAACATTTCTCCAGGATTGGATCAATATTAACTTATTGCAGCTAGTATAAAAATAACATCTGGTGTGGTACTTGACATCTCTTGACTGACTCAATTACTTAAGCAAGTGATATGCCAATCATGTACATCCCTCTCCTCTTTAGTTTGTAAGACACCTTTAAAGAGGGTGACTCCATCACCTGTGGGTAAACTACCATGCCAGGAGTTTTCCATTCTAAAACACCTTTAGAATACTGTCTAAGTACCCAAATTTGGAAACTACTCAAATCTAGATCTAAAACCATAGATCTAGTAACCAGAATGACTGATATAATATCTATATCCTTTGTGGAGAAACCACTGTGTGACAACCACAGTATAACGGATCGTAGTATAAGAATTTCACTTCCTACAACGTGCATGTCATCAAAATACCAGGACATCACACCCTACTTCGTTCTTAACAGATCCATCTCCTATTCTTATGAAGTCAAAGCCTATGACTGTCACATCAAAAATAGATGATCTTTCTCTGCTATATCCTCTTTAATCTGTAAATAGACACAAGTTACTTGTCCACTATGCTTCCCCTGCTCCCACTGACTACAACAACCCTCTTGTAGAGTCATATACACGTGCACTTCTAAAGCTAGTTTGGAACGACGCTATACACATCCTCCTGCCGGGTCTCTTAATATAGGATAGTACTAGTGTCAATTCTAGGTAAACAAGAACCTCCATGTCACCGTCCTTGAGGATACCGGAGTACCACTCGGGTGCCTGAGGTTACCCACCATATCTGCGGAGTGGCTAATGTAATGTCAAACCTGATTGAATCTTTATGTTCTATTAAATTTTCAGTAATCGTCTGTGGTTCTGGAATCACTTCCAGTTCTACCATACTCCCACTACTGTTTTCTGAAAAAGTCTATTTTACAAAAACTGTGGCGAGTCAAGAACAATATCACTATTTATCTTCCAGATGGTACAAAATTAACCCTCGTCATAGCTTGGGTTAACCCACAAACTGCCATTACAGAAACGTGCCTTCAGTTATCCAGATTCTGGCTTTAAGCATAAGCCGGACAACTCCATATACCTTAACATCGTTAAGATATGATCCATTCTATATACAATATAGAAACAGACGCACTGATTTAATTAGAACCAGATTCAAATCATGCAGTTGTCTCCAGTGCATGTCAACTAAATGGAGAGAGGCCGATCAGCATTACTCAACTTAGGAGTGCATCCAATTATGAGTAACCTGAAAGAGAAAAAAGTTCTCAAAACCATTACTATCAACTGAATACCAAACACAAGTATCTATATCTTCGATCACCTTGAAGAATCCTGATACTTGTAACACATGGTTCTCTACTTTATTCTTGTACCTATAACTTCTCAAAACATAGACTTTGTATTTCTACGAAACACTTGTCTAAAACTTGAGAAGTCACAAGTAAACAGAAAATAGTACGAGTACCAACCCCTCTGTCCTAATGGACACTGAACGACATACAATATTTTGTATAAGTCCCATGAGTTTAATAACTCAAACCTTGTGCGTTGTAGGTTAAAAACTGTACTATGGTTATGAAGAATTACACCGCTGTTGAATGCTCCTTACCTAACTATCAACTGATATAGGTAAATGTCATGGACATAATTTCAAAAAGTTATATCTCACTTTATAAAATAAATAGATATATCAATTTGAAATTGGTACATAACAATGGATATTCAAAACCAAATATTTGTCGTCCAGCTAAAACGCAGGCGATTTTCTCAAATCTCGCCAATTACAACGAATTCCGATATAATGAGGATGATCACCTAATTCCCAATAACTTACTCCCACCCATCATCTGTAAAACCATACAGATGTGAGAAGCATACCTAGTAAATATATATCCTAGAGTAAGGATCTAATTGAGAAATCAGTTTTCTATTAACAACGCACAGTGAAGCTGAAACATTAAAATGTTTCGTAAGGGTATCCGGGTATTCCTAGTAATGTCTCTTCCACTATCAGATTCATGACTGTAACCGTATATTTCCTTGACATCTCTCCAAATCCCTTTATTTGTCTTTACTCATTACCTTTTGTACACCCCATCTGGCTTAATGGTTTTCTTCCTTCCCTACCATTCGGCACCAGCCTATGGTTTGAAAGAAGACTATCCAATAAGCTTAATAGGTGTACCCTCCTAATCCAAGGAGCCTTCGCAACCTGAGAGAAGGTATTGATAAAAGACAACCTGAATAATCCTATTCAATTTCTCCTGAACCAGAGAAATGCACAGGTGAAATAGGAGTGGCGATGAAATACTTGGTTTGGTTGTGAATAATAACAGTTGCAATTTACTTTGCCCTCTTTCTAATCCCTTTATTTTGTCTTTACTTATTACCTTTTGTACATCCAACTTAGGCTAATTGGTTTTCACCCGTCCCTACTTTTCAGCACCCGCCTATGGTTTGGAAGAAGACTATCCAATAAGCGTAGTAGGTGTACCCTCTCCTAATTCTAGGAGCCCTCACAACCTGAGAGAAGGTAAAAGGGAAAAACAACTGAATAATCTTATTCAATTTCTCCAGAACCAGAATCCATCCTCGAATCTGGAACAAGTTCTTTCGAGTTCGTATATAACCATACGATGGATTTATCCAATGGAAGTAGATGTTCGTAGTGATACGGGGTGTTCTGGAGAAAAGCGAAGGGTAAAAGGAGTGGCAATGTTGAATGCAACTCAGACAATCCAAAAGCCAATGTTTTAAGAAAGTTCGGTTAACTTGGTCACTGAGTTATAGTCCAGGGTCGGGCCATGGTCGCTGTCAAAGAGAGAGAGAGAGAAATAAACACTCAGCGTGCACTCTAACCTAGATCAGAATGGTTAATCACTTTATCTAATCAGGATGTCTCCTACTGTATCCTCAAAATCTTCTCCAAACCTGAAAGAAGAATTAGTCGGGATCACCCAAGGAGTAAACCAACTCATCGGTGGGAATCGGAATATAACTATAATCGCATGATAACTTGATGGAATCCACTCATGTCACCATACTCCAGAAGGTATGCGCATGACTGGCATGTTTCAGTTTCTTTAGAAACTCCCGATGTGATTTTTACCCTAAGCGGTTTCTGACCTTGACTAGGTCAACAAACCATAAACCGCTAGTCAAGTTCAACGTGTCATTATCCTGGATTGCATTAAACCCACCAGCACGTGCCCTTGACTAGGTAAACAAGTCCGCACGACTGTCCTATCCAATCCTATTTAAAATGCAACAAACAAGCACAACTTCGCTACCGAACACTACGTCTTGACTAGGACAACAAACGCAGCATGAATACTAAATAATATTCGTAAAAAATGACGGATGGCTACGGCTGGTTTTTGGCGAAAAATCTTTAACATAATGAACTTGATATCGTTGAAGGAACCGCATATCTTTTATAAATATATAGTGGCGAAAACCTTTGCTAAAGAGATCACTCCTGGTGCAGGGATCTCAGCACTTTCCCCGTAGAATGAGGTGCAGGATATTCCAACTGAATACCGCAATGCAAAGCAAAAAGTAATCGACTATAATGAAGTTATTACCCTGATGCAAACCTCTGTCTAAGGGCTAACTCCCGATGAAGGGATCTCGGCCCTTGCCTCGTCGAATGAGGTGTTGGATATTCATAACCGAATACCGCTGTGCAAAACAAATAAGAATGTCCTTGTAATAACAGCTTTTTCAAAATTGTCCCAACAACATCGAATAGGTCTGTTTTACTTGCATTGATCTGAATCAACGCAGTCCCATCAATTAATCACACCAGAAAAGAACGAAAATATGATGTACGTATATGCCATCCGCATTCGCCACTGGGTCCCGTCACCACCCGTTAGGTTACTTAACTAAGGACAGAGCGGGGACTGGACTAGCGCGGGTATAAAACATATACAACATCTACTAGTATATATATCAATATATAATAATCTCTCCAGGCGTGATAAATGCAACATCACAGAAAGGTAATAAGCATCACAGAACAATACAGATAATCTGGGAGCCCCGGGTTTCTTTTGAGCAGCAAGTGAAACCCGACGTTCCCCTGGTCGTGTGGATAGCCTGTGCAATGAAAACCTAGACCCCTACGAGCGCGGCAAGTTACCCACCAAAACCAGAAGCGAGGAAGCCCTCTTCAGCAAAGTGAACGGACCACGCCGCACTTCACGGAATCCGGTAACTTGAGCACCCCTCCTTGGGTCAACCTGTACCCCTTACGAGTGCGGCGAATAGCCTGCCAATTCTAGAGTGAAGCCCCCTCCGTCTCAAAGCCATGAGATGCGGGCCCGTTGCCCTCTAGAACCCGGCTATTCATGCACTCCATCATGGGGTAATCCTAGTACAGAAAAGAAAATAGGTACAACGGTGACATCGACATCAACCCGGTCGTGCCCCAAAACAAATAATATACAAAAAGGCAGTGACGGTAGTCCACATGTCGGACGCTCGCCCCGAAATATCAAATGTACAAATAAAACTAAACTGTACTAACATTGCATCCAAGCTATCCACCACGACAAATTCGCAACATCACAGCACAACACAGAACATTAACGTGACTATCACGTTCGCAAACCCGTCTAAAAGGACTATAGCGATTAGACAAGTTGTACCGATCAAATGACATTCACGGTCGCAGATAGAAATGTATGTACTACAAACTTTAAACAATGTTAGAAAATATCGACTTCGATATATCCCCCGAATAGCCCCAAACAACTAGATAAAACCATATCCAAACTGAGCGAAACAAACAATACCACTGCACCAACATTACAGAGACTAAACTACACTGCAAATTTCAAACCCAGAAACCTCAAAGTGGCCGGCCTGCTCGGAATTTTGGACAATGTGGCCGGCCAAATTTTGGTGAAATGTGTCCGTGTTTGCAGTGTGTTCTAGTGGTCACTTGAGTAGTCTTCTGCAGTTGTTTAAATAATTTTTGAAGACATTTAAAATTTCGACAGAAACTGCAATGTATCGGGCAGTGAATCGGAGTTGTTCCGATTTCGATAATTTAACATTGTCTAAACAAGCTAGCTAAGGGTTAATAGGCTGGATCCGATACCATGTTGGGTTACGGCAGCGCCCCGGCCGTCAATCCAAAGCCAAATGCGGAAAAAAAAACTTTTCAAACTTGGCGCTACCACAACCAAATACCCGCATCGTGCCATTAAACGTTAACTAGCAAACTGTAAAGTGAAGAGTTCAGAGATTATACAATCGATCCGTGTCCTTCGGTCTTCAATCTCCGTCCTATGCTTGTCGCGGATGCCCGGACGAAGTTCGCTCTCCGGTCTCGCTTGTCAAAGTGGCACCACGTCGAAGAATCTTTATACGGGCTCCCGCTTCAAACCGAAGCAACTCGGACATGAAGTTTTCTAGCCTACATGTCCAAGGTGAAGTAGAGATGGGTGTGATTACTTTGTCTAATGACACTCTAGGATTCTCAACACATGAGAGAGATAGAGTGGAGGTTGAAGAAGAAACCATTGATGGAAGTTGTGAGCTTAAGAAAAAAGCTAGTGAAGAAGAAGAGCTTGCTTATTATTTTGTGAGATAAAAATGTGAGAGCTCTCTTGAATAACTCAAGACCAAAACCATAGCCATATATGGCTGCCCTCTCTCACCAAAAAATCCCACACCAAAATAATTATCAATAAAGAAATGGACATGGCACAAAAAATCACACCATGAGTCACCAAAATAGCACATGCCATAATCAATGCCCTAGGTTAAAACATATACTCACAATTTCCACCTAATTAAACTTTAAACCAAAAGTTTAATCCTAAAAGAAATGGCATCAACTAAAATTATCTTGTAACAAATTACAAGAATACCCCTCATCCGTATTTACATACCCGCATTCGTATTCCGACTAAATATGAATACTATTAGACGAAATTAATCCAACCATCTAATACTGGGATCCGGCTTAAACCAAAGCCCACTAGTATGATCCGTCCGATCATGATCCACGCACGAGTGCACATATATGATCGAAACCTGCCATAAAACCATACGGACTCTACAACGTTTCGCCCGAACTTGGGAAACTTTCTGTAGGGGACTCTAAAGACTCGTCAATACGCTGGCAGTGGGTTTAACCCCAAGCATGTCAGTGGAACTAGCTGTACGTAACGGCTACCTAGGTATTGAGTGAAAGGGAGGCTGACGAGCGAACTCATCCTGAAACCCTACTGAGCCTATCTGTGACAATCTCCGTACAGTTCAGTCTGTTCGTCTATGAATATCGCATATCGGGCCTAGGGGATGGTAAACGTCAGACCCCCAATAGCGGTTTAAGTCGTGTCGGAGAGTAGCCCAAAACACCTTCAGAAACTACTGGAATACATACCAGTAAATCTCACTTGCCTTGGCCAAGGACTTTGTGTAATGGCTCTCCAGACACAGCACGATATCAACCCCCAATACAAGAAGAGACGAATCCTGTTTAACCGCCACTGCCTCCAAGTGCTTCGAGACTGCACCCAACTACTACCTGTTTACACGACTCCTTTGAGCCATAGTAGGGTAGCAATCAAAGAACAGTAGGAACACACTTGAGGCAATGTAGCAGTGTCAAGTCAACGAACAAAGCTGTACTCATTTCACCTGGGAACTGCTCCTGACGATAGGTATAGTACCAATCAGCTGTGCCCCTGTGAGTCTGTCCGGTGTACTCATAACCCAATGAGCACCTGTATACTATCTTAGGTGAACCAACTAACACCAATGGCTTGTGAGACCGGCCACTGCCCCTCGTCAGGGTCTCGATCCGTATACACTAGTTTACTCTCGGTGTATCGATGCCCAGTCTCGAAACTCCCATGACTAGGGACACTTTAAGGATGCGCTTATAAACTACCCAACTCTCACGTATATGATCGCCATCATACTGCTGGTAGTCAAGAAAGAATCCTATGGGCTCTATCAACATGTGATAGTGATCTGTAATGTCACCTTAAGCATCTACATGATGATAAAGACAAACCAGATAGCATACTATCATCTCGAGTAAGACTGTCCTACCGGTATAGGTCCTCCCTCAATCATTGCAATCACGTTCCCGATAATTGACTTTGAGGGCACTATAGCCAACAATTTCCTGTTATGGTTAATCGAGCATAGCACAACATCAACTCCCAATATCGGGAGAGACGAAACCCCTCCTATCGCTCATTTCCTCCATGTGACTTAGGACTGTACCCAAAAACCACCTTTTTGCACGATCTCCTGACCGTGGTATGATGGAAATCAAAGCACAGTGGGAATCACACAAGACTCTATGACAATCTCGGGTCTACAGACTAACCTGTACCAGTGTCACCAGAGAACTGCTATTCGACGATAGGTATAATACCATCTAGGAGTTCTTGGCTGAAAGGTTCCTAGGCACTCTCCAGAGGTCTCACAAGGCATCAACCATGCCAATTTTAAAAAATACGGTGCCGAGAAACCCTAATACGGATCATTAGCTAGAAGTTTAGGCGACAAAGCAACTAGTTAACTACTTTAACTAAGAGTACGGAAATACAACCTTTGTAGATCCGGTCCTCCACCTCCACGGCTCCGTGATGAAGTCCTCTCCGCTGTCCAAATGAAATCCCGGGCTCAAGCGTCGGCTTCATCGGAGAAATGGGCAGGCAATGTCGTCGGCTTCGTGCCGAAGATGATCTACGTCGAGGCATCACAAGATCAAGCTCCCACTTCACCAAGTCATGAAACTTGTGAAGAAAACACACTCTACTACTTGGCAAGAGGTAGTGGATGAAGAAATAGGAGGTGGGTTCACTTTAGAATTGGATTTCTCACCCTTTTTCATCAATCACCATTGATGGAATCTAGTTTTTTTCTTCTTGAAGAAGAAGAAGAAGATGATGATAATATTATGATATGTATTTTCCAAAAAGGAAATAAAATGAATACTTATCATAATGTAACCATGGTCAAGTGTAGAGAATAGACTAGGGTTAAGTGGAATGGTTAGGGTTAAGCATGAGACAAAATGGTGACTTAGTCAAAGCTTCATGAAGCTTCAAATACAAACAAAGAAAGCCAGCATTTTTCCCATTTTCTTTTCCAAAATAAAATAAATGAAATAAATAAATAAATAAATGAATAAGAAAATGAAAACCCTAACCATTACACAACCATGGTTTAATCTTTACACAAACCACAGTGAGCATGTATCATCAAACATGATACAAAATTGTGTACAAAAGTATATCACATATACAATGTGCACAATCCAAGTGAGAAAATCCATTTAAAGTGAACCAATAGTAGTTAATGCAAAGTAGTATATCAAATATTAAATCATTAAATCAACACTTGATTTAACGATCCGGTCATATCGCATATAACCGACTAGTATCCAATGTATCGGCTTATCGAATCAATCCTTGATTCGATAACTAGGTTATATCGCATACAACCATATCGATACATTCATCGCCAGAATGGAATACGGTATCACATACACGCATTATTCTCGGTCTCGCACATATCTCATATGCGCTCCTATTTCGTTTCTCTTGAGCCAGGAAACCTCTGTGTAGGACTCTAAAGACTCGTCAATACGCCGGCAGCAGGTGATGATCATATCAAACACCCACAAGCCGCAAGCGGTCTGCTAAACGTAACGGCCACCCGGGTATTGAGCGATCAGATGAACGACGAGCAAGCCCGCTCACACTCCTGTGAATCCAACCAGTAACACTTACCGTACAATCCGGTCTCGTCGTCTGATATGTCGCATATCTCGCCTAGGGGTGGTAAACGTCAGACCCCAATAGCTCGATAAGTCGTGTCGATATGAGGTCTATAACAACTCGAGAAACTACTGGTAACACTTACCAGTATATCTCAGCAACCCTGGCCAGGGATTTCCGGTTATAGCCAATCGAACACAGCGCAACATCAACTCTCTATACCGGGAGAGACGAATCCCCTCCTATCGCTCATTGCCTCTATGTGATTCGGGACTGTACCCAAAAACCACCATTTTGCACGCCCTCTTGGACGTGGTAAGATGGAAATCAAAGCACAGTGGGAACCACACAAGACTCTATGACGATCTCGGGTCAACAGACTACTCTGTACCAGTGTCACCAGAGAACTGCCATCTGACGTAAGGTATAATACCATCTGGGAGTTCTCGGCGAGTCCGTCCAGTGTACCCAGTCTCTACTGAGCACCCGTATATCATCTCTGATGTCAAACATCGATGGATATGGGATCATCCATCACCCATCTGTATGGGTCGAGAAGGTACACGCTAGTCTACTCTGGTATATCGATGCCCCGTCTCGATACACCCACGACTAGGAACTTTGAAGGATGTACTTATGGACTACCATGTCCCCACTAGTATGATCTGCATCATAGTCCAGATAGTCAAGTACACATCCTAAGGGCTTTACCAACATGTATCGGAGAGAGACAATCAGTGTACACGTTAAGGTAAAGTGTAACCAGATAGCATACTATCATGTCGAGCAAGAAAGTCCTCCCTATATATGTCCCAGCATCCACTACAATATACATCCAATGTACAGTAATGGCCTCTAGGGCATACATATAACTAACAATCTCCCACTTGCACTAGGGCCATCTGATAGCAGTGGTTGCAGTATCTCATACTTAACCATCCCATAAAAGTCTCTCTCTGGGAATAGGCATTCGTGAGTGGATCCGCCGTGTTGTCCTCTGAGTCTGTTCTCCTAACCTCGATCACCCTCGAGATCAACCATCTCCATGATCAGGTGATACTGCCCTAGATTATGTCTGGATCACTGATGGGACCGGCGTTCCTTGGCATAAGCCACAACTCCATTGTCACACAATGGGAGGAACATAGTTCATCTCATGAACCAATATACACCCAAACAGCCTCTTTGGTAGCATCTTAAGTAGCGATGTATCCTGCCTTTATTGTCTAGTATGCCACGGTATCTAGCTTGGAACTCTTCTAACATACCATCCCTTTACTGAGGGTAAAGACAATGCTTGTAACTGACAATCAGTCGTCTTTATCACCCTGGAACCCTTCCAGTGATTCTCCCCAGGATCAACTGATACCATCTCACTACAGCTAGTGAGTATTCTAACACCCAAATAACATCTATCTCATAGATGAAAACTCAGGATTTAGGAGGTATCATCTTGATCCTATGTGGAGAATCATTGTGATAAGCGGAGATTGATCGAGCGTAGCATAGGAAACTCCTTTCCTATCAAGAGTATGTCATCCACGTACTCTATGAGGATCGTCACCATACTCCCTACTACCTTTTTGTTTATACAAGGTTCATCTACCATTTTGATGATGTCAAACTCTTTGACTACCACATCAAAATAGATGTTCCAACTCCGCGATGCCTGCTTTATCCTATAAAACATCTTGTACACGTTTCCACTGCTCCCACTGTCTACGAGGCCCTCTGGCTGTGTACTTACAGATGTTCTCTTCTAAAACATCATTTAGAAAAACAGTCATGACACCCAACCGCCAGATTTCGTAGTCATGGTATGTAGCCGTGGCAAGTAGGATCTGGATGGACTTAAGCATAGGTATTGGAAAAGGTTTCATCATTATCCACGCCTGGTTGATGACGAAAACCTTTAACAAGTCTAGCTTTGAAAGTCTCAACTTTTCCATATACACCAAGTAATCTTCTCAAGATATACTTGCTCCTGATGGGGATTTAACCCTTCAGATATAGCAACCAAAGTCCATACTTTGTTGGTGTATAAGGATTCCATCTCAGATCACTAAACATCCAGCCATTCTTACAGAGTCTTACTCCTGATGGCCAGCTCGAAGCTAGTTGGGTCATCATCTCATGACGCAATCCTCGCTCCCACTGTCATAGAGAAACCAAAGTTTCTCTCAGGTGGGTGAGGAACCCTACTAGATCGGCGGAGATGCTGAGGTTCGTTGGTTACTATTGAATCCTTTGGTTCTACCAAATCATCTACTGTAGTTTGTATAGCTGGAACCTTTCCAGTTCTACATTACAGACCTTGCCTCGAGTTTGTCCGGATTTTGCTTTTAGACATAGGCCGGACAACCCCAAATCATAACTAGCTTAAGACATAGGCTCTTCCCTTTCCATATCATATATGAAGTGGTAGGCAACTGATTTGATTTGAACCCTATTCAATAGGTATGCAGCTTCTCAAGCGCATAACTCCTAAAAGGAAATAGGTAACTCAGTAGTACTCATCATAGAGCACACCTTATCATATAGGGTGTGACTGCTCCGCCCCGATATACCATTATGCAATGGTGTATACGGAGCAGTAATACTGAGAGAGAATCTCATTCTCCTTTAGAATAGTCCATAAATTCCGTGCCCAAGTATTCTCCTCCTTGATCTCATCAAAGGACATAATACTTATACCCGTATTGGTTCTCTACTTCTAATTTATATTCTGTGAATATCTTAAATGGTTCTGACTTGTGTTTCAACAGGAACATATGTCTGAATCTTGAGAGATCATCAGAGAACGTAATGAAGTATAAAGAACCAGTCTTGGCATGTGTAGACAGGGGACTTACATACATCAACATGTATCATCCCAAGAGTTCATTAACTCTTTCTCTGTTTCCAATAAACAGGGTTATGGTCATTTTATCTTTGTGACATGACTGGCAAGTTTCATAAGATGTAAATTCAAACTGATTTAAATATGCATCTATATGTAACTTCAGCTAGTCGGGTCGCATTGATATGACCTAGTCTACAATACCTCAAGAAGGAATCGTTCAATTCTGAACTCTTCCTCTTGTGTGTGATCCGTATACTAAGAACTTTAGTTTGATTTAGAACGTCTATGCTTTTAGATAACGTGCCTGAACCGATCAACTTTTGATATAGGAAATGTTCAAAACATTATCTAACATTGGCGAGTCCGTTCAGTGTACCCAGTCTCTACTGAGCACCCGTATACCTTCTCTGATGACAAACACCAATGGATGTGGGATCATCCATCGCCCATCACATGGGTTGAGAAGCGTATACGCTAGTCTACTCTGGACTATCGATGACCAATCTCGATACTCCCATGACTCGGAACATTTGAAGGATGTACTTATCGACTACCTATGTCCCCACTAGTATGATCTGCATCATAATCCTGGTAGTCAAGTACTCATCCTAAGGGCTTTATTAACATGTAATAGAGAGACAATAAGTGTACATGTTAAGATAAAGTGCAACCAGATAGCATACTATCATGTCGAGCAAGAAAGTCCTCCCTATATATGTTCAAGCATCCACTACAACATACATCACATGTACAGTAATGGACTCTAGGGCGTACATATAACTAACAATCTCTCACTTGCACTAAGGCCATCTGTTGTAGTATCCAATACCCAACAATATAGCAGTGGTTGTAGTATCCCATACTTAACTATCCCATAGAAGTCTCTCTAGGGGTAAGTCCTTTGTGAGTGGATCCGCTGTATTATCCTTCATGTTTACTCTCCTTACCTCGATCCCTTGGAGATCAGCCATATCCCTAATCAGGTGATACTTGCCTCAGAATATGTCTGGAACGCTGATGGGACATTCGTTCCTAGGCCAAAGCCACAATTCCATTGTTGTCACAATAAAAGTTATTGGACGCTCAATAGTAGGAACCTTGTTCATTTCTTGAACAAGAAATGCCCAGACAACCACTTTGGCAGAATCATTGGTAGCAATGTATTCAGCCTTTATCGTCTAGTATGTCTTGGTATCTAGCTTGGAACCCATCCAACATACCGTCCCTCCACTGAGGGTATAGAAAATACCTGTGACTGACTCTCGGTCGACCTTATCACTCTGGAAGTTCGAACCAAGAACATTCATTTAGTGCTTCTCAAGTACTTAAGAATGTCCTCTACAGCTTTCCAGTGATTCTCCCAAGATCCGATTGATTCCTAATCACTACACCTAGTGAGTCATCTACATCTGGTCTGGTACATAACATCATATACTCAGATAGAGCCTACTTCCGAAGCATAGGGTATCTCTTGCACGTGAGCTCTCTCTAAATCAGTCTTGGAAGACATCTTTTTGGAGAGAGTGATCCATGAGTAAGTAGGAGAACCACCACGCTTAGAATCATCCATACTAAACCCCTTTAGAATGTTGTTAGTGTACCTGGATTTGGGACACTCCCAACATCCGCTTAGATCTATCACCATAGATCGTAATCCACAAGATGTAGTAGGTATCATCCAGATCTTCTATTGAGAATCCTTGTGATAAGAGGATCTTGACCGAATGTAGCATAGGAAACTATTTCCTATCAAGAGTATATCATCTTCGTACAATATGTGGTAGACAATCTTACTCTCTACAGCCTTCTTGTATATACAAGGTTCATCTACTATTTTGATGAAGTCAAACTCTTTGACTGTCACATCAAAACAGATGTTCCAACTCCGCGATACTTGCATTGATCCTGATGGACCTAAGCATAGCTTTGAAAGTCTCAACTTTTCCATCTACACCAAGAATCTTCTCAAGATCCATTTGCTCCTAATGGGTTTTACCCCTTTAGGTGCAACATGCAAAGTCATACTTTGTTGGTGTACATTGATTCCATCTTTAATCGTATAGTATCAAGCCTTTTTACAGAGTCGCCACTCTTGATGGCCTGCCTGAACCTAGTTGGGCCATCATCAACCATGATGCAATCCTCGCTCCCACTGTCACCGAGAATACCTTAGTATCTCTCAAGTGGATGAGGAACCCTACCAGATTTGCGGAAAGGCTGAGGTTCGTTGGAGACTATTGAATTCTTTGGTTTCATCAAATCATCACCTTTTAGTTTTTCTAGCTGGAACTCCTTCCAGTTCTACCTCATGACCAATAATTTCTTCACAAGAAATTCCTTTTCTACAATAGGTGGCATGCTGAGAAACAAAACACCTTTTTCTCCTCGGACTAGTAGAAAATATTCTCTTGCTAATGTTTGGGATATCCTAACAAACTTATACAGAACTGACTTTGGCTCGAGCTTGTCCGGATTCTGCCTTTTAACATAGGCCGGACAACCCCATATCTTAACTCGTTTAATACATGGTCTCTTCCCACACCATATCTCATATGTAGTCGTAGGCCCTGATTTGGATGGAACCCATTCAATAGGTATGCAGCTTCTTAAGTGCATAACACCCAAAAGAAAATAGGTGACTCGGCAGTACTCATCATAGTACACACCATATCTCATAGGGTGCGATACCTCAGCCACGATACACCGTTGTGCTGTGGTGTACTCGAAGGAGTAAGCTGAGAGAGAATCCTATTCTCCTTTAAATAATCCAGGAACACCATGGTCAAGTATTCTCCTCCTCAATCACATCGAAGGAAATTAATACTTTTACCCGTCTGGTTCTTTAACTTCAAGTTTATATTCTTTGAATTTCTCAAAAGTTTCAGACTTGTGTTTAAACAGGAACACATGTCCGAATCTTGAGAGATCGTCGATAAATGTAATGAAGTACAAAGAACCAACACTAGCATTTGTAGACATCAGACTGTATACATCATCATGTATCCATCCCAAGAGTTCACTAACTCTTTCTCTGTTTCTAGTAAACGGAGTATTGGTCTTTTACCTTTGAGACAAGACTGGAAAAAATCATAAGATGAAAATTCGAACAGATTCTCATATTCATCTTTAAGTTACTTAGCCGGTCGTGTCGCATTGATATGACCCAGTCTACAATACCTCGAGAAGGATTCATTCATTTCTGAACTACTCTTCTTGTATGTGTTCTAGATACTTTGAACTGTGGTTTGATTTAGAACATATATGCCATTTCATAACGTGCCTGATCCAATCAACTCTTGATTCAGGAAATTGTTCACGATATTATCCTCCAATACATAATTATATCCTTTCTTTAACTCTTTAAATAAACTGATGTAATATTGTATATCAGGTCCGGTATCTAATGCCATTTGTTCAGAATCAATGTATTTACAATTTGGTAATATAAGGTGATATCTGTTAACTGACTTAGCTGCAATAATTGCACCATTCTCTAACACTTATAGACATATCACCCATTCTCAGTTCTCTACCTATCTGTAGCCCATGTAACTGTTAGTTATATGTATGCCCTAGAGGCCATTACTGTACATACGATGTATATTGTAGTGGATGCTATGACATATATAGGGAGGACTTTCTTGCACGACATGATAGTATGCTATCTGGTAGTACTTTATCTTAACATGTACTCTGATTGTCTCTATGTTACATGTTGATAAAGCCCTTAGGATATGTACTCGACTACTGGGACTATGATGAGATCATACTAGTGGGGCCACGGTAGTCAACGAGTACATCCTATAACTGTTCCTAGTCGAGGGTGTATTGAGATAGGGCATCGATGCACCAGAGTAGACTAGCGTATACGCATCTTGACCCATATGATGGGCGATGGATGATCCCATATCCATCGTTGTTTGACATCAAGGATGGTGTACGGGTGCTCAGTGGAGACTGGGTACACTGGACGGACTCGCCGAGAACTCCCAGATGGTATTATACCTCACGTCAGATGGTAGTTCTCCGGTGACACTGGTACAGAGTAGTCTGTTGACCCGAGATCGTCATAGAGTCTTGTGTGATTCCCATTGTGCTTTGATTTCCATCATACCACGTCCAAGAGAGCGTGCAAAAAGGTGGCTTTTGGGTACAGTCCCGAATCACATGGAGGCAATGAGCGATAGGAGGGGATTCGTCTCTCTCGGTATAGGGAGTTGATGTTGTGCTCTGTTCGATTGGCTATAACCGGAAATCCCTGGCCAGGGTTGCTGAGATTTACTGGTAAGTGTTATCAGTAGTTTCTCGAACTGTTATAGACCTCATATCGACACGACTTATCGAGCTACTGGGGTCTGACGTTTACCACCCCTAGGCGAGATATGCAACATATTAGACGACGAGACCGGACTGTACGGGAGTGTTACTGTTTGGATTCACAGGAGAATGTACAGGCTTACTTGTTGATCATCTGAGCGCTCAATACCTGGGTAGCTGTTACGTTTAGCTGACCGCTTGCAGCTTGTGGGTGTTTGATATGATCATCACCTACTGCCGGCGTATTGACGATTCTTTAGAGTCCTACACAGAGGTTTCTTGGCTCAGGCAAAACGGAGTAGGAGCACATATGTGATATGTGCGGGACCGAGGATAATGCGATATGAGATACCGTATTCTATTCTCGCGATATATGATATCAGCCGGGTCATCGGATCAAGTGTTGATTCGATGAATCGGTACGGATAAATATTAGTCGGTTATATGCGATATACCCGGATTGTCGGATCAAGTGTTGATTCGATAATTTAATGTATAATAATATATATGATATATTAAACTACATTAACTAATATTAGCTCACTAAAAAGATTCTTTTTCTCACTCGGGTAATACATTGATATATATGCGATATATGTTAATTGTATTATTTTATTTTGTTACGATAAATATTATATATGTGATATATAATATTGTAACATGATATGATAACTAATGCAACATGTTTAGTGGAGTTTAAACATGATTAGGGTTTGGATTAGGGTTAAGTCTTCTAGTTGATTCTAGAAGCTTTTCATTTTGTCACGATAAAGATATTTGTGTGTGACTCATCTTTAACCTAACCCAAACCCTAACCCTGGTTAATTCTCTACATGAGTTTGCTTAACCATGGTTTCATTATTTATCATATTAATTCTTTCTATTCATCACAAAAGAAAATCTATCATAATTCTTCATCTTCTTCCTTGATCTTTCTTCATGGAAAAAGCTTACTAGCTTTTTCCAAGTGATGAATAAATATGAGAAAAAGATAAATAAAGAGAGCAAAAATCCTAATTCATCATCCTCATCTTCCCTTACCATTTAGATGAGGGTGTTCACATCATTTCATGAGTGTTAGCTTGTGTTAACGAAACTTCAATGTAGATCATCTTTGTATCGAAGATCGGAAGCAAAGGTTGCATCTTTCTCTTCGTGGAATCTCTCGAGTGTCTGGAACCCGATGATCGCAGCGAAGGGACCACAACATGGAGCATATGAAGTGAAGGACCGGATCTACAAAGGTTGTAATCCCTCTCACTTAGTGTTAAAGTTGTTAACATGTTAGTTTTCGCCTAATCTCTAGTTTAAAGATTCGTATTCGGGTTGTTCGGCACGGCTAAGTTTTTTAATCGGGCATGGTTGATGCCTCGTAGACCCTTATGCGCGTGTCTAGCAACCCTACAGTGGTATCAGAGCTAAGCTAGAGTTTTAGACGAAGTCTAGACGAAGTTTAAAGTTCGATCGAACGCCGAAACCCCGACACGGAACCCTCTCTATACATTTTTCAAAAATGTGGTTTTTTCTGAGTTAAAAATTCTCAGAAAATTAAGCAGGAAAAACTAAGAATTACTGTGAAGTACGGACCTCTAACTCGAAAATTTGACCGCGGAACCGCGGCGAAACCATGGGTTTTGCGGCGGTTCCGCGGCCAAAATTTGGACTTGTCCCTGAAATTTCATGTAATTATTTTTATGACCTTTCTTGTTAATTTTTTCTGGGAATATTTTAATTCCACTCAAGTGTTGATTTTTCAAGGGTTTTATTGGGGAATCATTGATTCGATCGGATAATTTAACTTTGTTTAGTTTGTCCGGATAATTTTTAGAAACTGTTAAAAAGTTCGAACGGATATCAATAACTCACTTTTTCCCTTGTCGGAAAATTTTTCAAAAGTTGGATTTTTTCTCGTGTTTAAGAATGTTCTAAGTCGTGCAAGTAACGCGGTGGACCCTCTAGAAGACAACAAACCTTAACTCGATTATGTGACCGTCTTGAACTGCCTTTTGAACCTTAGGATTTGGGGCAGTACGGCGTGCCACATGTGAGGCGTTGGCTTGACCCTTCTACGGCTGGACCATTGGTACTGTGGCATGTAATGGATGTTTTTAAACTGATTTCAAGTGTTGAGATATATTGGGGAAATCTTGGGTGTTTGATTATTCGATCGGAAAGTTTAACATTGTCTATTTATCTGGAATGTGATAAAATAATTGGAATTCACAAGTAGTTATGAGATAACTAATATGAATGTTATAAACACAGCACTTTAGTCACATTTGATCGGTTGCCACGGAATTTTGATGTGATCAAAAGTCCGTCGCAATCACGTAGCATATGCGGATACTCGCCGGGTAAACTTAACAGACAGCCACGCCCCATAGCCCCGACCAAGTGACTGTAGGAGAACCCCGTCGCCGAAAGCATCCGTTCGGGTGCTCGCGGTAGCGGTGTTCCGCCTTGGTGCACTTTGTCGACGGTTTCGGGGGTGCGGCCGTCTACTAAAGTTTGCGACGAGCATTCGATCAGAATGTCCGGAATCCTGTTGAATTGCCCGACTTGATATTGAAAAGTGTTTTCGATAATAAGACTAAAATGCGGGGTTTATAATTGTTAGGCATGCGATGTCTAAGGAATTCATTTGGATAGGCATGCGATGTCTAAGACAGTTGTGGATTCCAACTGTTGTAGTTTTACACTTTCTTTTCTGTGACCGTAAGCGTAGTATGTGGTGTATCGCCGGCTTCGTTGCTATACATCAACGACAATCAGGATACGCATACCTGCTTACGTTGATGATATGAGATATTATGTGTTGCTGTGATATGTTCTATTGGATCGTCGCGTTTTGAATAGCCGGGGGTTTTTATGTGAGATGAGAGTTTTTCTTTTTTATTCATGTAAAATTCATTTGTATGTAATATTCTTTTATTGGGGCACTTCCAGGTTGCGGAAGATGTCACCGTTGTATATTATTTACTTTTCCGCATTAGGTAGACCCAAGGCGGGGAGCACAAGTAACCGGGTTCTAGGGTCCAGTGGGAGACCATCTCGAGAAGTCGAGACCGGGTCTCCTAACCCTAGAATTAGCAGTGTTACTTGCCGCTCTCATAGGGGTCTAGGGATGTGGGTTTGGCTATTCATCGCGACCGTGGAATCCGTGTTTTATACAGGCTCGTATTGAAAACACAGACGTCCTAGTATATCCAATATTTCATATATGTTTTTCTGCTGCAATGTTCTGTGATGAGATCATATTACTGCTTGAGACGAATGTTTATATTATATATATGAGATATATGTTATATTGCAGATTTCGTTTTCAAAAGAGATGCTTGTGAAGCATAATAAAATGGGACTTCATTAATGAGATTAATGAAATAAAAGAAACCTAAGATGTTGTAGAAACTTGTTTATAAAAACTGGTAGCTCTAGTTCTTGCTTTGCATAGCGGTGTTCCTTGTAGAACATCCAGCACCTTATTCGATAAAGAAAGGACCGAGATCCCTTCACCGGGAGTGACTCCTTTAGCAATAACTGGCAGATGCTACAAACTCGGTTTGTCTTTTGATTGCTTCTATAGTTCTTGCTTTGCATAGTGATATTTGTGAAATATCCTGCACCTTATTTAATGAGGAAAGGGCCGACGATCCCTTCACCGGGAGTGACCCCTTTAGCAAAACTAGAAAAGCCTAAAAAACACTCCATTTAAAATCACTCGATTCTACAACGATATCAAGTTCATTACGCAAAGGGTTTTCTTAAAAACCCATCGTAGCCCTCCGTCATTTCAGATAAGTACTAGTTAGTATTCGTGCTACGTTTGTTGACTATGTTAAGGCGTAGTGTGCGATAGCTGATTAGTGCTTATCTGTATAAGCATATGATGCGATTGGATTAGGGTAGTCGTGCGACTTTGTTGACCATGTTAAGGGTCGTGCGGGTGGGTTTAATTCAATCGGGAAATGACGGGTTGAACTTGACTAGCACTTATGATTTGTTGACCATGTTAAGGTCATATAGCTGCTAGGGGTAAAATATTATTGGGAATTTCAAGTGTTGAAATTTGCAATGAGATTGCATACCTTCTATGAGATAGTTGAATCCCGATACCCGCTGCGAGTAAGAGTTACTCCTGGGAGAGTTTTACACATTACAATTAGCCGATCAAGTAGGTGTGTGTTAACGGGGTTACGCCTCTGGGAAAACAAGGTTTACTTTAATTAGGTTCGTGCGAAAGCACGGGGGACCTCCCTCAAAGTACCGACACTGGCCTGGCTGAAAGATTGGCGAACATGTAGCGTGTAATTAATCCCGGCTAGTCTTTCCTTTTAGGGTTTGAAGGAAGAATTGATCAAAACAGTGGGCGACATCCTGATTAGATATATTAGATAACCAATCTAATCTTGCAAGAGCATACGCTGAGTGTTTTCTTCTCTCTCTCCAGATAGCGACCATATCACGCCTTAATCAAGATAATAAAACGGATATATTGAACGAACCCGCTTGTTATACTGAGCTGGGGAACGTTAGTCCCGCTCCAACTTATAATTGTTATAAGACAGAGCAGGAAATTGGGGAATACCAGATTTCCCGTGCCGCCCAAACGAAGAAAGTGCATGTTGATGCATCATCTTCGGGTGTGTTCATTACAGAGAACTGTTTCTCAGTATCCTTTACGTCCTGGGTATGTGATACCGGATCAGGATCCTGCATATGTAATCTGTTACATGGGCTACAGAAAGGTAGAGAACTGAGAACGGGTGATAAGTTTCATGAGACAGAAAACGGTGCAAGTGTTGCAGCCAAGTCTGTTGGTCACTATCACCCTGTATTACTAGAATACATTGATTCTGAACGAATGTTATTAGATACCGAGCCTGATATACAACATCATATCTTTTTCTTTATTAGTAAAGAAAGGATATAATTTTGTATAGTTGGATAATGTTTTGAACATTTCCTATATCAAGAGTTGATCGGTTCAGGCACGTTATCTAAAAGCATTGATGTTCTAAATCAAACTACAGTTCTTAGTATACGGAACACACACAAGAGGAAGAGTTCAGAAATGAATGAATCCTTCTTGAGGTATTGTAGACTAGGTCATATCAATGCGACCCGACTGGCTGAAGTTACATATAGATGCATATTTAAATTAGTTTGAATTTACATCTTGTGAAACTTGTCAGTCATGTCACAAAGATAAAATGACCACAGCTCTGTTTATTGGAAACAGAGAAAGAGTTAGTGAACTCTTGGGATTGATACATGCTGATGTATGAAAGTCCCCTGTCTACACATGCCAAGACCGGTTCTTTGTACTTCATTACATTCTCTGATGATCTCTCAAGATTCAGACATATGTTCCTGTTGAAACACAAGTCCGAACCTTTTGAGATATTCACAGAATATGAGTTAGAAGTAGAGAACCAAAAATACGGGTAAAAGTATTATGTCCTTTGATGTGATCAAGGTGGAGAATACTTGAGCACGGAATTCCTGGACTATTCTAAAGGAGAATGAGATTCTCTCTCAGCATTACTCCTTCGTATACACCACAGCACGTCGATGTATCGGGGCGGAGCAATAGCACCCTATGTGATATGGTGTGCTCTATGATGAGTACTACTGAGTTTCCTATTTCCTTTAGGGAGTTATGCACTTGTGAAGTTGCATACCTATTGAATAGGGTTCAAATCAAATCAGTTGCCTACCACTTCATATGTGATATGGAAAGGGAAGAGCCCATATCTTAAGTTTGTTAAGATTTGGGGTTGTCCGGTTTATGTCTAAAAACCAAAATCCGGACAAGCTCGAGGCAAGGTTTGTTATGTAGAACTGGAAAGGTTCCAGCTATACAAACTGCAGCTGATGATTTGGTAGAACCCAAGCATTCAATAGTAACCAACGAACCTCAGCCTCTCCGCCGATCTAGCAGGGTTCCTCAACCACCTGAGAGATACTTCGGTTTCTCTATGACAGTGGGAGTGAGGATTGCATCATGAGATGATGACCCAACTAGTTTCGAGCTGGCCATCAGGAGTGGGACTCTGTAAGAATGGCTGGATGGTTATCGATCTAAGATGGAATCCTTATACACCAACAAAGTATGGACTTTGGTTGCTTTATCTGAATGGTTAAATCCCCATCAGGAGCGAGTATATCTTGAGAAGATTACTTGGTGTGCATGGAAAAGTTGAGACTTTCAAAGCTATGCTTAAGTCCATCCAGATCCTACTTGCCACGGCTACATACCATGACTACGATATCTGGTGGTTGGGTGTCATGACTGCTTTTCTAAATGATATTTTAGAAGATAGCTTCTATAAGTACACAGCCATAGGGCTTCGTAGACAGTGGGAGCAGCGGAAATGTGTGCAAGATGCTTTATAGGATAAAGCAGGCATCGCGGAGTTGGAACATCTGTTTTGATATGGTAGTCAAAGAGTTTGACTTCATCAAAATGGTAGATGAACCTTGTATATACAAAAAGGTAGTAGAGAGTATGGTGGTGATCCTCGTAGAGTACGTGGATGACATACTCTTGATAGGGAAGGAGTTTCCTATGCTACGCTCGGTCAATCTCCGCTTATCACAAGGATTCTCCATATAGGATCAAAGTGATACCTCCTAAATCCTGGGTTTTGGATCTATGAGATAGATCTAATTGGATGTTAGGATACTCACTAGTTGTAGTGAGATGGTATCAATCGATCTTGGGCAGAATCACTGGAAAGGTTCTAGGTGATAAGGACGACTGAATGTCAGTCGCATGCATTGTCTTTACCCTCAGTAGAGGGACGGTATGTTGGAAGAGTTCCAAGCTAGATACCGTGTCTTACTAGACGATTAAAGGCAAGATACATCGTTACCAAGGATGCTACCAAAGATGCAGTCTGGATAAAAAAGTTCATGAAATGAACTTCGTTCCTACCATTGTGTGACAATGGAGTTGTGGCTTTAGCCAAGGAACTTCTGTCCCATCAGAAATCCAGATATAATTCTTAGGCAGTATCACCTGATCATGGAGATGGTTGATCTCCAGGGAGATCGAGGTTAGGAGAGCAGACACAGAGGACGACAGCGCGGATCCATTCACAAAGGCCTTTTTCCCAGTAGAGACTTTTATGGGATGGTTGAGTATGAGATACTTCAACCGCGGCTAATTGTTGGGTATGCGATACCATAACAGATGGCCCTAGTGCAAGTGGGAGATTGTTAGTTATATGTATGCCCTAGAGGCCATTACTGTACATACGATGTATATTTTAGTGGATGCTAGGACATATATAGGGAGGACTTTCTTGCTCGACATGATAGTATGCTATCTGGTTGTACTTTATCTTAACATGTACTCTGATTGTCTCTATGTTACATGTTGATAAAGCCCTTAGGATATGTACTCGACTACTGGGACTATGATGAGATCATACTAGTGGGGCCACGGTAGTCAACGAGTACATCCTATAACTGTTCCTAGTCGAGGGTGTATTGAGACAGGGCATCGATGCACCAGAGTAGACTAGCGTATACGCATCTTGACCCATATGATGGGCGATGGATGATCCCATATCCATCGGTGTTTGACATCAAGGATGGTGTACGGGTGCTCAGTGGAGACTGGGTACACTGGACGGACTCGCCGAGAACTCCCAGATGGTATTATACCTCACGTCAGATGGAAGTTCTCCGGTGACACTGGTACAGAGTAGTCTGTTGACCCGAGATCGTCATAGAGACTTGTGTGATTCCCACTGTGCTTTGATTTCCATCATACCACGTCCAAGAGGGCGTGCAAAAAGGTGGCTTTTGGGTACAGTCCCAAATCACATGGAGGCAATGAGCGATAGGAGGGGATTCGTCTCTCCCGGTATAGGGAGTTGATATTGTGCTGTGTTCGATTGGCTATAACCGGAAATCCCTGGCCAGGGTTGTTGAGATTTACTGGTAAGTGTTATCAGTAGTTTCTCGAACTGTTATAGACCTCATATCGACACGACTTATCGAGCTACTGGGGTCTGACGTTTACCACCCCTAGGCGAGATATGCAACATATTAGACGACGAGACCGGACTGTACGGGAGTGTTACTGTTTGGATTCACAGGAGAATGTACAGGCTTGCTTGTTGATCTTCTGAGCGCTCAATACCTGGGTAGCTGTTACGTTTAGCTGACCGCTTGCAGCTTGTGGTTGTTTGATATGATCATCACCTACTGCCGGCGTATTGACGATTCTTTAGAGTCCTACACAGAGGTTTCTTGGCTCAGGCAAAACGGAGTAGGAGCACATATGTGATATGTGCGGGACCGAGGATAATGCGATATGAGTTACCGTATTCTATTTTCGTGATATATGATATCAGCCGGGTCATCGGATCAAGTGTTGATTCGATGAATCGGTACGGATAAATATTAGTCGGTTATATGCGATATAGCCGGATTGTCGGATAAAGTGTTGATTCAATAATTTAATGTATAATAATATATATGATATATTAAATTACATTAACTAATATTAGCTCACTTAAAATATTCTTTTTCTCACTCGGGTAATACATTGATATATATGCGATATATGTTAATTGTATTATTTTATTTTGTTACGATAAATATTATATATGTGATATATAATATTGTAACATGATATGATAACTAATGCAACATGTTTAGTGGAGTTTAAACATGATTAGGGTTTGGATTAGGGTTAAGTCTTCTAGTTGATTCTAGAAGCTTTTCATTTTGTCACGATAAAGATATTTGTGTGTGACTCATCTTTAACCTAACCCAAACCCTAACCCTAGTTAATTCTCTACATGAGTTTGCTTGACCATGGTTTCATTATTTATCATATTAATTCTTTCTATTCATCACAAAAGAAAATCTATCATAATTATTCATCTTCTTCCTTGATCTTTCTTCATGGAAAAAGCTTACTAGCTTTTTCCAAGTGATGAATAAATATGAGAAAAAGATGAATAAAGAGAGCAAAAATCCTACTTCATCATCCTCATCTTCCCTTACCATTTAGATGAGGGTGTTCACATCATTTCATGAGTGTTAGCTTGTGTTAACGAAACTTCAAGGTAGATCATCTTTGTATCGAAGATCGGAAGACATCTTTTTGGAGAGGGTGATCCATGAGTAAGTAGGAGAACCACCACGCTTAGAATCATCCATACAAAACCCCTTTAGAATGTTGTTAGTGTACCTGGATTTGGGACACTCCCAACATCCGCATAGATCTATCACCATAGATCGTAATCCACAAGATGTAGTAGGTATCATCCAGATCTTTATTGAGAATCCTTATGATAAGAGGATCTTGACCGAATGTAGCATAGGAAACTATTTCCTATCAAGAGTATATCATCTTCGTACAATATGTGGTAGACAATCTTACTCTCTACAGCCTTCTTGTATATACAAGATTCATCTACTATTTTGATGAAGTCAAACTCTTTGACTGTCACATCAAAACAGATGTTCCAACTCCGCGATACTTGCATTGATCCTGATGGACCTAAGCATAGCTTTGAAAGTCTCAACTTTTCCATCTACACCAAGAATCTTCTCAAGATCCATTTGCTCCTAATGGGTTTTACCCCTTTAGGTGCAACATGCAAAGTCATACTTTGTTGGTGTACATTGATTCCATCTTTAATTGTATAGTATCAAGCCTTTTTACAGAGTCGCCACTCTTGATGGCCTGCCTGAACCTAGTTGGGCCATCATCAACCATGATGCAATCCTCGCTCCCACTGTCACCGAGAATACCTTTGTATCTCTCAAGTGGAATAGGAACCCTACCAGATTTGCGGAAAGGCTGAGGTTCGTTGGAGACTATTGAATCCTTTGGTTTCATCAAATCATCAGCTTTTAGTTTTTCTAGCTGGAACTCCTTCCAGTTCTACGTCATGACCAATAATTTCTTCACAAGAAATTCCTTTTCTAGAATAGGTGGCTTGCTGAGAAACAAAACACCTTTTTCTCCTCGGACTAGTAGAAAATATTCTCTTGCTAATGTTTGGGATATCCTAACAAACTTATACAGAACTGACTTTGGCTCGAGCTTGTCCGGATTCTGCCTTTTAACATAGGCCGGACAACCACATATCTTAACTCGTTTAATACATGGTCTCTTCCCACACCATATCTCATATGTAGTGGTAGGCCCTGATTTGGATGGAACCCATTCAATAGGTATGCTGCTTCTTAAGTGCATAACACCCAAAAGAAAATAGGTAACTCGGCAGTACTCATCATAGTACACACCATATCTCATAGGGTGCGATACCTCCGCCCCGATACACCGTTGTGCTGTGGTGTACTCGAAGGAGTAAGCTGAGAGAGAATCCTATTCTCCTTTAAATAATCCAGGAACTCCATGGTCAAGTATTCTCCTCCTCAATCACATCGAAGTAAATTAATACTTTTACCCGTCTGGTTCTTTAACTTCAAGCTTATATTCTTTGAATTTCTCAAAAGTTTCAGACTTGTGTTTAAACAGGAACACATGTCCGAATCTTGAGAGATCGTCGATAAATGTAATGAAGTACAAAGAACCAACACTAGCATTTGTAGACATCAGACTGTATACATCATCATGTATCCATCCCAAGAGTTCACTAACTCTTTCTCTATTTCTAGTAAACGGAGTATTGGTCATTTTATCTTTGAGACAAGACTGGCAAAAATCATAAGATGAAAATTCGAACAGATTCTCATATTCATCTTTATGTTACTTAGCCGGTCGTGTCGCATTGATATGACCCAGTCTACAATACCTCGAGAAGGATTCATTCATTTCTGAACTACTCTTCTTGTATGTGTTCTAGATACTTTGAACTGTGGTTTGATTTAGAACATATATGCCATTTCATAACGTGCCTGATCCAATCAACTCTTGATTCAGGACATTGTTCACGACATTATCCTCCAATACATAATTATATCCTTTCTTTAACTCATTAAATAAACTGATGTAATATTGTATATCAGGTCCGGTATCTAATGCCATTTGTTCAGAATCAATGTATTTACAATTTGGTAATATAAGGTGATATCTGTTAACTGACTTAGCTGCAATAATTGCACCATTCTCTAACACTTATAGACATATCACCCATTCTCAGTTCTCTACCTATCTGTAGCCCATGTAACTGTTAGTTATATGTATGCCCTAGAGGCCATTACTGTACATACGATGTATATTGTAGTGGATGCTATGACATATATAGGGAGGACTTTCTTGCTCGACATGATAGTATGCTATCTGGTTGTACTTTATCTTAACATGTACTCTGATTGTCTCTATGTTACATGTTGATAAAGCCCTTAGGATATGTACTCGACTACTGGGACTATGATGAGATCATACTAGTGGGGCCACGGTAGTCAACGAGTACATCCTATAACTGTTCCTAGTCGAGGGTGTATTGAGATAGGGCATCGATGCACCAGAGTAGACTAGCGTATACGCATCTTGACCCATATGATGGGCTATGGATGATCCCATATCCATCGGTGTTTGACATCAAGGATGGTGTACGGGTGCTCAGTTGAGACTGGGTACACTGGACGGACTCGCCGAGAACTCCCAGATGGTATTATACCTCACGTCAGATGGTAGTTCTCCGGTGACACTGGTACAGAGTAGTCTGTTGACCCGAGATCGTCATAGAGTCTTGTGTGATTCCCATTGTGCTTTGATTTCCATCATACCACGTCCAAGAGAGCGTGCAAAAAGGTGGCTTTTGGGTACAATCCCGAATCACATAGAGGCAACGTGCGATAGGAGGGGATTCGTCTCTCCCGGTATAGGGAGTTGATGTTGTGCTGTGTTCGATTGGCTATAACCGGAAATCCCTGGCCAGGGTTGCTGAGATTTACTGGTAAGTGTTATCAGTAGTTTCTCGAACTGTTATAGACCTCATATCGACACGACTTATCGAGCTACTGGGGTCTGACGTTTACCACCCCTAGGCGAGATATGCAACATATTAGACGACGAGACCGGACTGTACGGGAGTGTTACTGTTTGGATTCACAGGAGAATGTACAGGCTTACTTGTTGATCATCTGAGCGCTCAATACCTGGGTAGCTGTTACGTTTAGCTGACCGCTTGCAGCTTGTGGGTGTTTGATATGATCATCACCTACTGCCGGCATATTGACGATTCTTTAGAGTCCTACACAGAGGTTTCTTGGCTCAGGCAAAACGGAGTAGGAG
Organism: Agapanthus africanus; assembly: GCA_030015575.1. Lineage (NCBI taxonomy): Eukaryota > Viridiplantae > Streptophyta > Magnoliopsida > Asparagales > Amaryllidaceae > Agapanthus > Agapanthus africanus. The sequence goes on along the minus strand of JASDDO010000026.1, from coordinate 209,628,612 downwards.
CACATATGTGATATGTGCGGGACTGAGGATAATGCGATATGAGATACCGTATTATATTCTCGCGATATATGATATCAACCGGGTCATCGGATCAAGTGTTGATTCGATGAATCGGTACGGATAAATATTAGTCGGTTATATGCGATATAGCCGGATTGTCGGATCAAGTGTTGATTCGATAATTTAATGTATAATAATATATATGATATATTAAACTACATTAACTAATATTAGCTCACTAAAAAGATTCTTTTTCTCACTCGGGTAATACATTGATATATATGCGATATATGTTAATTGTATTATTTTATTTTGTTACGATAAATATTATATATGTGATATATAATATTGTAACATGATATGATAACTAATGCAACATGTTTAGTGGAGTTTAAACATGATTAGGGTTTGGATTAGGGTTAAGTCTTCTAGTTGATTCTAGAAGCTTTTCATTTTGTCACGATAAAGATATTTGTGTGTGACTCATCTTTAACCTAACCCAAACCCTAACCCTGGTTAATTCTCTACATGAGTTTGCTTGACCATGGTTTCATTATTTATCATATTAATTCTTTCTATTCATCACAAAAGAAAATCTATCATAATTCTTCATCTTCTTCCTTGATCTTTCTTCATGGAAAAAGCTAGTAAGCTTTTTCCAAGTGATGAATAAATATGAGAAAAAGATTAATAAAGAGAGCAAAAATCCTACTTCATCATCCTCATCTTCCCTTACCATTTAGATGAGGGTGTTCACATCATTTCATGAGTGTTAGCTTGTGTTAACGAAACTTCAATGTAGATCATCTTTGTATCGAAGATCGGAAGCAAAGGTTGCATCTTTCTCTTCGTGGAATCTCTCGAGTGTCCGGAACCCGATGATCGCAGCGAAGGGACCACAACACGGAGCATATGAAGTGAAGGACCGGATCTACAAAGGTTGTAATCCCTCTCACTTAGTGTTAAAGTTGTTAACATGTTAGTTTTCGCCTAATCTCTAGTTTAAAGATTCGTATTCGGGTTGTTCGGCACGGCTAATTTTTTAATCGGGCATGGTTGATGCCTCGTAGACCCTTGTGCGCGTGCCTAGCAACCCTACAGTAACAAATTACATATGCGGGATCCTGATTCGGTATCACATACCCAGGACGTAGAGGATACGGAAAAACAGTTCTCGGTAATGAACATACCCGAAGAAGATGCATCAACATGAAATTTCTTCAATTTGGTGGCATGGGAATCCGGATATTCCCCTATTTCCTGCTCGGACTTATGACAATTATGAGATAGAGCGGAACCAATGTTCCCTGGCTCAGTGTAATAAGCAGGTTCGGTCAATGCATCCATATTATTACCTTGATTAAGGCGTGACATGGTCTCTACCAGGAGAGAGAGAAGAAAACACTCTGCGTGCGCTCTTGCAGGATTATATTGGTTATTATTTTATCTAATCAGGATGGCTCCCACTGTCTTTTATCAAATCTTCCTTCAAACCCTAAAAGGTAAGACTAGCTGCGATTAATTACACCCTACAAGTTCGCCAATCTTTCGGCCAGGCCAGTGTCAGTACTTTGAGGGAGGTTCCCCGTGCTTTCGCACGAACCTAATTAAAATAAACCTCATTTTCCCAGGGGCGTAACCCCGTTAACACCTTTCTAGACACCTACTTGATCGGCTAATTGTAATGTGTAATACTCTCCCATGAGTAACTCTTACTCGCAGTGGGTATCAGGATCCAACTATCTCATAGAAGGTATGCAATCTCATTGCAAATTTTAACACTTGAAATTCCCGATAATATTTTGCCCCAAGCGTCGTATGATCTTGACAGAAGTCAACAAACCATAGGCTGCTAATCAAGTTCAACCCGTCATTTCATGATTGAAATAAACCCACCAGCACGACCCTTGATAGAGGTCAACAAGGTCGCACGACTAACCTAATCCATTCACATCATATTCTTTGCGGATTAGCACTAATCAGGTACTGCACACTACGCCTTGACAGAGGTCAACAAACGTAGCACGAATACTAAATATTACTTATCTGAAATTACGGAGGGCTACGATGGGTTTTTAAGAAAACCCTTTGCATAATGAACTTGATATCGTTGTAGAATCGAGTGAATTTTAAAAGGAGTGTTTTTTAGGCTTTTATTAGTTTTGCTAAAGAGGTCACTCCTGGTGAAGGTTTCTCGGCTCTTTCCTAATCGAATAAGGTGCATGATATTTCACAAATACCACTATGGAAAGCAAAAACTATTGAAGCGATCAAAAGACAAACCGAGTGGGTTGTAGCGTCTGCCAGTTTCGCTAAAGAGGTCACTCCCGGTGAAGGGATCTCGGATCTTTCCATATCGAATAAGGTGCTGGATATTCTATAAGGAATACCGCTATACAAAGCAAGAACTTGAGCTACCATTTTTCGAGATAAGTTTCTACAATATCTTTAGGTTTCTTTTTCTTTTTATTTCATTAATGAAGTCCCATCTGTTATGCTTCATAAGCATCACAAAAGAAACGAAAGCAGTAATATTTGTTATATCTCATATATATAATATAGGCATTCGTCTCAGAACATATCAAGTGATCACATCACAGAATATCAACAGGAGAAGAATCACATATGAAATATTGGATATACTAGGAATTCTGTGTTTTATTTAAGCCAGCAAAAACGCGGATTCCACGGTCGTGATGAATAGCCAAGCCCACATCTCTAGACCCCTACGAGAGCGGCAAGCAACCCTACCAATTCTAGAGTTAGAAGACCCGGTCTTGACTCCTCGAGATGGTATCCCATTGGACCCTAGAACCCGGTTACTTGTGCTCCCTGTCTTGGGTCTATCCTAATGCGGAAAAGTAAATAATATACATCAATGGTGACATAATTCTCAACCCGGAAGTGCCCCAAAAAAGAATATTACATACAAGTTTTTACATGAATGAAAATGAAAAACTCTCATCTCACATAAAAAAAAACCCGGCTATTCAAAACACGACGATCCAATATTACATATCAAAGCAACACATAGCATCACATGTCATCAAAGTAAGTAATATGCATATCCCAATTGTTGTTGACATATAGAACCGAAACCGGCGATACACTACATAGTACACTTTCGGTCGCAGAAAAAAAAATGAAAAACTATAACAGTTGGAATCCGCAACCACCTTAGACATCATAAACACAATGTATCTCATACTTTGGTGTAACGTCTTAGATTTCGATTAGTGTTAGTTTAGACGATAATGCGGGTTTTTGGTAAAAAGCTTACCGATTTGGGTTCCTCATATTTTATAATATTTAATTAATAATTTATTATTATTTTTTATGGCATGTACGCACGTGTGCACGTTAATGCGAGGGTTTGTTTTGTGTTATCTAGATTAGCGACCATGACAACTTAACCCTTAATCTAATCCCTTGCTTTGCCTTAACCCTAATCCTTGATATTTTGGGTGAGATATTTACTTAGGGTTTTGTTTGAGAGAAGAGGTGGCATGATGAGGTGTGGATGCATTTATGTGAGAGCATGGCTTGCAATTAATGTAGTGGTGCACGCACCCTTAACCTCACCTCTCTCTCTCTCTCTCTTTTCTTCATACTCTCTCTCACTCTCTCTCACACTCATTTCCTCCTCATTTTCTTCATCTCCCTCAACACAACTGAACACTTCACTAATCCATCACAAATCCATCTCAAAACTTCATCAAAAATCACAAAAATCACATCTTTTGCCTTGATTTGCCTCTTGGATGCCTTGGTGCTTAGAAAGCTAAGATCTTTGAGTTCTTTTGGTTAGGTAATGATCTCTTTCTGTTCTTTAAGTTTTTATTTTGTGTAGTCTTGTAGTTTTAGTTTAGAACGTTAAAAGTTAAGTTTTCGTGTAAATATCGTATTTTTAGTGTCAATATATGACATCTGTGATCTGCTATGACCCCGAGAGTTTACTAGAAAACCAAACAATATAGTTGTGTTGTACCTGAGACCCGGAGCCTTCACCTCAAGCACGAGACCCCCTGCTCGGACCATGGCCGGCGACTGGAAGACAAATTCCGGCGACATCGTTTTTGGGGTTGAGTTAGGGTTTGGGTTTTTGTGGGTAGGTGTCTGCCTTAGTTTAGGTATGTTTGGTCCTGTTTGATTTTTGGGTTTTCTTTGTATGCAAAATCTGGGATCACATGGTTAGTTTCTTGTGTTACGTTTACGCGCAATACGTTAGAAGACACGGATCGTGCGCTTTGTGTGGTTTTGCTCTTGGGTTGGTTTCATCGTGTCGCTACGCATGTTAGCCACAATACGAACCATTGAGAGTAAGTTTTGTGTTGTCGCGTTGGTCAACGTAGTTTGTATGTGTTTTGGGTCTATTGCTAATATATACTTGTTTTGTTGTGCAATACTTTAGGTTCGCAGGCGGGGACTTCGGGCGCTGCGAAGAAGGGGAAACAGATGGTTGGCTTTACTTAGCCAGGAGCGTTGGTGAGTAGATTTAACATCTACAGGGGAATCGCCCGCATGGCGTTATACGTCTGGGCTAGAGATGTTATGATTTTGTCGCATATTCTATTTTATATAGAGAGTTGCGTATATACCTTATTACTTAGTTACTAGTTGTGCTTGAACTTGTACCCTTAGGACACTGCACTATTATTAACGGCTCATGTTGCACGAGCACTGATTGTATGCCATGCACACCATCAATAATTGCTATGACACGCACAACACATATATAGATATGATATTGTTTGGTTAGGGACATTGTGACATTGATTCATATTCCTTATTGCATATGACATATAGCATAACTGTATAACTACATGCTTACACATATGCCTAGACATACTTGCAAGCTAGTTACCTGTATACCTATATGGTATTGTACCATTAGTGATAGGTTTATTTCACACATAATGACATAGCTACATGTATACCTTGCATACATACTTCACTTATACTTGAAGGATATATTACATCATTACTGATAGGTAGATACATATACCTTGCTATACCTTTATGTTGACACATATATCTGGCTATAGACGGAGGGGGCTTCACTCTAGAATTGGCGGGCTATTCGCCGCACTCGGGGGGGGTACAGGTACACCCAAGGAGGGGTGCACAAGTTACCGGATTCCATGAAGTGCTGGGTGGTCCATTCACGTTGCTGAAGGGGGCTGCCTCGCTTCAGGTTTTGGCGGGTAACTTGCCGCACCCGTAGGGGTCTAGGATTTCATTACACATGCTATCCACATGACCAGGGGAACGTCGGGTTTCAGTAGCGGCTCTATGAAACCCGGGGATCCCAGATATCTGTATTGTTCTGTGATGCTTATTACATTTCTGTGATGGTGCATTTTATCACGCCTTTAGCGAATATTATATATTGATATATATACTAGTAGATGTTGTATGTGTTTTTCACCCGCGCTAGTCCAGTCCCCGCTCTGTCGTTAGTTAAGTAACCTAACGGGTGATGACGGGACCCAGTGGCGAATGCGGGTGGCATATACGTACATCATTATTTTCGTTCTTTATTGGTGTGATCAATTGATGGGACTGCATTGATTCGGATCAATGCAAGCTAAATAAACCTATTCTGATGTTGTTGGGACATTTTTCAAAAAGCTGTTATTACAAGGACGTTCTATTTTATTTTGCATAGTGGTATTCGGTTATGAATATCCAGCTCCTCAGTCGACGAGGCAAGGGCCGAGATCCCTTCACCGGGAGTGACCCCTTGGACAGAAGTTTGCGTCAGGGCAATAACTTCACTATAGTCGTTTACTTTTGCTTTGCATCGTGGTATTCAGTTGGAATATCCTGCACCTCATTCTACGGGGAAAGAGCCGAGATCCCTTCACCGGGAGTGACCTCTTTAGCAAATGTTTTCGTTACTATATTTTAAAAAAAAGCTATCCGGTTCCTTCAACGATATCAAGTTCAGTACGTTAAAGGTTTTTGCCAGAAACCATTCGTAGCCCTCCGTCGTTTCATATGGATAGTCAATAAGTACTCAAGCTATGTTTGTTGGCCAAAGTCAAGGCACAGTGATTGGTAGCTATTGGGTATTCATATGCAGCATATATAGATGCGTTGGTTTGGGACAGTCGTACTGCTTTGTTGGCCAAAGTCAAGGGTAGGTATGGGTGGGTTCAAATTAACCTGGAGAATAACGGGTAGAACTTGACATGTGACTAATGATTTGTTGGCCAAAGTCAAGGTCATAAGAGCATGGGGTAAAAATCACATCGGGAGTTTCTAAAGAAACTGAAACTTGCCAGATATGCGCATACCTTCTGGAGTGTGATAACGTGAGCGTATTCCGTCACGTTATCATGCGATGATAGTTGGATCCCGATTCCTACTGATGAGTTGGTTTACTCCTCGGGTGATCCCGACTAATTCTTCTTTCAGGTTTGGAGGAGAATTTGACGTTACAGTGGGAGGTTTCCTGATTAGATAAATTTGTAACCATTCTGATCTAGGTTAGAGTGCATACTGAGTGTTTCTTTTCTCTCTCTCTTTGGCAGCGACCATGACCCGACCCTTGACAATGACTCAGTGACCAAGTTAACCGAACCTTCTTAAACACCGGCTTTTGGATTATCAGAGTTGCATACCTCATTGCCACTCCTACTTTTACCCTTTTCTCCAGGACACCCCGCATTACTACGAACGTCCACTTCCATTGGACAAAACCATCGTATGGTTATATACGAACTCGAAGGAATTTATTTGAGGATGGTTTCCAGTTCTGGAGAAAACGAATAGGACTATTCAGTTGTCTTTTCCTTTTACCTTCTTACAGGTTGCGAGTACTCCTTGGTTTAGGAGATAGTACACCTATTACGCAAATTGGATAGTCTTCTTCCAAACCTTAGGATGGTGCCGAACGGTAGGGAATGAAGAAAACCAATTAGCCTAAACGGTGTACAGAAGGTATTAAGTTAAGACAAATCAAGGGATTAGTAAGAGGGCAAAGTAAATTGCGACTGCTATTCACGACTAAACCGAGTATTTCTTCGCCAATCCTAAATCACCTTTGTATTTCTCCAAGACACTCCATATCACTACGAAGATCCACCGTTTATTGGATACTCCATCGTATGGTTATATACGAACTCGAAAGAAACTTTTTCCAGTTCGGGGATGTATTCTGGTTCAGGAGAAATAGAAATAAGGTTTATTCGGTTGTCTTTTATCTTCACCTTCTCTCGCATTGCGAGTGCTCCTAGGATTAGGACAATACACCCATTATGCTTATTGGATATTCTTCTTCCAAACTATAGGCTGGTGCCGAACGGTAGGGAAGGGAGAAAACCATTTAGCTTAAGAGGGTGTACATAAGGTAACGACTAAAAACATATAAAGGGATTTGGAGAGGTGGCAAAGAAATATACGGTTACAGTGGTGAATCTGGATAATGGAAGAGGCATTTCTAGGAATACCCGGATACCTCTACGAAACATTTCAATGTTTCAGTTTCACTGTGTACTGTTAAAAGAAAAATGATTTCCCGATTGTCCTTACTCCAGGGTATGTAATTACCAGGTATGATTCTCACATCTGTATGGTTTTACAGATGATGAGTGGGAGTAAGTTGTTGGTAATTGGGTGATCATCCTCATTATATCGGGATTCGTTGTAATTGGTGATATTTGAGGAAGTCACCTGGGTTGTTTGTCGGACGACAAATATTTGGTTTTGAATATCCATTGTTATGCACCAATTTCAAATTGATATATCTGTATGTCTATTGTTATAGAGTGAGATATACCTTTTTGAAATCATGTTTATGACATTTACCTATATCAGTGGATGGTTAGGTAAGGAGCATTGAACAACGGTGTAATTCTTCATAACCATAGTACAGTTTTCAACGTACGACATACAGGGAATGAGTTATTAGACTCAAGGGACTTATACAGAGTATTGTATGTTGTCCAGTGTCCGTAAGGACAAAAGGGATGGTACTCATACTATATTCTATTTACTTATGACTTCTCTAGTTCTTAGACATGTGTTTCGTAGAAATACAAGGTTTAAGTTTTGAGAAGTTATAAGTATGTGGATAAAGTAGAGAACCAGGTGTTGCAAGTATCGGGATTCTTCAAGGTGATCGAAAATGTAGATACTTGTGTATGGTATTCAGTTGATAGTAATGATTAAGAGAACTTGCTTCTCTTTCAGATTACTCATAATTGGAAGCATTCCTAAGTTGAGTAATGCTGATCCGCCTCCTTCCATTTAGTTGACATGCACTGGAGACAGTTGCATGATTTGAATCTGGTTCAATTAAATCAGTGCCTCTGTTTCTATATTGGATATATAACAGTTCATATCTTGACATTGTTAAGGTACGGGGAGTTGTCCAGCTTAAGCTTAAAACCAGACTTAGGATAACTCAAGGCACGTTTCTGTAATGGCTGTTTGTGGGTTGACCCAGGCTATGACGAGGGTTGACTTTCTACCATCAAGAAGATCAATAGTGATATTGTTCTTGACTCGCCACAGTTTTAATAAAAATGGATTTTTTCATAAAACAGTAGTGGGAGTATGGTAGAACTGGATTCGTTGTAATTGGTGATATTTGAGGAAGTCACCTGGGTTGTTTGCCGGACGACAAATATTTGGTTTTGAATATCCGTTGTTATGCACCAATTTCAAATTGATATATCTGTACGTCTATTGTTATAGAGTGAGATATACCTTTTTGAAATTATGTTTATGGCATTTACCTATATTAGTGGATGGTTAGGTAAGGAGTATTGAACAGCGATGTAATTCTTCATAACCATAGTACAGTTTTCAACCTACGACATACAGGGAATGAGTTATTAGACTCAAGGGACTTATACAGAGTATTGTATGTTGTCCAGTGTCCATAAGGACAAAGGGGATGGTACTCGTACTATATTCTATTTACTTATGACTTCTCAAGTTCTTAGACATGTGTTTTGTAGAAATACAAGGTCTAAGTTTTGAGAAGTTATAGGTATGTGGATAAAGTAGAGAACCAAGTGTTGCAAGTATCGAGATTCTTCAAGGTGATCGAAGATGTAGATACTTGTGTATGGTATTCAGTTGATAGTAATGATTAATAGAACTTGCTTCTCTTTCAGGTTACTCATAATTGGAAGCATTCCTAAGTTGAGTAACGCTGATCGGCCTCCTTCCATTTAGTTGACATGCACTGGAAACAGTTGCATGATTTGAATCTGGTTCAATTAAATCAGTTCCTCTGTTTCTATATTGGATATAGAACAGTTCATATCTTGACATTGTTAAGGTACGCGGAGTTGTCCAGCTTATGCTTAAAACCAGACTCTGGATAACTCAAGGCACGTTTCTGTAATGGTTGTTTGTGGGTTGACCCAGGCTATGACGAGGGTTGACGTTCTACCATCAGGAAGATCAATAGTGATATTGTTCTTGACTCGCCACGGTTTTAATAAAAATGGATTTTTTCAAAAAACAGTAGTGCGAGTAAGGTAGAACTGGATGTGATTCCAGAACCGCAAACGATTACTGAAGATTTGATAAGAACCTAAAGATTCAATCTGGTTTGACATTCCATTAGCCACTCCGCAGATATGGTGGGTAACCTCAGGCACTCGAGAGGTACATCGGTATGCTCAAGAACGGCGGCAGGGAGGTTCTTGTTTACCCAGACTTTCCATTGTTGTTGTTCCATACTGTGAGACCTGGTAGGAGGATGAGTATAACGTCATTCTAAACTATCTTTAGAAGTGCACATGTATATGACTCTGCCAGAGGGTTGTCGTAGTCAGTGGGAGCAGCGGAAGTATTGGCGGACATGTGGCTTATGTCTATTTATAGACTAAAGCAGATATAGCGGAGATAGATCATCTATTTCTGATGTGACAGTCTAGGTTTGACTTCATCAGAATAAAGGATGGATCTGTTAAGAAGGTAGTAGGGTGTGATGTCCTGGTATTTGGATGACATACACAGAGTAGGAAGTGAAATTCCTATACTACAATCGGTTATATTTTGGTTGTCAAACAGTGGTTTCTCCACCTACGATTTGGATATAATATCAAGACATTCTGGTTACTAGATCTATAGATCTAGATTTGTGTAGTTTCCCAATCTGTGTATTTAGACAGCATTCTAAAGGTGTTTTAGAATGGACGACTCCTGGCACGGTAGTGTACCTGCAGGTGATGGAGTCACCCTCTCTAAAGGTGTCTTACAGACTAAAGGGGAGAGGGATGTACATGATTGGCAGATCACTTGCTTAGGCAATTGAGTCAATCATAAGATTTCAAGTACCACACCAGATGTTGTTTATGCACGATATGCAGTAAGTTGATATTAATCCAATCCTGGAGAAACGATCGGAAGCAGTTTTAGAACATAAGTTGATATTCTAGGGAAATGAGAACGGCAGTCTCCTTTGGGAGACAGTTATCATTCCACGCTTCCAAGGTGACCTGGATGACAGAGTGACTATCAGAGTTATAGTTTTCCCTCGGACGAGGGGCAGTATTTTGGACAGGTGGTCCAGGCGGATACTGAGGGATGCATGGCGCAGGATACTGATTAAGTTCAGTTGTTGATACAGTCTAAGAAGATTGGATTTGGAGTTCATTTATGAACTAGGTCCCATCAGACATCCAAACATATTCTAAGACAGGTATTGCTCATTTCAGGAGATGGGTTTCTCCATGAACTTGAGATAAAGAGAGACATAGAAAGAAACATCACAGTGGATCTACTCACTGAGGCTATTCCTCGAACGCAATAGTTTCGCAAACGAGCTTTGTGAGACTGACTAGTAGAGGTGTTGGGTGTTCGGTATCACACGGGCTGTGAGTATTCGACATCGCAATAATTAGCCTTGAGTGCAAGTGGGAGATTGTTGGAGATAGTGCCCTCAGAGTCAATTATTGGATCACAGGCACGTGATTGCAATGATTGAGGGAGGACCTATACCGGTAGGACAGTCTTACTCAAGATGATAGTATGCTATCTGGTTTATCTTTATCATCGTGTACTGCTTTAGGTGACCTTACAGGTCACTATTGCACGTTGATAGAGCCCCTAGGATTCTTGCTTGACTTCCAGCAGTATGAGGGCGATCATTTACATGGGAGCTGGGGTCTATAAGCACAACCTTAAAAGGTCCATAGTCGTGGGAGTTTCGAGACAGGGCATCGATACTCCAGAGTAGACTAGTGTATACAGTTGATGTAAGTCCGTGTTGCCCACCCCGGTGCTTACGGGGAGGCGGAAAACATAATAAAAATCGGATTTTTAATAACTTAGGCAACATGGACTATGCTTGTGAGGATCTTTACTAATCATAAACTAGCTAACCCTAACTACAAAGTAGCTAAGTGAAGAAAGGTTATACCTTTGGTCTTTAGTCCTTCTCTCCTTGCTCCTAGGTATGGTAGAAAAAGTTCACCTTGCTTGTCTTCTCCCGTCAAAGAAAGATCCACTTGAAAGCCACCACCTTTAGCTTCAACTCCAAGCTAGGAGTAACTAGAGTGCAAGAAATGCTAAGACTTGAACCCTAGAAGTGAGAAGAGAAGATCAAGAGAGGGTTTTTCTCAAGCTTTTTGTTTCTCAACACATGAGAGGGAGAGAGCTTGAGGGAGAGGATGAGCAAGAGAGAGAAATAGAATGAGAGAATGAGAAAATAGTGAGCCGTTCTCACTAATATGTGAGGATAATTTTAATTAGATAATTAGCTTGAAAATTGTCATGATAAATCATGAATTGACCATTATCATTTCATTTTTGCAAAGATCAAAGAGCATCTTCCAAATGAAATGATTATGGTCAAGTTGTCAACATGGTCAACAAGTCAATGAAGTCAAATTGTCAACAACAACCATGCACAATAATTAAGCTAATTATCAATTAACAATAATCCACACAAAAACAATAGGGTTAATAAAATGACAAATGCCATTAACCCAAAACAAGGTCCTCTCCCCCAATCTCAAGCAACTGTGCATACGCACCCGCATTCGTGATCCGAGGAACACGAATACCCTGAGAAAAACCAATCTCAAATCATATACTAGGATCCGGCTTAAACCAAAGCCCGCTAGTATAAACTGTCCGGACAGCAAACGTGCACAAGTGCGCGGATGCGAACGAACCCTGTCGCAAAACCATGCGACCTCTACTCGTTTTGCCTAAAGGCGAATAGCTCTCTGTGTGGGACTCTAAAGACTCGACACTACGCTGGCAGTGGGTTTAACCACAGACCGCAAGCGGCACTAGCTGTACGTAACGGTCCCCAGGTAGATGTCGATAAGAAGACTGACGAGGTGAACCCCATCTGCACTCCTACTGAGCCTGTATGTGACAGTCTCCGTACAGTCCGGTCTGTTCGTCTGATACATCGCATGGCGGGCCTAGGGGGGCGGTGAACGTCAGTCCCCTAATAGCGGTACAAGTCGTGTCGGAGTGTAGCCCAGAACACCCTGAGATAACACTGGAAACCTACCAGTATATCTCGCTTGCCCTGGCCAGGGACTACTCGTGTAATGGCTCTCCTAGACACAGCGCGATGTCAACCCCCAATACCGGGAGAGACGAATCCTGTCTAACCGTCACTGCCTCCAAGTGCTTCGGGACTGCACCCAAAAACTACCTGTTTGCACAGCTCCTTTGAGCCGTGGTAGGGTAGTAATCAAAGTGCAGTGGGAACACACTCGAGGCGAAGTGACAGTGTCAAGTCAGCGGACTAAGCTGTACTCATGTCACCTGGGAACTGATAACTGACGATAGGTATATTACCAACCAACAGTTCCCGACGAGTCCTGTCCAGTGTACTCGTAACCTAACGAGCACCCGCATACTATCCTAAGTACGACGTACTAACGGCTGTGGGACAGACCGTCTCCCACACTGGGATGAGAAGCGCATACGCTAGTCTACTCCGGAGTATCGATGCCCTGTCTCGATAGTCCAACGACCAGGGACCTGTATAAGGATGTGCTTATAGATTACCCAGCTCCCACGAGTGCGAGCGCCATCACAACGCTGGTAATCAAGCAAAGATCCTAAGGGCTCTACTAATATGTATACCAGCAATATGCTAAAAGAAACACATGCACATATTAAAGCAGAGACAAACCAAGTAGCATACTACCATTTCGAGCAAGATTGTATATACAACTGTGAATATCCCAAGCTTCCATTAAGTAATATACAAGCTAGTATGATACAGTAATGGCCTCTAGGGCATATACACTAACAATCTCCCACTTGCACTAAGGCCATGTACTGGCGTATCGAAGACCTATCATCTCGATCAGCCGCTCGAACTGAGTCTGGGGCAAGGCCTTGGTGAATGGATCTGCTGTGTTATCCTCTGATGCAACTCTCCGGACCTCGATCTCCTGGCGATCCATGATCTCCCTGATCAGGTGATACCGCCTTAAGATGTGTCTGGATTTCTGATGGGACCTGGGTTCCTTTGCTAAAGCTATAGCCCCGTTGTTGTCGCAATACAGAGGTATTGGGTCAACAATGGACGGAACCACCTGAAGTTCTTTCAAGAACTTCCTCATCCAGACAGCTTCTTTTGCGGCATCAGATGCAGCGATGTATTCCGCTTCCATAGTCGAGTCAGCAACGGTTTCCTGTTTGGAGCTCTTCCAACACACCGCCCCTCCATTGAGGGTAAAGACAAAACCCGACATGGACTTGGAATCATCCTTGTCACTCTGGAAGCTGGAGTCAGCAAAGGCCTCAATCTGCAGGTCTTTTCCGCCATACACCAAGAACATCTCCTTAGTCCTTCTCAGGTACTTGAGAATGTTCTTTACTGCTATCCAATGTTTCTCCCCAGGGTTTGACTGATACCTGCTTACCACACTCAGTGCATAAGCCACATCCGGTCTGGTACACAACATCGCATACATTATAGAGCCTACCGCAGAAGCATAGGGTATAATAGACATGCGATCCCTTTCCAAATCAGTCTTGGGAGACATCTCTTTGGAGAGGGTGATCCCGTGACAAGCCGGTAGATTACCGCGCTTGGAATCTTCCATACTGAATCTCTTTAGTATGGTGTCGATGTACCTGGACTGCGAGAGTCCTAATATCCTCTTGGATCTGTCACGGTAGATCCGGATACCCAGAATGTAGGAGGCATCACCCAGGTCTTTCATGGAGAACCTGTGTGACAAGAACCCCTTGACAGATTGTAGCATAGGAATGTCATTTCCTATTAAGAGAATGTCATCCACGTATAAAACGAGGAATACTACAGTTCTCGCTACAAATCTACAATAGATGCATGGTTCATCTGGATTTTTGATAAAGCCAAATTCTTTGACCGTCTCATCAAAACAGATGTTCCAACTCCGCGATGCCTGCTTGAGTCCATAAATGGACTTGAGCAACTTGCACACCTTTCCGCTGCTCCCACCCTGAATGAAACCCTCTGGCTGGTCCATATAGACACACTCCTCTAAATGACCATTTAGAAAAGCTGTCTTTACGTCCATCTGCCAAATCTCATAATCGTGGAAAGCAGCGATGGCAAGAAGGATCCGAATGGATTTCAGCATAGCTACTGGAGAAAAGGTTTCGTCATAGTCCAAACCAGGTCGCTGACGAAAACCCTTTGCTACCAGTCTAGCTTTATAGGTCTCAACCTGTCCATCTACACCAATCTTCCTTTTGAAGATCCACTTGCATCCTACGGGTTTTACCCCGTCTTGAGCAATGTCCAACGTCCATACTTTGTTGGTGTACATGGACTCCATCTCGGTCCGCATTGCATCCAGCCATTTTACCGAGTCGACGCTCTGAATGGCTTGCTGGAAGCTAGTAGGCTCATCACAATCTAGGATGCAGTCCTCTCTATCCCCGTCAATGAGGAAACCGTAGTACCTCTCGGGCGGATGAGACTGCCTACTACTCCTGCGGAGCGGCGTAGGAATGTCCTGTTCTTTTGAACCTTCTGGTTCCACTAAACTTTCAGTAATAGTTTGTGGTTCTGGAATTTCTTCCAGTTCTATTGCGCTCCCACTTAATTCTTTTTCTATGAACTGATGTTCTAGAAAGTGGGCATGGCGAGAAACAAGGACTTTTTGTTCCTCTTCGTAATAGAAGTAATATCCCTTGGAGTTCTTTGGATATCCCACAAACTTGCACTGTACTGAGCGTGCCTCGAGCTTGTCCGCATGCTGCTTTTTTACAAAAGCTGGACATCCCCATGTCTTAATGTGATTAAGATAGGGTTTCTTCCCACTCCATAACTCATATGGTGTGGTAGGCACAGTCTTAGTGGGAACACGGTTCAAAAGATATGCAGCTGTTTCTAGCGCATACCCCCAGAACGATCGCGGTAACTCAGCGTTACTCATCATGGACCGTACCATATCCAATAGGGTTCGGTTCCGTCTCTCCGATACACCGTTATGTTGCGGAGTGTATGGAGGAGTAAGCTGAGAGAGAATTCCATTCTCTTTTAAGTAATTCAGGAATTCGGCACTTAAGTATTCTCCTCCTCGATCCGATCTTAGGATCTTGATACTTTTGCCGGTCTGTTTTTCTACTTCACTCTTATATTCCTGGAATTTTTCAAAAGCCTCGGATTTATGTTTCATTAAGAAGACATAACCGTACCTTGAAAAATCATCCGTAAAAGTTATGAAGTAAGAAAAACCGCTTCGCGCATGTGTAGACATTGGACCGCACACGTCGCTATGTACGAGTCCCAAGAGCTCGCTCGCTCTTTCTCCGTGTCCAGAAAACGGAGCCTTTGTCATCTTTCCTTTGAGACAGGATTGACAAGTTGCATACGATTGATATTCGAACGAATCTAAATATCCTTCAGTATGTAACTTAGTCAATCTTCTCTCGTTGATGTGACCCAGTCTACAATGCCATAAGAAAGTTTTATTAATTTCTGGAGACTTTCTTTTGTGTGTATTCTGGATATTGAAAACCTGTGGTTGGTTTAAAACGTAAATACCGTTGTTCAATGTACCTGACCCAATCAACACTTGATTAAGGTGAATGTTCACTACATTACTTACAAATGCAAATTCATAACCTTCTTTAGATAATAAAGATACAGAAATGATATTACAGGTTGCATTTGGTACATAATAACAACTACGCAAAACCAAAAAGTGTCCATCTGATAATCCCAGGTGATAGTCCCCCACGGCCTCAGCATCCATGCTAGCACCGTTCGCAACTCTGAGGGTCATGTCACCTGTCTTCAAAACTCTACGCTTTCTCAACGCCTGCAAAGAATTACAGATATGAGATCCTGATCCGGTATCCAATACCCAGGATGTAGAGTTTATTGATAGACAATTTTCAATAACATACACACCTGAAGCTGAAGCTGCAACTCGCTTCAAATCCTGTGTTCTGGCTTTCCAAGCCTTGCAATCTTGTTTCCAGTGACCACTTTTGTGACAATAGAAGCATTCTTCCTTCCCCACCAGCTTCCCCGCTACCTTTGTTGCTTTACCCTTTCCCCTCGTATCCACTTTACCGACACCGCCTCTTGGTTTGGCGGGGGCTTTCTTCTTCTTGCCCTTGGCTTTCGCCCTGGACCTAGAAGAGGAAGATCCTCCTACAAACAAAGTGGATGTCTCCCTACCCTTCTGTAGGGTGCCCTCAGCAGTCCTCAACATGTTCAGAAGCTCGGCAAGTTCAACCTCCTTTCCTTGCATGTTGAAGTTAAGAATGAACTGGGCGTAAGTGGAAGGAAGGGACTGGAGAATCAGATCAGTATAGAGTTCATTCTCCAACGTGGTCCCAAGGTCCGCGAGCTCCTCTATGTAGCCGATCATCTTAAGCACGTGGTCCGCTACCGATGATCCGACGGCCAACCTTGCCGAAAAGAGCTTCTTCGACACTTCGTATCTTGCGATACGAGACTGCTCTCCATACAGTTCTTTTGTATGGAGAAATATGGACTCTAGGTCCATATTCTCGTGCCTCCTCTGATGGTCATTGTCATTTGGCCCTCGCGCAATCTATCTCCCATGTCTTACGGATTTCTACATCCGCGACGCTGGAGGTGGGACCTGGGACGGGGGGAGCTTTGGTGGTAAGTATATACCCCAGCTTGTCATAAGTGATAGCCATCTTGACATTCCTGAGCCAATCTTTGTAGTTTGGCCCTGTCAATATGTTTTTATCTAATAGTAACTTAAGTCCGGTCATCTTGAATGGTCGCTGCAATTAGGAGAGAGAAAAGAAACACTTTAGCATGATGCTCTTGCAAGTTTAGAGTGGTTTTTAGTTTGTCTAAACTGGATGGCTCCCACTGTCTCTCGAATCCCTTCTCAAACCATAAAGAAAAGGATTAGCCGGGATCAATCTCACCGTACAATACTTGCTTAACCGTTCAGCCAGGCCAGTGTCGGTACTTCGAGGGAGGTTTTCCAACGCTTTCGCGAAGTTCCTTAATTAAGTAACCTCTTTTCCCTGTGGGCGTAGCCCCGCTAACACCTTTCTAGGCACCTACTAGGTTTATAGCATTGATCGTTAAGTGAGAGTTTTCCCGAGGAGTAGCATATACTCACAGTAGGATCGGGATCCAAATATCATCGCGTGATAAAACCGAAGGAATCCTACCAGAATCATCACACTCCAAATGGTATGCAACGCTAGCAAGTTTCAGTACTTTTGAAACTCCCGATGTGGATTTTTGCCCCATGTTCTTATGACCTTGACTTTGGCCAAAATATCATAAGTCACATGTCAAGTTCTACCCGTCATTCTCCTGGTTAATTTGGACCCACCCGTACCTACCCTTGGCTTTGGCCAAAATGGCAGCACGACTGTCCCAAACCAACGCATCTATCTATGCTGCACATGAATACCCAAACGCTACCAATCACTATGCCTTGACTTTGGCCAAAATACATAGCTTGAATACTTTTGACCATTCATGTGGAATGACGGAGGGCTACGGATGGTTTTGGCGAAACCGTGAACGTAGTGAACTTGATATAATCGATGGAACGAGATAGCTTTTAAAAGGAGTGGTTCAAGCTCCGCGTTTAAAAGTTTTAGTTTTGAAAAGAACCGAGTGGTTTTCAAAGTGTTCCAATCGACTTTTACTTGGTTTATTTCTTGCATTAGTTCTTTTAATGCGTCCCATCATTTAATCCTACCATTGCAGAAAACAACCAAAATATGACGTACGCTTATGCCATTCGCATTCGCCACGGGGCCCCGTCATCACCCGTTAGGTTACTTAACTAACGACAGAGCGGGGGCTGGGCTAGCGCGGCTGTAAAACATAAGCAACGCCTAAATAGTTATTATATATAAATATATAGCAATGATAGACATTACAGATCACAGATGAATACATTGGATATACTAGGAATCCGCAATGCGTTCGAGCCTGCAACGCAAAGCGGATTACACGGTCGCGGTGAATAGCCAATACCCCACCCAAGACCCCTACGGGTACGGCAAACTACCCGCCAAGCACCCGAAGCGAAGCAACCTCCCTCACCACCGTGAGTAGGCCACTCGGCACTTCGAGATACCCGGTAGTTTGTGCACCCCCTCCATGGGTCTATCCTAGGAGCAAAAACAGTAAAAAGAATTATACAATGACGGCTACAACCCCGACCCGGTTGTGCGGCCATACAAAAAATATTATTACATCAATTTACATGTTACAAATGAATGAAAGAAAAAACAACGCTCATCTCACATCCACCCCGGCCATTCACCCGCGACAATCCAATCCATTCATATCCACAAACCAATAACAATCACAGATCATGTATAACCCCGACTAATCGTCTTATAGCGATTAGCCGACGTTCAATACATGCAAGCATTACAGATATAACCGATATAGTTAAAGTGCAGTGAAGTTCGGAAAAATACGGAATTATAGGACCCCAAAAGGAAATTTCTTTTCTGGAAAATCTGGGTACATATAATATATCCTAAAAATCCCAAAACCAACAAAAACACACTCTGCACGAAAAACGATGCGCCGATCACGACAATCCGCGGCGGTTCCGCCGCATAAACCTACTTAATGCGGCGGAAGGGCGGCGACTTGAGGGAATTGGGGTATCGTTTTTCTTGGGTGTATTCACAAAACCCTGAGACGATTTTACATGTATACAGTTTTTCATTTTGAGCAGAAATAATTTTAACAGAAACTTGGATTTTGTAAAAGTTTGGTTTTGTGATTTTTCCGGTTCCGAACTTCGTTACACTTAACTACTTAACTAGTTTAGGTTTAGTTAGGCTCTGATACCACTGTAAGTCCGTGTTGCCCACCCCGGTGCTTACGGGGAGGCGGAAAACATAATAAAAATCGGATTTTTAATAACTTAGGCAACATGGACTATGCTTGTGAGGATCTTTACTAAACATAAACTAGCTAACCCTAACTACAAAGTAGCTAAGTGAAGAAAGGTTATACCTTTGGTCTTTAGTCCTTCTCTCCTTGCTCCTAGGTATGGTAGAAAAAGTTCACCTTGCTTGTCTTCTCCCGTCAAAGAAAGATCCACTTGAAAGCCACCACCTTTAGCTTCAACTCCAAGCTAGGAGTAACTAGAGTGCATGAAATGGTAAGACTTGAACCCTAGAAGTGAGAAGAGAAGATCAAGAGAGGGTTTTTCTCAAGCTTTTTGTTTCTCAACACATGAGAGGGAGAGAGCTTGAGGGAGAGGATGAGCAAGAGAGAGAAATAGAATGAGAGAATGAGAAAATAGTGAGCCATTCTCACTAATATGTGAGGATAATTTTAATTAGATAATTAGCTTGAAAATTGTCATGATAAATCATGAATTGACCATTATCATTTCATTTTTGCAAAGATCAAAGAGCATCTTCCAAATGAAATGATTATGGTCAAGTTGTCAACATGGTCAACAAGTCAATGAAGTCAAATTGTCAACAACAACCATGCACAATAATTAAGCTAATTATCAATTAACAATAATCCACACAAAAACAATAGGGTTAATAAAATGACAAATGCCATTAACCCAAAACAAGGTCCTCTCCCCCAATCTCAAGCAACTGTGCATACGCACCCGCATTCGTGATCCGAGGAACACGAATACCCTGAGAAAAACCAATCTCAAATCATATACTAGGATCCGGCTTAAACCAAAGCCCGCTAGTATAAACTGTCCGGACAGCAAACGTGCACAAGTGCGCGGATGCGAACGAACCCTGTCGCAAAACCATGCGACCTCTACTCGTTTTGCCTAAAGGCGAATAGCTCTCTGTGTGGGACTCTAAAGACTCGACACTACGCTGGCAGTGGGTTTAACCACAGACCGCAAGCGGCACTAGCTGTACGTAACGGTCCCCAGGTAGATGTCGATAAGAAGACTGACGAGGTGAACCCCATCTGCACTCCTACTGAGCCTGTATGTGACAGTCTCCGTACAGTCCGGTCTGTTCGTCTGATACATCGCATGGCGGGCCTAGGGGGGCGGTGAACGTCAGTCCCCTAATAGCGGTACAAGTCGTGTCGGAGTGTAGCCCAGAACACCCTGAGATAACACTGGAAACCTACCAGTATATCTCGCTTGCCCTGGCCAGGGACTACTCGTGTAATGGCTCTCCTAGACACAGCGCGATGTCAACCCCCAATACCGGGAGAGACGAATCCTGTCTAACCGTCACTGCCTCCAAGTGCTTCGGGACTGCACCCAAAAACTACCTGTTTGCACAGCTCCTTTGAGCCGTGGTAGGGTAGTAATCAAAGTGCAGTGGGAACACACTCGAGGCGAAGTGACAGTGTCAAGTCAGCGGACTAAGCTGTACTCATGTCACCTGGGAACTGATAACTGACGATAGGTATATTACCAACCAACAGTTCCCGACGAGTCCTGTCCAGTGTACTCGTAACCTAACGAGCACCCGCATACTATCCCAAGTACGACGTACTAACGGCTGTGGGACAGACCGTCTCCCACACTGGGATGAGAAGCGCATACGCTAGTCTACTCCGGAGTATCGATGCCCTGTCTCGATAGTCCAACGACCAGGGACCTGTATAAGGATGTGCTTATAGATTACCCAGCTCCCACGAGTGCGAGCGCCATCACAACGCTGGTAATCAAGCAAAGATCCTAAGGGCTCTACTAATATGTATACCAGCAATATGCTAAAAGAAACACATGCACATATTAAAGCAGAGACAAACCAAGTAGCATACTACCATTTCGAGCAAGATTGTATATACAACTGTGAATATCCCAAGCTTCCATTAAGTAATATACAAGCTAGTATGATACAGTAATGGCCTCTAGGGCATATACACTAACAGTTGAGACCCCGACGAGGGCCGGTGGCCGGTCTCACAAGCCACTGGTGTCAGTTGGTTCACCTAATATGTATACAGGTGCTCATTAGGTAATGAGTACACCGGACAGGACTCGCCGGGAACATGCTAGTTGGTTTTATACCTGACGTCAGATAGCAGTTCCCTGGTGACATGTGTACAGGTTAGTTCATCGACCTGAGATCGTCATTTGTCTCGTGTGAGTTCCCACTGTACTTAGATTACTACCCTGTCACGCTCAAAGGAGTTGTGCAAACAGGTTTTAGTTTGGTACAGTCCCGAGCCACATGGAGGCAGTGAGCGGATCTGCAGGGGTTCGTCTCTCCCGGTATTGGGGGTGAGGTCGCGCTGTGTCTAGAAGAGCCATTACACGAAGTCCTTGGCCAAGGCAGGAGATTTACTGGTAGGTTTTCCAGTAGTATCTCAGGGTGTTCTGGGCTACACTCCGACACGACTTGTACTGCTTTTGGGGGTCTGACTTTTACCAACCCCCTAGGCCCGCCATGCGATGCTCATAGACGAACGGAACGGACTGTACGGATATTGTCACTGACAGGCTCAGTAGGGTGTCCGGATGAGTTCGCTCATCGATGTCCCTTTTGGTCAATACCTGGTAGCCCGTCACTTATGGCTAATACCTGTGACGTGCTAGTGGTTAAATCCAAAACCAAGGTGTTGACGAGTCTTTAGAGTCCCCCACAGACCGTTTTCTCAAGTTTCGGGGGAAACTCTATAGTGGTCGTATGGAGATATGGCAGGGTTCGATCAGATACATGCGGTATTGCACGGATCATGATCGGACGGATAATACTAGCGGGCTTTGGTTTAAGCCGGATACTAGTATTGTACAGTGTAGATTTTGTCTCATTACATTTGTATTCGGTCGGAATACAAGTGTGGTATGTATATGTAGGGTTCCTAGGCACTCTAAGGAGGTCTCACAAGGCATCAACCATGCCAATTTCAAAAAAATACGGTGCCGAGAAACCCTAATACGGATCGTTGGCTAGAAGTTTAGGCGATAAAATGAAACTAGTAAACAACTTAACTAGGTAAACGGTAATACAACCTTTGTAGATCTGGTTCTCCACCTCCATAGCTCCGTAATGAAGTCCTCTCCGCTTTCCAAATCGAACCATGACTCTCACGGTGGTTTCATCGGAGAAAAGACCGGGCTAGGTCGTCGACTACGATGCCGAAGATGATCTACGTCGAGGCATCACTAGATCAAGCTCCAACTTCACCAAGTCAAGAAACTTGTGAAGAAAACACACTCTACTACTTGGCAAGAGGTAGCGGATGAAGAAATAGGAAGTGGGTTCACTTTAGAATTGGATTTCTCACTCATTTGCTCAAGTTGCCATTGTTGAAGCAAGCTTTCTTCAAGTGAAGAAGAAGAAGAAGAAGATGAATAATATGATGAGTATTTTCCAAAAAGGAAATAAAATGAATACTTATCATAATGTAACCATGGTCAAGTGTAAAGAATAGACTAGGGTTAAGTGGAATGGTTAGGGTTAAGCATGAGACAAAATGGTGACTTAGTCAAAGCTTCATGAAGCTTCAAATACAAACAAAGAAAGCCACGATTTTCCCCTTTTCTTTTCCAAAATAAAATAAATGAAATAAATGAATAAGAAAAAGAAAACCCTAACCATTACACAACCATGGTTTAATCTTTACACAAACCCTTGTGAGCATGTATCATCAAACATGATACAAACTAGTGTACAAAAGTATATCACATATACAATGTGCACAATCCAAGTGAGAAAATCCATTTAAAGTGAACCAATACTAGTTAATGCAAAGTAATATATCAAATATATAATTATGTATTAAATCATTAAATCAACACTTGATTCAATAATCCGGTCATGTCGCACACAACCGACTAGTATCCAATGTATCGGCTTATTGAATCAACCCTTGATTCGATAACCAGGTTATATCGCATACAACCAATCGATACATTCATCGCGAGAATAGAATACTGTATCACATACACGCATTATTCTCGGTCCCGCACATATCTCATATGCGCTCCTATTTCGTTTCGCTTGAGCCAGGAAACCTCTGTGTAGGACTCTAAAGACTCGTCAATACGCCGGAAGCAGGTGATGATCATATCAAACACCCGCAAGCCGCAAGCGGTCTGCTAAACGTAACGGTCACCTGGATATTGAGCGATGAGAAGATCGACGAGCAAGCCCGCTCACACTCCTGTGAATCCAACCAGTAACACCTACCGTACAGTCCCGTCTGTTCGTTTGATATGTCGCATATCTCGCCTAGGGGTGGTAAACGTCAGACCCCAATAGCTCGATAAGTCGTGTCGATATGAGGTCTATAACAATTCGAGAAACTACTGGTAACACTTACCAGTAAATCTCAGCAAACCTGGCCAGGGATTTCCTGTTATAGCCAATCGAACACAGTGCAACATCAACTCCCTATACCGGGAGAGACGAATCCCCTCCTATCGCTCATTGCCTCCATGTGATTCGGGACTGTACCCAAAAGCCACCGTTTTGCACGCCTTCTTGGACGTGGTAAGATGGAAATCAAAGCACAGTGGGAACTGCACAAGACTCTATGACGATCTCGGGTCAACAGACTACTCTGTACCAGTGTCACCAGAGAACTGCCATCTGACGTAAGGTATAATACCATCTGGGAGTTCTCGGCGAGTCCATCCAGTGTACCCAGTCTCTACTGAGCACCCGTATATCATCTCTGATGTCAAACACCAATGGATATGGGATCATCCATCGCCCATCTGTATGGGTCGAGAAGGTACACGCTAGTCTACTCTGGTATATCGATGCCCCGTCTCGATATACCCACGACTAGGGACTTTGAAGGATGTACTTATGGACTACCATGTCCCCACTAGTATGATCCGCATCATAGTCTAGGTAGTCAAGTACACATCCTAAGGGCTTTACCAACATGTAACAGAGAGACAATCAGTATACACGTTAAGGTAAAGAGTAACCAGATAGCATACTATCATGTCGAGCAAGAAAGTCCTCCCTATATATGTCCCAGCATCCACTACAATATACATCCAATGTACAGTAATGGCCTCTAGGGCATACATATAACTAACAGTATATACAGTCGCGGGGTTTTCCTATAATTTATTACGGGATCAGTTTTCTGAAGTTGCCAGTTTGCATTCCGTTTCGGCCAGTTTTCCTTTGTTCCTTCACGGCCAGATTTTTCAGATGGAGGGACTAATTTGCAATTGTGCAAATTAGTGTTTGTGGAGGGGTTCATTTGTAAATGAGGGATTATGATAGATATAGCATCATGAGATTCCTTTTCCATCACTTGGTTTTGTATTAATGGTGATGGATTTTGATTAGATTAGATTAGAAATGGTGTGACCATTTTCTTCTCATATTCTTTCTTGCATTATTGCAATTTTCCTCCACCATTTAGAGGGAGGGGCCAGCCACATTTAGAGGGAGAGGTTCATTTTGGGCTATGGAGATTCTTCATCTCATTCTTTGCTAGAAAAATGAGAGCACCATATTCCTCTAAAGCTCATTTTTCCTTCTCCATCATAAAAGGCAACTTCAACCCCATTGAGACAATGGTTTCTACACTTCATCTACAGCATTTCTTGGGCACGTCGGCTCGCCAATTTCACGCCCGAGTTGCTTCGGTCCAGAGGTGGGAGTCCGTAAAAGAACCCGGCGATGTGGTGCCCGTTCCGACGAGGAGCTGAAGACCGGAGATTCGGACGAGGAGATCGGAGTGGAGGCCGAAGACCGAAGGACACGGATCGCTCGGTATAGCATTCTACCCTTTCTCGTATTTGCTAGGAGTAGGTTAATGGCCCGATCTGGGATTATAGTGCGCGGTAGTGCCGTTTTAAAGTTTTAAGAAAAGATTCGTTTCCGCATTCCGGCGTCGGATTGACGGCCGGAGCTCTGCCGTGCACTTACATTCATAACCTCCCTCGTCTTAATTGCGTCAGATATACGATCCTTCCTTGGTCATGCGGGATTTTATAGGAGATTTATTAAGGACTTTAGCAAAATTGCTAGACCCTTAACTCTTATATTGGCCAAGGATACTACATTTCACTTCGATTCAGATTGTGAGGCTGCTTTTGAATCGCTTAAAGGGTCGCTCACTACAACCCCCGTTCTATCATCTCCGGATTGGAACCAGCCGTTCGAGCTTATGTGTGATGCATCAGATTTTTCTATTGGTGCTCTCTTAGGACAGCACATTGATAAGATGCCACATGTAATTTACTATGCAAGTAGGACCTTGAATGATGCACAAATAAATTACACAACTACCGAGAAAGAACTCTTGGCAGTTATATTTCCATTAGAGAAATTCAGGCCGTACTTGATTTGCTCGCCAATTGTGGTTTCCACAGATCATTCCGCCCTACGTCATCTTTTATCGAAGAAGGATGCGAAGGCCAGGCTAATACGTTGGATCCTATTGTTACAAGAATTTGATCTTGTCATCCGAGACAAGAGTGGATGTGAAAACGTTGTAGCCGACCATCTTTCACGCATCACTTCTTCGCCAACTTTGACCGTGCCGATAAATGACTCATTTCCTGACGAACAGCTCATGACTGTATCCTACGAACCTTGATTCGTAAATATTGTGGACTATCTTGCGACGAGACTTATTCCTAGCGATTGGTCGAAACAAGACAAACTTCGATTTCTATCCCAAGTAAAATATTTTTACTGGGATGAACCTTATCTGTTTAAGTATTGTTTCGATTAAATCATTCGCAGGTGTGTCCCTAACGTTGAATTCAAGAGTGTGTTATCATTTTGTCATGATCAGGCATGCGGCGGTCATTTTGGTCCTCGAAAAACGGCGGAGAAAGTTTTGCAATGTGGTTTTTATTGGCCAACATTATTTAAAGATGCATATGAACATTGCAAAACTTGTCCGCGATGTCAGCATTTGGGTCGGATTTCATGATGAAACGAGATGCCGCTCCAACCTATATTGGTTGTGGAAATATTTGATGTTTGGGGTATTGATTTTATGGGCCCTTTTCCCAACTCCTTTGGGAATTTATATATCTTGTTAGCGGTTGATTATGTCTCGAAATGGGTGGAAGCTATACCGTGTCGCACTAATGACAACAAAGTTGTCATTAAGTTCCTTAAAGAAAATATCTTTTCGCTATTCGGACACCGTCGCGCTATAATCAGCGACAACGGGACACATTTCTGTAATCGGTCTTTCGAGACTTTGATGCTGAAATATTTAATCACTCACAAGCTTTCTACGCCCTGTCATCCCCAAACAAGCGGGTAGGCTGAGATCTCAAATAGGCAGATCAAACAAATTTTGGAGAAGACGGTTTCTAAAAACCGTAAAGATTGGTCAACAAAATTGACGGATGCTCTTTGGGCATTCCGCACCGCTTATAAGACCGATCTTAGTATGTCTCCATACCGCCTTGTGTTTGGGAAGGCATGCCACCTTCCTTTCGAAATCGAACATAAAGCAATGTGGGCTATTAAAGAGCTTAACTTCGATTTTAATCATACAGGCAGCTATCGGAAGCTGCAATTGAATGAGCTAAGCGATCTCCGCGATGATGCTTACGATAATGCGGTGATAGTAAAGAACAGGACTAAAGTGTTCCACGATAAAAACTTTTTTCGAAAAACCTTCACATCGGGGCAACAAGTCCTTATTTACGATTCTCGTCTCCATCTTCATCCGGGTAAGCTTAAATCTCGTTCGAAAGGACCTTTTGTAGTGCGGTTTGTACACCCGTACGGGGCAGTAGAAGTTGAAAATTTGAAAAACGGTTCAATTTTTAAAGTAAATGGTCATAGATTAAAACCGTATTTCTCTACTGACCCTGCGGAGGAGCTCATGTTTTTACAGGAGCCGCATTATCGGAACTGAATTTCCTCCGCCTCACCTCCATGTGTTGGTAACAATTTCTCATTTTAAGAATGGAGGTGAGTAAAAATGGATTTAACTGAATATCTGTGCGTGCCAAAGATCAAGTTTGGGGGTAGTTTTCAATTACTTATTATTTTACCTCTTTTTATCTCTCCCCAAGTATACAGGTCCATGCTCTCAAAAGACAACATCAGTGAGGACACTGCTGAAAACAGGTTTGGGGGGAAGGTTTGTATTCACTAAATTATCTTTGATACTGGGCATTCAATTTTATATATATATATAACAAAAGAGTAGAAAGTGAAAACTTACATCCAAAAGATAGGAATAGTTTAAGAAAACCAAGAAAATTTGAAGTTTTCCTAAACGAACTAGTAATAAGTAGTTATAAGCCGTTGTCCCAAGGATTAGTAAGATAAAGGAAGTCACTAATCTGAGAATAAAAATAAGTCTGAAAAATAGTTTCTATTCTGGAAGCCAAACATTTGAATGTTGATACCCTACTATATGCACTTCCACATGTCTTGAAACTCGTGATAGTAGAGGATACATTGAAATGCTCTTGTCTAAAAGCCAAAGTTTGAAGGAAATAATAAATGAAGAAAATATAAAAATGGTGAAAAGAAAAATGAACACTAGTTTTGTTATCGCTAAGGCAGCAATAAAAATATAGCAAGGGTGCTTCATCACCTAGTGCCTTAGACCAACTGGTTTGGGAGTCACTGCTAAGCCTTAGGTGGTGCAAGACGAGGAAAATACTATCACCTAATCAGCAAGCACATAAGTAATCGGTCGATTAGTACCTCAAGAAGTATTAACGGTCGCATGAAAATGTGTGAGCAAATCCATAAATATTCATCAAATTAAAAAGTACTGAGGTAGATAGACAAGAGTATGATAGCTTGAATTGTATTCTCCGAGTGTAGGGATGTCCATTACACACACATAGGGTTATATGATCGATGTTTGGATGAAAGGTAGGAATGAAGAATTAAGACAATGTTTTATTGAGGGATGATGTGATTTCTAATATTTTTTCAGGACTATTAAGATAGGGCTCATGACAACTGAAAAGCTAGTGTAGTTGGAAACTCTAATTTTCAAAGTTTTTCTTTTATAATTCTTATCTTTATATGTAACTTTCACAGTCTTCCTTTTATTATAGGATTTTATGGGTGTGATCCGCTGAAAACCCTCAGGAGACAACACTCCTCCTACTAGGGACACCTAGAGGTTTAACGGCTTGTTGTACGTGCTCAGTGCAATCGTGTTTGCCTACGAAAGTGTGCTTAGTTTTCTCCTTTCTTTTTCTCCTTCTCTTGAATAAACTAGTTTGCTCGGGACGATCAAACATAAGTTTGGGGGTATTTGTTCAGTTGATAAAACTGCACATTTGTTATTACATTTTTCCTACTATTTCTATACTAGAAAAGGTGTTTATTATAATGTATGATACATATGAGGGTTTATCTATAAAAATACTATTTTCATGTGTTTATGTATTATAATTAACATTTGGTAGGAAAATGTATGCAAAAATATCATGGACCAAATCTTAATGTTGAAATTAAGATCTCAATAAAAAAAAACTACACTAATATTATTTGGTGAGATTATGCAGAATTTATCAGGGCTAAAAATCAAGAGAATCAAAGTTGTTAAGAGCAAACCTGCCTAATTAAGAAAGCAAGCTAAGAAATCAAATCTGGCAGAAACAAAGAAAGGATTTCTAGTTTACAAAGATTCCAATGATCACCACATGTCATGAAGATGCAAGGCCAGAGACCAAATCAAACGATCCCACTGTTTGGCCGCGGATCCGCGGCCAAACACCCCTATTGGCCGCGGATCCGCCGCATGCCAGATGGGTTAGGAGCTGGGATTTCTTCTGTTGAATCTTAACTGTTGGCTTCCAAATTTGGAATCTAGGGTTCTGGCTTTTGGAGTATAAATAAGGACCGAGAGCCTCTTGGAAAAATCATCAAGTTGACGCGATCACGAAGTCCAAGACGGCTCACGCATCCAGGCTGATCATCAACGGTTTATCTACCTCCTTAGAAGAGATCGAGAAGCAAACTAGCATTTGTAATCATTTTCTAAGGGAATAAAGTGTAAATGAATTTTGTTGATTAATAAAGGTAGTTCTTTTTCTTATTCTATTTCTTGTAGTTTCATTATGAATTCTCTCTCCATCTCTTCTTCTCCCAACATGCGCGAGTAATTCTCCGCTTGTTAGGATTCGTAAGATTAGGGTAGGTTAATGGATGATGAAGATCCTTAAACTCTTTTTACGTCCTATAATGTTTTTAAACTTTATCAAAAGAATAGTTAACATCCTAATCGGGCACGCTACCAATTTATTGCTAGCCTCGACCGCGATTAGAGATTAGATTAACTATTGTTTTTGGTAAAGGCTAGACATGAACGGAGTTCCATATCGAGATAGGGGTTAAGAGTGGGAACCCTTTTCCCTCCAGAAACCCTAATCTACATGCATCACTGTTGTTCTAGTTTTAAATCTATTAAAGGATAAAAAGAGTAATCTTTCATTAATCATCCATAACTACTGAATCCTAATGAACCCTACAAGCCCTCTTTTTATATAAACTTACCTCCGTAGTTAATCTAGATCTATATTTTGCATCAGTGTTTAACGTAGATCTAGATCCTACAATTATTCTTCAATATTCTTTATTCCTCCTCTCTTTTTCAACACAACTAAAGTAAGATTAAAATATTCAACGTTTCCCTGAGGACGACCCGTACTCACCTCGGTCTAGCTACACGCGACACCGTTCTGATTGCGGTTAACTACACACACCCATAAATCCCAGATCAATCAACGGCGCACCTGTAGATGTACATGCAGTTGAGTGGATGCGGCACAGTAGATTTGCTGGAACTTTGGTTGCCAACGATGCTGATAGGGCAAGGAAGTTCATGCGCAGTTTGGATGTGGACATCCAGAGGAAGATTGTCTCCTTGGGTTTGACCACTTTCTCACAAATACTTACAGCGGCCCGAGAGCAGCAGAGCCTATCTATGAAGACTGGGAGTACACAGCATCCAGCAGTTACAGTACGGAAGCCGGCATTTGCACCGAACCGAGCGCATGGACGCAGAAGTATTCCAGTGAACCGACGTGGCGTAACACCTATGAAGAAGCCTGTTGTTGTTGATCAAAGAAGGAGCGTGATTTGTAACTACTGCCATTTACCCGGACATGTGCAAAGAGATTGTCGAAGGAGGCAGGGACTCTGTTTGGTTTGTGGATCGGTGGATCATACTATCAACGCTTGTCTGTCGAAGCATCACACGAGAGATGATGTTCAGAAGCCACCGCAGAAACCGTTTCAGGGACAGAAGCAGCAGACTCAGTGACCCAATCAAGCTCGAGCATTTACCCTGACGGCTGAGGAAGCCAAGGCTTCAGGAGAAGTTATTTCAGGTATTCTACTTGTTCATGGTTTTCCCGCTTTAGCGTTATTCGATTCTGGTGCATCCCATTGTTTTATGTCGTCCAAGTTTATTGCTACACACTCGATTGCTTGCATGACCCTGTCTAGTTTCTGGGACATACACACTGGGTATTGGAAGATCATATCTAGTAGAGAATGTAAGGATTGTGCAGTTGTTGTTTACGGACGGGAGCTATTTGCAGATTTCTTGGTAATTGATACAGGCAGCTATGAAGTTGTCTTAGGAATGGATTTTCTCGGCACTTTCCACGCTCACATCGATTGTAGGGCGAAGAAAGTAATTTTCCATATTCCTAGACATCCAGAATTTATCGTTACTGGAGGAAGCAGTTCTGTCGGGCCAGTCGAGTTTAAGGCTAGGCCGACAAATAGTATTCTTTCATCGATGGAGGTTGCTAAAGATGAAGCGCCAGTTGTTGTTCGGGATTTCATGGACGTGTTCGAGGACATATCAGGTTTACCGCCGAAGCGAGACGTGGAGTTCACGATTGATCTTGTTCCTGGTGCAGCGCCAATTTCTAAAACGTACTATCCAATGGCACCCGTAGAATTGGAAGAAGTTAAGAAGAAGGTTACTGAATTACTTGAGAAGGGTTGGATTTGAAGCAGTAACTCACCTTGGGGAGCTCTAGTTCTTCTAGTCAAGAAGAAAGATGGCACAAGAAGAATGTGCATCGATTATCGAGAATTAAACCGGGTGACTATTAAGAATAAGTACCCGATCCCTCGCATTGGAATTATTTGAGCAGCTTAGTGGCATGAGGGTATTCTTGAAGCTGGATTTGAGATCCGGATATCATCAGGTCCGAGTTAAAACAGAAGATATTTGCAAGACGGCGTTCCGAACTCGGTATGGACATTACGAGTATTTAGTGATGCCCTTTGGAGTAACGAATGCACTGGCGATATTCATGGACTTGATGAACCGAATCTTTTCACCATTCTTGGACCAGTTTATAGTGGTATTCATTGATGATATTCTGGTCTACTCGAAGAGTTTTGAAGAGCATGCAGAACATTTGAATATCGCACTGCAGACGTTGAGGCAAGAAAAATTGTATGCAAAGATGAGCAAGTGCGAGTTTTGGCTGGAAGAAGTGAAGTTTTTGGGGCATGTCGTGTCTGGAGATGGAATCGCCGTTGATCCCGAAAAGATTGCAGCAGTTCAAGATTGGCCGATTCCGAAGAACTTTGCTGAGATACGAAGTTTCCTTGGACTTGCCAGGTATTACAGAAGGTTCGTGGTGAACTTTGCTCGTCTGGCGAAGCCTTTGACCAAGCATACGCGCAAGAAAGTACCGTTTGTGTGGACGGATAAGTGTGTGTCAACTTTTGAGGCGTTGAAGCAGAGATTGATAACCGCTCCTATTTTAACCGTGCCAGATAGTTCCGGAGGATTGGTGATTCACAGCGACGCATCTGGGAAAGGATTGGGATGTTTTTTGATGCAGCATGGGAAGGTTATAGCGTACGCATCGAGACAGTTGAAGACCCATGAGAAGAATTACCCAACTCATTACTTAGAGCTAGCAGCTGTGATTTTCGCTTTGAAGATTTGGAGACACTGCCTATTGGGCGAAAGGGTCGAGGTTTTCACCGATCATAAAAGCTTGAAGTATGTGTTCATGCAGAAGGAGCTTAATATGAGGCAGCGTAGATGGTTGGAGCTGATGGCTGACTACGATCTTGATCTTAAGTGCCATCCGGGGAAAGTTAATGTTGTGCCGTATGCGCTTAGTCGGTTGCCAGTAATTCACATGTTGACTGTACAGAAGGAACTCATTGAAGACTTTCGAAGATTCGATTTGGAGATTATGCTACCGCATTCTTCGGGAAAGTTGATACAGTTGCAAGTACATTCGTCGTTGATCGAGAATATTAAAGCAGCGCAGTCGCAGGATCCTAGATTGAAAAAGTTTCGAGAACAGGTTGAAGATGGTCTTCGAACAGACTTACTGATCCATGAAGATGGTTCCTTGCGATATAGAAGCCGTTTGTGTGTGCCAAAAGGAGATATTCGCGAAGAACTTATGAAGGAGGCGCACAGTTCAGCATATTCCGTACATCCAGAAGGCACGATGATGTACCGAGATATACGACAGCATTTCTGGTGGGAAGGCATGAAACGGGAAATTTCCCGTTTTGTGGCAAAGTGCTTGGTGTGTCAGCAAGTTAAGGCTGAACATCAACGGGTTGCTGGTTTATTTCAACCACTTCCGATTCCTCAATGGAAGTGGGAACATATAACCATGGATTTCGTGACGGCTTTACCGCGGAGTCCGAAGGGCAACAATGCAGTTTAGGTGATTGTTGATCGATTGACCAAGGCAGCTCATTTCATCCCTTTTCGAGTTGGTCAATTAACAGAAACTTTGGCAGAACGGTACATGCAGGAGATTGTAAGATTGCATGCAGTACCGGTGAGCATCGTGTCCGACCGTAACACTCGTTTCTTATCACACTTTTTGAGGAGCTTACAGGAAAGTTTAGGGACTCGATTGAAGTTTAGCACAGTTTATTATCCTCAAACAGATGGCCAGTCGAAGAGAACGATCCAAACTCTTGAAGACATGTTGAGAGCTTGCATGTTAGACTTCAAGGGTTCATCGGAGGATCATTTGCACTTAGTGGAGTTTTCTTACAATAACAGTTTCCAGGAGACTATTCAGATGGCTACATTCAAAGCTTTATATGGTCGCAAGTGTCATTCACATGTTTGTTGGGACGATGTTGGTGAACGAAGATTGTTGGGACCGGATTTGATCGTGCAAACAGTTGAGAAGGTTAACACTATACGGAATCATATGAAAGCAGCACAAGACCGACAAAAGAATTGGGCAGATACATCGAGTAGACCTCTAGAGTTCGCCGTTGGTGATTTGGTATTCTTGAAGATATCACCGACTAGAGGGGTGATCCGTTTCGGAAGTCGAGGAAAGCTTAGTCCTCGATTCGTTGGATCTTTTGAGATCATGGAATGTGTTGGAAAAGTGGCTTATCGATTGGCGTTACCACAATCCTTGGCGAATGTTCATGACGTGTTTCACGTATCTCAACTCCGTAAGTATGTTCGAGATGAAACACACATGCTGGATCATTCGGAGCTGACCGCCCGAGAAGATTTGACTTTTGAGGAGTGACCGATGTCGATTGTGGATCGAAGAGAAAAGGTTCTGAAGAACAAGGTTATCCCCTAGTGCTTGTTTCTTGGGGAAAACGCTCACATGGAGAATCGACTTGGGAACGAGAAGATGAAATCTGGCAGAAGTTTCCACATCTATTCTTGTAGTCCGTTGATTGTTTATCCTTTCTTGTCCTTAGAATTTCGAGGACGAAATTCTTTTTGTAGTTGGATATAATGTAACAACCGAGTTCAGTTATACCAATTTCTGTTTTCGTATTCATTAATCTGTAGTATTTTATTTATTTATCGTGCTTGGTGAGAATAGTAATTTTTACATTTTACATTGCATTCGACCCGACCAGCTTGCTTGAACTTGTTGAATCATATTTATGGACTACCCTGGCTTGTTAAATAGACACGTGCATCTCATGTATACTGCATATTGACATTTCACCTAGCATCGCGTATTTTACATATAAGATTTTAGATCACGTAAAATAAATTAAAATTGCATTTCATAGCCTGCATGATACCCCTAACCCCGTGGTAGCGTCCGCGCATCTTGTTCTCGTCCCGTTCAGTGAAACGGACGTGTTTGGATAGTTACGCGCACGTACGTGCATCCGTTCTTGGGGGTATGCTTTTTCATTACCAAATCATTCATTTTAAAATTTGGAAGT
Organism: Agapanthus africanus; assembly: GCA_030015575.1. Taxonomy (NCBI): domain Eukaryota; kingdom Viridiplantae; phylum Streptophyta; class Magnoliopsida; order Asparagales; family Amaryllidaceae; genus Agapanthus; species Agapanthus africanus. The sequence goes on along the minus strand of JASDDO010000026.1, from coordinate 209,594,103 downwards.
CGCATTTATTTTTCGTATTTAAAATCTGAAATTTTGGACCCGACCCGCGCTCGTTTTGAAATACTTTTGTATCCCGCCTAAATTCAAATTTAATTAATATTTTATTTTAATTTTCCTTTAAAATTTCGTTAACTAAAAATCTTTAACAGTTCATATTTTTCTCATTAACTGTTAAAATCCTTTAAAAACAAATCTTTTAAATAAATTTCTTCCTTAACCAACTCCCCAGCTCTCCCTTTTCCCTCTGGCCCCACCACCACGAACCAATGGGAACGCATATTCCCCTAGCTCTGCGCCCCACTCTCTCTCTCCCTTTCTTTTTCTTCTCTATTTTCCTCTTGGCCCCACTAAAATCTCTCTCTCTCTCTCTTTCATTCCTTTTCTCTTTCTCTTTCCCAGCGCAACTGCCTCTCTCTCTCCTCTCGCGAACACTGTTCGCTTCTCGAGTCGCGTCACCGCCGCGCGCTATGGTCACCTCCCTCTTAAAATTCATTTCCTTCTTTCTTTAAAAAAAAAAACCGAGCGCTCCTTTAACCCATCAACTCCTCACTTCCTCCACAAACCCTAACCTTAAAACTCCATCACCTCTCTACCCTCAACCAAGCCTCCTCCTCCTCGCCATCTCCTGCTTCTTCTTCACCCATTCCCGAGCCCATATCTACACCCCTGCACACCCATAAACCCACAGAACCCTCACCTCGTCGCCGTCCCCTCACCTCTGGCGACCCCAGCTTCACACCACCACCATCATCATCTCCTCCTCTCCCTCTCCTCTGTACTTCTCCCTCACCAAACCCCTGCACACAAAATCCCATCCTACACCCTAACAGCCCAAGCCCAGATCTAACCCGAGCAAAACCCTAATCACCAAACCACCTGGCCGGAGTTCCGTCGACGCCGTCGACACCTCACGATTTCCCTCTGAACCATAGTGAGCTTCTCTTCTCTCTATCCCTTCTTCCCCTCCATTTCCTTCATTCTTTCTTTCTTTCTTAACCTTCTGTTCTTTTACTGTTGCTGTCTACAGTTGATCGTTGGGACCCGGTCGTGCTGTCGACGATCCCGACGACCCAGCGAGCGTACCTGACCCGTGTGATCACCTTGGGCATTGTTTGGATCCGTTCCGTGTATCATGCGCGCGTCGCGACTTTTTCCACCGACGTGAGACGTTTCGTACCCCGTTTCTTGATCCGTCTAGGCAAGTAAAACTTGCTACATGCTATTTAATTTATTATATACTTATTTGAATGCACATTAAACTTGTAGTTTAAATTTAATACCATAATTTTCCATTTTAACATTTCGATGTCCCGTTACATCATTTTAGATCTAGAACCTGAAACATTTCATATTGCATATTAGATTATGATACACGGTACCCATATCCATATTTGAATCACATATTGCTTAGTTGTATAGCCCATAGTACTCTTTTTAATTGTTTATAGCCTTTCGGACACCGTTTGCATCCATTTAGCCTATTATATATACAATTGCATCCATAGATCACTTGATTATATAATATTGTAAATTTAACATTCCATATTTGATAAAGTGTATTTTAATTATTGTTGGAATTATAACAATAACACAAAACGATAACTATGCATCCATATGTCTTAGTTTATATCCATTTTGCACACTACATCACAACATTCCATTTTATTGTTCCATTAGTACCCCATACTGGTTTTGTATACCCATGCTTATTATAGTTTAATTATGAGCACCCACTTGTTACTTGTGCATCCCTGACACGACTTGATACACCATTACTTGACACGACGTGATACCATGCACTTCTTGACATGACATGATACCTATATACTACCTGACTTGACCTGATGTACCATGGCTTTACCTGTTACTTGATCTTGTTACTAATGCCAACAAACTTGACCTGTTGTCCCTATGGTCATTTCCTATTGTCTATCCAGACAAACCTGTACCTGTTTGATCCTGTGTTGGCATTAGCTCCAGATTTATTAATACCAGACTTGAACATACATAACTTAGGGGTATGGGGAAATCAATGATGAAACCTGACTTGTAACTCAACAGTTCGATACCTTTTCTGATCAGTTGTAGAGGCTAGGTCAGCCTTGGGATGATGCTTCTCACATCATTAATCTATATATATTTCCTATTTTAGTGCCTAGCGGCAGGTCTCGGCTTCAGCCCGAGAATCTTCACCGTGATCCTGGGCACGCACGGGATACTATTGAGTTACATCGATGATTCATAAAATTGATTTCAAAGACTTGAGAGTAGTTAACCCAATAGACCAGTTTAGATTACTCACTACACATTATCCTCACTGTCCTCACTTATATCACTGTTATACCTGTTTTACCACTTATACTCATACCTGCATTCTTGCTACCCCTGTTTATAGTATTGCTTGATATTATGACGCACTGACGTCTGGGTTTTGCATGGCCCAGATTCTTTACCTTCGCTACAGGCCGAGCAGGAGTATTTCAGTCAGCAGGCTGAGCAGTGAGGACTTGTTAGTAGTTAGTTCATTTTACTTTCGGTATTTTCATTCCTGATGTGAGCCCGCATTATGGGACGTACTTTCCAGTTTATTCTTGTATTAGATCTTTTGCTTCCGCATTATTTTATTCTTGACTCGTTTTATTCTGGCTTATGGACATGTGTTAGATAGTTTATTATTGTTCTTGATATCTCTACAGCTGTAATGTGACTGTGGAAGGATATTTCCTATCCACAGGTAGCATGGTTGGCTATGTCACGTGCCTATCTTAGCGTGCTCTGGGAAGCGGGGCATGACAGAAGTTTGCGTCAGGGTAATAACTTCACTATAGTCGATTACTTTTTGCTTTGCATCGCGATATTCATTTGGAATATCCTGCACCTCATTCTACGGGGAAAGAGCCGAGATCCCTTCACCGGGAGTGACCTCTTTAGCAAAGGTTTTTGCCACTATATTTTTGTAAAAAGCTATCTGGTTCCTTCAACGATATCAAGTTCAATACGTTAAAGGTTTTCGCCAGAAACCATTCGTAGCCCTCCGCCATTTCAGAAAGGTAGCAATTAGTATTCAAGCTATGTATGTTGGCCTTTATCAAGGCATAGTGCATGGTAGCTATTTGTTACTTTTCTGTTGCATAGATAGATGCGTTTGTTTGGGACAGTCGTACTACTATTTTGGCCTTCGTCAAAGGTATGTACGGGTGGGTTCAAATTAACCTGGATAATGACGGGTAGAACATGACATGTGTCTTATGATATGTTGGCCTTCGTCAAGGTCATAAGAGCATGGGGTAAAAATCACATCGGGAGTTTCTAAAGAAACTGAAACTTGCCAGGCATGCGCATACCTTCTGGAATGTGATAACGTGAGTTGATTCCATCACGTTATCATGCGATGATAGTTGGATCCCGATTCCCACTGATGAGTTGGTTTACTCCTTGGGTGATTCCGACTAATTCTTCTTTCAGGTTTGGAGGAGAATTTGAGGATAAAGTGGGAGGTTTCCTGATTAGATAAATTGATAACCATTCTGATCCAGGTTAGAGTGCACGCAGAGTGTTTCTTTTCTCTCTCTCTCTCTTTGGCAGCGACCATGGCCCGACCCTAGACTATGACTTAGTGACCAAGATTAACCGAACCTTCTTAAAACACTGGCTTTTGGATTGTCTGGGTTGCATACCTCATTGCCACTCCTACTTTTACCCTTTTTTCTCCGGAACATTTCGTATCACTACGAACATCCACTTCCATTGGATAAAACCATCGTATGTTTATATACGAACTCGAAGGAACTTGTTCCAGATTCGAGGATGGTTTCCGGTTCTGGAGAAAATGAATAGGACTATTCAGTTGTCTGTTCCTTTTACCTTCTCTCAGCTTGCGAGTGCTCCTTGGATTTGGACGGTACACCTATGAAGCTAATTGGATAGTCTTCATCCAAACCATAGGCAAGTGCCGAAAGGTAGGGAATGAAGAAAAACGATTAGCCTAAGTGAGGTGTACAGAAGATAATAAGTAAATGTAAGTCCACGTTGCTCACCCCGGTTCTTACAGGGAGGCGGAAACGGCGAAAAACAATGATTTGGCGCAAGGCAACATGGACTCAAGAGCAAGGATCTTGGCTAAACTAGAAACTAGTAAATACTTAGAGGTTTTTAACTACTATGCTGTAGAAAGTATACCTCACGAAACCGGTCCTTCGGGTCTTCGTCCCGCTGTCCCCCTCGTCCATCCAAGCTCCAAGCGTCGATCCGGACCTTGGGCACCTCCGCGGCCTTCTTGAGTCAAAGACGATCCACCCGAGATTTGTACACTAAGCTCCGGCTCAAGCCAAGGCAACTAGGGCAAAGAGATTGCTAATCTAAATGCCTTAGGTTGTGTAGAAGAGAGAGATGGAAGTGTTTGTCTATATGGATTCTTTTTCTCTCAACACATGAGATCAAAAGAATTGCCAAGAGGAGGAAGATGAAGGAGAAACTTAGCAACCATGGAGATTTTCTTTTTCTTCTCACTTCATGAGAGAGAATGAGAAGAGAATAATGAAAAGATTAAGCCAAAATGAAATGAACCATGGTTGCAATAATACTCTAAGATCATCATTACTAATCCTATCATGATAAAAGTTGATGGCACATTGAATTGACCATTATCATAACTCAAGAATTAAAATGAAAATGAAAGAAGAGTGTAGATCCCTCTTGAAGGTCAATGGTCAACTCGGTCAACGGCTCAACAAAGTCAAGAGTGGTCTAAGTGGTCAAATGGTCAATGCAATTAGCCATCACTAATCTATCACTAAAAGGATTAGTAAATAATGTCTCCGGCTCATAACGGTTTTGACAAAACGAATTGTCAAAACCCTAATGAGTGTGCCACATTACGGTTTTGGCCGAACCAACTGCCAAAACCCTAATGGGGCACCTCCTTCTTCATCGCTCCTCAAAACTGTGCATACACACCCGCATCCGCATTTCGTAGAATGCGAATGCACAGAAGACAAATCAAATCCATCTGTGCAATACCAGGATCTGGCTTAAACCAAAGCCCACTAGTATTGCCTGCCCGAACAGCATACGCACACAAGTGCACGTAAGTGATCGTAGCCCTGCCGTAAAACCATACGGCCTCTACACGTTTCGCTCAGTGCAGGGAAACTCTCTGTATGGGACTCTAAAGACTCGACACTATGCTGGCAGTGGGTTTAACCACAGACCGCAAGCGGCACTAGCTGTACGTAATGGTCCCCAGGTAGATGTCGATAAGAAGGCCGATGAGGTAAACCCATCCGAACTCCTACTGAGCCTGTATGTGACAATCTCCGTACAGTCTGGTCTGTTCGTCTGATACATCGCATGGCGGGCCTAGGGGGCGGTGAACGTCAGTCCCTAATAGCGGTACAAGTCATGTCCGAGTGTAGCCCAGAACACCCTGAGATAATATTGGAAACCTACCAATACATCTCGCTTGCCCTGGCCAGGGACTACTTGTGTAATGGCTCTCCTAGACACAGCGCGATATCAACCCCCAATACCGGGAGAGACGAATCCTGTCTAACCATCACTGCCTCCAAGTGCTTCGGGACTGCACCCAACTACTACCTGTTTGCACGACTCCTTTGAGCCGTGGTAGGGCAGTAATCTAAGTACAGTGGGAACACACTCGAGACGAAGTGACAGTGTCAATTCGGCGGACTAAGCTGTACTCATGTCACCTGCGAACTGATAAGTGACGATAGGTATAATACCAACCAACAGTTCCCGACGAGTCCTGTCCAGTGTACTCGTAACCTAACGAGCACCCGCATACTATCTCAAGTACGACGTACTGACGACTGTGGGACAGACCGTCTCCCACGCTGGGATGAGAAGCGCATACGCTAGTCTACTCCGGAGTATCGATGCCCTGTCTCGATAGTTCAATGACTAGGGACTTGTATAAGGATGTGCTTATGGATTACCCAGCCCCCACGAGTGTGAGCGCCATCACAACGCTGGTAATCAAGCAAAGATCCTAAGGGCTCTACTAATATGTATATAAGCGATATGCTAAAAGAAACACATGCACATATTGAAGTAGAGACAAACCAAGTAGCATACTACCATTTTGAGCAAGATTGTCTATACAACTGTGAATATCCCAAGCTTCCATCAAGTAATATACAAGCTAGTATGATACAGTAATGGCCTCTAGGGCATATACACTAACAATCTCCCACTTGCACTAAGGCCATGTACTGGCGTATCGAAGACCTATCATCTCGATCAGCCGCTCGAACTGAGTCAGGGGTAAGGCCTTCGTGAGTGGATCTGCAGTGTTGTTCTCCGTATTTACTCTCTTCACCTCGATCTCCCGGCGATCTACAATCTCCCTGATCTGGTGGTACCGCCTCAAAATGTGCCTGGACTTCTGATGGGACCTGGGTCCTTCGCTAAAGCTATAGCGCCGTTGTTGTCGCAATACAGCGGTATTGGATCAACAATGGTAGGAACCACCTGAAGCTCCATGAGAAACATCTTCATCCAGACAGCTTCCTTTGCGGCATCGCAAGCAGCTATATACTCCGCTTCCATAGTTGAGTCTGCAACGGTCTCCTGCTTGGAACTCTTCCAGCAAACCGCCCCTCCATTGAGGGTAAAGACATAACCCGACATGGACTTGGAGTCATCCTTGTCACTCTAGAAGCAGGAGTCAGCAAAGGCCTCGAGCTGGAGGTCTTTTCCGCCATACACCAAGAACATCTCCTTAGTCCTTCTCAGGTACTTAAGATTGTTCTTTACCGCTATCCAGTGTTTCTCCCCTAGGTTTGACTGATACCGGCTTACAACGCTCAATGCATATGCTACATCTGGTCTGGTACACAACATCGCATACATTATAGAGCCTACCGCAGAAGCGTAGGGTATAATAGACATGCGATCCCTTTCCAAATCAGTCTTGGGAGACATCTCTTTGGAGAGGGTGATCCCGTGACAAGCCGGTAAATTACCACACTTGGAATCTTCCATACTGAATCTTTTCAGTATGGTGTCGATGTACCTTGACTGTGAGAGTCCCAAAATCCTCTTAGATCTATCACGATAGATCTGGATCCCCTGAATGTAGTTGGCATCGCCCAGGTCCTTCATGGAGAACCTCTGCGACAAGAATCCTTTGACTGACTGTAGCATAGGAATATCATTTCCTATAAGGAGAATGCCATCTACGTACAAGACGAGGAATACCACAGTTCTCCCTATAATCTTACTGTAAATGCATGGTTCATCTGGGTTTTTGATAAAGTCGAATTCTTTGACAGTATCATCAAAGCAGATGTTCCAACTCCGCGATGCCTGCTTAAGTCCATAAATGGACTTGAGCAACTTGCACACTCTACCGCTGCTCCCACTCTGAATGAATCCCTCCGGCTGATCCATATAGACGTGATTGTTAGGATACGAGCGTGTTCAAGTTCTAGTTTAAATACCGCAATCAAGACGGTTTCGCACGTAGCTAGCCGGTTGAGTACGGGTCGTCCGCAGGGAGATGGGAATCTTTTTCTATGTGTTTTTTTTGACGAGTTAAGTCCGGTTGTTCAGATTTTGTTTGTAGTTATCTAAGCGTTGAGTTGATATTTAAAGAGAGCATGTTAGGGTTAGGATTAGGTTAGTTTGAGTTAGGAGTCTCCACATCTTTCGTTGCCCTTCTTAATATCGTGTTACGGTAATCGGCAACAACGGGGATTAGCACGACTAGGAAGGACTTTGCGAGTATAAGCTAGGCTTTCCAACGCATAAGTCTTCCTTTTGGTGCTTGTCCGTCCGTTCTTGGCTCTTAGCCATAACCTCCGGTTAATCCAACCACAACCGGTCTCACTACGGAATCACCGCTATCATGTAGGATAGGGTGCCGTAAGGAGCGGATTGTGGTTGGGTTAACGGGAGTCGATTTAAGCTGTTGGGCAAGGAAAGAGTGAGAGAGATTTCCTTCTCTCAAACTTCCCTTATCCTACCCTAACAAGAATGAACTACTCACACATCATAATACGGAAAAATAAAACAACACAAAAGAGGAAGATAGAAAGAAGGAGATTAGAAGAATACGACTAACTATTTGCGACCTCACCTTGGCGAGGATCAAGCGTAAGTATCATTGTCATATGTAAAGATAAAGAAAAAAGAGAAGAAAGAAACAACAAGGAAATAACAACAACTACTTAACGAATTTAAAGTTACAACAATTATAACAAGTAAAGAAAGAGACAAGCATGATAATAAAAATGGTCTTCTTTATTCATCACTCTTCACTCAAAAGCTCACTTACAAGTTTAATGGAGAAGAGGTGAGAAGAGGAAGAAGAACATGTAAACTAAAACCTAGCAAAAGAAATACAAGAATTGGACCCCCTCCTTCACAAACTTCTGGGCTATTTATAGGCCAAAACATGAAACCCTAGGGCAACCAACAGAACATACATGAAAAGACCAACCTACCCCCCAAAACCCTGCACACTTGGCGCCAGAATGGCCGCGGAAGCGCGGCCAATACCCCTCTTTGGCCGCGCTTCCGCGGCCGTATTGTTGAGTTGGGCAATTTGCTTTTTGGTGCTGGCCTGGTTTGCAGTGTACCTAATTCTGGTATATGTATTTTCTCAATTTGGTTCCACGATTTTTCCAGAATTTCTGTTGAAGGAAAGGTGGACTTTTTGTTAAGATTTTGTCATGATTGTCTCGAGCTCCGCGTAGATCTCTTGGATCTTGTGCTACCATTGAGCCTTGTGCCTGAAAACGACATTGATTTGACATTTTGTCTTCCTAAACTGGTATCTGGCAGCATACGGATGAAGAGCGGAGACCGTGTTTTATCTGTGGTTGGCAGGAACCGGATTTTTGTCGTGTTTTCCATGAATTTCTCCGTTTGAGAACCGGGAACCTGTATCCTGCAATCGACTAGCAAACACGGCTCAAGAGTATCTACCGACATGCAATGTGATAAAAATTGGGCGGTATGAAAATGCAAAAATCTGATATGAACAAATACCCCCAAACTTATCATTTGCTCGTCCCGAGCAAAGTCCATTTATTCACAAAAAATTTCCTAACCTCACTTTCGCAGGGAACGCGATTGCACTGAGCATGTGCAACAAGCCGTTAAACCTCTAGGTGTCCCTAGTAGGAGGAGTGTTGTCTCCTGAGGGTTTTCAGCGGATACTACCCACAAAATCCGGTCAAGTTGGTTTGTAAAAATGACTAAGTTTCAAACCCTAAAGTTTTGTTTTAGAAAATAACAATTCTATAATCCTTAGTCTAGACTATCGAACCTTTATTTTTCACACCTCACATCTTATTTAACTACAGATTTTATATGTCTTTACGTGCAGTGCGGATAGTGTCGTTAAGTTCCAGAAGGATCGATTAGAGTCATCATGTCGCACAATAAAGCCCAGATAATAATTTTAAAAGGATCACATAAGTTTTATAACGAGTTAAGCATTTTTCAAGTTTCGTTTTCCAGTAAGGTTTCAACTTCAGAATTTCTATCTTCCTTAACAGGAAACTAAGTCGTATTTTTCACACCACCTTTTCTTGTTTTTATTTCATACACACCTCTGTGAACGTGCAATAGTCTTTATCATAGAATAAAACCTTCATATCTCCGTTAAATTTTTTTTTTAAAAGCCTGTCTTTTATCAAGATTATTCTCACACAAAGAACCGTTAGGAATTTTAACTCGGAGAGAACACTTGCTTGACTTTGTTTTAAAACTGGACTTTCTAGGCTTCTTAGCGAGCTTTGGGCCAATGCTCCCAAACCAGTTGGTTTTAGGGCATTAGGTGTAGAAACACCCCAGCGGACTTAATTACTCAAGTTACCTAGGTCCAAAAACAAAAGACAGTTTGGCGTAAAAATCAGATGATTTGATACGAACGGAGATATAACTGGCAGTTCAAATATTTTTTTCGGATAAAAGACGTGTTTAGTGGGTTCGGTGTGTAATCATTCCAATCAAGTTTCAGATGGGTTATTTTTCAGACTTAGCTCCTATTACGGCATCAATAACATTCCTTCATATTCGCTTTACTTCATAAATTATTCTTGACATTACTTATTTCAGAACAAACCTATTTGATCCTCAGAAAATCATTTATCTGTTTAAAAGTTCAAACATGAATGACTTGTCATCTAATTCCCAAAATCTTACGATACGTGTAGTGTGATGTAAAGACGTATATCAGCTATAGTTAACTTCAAAGGAGAGTTATCTTTCAGGTTTTTCAAAATCCAAACATAAGATCTAGTTATTCCTATTTTTTTCAAACAAAAACCGTCGAAATGTTGAATCAGAGTTTATTTCACAAGCTAACTTGACAGAAAAGTTTTTATGTTTTTAGAAAATTTTCAAATTTTTATGGATTTTATGGATTTAATATGCAGATGCAAAATATACATATGAATGCGAAGGTAAGAAATGCGTACCGAGCGTACCCCCAAACTTAAACTGGACAGTGTCCTCACTGTCGTTGCATGAAGAGATCAGTTTGAAGGTTCAAAATTGTCGGTTAGCGATACACAATTTTTATATGTTTTTTTTTTGTTTTTAAAGAAAAGGAAAAGAATATACACAAATATAAACAAAATGGTTTGTACATACCCCCAAACTTATTTGGAACAGTGTCCACTGTTCTTGGCTGGATAACCGAAGTTTGGAGGTAGGCAGAGGAAGATCATTCAGGGTAAACCGGCTCGCGTAATAGATTACGTGCGGCATCTTGTTGATGTGCTGTCCAAGGACAGCACCGATGGCAAAGTCGGATGCATCGCACATAATCTCGAATGGGTGCGTCCAGTCAGGGGAAGAAAGAACGGGAGCATAAGTGAGTGAGCGTTTTAGTGACTCGAATGCAGTCACACAGCTCGAGTTAAAGTCGAAAGGCGTGTCCTTGGCCAGCAAAAGAGTCAAGGGTCTAGCAATCTTGCTAAAGTCCTTGATAAACCGTCTATAGAAACCGGCATGGCCAAGGAAGGCTCGGATATCTCTGACGCAACGGGGAGGAGGTAGATTGGAAATGACCTCAATCTTTGCTTTGTCGACCTCTATGCCATTTTGCGAGATGATATGTCCTAAGACAATACCTTCGCGCACCATGAAGTGGCATTTCTCCCAGTTTAAAGTGAGATTCTTTTCCTTACATCGGGTAAGGACAGCGTCAAGATGCAGCAAACACTCATCAAAGGAGTCGCCGAAGATGGAGAAGTCATCCATGAAAATCTCCAGAAATTTTTCCACCATGTCTGAGAAAATTCCCATCATACACCGCTGGAAGGTAGCGGGCGCATTGCATAACCCAAAGGGCATGCGTCGATATGCAAACGTGCCGAAAGGACAAGTGAAAGTGGTCTTGTCCTGGTCTTTTTCGGCGATGGGAATTTGATTATAGCCAGAGTAGCCATCAAGAAAACAATAGTACTCATGTCCGGCCAATCGTTCCAGCATCTGGTCAATGAAAGGTAGCGGAAAGTGGTCTTTCCGCGTTGCGGCGTTGAGTTTTCTGTAATCAATGCAAACTCGCCACCCAGTTTGGGTGCGAGTAGGGATTAACTCATTCGCCTCGTTGGTTATGACCGTGATGCCCGACTTCTTGGGGACAACATGAATGGGGCTAACCCACTGGCTATCAGAGATAGGGTAAATGATACCACTATCTAGACATTTGACGATCTCCTTCTTCACAGCCTCCTTCATGACTGGATTAAGACGTCTTTGTGGATCCCGGGCTGGTTTGGCATCATCCATCAGATGAATGTGATGCTCAACGATGAGGGGACTAATCCCCTTGATGTCCGCCATGGACCAGCCAAAAGCTTGCCTGTTGCTGTGCAAGACCGCGAGAAGGGCTATCTCTTGCTCGGGAGCTAGAGAAGCCGAGATGATGACAGGAAGGGTCTCGTTCTCACCTAAGTAAGCATACTTAAGGTGAGACGGCAACGGCTTGAGTTCGAGCGTTGGAGGTGAAATGATGGAAGGCAAGACTGGTGCAAAGGTCTCGAACTCAAAGGACTCCAGCAAAGGTTCAAAACGAGTGTAGGCAACCGAGTCGGATGGTTCAGGTAACTCATCCGAAAAGTCAAAAGATTCAAACTCGGGTTGTGCGCGGCTAAGATCGTTCGTGAACGTGAAACACTCGTAGTCGTTATCGGGCGCAGAAACAGCAGCAGGTTCGAAGAGACACGCACTAGTGGCGTCAAGATTATCGTGTTCAAACAGAAACTCCTCGAATTCACACTCTTCTGGTGTGATCTCCTGGATCGAGCAGACATCCAGTATATGAGCATTAGGTTCGGCGGGCTGATTCCCCAACCTAAAAATGTTGAGTTCAATTGTCATATTTCCAAAAGAGAGGTTCATCGAACCATTGCGACAATTGATCACAGCATTTGAGGTTGCGAGAAATGGGCGACCGAGTATCACCGGAATTTGATTCCGGGGGATAGCTACAGGCTGTGTATCTAAGACAATGAAGTCGACGGGGAATATGAATTCCCCGACTTTGATTAACACATCCTCTAGCTCACCCCTAGGATGGGTGATCGATCGGTCGGCCATCTGGAGAGTGCAGTGTGTGGGTTTCAGCTCTCCGACGCCTAATTGCTCGTATACTGAATACGGAAGCAAGTTAACACTGGCACCAAGATCTAATAGTGCGCGATTGATGTTCTTATCCCCAATAGTAATTGAAATCGTAGGACAGCCAGGGTCCTTCCGTTTTTGTGGTAAAGATTGGGTAAGGGCATCACTCACAGCACTAGCGAAGAAAACTTTCTTGGGTACCTGAGACTTCCTCTTTTTCGTGCACAAGTCCTTTAAGATTTTTGCATAAGACGGGACTTGTTGGACAGCATCTAAAAGAGGAATGTTAATGTTAACTTGCTTGAATAACTCCAAAATCTTCTCCATTTGTGGATTTTGTTTGTTAGACCTCAACCGGTTTGGAAATGGAACATTTTGAAAATTGGTTGAGTCTAACGCTGGAGGAGGAGATTTTGGAGTTGGAATGGATCCCAGAATAGGTGTTTTCGTGGAGTGAGAAGCGGGTCCGTTCAGAGCAGAAGAAGAAGAGGGAGAGCCTTGTGAAGAACGGAGAATAGGCTCGGAAGACGAAGAAGAAGAAGGAGAAGAAGAAGAAGAAGCGGCCAGGGTGTCATCGTTGATTCGCTTGCCAATGTCGTTTTGCAGCACCCTCCCCGATCTCAGTGTGGTCACGGCACTCACATTATAGTTTTGTTGTTCAAGAGCAACATGTGCATTATGTGGGTGACCGGGATTTGGAAGTGGCTGAGACGGGAGCTTCCCCTTCTCTCGCTCGCTCAAGGCCGCGTTCAGTTGTGCAATCTGGGCCTCGATGGTCTTGATGCTTTGCCCGTGTTTGGCAGTGTGTTGCACTAAAGATTGAATCGAAGACTGGATGTTGGCGGTGGATTGAGTCGATTGTTTAACAAACGCCTCCAGACTTCGCTCGAGCGAGGAAACCTTATCAGTGTTTGACGGAACAAAATTGTTTGGTGGAAAAGAGTTGTTCGGTGCAAAGTTGTTCGTCTGGTTCTGGAAAGGTTGGGGTTGGAAGGGCTGCTGGTATTGGTGTTGAGTTTGTTGATGCGCTTGTTGTTGCGGTGGAGGGGCCCTTTGGAAATTGTTTCCCTGGAATTGATTCTGATTCTGATTCCAGGCGAAATTGGGGTGGTTCCTCCAACCGGGATTGTAGGTGGAAGAGTATGGATCATTCCTTGGTCTTTGCTGGAAGGCAGCATTAACCTGATCCTGTCCTTGCTGGTAAGTATTCTCGCCTGCCGGTGGATTGTAAGGACACTCTTCGGTCAAGTGGGAAGGATCGGAACAACAAGCGCAGATGGTACGAAGGGGGAGAACAGGTGTGGGGGCAGGAGCAGAAAATTTGCTCTCTATCGCTTCAAGCTTTCATGTTATTGCAGCCATTTCAGCTTTCATCGCAATAGAGACATCGAGTTGGTGGATTCCTACCCTAGACTGACCAGTAGAAGTGGAGGTAGAAGAAGAAGAAGTCGGTCTAGTGCTCTCCCACTGTAGCGTTTGCTCCGCAAGATCGTCAAAGAACTGCCACGCTTCCTCGTCAGATTTGGATAGGAAGTGGCCCTGACAGATGGTTTCCAGCAACTGCTTCGTTGCTGGGTTCAGTCCCTCGTATAAGGTTTGGCAGAGTTGCCATTTCTCTATACCGTGGTGAGGACACTGAACAAGAAGGTCTTTGTATCGGTCAAAGCACTTCCAGAAGGGTTCAGAAGGAAGCTGGGAGAATTGGTTGATCTCATTTCGAATTCTTGCGGTCTTATGATTTGGGTAGAATTTTTTCAGAAACGCTTTAACAAACTCGTCCCAGCTGGTGATTGAGTGGGAAGCGGTGCTATACAGCCATTTTTCTGCGAGATCGCATAAAGTGAACGGAATGACCCGTAGGCGTATAGCATCGTCCGACAGCTGGGTTGTTTTCATCATGGCACAGACATTTTGAAATTTGTTAATGAAGATATAGGCATCTTCAGATTCGAGCCCATGAAAACGTGGAAGCATGTTGATGAAATGGGGCTTAATTTCAAAGTTGTCCCTATTGGCCGGAGGAAGAGAAAGGCAGGTGGGAAGTGCAGAACGGGTAGGGTAGAAGCGATCCTGGAGCGCAATTCCCTGCGGCGCTACAACAGGCGGAGGTGGTGGATGATTGGTCTCCGTAGGAGGTGGAGCCAATCCAGGGGTGGTCAAAGAGATGTTCGGATTAAATCCCGACATCGCGGAAGAAGAGGTTGGTGAAGGTGAAGGTGAAGGTGAAGATGTATGAACAGAATTCCGGTCAACGTCGGAGTTGGCCGGCAAAGGAAGGGGTGAAAGAGGAGTGGACGGAGTATCGACTTCGGAGTCGATCGCGTAGTCGGTCGCGACTAACGTAACGCGGACTAGACGGGCACTAGTGTCCCGAGTCCAAGCGGACATACACTAAACGAGTTTAGTATAGTCAAAGCGGAGAAGGTGAGGGTAAGAAAACGTCAATGGAGAAAGGCGATGGGTGAAAATGGATTTGGCGACAAAAGGGCAAGTTTTTATAAAAGTTTTTGATTTTTTCTTTTTTTTTTTTTTTAGAAAAAGATTTACAAAAGTATGTACGGAAATACGGCTTAAGCAATCACAAACAAGATATGCACAATCACACCTAGATCTAGGGTAACCTAGGTCTACTAGACCTGCTCCTGAACTTGATTGTCGAAGTTAAACAATGTCGAGAAACGGGCTTAAAAATACACTGATCACGAGGCCAGGTAAGTGCAGAGATAAAGGGAGGTTGTCCAACGCTTTCGCGAAGTTCCTTAATTAAATAACCCTTTCTCTTTCGGCGGTTGCGCCTTTAACACTTTCCTAGACACCCCGTAAACAATGCACGGTTAAGCGAGGTTCTAAACAAGGTTTATCTTCTCCTAATGAGCGCGAAGTCCTTAGGGCTGAAGTCTAGTATTTTTTTAAATTTACAATGGACAATGCATATGCTTTAGTGATTTCCGGGGTCCTGGGAAGGGTGATGAAATCCCCACCCAATCTGGATTGGTTTCAAGCCCCTTAAGTCCGTATTAAAGAATGCAAAACAGTAACAAATCAACTGCAAACAATTTTTATTTGCGGCGCAAAGAATCCTGCACAAGAACAGTTTATTGGAAGGGGGAGAAGAATTTGCGCAAAGAAGCCTGCAGAAAACACAATTTATTGGAGTCCAGAGGAGTGGAGAGAGTCAGAGAGAGTTACCCAGAAAAATTGGCAGCCCAAAGGCACCAAGTGGCCGCGGAACCGCGGCCTAAGCTTGCTTATGCCGCGTTTCCGCGGCTGTACTGTGGAATTGGGCTTCTGGAAAAATTGGGTGATCTACTGTATCTGTCCTCTTCTTGTATAGATCTACTGAATCGTTAGTTGCTCACTGTACCTGCTCCAGATCTTGACAGTAGACCGTTAACTTCTTTTTGTCCGTCGCGGTGTAGCCGCGAAATGTGGGTCTATCTTCCCACGTCTTTGGCACTGTACTTGAACTCCGTATTTTCAATGTCTTGGCCACTGAACTCGAACCTTGTATTTTCCTGCACACTTGCACAAAAGCTAATCAAAAATAACAAGATGGTTTTGTTTACAATGTATGTAATTTTTTTTTTTTGTTTTTCGGTTAGAGTTATACTTACAAATTAACCCGAAATTTCACAAAGAAACAAACTACCGTCTCCCCGGCAACGGCGCCATTTGATTGTTAGGATACGAGCGTGTTCAAGTTCTAGTTTAAATACCGCAATCAAGACGGTTTCGCACGTAGCTAGCCGGTTGAGTACGGGTCGTCCGCAGGGAGATGGGAATCTTTTTCTATGTGTTTTTTTTGACGAGTTAAGTCCGGTTGTTCAGATTTTGTTTGTAGTTATCTAAGCGTTGAGTTGATATTTAAAGAGAGCATGTTAGGATTAGGATTAGGTTAGTTTGAGTTAGGAGTCTCCACATCTTTCGTTGCCCTTCTTAATATCGTGTTACGGTAATCGGCAACAACGGGGATTAGCACGACTAGGAAGGACTTTGCGAGTATAAGCTAGGCTTTCCAACGCATAAGTCTTCCTTTTGGTGCTTGTCCGTCCGTTCTTGGCTCTTAGCCATAACCTCCGGTTAATCCAACCACAACCGGTCTCACTACGGAATCACCGCTATCATGTAGGATAGGGTGCCGTAAGGAGCGGATTGTGGTTGGGTTAACGGGAGTCGATTTAAGCTGTTGGGCAAGGAAAGAGTGAGAGAGATTTCCTTCTCTCAAACTTCCCTTATCCTACCCTAACAAGAATGAACTACTCACACATCATAATACGGAAAAATAAAACAACACAAAAGAGGAAGATAGAAAGAAGGAGATTAGAAGAATACGACTAACTATTTGCGACCTCACCTTGGCGAGGATCAAGCGTAAGTATCATTGTCATATGTAAAGATAAAGAAAAAAGAGAAGAAAGAAACAACAAGGAAATAACAACAACTACTTAACGAATTTAAAGTTACAACAATTATAACAAGTAAAGAAAGAGACAAGCATGATAATAAAAATGGTCTTCTTTATTCATCACTCTTCACTCAAAAGCTCACTTACAAGTTTAATGGAGAAGAGGTGAGAAGAGGAAGAAGAACATGTAAACTAAAACCTAGCAAAAGAAATACAAGAATTGGACCCCCTCCTTCACAAAATTCTAGGCTATTTATAGGCCAAAACATGAAACCCTAGGGCAACCAACAGAACATACATGAAAAGACCAACCTACCCCCCAAAACCCTGCACACTTGGCGCCAGAATGGCCGCGGAAGCGCGGCCAATACCCCTCTTTGGCCGCGCTTCCGCGGCCGTATTGTTGAGTTAGGCAATTTGCTTTTTGGTGCTGGCCTGGTTTGCAGTGTACCTAATTCTGGTATATGTATTTTCTCAATTTGGTTCCACGATTTTTCCAGAATTTCTGTTGAAGGAAAGGTGGACTTTTTGTTAAGATTTTGTCATGATTGTCTCGAGCTCCGCATAGATCTCTTGGATCTTGTGCTACCATTGAGCCTTGTGCCTGAAAACGACATTGATTTGACATTTTGTCTTCCTAAACTGGTATCTGGCAGCATACGGATGAAGAGCGGAGACCGTGTTTTATCTGTGGTTGGCAGGAACCGGATTTTTGTCGTGTTTTCCATGAATTTCTCCGTTTGAGAACCGGGAACCTGTATCCTGCAATCGACTAGCAAACACGGCTCAAGAGTATCTACCGACATGCAATGTGATAAAAATTGGGCGGTATGAAAATGCAAAAATCTGATATGAACAAGACGCACTCTTCCAAATTTCCATTTAAGAAAGCCGTCTTTACGTCCATCTGCCAGATTTCATAATCGTGGAAGGCAGCAATGGCAAGAAGGATCCGAATGGATTTCAGCATAGCCACTGGAGAAAAGGTCTCGTCATATTCCAAACCAGGTCTTTGACGAAAACCCTTTGCAACAAGTCTAGCTTTATAGGTCTCAACCTACCCATCTACACCAATCTTCATTCTGAAGATCCATTTGCAGCCTACGGGTTTTACCCCTACTAGAGTAAAGTCCAAAGTCCAAACTTTGTTGGTGTACATGGACTCCATCTCGGCCCGCATTGCATCCAGCCATTTTACCGAGTCGCCGCTCTGAATGGCTTGCTGGAAGCTAGTAGGCTCACCATAATCCATGGTGCAATCCTCTCTATCCCCGTCTATGAGAAAACCGTAGTATCTCTCGGGCGGATGAGACTGCCTACTACTCCTGCGGAGTGGCGCTGGGATGTCCGGTTCTCTTGAAACTTCTGATTCTTCCAAGCTTTCAGTAATAGCTTGTGGTTTTGGAATTTCTTCCAGTTCTATTGCGCTCCCACTTATCTGATTTTCTAAAAATTCAGTTTCCAAGAAGTGGGCATGCTGAGAAACAAAAACCTTTTGTTCCTCTGCGGAATAGAAAAGATACCCCATGCAGTTCTTTGGGTATCCCACAAACTTACACAGTACTGAGCGTGCCTGGAGCTTGTCCGCATGCTGCTTTTTTACAAAAGCTGGACATCCCCATGTCTTAAGGTACTTAAGACAGGGTTTCTTCCCACTCCACATCTGATATGGGGTGGTAGGCACAGTCTTGGTTGGAGCCTTATTCAAGAGATATGCTGCTGTTTCTAGCGCATAACCCAGAAGGATCGCGGTAACTCAGCCTTACTCATCATGGAACGAACCATATCCAATAGGGTTCGATTCCGCCTTTCCGATACACCGTTGTGTTGTGGTGCGTATGGAGGAGTAAGCTGAGAGAGAATTCCATTCTCTTTTAAGTAGCCCAGAAACTCGGCACTCAAGTATTCACCACCTCGATCAGATCTTAGTGTCTTGACACTTTTTCCTGTTTGTTTTTCAACTTCATTCTTGTATTCATGAAATTTCTCAAAGGCCTCGGTTTTGTGCTTCATCATGAAGACATGCCCATACCTAGAGAAATCATCTGTGAAAGTAATAAAGTATGAATAACCACTTCGCGCGCATGTGTAGACATTGGACCACACACATCACTGTGTATGAGTCCCAAGAGCTCGCTTGCTCTTTTTCCGTGTCCAGTGAACGGAGTCTTTGTCATCTTTCCCATGAGACAAGATTCACAAGTGGCATAAGACTGATACTCAAACGGATTCAAGTATCCCTCTTTATGTAACCTTGTTAACCGTGTATCATTAATGTGACCCAGTCTACAATACCATAAGAAAGCTTGATTTGTTTCCGGAGACTTTCTTTTAAGTGTGTTCTGGACACTGAAGATCTGAGCTTGATTCAATACGTATATTCCGTTTTGTAATGTACCTGACCCAATCAGGACTTGATTTAGGTGGATATCTACTACATCGCTTACAAAAGTAAAATCATATCCTTCCTTAGAAATTAAGGATACGGATATGATATTACAAGTCGCACCTAGGACATAAAAACAGTTACGCAGAATCAATATCTGCCCAGTTGTCAGTCCTAGATGATATTCCCCTACGGATTCAGCATACATGCTCATTCCGTTAGCAACCCTGAGAGTCATATCACCTTTCCTGATAACCCTACGGTTTCTCAGAGCCTGTAACGAATTACAGATATGAGATCCTGATCCGGTATACAATACCCAGGAAGTAGGGTTAACTGACATACAGTTCTCTATTACAAACACACCCGAAGCCGAAGCCACAACATGCTTCGAATTCTGGCTACTGGCTTTGCAAGCCCTGCAATCCTTCTGCCTATGTTCATTCCCGCAACAATAGGAACATCCCACTTTTACTACTTCTAGTCCCGAAACTTCTGCCCTTCCCTTTCTTTCTACTTCCCTGGTTTCCTTCAGGGTAGTAGGTAGAGACTGTTGAACTAAGTCAGCATCTGACCCGTTCTTCAACGTGGTCTTCAGGTCCGAGAGCTCAAAAGAGCTGGTCTCTGTAAGGACGTTCCCCCTACAGATGACCCGATAGCCAACCTCGCTGGAAGCAATTCGTTCGAGGTCTCATATCTTGCGATACGAGATTGCTCTCCATATAAAACTTTGTTATGGAGGAAGATAGAAGCTGAGTCTATCTTCTCGTGCTGCCTCTGGTATATACCATCAACTGAGGCTAACACGAAGCACTTGGCTTTCGCACAGTCTTCTTCCGATGTCCTACGGATATCAATATCCGTGACAGGGGAAGCTGGACCTGAGACGGCAGGGGTTGGATCAGTCAAGAGGTGTCCCAACTTGTCATGGGCAATGGACATCTGGACAGACCTTTGCCAGTCATAACAGTCAGATTCAGTCATTTTATTATCTAGATGTAACCTAGGTGCGGTCACTGGGTCGCTGCAATTAAGAGAGAGAGAAGAAAACACTCAGCATGATGCTCTTGCATGTTTAGATTGGTTTTTAATTTATCTAAACAGGATGGCTCCTATTGTCTCTCGAATCCCTCCTCAAACCATAAAGGAAGAATTAGTCAGGATCAATCTCACCGTACAATACTTGCTTAACCGTTTAGCCAGGCCAGTGTCGGTACTTCGAGGGAGGTTTTCCAACGCTTTCGCGAAGTTCCTTAATTAAGTAACCTCTTTTCCCTATGGGCGTAGCCCCACTAACACCTTTCTAGACACCTACTTGGTTTATAGGATTGATCGTTAAGTGAGAAAGTTCCCGAGGAGTAGCATATACTCACAGTAGGATCGGGATCCAAATATCATCGCGTGACAAAACTGAAGGAATCCTACCAGAATCATCACACTCCAAATGGTATGCAGCGCTAGCAAGTTTCAGTACTTTTGAAACTCCCGATGTGGATTTTTGCCCCATGCTCTTATGACCTTGACGAAGGCCGACATATCATAAGTCACATGTCAAGTTCTACCCGTCATTATCCAGGTTAATTTGAACCCACCCGTACATACCCTTGACGAAGGCCAAAATAGTAGTACAACTGTCCCAAACCAACGCATCTATCTATACTACAGATAAATATTCAGCAGCTACCAATCACTATGTCTTGGCGAAGGTCAAAATACATAGCTTGAATACTACTGAATATTTAACCGAAATGACGGAGGGCTATGAATGGTTTTGGCGAAACCGTGAACGTAGTGAACTTGATATAATCGATGGAACGAGATAGCTTTTAAAAGGAGTGGTTCAAGCTCCGCGTTTAAATTGCTGGTTTTTGAAAAGAACCGAGTGGTTTTCAAAGTGTTCCAACGAATTTTACTTGGTTTATTTTCTTCCATTTGTTCTTTTAATGCGTCCCATCATTCAATCCTACCATTGCAGAAAACAACCAAAATATGACGTACGCTTATGCCATTCGCATTCGCCATGGGGCCCCGTCATCACCCGTTAGGTTACTTAACTAACAACAGAGCGGGGGCTGGGCTAGCATGGCTGAAAAACATAAGCAACGCCTAAATAGATATCATATATAGATATATAGCAATGATAGCCATTACAGATCACAGATGAACACTTTGGATATACTAGGAATCCGTGATTCGTTCGAGCCTGCAACGAAAAGCGGATTACACGGTCACGATGAATAGCCAAACCCCACCCTAGACCCCTACGGGTGCGGCAAACTACCCGCCAAGTACCCGAAGCGAAGCAACCTCCCTCAACACCGTGAGTAGGCCACTCGGCACTTCGAGATACCCGGTAGTTTGTGCACCCCACCTTGGGTCTATCCTAGGAGCAAAAATAGTAAAAAAGAAATTATACAATGACGGCTACAACCCCGACCCGGTTGTGCGGCCATACAAATAATATTACATCAATTTACAACTTTTACAATGAATTAAAGAAAAAGAAACTCTCATCTCACACCCATTCCCGGCTATTCATCCGCGATAATCCAACGAGTTCATATACACAAACCAACAACATTACAGATCACAGATATGTATAACCCCCACTAATCGACGTATAGCGATTAGCGGACGTTCAATACATATATCACATCACAGATAATATTCATTATCCAAAGTGTACGGAATATCGATCAAAATACGGATTTTTAACTACTCCAAAAGTCAATTTGCTCTCTGGAAATTCTGGGTGGAAAAAACAGGTCTTAAAAATCCCAAAATAGCCAAACTAAAACACTGCAAAACACCCGGTCCACGACCGAGTCAAATCGGCCGCGGAACCGCGGCGGTTTGATCGGTTCATGGGACCGTTTTTCTGCAGTAGTTTTAGAAAACCCTAAGACGAATTTTCAGGTATGTTAAAATAATTTTTGAACAGTATAAAAATTCGACAGAAAGTTGAGGTTTTGCGGACGTGTTTTGCGACCTTTTTCCGATCGATATTCTAAATACTTTACTAACTTACTAGTTTATATTTAACCAGGCTCTGATACCACTGTAAGTCCATGTTGCTCACCCCGGCTCTTACGGGGAGGCGGAAAAGGCGAAAAACAATGATTTGGCGCAAGGCAACATGGACTCAAGAGCAAGGATCTTGGCTAAACTAGAAACTTGTAAACACTTAGAGGTTTTTAACTACTATGCTGTAGAAAGTATACCTCACAAAACCGGTCCTTCGGGTCTTCGTCCCGCTGTCCCACTCGTCCATCCAAGCTCCAAGCGTCGATCCAGACCTTGGGCACCTCCGCGGCCTTCTTGAGTCGAAGACGATCCACCCGAGAGTTGTACACTAAGCTCCGACTCAAGCCAAGGCAACTAGGGCAAAGAGATTGCTAATCTAAATGCCTTAGGTTGTGTAGAAGAGAAAGATGGAAGTGTTTGTCAATGTGGATTCTTTTTCTCTCAACACATGAGATCAAAAGAATTTTCAAGAGGAGGAAGATGAAGGAGAAACTTAGCAACCATGGAGCTTTTCTTTTTCTTCTCACTTCATGAGAGAGAATGAGAAGAGAATAATGAAAAGATTAAGCCAAAATGAAATGAACCATGGTTGCAATAATACTCTAAGATCATCATTACTAATCCTATCATGATAAAAGTTAATGGCACATTGAATTGATCATTATCATAACTCAAGAATTAAAATGAAAATGAAAGAAGAGTGTAGATCCTTCTTGAAGGTCAATGGTCAACTCGGTCAACGGGTCAACAAAGTCAAGAGAGGTCTAAGTGGTCAAATGGTCAATGCAATTAGCCATCACTAATCTATCACTAAAAGGATTAGTAAACAATGTCTCCGGCTCATAACGGTTTTGACCAAACGAATTCTCAAAACCCTAATGAGTGTGCCACATTACGGTTTTGGCCGAACCAACTGCCAAAACCCTAATGGGGCACCTCCTTCTTCATCGCTCCTCAAAACTGTGCATACACACCCACATCCGCATTCCGTAGAATGCGAATGCACAGAAGACAAATCAAATCCATCTGTGCAATACCAGGATCTGGCTTAAACCAAAGCCCACTAGTATTGCTTGCCCGAACAGCATACGCACACAAGTGCATGTAAGTGATCGTAGCCCTGACGTAAAACCATACGGCCTCTACACGTTTCGCTCAGTGAAGGGAAACTCTCTGTGTGAGACTCTAAAGACTCGACACTATGCTGGTAGTGGGTTTAACCACAGACCACAAGCGGCACTAGCTGTACGTAATGGTCCCCAGGTAGATGTCGATAAGAAGGCCGATGAGGTAAACCCATCCGAACTCCTACTGAGCCTGTATGTGACAATCTTCGTACAGTCCGGTCTGTTCGTCTGATACATCGCATGGCGGGTCTAGGGGGCGGTGAACGTCAGACCCCTAATAGCGGTACAAGTCGTGTCGGAGTGTAGCCCAGAACACCCTGAGATAACACTGGAAACCTACAAGTACATCTCGCTTGCCCTGGCCAGGGACTACTTGCGTAATGGCTCTCCTAGACACAGCGCGATGTCAACCCCCAATACCGGGAGAGACGAATCCTGTCTAACCGTCACTGCCTCCAAGTGCTTCGGGACTGCACCCAACTACTACCTGTTTGCACGACTCCTTTGAGCCGTGGTAGGGCAGTAATCTAAGTATAGTGGGAACACACTCGAGGCGAAGTGACAGTGTCAAGTCGGCGGACTAAGCTGTACTCATGTCACCTAGGAACTGATAACTGACGATAGGTATAATACCAACCAACAGTTTCCGATGAGTCCTGTCCAGTGTACTCGTAACCTAACGAGCACCCGCATACTATCTCAAGTACGACGTACTGACGGCTGTGGGACAGACCGTCTCCCACGCTGGGAAGAGAAGCGCATACGCTAGTCTACTCCGGAGTATCGATGCCTTGTCTCGATAGTCCAACGACTAGGGACCTGTGTAAGGATGTGCTTATGGATTACCCAGCCCCCACGAGTATGAGCGCCATCACAACGCTGGTAATCAAGCAAAGATCCTAAGGGCTCTACTAATATGTATATAAGCGATATGCTAAAAGAAACACATGCACATATTGAAGTAGAGACAAACCAAGTAGCATACTACCATTTTGAGCAAGATTGTCTATACAACTATGAATATCCCAAGCTTCCATCAAGTAATATACAAGCTAGTATGATACAGTAATGGCCTCTAGGGCATATACACTAACAGTAAAGACAAATAAAGGGATTAGAAAGAGGGCAAAGTAATTTGCGACTGCTATTCACGACCAAACCAAGTATTTCAACGCCACTCCTACTTCACCTTTGTATATCTCCAGAACACCTTGTATCACTACGAATATCCACAGTTATTTGGATAATCCATCGTATAGTTATATACGAACTCGAAGGAACTTGTTCCAGTTTGGGGATGGATTCTGGTTCAGGAGAAATAGGAATAAGGTTTATTCAGTTTTCTTTTATCTTTACCTTCTCTCGCGTTGCGAGTTCTCCTAGGATTAGGATGTTACACCTATTACGCCTATTGGATAGTCTTCTTCCAAACCATAGGCTGGTGCCGAACGGTAGGGAAGGAAGAAAACCATTAAGCCTAAAGGTGGTGTATAGAAGGTAACGACTAAAGACAAATAAAGGGATTTGGAGAGATGGCAAAGAAATATACGGTTATAGTCATGAATCTGGATAATGGAAGAGGTATTACTAGGAATACCGGATACACCTACGAAACATTTTCATGTTTTAGTTTCATTGTGTATTGTTAAAAGAAAACTGATTTCCCAATTAGCCCTTGCTCCTGGGTATGTATTTACCAGGTTTGATTCTCACATCTGTATGGTTTTACAGATGATGAGTGGGAGTAAGTAATTGGGAATTAGGTGATCATCCTCATTATATCGGGATTCGTTGTAATTGGTGATATTTAAGGTAATCACCTGGGTTTTTGCCGGACGACAAATATTTGTTTTTGAATATCCGTTGTTATGCACCAATTTCAAACTGATATATCTGTACGTTTATTTTATAAAATGAGATATAACTTTTTGAAATTATGTCCATGACATTTACCTATATCAGTTGATGGTTAGGTAAGGAGCATTCAACAGCGGTGTAATTCTTCTTAACCATAAGTACAGTTTTCAACCTACGATGCACAGGGTATGAGTTATTCAACTCAACGGACTTATACAAAGTATTGTATGTTGTCCAGTGTCCATTATGACAGAGGGGTTGGTCTTCATACTATATTCTGTTTACTTGTGACTTCTCTAGCTTTAGACAGGTGTTTCGTAGAAATGCAAGGTCTAAGTTTTGAGAAGTTATAGGTATATGAATAAAGTAGAGAACCATATATTGCAAGTATCAGGATTCTTCAAGGTGATCGAAGATGTAGATACTTGTGTATGGTATTCAGTTGATAGTAATGATTATGAGAACTTGTTTCTCTTTCAGGTTACTCATATCTGGATGTACTCCTAAATTGAGTAATACTGATCGGCCTCTTTCCATTTAGTTGACATGCACTGGAGACAGCTGCATGATTTGAATCTGGTTCCAATTAAATCAGTGCCTCTGTTTCTATATTGGATATAGAATAGTTCATATCTTAACAATGTTAAGGTACGGCGAGTTGTCCGGCTTATACTTAAAACCAGACTCTGGATAACTCAAGGCGCGTTTCTGTAATGGCTGTTTGTGGGTTAACCCGGGATATGACGAGGGTTGACTTTCTACCATCTGGAAGATCAATAGTGATATTGTTCTTGACTCGCCACAGTTTTAATAAAAATGGATTTTTTCATAAAACAGTAGTGGGAGTATGGTAGAACTGGAAGTGATTCCAGAACCGCAAACGATTACTGAAAATTTGATAAGAACCTAAAGATTCAATATGGTTTGACATTCCATTGGCCACTCCACAGATAAGGTGGGTAACCTCAGGCACTCGAGAGGTACTTCGGTATGCTCAAAGACGGTGACATGGAGGTTCTTATTTTCCCAGACTTGACACTACTGTTGTTCTTGGCTATGAGACCTGGCAGAAGGATGAGTATAGTGTCGTTCTAAACTAGCTTTAGAAGTGCATGTGTATATGACTCTGCTAGAGGGTTGTCATAGTCAGTGGGAACAGCGGAAGAATAGTGGACAAGTACCTTATGTCTATTTATAGACTAAAGCAGATATAGCGGAGATGGATCATCTATTTCTGATGTGACATTCATAGGTTTGACTTCATCAGAATAGGGGATGGATCAGTTAAGAAGGTAGTGGGGTGTGATGTCCTGGTATTTGGATGACATACACAGAGTAGGAAGTGATATTCCTATACTACGATCGATTATACTTTGGTTGTCACACAGTGATTTCTCCACATAGGATTTGGATATTGTATCAGGCATTCTGGTTACTAGATCTATAGTTTTAGATCTAGATTTTGCTAGTGTCTCAATCTGGGTACTTAGACAACATTATAAAGGTGATTTAGAATGGACGACTCCTGGCATGGTAGTGTACCTACAGGTGATGGAGTCACCCTCTCTAAAGCTGTCTTACAGACTAATGGGGAGAGGGATGTGCATGATTGGCATATCACATGCTCAGGTAATTGAGTCAATCATAAGATGTCAAGTACCACACCAGATGTTGTTTTTGCACTAGATGCAATAAATTGAGATATTAATCCAATCCTGGAGAAACGTTCAGAAGCAGTTTTAGAACAGAAGTTGATGTTCTAAGGATATGATAACGACAGCCTCCTTCAGGAGACAGTTATCATTTCAGGCTTCCAAGGTGACCTGGCTGACAGAGTGACTGTCAGAGTTATAGTTTTCCCTCTGACGAGAGGCAGTAGTTTGGACAGGTGGTCCAAGCGGATACTGAGGGTGGCATGAAGCAGGATACTGATTAAGTTCAGTTGACGATACAGTCTAAGAAGTTTGGATTTGGAGTTCATTTATGGACTAGATCCATCAGATATCCAGACATACTCTAAGACAGGTATTGCTCATTTCAGGAGATGGCTTTCTCCGCGAACTTGAGATAAAGAGACACATAGAAAGAAACATCAGGGCGGATCCACACACTGAGGCTATTCCTCGAACGCAATAGTTTCACAAACGGGCTTTGCGAGACTGATCGGTAGAGTAGTTGGGTGTTCGGTATAATACGGGCTGTGAGTATGCGACATCGCAATAATTAGCCTTGAGTGCAAGTGGGAGATTTTTGGATATAATGCCCTCAAAGTCAAGTATTGGATCACAGGCACGTGATTACAATGATTGAGGGAGGACCTATGCCGGTAGGATAGTCTTACTCAATATGATAGTATGCTATCTGGTTTATCTTTATCATCGTGTACATATTTCAAGTGATATCACAGATCACTATTACACATTGATAGAGCCCTTAGGATTCTTTCTTGACTACCAGCAGTATGATGGCGATCATATACGTGAGAGTTGAGTAGTTTATAAGCACGTCCTTAAAGTGGTCCCTAGTCGTTGGAGTTTCAAAACTGGGCATCGATACTCAATTAGTAGACTAGTGTATACAGTCGACACCCCGACGAGGGCCGGTGGCCGGTCTCACAAGCCATTGGTGTCAGTTGGTTCACCTAAGATGTATACAGGTGCTCATTGGGTTATGAGTACACCGGAAAGGACTCGCCGGGAACATGCTAGTTGGTATTATACCTAGCGTCAGATAGCAGTTCCCTTGTGACATGTGTACAGGTTAGTTCATTGACCTGAGATCGTCATTTGTTTCGTGTGAGTTCCCACTGTGCTTTGATTACTACCCTACCACGGCTCAAAGGAGTCGTGCAAACAGGTTTTACTTGGGTACAGTCCCGAGCCACATGGAGGCAGTGAGGGGACCGGTAGGGGTTTCGTCTCTCCCGGTATTGGGGGTGAGATCGCGCTGTGTCTAGTAGAGCCATTACACGAAATCCTTAGCCAAGACAAGTGAGATTTACTGGTAGGTATTCCAGTAATATCTTATGGTGTTCTGGGCTACACTCTGACACGACTTGTACCGCTTTTGGGGGTCTGACTTTTACCAACCCCCTAGGCCCGACATGCGATGCTCATAGATGAACGGACCGGACTGTACGGATATTGTCACTGACAGGCTCAGTAGGGTGTCAGGATGAGTTCGCTCATCGACCTCCCTTATGGTCAATACCTGGTAGCCCGTTACGTATACCTAGTACTATTGACGTGCTAGTGGTTAAATCCACAGCCAGTGTACTAACGAGTCCTTAGAGTCCCCACGGTCAGTTTGTCAAGTTTCGGGAGAAACGTTGTAGAGGCCGTATGGTATTATGGCAAGGTTCGATCGTATACGTGCAGTCGTGCACGGATCATGATCGGTCGGATCTTACTAGTGGGCTTTGGTTTAAGCCGCATCCTAGTATTAGATTTGTTGGATTACTTTTGTCTCATTGCATTTGCATTCAGTCGGAATGCGGATGCAGGTATGTATATACAGGTGAGGGGTATCCTTGTGATTCGTCATGAGTTTACTTTAGTAGATGCCATTCCCTTTTTATTGTTGCAAACATTTGGATTAAAGTTTACAAATGGAAATAATGAGCTCAAAGTCATGATTAGGAGCATTAATTGTGACACATGCACAAGTGATGACTCATGGTCTCTTTATTTGTGTATATGTCACATTATTGTTTGATTTATGTGTTGAAATGATAAGAGGAGAGAGGGAGGGAAGCCAAAGGAAAGGGGTTAGCTCTTGTATTATTATTCTTGCTCTCATTTTTATCATTGCAACACAAAAGAAAAGGAAAGCTCTTCTTCTTCCTCTTTCTTCTTGAGCTCACTATCTCCATTAATGGCATCATCTTCAACCTGCATCCATACACTCTCATGCATTGAGAATCAATGGATGCTTGAGACAAAGTGATCACACACATTCTCTACTTCACCTTGGACTTGTCGGGTAGCAAACTTCATGTTCGAGTTGCTTCGGATGAAGCGGGAGCCCGTAAAAAGACTCATTGATATGGTGCCCTTCCGATGAGGAGAACGGAGATCGGAGATGCCGTAAGGAGCTTGGGATGGTGGCCAAAGACCGAAGGACACGGATCGATCTGTATAGCCATTCTATCTTCTTTATAGTTTGCTAGTTTAATTTTAATGGTTCGATCCGGATAAAATTCTGCGTTAGCGCCAGTTTCAAGTTTATGAAAAGTTTTTGTTTCCGCATTTTGGCCTCGGATTGACGGCCGGGGCGCTACCGTAGACTTACAAGACCGGCCATCGCCCCTCATCGGGGTCAAGAAACGTATACGCTAGTCTACTTTGGAATATCGATGCCTAGTCACGATATTCCTACGACTAGGGACATTTAAGGATTTGCATATAGAGTACACAGTTCTCACAAGTGTAATCGCTATAATAACCCTGGTAATCAAGGATGAATCCTATGGGCTCTATCAGCATGCAATTGTGATCCATAATACCACATTATACATGTATATGATGATAGAGATGAACCAGATAGATAGCATCATCTTGAGTAAAACTGTTCTACCCGTATAGGTCCTCCTTCAATCATCATAATCGCCTACCTGTGATTACAATAATTGCTTTGGGGGTACGATATCCAACAATATCTCATTTTCACTTAAGGCAAATTATTGCAGTGTCGCATACTCACAGTCTGTGTGATACAGAACACCCAACTTCTCTACTAATCAGTTTCGCAAAGCATGTTTGCGAAACATTCACGTTCGAGAATTAGCCTCAGTGAGTGGATCTGCTCCAATGCTTTTATCTTTATCTCTCTATATCTCAACTTCGCAGAAAACGACTATCTCCTAAAATGAGTGATACCTGTCTTAGAACTTGTTTGGATATCTGGTGGGACCAAGTTCATAAATGAACTCCAAATCCAATAAACTTCTTAGACTGTATCTTTCAAAGAATTTAATCAGTATCCTATGGCATACCTACCTTGGTATTCGCTTGGACCCCTATCCAACATAATACCCCTTAGAAGAGGGTAAACTCTAACTCTGACAGCCACTCTATCATCCAGGTCATCTTGGAAGCCTAAAATGATAACCGCCTCATTAAGAAGGTTGTTGTTGGTTCTTAGTGCCCCCGCCGCTAACCCGCGGTCAATGCGGAATCTAAAAATAAAATTTTTCATAGCACTAGAAACCCTAAAACAAGAATTTAACCAAACACCTGTAACGTTTTAGAAATCGTGTTGCGAATTTTTCCGTTTTAGGGTAAAATAATCAGTATTTTCCGTTTTAAACCGATTTCGATCAAACGTCCGTATAAACTTTCCGACACCTAGTTTAGCTAAAATAAAGCTAGTCCGCGAACTTTGGGGGTATATGGGAGGTTTTGGTTTAGATAAAAATTTTCCCAAATAAAATATTATTTTAAGCGGTAAATTATGCACGTAAATCGGGAAATTTCTTCTCTTGGGAATAAATTGAATCTTATCACTAGAAATTTTTGGAAGCTTCTTTTCTAAA
Organism: Agapanthus africanus; assembly: GCA_030015575.1. Lineage (NCBI taxonomy): Eukaryota > Viridiplantae > Streptophyta > Magnoliopsida > Asparagales > Amaryllidaceae > Agapanthus > Agapanthus africanus. The sequence goes on along the minus strand of JASDDO010000026.1, from coordinate 209,563,171 downwards.
TATCTAGATATTTTTTAGTGTAAAAGGATTGGAATTAAAAAGGAAAAGAAATGAATAAAAGTGGCATTTTGCATTAAATGTGCATTAATTGATTTCTTTTGCTAGAAACTTCACTTTCTTTTTGCACAAACCCCCCTCACCTCATGGCCGAGCCCACCCCCTAATTTCTGCCCTCTTAATCTTCAAAGCACATTTCTTCTTCTCTTTCACTTAAAAATGCTTCAAAATTCCAAAATAAATCCACAAAAATCCTAAATAAAAATAAAACCATTAATTCTCTGCACTACTAGTTTGGATCATCCAGAAAAATATCATTTTTGGAGGGAAAAAATGGTGGATCTAGTTGCTTGTTTGTGTTCTTGAAGAGGTATATTTTTCAAAACCCTAATCTTAAATTGTTATGTTTAGATTTTTAAGTTAGTTAATTAAATGGCTATCATAGCTTTAAATTCTTGATTTAATTCATTATTCTTAATTTTTTTAGAAATTCAAGTTAGGGTTAAAGCTTGATTAAGTGTTTAATGTTAATTAAAGTGTTAATTTGTGATTAGGAAAACACAACCTAGTAGATTATGACAATTATTGCTAATTAATACTTTGTTTAATTGTGAAATATTGCTTACTAGGTTTTTGCTAAAACTTATTTAGCAAGTGTTAAAAATATAGAAATGGTTTGAATAGCTTAGTTAAGCAATTATAAGGTATTTGTGAGCGCTAGATTTGTGTTAGCTTGATTCTAGTGCGAATTATTGCGATAAGTTGTTTACTAGATTTCGGTAACTTTTAGGCGTGGGTTTCTTTTGACGTTGCGACGTTAATTATATTGATTCCACGTTTATTATTGTGTTTTGAATGCGCGATCGGTACGATCAGGGTCTAGGCATGGTAGTTGTGTTGCTTTGCGTTCCTAGTTAGGGTCGTGCCGATATCGTTTGTGTCTTTGTGTAGCTTTTGCTCTTGAGTTCGTTTCATAGTGTCGCTACGCGCGTTAGCCACAATACGAACACTTGAGAGTAAGTTTTGTGTTGTCGCGTTGGTCAGCATAGTTTGTACGTGTTTTGGGTCTTTTTCTAATATATATCTATTATATTATTATATGCTTTCAGGATCGCAAGCAGGGACTTCGGGCGCTGCGAACAAGGGGAAGCAGGTGGTCGGATTTTCTTAGCTCGAGACCATCTATGAGTAGATTTAACATCTACAGGGGAATCGCCCGCATGGCGTTATGCGTCTGAGCTAGAGAGGTTAATATTGTCGCATATTTTATTCCATTTATAGAGTTGCGCATATACTGCTTAGTTAATTGTTGTGCTTGGACTAGTATCCTTAGGACACTGCACATATTATTGACGATTCATGTTGCACGAGCACTGATTGTATGCCACACACACCGTCAATAATTGCCATGTCACGCACAACCCACTTATAGATATGATATTGTTTGGTTAGGGACATTGAGACATTGATTCATATTTCTTTACGCATATGAAAAATAGCAAACCTGTATACTTACATGCTTACACATATGCCTTGACATACTTACATGCTAGTTACATGTATACCTATAGAGTATTGTACCATTAGCGATAGATGTAAGTCCACGTTGCCCACCCCGGTGCTTACGGGGAGGCGGAAACGTTATGAAAAATCCGATTTTTACAATACTAGGCAACATGGACTAACCAAAAGAGGGATCTTTGCTGAACAAAGCTAACTACAAAGCTAAAGAGAGTTAGCTACTCGGAAAGTGGGTTATACCTAGGTCTTCAAGTCCTTCTCTTCTTACTCCTTGGAGTGAAAGAGCGGGTTCTCCTTGTCGCTTCTCATGCCGAAGAAAGATCCACCCAGGGGCTTCAACCTTTGGCTCCAACCTCAAACTAGAAGTAACTAACGTGCTTGGTGTGCTAGACCTAGGACCTTAGAAAGAGTAGAGAGTGTTTTTGAAGGGATTATCTCAAGCTCAAATGGTTCTCAACTCATGAGAGGGGAGAGCTAGAGAGAGAGGAAGAGGAGGAGAGAGAATGGAAATGAACAAGTGAGAAGAATAATTCAACCCTTCTCACATATATGTGATTTATGAATAATAGATAATTAGCTAAGATAATTGCCATGGTTAATCAAGAAATGACCATTATCATTTCACATTAAATTCTTTTGCAAGGATCAAAGAGTATCTTTCATATGGAATGATGATGGTCAACTAGTCAACCTAGGTCAACAAGTCAAGTATAGTCAAATGGTCAACAACCCTAACCATGCACAATTATAATTAACCAATTATTAATAAATCATAATTTACACATAAACATTAGGGTTAAGAAAATGATAATGGTCATCAACCTTAATCAAAGTCCTCTGCCTCTGTCTCAGTCAACTGTGCATACACACCCGTATCCGTGTTCCGAGGAACACGAATACAATGAGATAAAACCAATCCCAAATCATATACTAGGATCCGGGTTAAACCAAAGCCCACTAGTATAAGCTGTCCGGACACCAAACGTGCACAAGTGTGCGGATGTGAACGAACCCTGTCGCAAAACCATGCGACCTCTACTCATTTTGCCTAAAGGCGAATAACCCTCTGTGTGGGACTCTAAAGACTCGACACTACACTGGCAGTGGGTTTAACCACAGACCGCAAGCGGCACTAGCTATACGTAACGGTCCCCAGGTAGATGCCGATAAGAAGACTGACGAGGTAAACCCATCTGAACTCCTACTGAGCCTGTATATGACAGTCTCCGTACAGTCCGGTCTGTTCGTCTAAGAACATCGCATGGCGGGCCTAGGGAGCGGTAAATGTCAGTCCCCTACTAGCGGTACAAGTCATGCCGGAGTGTAGCCCAGAACACCTGAGATAACACTGCAAACCTACCAGTCTATCTCACTTGCCCTGGCCAGGGACTTTTTGTAATGGCTCTCCTAGACACAGCGCGATATCAACCCCCAATACCAGGAGAGACGAATCCCGTCTAACCGTCACTTCCTCCAAGTGCTTCGGGACTGCACCAAAAAACTACCTGTTTGCACGACTCCTTTGAGCCGTGGTAGGGTAGTAATCAAAGTACAGTGGGAACACACTCGAGGCGAAGTGACAGTGTCAAGTCAACGGACTAAGCTGTACTCATGTCACCTGGGAACTGATAACTGACGATAGGTTTAATACCAACCAACAGTTCCCGACGAGTCCTGTCCAGTGTACTCGTAACTTAACGAGCACCCGCATACTATCACAAGTATGACGTACTGAAGGCCGTGGGACAGGCCGTCTCCCAAGCAGGGATGAGAAGCGCATACGCTAGTCTACTCCGGAGTATCGATGCCCAGTCTCGATAGTCCTACGACTAGGGACCTGCATAAGGATGTGCTTATAGATTACCCAGCCCCCACGAGTGTGACTGTCATCACAACGCTGGTAATCAAGCAAAGATCCTAAGGGCTCCACTAATGTGTAAAGGCGATATGCTAAAAGAAACACATGCACACATTAAAGCAGAAACAAACCAAGTAGCATACTACCATTTTGAGCAAGAATGTCAATACAAGGTGAATATCCCAAGCTTCCATCAAGTAATATACAATCCAGTATGATACAGTAATGGCCGCTAGGGCATATACATTAACAATCTCCCACTTGCACTAAGGCCATGTACTGGCGTATTTGTTAGTAATATGTATGCCCTAGAGGCCATTACTGTACATACGATGTATATTGTAGTGGATGCTGGGACATATATAGGGAGGACTTTCTTATTCGACATGATAGTACGCTATCTGGTTGTACTATATCTTAACATGTACTCTGATTGTCTCTATGTTTCATGTTGATAAAGTCCTTAGGATATGTACTCGACTACTGGGACTATGATGAGATCATACTAGTGGGGCCACGGTAGTCGACGAGTACTTCCTATAATTGTTCCTAGTCGAGGGTGTATCAAGACAGGGCATCGATGCACCAGAGTAGACTAGCGTATACGCATCTTGACCAATATGATGGGCGATGGATGATCCCATATCCATCTGTGTTTGACATCAAGGATGGTGTACGGGCGCTCAGTGGAGACTGGGTATACTGGACGGACTCGCCGAGAACTCCCAGATGGTATTATACCTTACGTCAGATGGCAGTTCTCAGGTGACACTGGTACAGAGTAGTCTGTTGACCCGAGATCGTCATAGAGTCGTGTGTGATTCCCACTATGCTTTGATTTCCATCATACTACGTCCAAGAGGGCGTGCAAAAATGTGGCTTTTGGGTACAGTCCCGAATCACATGGAGGCAATGAGCGATAGGAGGGGATTCGTCTCTTCCGGTATAGGGAGTTGATGTTGTGCTGTGTTCGATTGGCTATAACCGGAAATCCCTGGCCAGGGTTGCTGAGATTTACTGGTAAGTGTTATCAGTAGTTTCTCGAACTGTTATAGACCTCATATCGACACGACTTATCGAGCTACTGGGGTCTGACATTTACCACCCCTAGGCGAGATATGCAACATATCAGACGACGAGACCGGACTGTACGGGAGTGTTACTGTTTGGATTCACAGGAGAATGTACAGGCTTGCTTGTTGATCTTCTGAGCACTCAATACCTGGGTAGCTGTTACGTTTAGCTGACCGCTTACAGCTTGTGGGTGTTTGATATGAACATCACCTACTGCCGGCGTATTGACGATTCTTTAGAGTCCTACACAGAGGTTTCTTGACTCAGGCAAAACGGAGTAGGAGCACAAATGTGATATGTACGAGACCGAGGATAATGCGGTATGTGATACCGTATTGGATTCTCACGATATGAGATATCGGCCGGGTATATGTGATATAGCCTGGTCATCATATTAGTTGGTTATATGCGATATAGCCGGATTGTCGGATCAAGTGTTGATTCGATAATTTAATGTATAATAATATATATGATATATTAAATTACATTAACTAATATTAGCTCACTAAAAGATTCATTTTCTCACGGGATAGTACATTGATATATATGCGATATATGTTAATTGTATTATTTTCTATTGTTACAAAATATATTGTATATGTGATATATAATATTGTAACATATTAAGGTTACAAATTTAACCATGGTTTAGGGTTTAAACTTGGTTAGGGTTTGGATTAGGGTTAGTATTTGCATGAAGCTTCCATGAAGCTTCATGAAGCTTCCATGAAGCTTCATGAAGCTTTGACTTTGTGGTTGCTTGATTTTTTTGTGAGATATTATGTTAACCCAATCCAAACCATTAACTCTAGTTAACTCTCTACAAGGGTTAACTCTTTCATGCTTAACCCTTGGTTAGATTTGTAACCACTACAATAATTCATTGTTCATCACAAAAGGATTAAGTGATCATATTCATTCATCTTCTTCTTCCTTGAGTTCCTTCATGAAAAAGCTTTCTTTTGTGATGAAAGTGAGTGAGAAAAAGATTATAAATGAGAGCAAAAATCCTACTTCATCATCCTCATCTATCCTTGCCATTTAGATGAGGGTGTTCACTTCATTTAGTGAGTGTAACCTTGTTTTAACGAAACTTCAAGGTAGATCATCTTTGTATCGAAGATCGGAAGCAAGACCGCATCTTTCTCTTCGTGGAACCTCTCAAGAGTCCGGAACACGATGATCGCAGCGAAGGGAATTCAACACGGTGATTTAGAAGTGAAAGACTGGATCTACAAAGGTTGTTATCCCTCTCACTTAGTGTTAAAGTGTTTTGCATGCTTGTTTTCGCCTAATCTCTAGTTTAAAGATTCGGTTTCGGGTTGTTCGGCACGGCTAATTTTTTAATCGGGCATGGTTGATGCCTCATAGACCCTTATGCGTGTGCCTAGCAACCCTACAATGGTATCAGAGCCAAGCTAGAGTTTTAGGAGAAATATAGACGAAGTTTAAAGTCCGATCGAACCCGAAAACCCGACACGAACCCTTCTCTGTACATTTTTTTAAAATGTGTTTTTTTCTGAATTAAAAATGCTCAGAAAAACAAGCAGGAAAAACTAAGAATTACTGTGAAGTACGGTCCACTAAGTCAATATTTTGACCATGGAACCGCGGCCAAACCATGGGTTTGGCGGCGGTTCCGCGGCCAAAATTTGACTTAGTCCCTGGAATTTCACTTAATTGTTCTTAGGTCCTTTCTTGTTATTTTTTTCTGGGAAATTTTTAATTCCAATCAAGTGTTGAGTTTTCTAGGGTTGTATTGGGGAATTGTTGATTCGATCGGATAATTTAACTTCGTTTAGTTTTGTCCGGATAATTTTAGAAACTATTAAAAAGTTCGAACGGATATCAATAACTCACTTTTTCTCCTGTCAGGAAATTTTTCAAAAGTTGGATTTTTTCTCGAGTTTAAGAATGTTCTAAGTCGTGCAAGTAACGCGGTGGACCCTCTAGAAGACAACAAAGCTTAACTCGATTATGTGACAGTTTTGAACTGCCTCTAAACCTTAGGGTTTGCGGCAGTACGGCGTGCCACATGTGAGGCGTTGGCTTGACCTTTCTATGGCTGGACCATTGGTACTGTAGCATGTGATGGATGTTTTTAAACTGATTTCAAGTGTTGAGATAAATTGGGTAAACTTGGGTGTTTGATTATTCGATCGGAAAGTTTAACATTGTCTATTTATCTGGAATGTGATACAATATTTGGAATCCACAAATTGTTATGAGATAACTGTTTTGAATATTATAAACATAGCAGTTTAGTCTCAGATGATCGGTTGCCACGGAATTTTGATGTGATCAAAAGTCCGTCGCAATCACGTAGCATACGCGGATACTCGCCGGGTAAACTTAATAGACAGCTACACCCCATACCCCGACCAAGTGACTGTAGGAGAACCCCGTCGCTAAAAGCATCCGTTCGGGTGCTCGCGGAAGCGGTGTTCCGCCTTAGTGCACTTCGTCGACGGCATCCAGGGGTGCGGCCATCTACTAAATTTTGCGACGAGCATTCGATTAGGTTGTCGGGAATCTTGTTGAATTGCCCGACTTGATATTGAAAAGAGTTTTCGATAATGAGACTAAAATGCGGGGTTTATAATTGTTAGGCATGCGATGTCTAAGGAATTCATTTGGTTAGGCATGCGATGTCTAAGAAGGTTGCGGATTCCAACTGTTGTAGTTTTACACTTTCTTTTCTGTGACCGTAAGCATAGTATGTGGGGTATCGCCGGCTTCGTTGCTATACATCAACGACAATCGGGATACGCATACTTGCTTACGTTGATGATATGAGATATTATGTGTTGCTGTGATATGTTATATTGGATTGCCGCGTTTTGAATAGCCGGGGGTTTTATGTGAGATGGGAGTTTTTCTTTTTCATTAATGTAAATTCTTTTGTATGTAATATTCTTTTATTGGGGCACTTCCGGGGTGAGGATGATGTCACCGTTGTATATTATTTGCTTTTCCGCATTAGGTCGACCCAAGGAGGGGAGCACAAGTAACCGGGTTCTAGGGTCCAGTGGGAGACCGCCTCGAGGAGTCGGGACCGGGTCTCCTAACCCTAGAATTGGAAGTGTTGCTTGCCGCTCTCATAGGGGTCTAGGGATGTGGGTTTGGCTATTCATCGCGACCGTGGAATCCGTGTTTTATACAGGCTCGTATTGAAAACACGGACGTCCTAGTATATCCAATATTTCATATATGTTCTTCTGCTGCAATGTTCTGTGATGAGATCTGATTGTTAGCGATTCTGCGTGTTCATGTTTTAGTTTAAATACCGCAATCAAGACGGTTTCGCTTGTAGCTAGCCGGTTGAGTACGGGTCGTCCGCAGGGAGATGGGAGTCTTTTTCAATGTGTTTTAACGAGTTAAGTCCGGTTTTTCAGATTTTGTTGTGGTTATCTAAGTGTTGAGTTGATATTTAAAGAGAGCTTGTTAGGGTTAGGATTAGGTTAGTTTGAGTTAGGAGTCTCCACATCTTTCGTTGCCCCTCTTAATATCGGTGTTACGGTAATCGACAACAACGGGGATTAGCACGACTAGGAAGGAACTTGCGAGTATAAGCTAGGCTTTCCAACGCATAAGTCCTTCCTTTTGGTGCTTGTCCGTCCATTCTTGGCTCTTAGCCATAACCTTTGGTTAATTCAACCACAACCGGTCTCACTACGGAATCACCGCTATCATGTAGGATAGGGTGCCGTAAGGAGCGGATTGTGGTTCAATTAATGGGAGTCGAATTAAGCTGTTGGGCAGGGAAAGAGTGAGAGAGATTTCCTTCTCTCAAACTTCCCTTATCCTACCCTAACAAGTATGAACTACTCACACATCATGATACGGAAAAATAAAACAAAACAAAAGAGGAAGATAGAAAGAAAGAGATTAGAAGATAACGACTAGCTATTTGCGAACTCACCTTGGCGAGGATCTAGCGTAAGCATCATGGTCGTATTAAGGATAAAGAAAAAGAGAGAAGAAAGAAACAACAAAAAATAACAACAACTAGTTAACAAATTAAAATTACAACAATTATAGAAAAAGCAAGACAAGCATGATAATAAAATGATCTTCTTTATTCACCATTCTTCACTCACAAAGCTCACTACAAGTTTAATGGAGAAGAGATAAGAAGAAGAAGAACATGTAATCTAAAACCTAGAAAAAGAATACAAGATTATGGACATTTTCCTTCTCAAAGTTCTGGGCTATTTATAGGCTGGAGAATGGAAATCTAAGGCAACAAGCAAAACCAACATGGAATGACCAAAATACCCCCGAAGATTGATGATCTGCCGCCACCATACGGCCGCGGATCCGCGGCCTAAGCATGCTTAGGCCGCGTTTCCGCGGCCATATAGATGAGTTGGGGGCTCTGTCTTTTTGTGCTTCCCTGGTCTTCAATGTACATAATTCTGGTACATGTATTTTCTCAATTTGGCTCCACGATTTTTCCAGAATTTCTGTTGAGGGAAAGGTGGACTTTTTGTCAAGATTTGGCATGATTGCCTCGAGCTCCGCATAGATTTCTGGGATCTTGTGCTGCCCTTGAGCCTTGTGCATGAAAGTGACAATCGATTTGCCATTTTGTCTTCCTAAACTGGTATCAGGCAACATACGGATGAAGAGCGGAGACCATGTTTTATCTGTGGTTGGCAGGAACCCGGATTTTTTCGTGTTTTCCATGAATTTCACCGTTTTAGAACCGAGAACCTGTATCCTGCAATTGACTAGCAAACACAGCTCAAGAGTATCTACCGATATGCAATGTGATAAAAATTGGGCGTTATGAAAATGAAAAAATCTGATATGAACAAATACCCCCAAACTTATCATTTGCTTGTCCCGAGCAAAGACAATTTATTCACAAAAAATTTCCTAACCTCACTTTCGCAGGGAACGCGATTGCACTGAGCATGTGCAACAAGCCGTTAAACCTCTAGGTGTCCCTAGTAGGAGGAGTGTTGTCTCCTGAGGGTTTTCAGTGGATACTACCCACAAAATCCGGTCAAGTTGGTTTTGTAAAATAACTAAGATTCAAACCCTAAAGTTTTGTTTCAGAAAATAACAATTCTATAATCTTAAGTCTAGACTATCGAACCTTTATTTTTCACACCTCGCTTCTTATTTAACTACAGATTTTATATGTCTTTACGTACAGTGCAAATAGTGTCGTTAAGTTCCCGAAAGGTCGAATAAAGTCATCATGTCGCATAATAAAGCCCAGATAACAATTTTAAAAGGATCACATAAGTTTTATAAAGAGTTAAGCATTTTTCAAGTTTCGTTTTCCAGTAAGGTTTCAACTTCAGAATTTCTATCTTCCTTAACAGGAAACTAAGTCGTATTTTTCACTCCACCTTTTTCTTGTTTTCATTTCATACACACCTCTGTGAACGTGCAATAGTCTTTATCATAGAATAAAACCTTCATATCTCCGCTAAAACTTTTATAAAAGCCTGTCTTTTATCAAGATTATTCTCACACAAAGAACTGTTAGGAATTTTAACTCGGAGAGAACACTTGCTTGACTTTGTTTTAAACTGGACTTTCTAGGCTTCTTAGCGAGCTTTGGGCCAATGCACCAAAACCAGTTGGTTTTAGGGCATTAGGTGTAGAAACACCCCAGCGGACTTAATTACTCAAGTTATCTAGGTCCAAAAACAAAAGACAGTTTGGCATGAAAATCAGATGATTTAATACGAACGGAGACATAATCGGCAGTTCAATTATTTTTTGGATAAAAGACGTGTTTAGTGGGTTTGGTGTGTAATCATTCCAATCAAGTTTCAGATGGGTTATTTTTCAGACTTAGTTCTAATTACGGCATCAATAATATTCCTTCATATTCGCTTTACTTCATAAACTATTCTTGACATTACTTATTTAAGAACAAACCTATTTGATCCTCAGAAAATCATTTATCTGTTTAAAAGTTCTTAAACATAAAAGACTTGTCATCTAATTCCCAAAACTCACGACACGTGTAGTGTGATGTAAAGACTTATATAAGCTATAGTTAACTTCAAAGGAGAGTTATCTTTCAGGTTTTCAAAATCTAAACATAAGATTTAGTCATTCCTATTTTTTCAAACAAACACCGTCGAAATGTTGAATCAGGGTTCTTCCACAAGCTAACTTGACAGAAAAGTTTTTATATTTTTTAGAAAATTTTCAGATTTTTATGGATTTTATGGATTTTAATATGCAGATGCAAAATATACATATGAATGCGAAGGTAAGAAATGCGTACCGAGCGTACCCCCAAACTTAAACTGGACAGTGTCCCCACTGTCGTTGCATGAAGAGATCATTTGAAGGGTCAAAATTGTCGGTTAGCGATACACAAATTTTTATTTGTTTTTGTTTTTAAAGAAAAGAAAAAGAATATACACAAATATATACAAAATGGTTTATACATACCCCCAAACTTATTTGGAACAGTGTCCACTGTTCTTGGCTGGATAACTGAAGTATGGAGGTAGGCAGAGGAAGATCATTCAGGGTAAACCGGCTCTTGTAAGAACAGGAGCTCCTCTGTTGGTTCGGCGCTAAGGTACGGTTTGCATCGGTGTCCGTTCACTTTGAAAAGTGAACCGTCCTTTGGATTTTCCAAATCCACAGCGCCTTGCGGATACACATTCCGCACAAAATACGGCCCTTTCCAGCGAGATCTGAGCTTTCCTGGATGGAAGTGAAGTCGGGTGTCGTAAAGCAGTACCTGCTGACCAGGTACGAAGGTTTTGCGCAAAAGGTGTTTATCATGAAACACCTTCGTTCGATTCTTAACGACAACCGCGTTATGGTAAGCCTCATCCCTAAGCTCGCTCAGTTCGTTCAACTGTAGCTTCCGATGGCTGCCCGCATCCTCGAGAGATAGATTCAGCTCTTTTATCGCCCAAAATGCGCGATGCTCTATTTCGACAGGTAGGTGGCAGGCTTTTCCGTACACAAGACGATAGGGAGACATTCCAAGGTCGGTCTTATAAGCGGTTCGAAATGCCCAAAGGGAATCAGTGAGTTTCAGCGACCAATCCTTACGGTTCTTGGAAACCGTCTTCTCCAGTATCTGCTTGATTTGCCGATTGGAAACTTCGGCCTGCCCGTAGGTTTGGGGGTGGTAGGGCGTAGAGAGCTTATGATTAATGGAGTATTTCCGCATCAAGGCCTCGAAAGTCCTATTGCAGAAATGACTTCCATTGTCGCTAATGATCGCGCGGGGGTGCCCAAAGCGGGAGAAAATGTTTTCTTTAAGGAACCTAATTAGTCCGGCTGGGCACAGCCTCGACCCATTTAGAGACGTAATCAACAGCTAGAAGGATGTACAAGTTCCCGAAAGAGCTGGGAAACGGCCCTATGAAATCTATCCCCCAAACATCGAAAATCTCCACAACCAAGATCGGTTGGAGCGGCATCTCGTTCCTCCGGGATATCCGGCCCATGTGTTGGCACCGGGAGCAAGTCTTGCAATAGTCATGAGCGTCTTTGAAGAGTTGTGGCCAGTAGAAACCACATTGCAAGATCTTCTCAGCTGTCTTTCTGGGGCCAAAATGCCCGCCACATGCTTGATCGTGGCAAAATGACAGCACACTCTTGAATTCCTCATCAGGGACACACCGACGAATAATCTGGTCGGGACAGTACTTGAACATGTAGGGTTCGTCCCAGTAAAAGTGTTTTACTTGGGATAAGAAGCGAAGTCTGTCCTGACTCGACCATTCAGTCGGTAGTAATCCTGTGGCCAAATAGTTCACAATATCTGCGAACCAGGGTTCGCACGATACTGTCAAGAGCTGTTCATCTGGGAAAACGTCATTGATTAGAATTGGAAGCGAAGGCGAAGAAGGAAGCCGTGAGAGATGGTCGGCAACCACGTTTTCACATCCTCGTTTGTCCTTAATGACAAGGTCAAACTCTTGAAGCAAGAGGATCCAACGGATTAACCGAGATTTTGCATCTTTCTTCGCAAAAAGATGGCGCAGAGCAGAATGGTCCGTGTAGACAATGACTGGAGAGCCGATGAGGTAGGGCCTGAACTTTTCTAAAGCAAATACAACAGCTAAGAATTCCTTCTCAGTTGTTGTATAATTGAGTTGGGCGTCGTTCAGGGTTCGGCTCGCATAATAGATTACGTGCGGCATCTTGTTGATGTGTTGTCCAAGGACAGCACCGATGGCAAAGTCGGATGCATCGCACATAATCTCAAATGGGTGTGTCCAGTCAGGTGAGGAAAGAATGGGAGCAGAAGTGAGTGAGCGTTACAATGACTCGAATGCAGTCATACAGCTCGAGTTGAAGTCAAATGGTGTGTCCTTGGCCAGCAAAAGAGTCAAGGGCCTAGCAATCTTGCTAAAGTCCTTGATGAACCGTCTATAAAAACCGGCATGGCCAAGGAAGGCTCGGATATCTCTGACGCATCGGGGAGGAGGCAGATTGGAAATGACCTCAATGTTTGCTTTGTCAACCTCTATTCCATTTTGCGAGATGATATGTCCTAAGACAATACCTTCGCGCACCATGAAGTGGCATTTCTCCCAGTTCAAAGTGAGATTCTTGTCCTTACATCGGGTAAGGACAGCGTCAAGATGCAGCAAACACTCGTTGAAGGAGTCGCCGAAGATGGAGAAGTCATCCATGAAAATCTCCAGAAATTTTTCCACCATGTCTGAGAAAATTCCCATTATACACCGCTGGAAGGTAGCGGGCACAATGCATAACCCAAAGGGCATGCGACGATATGCAAACGTGCCGAAAGGACAAGTGAATGTGGTCTTGTCCTGGTCTTTTTCGGCGATGGGAATTTGATTATAGCCGGAGTAGCCATCAAGAAAGCAGTAGTACTCATGTCCGGCCAATCGTTCAAGCATCTGGTCAATGAAAGGTAGCGGAAAGTGGTCTTTCCGCGTTGCGGCGTTGAGTTTTCTGTAATCAATGCAAACTCGCCACCCAGTTTGGGTGCGAGTAGGGATTAACTCGTTCGCCTCGTTAGTGATGACCGTGATGCCCGACTTCTTGGGGACAACGTGGATGGGGCTAACCCACTGGCTATCAGAGATAGGGTAAATGATACCACTATCTAGACATCTTACGATCTCTTTCTTCACAGCCTCTTTCATGACTGGATTGAGACGTCTTTGTGGATCCCGGGCTGGTTTGGCATCATCCATCAGATGAATGTGATGCTCAACGATCAGGGGACTAATCCCCTTGATGTCCGCCATGGACCAGCCAAAAGCTTGCCTGTTGCTGTGCAAGACCGCGAGAAGGGCTTTCTCTTGCTCTGGAGCTAGAGAAGCCGAAATGATGACAGGGAGGGTCTCGTTCTCACCTAAGTAAGCGTACTTAAGGTGAGACGGCAAAGGCTTGAGTTCGAGCGTTGGAGGTGAAACGATGGAAGGCAAGATTGGTGCAAAGGTCTCGAACTCAAAGGACTCCAGCAAAGGTTCAAAACGAGTGTAGGCAACCGAGTTGGATGGTTCAGGTAACTCATCCGGAAAGTCGAAGGATTCAAACTCGGGTTGTGCGCGGCTAAGATCGTTCGAGAACGTGAAACACTCGTAGTCGTTGTCGGGCGCAGAAACAGCAGTAGGTTTGAAGAGAAACGCAGTAGTGGCGTCAAGATTATCGTGATCAAACAAAAACTCCTCGAATTAACACTCTTCTGGGGTGATCTCCTGGATCGAGCGGACATCCAGTATATGAGCATTAGGTTCGGCGGGCTGATTCCCCAACCTAAAAATGTTGAGTTCAATCGTCATATTTCCGAAAGAGAGGTTCATCGAACCATTGCGACAATTGATCACAGCATTTGAGGTTGCGAGAAATGGGCGACCGAGTATCACCGGAATTTGATTCCGGGGGTTAGCTACAGGCTGTGTATCTAAGACAATGAAGTCAACGGGGAATATGAAGTCCCCAACTTTTATTAACACATCCTCTAGCTCACCCCTAGGATGGGTGATCGATCGGTCGGCCATTTGGAGAGTGCAGTGCGTGGGTTTCAGCTCTCCGACGCCTAATTGCTCGTATACTGAATACGGAAGCAGGTTAACACTGGCACCAAGATCTAATAGTGCGCGGTTGATGTTCTTATCCCCAATAGTAATTGAAATCGTAGGACAGCCAGGGTCCTTCCGTTTTTGTGGTAAAGATTGGGTAAGAGCATCACTCACAGCACTAGCCAAGAAAACTTTCTTTGGTACCTGAGACTTCCTCTTTTTCGTGCACAAGTCCTTTAAGATTTTCGCGTAAGACGGGACTTGTTGGACAGCATCTAAAAGAGGAATGTTAATGTTAACTTGCTTGAATAACTCCAGAATCTTTTCCATTTGAGGATTTTGTTTATTAGACCTCAACCGGTTTGGAAATGGAACATTTTGAAAATTGGTTGAGTCTAATGCTGGAGGAGGAGATTGTGGAGTTGGAACGGATCCCAGAATAGGTGTTTTCGTGGAGTGAGAAGTGGGTCCGTTCAGAGTAGAAGAAGAGGGAGGGGAGCCTTGTGAAGAACGGATAATAGGCTCAGAAGACGAAGAAGAAGAAGAAGAAGCAGCGGCCGGGGTGTCATCGTTGATCCGTTTGCCAATGTTGTTTTGCAGCATCCTTCCCGATCTCAGTGTGGTCACGGCACTCACATTATGGTTCTGTTGTTCAAGAGAAACATGTGCATTATGTGGGTGACCGGGATTTGGGAGTGGCTGGGACGGGAGCTTCCCCTTCTCTCGCTCGCTTAAGGCCGCGTTCAGCTGTGCAATCTGGGCCTCGATGGTCTTGATGCTTTGCCCGTGTGCGGCAGTGTGTTGCACTAAGGATTGAATGGAAGACTGGATGTTGGCGGTGGATTGAGTCGATTGTTTAACAAACGCCTCCAGACTTCGTTCGAGCGAGGAAACCTTATCGTTGTTTGACGGAACAAAGTTGTTTGGTGGAAAAGAATTGTTGGGTGCAAAGTTGTTCGTCTGATTTTGGAAAGGTTGGGGTTGGAAGGGCTGCTGATATTGATGTTGAGTTTGTTGTTGCGCTTGTTGTTGCGGCGGAGGGGCCCTTTGGAAATTGTTGCCCTGGAATTGATTCTGATTCTGATTCCAGGCGAAATTTGGGTGGTTCCTCCAACCGGGATTGTAGGTGGAAGAGTATGGATCATTCCTCGGTCTTTGCTGGAATGCAGCATTAACCTGATCCTGTCCTTGCGATGGAGGATTGTAAGGACACTCTTCGGTCAAGTGAGAAGGATCGGAACAACAAGCGCAGATGGTACGAAGGGGGAGAACAGGGGCAGGAGCAGGAGCAGAAAATTTGCTCTCTATCGCTTCAAGCTTTCTTGTTATTGCAGCCATTTCAGCTTTCATCACAATAGAGACATCAAGTTGGTGGATTCCTACCCTAGACTGACCGGTAGAAGTGGAGGTAGAAGAAGAAGAAGTCGGTCTGGTGCTCTCCCACTGTAGCGTTTGCTCCGCAAGGTTGTCAAAGAACTGCCATGCTTCCTCGTCAGATTTCAATAGGAAGTGGCCCTGACAGATGGTTTCCAACAACTGCTTCGTTGCTGGGTTCAGTCCCTCGTATAAGGTTTGGCAGAGTTGCCATTTCTCTATACCGTGGTGGGGACACTGAACAAGAAGGTTTTTGTACCGGTCAAAGCACTTCCAGAAGGGTTCAGAAGGAAGCTGGGAGAATTGGTTGATTTCATTTCGAATCCTTGCGGTCTTATGATTCGGATAGAATTTTTTCAGAAACGCTTTAACAAACTCGTCCCAGCTGGTTATGGAATGGGACGCGGTGCTATACAGCCATTTTTCAGCAAGATCGCATAGAGTGAACGGAATGACCCGTAGACGTATAGCATCGTCCGACAGCTGGGTGGTTTTCATCATAGCACAGACGTTTTGAAATTTATTGATGAAGATATAGGCATCTTCAGATTCAAGCTCATGAAAACGTGGAAGCATGATGATGAAATGGGGCTTAATTTCAAAGTTGTCCCCATTGGCCGGAGGAAGAGAAAGGCAGGTGGGAAGTGCAGAACGGGTGGGATAGAAACGATCCTGGAGCGCGATTCGCTGCGGCGCTACAACAGGCGGTGGTGGTGGGATATTGGTCTCCGTAGGAGGTGGAGCCAATCCAGGGGTGGTCAAAGAGATGTTCGGATTAAATCCTGACATCGCGGAAGAAGAGGTTGGTGATGGTGAAGGTGAAGGTGAAGAGGTATGAACAGAATTCCGGTCAACGTCGGAGTTGGCCGGCAAAGGAAGGGGTGAAAGTGGAGTGGACGGAGTATCGACTTCGGAGTCGATCGCGTAGTCGGTAGCGACTAACGTAACGCGGACTAGACGGGCGCTAGTGTCCCGAGTCCAAGCGGACATACACTAAAAGAGTTTAGTATAGTCAAAGCGGAGAAGGTGAGGGTAACAAAACGTCAATGGAGAAAGGCGATGGGTGGTGGGTGAAAAATGGATTTGGCGACAAAGGGCAAGTTTTTATAAAAGTTTTTGATTTTTTCTTTTTTTTTTTTGTTTTTAGAAAGAGATTTACAGAAATATGTACGGAAATACGGCTTTAGCAATCACAAACAAGATATACACAATCACACCTAGATCTAGGGTAACCTAGGTCTACTAGACCTGCTCCTGAACTTGATTGTCGAAGTTAAACAGTGTCGAGAAACGGGCTTAAAAATACACTGATCACGAGGCCAGGTAAGTGCAGAGATAAGGGGAGGTTGTCCAACGATTTCGCGAAGTTCCTTAATTAAATAACCCTTTCTCTTTCGGCGGTTGCGCCTTTAACACTTTCCTAGACACCCCGTAAACAATATACCGTTAAGTGAGGTTCTAAACACGGTTTATCTTCTCCTAATGAGCGCGAAGTCCTTAGGGCTGAAGTCTAGTATTTTTTAATTTACAATGGACAATGCATATGCTTTTGTGATTTTTGGGGTCCTGGGAAGGGTGATGAAATCCCCACCCAATCTGGATTGGTTTCAAGCCCCTTAAGTCCGTATTAAAGAATGCAAAGCGGTAACAAATCAACTGCAAACAAATTTTTTTTATTTGCGGCGCAAAGAATCCTGCACAAGAACAGTTTATTGGAAGGGGGAGAAGAATTTGCGCAAAGAAGGTTGCAGAAAACACAATTCAGTGGAGTCCAGAGGAGTGGAGAGGAGAACAGGGACTTACAGAGAGATTTTGGCAGCCCAAAGGCACCAAGTGGCCGCGGATCCGCGACCTAAGCCCTCTATTGCCGCGGTTCCGCGGCAGGAACAGTGAGTTGGGCTTCTGGGTTTTTGGTGTGAGCTCCTGTGTTTGTCCTCTGCTTGTATGGAACTTCTGAATTTTTATTGGCTCACTGTACCTACTCCAGATCTTGACAGTAGACCGTTTGTTCCGTTTTGGTCTGTCGCGGTGTAGCCGCGAAATGTGGGTCTATCTTCCCACGTCTTTGGCACTGTACTTGAACTCCATCTTATCTGACGTCTTTGGCGACGATCTTGAACTTCGTATTTTCCTGCACACTTGCACAAAAGCTAATCACAAACAACAAGATGAATTTTTTACAAAGTATATTTTTTGTTTTTTTTTCGGTTATATTTACAAGTTAACCCGAAATTACACAAGGAAATAAACTACCGTCTCCCCGGCAACGGCACCATTTGATTGTTAGAGATTCTGCGTGTTCAAGTTTTAGTTTAAATACCGCAATCAAGACGGTTTCGCTTGTAGCTAGCCGGTTGAGTACGGGTCGTCCGCAGGGAGATGGGAGTCTTTTTCAATGTATTTTAACGAGTTAAGTCCGGTTTTTCAGATTTTGTTGTGGTTATCTAAGTGTTGAGTTGATATTTAAAGAGAGCTTGTTAGGGTTAGGATTAGGTTAGTTTGAGTTAGGAGTCTCCACATCTTTCGTTGCCCCTCTCAATATCGGTGTTACGGTAATCGGCAACAACGGGGATTAGCACGACTAGGAAGGAACTTGCGAGTATAAGCTAGGCTTTCCAATGCATAAGTCCTACCTTTTGGTGCTTGTCCGTCCGTTCTTGGCTCTTAGCCATAACCTCCGGTTAATTCAACCACAACCGGTTCACTACGGAATCACCGCTATCATGTAGGATAGGGTGCCGTAAGGAGCGGATTGTGGTTCAATTAACGGGAGTCGAATTAAGCTGTTGGGCAAGGAAAGAGTGAGAGAGATTTCCTTCTCTCAAACTTCCCTTATCCTACCCTAACAAGTATGAACTACTCACACATCATGATACGGAAAAATAAAACAAAACAAAAGAGGAAGATAGAAAGAACGAGATTAGAAGATAACGACTAGCTATTTGCGACCTCACCTTGGCGAGGATCTAGCGTAAGCATCATGGTCGTATTAAGGATAAAGAAAAAGAGAGAAGAAAGAAACAACAAAAAATAACAACAACTAGTTAACAAATTAAAATTACAACAATTATAGAAAAAGCAAGACAAGCATGATAATAAAATGATCTTCTTTATTCACCATTCTTCACTCACAAAGCTCACTACAAGTTTAATGGAGAAGAGATGAGAAGAAGAAGAACATGTAATCTAAAACCTAGAAAAAGAATACAAGATTATGGACCCTTTCCTTCTCAAAGTTCTGGGCTATTTATAGGCTGGAGAATGGAAATCTAGGGCAACAAGTAGAACCAACATGAAATGACCAAAATACCCCCGAAGATTGACGATCTGCCGCCGCCATACGGCCGCGGATCCGCGGCCTAAGCATGCTTAGGCCGCGTTTCCGCGGCCATATAGATGAGTTGGGGGCTCTGCCTTTTTGTGCTTCCCTGGTCTTCAGTGTACATAATTCTGGTACATGTATTTTCTCAATTTGGCTCTACGATTTTTCCAGAATTTCTGTTGAGGGAAAGATGGACTTTTTGTCAAGATTTGGCATGATTGCCTCGAGCTCCGCGTAGATTTCTTGGATCTTGTGCTGCCCTTGAGCCTTGTGCATGAAAGTGACAATCGATTTGCCATTTTGTCTTCCTAAACTGGTATCAGGAAAAATACGGATGAAGAGCGGAGACCGTGTTTTATCTGTGGTTGGCAGGAACCCGGATTTTGTCGTGTTTTCCATGAATTTCACCGTTTTAGAACCGAGAACCTGTATCCTACAATTGACTAGCAAACACGGCTCAAGAGTATCTACCGATATGCAATGTGATAAAAATTGGGCGGTATGAAAATGCAAAAATCTGATATGAACAAGATCATATTACTGCCTGAGACGAATGTTTATATTATATATATGAGTTATATGTTATATTGCAAATTTCGTTTCAAATGTGATGCGAATGAAGCATATTAAATGGGACTTCATTAATGAGATTAATGAAATAAAAGAAACCTAAGATGTTGTAGAAACTTGTTTAAAAACTGGTAGCTCTAGTTCTTGCTTTGCATAGCGGTGTTCCTTGTAGAACATCCAGCACCTTATTCGATAAGGAAAGAGCCGAGATCCCTTCACCGGGAGTGACCTCTTTAGTGAAACTAGCAGATGCTATAAACTCGGTTTGTCTTTTGATTGCTTCTATAGTTCTTGCTTTGCATAGTGATATTCGTGAAATATCCTGTACCTTATTCTATGAGGAAAGGGCCGACGATCCCTTCACCGGGAGTGACCCCTTTAGCAAAACTAGAAAAGCCTAAAAAATATTCCATTTAAAAATCACTCGATTCTACAACGATATCAAGTTCATTACGCAATAAGTTTTCAGAAAAACCTATCGTAGCCCTCCGTCATTTCAGATAAGTACTAGTTAGTATTCGTGCTGCGTTTGTTGACCTCTGTCAAGGCGTAGTGTGCGGTAGCTGATTAGTGCTTATCTGTATAAGCATATGATGTGATTGATTTAGGGTAGTCGTGCGACCTTATTGACCTCTGTCAAGGGTCGTCCGGGTGGGTTTACTTCAATCAGGAAATGACGGGTTGAACTTGACTAGCAGCCTATGGTTTGTTGACCTCTATCAAGGTCATAGGATGCTTGGGGAAAAATATTATTGGGAATTTCAAGTGTTGAAATTTGCAATGAGATTGCATACCTTCTATGAAATAGTTGGATCCCGATACCCGCTGCGAGTAAAAGTTACTTCTGGGAGAGTTTTACACATTACAATTAGCCGATCAAGTAGGTGTCTAGAAAGGTGTTAACGGGGTTACGCCTCTGGGAAAATGAGGTCTACTTTAATTAGGTTCGTGCGAAAGCACGGGGGACCTCCCTCAAAGTACCGACACTGGCCTGACTGAAAAATTGGCGAACTTGTAGCGTGTAATTAATCCCGGCTAGTCTTTCCTTTTAGGGTTTGCAGGAAGATTTGATTAAAACAGTGGGAGATATCCTGATTAGATATATTAGATAACCAATCGAATCTTGCAAGAGCATACGCTGAGTGTTTTCTTCTCTCTCTTTCCAGGTAGCGACCATATCACGCCTTAATCAAGATAATAATACGGATATATTGACCGAACCAGCTTGTTATACTGAGCTGGGGAACGTTGGTCCCGCTCCAACTTATAATTGTTATAAGACAGAGCAGGAAATTGGAGAATACCAGATTTCCCATGCCTCCCAAATGAAGAAAGTGCATGTTGATGCATCATCTTCGGGTGTGTTCATTACAGAGAACTGTTTCTCAGTATCCTTTACGTCCTGGGTATGTGACATCGGATCAGGATCCCGCATATGTAATCTGTTACATGGGCTACAGATAGGTAGAGAACTGAGAACGGGTGATAAGTTTCATGAGATAGAAACGGTGCAAGTGTTGCAGCCAAGTCTGTTGGTCACTATCACCCTGTATTACCAGAATACATTGATTCTGAACGAATGTTATTAGATACCGAACCTGATATACAACATCATATCAGTCTCTTTATTAGTAAAGAAAGGATATAATTTTGTATTGTTGGATAATGTTTTGAACATTTCCTATATCAAAAGTTGATCGGTTCAGGCACGTTATCTAAAAGAATTGATGTTCTAAATCAAACTACAGTTCCTAGTATACAGAAAACACACAAGAGGAAGAGTTAAGAAATGAACGAATCCTGCTTGAGGCATTGTAGACTAGGTCATATCAATGCGACCCGACTGGCTTAAGTTACATTTTAGATGCATATTTAAATTAGTTTGAATTTACATCTTATGAAACTTGCCAGTCATGTCACAAAGATTAGATGACCATAGCTCTGTTTATTGGAAACAGAGAAAGAGTTAGTAAACTCTTGGGATGATACATGTTGATGTATGTAGGTCCCCTGTCTACACATGCCAAGACCGGTTCTTTGTATTTCATTACATTCTCTGATGATCTCTCAAGATTCAGACATATGTTCCTGTTGAAACACAAGTCCGAAGCTTTTGAGATATTCACAGAATATAAGTTAGAAGTAGAGAAGCAAAAACGGGTATAAGTATTATGTCCTTTGATGAGATCAAGGAGGAGAATACTTGAGCACGGAATTCCTGGACTATTCTAAAGGAGAATGAGATTCTCTCTCAGCATTACTCCTCCGTATACACCATAGCACGATGGTGTATCGGGGCGGAGCAATAACACCCTATGTGATATGGTGTGCTCAATGATGAGTACTACTGAGTTTCCTATTTCCTTTTGGGAGTTATGCACTTGAGAAGCTGCATACCTATTGAATAGGGTTCAAATCAAATCAGTTGCCTACCACTTCATATGTGATATGGAAAGGGAAAAGCCCATATCTTAAGTTTGTTAAGATTTGGGGTTGTCCGGCCTATGTCTAAATGCAAAATCCGGACAAGCTCGAGGCAAGGTCTGTTATGTAGAACTGGAAATGTTCCAGCTATACAAACTGCAGCTGATGATCTGGCAGAACCAAAGGATTCAATAGTTTCCAACGAACCTCAGCCTCTCCGCCGATCTAGTAGGGTTTCTCACCCACCTGAGAGATGCTTCTGTTTCTCTATGACGGTGGGAGCGAGGATTGCATCATGAGATGGTGACCCAATTAGTTTCGAGCTGTCCATCAGGAGTGGGACTCTGTAAGAATGGCTGGATGCTTAGCGATCTGAGATGGAATCCTTATACACCAACAAAGTATGGACTTTGGTTGCTTTATCTGAAGGGTTAAATCCCCATCAGGAGCGAGTATATCTTGAGAAGATTACTTGGTGTACATGGAAAAGTTGAGACTTTCAAAGCTATGCTTAAAGTCCATCCAGATCCTGCTTGCCACAGCTACATACCATGACTACGATATCTGGCGGTTGGGTGTCATGACTGCTTTTCTAAATAATGTTTTAGAAAAGTGCGTCTATAAGTACACAGCCAGAGGGCTTCGTAGACAGTGGGAGCAGCGGAAACGTGTGCATATGATAAAACTGGCATCGCGGAGTTGGAACGTCTGTTTTGATGTGGTAGTCAAAGAGTTTGACTTTATCAAAATAGTAAATGAACCTTGTATATACAAAAAGGTAGTAGGGAGTATGGTGGTGATCCTCGTAGAGTACGTGGATGACATACTCTTGATAGGGAAGGAGTTTCCTATGCTACGCTCGATCAATCTCCGCTTATCACAACGATTCTCCATATAGGATCAAAGTGATACCTCATAAATCCTGGGTTTTGGATCTATAAGATAGATCAAATTTGATGTTAGGATTTTTACTAGTTGTAGTGAGATGGTATCAATTGATCCTGGGGAGAATCACTGGAAAGGTTCCAGAGTGATAAGAACGACTGAATGTCAGTCGCTGGCATTGTCTTTACCCTCAGTGGAGGGACGGTATGTTGGAAGAGTTCCAAGCTAGATACCGTGACATACTAGACGATTAAAGGCAAGATACATCGTTACCAAAGATGCTACCAAAGAGGAAGTCTGGATATATAAGTTCATAAGATGAACTTCGTTCCTACCATTGTGTGACAATGGAGTTGTGGCTTATGCCAAGGAACCCCCGTCCCATCAGAAATCAAGATATAATTCTTAGGCAGTATCACCTGATCATGGAGATGGTTGATCTCCAGGGAGATCGAGGTTAGGAGAGTATACACAGAGGACAACAGCGCGGATCCACTCACGAAGGCCTTTTTCCCAGTAGAGACATTTATGGGATGGTTGAGTATGAGATACTTAAATCGCAGCTAATTGTTGGGTATGCGATACCACAACAGATGGCCCTAGTGCAAGTGGGAGATTGTTAGTTATATGTATGCCCTAGAGGCCATTACTGTACATACGATGTATATTGTAGTGGATGCTGGGACATATATAGGGAGGACTTTCTTGCTCGACATGATAGTATGTTATCTGGTTGTACTTTATCTTAACATGTACTATGATTGTCTCTATATTACATTTTGATAAAGCCCTTAGGATATGTACTCGACTACTGGGACTATGATGAGATCATACTAGTGGGGCCACGGTAGTCGACGAGTACTTCCTATAATTGTTCCTGGTCGAGGGTGTATCGAGACAGGGCATCGATGCACCAGAGTAGACTAGCGTATACACATCTTGACCCATATGATGGGCGATGGATGATCCCATATCCATCAGTGTTTGACATCAAGGATGGTGTATGGGTGCTCAGTGGAGACTGGGTATACTGGACAGACTCGCCGAGAACTCCCAGATGGTATTATACCTCACGTCAGATGGAAGTTCTCCGGTGACACTGGTACAGAGTAGTCTGTTGACCCGAGATCGTCATAGAGTCTTGTGTGATTCCCACTGTGCTTTGATTTCCATCATACCACGTCTAAGAGGGCGTGCAAAAAGGTGGCTTTTGGGTACAGTCCAGAATCACATGGAGGCAATGAGCGATAGGAGGGGATTCGTCTCTCCCGGTATAGGGAGTTGATGTTGTGCTGTGTTCGATTGGCTATAACCGGAAATCCCTGGCCAGGGTTGCTGAGATTTACTGGTAAGTGTTATCAGTAGTTTCTCGAACTGTTATAGACCTCATATCGACACGACTTATCGAGCTACTGGGGTCTGACGTTTACCACCCCTAGAAGAGATATGCAGCATATCAGGCGACGAGACCGGACTGTACGGGAGTGTTACTGTTTGGATTCACAGGAGAATGTACAGGCTTGCTTGTTGATTATCTTAGCGCTCAATACCTGGGTAGCTGTTACGTTTAGCTGACCGCTTGCAGCTTATGGTTGTTTGATATGATCATCACCTACTGCCGGCGTATTGACGATTCTTTAGAGTCCTACACAGAGGTTTCTTGACTCAGGCAAAACGGAGTAGGAGCACATATGTGATATGTGCGGGACCGAGGATAATGCGGTATGTGATACTGTATTGGATTCTCGCGATATGAGATATCGGCCGGGTATATGTGATATAGCCGGGTCATCGTATTAGTCGGTTATATGCGATATAGCCGGATTGTCGGATCAAGTGTTGATTCGATAATTTAATGTATAATAATATTTATGATATATTAAATTACATTAACTAATATTAGCTCACTAAAAGATTCATGTTCTCACGGGATAGTACATTGATATATATGCGATATATGTTAATTGTATTACTTTCTATTGTTACAAAATATATTGTATATGTGATATATAATATTGTAACATATTAGGGTTACAAATTTAACCATGGTTTAGGGTTTAAACTTGGTTTGGGTTAGCTTTTGCATGAAGCTTCCATGAAGCTTCATGAAGCTTTGACTTTGTGGTTGCTTGATATTTTTGTGAGATATTATGTTAACCCAATCCAAACCATTAACTCTAGTTAACTCTCTACAAGGGTTAACTCTTTCATGCTTAACCCTTGGTTAGATTTGTAACCACTACAACAATTCATTGTTCATCACAAAAGGATTAAGTGATCATATTCATTCATCTTCTTCTTCCTTGAGTTCCTTCATGAAAAAGCTTTCTTTTGTGATGAAAGTGAGTGAGAAAAAGATTATAAATGAGAGCAAAAATCCTACTTCATCATCCTCATCTATCCTTGCCATTTAGATGAGGGTGTTCACTTCATTTAGTGAGTGTAAGCTTGTGTTAACAAAACTTCAAGGTAGATCATCTTTGTATCGAAGATCGGAAGCAAGACTGCATCTTTCTCTTCGTGGAACCTCTCGAGAGTCCGAAACATGATGATCGTAGTGAAAGTACTTCAACATGGAGCTTTAGAAGTGAAGAACCGGATCTACAAAGGTTGTAATCCCCCTCACTTAGTGTTAAAGTGTTTAGCATGCTTGTTTTCGCCTAACCTCTAGTTTAAAGATCCGTCTTCGGGTTGTTCGGCACAGCTAATTTTTTAATCGGGTACGGTTGATGCCTCATAGACCCTTGTGCACGTGCCTAGCAACCCTACAGTATCGAAGACCTATCATCTCGATCAGCCGCTCGAACTGAGTCTGGGGTAAGGCCTTCGTGAATGGATCAACAGTGTTATCTTCCGTAGCAACTCTCCGAACCTCGATCTCCTGGCGACCCACGATCTCCCTGATCAGGTGATACCGCCTCAAGGTTTGCCTGGACTTCTGATGGGACCTGGGTTCCTTCGCTAAAGCTGTAGCTCCGTTGTTGTCACAATACAGCGGTATTGGATCAACAATGGTAGGAACCACCTGAAGCTCCGTGAGGAACTTCTTCATCCAGACAGCTTCCTTTGCGGCATCTGCAGCAGCGATATATTCCGCTTCCATCGTCGAGTCAGCAACGGTTTCCTGTTTGGAACTCTTCCAACACACCGCCCCTTCATAGAGGGTAAAGACATAACCCGACATGGACTTGGAATCATCCTTGTCACTCTGGAAGATGGAGTCAGCAAAGGCCTCGATCTGGATGTCTTTTCCGCCATATACCAAGAACATCTCCTTAGTCCTTCTCAGGTACTTGAGAATGTTCTTTACCGCTCTCTAGTGCTTCTCCCCAGGATTTGACTGATAACGGCTTACCACACTTAGTGCATAAGCTACATCTGGTCTGGTACACAACATCGCATACATTATAGAGCCTACCGCAGAAGCGTAGGGTAAAATAGACATGCGATCCCTTTCCAAATCATTCTTGGGAGACATCTCTTTCGAGAGGGTGATCCCGTGACAAGCCGGTAGATTACCGCGCTTGGAATCTTCCATACTGAATCTTTTCAGTATGGTGTCGATGTACCTGGACTGTGAGAGTCCTAATATCCTCTTGGATCTGTCACGGCAGATCCGGATCCCCAGAATGTACGAGGCATCACCCAGGTCTTTCATGGAGAATCTGTGTGACAAGAACCCTTTGACAGATTGTAGCATAGGAATGTCATTTCCTATCAAGAGAATGTCATCCACGTATAAAACGAGGAATACTACAGTTCTCGCTACAAATCTACTATAGATGCATGGTTCATCTGGATTTTTGATAAAGCCAAATTCTTTGACCGTCTCATCAAAACAGATGTTCTAACTCCGGGATGCCTGCTTTAGTCCATAGATGGACTTAAGAAACTTGCACACCTTTCCGTTGCTCCCACTCTGAATGAAACCCTCCGGCTGATCCATATAGACACAATCCTTTAAATTTCCATTTAGAAAAGCGGTCTTTACGTCTATGTGCCAGATCTCATAATCGTGGAAGGCAACAATAGCAAGAAGTATCTGAATGGATTTCAGCATAGCCACTGGAGAAAAGGTTTCGTCATAGTCCAAGCCAGGTCTTTGACGGAAACCCTTTGCAACAAGTCTAGCTTTATAGGTCTCAACCTGTCCATCTACACCAATCTTCCTTTTGAAGATCCACTTGCATCCTACGGGTTTTACCCCATATGGAGCAATGTCTAACGTCCATACTTTGTTGGTGTACATGGACTCCATTTCGGTCCGCATTGCATCTAGCCATTTTACCAAGCCAACGCTCTGAATGGCCTGCTAGAAGCTAATAGGCTCATCACTATCAATGATGCAATCCTCTCTATCCCCGTCTATGAGAAAACCGTAGTATCTCTCGGGCGGATGAGACTGCCTACTACTTCTGCGGAGCGGCGTAGGAATGTCCTGATCTTTCGAACTATCTGGTTCTACTAAGCTTTCAGTAATAGCTCGTGGTTCTGGAATTTCTTCCAGATCTATTGCTCTCCCACTTATCTGTTTTTCCAAAAACTGAGTTTCCAAGAAGTGGTCATGATGAGAAACAAATACATTTTGTTCCTCTTCGCAATAGAAAAAATATCCCTTGGAGTTCTTTGGATATCCCACAAACTTGCACTGTACTGAGCGTGCCTCGAGCTTGTCCGCATGCTGCTTTTTGACAAAAGCTGGACATCCCCATGTCTTAATGTGATTAAGATAGGGTCTCTTCCCACACCACATCTGATATGGTGTAGTAGGCACAGTCTTAGTTGGAACTTGGTTCAAAAGGTATGCAGCTGATTCTAGCGCATATCCCCAGAATGATCGCAATAACTCAGCGTTACTCATCATGGACCGTACCATATCCAATAGGGTTCGGTTCCGTCTCTCCGATACACCGTTATGTTGCAGAGTGTATGGAGGAGTAAGCTGAGAGAGAATTCCATTCTCTTTTAAGTAATCCAGGAACTCGGCACTCAAGTATTCACTACCTCGATCAGATCTCAGTGTCTTGATACTTTTGCCGGTTTGTTTTTCTACTTCATTCTTATATTCCTGGAATTTTCCAAAGGCTTCAGATTTATGTTCATTAAGAAGACATAACAGTACCTTGAAAAGTCATCCGTAAAAGTAATGAAGTAAGAATAACCGCTTCGTGCATGCGTAGACATTGGACCGCACACGTCGCTGTGTTTTCCCAAGAGCTCGCTCGCTCTTACTCTATGCCCAGTGAACGGGGTCTTTGTCATCTTTCCTTTGAGACAGGATTGACAAGTTGCATATGATTGATATTCGAACGGATAGAAATATCCTTCTGTATGTAACTTCGACAACCTTCTCTCATTGATGTGACCCAGTCTACAATGCCATAAGAAAGTCTGATTTGTTTCCGGAAACTTTCTTTTGTGTGTATTTTGGACATTGAAAATCTGTGGTTGGTTTAATACGTATATACCATTGCTCAATGTACCTGACCCAATCAGAACTTGATTAAGGTGAATGTTTACAACATTACTTACAAACGCAAATTCATAACCTTCTTTAGAAATCAAAGATACAGAAATGATATTACAAGTTGCGTTGGGTACAAAAAAGTAATTACGTAGAACCAAAACATGTCCATCTAACATTCCCAGGTGATAGTCCCCCACGGCCTCAGCATCCATGCTAGCTCCGTTTGCAACTTTGAGGGTCATGTCACCTGCTTTCAAAAACCTACTCTTTCTCAACGCCTGCAAAGAATTACATATATGAGATCCTGATACGGTATCCAATACCCAGGACGTAGAGTTTATTGATAGACAGTTTTCAATAACATACACACCTGAAGCTGAAGCCGCAACCTGCTTTAGATCCTGTGTTCTAGCTTTCCAAGCCCTGCAATCTTTCTTCCAGCGTCCACTCTTGTGACAGTAAAAGCATTCTTCCTTATCCACAAGCTTCCCCGCTACCTTTGTTGCTTTTGCCTTTCCCTTCGTATCCACCTTACTAACACTGCCCCTTGGTTTGGCGGGGGTTTTCTTCTTCTTTCCCTTGGCTTTCGCTCTGGACCTAGAAGAGGAAGATCCTCCTACAAACAAAGTGGATGTTTCCCTATCTTTTTGTAGGGTGCCCTCTGCACTCCTCAGCATGTTGAGGAGTTCTGAAAGTTCAACTTCCTTTTCCTGGAAGTTGAAGTTCATGATGAACTGGGCGTAAGTGGAAGGAAGGGACTGGATTATCAATTCCGTATGGAGCTCATTCTCCAACGTTGTCCCAAGATCCTCGAGCTGCTCTATGTAGCCTATCATCTTAAGCACGTGTTCCGCTACCGATGATCCGACGGCCAATCTTGCCGAAAACAACTTCTTCGACACTTCGTATCTGGCGATACGGGATTGCTCTCCATACAGTTCTTTTGTATGGAGAAATATGGATTCGAGGTCCATATTCTCGTGCCTCCTTTGATGTTCGTTGTCCATAGAGGCAAGCACGAGGCCCTTGGCTTTCGCGCAGTCGATCTACCAAGTCTTACGGATTTCCTTATCCGCGACGCTGGAGGTGGGACCAGGGACAGGGGAGCCTTGGAGGTAAGAAGATACCCCAACTTGTCATAAGTGATCGCCATTTTGACATTCCTAAGCCAATCTTTGTAGTTTTGCCCTGTCAGTATGTTTTTATCTAGAAGTAATTGTAAGTCTACGGTAGCGCCCCGGCCGTCTTTCAGACGCCAAAATGCGGAACAAAAACTTTTATAACTGGCGCTATCGTATACTATAACCCGGATCTGCCATTAACGCTAAACTAACAAACTAAAAAGAGGGAAGAAAGGTTATACCGAACGATCCGAGTCCTTCGTTCTTTAACCATCATCTCACGCTCTGTTGCGGCTGCTCCGATCTCGTCGATCTCCGATCTCCGATCTCCTTGTCCAGGTGGCACCACGTCATCGGATCTTTAAATGGGCTCCCGCCTCTGACTCGAGGCAACTCGGTCGTCAAGTATGCTAAAAGAGACGACCAAGATTGATGTAGAGAACGAGTGGAATACTTTGTCTCGCTTCGTCCAAAGCCATGGCCAAACGGTTAATGAAGTTGCCATTGGAATCGGGTGATGGAATGAAATGAGCTGTGAAATTCCATACACCGAAACTATCATCTTTTTCAAACAACAACCATTTCTTTTTACTACCAAGTGAGTGAATGAGAGAGGAGGGGGCCGGCCACATATATGGTGGTGGAGGGGTGAGTATAGGAGAGGGGGAGGTGACAATAAGAAAAATATCTAGTGTTAACACAAAGTATGAACACAATAAGTGCACCTACTATGAACACATTAATGAAACAATGAGTCACCTTCCAAGATGCTTCCTCTCATGACTCACCTCATGACTCATCAAAAAGAAGAAAAGATAAATCCATATTTAACTGAATGTTAAATACGGCTGATAGAAAACTGGAAACTGGCAACTTCCAAAAGTGATCCTGAAACGAATTTCAGGATAACCCCGTAACTGTATAAATATACCCGCATTTGTATTACAACCGAATACAAATGCAACTGAGACAAAGATATTATATCTACTCTGTATAATACATGGATCCGGCTTAAACCAAAGCCCACCAGTATTATCTGCCCGAAAAATGACACGTGCGTAAACGCACGTGCAATTTCCGAAACCTTCCATAAAACCATACGGCCTCTACAACATTTCGCCCGAACTTAGGAAACTGTCTGTGGGGGACTCTAATGACTCGTCAGTACCCTGGCAGTGGGTTTAACCACAAGCCGTCAGCGGCACTAGCTATGCGTAACGGCTGCCCATGGACTGACCTCAAGGGAGGCCGATGAGCGAACTCATCCGGAAACCCTACTGAGCCTAACAGTGATAATGTATATACAGTCCGGTCCGTTAGTCTATGAGTATCGCATATCCGGCCTAGGGGGCTAGTAACGTCAAACCCCCAATAGCTGTATAAGTCGTGTCGGAGACAAACCCTGAACACCCTGAGATACTACTGGAGTATCTACCAGTAAATCTCACCTTCCTTGGCCAAGGACTTGGTGTAATGGCTTTCCTAGACACAGCTCGACCTCCACCCCCAAAAACTACCTGTTTGCATGACTCCTTTGAGCCGTGGTAGGGTAGAAATCAAAGCACAATGGGAACTCACACGAGACAAATGACGACCACAGGTCGATGAACTAAGCTGTACACATGTCATCAGGGAACTGCTATCTGACGATATGTATAATACCAACTAGCAGGTTCCCGGCGAGTCCTGTCCTGTGTACTCATAACCCAATGAGCACCTGTATACATCTTAGGTGATCCAACTGACACCATTGGCTTGTGAGACCGGCCACCGCCCCTCATCGGGGTCTCGACTGTATACACTAGTCTACTCCGGAGTATCGATGCCCTGTCTCGAAACTCCCACGACTAGGGACCACTATTAAGGATATGCTTATAGACCACCCAACTCTCACTTATATGATCGCCCTCATACTGTTGGTAGTCAAGCAAGATCCTAAGGGCTCTATCAACGTGTAATCGTGATCAGTCACCTGAACCTATACACGACTAATAAAGGCAAACCAGATAGCATACTATCAACTCGAGTAAGACTGCCCTACCGACATAGGTCCTCCTCAATCATTGCAATCACGTACCTGCGATCCAATAATTGACTTTGAGGGCACTATATCCAACAATCTCCCACTTGCACTTAAGGCTAATTATTGCGATTTCGCGTACTCACAGCCCGTGTGAAACCAACACCCAACTCCTCTACTAATCAGTTTCACAAAGCCCGTTTGTAAAACTATTGTGTTCGAGAAATAGGCTCAGTGAGTGGATCCGCCTTGATGTTTCTTTCTATGTCTCTCTTAATCTCAAGTTCGCGGAGAAAGCCATCTCCCGAATTGAGTAATACATGTCTTAGAATATGTCTGGATATCTGATGGGACCTAGTTCATAAATGAACTCCAAATCCAAACTTCTTAGACTGTATCGATAACTGAACCTAATCAGTATCCTCTTGGACCACCTGTCTATAATACTGTCCCTCTTTGTTAGAGGGAAAACTATAACTCTGACAATCACCCTGTCATCCATGTCACCTTTGAAGTCTGGAATGATAACCGTCTCCCGAAGGAGGCTGCCGTCATTAAATCCGTAGAACATCCACTTATGTTCTAAAACTGCTTCCTTATGTTTTTCCAGAATTGGATTAATACAAACTTATTACATCTAGTGCAAAAACAACATTTGGTGTGGTACTTGACATCTCATGATTGACTCAATTTCCTATGCAAGTGATCTGCCAATCATGCACATCCCTCTCCCCTTTAATCTGTAAGACACCTTTAGAGAGGGTGACTCCATCACCTGCAGGTTCACCACCATGCCAGGAGTCATCTATTCTAAAAACCATTAGAATACTATCAAAGTACCCACATTGGAAAACTACCCAAATCCATATCTAAAACCATAGATCTAGAAACCAGAATGTCAGATATTATATCCATATCCTGTCTGGAGAAACAACTGTGTGACGACCACAGTAAAACCGATCGTAGTATAGGAATTTTACTTCCTACTCTGTGTATGTCATCCAAATACCAGGACATCATACCCTACTACCTTCTTAACAGATCCATCCCCTATTCCGATGAAGTCTAACCCATGACTGTCACATCAAAATTAGATGATCAATCTCCGCTATAATTGCTCTAGTCTATAAATAGACATAAGCTACTTGCCCACTATACTTCCGCTGCTCTCACTGACAACAACAACCCTCCTACCGGGTCTCATAGCCTGGAACAACAGTAGTGTCAAGTCTGGGTAGATAAGAACCTCCCTGTCACCGTCCTTGAGGCTACCGGAGTACCTCTCGGGTGTCTGAGGTAACCCACCAAATCTGCGGAGTGGCTAATGGAATGTCAAACCTGATTGAATCTGTAGGTCCTATTAAATTTTTCGTAATCGTTTGTGGTTCTGGAATCACTTCTAGTTCTACCATACTCCCACTACTGTTTTCTGAAAAAATCCATTTTACTAAAACTGTAGCGAGTCAAGAACAATATCACTATTGATCTTCCAGATGGTAGAAAGTCAACCCTCGTCATAGCCTGGGCCAACCCACAAACTGCCATTACAGAAACGTGCCCTGAGTTATCCAGAGTCTGGTTTTGAGCATAAGCCGGAAAACTCACCTATATCCAATATAGAAATATTGGCACTTATTTAATTGGAACCAGATTCTAATCATGCAGCTATCTCCAGTGCATATCATCTTTTATGGAGAGAGGCTAATCAGCATTACTCAACTTAGGAATACATCCAATTATGAGTAACCCGAAAGAGAAACAAGTTTCTCAAAACATTTACTATCATCTGAATACCAATCACAAGTATCTACATCTTCGATCTTTATGAGGAATCCCGATATTTGCGACATCCGGTTCTCTACTTTATTTTTATACCCACAACTTCTCAAAATTTAGACCTTGTATTTCTACGAAACACTTGTCTAAAATCTAGAGAAGTCATAAGTAAACAGAACATAGTACGAGGACCTACCCCTTTGTCCTGATGGACACCGGACAACATACAATACTCTGTATAAGTCCGCTGAGTTGAATAACTCAAAACCTGTGCGTCGTATGTTGAAAACTATACCCAGGCGATTTCCTCAAATATCACCAATTACAACGAATTCTGATATAATGAGGATGATCACCTAATTCCCAATAACTTCCTCCGACTCATCATCGGTAAAACCATACAAATATGATAATGAAACCTGGTAAATACATACCTTGGAGTAAGTATCTAATCAGGAAAACAGTTTTCCTTTAACAATGCACTGAAACATGAAAATGTTTCATAGGGGTATCCTGGTATACATAGTAATGCCTCTTCCATAATCCAATTCATGACTTTAACCGTATATTTCTTTGCCATCTCTCCAAATACCTTTATTTGTCTTTAGTCGTTACCTTCTGTACACCATTGTTAGGCTAAATGGTTTTCTTCCTTCCCTACCGTTCGGCACCAGCCTATGGTTTGGAAGAAGACTATCCAGTAAGCATAATATGTGTACCCTCATAAACCAAGGAGTACTCACAACTGAGAGAAGGTGATGATAAAAGACAACTGAATAATACCTTATTCTTTTAAAGGTGAAATAGGAGTGGCTATGAAGTACGCGGTTTGGTCGTGAATGATAACATTCGCAACTTACTTAGCCCTCTTTCTAATCCCTTTATTTTGTCTTTACATATTACCTTCTGTATACCCTACTTAGGCTAATTGGTTTTCTTCATTCCCTACCTTTCGGCACCTGCCTATGGTTTGGAAGAAGACTATCCAATAAGCGTAATAGGTGTACTCTCCTAAACCAAGGAGCCCTCACAACCTGAGAGAAGGTGATAATAAAAGACAACTGAATAAACCAATTCTATTTCTCCTGAAACTTGATCCATCCTCAAAGGAGTCCCTTCGAGTTCGTATATAACCATACGATGGATCTATCCAATGGAAGTGGATGTCCGTAGTAATACAGGGTGTTCTGAGGAATTCAAAGGGTAGAAGAAGGAGTGGCAATAACTTATGCAACTTAGACAATCCAAAAGCCAGTATTTTAAGAAAGTTCGGTCAACTTGGTCCCTGAGTCATAGTCTAGGGTCGGTCAAAGGTCGCTGCCAAAGAGAGAGAGAGAAAAGAAGCACTCTGCGTGCACTCTAACCTAGATCAGAATGGTTATCACTTTATCTAATCCGGAAACCTCCCATTGTACTGTTAAATTCTCCTCCAAACCTAAAAGAAGAATCAATCGGGATCACCCGAAGAGTAAACCAACTAATCAGTGGGAATCGGGATCCAACTCTCATCGCATGATAACGTGACGGAATCCACTCGCGTTATCACACTCCAGAAAGTATGCGCATGCCTGGCAAGTTTCAGTTTCTTTAGAAACCCCTGATGTGATTTTTACCCCATGTTCTTATGACTTTGACGAAGGCCAACAAATCATAAGTCACATGTCAAGTTCTGCCCGTTATTATCTTGTTAATTTGAACCCACCCGTACATACCCTTCACAAAGGCCAACAAGGTAATACGACTGTCCCAAACCAACTCATCTATCTATGCAACAAATGAATAGCAGCTACCAAACACTATGCCTTGACGAAGGCCAACAAACATAGCTTGAATACTACTGACCATCCATAAGAAACGACGGAGGGCTACGGCTGGTTTTTGGCGAAAAATCTTTAACGTAATGAACTTGATCTCGTTAAAGGAACCTGATAGCTTTTTATAAAAATATAGTGGAGAAAACCTTTGCTAAAGAGGTCACTCCCGGTGAAGGGATCTCGGCACTTTCCTCGTGGAATGAGGTGCAGGATATTCCACTGAATAACGTGATGCAAAGCAACATGTAATCGACTATAGTGAAGTTATTACCCTGACGCAAACTTCTGCCCAAGGGGTCAGTCCCGGTGAAGGGATATCGGCCCTTTCCCCGTCGAATGAGATGCAGGATATTCCAAACGAATACCACTGTGCAAAACAAAAGGAAACATCTTTGTAATAACACTTTTTAAATTGTTCCAACAACATCCAAACAGGTTTGTTTTACTTTGCATTGATCAGAATCAACGCAGTCCCATCAATTAATCACACCAGAAAAGAACGAAAATAAAATGTACGTATATGCCATCCGCATTCGTCATTGGGTCCCGTCATCACCCGTTAGGTTACTTAACTAACGATAGAGCGGGGACTGGACTAGCGCGGGTGCAAAACATATACAACATCTAATATTATATATACCAATATACAATAATCGCTCCAGGCGTGATAATATGCAACATTACAGAAAAGTAATAAGCATCACAGAACAATACAGATAATCTGGGATCTCCGGGTTTTACAGAGCCGCTGCTGAAACCCGATGTTCCCCTGTCGTGTGGATAGCCTGTCCAATGAAACCTAAACCTCTACGGGTGCGGCAAGTTACCCGCCAAAACCTGAAGCGTGGCAACCCCCTACAGCAAAGTGAATGGACCACGCTGCACTTCACTGAATCCGGTAGCTTGAGCACCACTCCTTGGGTCAACCTGTACCCCCTACAAGTACGGCGAATAGTCTGCCAATTCTAGAGTGGGGCCCCACTGCCTCTCAAAGCCATGAGATGCGGACCCGTTGCCCTCCAGAACCCGGCTATCCGTGCACTCCGTCGCGGGGCAAAACCCAGTACAGAAATGAAAAATATATACAACGGGTACATCGACCTCAACCCGGTCGTATCCCAAAAGAATATTATACAACAGGCAGTGACGGCAGTCCACATGTTGGACGCTCGCCCCGCAATATCAAATGTACAAATAAACTCAAACTGCACTACCATTGC
This sequence comes from Agapanthus africanus, assembly GCA_030015575.1. Classification (NCBI taxonomy): domain Eukaryota; kingdom Viridiplantae; phylum Streptophyta; class Magnoliopsida; order Asparagales; family Amaryllidaceae; genus Agapanthus; species Agapanthus africanus. Next base: position 209,526,727 of record JASDDO010000026.1, on the reverse strand, counting down.
ACACGGCTATCCACCACGACAAATCCGCAACATCACAGCACAACACAGAACATCAACGCGAATGTCACGTTCGCAATCCCGTCTAAAAGAACTATATCAATCAGACGCGGTTTACCGATCAAATGACATTCACGGTCGGAGATATAATGTAAGTACTTTAAACTAACATGTTTAAATTTCGATCGACTAAATATCACGAAGTGGGCCCCATGAACATCTGCTGCATAGTAACAAAATCTGGGCCCAAACGATATATACCAAAAACCACAATTTCCAGCAAAGAACCAACTGTAGAAATTTGACCCACTAAAACGCCAAGACGGCCGCGGTTCCGCGGTCGTATGGACGACTTAGGGGACCGTATTTCTCTGTTATTTTTTAAAAAGCCTGCTTGTGTTTCTGTGATGGTTAAAATAATTTTTCGAACCTTTTAAAAATCAACAGAAACTGTGAACTTGAATTTTGCGGTTTTCGATATCTGGTTCGATCGATCTTTTCAACGCGTTAGCACAAGTTAGTAAAGCTTAATGGCGTGGCGCTGATACCATGAAAGTCTACGGTAGCGCCCCGGCCGTCTTTCAGACGCCAAAATGGGGAACAAAAACTTTTATAACTGGCGCTATCGCATACTATAACCCGGATCTGCCATTAACGCTAAACCAACAAACTACAAAGAGGGAAGAAAGGTTATACCGAACGATCTGAGTCCTTCATTCTTTAACCATCATCCCACGCTCGGTTGCGGCTGCTCCGATCTCGTCGATCTTCGATCTCCTCGTCCAGGTGGTACCTTGTCATCGGATCTTTAAACGGGCTCCCGCCTCTGACTCGAGGCAACTCGGTCGTCAAGTTTGCTAAAAGAGACGACCAAGTGTAGGGTTCCTAGGCACTCTAGTGAGGTCTCCCAAGCCATCAACCATGGCAATTTCAAAAATTATGGTGCCTACAAACCCTAAAGTACGGATCGTTTGCTAGATGTCTAGGCGAACAAGCTAACTAGTTAACTCTTAACTAAAAGATACGGAAATACAACCTTTGTAGATCCGGTGCTCCACCTCCACGGCTCCGCAACGAGGTCCTCTCTGCTGTCCAAATCAAATCCGGGCTCTAGGATCGGCTTCGTCGGAGAATGGGCAAGCTAGGTCGTCGATGTCCATGCCGAAGATGATCTACGTCGAGGCATCGATGAATCAAGCTCCACCTTCACAAACCGTGAAAAGTTGTGAAGGAAACACACTCTACTACTTGGCAAGAGGTAGAGGATGAAGAAATAGGAAGTGGGTTAACTTTAGAATTGGATTTCTCACTCATTTCCAACAATCACCATTGATGGACCTTGCTTTTCTTCACTTGAAGAATGAAGAAGAAGAAGGAAAAAGGTTATGATAAGTTAAATGAAAAATGAAAAGAAAATGAATTCTTATCATAATTTTAACCATGGTCAAGTGTAGAGAATGAATCATGGTTAGTGGGAATGGTTAGGGTTAAGGATGAGATAAGTATGGTTGACTTTATCAAAGCTTCATGAAGCTTCAACTAAACTCCAAATCTAGCAACCATTCTTTTCTCTTTTCTTTTATTCATTTATCAAAAATAAAAAGGATAATTAAATAAGATAAATGAATAACAAATAAGAAACCCTAACCATTTCATTAACCAAGGTTTAATACTTTACACTTAACCAAAAAGGATGTATCATCAAACATGATACAAGCAAGTGCACAAAATCATATCGCATATGTCATGCGCACACCCGAGTGAGAAAATCCATCTTAAGTAAACCGATACTAGTTGATGCAAAGTAATATATCAAATATATAAATATGCATTAAATCATTAAATCAACACTTGATTCAATGACCCGGTTATGTCGCACACAACCGACTAGTATACAATATATCGGCTTATCGAATCAACGCTTGAATCGATAACTAGGTTATATCGCATACAACCATTCGATATATTTATCGCGAGAATAGAATACGGTATCACATACACGCATTATTCTCGGTCCCGCACATATCTCATATGCGCTCCTATTTCGTTTAGCTTGAGCCAGGAAACCTCTGTGTAGGACTCTAAAGACTCGTCAATACGCCGGCAGCAGATGATGATCATATCAAACACCCACAAGCCGCAAGCGGTCTGCTAAACGTAACGGCCACCCGGGTATTGAGCGATCTGAAGATCGACGAGCAAGCCCGCTCACACTCCAGTGAATCCGACCAGTAACACTACCGTACAGTCCGGTCTGATCGTCTGATATGTCGCATATCTCGCCTAGGGGTGGTAAACGTCAGACCCCAATAGCTCAATAAGTCGTGTCGATATGAGGTCTATAACTGTTCGAGAAACTACTGGTAACACTTACCAGTAACTCTCAGCAACCCTGGCCAGGGATTTCCTGTTATAGCCAATCGAACACAGTGCAACATCAACCCCCATATACCGGGAGAGACGAATCCCCTCCTATCGCTCATTGCCTCCATGTGACTCGGGACTGTACCCAAAAACCACCGTTTTGCACGCCCTCTTGGACGTGGTAAGATGGAAATCAAAGCACAGTGGGAACCATACAAGACTCTATGACGATCTCGGGTCAACAGACTACTCTGTACCAGTGTCACCAGAGAACTGCCATCTGACGTGAGGTATAATACCATCTGGGAGTTCTCGGCGAGTCCGTCCAGTGTACCCAGTCTCTACTGAGCACCCGTATATCATCTCTGATGTCAAACACCGATGGATATGGGATCATCCATCGCCCATCTGTATGGGTCGAGAAGGTATACACTAGTCTACTCTGGTATATCGATGCCCCGTCTCGATACACCCACGACTAGGGACAGTGAAGGATGTACTTATGGACTACCATGTCCCCACTAGTATGATCCGCATCATAGTCCAGGTAGTCAAGTACAGATCCTAAGGGCTTTACCAACATGTAACAGAGAGACAATCAGCATACACGTTAAGGTAAAGGGTAACCAGATAGCATACTATCATGTCGAGCAAGAAAGTCCTCCCTATATATGTCCCAGCATCCACTACAATATACATCCTATGTACAGTAATGGCCTCTAGGGCATACATATAACTAACAATCTCCCACTTGCACTAGGGCCATCTGTAGCAGTGGTTACAGTATCTCATACTCAACCATCCCATAAAAGTCTCTCTCTGGGAACAGGCCTTTGTGAGTGGATCCGCTGTGTTGTCCTCTGTGTCTACTCTCCTTACCTCGATCTTCCTGGAGATCAACCATCTCCATGATCAAGTGATACTGCCTTAGAATATGTCTGGATCACTGATGGGACCGGCGTTCCTTGGCATAAGCCACAACTCCATTGTCTCACAATGGTTGGAACGTAGTTCATCTCATGAACCAATATACAACCAAACAGCCTCTTTGGTAGCATCTTAAGTAGCGATGTATCGTGCCTTTATCGTCTAGTATGTCACAGTATCCAGCTTGGAACTCTTCCAACATACCGTCCCTTTACTGAGGGTAAAGACAATGCCTGCGACTGACATTCAGTCGTCTTTATCACCCTGGAACCCTTCCAGTGATTCTCCCCAGGATCATGTGATACCATCTCACTTCGATAAGTGAGAATCCTAACATCCATTTAGATCTATCTCATAGATCCAAAATCCAGGAGTTAGTAGGTATCAATATGATCCTATATGGAGAATCATAGTGATAAGCGGAGATTGATCGAGCGTAGCATAGGAAACTCCTTTCTTATCAAGAGTATGTCATCCACGTACTCTACGAGGATCGTCACCATACTCCCTACTACCTTTTTGTATATACAAGGTTCATCTACCATTTTGATGATGTCAAACTCTTTGACTAATTCATCAAAACAGATGTTCCAACTCCGCGATGCCTGCTTTATCCTATAAAGCATCTTGCACACGTTTCCGCTGCTCCCACTGTCTACGAAGCCCTCTGGCTGTGTACTTATAGACGCTCTCTTCTAAATCATCATTTAGAAAAGCAGTCAAGACACCCAACCACCAGATATCGCAGTCATGGTATGTAGCCGTGATAAGTAGGATCTGGATGGACTTAAGCATAGCTATTGGAAAAGATTTCATCATTATCCATGCCTGGTCGATGACGAAAACCTTTAACAATTCTAGCTTTGAAAGTCTCAACTTTTCCGTGTACACCAAGTAATCTTCTCAAGATATACTTGCTCCTGATGGGGATTTAACCCTTCAGATATAGCAACTAAAGTCCATACTTTGTTGGTGTATAAGGATTCCATCTCAGATCACTAAGCATCCAGCCATTCTTACAGAGTCTTACTCTCGATGGCCAGCTCGAAACTAGTTGGGTCATCATCTCATGATGCAATCCTCGCTCCCACTGTCATAGAGAAACCGAAGTATCTCTCAGGTGGGTGAGGAACCCTACTAGATCGGCGGAGAGGCCGAGGTTCGTTGGTATCTACTGAATCCCTCGGTTCTACCAAATCATCTGTGTAGTTTGTATAGCTGGAACTATTCCAGTTCTACATAACAGACCTTACCTCGAACTTGTCCGGATTATGGTTTTAGACATAGGCCGGACAACCCTAAATCTTAACCAACTTAAGATATGGGCTCTTCCCTTTCCATATCACATATGAAATGGTAAGCAACTGATTTGATTCGAACCCTATTCAATAGGTATGCAACTTCATAAGTGCATAACCCCCAAAAGGAAACAGGTAACTCAGTAGTACTCATCATAGAGCACACCTTATCACATAGGGTGTAATTGCTCCACCCCGATATACCATCGTGCTATGGCGTATACGGAGGAGTAATACTGAGAGAGAATCTCATTCTCCTTTAGAATAGTCCAGGATTTCCGTGCTCAAGTATTCTCCTCCTTGATCACATCAAAGGACATAATACTTATACCCTTATTTTGGTTCTCTACTTCTAACTTATATTCTGTGAATATCTCAAAAGGTTCGGACTTGTGTTTCAACAGGAACATATGTCTGAATCTAAAGAGATCATCAGAGAACGTAATGAAGTATAAAGAACCAGTCCTGGCATTTGTAAACAGGAGACGTTACATACATCATCATGTATCGGTCCCAAGAGTTTACTAACTCTTTCTCTGTTTCCAATAAACAGAGCTGTGGTCATCTTATCTTTGTGACATGACTGGCGAGTTTCACAAGATGTAAGTTCAAACTGATTTAAATTGCATCTATATGTAACTCTAGCTAGTCGGGTCATATTGATCTGACCTAGTCTATAATACCTCAAGTAGGATTCGTTCATTTCTGAACTCTTCCTCTTGTGTGTGTTCAGTATACGAAGAACTGTAGTTTGATTTAGAACATCAATGCTTTTAGATAACGTGCTTGAACCGATCAACTTTTGATATAGGAAATGTTCAAAACATTATCCAACAATACAAAATTATATCCTTTCTTTAATAATAAAGAAACTGATATGATTTTGTATATCAGGTTCGGTATCTAACAGCATTCGTTCAGAATCAATGTATTGTAATACAGGGTGACAGTGACCGACAGACTTGGCTGCAACTCTTGCCCCGTTTTCTGCCTCATGAAACTTATCACCCGTTCTCAGTTCTCTACCTATCTGTAGCCCTATGTAACAGATTACATATCTGGGATCCTGATCTGGTATCACATACCCAGGACGTAGAGGATACAGAGAAACAGTTCTTTGTAACGAACACACCCGAAGATGATGCATCAGCATGCACTCTCTTCGTTTGGGCAGCACGGGAATTCTAGTAATCCCTAATTTCCTGCTCTGTCTTATAACATTTATAAGTTGGAGCGGGACCAACGTTCCCCAGCTCAGTATAACAAGCGGGTTCGGTCAATAATCCGTATTATTATCTTGATTAAGGCGTGATATGGTCGCTACCAGGAGAGAGAGAGAGAAGAAAACACTCAGCGTGCGCTCTGTCAAGAATAGATTGGTTATTATTTTATCTAATCAGGATGGCTCCCACTGCTTTTTATCAAATCTTCCTTCAAACCCTAAAAGGAAAGACTAGCCGGGATTAATTACACACTACAAGTTCGCCAATCTTTCAGCCAGGCCAGTGTCGGTACTTTGAGGGAGGTCCCCCGTGCTTTCGCACGAACCTAATTAATGTAAACCTCGTTTTCCCAGAGGCGTAACCCCGTTGACACCTTTCTAGACACCTACTTGATCGGCTAATTGTAATGTATAAAACTCTCCCAGGAGTAACACTTACTCGCAGCGGGTATCGGGATCCAACTATCTCATAGAAGGTATGCAATCTCATTGTAAATTTCAACACTTGAAATTCCCGATAATATTTTGCCCCTAACCTCCTATGACCTTGACAAAGGCCAACAAGCCATAGGATGCTAGTCAAGTTCAACCCGTCATTTCCTGATTGAATTAAACCCACCCGCACGGCCCTTGACAAAGGCCAACAAGGTCGCACGACTACCCTAACTCAATCTGCATCATATGCATAAGCAGATAAGCACCAGTTAGCTACCGCACACTGCGCCTTGACAAAGGCCAACAAACGCAGCACGAATACTAACTACTACTTATCTGAAATGACGGAGGGCTACGACAGGTTTTTCTGAAAACCTATTGCGTAATGAACTTGATATCGTTGTAGGATCGAATGAATTTTGAAATGGAGTGTTTTTGAGGCTTTTCTAGTTTTGCTAAAGGAGTCACTCCCGGTGAAGGGATCGTCGGTCCTTTCCTCGTCGAATGAGGTGCGGGATATATCATATATATCACTGTGCAAAGCAAAAACACTTAAAAGCAATCAAAAGACAAACCGAATGTGTAGCATCTGCCAGTTATTGCTAAAGGAGTCACTCTCGGTGAAGGGATCTCGGTCCTTTCCTCATCGAATAAGGTGCAGGATATATCACATATACCGCTATGCAATGCAAGAACTGTAGCTACCTGTTTTAATTTTGAAATTCGATTCTACAACATCTTAGGTTTCTTTTATTTCATTAATCACATTAATGAAGTCCCATCATTTAAATACCTAAACATCACAGATAAATACGACGTACACTTATGCCATCCGCATTCGCCTCGATGTCCCCTCGTGCACCGTTAGGTTAGGTAACTAACGGCAGAGCAGGGCAGGGCTAGCACGGGTGTAAAGCATAAGTAACGTCTATATAATATATCATATATACTATATACTGTATCTATCACAGAACATCACATGATCTCATCACAGATATCGCAGCAGAAGAAACATATGAAATATTGGATATACTAGGACGTCCGTGTTTTCAATACGAGCCAGTATAAAACACGGATTCCACGGTCGTGATGAATAGCCAAACCCACACCCCTAGACCCCTACGAGAGCGGCAAGCAACCCTGCCAATTCTAGAGTTAGGAGACCCGGACTCGACTCCTCGAGTTGGTCTCCCACTGGACTCCAGAACCCGGTTACTTGTGCTCCCCTCCTTGGGTCTATCCTAGTGCGGAAAAGTAAATAATATACAAGAGGTGACAACTTCCGCAACCTGGAAGCGCCCCAATAAAAGAATATTACATACAAGTTTTTACATGAATGAAAATGAAAAACACTCATCTCACATAAAAACCCCCGGCTATTCAAACACGACGATCCAATATAACATATCCAGCAACACATAACATCACATGTCATCAACGTAAGTAAATATGCGCATCCCAATTGTCGTTGACATATAGCAACGAAACCGGCGATATCACATATTACACTTACGGTCACAGAAAAGAAAGTGTAAAACTACAACAGTTGGAATCCGCAACCACCTCAGACATCGCATGCCTGACCAAATGAATTACTTAGACATCGCATGCCTAACAATTATAAACCCCGCATTTTAGTCTCAAAATCGAAAACACTTTTCAATATCAAGTCGGGCAATTCAACAGGATTCCCGACAGTCTGATCGAATACTCGTCGCAAACTTCAGTAGACGGTCGCACCCCCGATACCGTCGACGAAGTGCACCAAGGCGGAACACCGCTACCGCGAGCACCCGGACGGATGCTTTCGGCGACGGGGTTCTCCTACAGTCACTTGGTCGGGGCTATGGAGTGAGGCTGTCTATTAAGTTTACCCGGCGAGTATCCGCGTACGCTACGTGATTGCGACGGACTTTTGATCACATCAAAATTCCGTGGCAACCGATCAAGTGAGACTAAACTGCTATGTTTATAACATTCATTTAGTTATCTCATAACTACTTGTGAATTCCAATTATTGTATCCCATTCCAGATAAACAGAAAATGTTAAACTTTTCGATCAAACAATCGAACACCCAAGTTTTCCCGATACAGATCATCACATGAAATAAGTCTAACAACATTCAGTTCGTACCTCAGTACCAACGGTCCAGCCGTAGAAGGGTCAAGCCAACGCCTCACATGTGGCACGCCGTACTGCCCTAAACCCGAAGGTTCAAAGGGCAGTTCAAGACGGTCACATAATCGAGTTAAGGTTTGTGTCTTCTAGAGGGACCATCGCGTTACTTGCACTACTTAGAACGTCGTCAAACTACGGAAAAATCCAACACTTGGAAATTTCCCGACAGGGGAAAAATTGGGTATTTATATCCGGTCGAACTTTTTAACATATTCTAAGATTTATCCGGAAAGCCAAACAGACAAAATTTGATTCCCCGATCGAAAAACCGAATCCCCAAATCAACTCAGAAAAATTCAACTCTGGAAAAAATATTAAAAATTCCCAGAAACACCAGCACAGCACAATAAGACTTACTGTTGAAAGTTTGATGCCATAAACGACAAAATGGCCGCGCTTGCGCCGCACGAGCCAAGCTCATGCCGCGGAAGCGCGGCGCACTGTTGGAATTGGGTGCACGAATTTTACAGTATTTCTTATAATTGCCTGCTGGTTTTTCTGAATATTTTTAATGTTGAAAAATCCCAGATTTTAAAAATTGTACAGAGAGCATGTTTTGGGTTTCGGTTTTGTGTCGTTCGGACTTCAAATTCCGTCTGGACTTCGCCTAAGGCTCTAGCTAGGCTCTGATACCACTGTAGGGTTCCTAGGCACTCTAGTGAGGTCTCCCAAGCCATCAACCATGGCAATTTCAAAAATTATGGTGCCTACAAACCCTAAAGTACGGATCGTTTGCTAGATGTCTAGGCGAACAAGCTAACTAGTTAACTCTTAACTAAAAGATACGGAAATACAACCTTTGTAGATCCGGTGCTCCACCTCCACGGCTCCGCAACGAGGTCCTCTCCGCTGTCCAAATCAAATCCGGGCTCTAGGATCGGCTTCGTCGGAGAATGGGCAAGCTAGGTCGTCGATGTCCATGCCGAAGATGATCTACGTCGAGGCATCGATGAATCAAGCTCCACCTTCACCAAACCGTGAAAAGTTGTGAAGGAAACACACTCTACTACTTGGCAAGAGGTAGAGGATGAAGAAATAGGAAGTGGGTTAACTTTAGAATTGGATTTCTCACTCATTTCCAACAATCACCATTGATGGACCTTGCTTTTCTTCACTTGAAGAATGAAGAAGAAGAAGGAAAAAGGTTATGATAAGTTAAATGAAAAATGAAAAGAAAATGAATTCTTATCATAATTTTAACCATGGTCAAGTGTAGAGAATGAATCATGGTTAGTGGGAATGGTTAGGGTTAAGGATGAGATAAGTATGGTTGACTTTATCAAAGCTTCATGAAGCTTCAACTAAACTCCAAATCTAGCAACCATTCTTTTCTCTTTTCTTTTATTCATTTATCAAAAATAAAAAGGATAATTAAATAAGATAAATGAATAACAAATAAGAAACCCTAACCATTTCATTAACCAAGGTTTAATACTTTACACTTAACCAAAAAGGATGTATCATCAAACATGATACAAGCAAGTGCACAAAATCATATCGCATATGTAATGCGCACACCCGAGTGAGAAAATCCATCTTAAGTAAACCGATACTAGTTGATGCAAAGTAATATATCAAATATATAAATATGTATTAAATCATTAAATCAACACTTGATTCAATGACCCGGTTATGTCGCACACAACCGACTAGTATACAATATATCGGCTTATCGAATCAACGCTTGATTCGATAACTAGGTTATATCGCATACAACCATTCGATATATTTATCGCGAGAATAGAATACGGTATCACATACACGCATTATTCTCGGTCCCGCACATATCTCATATGCGCTCCTATTTCGTTTCGCTTGAGCCAGGAAACCTCTGTGTAGGACTCTAAAGACTCGTCAATACGCCGGCAGCAGATGATGATCATATCAAACACCCACAAGCCGCAAGCGGTCTGCTAAACGTAACGGCCACCCGGGTATTGAGCGATCTGAAGATCGACGAGCAAGCCCGCTCACACTCCAGTGAATCGGACCAGTAACACTACCGTACAGTCCGGTCTGATCGTCTGATATGTCGCATATCTCGCCTAGGGGTGGTAAACGTCAGACCCCAATAGCTCAATAAGTCGTGTCGATATGAGGTCTATAACTGTTCGAGAAACTACTGGTAACACTTACCAGTAACTCTCAGCAACCCTGGCCAGGGATTTCCTGTTATAGCCAATCGAACACAGCGCAACATCAACCCCCATATACCGGGAGAGACGAATCCCCTCCTATCGCTCATTGCCTCCATGTGACTCGGGACTGTACCCAAAAACCACCGTTTTGCACGCCCTCTTGGACGTGGTAAGATGGAAATCAAAGCACAGTGGGAACCACACAAGACTCTATGACGATCTCGGGTCAACAGACTACTCTGTACCAGTGTCACCAGAGAACTGCCATCTGACGTGAGGTATAATACCATCTGGGAGTTCTCGGCGAGTCCGTCCAGTGTACCCAGTCTCTACTGAGCACCCGTATATCATCTCTGATGTCAAACACCGATGGATATAGGATCATCCATCGCCCATCTGTATGGGTCGAGAAGGTATACACTAGTCTACTCTGGTATATCGATGCCCCGTCTCGATACACCCACGACTAGGGACAGTGAAGGATGTACTTATGGACTACCATGTCCCCACTAGTATGATCCGCATCATAGTCCAGGTAGTCAAGTACAGATCCTAAGGGCTTTACCAACATGTAACAGAGAGACAATCAGCATACACGTTAAGGTAAAGGGTAACCAGATAGCATACTATCATGTCGAGCAAGAAAGTCCTCCCTATATATGTCCCAGCATCCACTACAATATACATCCTATGTACAGTAATGGCCTCTAGGGCATACATATAACTAACACCAAGATGTTAGTTATGTATATGCCCTAGAGGCCATTGTTGTACATATGATGTATATTATAATGGATGCTTGGATATATATAGAGATGACTTTCTTGCTCGTCATGATAGTATGCTATTTGGTTTCACTTTATCTTAACATGTTGACTTGTATTGGTTTAATGTTTTTCTCTCACATGTTGATAAAGCCCTTAGGATCTGTACTCGACTACTGGGACTATGATGAGATCATACTAGTGGGGCCATGGTAGTCGATGAGCATATCCTATAACTGTTCCTAGTCGAGGGTATATCGAGACAGGGCATCGATACTCCAGAGTAGACTAGCGTATACGCATCTTGACCCATATGATGGGTGATGGATGATCCCATATCCATCGGTGTTTGACATCAGAGATGGTGTACGGGTGCTCAGTAGAGACTGGGTACACTGGACGGACTCGCCGAGAACTCCCAAATGGTGATATACCACACGTCAAATGGCAGTTCTCCGGTGACACTGGTACAGGGTAGTCTGTAGACCCGAGATCGTCATAGTGTCTTGTGTGATTCCCACTGTGCTTTGATTTCCACCTTACCACATCCAAGAGGGCGTGCAAAATGGTGGCTTTTGGGTACATTCCCGAATCATATGGAGGCAATGAGCGATAGGAGGGGATTCGTCTCTCCCGGCATAGGGAGTTGATGTTGTGCTGTGTTCGATTGGCTATAACTGGAAGTCCCTGGCCAGGGCTGATATAAAGATTTACTGGTAAGTGTTACTAGTATTTTCTCGACCCGTTATGAGCCACACATCGACACGACTTATCGGTTATTGGGGTCTGACGTTTTCCACCCCTAGACTTGATATGCGACATATCAGACGAACAGACCGGACTGTACGGGAGTGTTACTGATTGGATTCACAGGAGAACGCACAGGCTCGCTTGTTGATCTTCTGATCGCTCAATACCTAGGTGGCTGTTACGTTTAGCTGACCGCTTGCAGCTTGTGGGTGTTTGATATGATCGTCACCTGCTACCGGCGTATTGACGATTCTTTAGAGTCCTACACAGAGGTTTCTTGGCTCAGGCGAAACGGAGTAGAGGTACATATGTGATATGTGCAGGACCGAGAATAATGCAATATGAGATACCGTATTATATTCTCGCGATATTTAGATATGAACCGGGTCATCGGATCAAGTGTTGATTCGATGAATCGGTACATGATATATTAGTCGGTAATATTCGATATAGCCGGATCGTCGGATCAAGTGTTGATTCGATGATTTAATGTATAATAATATATATGATATATTGTATTACATTATCTAATATTGGCTCGCTTTACTATTTCATTTTCTCACTGGATGATACATTGATATATATGCGATATATGTTAATTGTATTATTTTCTTTTGTTGCAAATATATAATATATATGTGATATATATTATTGTGACATGATATGATTTATTATTAAACATGTTTAAGGATGATTAAATGAGGTTAGGGTTTAATTAGGGTTAGTTGCTTCTTACACTTTCTAGAAGCTTTTTCTTTTGTCATGGTTAAGATATTTGTTGATGACTTATTGCTAACCCAACCAAACCCTAACTCTAGTTTATTCTCTACAAACTACTAGCCACCCATCCTTGACCATGGTTGATACATCAATCATATACTTTTATTTCCATTCATCACAAAAGGAATTATGATTTTCTATTATCCTCTTCTTCTCTCTTGATTTTGAGCTCACTAGTAATTCCATTTGTGATGATAAATTGTGAGAAAGTGAATTAAAAAGAAAGCATAAATAATACTCCCTCATCCTCATCTCATCTAGCCCATGAGATTAGGGTGTTCATCTTTTTAGAGTGAGAAAGCTTGGGTTATTGCAACTTCGACGTAGATCATCGGAGATTTGGAACACTGCAAGCTAGCATGGATCGTTCGAGTCGTGGAGCCTCTCTTGAGTCCGGGAGATCGTGGATCGCGGCGAAGGGACTTCTACTCGGAGCTTGTGAAGCGAAGGAGCGGACTACAAAGGTTGTAATCCCTCACACTTAGATAAAAAGATGTTATCTTGCATGCTAAACCCTAATAATCTAGCAAAGATCCTGTCTTTGGCTTGTTCGGCACATGTAAAATTTTATTCGTGCATGTTTGATGCGTTATGAACCTTCACAAGTGTGCCTAGGAACCCTACAGTGGTATCAGAGCCTAGCTAGAGCATTAGGCGACGTGTTTACGAAATTAAAACTCCGATCGAACCCGAACCGACAAAATTTAACCCCTCTCTGGAAATTTTTCAAAATCTGGGATTTTTCTGAATTAAAAATACCTAAAAAAATCAGCAGGGAATTCTAAGAATTACCATGAAACACGGGCCCACAACTCCACTAAACCGCGGCGGAACAGCGGCGGAAACCTGGTTTCCGCGGCGGTTCCGCGGCGGAATTTTGGAATTGTGACACGTGGTTTTCATGGTAATATTCGTAGGTGCTTGTTTATGCTTTTGGGTATTTTTAAAAGTGATTCAAGTGTTGTTTAATCTGGGGTTTATTTTGTAATTGTAGATTCGATCGGAAAATTTAAATTCGTTTTTATTTCCGGATATTTAGAAACTGTTATACTATTTGAACGGATATCATTAACTCACTTTTTCCCGGCACGGCAAATTTTCAAGTGTTGAATTTTTATCGGGTTTAAATCTTTCGGAAAAATTGTAGAAGTTAAGCGGTGGACCCTCTAGAAGACAACAAACCTTAACTCGATTATGTGACCTTCTTGAACTTCCTTTTGAACCTTCGGGTTTGGGGCAGTACGGCGTGCCACATGTGAGGCGTTGGCTTAACCCTTCTACGGTTGGATCACTGGTACTGTGACATATTCTGGGATTATTTGAACTTCGCTCAAGTGTTGAGCACTTTAGGAAATTTTGGGTATTTGATTATCTTTTCGAAAATTTTAATATTATCTATTTATCTGGAATGTGATACAATATGTGGAATTCATAAAGTTAGGCATGAAATACGAAGTATGTGATATTTCAGATTTACGATGTCTAAAGTGATTGTGGATTCCAAATGTTGTAGTTTTACACTTTCTTTTCTGTGACCGTAAGTGTAATATGTGATATCGCCGGTTTCGTTGCTATATGTCAACGACAATTGGGATGCGCATATTTACTTACGTTGATGATATATGATATTATGTGTTACTGTGATATGTTATATTGGATCGTCGCGTTCTGAATAGCCTGGGGTTTTATGTGAGATGAGGGTTTTTATTTTCATTCATGTAAAATTCATTTGTAATGTAATATTCTTTTATTTGGGGCACTTCCAGGTTGAGGTTGATGTCACCAGTGTATATTATTTATTTTTCCGCATTAGGTAGACCTAAGGAGGGGAGCACAAGTAACCGGGTTCTAGGGTCCAGTGGGAGGCCATCTCGAGGAGTCGAGACCGGGTCTCCTAACCCTAGAATTGGCAGTGTTACTTGCCGCTCTCGTAGGGGTCTTGGGATGTGGGTTTGGCTATTCGTCGCGACCGTGGAATCCGTGTTTTATACAGGCTCGTATTGAAAACACGGACGTCCTAGTATATCCAATATTTCATATATGTTCTTCTGCTGTAATGTTCTGTGATGAGATCATATTACTGCCTGAGACGAATGCTTATACTATATATATATATGCTGATATATAAATATTACTGCTTTCGTTTCTTCTGTGATGCTTAGGAAGCATAAGCTGATGGGATTTTATTAATGAAATTAATAAAAAGAAAAGAAACCTAAAGATGTTGTAGAATCAAAACTTTCTAAAAAGGGTAGCTACAGTTTTGCTTTGCACAGCGGTATATATGATATGCCCTGCACCTTATTCGATGAGGAAAGAGCCAAGATCCCTTCACCGGGAGTGAGCTCTTTAGCGAAACTGGCAGATGCTACAAAACTCGGTTTGTCTTTTGATTGCTTTTAGAGTTTTGCTTTGCACAGTGGTATATATGATATATCCTGCACCTTATTCGATGAGGAAAGGGCCGACGATCCCTTCACCGGGAGTGACCCCTTTAGCGAAACTAAGAAAAGCCTAAAAAACACTCCTTTTTCAAAAACTACTCGATTCTATGACGATATCAAGTTCATTACGCTCAGGGTTTTCTGAAAAACCTGCGTATCCCTCCGTCATTTCAGATAGATATTATTTAGTATTCGTGCTATGTTTGTTGACTTAGTTAAGGCATAGTGTACGGTAGCTAAGTAATGTTTATCTGCTACAACATGAGATGTGATTGGATTAGGGTATTCATACGGCCTTGTTGACTCAGTTAAGGGTCGTACGGGTGGGTTTAATTCAATCAGGAAATGTACGGGTTGAACTTGACTTGCGATTTATGATTTGTTGACTTAGTTAAGGTCATAGATCGCTAGGGGCAAAATATTATCGGGAATTTCAAGTGTTGAAATTTGCAATGAGATTGCATACCTTCTATGAGATAGTTGGATCCCGATACCCACTGCGAGTAAGAGTTACTCCTGGGAGAGTTTTACACAGGACAATTAGCCGATCAAGTAGGTGTCTAGAAAAGTGTTAACGGGGTTACGCCTCTGGGAAAACGAGGTTTACTTTAATTAGGTCCGTGCGAAAGCACGGGGAACCTCCCTCAAAGTACCGACACTGATCTGGCTGAAAGATTGACGAAATTGTAGGGTGTAATTAATCCCGGCTAATCTTACCTTTTAGGGTTTGAAGGTAGATTTGATAAAAACGGTGGGAGACATCCTAATTAGATAAGATAATAACCAATCTAATCTTGCAAGAGCATACGCTAAAGTGTTTTCTTCTCTCTCTCTGTAGGTAGCGACCATGTCAGGCCATAATCAAGATAATAATATGGATGTATTGACTGAACCCGATTATTGTACTGAGCAAGGGAACGTCGGACCCGTTCTTTCTTATAAGAGTTATAAGACAGAACAGGAAACAGGAGAATATCTGGATTCTCACTCCGCCCAAAAGAACATGCATGTTGATGCATCTTCTTCGGGTGTGTTAGTTATTGAGAACTGTTTCTCAGTTCACCCTACGTCCTGGGTATTGGATACCGGATCAGGATCCCATATATGTAAATTGTTACATGGGCTACGAAAAGGTAGAGAACTGGGAAAAGGTGATCATTCCGTTCAAGTAGGGAACGGTGCAAGTATTGTAGCCAAAGCAGTTGGCGAATATCACCTTGTATTACCAAATCGTAATACACTGATTCTAAATGAGTGCTATTATATACCGAACATGATGTGCAATATTATATCAGTTTCATTATTAAGTAAAGAAGGATATAATTTTGTAGTAAAGGATAGCGTTATGAACATATTCCTAGATCAAAAGTTGATTGCATCAGGCTCGTTACATAATGGCATATTCATTCTGAATCAGAATACAGTCCTGAATATACAAAACACACACAAGAGGAAAAGTTCCGATATGAACGAATCCTACTTGTGGCATTGTAGACTTGGTCATATCAATGCGACACGACTGGCTAAGTTACATAAGGATGGTTATTTGAATCCGTTCGAATTATCATCTTATGATACTTGCCATTCATGTCTCAAAGGGAAAATGACCAAAGCTCCGTTTAGTGGACACGGAGAAAGAGTTACTGAACTCTTAGGACTAATACATAGTGATGTATGTGGTCCCATGTCTACGCATGCCAGGAACGGTTCTTCCTACTTCATTACATTCACTGACGATCTCTCTAGATACGGACATGTGTTTCTGATGAAACACAAGTCTGAAGCTTTTGAGAAATTCAGAGAATATAAGCACGAAGTAGAGAACCAAACGGGCAAAAGTATTAAGATTCTTCGATCTGATCGAGGAGGTGAATACTTAAGCAGTGAGTTCCTAGATTATCTAAAAGAGAATGGGATTCTCTCTCGGCTTACTCCTCCTTATACACCACAGCACAACGGTGTATCGGAACGAAGGAATTGGACCCTATTAGATATGGTGCGATCTATGATGAGCGATGCTGAGTTACCAATTTCCTTTTGGGGGTATGCGCTTGAGACAGCCATATACATATTGAATCTAGTTCCGTCTAAATCTATACCTACCACACCATATGAGATATGGAGTGGGAAGAGACCATATTTTAAACGAGTTAAGATATGGGGTTGTCCAGCCTATGTCAAAAGACAAAATCCAGACAAACTCGAGGCATGATTAGTTCTTTGCAAATTTGTGGGATATCCTAAGAATTCTCAAGGATATATTTTCTATCATGCCGAGGAACAAAAAGTGTTTGTTTCTCAATATGCCACCTTTTTAGAAAAGGAATTTCTTGCAAAAGAAATTAGTGGCAAAGAGGTAGAGCTGGAAGATGCTCCAGAAACACAAATTGCAACTGAAGATTTAGTAGAACCAAAGGATTCAGTAGTACCCGACGAACCCCGGCCTCTCCGCCGATCTAGCAGGGTTTCTCATCCACCTGAGAGATACTACGGTTTTCTCATTGATGGTGGAAGCGAGGATTGCATCATGGAAGATGATGACCCGACTAGTTTCGAGCAGGCCATCACAAGTGGTGACTCTGTGAAATGGCTGGATGCAATGCGATCTGAGATGGAATCCATGTACACCAATAAAGTATGGATTTTGGAAAATGCTCCCGAAGGGGTAAAACCCATTGGGAGCAAGTGGATTTTTAAAAGGAAATTTGGTGTAGATGGAAAAGTTGAGACTTTCAAAGCTAGACTTGTAGCAAAGGGATTTCGTCAACGACCAGGTGTGGATTATGACGAAACCTTTTCTCCAGTGGCTATGCTTAAGTCCATCCGGATCTTACTTTCCATTGCTGCATACCATGACTACGAAATCTGGCAAATGGATGTTAAAACTGCCTTTCTAAATGGTGATTTAGAAGAGTGCGTGTACATGACTCAGCCAGAGGGCTTTGTAGATAGTGAGAGCAGCGGAAAGGTGTGCAAGCTGCTTAAATCCATTTATGGGTTAAAGCAAGCATCTCGGAGTTGGAACATCTGTTTTGATGTTGTAGTCAAAGAGTTTGACTTCATCAAAAATATAGATGAACCTTGTATCTATAAGAAGGTAGCAGAGGGTAAGGTTGTCGTCCTCGTATTGTACGTGGATGACATACTCTTGATAGGAAATGATATTCTTATGCTGCAATCAGTCAAGCTCTTCTTATCACAGAGATTCTTAATGAAAGATCTAGGTGATGTCTCCTGCATATTGGGAATCATGATCTATAGAGATAGATCTAAACGGATACTGGGATTGTCCCAATCCAGGTACATTGACACCATACTAAAGAGGTTTAGTATGGAAGAATCCAAGCGAGGGAACCAACCCACGATCTCTGGACTCACTCTCTCCAAAGAGATGTCTCCCAAGACTGATTTGGAGAGAGCTCGCATGCAAGGGACACCCTATGCTTCGGCAGTAGGATCTATCATGTATGCGATGCTATGTACCAGACCCGATGTAGCATACTCACTAAGTGTAGTGAGTCGGTATCAAGCAGATCCTGGAGAGAGTCACTGGACAGCTGTGAAGAATATTCTCAAGTACTTACGAAGGACTAAGGAGATGTTCTTGGTGTATGGTAACGGAGAACTCCGGGTGGAGTCCTTTACCGATTCCAGCTTCCAAAGTGATAAGGACGACTCTAAATCGCATTCGGGTTTTGTCTTTACCATCAATGGAGGGGCGGTATGTTGGAAGAGTTCCAAACAGGATACCGTTGCAGACTCGACGATGGAGGCTGAATACATCGCTGCCAACGATGCTACCAAAGAGGCTGTCTGGATCAAGAAGTTCATTAGTGAACTTGGTGTGGTTCCATCCATTGAGCATCCAATACCTTTGTATTGCGATACCAATGGAGCAGTGGCTTTGGCCAAGGAACCCAGGTCCCATCAAAAGTCCAGACATATTCTGAGGCGGTATCACCTGATCAGGGAGATAGTTGATCGCTGGGAGATCGAGGTCAGGAGAGTAGATACGAAGGAAAACACTGCGGATCCACTCACGAAGGCTATTCCCCGGATACAGTTTGAGAGATTATTCGGGATGCTAGGTATGAGATACTACAGCAGCTGGCCTTAATGCAAGTGGGAGATTGTTAGTTATGTATATGCCCTAGAGGCCATTGTTGTACATATGATGTATATTATAATGGATGCTTGGATATATATAGAGATGACTTTCTTGCTCGTCATGATAGTATGCTATTTGGTTTCACTTTATCTTAACATGTTGACTTGTATTGGTTTACTGTTTTTCTCTCAATTGTTGATAAAGCCCTTAGGATCTGTACTCGACTACTGGGACTATGATGAGATCATACTAGTGGGGCCATGGTAGTCGATGAGTACATCCTATAACAGTTCCTAGTCGAGGGTATATCGAGACAGGGCATCGATACACCAGAGCAGACTAGCGTATACGCATCTTGACCCATATGATGGGCGATGGATGATCCCATATCCATCGGTGTTTGACATCAGAGATGGTGTACGGGTGCTCAGTAGAGACTGGGTACACTGGACGGACTCGCCGAGAACTCCCAGATGGTGATATACCATACGTCAGATGGCAGTTCTCCGGTGACACTGGTATAGGGTAGTCTGTAGACCCGAGTTCGTCATAGTGTCTTGTGTGATTCCCACTGTGCTTTGATTTCCACCTTACCACGTCCAAGAGGGCGTGCAAAACGGTGGCTTTTGGGTACAGTCCCGAATCATATGGAGGCAATGAGCGATAGGAGGGGATTCGTCTCTCCCGGTATAGGGAGTTGATGTTGTGCTGTGTTCGATTGGCTATATAACTGGAAGTCCCTGTCCAGGGCTGATATAGAGATTTACTGGTAAGTGTTACTAGTAGTTTCTCGACCTGTTATGAGCCACACATCGACACGACTTATCGGTTATTGGGGTTTGACATTTTCCACCCCTAGACTTGATATGCGACATATCAGACGAACAGACCGGACTGTACGGGAGTGTTACTGATTGGATTCACATGAGAACGCACAGGCTAGCTTGTTGATCTTCTGATCGCTCAATACCTGGGTGGCTGTTACGTTTAGCTGACCGCTTGCAGCTTGTGGGTGTTTGATATGATCGTCACCTGCTACCGGCGTATTGACGATTCTTTAGAGTCCTACACAGAGGTTTCTTGGCTCAGGCGAAACGGAGTAGAGGCACATATGTGATATGTGCAGGACCGAGAATAATGCGATATGAGATGCCGTATTATATTCTCGCGATATTTAGATATGAACCGGGTCATCGGATCAAGTGTTGATTCGATGAATCGGTACATGATATATTAGTCGGTAATATTCGATATAGCCGGATCGTCGGATCAAGTGTTGATTCGATGATTTAATGTATAATAATATATATGATATATTATATTACATTATCTAATATTGGCTCGCTTTACTATTTCATTTTCTCACTGGATGATACGTTGATATATATGCGATATATGTTAATTGTATTATTTTCTTTTGTTGCAAATATATAATATATATGTGATATATATTATTGTGACATGATATGATTTATTATTAAACATGTTTAAGGATGATTAAATGAGGTTAGGGTTTGATTAGGGTTAGTTGCTTCTTGCACTTTCTAGAAGCTTTTTCTTTTGTCATGGTTAAGATATTTGTTGATGACTCATTGCTAACCCAACCAAATCCTAACTCTAGTTTATTCTCTACAAACTATTAGCCACTCATCCTTGACCATGGCTGATACATCAATCATATACTTTTATTTCCATTCATCACAAAAGGAATTATGATTTTCCATTATCCTCTTCTTCTCTCTTGATTTTGAGATCACTAGTAATTCCATTTGTGATGATAAATTGTGAGAAAGTGAATTAAAAAGAAAGCATAAATACTACTCTCTCATCCTCATCTCATCTAGCCCATGAGATTAGGGTGTTCATCTCTTTAGAGTGAGAAAGCTTGGGTTATTGCAACTTCGACGTAGATCATCGGAGATTCGGAACACTTCAAGCTAGCATGGATCGTTCGAGTCGTGGAGCCTCTCTTGAGTCCGGGAGATCGTGGATCGCGGCGAAGGGACTTCTACTCGGAGCTTGTGAAGTGAAGGAGCGGACTACAAAGGTTGTAATCCCTCACACTTAGATAAAAAGATGTTATCTTGCATGCTAAACCCTAATAATCTAGCAAAGATCCTGTCTTTGGGTTGCTCGGCACATGTAAAATTTTATTCGTGCATGTTTGATGCGTTATGAACCTTCACAAGTATGCCTAGGAACCCTACACAAGATTGATTTAGAGAACGAGTGGAATACTTTGTCTCGCTTCGTCCAAAGCCATGGATGAACGGTTAATGAAGTTGCCATTGGAATGGGGTGATGGAATGAAATGAGCTGTGAAATTCCATACACCGAAACTATCATCTTTTTCAAACAACAACCATTTATTTTTTCTACCAAGTGAGTGAATGAGAGAGGAGGGGGGCGGCCACATATATGGAGGTGGGGGGTGATTGTAGGAGAGGGGGAGGTGACAATAAGAAAAATATCTAGTGTGAACACAAAGTATGAACACAATAAATGCACCTAGTATGAACACATTAATGAAACAATGAGTCACCTTAACAAGTCACCTTCCAAGAAGCTTCCTCTCATGACTCGCCTCATGACTCATCAAAAAGAAGAAAAGATAAATCCGTATTTAACTGAATGTTAAATACGGCTGATAGAAAACTGGAAACTGGCAACTTCCAAAAGTGATCCTAAAACGAATTTCAGGATAACCCCGTAACTGTATAAATATACCCGCATTTGTATTACGACCGAATACAAATGCAACTGAGACAAAGATATTATATCTACTCTGTATAATACATGGATCCGGCTTAAACCAAAGCCCACCAGCATTATCTGCCCGAAAAATGACACGTGCGTAAACACACGTGCAATTTCCGAACCCAGCCTTAAAACCATACGGCCTTTACAACGTTTCGCCCGAACTTGGGAAACTGTCTGTGGGGGACTCTAATGACTCGTCAGTACCCTGGCAGTGGGTTTAACCACAAGCCATCAGCGGCACTAGCTATGCGTAACGGCTGCCCATGGACCGACCTCAAGGGAGGCCGATGAGCGAACTCATCCGGAAACTCTACTGAGCCTAACAGTGACAATGTATATACAGTCCGGTCCGTTCGTCTATGAGTATCGCATATCCGGCCTACGGGGCTAGTAACGTCAGACCCCCAATAGCTGTACAAGTCGTATCGGAGACAAACCCTGAACACCCTGAGATACTACTGTAGTACCTACCAGTAAATCTCACCCGCCTTGGCCAAGGGCTTGGTGTAATGGCTTTCCTAGACACAGCTTGACCTCCACCCCCAATACCGGGAGAGACGAATCCCCTGCTGATCCACTCACGTGCCTCCATGTGGTTCAGGACTGTACCTAAAAACTACCTGTTTGCACGACTCCTTTGAGCCGTGGTAGGGTAGAAATCAAAGCACAGTGGGAACTCACACGAGACAAACGACGACCTCAGGTCAATGAACTAACCTGTACACATGTCACCAGGGAACTGCTATCTGACGATATGTATAATACCAACTAGCAGGTTCCCGGCGAGTCCTGTCCGGTGTACTCATAACCAAATGAGCACCTGTATACATCTTAGGTGATCCAACTGACACCAGTGGCTTGTGAGACCGGTGTAATACATTAGAATGTGTTTTGTAGCTAATTATATTTTAATGTATGGTTATTTAATAAAAAGTTTACCAAATTAATTTTTAAATATTTTATCCTATTTTATGAGTATTTTATTAGAAATTTTATAGATACACACACACTTGTGCATGATAACTAGGGTTTTGAGATGGTGTTAGACCATGTTTAGCAAGCATGATAGATTAACCCATTCTCTTTAAGTTAATTGATATTGTTAGGTGTTTTGGGTTAAATAGTTATGGTTGTTTTAAATTGAAAATGAATTTAAAAAGGTTTTATTTTGGTTGAATGTTGACTTTTGAGAGAGAGAAGGAGCATGGGCTACATGGTGAGCCATGCCTCTTTAATGAAGTGAGAGAGAGTGAGAAGGGGGGGTTGTTTGTTTCTCTCATTTCTCACTCTCACTCTCATTTCCCTCACACTCTCAAACACACACACACACACACACACACACACACACACTCACCTGCATCAGCAGAAGCAGCATCCTTCAGTAGCAGCAGCAGCAGCAGTATCATCAGCAACAGCAGCATCATCATCATCAGCAGCAGCAGCAGAAGTAGTAGCAGGCAGCAACAGCAGTAGCAGGAGCTCCAGCAACCTATAGAAGCTCTTCTCCACTTCTTCACCTGCTTCTTGGGGGTCTTTAGGGTATAACTCTTAGACCCAATTCCCCTTATTGCTAGCTTGTGCGTAGTTTGGTGTCGGTTTGTGTTAATTATGAGTTTAGTGCTAATTTATGGTGTTTTGTGAGATGTTGTGGCTAAGTGGTGATTGTGTTAATTAACCCTACTTATTTAAGTGATGTTAGGGTCACTTTAACTGAGAATTTTCCTGGATTACACTAAAATACCATAGGGTTTGTGTTTTATGCAAAATTGTCGTTTTTATACGATATATTTGCAATTTGTGAATCTGCTTTGGACCTGGGACCTTCAGGTTAAAATTGAGGAAACTGGGGCATGTACAATAGGTCTAATACAACCACCAGAACACGAACCACCCATCCCAAAACCTGGCCGCAGATTTATTCAGTTTGGCCGCAATTTGCGGCCAAGTAGGGGACTTGGGTGCTGGGGTTTTGTGTAGGGCTCTCTGCTGTGTTGTCTAGTGTTTTGGCATGTCTAGTTTTATAAGATTTGACCTGTAGGAAAATCTGGGACTATATATCGTATTTGGTATTCGTTGTGTTTGCGCGATACGCGCGATACGTGAGAGGGTTCTGTGATCCAGCGTATCGCGGCGTGTCGCGATGGTTTTAGACGCGTATACACACGTTTTAGCGTATCGTGCACGCGCGTTTAGTTCGCAACGCAAGTTTCTCGTTTGGGTTCGATATCGCGTTTTGCGGAATATTTGTCTTATATATGATTTCCATGGCTTATTTGCAGGTTTGTAGGCAGGGACTACGGACACTGCTACAGGGGAGAGCAGATGGTAGGATTTACCTAGCGTGGAGCGTAGGTGAGTAGATTTAACATCTACAGGGGAATCGCCCGCATGGCGTTATGCGTCTGAGCTAGGATTCAAATACCTGTCGCACATTCTACGTCATTGTAGAATTGCGCCTTTACTTTATTTCCTTGATATAGTTATACTATGACTAGCAGCCGTAGGACACTGCACACATTATTAACGGTTCATGTTGTATGAGCACGGATTGTATGCTACACACACACCGTCAATAATTGCCATGTCACACACTAACCAGTATAGATACTATTGCTTATCACACATGACATCTAGCTTATAGGTATACCTTGCACACATTTTACTTATACCGGGGGGATATCCTACATAGTTTACTTATACCCAGGGGGGTATACGACATCAGTTCTTATAGGTAGATACCTATACATTGCTACACCTGTATGTTACACACATATTCAGTTGCAGTTACATATTTACCTTTACTGGTGTTACTTAGCTGTACATTATTGGTTTCGCATACATCTGGTTTCAGCTACATATTCTCATTTATATGCTCGCATTTCAGATATATCGTATATGTTTATTCCTGGATTGCGCATTATTATTTGGGTTTTACATGATGTTTTCTGGATTTGGGAACCGCGGGAGTTCATGAAATTATGCATACATTGAAAACCCAGTTTCCTTGATATGATATTTGCGCATCTACCATGGGTTTTATCGGTGCTGATTATTTATACCCCATGCGAGGAGGCATAGAGGCCGCATGAGGGTACATGGTGGGGCCCGGAGGTACCCCGAGGCGAGAACGGATCGCTGGATTTGTTAGACGGTGAGCCTGTCAGGGGAACCATACCGTCCGGTGATATTACCTTTTACTCGGCGGTTATCTTGGGGATACCGACCGGAGTCTTGTACGTATGCATACGTGAAAGGTGAGGGTCAGAGCTAGGCACTCGTACTTTCGGGACAGCGTATGATACGTACCTATCAGGATTTCTGTGTCGATGCTTGGCACATTGTTTTCATGATATTTCTTTTAATACCTTTGTATATATAACAGGGGATTAGCCATTGTTATATATACCCTTACACCAATATTAGTGGAATAGGACGCTAATATATGTGTATTGCCCCCATCATATCTATTTCTGCAAATATATATATACCTTTAGGATGTTAGAAACTGACTTGAGATTCGACTTGGGATATATGTGATTCATTGAGATTGGATATTGGATATGGAAGAGATTGTTGATTTGTACATTCGAGATATAGGAGATTACTCGATATTGTACATTGAGGTGATGTGAGACGTATATGATGTGAGAGCCCAGTTTAGGGGCTGATTTAAGGATTTGGGATTTGAGTGTCTTGATGGATTGTGACCCTGCCACGATGTCAGGTTTCCGTGGAAATGACATATTCCACCCCATACCTCACACTTACCTATTTTATGCACTGTTTCATATATTGGTAGTACCTGTTAGTGTACCCTTATGATAGTTGCATATCTACTTTCTCACATCCCTATTGCATAGTTATTGCATACTATTATCATGTCATCATCGCTTCACACATTGATTGTACCTACTAGTGTACTTCCCTTTATTCGGCATTTACATGACATGTTATTACTGTAATCGCATATCTTAGATTCATGCTGTACGTGCATTCCTGCGATTACCTGCATATGTTATCTACTATTCACGAGTTGGCAACTCACCCCCATTGTGCCACAGGTGTTTCAGGTTGTTCCCCACAGTAGTCGAGGCAGGCTATTCAGCTTTTCAGCTATCACCTTTTGCTACAGATACCGCATCAGCTCACAGTACTATTTTGCTTAGGTGGGTTTGGCTGGTCATCTGTATTTTGTATTGTACATTCGTTGTATCTTGTACTCTCCATATACTATTATGTTATGGACTTAGAGACTTGGTGAGGACGTTACTGTATATTATTTGTGGGTTTGTTGTCTTTTATATATAGCTTCTCTCTATTGTCTTTATTTCTTCGCTATAGCTTCATATTTTTGTGTTTTATTCATCTTGGGTTAGTTTTTACAAAACGGGGTGTTGCCAAAATTTTAAAGAAATAAAGTAGGACTTTTAAAGAATTTGGGTTGCGATTTCAAATGTTTCAAAAACTTATATTATCTTTTCCGTATTTTTATGGTTTAGATTTCTGGGTTTTGGCTTTCTTTTACTATGTTACGTCTTAGGGCGTTGCGTAGTACTAGGGCCGTCACGGGCCAATTTCGGGTCGTGACAAAGTTGGTATCAGAGAGCTAGGTTTTGCCTTTCGGAGTGTAGGATGACCTTAGTATGATGGAGTAGGGAGCTTAGGCAGAGTAACGTAGTGTGTGTATGTCTGCAGCATACCCACGGTGCGGTACCTTGCATTAAGTAACCTAAGTACAATTTGCTTGAAATTTCTTCCTTGATGATTCATATCCTTAAGATTCGATTCCTTATTCTTATCGAATCTTATATCTATTTATAGCCTTGCCGTCGATGACTATGGGGACTCAGAGTGATGCAGCGAGGGCCGAGGTCAGAGTTGGCTCGGGTGAGACGAGTACTGACCAGGATGGCACTCTAGTTGCACAGGTGCAGACGGATCAGCCTATGACATATACTATTGATAGACTTTTGGCAGAGATGCAGGACTTCCGCCAGACTATGAGTTCATTGGTTGATGTTTTTCGGGAGCTACGACAGGAGGTTGTCACCCCTGTTACTCAGTTGTCACTTGCGATCAGCATGCAGCAGTCCGTCGCTTACATAGCACCAGTGGTTGCATCTTCAGTTGATGAGGCGCATATTCCAGAGGCTCAGAGAGTTCCAGGACAGTGGAGGACTCATACCAGTGTACCAGCCCAGAGACAGAGGTTTGGTCATCGAGACAGATTTCGTGGCCGTCGCGGGAGTAGCAGAGGCTTACGGCGAGGACAGTCATTCAGCTGTCATCCCCAGGATGGTCAGCAGTCAGCGCATGGATATTTTCGATGCGGAAGCCTTCAGCACTTAGTCAGGGATTGTTCCTCAGCACGGCGTCAGGATCGTACTCAAAGAGGCCGTGGACGTGGAAGACTTGCTCAGAGGGCTCAGTCTACCAGAGGAGTTCATCCAGCTGCGAGTAGAGAGCAGACACAGGAGTTTGCTTCTAGTCATCGGGACGCGCAGACGTCCAATGTGGAGTTTTCAGGTACCCTTGATTTATATGTTCTTTTCATGTGTTTGTTTGTTTTCATGCTTGTACCGTGGTTGGGTAGATTAGTCGTAGTTGTGCTAACTTCTGTCAGCGATTCTTTTGTTGCGCGACACGTATTCAGTTGTGTGCTAATCGGATAGGAGATAGAGATTCGTCCATCGTTTCGATCCTTCTAGAGATGTTGGATTTGACGTTCTCCTGGGCACGGACTGGTTAACTACGTGTTAAGCGTCTGTGGACTACCGTGAGGAAATAGTCAAGTTTGTTTTCCCGGCAAGTCAGTTCTTGTTGTGCAGGTGGATAGTTGTGCCGCCTCTCACAACTTGAATTCAGCCTTTTTCGCTAGTCGGCTACTGAGGAGATGTCGTGGATTCTTGGCGTTCATTCATGATACCGGAGCCACAGTGGGAATTTTGGACCGGGTTCCTTTCGTGCGAGAGTTTTTCCGACGTTGTTCCGGATAAGCCGGCGAAGCTTGGGGAGCTTAAGGATCAGCTGCAGAGTTGTGGGTTGGGGGAGTCTTATGCGTCTAAGTGTTTCGCTCTTGGAAGCTCCTATTCCTGTTCGTCAAGGAGAAAGACGGCAGTTTGAGGTTGTGTATCGACGGATCGTTAATTGAACTGGCTTACGGTGCGGATAGGTATCCTTCACCTCGCCGTGACGATTTCCTCGATCAGCTCCAGAGCGCGAGACATTTTCTAAGTTTTCTTGGGATCAGGTCATCATTATTGCTGATTCGGAGTGATGGCATTCCGAAGACTGCCTTATGCGTGCGACGGGCTTTGTGTGTTTTGTGAGTCGTTGGATTCACTGATGCCCTAGCAGCATTCGTAGATGTGATGAACCAGATTTCTTCAGGCCGTTCCTCGACCAGTTATTATTGTGTTATTTGTGACATTCTGGTCTATCTAATGTATCTTGAGGGACAGTAGTAGCACTTGAGGATTTGTTGTGCAGATACTGGGAGAGTACCAGCAGTTTGCTAGATTCTCGGAGTGTTTCTTCAGGCTTATTTTGTTTGACTCCTAGGTCGTGTAGTCACGGGAGACGGTTTCGAATGGTTCCAAGGGAGATCGTGGCCGTACAGCTTTGGCCCAGACATGTGTGCAGGATGGAGGTCCGCAAATTTTTGGACTTAGCAGGTTTTTATCGCCGTTTCATGCAGGATTGCTAGAGTAGTGCTGCACCGTCGACTGAATGGACCGGAAGGTAGGTTTCTTTTCTGTGGACTGAGGCATGTGTACGGAGTTTTCGGCAGTTGAAGATTCTGTTAAACAACTGCATCAGTTCTTTCTTGCTTTTGGTTCGGGCGACTTTGTTGTTTAACTGTAATGTTTCTTGAGTGGGCTCGAGTGTGTACTGATGTGACACTACAGAGTCATCGCTTTTGCTTCCCTACATTTAGAGGAAGTACGGGAAGGATATTCCACTGATGATCTGGAGATGGCCGCGGTGGTTTTGCGTTGGAGATTTGGGGACACTACTTGTTTGAGAGTCGTGTCAGATTTTCCACGGACCACTAGAGCTTAATGAACATCATCCTGCAGCGGATTTGGAGTGTTGTGATAGTCTTCTGCAGATTTACAGTTCTTGTGTGATGTTGAGTATAGCTTAAGTTCGTCTCTACGGAGGGGACAGCTTGCTCATATCCGCGCCCGACCAACTTCCTTAAATCGTTTTCGCGAGACACTGCCCGTCGATACTCGTTCGTCAGTGATACTTGAGCATACTCGGCTGGGTAATGATTCGGAGACCTTGATTTTTGACAATGGTGTGCTAAGTTGGGGACGCGTTTGTGTACCTGATATCATCGGGTAGAAACGTGAAATCCTAGAACATGCACATCTGTCAACTCTCTATATTCATTCAAGTTCCACCAACATTGACGTGACTTGTGAGATGGTTACGGGTGGACAGAGATGTAAAGAGAAGTCAGGATTCATTTCAAGGTGTCTGTCGGGTTGTGTGCTTGGGTCGAGCATCTGAGGCCGGCTGGAGGGTTGCAATCTTTTAACCGTTCCGAAGTAGGAGTGGGAGCAGATCTCCATGAATTTCGTTATGGTTTCTACCCAAATTTGGTCAGGGTGTGACTCCATTCGGATTCTTGTCGTTCGGTTATACTCAATAGGCTCAGTTGTTTCTTGTTAAGTTGTGTGTTTGTTTGATTGTTGTCAGCGGTTGGGGATCGTCACTCGCCATTGTTAGGGTTCTCCTTCGATAACCGTTATCAGGAGACACTTCAATTGGCTACCTTTAGGTTTAGAGGTTAGGTCGTGTCGATCACCATTCTGTTGTTTTTCTGACTCTGCGTAAGTAGGACCTTGGACCCCAGCTAGTCTAGAGACTTCGGAGATAGTCCAGCTGTGTTAGGTCAGGATGGGAATTGTCCATTTGCGAACTGAGGTCTTATGCCGACTGTGTTGATCATAGACTCGAGCTCGCAGGGACAGATCATGTATTCCAACAGACTTTCCGATGAATGACGTGTTGGATTTTGGGAAGCTTGTCCCAGGATTTAGGACTTTCTGAGATCCTATAAGCGAGTTAGTTTCGTTGCCTTTAATTTGGCTCTTCCGCCCAGATTATTGGATTTTCACCCCGTATTCCTTGTGATGATGCTTTACAATTACCTTCTTGACCTTTCTCACATGATTTTGCACCAGACCATTTGGCTAGGACTCGATCGTTTCGCTCACCGGCTGCCATTGTGTTAATGGCTCAGCAGGTGGACAAACGTCAGTCAAGGGTCTTGCCATCTGTGAAGGGTTTTCTTGGACGTACCCGTATAGTGAGGCAATCACTTGGGAGGCTGCGAGCAAGATTTGAGAGTTGTAATCTTCTCTTTGAAGGTACGCGTAGAAGTATACTTTTAAATTCGGGGACGAATTTCTTTTAGGGGGGGAGATTGTAACACCTTAGAATGTGTTTTGTAGCTAATTATATTTTAATGTATGGTTTTTAATAAAAAGTTTACCAAATTAAGTTTTAAATATTTTATCCTATTTTATGAGTATTTTATTAGAATTTTTCTAGAGACACACACACTTGTGCATGATAACTAGGGTTTTGAGATGGGGTTAGACCATGTTTAGCAAGCATGATAGATTAACCCATTCTCTTTAAGTTAATTAATATTGTTAGGTGTTTTGGGTTAAATAGTTATGGTTGTTTTAAATTGAAAATGAATTTAAAAAGGTTTTATTTTGGTTGAATGTTGACTTTTGAGAGAGAGAAGGAGCTTGGGCTACATGGTGAGCCATGCCTCTTTAATGAAGTGAGAGAGAGTGAGAAGGGGGGTTGTTTGTTTCTCTCATTTCTCACTCTCACTCTCATTTCCCTCACACTCTCAAACACACACACACACTCACCTGCATCAGCAGAAGCAGCAGCCTTCAGTAGCAGCAGCAGCAGCAGTAGTAGCAGCAGGCAGCAACAGCAGTAGCAGGAGCTCCAGCAACCTATAGCAGCTCTTCTCCACTTCTTCACCTGCTTCTTGGGGGTCTTTAGGGTATAACTCTTAGACCCAATTCCCTTTATTGCTAGCTTGTGCGTAGTTTGGTGTCGGTTTGTGTTAAGTATCAGTTTAGTGCTAATTTATGGTGTTTTGTGAGATGTTGTGGCTAAGTGGTGATTGTGTTAGTTAACCCTACTTATTTAAGTGTTGTTAGGGTCACTTTAACTGAGAATTTTCCTGGATTACACTAAAATACCATAGGGTTTGTGTTTTGTGCAAAATTGTCGTTTTTATACGATATATTTGCAATCTGTGAATCTGCTTTGGACCCGGGACCTTCAGGTTAAAATTGAGGAAACTGGGGCATGTACACTAGGTCTAAATACCACCACCAGAACACGAACCACCCATCCCAAAACCTGGCCGCAGATTTATTCAGTTTGGCCGCAATTTGAGGCCAAGTAGGGGACTTGGGTGCTGGGGTTTTGTGTAGGGCTCTCTGCTGTGTTGTCTAGTGTTTTGGCATGTCTAGTTTTGTAAGATTTGACCTGTAGGAAAATCTGGGATTATATATCGTATTTTGTGTTCGTTGTGTTTGCGCGATACGCGTGATACGTGAGAGGGTTCTGTGATCCAGCGTATCGCGGCGTGTCGCGATGGTTTTAGACGCGTATACACACGTTTTAGTGTATCGTGCACGCGCGTTTAGTTCGCGACGCGAGTTTCTCGTTTGGGTTCGATATCGCGTTTTCCGGAATATTTGGCTTATATATGATTTCCATGGCTTATTTGCAGGTTTGTAGGCAGGGACTACGGACACTGCTACAGGGGGGAGCAGATGGTAGGATTTACCTAGCGTGGAGCGTAGGTGAGTAGATTTAACATCTACAGGGGAATCTCCCGCATGGCGTTATGCGTCTGGGCTAGGATTCAAATACCTGTCGCACATTCTACGTCATTGTAGAATTGCGCCTTTACTTTATTTCCTTGATATAGTTATACTGTGACTAGCAGCCGTAGGACACTGCACACATTATTGACGGTTCATGTTGCACGAGCACGGATTGTATGCTACACACATATCGTCAATAATTGCCATGTCACACACTAACCAGTATAGATACTATTGCTTGTCACACATGACATCTATCTTATAGGTATACCTTGCACACATTTTACTTGTACCGGGGGGATATCCTACATAGTTTACTTATACCCAGGGGGGTATACGACATCAGTTCTTATAGGTAGATACCTATACATTGCTACACCTGTATGTTACACATATATTCAGTTGCAGTTACATATTTACCTTTACTGGTGTTACTTAGCTGTACCTTATTGGTTTCGCATACATCTGGTTTCAGCTGCATATTCTCATTTATATGCTCGCATTTCAGATATATCGTATATGTTTATTCCTGGATTGCGCATTATTATTTGGGTTTTACATGATGTTTTCTGGATTTGGGAACCGCGGGAGTTCAAAAAATTATGCATACATTGAAAGCCCTGTTTCCTTGATATGATATTTGCGCATCCACCATGGGTTTTATCGGTGCTGATTATTTATACCCCATGCGAGGAGGCGTAGAGGCCGCATGAGGGTACATGGTGGGGCCCGGAGGTACCCCGGGGCGAGAACGGATCGCTGTATTTTTTAGACGGTGAGCCTGTCAGGGGAACCATACCGTTCG
The DNA here is from genome assembly GCA_030015575.1 of Agapanthus africanus. Lineage (NCBI taxonomy): Eukaryota > Viridiplantae > Streptophyta > Magnoliopsida > Asparagales > Amaryllidaceae > Agapanthus > Agapanthus africanus. The sequence continues at coordinate 209,493,877 of JASDDO010000026.1, read as the reverse complement.
GTGATATTACCTTTTACTCGGCGGTTATCTTGGGGATACCGACCGGAATCTTGTACGTATGCATACGTGAAAGGCGAGGGTCAGAGCTAGGCACTCATGCTTTCGGGACAGCGTATGATACGTACCTATCAGGATTTCTGTGTCGATGCTTGGCACATTGTTTTCATGATATTTCTTTTAATACCTTTGTATATATAACAGGGGATTAGCCGTTGTTATATATACCCTTACACCAATATTAGTGGAATGGGACGCTAATATATGTGTATTGCCCCCATCATATCTATTTCTGCAAATATATATATACCTTTAAGATGTTAGAAACTTACTTGAGATTCGACTTGGGATATATGTGATTCATTGAGATTGGATATTGGATATGGAAGAGATTGTTGATTTGTACATTCGAGATATAGGACAATACTCGATATTGTACATTGAGGTGATGTGAGACGTATATGATGTGAGAGCCCAGTTTGGGGGCTGATTTGAGGATTTGGGATTTGAGTGTCTTGATGGATTGTGACCCTGCCACGATGTCAGGTTTCCATGGAAATGACATATTCCACCCCATACCTCACACTTACCTATTTTATGCATAGTTTCATATATTGGTAGTACCTGTTAGTGTACCCTTATGATAGTTGCATATTTACTTTCTCACATCCCTATTGCATAGTTATTGCATACTATTATCATGTCATCATCGCTTCACACATTGATTGTACCTACTAGTGTACTTCCCATTATTCAGCATTTGCATGACATGTTATTACTGTAATCGCATATCTTAGATTCATGCTGTACGTGCATTCCTGCGATTACCTGCATATGTTATCTACTATTCACGAGTTGGCAACTCACCCCCGTTGTGCCACAGGTGTTTCAGGTTGTTCCCCAGAGTAGTCGAGGCAGGCAATTCAGCTTTTCAGCTATCACCTTTTGCTACAGATACTGCATCAGCTCACAGTACTATTTTGCTTAGGTGGGTTTGGGTGGTCATCTGTATTTTGTATTGTACATTCGTTGTATCTTGTACTCTCCATCTATTATTATGTTGTGGACTTAGAGACTTGGTGATGACGTTATTGTATATTATTTGTGGGTTTGTTGTCTTTTATATACAGCTTCTCTCTATTGTCCTTATTTCTTCGCTATAGCTTCATATTTTTGTGTTGTATTCATCTTGGGTTTGTTTTTACAAAATGGGGTGTTGCCAAAATTTTAAAGAATTAAAGTAGGACTTTTAAAGAATTTGGGTTGCAATTTCAAATGTTTCAAAAACTTATATTATCTTTTCCGTATTTTTATGGTTTAGATTTCTGGGTTTTGGATTTCTTTTACTATGTTACGTCTTAGGGCGTTGCGTAGTACTAGGGCCGTCACGGGCCAATTTCGGGTGGTGACAACCGGCCACCGCCCCTCGTCGGGGTCTCGACTGTATACACTAGTCTACTTTGGAGTATCGATGCCCTGTCTCGAAACTCCCACGACTGGGGACCACTATTAAGGATATGCTTATAGACCACCCAACTCTCACTTATATGATCGCCCTCATACTGTTGGTAGTCAAGCAAGATCCTAAGGGCTCTATCAACGTGTAATCGTGATCAGTCACCTGAACCTATACACGACTGATAAAGGTTAACCAGATAGCATACTATCATCTCGAGTAAGACTGTCCTACCGGCATAGGTCATCCTCAATCATTGCAATCACGTACCTGCTATCCAATAATTGACTTTAAGGGCACTATATCCAACAGTAACTTAAGTCCAGTCATGATAAATGGTCGCTGCAATTAGGAGAGAGAGAAGATACAATTTGGCATGATGCTCTTGCAAGTTTAGAGTGGTTTTTAATTTGTCTAAACAGGATGGCTCCCACTGTCTCTCGAATCCCTCCTCAAAACATAAAGGAAGAACTAGTCTGGATCAATCTCACCGTACAATACTTGCTTAACCGTTCAGCCAGGCCAGTGTCGGTACTTCGAGGGAGGTTTTCCAACGCTTTCGCGAAGTTCCTTAATTAAGTAACCTCTTTTCCCTGTGGGCGTAACCCCGCTAACACCTTTCTAGACACCTACTTGGTTTATAGCTTTGATCGTTAAGTGAGAAAGTTCCGGAGGAGTAGCATATACTCACAGTAGGATCGGGATCCAAATATCATTGCGTGACAAAACTGAAGGAATCCTACTAGAATCATCACACTCCAAATGGTATGTAGCGCTAGCAAGTTTCAGTTCATTTGAAACTCCCGATGTGGATTTTTGCCCCATGCTCTTATGACCTTAACTTTGGCCAAAATATCATAAGTCACATGTCAAGTTCTACCCGTCATTCTCCAGGTTAATTTGTGCCCACCCACACATACCCTTGACTTTGGCCAAAATGGTAGAGCGGCTGCCCCAAACCAACACATCTATCTATGCTGCACATGAATACCCAATAGCTACCAATCACTATGCCTTGACTTTGGCCAACATACATAGCTTGAATACTTATTGACCATTCATGTGAAACGACGGAGGGCTATGAATGGTTTTGGTGAAACCGTGAACGTAGTGAACTTGATATAATCGAAGGAACGAGATAGCTTTCAAAAGGAGTGGTTCAAGCTCCGCATTTAAAAGTTTGGTTTTGAAAAGAACCGAGTGGTTTTCAATGTGTTCCAACGACTTTTACTTGGTTTATTTTATTTCTTGCATTAATTCCAATGCGTCCCATCATTTAATCCTACCATTGCAGAAAACAACAAAAATATGACGTACGCTTATGCCATCCGCATTCGTCACGGGGTCCCGTCATCACCCGTTAGGTTACTTAACTAACGACAGAGCGGGGGCTGGACTAGCGCGGATGCAAAATATAAGCAACGCCTAAATAGATATCATATAGATATATATAAACATTCGTCACATGCAATGATAGCCATTCCAGATCACAGATGAATACATTGGATATACTAGGAACCCGCAATTCGTACGAGCCTGTTGCGAAGAACGGATTACACGGTCGCGATGAATAGCCAAACCCCATCCAAGACCCCTACGGGTGCGGCAAACTACCCGCCAAGTACCCGAAGTGAAGCAACCTCCCTCAACACCGTGAGTAGGCCACTCGGCACTTCGAGGTACCCGGTAGTTTGTGCACCCCACCTTGGGTCTATCCTAGGAGAAGAAACAGTAAAAAGAAATTATACAATGACGGCTACAACCCCGACCCGGTTGTACGGCCATACAAATAATTATTACATCAATTTACATATTACAAGAATTGAAAGAATAAGAAAACACTCATCTCATAACCCCCCGGCTATTCATCCGCGACAATCCAACGAATTCATATACATATACCAACAACATTACAGATCACAGATATGTATAACCCCTACTAATCGACGTATAGCGATTAGCGGACGTTCAATACATATATCACATCGCAGATATAACCCATTAGCCAAAGTGTAAACAAGTTCGATCAAAAATACGGATTTGTGACCACCCGAAAAACCAACTTGTTCTCTGGAAAATCTGGGTGGAAACAAACTACATCAAAAATCACAAAACAGTAGCAGAAGAACACTTCACTTTCTTTTTTAAGTATCTAGATATTTTTGGAAGCTTCTTTTATAAATATCTAGATATTTTTTAGTGTAAAAGGATTGGAATTAAAAAGGAAAAGAAATGAATAAAAGTGGCATTTTGTATTAAATGTGCATTAATTAATTTCTTTTGCTAGAAACTTCACTTTCTTTTTGCACAAACCCCCTTCACCTCATGGCCGAGCCCACCCCCTAATTTCTTCCCTCTTAATCTTCAAAGCACATTTCTTCTTCTCTTTCACTCAAAAATGCTTCAAAATTCCAAAATAAATCCACAAAAATCCTAAATAAAAATAAAACCATTAATTCTCTGCACTACTAGTTTGGATCATCAAGAAAAACATCATTTTTGGAAGGGAAAAATGGTGGATCTAGTTGCTTGTTTGTGTTCTTGAAGAGGTATATTTTTCAAAACCCTAATCTTAAATTGTTATGTTTAGATTTTTAAGTTAGTTAATTAAATGGCTATCATAGCATTAAATTCTTGATTTAATTCATTATTCTTAATTTTTTTAGAAATTCAAGTTAGGGTTAAAACTTGATTAAGTGTTTAATGTTAATTAAAGTGTTAATTTGTGATTAGGAAAACACAACCTAGTAGATTATGATAATTATTGTTAATTAATACTTTGTTTAATTGTGAAATATTTCTTACTAGGTTTTTGCTAAAACTTATTTAGCAAGTGTTAAAAATATAGAAATGGTTTGAATAGCTTAGTTAAGCAATTATAAGGTGTTTGTGAGCGCTAGATTTGTGTTAGCTTGATTCTAGTGCGAATTATTGCGATAAGTTGTTTACGAGATTTCGGTAACTTTTAGGCGTGGGTTTCTTTTGACGTTGCGACATTAATTATATTGATTCCACGTTTATTATTGTGTTTTGAATGCGCGATCGGTATGATCAGGGTCTAGGCCTGGTAGTTGTGTCGCTTTACGTTCCTAGTTAGGGTCGTGCCGATATCGTTTGTGTCTTTGTGTAGCTTTTGCTCTTGAGTTCGTTTCATAGTGTCGCTACGCGCGTTAGCCACAATACGAACACTTGAGAGTAAGTTTTGTGCTGTCGCGTTGGTCAGCATAGTTTGTACGTGTTTTGGGTCTTTTGCTAATATATATCTATTATATTATTATATGCTTTCAGGATCGCAAGCAGGGACATCGGGCGCTGCAAACAAGGGGAAGCAGGTGGTCGGATTTTCTTAGCTCGAGACCATCTGTGAGTAGATTTAACATCTACAGGGGAATCACCCGCATGGCGTTATGCGTCTGGGCTAGAGATGTTAATATTGTCGCATATTTTATTCCATTTATAGAGTTGCGCATATACTGCTTAGTTAATTGTTGTGCTTGGACTAGTATCCTTTGGACACTACACATATTATTGACGATTCATGTTGCACGAGCACTGATTGTATGCCACACACACCGTCAATAATTGCCATATCACGCACAACCCACTTATAGATATGATATTGTTTGGTTAGGGACATTGAGACATTGATTCATATTTCTTTACGCATATGACATATAGCATACCTGTATACTTACATGCTTACACATATGCCTTGACATACATATATGCTAGTTACATGTATACCTATAGAGTATTGTACCATTAGCGATAGGTGTAAGTCCATGTTGCCCACCCCGGTGCTTGCGGGGAGGCGGAAACGTTATGAAAAATCCGATTTTTACAACACTAGGCAACATGGAATAACCAAAAGAGGGATCTTTGCTAAACAAAGCTAACTACAAAGCTAAAGAGAGTTAGCTACTCGGAAAGTGGGTTATACCTAGGTCTTCAAGTCCTTCTCTTCTTGCTCCTTAGAGTGAAAGAGCGGGTTCTCCTTGTCGCTTCTCTTGCCGAAGAAAGATTCACCCGAGGGCTTCAACCTTTGGCTCCAACCTCAAATTAGAAGTAACTAAGGTGCTTGTTGTGCTAGACCTAGGACCTTAGAAAGAGTAGAGAGTGTTTTTGAAGGGATTATCTCAAGCTCAAATGGTTCTCAACTCATGAGAGGGGAGAGCTAGAGAGAAAGGAAGAGGAGGAGAGAGAATGGAAATGAACAAGTGAGAAGAATAATTCAACCCTTCTCACATATATATGATTTATGAATAATAGATAATTAGCTAAGATAATTGTCATGATTAATCAAGAAATGACCATTATCATTTCACATTAAATGCTTTTGCAAGGATCAAAGAGCATCTTTCATATGGAATGGTGATGGTCAACTTGTCAACCTAGGTCAACAAGTCAAGTATAGCCAAATGGTCAACAACGCTAACCATGCACAATTATAATTAACCAATTATTAATAAATCATAATTCACACACAAACATTAGGGTTAAGAAAATGATAATGGTCATCAACCCTAATCAAAGTCCTCTGCCTCTGTCTCAGTCAACTGTGTATACACACCCGTATCCGTGTTCCGAGGAACACGAATACAATGAGATAAAACCAATCTCAAATCATATACTAGGATCCGGCTTAAACCAAAGCCCGCTAGTATAAGCTGTCCGGACACCAAACGTGCACAAGTGCCCGGATGTGAAAGAACCCTGTCGCAAAACCATGCGACCTCTACTCATTTTGCCTAAAGGCAAATAACCCTCTGTGTGGGACTCTAAAGACTCGACACTACGCTGGAAGTAGGTTTAACCATAGACCGCAAGCGGCACTAGCTGTACGTAACGGTCCCCAGGTAGATGCCGATAAGAAGACCGACGAGGTAAACCCATCTGAACTCTTACTGAGCCTGTATGTAAAAGTCCGGTCTGTTCGTCTAAGAACATCGCATGGCGGGCCTAGGGGGGTGGTAAACGTCAGTCCCCTACTAGAGGTACAAGTTGTGCCGGAGTGTAGCCCAGAACACCTGAGATAACACTGGAAACCTACCAGTCTATCTCGCTTGCCCTGGCCAGGGACTTTGTGTAATGGCTCTCCTAGACACAGCGCGATATCAACCCCCAATACCGGGAGAGACGAATCCTGTCTAACCGTCACTGCCTCCAAGTGCTTTGGGACTGCACCAAAAAACTACCTGTTTGCACGACTCCTTTGAGCTGTGGTAGGGTAGTAATCAAAGTACAGTGGGAACACACTCGAGGCGAAGTGACAGTGTCAAGTCAACGGACTAAGCTGTACTCATGTCACCTGGGAACTGATAACTGATGATAGGTATAATACCAACCAACAGTTCCCGACGAGTCCTATCCAGTTTACTCGTAACCTAACGAGCACCCGCATAATATCCCAAGTACGACGTACTGAGGGCTGTGGGACAGGCCATCTCCCAAGCTGGGATGAGAAGCGCATACGCTAGTCTATTCCGGAGTATCGATGCCTTGTCTCGATAGTCCTACGACTAGGGACCTGCATAAGGATGTGCTTATAGATTACCCAGCCCCCACGAGTGTGACTGTCATCACAACGCTGGTAGTCAAGCAAAGATCCTAAGGGCTCCACTAATGTGTAAAGGCAATATGCTAAAAGAAACACATGCACACATTAAAGCAGAAACAAACCAAGTAGTATACTACCATTTTGAGCAAGAATGTCAATACAAGGTGAATATCCCAAGCTTCCATCAAGTAATATACAATCCAGTATGATACGGTAATGGCCTCTAGAGCATATACACTAACAATAGGTACATACACACATAATGACATAGCTTCATGTATACTTTGCATACATCCTTACACTGGTATTTTACATCATTACTGATTGGTAGATATCTATATCTTGCTATACCTTTATGTTTACATTTATATCCGGTTATGGCTACATGTTTACCTTTATTTGATGTTATTTAGAATTGGAGAAAATAGGAACCGCATGATATTTTATATTAACGTGTTGCAGTTAATTAGCGGCTTTTCCTTTATATGCTTACATTACAGTTTTATGTTGCGGATATTTTATTCATGGATTTTCGCATTGAGATATGGATTTTTCATGATGTTTTCTGGATTCGGGAACCGTGGTAGTTTCATGAAATTATGAATTATTTGAAAAACCCTGTTTCTCTTGATATGATATTTCAGCATCCACAATGAGATTTATCGGTTCTGATATATACCCCATGCGAGGAGTCGGGGGACATATGAGGGTACATGGTGGGGCCCGGTACGGTTTACCTCGGAAAGATGATCGACGGTCCATGCCGATTGAGCCTGGAAGGTGGGCAAGTACCTACCGGTGACATTACCAATAACTCGGCGGTTATCATGGGGTTACCGACGGGAGTCAAGTGCGTATAGATACGTCGAGAGGCGAGGGTCAGAGCTAGGCACTCGAGCTTTCGGTATAGCGTATGATACGTACCTATCAGGGCGCCAGTCTTGGTGACAGCACCTGATAGATCACTATTTTTTGTCGATGCTTGACACTTGGTTTTCATGATATTTTACTCCTAAGTATATATAACAGTGGAATGGGATACTGTTATATATGCATATACATATATATTAGTGGAATGAGACGCTAATATATATGTATACATATAAATTCTTATACTTCATCTTAATTATTCATGCAAATTATATATAGGATATAAGAGATTTGCTTGATATTGGATTTTGGATATAGGTGATTCATTTGATATTAGATGCAGGATATTTATGAGATTGCTGATTTTGTACATTCAGGATATATGAGATTTATTCGATATTGTACATTCAGGATTTGTGAGACTTATATGATATGAGAGCCAATTTAGGGGCTGATTTGAGGAATTGGGAATTGGATTGTCTTGATGGATTTTGATCTTACCACGATGTCAGGATTCCGTGGAAATGACATATTTCATTCCATACTCCACATTTATTGTTTATGCACTGCTTCATGTATTAATAGTACCTGTTAGTGTACCTTTCATGATTGTTTGATTTACATACTTCATTTTATATGCATTGTTTCGTGTATTAGTAGTACCTGCTAGCATACCTTTCATGACTATTGCATATATACACATTCATATCATTATTGCATGATTATTCCATACCGATTTTCATATTATTGCTTCATTTATTAAATGTACCTGCTAGTGTACCTTCATGATTATTGCATTCATATGACCTTTATTTCCTATTAATTGCATATGTTAGATTCGCGGTGTATGTGCATACTTACGATTACCTGCATATGTTATTTACTATTCACGAGTTGGCAACTCACCCCCGTTTTGCCACAGTGTTCTGCTGGTCTTTCCTCACAGTAGTCAGAGGCAGGACTATTATCACCTATCTTATCATCTTTTGCTGCGGATACTGCATCAGCTCACAGTGTGCAGTTTGCTTAGGTGGGTTTTGTGGTTATTCATTATTATATTGTACATTCGTTGTATCCTTGTACTCTCCATCTACTATTTTCATGTTGACTTAGAGACTTGGTGAGGACGATACTGTATATTATTTTGTGACTGGGTTGTGTTTTATGCAGTTTTTAGTTATATCGTCTTTTATTTATTCGCTACGGCGTCGTATATCTGTTGTGGTGGTTGTTTTCCGCCTTTTGGCGTGGATTTGCTCCCTTTGGGGTTGCTTTACTTTATATTTATGTTGTACCCATTTTTGGGGTTGGTTTTTACACAGGAGGTGCTGCCGAAATTTTCAAGAAAGTAAATTGGACTTAAAGAATTTATACTTGAGATTTTCAAAAGTTTAAACAATGTTTCTTATCTTTTCTTGTCTTTTAATGGTTTAGATTTCTGAGTTTTGGCTTTCTTTTACTGCGTTACGCCTGTAGACGTTGCGTAGTATTAGGGCCGTCACGTGCCAATTTCGAGTCGTGACAAAGTTGGTATCAGAGCTATAGGTTTTACCTTTCGGAGTGTAGGATGATCTTGGTATGATGGAGTAGGTAGCTTAAAGCAGAGTAACGTAGTGTGTGTATGTCCGCGGCATTCTCACGATGCGGTACTCTGCCTAATGTGACATAAGTACTAATTGCTTGAAATTCCTTCCTTGATGACATATCGTTGTGATTCGATTTCCGTGTTCATATCGAATCTTATTTCTATTTATAGCCTTTGCCGCCGATGACTATGGGGACTCAGAGTGATGCAGCGAGGGCCGAGGTCAGGATTGACTCGGGTAGGATGAGGACTGACCAGGATGGCACGCTCGTTGCACAGGGGCCGATGGATCCGCCTTCGACAGATAGAATCGCTAGGCTTGTGGCAGAGATACAGGACATGCGCCAGACGATGCGTTCATTGGTTGAGGCCGTTCGAGCGCAGCGACAGGAGGTTATCACCCATGTTACCTAGTTTTTCCTTGCAATCAGCATGCAGCGTTCCGTCACCTACATAGCACCAGTAGATGCAGCCCCAGTTGACGAGACACGTATTCCAGAGACTTTGAGAGTTCCGGAACCATGGAGGACTCGTACCGATCTACCAGCCCAGAGACAGAGGCTTAGTCGTCGAGACATATTTCATGACCGTCGCGGGAGTAGCAGAGGCTTAGGACGAGGTCAGTCGTTCACCTCTCATCCCTAGGAGGGTCAACAATCGTCGCGTAGATGTTTCTAGTGCGGAAGCCTTCATCACTTCATCAGGGATTGTTCCTTAGCACGGCGTCAGGGTCGTATTCAGAGAGGTCGTGCTCGTGGATGGTTCGTTCAGAGGGGACAGGTTGGCAGAGGAGGAGTTCAGCCAGTTGCGGGTAGGGAGCAGACACTAGAGTTTGCTTCTACTCATCAGGACGCGTGGGCGTCCAATGCAGAGTTTTCAGGTATTCTAAATTCGTATGTTCTGTTGATGTACTTGTTTGTTTTACACACTTGTGCCGTGGTTGGGACGAGAGTCGGTTAGCTAGATCAGCCGTTTGCTGTGTTAACTTCTATCAGCGATCCTTTTGTTAGATGACACGTAATTCAGTCGTGTGCCAATCGGATAGGATATAGAGATTCGTCCGTCTTTTTGATCCTTCTAAAGTTGCTGGATTTGACGTTCTCCTGGGCACGGACTGGTTACTTGCGTGCTATGCGTCTTTGGACTGTCGTGAGAAAACAGACAGGGTTTGTTTTCCCGGCGAGTCAGTTCTTGTTGTGCATGGGAGGGCAGTGGTGCCGCCTCACACAGCTTGAATTCAGCCTTTTTCGCTAGTCGGCTTTTGAGGAGAAGATGTCGAGGATTCTTGGCGTTCATTCGTGATACCGGAGCCACAGTGGGTTTGTTGGACCGGATTTCCTTCGTGCGAGAGTTTTCCGACATTGTTCCAGATGAGCCGGCGAAGCTTAGGGAGCTTAAGGATCAGCTGTAGAGTTGTTTGTTGGGGGGCTTATGCGTATGAGTGTTTCGCATTGGGGAGCTCCTATTTCTGTTCGTCAAGGAGAAGGACGGCAGTTGAGATTGTGTATTGATTGATTTTCAATTGAACCGGCTTACGGTGCGGATAAGTATCCTTTACCTCACATTGACGATTTCTTCGATTAGCTCCAGAGTGCGAGACATTTTTCTAAGTTTGTTCGGGATTATGTCATCATTGTTGTGGGTTCGGAGTGATGACATTCTGAAGACTGCCTTGTGCGTGCTACGGGCTTTGTGTGTTTTGGTGGTGTCGTTGGACTCACCAATACCCTAGCAGCATTCGTAGATATGATGAACCGGATTTCTTCAGGCCGTTCATCGACCAGTTATTGTTGTGTTATTGACGACATTCTGGTCTATTCAATGTGTCATGAGAGACAGGAGTAGCACTTAAGGATTTGTTTTGCAGACATTGGGAGAGCCTCGACGGTTTGCTAGATTCTCGAAGTGTTCCTTCAGGTTTGTTTTTGTTGACTCCTAGGTCTTGTAGTTACAGGAGACGGTTTTTGTATGGTCCCGAGGAAGATCGAGGCCGTACAGATTTGGCCCAGACTTGTGTACGGACGGAGTTCCGCAGATTTTTAGGCTTAGCAGGTTGTTACCGCCGTTTCGTGCAGTATATTAGTGTATCGCTGCACCGTTGACTGGACTGACCGGAAAGGAGGTTCCTTTTTCTTTGGACTGAGGCATGCGTGCAGAGTTTTCAGCAGTTGAAGACTTGGTTGACAACTACATCAGTTCTTTCTTTGCTTTCTGGTTCGGGCGACCTTGTTGTTTAACTGTGATGTTTCGTGAGTGGGGCTTGACTGTGTACTGAGGTGACACTATAGAGTTATCGCTTTTACTTCTCGACAGTTGGAGGAAGTACGAGGAGGATATCCCACTTATGATCTGGAGATGGCCGCGGTGGTTTTGCGTTGGAAATTTGGAAAACACTACTTGTTCGGAGAGTCATGGCAGATTTTAACGGACCACCAGAGCTTAATGTACATCTTCCTGCATCGGATTTTGATTGTTGAGATAGTCTTCCGCAGATTTTCAGTTCTTGTTCGATCATTGAGTACAGCTTAAGTTCGCCTCTACTGAGGGGATAGCTTGTTTATGTCCGCGCCCGACCACTTTTCCTTAATCGCTTTCGCGAGGCACTGCCCGCCGATGCTCGTTCATCAGTGATACTTGAGCATACTTGGCTGGGTAATGATTCGGAGTCCTTGATTTGTGACAAGGGTGTGCTAAGTTTAGGAACACGTTTGTGTACCTGATACTATTGGGTAGAGACGTGAAATCCTAGAGCAGGCACATATGTGAACTCTCTGTACTCATTCAAGTTCCACCAGCATTTGACGTGACTTATGAGATAGTTACGGGTGGGCAGGGATGTAGAGTGAAGTTTCGGGTTTCATTTCAAGGTGTCTGTCTTGTTGTGTGCTAAGGTTGAGCATTTGAGACCGGCTGGAGAGTTGCAACCATTAACCGTTCCGAAGTGGAAATGGGAGCAGATCTCCATGAATTTCGTTGTAGTGTCTACCCCGGTCTAGACAGGATGTGACTCCATTCGGTGTTTGTTGTCCGGTTATGCTCAGTTTTCTCAGTTGTCCTTTGTTAAGTTATGCGTTGAATGGAGTTCCTTCATGGGTCGTATCTAAATAGGGCACCCTATTCGCTTGCCGTCTTGGGCAGGAACTTCAGGAAGCCTTGGGTACTGGTTAAGCTTTAGCTCCGCATTTCTATCCGCAGGATGATGGTTTTGTCAGAGAGGGCTATACCGACTCTGGAGGATATGCTTGTGCATGCGTATTAATTGTTGTTGGCAGTTGGGATCGTCACTTTCCATTATTAGGGTTCTCCTTCGATAGCTGTTATCAGGAGGCACTCCAATTGGCAACCTTTAAGTTTAGTTGTTAGGTCGTGTCGATCGCCATTCTGTTTTGCTGACTCTGCATAAATAGGATTTTTGTACTCCAGCTAGTCTAGAGAGTTCGGAGATGATCCAGTTGGTTCAGGTAAGGATGAGAGTATCCCAGTGCAGACAGAGGTCTTATGCCGACTGGGATGGTCGCATACTTGAGTTCGCAGTGGGAGATCATGTATTCCTACGGGGTTTTTTTCCCGATGAATGACGTGTTGAGTTTTGGGAGGCTTATCCCAGGATTTTAGGTCCTTTTGAGATCGTCAAGCGAGTTGGTTCTGTTGCCTATAATTTGGCACTTCTGCCCAGATTTTTGAGTAATCACCCCGTATTTCTTGTGTCAATACTTCGCAATTACCTTCATGAACTTTTTCACATGACTCAGCACTAGACCATTTATTTGTGACATGATCTTTCATTCACCCGCAGCCGATGGTTATAGTGGATCGGCAGGTGGAGGAACTTCGGTCAAGGGTCTTGCCGTCTGTGAGGGTTCTTTGGCGTAGCTGTACAGTGAGGTGATCACTTGGCAAGCTGCGAGTGAGATTTGGGGGTTTTCTACTCATCTCTTTGAAGGTACGCGTAGATGAATTTTAATTCGGTGACCGAATTTCTTTAAGGGGGGAAGATTGTAACGTTTTAGAAATCGTTTTGCAAATTTTTCCGTTTAGGGCAAAATAGTCGGTATTTTCCGTTTTAACCCGATTTCGATCAAACGTCCATATAAACTTGCCGGCACCTACTTTAGCTAAAATAAAGGTAGTGCACGAACTTTGGGGTTATATGAGAGGTTTTGGTTCAGATAGAATTTTTTCCAAATAAAATATTATTTTAAGCGGTAAATTATGCACGTAAATCGGGAAATTTCTTCTCTTGGGAATAAATTGAATCTTATCACTAGAAAATTTTAGAAGCTTCTTTTCTAAATATTTAGATATTTTTTAGTGCAAAAGGATTGGAATTAAAAAAGAAAAGAAATGAATAAAAGGTGGCATTTTGCATTAAATGTGCATTAATTGATTTCTTTTGCTAGAAACTTCACTTTCTTTTTGCACAAAACCCCCCTCACCTCATGGCTGAGCCTACCCCTTAATTTATGCCCTCTTAATTGTCAAAGCTCATTTTTTCATCTATTTCACTCAAAAATGCTTCAAAATTCCAAAATAAATCCACAAAAATCCTAAATAAAAATAAAACCATTAATTCTCTTCACTACTAGCTTCGATCTTCAAGAAAAACATCATTTTTGGAGGGAAAAAATGATGGATCTAGTTGCTTGTTTGTGTTCTTAAAGAGGTATATTTTTCAAAAGCCTAATCTTAAATTGTTGTGTTTAGATCTTTAAGTTAGTTAATTAAATGATTATCACAGCTTTAAATTCTTGATTTAATTCATTATTCTTAATTTTTTTAGAAATTCAAGTTAGGCTTAAAGCTGGATTAAGTGTTTAATGTTAATTAAAGTGTTAATTTGTGATTACGAAAACACAACCTTGTAGATTATGATAATTATTGCTAATTAATACTTTGTTTAATTGTGAAATATTGCTTACTAGGTTTGTGCTAAAACTTATTTAGCAAGTGTTAAAAATATAGAAATGGTTTGAATAGCTTAGTTAAACTATTATAAGGTGTTTGTGAGCGCTAGATTTGTGTTAGCTTGATTCTAGTGCGAATTATTGCGATAAGTTGTTTACTAGATTTCGGTAACTTTTAGGCATGGTTTTCTTTTGACGTTGCGGCGTTAATTATATTGATTCCACGTTTATTATTGTATTTTGAATGCGCAATCAGTACGATCAGGGTCTAGGCTTGGTAGTTGTGTCGCTTTGCGTTCCTAGTTAGGGTTGTGCCGATGTCGTTTGTGTTTTTTTATAGCTTTTGCTCTTGAGTTGGTTTCGTAGGGTCGCTACGCGCGTTAACCACAATATGAACACTTGAGAGTAAGTTTTTTGTTGTCGCGTTGGTCAGCGTAGTTTGTACGTGTTTTTGGTCTTTTGCTAATATATATATGTTATATTGTTATATGCTTTCAGGATCGCAAGCGGGGATTTCGGGCGCTGGGAACAAGGGGAAGAAGGTGGTCGGATTTTCTTAGCTCGAGACCATCTGTGAGTAGATTTAACATCTACAGGGGAATCGCCCGCATGGCGATATGCGTCTGGGCTAGAGATGTTAATATTGTCGCATATTCTATTTCATTTATAGAGTTGCGCATATACCCTACTACTTAGTTAATTGTTGTCCTTGGACTAATATCCTTAGGACACTGCACATATAATTGACGATTCATGTTGCACGAGAACTGATTGTATGACACACACACCGTCAATAATTGCCATGTCATGCACAACCCACTTATAGATATGATATTGTTTGGATAGGGATATTGAGACATTGATTCATATTTCTTTACGCATATGACATATAGCATACCTGTATACCCACATGCTTACACATATGCCTTGACATACTTACATGCTTGTTACCTGTATACCTATAGAGTATTGTACCATTAGCGATAGGTACATACACACATAATGACATTGCAACATGTATACTTTGCATACATACTTACACTTATACCTGGAAGGTATATTAAATCATTACTGATATGTAGATATCTATATCTTGTTATACCTTTATGTTTACACATCTATCTGGTTATGACTACATGTTTACCTTTACCTGATGTTATTTAGAATTGGAGAAAATAGGAACCGCATGATATTTTATATTAACTTATTGCAGTTAATTAGCGGCTTTTCCTTTATATGCTTACATTACAGTTTTATGTTGCGGATATTTTATTCATGGATTTTCATATTGAGATATGAATTTTTCATGATGTTTTCTGGATTTGGGAACCGTGGTAGTTTCATGAAATTATGCATTATTTGAAAAACCCGGTTTCCCTTGTATGATATTTCAGCATCCACCATGAGATTTATCGGTTCTGATATATACCCTATGCGAGGAGTCGGAGGCCGTATGAGGGTACATGGTGGGGCCCAGTACGGTTCCCCTCGGCAAGATGATGACGGTCCATGCCGATTGAGCCTGGAAGGTGGGCAAGTACCTACCGGTGACATTACCAATGACTCAGCGGTTATCATGGGAATAAGACGGGAGTCATGTGCGTATAGATACGTCGAGAGGCGAGGGTCAGAGTTAGGCACTCGAGCTTTCGGTATAGCGTATGATACGTACCTATCAGGGTGCTAGTCTTGGTGACAACACCTGATAGATCACTATTTTGTGTCGATGCTTGATACTTGGTTTTCATGATATTTTACTCCTAAGAATATATAACAGTGGAATTGGACGCTGTTATATATGCATATACATATATATTAGTGGAATGTGACGCTAATATATATGTATACATATAAATTCATATACTTCATCTTAATTATTCATGCAAATTATATATAGGATATAAGAGATTTACTTGATATTGGATTTAGGATATAGGTGATTCATTTGATATTGGATACAGGATATTTATGAGATTGCTGATTTTGTACATTCAGGATATATGAGAATTATTCGATATTGTACATTTACGATTTGTGAGACTTATATGATATGAGAGCCAATTTGAGGAATTAGGATTTAGATTGTCTTGATGGATTTTGATCCTACCACGATGTCAGAATTCAGTGGAAATGACATATTTCATTCCATACTCCACATTTATTATTTATGCACTGCTTCATGTATTAATAGTACCTGTTAGTGTACCTTTCATGATTGTTGCATTTACATACTTCATTTTATATGTATTGTTTCGTGTATTAGTAATACCTGCTAGCGTACCTTTCATGACTATTGCATATATACACATTCATATCATTATTGCATGATTATTGCATACCGATTTTCATATTATTGCTTCATGTATTAATTGTACCTGCTAGTGTACCTTCATGATTATTGCATTCATCTGACCTTTATTTGCTATTAATTGGATATGTTAGATTCGCGATGTACGTGCATACTTACGATTACCTGCATATGTTATTTTCTATTCACGGGTTGGCAACCCACCCCCGTTGTGCCACAGTGTTTTGCAGGTCTTTCCTCACAGTAGTCAGAGGCAGGACTATTATCACCTATCTTATCATCTTTTACTGCGGATACCGCATCAGCTCACAGTGTGCAGTTTGCTTAGGTGGGTTTTGTGGTTATTCGTTGTTGTATTGTATATTCGTTGTATCCTTGTACTCTCCATCTACTATTTTCATATTGACTTAGAGACTTTGTGAGGACGATATTGTATATTATTTTGTGACTGGGTTCTTTTTTATGCAGTTTTTACTTATATCGTCTTTTATTTATTCACTACGGCGTTGTATATCTGTTGTGGTGGTTGTTTTCCGCCTTTTGGCATGGATTTGCTCCCATTGGGGATGCTTTACTTTATATTTATGTTGTACCCATTTTTGCGGTTGGTTTTTACAAAGGAGGTGTTGCCAAAATTTTCAAGAAAGTAAATTGGACTTATAGAATTTATACTTGAGATTTTCAAAAGTTTAAACAATGTTTCTTATCTTTTCTTGTCTTTTAATGGTTTAGATTTCTGGGTTTTGGCTTTCTTTTACTGTGTTACGCCTGTAGACGTTGCGTAGTATTAGGGCCGTCACGTGCTAATTTCGGGTCATGACAGCACCTAGACTAGAACTATAACAATATAGAAATCACAATCTTTGTAGCGTCTTCATTTGCTCCAATTGGGTTGGACTCTAGTATGCTCTTAATGTTAGGAACATGTATGCCCTAGAGGCTATTATTTTATATTATAGTGGATGCTTGGACATATATATAGAGGACTTTCTTGCTCGACATGATAGTATGTTATTTGGTTGCTCTTTATCTTAGCATGTGCACTTGTTTTAGCTTACTGTCCTTTTGATACATGTTGATGAAGCCCTTAGGATATTGGCTTGACTACCAGGACTATGATGCAGATCATACTAGTGGGGCTTGTGTAGTCCACAAGCACATCCTTAACTATTCCTAGTCGAGGGAATATCGAGACAGGGCATCGATATTCCAGAGTAGACTAGTATGTACGTTTCTTGACCATGTATGGGGCGATGGTTGATTCCATAATCATTACTATTTGATATCGAAGATTGTACACAGGTGCTCATTGGAGAATGGGTACATTGAACAGGACTCGCTGAGAACTCCTAGATAGTACCATACCTATCGTCAGATAGAAATTCTCTGGTGGCACTTGTACAGGTTAGTCTGTAGACCCGAGATCATCATAATATCTTGTGTGGTTCCCATTGTGCTTTAATTTCCTCCCTACCATGGCTCAAATGAGTCATGCAAACAAGTGGATTTTGGGTACAGTCCTGAGTCATATGGAGGCAGTGAGAGAAAGGAGGGGTTTCATCTCTCCGGGTATTGGAAGTTGATATTGCGCTATGCTGAATTGGCTATAACAGCAAGCCCCTGTCCAGGGCTAATGAGATTTACTGATAAATGTTATCAGTAGTTTCCCGAAAGGTTATAGGCCACACATCGGCATGACTTATCGAGTTAGTGGGGTCTGACGATTCCACCCTCCAGACTCGATATGCGATATATCAGACGAAGAGACTGGACTGTACAGCAAGTGTTGCTTATAGGCTCTACGGGAGTTTGGACAAGTTTGCAGGTTGATCTTCTATTCGTTCAATACCTTGGTAGCCATTACGTCCAGCTAGTAACATTGACTGCTTGTAGGTCTCTGATGTGATCATTACCTACAGTTGGCGTATTGACGAGTCTTTAGAGTCCCACATAGAGATTTCCTAGCTCAAGCGAAACGAAGTATGGCACGTATGGAGATATGTATGGGAGCTTGATTAAATACGAGCATATGATACTGAATTCTAATCTAGCGATATTAAATATTAACCGGATTACTGAATCAAGTGTTTATTTAATGATTTGATATACATATTGCTAGGTTTTGCCGGCGCCGTGGCCGATGCGGAACAAAAACTGGCGTTCAAAAAAAATTTGCGCAAACAAAACCCCGACCAAGATCGAAACCATAAAGCTTTACTAGCAAACTAAGTAGGAGTTAAACTACTAGGTTAAAGAGGGTTATACCAAAAGAACCAAGTCCTTCGGTCTTCAACCATCTTGATAAGCTCCTAGGGGTTGCAGATCGAATTTGGTTGCCGGTCTTCCTCCATCGATGATGATCCACCCGAGGGAAATGACGCAGGCTCCAGCCTCGCCAAGCGAGGCAACTGACGCTCAAAGGTTGCTAGCAATGGAGAGTGGAGGTGCAGAATTGTCTCACTATATTTTTCTCTCATGTGACATGCTCAAATGAGCAACCCAAGAAGATGAAGAACGAGGTGAGGAATCTAGTGGCATGAGCAACCATGGAGAAAGCTATGTCTCTCCATGAGAGTGAGAGTGTGTAAGAAAAATAATCAATCAAGTGATGAATCAATAATAGATGGCATGTAAAGAATATGGCTCTCTCATTTGCAACCATGCAAACAAAAATATTTCTTTCATTCTCCAATAAACAAATCCTTAGCCATACCTCTCTACATGCCTCAACTATGCTCATGCCAACTCACCCTCCACCTCATTTAGAAAAACAAATGATTTTCTAAATAGAAAAACAAATGATTTTCTATATAGAAAAACAAATGATTTTCTGAAAAGAAAATCATCTAAATGAGGTGTCCAAATTCTAGAAGCTATTTCGTATAAATACGGAATACAACATGGTATACGTATCGAAATAGATATACGCGTATTCGTACAAAAATACGAATAGCCAAGAGAGAAAAAGAATAGTGAACAATAATACTAGAATACATATATAAAAAAATATATATATATAAATTATTAAATCAAAACCTTATTTAATAATTCGGCTTAACCCTAAGCCGCCAGTATTATGAACCGTCCGATTAAAGTCTGTGTAGCCTGTACACATATTTAATCGGACACCTGTATGTACCAACATACGTCATCTACACCATATCTCCTGAACCGTGAAAATCTTCTATGTGGGACTCTAAAGAGTCATCAATACGCTGACAGTGGGTTTAACCACAAGCACGTCAGCGGCACTGTTAGTTATATGTATGCCCTAGAGGCCATTACTGTACATGTGATGTATGTTGTAGTGGATGCTTGGACATATATAGGGAGGACTTTCTTGCTTGACATGATAGTATGCTATATGGTTGCACTTTATCTTAACATGTACACTTATTGTCTCTCTATTACATGTTGATAAAGCCCCTAGGATGAGTACTTGATTACCGGGATTATGATGCAGATCATACTGGTGGGGAAATAGATAGTCGGTAAGTACATCCTTCAAATGTTCCTAGTCGTGGGAGTATCGAGACAGGGCATCGATACTCCAGAGTAGACTAGCGTATACGCTTCTCGACTCATGAGATGGGCGATGGATGATCCCACATCCATTGATATTTGATATCAGAGAAGGTATACGGGTGCTCAGTGGAGACTGGGTACACTGAACGAACAAGCCGAGAACTCCTAGATGATATTATACCTATCGTCGGATAGCAGTTCTCTGGTGACACTAGTACATGTTAGTCTGTAGACCCAAGATCGTCATAGAGTCTTGTGCGATTCCCACTGTGCTTTGATTTCCACCATACCATGGTCAAGAGGTCGCGCAAAAAGGTGGTTTTTGGGTACAGTCCTGAGTCACATGGAGGCAATGAGCGATAGGAGGGGTTTCGTCTCTCCCGGTATTGGGAGTTGATGTTGCATTATGCTCGATTAGCCATAACAGGAAATCCCTATCCAGGGTTGCTTAGATCTACTGGTATGTGTTATCATTAGTTTCTCGAAACGTTATGGACCTTGCATCGGCATGACTTATCAGGCTATTGGGGTCTGACGTTATACCACCCCCAGGCTGTTAATATGCGACATATAAAACGAAGAGACCGGACTGTACGGTAGTGTTACTGATTGGATTCGCAGGAGTATGAGCGGGATTCCTTGTTGATCTTCTGATCGCTCAATACCCGGGTGGCCGTTACGTTTAGCAGACCGCTTTCGGCTTGTGGGTGTTTGATATGATCATCACCTACTGCCAGCGCATGGACGAGTCTTTAGAGTCCTACACAGAGGTTTCTTGGTTCATGCGAAATGAAGTAGGACCACATATGTGATATGTGCGGGACTAAGATTAATGCGTGTATGTGATCCCGCATTCCATTCTCGCGATATGTGATATCGGTCGGTTATATGCGATATAGCCGGGTTATCTGATCAAGTGTTGATTCGATAAGTTGATTCGTTTGATATTAGTCGGTTGTATGTGATATAGCCGGATTATTAAATCAAGTGTTGATTTGATAATTTAATGTATAGTTATACATTTGATATATAGAATTACATTAACTAATATTAGCTCACTTAAAGATTTATTTTCTTACTCTGGATGTGCATATAGTATATATGTGAAATATATTAAATGTACATGATTTTGTGTCATGCTAGATGATACATGCAACATGGGTGTGTGAGACTTACACTATACTTATGATAATCCTAGGGTTTTAATTATCAAAGTAAATCATCAAATTAAGTGGAAATTGGACAAATGGTTAAAACTTGTAGAAGCTTGTGGAACCATTGACCAAGTCCACTAATTTTTTTTTTACTTTGATATTTATTTACCTAACCTATTATATTTAGCATTAGTTAATTTTCTACAAGGGTTTGTATATGATACAAACTCACCCATAGTTGCCTCATTTTTCTTATGAGAGTTCATTCTTCTTCTTCTTCTTCACAAAAGAAAATGCTTACTAGGATTTTTCTAAGTGAAGAATTATTGTGAGAAAAATATATTTAAAGTGAGCACACATCCTATTTCATCATCCTATACTACTTGCCATTTAGTTTAGGATGTTTGCTTCACTAATATACCATTAGTGAAGAGGAAGCACGAGCTTGAGCCTCCTCGACGTAGATCATCTTCGGCCTCGACGACATCAAGCAAGCTTGTTCCGTACATCTCGTGGAGCCTTTCTAGAGTCTGAGGAGTTCACTACTTGGAGCGAAGGGATTACTATACGGAGCATTTGAAGTGAAGGACCGGTCTACAAAGGTTGTATTCCTTCTTCTCTTTAGTTTGTAAAGTGTTTACAATCTAGAAAACCCTAAGTCTCTAGTTCGATTCCTCGTTCGGGTTTTTTAGCTCTCTAGAAAATTTTGTTATGGCATGTTCGATGCCCTAGTAAACATCGTAAGGGTGCTAAGGAACCCTACAGTGGTATCGGAGCCTAGCTAGAGCATTAAGCGTTGCGTAAGCAAAATTAAAAGTCCGATCGAACTCTGAAAACCCTAATTTTCCCACTTTCTGGAAATTTTTCAAAAAGTTGAAA
This sequence comes from Agapanthus africanus, assembly GCA_030015575.1. Classification (NCBI taxonomy): domain Eukaryota; kingdom Viridiplantae; phylum Streptophyta; class Magnoliopsida; order Asparagales; family Amaryllidaceae; genus Agapanthus; species Agapanthus africanus. The sequence continues at coordinate 209,471,642 of JASDDO010000026.1, read as the reverse complement.
TTTTTCTTGATAAAAATATTCAGAAAATCATGCAGGTAATTCTATGGACCCTCTTGAAGAACGAAACCCTAACTCGACAACTTGACCGCGGAACCGCGGCCAAATAGTAGTATTTACGGCGGTTCCGCGGCGCCAAGTGTGATGCTTGGGTTGGCACTTCAACGGTTGGTCCGTAGGTACTGGGGCATGCTTCTGGGCATCTTTAATTCTGCTTAAGTCTTGAGCTCTCTGGGAATTTTGGGAATTCGTTGATTCAATCGAAATATTTAATGTCGCCTAGCTTTCTGTGATTGTGATACAATATTTGGAATCCACTATAATTAAGTTATGTGATAACTAGTTTGAATTTTGTAAATCTAGCGGTTTAGTCTCAATTGATCGGTTGCCACGGAATTTTGATGTTGATCAAAAGTCCGTCGCAATTACGTAGCGTACGCGGATACTCGTCGAATAACATTACTAGATAGCCACGCCCCATAGCCACGACCAAGTAACTGTAGGAGAACCCCGTTGCCAAAAGCATCCATTCGGGTGCTCGCGGCCGCGGTGTTCCGCCTGAGTGCACTTCGTCGACGGCATCAGGGGTGCGGCCGTCTACTAAAGTTTCCGGTGCGCAATCGATCGTGTTGTAGGGAATCTTGTTAAATTACCCGACTGATGATTGGAAAGTGTTTTCATATCGAGACTAATATGCGGGGTTTATAATTGTTAGACATGCGATGTCTAAGGAATTCAGTCGGTTAGGCATGAAATCCAAATGTCACGACCCGAAATTGGCACGTGATGGCCCTTAAACTACGCAACATCTATAGGCGTAAAGCAATTTAAGTAAGCCGAAAACCCAGCAATCTAAACTATCAAAAGAAGTAAGAAATAAGAACAATTTTTAAGACCTTAGAAATCTAAACCAAAAATTCTTTAAAAGTCCAACTTTATTTCCTTTAAAATTTTGGCAGCACCTCCTTTGTAAAAACCAGCCCCAAAAAATGGGTGCAACAAAAATATAAGTAAAGCATCCCCAAACGGGAGCAAATACACGCCCAAAGGCAGAAAACAATCACCACAACAGATATACGACGCCGTAGCGAAGAAATAAAAGATGATATAAATAAAACTGCATAAAAGACCTCCAAGTCACAAAATAATATACAATATCGTCCTCACATCAAGTCTCTAAGTCATACAAGAAAGTAGTAGATGGAGAGTATATGATACAACGAATATACAATAGCAACATCGGATAACCGCAAAACCCACCTAAGCAAAACTGCACACTATGAGCCGAAGTGATATCCGTAGCAAAGGATGATAAGATAGATGAATAGCTTGCCTCGACTACTCTGGGAAACAACCTGCAAAACACTGTGGCACAACGGGGGTGAGTTGCCAACTCGTGAATAGTAAATAACATATGCAGGTAATCGCAAGTATGCACGTACTGCGCGAATCTAACATATGCAAGCTAATATCAATAAATGGTCATATGTATGCAATAGTCATGAAAGGTACACAAGCAGGTACAACTAATACATGAAGCAATAATATGACAATATGTATGCAACAGTCATGTAATGTACTCTATCAGGTACTACTAATACATGAACAATGATATGCCAATGTATATATGCAGCAGTCATGAAAGGTACTCTAGCAGGTACAACTAATACATGAAGCAATGCAAATAAAATAAAGTATGTAAATGCAACAGTCATGGAAGGTACTCTATCAGGTACTACTAATACATGAAGCAGTGCATAAACAATAAATGTGGAGTATGGGATGGAACATGTCATTTCCACGGAATCCTGATATCGTGGTAGGACCAAAGTCCATCAAGACAATCCAAATCCTAATTTTCTCAAATCAGCCCCCAAATTGGCTCTCAAATCATGTAAGTCTCATAAATCCTGAATGTACAATATGAAGTAAATCTCATATATCCTGAATGTACAAAATCAAGTAAATCTCATATATCATGTATCCAATATCAAGTAAATCTCAAATATCCTAAGTCCAATATCAAGTGAATCTTAAATATCCTAAGTATATTTGCATAAATAATTATGATGATGTATATGAATTGATATGTATACATATATATTAGCGTCCCATTCCACTAATATATATAAATATATAAATATATATATAACAACGTCCCATTCCACTGTTATATATACTTAGGAGTAAAAATATCATGAAACCAATGTGTCAAGTATCGACACAAAAATACTGATCTATCAGGTGCTGTCACCACGACTGGCACCCTGATAGGTACGTATTATACGCTATACGAAAACCCGAGTGCCCAGCTTCGACCCTCGTCTTTCGACGTATCCATACGTACATGACTCCCGTCGGTATCCCCACGATAACCGCCGAGTCATAGGTACTGTCATCGGTAGGTATGGTTCCCCTGTCAGGCCTCATCGGCATGGTCCATCGAAATCCTTTTCTTGCCCCAGGTTACCTCCAGGCCCCACCATGTACCCTCATACGGCCCCCGACTCCTCCTTGCATAGGGTATATATATCAGAATCGATAAATCTCAGGGTGGCTGCTGAAATATCATATCAAGAGAAACCGGGGTTTTCAAATAATGCATAATTTCATGAAACTACTATGGTCCTCAAATCCAGAAAACATCATGAAAAATCCATATCACAATGCGAAAATCCATGAATATAATATATGCAATATAAAACTGAAATGCGAGCATATAAAGGAAAAGCCGCTATTTAACTGCAACAAGTTAATATAAATATCATGCGGTTCCTAATTTTGCATACAAAGAAAACCGAAAAATCAAACAGGACCAAACACACCTAAATCAAACAATACCATATAAGTATACAGGTAACTAGCATGTAAGTATGTCAAGGCATATGTGTGAGCATGTATGTATACAGGTATGGTATATGTCATATGCAATAAGGAATATGAATCAATGTCACAATGTCCCTAACCAAACAATATCATATCTATATGTGTGTTGTGTGTGTCATGGAAATTATTGACGGGGTGTGTGGCATACAATCAGTGCTCGTGCAATATGAGCCGTCAATAATAGTACAGTGTCCTAAGGGTACAAGTCCAAGCAAAACTAGTAACTAAGTAATAAGTGAAAGGTTCCTAGGCACACTAATGAGGTCTCACAAGGCATCAACCATGCCAATTTCAAATTTTAACGGTGCCGAGAAACCCTAACAAGATCGTTGCCTAGATTTTAAGGCGACAAAACGAGCTAGTTAACATCTTAACTAAAAGTAAACGAACATACAACCTTTATAGATCCGTTTCTCCACCTCCATAGCTCCGCAATGATGTCTCCTCGCTGTCCATATCAAATCCCGGGCTCTGGCGTCGGCTTCATCGGAGAAAAAGCGGGCTAGGTCATCGACGACGTGCCGAAGATGATCTACGTCGAGGCATCACTAGATCAAGCTCCACCTTCACCAAGCCATGAAAACTTGTGAAGGAAACACCCAATACTACTTGGCAAGAGGTAGTGGATGAAGAAATAGGAAGTGGGTTCACTTTAGAATTGGATTTCTCGCTCTTTTTCATCAATCGCCATTGATGAAGCAAGCATTCTTCAAGTGATGAAGAAGAAGAAGAAGATGAATATTATGATAAGTCTTTTTAAAAAAGGATAAATGATATGAATACTTATCATCACCTAACCCTAGTTAAGTGTAGAGAATAGACCATGGTTTGTTTAAATGGTTAGGGTTAAGAATGAAGACAAGAATGGTGACTAAGTCAAAGCTTCATGAATCTTCAACAAACAAACAAACAATGCCACCATTCTTTCTTTATCTTTTCCAAAACAAATAAATAAATAAATAAATAAATAAGATAATCAAAACCCTAATCATTAACTTAACCATGGTTTAATCTTTACACTTAACCAAGTTAACATGTATCATCAAACATGATACAATCATTTGCACAAAAAGTATATCACATATACAACTTGTACAACCAAGTGAGAAAATCCTTTTAAAGTGAACCGATACTAGTTAATGCAAAGTAATATATCATATATATAATTATACATTAAATCATTAAATCAACACTTGATTTAATGATCCGGTCATATAGCATATAACCGACTAGTATCATCAGTAACAACTTATCGAAACAACACTTGATCCGATAACCCGGCTATATCGCATATAACCGAGCAATGTCACATATCGCGAGAATCAAATACAGTATCACATACTGGTATCATTCTCGGTCCCGCACATATCTCATATGCGCTCCTATTTCATTTCGCTTGAGCCAGGAAACCTCTGTGTAGGACTCTAAAGACTCGTCAATACGGCGGCAGTAGATGATGATCATATCAAACACCCACAAGCCGCAAGCGGTCTGCTAAACGTAACGGCCACCCGGGTATTGAGCGATCAGAAGATCGACGAGCAAGCCCGCTCACACTCCAGTGAATCCAACCAGTAACACTACCGTACAGTCCGGTCTGATCGTCTGATATGTCGCATATCTCGCCTAGGGGTGGTAAACGTCAGACCCCAATAGCTCGATAAGTCGTGTCGATATGAGGTCTATAACAATTCGAGAAATTACTGGTAACACTTACCAGTAAATCTCAGCAACTCTGGCCAGGGATTTCCTGTTATAGCCAATCGAACACAGCGCAACATCAACCCCCTATACCGGGAGAGACGAATCCCCTCCTATCGCTCATTGCCTCCATGTGATTCGGGACTGTACCCAAAAACCACCGTTTTGCACGCCCTCTTGGACGTGGTAAGATGGAAATCAAAGCACAGTGGGAACCACACAAGACTCTATGACGATCTCGGGTCAACAGACTACTCTGTACCAGTGTCACCAGAGAACTACCATCTGACGTAAGGTATAATACCATCTGGGAGTTCTCGGTGAGTCCGTCCAGTGTACCCAGTCTCCACTGAGCACCCGTATATCAACCCTGATGTCAAACACCAATGGATATGGGATCATCTATCGCCCATCTGTATGGGTCGAGAAGGTATACGCTAGTCTACTCTGGTATATCAATGCCCCGTCTCGATACACCCACGACTAGGAACTTTGAAGGATGTACTTATGGACAACCATGTCCCCACTAGTATGATCCGCATCATAGTCCAGGTAGTCAAGTACACATCCTAAGGGCTTTACCAACATGTAATAGAGAGACAATCTGTGTACACGTTAAGGTAAAGAGCAACCAGATAGCATACTATCATGTCGAGCAAGAAAGTCCTCCCTATATATGTCCCAGCATCCACTACAATAAACATCCAATGTACAGTAATGGCCTCTAGGGCATACATACAACTAACAATCTCCCACTTGCACTAGGGCCATCTGATAGCAGTGGTTGTAGTATCTCATACTCAACCATCCCATAAAAGTCTCTCTCTGGGAATAGGCCTTCGTGAGTGGATCCGCCGTGTCGTCCTCTGATTCTACTCTCCTAACCTCGATCCCTTAGAGATCAACCATCTCCATGATCAGGTGATACTGCCTTAGAATATGTCTGGATCACTGATGGGACCTTCGTTCCTTGGCATAAGCCACAACTCCATTGTCTCACAATCGTAGGAACGTAGTTCATCTCATGAACCAATATACACCCAAACAGCCTCTTTGGTAGCATCTTAAGTAGCGATGTATCCTGCCTTTATCGTCTAGTATGTCACGGTATCTTGCTTGGAACTCTTCCAACATACCGTCCCTTTACTGAGGGTAAAGACAATGCCTGTGACTGATATTCAGTCGTCTTTATCACCCTGGAACACTTCCAGTGATTCTCCTCAGGATCGATTGATACCATCTCACTACTACTAGTGAGATTCCTAACATCCATTTAGATCTATCTCATAGATCCAAAATCCAGGATTTAGTAGGTATCACTTTGATCCTATCTGGAGAATCTTTGTGATAATCGGAGATTGATCGAGCGTAGCATAGAAAACTCCTTCCCTATCAAGAGTATGTCATCCACGTTCTCTACGAGGATCGTCACCATACTCCCTACTACCTTTTGTTTATACAAGGTTCATCTACCATTTTGATGATGTCAAACTCTTTGACTAACACATCAAAACAGACGTTCCAACTCCGCGATACCTGCTTTATCCTATAAAGCATCTTGCACACGTTTCCACTGCTCCCACTGTCTACGAAGCCCTCTGGCTGTGTACTTATAGACGCTCTCTTCCAAAACATCATTTTGAAAAGTAGTCATGACACCCAACCACCAGATATCGTAGTCATGGTATGTAGCCGTGGCAAGTAGGATCTGGAAGGACTTAAGCATAGCTACTTGAAAAGGTTTCATCATTATCCACACCTGGTCAATGATGCAAACTTTTAACAAGCCTAGCTTTGAAAGTCTCAACTTTTCCATGTACACCAAGTAATCTTCTCAAGATATACTTGATCCTGAAGGGGATTTAACCCTCTAGATATAGCAACCAAAGTCCATACTTTGTAGGTGTATAAGGATTCCATCTCAGATCACTAAACATCCAGCCATTCTTAGAGAGTCTTACTCCTGATGGACAGCTCGAAGCTAGTTGGGTCATCATCTCATGATGCAATCCTCGCTCCCACTGTCATAGAGAAACAGAATTATCTCTCAGGTGGGTGAGGAACCCTACTAGATCGGCGGAGAGGCTGAGGTTCGTTGGAATCTACTGAATCCTTTGGTTCTACCAAATCATTTGCTGTAGTTTGTATAGCTGGAACCTTTCCAGTTCTACATAACTGACCTTGTCTCGAGCTTATCCGGATTTTGCTTTTAGACATAGGCCGGACAACCCCAAATCTTAAATAGCTTAAGACATGGGCTCTTCCCTTTCCATATCACATATGAAGTGGTAGGTAACTGATTTGATTCGAACCTATTCAATAGGTATGCAGCTTCTTAAGTGCATAACTCCCAAAAGGAAACAGGTAACTCAGTAGTACTCATCATAGAGCACACCATATCAAATAGGGTGTATCTTCTCCGCCCCGACATACCATCGTGCTATGGTGTATACGGAGGAGTAATGCTGAGAGAGAATCTCATTCTCCTTTAGAATAATCCAGGATTTCCGTGCTCAAGCATTCTCCTCCTTGATCTCATCATAGGACATAATACTTTTACCCTTTTTGGTTCTCTACTTCTCGCTTATATTCTGTGAATATCTCAAAAGGTTCGGACTTGTGTTTCAACAGGAAAATATGTCTGAATCTAAAGAGATTATCATAGAATGTAATGAAGTATAAAGAACCAGTCCTGGCATGTGTAGACAGGGGACCTACATACATCAACATGTATCATCCCAAGAGTTCACTAACTCTTTCTCTGTTTCCAATAAACAGGGCTATGGTCATCTTATCTTTGTGACATGACTGACGAGTTTCACAAGATGTAAATTCAAACTAATTTAAATATGCATCTTTATGTAACTCTAGCCAGTCGGGTCGCATTGATCTGACCTAGTCTACAATACCTCAAGAAGGATTCGTTCATTTCCGAACTCTTCCTCTTGTGTGTGTTCTGTATACTAAGAACTGTAGTTTGATTTAGAACGTCAATGCTTTTAGACAACATGTCTGAACCGATCAACTTTTGATATAGGAAATGTTCAAAACATTATCCAACAATACAAAATTATATCATTTCTTTACTAATAAAGAGACTGATATGATTTTGTATATCAGGTTCGGTATCTAATAACATTCGTTCAGAATCAATGTATTGGTAATACAGGGTGACAGTGACCAACAGACTTGGCTGCAACACTTGCCCCGTTTTCTGCCTCATGAAACTCATCACCCGTTCTCAGTTTTCTACCTTTCTGTAGCCCTATGTAACAGATTACATATCTGGGATCCTGATCTGGTATCACATACCCAGGACGTAGAGGATACTGAGAAACAGTTCTGTATAATGAACACACCCAAAGATGATGCATCATATGCACTTTCTTCGTTTGGGTGGCACGGGAAATCTGGTAATCCCCAATTTCCTGCTCTGTCTTATAACAATTATAAGTTGGAGCGGGACCAACGTTCCCCAGCTCAGTATAACAAGCGGGTTCGGTCAATAATCCGTATTATTATCTTGATTAAGGCGTGATATGGTCGCTACCTGGAGAGAGAGAGAAGAAAACACTCAGCGTGCGCTCTTGCAAGATCAGATTGGTTATAATTTTATCTAATCAGGATGGCTCCCACTGCTTTTTATCAAATCTTCCTTCAAACCCTAAAAGGAAAGACTAGCCGGGATTAATTACACACTACAAGTTCGCCAATCTTTCAGCTAGGCCAGTGTCGGTACTTTGAGGGAGGTCCCCCGTGCTTTCTCACGAACCTAATTAATGTAAACCTCGTTCTCCCAGAGGCGTAACCCCGTTGACACCTTTCTTGACACCTACTTGATCGGCTAATTGTAATGTATAAAACTCTCCCAGGAGTAACTCTTAGTCGCAGCGGGTATCGGGATCCAACTATCTCATAGAAGGTATGCAATCTCATTGCAAATTTCAACACTTGAAATTCCCGATAATTTTGCCCCTAGCGTCCTATGACCTTGACGGAGGTCAACAAACCATAGGCTACTAGTCAAGTTCAACCCGTCATTTCTTGATCGAATTAAACCCACCCGCACGACCCTTGACGGAGGTCAACAAGGCCGCACGACTACCCTAATCCAATCTGCATCATATGCATAAGCAGATAAATACTAGTTAGCTACCGCACACTACGCCTTGACGGAGGTCAACAAACGTAGCACGAATACTAAATAGGACTTATCTGAAATGACGGAGGGCTACGACAGGTTTTTCTGAAAACCTATTTCGTAATGAACTTGATATCGTTGTAGAATCAAATGATTTTAAAATGGAGTGCTTTTGAGGCTTTTCTAGTTTTGCTAAAGGAGTCACTCCCGGTGAAGGGATCGTCGGTCCTTTCCTCGTCGAATGAGGTACGGGATATATCATATATATCACTATGCAAAGCAAAAACACTTAAAAGCAATCAAAAGACAAACCGAGTGTGAAGCATCTGCCAGTTATTGCTAAAGGAGTCACTCCCGGTGAAGGGATCTCAGTCCTTTCCTCATCGAATAAGGTGCAGGATATATCATATACACCGCTGTGCAAAGCAAGAACTGTAGCTACCTGTTTTATTTTGAAATTTGATTCTACAACATCTTAGGTTTCTTTTATTTCATTAATCACATTAATGAAGTCCCATCATTTAAATTACCTAAACATCACAGATAAATAGGACGTACACTTATGCCATCCGCATTCGCCTCGATGTCCTCTCGTGCACCGTTAGGTTAAGTAACTAACGGCAGAGCAGGGCAGGGCTAGCGCGGGTGTAAAATATAAGTAACGCCTATATAATATATCATATATACTATATACTGTATCTATCATAGAACATTACATGATCACATCACAGATATCGCAGCAGAAGAAACATATGAAATATTGGATATACTAGGACGTCCGTCTTTTCAATACGAGCTAGTATAAAATACGGATTCCACGGTCGCGATGAATAGCCAAACCCACACCCCTAGACCCCTACGAGAGCGGCAAGCAACCCTACCAATTCTAGAGTTAGGAGACCCGGACTCGACTCCTCAAGTTGGTCTCCCACTGGGCTCCAGAACCCGGTTACTTGTGCTCCCCTCCTTGGGTCTATCCTAGTGCGGAAAAGTAAATAATATACAACAACGGTGACAACTTCCGCAACCTGGAAGTGCCCCAATAAAAGAATATTACATACAAGTTTTTACATGAATGAAAATGAAACACACTCATCTCACATAAAAACCCCCCAGCTATTCAATCACGACGATCCAATATAACATATCCAACAACACATAACATCACATGTCATCAACGTAAGTAAATATGTCCATCCCAATTGTCGTTGACATATAGCAACGAAACCGGCGATATCACATATTACACTTACGGTCACAGAAAAGAAAGTGTAAAACTACAACAGTTGGATTCCGCAATCTCCTCAGACATCGCATGCCTGACCAAATGAATTCTTTAGACATCGCATGCCTAACAATTATAAACCCCGCATTTTAGTCTCAAAATCGAAAACTCTTTTCAATATCAAGTCGGGCAATTCAACAGGATTCCCGACATCCTGATCGAATGCTCGTCGCAAACTTCAGTAGACGGCCGCACCCCCGACGCCGTCGACGAAGTGCACCAAGGCGGAACACCGCTGCCGCGAGCACCCGAACGGATGCTTTCGGCGACGGGGTTCTCCTACAGTCACTTGGTCGGGGCTATGGGGTGAGGCTGTCTATTAAGTTTACCCGGCGAGTATCCGCGTACGCTACGTGATTGCGACGGACTTTTGATCACATCAAAATTCCGTGGCAACCGATCAAGTGAGACTAAACTGCTATGTTTATAACATTCATTCAGTTATCTCATAACTTCTTGTGAATTCCAATTATTGTATCCCATTCCGGATAAATAGAAAATGTCAAACTTTCCGACCGAACAATCGAACACCCAAGTTTTCCCGATACAGATCAACACATGAAACAAGTCTAAAAACATTCAGTTCGTGCCTCAGTACCAACGGTCTAGCCGTAGAAGGGTCAAGCCAACGCCTCACATGTGGCACGCCGTACTGCCCCAAACCCTAAGGTTCAAAGGGCAGTTCAAGACGGTCACATAATCGAGTTAACGTTTGTTGTCTTCTAGAGAGTCCATCGAGTTACTTGCACTACTTAGAACGTCTTTAAACTACGGAAAAATCCAACACTTGGAAATTTCCCGACAGGGGAAAAATTGGGTATTTATATCCGGTCGAACTTTTTAACATATTCTAAAATTTATCCGGAAAGCCACATAGACAAAATCTGATACTCCGATCGAAACACCGAATCCCCAAAACAACCCCAGAAAATTCAACTCTTGAATAAATATTAAAAATTCCCATAAAACTCAGCACCAGAAAAGAGGAATTACTGTGCAAAAAATATTGCGCATTGTGAACAGTAGGCGGCGGAAACGCGGCAGAAGCCATGCTTCTGCCGCGTTTCCGCGGCGGTTTAGACGCATCATGAGCTCGTTTTGCACCATAATTCTTATATCTTCCTGCTGATATTTTTAAGAATTTTTAATATGGAAAAATCCCAGTTTTTAGAAAAAGTCCAGAGAGCATGGATTGTGTTAGGGTTTCGGTTCGTTCGGGTTTCAAACTTCGTCTACGCTTCGCCTAAGGCTCTAGCTAGGCTCTGATACCAATGAAAGGTTCTAGGGCACACTAATGAGGTCTCACAAGGCATCAACCATGCCAATTTCAAATTTTAACGGTGCCGAGAAACCCTAACAAGATCGTTGGCTAGATTTTTAGGCGACAAAACGAGCTAGTTAACATCTTAACTAAAAGTAAACGAACATAAAACTTTTGTAGATCCATTTCTCGACCTCCATAGCTCCGCAATGAAGTCTCCTCGCTGTCCATATCAAATCCCGGGCTCTGGCGTCGGCTTTATCGGAGAAAAAGCGGGCTAGGTCATCGACGACGTGCCGAAGATGATCTACGTCGAGGCATCACTAGATCAAGCTCCACCTTCACCAAGCCATGAAAACTTGTGAAGGAAACACCCTATACTACTTGGCAAGAGGTAGAGGATGAAGAAATAGGAAGTGGGTTCACTTTAGAATTGGATTTCTCACTCTTTTTCATCAATCACCATTGATGAAGCAAGCTTTCTTCAAGTGATGAAGAAGAAGAAGAAGATGAATATTATGATAAGTCTTTTTAAAAAAGGATAAATGATATGAATACTTATCATAACCTAACCCTAGTTAAGTGTAGAGAATAGACCATGGTTTGCTTAAATGGTTAGGATTAAGAATGAAGACAAGAATGGTGACTAAGTCAAAGCTTCATGAATCTTCAACAAACAAACAAACAAAGCCACCATTCTTTCTTTATCTTTTCCAAAATAAATAAATAAATAAATAAGATAATCAGAACCCTAATCATTAACTTAACCATGGTTTAATCTTTACACTTAACCAAGTTAACATGTATCATCAAACATGATACAATCATTTGCACAAAAAGTATATCACATATACAACTTGTACAACCAAGTGAGAAAATCCTTTTAAAGTGAACCGATACTAGTTAATGCAAAGTAATATATCATATATATAATTATACATTAAATCATTAAATCAACACTTGATTTAATGATCCGGTCATATAGCATATAACCGACTAGTATCATCAGTAACAACTTATCGAAACAACACTTGATCCGATAACTCGGCTATATCGCATATAACCGAGCAATGTCACATATCGCGAGAATAAAATACAGTATCACATACTGGTATCATTCTCGGTCCCGCACATATCTCATATGCGCTCCTATTTCGTTTCGCTTGAGCCAGGAAACCTCTGTGTAGGACTCTAAAGACTCGTCAATACGCCGGCAGTAGATGATGATCATATCAAACACCCACAAGCCGCAAGCGGTCTGCTAAACATAACGGCCACCCGGGTATTGAGCGATCAGAAGATCGACGAGCAAGCCCGCTCACACTCCAGTGAACCAAACCAGTAACACTACCGTACAGTCCGATCTGATCGTCTGATATGTCGCATATCTCGCCTAGGGGTGGTAAACGTCAGACCCCAATAGCTCGATGAGTCGTGTCGATATGAGGTCTATAACAATTCGAGAAACTACTGGTAACACTTACCAGTAAATCTCAACAACCCTGGCCAGGGATTTCCTGTTATAGCCAATCGAACACAGCGCAACATCAACCCCCTATACCGGAAGAGACGAATCCCCTCCTATCGCTCATTGCCTCCATGTGATTCGGGACTGTACCCAAAAACCACCGTTTTGCACGCCCTCTTAGACGTGGTAAGATGGAAATCAAAGCACAGTGGGAACCACACAAGACACTATGACAATCTCGGGTCAACATACTACTCTGTACTAGTGTCACCAGAGAACTACCATCTGACGTAAGGTATAATACCATCTGGGAGTTCTCGGCGAGTCCGTCCAGTGTACCCAGTCTCCACTGAGCACCCGTATATCATCCCTGATGTCAAACACCAATGGATATGGGATCATCCATCACCTATCTGTATGGGTCGAGAAGGTATACGCTAGTCTACTCTGGTATATCGATTCCCCGTCTCGATACACCCACGACTAGGGACTTTGAAGGATGTACTTATGGACTACCATGTCCCCACTAGTATGATCCGCATCATAGTCCAGGTAGTCAAGTACACATCCTAAGGGCTTTACCAACATGTAATAGAGAGACAATCTGTGTACACGTTAAGGTAAAGAGCAACCAGATAGCATACTATCATGTCGAGCAAGAAAGTCCTCCCTATATATGTCCCAGCATCCACTACAATATACATCCAATGTACAGTAATGGCCTCTAGGGCATACATACAACTAACAATAAGGTGTATGCGCAACTCTAAATTTGAAATAGAATATGGGAAAAAATCATAACATCTCTAGCCCAGACGCATAACGCCATGCGGGCGATTCCCTTGTAGATGTTAAATCTACTCACCAACACTCCTGGCTAAGTAAAGCCAACCATCTGTTTCCCCTTCTTCGCAGCGCCCGAAGTCTCCGCCTGCGAACCTAAAGCATTGCACAACAAAACAAGTATATATTAGCAATAGACCCAAAACACATACAAACTACGTTGACCAACGCGACAACACAAAACTTACTCTCAATGGTTCGTATTGTGGCTAACGTGCATAGCGACACGACGAAACCAACCCAAGAGCAAAACCATACAAAGCGCACGATCCGTGTCGTATAACGTATCGCACGTAAACGTAACACAAGAAACTACCTATGTGATCTCAGATTTTGCATACAAAGAAAACCGAAAAATCAAACAGGACCAAACACACCTAAACCAAGGCAGACACCTACCCACAAAAACCCAAACCCTAACTCAACCCCAAAACCGATGTCGCCGGAATTTGTCTTCTAGTCGTCAGCCATGGTCCGAGCAGGGGGTGTCGTGCTTTAGGTGAAGGCTCTGGGTCTCAGGTACAACACAACTACATTGTTTGGTTTTATAGTAAACTCTCGGGGTCACATCAGATCACAGATGTCATATATTGATAATAAAAATACGATATTTGCACGAAAACTTAACTTTTAACGTTCTAAACTAAAACTAAAAGACTACACAACACTATAACAACATAAAGAACAGAAAGAGATCATTACCTAACCAAAAGAACTCAAAGATCCTAGCTTTCCAAGCACCAAGACATCCAAGAGGCAAATCAAGGCAAAAGATGTGATTTTTATGAGTTTTGATGAAGTTTTGAGATGGATTTGTGATGGATTAGTGAAGTGTTCAGTTGGGTTGAGGGGATGAAGAAAATGAGAAGGAAATGAGTGTGTGAGAGAGTGAGAGAGAGAGTATGAAGAAAAGAGAGAGATAGAGAGAGAGAGGTGAGGTTAAGGGTGTGTGCACCACTACATTAATTGCAAGCCGTTCTCTCACATAAATGCATCCACAACTCATCATTCCACCTCTTCTCTCAAACAAAACGTTAAGTAAATATCTCACCCAAAATATCAAGGATTAGGGTTAAGGCAAAGCAAGAGATTAGATTAAGGGTTAAGTTGTCATGGTCACTAATCTAGATAACACAAAACAAACCCTCACATTAACATGCACACGTGCATGCATGCCATAACAAATAATAATAAATTATTAATTAAATATTATAAAATGTGAGGAACCCAAATTGGTAAACTTTTTACCAAAAACCCGCATTATCGTCTAAACTAACACTAATCGAAATCTAAGGCGTTACAATCTCCCCCCTTATAAAAATTCGTCCCCGAATTTAAAATTTTCACTAAGCGTACCTTCAAAGAGATGAGTGCAAAAATCACAATTCTTGCTCGCAGCCTTCCAAGTGATCACCTCACTATACGGCTATGCCCAAGAAAACCCTCCACAGATGGCAAGACCTTTGACCGAAGTTTCTCCATCTGCCGAACCACTCACACAATTGGCTGCCGGTGAACGAAAAGATCACGTCCAAGATAAATGGTCTGATGCTGAATCATGTGAGGAAGGTCATGAAGGTATTTGCGAAGTATCGACACAAGGAATACGGGGTGAATACTCAATAACCTGGACGGAAGTTCCAAATTATAGGCAATGGAACTAACTCGCTTGAGGATCTCAAAGGACCTACAATCTAGGGATAAGCTTCCTAAAACTCAACACGTCATTCATCGGAAAATCCATAGGAATACATGATCACTCACTGCGAATCCAAGTCTGCAACCACCACGATCGGCATAAGATCTCTGTCTGCACTGGGTTGTTCTCATCCTGATCTTAACCAACTGGATCATCTCGGATGTTTCTAGACTGGCTAGGGTCCAAAAATCCTACTCACGCAGAGTCAGCAAAACAGACCGGCGATCGACACCACCTAACAACAAGCCTAAAGGTTGCCAATTGGAGTGTCCCCTAATAACAGCCATCGAAGGAGAACCCTAACAATGGCAAGTGACGATCCCAACTGCCGACAACAATTAGTACGTATGCACTAGCATATCCTCCAGAATCTGTATAGCCCGCTCTCATAAAACCATCATCCTGCGGATGGAAAAGTGGAGCTAAAGCTCAACCAGTACCCAAGGCTTCCTGAAGTTTCTGCCCAAGACTGCAAGCGAACTGTAAATCCCCGTTTCCATTTTAATAAAAGTTTCCTATTTTCTAAAATACCAGTGATTTCCTTTTCTTCCCTTCGTATTTTAATTGGTTGTTAAGCTTAATATTTAAACCTTATTTTTCCAACTCTTTTGAAATCATAATCCAAACCCTAAAAGCAAAATTAAATTAATACCAAAACTAAAACAAGCAAAACATTTTAAATTTAAAACCCCAACCTTACTTTAACCCATTATTTAAAACCCTAAGCCCTACTCAGCCCACAAACTTTTACTTAATAAATTCCTTAATAAATTTAACCCTCAGCCCGTTTCCTTTCCCTCAGCCCACTCTTGATTTTAAATAAATCCTTTAAAAATTTTCCCGGCCAGTTTAATCTCAGCCCACTCAATTTTCCTTAATAAATTCCTTATAAAAATTCCTCAGCCCGTTTCCTTTCTCAGGCCATGTTTTTTAATATGGAATTCTTTAAAAATTGAGCCCGGCCCACTCCCTTTGGCCCGTGACCCGTTCCTCTACTCACCCGACCCGACCCCACTCCTGTTCTTCTTCTTTCCTTCTCTAACGGTAAATTCCCCATTTCACGCGCGCGATCCCTTATCCCCGCCGCGCCTCGCGCCCACGCTCACGCCCCCGCTCCTACCGTTACAACCGCGACGCGCACCCCCTCGTCTCTATTAACTCCTTCGCACTCGCTATTCCCCTCATTTTTCCAAATCCCTCTCTCTCTTCCTCTCGAAACTCACCGAGCACCCAACGCCGCCGGCGAGCACCCAACGCCGCCGGCTAACACCCATCACTTCGTTCGACCTCACGACGACGACAGCTCCTCCTCCACCAACCTTCTCCCTCTACGACTCCACCCTTCCTCAACCCGAACATCTCCTGCCAAGCATCCCCTGCACTCCTAAACCCACTCACACCCAACCACGGTCACCGCCTTCAACCGACGTCGACGAGCCCCCACTTCATCTGAAATACCTCATCGACATTAGACACTGTCAGCACCGTCACCATCATTCCAGAACCCGAGCCCCAATTCTCTCTCCTTTCAAAATTCCAAAACCCATTTTCTAAACATTTCACTGTCGCTATTGCCGGAGCAACGCCGTCAACCGTCGTCGACCCCAGTGCACTCGCAAAGGATCATCAAGCACCCCTCAACCTCCAGTGACCGTGCAACGACTCCGGACAACTCCGACGCAATTTCCGCATCTCGAGCCAAGCTCGCGAGAATCCGTTTCACGGCGTACGTCACGCGTTCGTGACACCACTGCTGCCGTGCGACCCCGAGATGTTTCCAGGCATGTGTTTACTTACTTCATGCTAATATAGTTGTGGTACAACCCTGAATCATATAGTTTATAAATTTGCCGATTACCGATATATTATGTGACCTAAGTGTTCGATGCTAGTCTTCAATGAATATAATTGTTTATTTTGACGGAAACCGATATTTTCTGTTGGCCCATATGATGATAAATATCGTGTATGAATCTCGCTGGAAAATACGATTGTTAGGGATAAAAATTGATACCCTAAATATGCCGTTAAAACTAGAATTTTCTCGTATCTGAAAATGAATAAAATCACCGTAAATTATATAAATATTGGAATGATGCGTTCGATGGCTTAAATCGAAGATGACTCGACGAAATTTAACCCCATGTAAAATTCTAATGATTTCTATTCTGTAACTGCGATGATATTTAGATCGGAGTGCGACTCTGGACTGCAGTCCAGAGCGACTCTGTTTATCGTGTACTGTACCAAACTGTGTGTCACTGTGTTTCTTGAAGTCGTATGTTATGGAACACTGCAGTAGATTAAAGATAATTCTGTTAGCTAAACAAAACTAGTGGTTCCATTCCGTTTCATTGCCGTTTGCTATTTTAAACTGTATTTAAAAGGGCAGAACGTATAACTGTCCAGAACAGATTAAGAAATGACATACTGACATTAAACTATGTATAACTTTCAACGTACAGATGCGAATGAGGATACGTCTATTGCGTTGAATACTATATTGAAAAACCTAAATTTCATTCAACAATAACATCGCTAAAATCTGAACCCAACTGGGTGCAATTCGTGTCACGAAACGGACGTTCAGTTCTGAAACTGAATTTCCAGCCGCGAGCGCTTAAAATGAAACAGCTATATCTTGAAAACCAGAATCCCGATTGAACTGAAACAAATTTTGATGAATTTCTGACTGAGTTTTCTATTTATCTTACTTGTATCATTTTGCTGAATTCTTAACATATTAATTTATGCAATTTTTCTAAGATAATGACATGCATATTGATTCATAATACTCATAGCTTAATGATGACATACATAAATATATCATACCCCATTTGCCATGTACATAGTTTTAGTGAGTGTTAGAGTCAGTGGACATTGCATTATCGTGCGTGGTTGATGTTGGTTTAGAAGTGACGAGTATACTAATGGGAAGTGAATATTCGTGACAGTGATTGATACAGTGAGCAGTGATAAAACCGTGCCATTAGTATACTTATACACGACTGAACCAAGATCACAAATAAAGTAAACCTGGGGATAAAGGGGAAATCAAAGTGGAAAGAGAATCGTATTTAGCAGGACCGTGTTTTAGAGGATGATCATTCGAGCAGTGATATATATATTAGGTAGGATGTAGCGATCCGGCTGACAGGGTTATGTCCCGGGCATGTGGGCCGTTGTCTCGGGTATGTACGAGACTCCTGTTAAATATGATCCTCCTTCCACTATGCGATTTCAAACATGACCTAGAGACCGATTGGGACACAGAACACATTCTGCATCATATAGTGACATAGTGATTACTTGCATTGTTTTTACACTAGTATTACCTCTTGTACCTGTTTCTTCTTATTACAATAATATTGTTATTATGTCGCTCTGACAACCTGAGTATGCATGCTCAGATTCCGCGGGAGGTCCAGCTCAGGAGACGGATCTACCCTTCGAGTTCACGGAGATATAGTTTGGTGTACCTCCTTCATTTACTGATTTCCATAAAAGTGATCGTGAGATTGAACTTGGTTAGTAATTGTCCTTGTTATCTGTAATTTGTGAACATTGGAATTTTAATGTAATAAATTAGTGATGTGATTCCTTTACTACTGTGCTTTATTTACTGATTATCATGTAATGCTAGAAGCCGAAGTGTGACTACGGCGGGATGATTCCTTGACCGTAGGAGCATGGCTGACCTATTCATCTCTCGTTTTCCGTATTTCTGGAAGCGGGGCGTGACATGGTTTAGTTGGTATCAGAGCCTGTGTTTAGTATCAAGGGATAACATTAACTATACTGTATTACGTTATTCTTGTTTCACTACTCTTGATTTTCATCCTTGAATCTGATCTTATCCTTTTGAATCTTCCAGTGATATGACGTCCCCGAACGACCCCTCCTCGGACTCCAGCTCTCAGGACCGCACGGAAAGAATACTTAGTGCACTGACCACTCTTGCGGAAGCTCAGGAGAAGAAGACAGATTTACTCACTGAGGGACTCAGGGCGATTACCGCCGCAGGAGGACCCTCCGCATTCATTACCGCCCCCGAGGGCGCTACTCCACCAGCTTATCAGGCTAGGGCTGGTACCGTATCAGACTTCCGACGGTTACACCCAGCTGCATTCACAGGGCTAGCTGAACCCTTGAGGCTGAGCAATGGCTGGTGAACATGGAGAATTTATTGACAGCCGCCTGCGTTCCAGAGGAAGATTGGGTGGACATGATAAAGATACAATTGGAAGACGAAGCCCGTACATGGTGGTCGGTGGAGGAAAGCATACTTGACGAGCCGATTGAATGGAGCAAGTTTAAGGAGTGCTTCCTAGATCATTATTTTCCTTCCACAGCCAAGGCAGAAATGGAGGAAAGGTTTATTCTTTTGAAGCAGAATGGTCGCCCAGTGGACGTATATGCGGCTGAGTTCAACCGTCTGAGCCGCTTTGCTCCATACATGGTCAAATCAGAGGCCACCAGGGCCAGACGCTTCCTTCAGGTGTTAGATTTCGAGTTGCAGCAGTTGATTGCATCGTTGGATTTACAGACTTTTGCACAGGTACTCAACGCGGCGAGAGTTCAGGAGCAATTGATTAACAAGTTCAGGAGACCCCCAGTCGTTCCAGCACGTACCCACGCGCCTTCTCGAGGAGCCATACCGGTTCATAGAGCAAGAACGACACAAATGAAGAGCCCGTTCGTACCACAGCATCGCCCCCAGAGACAAGGCGTAGTTTGCGGCTATTGCGGTAGAGGTGGGCATACTCAGAAAGACTGTCGCCGTGCCAAGGGACAGTGCTTGGTTTGCGGGTCCAGTCAGCACAAGATTAACAGTTGCCCTGAGCGAGCAGAAATACAAGGAGGTTCTGGACCGCCACAGCAGAGGCCGCAGGAGCAGAGGCAACCCTTTACAGGTCGCGGTTAGGGACAGGCTTTCACCTTGACCGTCGAGCAGGAAGAGGCGTCAGGAGACGTGGTTACAGGTACTCTACTCATACATTCCTTGCCAGCTAGAGTACTATTTGATTCGGGAGCATCGCATTGTTTCTTGTCCAAGCATTTCACTGATACACACTCAATACCACATGAACCACTAACCAAGGGATGGGAAATTCATACGGGTAATGGTATTATAATATCTAGTCGAGAATGCAGATTATGCCCAGTTGTAGTGTGTGGCAGGGAATTCTATGCGAAATTCCTTCTGATTGGGACAGGCAGTTACGACGCAATTCTCGGGATGGATTGGATGAGCACTTTCCATGCAGTTATCGATTGTCGTGCAAGGAAGGTGATCTTCCGCATCCCCAATCACCCGGAATTTATTTTCGAGGGCGGAAGCGAATCTTTGGAACCAGCTAAGTATAGGGCCAAGCCCAAGGAACTGACAGCTATGGAGATTGATAAGAGCCCCGTCCCAGAAATTGTTCGGGACTTTCTGGACGTATTTCCTGAAGATCTACCAGGTCTACCACCTCCTCGAATCTTGGAGTTCTCAATCGATTTGACTCCAGGTACAGGCCCAGTATCCAGAGCCCCATATAGAATGGCACCAATTGAGTTGGCGGAATTGAAGAAGCAGGTTGAAGAACTATTGGAGAAGGGATTTATTCGGCCAAGCGCTTCACCGTGGGGTGCACCAGTTCTGTTAGTAAAGAAGAAAGATGGATCGCTGCGAATGTGTATAGATTATCGGGAGCTGAACAAGGTCACAATAAAGAACAAGTACCCAATCACGCGCATTGACGACCTATTCGATCAGCTAAGTGGAGCCAAGGTATTCTCGAAGTTGGACCTCCGTTCTGGATATCATCAAATCAGAGTAGCAGCCGATGATGTATGCAAGACGGCTTTCAGGACCCGATACGGACATTACGAGTTTCTTGTGATGCCATTCGGTGTTAACAATGCCCCAGCAATATTCATGGACTTAATGAACAGGGTGTTCGCAAAGTACTTGGACATGTTTGTCGTTGTGTTTATCGACGACATACTTGTCTACTCGAAGACCCGGGATGAGCACGCTGAACATTTGCGCACGGTACTACAAATTCTTCGAGAAGAGAAGTTGTATGCGAAGCTAAGCAAGTGTGAATTTTGGCTTGATAAGGTTCAGTTTTTGGGACACATTGTTTCGGGCGAAGGCATCTCGGTGGACCCGGCAAAGATAGAATCTGTCAGAGATTGGCCAACGCCGAAGTCAGTGGCCGAGATCAGGAGCTTTCTGGGATTGGCAGGTTATTATCGGAGATTCGTCCAAGATTTCTCAAGAATCACTGAACCATTGACGAGGTTGACACGGAAGGACGTGCCGTTTACATGGACAGAGGAGTGCACTCAAGCATTTGACACACTGAAGCAGAAGTTAACCACGACACCTATACTTACAGTACCAGATGATTCCGGTGGTTTGGTGATACACAGTGATGCCTCAGGGAAGGGATTAGGTTGTGTTCTAATGCAGCACGGCCGAGTGGTTGCTTACGCCTCTCGACAACTGAGAAATCATGAGAAGAACTACCCCACGCATGACTTGGAGTTAGCTGCGGTAGTCTTTGCGTTGAAGATTTGGAGGCACTATTTATTGGGTGAGAAAGTGGAGGTGTACACAGATCATAAAAGTTTGAAGTATGTTTTCACTCAGAAGGAACTGAACATGAGGCAGCGCCGATGGCTAGAGTTGATGGCAGATTATGACCTGGACCTTCAGTATCACCCGGGGAAGGTGAACGTTGTACCAGATGCGCTCAGTCGCAAGCCAGCGGTCATGATGTTGACCGATCAGAGGAGCATTATTAAAGACTTCCGGAGACTTGAACTTGAAGTCGTTACGCCGAACACACTCAGTCAACTTTGGCAACTACAGGTGCAATCTTCCCTGGTGGATCGCATCAAGATTGCACAAGCGGATGATCCCCGATTGCAAAAGTTCAGAGAACAAGTGGAAGCTGGACTAAGAACGGATTTGATTATACATGAAGACGGCTCTCTGAGATTCGGTAGCAGACTCTGTGTACCTAAAGGAGATGTTCGAGAAGAAGTTTTGGCCGAAGCACACAGTTCAGCTTATTCTGTGCATCCAGGAGGTACAAAAATGTATCAGGATCTAAAGCAGCACTTTTGGTGGAACGGAATGAAACGGGAAATTGCGAGGTTCGTATCCAGGTGCTTGGTATGTCAACAGGTGAAGGCGGAACATCAGAGGACAGCAGGATTGTTACAACCACTGCCGATACCTGAATGGAAGTGGGAGCACATTACCATGGATTTTGTGACGGCCTTACCAGGGTGCCCTAGGGGCAATAACGCCATTTGGGTTATCGTCGATCGCCTCACAAAAGCTGCACACTTCCTACCTTTCCGAGTGGGACAGTCGACAAAATCACTGGCAGAAAGATATATGCAGAAGATTGTACGACTTCACGGTGTTCCAGTCAGCATTGTATCAGACCGGGACACCAGATTCTTGTCACACTTTTGGAAGAGCCTGCAGGAGAGTTTGGGAACCCGCCTTAAATTCAGCACAGCGTATCACCCTTAGACGGATGGACAATCCGAGCGTACGATTTAGACGCTCGAGGATATGTTGAGAGCCTGTATGTTCGACTTTCAGGGTTCCTGGGAGGACCATCTGCATCTAGTTGAGTTCTCTTACAACAATAGTTACCAGGCTAGTATTCAGATAGCTCCTTTTGAAGCACTATACGGGCGGAAATGTCGATCCCCAGTATGTTGGGATAATGTGGGAAAACGAAGATTACTGGGCCCCGAACTCATTGTTCAGATAGTCGACAAGGTCCAAATGATCAGACAGCGTATCAAGACAGCTCAGGATCGACAGAAGAGTTGGGCAGATACCAGCAGAAGGGCACTAGAATTCGAAGTCGGAGATCACGTGTTCTTGAAGATTTCCCCTACTCGTGGAGTTATCAGGTTCGGAGGTCGGGGAAAGCTTAGTCCCCGCTTTATCGGACCTTTTGAGGTGCTAGAGCGAGTAGGAGAGGTGGCCTATCGACTTGCCTTGCCTCCATCGCTAGCTGGTATGCACAATACCTTCCACGTATCACAGTTGCGGCGTTATGTTCGAGATGAGAGCCATGTCCTGGACCATTCGGAGCTAGTTTTGGGTACCGATTTATCGTACGAGGAGCAGCCTACTACCATCCTCGACCGCAGAGAGAAAGTGCTGAAGAATAAGATCATCCCTTTAGTCCGAGTGTCTTGGGGCGGTCGTTTCCCAGGAGAATCCACCTGGGAGCGGGAGGAAGATATCCGTGATCGTTATCCACATCTTTTTATTTAGTACTTTGTCTCCTTGTATCCTTATTAAATTTCGAGGACGAAATTTTTGTTAAGGGGGGTATGATGAAAATCCCCGTTTCCATTTTAATAAAAGTTTCCTATTTTCTAAAATTCCAGTGATTTCCTTTTCTTCCCTTCGTATTTTAATTGGTTGTTAAGCTTAAAATTTAAACCTTATTTTTCCAACTCTTTTGAAATCATAATCCAAACCCTAAAAGCCAAATTAAATTAATACCAAAACTAAAACAAGCAAAACATTTTAAATTTAAAACACCAACCTTACTTTAACCCATTATTTAAAACCCTAAGCCCTACTCAGCCCACAAACTTTTACTTAATAAATTCCTTACTAAATTTAACCCTCAGCCCGTTTCCTTTCCCTCAGCCCACTCTTGATTTTAAATAAATCCTTTAAAAATTTTCCCGGCCTGTTTAATCTCAGCCCACTCAATTTTCCTTAATAAATTCCTTATAAAAATTCCTCAGCCCGTTTCCTTTCTCACGCCATGTTTTTTAAAATGGAATTCTTTTAAAATTGAGCCTGGCCCACTCCCTTTGGCCCGTGACCCGTTCCTCAACTCACCCGACCCGACCCCACTCCTGTTCTTCTTCTCTCCTCCTCTAACGGTAACTTCCCCATTTCACGTGCGCGATCCCTTTTCCCCGCCGCGCCTCGCGCCCACGCTTACGCCCCCGCTCCTGCCGTTACAACCGCGACGCGCACCCCCACGTCTCCATTAACTCCTTCACACTCGCATTTCCCCTCATTTTTCCAAATCCCTCTCTCTCTTCCTCTCGAAACTCACCGAGCACCCAACGCTGCCGTGTTCCCCACTCCACCGCAGGCGAACACCCATCACTTCGCTCGACCCCACGACGACGATAGCTCCTCCTCCACCAACCTTCTCCCTCTACGACTCCACCCTTCCTCAACCCGAACATCCCCTGCCAAGCATCCCCTGCACTCCCAAACCCACTCACACCCAACCACGGTCACCGCCTGCAACCGACGTCGACAAGCCCCCACTTCATCTGAAATACCTCATCGACCTTAGACACCCTCAGCACAGTCACCATCATTCCAGAACCCGAGCCCCAATTCTCTCTCCTTTCAAAATTCCAAAACCCATTTTCCAAACATTTCACTGTCGCCATTGCCGGAGCGACGCCGTCGACCGTCGTCGACCCTAGTGCACTCGCAGAGGATCATCAAGCACCCCTCAACCTTCAGTGACCGTGCAACGACTCCGGACAACTCCGACGCAATTTCCGCATCTCGAGCCAAGCTCGCGAGAATCCGTTTCACGGCGTACGTCACGCGTTCGTGACACCACTACTTCCGTGCGACCCCGAGACGTTTCCAGACAAGTGTTTACTTGCTTCATGCTAATATAGTTGTGGTACAACCCTGAATCATATAGTTTATAAATTTGCCGATTACCGATATATTATGTGACCTAAGTGTTCGATGCTAGTCTTCAATGAATATAATTGTTTATTTTGACGGAAACCAATATTTTCTGTTGGCCAATATGATGATAAATATCGTGTATGAATCTCGCTGGAAAATACGATTGTTAGGGATAAAAATTGATACCCCCAAATATGCCGTTAAAACTAGAATTTTCTCATATCTGAAAATGAATAAAATCACCGAAAATTATATAAATATTGGAATGATGCGTTCGATGGCTTAAATCGAAGCCGACTCGACGAACTTTAACCTCATGTAAAATTCTAATGATTTCTATTCTATAACTGTGATGATATTTAGATCGGAGTGCGACTCTGGACTGCAGTCCAGAGCGACTCTGTTTATCATGTACTGTACCAAAATATGTGTCACTGTGTTTCCTGAAGTCGTATGTTACGGAACTCTGCATTAGATTAAAGATAATTCTATTAGCTAAACAAAATAAGTAGTTCCATTCCGTTTCATTGCCGTTTGCTATTTTAAACTGTATTTAAAAGGGCAGAACGTATAACTATCCAGAACAGATTCAGAAATGACATACTGACATTAAACTATGTATAACTTTCAACGTACAGACGCGGTCGAGGATCCGTCTATTGCGTTGAATACTCTATTGAAAACCCTAGATTTAATTCACAATAAAATCGCTAAAATCTGAACCCAACTAGGTGTAATTCATGTTGCGAAACGGACGTTCAGTTCTGAAACTGAATTTCCAGCCGCGAGCGCTTAAAATGAAACAGCTATATCTTGAAAACCGGAATCCCGATTGAACTGAAACAAGTTTTGATGAATTGCTGACTGAGTGTTCTATTTATCTTACTTGTATCATTTTGCTGAATTCTTAACATATTAATTTATGCAATTTTTGTAAGATAATGACATGCATATTGATTCATAATACTCATAGCTTAATGATGACATACATACATATATCATACCCCATTTGCCATGTACATAGTGTTAGTGAGTGTTAGAGTCAGTGGACATTGCATTATCGTGTGTGGTTGATGTTGGTTTAGAAGTGACGAGTATACTAATGGGAAGTGAATATTCGTGACAGTGATTGATACAGTGAGCTGTGATAAAACCGTGCCATTAGTATACTTGTACACGACTGAACCAAGATCACAAATAGTGTAAACCTGGGAATAAAAGGGAAATCAAAGTGGAAAGAGAATCGTATTTAGCGGGACCGTGTTTTAGAGGATGATCATTAGAGCAGTGATATATATATTAGGTAGGATCTAGCGATCCGGCTGACAGGGTTATGTCCCGAGCATGTGGGCCGTTGTCTCGGGTATGTACGAGACTCCTGTTAAACATGATCCTCTTTCCACTATGCGATTTCAAACATGACCTAGAGACCGATAGGGACATAGAACACATTCTGCATCATATAGTGACATAGTGATTACTTGCATTGTTTTTACACTTGTATTACCTCTTATACATGTTTCATCTTATTACAATAATATTGTTATTGTGTGGCTCTGACGACCTGAGTATGCATGCTCAGATTCCGCAGGAGGACCAGCACAGGAGACGGATCTACCCTTCGAGTTCACGGAGATATAGTTTGGTGTACCTCCTTCATTTACTGCTTTCCATAAAAGTGATCGTGAGATTGAACTTGGTTAGTAATTGTCCTTGTTATCTGTAATTTGTGAACATTGGAATTTTAATATAATAAAATAATGATGTGATTCCTTTACTACTGTGCTTTATTTACTGATTACCATGTAATGCTAGAAGCCAAAGTGTGACTACGGCGGGATGATTCCTTGACCGTAGGAGCATGGCTGGCCTAGTCATCCCTCGTTTTCCGTATTTTGGGAAGCGGGGCATGACACGAACAGAGTGCCTCCATTGGATACAACGCATGAAGGAACTCCGTGCAAACGCACAAACTTAACAAAGAACAACTGAGCAAACTGAGCATAACCAGACAACAAACACCCAAATGGAGTCACACCCTATCTAGACCTAGGTAGACACCAAAACGAAATTCATGGAGATCTGCTCCTATTCACAATCCGGAACGGTTAAAGGTTGCAACTCTCTAGCCAGTCTCATATACTCAAACTTAGCTCACAACAAGACAGACACCTCAAAACGAAATCCGAAACTTCACTCTTCACCCCTGCCGACCCGTAACTATCTCACAAGTCATGTCACATGTTGGTGGAACTTGAATGAACACAGAAAGCTGACCGATGTGCCTGCTCTAGGATTTCGCGTTTATACCAAACAGTATCAGGTACACACAACCGTGTTCCTAAACGTAGCACACCCTAATCACAAATCAAGGACTCCGAATCTTTACCCAGCCGAGTATGCTCAAGAATCTCTAACAAACGAGCATCGGCGAGCTGTGCCTCGCGATAACGATTAAGGAAAAGTGGACGGGAGCGGACATGAGCAAGATGTCCCCTCAGTAGAGGCGAACTTAGCTGTACTCCACGATCGTATAAGAACTGTAAATTTGCAGAAGACTGTCTCAACAATCAAAACCCGCTGTAGGAAGATGTACATTAAGCTTTGGTGGTCCGTGAAAATCTAACACGACTCTCCACACAAGTAGTGTCCCAAATCTTCAACGCACGACCACCGCGGCCATCTCCAGATCATGAGTGGGATATCCTGCTCGTACTTCCTCCAACTGTTGGAAAGCAAAATCGATAACTCTATAATGCCACATCAACGCAAAATCGAGCCCCACTCGCAAAACATCACAGTAAAACAACAATGTCGTCCGAACCAGAAAGCAAGGAAAGAACTGGTGCAGTTGTCAACCGAGTCTTCAACTACTAAAAACTCCGCACGCATACCTCAGTCTAAAGAAAAAGAACCTCCTTTCCGGTTAGTTCAGTCAACGGTGCAACGCTACACTAGCAATCCTGCACGAAATGGCGGTAAAAACCTGCTAAGCCCAAAAATCTGCGGACCTCCGTCCCGTACATAAATCTGGGCCAAAGTTGTACGGCCTCGATCTTCCTCGGAACCATACGAAACCGTCTCCCGTAACTACAAGACCTAGGAGTCAACACAATCAAGCCTGAAGGAACACTCCGAGAATTTAGAAAACAGCTGGTGCTCTCCCAATGTCTGCAATGCAAATCCTCAAGTGCTGCCTACGTTCCTCACGACTCTTGGAAAGAGAAGAATGTCATCAATGACACAACAATAAACCGGTCGAGGAACGGCCTGAAGAAATCTGGTTCATCATATCCACGAATGCTGCTAGGGCATTGGTGAGTCCAACGACACCACCAAAACACAAACTGCCCGTAGCACGCATAAAAGCAGTCTTCGGAATGTCATCACTCCGAACCCGCAACCAATGATGACCTGATCCTATACAAACTTAGAAAATGTCTCGCACTCTTGAGCAAATCAAGAAATCGTCAATGCGAGATAAAGGATACCAATCCGCACCGTAAGCCGGTTCAATTGACGATCAATCAATACACAACCTCAACTGCCATCCTTCTCCTTGACGAACAGAATAGGAGCTCCCCAAAGAGAAACACTCAGACACACAAGCCCCCCAACAAACAACTCTGCAGCAGATCCTTAAGCTCCTTAAGCTTCACCGGCTCAACTGGAACAACGTCGGAAAACTCTCGCACGAAAGGAACCCGGTCCAACAATCCCATTGTGGCTCCGGTATCACGAATGAAAGCCAAGAATCCTCGACATCTTCTCATCTAAATCTTACTAGCGAAAATGCTGAATTCAAGCTGTGAGAGGCGGCACCACTGTCCCCCTGCACAACAAGAACCGACTCGCCGGGAAAACAAAACCTGACTGTTTCCGCACGGCAGTCCATTGACGCATAGTGTAACACCCGAGCCCAATGCTACTATTTTCAGTTACTGTTTGAGCATAATGTGGTACTCATTTTATTTAACTTGCTTGTTTGTTGCTTACTGTAAAATTTACCCGGCAAAGTCATTTCTACATATAAAAAATTTTGGCATCTAAAATAAAATTGAAAATATTCATCTTGGCCTACTTGATACCCCTAGCCTCGTGGTAGCGTCCGTGCATTGTGTTCTCGTCCCGTTCAGTGAAACGGGCGAGTTTGGACGGCTACGCGCGCGTACATGTGTCCGTTTTGGGGGTATGCTTTTTAATCATAAAACACTTAATTTTAAAATTTGGATCCCGTTTAAAATCCTATTATTTCAATTTCAAATTTTTGGACTCGACCCGGGCGCGATTTGGAAATGTTTTACTTTGCGCCAAAAATCCCAAATTTTAATATTATTAAAACCATCGCATATATTTTTCTAACTAAACTGATATCTTACTGTTCATTACCTTTCTTTTAAATCTTTAAGTTATCCATATATTATTTTTATAATATTTTTATATCCTTCTCAATTTATTCTCTCAGCCAATCGCAACCTTCCCTTTAACCCCGTGGGCCCCACTTCTCTCTCTCTCTATCTCTCCACTTTCTCTCTCTCCCTCTTCTCTCTCTCTCTCTCTCTCCACTTTTTTCTCTCTCTCTCTCATATATTCTCTCGTACTTCTCTTTAACATTCTTTCTCTTCTTGCTTCATGTCTCGTTTCACTTTTTTTTTAACTGTTCTTTTGTTGCCGGAATTCTGTCGTGCCGGTGACGCTTCTCAACATTCCAGCAAGGTACCCCAACCCTTGTGGTTTCTTTGTTCGTCGTTTGGGTTCATTCCGTGAACCGTGCGCCCGTCGCGAGTTTTCCCCACCGACGGTTAACGTTCCGTTTTCCCGATTCGCGACCCATCGAGGCAAGTTAATCTTGCTACATGCTATATAATTCATTTTATACCTAATTAAATAAATACCATACCTATAGTTTAAATCTAGTGCCCCATGTTTAATTTTATAACGTTTCGACGTTCCGTTTGCATCCGTATATCATATTAAATCTAGATCATGAAAACTTATCTTGTGACATACTAGATTACATTATACTGCATCCATATCAATTAAAATATACATCGTCGTAATATTTCTTATTATTATCTTTAATTAGTTTATAATCTGTATTTTATAATATTATATATTTGAAAATATTATAGTTTACACATGAAACGTCGTTGAAAAAGCGGATACGACAAATCTGAAATTTCGGTACACCTTACCGTATAAAATTCATTATAAATCATAGAAAAATCATTTGTATACGTTCTTTAGTTCGTTACGAAGATAACTCATAATACTATAACTCTAAAAAATATTTAATTGCAAAATAAATTTTTTAAATAACGTAAAATGCAAATGAAAATGTCTCCAAACTGCTGTCCAGGGAAATTCCAGCAGCAAACTTTCAACTTCGAATGTTCATAACTGTTTGTAGGGACAACCTGAGATGCTTATACTTATAAAAATGAAAACTTTATTTAATTATCTTTGTTTTGGTATAAGACACGTCCCTTTTGGAGAAGGTTTGTTATTTTTAAGCTATTTTACAAATTAGGGTGACGCTGAATTTCTGAACGGAACTTTCTTGTGCATGGTTAATCAATACTACTTTTATAGTTATTAATCGCTTTGAATATGCTATCCATATTAATATTATTATATCAATATTTATATCACATATTGCTTAGTTGTACATCCCACATTATCATTTTATAGTTTTATAACTTTTCGGATACCCGTTTGCATCCATCGCATTTAAGATACATATAATTGCATCCATAGATCACATTACTAAATAATAATGTGATATTAACACTCCATGTTTAATAAATTGCATCCTAATTAATATTGGAACTATAAATGTAACCCTAATCGATAACTGTGCATCCATATCCTTGAAATTATATCTATTTGCATATCATGTTACATGTTCTAGTTTATTGTTCTGATAGTACTCATGCTTGTTTATTTATACACATGCTTATGTTAGTTTGATTATGAACACCCACAAGACATCTTGTGCTTCCTGACATGACCTGTTACACTTTCTACTTGACCCGACATGGTACCGTATACTGCTTGAGTTGACATGATGTACCATGACCTGACCCGTTACCTGATCTTGTGTCTAATGCCAACAAACCTGACATGTAGTCATCATGGACCGTTCCTGTTGTCTATCCAGACAAACCTGCTTTTACCTGATCCTGTGTTGGCATTAGTTATTGATTACTGAATACCTGACTCGACATACATAACTTGGGGGTATGGGGAAATCGAAGGTGAAACCAACTTGTAACTCAACGGTTCGATACCTGTTCTGATCAGTCTTACGGGCTAGGCCACCCCCGGAGTGATGATGCTGACATTACTCACCCATCCTGCTACCTATTACTGCCTAGTGGCACGTCTCGGATTCATCCTCGAGGATCTTGACCGTGGTCCCGGGCATGCACGGGATAATATTGAGTTACATCGATGATTCATCAAATGATTTCAAAGACTTTAGAATAGAAAACCTGATAGAACAGTTTAGTTACCCACTGCACACTACCCGGCACTGCTTGTTTCACATTATTGCTTTATTCATGTTTATTTTTGCATTGCCTGTTACATTGTTCATATTATATTACTTGTTGACATGACGCGCTGACGTCTGGATTTTGCATGGCCCAGATTCTGTGCCGCTGTCGCAGTCCAAGCAGGAGTACTTCAGCCAGCAGGCTGAGCTGTGAGTTCAGTAGTAGTTAGTTTTATTTCCTGCATTTATTTCCTGATGTGAGCCCGCATTATGGGACATACATTTCAGTTATCTGTATTGGATCATTTGCTTCCGCATTTATTTATTATTGACTCCTGTTATTCTGGATTATGGATATGTTTTAGATAGTTTTATCTTTTTCTTGATATCTCTATAGCCGTAATGTGACTGTGGATGGATACTTTCTACCCACAGGTAGCATGGTTGGCTATGTCACGTGCCTAATCTAGCGTACTCTGGGAAGCGGGGCGTGACATGGTTTTTTGGTATCAGAGCCATAGGATAGTCGGGTTGATTCTTTTGTAGTTGGGTATTGTACCCAATACACGAATCAGAATACCCGTGTTTAGGAAATATGTCCTGCCACCTTGACCGTTTTACCATTCTTGAATCACATTCTTCCTGATTATATCTTTTACGATGTGCAAACTTCCTTTGCATATCGATTCGAAAACCTGATTCCTTGTTATCTCTAGGACTTAGGTGACTTGGATGGAGTTATGTAATTGTGGCTATGATACCGCGGCATTGTTACAATGCGGTACTCTATTTAAGTATCTTGGAGTTCTAGCCTTGATCTATATTCAAAATCTATCATCATTCTAATGTTGGGTATTTTGAGTTCAGGATTATGGCCGGTATGAAATTGAAGACATGCCAGAGGCGTGTGAACGAAGCCGCCATGCTTGGAGTGATAAGTGGAATGCTGGAGAATCAAAGAAACAGACCGAGCTGATCCAGCAGCAAGAGGACTTGTTTCGGTAAGGTTTGCAGATCGTTCAGCAGTCTGTGAACCATGTTGGAGCTAGACCAGTTGACCGAGTAGGGACCGTAGAAGATTTCAGGCGGTTGGGTCCATCTACATTTACTGGTTTAAAGGAGCCGTTACCAGTGGAGCAGTGGCTAGTTGACACAGAGAACTTGCTTTTTCCGGCACAGATTCCAGATGACAAAAAAAGTTGTTGTAGTACGCATTCAGCTAGTGGACTACGCCCGAGAATGGTGGCTTGTGGAGGAGACCCGCTTGCCCAAGCCGATCAAGTGGGCGGATTTTTCTAAGAGTTTCCTGGATAAGTTCTTCCTGCGGACTGCACGGGAGGAAATGGAAGAGAAGTTTATTGGGCTAAGGCAGAATGGAGCACTCGTGGATGTGCATGCAGCAGAGTGGACGAGACTCAGCAGATTCGCTGGACCTTTAGTTGCCAATGATGCAGACAGGGCATGAAGGTTCATGCGCAGTTTGGATGTAGACATCCAGAGGCAGATTGTCTCCATGGGTTTGACCACTTTCTCATAAATACTTGCAGCAGCCAAGAGCAGCAGAGTTTATCTGGAATGAAAGGGAGTTTGCAGCAGACAGCAGTTGCGTTAAGGAAGCAGTTCGGTCGGGCCGGTCGAGTTTAGGGCTAGGCCGACAAACAATATTCTTGCTTCAATGGAAGTGAAGAAAATAAAGAGCCGGCTGTTGTTCGTGATTCTATGGACGTGTTTGAAGATATATCGGGTTTACCGCCGAGGAAAGACGTGGAATTCGCAATTGATCTTATTCCTGGTGCAGCGCCAGTATCTAAAGCGTATTATCCAATGGCGCCAGTAGAGTTGGAAGAAGTAAAGAAACAGGTTGCTGAATTGCTTGAAAAAGGGTTGGATTCGAAGCAGTAACTCGCCTTGGGGAGCTCCAGTTCTTCTAGTAAAGAAGAAGGATAGCACAAGAAAGATGTGCATCGACTATCGAGAATTAAACCGGGTGGCTATGAAGAACAAGTACCCGATCCCTCGCATTGGAGAACTTTTTGAGCAGCTTAGTGGCGCGAGGGTATTCTCGAAGCTGGATTTACGATCCGGATATCATCAGGTCCGAGTGAAAACAGAAGATATTTTCAAGACGGCGTTCCAAACTCCGTATGGACATTACGGGTACTTAGTGATGCCCTTCGGAGTAACGAATGCGCCGGCAGTATTCATGGACTTGAGGAACCGAATCTTTTCACCATTCTTGGATCAGTTCATTGTGGTATTCATTGACGATATTCTGGTTTACTCGAAGAGTTTTGAAGAGCATGCTGATCATTTGAAGATCACACTGCAGACGTTGAGACAGGAGAAATTGTATGCGAAGATGAGTAAGTGCGAGTTTTGGCTGGAGGAAGTAAGGTTTTTAGGGCATGTTGTATCTGGCGATGGCATTGCCGTCGATCCAGAAAAGATTGCAGCAGTTCGAGATTGGCCTACTCCAAAGAATGTTTCTGAGATAAGAAGTTTCCTCACCTCTTCTTGTAGTTTTTTTGTATTCTTGGAATTTCGAGGACGAAATTCTTTTGTAGTTGGGTATAATGTAACACCCGAGCCCAATGCTACTATTTTCAGTTACTGTTTGAGCAAAATATGGTACTCATTTCATTTAACTTGCTTGTTTGTTGCTTACTGTAAAATTTACCCGGCAAAGTCATTTCTACATATAACAAATTTTGGTATCTAAAATAAAATTGAAAATATTCATCTTGGCCTACTTGACACCCCTAGCCTCGTAGTAGCGCCCGTGTATTGTGTTCTCGTCCCGTTCAGTGAAACGAGCGAGTTTGGATGGCTACGCGCTCGTACATGTGTCCGTTTTGGGGGATGCTTTTTAATCATAAAACACTTAATTTTAAAATTTGGATCCCGCTTAACATCCTATTATTTCAATTTCAAATTTTTGGACTCGACCCGGGCGCGATTTGGAAATGTTTTACTTTGCGCCAAAAATCCCAAATTTTAATATTATTAAAACCATCACATATATTATTCTAACAACCTGATATCTTACTGTTCATTACCTATCTTTTAAATCTTTAAGTTAACCATATAATATTTTTACAATCTTTTATATCCTTCTCAATTTATTCTCTCAGCCAATCGCAACCTCCCCTTTAACCCCGTGGGCACCACTTCTCTCTCTCTATCTCTCCACTTTCTCTCTCTCCCTCTTCTCTCTCTCGCTCTCTCTCTCTCTCTCCACTTTTTCTCTCTCTCTCTCATATATTCTCTCGTACTTCTCTTTATCATTCTTTATCTTCTTGCTTCATGTCTCGTTTCTCATTTTTTTTAACTGTTCTTTTGTTGCCGGAATTCCGTCGTGCCGGTGACGCTTCTCGACGTTCCAGCAAGGTACCCCGACCCGTGTGATTCCTTTGTTCATCGTTTGGGTTCATTCCGTGAACCGTGCGCCCGTCGCGAGTTCCCCCCTCCGACGGTTAACGTTCCGTTTTCCCTACTCGCGACCCATCGAGGCAAGTTAATCTTGCTACATGCTATATAATTCATTTTATACCTAATTAAATAAATATCATACCTATAGTTTAAATCTAGTGCCCCATGTTTAATTTTATAACGTTTCGACGTTCCGTTTATATCATATTAAATCTAGATCATGAAAACTTATCTTGTGACATACTAGATTACATTATACTGCATCCATATCAATTAAAATATACATCTTCATAATATTTCTTATTATTATCTTTAATTAGTTTATAATCTGCATTTTATAATATTATATATTTGAAAATATCATAGTTTACAGATGAAACGTTGTTGAAAAAGCGGATACGACAAATCTGAAATTTACTGTACACTTTACCGTATAAAATTCATTATAAATCATAGAAAAATGATTAGTATACGTTCTTTAGTTCGTTACGAAGATAACTCAGAATACTATAACTCTATAAAATATTTACTTGCAAAATAAATTGTTTAAATAACGTAAAATGCAAATGAAAATGTCTCCAAACTGCTGTTTAGGGAAATTCCAGCAGCAAACTTTCAACTTCGAATGTTCATAACTGTTTGTAGGGACAACCTGAGATGCTTATACTTGTAAAACTGAAAACCTTATTTAATTATCTTTGTTTTCGTATAAGACACGTCCCTTTTGGAGAAGGTTTGTTATTTTTAAGCTATTTTACAAATTAGGGTGACGCTGAATTTCTGAACGGAACTTTCTTGTGCATGGTTAATCAATACTACTTTTATAGTTATTAATCGCTTTGAATATGCTATCCATATTAATATTATTATATCAATATTTATATCACATATTTCTTAGTTGTACATCCCGCATTACCATTTTATAGTTTTATAATTTTTCGGATACCCGTTTGCATCCATCGCATTTAAGATACATATAATTGCATCCATAGATCACATTACTAAATAAAAATGTGATATTAACACTCCATGTTTAATAAATTGTATCCTAATTAATATTGGAAGTATAAATGTAACCCTAATCGATAACTGTGCATCCATATCCTTGAAATTATATCTATTTGCATATCATATTACATATTCCAGTTTATTGTTCTGATAGTACTCATGCTTGTTTATTTATACACATGCTTATGTTAGTTTGATTATGAGAACCCACATGACATCTTGTGCTTCCTGACATGACCTGTTATACTTCCTACTTGACCCGACATGGTACCGTATACTGCTTGACTTGACATGATCTACCATGACCTAACCCGTTACCTGATCTTGTGTCTAATGCCAACAAACCTGACATGTAGTCATCATGGACCGTTCCTGTTGTCTATCCAGACAAACCTGCTTTTACCTGATCCTGTGTTGGCATTAGTTATTGATTACTGAATACCTGACTCGACATACATAACTTGGGGGTATCGGGAAATCAAAGGTGAAACCGACTTGTAACTCAACAGTTCGATACCTGTTCTGATCAGTCTTACGGGCTAGGCCAGCCCCGGAGTGATGATGCTGACATCACTCGCCGATCCTGTTACCTATTACTGCCTAGCGGCACGTCTCGAATTCAGCCCCGAGGATCTTGACCGTGGTCCCGGGCATGCACGGGATACTATTGAGTTACATCGACGATTCATCAATTGATTTCAAAGACTTTAGAATAGAAAACCTGATAGAACAGTTTAGTTACCCACTGCACACTACCCGGCACTGCTTGTTTCTCATTATTGCTTTATTCATGTTTATTTTTGCATTGCCTGTTACATTGTTCATATTATATTACTTGTTGACATGACGCGCTGACGTCTGGGTTTTGCATGGCCCAGATTCTGTGCCGTTGTCGCAGTCCGAGCAACAGTACTTCAGCCAGCAGGCTGAGCTGTGAGTTCAGTAGTAGTTAGTTTTATTTCCTGCATTTATTTCCTGATGTGAGCCCGCATTATGGGACATACATTTCAGTTATCTGTATTGGATCATTTGCTTTCGCATTTATTTATTATTGACTCCTGTTATTCTGGATTATGGACATGTTTTAGATAGTTTTATCTTGTTCTTGATATCTCTACAGCCGTAATGTGACTGTGGATGGATACTTCCTACACACAGGTAGAATGGTTGGCTATGTCACGTGCCTAATCTAGCGTACTCTGGGAAGCGGGACGTGACACATAGCATGTAGCTAACCAGTCTGTTCCCAGAAGAACGTCAACTCCAACTTCTCTAGAAGGATCAAAACGACGGACGGATCTCTATCTCCTATCCGATTGGCACACGATCGAAATATGTGTCGCGCAACAAAAGAATCGCTGACAGAAATTAACACAACAAACGGCTGATCTAGCTAACACGACTCTCGGCCCAACCATGGCACAAAGTGTGTAAAACAAACAAGTGCAACAAAAGAACATACGAATTAAGAATACCTAAAAACTCTGCATTGGACGCCCATGCGTCCCGATGAGTAGAAGCAAACTCTCGTGTCTGCCCATACCCGCAACTGGCTGAACTCCTCCTCTGCAAACCTGTCCCCTCTAAACGAATCCTCTGCGACCACGACCTCTCCAAACATGAGTCTGACGCGGTGCTAAGGAGTAATATTTGACGAAGTGTCGAAGGCTCCCGCATCGAAAACATCCAAACGATGGCTGCTGACCCTCCTGGGGATGAGAGCTGAACGACTGTCCTCGTCCCAAGCCTCTGCTACTCCCGCGACGTGCACGAAATCTGTCTAGACGACTAAGC
The DNA here is from genome assembly GCA_030015575.1 of Agapanthus africanus. Taxonomy (NCBI): domain Eukaryota; kingdom Viridiplantae; phylum Streptophyta; class Magnoliopsida; order Asparagales; family Amaryllidaceae; genus Agapanthus; species Agapanthus africanus. The sequence continues at coordinate 209,433,922 of JASDDO010000026.1, read as the reverse complement.
CTCTGTCTTCGGGCTGACACACCTATACTAGCCCTCCTTGGTCCTCGAACTCCCAAACTCTCGGAATGACGCTCCTTATCGAATAGGGCTGCGTCCACTGGTGCTGTATACGTAACACTATACTGCGTGCTGATCGCAAGGAACAACTGGGTAACATGGATGACAACCTCCTGCTGCTGCGCTCTGTTGGCCTCAACCAAAGACATCATCGTCTGGCGCAAGTCCTGCATCTCTACCACAAGCCTATCGATACGATCTGTTGAAGGCAGATCCATCTGCTCCAGTGCAACGAGCGTGCCATCCTGGTCAGTCCTCGTCCCACCTGAGTCGACTCTGACCTCGGCCCTCGCCGCATCCCTCTGAGTCCCCATATTCATCGGCGACAAAGGCTATAATAAGAGATAGGATTCGATAAGAGCACGGAAATCGAATCACAAGGATATGTATCATCAAGGATGGAATTTCAAGCAATTAGTACTTAGGTCACTTTAGGCGGAGTACCATGTCGTGAGTATGCCGCAGACATACACACACTATGTTACTCTGCTTAAGCTACCTACTCCATCATACCAAGGTCATCCTACACTCCGAAAGGTAAAACCTAGCGCTCTGATACCAACTTTGTCACGACCCGAAATTGGCACATGACGGCCCTTAAACTACGCAACGTCTACAAGAGTAACGCAATTTAAGTAGGCCGAAAACCCAGCAATATAAACCATCAAAAGAAGTAAGAAGTAAGAACAATTTTTAAGACCTTTGAAATCTCAACCCAAATTCTTTAAAAGTCCAACTTTATTTCCTTTAAAATTTCGGCAGCACCTCCTTTCTAAAAACCAGCCCCAAAATGGGTACAACAAAAATATAAGTAAAGCATCCCCAAACGGGAGCAAATACACGCCCAAAGATAGAAAACAATCACCACAACAGATATACGACGCCGTAGCGAAGAAATAAAAGACGATATAAATAAAACTGCTTAAAAGACCTCCAAGTCACAAAATAATATACAATATTGTCCTCACATCAAGTTTCTAAGTCGTACAAGAAAGTAGTAGATGGAGAGTACAGGATACAATGAATATACAATAACAACATCGGATAACTACAAAACCCACCTAAGCAAAACTGCACACTATGAGCCGAAGCGATATCCGCAGCAAAAGATAATAAGATAGATGAATAGCCTGCCTCGACTACTCTGAGGAACAACCAGCAAAACACTGTGGCACAACGGGGGTGAGTTGCCAACTCGTGAATAGTAAATAACATATGCAGGTAATCGCAAGTATGCACGTACAACGCGAATCTAGCATATGCAAGCTAATAGCAATAAATTGTCATATGAATGCAATAGTCATGAAAGGTACACTAGTAGGTATAACTAATACATGAAGCAATAATATGACAATATTTCTGCAACAGTCATGTAATGTACTCTATCAGGTACTACTAATACATGAACAATGATATGACAATGTATATATGCAGCAGTCATGAAAGGTACTCTAGCAGGTACAACTAATACATGAAGCAATGCATATAAAATAAAGTATGTAAATGCAACAGTCATGGAAGGTACTCTATCAGGTACTACTAATACATGAAGCAGTGCATAAACAATAAATGTGGAGTATGGGATGAAACATGTCATTTCCACGGAGTCCTGACATCGTGGTAGGACCAAAGTCCATCAAGACAATCCAAATCCCAATTTCCTCAAATCAGCCCCCAAATTGGCTCTAAAATCATGTACGTCTCATAAATCCTAAATGTACAATATCAAGTAAATCTCATATATCCTGAATGTACAAAATCAAGTAAATCTCATATATCCCGTATCCAATATCAAGTAAATCTCAAATATCCTAAGTCCAATATCAAGTGAATCTCAAATATCCTAAATATATTTGCATGAATAATTATGATGATGTATATGAATTGATATGTATACATATATATTAGCGTCCCATTACACTAATATATATATATATACACACACACACACACACACATAACAACGTCCCATTCCTCTGTTATACATACTTAGGAGTAAAAATATCATGAAACCAATGTGTCAAGCATCGACACAAAAATACTGATCTATCAGGTGTTGTCACCACGAGTGGCATCTTGATAGGTACGTATCATACGCTATCCGAAAACCCGAGTGCCCAGCTTCGACCCTCGTCTTTCGACGTATCCATACGTACATGACTCCCGTCGGTATCCCCACGATAACCGCCGAGTCATAGGTACTGTCACCGATAGGTATGGTTCCCCTGTCAGGTCTCATCGGCATGGTCCATCGAAATCCCTTTCTTGCCCCGGGGTACCTCCGGGCCCCACCATATACCCTCATACGGCCCCCGACTCCTCCTTGCATGGGGTATATATATCAAAACCAATAAATCTCATGGTGGGTGCTGAAATATCATATCAAGAGAAACCGGGTTTTTCAAATAATGCATAATTTTATGAAACTACCACGGTTCTCAAATCCAGAAAACATCATGAAAAATCCATATCTCAATGCGAAAATCCATGAATATAATATATGCAACATAAAAATGAAATGCGAGCATATAAAGGAAAAGCCGCTTTTTAACTGCAACAAGTTAATATAAATATCATACGGTTCCTAATTTCTCCAAGTCTATATAACATCAAGTAAAGGTAAATGTCACGCCCCGCTTCCCAGTGTACGGTGAAGGAGACGCGGCGAGGTCCGCTACATATATATTTAAAAGTACATACGCTAAGCGTATCTAAGCAATATAAAATAATTCACAAGAGACAAGAATAAAAAGAACAGCAACTTTTATTTATTAACATTCTTTGTACAATACATAAAAGGAAATACAACTGAAATAAAAGATGCCTCAACAGTGGCATAACAGGAAATGAAAAATACTGAAAAGAAAAGGGTACAATGAAACTACAGTGCAGGGTCTTCAGTAAACTGCTCCAAGTCTTCTTGAGTTGGCTCGATCTCCGCCGGGTCCAAACCACCTGACGACATTCAAAGAAGAAAGAAATAGAATGTCGTCAGCGAACAGGTCGCTCGGTAAGTCCCAAAGATAAAGGAGAAATAGACAAAGAGTAAGAGAGAGAGAGAGAGAGAGAGTAGCTTTTACAGTTGTATTATATTATTATATTGTTGTATTTAGTGTTAACGCCGTTGTTTGTAGCTTGGTACAGAAGAATGCCAGTGTATACGAGAGGAGTCTCTATATGCCAGAGACTAGAGGCACGTTTAGTACAAGGAACCGTTTATGCCACGGTACAACAGCAATTGGATTCCTGTTAGGTGTATTAAGTCTTACAGTCTCATGCCACTTTTAACACCTTCCGTACCAATCTACCCCTTAAATCCCGCGATGTCTTGTTTGTATTGTTATCTTGTAAATTGTGTTGGTTGTATGATTGATTGACTGACTGACCGGAACCATGATATCAGGAAACGGTTATAACCGTAGAGTCATCTAAATGGAATACTGGGAATCATGTAAAAGGAATATATCCATGGTTCGGTTCAGCCAAATTGTATAAACTGATAATTGTATTCATGGATTCATGTGTTCATATTGAATTGGAAACTTATAGATAATGGATTGACTTGAATCATATTCAAGTCAGATTAATCAGACTCAAACCCGAGTCAGACAATCAGAGATGTGAAACGAAGTCTTATAACTCCTAGGGTCCTAGGGTAATTTATAAACTTGAGAGGGTTTTATGTAAAAATACTTTTATATACTTTTCAAAATACACCTCAAGTATTTATTACTCGTCTTTAGAGTTGTAATGAATGTGGGTTTTATATTGTGCCATTTCTAGTGAAAATATCATAGTTTTAGGTATTTATCTGTAATAGTGATTATTTGAAGTTCATAGTATTTTAGTGTAAAAGTTATTATTGTGATTTTTAGAAAAAGGTGGAAAATTTTTATTATAATAAAATAGGTTTTTAAAAGATAAATATACATATGTTTATAAAAAAATAATTTTAATAACTATTTTATATTTCAAAAAAATCTCATTTTCTTAAGATGTCGTATTTTAAACCATTCGAGACCGAATGCTCCTTGCGGAGGTCTGAATCTCGCACTACTAGCCCGAGGGTGCGCGATAAACCGCACGATCCCGAACGGGTTCCCTAAAGATGGATTGTAGCGGCGCTTTGCAAAGATTGTAGAATACTATTCTTTTAGAAAACGGTTTTATAAAGTAAAAGGTATTTATTTGCTAAGTGTAATTTTCCGTATTTTAGGTTCTAAGGTTTCCTAAGCCAACTAGCCTATTTCTAAATGGTCTAAATGACAAGTCGTTAGAAGCCTCAAATTGCCTCTTCACCGCCAATTGTGGCCAGGTAAGTACAAGTGAGTAAGGAGGGATCCGCTCACGAATCGTGAGGCGGGCCTTTTAAAGTTACCTAAGCTCACTTGCCTAGCCTAGACACCACAAAGTCAGGTTTAGATAAACGATCGTTGTTCACAACTTATCATATTTTTCCTATTAAAGATATTGTTTAAACAAATGTATCAAACCTAAACTTTTATAAAAGGTTTTATTAAGGAAATGGTATTTTAATGTAAAATCTTGTTTTATCGTATTAGGAGTTTTCAAGATAGCGTATTATTGTTGCAAATGTGTGTGTGAGGAGGTAGGTCATTACCTCGTGATCTATTTTAAGGTATAGCAATGTTAACGGGTTAAATGTGAAATTGAAACATGATGGTATTAAAGTGAAAAAATACGATAAGTTAAAAAGGTTATCATTTCATGTGTGAAAACTTGTTCAAATTGATTTTTACAAGTTTAATAATCATGATAAAGATGTTTATACATGTTTGAATTGATTAGAAGTGAAATTTTATAGAAAACCGAATCGGAAACCAGATTTGTTCTGATTCCGTCGGGTTTCGTAATTTGGTATTTTTTGAGAATTAGAAAGGGAGATAGAATGGGACTTACGGGTTTTGATCTATACTAAAGAGTATAGGGGAACTAGGTGAGTGGCGGAGGCGTTGTTTCGTCGCCGGTTGTTTCAAAAAAAACGTCGCCGGAATTCCGTCAGCGCTTCGCCGTGAACTCGATTTCAATGTACACCTTTCTTGTAGAAATTTTGAGAGAGTAAACCTAGTGTTTTGGGATGAGAGGGTAGAGAGTAGGGGGTCTATTTATAGGGTAGGCTAGGGTAAGGTAGGTGAAAGGTTTTTATTTAAAAAATTGTAAAAATTAAAGAAAAAACATTAAAATTTGTATTAAATAGGGTGTATTTAAGATTCGGGAACCGATCCATTAAAATGGTGTATACAGGGGAGTTGAGAAGATGAAATGACACCTCTTTCATTTAGATGACTCGGCCGGACGGCCGAGTCCGGCCGGCGGCGCCGGCTCGAGTCGGCCGGTCCGGGGTGCCTTTGGGTGGGGATTCTTCTGATGTAGGCTTTGGTATATTTACATTTTAGGGTTCAGTTCAACTTTTGGGAGTTATGGCCCGTGGACTGTTGGGCTTCCAAGAATTTTAAAAGAAAAATAATCTAAAAATAATGTGGGGCATGGGATTCGAACTCTGGTGGCTTGGTTCAACAGTGCAAGGTATTACCAATGAGCTACAAGCTTCTTCTTATAATTATGGTGTTATTTAATTACTTAAAATGATAGCAGCAAGAGGAAATACTCCAAGTATACATTAAATTTAAAGTAATTTCTTGTACACTAAAAATGGAGTTATTACATTCTTGTAGCTTGTAATTAAAAACAAAATAATTACCTATATCTTGTGCTCAGGCTAAAATACCCCTTTGTGGATTTTTGAAAAAAATATTTGAAAAATTTTGTATAGGAAATTTAGGGTTGTTACATTCTACCCTCCTTATAAAAATTTCGTCCTCGAAATTTGTAAAAGGAAGGTGTAACAGTTTCAAAGAAGGTTTTGTGACAGAACTATTGGTAGTGTATGAAAAAAGAAAGAAATATTGCAAAATGTTTTGGTCAAAGTGAGGGAGTTACCTGGGTTACCTCGGTTCCTAGTCTCAGTTTCTAAGGCTGTTAAGGTGGAGGCTTGACGTCTCGACACATTTTTCTGTGTAAGCCGGTACATCGATGCCTGACTAGGTAGGGATGGTCCATGTGGAGGTGGTGCTGAGAGTGCAAGACTAGGTGCAGGAGTCTGGATAGCTGGCTGCTGTGGGTAGATAGTGGGTGTGTGGGCTGAGTTGCGTCTATAGGAACAGTCTCCAATTCAATGATCGGATGCGCCACAAACTAGGCACAGGTCTTTTGCACGCCTACAGTCCTTTATCAAATGTCCATTCCTATGGCAGTAGTAGCAAAATCCTGATCTTGACTGGTTAATTGTTTCCTTCTGTCTCTTGGGTTTTGCAGGTTGTGTAGTGTAGGTTCCTCTTGCCATCTGGGTGGCAGTGCGTTTCTTGACGGTTGCTCCTGCTTCTAGTCGGTTCAATAATATAGCAGTCTGCTGCTGCAGTCTAACCAGGAGGCTTCGGATTTCCTAAAGCAGAACCGTCTGCTCGTTGGGTGGAGCAGGAACGGCAGGTGTGATTGGTAGTGCTGGAGGTGGAGGTGTGTTGTTGACATTGGTACTGGTGTTGTTCGGGGAATCCATAACCCTGAAGAAAAATTTGGGTTAGGACAGATTCAAGTACATGAAATGATAAGATTCAAGGAATATGAAACTGCAAGATTCAAGGAACATGAATTGTAAAGAATGTTTTAGTTGCTGGTCCTTGTTTTATATTGCTTAGGTTGTTCACGCAGACCAGAACTGCATGATAGAGATTCATACAGCTCTGACCTACATGGGCCACCAACAAAACCTATCACGCCCCGCTTTCCAGTGTACGGTGAAAGAGACGCGACGAGGTCCGCTACGTATATACTCAAAAGTACATACGCTAAGCGTATCTAAGCAATATAAAATAATACACAAGAGACAAGAATAAAAAGAACAGCAACTTTTATTTATTAACATTCTTTGTACAATAAATGAAAGGAAATACAACAGAAATAAAAGATGCCTAATCAGAGGCATAACAGGAAATGAAAAATACTGAAAAGAAAAGGGTACAATGAAACTACAGTGCAGGGTCTTCAGTAAACTGCTCCAAGTCTTCTTGAGATGGCCCGATCTCCGCCGGGTCCAAACCACCTGACGACATTCAAAGAAGAAAGAAATAGAATGTCGTCAGCGAACAGGTCCCAAAGATAATGGAGAAATAGACAGAGAGTAAGAGAGAGAAAGAGAGTAGCTTTTACAGTTGTATTATATTATTATATTGTTGTATTTAGTGTTAACGCTGTTGTTTGTAGCTTGGTACAGAAGAATGCCAGTGTATACGAGAGGAGTCTCTATATGCCAGAGACTAGAGGCACGTTTAGTATAAGGAACTGTTGATGCCACGGTACAACAGCAATTGGATTCATGTTAGGTGTATTATGTCTTACAGTCTCGTGCCACTTTTAACACCTTCCGTAGCAATCTACCCCTTAAACCCCGCGATGTCTTGTTTGTATTGTTATCTTGTAAATTGTGTTGGTTGTATGATTGATTGACTGACTGACCGGAACCATGATATCAGGAAACGGTTATAACCGTAGAGTCATGTAAATAGAATACTGGGAATCATGTAAAAGGAATATATGCATGGTTCGGTTCAGCCAAATTGTATAAACTGATAATTGTATTCATGGATTCATGTGTTCATATTGAATTGGAAACTTGTAGATTATGGATTGACTTGAATCATATTCAAGTCAGATTAATCAGACTCAAACCCGAGTCAGACAATCAGAAATGTGAAACGAAGTCTTATAACTCCTAGGGTCCTTAGGGTAATTTATAAACTTGAGGGGGTTTTATGTAAAAATATTTTTATATACTTTTCAAAATACACCTCAAGTATTTATTACTCGTCTTTAGAGTTGTAATGAATGTGAGTTTTATATTGTGCCATTTCTAGTGAAAATATCCTAGTTTTAGGTATTTATCTGTAATAGTGATTATTTGAAGTTCATGGTATTTTTGTGTAAATGTTATTATTGTGATTTTTAGAAAAAGGTGGAAAATTTATATTATAATAAAATAGGTATTTAAAAGATAAATATACATATGTTTATACAAAAATAATTTTAATAACTATTTTATATTTCAAAAAAATCTCATTTTCTTAAAAAGTCGTATTTTAAACCTTTCGAGACCGAATGCTCCTTGCGGAGGTCTGAATCTCTCACTACTAGCCCGAAGGTGCGCGATAAACCGCACGATCCCGAACGGGTTCCCCAAAGATGGGTTGTAGCGGCGCTTTGCAAATATTGTAGAATACTATTCTTTTAGAAAACAGTTTTATAAAGTAAAAGGTATTTATTTGCAAAGTGTAATTTTCCGTATTTTAGGTTTTAGGGTTTCCTCAGCCAACTAGCCTATTTCTAAATGGTCTAAACGACAAGTCGTTAGAAGCCTGAAATCGCCTCTTCACCGTCAATTGTGGCCAGGTAAGTACAAGTGAGGAAGGAGGGATCCGCTCACGAATCGTGAGGCGGGCCTTTTAAAGTTACCTAAGCTCACTTGCCTAGCCTAGACACCACAAAGTCAGGTTTAGATAAACGATCGATGTCCACAACTTATCGTATTTTTCCTATTAAAGATATTGTTTAAACAAATGTATCAAACCTAAACTTTTATAAAAGGTTTTATTAAGGAAATGGTATTTTAATGTAAAATCTTGTTTTATCGTATTAGGAGTTTTCAAGATAGCGTATTATGGTTGCATATGTGTGTGTGAGGAGGTAGGTCATTATCTCGTGATCTATTTTAAGGTATAGAAATTTTAACGGGTTAAATGTGAAATTGAAACATGATGGTATTAAAGTGAAAAGATACGGTAAGTTAAAAAGGTTATCATTTCATGTGTGAAAACTTATTCAAATTGATTTTTACAAGTTTAATAATCATGATAAATATGTTTAGACATGTTTGAATTGATTAGAAGTGAAATTTTATAGAAAACCGAATCAGAAACCGGATTTGTTCCGATTCCGTCGTGTTTCGTAATTTGGTATTTTTTGAGAATTAGAAAGGGAGATAGAATGGGACTTACGGGTTTCGATCTATACTAAAGAGTATAGGGGAACTAGGTGAGTGGCCGAGGCGTTGTTTCTTCGCCGGTTGTTTCAAAAAAAACGTCGCCGGAATTCCGTCAGCGCTTCGTCGTGAACTCGATTTCAAAGTACACCTTTCTTATAGAAATTTTGAGTGAGTAAACCTAGTATTTTGGGATGATAGGGTAGGGGGTCTATTTATAGGGTAGGCTAGGGTAAGGTAGGTGAAAGGTTTTTATTTAAAAAATTGTAAAAATTAAAGAAAAACATTAAAATTTGTATTAAATAGGGTGTATTTAAGATTCGGGAACCGATCCATTAAAATGGTGTATACAGGGGAGTTGAGAAGACGAAACGACACCTCTTTCATTTAGATGACTCGGCCGTCCGGCCTAGTATGGCCGGCGGCGCCGGCCCGAGTCGGCCGGTCCGCCGGCCGAGTCGGGGTGCCGGTGGGTGGGGATTCTTCTGACGTAGGCTCTGGTATATTTACATTTTAGGGTTCAGTTCAACTTTTGGGAGTTATGGCCTGTGGACTGTTGGGCTTCCAAGAATTTTAAAAGAAAAATAATCTAAAAATAATGTGGGGAATGTGATTCGAACTCTGGTAGCTTGGTTCAGCAGTGCAAGGTATTATCAATGAGCTACAAGCTCCTTCTTGTAATTATGGTGTTATTTAATTACTTAAAATGATAGCAGCAAGAGGAAATACTCCAAGTATACATTAAATTTAAAGTAATTTCCTGTACACTAAAAATAGTGTTATTACATTCTTGTAGCTTGTAATTAAAAACAAAATAATTACCTATATCTTGTGCTCAGGCTAAAATACCCCTTTGTGGATTTTTGAAAAAATTATTTGAAAAATTTTGCAACGCCATGAGATGCGGGCCCGTTGCCCTCTAGAACCCGGCTATCCGTGCACCCCACCTTGGGGTAATCCTAGTACAGAAAGTAAAATATACAATGGGTACATCGACCTCAGCCCGGTCGTGCCCCAAAAGAATAATATACAAACAGGCAGTGACGGCAGTTCACATGTCGGACGCTCGCCCCGCAATATCAAATGTACATAATAAACCAAACTGTACTACCATTGCATCCAGGCTATCCCCCACGACCAATCTGCAACATCATTGCACAACACAGAACATCAACGTGAATGTCATGTTCGCAAATCCGTCTAAAAGGGCTATAGTAGATAGACAGGATTTACCGATCAAATGACATTCACGGTCGCAGATATAATGTAAATACTGTGAACCAACATGTTTAAAATTTTCGATCAATCAAATTTACCGAAGTGGGCCCCAATCACTATTGCAGTACTCAAAGAAAATCTGGGCCCAAAAATAATATTCCCAAAACCCCATTATCAAGTCTAAGACCCTCTGTAAAAATTTGGTGCAGTAAGGAGTCTAAGTAGCGGCGGAACCGCGGCCCAAGCATGGGTTTGGCCGTGGTTCCGCGGCTGCATAGTAATAACAGGTGACCAAATTTTTACAGATCTCTTAGAATTCCCTGCATGTATTTCTGCAATGTACTGAAAAATTTTTAGAGCAGAAAACAAAATCGACATAAAGTGCACTTTTGAAATCGGGTTTTCGGAAAATCCGTTCGATCGAACTTGTAAACACGTTAGAGAAAGCTAGACTAGGTTAATAGCGTGGCTCTGATACCAATGTAAGTGCACGGCAGCGCCCCGGCCGTCAATCCGACGCCGGATTGCGGAAACGAAATTTTTCTTAAAACTTTAAAACGGCACTACCGCTCACTATAATCCCGGATCGGGCTATTAACCTACTCCTAGCAAATACGAGAAAGGGTAGAATGCTATACCGAGCGATCTGTGTCCTTCGGTCTTCGGCCTCCACTCCGATCTCCTCGTCCGAATCTCCGGTCTTCAGCTCCTCGTCGGAACGGGCACCACATCGCCGGGTTCTTTTACGGGTTCCCACCTCTGGACCGAGGCAACTCGGGCACGAAGTTGGCGAGCCGACATGCCCAAGAAATGCTGTAGATGATGTGTAGAAACCATTGTCTCAATGGGGTTGAAGTTGCCTTTTATGATGGAGAAGGAAAAATGAGCTTTGGAGGAATATGGTGCTTTCATTTTTCTAGCAAAGAATGAGATGAAGAATCTCCATAGCCCAAAATGAACCTCTCCCTCTAAATGTGGCTGGCCCCACTTTCTAAATGGTGGAGGAAAATTGCAATAATGCAAGAAAGAATATGAGAAGAAAAGGATCACACCATTTCTAAACTAATCTAATCAAAATCCATCACCATTAATGCAAAACCAAGTGATGGAAAAGGAATCTCATGATGCTATATCTATCATAATCCCTCATTTAAAAATTAACCCCTCCACAAACACTAATTTGCACAATTGCAAATTAGTCCCTCCATCAGAAAAATCCGGCCGTGAAGGAACAAAGGAAAACTGTCCGAAACGGAATGCAAACTGGCAACTTCAGAAAACTGATCCCGTAATAAATTACAGGAAAACCCCGCGACTGTATATACATACCCGCACTTGTATTCCGACCGAATACAAATGCAAGGAGAAAAAATCTACACTGTACAATACTAGGATCCGGCTTACACCAAAGCCCGCTAGTATTATCCGTCCGATCTTGATCCGTGGAATACCACACGTATCTGATCGAACCCTGCCATATCTCCATACGGCCTCTACAGCGTTTTGCCCAAAACTTAAGAAAATGGTCTCTGGGGGACTCTAAAGACTCGTCAACACCTTAGTTGTGGATTTAACCACTAGCACGTCAGAGGTATTAGCCAGACGTGACGGGCTACCAGGTATTGACCAAAAGGGACGTCGATGAGCGAACTCATCCTGACACCTTACTGAGCATTTCAGTGACAATATCCGTACAGTCCGGTCCGTTCGTCTATGAGCATCGCATGGCGGGACTAGGGGGTTGGTAAAAGTCAGACCCCCGAAGGAGGTACAAGTCGTGTCGGAGTGTAGCCCATAACACCCTGAGATACTACTGGAATACCTACCAGTAAATCTCCTGCCTCGGCCAAGGACATCGTGTAATGGCTCTCCTAGACAGAGCGCGACCTCACCCCCAATACCGGGAGAGACGAACCCCACCCTGCAGATCCGCTTACTGCCTCCATATGGCTCGGGACTGTACCCAACTGAAACCTGTTCGCACAACTCCTTTGAGCGTGGTAGGGTAGTAATCTAAGTACAGTGGGAACTCACACGAGACAAATGACGATCTCAGGTCGATGAACTAACCTGTACACATGTCACCAGGGAACTGCTATCTGACGTCAGGTATAAGACCAACTAGCATGTTCCCGGCGAGTCCTGTCCGGTGTACTCATAACCCAATGAGCACCTGTATACATCTTAGGTGAACCAACTGACACCAGTGGCTTGTGAGACCGGCCACCGGCCCTCGTCGGTGTCTCGACTGTATACACTAGTCTAATCTGGAGTATCGATGCCCTGTCTCAAAACTCCCACGATTAGGGACCTTTTAAGGATGTGCTTATAGACCCCAGCTCCCACGTATATGATCGCTCTCATACTGCTGGCAGTCAGGAAAGAATCCTAGGGGCTCTAGCAACATGCAATAGTGACCTGTAATGTCACCTAAAGCAGTACACGATGATAAAGAAAAACCATATAGCATACTATCATCTTGAGTAAGACTAACCTACCGGTATAGGTCCTCTCTCAATCATTGCAATCACGTGCCTGTGATCCAATAATTGACTCTGAGGGCATTATCTCCAACAATGAATTTCATCTATTTTAGCTCTGTCAACCTCAATGCCTTTTCGTGAAATTATATGTCCAAGTACAATACCTTCTTGGACCATAAAATAGTATTTTTCCCAATTCAAAGTCAAGTTCTTATCCTTACAGCGGGTAAGAACCGCGTCAAGATTACGAAGGCAGTCCTCAAAGGAGTCCCCAAAAATGGAGAAATCGTCCAAAAAAATTTTCAGAAAATTCTCCACCATATCTAAGAATATCCCCATCATACACCGCTGAAATATAGCAGGAGCGTTGCATAACCCAAAGGGCATGCATTTATAAGCAAAAGTACTGAAAGGACAAGTAAATGTGGTTTTATCTTGATCCTTTTCGGCGTTGGGGACCTGGTTATAGCCAGAGTATCCGTCCAAGAAACAATAGTTTTCGTGTCCAGCTAATCGTTCTAACATCTGGTCAATGAAAGGTCGAGGGAAGTGATCTTTCCTCGTCGCGGCATAGAGTTTCCTGTAATCAATACATTCGCGCCACCCAGTTTGGTTGCGTGTTTGGATTAACTCATTAGCCTCATTAGTGATGACTGTGATGCCAGACTTTTAGGGACCACATGAATTGGACTTACCCATTGGCTGTCAGATATAGGGTAAATTATTCCACTATCAAGGCACTTGATGATTTATATCTTTACCGCCTCCTTCATAACGGGATTTAACCGTCTTTGTGGGTCTCGGGTTGGTTTGGCTTCATCCATTAGATGTATTTAATGTTCAACAATTAAGGGACTAATCCCTTTGATGTCGGCCATTGTCCAACCAAATGCTTTCCGATTCGATCTCAACACTGCCAAAAGTGTGTTCTCTTACTCTAAGGCTAGAGAAGCGGATATAATTAGTGGAAAAGTCTCATTCTCCCCTAAATATACATATTTAAGATGAGAAGGTAGCGGTTTGAGATCAAGAATTGGCGGAGAGACAATAGAAGGTGGGGTAAGGGAATGATATTCGGACTCCCTAAGAGGTTCAAAACTTGCATAAGATATTAACTCGGAAAGTGCTGCTGACTTTTGCAACGAGTCAACGGGTTCAAACTCAAGGACGGACTCATTGAACATATCCTCACTATGAAGTAGTGCAAGATCAAACGATGTCTCATTAGTGTTGTCAAGATCATCAAAGCAAAGTTCCTCATCCATGCAGCTTTCGGGAGCTATCTCATGGATGGAACAAACATCCAGCAAATGAGCAGAAGGTTCTGATGGTTGACTTCCTAGCTTGTAAATATTAAGCTCAATTGTCATTTTCCCGAAGGATAAGTTCATAGAACCGTTACGACAATTAATTACAACGTTAGAAGTTTCTAGGAAGGGTCGACCAAGTATCACCGGGATTTGATTGCGTGGGTTTGCCACAGGTTGTGTATCTAAAACAATAAAGTCCACGGGAAATATGAATTCCCCGACATTAATTAACACATCCTCTAGTTCACCCCGAGGTTTGGTGATCGATCGTTCTGCCATCTGGAGAGTACAATGGGCAGGTTTCAACTCTCTTATTCCTAACTGCTCGTATACTGAATAAGGAAGCAAGTTAACGCTAGCGCCAAGATCGAGTAAAGCACGATTAATAATTTTACCCCCAATAGAAATAGAGATTGTAGGACAGCCAGGGTCCTTACGTTTCTTTGTTATTTGCTGGGTAAAAGCTGTGCTAACATTACTCGTCATGAAAAACTTCTTAGGCACTTGAGTTTTTCCCTTCCTAGTGCACAAGTGTTTAAGGATTCTTGCATAAGATGGGACTTGTTGAATAGCATCTAGGAGAGGAATATTCACGCTAACTTGCTTAAACATTTCCACAATCTTCTCCATTTTTGGGTTAGGTCTGTTGGCCCTTAATCTGTTTGGAAATGGAGCTTGATCAATAAGTTTTAAGTCCAACATTTGTGGAGAAGATTGTGGGGACAGATTCGATCCCAAAATTGGAGTAGGAATCGACTTAGATAGATTTAGCAAAATGTTCGAGCCTTGGGGAAAACAGAGAATAGGCTCGGATGAAGGTGGGAGACTAGACGAATTAGGGGAAGAAGAAGAAGCTGGGGTATCATTGGTGTCACTAACATCATCATATTGCTCACTCACTCGGTTATTCAGCAATTTTCCCGATCTCAACGTAGTAACGACACTCACATTATAACTTTGTGAGTGGCCAGGATTAGGTATGGGTTGAGATGGGAGTTTCCCTTTCTCTCTCGCACTCATTGCGGCGTTCAACTGTGCAATTTGGTTTTCTATTGATTTAATACTCTCACCGTGGGAGGAAGAGTCTTTCTTGAGGGTATCAATAGAAGACTTCATTTCAGCCGACATTTGCATGGAATGTTTCATAAACAAATCCAAAGTTTGTGCGAGTGAAGAGTTGTCAGTACCGGCCAATTGTGGTATAGAAGTGTTGGCCGGATTTTGAAAATTTTGTGACTGAAAGGGGTGCTGACTTTGTGGTTGTGGTTGCTGTGGAGGAGGTCTTTGATAATTGATTTGTTGGTTTTGGTTCCAAGCATAGTTAGGATAATTCCTCCATCCTTGATTGTACGTGGAAGAATAAGGATCGTTTCTAGGTCGCTGCTGAAAGGCAGCATTAGTTTGCTCGTGACCTTGAAACGATGCATTCACAGGATATTCTTCCCTTAAGTGTGAAGGATCTGAACAGCAACCGCGGACGGTCTTGGGAAGCGTTACCTGATTTAGGGAGACTGATGAGAATTTGTTCTCAATAGCGTCGAGTTTCTTCTGCATCGCTGCCATTTTGGCTTTTACTGCGATGGAAATATCGAGCTGATGAATACCTCCCCTAAATGAAGGTGGTCTTACGCTTTTCCACTGCAAAGTGTTTTCAGCGAGATCTACCAGATATTTCCAAGCTTCGCCATCGTCTTTGGACATGAAATTGCATTGATACATTATTTCAAGCATCTGCTTTGTCGCTGGATTAATGCCCTCATATATAATTCGGCATAAATCCCATCTTTGTATTCCATGATGAGGACATTGGACAAGCAGATCCTTAAAGCGTTCAAAGCACTTCCAAAATGGTTCATTGGGAAGCTGGGTGAACTGGTTGATCTCGCTCCTAATATGGTCAGTCTTATGGTTTGGGTAAAACTTCTTAAGAAATGCTATTACGAATTCATCCCAATTAGTGATAGAGTGTGCGGCAGTATTATAAAGCCATTTTTCTGCTAAGTCGCACAGAATGAATAGAAGAAGACGTAAGCGCATAGCATCCATAGTCAATTGTGAAGTACCCACGCATACTTTTTCGAATTTAGTGATGAAAACGTACGCGTCTTCCGACTCAAGCCCGTGAAATTTGGGCAACAGATTGATGTAGTGGGGTTTAATTTCAAAATTATCCCCGTTATCTGGTGGAATGGATAGACAAGTAGGAAGGGGACCACGGATAGGATAGCATCTCTCTTGGAGAGAGATGCGCGGTGGATTCTATGCACCTACGGGCGGTGGCAGCGTGGTGTTATAATCTGATGGAGTACCGTCCATCTCGGTCGTGGTGTGTGGTGGGGGTAAAGAAGATGAAGAAGTGCCGACTTCAGCGTCGATAGCAGGAACGCAGACAAGACGGGTACTAGAATCCCGTGTCCAGCCAAGCATGCACTAAGCAGGTTTAGTGCAAGTGACAGTGTGTGTGATTTAAAATTGGTCTGTTTTTGAAAAAAGTGGGACTTAAGACAAATCACACAATAATGCACAAACAACCCTAGAACTAAGGTTACCTAGGTCCAGTCTCTAGACCGCTCCTAGACTTCCAAAGAACAAGCCGCAGGATCAATCCTCTACCACCTCGTTACTACTCTTGTGGCCAGGTAAGTGCCAGGTAAGTGGGAGGTATACGCTATATGAATCACCGAAAATAGCAGGCCTTAATTAAGTAACCACTTGCCTTAGACACACTTGCCTAGACACCACAAAAGTAATACGGATAAGCGATAGATTACCCACGACCTTCCTCTGTCCTTATTGAGCGCGATAGTCCTTAATGTCTGGTCTAGATATTTTTTAAATTAATGTAGGATTGATGCAGATTTTCGGTTTGTGATTTGTGGGGCTTAGGAAGGGTGATGAAATCCCCACCTAATCTGGATTTGGCCTTTGCCTCTTAAAGTCCGTATTAAAATATGCAAAACAAAACTAATCACAAAACTTTGCAAAAATATTTTTGAGCGGCGATATTTTGCAAAGAATCCTGTAGAAAAGAGATTTTATTGGATTTGAGAAGAGAGAGAAAGATGTTAGAATCTTACCAGAGAATTTTGAAACCCTAACTCCTCAGTCGTGCCGTGTTTCCGCCGCCACAAGGGTCTTCTCGCCGCGGTTCCGCCGCAAGGAAGAGGGTTCAGGTGATGATTTTAGCTACGTGGCCTTCTGTACTCCTCTGGATCTTAATGAATGTCTCTGTCTCCTGTTTCCTCAAGTCTGTGACTCCAGATCTCCTTGCAAATCTCACACAATTCGTTAAATATGCAATTTGCAGTTTTAATTATGATATAGATCGAATAAGAATTCAAAAAAAATAGTAAGACTAAAAAATTACGCACGTATCCCCGGCAACGGCGCCATTTGATTGATCTGGGATTTATGTGTATGTGTAGTTAACCGCAATCAGAACGGTGTCGCGTGTAGCTAGACCGAGGTGAGTACGGGTCGTCCTTAGGGAAACGTTGAATATTTTAATCTTACTTTAGATGTGTTGAAAAAGAGAGGAGGAATAAAGAATATTGAAGAATGGTTGCAGGATCTAGATCTACGTTAAACACTGATGCAAAATATAGATCTAGATTAACTACGGAGGTAAGTTTATATAAAAAGAGGGCTTGTAGGGTTCATTAGGATTTAGTAGTTATGGATGATTAATGAAAGATTACTCTTTTTATCCTTTAATAGATTTTAAAACTAGAACAACAGTGATGCATGTAGATTAGGGTTTCTGGAGGGAAAAGGGTTCCCACTCTTAACCCCTATCTCGACATGGAACTCTGTTCATGTCTAGCCTTTACCAAAACAATAGTTAATCCAATCTTTAATCGCGGTCGAGGCTAGCAATAAATTGGTAGCGCGCCCGATCAGGATGTTAACTATTCTTTTGATAAAGTTTAAAAACTTTATAGGACGTAAAAAGAGTTTAAGGATCTTCATCATCCATTAACCTACCCTAATTCTACGAACCCTAACAAGCGGAGAATTACTCGCGCATGTTGGGAGAAGAAGAGATGGAGAGAGAATTCATAATGAAACTACAAGAAATAGAATAAGAAAAAGAACTACCTTTATTAATCAACAAAATTCATTTACACTTTATTCCCTTAGAAAATGATTGCAAATGCTAGTTTGGTTCTCGATATCTTCTAAGGAGGTAGATGAACCGTTGATGATCAGCCTGGATGCGTGAGCCGTCTTGGACTTCGTGATCGCGTGGACTTGATGATTTTTCCAAGAGGCTCTCGGTCCTTATTTATACTCCAAAAGCCAGAACCCTAGCTTCCAAATTTGGAAGCCAACAGTTAAGATTCAACAGAAGAAATCCCAGCTCCTAACCCATCTGGCATGCGGCGGATCCGCGGCCAAAAGGGGGTTTGGCCGCGGATCCGCGGCCAAACAGTGGGATCGTTTGATTTGGTCTCTGGCCTTGCATCTTCATGACACGTGGTGATCATTGGAATCTTTGTAAACTGGAAATCCTTTCTTTGTTTCTGCCAGATTTGATTTCTTAGCTTGCTTTCTTAATTAGGCAGGTTTGCTCTTAACAACATTGATTCCCTTGATTTTTAGCCCTGAAAAATTCTGCACAATCTCACCAAATAATATTAGTGGAGTTTTGTTTTATTGAGATATTAATTTCAACATTAAGATTTGGTCAATGATATTTTTGCATACATTTTCCTACCAAATGTTAATTATAATACATAAACACATGAAAATAGTATTTTTACAGATAAACCCTCATATGTATCATATGTTATAATAAACACCTTTTCTAGTATAGAAATAGTAGGAAAAATGTAATAACAAATGTGCAATTTTATCAACTGAACAGCCGTTCTGCTTCAAACTGATGAACTTTTCTTCCATTTCCTCCTGTGCAGTCCGCGGGAAGAACTTCTCCAAGAAACTCTTCGAAAAATCCGCCCAACTGATCGGCTTGAAAAAGCGGGTCTCCTCCACAAGCCACCATTCACGGGCGTAGTCCACCAATTGGATCCGTACCACATTCACCCTCTTATCCTCTGGGATCTGTGCCGCAATGAGTAAATTCTCCATATCAACTAGCCACTGCTCTGCTGGCAACGGCTCCTCTAACCCAGTAAAAACAGACGGACCCAGTCTCCTGAAATCCGCCACGGTACCCACACGTTCAACTGGTCTGGCCACAACATTGTTCACGGACTGCTGAACGGTCGGCAACCCTTCCTGAAAAGCTTCAGCTTGCTGCTAGCTCAGCTCGGTCTGTCGTTTTTGGTTTTCCAACATCCCACGGATTACTCCAAGCATGGCGGCTTCGTCAACACGCCTTTGGTACGCTTTCAGATTCTTGTCTGCCATGTTCCTGAAATCAAAGCACCAAAAGGATTAGCATGATAACAGATTCAAAATGTAGATTAAGGATATGAATCAAGGCTAGAACTCCAAGTTGCTTAAATAGAGTACCGCATTGTAACCTTTCCGCGGTATCATAGCTACAATCACATAACTCTACCCAAGTCGCTTATGTTCTAGAGATAAACAAAAGGAAAACCAGGTTTCGAGTCGAGATGCAAAAGAGGTTTGCATATCGTAAAAGTAGAATCAGGAGGAGGTTAAGATTCAAGAATGGTAAGACGGTAAGGTGGCAAGACATGTTTCCTAATCACGAGTATTCTGATTCGTGTATTGGGTCCAGTACGCAACTACAAATGAATCAAACCCGATTAACTTAAAACATATGTTTCTGATACCAAAGAAACCATGTCACGCCCCGCTTCCTAGAGTACGCTAAGATAGGTACGTGACATAGCCAACCATGCTACCTGTGGATAGGAAATATCCTTCCACAGTCACATTACGACTGTAGAGATATCAAGAACAATAATAAACTATCTAACACATGTCCATAAGCCAGAATAAAACGAGTCAAGAATAAAATAACGCGGAAGCAAAATATCCAATACAAAAATAAACTGGAATGTACGTCCCATATTGCGGGCTCACATCAGGAATGAAAATACCGAAAGTAAAATGAACTAACTACTAACAAGTCCTCACTGCTCAGCCTGCTGATTGAAATACTCCTGCTCGGCCTATAGCGAAGGTAAAGAATCTGGCCATGCAAAACCCAGACGTCAGTGTGTCATAATATCAAGCAATACTATAAACAGGGGTAGCTAGATATGCAGGTATGAGTATAAGTGGTAAAACAGGTATAACAGTGATATAAGTGAGGACAGTGAGGATAATGTGTAGTGAGTAATCTAAACTGGTCTATTGGGTTAACTACTCTCATGTCTTTGAAATCAATTTAATGAATCATCTATGTAACTCAATAATATCCCGTTCGTGCCCGGGATCACGGTGAAGATTCTCGGGCTGAAGCCGAGACATGCCGCTAGGCACTAAAATAGGAAATATATATAGATGAATGATGTCGGCATCATCATCCCAAGGCTGGCCTAGCTTCTACAACTGATCAGAAAAGGTATCGAACTGTCGAGTTACAAGTCAGGTTTCATCATTGATTTCTGTAAGTCCACGTTACCTCTCCCGGTTCTTTCGGACTTGCGGAAATGGTGAAAAACGATTTTTAGGGTTTAGGTAACATGGACTACGAAAACGGATCTTGGCTAAACTACACACTAGTAACTAACAAGAGAGTTATCTACTCGGTTAGGGGTTATACCTCAACTTGAACTCCTTCTTCTTGGACTCGTTGTAGTAGTCGGATGTTGCTTTCCTCGTTGCCTTCTCTTGTCGAAGATGGATCCACCTGAGGGTTTCTTCCTTGAGCTCCATTCTCGAACTTTGAGAAAACTAACGTCTCCGGCTTGCTAGACCTTCAATCTTAGGAAGAGTAGAGAGTGGCTTTGGGTGTTTTATCTCCAAGGAGAGGTTTCTCAACTCATGAGAATGATTCTCCTTGAACTAGAGGAGGAGGAAGATGAAGAGAGGGGAGAGAATGGTTATGATAGAATGAGAATAGTTTTTACAACCATAAAAATATATGTGAATTATCAAATTAATAATATTAATCCAAAATGAAAAAGGTGATGGTTGTTTGATAAGACCATTATCATTTCACATTAAATGATTTTGCAAAGATCAAAGAGCATCTAGAAAAGAAATGATGATGGTCAAAGTTTCAACCATGGTCAACTAGTCAACCTTGGTCAACAAGTTAACAAACCCAACCATGACACAATTTCATTTAATTAATATTATTAATTGATATATCATAAATTCATTAGGGTTTGGAAAAAGACGACTGTCAACTGTGCATACGCACCCGTTCCAAAACCCTAATGAAAAACCTCTTCCTCCGCCTCAATCAACAGTGCATACACACCCGCATTCGTGTTCCGAGGAACATGAATACTATGAGATAAATCTAACCCCAAAACATATACTAGGATCTGGCTCAAACCAGTGCCCGCTAGTAATGTCTGTCCGGACGCCAAACATGCATAAGTACGCGGATGTGAACGAACCCTGTCGCAAAACCATGCTACCTCTACTCTGTTTTGCCCAAAGGAGAATAACCCTCTGTGTGGGACTCTAAAGACTCGACACTACACTGGCAGTAGGTTTAACCACAGACCGCAAGCGGCACTAGCTGTACGTAACGGTCCCCAGGTAGATGCCGATAAGAAGACTGACGAGGTAAACCCATCTGAACTCCTACTGAGCCTGAATGTGACAATCTCCATACAGTCCGGTCTGTTCGTTTGAGAACATCGCATGGCGGGCCTAGGGGGCGGTAAACGTCAGTCTCCTACTAGCGGTACAAGTCGTGTCGGAGTGTAGCCCAGAACACCTGAGATAACACTGGAAACCTACTGGTCTATCTCGCTTGCCCTGGCCAGGGACTTTGTGTAATGGCTCTCCTAGACACAGCGCGATATCAACCCCCAATACCGGGAGAGACGAATCCTGTCTAACCGTCACTGCCTCCAAGTGTTTCGGGACTGCACCCAAAAACTACCTGTTTGCACGACTCCTTGAGCCGTGGTAGGGTAGTAATCAAAGTACAGTGGGAACATACTTGAGGTGAAGTGACAGTGTCAAGTCAACAGACTAAGCTGTACTCTTGTCACTTGGGAACTGATAACTGACAATAGGTATAGTACCAACCAACAGTTCCTGACGAGTCCTGTCCAGTGTACTCGTAACCTAACGAGCACCCGCATACTATCTCAAGTACGGCGTACTGAAAGCTGTGGGACAGACCGTCTCCTAAGCTGGGATGAGAAGCGTATACGCTAGTCTACTCCGGAGTATCGATGCCCTGTCTCGATAGTCCTACGACTAGGGACCTGCATAAGGATGTGCTTATGGATCACCCAGCCCCCACAAGTGTGACTGCCATCACAACGCTGGTAATCAAGCAAAGATCCTAAGGGTTCCACTAATGTGTAAAGGCGATATGCTAAAAGAAACACATGCACACATTAAAGCAGAAACAAACCAAGTAGCATACTACTATATTGAGCAAGATTGTCGATGCAAGGTGAATATCCCAATCTTCCATCATGTAATATACAAACTAGTATGATACAGTAATGGCTTCTAGAGCATATACACTAACAATCTCCCACTTGCACTAAGGCCATGTACTGGCGTATCGAAGACCTATCATCTCGATCAGCCGCTCGAACTGAGTCTGGGGTAAGGCCTTTGTAAATGGATCAGCAGTGTTATATTCCGTAGCAACTCTCCGAACCTCGATCTCCTGGCGACCCACGATCTCCCTGATCAGGTGATACCGCCTCAAGATATGCCTGGACTTCTGATGGGACCTGGGTTCCTTCGCTAAAGCTATAGCCCCGTTGTTGTTGCAATACAGAGGTGTTGGATCAACAATGGACGGAACCACCTGAAGTTCTATCAAGAACTTCCTCATCCAGACGGCTTCTTTTGCGGCATCAGATGCAGCGATATATTCCGCTTCCATCGTCGAGTCAGCAACGGTTTCCTATTTGGAACTCTTCCAACACACCACCCCTCCATTGAGGGTAAAGACATAACCCGACATGGACTTGGAATCAACCTTGTCACTCTGGAAGCTGGAGTTAGCAAAGGCCTCGATCTGGAGGTCTTTTCCGCCATACACCAAGAACATCTTCTTAGTCCTTCTTAGGTACTTGAGAATGTTCTTTACCGCTATCCAGTGTTTCTCCCCAGGGTTTGACTGATACAAGCTTACCACACTCAGTGCATAAGCTACATTCGGTCTGGTACACAACATCGCATACATTATAGAGCGTACCGCAAAAGCGTAGGGTATAATAGACATGCGATCCCTTTCCAAATCAGTCTTGGGAGACATCTCTTTGGAGAGGGTGATCCCGTAACAAGCCGGTAGATTACCGCGCTTGGAATCTTCCATACTGAATCTTTTCAGAATGGTGTCGATGTACCTGGACTGTGAAAGTCCTAATATCCTCTTGGATCTGTCACGATAGATCCGGATCCCAGAATGTAAGAGGCATCGCCCAGGTCTTTCATGGAGAACCTGTGTGACAAGAACCCTTTGACAGATTGTAGCATAGGAATATCATTTCCTATCAAGAGAATGTCATCCACGTATAAAACGCGGAATACGACAGTTCGTGCTACAAATCTACTATAGATGCATGGTTCATCTGGATTTTTGATAAAGCCAAAATCTTTGACGGTCTCATCAAAACAGATGTTCCAACTCCGCGATGCCTGCTTTAGTCCATAGATAGACTTAAGCAACTTGCACACCTTTCCGCTGATCCCACTCTGAATGAAACACTCTGGCCGGTCCATATAGACACACTCCTCTAAATTTCCATTTAGAAAAGCGGTCTTTACATCCATTTGCCAGATCTCATAATCGTGGAAAGCAGCAATAGCAAGAAGGATCCGAATGGATTTCAGCATAGCCACTGGAGAAAAGGTTTCGTCATAGTCCAAGCCAGGTCTTTGACGGAAACCCTTTGCAACATGTCTAGCTTTATAGGTCTCAACCTGTCCATCTACACCAATCTTCCTTTTGAAGATCCACTTGCATCCTACGGGTTTTACCCCATCTGGAGCAACGTCCAACGTCCATACTTTGTTGGTGTACATGGACTCCATTTCGGTCCGCATTGCATCCAGCCATTTTACCGAGTCAGCGCTCTGAATGGCCTGCTGGAAGCTAGTCGGCTCATCACTATCAATGATGCAATCCTCTCTATCCCCGTCTATGAGAAAACCGTATCTCTCAGGCGGATGAGACTGCCTACTACTCCTGCGGAGCGGCGTAGGAATGTTCTGATCTTTCGAACCCTCTGGTTCTATTAAGCTTTCAGTAATAGCTCGTGGTTCTGGAATTTCTTCCAGTTCTATTGCGCTCCCAGTTATCTGATTTTCCAAAAACTCAGTTTCGAATAAGTGGGCATGACGAGAAACAAAAACCTTTTGTTCCTCTTCGCAATAGAAGAAATATCCCTTGGAGTTCTTTGGATATCCCACAAACTTGCACTGTACTGAGCGTGCCTCGAGTTTGTCCGCATGCTGCTTTTTTGACAATAGCTGGACATCCCCATGTCTTAATGTGCTTAAGATAGGGTTTCTTCCCACACCACATCTGATATGGTGTAGTAGGCACAGTTTTAGTTGGAACTCGGTTCAAAAGGTATGCAGCTGATTCTTGTGCATATCCCCAGAATGATCGCGGCAACTCAGCGTTACTCATCATGGAATGTACCATATCCAATAGGGTCCGGTTCCGTCTCTCCGATACACCGTTATGTTGCGGAGTGTATGGAGGAGTAAGCTGAGAGAGAATTCCATTCCCTTTTAAGTAATCCAGGAACTCGGCACTGAAGTATTCACCACCTCGATCAGATCTTAGTGTCTTGATACTTTTTCCTGTTTGTTTTTCCACTTCATTCTTATATTCTTGGAATTTTCCAAAGGCTTCGGATTTATGTTTCATTAAGAAGACATAACCGTACCTTGAAAAGTCATCCGTAAAAGTAATGAAGTAAGAATAACCGCTTCGTGCATGCGTAGACATTGGACCGCACACGTCGCTGTGTACGAGTCCCAAGAGCTCGCTCGCTCTTACTCCGTGTCCAGTGAACGAAGTCTTTGTCATCTTTCCTTTGAGACAGGATTGACAAGTTGCATATGATTGATATTCGAACGGATCCAAATATCCTTCTGTATGTAACTTCGTCAACCTTCTCTCATTGATGTGACCCAGTCTACAATACCATAAGAAAGCCTGATTTGATTCCGGAGACTTTCTTTTGTGTCTATTCTGGACATTGAAAATCTGTGGTTGGTTTAATACGTATATTCCATTGTTTAATGTACCTGACCCAATCAGAACGTGATTAAGGCGAATGTTTACAACATTACTTACAAACGCAAATTCATAACCTTCTTTAGAAACTAAAGATACAGAAATGATATTACAAGTTGCATTGGGTACAAAATAACAATTACGCAAAACCAAAACGTGTCCATCTGACAACCCCAGGTGATAGTCCCCTACGGACTCAGCATTTATGCCAGCTCCGTTTCTAACTCTGAGGGTCATATCACCTGCTTTCAAAACCCTACGGTTTCTCAACGCCTGCAAAGAATTACAGATATGAGATCCTGATCTGGTATCCAATACCCAGGAAGTAGAGTTTATTGATAGATAGTTTTCAATAACATACACACCTGAAGCTGAAGCCGCAACTCGCTTCAGATCCTGTGTTCTGGCCTTCCAAGGCCTGTAATCTTTCTTCCAGTGTCCACTCTTGTGACAGTAAAAGCATTCTTCATTTCCCACAAGTTTTCCCGCTACCTTTGTTGCTTTTGACTTTCCCTTCGTATCCACCTTACTAACACCGCCCCTTGGTTTGGCGGGGGTTTTCTTCTTCTTTCCCTTGGCTTTCGCCTTAGACCTAGAAGATGAAGATCATCCTACAAACAAAGTGGATGTTTCCTTACCTTTCTGTAGGGTGCCCTCTGCACACCTCAGCATGTTGAGGAGTTCTGAAAGTTCAACTTCCTTTTCCTGTAAGTTGAAGTTCAGGATGAACTGGGCGTAAGTGGAAGGAAGGGACTGGAGAATCAAGTCCGTATAGAGCTCATTCTCCAACGTGATCCTAAGGTCCGCGAGCTCCTTAATGAAGCCAATCATCTTAAGCACGTGTTCCGCTACCGGTGATCCGATGGCAAATCTCGCCGAAAACAGCTTTTTCGAGACTCCGTATCTGGCGAAACGGGATTGCTCCCCAAACAGTTCTTTTGTATGAAGAAATATGGATTCAAGGTCCATATTCTCGTGCCTCCTCTGGTGTTCATTGTCCATAGAGGCAAGCACGAGGCACTTGGCCTTCGCGCAATCAATCTCCTAAGTCTTACGGATTTCCTTATCCGCGACGCTGGAGGTGGGACCTGGGGCAGGGGGAGCTTTGGTGGTAAGGAGATACCCCAACTTGTCGTAAGTGATTGCCGTTTTGACATTCCTGAGCCAATCTTTGTAGTTTGGCCCTGTCAGTATGTTTTTATCTAGTAGTAACTTAAGTCCAGTCATGTTGTTTGGTTGCTGCAATTAGGAGAGAGAGAAGAAAAACTTTAGCATGATGCTCTTACAAGTTTAGAGTGGTTTTTAATTTGTCTAAACAGGATGGCTCCCACTGTCTCTCGAATCCCTCCTCAAACCAAAAAGGAAGAATTAGTCAGGATCAATCTCACCGTACAATACTTGCTTAACCGTTCAGCCAGGCTAGTGTCGGTACTTCGAGGGAGGTTTTCCAACGCTTTCGCGAAGTTCCTTAAGTAAATAACCTCTTTTCCCTGGGGGCGCAGCCTCGCTAACATCTTTCTAGACACCTACTAGGTTTATAGCATTGATCGTTAAGTGAGAATTTTCCCGAGGAGTAGTATATACTCACAGTAGGATCGGGATCCAAATATCATTGCGTGACAAAACAGAAGGAATCCTACCAGAATCATCACACTCCAAATGGTATGCAGCGCTAGCAAGTTTCAGTTCTTTTGAAACTCCCGATGTGGATTTTTGCCCCATGCTCTTATGACCTTGACTTTGGCCAACAAATCATAAGTCACATGTCAAGTTCTACCCATCATTCTCTAGGTTAATTTGAACCCACCCGTACCTACCCTTGACTTTGGTCAACAAGGCAGTACGACTGTCCCAAACCAACACATCTATCTATGCTGCACATGAATACCCAATAGCTACCAATCACTATGCCTTGACTTTGGCCAACAAACATAACTTGAATACTATTGACCATCCATGTGAAACGACGGAGGGCTACGAATGGTTTTGGCGAAACCGTGAACGTAGTGAACTTGATATAATCGATGGAATGAGATAGCTTTTAAAAGGAGTGGTTTAATCTCCGCGTTTAAAAGTTATTTTGAAAAGAAACCGAGTGGTTTTTGAAAGTGTTCCAACGACTTTTACTTTGGTTTATTTTGCTTGCATTAATTTTAATGTGTTCCATCAATTAATCCTACCACTGCAGAAAACAACAAAAATATGACGTACGCTTATGCCATCCGCATTCGCCATGGGGTCCCATCATCACCCGTTAGGTTACTTAACTAACGACAGAGCGGGGGCTGGACTAGCGCGGATGCAAAATATAAGCAACGCCTAAATAGATATCATATAGATATATATAAACATTCGTCACATGCAGTGATAGCCATTCCAGATCACAGATGAATACATTGGATATACTAGGAATCCGCAATTCGTATGAGTCTGTAACGAAGAGCGGATTACACGGTAGCGATGAATAGCCAATACCCCACCTTAGACCCCTACGGGCGCGGCAAACTACCCGCCAAGTATCCGAAGTGAAGCAACCTCCCTCAACGACGTGAGTAGGCCACTCGGCACTTCGAGGTACCCGGTAGTTTGTGCACCCCACCTTGGGTCTATCCTAGGAGCAAAAACAGTAAAAAGAAATTATAAAATGATGGCTACAACCCCGACCCGGTTGTGCGGCCATACAAATAATATTACATCAATTTACATATTACAAGAATTGAAAGAGAAACAAAACTCTCATCTCACAATTCCCCCCGGCTATTCATCCGCGACAATCCAACGAATTCATATACACAAGCCATCAACATTACAGATCACAGATATGTATAACCCCCACTAATCGACGTATAGCGATTAGCAGACGTTTGATACATTTATAACATTACAGAAACAACCCATTAGCCAAAGTCTACAGAAAATCGACCAAAATACGGATTTGTAACCACCCCAAAAACAAATTTGTTCTCTGGAAATTCTGGGCAGAAACAAACCATCTCAAAAATCACAAAATACCACCAGAAACAAACTGCAGAAGAAACGATCCACGGCCGAGTCAACTCGGCCGCGGAACCGCGGTGAGTTGGTCGGTTCGCTGGATCGTTTTTCTTGCCTGTTCATTAAAAAGCCTGAACCGATTTTTAAGACATGATTTATTATTTTTGGAGCAGAAATAAAAATCGGCATAAACTAGGATTTTCCGGGGTGTTTCGCGGTTTTTTGTCCGGTCGAAATTCTAGATACTTTGCTAACATGCTAGGGTGTGTTTAGTTAGGCTCTGATACCACTGTAAGTCCACGTTACCTCTCCAGGTTCTTTCGGGCTTGCGGAAATGGTGAAAAACGATTTTTAGGGTTTAGGTAACATGGACTACGAAAACGGATCTTAGCTAAACTACACACTAGCAACTAACAAGAGAGTTATCTACTCGGTTAGGGGTTATACCTCAACTTGAACTCCTTCTTCTTGGACTCGTTGTAGTAGTCGGATGGTGCTTTCCTCGTTGCCTTCTCTTGTCGAAGATGGATCCACCTGAGGGTTTCTTCCTTGAGCTCCTTTCTCGAACTTTGAGAAAACTAAAGTCTCCGGCTTGCTAGACCTTCAACCTTAGGAAGAGTAGAGAGTGGCTTTAGGTGTTTTACCTCCAAGGAGAGGTTTCTCAACTCATGAGAATGATTTTCCTTGAACTAGAGGAGGAGGAAGATGAAGAGAGGAGAGAGAATGGTTATGATAGAATGAGAATAGTTTTTACAACCATAACAATATATGTGAATTATCAAATTAATAATATTAATCCAAAATGAAAAAGGTGATGGTTGGTTTGATAAGACCATTATCATTTCACATTAAATGATTTTGCAAAGATCAAAGAGCATCTAGAAAAGAAATGATGATGGTCAAAGTTTCAACCATGGTCAACTAGTCAGCCTTGGTCAACAAGTCAACAAACCCAACAGTGATACAATTTCATTTAATTAATATTATTAATTGATATATCACAAATTCATTAGGGTTGGAAAAAGACGACTGTCAACTTTGCATACGCACCCGTTCCAAAACCCTAATGAAAAACCTCTTCCTCCGCCTTAATCAACTGTGCATACACACCCGCATTCGTGTTCCGAGGAACATGAATACTATGAGATAAAACTAACCCCAAAACATATACTAAGATCTGGCTCAAACCAGAGCCCGCTAGTAATGTCTGTCCGGACGCCAAACGTGCACAAGTGCGTGGATGTGAACGAACCCTGTCGCAAAACCATGCGACCTCTACTTTGTTTTGCCCAAAGGTGAATAACCCTCTGTGTGGGACTCTAAAGACTCGACACTACGCTGGCAGTGGGTTTAACCACAGACCGCAAGCGGCACTAGCTGTACGTAACGGTCCCCAGGTAGATGCCGATAAGAAGACTGATGAGGTAAACCCATCTGAACTCCTACTGAGCCTGAATGTGACAATCTCCGTACAGTCCGGTCTGTTCGTCTGAGAACATCGCATGGCGGGCATAGGGGTGGTAAACGTCAGTCCCCTACTAGCGGTACAAGTCATGTCGGAGTGTAGCCCAGAACACCTAAGATAACACTGGAAACCCACCAGTCTAACTCGCTTGCCCTGGCCAGGGACTTTGTGTAATGGCTCTTCTAGATACAGCGCGATATCAACCCCCAATACCGGGAGAGACGAATCCTGTCTAACCGTCACTGCCTCCAAGTGCTTCAGGACTGCACCCAAAAACTACCTGTTTGCACGACTCCTTTGAGCCGTGGTAGGGTAGTAATCAAAGTACAGTGGGAACACACTTGAGGCGAAGTGACAGTGTCAAGTCAACGGACTAAGCTGTACTCATGTCACCTGGGAATTGATAACTGACGATAGGTATAGTACCAACCAACAGTTCCCGACGAGTCCTGTCCAGTGTACTCGTAACCTAATGAGCACCCGCATACTATCTCAAGTACGGCGTACTGACGGCTGTGGGACAGACCG
Source organism: Agapanthus africanus (assembly GCA_030015575.1). Classification (NCBI taxonomy): domain Eukaryota; kingdom Viridiplantae; phylum Streptophyta; class Magnoliopsida; order Asparagales; family Amaryllidaceae; genus Agapanthus; species Agapanthus africanus. The sequence goes on along the minus strand of JASDDO010000026.1, from coordinate 209,403,474 downwards.
TCTCCCAAGCTGGGATGAGAAGCGTATACGCTAGTCTACTCCGGAGTATCGATGCCCTGTCTCGATAGTCCTACGACTAGGGACCTGCATAAGGATGTGCTTATGGATTACCCAGCCCCCACGAGTGTGACTGCCATCACAACGCTGGTAATCAAGAAAAGATCTTAAGGGCTCCACTAATGTGTAAAGGCGATATGCTAAAAGAAACACATGCATACATTAAAGCAGAAACAATCCAAGTAGCATACTACTATATTGAGCATGATTGTCTATATAAGGTGAATATCCCAAGCTTCCATCAAGTAATATACAAACTAGTATGATACAGTATTGGCCTCTAGGGCTTATACACTAACAATTTCCCCATACCCCCATGTTATGTATGTTCAAGTAAGGTATTAATAAATCTGGAGCTAATGCCAACACATGATCAAACAGGTATAGGTTTGTCTGGATAGACAACAGGAAATGTCCATAGGGACAACAGGTCAAGTTTTTTGGCATTAGTAACAAGATCAAGTAACAGGTAAAGCCATGGTACATCAGGTCAAGTCAGGTCGTTCATGTCAAGAAGTGCACGGTATCACTTCGTATCAAGTAATAGTGTATCAAGTCGTGTTAGGGATGCATAAGTAACAAGTGGGTGCTCATAATTAAACTATAATAAGCATGGGTATACAAAACCAGTATGGGGTACTAATGGAACAATAAAATGGAATGTTGTGATGTAGTGTGCAAAATGGATATAAACTAAGACATATAGATGCATAGTTATCGGTTTGGGTTAAGGTTATAATTCCGACAATAATTAAAATACACTTTATAAAAAATGGAATGATAAATTTACAATATTATATAATCATGTGATCTATGGATGCAATTGTATATATAATATGCTAAATGGATGCAAACGGTGTTCGAAAGGTTATAAACAATTAAAAAGAGTACTATGAGCTATACAACTAAGCAATATGTGATTCAAATATGGATATGGGTACCGTGTATCATAATCTAATATGCAATATGAAATGTTTCAAGTTCTAGATCTAAAATGATGTAACGGGACATCTAAATGTTAAAATGGAAAATTATGGTATTAAATTTAAACTACAGGTTTAATGTGCATTCAAATAAGTATATAATAAATTAAATAGCATGTAGAAAGTTAATAGTATTTCTTGCCTAGACGGATCAAGAAACAGGGTACGGAACGTCTCACGTCGGCAGAAAAAGTCGCGATGCGCGCACGATACACGGAACGGATCCAAACAACGCCCAAGGTGATCACACAGGTCAGGTACGCTCGCTGGGTCGCCGGGATCGTCGACGGCACGACCGGGTCCCAGCGATCAACTGTAGACAGCAACAGTAAAAGAACAGAAGGAAAAGAAAGAAAGAAAGAAAGAATGAAGGAAATGGAGGGGAAGAAGGGATTGAGTGAAGAGAAGCTCACTGTGGTTCAGTGGGAAATCGTGAGGTGTCGACGGCGTCGATGGAGCTCCAGCGAGGTGGTTTGGTGATTAGGGTTTTGCTAGGGTTTGGCTTGGGTTAGATCTGGGTTTGGGCTATTAGGGTGCACGCTGGGATTTTGTGTGCAGGGGTTTGGCGAGGGAGAAGTAAAGAGGAGAGGGAGTGGAGGATATGATGATGATGGTGGTGTGAAGCTAGGGTCGCCGGAGGTGAGGGTTCTGTGGGTTTGTGGGTGTGCAAGGGTGTAGATATGGGCTCGGGAATGGGTGAAGAAGAAGAAGGAGATGGCGAGGAGGAGGAGGCTCGGTTGAGGGTAGAAAGGCATTGGAGTTTTAGGGTTAGGGTTTGTGGAGGAAGTGAGGAGTTGATGGGTTAAAAGTGCGCTCGGGTTTGTTTTAAAAAGGAAGAAGGAAACGAATTTTATGTGGGAGGTGACCATAGCGCGCGGCGGTGACGCTACTCGAGAAGTGAACAGTGTTCACGAGAGGAGAGAGAGAGAGAGAGCGCGAGAGGAGAGAGAGAGGCAGTTGCGTTGGGAGAATGAAAGAGAAGAGGAACGAAAGAGAGAGAGATTTTAGTGGGGCCCAGAGGAAAATAGAGAAAGAGATAGAGAGAGCTAGGGGAATATGCATTCACATTGGTTCGTGGTGGTGGGGCCAGGGGGAAAAGGGAGAGCTGGGGAGTTGGATAAGGAAGGAATTTTTTTAAAAGATTTGTTCCTAAAGGATTTTAACAGTTAATGAGAAAAATATGAACTGTTAAAGATTTTTAGTTAACGAAATTTTAAAGGAAAATTAAAATAAAATATTAATTAAATTTGAATTTAGGCGGGATACAAAAGTATTTCAAAACGCGCCCGGGTCGGGTCCAAAATTTCAGATTTTAAATACGAAAAATAAATACGACTTCCAAATTTTAAAATGAATGATTAGGTAATGAAAAAGCATACTCCCAAGAACGGATGCACTTACGTGCGCGTAACTATCCAAACACGTCCGTTTCACTGAACGGGACGAGAACAAGATGCGCGGACGCTACCACGGGGTTAGGGGTATCATGCAGGGTATAAAATGCAATTTTAATTTATTTTACATGATCTAAAAGTGTTATATGTAAAATACACGATGCTAGGTGAAATGTCAATATGCAGTATACATGAGATGCACGTGTCTATTTAACAAGCCAAGGTAGTCCATAAATATGATTCAACAAGTTCAAGCAAGCGGGTCGGGTCGAATGCAATGTAAAATGTAAAAATTACTATTCGCACCAAGCACGATAAATAAATAAAATACTACAGATTAATGAATACGGAAACAGAAATTGGTATAACTGAACTCGGTTGTTACAACTTCTGTCCAAGTGGTCAGTCCCGATGAAGGGATCTCGGCCCTTGCCTCGTAGAATGAGGTGCTGGATATTCATAACCGAATACCACTGTGCAAAACAAAAGAGAACGTCCTTGCAAAACAGCCTTTTTGAAAATTGTTCCAACAAAATCGAATAGGTTTGTTTTCCTTGCCTTGATCTGAATTAACGCAGTCCCATCAATTAATCACACCACAAATGAACGAAAACATGATGTACGTATATGCCATCCGCATTTTCCACTGGGTCTCGTCATCACCCGTTAGGTTACTTAACTAACGACAGAGCGGGGACTGGACTAGCGCGGGTGTAAAACATATAAAACATCTACTAGTATATATATAGCAATATATAATAATCACTTCAGGCGTGATAAATGCAACATCACAGAAAAGTAATAAGCATCACAGAACAATACAGATAATCTGGGATCCCCGGGTTTCATTGAGCTACAACTGAAACCCGACGTTCCCCTAGTCGTGTGGATAGCCAGTGCAATGAAAACCTAGACCTCTACGGGCGCGGAAAGTTACCCACCAAAACCAGAAGCGAGGCAGCCCCCTTCAGCAAAGTGAATGGGCCACCCAGCACTTCACGGAATCCGGTAACTTGAGCACCCCTCCTTGGGTCAACCTATACCCCCTACGAGTGCGGCGAATAGCCCGCCAATTCTAGAGTGAAGCCTCCTCTGTCTCAAAGCCATGAGATGCGGGCCCGTTTCCCTCTAGAACCCGGCTATCCGTGCACTCCACCGTGGGGTAATCCTAGTACAGAAAATAAAATACGTACAACGGGTACATCGACCTCAACCCGGTCGTGCCCTAAAAGAATAATATACAAACCGGCAGTGACGACAGTCCACATGTCGGACGCTCACCCTGCGATATCAAATGTACAAATAAAACTAAACTGCACTAACATTGTATCCAAGCTATCCACCACGACAAATCCGCAACAACACAGCACAACACAGAATATCAACGTGAATGTCACGTTCGCAAATCCGTCTAAAAGAGCTATAGAAATTAGACAAGATTTACCACTAGATTGATATTCACGGTCGCAGATATAATGTAAATACTGCGAACTAACTTATTTAAATTTCGATCGACAAAATTTCCCGAAATGGGCCTTAAGCACAAATCCAGTACTGTAACAAATCGGGCCCAAACAAAATATTCCAAAAACCGCAATTCTACACAAAAGACCAGCACAAGAAAAATGGTGCACTGAAGCCACATAACTGCGGCGGAACCACGGCCAAAACGTGGGTATTGCCGCAGTTCCGTGGCGTTACTGTAGACACACGCTACAAAATTTCTACAGAGGTCTTAAAAAAGCTTTCCTGATTTTCTGACATACCCAAAATAATTTTTCGACCACAAAAAAATTTCGACAGCAACTCAGAAAATTAAAATGCGGTTTCGGAAATTTTGATCGTTTGATATTTTAAACATGTTAGAACAAGCTAGTAAAAGTTAATGGCGTGGCTCTGATACCATGTATGTCTACGGTAGCGTCCTGGCCGTCAATCCGAGGCCAAAATGCGGAAACAAAAACTTTTCATAAACTTGAAGCTGGCGCTAACGCAGACTTTAATCCGGATCGAACCATTAACATTAAACTAGAAAACTATAAAGAAGATAGAATGGCTATACCGATCGATCCGTGTCCTTCGGTCTTCGGCCACCATCCCAAGCTCCTCGCGGCAGCTCCGATCTCCGGTCTCCTCGTCGGAAGGGCACCACATCAATGAGTCTTTTTACGGGCTCCCGCTTCATCCGAAGCAACTCGAACATGAAGTTTGCTAGCCGACATGTCCAAGGTGAAATAGAGAATGTATGCAATCACTTTGTCTCAAGCATCCATTAATTCTCAACGCATGAGAGTGTATGGATGGAAGTTGAAGATGATGCCATTAATGGAGATAGTGAGCTCAAGAAGAAAGAGGAAGAAGAAGAGCTTTCATTTTATTTTGCGTTGCAATGATAAAAATGAGAGCAAGAATAATAATACAAGAGCTAACCCTTTTCCTTTGGCTGCCCTCCCTCTCTCCTCTTATCATTTCAACACATAAATCAAACAATAATGTGACATATGCACAAATAAAGAGACCATGAGTCATCACTTGTGCATGTGTCACAATTAATGCTCCTAATCATGACTTTGAGCTCATTACTTCCATTTGTAAACATTAATCCAAATGTTTGAAACAATAAAAAGAGAATGGCGTCTACTAAACTAAACTCGTGACGGATCACAAGGATACCCCTCACCTGTATATACATACCTGCATCCGCATTCCGACTGAATGCAAATGCAATGTGACTAAAGTAATTCAACAAATCTAATACTAGGATCCGGCTTAAACCAAAGCCCACTAGTATGATCCGTCCGATCATGATCCGTGCACGACTGCACGTATATGATCGAACCCTGCCATAATACCATACGGCCTCTACAACGTTTCTCCCTAAACTTGAGAAACTGTCCGTGGGGGACTCTAAAGACTCGTCAATACACTGGCTGTGGATTTAACCACTAGCACGTCAGTGGTACTAGCTGTACGTAATGGGCTACCAGGTATTGACCATAAGGGAGGTCGATGAGCGAACTCATCCCGACACCCTACTGAGCCTGTCAGTAACAATATCCGTACAGTCCAGTCCGTTCGTCTATGAGCATCGCATGTCGGGCCTAGGGGGTTGGTAAAAGTCAGACCCCCAAAAGCGGTACAAGTCGTGTCGGAGTGTAGCCCAGAACACCATGAGATACTACAGGAATACCTACCAGTAAATCTCACTTGCCTTGGCCAAAGACTTCGTGAAATGGCTCTACTAGACACAGCGCGATCTCAACCCCAATACCGGGAGAGACGAAACCCCTGGATCCGCTCACTACCTCCATGTGGCTCGGGACTGTACCCAACTAAAACCTGTTTGCACGACTACTTTGAGCCGTGGTAGGGTAGTAATCAAAGCACAGTGGGAATTCACACGAGACAAATGACGATCTCAGGTCAATGAACTAACCTGTACACATGCCACCAGGGAACTGCTATCTGACGCTAGATATAATACCAACTAGCATGTTCCCGACAAGTCCTGTCCGGTGTACTCATAACCCAATGAGCACCTGTATACATCTTAGGTGAACCAACTGACACCAATGGCTTGTGAGACCGGCCACCACCCCTCGTCGGGGTCTCGACTGTATATACTAGTCTACTAATGGAGTATCGATGCCCAGTCTCGAAACTCCAACGACTAGGGACCACTTTAAGGATGTTCTTATAAACTACCCAACTCTTACGTATATGATCGTCATCATATTGCTGGTAGTCAGGTAAGAATCCTAAGGGCTCTATCAATGTGTAATAGTGATCTGTGATATCACCTGAAGCATGAACACGATGATAAAGATAAACCAGATAACATACTATCATCTAGAGTAAGACTGTCCTACCGGCATAGGCTCTCCCTCAATCATTATAATCACGTGCCTGCGATCCAATAATTGACTTTGAGGGCACTATATCCAACAGGTCTCATAGCCATTGGTGTTAGTTATTCACCAAAGATAGTATAAAGGTGCTCTTTGGGTTATGAGTTACACTGGACGGACTCGCCAGGAACATGCTAAATGGTATTTATAACTAGTGTCAACTAGCAGTTCTCTGGTGACATGAGTATAGGTTAGTCTGTCGACCTGAGATCGACAGTTTTCTCGTGTGAGTTCCTACTGTGCTTTGATTATTACCCTACCACGGCTCTGCTGAGTCACACAAACAGGTTTTAGTTAGGAGTCCCAAGCCATATGGAGGTAGTGAGCGGATCGTCGGGAATTCGTCTCTCCAGGTTTGGGGGTAGATGTCGCGCTGTGTACGGGTGGCCATCACCAGAAATCCTTGGCCAAGGTGGATGAGAATTACTGATTTGGATCAGTAGTTTCTTAGTAGGTGATGGGCTTCACACCGACACGACTTATCGCGTTATTAGGGGTCTGACTTTATCCACCCCTAGACCCGATATGCGATACTCTTAGACAAACAGACCAGACTATACAGAGACTGTCACTTTCAGGCTCAGTAGGAATGCGGACAAGTTTGCTTGTCATCCTTTGTTTCGTTCAATACCTGAGTAGTCATTACGTATAGCTAGTGCTGCTGACGTGCTTGTGGTTAAACCCACTGCCAGCGTATTGTCGAGTCTTTGGAGTCCCACATAGAGGGGTTTTCCAGCTCGAATGAAATGATGTAGTGTACATATTTTGATACGTACTTAGGTTCGATTAAAACACGTGTTTTTACATGTACTTTTAATCGAATAGTTTATTAATACTAGCTGGTTTGACAGATAGCAAGGTTATCACATTTTGGATTAAATGTGAGGTAGTATTATATAACTCTTTTAGTATCTCTCTTTTCGGTATTCGTATTTTGACAGAATGCGGTATTTATACGAATACGAGTATTTGTATAAATACATATATTTGTGTCTTGATAAAAATACTGGTATTTGTATCTTAGTACAAATGCGGGTATTTGTATTTTATATGAATACGGTATTCGTATTTTGATACGAATACGGATATATGTATTTGTAACGTATACTATTATATATATATATATATGTATGTATGTATACAATGAGTTGGCCTCTTTCTCTTCTCATCTTTTCTTTTAGATGTGAGAATGTTGTGGGCTTGTGACTCACCATGATGAGTCACAACCTCCTCACTCTCGCATTAAAAGAAAAGAAAAAAGAGGATGATGATTCATTCTTGAGTCATGTTTGCTTCCTCACTTTCTCATCACCATTATCATCTTCTTCCTTTCCTCTTGAGTTTTGAAAAAAAGAGAATGGAAAAGATAAAGAGAGAAACAGTTAGAGATAGCCTTTACCACTTCCTAGTGATCAATTCTTAGCAAGTTTTAATCACTAGTTGCTTCACTAGGTTTTTTTTGTGAAGCTAGAGCCCAAGCTAGGTATCCTTCGATGTGGATCATCTTCGGTACGGAAGTCCGACTCCCAAACTCGTTCCCGACGACCTAGGAAGCTTAGGAAGTGGAAAGAAGATGAAGAACACGACAACAAAGGTTGTAATCACAAACCTAGTGTTAGTTATGTGTATGCCGTAGAGGCCATTACTGTACATACGATGTAGTGGATGCTTGGACATATATATGGAGGACTTTCTTGCTCGACATGAGAGTATACTATCTGGTTGCTTTTTATCTTAACATGTACTCTGATTGTCTCTATGTTACATGTTGATAAAGCCCTTAGGATGAGTAGTTGAATACCAGGATTATGATGCATATCATACTAGTGGGGACAGTGTAGTCGCTAAGTACATCCTTCAAATGTTCCTAGTCATGGGTGTATCGAGACCAGGCATCGATATACCGGTGTAGACTAGCGTATAGCTTCTCGACCCATGTTGATGGGCGATGGATGATCCCAAATCCATTGGTGTTTGACATCAGAGACAGTATACGGGTGCTCAGTAGAGACTGGGTACATTGAACGGACTTGCCGAGAACTCCCAGATGGTATTATACCTAACGTCAGATGGTAATTCTCTGGTGACACTGGTACAGGTTAGTCTGTAGACCCAAGATCGTCATAGATTCTTGTGTGATTCCCACTGTGCTTTGATTTCCACCTTACCACGTTCAAGAGAACGTGCAAAACGGTGGCTTTTGGGTATAGTCCCGAGTCACATGGAGGAAATGAGTGATAGGAGGGTTTTCGTCTCTGTTTGACATAGTACCCTAAAAGTCAATTATTGGATCACAGGCACGTGATTGCAATGATTGAGGAGGACCTATACCGGTAGGACAGTCTTACTCGAGATGATAGTATGCTATCTGGTTTACCTTTATCAGTCGTGTACAGGTTCAGGTGACTGATCACTGTTACACGTTGATAGAGCCCTTAGGATCTTGCTAGACTACCAACAGTATGATGGCGATCATATACGTGAGAGTGGGGTAGTCTATAAGCACATCCTTAATTGTGGTCCCTAGTCGTGGGAGTTTCGAGACAGGGCATCGATACTCCGGAGTAGACTAGTGTATACAGTCGAGACCCCGACGAGGGGTGGTGGCCAGTCTCACAAGCTACTGGTGTCAGTTGGATCACCTAAGATGTATACAGGTGCTCATTGGGTTATGAGTACACCGGACAGGACTCGCCGAGAATTTGCTAGTTGGTATTATACCTATCATCAGATAGCAGTTCCCTGGTGACATGTGTACAGGTTAGTTCATCAACCTGAGGTCGTCATTTGTCTCGTGTGAGTTCCCACTGTGCTTTGATTTCTACCCTACCACGGCTCAAAGGAGTCGTGCAAACAGATAGTTTTTGGGTATAGTCCAGAGCCACATGGAGGCAAGTGAGCGGATAGGCAGGGGATTCGTCTCTCCCGGTATTGGGGGTGAGATCGTGCTGTGTCTAAGAGAGCCTTTACACATAGCCCTCGGCCGAGGTAGGAGATTTACTGGTAGGTACTCTAGTAGTATCTCAGGGTATTTTTGGGCTACACTCCGATACGACATATACCGCTATTGGGGGTCTGACGTTACCAGCCCCCTAGGACGATATGCGATACTCATAAATGAATGGACTGGACTGTATATAAATTGTCACTGTTAGACTCAGTAGGGTTTCCGGATGATTTCACTCATCAGCCTCCCTTGAGGTCAGTACATAGGCAGCCATTACGCACAGCTAGTGCCGCTGACGGCTTATGGTTAAACCCACTGCCAGGGTACTGACGAGTCATTAGAGTCCCCCACAAACAGTTTCCCAAGTTCGGGCGAAACGTTGTCGAGGCCGTATGGTTTTATGGAAGGGTTCGGAAAATGCACGTGTGTTTACGTACGTGTCATATTTCGGGCAGATAATATTGGTGGGCTTTGTTTTAAGCCGGATCTGAGTATTATACTGTGTAGATATAATATCTTTGTCTTAGTTGCATTTGTATTCGGTCGTAATACAAATGCGGGTATGTTTATACTGTTACGGGATTGTCCTGAAATTCGTTTCAGGATCGCTTTTGGAAGTTGCCAGTTTCCAGTTTTCTATCACCTGTATTTTACATTTGGTTAAATACGGATTTATCTTTTCTTCAAGAGGGTGAGTCATGAGGTGAGTCATGAGTGAGCTTCTAGAAGATGGTGAGGTGTTATGAGAGGTGGCTTAGTGCATTTATTGTTTTATGCAAGGTGGATTTTGCATTAATGAGATTTTGTAATACTTAGGATATTTTGATTAAGATCTTTTGCTTTATAGTCACCACTTTGGTCCTACCCACACCCCCTCCTCTTCATATAGTGGCCGGCCCCTCTTGTTGAAGAATGATGATTTTTTTGGGAAAAAGAAAGGGTTGTTAAAATGAGAAGAGAGATCTAGTTCATATATATTTTCATATCTCATTTCATTCCAATCCAAAAAGGCAACTTCATTAACCGTTCGTCCATGGCTTTGGACGAAGCGAGACAAAGTGTTCTACTCATTCTCTACATCAATCTTTGTCATCTCTTTTAGCAAACTTGATGACCGAGTTGCCTCGGGTCAGAGGCGGGAGCCCGTTTAAAGATCCGTTGACGTGGTGCCACCTGGACGAGAAGATCGGAGATCGACGAGATCGGAGCAGCCGCAACGGAGCGTGGGATGATGGTTAAAGAACAAAGGACTCGGATCGTTCGGTATAACCTTTCTACCCTCTTTGTAGTTTGTTTGTTTAGCAATAATGGCAGATCCGGATTATAGTATACGATAGCGCCAGTTAAAAAGTTTTTGTTCCGCATTTGGCGTCTGTTAGACGGCCGGGGCGCTACCGTAGACTTATAGTGGTATCAGAGCCTCTCCATTAAGCTTTACTAACTTGTGCTAACGCGTTTAAAACATCGATCGAACGGGATTTCAAAAATCGCTATTTTCTGTGAAAAGTTTCTGTCGATTTTAAAACAAGCCTAAAAATCATTTTGAGCATCTCAGAAATTTGAGCAGGCTTTTCTAAGAAAACTGTGAAAATTTTGTGGGCTGATTTTACTGTAGCGCGGCGGATCAGCGGCCAAAGCCACGGTTTGGCGGCGGATCTGCCGCCGTACTGTAGCCACAGTGCACCAAATTTCTACAGTAGATTCTACATGGGAAATTGTGGTTTTTGGAATGGTTCTTTTAGGCCCAGTGTTTTTTACCATACAACAGATGTACGTGGGGCCCACTTCGGGAAATTTTGTCGATCGAAATTTAAACGTGTTAGTTTACAGTACTTACATTATATCTCCGACCGGGAATGTCATTTGAGCGGTAAATTGCGTCTAATTGCTATAGTTCTTTTAGACGGATTTGCGAACGTGACATTCGTGTTGATGTTCTGTGTTGTGCTGTGATGTTGCGGATTTGTCGTGGTGGATAGCAGTGTGCAATGGTAGTACTATTTGAATTTATTTATACATTTGATATTGCGGGGCGAGCGTCCAACATATGGACTGCCGTCACTGCCTATCTGTATAATATTCTTTTGGGGCACGACCAGGCTGAGGTCGATGTACCCGTTGTACATATTTTTCATTTCTGTACTAGGTTTTACCTCGTGACGGAGTCAACGGATAGCCGGGTTCTGGAGGGCAACAGGTCCGCATCTCATAGCTTTGAGAGGCAGAGAGGCCTCACTCTAGAATTGGCAGACTATTCGCCGCACTCGTAGGGGGTATAGGTTGACCCAAGGAGGGGTGCTCAAGTTACCGGATTCCATGAAGTGCAGGGTGGTCCATTCACTATGCTGTAGGGGGCTGCCTCGCTTCAGGTTTTGGCGGGTAACTTGCCGTACCCGTAGGGGTCTAGGTTTCATTGCACAGGCTATGCACACGACCAGGGGAACGTCGGGTTTCAGTAGCGGCTCTGTGAAACCCGGGGATCCCAGATGATCTGTATTATTCTGTGATGCTTATTACTTTTCTGTAATGTTTCATATTATCATGCCTGGAGCGATTATTGTATATTGGTATATATATTATTAGATGTTGTATATGTTTTACACCTGCGCTAGTCCAGTCCTCCCTCTTTCGTTAGTTAAGTAACCTAACGGGTGATGACGGGACCCAGTGACGAATGCGGATGGCATATACATACATTTTATTTTCATTCTTTTCTGGTGTGATTAATTGAAAGGACTGCGTTGATTCTGATCAATGCAAAGGAAAACAACCTGTTTGGCAGTTGTTGGAACAGTTTTAAAAAGTGTTATTACAAAGGCGTTTCCTTTTGTTTTGCATAATGGTATTTGGTTGGAATATCATGCACCTCATTCGACGAGGAAAGGGCCGATATCCCTTCACCGGGAATGACCCCTTGGGCAGAAGTTTGCGTCAGGGTAATAACTTCACTATAGTCGATTACAAGTTGCTTTGCATCGCGGTATTCAGGTGGAATATCCTGCACCTCATTCACGAGGAAAGAGCCGAGATCCCTTCACCGGGAGTGACCTCTTTAGTAAAAGGTTTTCGCCACTATATTTTTATAAAAAGCTATCAGGTTCCTTCAGTGATATCAAGTTCATTACGTTAAAGGTTTTTCGCCAAAAACCAGCCGTAACCCTCCGTCATTTCTTTTGGGTATTCAGTAGTATTCAAGCTATGTATTTTGACCTAACGCCAAGGCATAGTGTTTGGTAGCTGCTGGGTATTCATTTGTTGCATAGATAGATGAGTTGGTTTGGGACAGCCGTTCTTCTATTTTGACCTAACGCCAAGGGCATGTGCGGGTGGGTTCAAATTGACAAGATAATGATGTGTATAACTTGGCATGTGACTTATGACATTTTGACCTAACGCCAAGGTCATAAGAGCATGGGGCAAAAATCATATCGGGAGTTTCTAAAGAAACTGAAACTTGCCAAGTATGCGCATACCTTCTGGAGTGTGAGTAACGTGAGTGGATTCCGTCACGTTATCATGCGATGAGAGTTGGATCCCGATTCCCACTGATGAGTTGGTTTACTCTTCGGGTGATCCCGATTGATTCTTCTTTCAGGTTTGGAGGAGAAATTGAAAGTACAGTGGGAGGTTTCCGGATTAGATAAAGTGATAACCATTCTGATCTAGGTTAGAGTGCATGCAGAGTGTTTCTTTTCTCTCTCTCTTTGGCAGCGACCTTTGACCGACCCTAGACTATGACTCAGTGACCAAGTTGACCGAACCTTCTTAAAATACGGGCTTTTGGATTGTCTAAGTTGCATAAGTCATTGCCACTCCTTCTTTTACCCTTTGCATTTCTCAGAACACCCCGTATTACTACGGACATCCACTTCCATTGGATAGATCCATCGTATGGTTATATACGAACTCGAAGGGGCTTCTTCGATGATGGATCCAGGTTTAGGAGAAATAGAATTGGTTTATTCAGTTGTCTTTTATTATCGCCTTCTCTCAGGTTGCGAGGGCTCCTTAGTTTAGGAGAGTACACCTATTATGCTTATTGTATAGTCTTATTCCAAACCATAGGCAGGTGCCGAAAGGTAGGGGATGAAGAAAACCAATTAGCCTAAGTAGGGTGTACAGAAGGTAATATGTAAAGAAAAAATAAAGGGATTAGAAAGAGGGCAAAATAAATTGCGATTGTTATCATTCACGACCAAACTGCGTACTTCATCGCCACTCCTATTTCACCTTTAAAAAAATAAGGTATTATTCAGTTGTCTTTTATCATCACCTTCTCTCAAGATATGAGTACTCCTAGGTTCAGGAGGGTACACCTATTATGCTTACTGGATAGTCTTCTTCCAAACCATAGGCTGGTGCCGAACGGTAGGGAAGGAAGAAAACCATTTAGCCTAACGATGGTGTACAGAAGGTAACGACTAAAGACAAATAAAGGGATTTGGAGAGATGACAAAGAAATATACGGTTACAGTCATGAATTGGATTATGGAAGAGGCATTACTAGGAATACCAGGATATCCCTACGAAACATTTTCATGTTTCAGTGCATTGTTAAAGGAAAACTGTTTTCCCGATTAGATACTTACTCCAGGGTATGTATTTACCAGGATTCATTCTCATATCTGTATGGTTTTACAGATGATGAGTGGGAGTAAGTTATTGGAAATTAGGTAATCATCCTCATTATATTGGAATTCGTTGTAATTGGTGATATTTGAGGAAATCGCCTGGGTATAGTTTTCAACCTACGACACACAGGTTTTAAGTTATTCAACTCAGCGGACTTATACAGAGTATTGCATGTTGTCTAGTATCCATCAGAACAAAGGGTTAGGTCCTCGTACTATGTTCTGTTTACTTATGACTTCTCTAGTTCTTAGACAAGTGTTTCGTAGAAATACAAAGTCTAAGTTTTGAGAAGTTGTGGGTATAAGAATAAAGTAGAGAACCAGATGTTGCAAGTATCGAGATTCTTCAAAGAGATTGAAGATGTAGATTCTTGTGATTAGTATTCAGATGAAAGTAATAGTTTTGAGAAACTTGTTTCTCTTTCAGGTTACTCATAATTGGATGTATTCCTAAGTTGAGTAATGCTGATTAGCCTCTCTCCATTAAGTTGATATGCACTGGAGACAGCTGCATGATTAGAATCTGGTTCTAATTAAATAAGTGCCAAAGATTCTATATTGGATATAGAATGGTTCATATCTTAACGATGTTAAGGTACGGGGAGTTGTCCGGCTTATGCTTAAAACCAGACTCTGGATAACTCAGGGCACATTTCTGTAATGGCGGTTTGTGGGTTGGCCCAGGCTATGACGAGGGTTGACTTTCTACCATCTGTAAGATCAATAGTGATATTGTTCTTGACTCGCCACAGTTTTAGTAAAATGAATTTTTTCTGAAAACAGTAGTGGGAGTATGGTAGAACTAGAAGTGATTCCAGAAACGCAAACGATTACGGAAAATTTAATAGGACCTAAAGATTCAATCGGGTTTAACATTCCATTAGCCACTCCGCAGATATGGTGGGTAACCTCAGACACCCGAGAGGTACTCCGGCAGCCTCAAGGACGGTGACAGGGAGGTTCTTGCTTACCCAGACTTGACACTACTGTTGCTCCAGACTATGAGACCCGGCAGGAGGTTAAGTATAGCGTCGTTCAAAACTAGCTTTAGAAGTGCACGTATATATTATTCTGCCAGATGGTTGTTGTGGTCAGTGAGAGCAGCAGAAGCATAGTGGGCAAGTAGCTTAAGTATATTTATAGACTAGAGCAGTTATAGCGGAGATAGATCATCTAATTTTGATGTGACAGTCATGGCTTTGACTTCATCAGAATAGGGGATGGATCTGTTGAGAAGGTAGTAGGGTGTGATGTCCTGGTATTTGGATGACATACATAGAGTGGGAAGTAAAATTCCTATACTATGATCGGTTTTACTTTGGTCGTCACACAGTTGTTTCTCAAGACAGGATATTGATATAATATCTGACATTCCGGTTTCTAGATCTATGGTTTTAGATCTAGATTTGGGTAGTTTCCCAATGTGGATACTTTGACAGTATTCTAATGGTTTTTAGAATAGATGACTCCTGGCATGGTAGTGTACCTGCAGGTGATGGAGTCACCCTCTCTAAAGATGTCTTACAGACTAAAGGGGAGAGGGATGTGCATGATTGGCAGATCACTTGCTTAGGCAATTGAGTCAATCATGAGATGTCAAGCACCACACCAAATGTTTTTTTTGCACTAGATGCGATTAGTTCGTATTAATCCAATCCTGGAGAAACATAAGAAAGCAGTTTTAGAACATAAGTGCATGTTCTACGGATTTGATGACGGCAGCCTCCTTCGGGAGACGGTTATCATTCCAGGCTTCAAAGGTGACATAGATGACAAAGTGATTCTAAGAGTTATAGTTTTCCTTCTGATGAGGGACAGTATTATGGACAGGTGGTCTAAGAGGATACTGTGGGAGGCTTGGTGCTGGATACTGATTAGGTTCAGTGATCGATACAGTCTAAGAAGTTTGGATTTGGAGTTCATTTATGAACTAGGCCCCATCAGATATCAAGACATATTCTAAGACAGGTATTACTCAATTAGGGAGATGGCTTTCTCCGCGAACATGAGATTAAGAGAGACATAGAAAGAATCATCAGGGCGGATCCACTTACTGAGGCTATTTCTCGAACACAATAGTTTTACAAACGAGCTTTGTGAAACGAATTAGTAGAGGAGTTGGATGTTCGGTATCACACGGGCTGTGAGTATGCGACATCGCAATAATTAGCCTTAAGTGCAAGTGGGAGATTGTTGGACATAGTGCCCTCAAAGTCAGTTATTGGATCGCAGGCACGTAATTGCAATGATTGAGGAGGACCTATACCGGTAGGACAGTCTTACTCGAGATGATAGTATGCTATCTGGTTTACCTTTATCAGTCGTGTACAGGTTCAGGTAACTGATCACTGTTACACGTTGATAAAGCCCTTAGGATCTTGCTTGACTACCAACAGTATGACGGCGATCATATACGTGAGAGTTGGGTAGTCTATAAGCACATCCTTAATTGTGGTCCCTAGTCGTGGGAGTTTCGAGACAGGGCATCGATACTCCGGAATAGACTAGTGTATACAGTCGAGACCCCAACGAGGGGCGGTGACCAGTCTCACAAGCCACTGGTGTCAGTTGGATCACCTAAGATGTATACAGGTGCTCATTGGGTTATGAGTACACCGGACAGGACTCGCCGGGAATCTGCTAGTTGGTATTATACCTATCGTCAGATAGCAGTTCCCTGGTGACATATGTACAGGTTAGTTCATCGACCTGAGGTCGTCATTTGTCTCGTGTGAGTTCCCATTGTGTTTTGATTTCTACCCTACCACGGCTCAAAGGAGTCGTGCAAACAGGTAGTTTTTGGGTACAGTCCCGAGCCACATGGAGGCAAGTGAGCGTATCGGCAGGGGATTCGTCTCTCCCGGTATTGGGGGTGAGTTCGCGCTGTGTCTAGGAGAGCCATTACACATAGCCCTCGGCCGCGGCATGATATTTACTGGTAGGTACTCCAGTAGTATCTCAGGGTGTTTTTGGGCTACACTTCGCCATGATTTATACCACTATTGGCGGTCTGACGTTACCAGCCCCCTAGGCCGATATGCGATACTCATAGACGAATGGACCAGACTGTATATACATTTTCACTGTTAGACTCAGTAGGGTTTCCGGATGAGTTCACTCATCGGCCTCTCTTGAGGTCCGTACATGGGTAGCCGTTACGCACAGCTAGTGTCGCTGACGGCTTGTGGTTAAATCCACTGCCAGGGTACTGAGAAGCCATTAGAGTCCCCCACAGACAGTTCCCCAAGTTCGGGCGAAACGTTGTAGAGGCCGTATGGTTTTATGGCAGGGTTCGGAAAATGCACGTGCGTTTACGCACGTGTCATATTTCGGGAAGATAATACTGGTGGGATTTGTTTTAAGCCGGATCCGAGTATTGTACTGTGTAGATATAATATCTTTGTCTCAGTTGCATTTGTATTCGGTCGCAATACAAATGCCGGTATGTTTATACTGTTACGAGGTTGTCCTGAAATTCGTTTCAGGATCGCTTTTGGAAGTTGCCAGTTTCCAGTTTTCTATCACCCGTATTTTACATTCGATTAAATACGGATTTATCTTTTCTTCATTAGGGTGAGTCATGAGGTGAGTCATGAGTGAGCTTCTAGAATATGGTGAGGTGTTATGAGAGGTGGCTTAGAGCATTTATTGTTTTATGCAAGGTGGATTTTGCATTGATGAGATTTTGTAATACTTAAGATATTTTGATTAAGATCTTTTGCCTTATAGTCACCACTTTGCTCCTACCCTCACCCCCTCCTCTTCATATAGTGGCCGGCCCCTCTTGTTGAAGAATGATGGCTTTTTTGGGAAAAAGAAAGGGTTGTTAAAATGAGAAGAGAGATCTAGTTCATATATGTTTTCATATCTCATTTCATTCTAATCCAAAAAGGCAACTTCATTAACCGTTCGCATGGCTTTGGACGAAGTGAGACAAAGTGTTCTACTCATTCTCTACATCAATCTTGGTCATCTCTTTTAGCAAACTTGATGACCGAGTTGCCTCGGGTCAGAGGCGGGAGCCCGTTTAAAGATCCGTTGAAGTGGTGCCACCTGGACGAGAAGATCGGAGATCGACGAGATCGGAGCAGCCGCAACGGAGCGTGGGATGATGGTTAAAGAATGAAGGACTCGGATCATTCGGTATAAACTTTCTACCCTCTTTGTAGTTTGTTAGTTTAGCAAAAATGGCAGATCCGGGTTATAGTATACGATAGCGCCAGTTAAAAAAATTTTGTTCCGCATTTGGCGTCTGTTAGACGGCCGGGGCGCTACCGTAGACTTACAGTCTCTCCCGGTTTTAGGAGTTGATGTTGCGCTGTGCTTGATTGGCTATAACAGGAAGTCCTTGGCCAAGGCTACTTTAGAGATATATTGGTAAGTGTTATCAGTAGTTTCTCGACCCGTTATGAGCCTCATATAGACACGACTTATCGAGTTACTGGGGTCTGACGTTTACCACCCCTAGACGAGATATTCGACATATTAGACAAAGAGACCGGTCTGTACGGTAGTGTTACTGATTGGATTCGCAGGAGTGTGAGCAGGCTTGGTTGTTGATCTTCTGATCGCTCAATACACGGGTGGCCGTTACGTTTAGTAGACCGCTTACGGCTTGTGGGTGTTTGATATGATCATCACCTACTGCCGGCGTATTGACGAGTCTTTAGAGTCCTACACAGGGGTTTTCTGGCTCAAGCGAAACGGAGTTGGAGCACATATGTGATATGTGCGGGACCAAGATTGATACGATGTGAGATACCGTATTCTATTCTCTCGATATGAGATATCGGTCGGTTATATATGATATAGCCGGTTTATCGGATCAAGTCTTGATTCGATAAGTTGATTCATATGATATTAGTCGGTTATAGGTAATATATCCGGATTATTAAATCAAGAGTTGATTTAATAATCTAATGTATAATTATATATTTGATATATTACATTACATTAACTAGTATTAGCTTACTTATGATTTCTTTTCTCACTTTGGATACATTGAAATATATGTGATATATGTTAAATGTATCGTGCTAGGTTACAAATGCAACTAGGGTTAATGAGGGTTAAACCATGATAGGGTTAAGATTAGGGTTTATAATTTATCATTAAGTAATTCAAATATTATGGATATTTGTCACGGTTGATATTTCTTGAAAGCTTGTAGAAGCTTCAAGGCATTTTTGACTTTGTCCACTCTCTTTGTCTTGCTTAAGATATTTTTTGACCAAACCTTTAACCCTAGCTCATGGTTAACTCTCTACAAGGGTTAAGCATGACATGCTTAACCCTTAGTTGCATTTTTAACCTCAACAATAATTCATTCTCTCTTGATAATTCTTCATCTTCTTCATAAGCTCAAAAGAGAAAAGGGTTTTATAGGGTTTGGGTTTGTGATGAAAATTTTTGAGAATATGAAATCTAATGTGACCAAAATTCCTACTTCATCTTCCTCTACTACTTGTCATTTAGTATAGGGTGTTTTCTTCACTAATTCCATGATTAGTGAAGAGATAGATTGGGTTAGTGTCTCCTCGACGTAGATCATCTTCGGCCTCGAAGACTTCGAAGCAAGCATGTTCGTTTCTTCATCGGAGCCTCTCTAGAGTCCGGGACTTCTTGATTGCAACGAAGGGACTACTACATGGAGCTATTGAAGTGAAGGACCGGTCTACAAAGGTTGTATTCCTTACTCACTTAGGATGTAAAGTGTTTACATATGTTATTCCGTCGATTTCTAGTAAACGGTTCTATGTTAGGGTTAGCTAGAACGACAAAATTTTGAAAATGGCATGGATGATACCTTCCAAAACCTTGCTGCCGTGCTAGGCAACCCTGCAGTGGTATCAGAGTGTCACGACCCAAAAAGTACGGAACATGACCGGCACTTATACTACGAAACGTCTCGAGACGTACGTAATCTAAGTAAGCCAAAACCCAGAAATACAAACCAAGTATAGCAGTAGAGTGAAGGAAAAACCAATTTTACAGCAAGAAGTTTAACAACATAAGCTGAAGTATGCACTTTTTTAAAATCTCAAGTCTTTTCTGAAAATTTTGGCAGAGATTCTTTTGTAAAAACTGACCCCAAACGGGTACAAACCTGATAAAGCATATATAATGAATAAAGGCATCCCCAAGCGGGAGATAGCTCGTCGTCAATTGACGGTCACAACCACGCAAGCAATATAATATACAACGCCGAAGGAAGAGGATCGAAACTCATGATAAAAATCCAACATCATCAAGAAAACCAGAGGAAAACCATAATAATACAGCACGCGACTCTAAGGTCGAAAGAACATACACTAGTCATCTATCTCTAACAATATACAAGTCTGTTTGATGGAGTTTTTAATAGATATAACTGAATAACAAATATACAATGGTGGTCACGATGCAAGTGAACCCGCCTACCAAAGCAATCACCCGGAATGAAAGCAGCGTGCCAGCAAGCCGTCATGATACCTGTACGGCAAAACCTGCAAGAAACTGTGGCACAACGGGGGTGAGTTGCCAACTCGTGAGTAGAAAATATCACAGAGCAGAAATCGCATGTATGACGCTATCTTAGGTCATATCAAGTAATATCCTCAAATAATATAATGATCCATCTACCTATAAGTGCAATACTACATGCTCGTGTCAGTGCCTCAGATAGCAACATACCAGATATATGATGTATGAATGCATTACAAATGGAAACAGAATACATCATGAGTGAGATAATTGTTTTCTTTATTTAATGAGATTCCTGTATGTATAAAAAGAGAATATCAATAATGAAATCAATAGAGAAATCAGTGTCAAGCATCGACACAAAACATGAGTCTCAATATCTCAATATCTCAGGCTCCGGCTATCCGGACTGGCATATATCATCAAATCTCAATATCTCAGTGTCTCAAATCTAAATATCTCAATATTCTAATACCTTGGGCTCCGTCATTCCGGATCGGCCCATATCATCAATCACACGACCACGAACGGTATCCTCCGGATATCCGCTACGCCAAACAATCACCGGTAGGCAGTCTGCCCCTGCCGGTATCATCGTCTACAACTCGAGCTTCTTACCCCGAGGTACCATACCGGGTCCACCATGTACCCGTAGACGGTTCATCCAACTCCTCGAATCGGGTCTCTAAAATATCTCAGAACCGAGAAAACATCATGGTGGACAATACTCATCACATCAAGGAAAATTGCATTTTTCTCGTTAAAATAAATCATCAGTTTATAAAACTTTCACATGCGGTTTCCAAATCTAGAAAATCTCAAGAAGGATCCGAAATCATCAAGATCATGATATCAATAAACAGTGAATACCGGCATAAATCTCCATAATACTGCATGACTGATGAATATAGGAATGCATCTGATATCATGCAATAAATGCAATAGTTAAACTATCATATGAAAACAATAATATATTGCAACTATCAACTAGCATGCTATGTCAATGAATAGTATTCTCTAAGGTGTAAGTGACATGGCAATTACCGATGATGATGTGTGTGAGCCGACAAGCAAGTGTACGTGGAACATACGCATCATCGGTAATGGTGCTGGTGTCCTGACAGTAGGGTTTCATAATAAATACAGATAACATATGTACGAGCATGCAATGCGATGAAACATCATGAATATACATAAAATGATATAGTAACAACAACACCGAAAAATATACCTACCCAATATACGAGTCATACAGTTTGGTATTTAAATTACTCACAATTCTCCACTTTTGAAAACTAGTATGACTCAAGCCCAGTCAAAAGGGTAAGGAAATCCACCTAAGTCTGAGTCGATCCATATATATACCTGGTAGTCGGTGATCTCGCCTCAATAGTATCACGTACGATACAATATATATATATATATATATGACATCCTCGAGTCAAGAGTGCGGATCTAACATCATAATTATATCTCCTACGGTAAATCTATCGTACGGCATCCCAAATCAGGGTACGGGTCAAATATCATATTTATCCCATTATTCATCTAGTATCCACATCATCACATATCGTGAGCAAGGGGTACTGATCTAAGTCTAGTACACTACTAATATCATCAACAATATTATGATCTGGCTACTGATCTAAAGTCGCATACTATCCGATGTCATCAACACATATTATCATATATAAGTTTACATCGCCCAAGCAATCCATTATAAATATCATAACATATCTCATCTCATATCTCGATCATATGTCAACTAGCATATATATATCATCATCCACATGGTATCGTCGTTCAACGATCCGCTATAACATCATAACATATCTCGGTCACATATTAAATATCTTATGGCATCATGCCCGATCCTATCGACTCATTCCCAAGTAACATATAACATCCTCATCATCCAAGCATATGAATACCAATATATATATATATGTGTGTGTGTGTCCCCAAAATGCACAAGGAAGTAAATGTATGCGACTATGTGTATGTGCGTGTATGCAAATCTTTACTCTAGGGTTTCGTGACTAAGAAATCAACTAAAGTCCTTTCTTCAATTCTTGCTAACACTAAACCCATAATCTCCTAACCCTTTTCTTGCCAAGGTTCATATCTCACAATAACACATAAATGTACATCTATATCACATCACATCATTTCTTACGAATTTGCGGGGGTGCTATACGCCATCTACCCGACTTCCCCCATAGATATAAATCTACTCACCTGATCTTCGCTTGCCGATGCCGACGTCATCACGCACTTGCTTGTCTTCTCGAAGTCCACATGGGGTAGCTACATGTCACGACATATCGTATCGCGTTAAAATCCAATTCGAAATCGAAACGACATACGAAAACCAAATCGGCATGCGTATCACACATAGGTCCAAACCTATAGCCTACGCATGCAAGAATAGCCAAACCAACCCTCGATGTCGATGTACAAACGTCAAACCATCGAGGTAAAACAAAAATACTAAAATCCAGAATCCAAATACGTAAAACAAAACCCCGAATCAAAACAGCAACACAAGGAAATGGTCCCAGATTTTACCCTAGGCCAAATTAGTCAATTTTGCATATATGGAGGGTCTACTTTACTGGAGATAGTGTTGCAGAAGAAGCACAAAGACAATTGCTCCAGGTCTAGCCGCAAATTGCGTCCAGAAGGGATTTTTCTGCGGCCATGTTGAGGATATAGTGGATAGGGTTTTGGTGGGGGGGGGGTCATAAGTTGCCTGCATACTCCTCTGTGTTTGCTAAAAAAAATTTAGGTCACTCGGGTGTTAGCAGATTTCATTATACTCTCACAGAATCCACAATTTTTCCGATATCGGGTTTCTAAGTTCGTAATCCGGGGTTTAAGCCTCGGGTTCAGTCCACTAAATCATCACAACAGGGGTTGTAGTCCCTAATTACACCTCAATTTCACCTTTGGACTCAATTCAACTCTAATCCCTAACTTGAAATTTTCAAGTTCGCTAAACTACACAATATCGATTCTAAACTTGTATGGATACTTAAGGAATCGAAATACAATTATGATGGTGCAGAAAATTACCTCCTTTGGCACTCATAAATCCCCTAGAGCACCAAAATGCAAACTTTCTTGGTCCATAGTGTAGCTTGAGGGCTTGTGCAAATTTTTAATGAAGTGGGGATGGGGTGTTTTGGAAGATGGAGTGAGGGTTTGAAGTGGAGGGGAAAGGGGTTGCTGCCATGGTGAAAGAAGAGGGAAGAGATAATGATGAGGATGATGAATGAATGCAAATGGCTCTTGGTCAAAGAGACCCCTCACCTTACTCTCTCTCATGCCCATACCTCTTGATTTTGATTTTTCTTGTTTTCTTTTCTATTTTCTTTTCCTTTCTTTTCTTTTTCCATTTCATTTTTAAAACCAACACATAAATCCCAAATGAAACCATGGTCATTAAAATGTAAAACAAGGCTAAAATACGACATGGTGCATGTTTTGCACAAAATAAGCTTAATGCGCGATTAGCGATATTTAATCATGATTAGCACTAAATTAGTGTATAATAAATCATAAAATTTCATAATTTACATAAATCACATAAAACACCCTCTTTTCAGTAATTTCCATAATTTTCCAAACTTTTCCCAATCTATCGGTATTTAATTATACCGCCTTATTAAAATATTCAATATAATATTATTTAATTATAAAAATTCCTAAAAATAATATTTTATTTTTATGAAATGTTACACAGAGCCATGCTAGAAATTTAAACGGATTTTGTTAAGATTATGAAACCGAAATACTCCGAAACTTGAAACAGAAAATTGAAGTTTCTGTTAATTATAAAAGTTGTTCAAAAATTTTTTTAAACAAGTACAGAGTGTTTTATGTGATATAATATGAACACTGTGAAAATTTTAGGGGGTTTCAAGAAATTTTGGTCGGCCACCACCATGCTGATCTCGGCCAAATCCGAGCCCCCTCCCCTGAAAATTTTTGTGTGTTCTAGTGACTTGGTTTTGATGTTTTAGGTGTTGTTTGTTTTTTCTAATTTTGCATGTGATGTAATCTTACACTATAAACAATTCGGAGTGTTTCGTATTCGTAGTTTTAACAATGTTTTGGGTTATTCGCATGTTGTCTAGGTGAAGTTAAAAAGTTTGATCGAATGTCAAAAACACATTTTTCCAAGTTTAACGTATTCGGAAAAACATGCAAGTAATCCTATGAACCCTCTAGAAGAATGAACCCTAACTCGAATTTTTTGGATCGTGGAACCGCGTTCAAACCCTAGGGTTTGCCGTAGTTCCGTGGAGACATGAGTGAGGCTTGGGTTTGCTCTTCTACGGCTGGTGCATTGGTACTGTGGCATATTCTGGGTATTATTAAAAATGTGCTCAAGTATTGAGCTGTCGGGAAATTGTGGGACTTTGATGACTCGATCGAAAAGTTTAACGTTGTCCGGATATTAGGTGATGGGATACAATATTTGGAATCCACAAGTAGTTAAAAGATAACTAATTTGAATGTTATAAATCTAGCAATTTAGTACCATTTGATCGGTCGGGATTTTGATGAGAACAAAAGTCTGTCGCAATCACATAGTGTACGCGGATACTCACCAGGTAAACTTAATAGATAGCCATGCCCCATAGCCCCGACCAAGTGACTGTAGGAGAACCCCGTCGCCAAAAGCATCCGTTCGGGTGCTCGCGGCAGCGGTGTTCCGCCTTAGTGCACTTCGTCGATGGCATCGGGGGTGCGGCCGTCTACTAATGTTTCCGACGAGCATTCGATCAGGATATCGGGAATCTTATTGAATTGCCCGGCTATATATTAAAAGGTGTTTTGAATATCGAGACTAAAATGCGGGGTTTATAATTGTTAGGCATGCGATGTTTAAGGAATTCATTTGGTTAGGCATGTGATGTCTAAGGTGGTTGCGGATTCCAACTATTGTAGTTTTTCACTTTCTTTTATGCGACCGTAAGTGTAATATGTTGTGTATCACCGGTTTCGGTGCTATATGTCAACGACAATTGGGATACACATATTTACTTACGTTGATCACATGTGATGTTATTTGTTGCTGTGATATGTTATATTGGGTCGTCGTGTTTTGAATAGCCGGGGGTTTTATGTGAGATGAGAGTTTTTCATTTTCATTCATGTAAAATTCATTGTATGTAATATTCTTTTATTGGGGCACTTCCGGGTTAAGGATGTTGTCACTATTGTATATTATTTACTTTTCTGCTTTAGGATAGACCCAAGACGGGGAGCATAAGTAACCGGGTTCTAGGGTCCAGTGGATGACCATCTCAAGGAGTCGATGAAAGGTTCCTAGGCACTCTAGTAAGGTCTCACAAGGCATCGAACATGCCAATTTAAAATTTTTGGTGCCGAGAAACCCTAGACTACGGATCTTAAACTAGAAGTTTAGGCGAAATAGAAAGCTAGTTAACACTTAACTACTAGGATACGGAAATTACAACCTTTGTAGATCCCGATATCCACCTCCACGGCTCCGCAACGAAGTCTTCTCGCTGTCCATGTCGAACCCTGGGCTCAAGCGTCGGCTTCGTCGGAGAAACGGGTGAGCTAGGTCGCCGGCTTCGTGTCAAAGACGATCTACGTCGAGGCATCGCAAGTTCAAGCTCTGACTTCACAAACTTGTGAAACTTGTGAAGTAAACACCCAAAACAACTTGGCAAGAGGTAGAGGGTGAAGAAATAGGAGGTGGGTTCACTTTAGAATTGGATTTCTCTCACTAAATCTCAAGTTGCCATTAGAATAGCAAGCTTGAAGAAGAAGAAGAAGATGAGCTCAAGAAAAGAATATGATAAGTATTGTCTTAAAAATAAATTTAAATCAAATACTTATCATAACATGAACTAGGGTTAAGTGTAGAGAATTAACCATGGTCACTTGGATGGGTTAGGGTTAAGCATGAAGATAAGGATGGTTAGCAAAGTCAAAGCTTCATGAAGCTTCAATATAAAACAAATAAAGCCACCATTCTTATCTTAATTCATTTCATATAAATAAATAAATAAATAAATAAATAAATAAATGAATATGCAAAACCCTAATTATCAAATTAACCATGGATTAATTCTATAAACTTAACTATATGATCAAGTATCATCAAACATGATACAAAGTAGTGCACTAAAGTATATCACATATACAATGTGCATCAAGTGAGAAAAATCCGTTTAAAGTGAACCAATACTAGTTAATGCAATGCAATATATCAAATATATAATTATGCATTAAATCATTAAATCAACATTTGATTCAATGATCCGGTCATGTCGCACATGACCGACTAGAATGTAATGTATCGATTTATCGAATCAATGATTCGATAACTAGGTCATATCGAATATAACCAATCGAAACATATATCGCGAGAATGAAATGCGGTATCACATACACACATTATTCTCGGTCCTGCACATATCTCATATGCGCTCCTATTTCGTTTCGCTTGAACCAGGAAACCTCTGTGTAGGACTCTAAAGACTCGTCAATACGCCGGTAGTAGATGATGATCATATCAAGCACCCACAAGCCGCAAGCGGTCTGCCAAACATAACGGCCACCCGGGTATTGAGCGATCAGAAGATCGACGAGCTAGCCCGCTCACACTCCTACGAATCCGACCAGTAACACTTACCATACAGTCCAGTCTCTTCGTCAGATACGTCGCATATCAAGTCTAGGGGTGGTATACGTCAGACCCCAATAACCCGATAAGTCATGCTGATGTGAGGCTCGTAACGGGTCGAGAAACTACTGGTAACACTTACCAGCAAATCTCTGATCATCCCTGGCCAGGGACTTCCCTGTTACGGCCAATCGAGCACAGCGCAACATCAACCCCCAATACCGGGAGAGACGAAACCCCTCCTATCGCTCATTGCCTCCATGTGACTCGGGACTGTGCCCAAAGACCACCGTTTTGCACGCCCTCATGGACGTGGTAAGGTGGAGATCAAAGCACAGTGGGAATCACACAAGACTCTATGACGATTTCGGGTCTACAGACTAACCTGTACAAGTGTCACCTGAGAACTGCCATCTGACGTGAGGTATAATACCATCTGGGAGTTCTCGGCGAGTCCGTCCAGTGTACTCAGTCTCCACTGAGCACCCGTATACCATCTCTGATGTCAAACACCAATGGATATGGGATCATCCATCGCCCATCACATGGGTCGAGAAGCGTATACGCTAGTCTACTCTGGTATATCGATGCCCCGTCTCGATACACCCACGACTAGGGACCTTGAAGGTTGTACTTATGGACTACCATGTCCCTACTAGTATGATCTGCATCATAGTCCAGGTAGTCAAGTACAAATCCTAAGGGCTTTACCAACATGTAACTATAAAACAGTATAAAGAGACTAGTGTACATGTTAAGATAAATAGCAACCAGATAGCATACTATCATGTCGAGCAAGAAAGTCATCTCTATATATGTCCAAGCATCCAATATAATATACATAATCTGTACAATACTGGCCTCTAGGGCATACATACAACTAACAATCTCCCACTTGCACTAGGGCCAGCTGCTGTAGTATCTCATACCGAGCATCCCGAAGAGTCTCTCAAACTGTATCTGGGGAATGGCCTTCGTGAGTGGATCCGCCGTGTTGTTCTTCGTGTCAACCCTCCTGACCTCGATCTCCCGGCGATCAACTATCTCCCGGATCAGGTGATACCGCCTCAGAATATGCCTGGATCGCTGATGGGACCTGGGTTACTTGGCCAAAGCCACCGCTCCATTGTTATCGCAATACAAAGGTATTGGATGCTCAATGGATGGAACCACTCCAAGTTCAGTAATGAACTTCTTGACCCAGACAGCTTCTTTAGCAGCATCGTTGGCAGCGATGTATTCAGCCTCCATCGTCGAGTCTGCCACGGTTTCCTGCTTGGAACTCTTCCAGCTAACCGCCCCTCCGTAAAGGGTAAAGACAAAACCCGACTGCGACTTAGAGTCGTCCTTATCACTCTGGAAGCTGGAATCGGTAAAGGACTCCACTTGGAGTTCTCCGTTACCATACACCAAGAACATATCTCTAGTCCTTCGCAAGTACTTGAGAATGCTCTTCACAGCTGTCCAGTGACTCTCTCCAGGATCAGCTTGATACCTGCTCACTACACTTAGTGAGTATGCTACATCGGGTCTGGTACATAGCATCGCATACATGATAGAGCCTACTGCCGAAGCATAGGGTATCCCTTGCATGCGAGCTCTCTCCAAATCAGTCTTGGGAGACATCTCTTTGGAGAGAGTGACTCCAGAGATCGTGGGCATGTTCCCACGCTTGGACTCTTCCATACTAAACCTCTTTAGTATGGTGTCAATGTACCTGGATTGGGACAATCCCAAAATCCGTTTGGATCTATCTCTATAGATCCTGATCCCCAATATGCAGGAGGCATCACCAAGATCTTTCATTGAGAATCTTTGTGATAAGAAGAGCTTGACCGATTGCAGCATAGGAATATCATTTCCTATCAAGAGTATGTCGTCCACGTACAATACGAGGAAGACAACCTTACTCTCTGCCACCTTCTTGTAGATACATGGTTCATCTGGATTTTTGACGAAATCAAACTCTTTGATAACGACGTCAAAGCAGATGTTCCAACTCCGCGATGCTTGCTTTAATCCATAAATGGATTTAAGCAGCTTGCACACCTTCCCGCTGCTCCCACTGTCTACGAAGCCCTCTGGCTGAGTCATGTACACGCACTCTTCTAAATCACCATTTAGAAAGGCGGTCTTAACATCCATTTGCCAGATTTCGTAGTCATGAAAGGCAGCAATGGCAAGCATGATTCGGATGGATTTAAGCATAGCCACTGGAGAAAAGGTTTCGTCATAGTCCACACCTGGTCTTTGACGAAAACCCTTTGCTACAAGTCTAGCTTTGAAAGTCTCCACTTTCCCATCTACACCAAATTTCTTCTTGAAGATCCATTTGCTCCCAATGGGTTTTACCCCTTCAGGAGCAACTTCCAAAGTCCATACTTTGTTGGTGTACATGGAATCCATCTCGGACCGCATAGCATCCAGCCATTTCACCGAGTCCCCACTCGTGATGGCCTGCTCGAAGCTAGTTGGGTCATCATCCTCCATGATGCAATCCTCACTACCACCATCAATGAGAAAACCATAGTATCTCTCAGGTGGACGAGGAACCCTACTAGATCGGCGGAGAGGCTGGGGTACGTCGGGCACCACTGAATCCTCTGGTTCTACTAAATTGTCAGTTGCAGTTTGTGGTGCTGGAACCTCTTCCAGCTCTACCTCTATGCCATTAATTTCTTTTGCAAGAAATTCCCTTTCCAAAAAGGTGGCATGTTGAGCAACAAACACTCTTTGTTCCTCAGCTTGGTAGAAAAAATATCCTTGAGAATTCTTAGGATATCCCACAAACTTGCAAAGGACTGATCGTGCCTCGAGTTTGTCCGGATTTTGCTTTTTCACATAGGCCGGACAACCCCATATCTTAATTCGCTTAAAATATGGTCTCTTCCCACTCCATATCTCATATGGTGTGGTAGGTACAGATTTAGACGGAACCAGATTCAATAGGTATATGGCTGTCTCAAGCGTATACCCCCAAAAGGAAATAGGTAACTCAGCATTACTCATCATTGAACGCACCATATCTAATAGGGTGCGATTCCTTCGTTCCGATACACCGTTGTGCTGTGGTGTATAAGGAGGAGTAAGCTGAGAGAGAATCCCATTCTCTTTTAGATAATCCAGGAATTCACTGCTTAAGTATTCACCTCCTCGATCAGATCGAAGAACCTTAATACTTTTGCCCGTTTGGTTCTCTACCTCGTGCTTATATTCTTTGAATTTCTCAAAAGCTTCAGACTTGTGTTTCAACAGGAATACATGCCCGTATCTAGAGAGATCGTCAGTGAATGTAATGAAGTAGGAAGAACCATTTCTGGCGTGTGTAGACATTGGACCGCATACATCACTATGCACCAGTCCCAAGAGTTCAGTAACTCTTTCTCCGTGTCCTTTAAACGGAGTTTTGGTCATTTTTCCTTTGAGACATGAATGGCAAGTGTCATAAGATGATAATTCGAATGAATTCAAATATCCATTCTTATGCAACTTAGCTAGTCGTGTCTCATTGATATGGCCAAGTCTACAGTGCCACAAGAAGGATTCGTTCATTTCTGAGCTTTTCCTTTTGTGTGTGTTTTGTATATTGAAGACTGTATTTTGATTGAGAATGAATATGCCATTATGTAGCGAGCCTGATGCAATCAACCTTTGATCTAGGAATATGTTCACAACATTATCCTTTACTAAAAAATTATAACCTTCTTTACTTAATAAAGAAACTGATATAATGTTGCACATCATGTTCGGTATATAATAGCACTCATTCAGGACTAGTGTATCACCATTTGGTAATACTAGGTGATATATGCCAAATGCTTTGGCTGCAACATTTGCCCCATTCCCTACATGAACGGAATGTTCACCTTTTCTCAGTTCTCTACCTTTTCGCAGCCCATGTAACATCTTACATATGTGGGATCCTGACCCGGTATCTAATACCCAGGACGTAGGGTGAACTGAGAAACAGTTCTCAATGACAAACACACCTGAAGATGATGCATCAACATGCATGTTCTCCGTTTGGGCGGTGTGAGAATCCAGATATTCTCCTGTTTCCTGTTCATTCTTATAACACTTATAAGATAGAACGGGTTCAACGTTCCCCTGCACAGTATAACATGCGGGTTCGGTCAATACATCCATATTATTATCTTTATTAGGGCATGAAATGGTCGCTACCTGGAGAGAGAGAGAAGAAAACACTTTAGCGTATGCTCGTGCAAGATCAGATTGGTTATTATCTTATCTAATCAGGATGGCTCCCACTGCTTTTTATCAAATCTTCCTTCAAACCTTTAAAAGGAAAGACTAGCCGGGATTAATTACACACTACAAGTTCACCAATCTTTCAGCCAGGCCAGTGTCGGTACTTTGAGGGAGGTCCCCCGTGCTTTCGCACGAACCTAATTACTGTAAACCTCGTTTTCCCAGAGGCATAACCCCGTTGACACCTTTCTAGACACCTACTTGATCGGCTAATTGCAATGTGTAAAACTCTCCCAGGAGCAACTCTTACTCGCAGCGGGTATCGGGATCCAACTATCTCATAGAAGGTATGCAATCTCATTGCAAATTTCAACACTTGAAATTCCCGATAATATTTTGCCCCAGGCGATCTATGACCTTGACTGAGTCAACAAACCATAGACCGCAAGTAAAGTTCAACCCGTCATTTCCTGATTGAATTAAACCCACCCGCACGACCCTTGACTAAGTCAACAAGGCCGCACGACTACCCTAATCCAATCTGCATCATATGCATAAACAGATAAATAGTAATCAGCTACCGCACACTACGCCTTGACTGAGTCAACAAACGCAGCACGAATACTAACTATTACTTATCTGAAATGACGGAGGGCTACGTCAGGTTTTTTAAAAACCCTTTGCGTAATGAACTTTATATCGTTGTAGAATCAAATGAAGTTTTGAAATGGAGTGATTTTGAGGCTTTTCCAGTTTTGCTAAAGGGGTCACTCCCGGTGAAGGGATCGTCGGCCCTTTCCTCGTCGAATGAGGTGCGGGATATATCATATATATCACTGTGCAAAGCAAAAACTCTTAAAAGCAATCAAAGCCAAACCGAATGTGTAGCATATGCCAGTTATTGCTAAAGGAGTCACTCCCGGTGAAGGGATCTCGGTCCTTTCCTCATCGAATAAGGTGCAGGGTATATCATATATACCGCTATGCAAAGCAAGAACTGTAGCTACCTGTTTTATTTTAAAATCTGATTCTACAACATCTTAGGTTTCTTATCTTTCATTAATCACATTAATGAAGTCCCATCATTTAAATACCTAAACATCACAGATAGATATGACGTACACTTATGCCATCCGCATTCGCCTCGATGTCCCCTCGTGCACCGTTAGGTTAGGTAACTAACGACAGAGCAGGGCAGGGCTAGCGTGGATGTAAAACATAAGTAACGTCTATATAATATATCATATATATTATATACTATATCCATCACAGAATCACATCACAGATATCGCAGCAGAATAAACATATGAAATATTGGATATACTAGGACGTCCGTGTTTTCAATACGAGCCAGTATAAAACACGGATTCCACGGTCGTGATGAATAGCCAATCCCACACCCCTAGACCCCTACGAGAGCGGCAAGCAACCCTGCCAATTCTAGGGTTAGGAGACGCGGACTCGACTCATCGAGTTGGTCTCCCACTGGACCCCAGAACCCGGTTACTTGTGCTCCCCTCCTTGGGTCTATCCTAGTGCAGAAAAGTAAATAATATACAAAGGGTGACAACTCCCGCATCCTGGAAGTGCCCCGAATAAAAGAATATTACATATAAGTTTTTACATGAATGAAAATGAAAAACACTCATCTCACATAAAAACCCCCGGCTATTCGAACACGACGATCCAATATAACATATCCAGCAACACATAACATCACATGTCATCAACGTAAGTAAGTATGCATACCCCAATTGTCGTTGACGTATAGCAACGAAACCGGCGATATGAACATACTACACTTACGGTCACAGAAAAGAAAGTGTAAAACTACAACAATTGGAATCCGCAACAACTTTAGACATCGCATGCCTAACAGATATAAATCCCGCATTTTAGTCTCATTATCGAAAACTCTTTTCAATATCGTATGGGACTAAACTGCTAGATTTATAACATTCATCTAGTTATCTCATAACTGTTTGTGAATTCCAATTATTGTATCCAATTCCGGATAAATAGAATATATTAAACTTTCCGATCGAACACTCGAACACCCAAGTTTTCCCGACACCGATCAACACATGAAATAGGTTCAAAGACATTCACTTCATACCTCAGTACCAACGGTCCAGCCGTAGAAGGGTCAAGCCAACGCCTCACATGTGGCACGCCGTACTGCCCCAAACCCGAATGTTCAAAGGGCAGTTCAAGACGGTCACATAATCGAGTTAAGGTTTGTTGTCTTCTAGAGGGACCATCGCGTTACTTGCACTACTCAGAACGTCTTTTAACCACAGAAAAACCCAACACTTGGAATTTTTCCGGCAGGGGAAAAGTTGGGTATTTGTATCCGGTCAAACTTTTTAACATATTCTACAGTTATCTGGAAAAACACAAAGACGAAATTTGATAATCCGATCGAATCATTGATTTCCTATACAACCCTAAAATACTCTTCTGTAGAGTCACAATAAAAATGTCCTAGAAAATATAGCATTATATTACAAGAGTTACTGTGCAGAAAATATTAAACAAGGGAATAGTACGGCCGCGGAACCGCCGCACATGCCTAGCATGTGCCGCGCTTCCGCGGTGGAAAAGTTGAGTTAGCCCCTCGTAATTCACAGTAATTCTAATAACACCCTGCTTGATTTTCTACATATTTTTAATTGACAAAAATCCGAATATTTAGAAAAAGTCCAGAGAGCATTTTACAGTTTTGGATTTCGGTTCGATCGGGTTTCAAACGTCGTCTGGACTTCGCCTAAGGCTCTAGCTAGGCTCTGATACCAGTGAAAGGTTCCTAGGCACTCTAGTAAGGTCTCACAAGGCATCGAACATGCCAATTTAAAATTTTTGGTGCCGAGAAACCCTAGACTACGGATCTTAAACTAGAAGTTTAGGCGAAATAGAAAGCTAGTTAACACTTAACTACTAGGATACGGAAATTACAACCTTTGTAGATCCCGATATCCACCTCCACGGCTCCGCAACGAAGTCTTCTCGCTGTCCATGTCGAACCCTGGGCTCAAGCGTCGGCTTCGTCGGAGAAACGGGTGAGCTAGGTCGCCGGCTTCGTGTCAAAGACGATCTACGTCGAGGCATCGCAAGTTCAAGCTCCGACTTCACAAACTTGTGAAACTTGTGAAGTAAACACCCAAAACAACTTGGCAAGAGGTAGAGGGTGAAGAAATAGGAGGTGGGTTCACTTTAGAATTGGATTTCTCTCACTAAATCTCAAGTTGCCATTAGAGTAGCAAGCTTGAAGAAGAAGAAGAAGATGAGCTCAAGAAAAGAATATGATAAGTATTGTCTTAAAAATAAATTTAAATCAAATACTTATCATAACATGAACTAGGGTTAAGTGTAGAGAATTAACTATGGTCACTTGGATGGGTTAGGGTTAAGCATGAAGATAAGGATGGTTAGCAAAGTCAAAGCTTCATGAAGCTTCAATATAAAACAAATAAAGCCACCATTCTTATCTTAATTCATTTCATATAAATAAATAAATAAATAAATAAATAAATAAATGAATATGCAAAACCCTAATTATCAAATTAACCATGGATTAATTCTATAAACTTAACTATATGATCAAGTATCATCAAACATGATACAAAGTAGTGCACTAAAGTATATCACATATACAATGTGCATCAAGTGAGAAAAATCCGTTTAAAGTGAACCAATACTAGTTAATGCAATGCAATATATCAAATATATAATTATGCATTAAATCATTAAATCAACATTTGATTCAATGATCCGGTCATGTCGCACATGACCGACTAGAATGTAATGTATCGATTTATCGAATCAAT
Source organism: Agapanthus africanus (assembly GCA_030015575.1). NCBI lineage: Eukaryota > Viridiplantae > Streptophyta > Magnoliopsida > Asparagales > Amaryllidaceae > Agapanthus > Agapanthus africanus. The sequence goes on along the minus strand of JASDDO010000026.1, from coordinate 209,368,389 downwards.
GATTCGATAACTAGGTCATATCGAATATAACCAATCGAAACATATATCGCGAGAATGAAATGCGGTATCACATACACACATTATTCTCGGTCCTGCACATATCTTATATGCGCTCCTATTTCGTTTCGCTTGAACCAGGAAACCTCTGTGTAGGACTCTAAAGACTCGTCAATACGCCGGTAGTAGATGATGATCATATCAAGCACCCACAAGCCGCAAGCGGTCTGCCAAACGTAACGGCCACCCGGGTATTGAGCGATCAGAAGATCGACGAGCTAGCCCGCTCACACTCCTGCGAATCCGACCAGTAACACTTACCATACAGTCCAGTCTCTTCGTCAGATACGTCGCATATCAAGTCTAGGGGTGGTATACGTCAGACCCCAATAACCCGATAAGTCGTGCTGATGTGAGGCTCGTAACGGGTCGAGAAACTACTGGTAACACTTACCAGCAAATCTCTGATCATCCCTGGCCAGGGACTTCCCTGTTACGGCCAATCGAGCACAGCGCAACATCAACCCCCAATACCGGGAGAGACGAAACCCCTCCTATCGCTCATTGCCTCCATGTGACTCGGGACTGTGCCCAAAGACCACCGTTTTGCACGCCCTCATGGACGTGGTAAGGTGGAGATCAAAGCACAGTGGGAATCACACAAGACTCTATGACGATCTCGGGTCTACAGACTAACCTGTACAAGTGTCACCTGAGAACTGCCATCTGACGTGAGGTATAATACCATCTGGGAGTTCTCGGCGAGTCCGTCCAGTGTACTCAGTCTCCACTGAGCACCCGTATACCATCTCTGATGTCAAACACCAATGGATATGGGATCATCCATCGCCCATCACATGGGTCGAGAAGCGTATACGCTAGTCTACTCTGGTATATCGATGCCCCGTCTCGATACACCCACGACTAGGGACCTTGAAGGATGTACTTATGGACTACCATGTCCCCACTAGTATGATCTGCATCATAGTCCAGGTAGTCAAGTACAAATCCTAAGGGCTTTACCAACATGTAACTATAAAACAGTATAAAGAGACTAGTGTACATATTAAGATAAATAGCAACCAGATAGCATACTATCATGTCGAGCAAGAAAGTCATCTCTATATATGTCCAAGCATCCAATATAATATACATAATCTGTACAATACTGGCCTCTAGGGCATACATACAACTAACAGTCGAGACCGGGTCTCCTAACTGTAGAATTGGTAGGTTTGCTTGCCGCTCTCGTAGGGGTCTAGGGGTGTGGGATTGGCTATTCATCATGACCGTGGAATCCGTGTTTTATACAGGATTAATTTAAAACCCGGAAATCCTAGTATATCCAATATTTCATATGTTTTATTCTGCTGCGATATTCTGTGATGTGATCATTGATTATATTCTGAGACGAATGCTTATATTATATATATGATATATATTATATATTGTTGATTTCGTTTCATATGTGATGCTTGGGAAGCTTAATAAATGGGACTACATTAATGAGATTAATGAAATAAAAGAAACATAAAGATGTTGTAGAAACTTGTCTCGAAAACCGGTAGCTCTAGTTCTTGCTTTGCATAGCGGTATTCCTTATAGAATATCCAGCACCTTATTCGATAAGGAAAGAGCCGAGATCCCTTCACCGGGAGTGACCTCTTTAGCGAAACTAGCAGATGCTACAAACTCGGTTTTGCCTTTTGATTGCTTTTATAGTTTTTGCTTTGCATAATGGTATTTGTGAAATATCCTGCACCTTATTTGATAAGGAAAGAGCCGAGATCCCTTCACCGGGAGTGACCTATTTAGCAAAACTAGTAAAAGCCTAAAAAAATACTCCTTTTCAAAATCACTCGATTCTACAACGATATCAAGTTCATTATGCTCATGGTTTTCTTAAAAACCTGCTAGCCCACCGTCATTTCAGATAAGTACTTCATGGTATTCATGCTACGTTTGTTGGCTTTCGTCAAGGCGTAGTGTGTGGTAGCTATTTATACTTATCTGCATAAGCATATGATGCAATTGAGTTAGGGTAGTCGTGCGACTTTGTTGGCTTTCGTCAAGGGTCGTGCGGGTGGGTTTAATTCAATCAGGAAATGTACGGGTTGAACTTGACTAGCAGCCTGTGGTTTGTTGGCTTTCGTCAAGGTCATAGGTTACTAGGGGTAAAATACTATTGGGAATTTCAAGCGTTGAAATTTGTAATGAGATTGCATACAATCTATGAGATAGTTGGATCCCGATACCTACTGCGAGTAAGAGCTACTCCTAAGAGTGTTTTACACATTATAATTAGCCGATCAAGTAGGTTTCTAGAAAGGTGTTAACGGGGTTATGCCTCTGGGAAAACGAGGTTTATTTTAATTAGGTCCGTGTGAAAGCACGGGGAACCTCCCTCAAAGTACCGGCACAGGCCTGGCTGAAAAATTGGCGAAATTGTAGGGTGTAATTAATCCCGGCTAGTCTTTCCTTTTAGGGTATGAAGGAAGATTTGACTAAAACAGTGGGAGCCATCCTGATTAGATATATTAATAACCAATCTAATCTTGCAAGAGCATACGCTGAGTGTTTTCTTATCTCTCTCTCTCTTCAGGTAATGACCATGTCACTCCTTAATCAAGATAATAAAACGAATGTATTGACCGAACCCGCTTGTTATACTGAGCTAAGGAACGTTGGTCCCGCTCCAACTTATAATTGTTATAAGAACGAACAGGAAATAGGGGATTACCAGGATTCCCGTGCCGTCCAAACAAAGAAAGTGCATGATGATGCATCTTTTTCGGGTATGTTCATTATAGAGAACTGTTTCTCAGTATCCTTTAAGTCCTGGGTATGAGATACCGGATCAGGATCCTACATATGTAATATGTTACATGTGCTACAGATAGGTAGAGAACTGAGAATGGGTGATAAGTTTCAAGAGTTGGAAACGGTGCAAGTGTTGTAGCCAAGTTGTTGGCAGTTATCACCCTGTATTACTAAATACATTGATTCTAAACAAATGTTATTAGATACCGAACCTGATATACAACATCATATCAGACTCTTTATTTAGTAAAGAAGGATATAATTTTGTAATGTTAGATAATGTTTTGACATTTCCTATGTCAAGAGTTGATCGGTTCAGTCACGTTATCTAAAAGCATATACGTTCTAAATCAAACCACAGTTCTTAATGTACAGAACACACACAAGAGGAAGAGTTCAGTAATGAACGAATCCTTCTTGAGGCATTGTAGACTAGGTCATATAAATGTGACCCGACTAGCTAAGTTACATAGAGATGCATATTTAAATCTGTTTGAATTTACATCTTGTGATACTTGCCAGTCATGTCACAAAGATATGATGACCATAGCTCCGTTTATTGGAAACAGAGAAAGAGTTAGTGAACTCTTGGGATTGATACATGATGATGTATGTAGATCCCCTGTCTACACATGTTAGGACTGGTTCTTTATACTTCATTACATTCACTGATGATCTCTCAAGATTCGGACATATATTCCTGTTGAAACAAAAGTCTGAAACTTTTGAGAAATTCAAAGAATATATGTCATAAATAGAGAACCAAAACGGGTATAAGTATTATGTCCTTTGATGTGATCAGGGAGGAGAATACTTGAGCACGGAATTCCTGGACTATTCTAAAGGAGAATGAGATTTTCTCTCAGCATTACTCCTCCGTATACACCAAAGCACGTTGGTATATCGGGGCGGAGCAATCGCACCCTATGTGATATAGTGCGCTCTATGATGAGTACTACTGAGTTGCCTATTTCCTTTTGGGGGGTTATGCACTTGTGAAGCTGCATACTTATTGAATTGGGTTCCAATCAAAATAGATGCCTACCACTCCATATGTGATATGGTATGGGAAGAGCCCATCTCTTAAGGATGTTAAGATTTGGGGTTGTCCGGTCTGTGTCTAAAAGCAAAATCCGAACAAGCTCGTGGCAAGGTCAGTTCTGTGGAAGTTTGTTGGATATCCCAAGCATTCGCAAGGGAATATCTTCTACCACACTGAGGAGCAAAAGGTGTTTTGTTTCTCAGCATGCCACCTTTTGGAAAGGGAATTTCTTATGAAGAAATTAGTGGTCATGAGGTAGAACTAGAAGGAGTTCCAACTATACAAACTGCAGCTGATGATTTGGTAGAACCGGAAGATTCAATAGATCCCAATGAACCTCAGCTTCTCCGCCGATATGGTAAGGTTCCTCACCCACCTGAGAGATACTTCGGTTTTCTCTATGACAGTGGGAGCGAGGATTGCATCATGAGATGATGACCAAACTAGTTTCGAGCTGGCCATCAGGAGTGGAGACTCTGTGAGAATTGATGGATGCTAAGCGATCTAAGATGGAATCCATACACACCAACAAAGTATGGACTTTGGTTGCTATATCTGAAGGGTTAAATCCCCATCAGGAGCAAGTATATCTTGAGAAGATTACTTGGTGTACATGGAAAAGTTGAGACTTTCAAAGCTAAGACTTGTTGCAAAAGGTTCTCGTCATCGACCAGATGTGGATAATGATGAAACCTTTTCTAGTCCCTATGCTTAAGTCCATCCAGATCCTACTTGCCATTGCAACATACCATGACTACGATATCTGGCGGTTGGGTGTCATAACAGCTTTTCTAAATAGTGATTTAGAAGGGAGCGTCTATAAGTACATAGCCAGAGGGCATCGTAGAAAGTGGGAGCAGCGGAAACATGTGCAAGTTGCTTTATAGGATAAAACAGGCATTGCGGAGTTGGAACATCTATTTTAATGTGATAGTCAAAGAGTTTGACTTCATCAAAATGGTAGATGAACCTTGTGTATACAAAAAGGTAGTAAGGAGTATGGTGGTGATCCTCGTATTGTACTTGGATGACATACTCTTGATAGGAAAGGAGTTTCCTATCCTACACTCAGTCAATCTCCTCTTATCATAAGGATTCTCCATATAGGATCAAGGTGATACCTCCTAAATCCTGGTTTTTTGATCTATGAGATAAATCTAAGTGGATGTTAGGATTCTCACTAGGTGTAGTGAGATGGTATCAATCGATCCTGGGGAGAATCACTAGATAGCATCCAGGGTGGTAAGGTCGACTGAATGTCAATCACAAGCATTGTTTTTACCCTCAGTGGAGGGACGGTATGTTGGAAGAGTTCCAAGCTAGATGACGTGGCAAACTAGATGATAAAGGCTGGATACATCACTACCAAGGATGCTACCAAAGAGGTAGTCTGGATGTATATTAGTTCATGAGATGAACTTCGTTCCAACCATTGTGTGACAATGGAGTTGTGGCTTAGGCCTAGGAACCCCCATCCCATCAGAGATCCAGACATATTCTTAAGCAGTATCACCTGATCATGGAGATGGAAAATCTCCAGGGAGATCAAGGTTTGGAGAGTAGACACAGAGGACAACAAGGCGGATCCACTCACAAAGGCCTATACTAAGAAGAGACTTTTATGGTATGGTTGAGTATGAGATACTTCAACCACTGCTGATTGTTGGGCATGAGATACTGTAAGTCGACGTTAGACACCCCACATGATGCGGGGAGGCGGAATAGGTAAAACAATCATTTTGTTTAAACTAACATCGACTAACTTTACGGATCTTTGCTAAACCCTAACTAACAACTACATAGAAGTGATTAGCTACTATGAAAGATGATTATACCTAATGAATCATGTCCTTGTTCTCGTTGATCACCTCCTCGGCGGCCTCCTCGATGTGATCGAAGATCCACCCGAGAGCTACTTCTCCAAGCTTTAACCTCTCACTTGAGGTAACTAGGTGATTATGAGTGCTAATCAAAGAAACTTAGAGGATATAGAAGAGGATTAGGGATCTATTAGTCTTGCTAACCCTTGGATCTCAACACATGAGAGATTAGGGTTAGTTCTTGAAGAGAGAGAGCTTGAGGAGAGAGAAGGTGTGAGTGAGAATGATAATGAATTATAACTCATTTTAGAATATACATGAAGCATGATAATTATTAAAATGAATAACATAATAATAATATCAACCATGTTTCATTAACTCTCTTTGGGCGAATCATCTTATGAGTCATTAAGCAATAAATGCATCATTAACTCATTTGATGAATCACACCACGAGTCACTAATCCATTTAATGCAAATTCCACCTAAGCCTCCAACTCATCAATCTTCTAGAAGCTTCTCGACTAATTACGAGAATGCCCCTCCTATCCGTGAAAACACGGAAATACTGAGACGGTATAAATCCAATAATCCAATACTAGAATCTGGCTTAAACTAAAGCCCGCTAGTAAAAACTGTCCGAAAATCGTACGTGCATAAAAACACGTATGTGTCTGAACCCTGTCGTAAAACCATACGACCTCTATATCGTTTCGCCTGAAGCAGGGAAACTCTCTGTGTGGGACTCTAAAGACTCGACACTTACGTTGGCAGTAGGTTTAACCACAGGCCGCAGGCGGTACTAGCTGTACATAACGGTCCCCAGGTAGATATAGATAAGAAGGCCGATGAGGAAACCCATCCGAACTCCTACTAAGCCTGATGGGACAATCTCCGTACAGTCCGGTCTGTTCGTCTACGACTATCGCATATCGGGCCTAGGGGGCGGCAAGCGTCGGTCCCCTAAAAGTGGTATAAGTCGTGTCGGAGCGTAGCCCATTACACCTTGAGAAGGTACTGGAAATCCTAACAGTAAATCTCATTTGCCCTAGCCAGGGACTTTGCGTAATGGCTCTCCAAACACAGCTCGATATCAACTCCCAATACCGGGAGAGACGAATCCTATCTAACCGCCACTGCCTCCAAGTGCTTCGGGACTGCACCCAACTGCTACCTGTTTGCACGACTCCTTTGAGCCATGGTAGGGTAGCAATCTAAGGACAGTGGGAACACACTCGAGATGAATCAGCAGTGTCAAGTCTGCGGACTATGCTGTACTCATGTCACCTAGGAACTGTTAACTGACGACGGGTATAGTACCAACCAACAGTTCCCTATGAGTCCTGTCCGGTGTACCTGTAACCCAACAAGCACCTGTATACTATCTCCAGTACAACGTACTAATGGCTGTGGGACAGACCATTTTCCCTGCTAGGATGAGAAGCGTACACACTAGTCTACTCTGGAGTATCGATGCCCTGTTTTGATAATCCTACGACTAGGGACCTGAAAAAGGATGTGCTTGTAGACTACCCAGCCCCCACTACTGTGACTGCCATCACAACAATGGTAGTCAAGCAAGATCCTAAGGGCTCTATCAATATGTATTCTCGATATGCTAACATATACACACATTAAGATAGATTCAAACCAAGTAGCGTACTACCATGTTTAACAAGACTGTTAATATAACTGTGAATATCCCAAGCTTCCATTAAGTAATATACAAGCTAGTAGAGACAATAATGGCCCCTAGGGCATATACACTAACAATCTCCCACTTGCACAAGGGCCATGTACTGGCGTATCGAAGACCTATCATCTCTGATAGTCTCTCGAACTGCGTCGGAGGTAAGGCCTTTGTGAATGGATCTGTAGTGTTCTCCTCTGTAACAACTCTCCGGACCTCGATCTCCCGGCGACCTATGATCTCGCTGATCAGCTGATACCGCCTTAAGATGTGTCTGGACTTTTGATGGGACCTGGGTTCCTTTGCTAAAGCTATAGCCCCGTTGTTGTCATAATACAGAGGTATTGGATCAACAATGGATGGAACCACCTGAAGTTTTGTGAGGAACTTCTTCATCCAGACCGTTTCTTTTGCGGCATCGCAAGCAGCGATATACTCCGTTTCCATTGTCGAGTCAGCAACGGTGTCCTGCTTGGAACTCTTCCAGCACACCGCCCCTCCATTGAGGGTAAAGACATAACCTGACATGGACTTGGAGTCATCCTTGTCACTCTGGAAGCTGGAATCAGCAAAGGCCTCGATCTTGAGGTCTTTTCCGCCGTAAACAAAGAAGATCTCCTTAGTCCTTCTCGGGTACTTGAGAATGTTCTTTACTGCTATCCAGTGCTTCTCCCCTGGGTCTGACTAATACCTGCTTACCACGCTTAGTGCGTAAGCTACATCTAGTCTGGTGCACAACATCGCATATATTATAGAGCTTACCGCAGAAGCGTAGGGTATAACTGACATGCGATCCCTTTCCAAATCAGTCTTGGGAGATATCTCTTTGGATAGGGTGATTCCGTGACAAGCCGGTAAACTACCGCGCTTAGAATCTTCCATACTGAATCTTTTCAGTATAGTGTTGATATACCTGGACTGCGAAAGTCCCAACATCTTTTTAGATCTATCACGATAGATCTAGATCCCCAGAATGTAAGAGGCATCATCCAGGTCTTTCATGGAGAACTTTTGTGACAAGAATCTTTTGACTGACTGTAGTATAGGAATATCATTTCCTATTAGGAGAATGCCATCCACGTACAAGACGAGGAATACTACAGCTCTCCCTACAATTTTACTGTAAATGCATGGTTCATCTGGATTCTTGATAAAGTTGAATTCTTTAACGGTATCATCAAAACAGATGTTCCAACTCCGTGATGCCTGCTTTAGTCTATAAATGGACTTAAGCAACTTGCATACCTTACCGCTACTCCCACTCTGAATGAATCCCTCTGGCAGATCCATATAGACACACTCTTCTAAATTTCCATTTAGAAAAGCTGTCTTTACATCCATCTTCCAGATCTCATAATCGTGGAAGCCAACAATGGCAAGAAGGAAACGAATGGATTTGAGCATAGCCACGGGAGAAAAGGTTTCATCATAGTCCATACCAGGTTTTTGACGAAAACCCTTTGCAACAAGTCTAGCCTTATAGGTTTCAACCTGTCCATCTACACCAATCTTCTTTCTGAAGATCCATTTGTATCCTACGGGTTTTACCCCATCTGGAGCAATGTCCAAAGTCCATACTTTGTTAGTGTACATGGACTCCATTTCGGTCCGCATTGCATTCAGCCATCTTACTGAGTCGCCGCTCTGAATGGCTTGCTAGAAGCTAGTAGGGTCATCATTGTCAATGATGCAATCCTCTCGATCCCCGTCTATGAGAAAACCGTAGTATCTCTCGGGCGGATGAGACTGCCTACTACTTCTGCGGATAGGCGCTTAGATGTCCCTTTCTTTTGAAACTTCTGGTTCTACCATACTTTCAGTAACAGCTTGTGGTTCTGGAATTTCATCCAGTTCTATTATGCTCCCACTCTTTTGATTTTCTAAAAATTCAGTTTCCAAGAAGTGGGCATGACGAGAAACAAAAACCTTTTGTTCCTCTGCGTAATAGAAATAATACCCCTTGGAGTTCTTTGGATATCCCACAAACATACACTGTACTGAGCGTGCCTCGAGTTTGTCCGTATGCTGCTTTTTAACAAAAGCTGGACATCCCCATGCCCTAAAGTGTTTAAGACAGGGTTTCTTCCCACTCCACATCTGATATGGTGTGGTAGGCACAGTATTGGTTGGAACCTGGTTCAAAAGATATGCAGCTAATTCTAGTGCATAACCCCAAAAAGATCGCGGTAACTCAGCCTTACTCATCATGGAACGAACCATATCCAATAGGGTTCGATTTCGCCTTTCTGATACACCATTGTGTTGTGGTGTGTATGGAGGAGTAAGCTGAGAGAGAATTCCATTCTCGTTTAAGTATCCCAGGAACTCGGCACTTAAGTATTCACCACCTCGATCAGATCTCAGTATCTTGATACTTTTGCATGTTTGTTTTTCCACTTCATTCTTGTATTCTCAGAATTTCTCAAAGGCCTCGGATTTATGCTTATCAAGAAGATATGTCCATATCTAGAGAAATCATCCGTAAAAGTAATGAAGTAGGAATAACCACCTCTTGCTTGTATAGACATTGGACCGCACATGTCACTGTGTACGAGTCCCAAGAGCGAGCTCGCTCTTATTCCGTGTCCAGTAAACAGAGTCTTTGTCATCTTTCCCATGAGACAAGATTCACAAGTAGCATAAGATTGATATTTGAACGGATCAAAATATCATTCTCTATGTAACTTAGTCAACCGTGTTTCATTAATGTGACCTAGTCTACAATGCCATAAGAAAGCCTGATTTATTTCCGGAGACTTTCATTTAAGTGTGTTCTAGACATTGAAAACCTGAGCTTGATTTAATACGTATATACCGTCATCTAATATACCGGAACCAATCAGAACTTGATTTAGGTGAATGTTTACTACATCGCTTACGAATGTAAAATCATATCCCTCTCTTAAAAGTGAGGATACTGATAAGATGTTACAAGTCAAACTAGGTACATACAAACAGTTACGTAGAATCAATATCTTCCCACTTGTCAAACCTATGCGATATTCTCCCATGGATTCAGCGTCCACGCTCATTCCGTTCGCTACTCTGAGAGACAAATCGCCTATCCTAATAACTCTACGGTTTCTCAAAGCATGTAATGAATTACAGATATGAGATCCTGCTCCGATATCTAGTACCCAGGAAGTAGAGTTAATTGACAAACAGTTCTCAATCACAAACACACCCGAGACCGAAGCCACAACATGCTTCGAATCCTGGTTACTGACTTCCAAAGCTCTGCAATCTTTCTGCCTGCCCCTTCCTATAACAATAGGAACATCCCTCCTTCCCTACACCAAGTCCCGAAACTTTTGCTCTTCCCTTTCCTTTTACTTCACTGACACCGTATATTTGTGGAGGTCTTCTTCTTTTTACCCTTTGCTTTCACCCTGGATGTAGAAAAAGAAGGTCCCCCATTAAGTAGAGCGGGTGTCTCCCTGGTTTCTTTCAGGGTGTAAGTAGAGGGTAGGGACTGTAGAAATAAGTCAGCATATGACCCGTTTCCTAACGTGGTCTCCAGGTCCGTGAGCTCATCAATATAGCTAGTCATCGTAAGAACGTCGTCCCCTACAGATGACCCAATACCAACCTCGCTTGAAGAAATTCGTTCGAGGTCTCATATCTTGCGATACGAGATTGCTCTCCATACATATCTTTGTTATGGAGGAAGATGGAAACTAAGTCCATCTTCTCGTGCTGCTTCTGGTATACACCATCAACTGAAGCTAACACGAGGCACTTGGCATTCGCACTGTCATTTTCCCTTGTCTGATGGATATTCATATCCACAACTGTGGGAACTGGACCTGGGATGATGGGGGCTTTAGTAGTAATAGGGTGGTCTAGGTTGTCATAGGCAATGGACATCTGGACAGACCTTTGCCAGTCATAAAATTCAGATTCAGTCAACTTGTTATCTAGATATAACCTAGTCATGGTCACAAGGTCACTGCAATGAGAGAGAGAGGGAACACTTTAGCATAAAGTGAATGGAATGACCCGTAGCCGTATAGCATCGTCCGACGGCTGGGTGGTTTTCATCAAGGCACAAACATTTTGGAACTTGTTGATGAAGATATAGGCATCTTCAGATTCAAGCCCATGAAATTTCGGAAGCATGTTAATGAAGTGGGGCTTAATTTCAAAATTATCCCCATTGGCCGGTGGAAGGGAAAGACAGGTGGGAAGTGCAGAACGGGTGGGATAGAAACGATCCTGGAGCGCGATTCGCTGCGGCGCTACAACAGGCGGTGGTGGTAGGTTATTTGTCTCCATAGGAGGTGGAGTCAATCCCGGGGGAGTCAAAGAGATGTTTGGATTAAATCCTGACATCGCGGAAGAAAAGGTTGGTGATAGTGAAGGTGAAGATGTATGAACAGAATTTCGGTCAACGTCGGAGTTGGCCGGCAAAGGTAAGGGTGAAAGAGGCGTGGACGAAGTTTCGACGTCTGAGTCGATCGCGTAGTCGGTAGCAACTAACGTAACGCGGACTATGCAGGCGCAATTGTCCCGAGTCCAAGCGGATATACACTAAATGAGTTTAGTATAGTCAAAGCGAAGAAGGTGAGCATAAGAAAACGTCAATGGAGAAATATGATAGGAGGTGGGTAAAAAATGGATTCTGGCGACAAAGGGCAAGTTTTTATAAAAGTTCTTAGTTTTGTGGGTTTTTTTCCTTTTTTTTAGAAAGAGCTTTACAGAAATATGTACGGGCTTACGGCTTCAAGCAATTACAAACAAGATATGCACAATCACACCTAGATCTAGGGTCACCTAGGTCAGCTAGACAGCTCCTAACTGTTCCAAAGGGCTAGAAATAGGACCTCAAACCGCCTCCTCTCCAACAATTGCGGCCAGGTAAGTGCTAGGTAAGTGTGTGGCTCCCCACTACGTAAGTAGTGATCATAATTAAGTAACCACTTGCCTTGGACACACTTGCCTAGACACCGTAAAAGTCAGGATAGGATAAACGGCCGATGCCTGAAACTAGTCCTCTGTCCTATTGAGCGCGAAGTCCTTAGGGCTGAGTCTAGTATTTTTTAATTAATCAATGGTCAATGCATATGCTCTTTGTGATTTCTGGGGTCCTGAGAAGGGTGATGAAATCCCTACCCAATCTGAATTTGTTTCAAGCCCCTTAAAGTCCGTAATAATATATGCAAAGCAGTAACAATCAACTGCAAACAATTTTATTTTAGCGCGGCGCAAAGAATCCTGCACAAAAACAATTTATTGGAAGGGGGGAGAGAGTTTGCGCAAAGAATGCTGCAGAAAACACAATTCAGTTGAGTTCAGAGGAGTGGGGGAGAGATAAGGAACACTCACAAGGATTTTAAGATGATGAAAGCACCAAGTGGCCGCGGTTCCGCGGCCTAAGCCTGCTTATGCCACGGTTCCGCGGTAGTAAGGTGGATGTGGGATTTGAAATTCCTGTGGTATACTAAGATGGTTGTCCTCTTCTTGTCTGGAGCTCCCGAATCTTGATTTGCTCACTGTATCTGCTCCAGATTTTTACAGTAGACCTTTGGCTCCGTCTTGATCCGTCGCGGTGTAGCCGTGAGATATGGGTCTAACTTCCCACGCCTTTAGCACTGAACTCGACCGTCTTTTTATCCTGCACACTTGCACAAAAACTAATCAAAAATAACAAGATGGGTTTTTTTGTACAATGTATTTTTTTTGTTTTTCAGTTATGATTATATTCACAAATTAACCCAAAATTTCACAAAAAAATAAACTACCGTCTCCCCGGCAACGGCGCCATTTGATTGGTAGAGTTTTTGCGTGCTAAGTTTGTTACCGCAATCAAGACGGTTTCGCTTGTAGCTAGCCGGTTGAGTACGGATCGTCCGCAGGGAGATGGGAATCTTTTTCTATGTGTTTTAACGAGTTAAGTCCAAATGTCCAGCTTTGTTTTTAGATTAACTTTGTGCTAAAATGGTATATAAAGAAAGCTTGTTAGGGTTAGGATTAGGTTAGTTTGAGTTAGGAGTCGCTCACTTCTTTCGTTTCCACTCTTAATATCGGTGTTACGGTAATCGACAACAACGGGGATTTGCACGACTAGGAAGGAATTTGCGAGTATAAGCTAGGCTTTCCAACGCATAAATTCTTCCTTTTGGTGCTTGTCCGTCCGTTCTTGGCTCTTAGCCTTAACCTCCGGTTAATTCAACCACAACCGGTCTCACTAAGGAATCACCGCTATCATGTAGGATAGGGTGCCGTCGGGAGCGGATTGTGGTTCAATTAACGGGAGTCCGAATTAAGATGTTCAGAAAGAAAAGAGTGAGAGAGATTTTCTTTTCTCAAACTTTCCTTATCCTACCCTAACAAGTATGAAAACTACTCACCCATTATAAGGAAAAGAAAATAAAACAAAGGAGAAAGATAGAAAGAAAGAGGTTAGAAGATTACAACTAGCTATTTGCGACCTCACCTCGGCAAGGATCAAGCGTAAGCATCATGGTTGTTTAAGGATAAAGGAAAAGAGAACAAGAAAGAAACAAACAACAAATAACAACAACTAGATTAACAAAAGAAAATTACAAGCAATTATAAAAAGAACAAGACGAGCATGATAACAAAGAGAACTCTTTTATTCATTCTTCACTCACAAAAGCTCACTACAAGTTTTTAATGGAGAAAAGATGAGAAGAGGAAGAAGAACAACACATGTATTCTAAAATTCTAAATACAAGATTATGGACCCTTGGCTTTGGCAAGTTCTGGACTATTTATAGGCAGGAAACAGAAATTCTAGGGCAACATTCTGGATCAACATAAAAAGACCAAACAACCCTTGAAAACTCATTAGCTGATAAGCCAGTACGGCCGCGGATGCACGGCCTAGACCCCCTATTGGCCGCGGATCCACGGCCCTATAGGGGAGTTGGGTCATGGGCTCTTGTGTACTTCCCTGGTCTGCTGTGCCCATGAGTCTGGTATATGTTTTTTCTCAGATTTTCTTCACGATTTTTCCAGAATTTCTGTTGATCAAAAAGGTGATGTGATGTGGATCTTTTGCCATGATTTCCTCGAGCTCCGCGTAGATATATTGGATCTTGTGTTGCCATTGAGTTTTGTGCATGAAAATGACACTGATTTGCCATTTTGTCTCTTAAACTGGTGTGCGGCAACATACGGATAGAGAGCGGAGACCCGTGTTTTATCTGTGGTTGGTAGTAATCCGGATTTTGTCCTGCTTTTCCATGAATTTCACCGTTTAGAACCGAGAACATGTATCCTGCAATTTGACTAGCAAACACGGCTCAAGAGTACCTACCGATAAGCAATGTGATAAAAATTGGGCGGTATAAAAATGCAAAATACTGATATGAACAAATACCCCTAAACTTATCATTTGCTCGTCCCGAGCAAAGCCAATTTATTCACAAAAAATTTCCTAACCTCACTTTCACAGGGAACGCGATTGCACTGAGCATGTGCAACAAGCCGTTAAACCTCTAGGTGTCCCTAGTAGGAGGAGTGTTGTCTCCTTAGGGTTTTCAGCGGATACTACCCACAAAATCTGGCCAAGCTAGTTTTTCAAAATAACTATGATTCAAACCCTGAAGTTTTGTTTCAGAAAATAACAATTCTATTATCCAAAGTCTCGACTATCGAACCTTTATTTTTCACATCTCGCTTCTTCTTTAACTTAAGATTTTATATGTCTTTACGTGTAGTGCAAATAGTGTCGTTAAGTTCCAGAAGGGTCAAATAAAGTCATCATGTCACACAATAAAGCCCAGATAAGAATTTTGAAAGGATCATATAAGTTTTATAAAGAGTTAAGCATTTTTCAAGTTTTGTTTTCTAGTAAAGTTTCAACTTCAGAATTTCTATCTTCCTTAACAGGAAACTAGGTTTTATTTTTCACTCCACCTTTTTCTTGTTTTCATTTCATACACACCTCTGTGAACGTACAATAGTCTTTATCATAGAATAAAACCTTCATATCTCCGCTAGAAATATTTTTCATAAAAACCTGTCTTTTGTCAAGATTATTCTCACACAAAGAACCGTTAGGAATTTTAACTCGGAGAGAACACTTGCTTGACTTTGTTTTAATCTGGACTTTCTAGGCTTCTTAACGAGCTTTGGGCCAATGCACCCAAACCAGTTAGTTTTAGGGCATTAGGTGTAGAAACACCCCAGCGGACTTAATTACACAAGTTACCTAGGTCCAAAAACAAAAGAAAATTTAGCGTGAAAATCATGATGATTCAATACGAACGGAGATATAACCGGCAGTTCAGTTAATTTTTTTGGATAAAAGACGTGTTTAGTGGGTTAGGTGTGTAATCATTCCAATCAAGTTCCAGATAGGTTATTTTTCAGACTTAGTTACAATTAAGGCATCGATAACATTCCTTCATATTCACTTCACTTCACAAACTATTCTTGATATTACTTATTTCAGAACAAACCTATTTGATCCTCAGAAAATCATTTATCCATTTAAAAGTTTTTAGACATAAAAGACTTGTTATCTAATTTTCAAAACTCACGACACGTGTAGTGTGATGTAAAGACGTATATCAGCTATAGTTAACTTCAAAGGAGAGTTATCTTTCAGGTTTTCAAAATCTAAACATAAGATTTAGTTATTCTTATCTTATCAAACAAAACCGTCGAAATGTTGAAACAGAGTTCTCCCACTAGCTAACTTGACAGAAAAGTTTTTATGTTTTTAGGAAATTTTCTGATTTTTATGGGTTTTATGGATTTTAATATGCAGATGCAAAATATACATATGAATGCGAAGGTTAGAAATGCGTACCGAGCGTACCCCCAAACTTAAACTGGACAGTGTCCTCACTGTCATTGCATGAAGAGATCATTTGAAGGGTCAAAATTGTCGGTTAGATATACACAATTTTTTTTTAATGTTTTTAAAGAGTAAAAATAGAAAAGAATATCCACAAATAAATACAAAATGGTATATACATACCCCCAAACTTATTTTGAACAGTGTCCACTGTTTGTGGCTGGATAACTGAAGTTTGGTGGTAGGCAGAGAAAGATTATGCAGGGTAAACCGGCTCCTGTAAGACCAGGAGCTCCTCTGATGGTTCGGCGCTAAGGTACGGTTTATGTCGGTGTCCGTTCACTTTGAAAAATGAACCGTCCTTTGGATTCTCCAAATCCACAGCGCCCTGCGGATACACATTCCGCGCAAATTACGGCCCTTTCCAGCGAGATCTGAGCTTTCCTGGATGGAAGTGTAGCCGGGTGTCGTAAAGCAGTACCTGTTGACCAGGTACGAAAGTTTTGCGCAAAAGGTGTTTATCGTGAAACACCTTCGTTCGGTTCTTAACGACAACCACGTTATCGTAAGCCTCATCCCTAAGCTCGCTCAATTCGTTCAACTGCGGCTTCCGATGGCTGCCCGCATTTTCGAGAGACAGATTCAGTTCTTTTATCGCCCAAAATGCGCGATGCTCTATTTCGACAGGGAGATGGCAAGCTTTTCCGTACACAAGCCGATAGGGAGACATGCCAAGATCGGTCTTATAAGCCGTTAGAAATACCCAAAGGGCATCAGTGAGTTTCAACGACCAATCCTTTCGGTTCTTGGAAACCGTCTTCTCCAGTATCTGCTTGATTTGCCGATTTGAAACTTTGGCTTGCCCACAGGTTTGGGGGTGGTAGGGCGTAGATAGCTTATGATTAATGGAATATTTCCGCATCAAGGCCTCGAAAGTCTTATTGCAGAAATGAGTTCCATTGTCGCTAATGATCGCTCGGGGGTGCCCAAACCGGGAGAAAATGTTTTCTTTAAGAAACCTAACGACAACCTTGTTGTCGTTAGTCCGGCTGGGCACAGTCTCGACCCACTTAGAGACGTAATCAACAGCGAGAAGAATGTACAAGTTCCCGAAAGAGCTGGGAAACGGCTCCATGAAATCTATGCCCCAAACGTCGAAAATCTCCACAACCAAGATTGGTTGGAGCGGCATCTCGTTCCTCCGGGATATCCGGCCGAAGTGTTGGCACCGGGAGCAAGTCTTGCAATAGTCATGAGCATCTTTGAAGAGTTGTGGCCAGTAGAAACCACATTGCAAGATCTTCGCAGCTGTCTTCCTGAGGCCAAAATGCCCGCCACATGCTTGATCGTGGCAAAATGACAGCACACTCTTGAATTCATCGTCAGGGACACACCGACGAATAATCTGGTCGGGACAGTACTTGAACAGATAGGGTTCGTCCCAGTAAAAGTGTTTTACTTGGGATAAAAATCGAAGTCTGTCCTGACTTGACCATTCAGTCGGTAAGAGCCCTGTGGCCAAATAGTTCACAATATCTGCAAACAAGGGTTCGCGAGATAATGTCAACAGCTGTTCATCCAGAAAAACGTCGTTGATCGGAAGTCAAGGCGACGGCGAAGAAGGAAGTCGTGAGAGATGGTCGGCGACTACGTTTTCACATCCTCTTTTCTCCTTGATGACAAGGTCAAACTCTTGAAGCAAGAGGATCCAACGTATTAACCGATATTTTGCATCTTTCTTCTCAAAAAGATAGCGCAGAGCAGAATGGTCTGTGTAGACAATGACTGGAGAGCCGATGAGGTAAGGCCTGAACTTTTCTAAAGCAAATACAACAGCCAAGAATTCCTTCTCAGTTGTTGTATAATTAAGTTGGGCGTCGTTCAGGGTTCGGCTAGCATAATAGATTGCGTACGGCATCTTGTTGATGTGTTGTCCAAGGACAGCACCAATGGCAAAGTCGGATGCATCGCACATAATCTCAAATGGGTGCGTCCAGTCAGGTGAAGAAAGAACGGGAGCAGAAGTGAGTGAGCTTTTTAATGAATCGAACGCAGTCACACAGCTCGAGTTGAAGTCGAATGGCGTGTCCTTGGGCAGTAGAAGAGTCAAGGGCCTAGCAATCTTGCTAAAGTCCTTGATGAACCGTCTATAGAAACCGGCATGGCCAAGGAAGGCTCGGATGTCTCGGACGCATCTGGGAGGAGGGAGATTGGAAATGACCTCAATCATCGCTTTGTCAACCTCTATGCCATTTTGAGAAATGATATGTCCTAAGACAATACCTTCGCGCACCATGAAGTGGCACTTCTCCCAATTCAAAGTGAGGTTCTTGTCCTTACATCAGGTAAGGACAGCGTCAAGATGCAGCAAACACTCGTTAAAGGAATCGCCGAAGATAGAGAAATCGTCCATGAAGATCTCCAGGAATTTCTCCACCATGTCTGAGAAGATTCCCATCATACACCGCTGGAAGGTAGCGGGCGCATTGCATAACCCAAAGGGCATGCGTCGATATGCAAATGTGCCGAAAGGACAAGTGAATGTGATCTTGTCCTGGTCTTTTTCGGCGATGGGAATCTGATTATAGCCGGAGTAACCATCAAGAAAGCAGTAGTACTCGTGTCCAGCCAATCGTTCAAGCATTTGGTCAATGAAAGGTACCGGAAAGTGGTCCTTCCACGTTGCGGCGTTGAGTTTTCTGTAATCGATGCATACTCGCCACCCAGTTTGGGTGCGAGTAGGGATTAACTCGTTCGCCTCGTTTGTGATGACCGTTATGCCTGATTTCTTAGGGTCAACATGAATGGGGCTAACCCACTGGCTATCAGAGATAGGGTAAATGATACCACTATCCAAACACTTCACGATTTCCTTTTTCACAGCCTCTTTCATGACTTGGTTGAGTCGCCTTTGTGGATCCCTGGCTGGTTTGGCATCATCCATCAGATGAATGTGATGTTCAACGATCAGGGGACTAATCCCCTTGATGACCGCCATGGACCAGCCAAAAGGTTGTCGATTGCTGTGCAAGACCGCAAGAAGGGCTTTCTCTTGCTCTGGAGCTAGAGAAGCCTAGATGATAACAGGGAGGGTCTCGTTCTCACCAAAGTAAGCGTACTTAAGGTGAGACGACAAAAGCTTGAGTTCGAGCGTTGGAGGTGAAACGATTGAAGGCAGGATTGGTGATAAGGTCTCGAACTCAAAGGATTCCAGCAAAGGTTCAAAACGAGTGTAAGCGACCGAGTTGGATGGTTCAGGTAACTCATCCGGAAATTCGAAGGATTCAAACTCGGGTGGTGAGGGGCTACGATCATTCGAGAAACTGAAACACTCGTAGTCATTATCGGGCACAGAAACAGCAGCAGGTTCGAAGAGGAACGCACTGGTGGCGTTAAGGTTATCGTGATCGAACAAAAACTCCTCGAATTCACACTCTTCTGGGGTGATCTCCTGGATTGAGCAAACGTCTAGTATATGAGCATTAGGTTGGAGGGCTGATTCCCCAACCTAAGAATGTTGAGTTCAATTGCCATGTTTCCAAAAGATAGGTTCATCGAACCATTGCGACAATTGATCACAGCATTTGAGGTTGCAAGAAATGGGTGACCGAGTATCACTGGAATTTGATTCCGGGGATTAGCTACAGGCTGTGTGTCTAATACAATGAAGTCAACAGGGAATATGAAGTCCCCAACCTTGATTAACACATCCTCTAGCTCACCCCTAGGATGGGTGATTGATCGGTCGGCCATTTGTAGAATACAGTGTGTGGGTTTCAGCTCTCCTACACCTAATTGCTCATATACTGAGTACGGAAGCAGGTTAACACTGGAACCAAGATCTAATAGTGCGCGGTTGATGTTCTTATCCCCAATGGTAATAGAAATCGTAGGACAGCCAAGGTCCTTCCGTTTTTGCGGTAAAGATTGGGTAAGAGCATCACTCACAGCACTAGCCAAGAAAACTTTCTTGGGTACCTGAGACTTCCACTTTTTCGTGCACAAGGCCTTTAAGATTTTTTCGTAGGACGGGACTTGTTGGACAGCATCTAAAAGGGGAATGTTGATGTTAACCTGTTTAAACAACTCCAGAATCTTCTCCATTTATGGATTTTGTTTATTGGATCTCAACCGGTTTGGAAATGGAACGTTTTTAAAATTGGTCGAGTCCAATGCTTGTGGAGGAGATTGTGGAGCTAGAACGGATCCCAGAGCTGGTGCTTTCGTGGAGTGAGAAGTGGGTCCGTTCAGAGCAGAAGAAGAAGAAGAAGAAGAAGTGCCTTTTGAAGAATGGAGAATAGGCTCAGAAGACGAAGAAGAAGAAGAAGAAGAAGCGGCCGGGGTGTCATTATCCTCAATTGCTGTGCCGATGTTGTTGTGCAGTATCCTTCCAGATCTCAATGTAGTCACGGCACTCACATTATGGTTCTGTTGTTCAAGAGCAACATGTACATTATGTGGGTGACCGGGATTTGGGAGTGGTTGAGATGGAAGCTTCCCCTTTTCCCGCTCTCTTAATTCCGCATTCAGCTGTGCAATCTGGGCTTCGATGGTCTTGATGCTTTGCCCGTATGTAGCAGTGTGTTGCACCAAAGACTGAATAGACGACTGGATGTTGGTGGTGGATTGTGTCGATTGTTTAACGAATGCCTCCAGACTTCGTTCTAGCGAGGAAACCTTATCGTTGTTTGACGGAACAAAGTTGTTTTGTGGAAAAGAATTGTTGGGTGCAAAGTTGTTCGTCTGATTTTGAAAAGGTTGGGGTTGGAAGGGCTGCTGAAACTGTTGTTGAGTTTGTTGTTGCGCTTGTTGTTGCGGAGGAGGAGGCCTCTGGAAATTGTTGACTTAGAATTGTTGCTGATTCTGACTCCAGGCGAAATTGGGGTGGTTCCTCCAACTGGGATTGTAGGTGGAAGAGTATGGATCATTCCTCGGTCTTTGCTGAAATACAGCATTAACCTGATCCTGTCCTTAGGATGGTGGATTGTAAGGACACTCTTCGGTTAAGTGAGAAGGATCGGAACAACAAGCACAAATGGTACGAAGGGGAAGAACAGGGGCAGGAGCAGGAGATGAAAATTTGCTCTCTATCGCTTCAAGTTTACTTGTTATTGCAGCCATTTCAGCTTTCATCGCAATAGAGACATCGAGTTGGTGAATTCCTACCCTAGACTGACCAGTAGAAGTGGAGGAAGAAGAAGAAGTAGTAGGTCCAGTTTTCTCCCATTGAAGCGTTTGTTCTGCAAGGTCGTCGAAGAATTGCCGCGCTTCCTTGTCAGATTTCAATAGGAAGTGGCCCTGACAAATGGTTTCCAACAACTGCTTGGTTCCTGGGTTCAGGCCCTCGTATAAGGTTTGGCATAGTTGCCATTTCTCGATACCATGGTGAGGACATTGAACAAGAAGGTCTTTATACCGGTCAAAGCACTTCCAGAAGGGTTCAGAAGGAAGCTGAGAGAATTGGTTGATTTCGTTACGGATCCTTGCGGTTTTATGATTCGGATAGAATTTCTTGAGAAACACTTTCACAAACTCGTCCCAACTGGTTATGGAGTGGGAAGCGGAGCTATACAGCCATTTTCAGCAAGATCGCATAAAGTGAATGGAATGACCCGTAGCCGTATAGCTTCGTCCGACAGCTGGCTGGTTTTCATCATGGCACAAACATTTTGGATCTTGTTGATGAAGATATAGGCATCTTCAGATTCAAGCCCATGAAATTTCGGAAGCATGTTAATGAAGTGGGGCTTAATTTCAAAATTATCCCCATTGGTCGGTGGAAGGGAAAGACAGGTGGGAAGTGCAGAACGGGTGGGATAGAAACGATCCTAGAGCACGATTCGCTGCGGCGCTACAACAGGCGGTGGTGGTGGGTTGTTTGCCTCCATAGGAGGTGGAGTCAATCCCGGGGGAGTCAAAGAGATGTTTGGATTAAATCCTGACATCGCGGAAGAAGAGGTTGGTGATGGTGAAGGTGAAGGTGAAGATGTATGAACAGAATTCCGGTCAACGTCGGAGTTGACTGGCAAAGGTAAGGGTGAAAGAGGCGTGGACGGAGTTTCGACGTCTTAGTCGATCGCGTAGTCGGTAGCGACTAACGTAACGCGGACTAGGCGGGCGCTAGTGTCCCGAGTCCAAGCGGACATACACTAAATGAGTTTAGTATAGTCAAAGCGAAGAAGGTGAGGGTAAGAAAACGTCAATGGAGAAATATGATAGGAGGTGGGTAAAAAATGGATTCTGGCGACAAAGGGCAAGTTTTTATAAATGTTTTTGGTTTTGTGGTTTTTTTTTCCTTTTTTTTAGAAAGAGCTTTACAGAAATATGTATGGGCTTACAGCTTCAAGTAATCACAAACAAGATATGCACAATCACACCTAGATCTAGGGTCACCTAGGTCAGCTAGACAGCTCCTAACTGTTCCAAAGGGCTAGAAATAGGACCTCAAACCGCCTCTTCTCCAACAATTGCGGCCAGGTAATTGCCAGGTAAGTGGGAGGCTCCCCATTACGTAAGTAGTGGTCCTAATTAAGTAACCACTTGCCCTGGACACACTTGCCTAGACACCGCAAAAGTCAGGATAGGATAAACGGCCGATTCCTATAACTAGTCCTCTGTCCTATTGAGTGCGAAGTCCTTAGGATTGAGTCTAGTATTTTTTAATTAATCAATGGTCAATGCATATGCTCTTTGTGATTTCTTGGGTCCTGGGAATGGTGATGAAATCCCCACCCAATCTGAATTGGTTTCAAGCCCCTTAAGGTCCGTATTAATATATGCAAAGCAGTAACAATCAACTGCAAACAATTTTTATTTTAGCACGGTGTAAAGAATCCTGCACAAAAACAATTTATTGAAAGGGGGGAGAGAGTTTGCGCAAAGAATGTTGCAGAAAACACAATTCAGTGGAGTTCAGAGGAGTGGGGGAGAGATAAAGAACACGCACAGGGATTTTAAGATGATGAAAGCACCAAGTGGCCGCGGTTCCGCGGCCTAAGCCTGCTTATGCTGCGGTTCCGTGGCAGTAAGGTGGATGTGGGATTTGAAATTCTTGTGGTATGCTAAGATGGTTGTCCTCTTCTTGTCTGGAGCTCCCGAATCTTGATTTGCTCACTGTATCTGCTCTAGATTTTTACAGTAGACCTTTGGCTCCGTCTTGATCCGTCGCGGTGTAGCCGCGAGATATGGGTCTAACTTCCCACGTCTTTCGCAATGAACTCGACCGTCTTTTTATCCTGCTCACTTGCACAAAAACTAATCAAAAATAACAAGATGGGTTTTTTTTGTACAATGTATTTTTTTTGTTTTTCGGTTATGATTATATTCACAAATTAACCGGAAATTACACAAAGAAATAAACTACCGTCTCCCCGGCAACGGCGCCATTTGATTGGTAGAGTTTTTGCGTGCTAAGTTTGTTACCGCAATCTAGATGGTTTCGCTTGTAGCTAGCCGGTTGAGTATGGGTCGTCCGCAGGGAGATGGGAATCTTTTTCTATGTGCTTTAACGAGTTAAGTCCAAATGTCCAGGTTTGTTTTTAGATTAACTTTGTGCTAAAATGGTATATAAAGAGAGCTTGTTAGGGTTAGGATTATGTTAGTTTTAGTTAGGAGTCGCTCACTTCTTTCGTTGCCACTCTTAATATCGGTGTTACGGTAATCGACAACAACGGGGATTAGAACGACTAGGAAGGAACTTGCGAGTATAAGTTAGGCTTTCCAACGCATAAGTTCTTCCTTTTGGTGCTTGTCCGTCCGTTCTTGGCTCTTACTCTTAACCTCCGGTTAATTCAACAACAACCGGTCTCACTAAGGAATCACCGCTATCATGTAGGATAGGGTGCCGTAGGGAGCGGATTGTGGTGCAATTAACGGGAGTACGAATTAAGATGTTGGGCAAGAAAAGAGTGAGAGAGATTTCCTTCTCTCAAACTTTCCTTATCCTACCCTAACAAGTATGAAAACTACTCACCCATTATAAGGAAAAGAAAATAAAACAAAGGAGAAAGATAGAAAGAAAAAGGTTAGAGGATTACAACTAGCTATTTGCGACCTCACCTCGGTAAGGATCAAGCGTAAGCATCATGGTTGTTTAAGGATAAAGGAAAAGAGAACAAGAAAGAAACAAACAACAAATAAGAACAACTAGATTAGCAAAAGAAAATTATAAGCAATTATAAAAAGAACAAGACGAGCATGATAACAAAGAGAACTCTTTTATTCATTCTTCACTCACAAAAGCTCACTACAAGTTTTTAATAGAGAAGAGATGAGAAGAGGAAGAAGAACAACACATGTATTCTAAAATTCTAAATACAAGATTATGGACCCTTGGCTTTGGCAAGTTCTGGACTATTTATAGGCAGGAAACAGAAATTCTAGGGCAACATTCTGGATCAACATAAAAAAACCAAACAACCCTTGAAAACTCATCAGCTGACAAGCCAGTACGGCCGCGGATCCGCGGCCTAGACCCTCTATTGGCCGTGGATCCACGGCCCTATAGGGGAGTTGGGTCATGGGCTCTTGTGTACTTCCCTGGTCTGCTTTGCCCATGAGTCTGGTATATGTTATTTCTCAGATTTTCTTCACGATTTTTCCAGAATTTCTGTTGATCAAAAAGGTGATGTGATGTGGATCTTTTACCATGATTTCCTCGAGCTCCACGTAGATATGTTGGATCTTGTGTTGCAATTGAGCTTTGTGCATGAAAATGACATTGATTTGCCATTTTGTCTCTTAAACTAGTGTGCGGCAACATACGGATAGAGAGCGGAGACCCGTGTTTTATTTATGGTTGGTAGTAATCCGGATTTTGTCGTGCTTTTCTATGAATTTCACCGTTTAGAGCCGAGAATATGTATCCTGCAATTTGACTAGCAAACACGGCTCAAGAGTACCTACCGATAAGCAATGTGATAAAAATTGGGCTGTATAAAAATGCAAAAAACTGATATGAACAGATTGCTCCCACTGTTTCTCGAACCCCTCCTCAAACCAAAAAGGAAGAACTAGTCAGGACTATTCTCACCGTACAATACTTGCTTAACCGTTCAGCCAGGCCAGTGTTGGTACTTCGAGGGAGGTTTTACGATGCTTTTGCGAAATTCCTTAATTAAATAACCTCTTTTCTCTGGGGGCGTAGCCCCGCTGACACCTTTCTCGACACCTACTTGGTTTATAGCATTGATCGTTAAGTGACGAATCTCCTGATGAGTAGCGGATACTCACAGTAGGATCGGGATCCAAATATCATCGTGTGATAATGCTGAAGGAATCCTACCAACATTATCAAACTCCAAATGGTATGCAACACTAGCAAGTTTCAGTTTCTTTAGAAACTCCCGATGTGGATTTTTGCCCCATGCACTTATGACCTTGACTAAGGGCCAACAAATCATAAGTCACATGTCAAGTTCTACCCGTCATTATCTTGTTAATTTGAACCCATCCGTATATACCCCTGACGTTGGCCAAATGATAGTACGACTGTCCCAAACCAACTCATCTATCTATGCAACAAATAAATACCCAGCAGCTACCAAACACTATGTCTTGGCTAAGTGCCAAAGAAATATAGCTTGAATACTACTGAATACCCAAATGAAATGACGGAGGGCTACGAATGGTTTTGGCGAAACCGTGAACGTAGTGAACTTGATATGATCGAAGGAACCTGATAGCTTTTAAATGGAGTGGCTAAAGCTCCGCAATTAAAAAATATCTTCTGTTTTAAAATAACGGAGTGGTTTCTTTTAAACTGTTCCAACGATTCAACTTTGGTTTGTTTTCTTTGCATTAATATAATGCGTCCCATCATTAACCTATCATTGCAGAAAACAATGAAAATACAACGTCCTCTTATGCCATCCGCATTCGCCACTGGCCCCGTTAGGTTACTTAACTAACGACAGAGCGGGGGATGGGCTAGCACGGGTGTAAAACATAAGTGACGTCTAATAGCTATCATATATAGATATTGTACATTCGTCAGACGCAATAATAGACATTCCAGATCACAAATGAACATATTGGATTTTCTACGAATCCGCATTCCTTTTGAGCCTGCAAAGAAAGACGGATTACACAGTCGCGATGAATAGCCAAAACCCCACCCTAGACCCCTACGGGTACGGAAAACTACCCGCCTAGTATCCGAAGTGAAGCGGTCTCCCTCAACAACGTGAGTAGGCCACTAAACACTTCAAAGTACCCGGTAGTTTGTGTACCCCAACTTGGGTCTATCCTAGGAGCAGAAAACAGTAAATGAAATAATACAACGGTGGGTACAACCTCAACCCGGATGTGCCCCGCAAAAGAATATTACAACAAATTACAATTTACATTTGAATGAAAGAAACACTCGTTTCACATCCCCGGCTATCCATTCACGACAATCGAACAAGTCCACATTCACAAACCAGTAAAAACCATTACAGAAATGTGCAACCCCTTGCTAACCGACATACTAGCAGTTAGGGGAGGTTTACGAACACATTAAACACATCACAGATATAATCAAGTTAGCCAAACATCTTAGAATTTCGATCAAGAAAACACAAATGATTCTACTCCAAACAATTCTCAGTGCACATCAAACCTGAGCAGAAACAAATCATCCCAGAAAACACAACATCAACACAGAAGAATAACTGAGCAAATTAGGGTTGACTCGGAGTCAACCAGGCCGCGGATCAGCGGCGGATCGCTTGGATCGGCGGCGGTTCCGCGGCGCTATGGTCGAGTCACAGTCCCAAATTTCTTCATAATTCTTAAAATTCCCTGCTTGTATTTTTAAGGGTCCCTGAAAAATTTTTAGACCCCGCTTTAAAATCGGCAGAAATATGGTGAAAACGTCGTATTTTCGGTTTCGTTTTGCGATCGAATTTCTAACAACTTTGCTAACAAGTTAGTTATGGTTTAGCGAGGCTCTGATACCACTGTAAGTCGACGTTAGATACCCCACATGATGTGGGGTGGCGGAATAGGTAAAACAATTATTTTGTTTAAACTAACATCGACTAACTTTACGGATCTTTGCTAAACCATAACTAACAACTACATAGAAGTGATTAGCTACTATGAAAGATGATTATACCTACTGAATCAAGTCCTTCTTGTTCTCGTTGATCACTTCCTCGCCGGCGTCCTCGATGTGATAGAAGATCCACCCGAGAGCTACTTCTCCAAGTTTTAACCTCTCACTTGAGGTAACTAGGTGACTATGAGTGCTAATCAAAGCAACCTAGAGGATATAGAAGAGGATTAGGGATCTATTAGTATTGCTAACCCTTGGATCTCAACACATGAGAGGTTAGGGTTAGTTCTTGAGGAGAGAGAGCATGAGGAGAGAGAAGGTGTGAGTGAGAATGATAATGAATTATAACTCATTTTAGAATATATATGAAGCATGGTAATTATTAAAATGAATAACATAATAATAATATCAACCTTGCTTCATTAACTCTCTTTGGGTGAATCATCTCATGAGTCATTAAGTAATAAATGCTTCATAAACTAATTTGATGAATCACACCATGAGTCACTAATCCATTTAAAGCAAATTCCACCTAAGCCTCCAACTCATCAATCTTCTAGAAGCTTCTCGACTAATTACGAGAATGCCCCTACCATCCGTGAAAACACGGAAATACTGAGACTGTATAAATCTAATAATCCAATACTAGAATCTGGCTTAAACTAAAGCCCTCTAGTAAAAACTGTCCGAATATCGTACGTGCATAAAAACACGTATGTGTCCGAACCCTGTCGTAAAACCATACGACCTCTATATCGTTTTGCCTGAAGCAGGGAAACTCTCTGTGTGGGACTCTAAAGACTCGATACTTACGCTGGCAGTGGGTTTAACCACAGGCCGTAAGCGGTACTAGCTGTACGTAACGGTCCCCAGGTAGATGTCGATAAGAATGCCGATGAGGAAATCCATCCGAACTCCTACTGAGCCTGATGTGACAATCTCCGTACAGTCCGGTCTGTTCGTCTACGACTATCGCTTATCGGGCCTAGGGGGCGGCAAGCGTCGGTCCCCTAAAAGCGGTATAAGTCGTGTCGTAGCGAAGCCCATTACATATTGAGAAGCTACAAAAAATCCTACCAGTAAATCTCGTTTGCCCTGGCCAGGGACTTTGCGTAATGGCTCTCCAAACACAGCGCGATATCAACTCCCAATACCGGGAGAGACGAATCCTATCTAACCGCCACTGCCTCCAAGTGCTTCGGGACTGCACCCAACTTCTACCTGTTTGCACAACTCCTTTGAGCCATAGTAAGATAGCAATCTAAGAATAGTAGGAACACACTCGAGACGAAGCAGCAGTGTCAAGTCTGCGGACTACATTGTACTCATGTCACCTGGGAACTGTTAACTGACGACGGGTATAGTACCAACCAACAGTTCCCTGCGAGTCCTGTCCGGTGTACCCGTAACCCAACGAGCACAAGTATACTATCTCCAGTACAACGTACTAATGGCTGTAAGACAGACCAATTCCCCTGTTGGGATAAGAAGCCTACACACTAGTCTACTCCGGAGTATCGATGCCATGTCTCGATAATCCTACGACTAGGGACCTGAAAAAGGATGTGCTTGTAGACTACCCAGCCCCCACTACTGTGACTGCCATCACAACGCTGGTAGTCAAACAAGATCCAAAGGGCTCTATCAATATGTATTCTCGATATGCTAACATAAACACACATTAAGATATATTCAAACCAAGTAGCAGATTACCATGTTTAGCAAGACTGTTAATATAACTGTGAATATCCCAAGCTTCCATTAAGTAATATACAAGCTAGTATGATACAATAATGACCCCTAGGGAATATACACTAACAGATACTACAACAGATGACCCTAGTGCAAGTGGGAGATTGTTAGTTATATGTATGCCCTAGAGGCCATTACTGTACATACGATGTATATTGTAGTGGATGCTTGGACATATATATGGAGGACTTTCTTGATCGACATGATAGTATGCTATCTGGTTGCTCTTTAACTTAACATATACTCTGATTTTCTCTCTGTTACATATTGATAAAGCCCTTAGGATGAGTACTTGACTACCAGGATTATGATGCAGATCATACTAGTGGGGACAGTGTAGTTGCTAAGTACATCCTTCAAATGTTCCTAGTCATGGGTGTATCGAGACAGGGCATCGATATACCAGTGTAGACTAGCGTATAGCTTCTCGACCCATGTAGATGGGCGATTGATGATCCCATATCCATTAGTGTTTGACATCAGAGACAGTATACGGGTGCTCAGTGGAGACTGGGTACACTGAACGGACTCGCCGAGAACTCCAAGATGGTATTATACCTAACGTCAGGTGGAAGTTCTCTAGTGACACTGGTACAGGTTAGTCTGTAGACCTGAGATCGTCATAGAGTCTTGTGTGATTCCCACTGTGCTTTGATTTCCACATTACCACGTTCAAGATAACGTGCAAAACAGCGGCTTTTTGGTACAGTCCCGAGTCACATGGAGGCAATGAGGGATAGGAGGGGTTTCGTCTCTCCCGGTATTAGGAGTTGATGTTGCGCTGTGCTCGATTGGCTATAACAGGAAGTCCTTGGCCAAGGCTTCTTCAGAGATATATTGGTAAGTGTTATCAGTAGTTTCTCGACCCGTTATGAGCCAAATATCGACACGACTTATCGGGTTACTGGGGTCTGACGTATACCACCCCTACACGAGATATGCGACATATTAGACGAAGAGACCGGACTGTACGGTAGTGTTACTGATTGGATTCACAGGAGTGTGAGCATGCTTGTTTGTTGATCTTCTGATCGCTTAATACCCGGGTGGACGCTACGTTTAGCAGACCGCTTGCGGCTTGTGGGTGTTTGATATGATCTTCACCTACTGCCAGCGTATTGACGAGTCTTTAGAGTCCTACACAGGGGTTTCCTGGCTCAAGCGAAACGGAGTAGGAGCACATATGTGATATGTGCAGGACCGAGATTGATACGATATGAGATACCGTATTCTATTATCGTGATATGAGATATCGGTTGGTTATATATGATATTGGCTGGTTATCAGATCATGTGTTGATTCGATAAGTTGATTCATATGATATTAGTCGGTTATAGGTAATATAGATGGATTATTAAATCAAGATTTGATTTGATAATCTAATATATAATTATATATTTGATATATTACATTACATTAACTAGTATTAGCTCACTTATGATTTCTTTTCTCACTTTGGATATATTGATATATATGTGATATATGTTAAATGTATCATGCTAGGTTACAAATGCAACTAGGGTTAATGAGGGTTAATCCATGATAGGGTTTGTTAGTGTATATTCCCTAGAGGCCATTACTGTATCATACTAGTATGTATATTACTTGACGGAAGCTTGGGATATTCACAGTTGTACAGACAATCTTGCTCAATTTAGTAGTATGCTACTTGGTTTGTCTCTGCTTTAATGTGTACTTGTGTGTTTATTTATTATATCACCTATACGCATTAGTAGAGCCCTTTGGATCTTTGCTTGATTACCGGCGTTGTGATGGCGATCACACTCGTGGGGGGCTGGGTAATCTACAAGCACATCTTTATACACGTCCCTAGTCGTGGGAGTATCGAGATAGGGCATCGATACTCCGGAGTAGACTAGCGTATGCGCTTCTCATCCCAGTACGGGAGACGGTCTGTCCCACAGCCTTCGGTACGTCGTACTTGAGATGGTATGCGGGTGCTCGTTGGGTTACGAGTACACTGGACAGGACTCGTCGGGAACTGATGGTTGGTATTATACCTATCGTCGGTTATCAGTTCCCAGGTGACATGAGTATAGCTTAGTCCGCTGACTTGACACTGTCACTTCGCCTCGAGTGTGTTCCCACTGTTCTTTGATTGCTACCTAACCATGGCTCTACTGAGTCGTGCAAACAGGTAGTAGTTGGGAGCAGCCCCGAAGCACTTAGAGGCAGTGATGGTTAGACAGGATTCGTCTCTCCCGGTATTGGGGGTTGACATCGCGCTGTGTCTAGGAGAGCCATTACACAAGTAGTCCCTGGCCAGGGCAAGCGAGATATACTGGTAGGTTCCAGTGTTATCTCAGGGTATTCTGGGCTTCACTCCGACACGACTTGTACCGCTATTAGGGGTCTGACGCTTGCCGCCCCCCTAGGCCTGACATGCGATGTATCAGACGAACAGACCGGACTGTACGGAGATTGTCACATACAGACTCAGTAGGAGTTCAGATGGGTTTACCTCATCGGCCTTCTTATCGACATCTACCTGGGGACCGTTACGTACAGCTAGTGCCGCTTGCGGTCTGTGGTTAAACCCACTGCCAGCGTAGTGTCGAGTCTTTAGAGTCCCACACAGAGAGTTTCCCTACACTGAGCGAAACGTGTAGAGGCCGTATGGTTTTACGGCAGGGCTGCGATCACTTACGTACACTTGTGTGCGTATGGTGTTCGGGCAGGCAGTACTAGTGGGCTTTGGTTTAAGCCGGATCCTAGTATTGCACGGATGGTTTTGTTTTGTCTTCTGCGCATCCGCATTCTGCGGAATGCGGATGCAGGTGTGTATGCACAGTTTTCGGAGTGATGAAGGAGGAGGTGCCTCATTAGGGTTTTGACAGTTGATTCGGTCAAAACCATTTTGAGGCGGACTCATTAGGGTTTTGACAGTTCGTTTGGTCAAAACCATTATGAGCCGGGGACATTATTTACTAATCCTTTCATTGATAATTATGTTATGGCTAATTACATTGACCATTTGACCATCTTGACTTTGTTGACCATTTGACCAAAGTTGACTAGGATCTTCTTGAAAGATCTAAAGTATTCTTTGGTTTTCTTTTTCTTTTTCTTTTTGGTTATGATAATGGTCATGTCATTTGTAGCCATCACCTTTATCTTGATGTGATTAGTAATGATAATGATTTTGCTTTATTGCAACCATGATTGGGTTTTCTCTTGGTTAAGCTTTTCATTTGCTCATTCTCATTCTCTCTCTTGAAATGAGAAGCTCCATGGTTGCTAGCTAGCTCCTCCTTCTTCCTCCTCTTGATTTATCTTTTGATCTCATGTGTTGAGAGATAAAGATCCCACAAAGACAAAACCATTCATCTACCACTTCTACACAACCTAGGGCTTCTAGATTAGCAATCTCCTTGCCCTAGTTACCTCGGCTCGAGGTGGAGCTCGGTGTACATCTCTCGGGTGGATCGTCTTCGACTCAAGGAGGCCGCGGAGGTGACCAAAGTCTGGATCAACCATTGAGCAAGCAAAGAGAAGAACAACAAGAAGAGAAGGAGTTCAAGTTGCGGTATAACCCCTAACCGAGTAGATAACATCTCATGTTAGGATGCTAGTGTATTGTTTAGCAAAGATCCGGCTTTTACGGTCCATGTTACCAAGTCCAGAAAAATTTTTGTTTTACCGTTTCCGCAACCCCGAAAGTACCGGGAGAGGTAACGTGGACCTAACAGTGGTATCAGAGCCTAACTAAACATAAACTAGTTAGGTAGTGAAGTGTATCGAAGTTCGAAACAGAAAAATCGAAAAACCGAGTTACGAAAAACCTGAGTTTCTGTTAAATTTTTTTCTGGTCAAAACAAAATTTGTCATACTCCAAAAATCATCTCAGGGTTTTTAGAAGAAAGCCACCAAAAACGAGCCAGCAACTCGACCAAAGAGCCGCGTTTCCGCGGCAATAGCAAGCTATTGCAGCGGAACCGCGGCCATCTTGGTGAGTCACTGGGTCGATTTTGGTGCAGTGTATTTCTGACTTGGTTTTAGGATTTTTAAGATGGTTTATATGTGCCCAGATTTTTCAGAATAGAAATTTGTTTTTGGGGGCCTATAAATCCGTATTTTTCCGAACTTCAATATACTTTGACTACAAAGGTTATATCTGTGATGTTCATATGTATTGAACGTCGGCTAATCGCTATATGTCAATTAGTCGGGGTTATACATATCTGTGATCTGTGTTGTTGATGGTTTGTGTATATGAACTCGTTGGATTGTCGCGGATGAATAGCCGGGGTGGATGTGAGATGAGAGTTTCTTTTTCTTTCATTCATGTAATAAATTTGTAAATTGATGTAATATTATTTGTTTAGCCGCACAACCGGGTCGGGGTTGTAGCCGTCATTGTATAATTCTTTTTACTGTTTTTGCTCCTAGGATAGACCCATGGAGGTAGTGCACAAACTACCGGGTATCTCGAAGTGCCGAGTGGCCTACTCACGGTGTTGAGGGAGGTTGCTTCGCTTCGGGTGCTTGGCGGGTAGTTTGCCGCACCCGTAGGGGTCTTGGGTGGGGTATTGGCTATTCATCGCGACCGTGTAATCCGCTTTTCGTTGCAGGCTTGAACGAATCGCGGGTTCCTAGTATATCCAAAGTGTTCATCTGTGATCTGGATTGGCTATCATTGCAGTATATCTATGTACAATAACTATTTAGGCGTTGCTTATGTTTTACA
Organism: Agapanthus africanus; assembly: GCA_030015575.1. Taxonomy (NCBI): domain Eukaryota; kingdom Viridiplantae; phylum Streptophyta; class Magnoliopsida; order Asparagales; family Amaryllidaceae; genus Agapanthus; species Agapanthus africanus. The sequence goes on along the minus strand of JASDDO010000026.1, from coordinate 209,334,753 downwards.
GCCGCGCTAGCCCAGCCCCCGCTCTGTCGTTAGTTAAGTAACCTAACGGGTGATGACGGGGCCCAGTGGCGAATGCGAATGGCATAAGCGTACGTCATATTTTGGTTGTTTTCTGCAATGGTAAGATTTAAATGATGGGACGCATTAAAAGAACTAATGCAAGAAAATAAACCTAAAAGACGTTGTTGGAACAATTTTTCAAAAAGCTGTTATTGCAAGGACGTTCAATTTTTGTTTTGCATCGCGGTATTCGGTTGTGAATGCCCAGCACCTCAGTCGACGAGGCAAGGGCCGAGATCCCTTCATCGGGAGTGACCCCTTGGACAAAAGTTTGCGTCAGGGTAATAACTTCACTATAGTCGATTATTCTTGCTTTGCATCGAGGTATTCAGTTTGGAATATCCTGCACCTCATTCGACGAGGAAAGAGCCGAGATCCCTTCACAGGGAGTGACCTCTTTAGCAAAAGTTTTCGCCACTATATTTTTCAAAAGGTCTATCATGTTCCTCCAACCACATCAAGTTCATTACGTTAAAGGGTTTTTCGCCAAAAACTCAGCCGTAGCCCTCCGTCGTTTCAGAAAATTAATACTTAGTATTCGTGCTGTGTTTGTTGATTATTCGTCAAGACACAGTGAACGGTAGCTGAGTAATAACTCTCTGTTGCACTGATAGATGCGATTGGTTAGAACGGTCACATGATTTTGTTGATTATTCGTCAAGGATCATGCGGGCGGGTCTAATGCAATCCTGGATAACGACGGGTTGAACTTGACTAGGACCTTTTGATTTGTTGATTATTCGTCAAGGTCACTTGGGTCCTAGGGGCAAAAACCATATCGGGAGTTTCAAAAGAACTGAAACTTGCAGATTTAGCATACCTTCTGGAGTGTAGTGACTAGAGTGGATTCCATCTAGGTCATCACACAATGATAGTTGGATCCCGATCCCACTGATGAGTTGGATTACTCTCGGGAGATTACTTTCACTTAACAATCAATGCTATAAACCTAGTAGGTGTCTAGAAAGGTGTTAGCGGGGCTACGCCCCCAGGGAAAAGAGGTTCTTGAATTAAGGAACTTCGCGAAAGCGTTGGAAAACCTCCCTCGAAGTACCGACACTAGCCTGGCTGAAAGGTTAAGCAAGTATTGTGACGTGAATTAAAACCCGGCTAGTTCTTCTTTTAAAAAGGTTTTAAGAAGAATTTGAGTAAACAGTGGGAGACATCCTGGTTAGATAAATTAATAAACCAATCTAATCTTGCAAGAGCATACGCTGAGTGTTTCTTTTCTCTCTCTCCAGGCAGCAACCTTTTCACGCCCTAATCAAGATAATAAAATGTATCGCTTGACCGATCCGAATTCTTATTCGGAACTGGGGAAAGTTGGTTCAGCTCTAACTTGTGACAACAGTCATGAGTATGAGAATGGGAAAGGGGATTGTATGGATTTCCAGGATACCCTGTTGAAGAAGAAGCATGGTTTTGCATCTACTTCAGGTGTTCTTGTAATTGAGAACTGTTTTACGGTCAGCCCTACCTCCTGGGTACTTGATACCGGATCAGGATCTCATATCTGTAATTTATTGCAGGGACTGAGAAAAAGTAGGAAAGTTGCACCGGGTGATATGTCGCTCAGAGTAGCGAACGGAGCACAAGTTAATGCGGCAGCCGTCGGTGAATATCACCTAGTATTGCCAAATGGCAAGACTATGATTTTGAACGATTGCTACTATGTACCCTCCATGGTTTGCAACATCATATCAGTTTCTTTACTCGATAAAGATGGATATAACTTTGTTCTTGAAAAGAATATCATGAACATTTACCTTCATAAGGTACTAGTTGCAGAGGGTACACTGTGTAATGGTATCTACGTTCTAAATCAGAATACAGTTCTCAATATACAAAACACACGCAAGAGGAAGAATTCAGATACGAATGAATCCTACTTGTGGCATTGTAGACTTGGTCATATCGGAGAGAAAAGACTGAGTAAGTTGCATAAAGATGGACTCTTGAATGCGTTCGAGTTTTCATCTTATGAAACTTGTCAGTCTTGTCTCAAAGGGAAGATGACCAAATCTCCGTTCACCGGACATGGAGAAAGGGCAGCAGAGCTCTTGGGACTCATACACAGAAATGTATGTGGTCCGATGTCTACACATGCAAGGGGTGGGTTCTCCTACTTCATCACATTCACTGACGATCTCTCTAGGTTCGGATATGTGTATCTGATGAAACACAAATCTGAAGCTTTTGAGAAATTCAAGGAATTCAGAAAGGAAGTAGAGAACCAGATTGGCAAAAGTATCAAGATCCTCCGGTCTGATAGAGGAGCGGAGTACTTAAACACGGAATTCCTAGATTACTTAAAAGAGAATGGTATTCTCTCTCAGCTTACTCCTCCTTATACACCACAGCACAATGGTGTTTCGGAGCGGAGGATGTAGGGTTCCTAGGCACTCTTGTGAAGGTTCATAAGGCATCAAACATGCCCGGATAAAATTTTAGACGTGCCGAACAACCCAAAGCCGGGATCTTTGCTAGATTATTAGGGTTTAACATGCAAGATGATAACTTTTATCTAAGTGTGAGGGATTACAACCTTTGTAGTCCGCTCCTTCGCTTCACAAGCTCCGAGTAGAAGTCCCTTTGCCGCGATCCACGATCTCCCGGACTCATGAGAGGCTCCACGACTCGAACGATCCATGCTAGCTTGAAGTGTTCCAAATCTCCGATGATCTACCTCGAAGTTGCAAAAACTCAAGCTTTCTCACTCTAAAGAGATGAACACACTAATCTCATGGGCTAGATGAGATGAGGATGAGAGAGTAGTATTTTTGCTTTCTTTTTAAATCATTTTCTCATATTATTTCATCACATAAAGAAAATCTAGCAAGCTTTCTTCAAGAGAGAAGAAGATGATAATGGAAAAGATAATGAATTATTTTCTTTTGTGATGAATAGAAAGAAAGAGTATATGATTGATTATAAACCATGGTCAAGGATGAGTGGCTAGGATTTAGTAGAGAATAAACTAGAGTTAGGGTTTGGTTGGGTTAAGAATGTGTCATCCTAAAATATCTTAAGAATTACAAAAGAAAAAGCTTCTAGAAGATGCATGAAGCATCTAACCCAAAACAAACCCTAACCTCAATTAATCATCCTTAAACATGTTTAACAATTAATCATATCATGTCACAATAATATATATCACATATATATTATATATTTGCAACAAAAGAAAATAATACAATTAACATATATCGCATATATATCAATGTATCATCCAGTGAGAAAATGAAATAATAAAGCGAGCCAATATTAGATAATGTAATAATATATCATATATATTATTATATATTAAATCATCGAATCAACACTTGATCCGACGATCCGGCTATATCGAATATTACCGACTAATATATCATGTACCGATTCATCGAATCAACATTTGATCCGATGACCCGGTTCATATCTAAATATCCTGAGAATATAATACGGTATCCCATATCGCATTATTCTCGGTTCTGCACATATCACATATGTGCCTCTACTCCGTTTCGCCTGAGCCAAGAAACCTCTGTGTAGGACTCTAAAGAATCGTCAATACGTCGGCAGCAGGTGATGATCATATCAAACACCCACAAGCTGCAAGCGGTCAGCTAAACGTAACAGCCACCCAGGTATTGAGCGATCAGAAGATCAACAAGCTAGCCTGTGCGTTCTCCTGTGAATCCAACCAATAACACTCCCGTACAGTCCGGTCTGTTCGTCTGATATGTCGCATATCAAGTCTAGGGGTGGTATACGTCAGACCCCAGTAACCGATAAGTCGTATCGATGTATGGCTCATAACGGGTCGAGAAACTACTAGTAACACTTACCAGTAAATCTCTATATCAGCCCTGGCCAGGGACTTCCAGTTATAGCCAATCGAACACAGCACAACATCAACTCCCTATACCGGGAGAGACGAATCCCCTCCTATCGCTCATTGCCTCCATGTGATTCGGGACTGTACCCAAAAGCCACCGTTTTGCACGCCCTCTTGGACGTGGTAAGGTGGAAATCAAAGCACAGTGGGAATCACACAAGACTCCATGACGATCTCGGGTCTACAGACTACCCTGTACAAGTGTCACCGGAGAACTGCCATCTGACGTGTGGTATAACACCATCTGGGAGTTCTCGGCGAGTCCGTCCAGTGTACCCAGTCTCCACTGAGTACCCGTACACCATCTCTGATGTCAAGACACCGATGGATATGGGATCATCCATCGCCCATCATATGGGTCAAGATGCGTATACGCTAGTCTACTCTGGCGTATCGATGCCTGTTCAGACCATAATATTGCATTTATCATTCCCCTATTCTTATCCTTTTTATAAATAAACAGATACTCTTGACGCACGCTTGTTGCATATTACAGGATACAGGTTTCTGGAGCAAATACAGTGAAAAAGACACAAAACAATAGAAAAAGGGACTTTTGACCAACTATTAGACGGATCCTAGTCAAGCCTAGACGGAGAAAAATACAAGGTCCAAAATGTCAAGTGAACGGTCAAAAGACACGAACAAGTTTTCACTGAAGATCTGGAGAAGACCCAGAAGCCCAACAGAGAAAATACATATAAAAATACAGAGCCCAAGATCCCCTGAAGAAAGCCCAAAAGTTTGGCAGCCCAAGACCACCAAAGGGCCGCGGATCCGCGGCCCAAGCCTACCAATGCCGCGGATCCGCGGCCGTCTAATACACGTGTCGGTGGATTTTTCTTCTGTTGCCGTGTCGGTGTGGGTGTTGGGATTCTTAGGGGGCAAATCAGTAATTGCGCATGTGCAAGACTCTGAAACCCTAATTCTCCTGTTTACTTATAAATTGTAATCTAAAATTGTAAAACCCTATGCCTCTTTTCAATCAATAAAATTCAGAATTTCTGAGAGCAAAATTCAGATCTGTTCTTCTTGTTTGGAGGGAGCCGTCAACCTAGTAAGTATTTTATTTCTGTTCTTTTAATTATAATGTTTTCTCATCCCCTAATGAGCGAGTAGTCTCCTCGCTTGTTAGGGTTAGCCTTAGGGAAAGGGTTGAGAGATGAGATCTCTCACCCCTTTCAATGCCACTTTAACCTAATGAATTAGAACTCCACGCATACGATCACAACCGCTCCCTGCGGCATCCTACCCATCGAGGTAACGATGAACCGTAGTATAAAGGGCCGGTTGCGCGCGTTTTCCGTGGGGGTTAGGGTGATTATCAACAAAGGAAGGATACGAATCTAGAGGAAGAAACATCTTCCCAAAAGATTCGTATCCACTTTATTAATAATTAACTTAACATCTAATAGATCTAAAAAAGATGGCATTGAAAGCGGTGAAGGAAATATTAATCTCCAAACCTTCCCCTAAGCCTAACCCTAGCAAGATTCTTAATTAGATTAATTAGATCCAGTTTTTTAGATTTTTATAAACCAATCAAAACGACAAATTGAATCAACTCGTTAAAACACATAAAAGGAATTTACCCGTCTCTGTGGATCGACCCGTACTCACCGGCTAGCTGCGAAGCGACGCCGTTTCTGATTGCGGTAATTATATTTTTGACATCAATCAAATGGCGCCGTTGCCGGGGACGGCGTAATCTTTCTTTTTATGAATTTTCGGGTTGATATAAATTTTAAAAATTATAAAAATCTGAAAATTTAAAAAATAAAAAAAAATTTATCAAATTTGATCTGTTTGAAGGGTGTATCTTTTGAATCATGCAGGAACAGCGAAGAATTGAGGATCTGGAATTTTACAGAGGGAAAATAAAAATTTGGTACATAAGAACAGAGAAGAATTATAAGCACAGAACAGCAGAATTTTTTCCAGAGCCTGACCCCACTTTCCCACCGCGCTTCCGCCGCAAAAGAGGGCCCCAGTCCGCGGAACCGCCGCCGATCTGCCACGTCAGCGCATCAGATTTGCACTGTTTGTTCTCTTTTCCTCCCCGCTGCGACCTACAATATATCTCTCTGTAAAAAAATTTCTGCAGGAATTCTTTGCGTAAAGAGTCTTTCTCTCCCTTCTAAATAACAGATTTTCTGCAGGTTTCTTTGCGCCGCGCTAAAAATTTTTTTTGATTGCAAGTGAAATTTTATTTATTTTGCATAATTTAACCGGACTCTAAGGGGCTAATTGACCAAACTCAGATTGGGTGGGGATTTCATCACCCTTCCCAGGACCCCAGAAAACACCTAAAGCATTCTGCATCGACCACAATTAATTAAAAAAGATTAGACTCAGACCTAAGGACATCGAGCTCAATAGGAAAAGGACTAGTATAGGCATCGGCCGTTTATCCTAACCGACTTTGCGGTGTCTAGGCTAGTGGTTATTAATTAGGCCCACTGTAGTGGTGGTTCCTTCCCATTTACCTGGCCGTATTTGTCCGTGAAGAGGCGGTTTGAGGTCCTATCTCTAGCCCTAGTTAGGAGCTGTCTAGCAGACTTAGGCAACCCTAGATTTAGGCCTGATTGTGCATGTGTGGTTGATACATTTGTGTCACGAGTCCCATTTTCTAAAACCGTCTCGCAAAACTTTCCAATAAAAAAAAAATAAAGAAAAATCTTTTCAAAACTTGCAACTTGCCGCTAAGAAAACTTGCAACTCACTTCCACTCACTTCTTCTCATTGACGTTATCTTTACCCCACATTCTGTTTTTCTATTTTTTTCTGACTGCACTACCCTTTAGTGTATGTCATCTTGGACTAGGGATACTAACGCCCGATTAGTCCGTGTTTCGTTGGTACCGACCAACGAACCCTTCGTCGACGTTCCCTCCATTTCTTTACCTCCACCCTCAAATTCTTCTTTCGAAGGTATGTCAGGATACGACCCCAACTATACCTTACCGACGGGAATGATTCCACCTCCGCCAGGTGCGAATAACCCGAATCTTCCGCCTGTTGTAGCGCCCGCACGAGTCGCGCTCCAGGATCTCTTCTACCCCGTCCGCACTTCCTTACCTACATGTCTTTCACCCCCACCGGCGAATGGGGATAATTTTGAAATAAAACCACACTTCATCAATATGCTGCCTAAGTTTCATGGTTTGGAATCCGAAGATGCATATATTTTCATTAATAAATTCCAAAACGTTTGCGCCATGATGAAGACAACCCAATTAAGTGATGACGCAATAAGGCTAAGGGTCATTCCTTTTACCTTATGTGACCTAGCCGAGAAGTGGCTATACAGCACCGCATCACATTCCATTAGAAATTGGGACGAGTTTGTGAGAGCTTTTCTGAAAAAGTTCTACCCTCATCATAAAACTGCTAGAATCCGAAACGAGATTATACAATTTTCACAGCTTCCGTCTGAACCATTCTGGAAGTGCTTCGAGATTTTTAAAGACCTACTTGTTCAATGCCCTCATCATGGGATAGAAAATTGGCAACTTTGCCAAACTTTATACGAGGGATTGAACGCAGCAACGAAGCAGTTGCTAGAAACAATATGTCAAGGTCATTTTCTCTCCAAGTCTAGCGACGAAGCTTGGCAGTTTCTTGAGGACCTAAGTGAGCAAACAATTCAGTAGGAGAGTACCAAGACCACATCATCTTCTTCAGTTGGTCAATCTAGGGTAGGCATACATCAAATAGATATGTCGATAGCTATGAAGGCCGAGATGGCCTCACTTATGAAAAAGCTAGAAGCCATTGAGACAAAAATCTCATCGACTTCTCCTGCCCCTACTCTACCCATACGAACTGTTTGTGCTTGTTGTTCGAACCCATCACATCTAACCGAAGAGTGTCCTTATAATGCACCTATTCAAGGACAGGATCAAGTCAATGCTGCATTCCAGCAACGACAAAGAAACGATCCGTACTCTTCGGCATACAATCAGGGGTGGAGAAGTCACCCAAATCAACAGTTCCAAGGGAATAACAATTTTCAAAGAGCTCCTCCAAAACAACAACAAGCACCTTCACAAACTCAAAACCAGCAACCTTTCCAACAACAACCTTATACAAATCAAACGAACAACTTAGTTCAACCAAATCATGATAAGGTTAGCTCGCTCGAGAAAAGTCTAGATGCATTTCTCAAGCAATCTACAAAATCCGCAGCAAGATTTGAAAGTTATGTTCAATCTTTAATGAATAACAATGCCTCACACGATCAAAGTATCAAATCTATTGAGGCACAAATTGCACAATTAACTGCTGCGTTGAGCGAGAGAGAAAAGGGAAAGCTTCCATCTCAACCATTGCCCAATCCTGGTCACGCACAAAACGCATATCACAATCACAATGTAAATGCGGTGACCACGTTGAGATCCGGAAGAGAGTTGCAAAATAATGTGGAAACCAGTGATGACATCCCCGCCGGTGGTCCTTCTTCTTCTTCTTCCCCTTCTTCATTTTCTTCACTTCCTTCTTCACCTTTTTCTTTAGAGCCTATTCTCCACCCTTCACACGGCTCTACTTCTTCTGACTCGAACGGACCCATTTCTCACAACACGAACACATCTACACCGGGATCCGTTCCTACTCCACATTCTACTCCACAGACTTTTGACTCAACAAATTTTCAGAATGCTCCATTCCCAAGCAGGTTGAGTCCTAATAAACCAAATACACAAGTGGAGAAGATTGTGGAGATATTTAAGCAGGTTAGCATAAATATACCTCTCTTGGATGCTATCCAACAAGTCCCTTCATACGCGAAAATCTTAAAGGGCTTGTGCACCTCAAAGAGAAAGGCATCTCAAGTACCCAAGAAAGTGCTAGTGGCTAGTGCAGTGAGCAATGCTATTAACCACCATCAAACCTTACCCCAGAAACGAAAGGAACCCGGCTGTCCTACTATTTCAATCACAATTGGGGATAAAAAAATTAATCGAGCACTTTTAGATCTTGGGTCTAGTGTTAACCTGATTCCTTACTCCGTGTACGAACAATTAGGGGTTGGAGAGTTGAAACCCACTCGTTACACTCTCCAAATGGCTGATCGATCAATCACCTATCCAAGGGGTCAACTAGAGGATGTGTTGATCAAAGTCGGGGAATTCATATTCCATGTTGATTTTATCGTTATGGATACACAACCTGTTGCTAACCCAAGAAACCAAATTCCGGTGATTCTTGGTCGACCATTTTTGGCCACTTCCAATGCCGTAATAAATTGTCGCAATGGCTCCATGACTCTATCCTTCGGAAAGAGGTCGAGTGAGTTCAATATTTATAAGATGGGAAGTCTGCCCCCCGTGCCTAAAACTAGTACACGAGAAGTTTGCTCTATTCACGAAATCACGCAGGAGGACTGCGAGCTTGAAAGATTTCTATTTGATGAAAACAGTTTTGACGCCACTAGTGCGTCCCTCCTTGAGCCTACTACCTTTGACACAACCGATGTTGATTATGAATGTTTCACTTTTTTGGATGATGACGACTCACAGCCCGAATATGAGTCGTTTGAATTTTTGGATGAGTCAGTCGAACCATCCGAATCGGTTGTTTGCAGTGATTTCGAACCTGTGTTAGAGTCCTTTGAGTTCGAGGTAGATTCCGCAATGATTCTTTCGCCTCAGAAATTCGAACTCACGCCCTTGCCGTCTTACCTTAGATATACCTACGTAGGTGAGAATGAGACTTTTCCCATTATCATATCAGCCTCTCTAGCCTTCGAGCAAGAGAACGCTATTTTAAAAGTCTTACAAGATAGGCGGCAAGTTTTCAGTTGTACTATGGCGGACGTCGAGGAGATAAGTTCCCTCATGATTGAATATAATACACAATTGATGGAAGATGCCATGTCAATAGAGGACCCACAGGAACATCTTGGGGGTATTGTGGTGAGCCAACATCCTCCCTTAGAAGTTGAAATACCCCCATTTCTTTTAATAAGGTACGAGAATGCCAACACTCCACTGATTGCTGATCATTTACATTCTCGTTTCGATGCGTCACCAACACCTGTATATTTACCTCCACACCTCCCATACCACTACTTCCATCTTCCCCAATTCTTTGGGGACCACCACAACTTATTTTTCCACCAACCAATATTCTTTACTGATAAATTTTTCAACTGGTTGGTGTTGACTTTTGGCCGATGCAAAGTTTGGCAGTAATGTCTAACATAGTTTAAATGAAGTTTGGGGGAGGGTCTTTTTGTATATATTTTTGTTTTTCATAACAATAAAAAAAAACTATAAATAAATAAACAGGGGAGTATCGGTAGTTTGACCCTCTTGGTTTAGCATGACAGTGAGGACACTGTCAAGTTCAAGTTTGGGGGTACGCTCGGTACGTCTTCTTCCTTCGCATTCATTTGTACATATTTTTGCATTTGCATATTTATTTGAAAATCCATAAAAATTTGAAAATTTTGAAAAATTATAAAAATTATTGTATTCAATTTTGGCTTATTTGACTTGAGTTTGACAAATAGGTTAACTGGTTAGGAACAACTAGATCTTAGACTTCGTAAATTAAAAACCCTAAAAATAACCTTCCTTAAAGTTTAACAGTAGAAAGTATATGCCTTGTAGTTTTTTTAGAAATAGGCAAATTTTGGGTCCACTTCTTGGGCTAAGTCGAAACAATGGAAGAGTATTGATGTTCTAATTAAAGTATAAGTTTGAAAAATAGTTCCTAGCTTAAGTCTAGATTCTGAAAATGTATGCCCTATAAATTGCACAATCACACACCTTGAAACTTGGAATAGTAGAAGGGACCTTGAAATGCTCTTGTCTAAAGTCCTTAGAACAAAAAGTGAATAAAGAAAAAAATGGACACTGGTTTTTGTGATTACTTAAGGCTGTAAAAATAGAAAAATATTTAGCGAGGGTGCTTCATCACCTAGTGCCTTAGACCAACTGGTTTGGGAGTCACTGCTAAAGCCTTGGGTGTTGCAAAACTAGGAAGTACGCTTTAAAGTGCTAACGCATCTTGTAATCGGTTGTTGGTACCTCAAGAAGTATTAACGGTCGCATGAAGGATGTGTAAGCAAATTTCATTTACAAATTCACTAATAAGTGCTTTGGACAATGGACGAGAGTACGATTGCTTGATTTGAATTTCCAAGTGTAGGGGTGATCTATATACACACGCAGGGGTATGTGATTGGAATTTAGATAAGAGAGAGGAGTGAAGAATAGAACTTGTATCTTTAATAGGGTTGATAGAAATTCTTAGGTGGAGATGGAACCCTAGAAGGAAAACTTAAGAGATGCCGAAAGCTAAGTAAGTTCACAGGATATATATAATCTTAAGTTAAATAATGAGGAAGTGTGAAGAATATGGGTGGATAATTTACAAGTATAAGATAATAGAATTCCTTGTTGGAAAACCTAATTGGAGAACAAAAGTCAATGGGCCGAGTTGATAGGATTTTGTTGGTGTAATCCGCTGAAAACCCTCAAGAGACAATACTCCTCCTACTAGGGACACCTAGAGGTTTAACGGCTTGTTGCACGTGCTCAGTGCAATCGCGTTTCCCTGCGAAAGTGTGGTTAGGATTTTAGTGAATAATTAATAAGTTTGCTCGAGGACGAGCAAAAGGTAAGTTTGGGGGTATTTGTTCAGACCATAATATTGCATTTATCATTCCCTTATTCTTATCCTTTTTATAAATAAACAGGTACTCTTGACGCACGTTTGTTGCATATTACAGGATACAGGTTTCTGGAGCAAATACAGTGAAAAAGACACAAAACAACAGAAAAAGGGACTTTTGACCAACTATTAGACGGATCCTAGTCAAGCCTAGATGGAGAACAGTACAAGGTCCAAAATGTCAAGTGAACGGTCAAAAGACACGAACAAGTTTTCACTGAAGATCTGGAGAAGACCCAGAAGCCCAACAGAGAAAATACATATAAAAATACAGAGCCCAAGATCCCCTGAAGAAAGCCCAAAAGTTTGGCAGCCCAAGACCACCAAAGGGCCGCGGATCCGCGGCCCAAGCCTACCAATGCCGCGGATCCGCGGCCGTCTAATACACGTGTTGGTGGATTTTTCTTCTGTTGCCGTGTCGGTGTGGGTGTTGGGATTCTTAGGGGGCAAATCAGTAATTGCGCATGTGCGAGACTCTGAAACCCTAATTCTCCTGTTTACTTATAAATTGTAATCTAAAATTGTAAAACCCTATGCCTCTTTTCGATCAATAAAATTCAGAATTTCTGAGAGCAAAATTCAGATCTGTTCTTCTTGTTTGGAGGGAGCCGTCAACCTAGTAAGTATTTTATTTCTTTTCTTTTAATTATAATGTTTTCTCATCCCCTAATGAGCGAGTAGTCTCCTCGCTTGTTAGGGTTAGCCTTAGGGAAAGGGTTGAGAGATGAGATCTCTCACCCCTTTCAATGCCACTTTAACCTAATGAATTAGAACTCCACGCATATGAGCACAACCGCTCCCTGTGGCATCCTACCCATCGAGGTAACGATGAACCGTAGTATAAAGGGCCGGTTGCGCGCGTTTTCCGTGGGGGTTAAGGTGATTATCAACAAAGGAAGGATACGAATCTAGAGGAAGAAACATCTTCCCAAAAGATTCGTATCCACTTTATTAATAATTAACTTAACATCTAATAGATCTAAAAAAGATGGCATTGAATGCGGTGAAGTAAATATTAATCTCCAAAACTTCCCCTAAGCCTAACCCTAGCAAGATTCTTAATTAGATTAATTAGATCCAGTTTTTTAGATTTTTATAAACCAATCAAAACGACAAATTGAATCAACTCGTTAAAACACATAAAAGGAATTTACCCGTCTCTGTGGATCGACCCGTACTCACCGGCTAGCTGCGAAGCGACGCCGTTTCTGATTGCGGTAATTATATTTTTGACATCAATCAATGCCCTGTCTCGATTTACCCTCGACTAGGAACAGTTATAGGATGTACTCATCGACTACCGTGGCCCCACTAGTATGATCTCATCATAGTCCCAGTAGTCGAGTACAAATCCTAAGGGCTTTATCAACATGTGAGAGTAAAACAGTAAACCAATACAAGTCAACATGTTAAGATAAAGTGAAACCATATAGCATACTATCATGACGAGCAAGAAAGTCTTCTTTATATATATCCAAGCGTCCATTATAATATACATCATATGTACAACAATGGCCTCTAGGGCATATACATAACTAACAATCTCCCACTTGCACTAAGGCCAGCTGCTGTAGTATCTCATACCTAGCATCCCGAATAATCTCTCAAACTGTATCTGGGGAATAGCCTTCGTGAATGGATCCGCAGTGTTGTCCTTCGTATCTACTCTCCTGACCTCGATCTCCCGGCGATCAACTATCTCCCTGATCAGGTGATATCGCCTCAGAATATGTCTGGACTTTTGATGGGACCTGGGTTCCTTGGCTAACGCCACAGCTCCATTGTTATCGCAATACAGAGGTATTGGATGCTCAATGGATGGAACCACACCAAGTTCACTAATGAACTTCTTGATCCAGACAGCCTCTTTGGCAGCATCGTTGGCAGCGATGTATTCAGCCTCCATCGTTGAGTCTGCAACGGTATCCTGTTTGGAACTCTTCCAACATACTGCCCTTCCATTGAGGGTAAAGACAAAACCCGAATGCGACTTAGAGTCGTCCTTATCACTTTGGAAGCTGGAATCAGTAAAGGACTCCACCTGGAGTTCTCCGTTACCATACACCAAGAACATCTCCTTAGTCCTTCGTAAGTACTTGAGAATGTTCTTCACTGCTGTCCAATGACTCTCTCCAGGATCTGCTTGATACCGACTCACTACACTTAGTGAGTATGCTACATCGGGTCTGGTACATAGCATCGCATACATGATAGAGCCTACTGCCGAAGCATAGGGTATCCCTTGCATGCGAGCTCTCTCCAAATCAGTCTTGGGAGACATCTCTTTGGAGAGAGTGAGTCCAGAGATCGTGGCTTGGTTCCCACGCTTGGATTCTTCCATACTAAACCTCTTTAGTATGGTGTCAATGTACCTGGATTGGGACAATCCCAGTATCCGTTTAGATCTATCTCTATAGATCATGATTCCCAATATGCAGGAGGCATCACCTAGATCTTTCATTGAGAATCTCCGTGATAAGAAGAGCTTGACTGATTGCAGCATAGGAATATCATTTCCTATCAAGAGCATGTCATCCACGTACAATACGAGGAAGACTACCTTACCCTCTGCTACCTTCTTATAGATACAAGGTTCATCTATATTTTTGATGAAGTCAAACTCTTTGACTACAACATCAAAACAGATGTTCCAACTCCGCGATGCTTGCTTTAATCCATAAATGGATTTAAGCAGCTTGCACACCTTTCCGCTGCTCCCACTATCTACGAAGCCCTCTGGCTGAGTCATGTACACGCACTCTTCTAAATCACCGTTTAGAAAGGCGGTCTTAACATCCATTTGCCAGATTTCGTAGTCATGGTATGCAGCAATGGCAAGTAAGATCCGGATGGACTTAAGCATAGCCACTGGAGAAAAGGTTTCGTCATAATCCATACCTGGTCGTTGACGAAAACCCTTTGCTACAAGTCTAGCTTTGAAAGTCTCAACTTTTCCATCTACACCAAATTTCTTTTTAAAAATCCACTTGCTCCCAATGGGTTTTACCCCTTCAGGAGCATTTTCCAAAATCCATACTTTATTGGTGTACATGGATTCCATCTCAGATCGCATTGCATTCAGCCATTTCACAGAGTCACGACTCGTGATGGCCTGCTCGAAACTAGTTGGGTCATCATCATCCATGATGCAATCCTCGCTTCCACCATCAATGAGAAAACCGTATTATCTCTCAGGTGGACGAGAAACCCTACTAGATCGGCGGAGAGGCTGGGGTTCGTCGGGTACTACTGAATCCTCTGGTTCCACTAAATCATCTGTTGTAGTTTGTTCTGCTGGAACCTCTTCCAGTTCTACCTCAATGCTACTGTTCTGTTTCATAAGAAAACCTTTTTCTAAGAAAGTGGCATGTCGAGAAACAAACACCTTTTGTTCCTCGGGGTGGTAGAAGATATACCCTTGTGATTTTTTGGGATATCCTACAAACTTACATAAGACAGATCTTGCCTCGAGTTTGTCCGGATTTTGTCTTTTGACATAGGCCGGACAACCCCATATCTTAATGTAATTAAGATGTGGTCTCTTCCCTTTCCATATCTCATATGGAGTGGTAGGCACAGATTTGGTAGGAACTCTATTCAACAGGGCTATGGCTGTCTCAAGCGCATACCCCCAAAAAGAAATAGGTAACTCAGCTGTACTCATCATCGAGCGCACCATATCTAATAGGGTGCGATTTCTTCGCTCAGATACACCGTTGTGCTGTGGTGTATAAGGAGGAGTAAGCTGAGAGAGAATCCCATTCTCTTTTAGATAATCTAGGAACTCACTGCTTAAGTATTCACCTCCTCGATCAGATCGAAGAATCTTAATACTTTTGCCCGTTTGATTCTCTACTTCGTGCTTATATTCTCTGAATTTCTCAAAAGCTTCAGACTTGTGTTTCATCAGGAACACAAATCCGAATCTTGAGAGATCGTCAGTGAATGTAATGAAGTAGGAAGAACCGTTCCTGGCATGCGTAGACATGGGACCGCATACATCACTATGTACCAGTCCTAAGAGTTCGGTAACTCTTTCTCCGTGTTCACTAAACGGAGCTTTGGTCATTTTTCCTTTGAGACATGAATGGCAAGTATCATTAGATGATAATTCGAACGGATTCAAATAACCATCTTTATGCAACTTAGCTAGTCGTGTTGCATTGATATGACCAAGTCTACAATGCCACAAGTAGGATTCGTTCATTTCTGAACTTTTCCTCTTGTGTGTGTTTTGTATATTCAGGACAGTATTCTGATTAAGAATGAATATGCCATTGTAGGGTGTTTTTCGTCACCCCATTGAGATGGGAATACGCGCGCGCTTATCAGGCGTACTACAGATTCGCCCTGCCTAGGGTAGGCCAGGTTTTAATGATTGTGGGGATCCGAATCTCCGGCAGCCGCGGACTAAGCTGCCGTTAATTACCCCTCGCCTTTGGAGCGAAGGAACCTTCGATTGACGGGTTAAACTGGTCATGCGAACTCAATGTGCAGTATACATGTGTTTTGTTTTGAAAGGGGGTTTTGGATATATCGGGAGCCACGCAGAGTTTTTTACGGGGGTCCCGCTACCCGGATAGCGGGCTAGGGGTCAAGGGGGCTAGCAGCCCCCTTGCGGGGTGCGGGGCAGCGCCCTGGCCCAAATTTTTTTGAGGAGGACAGTATTGTGGAGTGTGTGCGTATCTATACATGTGTATGCATATGTTATATAAAAAAAGAAAAGGCATCCAAAGGATGCGTGGGGCAGCACCTTGGGCGCTGTGCGCTTAGGTGCTGTGCGCTCAGGCGCAAGCGCGCCACGTGTCGGCACGTGGGCGCTTTGCGCATGAGCGCTGCGCGCTGGAGCACTGGAGCGCAAGCGCGCGCGCCACGTGTCGGCACGTGGGCGCTTTGCGCATGAACGCTGCGCGCTGGAGCGCAAGCACACGCGCTACGTGTCGGCACGTGGGCGCTTTGCGCATGAACGCTGCGTGCTGGAGCGCAAGCGCGCGCGCCACGTGTCGGCACATGGGCGCTTTGCGCATGAGTGCTGCGCGCTGGAGCGCAAGCGCGCGCGCCACGTGTCGGCACGTGGGCGCTCAGCGCTCGGGCGCAGTGTGCTGGAGCGCAAGCGCAAGCGCCACGTGTCGGCACGTGGGCGCTTTGCGCTCAGGCGCAGTGCGCTGGAGAGAAAAAGAGGGCTTTTAGCCCCAAAAACTCTCGAAAGAGAAATTAGTGGAGTTAAACTCCTGAAAAAAAGAAGAATATTTTGGTTGGGGAAATGGGTTCTTCTTCTTCCTCCTCTGTTGGCTGGCTCAAGAGATGTGAGATCTAAAAATCTCTTCTTTTTGAGATCTAATGATAGATCCAAGTTCCCCTTTGTGGTTTTTATGGTGAAAAACTAATTTGTTTTATAAAAAGAAGAGTAAAACTCTTGATTTAATTCAAGAGAAAGAAGAAGGTTTTGGAACCTTGAAGAAGAAGTAAAGATCTCAGATCTGGAAAATTTTTAGAGAGAGAAAAAGTTTTTTAGATATTTCCATTATCTTTGCCTTTATAGGCCATACACTTTACACATAGCCCCTTGGGCTTCACAAAATGGCATTTTGCCTATCCCATGGCTCATGTGCCATTTCTTTTTGCACATAAGCCATGGGCTTTACAAAAATTTGGCTTTATGCCCATTTTTCTTACATTTATCCATAAAATAAACTAAAAGAAAATGCAACAAAATTATTTATTACAAAATTTTTATCTTAGCATGGGGAGAGGCCGGCCGCTTCATGTTCTGGCTCGACCCGGGCATGGGCCCACTGGATCTGGGCTTGGGCCTACTTGGCTTGGGGTTGACTTTGATTTTGACTTGGTCAACCGGGGTGTAAATTTTTACCCCAACAAATTGCCCCCCATCAATAAATGCACACCACATATGTGGGTCGTGTGCATGAAATTGATGGATCTTCTTTCACGTGGAGGCGACTTGATTTGGTTCCCGCTTTTTGGGAAGCTGGCACTGCCTTTTTACGACATGGACGGTCGTTGCTTGACATGTCTCCGAGATGGAGTGTACGTGATAGACGTTTTCTCTGGCCCGGAGTGATCTGGTTCCCGCTTGTAGGAATCCTGCGCTGCCCTTTTTGCGACCAGGACGGTCGGTGCTGCCCTTTTAGCGACGTGGACGGTTGGTGCTGCCATTTTAACGACTTGGACGGTCGATGCTGCCATTTTAGCGACTTGGACGGTCGGTTCTGCCCTTTTTCCGACATGGACTGTCGGTTCTGCCCTTTTTGCGACTTAGACGGTCGATGCTGCCCTTTTAGCGACGTGGACGGTCGATGCTGCCCTTTTTACGACTTGGACGGTCGATGCTTGATTTGACTTGCTCTGCTTCTTGCAGTGTCAGGGGTAGACTTGACTTGCTCCGCTTCTTGCGGTGTCGAGATTGGATTCTGACTTGCTCCGCTTTTTGCGGTGTCGGAGTGAAAGTTGACTTGTTGATTTTGATTTAGGTTGACATCAGCATCGCTATACTGGAATATGGTACCAGGAGCAAATCATCATCTGTCATTTAGAGGATTTTGGGATTTTGGTTTTTGTTTAGCATCTGCATTGCTGCACTGGAATAATGCCAGGAGCAACTCATCATTTGCTCCGGGAGTTTTTTTTTTGGGACTTTGAATGTGGTCTCACCGGTAGGACTTGGGAGAGGTTGGGATTGTTTTACGTCCGTGGATTGTATACGGTTTTGCAGGATGTATGATCCAGACCGTAGGGCCGGAAAAATTTCAGGGCTTTGTTGGCGTCTGCATCGCTGGTCTGGAATGTGGTACCAGGAGCGACTCATCATTCGCCGTTGGGGTATGGGATTTGGAATTTGGTTGGCGTCTGCATCGCTACACTGGAATAATGCCAGGAGCGACTCATCATTCGCCACTTTGGGGTTGGGGACTTGGAATTTGGATCTTATTTGGCATCAGCATTGCTGCACTGGAATAATGCCAGGAGCAACTCATCATTTGCCTTGGGAGGACTTGGGATTTGGGTTTTTGGTCGGCATCGGCACCGCTAACACTGAAGCGAAATGCCAGGAGCGACTCATCATTTGCTGTTTCCCGTTGGGGAACGATGTCTTAGGAGACAGGTTTGGGTCCCTATCACCTAAGGCTTTTCAATTTTATGGGCCGTGAGGGTCCCATAAAGCATTTTCTCCCTACGACTCGTAAGGATCCCGCAGGTGTATTTTCTCCTTAGGAATCGTGAGGATTCCTAAGTGTGTTGCTCCATTGTGAGTCGTAAGGATCTCACGCAGGGGTTTTCTCCTCACAAGGTCGAGAAGACTTTGCGAGTGTATTTCATCTCTTTTCACGAGTTTGCACCCTTTCGGGTTTTCACAGACTCGCCGGTAGTCCTGCTGTTTTTACTCACGGAGCCCTTTCGGGTTTTCATCCGTGCCCGTTTTGCTTGTGGACATACCGTTTATTTCTTCTTCTTTTTTTTCTTTCTTTTTCTTTTTTTTTGGCTGCTGGTGGGACTTTAAAAGTAGTCTCACCGGCAGGATTTGGGAGAAATAGGGGTCATTTACGCCCGTGGATTGTATACGGTTTTGCAGGATGTCTGATCCAGACCGTAGGGCTGATGTGCTCAATTCGCTTACGACTTGGAGCATTCATGTATAGTATTTCTTGAGATATCGGCCATTGATGGGTGGCATGGGCCTTTCTCCCTCGGCACTTATTAGTTGGTAGGATCCTCCGTCGAATACTTTCTCGATGACGTATGGTCCTTCCCAGTTCTGCTCGAATTTTCCCTTGGCATGTCGATTGGGGATGATCGGTCTTTTGAGGACCAACACCAATTCACCTTTCTTGAAAGCGCGGAGACGGGTTATCTTGTCATAGGCCCGTGACATTTGGGCTCGGTATAGCTCCAGATTTTGCTGCACCGCGAGCCTCTTTTCTTCGAGGGCATCGAGTTCTTCAAGTCGAAGGAGCACGTTTTCCTCCTCCGTCAACTCGTGCTGAACGGCCATTCTTAAGCTTGGAACTTCGTCTTCGAGGGGGAGGACCGCCTCCACTCCGAAGAGCAATGAGTATGGAGTGGACTGAGTTGGAGTATGGTGCGTGGTACGATATGCCCACAACGCTTCATGAAGTTTGAGATTCCAGTCTCTCTTGTTGGCTGAAGCATTTTTCCTCAGGAGCTTGCATAGAGTCTTATTGAAGGCTTCTGCTAGCCCATTGGCTCTTGGATTATAGATGGAGGAATATCTACAGTCTATCTTGTGCTGCGTAGCGAACCTTGAGACATTGAAGCTCTTGAAAGAAGGCCCGTTGTCAGAAATGATTCTTCTTGGTGTACCAAAGCGGTATAGAATATTATGCTGGAAGAATGTCAGAATATCTTTTGTCTTGACTTCTTTTAGCGGGACAGCTTCAGCCCATCTGGAGAAGTAGTCTGTCGCGGCCAGTATGAACCGGTAGCCTTTAGATGATGGAGGATCAATTGGGCCAACAATGTCGGTTCCCCAGACTTCGAAGGGCCACGACGCCACCGTAGGATGCAGCGGATTGGGATGCTTGTGAATGAAATCACCATGGATTTGGCAGATCTGGCATTTCTTTGCATGTTCTCCGCAATCCCGTATCATGGTGGGCCAGTAATACCCAAGCCGTTTGATTTGAAGTCGCATCTTGGGGCCGGATTGGTGAGCACCGCAAACGCCCGAGTGAACATCTTTCATGACCTTTTGGGCTTTGGCCAATAACAGACACCTGAGCCAGAGTTGGTCATATGACCTGCGGTATAGCGTGTCATTTACAAACACGTATCGGAGAGCTCTTTTCTTTAGGTGAATCCTCGCAGATTTTTCTTTGGGCAGCTTATCGTATCGGAGGTACTCTATGAAGGGTTTTCTCCAATCGGGCTCGTCTTGGATGATCGAAGCTTCTTCCACAGGACTGCTCTTCTGTTCCGCGCTTTCCTCTTCTCGTAGAGAGACTGGGGGTAGAATTTGCCGGCTCCTGACTGTGATCAGAATTTCGTCCATGTCAGGATCAGCCAGCTCCTTGGCCAAGCGAGCAAGTACATCAGCCTTTCCGTTCAACGCTCTAGGGACTCTCGTTAGTTCGATATGAGTGAACCGTTTCATGAGTTCCACCACTCGGCCTCTGTACCGAGCTAATTCGGGTTTGTATATCTTATAATTGCCGCTTACCTGGTTGACGACAAGCTGGGAGTCACCGTAAACCCGTAGCCGACGGATTTCCATTTCTATGGCGAGCTCCAAACCAGCTATCAGAGCTTCATACTCAGCTTCGTTGTTCGTTCGAGGCTCGGTGAGAGCGAAAGAATGCCGTACGGTTCCCATTGATGGCGTGATGAATACCAATCCTATCCCCGCTTTTACTTCCGGGACGCTTGATCTGCCGGAGCTCCTTATTGATGAGGCCCCATCGAAGTAGAGCTCCCAACATGGCTCATCTTCCTCAAGGTGCAGTACTTGTTCGTCGGGTAACTCACAATTTAGCGGCGACCCTTCTGGTATGGGATGAGCAGCGAGAAAGTCTGCAAGAGCTTGCCCCTTTACTGCTTTCTGAGGGGCATAAACTATGTCAAACTCAAGTAGCATGACAGCCCATCTTGCCATTCTGCCGGCTAGGCTTTCTTTGGTCATAAAGTGTTTGAGCGGGTCGACCTTGGAGATCAGCATAACCCGATGAGCGAGCAAGTAGTGCATCAGCTTCTTCACAGCAAATATTAGAGCCAGGCATTGCTTTTCGATTGGGGAGTAGTTGTATTCCGCCCCGACTAGAGTTCGACTGAGGTAGTAGAGGGCATTTTCTTTTCCCTCCTCATTATTCTGGGCAAGGAGCGCACCGAGTGACTCATCTAGCGCGGCAGTGTAGAGAATCAGCAGTTTATTTGGAATGGGAGCGGCCAGCACTGCAGGATGCAATAAGTATTGTTTGATGCTTTCGAACGCTGCTTGACATTCGGCATCCCAGATAAAAGGAGCTCCTTTCTTCATGAGCTTTGAGAAGGTCCTACATTTCCCCGATAAATTTGAGATAAACCTCCTTATATAAGCAAGCTTGCCTTGAAAAGATCTTAGCTGCGTCAGACTTTTCGGAGGGGGCATCTCCATGATGGCCTTTATCTTTGATGGGTCAACTTCGATCCCTCGATGTCGGACTATGGAGCCCAGGAATTTTCCCGATGACACGCCAAAAGCACATTTCAGAGGATTCATCTTCAGATCGTATTCCTTCAGTCTGGTAAGAACGGTCCTAAGATCTTGGATGTGGTCAGCCTTGGCTTTAGTTTTGACGACCAGATCATCAACATAGCATTCGACGACTTTATGGATTAGGTCATCAAAGATATTAGTCATTGCCCTTTGATATGTAGCACCTGCGTTCTTCAGTCCGAACGGCATTACTTTGTAGCAATATATTCCGATCGGGGTTCGAAATGCTGTGTGTTTCTCATCCTCAGGCGACATCTTGATCTGATTATATCCAGACGAGCCATCCATAAAGGTGAACAACTCGTAATTTGAGGTGTCATCGACCATCATTTCCATGACCGGCAGCGGAAAGTCGTCTTTAGGACATGCCTTGTTGAGATCCCTGAAATCGACACAAACTCGGATCTGCCCATTTTTCTTCTTCATTGGGACTATGCATGCGATCCAGTCCGCGTATTTCTCTTCCCTGATGAAGCCGGCATCGATGAGTTTCTTGGTTTCCTCGATGACTTTTTCTTCCAACTCCCTTCTCATTCTTCGAGGAGCTTGTTTGACTGGCTTAGCATCAGGAGATATAGCCAGCTTATGCACGGCCACCTCAGGGGAAAGGCGAGGCATTTCTTTGTACGTCCACACGAAGCAGTCGACGAACTCACGCAGCAGGGCAATTATCTGCTCTTTCATTTCCTCCAACAAGAGTAAGCTGATATAGGTCGGCCTTGGATTATCGGACGTTCCTAAGTCAATCTCGGTTAGCTCATCAAAGGTTTCTTGTCCGCCATCTTCGAGCTCTTGAGGAGCTTCTTCTGGCTCAGCTATCTCGTCATCATCATTTGATCTTTCGCGGGCCTCACCAACATGGATCATGTAGCACGCTTTGGAATTAGGTTGAATGTAGCCTATGCCCCGTCTATCTAGAATTCGTCCATCGATGAGTGCTCGGACTTGGGGTGGATGCCATAGCCCTTCGTAAAACTTTGCTTCGGACTACGTTTGATATAACCGGCATCCGCACTTTTTAAAGTGTTCCCGCATCTCGGGCGCATAGTATCTGGGATTGAGAACGGCTCTTATGCCTCTCTCATAGGGAAGGCACACGACAGAAAGATCGTCCGGGTGCACAACGGGGTTTGACCCATAAAACAGGATGCCCTTCTGTCCACTTTTCCTTCCGGGAACGTAGAAAGTTTTCAGCTGGTCCACGGTGGAGACTGATAACGCATCGAGCTCTTTGCACATCTGCTCGGTACCCTTGTGATGGCTATGGACCCTTCTGCAACTTCAAAGGTCTCTCGTAGTTTCTCTTGTTGCATAGGGGTCCAATCTGCATCGCTGTTGCACGGCAGGTCCTCTTCCTCCGACTCTTCAGTGTCGCTACCAAGATGAGGGCGGACTTTGCTGCTAGATGGGTCTTTAGTAACAGATTCGTCCGTATCGCTGCCGAAACGTGGGCGAGTTTTACGGAAGGACGGGCTTCCAGCGTCGGACTCATCAGTGTCGCTACCGAAATGCGGGCGTACTTGGGCGTTTTTGCTTTTGAAAGTGATAGCCGGCGCAGATTTGCTTTTGAGTCTTGGGGCCGGTCTATCCTCAGTCAGTTGTGGCTTAGCATTTTGGTGGTTCATAAAGTACCGAGAATCTTCATACCGGACTTCATGCACACCGAACGGCTGGATGTCTCCGTCAATGCGTCTTTCTTCGCCATTTTTAGTATACTTCATGCATTGATGGAGAGTTGACGGAATGATGCCGTAATCGTGGAGCCACGGCCGCCCTAAGAGAATCTTATAAGACGTGTCGGCGTCGATCACGTATATCTTAGCTTCAGTTTGCAGATCCCCGAATTTGATTGGTAGAGCTATGGACCCCAGAACTTGCTGACAATTTTGGTTGAAGCCTTGAATGACAATCCTTTTCCTTGACAGGTGTCGGACGTCCATTGACAAACTCTTCAGAGTTCGCAAGTTCATGATGTTCACTGAGGACCCCGGATCAATCAATATGCGATTAATTCTATCTCCGTCGCTGTACCCGGTCACGTAAAGCGGCCGATTATGCTCAGCCATTCCCAGTAGCAAGTCTTCATCCTTAAATGTGACTGTGGCGGCATACAAAGCGTGCTGGGCTTCTTTCATATTAATTTCCGCAAAGTGAGCCTGGTACCGCTCGGGGTTTTGTAGAGCATGGATGAGAACATCTCTGAGCTCTTTAGATAGGACCAAGGCGTCGTAGATGCTCAGGAGAGACGGAAGCTTCCGGAGATGTGCCAAGACATTATAGTCCACTGAGGAAGGACTTATGTTTTCATCAGCAGGTTCTCTGCCCTCTTCTTCATTAGCGACTTGTTTTTCCTTCCCTTTTGGGGCGTTGCCCTGATTTGGCGGTAGAGCCCTGCCGCTTCTGAGCTGGATTTGATTGGTCGTTGTGGCGAGCTCCTTATCCTCTTTGGGAAAACAAAGCTCCTCTTCCGAGTCGCTTCCAAGATGGATGGCGTAGCAGGTCACTACTGGGATCTCTTCATTGGAGTCTTCTTCTAACTCCTCCAGAATTTCAGCCGCTTGTACAGGGAAGAACTCATTCAATTGAATCAATGTTCTTTCCTTTTGTTTATATTCTTCAAGGGAATCGATATATTTTTGAATGGTCGATCTCCCTGCAGACTCTTTTTCGCGCCGAGCTGCATTTTTCTTCTTCTTGAGCTTCTTGGATTTTGAGCCTGATGGAGCTGCATTGGCAGCTGGACTGGTAGGCTTTTTCTGCCCTTCCCATTCCATCCTGGGTTCTTTCCGAAGTAGCTTTATCATCTTCTTCGTCTTATTAGATATGTGCGTACTCCATGGAGGCTGCGGCGAGTCGGCCTCATTTCTCAGGGTAGCGGGTTCGGCTGTTTGCTCCCAGAAGGCTTCAATTTTTGTCTGTATAAAGTTGGCGGTTGCAACTTGATTGTTCACCAACACGCTTTTGGACAGCTCGATCTCTCCAGCCCTGTACTGCTTCTCGACCCAGTCTTTGAAGATATAGCAATCCTCGATCGCATGGCTCACTACTCGGTGGTACGGGCAATACAGAGGATTGTCGGTCATTTTTGCTTCTTGGGGTCTTTTCGACTCCGGCAATTGTAGGCCGTTGTTCAAGGCATCTTTAAATATCTTGCGGACCTTGTCCCTTCTGAAAGAGTAAACCTTGTTCTTTTTCTCCTCTAGGGAAGTCCCATCTCCTCCCAGCAATGGCTTTCGAGACCGGTTGGTTTTGGATTCGCCCCCCCTTCGCTTTTCTTCATTTTCGGACGTATTGAAGACATTGGTACTGTTGGAACTCCCACTTCTACGGTTGTCATCCCGTTTGCTTTTCCAGGTTTTGTCTCTCTGAGAGTCCGGCGGGGACTCTTGCTTCGAGCGTTCCAGCATTTGAACTTTCTTGGTTAGCTCCTGAAATGTCTTGAAGCCCGCTGTACACAAGAATGGGACCATCCAATTGCTGAGGTTCCCAATGAGAAGGCTGACGGACTGGTCTTGCTCCAGCGGCGGTTCACACTTGACTGTGAGATTACGCCATCGAGCGATAAAGTCAGTGTTGCTTTCATTCTTCCTCGGCTTGGTCCTCACAAGGTCGGCAATGGAGATTTTATCACTGACGCTCATGAATCTTTGCTGGAACAGAGACTCCATTTGGGCATAGGTAATGACGGACCCGTCTGGTATGCTCGCGTACCAGTCGAAAGCGACACCGGTCAGGCTGTTGACAAATTGAGGAAGAAGGAGCGTGTCATTGCCACCTGTATTTCCGCACGATGCTTTGAAGTGGGCAACGTGCTGATTTGCATTCCCCGTTCCATCAAATCTTCCGAACTTAGGAATGATGTAGCCGCCCGGGAACTCAATCAGATCGTACTGCGCGGGATATGGCCGCCCACTACTGCCGATTTCTTTCTGAGCTTCAGCTTCGGCCACCAATGTTTTAACCTTGCTGGTGACCAAATCCATTATCCGGTCCTGTGTTAGCGGGATAGTGCTATCTGGGGCCAAGGCGTCCCCAGAAGCGGAGTGTGGCCGGCTTTCATGTGGCTCGACCAGTCTCGGTCCCAAAGGAACCGGCATCGGTTGCCTCGGATTGTCATCACCCGGCTGATTCGTAGCGGCTTGTGCCTGATTGGGAGGCGCTCGAGCAATTTGAGCCGTAAGCTGCATCACCACGTTCGTTAAGTCGTCAATCTTCGAATAGAGCTTGGCCATCTCTTTATCTTTGCTCCTGAGCTATTTTCGAAGCTCTTGAAGCAGCTCTTGCTCCGCAGTCCTGGGGTGGAAAGTCGGCTCTTCCTCGCTGTCCGAGCTTGACTCTGCATGGACCGAGGGGTCTTTCTGCCTATCATCCTCATCGAGAGGGTTTTCTTCATCTAGCGGGGGCGGCTGTTCTTGGGCGGCGGCAACCACATTCAGGCTAGATTGGGCTTGGGATGTGGTGGCCCCGTCCTTGCTTTTGCTGCGAAGGTTGTTGCTGGGGCGCCCGCCCGCCATATAGACCGTATGGATGATATATCTGGCCGTCTTTCTATCGTTGGCGGCTGATTTCACGGATCGCTGTCTTGACCCCCTTACTTCGGTAGCTGGTAGTCGATTGAAGGCGACTGGCCTAACCAGGTTCTTGAATGGTGCTGGCACTTCTTTTTTGGATTTGCCCCACTGCTTTCATGCGGCACAGAGCGCCTGATAGACCCTTGAAGAGACAGTGTCATGCTTTTTCTGTTGGGGCCGGGACACGTCTCTTTGTAGCACTGTTCGGACCGTTGTCTTCTTGATTCTGGCGATCATGGCGTTTTTCTGAACCCACTTCAGAGGCTCGAAGGAATTGTTGATTCTTACGTCCGACTCAGCCATCGTCGCGGGACAACCCTGCACTTGGAACTTCACACGATTCCATTTGGCTGACGTCTTGGCCCTTTTGTTGGCTCGATACCTGAGCCGCTTCTGTCTTAACTTTTCTGTTCTAAGCGCCTGGCAGACTTTGGCTCTTTGGGAAGACGCCGCAGACCGGTTGATGGAGGGCCTTGGAAATACGCCTGATTGTGCATTTGTTGGGGTCATCGCCTGAGCTCGTACGTAACATTTGATTTTGCCCTTTGTACCGAAGTTCTTGCACCCCGCTGGAGCACCAGAGAATCGTTCAGATACAGTCTTAAGTTTCGGTTGTGGTGCCTTGGCGATCACGACATTCAGCCTCCTGCCCCGTGAGACCGGCTTGGCCACCTGTTCCGCTGGGATCTCCGCCAGATGAGCGCTTCCGGCAGGGTAGATGATGACAGAGCCAAACTGGCGGGGTGGTTCCTCCCATTGTCGACTGAGGCTTGCGGGGAGAACCACCCGAGCGTTGATCTTGACCACGTACGGAATCGGGGTCACGTTGGAAGCTGAATTCGTCTGGGGAGACATTGTCGTCGAAGGTTGATTGCTGCATGGAAAAAAAAGAACCTCATTTCAGTATAGGAAACCGATATGTATATTGATTGAGTTTGCATGAACGTTTAACCTGAAATATGGGAGGAAAGAAAGGTCCCACCGGGCGTACCAGAATCTGTAGGGTGTTTTTCGTCACCCTATTGAGATGGGAATACGCGGGCGCTTATCAGGCGTACTACAGATTCGCCCTGCCTAGGGTAGGCCGGGTTTTAATGATTGTGGGGATCCGAATCTCCGGCAGCCGCGGACTAAGCTGCCGTTAATTACCTCTCGCCTTTGGAGCTAAGGAAGCTCCGATTGACGGGTTAAACTGGTCATGCGAACTCAATGTGCAGTGTACATGTGTTTTGTTTTGAAAGGGGGTTTTGGATATATCGGGAGCCACGCAGAGTTTTTTACGGGGGTCCCGCTACTCGGATAGCGGGCTAGGGGTCAAGGGGGCGAGCAGCCCCCTTGCGGGGTGCGGGGCAGCGCCCCGGCCCAAAAAATTTTGAGGAGGACAGTATTGTGGAGTGTGTGCGTATCTATACATGTGTATGCATATGTTATATAAAAAAAGAAAAGGCATCCAAAGGATGCGTGGGGCAGCACCTTGGGCGCTGTGCGCTTAGGTGCTGTGCGCTCAGGCGCAAGCGCGCCACGTGTCGGCACGTGGGCGCTTTGCGCATGAGCGCAAGTGCTGGAGCGCAAGCGCGCGCGCCACGTGTCGGCACGTGGGCGCTTTGCGCATGAACGCTGCGCGCTGGAGCGCAAGCGCACTGGAGAGCAAGCGCGCGCGCCACGTGTCGGCACGTGGGCGCTTTGCGCATGAACGCTGCGCGCTGGAGCGCAAGCGCGCGCGCCACGTGTCGGCACGTGGACGCTTAGCGCTCGGGCGCAGTGCGCCGGAGCGCAAGCACGCGCGCCACGTGTCGGCACGTGGGCGCTTTGTGCTCGGGCGCAGTGCGCTGGAGAGAAAAAGAGGGCTTTTAGCCCCAAAAACTCTCGAAAGAGAAATTAGTGGAGTTAAACTCCTGAAAAAAAGAAGAATATTTTGGTTGGGGAAATGGGTTCTTCTTCTTCCTCCTCTGTTTGCTGGCTCAAGAGATGTGAGATCTAAAAATCTCTTCTTTTTGAGATCTAATGATAGATCCAAGTTCCCCTTTGTGGGTTTTATGGTGAAAAACTAATCTGTTTTATAAAAAGAAGAGTAAAACTCTTGATTTAATTCAAGAGAAAGAAGAAGGTTTTGGAACCTTGAAGAAGAAGGAAAGATCTCAGATCAGGAAAATTTTTAGAGAGAGAAAAAGTTTTTTAGATATTTCCATTATCTTTGCCTTTATAGGCCATACACTTTACACATAGCCCCTTGGGCTTCACAAAATGGCATTTTGCCTATCCCATGGCTCATGTGCCATTTCTTTTTGCACATAAGCCATGGGCTTTACAAAAATTTGGCTTTATGCCCATTTTTCTTACATTTATCCATAAAATAAACTAAAAGAAAATGCAACAAAATTATTTATTACAAAATTTTTATCTTAGCATGGGGAGAGGCCGGCCGCTTCATGTTCTGGCTCGACCCGGGCATGGGCCCACTGAATCTGGGCTTGTGCCTACTTGGCTTGGGGTTGACTTTGATTTTGACTTGGTCAACCGGGGTGTAAATTTTTACCCCAACAGCCATTATGTAACGAGCCTGATGCAATCAACTTTTGATCTAGGAATATATTCATAACATTATCCTGTACTACAAAATTATATCCCTCTTTACTCAATAAAGAAACTGATATAATGTTGCACATCATGTTCGGTATATAATAGCACTCATTTAGAATCAGTGTATTACGACTTAGCAATACAAGGTGATATTCGCCAACTGCTTTGGCGGCAACATTTGCACCGTTCCCTACTAGAACGGAATGATCATCTTTTCCCAGTTCTCTACCTTTCCGTAGCCCATGTAACTGTTTACATATGTGGGATCCTGATCCGGTATCTAATACCCAGAATGTAGGGTGAACTGAGAAACAGTTCTCAATAACTAACACACCCGAAGAAGATGCATCAACATGTATGTTCTTTTGGGCGGCATGAGAATCCAGATATTCTTCTATTTCCTGTTCAGTCTTAAACTCTTATAAGAAAGAACCGGTCCAACATTCCCTAGCTTAGTACAATAATTGGGTTCAGTCAATACATCCATATTATTATCTTGATTATGGCATGACATGGTTGCTACCTGGAGAGAGAGAGAAGAAAACACTTTAGCGTATGCTCTTGCAAGATTAGATTGGTTATTATCTTATCTAATCAGGATGTCTCCCACTGGTTTTATCAAATCTACCTTAAAACCCTAAAAGGTAAGATTAGCCGGGATTAATTACACCTTACAATTTCGTCAATCTTTCAGCCAGATCAGTGTCGGTACTTTGAGGGAGGTTCCTCGTGCTTTCGCACGGACCTAATTAAAGTAAACCTTGATTTCCCAGAGGCGTAACCTCGTTAACACTTTTCTAGACACCTACTTGAATGACTAATTGTCCTGTGTAAAACTCTCCCAGGAGTAACTCTTACTCGCAGTGGGTATCGGGATCCAACTATCTCATAGAAGGTATGCAATCTCATTGCAAATTTCAACGCTTGAAATTCCCGATAAAGCTTTTACCCCTAGTGTGCTATGACCTTGACGCATGCCAAACAACCCATAGTCCACTAGTCAAGTTCAACCCGTACATTTCGTGATTGAATTAAACCCACCCGTACGACCCTTGACGCATGCCAAACAACGCCGTACGAATACCCTAATCCAATCGCATCTCATGCTGCAGATAAGTAATAATCAGCTACCGTACACTACGCCTTGACGCATGCCAAACTACTGTAGCATGAATACTAAATATTACTTATCTGAAATGACGGAGGGCTACGCAGGTTTTTCTGAAAACCTTGAGCGTATTGAACTAGATATCGTCGTGGAATCATGTAGTTTTTGAAAAAGAGTGTTTTTGAGGCTTTTCTTAGTTTCGCTAAAGGGGTCACTCCCGATGAAGGGATCGTCGGCCCTTTCCTCATCGAATAAGGTGCAGGATATATCATATATACCGCTGTGCAAAGAAAAACTCTAAAAGAAATCAAAAGACAAACCGCGTTTTGTAGCATCTGCCAGTTTCGCTAATGAGGTCACTCCCGGTGAAGGGATCGTCGGCTCTTTCCCCATCGAATAAGGTGCAGGATATATCACATATATCACTGTGCAAAGAAAAACTGTAGCTACCCCTTTTATAAATTTTTGATTCTACAACATCTTTAGGTTTCTTTTCTTTTATTAATCTCATTAATAAAAATCCCATCAGCTTATGCTTCCTAAGCATCACAGAAGAAACGAAAGCAGTAATATTTATATATCAGCATATATATATAGTATAAGCATTCGTCTCAGGCAGTAATATGATCTCATCACAGAACATTGCAGCAGAAGAACATATATGAAATATTGGATATACTAGGACGTCCGTGTTTTCAATACGAGCCTGTATAAAAACACGGATTCCACGGTCGCGACGAATAGCCAAACCCACATCCCAAGACCCCTACGAGAGCGGCAAGTAACACTGCCAATTCTAGGGTTAGGAGACCCGGTCTCGACTCCTCGAGATGGCCTCCCACTGGACCCTAGAACGCGGTTACTTCTGCTCCCCTCCTTGGGTTTACCTAATGCGGAAAAGTAAATAATATACACTGGTGACAACAACCGCAACCTGGAAGTGCCCCAAATAAAAGAATATTACATTACAAATGAATTTTACATGAATGAAAATAAAAACCCCCATCTCACATAAAACCCCCGGCTATTCAGAACGCGACGATCCAATATAACATATCACAGCAACACATAATATCACATATCATCAACGTAAGTAAATATGCGCATCCCAATTGTCGTTGACATATAGCAACGAAACCGACGATATCACATATTACACTTACGGTCATAGAAAAGAAAGTGTAAAACTACAACATTTGGAATCCACAATCACTTTAGACATCGTAAATCCGAAATATCACATACTTCGCATTTCATGCCTAACTCTATGAATTCCACATATTGTATCACATTCCAGATAAATAGACAGTATTAAACTTTCCGAACAGATAATCAAACACCCAAGATTTCTCAAAGTGCTCAACTCTTGAGCGGAGTTCAAATAATCCCAGAATATGTCACAGTACCGGTGATCCAGCCGTAGAAGGGTCAAGCCAACGCCTCACATGTGGCACGCCGTACTGCCCCAAACCCGAAGGTTCAAAAGGCAGTTCAAGACGGTCACATAATCGAGTTAAGGTTTGTTGTCTTCTAGAGGGTCCACCGCTTAACTTGTACAATTTTTCCGAAAAATTTAAACCCGAAAAAAATTTCAACACTTGAAAGTTTGCCGTACCGGGAAACAGTGAGTTAATGATATCCGTTTAAATAGTTTAACAATTTCTAAATATCCGGAAAGAAATACGAATTTAAATATTCCGATCGAATCTACGATTACAAAATAAACCCCAGAATTAAAGAACACTGGAATCACTTTTAAAAATATCCAGAAGCATCAACAAGCACCTACGGACATTACCCAAAAAGCCACGTGTCGCCAATCCGTTAATCCGCCACGGAACCGCCGCGCAAGCATGCTTGCGCCGCGGTTCCGCCGCCGTTTGATCGAATTGGGGGCTCGGGTTTTATGGTAATTCTTAGAATTCCCTGCCGATTTTTTTACATATTTTTAATTCAGAAAAATCCCAAAATTTAAAAAATTTCCAGAGAGGGGTCTAGTTTCGTCGTTTCGGGTTCGATCGGAGTTTTAACTTCGTAAACACATCGCCTAATGCTCTAGCTAGGCTCTGATACCACTGGAGGGTTCCTAGGCACTCTTGTGAAGGTTCATAAGGCATCAAACATGCCCGGATAA
The DNA here is from genome assembly GCA_030015575.1 of Agapanthus africanus. NCBI lineage: Eukaryota > Viridiplantae > Streptophyta > Magnoliopsida > Asparagales > Amaryllidaceae > Agapanthus > Agapanthus africanus. The sequence continues at coordinate 209,302,515 of JASDDO010000026.1, read as the reverse complement.
AATTTAAGACGTGCCGAACAACCCAAAGCCGGGATCTTTGCTAGATTATTAGGGTTTAACATGCAAGATGATAACTTTTATCTAAGTGTGAGGGATTACAACCTTTGTAGTCCGCTCCTTCGCTTCACAAGCTCCGAGTAGAAGTCCCTTTGCCGCGATCCACGATCTCCCGGACTCATGAGAGGCTCCACGACTCGAACGATCCATGCTAGCTTGAAGTGTTCCAAATCTCCGATGATCTACCTCGAAGTTGCAAAAACTCAAGCTTTCTCACTCTAAAGAGATGAACACACTAATCTCATGGGTTAGATGAGATGAGGATGAGAGAGTAGTATTTTTGCTTTCTTTTTAAATCATTTTCTCATATTATTTCATCACATAAAGAAAATCTAGCAAGCTTTCTTCAAGAGAGAAGAAGATGATAATGGAAAAGATAATGAATTATTTTCTTTTGTGATGAATAGAAAGAAAGAGTATATGATTGATTATAAACCATGGTCAAGGATGAGTGGCTAGGATTTAGTAGAGAATAAACTAGAGTTAGGGTTTGGTTGGGTTAAGAATGTGTCATCCTAAAATATCTTAAGAATGACAAAAGAAAAAGCTTTTAGAAGATGCATGAAGCATCTAACCCAAAACAAACCCTAACCTCAATTAATCATCCTTAAACATGTTTAACAATTAATCATATCATGTCACAATAATATATATCACATATATATTATATATTTGCAACAAAAGAAAATAATACAATTAACATATATCGCATATATATCAATGTATCATCCAGTGAGAAAATGAAATAATAAAGCGAGCCAATATTAGATAATGTAATAATATATCATATATATTATTATATATTAAATCATCGAATCAACACTTGATCCGACGATCCGGCTATATCGAATATTACCGACTAATATATCATGTACCGATTCATCGAATCAACATTTGATCCGATGACCCGGTTCATATCTAAATATCCTGAGAATATAATACGGTATCCCATATCGCATTATTCTCGGTTCTGCACATATCACATATGTGCCTCTACTCCGTTTCGCCTGAGCCAAGAAACCTCTGTGTAGGACTCTAAAGAATCGTCAATACGCCGGCAGCAGGTGATGATCATATCAAACACCCACAAGCTGCAAGCGGTCAGCTAAACGTAACAGCCATCCAGGTATTGAGCGATCAGAAGATCAACAAGCTAGCCTGTGCGTTCTCCTGTGAATCCAACCAGTAACACTCCCGTACAGTCCGGTCTGTTCGTCTGATATGTCGCATATCAAGTCTAGGGGTGGTATACGTCAGACCCCAGTAACCGATAAGTCGTGTCGATGTGTGGCTTATAACGGGTCGAGAAACTACTAGTAACACTTACCAGTAAATCTCTTTATCAGCCCTGGCCAGGGACTTCCAGTTATAGCCAATCGAACACAGCACAACATCAACTCCCTATACCGGGAGAGACGAATCCCCTCCTATCGCTCATTGCCTCCATGTGATTCGGGACTATACCCAAAAGCCACCGTTTTGCATGCCCTCTTGGACGTGGTAAGGTGGAAATCAAAGCACAGTGGGAATCACACAAGACTCCATGACGATCTCGGGTCTACAGACTACCCTGTACCAGTGTCACCGGAGAACTGCCATCTGACGTGTGGTATAACACCATCTGGGAGTTCTCGGCGAGTCCGTCCAGTGTACCCAGTCTCCACTGAGCACCCATACACCATCTCTGATGTCAAGACACCGATGGATATGGGATCATCCATCGCCCATCATATGGGTCAAGATGCGTATACGCTAGTCTACTCTGGCGTATCGATGCCCTGTCTCGATATACCCTCGACTAGGAACAGTTATAGGATGTACTCATCGAATACCGTGGCCCCACTAGTATGATCTCATCATAGTCCCAGTAGTCGAGTACAAATCCTAAGGGCTTTATCAACATGTGAGAGTAAAACAGTAAACCAATACAAGTCAACATGTTAAGATAAAGTGAAACCAAATAGCATACTATCATGACGAGCAAGAAAGTCTTCTCTATATATATCCAAGCATCCATTATAATATACATCATATGTACAACAATGGCCTCTAGGGCATATACATAACTAACAGAGGAATCGTACCCTATTAGATATGGTTCGCTCCATGATGAGTAGTGCTGAGTTGCCTCTTTCATTTTGGGGACATGCGCTTCAGACAGCGGCATACCTTTTGAATCAAGTTCCATCCAAATCAGTGCCTAAAACTCCGTATGAAATATGGAGCAGTAAGAAACCATGTCTTAAGTTTATTAAGATATGGGGTTGTCCGGCCTATGTGAAAACACAGAAACCGGACAAGCTAGAGGCACGATCAGTTCTGTGTAAATTTGTGGGATATCCTAAAGACTCACTAGGATATCTGTTCTACCACACTGAGGAACAGAAGGTGTTTGTATCTCGCCATGCCACCTTCTTAGAAAGGGAGTTTCTTGCAAAAGAAACTAGTGGGAGTTCGGTAGAACTGGAAGAAATTCAGCGACCACAAAATGTAACTGAAAATTTGGAGGAACCGCTAGATTCAATAACCCCAAACTAACCTCAGCCACTCCGCAGATCTGGTAAGATTTCTCATCCGTCCGAGAGATACTACGGTTTTCTCATAGACGGGGATCGAGAGGATTGCATCTTGGAAGAAGATGACCCTACCAGTTTCAGGCAGGCCATTATCAGTAGGGACTCTGATAAGTGGCAGGAAGCAATGCAATCCGAAATGGAGTCCATGTACGCCAATAAAGTGTGGACCTTGGATATTGCTCCACCTGGGGTAAAACCCGTTGGTTGCAAATGAATCTACAAAAGGAAACTTGGTGTAGATGGGCAGGTGGAAACCTATAAAGCTAGACTCGTTGCAAAAGGTTTTCGTCAAAGACCTGGTTTGGACTATGATGAAAATTTTTCTCCGGTGGCTATGCTCAAATCCATTCGGATCCTACTTGCCATTGCTGCCTTCCATGACTATGAAATCTGGCAGATGGATGTTAAAACGGCTTTCTTAAATGGTTGTTTGGAAGAGTGCGTTTACATGGATCAACCAGAAGGTTTCGTAGACAGTGGGAGCAGCGGAAAGGTGTGCAAGTTGCTTAAATCCATTTATGGATTAAAGCAGGCATCGCGGAGCTGGAACATCTGTTTTGATGAGGCAATCAAGGAATTTGATTTCATCAAGAATGAAGATGAACCCTGTGTATATAAGAAGATTGTAGGACGAACTGTCGTATTCCTAGTCTTGTACGTGGAAGACATTCTTTTGATAGGAAATGACATTCCTATGCTACAATCGGTCAAGCTATTTTTGTCACAAAGGTTCTCCATGAAAGACCTGGGTGATGCCTCGTACATTCTGGGGATCAAGATCTATAGAGATAGATCAAAGAAACTGTTGGGACTTTCGCAGTCCAGGTACATAGAGACCGTACTAAAGAGATTTAGTATGGAGGGTTCCAAGCGCGGTAACATACCCGCATTGCACAGAATTACCCTCTCTAAGAAGATGTCTCCTAAGACTGATGAGGAGAGGGTTCGCATGAGCACTATACCCTACGTTTCGGCTGTAGGATCTATAATGTATGCGATGCTATGTACAAGACCAGATGTAGCTTACGCGTTGAGCGCGGTAAGCCGGTATCAGTCAGACCCCGGGGAGGACCACTGGACAGCAGTGAAGAACATTCTCAAGTACCTAAGAAGGACTAAGGAGATGTTCCTGGTTTACGGTAATGGAGACCTTCGGGTCGAGTCCTTTACCGATTCAAGCTTCCAGAGTGACAAAGATGACAGCAAGTCTGTCTCGGGTTTTGTGTTTACCCTCAACGGAGGGGCGGTATGTTGGAGGAGTTCCAAGCAGGATACCGTCGCAGACTCGACGATGGAGGCTGAATACATTGCTGCAAGCGATGCCGCAAAAGAGGCGGTCTGGATGAAGAAGTTCATTAGTGAACTTCAGGTGGATCCGTCCATTGTTAACCCAATACCTTTGTATTGCGATAACAATGGGGCTATAGCTTTAGCAAAGGAACCAAGGTCCCATCAGAAATCCAGGCACATCTTAAGGCGGTATCACCTGATCAGGAAGATCATTGATCGCCAGGAGATCGAGGTGCGGAGAGTGGACACAAAGGACAACACTGGGGACCCATTCACGAAGGCTTTACCCCAGACTCAGTTCGAGCGGCTGATCGAGATGATAGGTCTTCGATACGCCAGTACATGGCCTTAGTGCAAGTGGGAGATTGTTAGTGTATATGCCCTAGAGGCCATTACTGTATCATACTAGTATGTATATTACTTGATGGAAGCTTGGGATATTCACAGTTGTACAGACAATCTTGCTCAATATAGTAGTATGCTACTTGGTTTGTCTCTGCTTTAATGTGTACTTGTGTGTTCATTTATTATATCACCTATACGCATTAGTAGAGCCCTTTGGATCTTTGCTTGATTACCGGCGTTGTGATGGAGATCACACTCGTGGGGGCTGGGTAATCTACAAGCACATCCTTATACACGTCCCTAGTCGTGGGAGTATCGAGATAGGGCATCGATACTCTGGAGTAGACTAGCGTATGCGCTTCTCATCCCAGTACGGGAGACGGTCTGTCCCACAGCCGTCGGTACGTCGTACTTGAGATAGTATGCGGGTGCTCGTTAGGTTACGAGTACACTGGACAGGACTCGTCGGGAACTGATGGTTGGTATTATACCTATCGTCAGTTATTAGTTCCCAGGTGACATGAGTACAGCTTAGTCCGCTGACTTGACACTGTCACTTCGCCTCGAGTGTGTTCCCACTGTTCTTTGATTGCTACCCAACCACGGCTCTACTGAGTCGTGCAAACAGGTAGTAGTTGGGAGCAGTCCCGAAGTACTTGGAGGCAGTGACGGTTAAACAGGATTCGTCTCTCCCAGTATTGGGGGTTGACATCGCGCTGTGTCTAGGAGAGCCATTACACAAGTAGTCCCTGGCCAGGGCAAGCGAGATATACTGGTAGGTTCCAGTGTTATCTCAGGGTATTCTGGGCTTCACACCGACACGACTTGTACCGCTATTAGGGGTCTGACGCTTGCCGCCCCCCTAGGCCCGACATGCGATGTATCAGACGAACAGACCGGACTGTACGGAGATTGTCACATAGAGGCTCAGTAGGAGTTCAGATGGGTTTACCTCATCGGCCTTCTTATCGACATCTACCTAGGGACCGTTACGTACAGCTAGTGCCGCTTGCGGTCTGTGGTTAAACCCACTGCCAGCGTAGTGTCGAGTCTTTAGAATCCCACACAGAGAGTTTCCCTGCACTAAGCGAAACGTGTAGAGGCCGTATGGTTTTACGGCAGTGCTGTGATCACTTACGTACACTTGTGTGCGTATGGTGTTCGGGCAGGCAGTACTAGTGGGCTTTGGTTTAAGCCGGATCCTAGTATTGCACGGATGGTTTTGTTTTGTCTTCTGCGCATCCGCATTCTGCGGAATGCGGATGCAGGTGTGTATGCACAGTTTTCGGAGTGATGAAGGAAGAGGTGCCTCATTAGGGTTTTGACAGTTGATTCGGTCAAAACTATTTTGAGGCGGACTCATTAGGGTTTTGACAGTTCGTTTGGTCAAAACCATTATGAGCCCGGGACATTATTTACTAATCCTTTCATTGATAATTATGTTATGGCTAATTACATTGACCATTTGACCATCTTGACTTTGTTGACCATTTGACCAAAGTTGACTAGGATCTTCTTGAAAGATCTAAAGTATTCTTTGGTTTTCTTTTTCTTTTTCTTTTTGGTTATGATAATGGTCATGTCATTTGTAGCCATCACCTTTATCTTGATGTGATTAGTAATGATAATGTTTTTGCTTTATTGCAACCATGGTTGGGTTTTCTCTTGGTTAAGCTTTTCATTTGCTCATTCTCATTCTCTCTCTTGAAATGAGAAGCTCCATGGTTGCTAGCTAGCTCCACCTTCTTCCTCCTCTTGATTTATCTTTTGATCTCATGTGTTGAGAGATAAAGATCCCACAAAGACAAAACCATTCATCTACCACTTCTACACAACCTAGGGCTTCTAGATTAGCAATCTCCTTGCCCTAGTTACCTCGGCTCCAGGTGGAGCTCGGTGTACATCTCTCGGGTGGATCGTCTTCGACTCAAGGAGGCCGCGGAGGTGACCAAAGTCCGGATCAACCATTGAGCAAGCAAAGAGAAGAACAATAAGAAGAGAAGGAGTTCAAGTTGAGATATAACCCCTAACCGAGTAGATAACATCTCATGTTAGGATGCTAGTGTATTGTTTAGCAAAGATCCGGCTTTTACGGTCCATGTTACCAAGTCTAGAAAATTTTTTGTTTTACCGTTTCCGCAACCCCGAAAGTACCGGGAGAGGTAACGTGGACCTAACAGGGTTAAGATTAGGTTTTATAATTTATCATTAAGTAATTCAAATATTGTGGATATTTGTCATGGTTGATATTTGTTGAAAGCTTGTAGAAGCTTCAAGGCATCTTTGACTTTGTCCACTCTCTTTGTCTTGCTTAAGATATTTCTTGACCAAACCTTTAACCCTAGCTCATGGTTAACTCTCTACAAGGGTTAAGCATGACATGCTTAACCCTTGGTTGCATTTTTAACCTCAACAATAATTCATTCACTTATGATAATTCTTCATCTTCTTCATGAGCTCAAAAGAGAAAAGAGTTTTCTATAGTTTGAGTTTGTGATGAAAAATTGTGAGAATATGAAATCTAACGTTAGCAAAATTCCTTCTTCATAATCCTCTACTACTTGCCATTTAGTATAGGGTGTTTGCTTCACTAATTCCATGATTAGTGAAGAGATAGCTTTGGTTAGTGTCTCCTCGACGTAGATCATCTTCGGCCTCAAAGACTTCGAAGCAAGCATGTTCGTTTCTTCATCGGAGCCTCTCTAGAGTCCGAGACTTCTAGATCGCAGCGAAGGGACTACTACACGGAGCTATTGAAGTGAAGGACCGGTCTACAAAGGTTGTATTCCTTGCTCACTTAGGATGTAAAGTGTTTACATATGTTATTCCTTCGATTTCTATTAAACGATTCTATGTTAGGGTTAGCTAGAACGGCAAAATTTTGAAAATGGCATGGATGATACCTCCCGAAACCTTGCTGCCGTGCTAGGCAACCCTCACCTAGTACTTAACTTCTTCTGGTTTAGTTTCTAGATTAGTGTTTGGATTCGATTCTAGGTTGTAGTAGTTCGTGCTCAAGTTTCGAAAAGTTTCGTTTTGTATTCCGCATAGCCGCTATTTTGCAGCGTGAGCATGAGCGTCTACCTTCAGCAGAATTATGAAATTTGGATTCCAAAATATTACGGTTGAAAATTTCTGGATTTGGTAATTTGTTGTTTGATTGATATTGGATTCCTAATATTGGATTTATAGATCCTTGTAATCCTTGTTTGGTTGGTGAAAGGAAAGTAGGATTTGAATTTGAGGATTTTAGTGATATATGGAGAAAGAAGTTAGAGTATGGTGGACCCCATGTAAATGGTGCAAATCCTTTGCAATCCATTATTTTTTTGAGGATTCATGAATCCTAAAAAATGGTGGGTCCCCACCCCCAAAAGACAAGCAAATCCAAAAACCCCAAAATCTTACAACCAAAGAAGAATTAGCTATTTCTTTATCCTTTTTGGATTCATGAATCCAAATAGTGCCAAATCCTCCCCTAATCTTGCAACCAAGCAGGCCCTTAATAAACCATCGCTGCTCGCTGGGTCCCCCCATGTCATTGCCTGCATGCAAAAACCCTGCAGCATTTGACCTTCCCCCTGCGTTGTCCAAACGTGGTTAAGCCGCATCGCTCACTTTCCTTTTCAAGGAGTCTTTGACCACCAGCTCGCAACGTAGCATCCACGTGCCCATCAAAGGATGAACAATGTCGTCTTCAACCTCATGGTTTTTGTTGCCTTTCTCAAACGCAAGCATCTTCATCGTCGAGTCCTCGACATCATTTATCAACACCGACGATTTAAAACAGACCGCCACCACTTTCCTTATAGACCCTCCTCCTTCAATTGAGAAGAGAACGTCAAATTCATACCCGGCAATAGCCACTCTTATACACACCGGCACGGTCGAACTAACATCACAACCTACTCTAATCCTTGCAATTTCATCCGTCTCCAGTGAAACCACCACCGTCCTAGGATCTAGTTCAAGTAGGACTCCAAATTCTTGGACCAATCTCTCAAATGACCTCCATGACTAATTGGTAGCGCTTACGCGCGTCATTTTTAAGTTCTAAAGTTAACCACAATCAGGAAGGCGTCGCGTGTAGCTATCCGCGATGAGTACGGGTCGTCCACAGGGAGACGGTGCATTTTAAGTTCTTGTTATCACGAGTTAATGCGAGGGTCAGAACGGGTCGTTTCTAACCTATGTGTCGTATATGCAAAGTATAAGTTGTTAGTATTAGATAGGTTAGTGTGAGTTAGTGAAGTCCGTACTCATTCCTTTATGCCGAACTTAACCATTGAAGCTAGAGCAATTGGCAACAACGTGGATTAGGGTACTTAAGCACGGTATTAGTGAAATCCGGCTTATTGACCCTTTTCCGTCCATTCTTGTCTCTTGACTTTCACCTCCGACCAAACCGAACGCAACCGGTCATGGTTAGGGATCACCGATACCTTGGTAGGGTAGGGTGCCTAACGGAGAACTTGCGTAGGGTTTGGGCAGAGTTCAATTGGAAAATATCGGGCAATGGAAATGAGAAACGAAAACCTTAACTTACAATTCCATTCTTTTCCTAACAACACCATTATTCACAAACATCAAAACAACAAAAAGAAAGAGCAAAAGAAATGATACAAAGAAAAGAATAGAAAAGCATTGCAAGTAAGTAAATGGCAAGTATTGAAATGCAAGTAAGTAAAAGAGATAGAGACTACTAAGAACCCAAGTGCAAAATAAATGCTTTATTAACTTCAATGATGATACAAACCTTGAATTCAATAACCAAAACTTAAACTTGCAAACTCAATGAAGAGGTTGCAAGATCAAGAGAAGGCAAAGAGCTCAAGAGGAACAAGCTATGTACAAAAACAAAATGAAAAGAGAGATAGAGAGTAAACTCTATCTCAAAGTATAAAAGTATTGGAAAAAAAGTATCCCTTTGCCCTTGCTCACTGATCTGTATTTATAAGCCAAAAATAAGATTAAATAGACAATACAAATAAGTTGATGTGACATCAAGGGAAAGCAAGAAGAAAATTGGGGACAATTGGGCTTGCAAAAACTGGTGGGGCCGAGTTTAATAAGTATGCCGCACGTCTAAGTCCGAGCTAATGGGCTCGTGTTTGTTGTGTGATGTTGTGTTCTCTCGACAATTCCACTGGTGCTGCTTCATTTGTCTATATGAACCTTGTCTGCATTCAGGAATTTGGAGGGAAACATGTAGCTTTATATCACATCACATCTTTTTGCATTTATAACACATCACTTCACATATACCAACTTGGGCCATAGGCAGCCCCACCATGGTCCATGTGCTAAAGAGTTATGTGCACACTTGCATTGTGTTTTACCAAAGTTGTGTGCACACATTTATTTGCAAAAGAACTCTTTGGTCATTGATCGGTTTGCAGAACCGGTTGCAGTGTCGGCTCACAAACGTTATATCCATGATTTTGAGTATGTTTCCAGTATTGTGTCACGGATACCTATAATCTGTATTTACTGAGCAGACACTGGTTAATAGTACCGATCAATAACAAAACAGATAATGAATGAGCGTTATTAAAATGCAGTTTCCTGTGATAAACAAATACCCCCAAACTTATCTTTTGCTCATCCCAAGCAAAACAAAAATCCTAACCTCACTTTCACAGGGAACGCGATTGCACTGAGCTCGTGCAACAAGCCGTTAAACCTCTAGGTGTCCCTAGTAGGAAGAGTGTTGTTTCCTGAGGGTTTTCAGTGGATTACACCCAAAAAATCCCGTCAAGCTAGTTTCATAAGTTAATGTCGATTCTACTCCTACAGTTTAGTATCTAGGTTAGAAATTCTATCATCCTAAGTTAGAAATATTCAACCTTTATGTTTCACACCTTCTATTTATTCAACTTCAGATCCTATACGTTTTTACAATTTAGAAATATTTCGGTTTCTCTTGAGTTTTCCTTCTAAAGTGCAATCTCTAATCAGGCATTTTTATCATCTTTACGGAAAACATAAGTCTTATTCGTTATTTCTATCTTTCCTCCAAATATCGATTGTATACCCCTACGTGTATGTATAATTTCACCCCTACACTCAAGAATTCAATTCAAGCTATAGTACCCTTGCCCTAATACCTAATACTACATCTTTTCGTTAATGATGGACGGTTTTGCTCACACACCTTTCATGCGACTATTAATGCTTCTTGAGGCACTAACAGCCGATTACTGAATGTGTGAGCTTAAAACGTAAATAGCAGTTTCCAGGTCTTGACTTTATTTTTATTTTTTTTCTTTTATTTTTTTTCCTTTTTCTTTTCAAGACCGGATATATTTTTCAATGATGCTCTTTTAGTGGTTAGCTTTAAATACCATTTTTTCTTTCATACTAGGTTTTCAGGCAAGAGTATTTCTAGGTATCCTCTACTATCCCAAGTCAAAGTGCGTGTATGTGCAGTTTGTAGGGTATATACTTTCTAAATTTTGACTCAAGAATATAAACAATTTTTCAGACTTATCCTTCTGTAAAGTATTCAATACTTTCCCTTCATCTCGACTTAACTCAAGAACTGAACTCAAGATTACCTACTTTTATAAAAAAAACCTGCAAGGACGTATAATTACCAAGGTTAAACAGAATGAGAGTTATTTTTAAGGTTTTCAATTTCTAAGCCTAGGATTTAGTTATTTCTAACGTATCAACTAAACTTTCGGAATAAAAATCTAAGTTGCCCTATTAGCTTACATGACGATAAAGCTTTTATATATTTGTAAAAAAATTCGATTTTATGGGTTTTTAAATAAGTATGCAAATGCAAAATATACATATGAATGCGAAGGTAGAAAGATTACCGAGCACACCCCCAAACTTAAACTTGACAGTGCCCTCACTGTTAGGCTACACTAAGAGGGTCAAAATTGTCGGCGCTCCCTACAATTTTTTATACAAAACAAAAAGAAAACCAAAAATATATACACAAAAAAGATCCCCCCCAAACTTAAGTGAAACAGTGTTGCCACTGTTAAGCGTTGAAGTTCAAGGTTAGGGGGGAGAGAACATTATTAATCTATACAAGGCCTTACACAGGCCAAAAGTTAGCACCAACCATTCAAAAAAATTATTGGGATAAGGCCCGGGCTGGTGAAAGAATGCAGAGAGGAAAGAATTGGAGAATACGCGAGACCGTATGGGGATGGAAGTGGTATATGGTCCCGGTATATGAGGAGAAGAATGGCAGAGGTGAAAAAGAAATGGAATATGAACTTGAAGGTGGAAATGGAGTGAATAAATTAGTACAATTTGTAATGACCGATGTGTAAAAAGCGATTGCACTAAGCTATTAACCCATTGAAAAATGGGATCAAACCTCTCAAGATTCATGAGAAAACATGGATAGACCGAACTTGGTAAACGAGACATAAGAAAAGAAGGTAATACAGTGTTTTGCAATGTCAGAACGATTGAAAGGATGAAGGTGAGTGATCGAGGAATGTTATTGGTTAAAGATTCAGAAGGGTATACACGGTCAATGAAAAGGATAGGATAAATTGGAAAATCCGACTCATGAAGTAATATTGGTTCATGCTAAAAAATATCCTCAAAATTCTCTTCAAAAATTAGCTCATCCATGCATTTATCATCAATATCTAGACGTATATGAAGTTCGGGAAAAATAGTTAATGACTCGGGAAGATGTCCATACGGAAGTGAAAGGACATGATGAATTGGTGCGAAAAACTCATCCAAAACTGCGGGTTCATCATCCAAAATATTCCCAGCGTCGATATTCTCAATCAAGTGAAAATCAATTTTCTCAGACACTTCATCAAAATCATGGATTTCAATCAATTGTGGTTCTAGGATAGAGGTGTAGAGGTCAAAGGGATTGGGATTGATTTCACTTGAAATGGACCCTTCACAATCGGGTAAATCAAAAACTACAAAGTTGCACAACTCATTAAACGTTCTATCGTCAATTGGTGATTCCTTTGAGACACTTAATAGATATTCAAAACCGGAGTTGTGAAATTCAATTTGGAACAGGTTGGTTTGATTTGGAATGGTGGACTGCTCACTCTCACTACTCAAATCCTCAATCTGTCCAATTGCCTCATCATACATTGGAAAATTTGGAGCTAGTTGGAAACTAGCTGCCGGTTTGCTAGGTTGTATGAGGGCGGCCATGGACGCATTCAAATCCATCATCTGTGGGCATGACGCTACCCGAAAATATTCCAACGACTGTTCAAGACTAGACATGGGTTGTGGAGGGGTTTCAGTAAAAGATTCAAAATTGTTTGGATACGTGAAACTCCCAAATGGCTGTTCAGAAGTAATGTCTAGGGAAGGTGAAAAGTCGGGTAGGATTGATAGGAATCGAATGGTTAGAAAGGGTTAAGATCAATGTTATGATAAGAAGGTGAATGGAATTGTTGATCAAAAGAATTGGAAGTGGTGAAAGGAGTGAAAGATCGGCTACAAGATTGTTCAATTCTGTCGGCAATGGTCATGGATTTCGGAGTTACAACAGGATTCTCAAAAGGGGTATCAACGTAAGAAGATGTGAGAGGTTGAAACGGTTGATACGAAGTGGATCGTGGAGTCCAGTTTTTTGTCCTAGACGTGTCTATCCGATCTTTCAAAGAAAGTTTGGTCATGGAGGGACCGTTCGAAATTCGACCAAAGTAAAAACCGTAAGAAGTAATTTCTGGTTATGGGTACCAAAGTTCGGCAAGAGTTGGTTTATGTGGGGTACCCATGATATGAAGAGAAAATAAGAAAGGGAGAGGAAAAAGAATTTGTTTTTTTTTTTATTTTTTTGTTGTTTTTATTATGTTAGTTATTAACAAAAAAATGAAATATACACACAAAAAGATAAAGACAAAAAATAATCACGACACAATACCACACACCTAATCGGTCTAGGGTTCACCTAGGTCAACTAGACCTACTCAAGAACTTGATTGTTGAAGTAAAATTGTGTCAAGAAACGGGCTCAAGATATACTGATCACGAGGCCAGGTAAGTGCAGAGATAAGGAGAGGTTTTCCAACGCTTTCGCGAAAGTCCTTAATTAGATAACCCTTTCTCTTTTGGCGGTTTCACCGTGAACACTTTCCTAGACACCCCGTGAACGATATACCGTTAAGCGGTGTTCTAAACACAGTTAATTTCTCCTAATGAGCGCGAAGTCCTTAAAGGCTTAAAGTCTAGTTTCTTTTAAAATTTGTGCGGGTAAACGGTATGTTCAACTTCGTGATTTGTGGGCCACGGAAAAGGTGATGAAATCCTTTACCGTATGTTATGGTGTTCGCTTACCCTTAAGTCCGTATTAATGGATGCAATGCGCAAATTAATGAAAAAGTTATTCAAAGAATCAAACAACCGTTTTTTTTTATGTTTATGCACAGCACTGCAATAAATACGGGTTAGTCAATTTAAGCGTTTGACAGCGAACTTGCAAAGAATCCTGCAAAGATAGTATATTGGATGCGTCGGATTTAAGAAGAAGGTGTTAGGAAATACGTAACGATAAGTTTTCGGGGTTAAGAAACCCTCGTTTGAATTAACTCCGAATAGCTTGGAAAGTTCGCTTGCGCGGGTCAAACTACCCAGATCTTTGGCACTGTACTTCACAATCACCTTAGCTTTGAATGTACACTTTGCACCACACGATCATAGTTCGCAAATCCGTCAAAATCTACAACTGTCGGAAAAACAGATTTTTAGTGCGAAAAAGCGATATGAATGCCCAAACTCCTGCACACTCAAAATTATAAAAATCAAACAATAAAATTGGGATACTAATAGAACACTGGAGTGGGGAAAAAAGTTGTGGAGCAAAAGGAGGTGAAAAATCCGGCGGTGCCAGGTTTTATGGGGATCTCGCCGGTTTTCTTGTGGAATTTGGGCTCCAAATTGCTACAGATATCTCAGTGTTCCACTAGTGTCTCAATGGTATTGTTTAACTTTTTTATTTAGTCGAAGAGTGTTAGCAGGTCAAAAATCCAGAGAGCAAAAAGTTATGAAAGTAAATATTTGTTTTGGTTTTGAATTTTTTGAATTTTTTTAGTTTGTTTTAAGAATGGTGTTAGTGATATAAACAAGATTAACCCGAAATTACAAGAATAAAAACGTTACCGTCTCCCCGACAACGGCGCTATTTGATTGGTAGCGCTTATGCGCGTCGTTTTTAAGTTCTAAAGTTAACCGCAATCAGGACGGCGTCGCATGTAGCTAGCCGCAATGAGTACGGGTCTTCCGCAGGGAGACGGTGCGTTTTTAAGTTCTTGTTATCACGAGTTAATGCGAGGGTCGGAATAGGTCGTTTCTAACCTATGTATCATATATGCAAAGTATAAGTTGTTAGGTGTCACGACCCAAAGTTTGGCCCGTGACCGGCACTTACCCACGTAACGTCTACAGGCGTAACGTGACTAAGTGAACCGAAAACCCAGAAATCAAACCAGTAAAAATATAGTGTGTTTTAAGCTTTAAATGGAACCATTTACTAACATGTTAAGAAATCTAAGTAAACAATCACCAAGATAGCAATATACGACGCCGTAGCAAAGATCAAGAACAACAAGTGGGAACATCACAGATACAATAAACTGCAAAAGTAAAGTCGGCTCACAACGAGCTCGACACCAGAATACCAATAATATACATCATCGTCCTCACACTGTCTCTAAGTCAAATACATATAAGGTAGATGGACAATACTAGATACAAAAGCGTGTACAATAAAAGTAACCAGATACCATAACCCACCTAACAGCAAAACAGCTCATGCACCAACTGTAGTGGTATCTGTAGCCAAAAGATGTAAGAAAGCAGCCTGCCACGACTACTCTGAGAGGCAACCTGCAAATAATGTGGCACAACGGGGGTGAGTTGCCAACTCATGAATAGAAATAACATATAAAGGTAATCGCGAGCATGCACGTACTGCGTTACTCTATCATATGCCAGCAGATGATATCAATGCGTGATAAGAAGTATGTGCAATAATCATGCAAGTGCTCTATCAGGTAATATAACTACAGGATGAGATACAATAATGAATGCTGAGCATGGGAAATATAACATCTACACGGAATTTCAACGTGGAACATATAATCGGTGTCCATCAATGCACCCAGATCCCCCAAATAGCTCAAGCGTCGGCACTCTCATCGGCCCTCCAATCCTGTAAATCTATGAGGACCACGAGTGCCCATCATCGGCACCGAAATATAATAAATACTCGTGTCCAGCATCGACAAGCAAATCCTCATCCATCGGGCATCCGTCTGTCTGGGTCAGCCCACGGGTTCCGTCTGCGGTATCGGCCCTCGGCCCCGGCAGTACGGATCACCCCACATCCCTCTATAGACTCTGGTCAGTATCCTCTGGATAACCGCCAGGTCCAACCAATCACCGGTAGGTAGTAGTCCCTCTGCCAGGCTCACCGTCTACTACACAGCGAAACCGTTCTCGCCTCGGAGTACCATACCGGGTCCACCATGTACCTGTAATCGGCCTCGTCCAACTCCTCGATTCGGGTTCACATGTATCACTCTAGCACCGAGAAAACACATGGTGGACGCACCGAAATATCATATCAAGGGAAACCGGGTTTTTAACTAATTACATATTCTCTTTGAAATGGCCACGGTTCCCAAACCCCGAAATCACATGTAATCCAAACCAATATGCAAGTCAATGCGATGTGATATATGCATCAAGTATGAATGTCATGTCAAGTCACATAAAAGATGAGCTACAACACAATGATCATGGAAATTCTACAGTGTGAGTGTTATAGCTAACGGTGTGTGTGTAACATGAAGAATAGTGCTCGTGCAACATGAACCGTTAGTAATGATGCGGTGTTCTATCAATTCTAGTTTATATACATATAGTAGAGAATGCGGTATGCACTAAATAGTAGCCATGAAAAGTCAATGTATGTAAGTGTAAAATGCTGCTATAAGGTCCTATCAGCCCTGACGCATAACGCCATGCGGGCGATTTCCCCCGTAGATGTTAAATCTACTCGTCGTAGTCTCTCTCTAGGTATAGCCGACGAGTTGTTTCCCCTTCTTCGCGGCGTCCGTCGCACTCGCCTGCAAACCTAGAATTTCACAATATATCACACATAAGCTCAAAACCATACAAACACGACATTTAAAGTCAACTAGAAAGCTATGTCGCAAACCAAGCGTGCGTGTGCGTGATATGCTAAAACGTGTGATTACGCACCTGAAGTCACTCCGACGCGTCGCGATACGCAGAAACCCCAAACCCACACACACGTATCACGCGTGTCGCGAAAGTTTAAAATACGGAAAATAGGGTATTTAACTCCAGATTTTTATACAGGAACAAATTTACAAAACTATATATACCAAAATACTACACATAGCAGCAAACTTCTATGGCCCAAACCCCAACCCCCAACACCCCCATCTGGCCGCAAATTGCGGCCAGAACGTATTTTTCGGCGGCCTGGG
Organism: Agapanthus africanus; assembly: GCA_030015575.1. Lineage (NCBI taxonomy): Eukaryota > Viridiplantae > Streptophyta > Magnoliopsida > Asparagales > Amaryllidaceae > Agapanthus > Agapanthus africanus. The sequence continues at coordinate 209,285,777 of JASDDO010000026.1, read as the reverse complement.
TAGGGAGATGGGCTCCTAGGTTTTGTGTGTGCACTCTATACCCCCTATACATGCTACAGTAAATACAATTTCATTCTGAAATAATTCGGGTAGCAGCAGATCCTACAGAGCCTTATTTCTAGTTAAAAACCACACTTTTGCACTAAAATGGTACTTTAGGGTATTTTTGTGCAAACTGGAAGCAAAACCTGGCTTAAATAGCTCTAATAGCACATAATAGAGTTAACCAAGCTAACAAAACCCCAATCTAACATATGCATCACAAATATCCTTTAATATCACTAAAATGCACAAAAAATGAGATTTTTAGCAACCAAACACACAAGTTATGGAAATAGGGTGCTAGACATGAGTTAATACCTTCCAAAGACCTTATAAAACACCAAAAGTTCCAGCTCCCTACTCAGATATGCAGACTTGCCCTCAACTCCCACAAAAGGTCACCTTTTTCTATGGTTTTGTGATGAAAAAGGGTTATTTTGTGTAGGGTTTTGTGTAGATCCAAAAGGGAAGTGAAAAGAGAAGAGAAGGTGAAGAAAATGGGGTTGTTGCTGATGCTTTTTCTGCTGGAGTTTCAGAAATGAGAGAAGAGAGAGAAGAGAGAAGGAAATGGTCAATTTTTCCTCCCTAACCACCGTGCCCCTAATTCCCTTTTAGATTTTGAATTTTTATAAGGGGGTTTGACTTGGTTAAATGGTGGGGATAAATAAAACCATGCAAGAAAAGCAAAGGGTTAACATGATAACACTTTTTAATCAAAGTCACCAAAATGTGCTAAGTGTGCATGTGTACACTAACACCAAATTTTCCAATTAGGGTAAACACGATATAAATATAATTAATAACCCTATATATATATATAAATATATATATATAAAACACACACAATTGCTAATTAACGCGAAAATATTCTAAACAAAATTTCAAGGCGTTACAATCTACCCCCTTTAAAGAAATTCGGTCCCCGAATTTAAAAAAAATCTAACTACTCGTACCTTCGAAAAGATGGGGATACCTCTTCCTCATCTCGCTCTCGGTCTCCCAAGTGACCTCCTCGCTTCTCTAACCACGCCAAAGTACCTTGACTGACGGTATGTCCTTCGATCTCAATTTCTTCACTTGTCGATCCAAAATGATCACCGGCTGCTCTGCATAGGAAAGGTCACGCTCAAGCTGGATAGTCGGGTGCTGAATCGCATGCGAAGGATGATGAAGATATTTGCGGAGCATCGAAACATGAAATACAGGGTGCACGTCTGGAAAACTGGGCGGAAGGGCTAACCGATACGCAACTGCACCAACACGCTCGAGGATCTCGAAAGGGCCCATATATCTAGGACTAAGCTTCCCCTTCTTCCCAAATCTCATCACACCTTTCATTGGGGAGACCCTCAAGAAAACATGGTCACCAACAGAAAACTCAAGTCTGCGTCAACGACGGTCCGCATAAGATCTATGCCTGCTCTGGGCTGCTCTCATCCTATCGCAAATCAACTGGAACTTCACGGTCGTCTCCTCAACAATCTGTGGCCCTAAGATACCGCTCTCACTGAGCTCCGTCCAACAGGTGGGCGATCTGCATCTCCTCCCATAAAGAGCCTCAAAAGGTGCCATCTGAATGGTCTCCTGGTAGCTGTTATTGTTGCAGAACTCTACTAGGGGTAAATGATGATCCCAGCTACCTCCGAAGTCTAATACGCATGCTCTGAGCATGTCCTCGAGAGTCTGAATAGTTCGCTCTGACTGTCCGTCGGTCTGCGGATGAAATGCAGTGCTGAAACTCAAGCGAGTGCCCAAAGCCTCATGAAGCCTCTGCCATAGTCGGCTGGTAAACTGGGTGCCTCTGTAGGACACGATACATGTCGGAACTCCGTGCAGTCGTACAATCTCGTCAATGTATATCTGGGCATACTGAGCAAATCCGAAAGTCGTCTTCACCGGTAGGAAGTGAGCCGCTTTCGTCAAATGATCCACGATCACCCAGATGGAGTCATACCCTCGACTAGTCCTGGGTAGACCCACAATGAAGTCCATAGAAATCTGCTCCCATTTCCACTCCGGAATGGGTAATGGCTGTAGCTCTCCCGCGGGCCTCTGGTGCTCAGCCTAGACTTGCTGACAAGTCGGCATCTCGACACAAAATCTGTGATGTCTCTCTTCATTCCGTCCGACCAGTAAACACCTCTCATGTCATGGTACATCTTGGTGGAACCGGGATGAACACTGTATACCGATCGATGTGCCTCCTCAAGAATCTCGTGCCGCAGTCCCTCAGCATCTGGTATGCACAGTCTAGTCCTAAATCGTAGTATCCCCTGATCATCGATCACGAACTCGGAAAATCTGCCCTGTCCAATCTGTGTCCTAATCTATGAACATCGGTCATCACTGTGCTGTGCCTCATGTATACGGTCGAGCAACTGTGGGCGTGCACGAACATGCGCAATCTATCCTCCGATCGGTGTAAACTCGAAATGTACCCGGCTGTCGCATAAAATTTGCCAATCTGCCGACGACTGCCTCTGTACTGCGCTCAAACAAGATAGACTACCCCCGGGCCTCCTACTCAAGGCATCCGCCACTACATTCGCCCTGCCTGGGTGATACAAGATCTCACAATCGTAGTCCTTTACTAACTCCATCCATCGGCGTTGTCTAAGGTTCAGGTCTTGCTGCTGAAATATATACTTTAAGCTCTTGTGATCAGCGAATATCTAGCATGACTCGTCGTATAGGTAATGTCGCCAGATCTTAAGTGCAAAGACCACTGCAGCCATCTCCAAATCATGAGTGGGGTAGTTCTGTTCATGTTTCTTTAATTGCCGTAAAGCATACGTGATCACCCTGTCATGTTGCATCAATACGCACCCTAGCCCCAGTCATGAAGCATCACAATAGACCACAAATCCGCCTGATCCTGAAGGCAAAGATAGCACTGGTGTCGTAGTCAGTAGAGCCTATAGCTGCTGAAAACTGTTCTCACACTCCTCCGTCCAATCGAAACGAACTCCCTTCCGGGTCAACCTGGTCAAAGGTGTAGCAATGCGAGAGAAGTCCTGCACGAATCGCCTGTAGTAGCCTGCCAGCCCTAGAAAGCTGCGAACCTCCATCACTGACGTGGGTCTAGGCCAACTCCGAACGACCTCAATCTTCCTCGGGTCTACACATATACCATCTCGTGTAATCACGTGCCCCAAGAAGTCTACGCTGTCCAGCCAAAAAGCACACTTAGAGAATATGGCGAAAAGCTGATGCTCCCTCAAGGTCTGCAGTGTAATCCGCAGGTGCTGCTCGTGCTCCTCTCTACTCCGAGAATACACCAGAATATCGTCAATAAACACTATGATGAACAGATCAAGATACGGCCGGAAAATACGGTTCATCAAGTCCATAAATGCTGCTGGCGCATTGGTGAGTCCGAACGACATCACCAAAAACTCATAATGGTCGTAACGCGTGCGGAAAGCTGTCCTAGGAATGTCCTCCGGTCGAACCCGCAGCTGATGGTAGCCTGATCGTAAATCGATCCTCGAAAAGTATCCTACCCCCTGAAGCTGGTCGAACAAATCGTCGATGCGTGGCAAAGGATACATGTTCCGCACTGTCACCCTGTTCAGCTGGCGGTAGTCGATACACAAACGCATACTGCCGTCCTTCTTCTTGACAAACAGGACTGGAGCACCCCAAGGAGAAACACTGGGTCGAATAATTCCCTTATCCAGCAAATCTTGCAACTGACCCTTCAATTCTCTAAGTTCCGCCGGGGCCATCCGATAAGGCGGTATAGAAATAGGCCCCGGGCGAGGAACCAAATCAATACAGAAAGAAATATCACGCTCGGACGGTAGCCCAGGAAGCTCGTCAGGGAACACATTAGGGAACTCGCTAACAACCGGAACCTGATCCAACGGAACCTCCGTAGCTCTAGTATCGCAAACATAGGCTAGAAATCCCTGACATCCCTTCCTCAAAAGCTGTCCAGCGCGAAAAGAAGAAATCACACTGTGAGGGGTGGCACCACGGTCCCCCAACACAACAAAAACCGACTCGCCGGGAAAACAAAATCTAACTGTCTTCTCACGGCAATCAACAGAAGCATAGTACGTGGCTAACCAATCCATGCCCAAAAGAACGTCGAAGTCCAACATCTCAAGAAGGATCAAATCGACCAGCAACTCTCTCTCGCCAATACGGACGGTACAGGATCGGAACACGTGCCTAGGGACAAACGACTCTCCCACGGGAGTAGTCACAACAAGCGGCTGATCAAGAAAACCGGACTCTCTACCCAAACTCGGCACAAAGTGTGTGGATACGTACGAGTGCGTGGATCTAGGATCGAATAACACGTGTGCATCAACAGAACATACTGGAAGGATACCTGAGACCACCGCATTAGACGCCTGCGCGTCCTGATGCATCAAAGCAAAAACTCGTGCCTGTCCTCCACCTACGACTGACTGTCCCCTGCCGGCAGCTGGCTGTCCTCTGCCTCAATCACCTCGTCCTCTATGAACAAATCCTCCGCGTCCATGACCTCTCTGTGCATGAGTCTGACGCTGAGTAATAGTAGGTACAATAGGCAACGCCCTCTGGGGTGGTGAAGGTGGTAATGTGACATGAGGTGCTGCCGCCTCCTTCCGTGATATCTCATGACAATCTCGCATACGATGATAAGAACTCCCTCAATGGAAACATCCCGATGATGGTCGCTGACCCTCCTGGGGATAGGAGCTAAACAACCTGCCTCGCCCAGAATCTCTGCCACCTGCAAGGTGCCTGTCATGGTGCCGAAAAGGCTGTCTCTGCACTGATGTATCTGCACGAACTCTCTTCGGCTCTAGGATTGCCGAAGTCTCAGCAAGGCGCTCCTCAACCAATAAGGCTGGATCCACCGCTTCTGCGTAGGTCTCGTAATGCTGTGCGATGATCACAAGGAACAGTGGTGTGAGCAAGCCTCAGACAAATCTCTTAACTCGCATCTCCTCGGTAGCCACTAAGTATGGAGCATAAACTGATAGCTCGGTGAACAGCATATCGTACTCTGCCACTGACATCTCCGGAGTCTGGCGTAAGGACTCGAACCTGCGTGCTCTAGCATCTCTGACACTCAGGGAAAGAAAGCGGGCAAGGAATAGCGCCACGAACTCTGTCCAGGTCATAGAAGGAAGACCTGCCGCTCTACCCTTCTCGACTGATTCGCACCATTTCTGCGCAAGAGCTTCCAGGCGAAAGCTCGCGAACTCAACCCATCTCGCATCTGCGCATCTGAGGGAATGGAATATCCGAGCCATCCAATCAATGAAAGACTGTGGGTCCTCGGCTGCATCGGTGCCTGTGAAGGCCGAAGGCTTCAGCCTCATAAACTCTGATAGCGATACCGAGATAACCTCTGTAGCTGCAGGTGCAACTGCCTGTACTGTGGGTACCACCGCGGCCTCTGCAACCGGTGGAACTACCTCTGGTCGCTGCGCTCGAAGTGTCTCAACTAGAGATCCCATTGTCTGGCGCATCTCCTGCATACTGGATCCCACCGTCTGGCGCATCTCCTGCACACCAGCCCCTAACATGGCAATATGATCTGTCACGGCAGGAGCAGCCTGCTCGGGCACAACCGCTGTACTACCTGGATCAGTCCTCATCTCGGATGAGTCAACTAGAATCTCGGCCCTCACGGCCGCTCTCTGCGCCCTCATAGTCTTTGGCGGCATAATGGATGAAAGGAAAAGTAGGATTCGATAAGGATAGGGAAATCGAATCGCAAGAATGTATGTACTCAAGAAGGAATTTAAATCAAAAGTCCTAAGGTCGCTTTGGCGGAGTACCGTGTCGTGAGCATGCCGTGGAACATACGCACGCTACGCTACTCTGCTTCAGCTACTTACTCCATCATACCAGCGTCATCCTAGGAACACTCCAAAAGGTAAAACCTTTGCTTCGATACCAATTTTGTCATGACCCAAAGTTTGGCCCGTGACCAGCACTTAACCACGTAACGTCTACAGGCGTAACATGACTAAGTGAACAGAAAACCCTGAAATCAAACCAGTAAAAGTATAGAGTGTTTTAAGCTTTAAATTGAAGCATTTACTAACATGTTAAGAAATCTAAGTAAACAATTACCAAGATAGCAATATACGACGTCGCAGCGAAGATCAAGAACAACAAGTGGGAACATCACAGATAGAATAAACTGCAAAAGTAAAGTCGGCTCACAACGAGCTCGACACCAGAATACCAATAATATACATCATCGTCCTCACACTATCTCTAAGTCAAATACATATAAGGTAGATGGAGAATACTAGATACAAAAGCGTGTACAATAAAACTAACCAGATACCACAACCCACCTAACAGCAAAATAGCTCACGCACCAACTGTAGTGGTATCTGTAGCCAAAAGATGTAAGAAAGCAACCTGACGAGACTACTCCGAGAGGCAACCTGCAAATACTGTGGCACAACGGGGGTGATTTGCCAACTCGTGGATAGAAATAACATATAAAGGTAATCGCGAGCATGCACGTACTACGCTACTCTATCATATGCCAGCAGATGATATCAATGCGTGATAAGCAGTATGTGCAATAATCATGCAAGTGCTCTACCAGGTAATATATCTACAGGATGAGATACAACAATGAATGCTGAGCATGGAAAATATAACATCTACACAGAATGTCAACGTGGAACATATAATCGGTGTCCATCAATGCACCCAGATCCCCCAAATAGCTCAGGCGTCGGCACTCTCATCAGCCCTCCAATCCTGTAAATTTCTGAGGACCACGAGTGCCCAACATCGGCACCCAAATATCATAAATACTCGTGTCCAGCATCGACACGCAAATCCTCATCCATCGGGCATCCGTCAGTCCGGGTCTGCCCACGGGCTCCGTCTGCGGTATCGGCCCTCGGCCCCGGCAGTACGGATCACCCCACATCCCTCTATCGACTCTGGTCAGTATCCTCCAGATAACCGCCAGGTCCAACCAATCACCGGTAGGTAGTAGTCCCTCTGCCAGGCTCACCGTCTACTACACAGCGAAACCGTTCTCGCCCCGGGGTACCATACCAGGTCCACCATGTACCCGTAATCGGCCTCATCCAACTCCTCGATTCGGTTTCACATGTATCACTCTAGCACCGAGAAAACACATGGTGGACGCACCGAAATATCATAGCAAGGGAAACTGGGTTTTTAAATAATTACATATTCTCTTTGAAATGGCCACGGTTCCCAAACCCAGAAATCACATGTAATCAAAACCAATATGCAAGTCAATGCGATGTGATATATGCATCAAGTATGAATGTCATGTCAAGTCACATCAAAGATGAGCTACAGCATAATGATCATGGAAATTCTACAGTGTGAGTTTCATGGCAATTACTAACGGTGTGTGTGTAACATGCAGAATAGTGCTCGTGCAACATGAACCGTTAGTAATGGTGCGGTATTCTATCAATTCTAGTTTATATACATATAGTAGAGAATGCGGTATACACTAAATAGTAGCCATGAACAGTCAATGTATGTAAGTTTAAAATGCTGCTACAAGGTCCTATCAGCCCTGACGCATAACGCCATGCGGGCGATTTTCCCCGTAGATGTTAAATCTACTCACCGTAGTCTCTCGCTAGGTATAGCCGACGACTTGTTTCCCCTTCTTCGCGGCGTCCGTCGCACTCGCCTGCGAACCTAGAATTTTACAATATATCACACATAAGCTCAAAACCATACAAACACGACATTTAAAATCAACTAAAAACCCATGTCGCAAACCAAGCGCGCGTGTGCGCGATACGCTAAAACGTGTGATTAAGCGCCTGAAGTCACTCCGACGCGTCGCGATACGCAGAAACCTCAAACCCACACATATGTATCACGCGTGTCGCGAAAGTTTAAAATACGAAAAATAGGGTATTTAACTCCAGATTTTTATACAGGAACAAATTTACAAAACTATATATACCAAAATACTGCACATAGCATGAGACTCCTGTGGTCCAAACCCCAACCCCCAACACCCCCATCTGGCCGCAAATTGCGGCCAGAACGTATTTTTCGGCGGCCTGCGTAGGGAGATGGGCTCCCAGGTTTTGTGGGTGCACTCTATACCCCCTATACATGCTACAGTAAATACAATTTCATTCTGAAATAATTCGGGTAGCAGCAGATCCTACAGAGCCCTATTTCTAGTTAAAAACCACACTTTTGCACTAAAATGGTACTTTAGGGTATTTTTGTGCAAACTGAAAGCAAAACCTGGCTTAATTAGCTCAAATAGCACATAATAGAGTTAACCAAGCTAACAAAACCCCAATCTAACATATGCCACACAAATATCCTTTAATATCACTAAAATGCACAAAAAATGAGATTTTTAGCAACCAAACACACAAGTTATGGAAATAGGGTGCAAGACATGAGTTAATACCTTCCAAAGACCTTATAAAACACCAAAAGTTCCATCTCCCTCCTCAGATATGCAGACTTGCCATCAACTCCCCCAAAAGGTCACCTTTTTCCATGGTTTTGTGATGAAAAAGGGTTGTTTTGTGTAGGGTTTTGTGTAGATCCAAAAGGGAAGTGAAAAGAGAAGAGAAGGTGAAGAAAATGGGGTTGTTGCTGATGCTTTTTCTACTGGAGTTTCAGAAATGAGAGAAGAGAGAGAAGAGAGAAGGAAATGGTCAATTAAAGGTCAATTTTTCCTACCTAACCACCATGCCCCTAATTCCCTTTTAGATTTTGAATTTTTATAAGGGGGTTTGACTTGGTTAAATGGTAGGGATAAATAAAAGCATGCAAGAAAAGCAAAGGGTTAACATGATAACACTTTTTAACCAAAGTCACCAAAATGTGCTAACTGTGCATGTATACCCTAACTCCAAATTTTTCAATTAGGGTAAACACGATATAAATATAATTAATAACCCTATATATATATATATAAATATATATATATATAACAGACACACAATTGCTAATTAACGCGAAAATATTCTAAACGAAATTTCATGGCGTTACAAGAGGATTAGATAAGTTAGTGTAAGTTTGTTGGGTTACGGCAGCGCCCCGGCCGTCAATCCGATGCCAAATGCGGAACAAAAATTTTATAACTTGGCGCTACTGCAACCAATCACCCGGACCATGCCATTAACTGTTAACTAGCAAACTACAAAAGGATAGAAAGGCTATACCGATCGATCCATGTCCTTCGGTCTTTAGCCATCATCCCACGCTCCTCGCGGCATCTACGATCTCGATCGATCTCCGGTCTCCTCGTCGAAGTTGCACCACGTCAACGAATCTTTATATGGGCTCCCGCCTCAAAACCAAGGCAACTCGGACAAGACGTTTGCTAGCCGACATGTCCAAGATTGAAATAGAGAGAGTGTAGAATATTTTGTCTCAAGGCATCCAAGCAATTGGGTGAATGTAAATGAAGTTGCCATGGATGGAATGAAGTGAGCATAGGATTTGCAAAAAGAAAATCAAATGAGCTTGTCCAATAATGGGCTCGGCCAATTCACAGTGAAGGAAAAAATTCACAGGGGATGGAAAAAATGGGAGAGGTTCTCTGTGGAAAAATGTGGTGATCAAGTGTGAGGAAAATGGTGATGGATTAATTAAACCCATTAAAGCAAAGAGTGGAAACCTCACAAAAAAAAGCATGTTGCCCATGCCTCACTAAATTCCCAAGCAATTTCCATGCCACCTCACCAAAGCCCATCCCTCTCCATGGTTTCGAATTTGGCAGGCCCCCAAAAGGAAAAAAGGTTGCGAAATTTAGGCAAGGAAATGGGCCAAAAATAAAGCTCACAAAAATAAAACATTAATTAAACATCAAAACTAATCTTTAATCAAGCGGAGAAAAAACTGGCAACTTCAAAAGTAATCCCGTAACGAATTACAGGATTATCCCACAACTATATAAACATACCCGCATTTGTATTCCGACCGAATACAAATGCAACGAGACAAAAGTATTCCAACACAATATAATACTAGGATTCGGCTTAAACCAAAGCCAACGAGTATTATCTGTCCGAACCATGACACGTGTACAAGTGCACGTGTATGTTCGAACCCTGCCATAAAACATATGGCCTCTACAACGTTTCGCCCGAACATGGGAAACTGTCTGTGGGGGACTCTAATGACTCATCAATATGTTGGCAGTGGATTTAACCACAAGCACGCCAGTGGCACTAGCTGTACGTAACGGCTGCCAATGTATTGAAAGAAAGGGAAGCTGATGAGCGAACTCATCCTGAAACCCTACTGAGCCTGACAGTGACAATATCCGTACAGTCCGGTCTGTTCGTCTAAGAGTATCGCATATCGGGTCTAGGGGGTGGATAAAGTCAGACCCCTAATAACGCGATAATTCGTGTCGGTATGAAACCCATCACCGCGTGAGAAACTACTGATCCTAGATCAGCAATTCTCGACTACCTTGGCCAAGGTTTTCTGGTGATGGCCAGCCGTGCACAGCGCGACATCAACCCCCAATACCGGGAGAAACGAATCCCCGACGATCCGCTCACTGCCTCCATGTGGCTCGGGACTGTACCCAACTAAAACCTGTTTGCACGACTCCTTTAAGCCGTGATAGGGTAGTAATAAAGCACAGTGGGAACTTACACGAGACAAATGACGATCTCAGGTCGACAGACTAACCTGTACACATGTCACCTGGGAACTGCTATCTGACAATAGGTATAATACCAACTAGCAGGTTCCCGGCGAGTCCGTCCAGTGTACTCATAACCCAATGAACACCTGTATACTATCTTAGGTGAACAAACTAATACCAATGGCTTGTGAGATCTGGCCACCGCCCCTCGTCGGGGTCTCGATCAGTATACACTAGTCTACACTGGAGCATCGATGCCCAGTCTCGATACTCCCATGACTAGGTACATTTAAGGATTTTCTTAGACCACCAGCTCCCACATATATTGTAAGTCTATGTTACCCACCCCGGAGCATAACGGGGAGGCGGAATAGGTAAAAATCTGTAAGTACGGAACATGACCGGCACTTAGGCTACGAACGTCTCAAGGCGTATGTGCTCTAAGTAAGCCGAGCCCAGAAATCCAAACCAAGAAAGTAGTAGAGAATAGGAAGAACCATATCAAAACAACCAGTATGCAATGATCAGTCGAAAATATTGCATATTTTAACCGGCAATTTCCTCATCATTTGCATCCATATAGAAGTGTACGGTATTCATAATTCACATATTAGCAAATCGGTCGCAAAATATCAGATTACATGTATTCGACCTTAAAACCGGCATTTCTAGGGAAATTGACAGCATTGCACTACATGGCATATTTTCTATATCTTGCAACCCGTGTTTCGAAGTCTATGCAGGAAAAGAGAAGCTTGCTCGATCATTACAGTGCTCGACCATTACAATCGCTCGTAAACTCACTGAACTCAAATCTGGTATCAACACAGAAGGGAAACTGAAATTATAAACATCAAAGAAAGGCCCAAACAGCAGTACCAAGCAGCAGAAGAAGGCACAGATCCCAAGGCCAACAATGCGCGGCGGAAGCGCGGCCTAGAGGCACATTGTGCGGCGGTTGCGCGGCGGGCCCAGGACATCAGCTCCTCAAATTTCACCAAAACTCCTGTTTCAGTGGCTACAGCTCAATAATGCACACAAACTTCCAGAATATTCCAGATACTTCCTCCAGATCAGCAAACACCTAAACTAGCCTAATACTTCTAGAACTTTCCCTAAACCCTAGCTTAAACCCTAAGCTAACTCCTAACAAACTCCTTCTAGAAACTCTTCAACAAACTTTGGGAGGGAAAGTTCTAATTCAAACCTAAACCTAGGGTTTGGGAGTTCTATAAATAAGACCCTAGGCTCACATGTTAAAAGAGGATTCAACTTTGGAGAGCTTAGAAAAATCAATCTCTTTCTTCATCCCCTCTTCCTCAAGTTTAGTGAGAGAGCTTGTAGGAAACCCTAACCCTAAATCCAACCACAATTCAAGATCTTGAGTGCAAGCCAAGCAAGATGCCTTCAACCCTTTTATGAGCCGAGCCGATCTTCAATCGGGCAAGAGATCAAAGTAGATCCACGATCCACGGAGACGAGCGAAGCCGAGTCAACGATCGATTTCTTCTTCTTGTAGATTCTTGAAAGAATGTATTGAAATTATTGATTAAATAAAAGGTGATATTCTTTTATCTTGTTTTCTTTAAATTCCGCATCATGTTATCTTTACAATTCTTTAATATTGTCTTTGTGGTGATGTGTGAATAAAACTCCGCTCGTCGAGGAGTCGAGACGATCTTTAGTATGATGATGTAACAAATTTGTAATCGATTCTTGAATCCCACGAGTTTGTAAACCCTAGCAAGTTCAAGAATCGACGACCCAATTCGTTGCGATGCTTTCTTGATCGACATCGCTCGAGATTGGGGAGTTCCGATCGTTTCTTGAAATTGCTAGAGGCTAGAATATAAATGGTATCCTCGAAAGAACAAGGGTTAAGAGATGAAACCCTAATTTCATCAAGGAAGCCCTAACTCTCGTCGATCACCATTGATCTAGTATCAATTCTTCGAAGGACAAGAACACGAAACCCTTTAGATTACATCACATCTAAAGATCCGATCGATTCCTACGAGCCTCTCTTATATTCTTGATTGTTGATTGGAAATATTTTCAAAACTACCGATTCTTGATTGTTTATAGTTTCTTGATTCTTGAGTAAAGAATAGTGACACTCGAATACAAATCACATCTTGAATCATGTTTTCGTTTATTGTTGCTTAACATTTCATTTCAAACGTATCAAAATACAATTGAATTGTGCAATCCCTGTGGACGATCCGCACTCATTCATTAACTACATCCGACACCGTAGTTTGATTGCGGTCAATATAATTTTTTGATTGTCGTTACTTTTTACATATACACGTCAGAAAATGCATCAATCAAAATGGCGCCGTTGCCGGGGATCGCGCTAATTCATTTGCATTTTTAGTTTGAAGTGAAAGAATTATTACGTTTTACTTCTTGAAATCAAAATTCGTACAAACTCTTACACGTGTGTTGTGATTTGATTGCAAGGTGATCTGGAGCATTCTGTGCTGTGGAAAAATTATTTGGAATATACCAGAGAGCTGTAGATAGCAACAGGAGCTTGTTGAAGAAAGCTTGTTCACTGTTCCTAAGACCTTACCGCGGAAGCGCGGCATTTACATGAATTTTGCGGCGGAAGAGCCGCAGTCTTGAAGGATCTCTGGAAAATTTTCCAGCAGGTGATTTCTTGCTCTCTCCTCTCACCCTTTTTAGCTCCAACTAACCCTTTTCTGCAGGATTCTTTGCAAATAAATCGCAGCGCGCAAAAGCAAAATTAAAATTGTGTGTGATTTTGATTTCTTGGTTGTTTGCATTCTAAATACGGAAATTTAAGGGGCACGGCCAAATCCAAATTAGGTGGGGATTTCATTACCCTTCCTAGGCCCCGAAAATCGTCAAACTTGCATCCGCATTACCCCCATTAACTAAAAGAAATCTAGAGAAGACTCTAAGGACTGTCGCGCTCAATAGGACAAGAGAAGGTCGTGGGTAATTCATTGCTTATCCGCGTTTTCTTGTGGTGCCTAAGGCGAGTGTGTCTAAGGCTAGTGGTTATTAATTAGGTCCACTGTAGTGGTGGTTCCTTCCCACTTACCTGGCACTTATCCGGCCACAGGGGGACAAAGAGGCAGTGGAGGATTCTATCCTGCGGCTTGTCTTTTGGCAGTTAGGAGCGGTCTAGAGATCAGACCTAGGTGACCATTAGATTCTAGGGTTTGTGTGCTGCATTTGTTTTGTCGCATCATTTTTTCAAAATCCGTCCCTTTTTAAAGCAAGCACCGCATTCATTTTACCCCTAATTATAAGTCAACGCTGCCACTTGTACTAACCCTTTTTAGTGCAAGATAGGCTGGACACGGGATTCTAGTGCCCGTTTAGTCCGCATACCTTTTATCGACTCCGAAGTCGATAATTCTCCATTTAGCTTTTCTTTACCCATTACCACACCCACACCGATGGATCCGAATCCATCAAACTTCTTTAACCCTAATCTGCCACTGTCCGTTGGTGCGCAGAATCCTACTCCACCCCACATTTCTCTCCAGGAAAGATGCTATCCACATAGAGGTCCTCTTTCGACCTGCTTATCCACACCACCAGCCAATGGGGATAACTTTGAGATTAAGCCCCAGTATATCAATCTTTTACCCAAATACCACGGACTCGAGACCGAGGACGCTTACGTTTTCATTACCAAATTTGAAAACGTATGCGCAATGATAGGTACGTCACAACTTTCAATGGATGCGATGCGTCTACGACTTCTTCCATTTACTTTGTGCGATATAGCCGAGAAGTGGCTATATAACACCACCGCACACTCTATTACGAATTGGGAAGAATTCGTCGCTGCATTCCTTAAGAAATTTTACCCAGTCCAAAAGACGGCTCGAATCCGTAGCGAACTGAACCAATTTGCCCAGCTCCCTGCCGAACCATTTTCAAAATACTTTGAACGTTTCAAGGATCTATTGGTTCAATGTCCTCACCACGGCATCCCGAGATGGGAGCTTTGCCGAATCATATATGAGGGCAGTAACCCTAGCACTAAACAGAGCCTTGAAAACATGTGTCAAGGTACATTTATGACTAAAGATGACAGGGAAGCCTGGCGATACTTAGAAGAGTTCGCTGAAAAATCACTAATTTGGGAGAGTGGAACACAACCATTGAATAGGGGTGGCGTACACCAAATAGATGTGTCCATAGGTGTTCGAGCTGAAATGGCAGCAATGCAAAAGAAGCTCGACGCTATGGAACACAAATTTGCAGCAGCCTCCCTAAACCCAATGTCGCTCCCCAAAACTGTTTGTGGGTGCTGTTCTGATCCGTCACATTTAACGGAAGAATGTCCATTAAACTCTGCGTTTCAAGGTCACGAGCATTCTAATGCCGCATTTCAAAGACCTCGAAACGATCCATATTCTTCCAGTTACAATCAGGGTTGGAGGAACCACCCGAATTTTGCTTGGAACCAGAACAAATCTCAAAACACGGTTCCAAACACGAATCAATTTCAACGGGCTCTTCCTCCACCACAACAGCAACCCCTACAACTCACTCAGCACCCCTACCCGTCACAAAATTTCCAAAATCAGGGCAACACTCCTGCACAGTCTAATCCTATGCAGCCCTGTTCTGACGAGTTCTCTCAATTCACTCAAACCATGAAATCACTTTTATCAAATTTCATGGATGTTTCGACTGAGGTTAGATCTTCCGTCAGTGAAATAAAGAAAAACTCAGCGTCCCAAGCTGAGAGTATTCGCACGATGGAAGCTGAAATCGCACGCTTAAAAGCCGAAATGAGTGCGAGAGAAAAAGGGAAACTTCCCTCTCAACCCCTGCAGAATCCTGGGCATTACAATGTAAATGCCATTACAACGTTGAGATCGGGAAGAGTGCTGAACAATCATGTCGGGGAAGATATTGATAATACTGAAAATCATATCAACACCCCGGCTGAGTCTTTTCCACATACACACACTTCACCTTCTGATCCTTCTTCTTCTACCAAACCACCTTCGCACGAGCCTATTCTCCATTTCCCTTTAGGCTCAACACCTTCACCCAACCTTTATAGTTCTCCACAGACGGTCCCCACACCTCCTTTGGGACCTCGTCTACCCCCCTTTCCTTCTCCTATGATGGACCCTGCGCTTATTGCGAAAGCACCTTACCCGAACCGGCTAAGGGCTAATAGAACGAGTCCTCATATGGAGAAAATTTTAGAGATGTTCAAACAGGTTAACATCAATATCCCTCTCCTAGATGCGATTCAACAAGTCCCCGCTTATGCGAAGATTCTTAAGGACTTGTGCACTAGGAAGAGGAAGACCCAAGTGCCAAAGAAGGTCTTTATGTCTAATAATATCAGCACTGCTTTTATACCCCAGCTTCCAAAGAAAAGAAAGGACCCAGGTTGTCCTGCAATATCGATTTCGATTGGGGGTAAAAACATAAATCGTGCTCTTTTAGACCTTGGCGCGAGTGTTAACCTGTTACCTTATTCTGTCTATGAGCAATTAGGGATTGGAGAGCTGAAACCTGCTCATTGCACTCTCCAGATGGCAGACCGATCTATCACCAAACCAAGGGGTGAATTAGAGGATGTGTTAATAAAGGTCGGGGAATTTGTTTTCCCTGTAGACTTCATTGTGCTCGACACACATCCTGTAGCAAACCCCCGGGGCCAAATTCCGGTGATTCTAGGTCGTCCTTTCCTTGCCACTTCCAACGCTGTTATAAACTGTAGAAATGGTTCAATGAATTTATCATTTGGAAATATGACCATTGAACTAAATATCTATAAAGTTGGAAGTCAGCCGTCAGAACCCTCTGCTCATATTTTAGATGTGTGCTCTGTCCATGAGATCGCTCCCGATAGTTGTGGAGCTGAGGATCTTTGCTTTACTGATCTCGATGACATTAGCACATCTCTGTTTGACTTTGCACTAGATCTTAGTGAGGACACTTTAGCTACACATGAGTCCTGCACTTCTGACTTTTCTCCACCCGAGTCTGTATCTTTCACAGGCTCTGAGCTTCTTTGTAGATCCAAAAATCAATCTATGACCCTTCCTTCTATCATTTCTCCGCCTGAGTTAGATCTCAAAATTTTACCTTCTCACCTGAAATATGCATATCTTGGTGAGAACGAGTCATTACCGGTTATCATTTCCGCTTCTCTTGCATCAGAGCAAGAGAATGCCCTTTTATCGGTATTGAGATCTAACAAAGAGGCGTTTGGTTGGAGTATGGCGGACATCAAAGGGATTAGTCCCTTGATAGTTGAACATCATATACATGTGATGGATGATGCCAGACCGACCCGAGAACCACAGAGACGGTTGAATCCCGTCATGAAGGAAGCTGTCATGAAAGAAATCGTCAAATGCTTAGATACTGGTATTATATACCCCATCTCCGATAGCCAGTGGGTGAGTCCTATACATGTCGTTCATAAGAAATCCGGCATCACAGTTATCACAAATGAGGCGAATGAGTTGATTCAAACACGCGCCCAAACTGGGTGGCGTGTATGCATCGATTATAGAAAACTCAACGCTGCTACGAGGAAAGACCATTTTCCTCTACCATTTATTGATCAAATGCTGGAACGCTTAGCGGGACGAGAGTTTTATTGTTTTATGGACGGTTACTCAGGCTATAATCAGGTCCCCATCGCCAAAAAGGATCAAGATAAAACCACTTTTACTTGTCCTTTTGGTACCTTTGCTTACAGTCGCATGCCCTTTGGGTTATGCAATGCTCCCGCTACCTTTCAGCGGTGTATGATGGGGATATTCTCTGATATGGTAGAGAATTTTTTGGAGATCTTTATGGACGACTTCTCGATTTTTGGAGACTCTTTTTCTGATTGCCTTGCGAATCTAGACGCTGTTCTTACTCGTTGCAAAGAGAAGAACTTGACATTAAACTGGAAAAAATGCCACTTTATGGTCCAAGAAGGAATAGTCCTTGGACATGTCATTTCACAGAAAGGCATTGAGGTTGACAGAGCTAAAGTAGATGTCATTCAAAACCTGCCTCATCCCAAAAGCGTCAAAGATATTCGCTCTTTCCTTGGCCATGCGGGCTTTTATAGGAGATTCATAAAGGACTTTAGCAAGATTGCTAGACCTTTAACACTACTCCTGGCCAAGGATACGACCTTCCACTTCGACTCGGATTGCGAGATAGCTTTCGACTCACTTAAACACTCACTCACTTCAGCCCCCTTTTTATCATCACCAAATTGGGACTACCCCTTTGAGCTGATGTGTGACGCATCTGATTTTGCAGTAGGTGCAGTCTTAGGACAGCACATCGATAAGATGCCACACGTGATTTACTATGCTAGTAAGACCCTGAATGATGCGCAAATCAATTATACAACCACCGAGAAAGAGCTTTTAGCGGTTGTATTTGCATTGGAAAAATTCAGGCCTTACTTAATCGGCTCACCTATAGTTGTGTATACTGACCATTCCGCTTTAAAACATCTTCTGGCGAAGAAAGATGCAAAAGGTCGACTAATACGTTGGATCCTACTGTTATAAGAATTTGATCTTGTTATCAAAGATAAGAAAGGATGTGAAAACGTAGTAGCTGACCACCTTTCACGCATCGTTTCTTCCCCTGTGACCCTGCCGATCAATGATTCATTCCCTGACGAACAACTCTTGAGCATATCCGCTGAACCATGGTTCAGGGATATTGTGAACTATCATGCCACGGGACTTATACCGAGCGATTGGTCAAAACAGGACAAATATCGTTTTCTTTCCCAAGTAAAACACTTTTACTGGGATAAGCCCTATTTGTTTAAATATTGTCCTGATCAGATCATTCGCAGGTGCGTCCCAAATGAAGAGTTCAAGAGTGTTCTTTCATTTTGTCATGATCAGGCCTGTGGGGGTCACTTTGGTCCTAGAAAGACCGCGGAAAAGGTTTTGCAATATGGATTTTATTGGCCGACCTTATTCAAGGACGCATTTGAGTATTGCAAAACCTGTACACAATGTCAGTATACGGGTAGAATATCCCAGAGGAATGAAATGCCTCAGCAACCCATTCTGGTTGTTGAAATGTTTGAGGTTTGGGGCATTGATTTTATGGGTCCTTTTCCCAACTCCTTTGGGAATCTGTACATATTGCTGGCGGTTGATTATGTCTCAAAGTGGGTAGAAGCCATTCCATGTCGCACTAATGACAGGAAAGTTGTCATTAAGTTCTTAAAAGAGAATATCTTCTCGCGATTTGGACACCCACGCGCTATCATTAGCGATAATGGGACACACTTCTGCAACAGGTCTTTCGAGACTCTGATGCGGAAATACTCAATCAACCACCGTCTTTCTACACCTTATCACCCCCAAACAAGCGGGCAGGCTGAGATCTCAAACAGACAAATCAAACTTATCCTGGAGAAAACTGTTGCTAAAAATAGAAAAGACTGGTCGACCAAATTGACGGATGCCCTTTGGGCATTCAGGACTGCATATAAGACCGACCTAGGAATGTCTCCATATAGGATAGTGTTTGGAAAAGCATGTCATTTACCTGTCGAGATAGAGCATAAAGCATTGTGGGCTATAAAGGAAATAAATTTTGATCTAAACCTTGCTTGCAACTTTCGGAAGCTGCAACTTAACGAGCTCAGCGAACTCCGCGATGAAGCTTATGATAATGCTGTAATCACAAAGAATAGGACTAAGGTTTTTCACGATAAAAGCATTTTAAGGAAAACATTTTTACCTGGTCAACAAGTCCTTCTTTATGATTCACGATTACACCTTCACGCGGGTAAGCTCCGATCTCGTTGGAAGGAACCTTTTGTTGTGCGGTCTGTATTCCCGCACGGGGCAGTAGAAGTAGAAAATGTTAAAAACGGCACTGTTTTCAAAGTAAATGGACATAGATTAAAGCCGTATTTTTCCACTGGCCCCACGGAGGAGCTCTTGTTCTTACAAGAGCCAGTTTATTTGGATTAAAATTCCTCCGTCTCACCTTCATATCCTGTATATCATTGCATCATCTTTTGAATGAAGGTGAGTGAAAGATAAGTTTGGGGGAAGTTCTTCACTTATATATTTTGCCCCCACTAATAATTCCCCCCAGATTTACAGGTTTTGTAGATATAGCTGTCGGCAACAGTGAGGACACTGTTGAAAACAAGTTTGGGGGAGGTTTGTGCTTAGTTTCGTATCATTTGCATATCATCTGCATAAGCACAAAAACATTTCTTTTAAAAATCTATAAAAATTGAAAAAAATTTCAAAACACATAAAAATTTAAAAAAAATTTCAAATATAAAAATAATTTTAATATTTACACTTTTTTGTATATAAATAAGATAATGAAAGTTTAGAAAGTGAAAAATTGCATCCATGAGATTAGAAAAATTTAAGAAAACCAAGAAAATTAGAAGTTTTCTTATACGAACTAGTAATAAGTAGTTATGAGCCGTTGTCCCAAGGGTTAGTAAGATGAAGGACGTCACTAATCTGAGGATAAAAATAAGTCTGAAAAATAGTTTCTATTCTGGAAGCCAAACATTTTGAACGTGGCTACCCTGCTATTCGCACTTACACACGTCTTGAAGCCTGGGATAGTAGAGGATACCTTGAAATGCTCTTGTCTTAAAGCCAAAAGTATGAAAAAAAAATATGTGTTTTAAAGTGGTGAGAAAAATGGATACTGGTTTTGTTATCACCGAGGGCAATAAAAATATATAGCAAAAGGGTGCTTCTTCACCTAGTGCCCCAAGGTCAACTGGTCTGGGAGTCACTGCTATGCCTGAGGTGGTGCAAGACGAGGAAAATACACCAAGCATGCAAGCACATTAGTAATCGGTCGGTTAGTACCTCAAGAAGTATCAACGGTCGCATGAAAGTGTGTAAGCAATCTCGTTTGCCAAGAAGTACTGAGGCCGATGGGCAAGGGTATGATAGCTTGAATTGAATTCTCCGGGTGTAGGGATGTCTTTACACACACGCAGGGTGATATGATCGATGTTTGGAATAAAGATAGGAATGAAGAATAAGACGATGTTTTATTGAGGGAGGACGTGATTTCTGACATTTTTTCATGACCATTAAGATAGGGCTCATGACAACCGAAAAGCTAGCTTAGTTGGAAACCCTAATTTTCAAAGTTTTTCTTTTACAATTCTCTTCTTTAAATGTAATATTCATGATCTTGCTTTTATTATTGGATTTTGTGGGTGCAATCCGCTGAAAACCCTCAGGAGACAACACTCCTCCTACTAGGGACACCTAGAGGTTTAAAGGCTTGTTGCACGTGCTCAGTGCAATCGTGTTGCCTACGAAAGTGTGCTAGTTAGTTTTTTCTCTTTCTTTATTTTCTCCTTCTCGTTTTAATAAAACATTCGCTCGAGACGATCGAAATTAAGTTTGGGGGTATTTGATCAGTCGAAAATATTGCATATTTTAACCGGCAATTTCCTCATCATTTGCATCCATATAGAAGTGTACGGTATTCATAATTCACATATTAGCAAATCGGTCGCAAAATATCAGATTACATGTATTCGACCTTAAAACCGGCATTTCTAAGGAAATTGACTGCATTGCACTACATGGCATATTTTCTATATCTTGCAACCCGTGTTTCGAAGTCTATGCAGGAAAAGAGAAGCTTGCTCGATCATTACAGTGCTCGACCATTACAATCGCTCGTAAACTCACTGAACTCAAATCTGGTATCAACACAGAAGGGAAACTGAAATTATAAACATCAAAGAAAGGCCCAAACAGCAGTACCAAGCAGCAGAAGAAGGCACAGATCCCAAGGCCAACAATGCGCGGCGGAAGCGCGGCCTAGAGGCACATTGTGCGGCGGTTGCGCGGCGGGCCCAGGACATCAGCTCCTCAAATTTCACCAAAACTCCTGTTTCAGTGGCTACAGCTCAATAATGCACACAAACTTCCAGAATATTCCAGATACTTCCTCCAGATCAGCAAACACCTAAACTAGCCTAATACTTCTATAACTTTCCCTAAACCCTAGCTTAAACCCTAAGCTAACTCCTAACAAACTCCTTCTAGAAACTCTTCAACAAACTTTGGGAGGGAAAGTTCTAATTCAAACCTAAACCTAGGGTTTGGGAGTTCTATAAATAAGACCCTAGGCTCACATGTTAAAAGAGGATTCAACTTTGGAGAGCTTAGAAAAATCAATCTCTTTCTTCATCCCCTCTTCCTCAAGTTTAGTGAGAGAGCTTGTAGGAAACCCTAACCCTAAATCCAACCACAATTCAAGATGCCTTCAACCCTTTTATGAGCCGAGCCGATCTTCAATCGGGCAAGAGATCAAAGTAGATCCACGATCCACGGAGACGAGCGAAGCCGAGTCAACGATCGATTTCTTCTTCTTGTAGATTCTTGAAAGAATGTATTGAAATTGTTGATTAAATAAAAGGTGATATTCTTTTATCTTGTTTTCTTTAAATTCCGCATCATGTTATCTTTACAATTCTTTAATATTGTCTTTGTGGTGATGTGTGAATAAAACTCCGCTCGTCGAGGAGTCGAGACGATCTTTAGTATGATGATGTAACAAATTTGTAATCGATTCTTGAATCCCACGAGTTTGTAAACCCTAGCAAGTTCAAGAATCGACGACCCAATTCGTTGCGATGCTTTCTTGATCGACATCGCTCGAGATTGGGGAGTTCCGATCGTTTCTTGAAATTGCTAGAGGCTAGAATATAAATGGTATCCTCGAAAGAACAAGGGTTAAGAGATGAAACCCTAATTTCATCAAGGAAGCCCTAACTCTCGTCGATCACCATTGATCTAGTATCAATTCTTCGAAGGAAAAGAACACGAAACCCTTTAGATTACATCACATCTAAAGATCCGATCGATTCCTACGAGCCTCTCTTATATTCTTGATTGTTGATTGGAAATATTTTCAAAACTACCGATTCTTGATTGTTTATAGTTTCTTGATTCTTGAGTAAAGAATAGTGACACTCGAATACAAATCACATCTTGAATCATGTTTTCGTTTATTGTTGCTTAACATTTCATTTCAAACGTATCAAAATACAATTGAATTGTGCAATCCCTGTGGACGATCCGCACTCATTCATTAACTACATCCGACACCGTAGTTTGATTGCGGTCAATATAATTTTTTGATTGTCGTTACTTTTTACATATACACGTCAGAAAATGCATCAATCATGCAACATAATATACAATGCCTAAAGACGAGGATCACAACAGAAAGGAAACTCCAACAACAAGGAATCCACAGAAATAAAACGGGCGACTCTAAGGTCGAAAGAATAAACATCACTGGTCTCTATCTCAAATAAGTATATGTTTGGTTGATGGAACTTTTAGATACAACTGAAATATAATATACAATTTATAATGATGGATACGATACAAATAACCCACCTACTAGCAAGTCACCTGAAAGAAGCTGTGCCCGTAAAGCCGTAATGAAATCCATACGGCAACACCTGCAAGAAACTGGGGCACAATGAGGGTGAGTTGCCAACTCGTGAGTAGAAAAAGATCTACGAACAGAAAATCGCATGTATAACGCAATCCTAGGTCATACGATCATAATATAATCCTCAAATATATAACCAGTAATCTAAAACCATGGCTAGTGTAAATATCTAGCCCAAGTGTAATCCCATGTGCCCGTGTCAGTGCATCAGGTGGTAATATATCATATGAATGATGTATGAATGCATGAAACAGAATGCATGCACTGAAGAAAACTGCATTCATAAATTTGTAAGATTTCTGTATTATAAAATGAGGTATCATAATGAAATCAGCATAAAACAGTGCCTAGCATCGGCACAAAACATAATCTCAATATCTCGATATCTCTGTATCACAATCTCTGTACCTCAATATCTCAAATCTCAATATCTCAATCATAAATCCAGGACGCCGTCAGTCCAGATCGGCCCCTACCATCCATCTCATTACTACGACGGTATCCTCCAGATATCCGACGCGTCGGGTAATATCACCGGTCGGTAGTGCTCCCCTGCCAGGCTCAACGCCATCTCCTGCGATCTTCTTGCCCCGGGGTACCGCACCGGGTCCACCATGTACCCGCAATCGGTCTCATCCGCCTCCTCGATTCGGGTTTCATATGTCGCTCTCAGCACCGAGAAAACACATGGTGGACGCACTGAAATATCATATCAAGGGTAACCGGGTTTTTAAAACATTTACATAATCTCTTTGAAATATCCACGGTTCCCAAATCCATAAATATCATAGAAACAGTATATCTCAATGCGTATAATCAGGAAGCATGACGTATGTGACATATAAATGAAATGCAAGTATAACAGTATATCATGCAACATGGAATAATAGTATGCATATACAAGGGTCATATCCTGATGCAATAATACTACTGTGTAGTGACATGGCAATTACCGATGAAGATGTGTGTGAGCTGGCAAGTGATTGAATGCGGAACATACGCATCATCGGTAATGGTGCTGGTTCCCTAACAGCATGATATCAATAATGGAATATGAATCACAATAAGTATGCGATGCACAGTAACAACAATAATAATGTGCGAGATCTGAATGCTAAACACAAAGATAGCTAAACTGCATCTAATGTCATAAGAGTCCTATAGCTACACCACTATAAGGCTGAGCTAATAGGTTAACTGCAGGTAAGGTAAACCGCCTAACCTCTGAGTCGATATATGTATATGTATATATTGTCGGTGATCCCGCCTCAATAATATCACATCCGATAATATATCTCTATAATCAGTTATTCCTAAATCAAGAGTGCTGATCAAACATCAATTTATAGCTCGTACGTAAATCCGTCGTACGGCATCCCCAAATCTGGGTACGGGTCAATATCACATTCGTCATATCATTCATCTGGTATTCTCTTTATCAAATATCATTATCTGGGTACTGATCTATGTCTAGTACAATGCTAATATCATTACTATGATCAAGATCTGACTACTGATCGACGGTCTAGTATAAATCGATATTATCATCATAAATCATCAATATAGTCATAATCCGGCTTTCGATTGACAGCCTCTAGCAAAAACGACATCATCAGCACATATCATCTCAAGGAGTAAACAACGCCCAAGGCGGCCTATCATAATATCTTGTCATGTCATCTCATATCATATCCTATCTCATATCATAATCACATGTCGATCATTTACATATATATGTCACTATTCCTATGGCATCATCATCCCAAAATCCGCTAAAGCATCAAGACGTATCCCAAATATGAATTTTACCATATCACCGATATCATAATCTTGGATCAAATATCATCGACTCATTTCAATCCCATGTCTCATCCTCAAGTCTGTATGTGAACACGTAGTCCCATACCTATGTTAACACATATCTATATAGAATCCCATAAGCACATATGGACAAGGATGTATGCAAGTATGTATGTGTGTATAGGTATGTGTAGTGCACCCACTACCTAGGGTTCACGACACTAAATCATCCAACACGCTAATGTCCATCCTAAACATCACCATTAATCTCAAATAACATATAATAATTATAGGTGTGTATACGCATCCGTATACATCACCACGGACTGCGGGGGTGCTATACGCCATCCACCCGACTTCTCCCCGTAGATATAAATCTACTCACCTTTCCTTATGCGTGCCGGTGCCGATGTCGCCATTTCCATCTCCAACGCTTCGACGCCACGTGGGGTACCTACAAGGATATCACACGCTAAAACACATGAAAACCATGTTGGAAACCAAAATGGTGCACGCTACGCCCATAGGTAAAAACCTGTGGCCTCGTGTGAAAACACAGTCAATGCTCACTGGTCGTTGGCGTTCAAACGCCACCCGACGGAAACAGATCACGAAATACCCAAAATCCATACGAAATCAAGTCGTAAATCATACGCCAACTCATGAAAATCAACTCAGATTCTATCCTAACTGGAATCAGTCAAAACTAGACATACAGGGGGTCAAGTTTACATGAAATAGGGTTGTGCACGCAAAACGAGGGGATTTCACCCTGGTCTGGCCGCAAATTGCGGCCAGAGGGAATAAAATGGCGGCCAGAAAATGGAGGTTGGGGCTAGGGTTTTGGGTGTTGGTTCCTATCTACCTGCATACCTCACTGCCAATTCAAAATTATTTAGGAGGTCCGGGGTTTTAGCAAATTCCAGAAAGATCACAAAATCGACAAAAACGCTAATTTACACCAAGTCGAACAATCTGGTATTTTTGCTGGAATCTGGGGAAATTCTGGGGTGAACTGGTCTCAAACACACCTAATAAGGATATACTAACAATCAAAACCAACACTTGATCAAGTCTCACTCAAATTTTACCTAAACTAGCACTAAACCACACAATAACACTAACTTTCAGCTATATAACTAGAACTTGGCAAAATAGGAGTTGGATTGCAAGATTACACCTCAAGAGGGTCCTAGGATGAAGGAGAAGGGAAAGGAGGTGGAAGAAGGGCCGTTGGTAGACTGCTGAGTTGCTCCTACGGCTGCTGGTGTTCCTCCTGTAGCAGCTGTTTATGCTGTTTTGTTGGTTTAGTTTGGGCTGTTGCTGCTGCTTGAAATTTCCTTTTTCTCTTGTTTTTCTATGTGTGTTGCAGCAGCAGAAGTGTTGGGCCGTGGCTTATGATATTGTGGCTATTGTTATGGGGTGTTGTGGCTGATATGTTGGCAGAAAATGGGGCTGAATTTGTGCTGATGTAGCTGCTGTTATGGTGGCTGAAAATGTGTTGATAGGGGGGCTGATGTAGCTGCTGATGTGAGGGATTTGGGGCTGATGTGTTGATATGGGGGTGTAGGTTTTGGGCTATGGTGCTAGGGACTGGTGGCAGCAGCTGCTGTTGATGTAATGGGCTGCTGTTGCAGTAGTTTTGTGGCTGAAGTTTGACATTGGGGCTGAAGCTGTTTCATCAGCTGCTGTTGCTGATGTAGGGTGTGTAGGTGTTGGCTGAAGTGTTGGGTTGTTCTCTTTTGTTGATGTATTAGTGAGTGTTAGAGATAGAGTTATAAGATGCGAGAGGGGGGAAATCGAAGGAATACAAGGAATTATGAAATGAGAGGGATCATGGCACACCCTAGCCACCTATCTCTCTCTCAAGGTCAACTCTAACCCTAATCACCCTTAACCAAGCTAAAACCCTTAATTAACCCAATTAAGCTAATCAAATGGTTCAACCCACCATGGTCATCTAAATATAGTCCAACCCTAGGCTACCATGACCAAAACATGAAACAGGTGTAGAAATGGTATGGTGCACAATTTGCAGAAAAAGCCAAAAAACCAATTAGCGATTTTTTAATCGCGATTAACACCAACATAGCATATAATTCATCATAAAAACGGTAAAATGGCATATTTTCAAAAAAATAATCTATTTTAGAATTTCCATAAGTTTTTCCCAAAATTTTTGTTGGAGATAGTGCCCTCAGAGTCAATTATTGGATCACAGGCACGTGATTGCAATGATTGAGGGGAGGACCTATCCCGGTAGGACAGTCTTACTCGAGATGATGGTATGCTATCTGGTTTATCTTTGTCATCGTGTACTGCTTTAGGTGACCTTTCGAGTCGCTATTACACGTTGATAAAGCCCCTAGGATTCTTGCTTGACTTCCAGCAGTATGAGGGCGATCATATAAGTGGGAGCTGGGGTCTACAAGCACATCCTTAAAAGGTCCCTAGTCGTGGGAGATTCGAGACAGGGCATCGTTTCTCCAGAGTAGACTAGTGTATACAGTCAAGACCCCGATGAGGGGCGGTGGCCGGTCTCACAAGCCACTGGTGTCAGTTGGTTCACCTAAGATGTATACAGGTGCTCATTGGGTTATGAGTACACCGGACAGGACTCGCCGGGAACCTGCTAGTTAGGATTATACCAGACGTCAGATAGCAGTTCCCTGGTGACATGTGTACAGGTTAGTTCATCGACCTGAGATCGTCATTTGTCTCGTGTGAGTTCCCACTGTACTTTGATTACTACCCTACCACGGCTCAAAGGAGTCGTGCAAACAGGTTTTAGTTGGGTACAGTCCCGAGCCACATGGAGGCAGTGAGCGGATCTTCAGGGGTTCGTCTCTCCCGGTTTTGGGGCTGAGGTCGTGCTGTGTCTAGGAGAGCCAGAACATGAAAAGTCCTTGGCCAAGGCAGGAGATTTGCTGGTAGGTATTCCAGTAGTATCTCAGGGTGTTCTAGGCTACACTCCGACACGACTTGTACCGCTTTTGGGGGTCTGACTTTTTACTAACCCCCTAGGCCCGCCATGCGATGCTCATAGACGAACGGACCGGACTGTACGGATATTGTCACTGACAGGCTCAGTAGGGTGTCAGGATGAGTTCGCTCATCGACGTCCCTTTTGGTCAATAGCTGGTGGCCCGTCACGTATGGCTAATACCTCTGACGTGCTAGTGGTTAAATCCACAGCCATAGTATTGACGAGTCTTTAGAGTCCACCACACAGACAGTTACTCAAGTTTCGGGCGAAACGCTGTAGAGGCCGTATGGAGATATGGCAGGGTTCGATCAGATACGTGCGGTATTGCACGGATTGTGATCGGACGGTTTTTACTAGCCGGCTTTGGCTTAAGCCGGATTCTAGTTTTAGATAGTGTAGTTTTGTCTCTTTGTATTTGTGTTCAGTGGGAATACAAATGCGGGCATGTATTTGCAGTAGCGGGGTTTTCCTGTAATTAATTATGGGATCGGTTTTCTGGGGTTGCCAGTTTGTATTCCGTTCCGGCCGGTTTTCTCTTTTTCCTTCCCGGTCGGACTTTCCGTTGGAGGGTGTTAATTGCAAGTTTGCAATTAACATTTAGTGGAGGGCTTCCTTGCATATTGTACCCTCTTCATCATGAGATTCCATTCTTGTCCATCTCATTGCATTTATGGTGATGGTTAGTGAAAGGGTTTGAGCTTGATTTTGATGTGACCATTATTCTTTTTGTTCTTTTTCTCCTTTGAAAAAGAAATTAATCTTTTTCTTTTCACCCTCCACTTGAGTGGGCCGGCCACTGTTTGGGCATGGAGTGAGATTCATTTGTGTGAAAGGAGTGGTTTAATTTGTGTGAATTAATCCTTCTTGTATTTTGGTGGCCCCCCCATTTATGTGTTTTCTGTGAAGTGTTTTTGCTTTTAGCATGGTTTTAATTAATCCCTTTCACCCATATACTTTTTTCCAGCAAGCACAAAATGGGGGGTGGCCGAGCTCCTTTTTAGACATGCTCATTCCTTTTGATTGCATGCTTAATTTTCTTAGCATCCATCCATGAAATTTCTTTGTGCAAAATTCCTCCAACCATGGCAACCTCTTAAACCCCAAAGAGACAACTATTCTACACTATTCTATAGCAAGTCTTGGACGCGTCGGCTAGCCAACTTCGCGCCCGAGTTGCCTCGGTCAAGAGGTGGGAGCCCGTAAAAGATTCCGGCTACGTGGTGCCCTTTCCGACGAGACGATGATGGACGGAGATTCCGCGAGAGATCGGAGTGGAGACGAAGACCGAAGGACACGGATCGCTTGGTATACTTCTCTACTCTTTTCTTATTTGCTAGTTAGCTAGGTTAATGGCCCGATCCGGGTAAAAAGTCCGCGGTTGTGCCGATCGAGCAAAGTTCGCAAAGTTTTTGTTTTCCGCGTTTCCGGCGTCGGATCGACGGCCGGGACGCCCCCGCGGGCTTACAATGGTATTAGAGCCACGCCATTAACTTAGCCTAGCATGGTCTAGTATGTTTTAAACTCGATCGAACAAAGTTCCCAAAAACCGTATTTTTCATACTTCATGTTTCTGTCGAAATTTTTTTCAAGCTCCAAAAATTTTTCAGGTCACTGCAAAAACACAAGCATGACATTCTAAGACTTCTGGTAAAATTTGATGCAATGATCTCTTAGTACGGCCGCGGAAACGCGGCCAAACCCCTGGTTTGGCCGCGGTTCCGCGGTGGGAAGGAGTGATCATTGCACCAAAATTTCCCAGTAGGTCTTATACTTGGAAATAGGGGTTTTGGGATATTATTTTTGGGCCCAGATTTTCTGTAAGTGTTACAGTAATTCTTTGGGGCCCACTTGGTAAATTTGTTCGATCGGATATTTTAAACATGCCAGTTCACAGTTTTTACATTATATCTGCGACCGTGAATGTCACTTGATCGGTAAATCCCGTCTAACTGCTATAGCCCGGTTAGACGGATTTGCGAACGTGACATTCACGTTGATGTTCTGTGATTGTACTGTGTTGTTGCGGATCGGTCGTGGGGGATAGCCTGGTTGCAGTGGTAGTACAGTTCTGTTTTATATGTACATTTGATTTTGCGGGGCGAGCGTCCGACATGTGGACTGCCGTCACTGCCTGTTTGTATTATTATTTTGGGACACGACCAGGTTGCGGTCGATGTACCCGTTGTATGTATATTTTACTTTCTGTACTAGGATTACCCCGCGGAGGGGTGCACGGATAGCCGGATTCTGGAGGGCAACAAGCCCGCATCTCATGGCGTTGAGACGGAGGGGGCTTCACTCTAGAATTGGCGGGCTATTCGCCGCACTCGTAGGGGGTACAGGCTGACCCAGGAGGGGTGCCCAAGTTACCGGATTCCGTGAAGTGCTGGGTGGTCCATTCACGTCGTTGAAGGGGGCTGCCTCGCTTCAGGTTTTGGCGGGTGACTTGCCGCGCCCGTAGGGGTCTAGGATTTCATTGCACAGGCTATCCAAACGACCAGGGGAACGTCGGTTTTCAGCGGCTCTGTGAAACCCGGGGATCCCAGATATCTGTATTGATCTGTGTTGCTATACATTTCTGTATTGTTGCTCTTTTTTTCACGCCTTGAGCGAAAATTATATATTATATATATATTAGTAGATGTTGTATATGTTTTTCATCCGCACTAGTCCAGTCCCCGCTCTGCCGTTAGTTAGCTAACCTAACGGGTGATGACGGGACCCAGTGGCGAATGCGGATGGCATATACGTACATCAGTATATTTTCGTTCTTTATTGGTGTGATCAATTGATGGGACTGCGTTGATTCGGATCAATGCAAGTTAAACAAACCTATCTGATGTTGTTGGAACACTTTTTCAAAAAGCTGTTATTGCAAGGGCGTTTTCTTTTGTTTTGCATCGTGGTATTCAGTTGGAATATCCTGCTCCTCAGTCGACGAGGCAAGGGCCGAGATCCCTTCACCGGGAGTGACCCCTTGGACAAAAGTTTGCGTCAGGGCAGTAACTTCACTATAGCCGTTTACTTTTGCTTTGCATCGTTGTATTCAGTCGGAATATCCTGCACCTCATTCTACGGGGAAAGAGCCGAGATCCCTTCACCGGGAGTGACCTCTTTAGCAAGGGTTTTCGTCACTATATTTTTAAAAAAGCTATCCGTTCCTTCAACGATATCAAGTTCATTACGTTAAAGGTTTTCGCCAGAAACCATTTCGTAGCCCTCCGTCGTTTCATATGGATAGTCAATAGTATTCAAGCTGTGTATGTTGGCCAAAGTCAAGGCACAGTGTTTGGTAGCTGTTGGGTATTCATATGCAGCATAGATAGATGCGTTGGTTTGGGACAGTCGTACTGCCATTTTGGCCAAAGTCAAGGGTAGGTACGGGTGGGTTCAAATTAACCAGGAAAATGACGGGTAGAACTTGACATGTGACTTATGATATGTTGGCCAAAGTCAAGGTCATAAGAGCATGGGGCAGAAATCCACATCGGGAGTTTCAAAAGAACTGAAACTTGCCAGATATGCGCATACCTTCTGGAGTGTGATAACGTGAGCGGATTCCGTCACGTTATCATGCGATGAGAGTTGGATCCCGATTCCCACTGATGAGTTGGTTTACTCCTCGGGTGATCCCGGCTAATTCTTCTTTCAGGTTTGGGGAAGAATTTGACGTTACAGTGGGAGGTTTCCTGATTAGATAAAGTGATAACCATTCTGATCTAGGTTAGAGTGCACGCTGAGTGTTTCTTTTCTCTCTCTCTCTGGCAGCGACCATTGACCCGACCCTAGACTATGACTCAGTGACCAAGTTGACCGAACCTTTTTAACACTGGCTTTTGGATTGTCAGAGTTGCAAACCTCATTGCCACTCCTACTTTTACCCTTTTCTCCAGGACACCCCGTATTATTACGACCGTCCACTTCCATTGGACAAAACCATCGTATGGTTATATACGAACTCGAAGGAATTCGAGGATGGTTTCCGGTTCTGGAGGAAACGGATAGGACTATTCAGTTGTCTTTTCCTTTTACCTTCTCTCAGGTTGCGAGCACTCCTTGGTTTAGGAGATAGTACACCTATTATGCAAATTGGATAGTCTTCTTCCAGACCTTAGGCTGGTGCTGACCGGTAGGGAATGAAGAAAGCCAATTAGCCTAAACGGTGTACAGAAGGTATTAAGTTCAGACAAAGCAAGGGATTAGTAAGAGGGCAAAGTAAAGTGCGACTGCTATTCACTACCAAACCGAGTATTTCTTCGCCAATCCTAAATCACCTTTGTATTTCTCCAGGACACTCCGTATCACTACGAAGATCCCAGTTGATTGGATAATCCATCGTATGGTTATATACGAACTCGAAAGGAACTTGTTCCAGTTCGGGGATGGATCCTGGTTCAGGAGAAATAGGAATAAAGTACATTCAGGTGTCTTTTATCTTCACCTTCTCTCGCATTGCGAGTGTTCCTAGGATTAGGACAGTACACCCATTATGCTTATTGGATAGTCTTCTTCCAAACCATAGGCTGGTGCCGAACGGTAGGGAAGGAAGAAAACCATTTGGCCTAAAGGGGTGTACAGAAGGTAATGACTAAAGACATATAAAGGGATTTGGAGAGGTGGCAAAGAATTATACGGTTACAGTTGTGAATTCGGATAATGGAAGAGGCATTACAAGGAGTACCAGCATACCTCATCGAAACATTTCAATGTTTCGGTTTCACTGTGTACTGTTAAAAGAAAACTGATTTCCCGATTAGATACTTACTCCAGGGTATGTATTTACCAGGTATGAGTCTCATATCTGTATGGTTTTACAGATGATGAGTGGGAGTAAGTTATTGGGAATTAGGTGACCATCCTCATTATATCAGGATTCGTTGGAATTGGTGATATTTGAGGAAGCCACCTGGGTTGTTTGCCGGTCGGCAAATATTTGGTTTTGAATATCCGTTGTTGTGCACCAATTTCAAATTGATATATCTGTACGTCTATTTTTATAGAGTGAGACATACCTTTTTGAAATTATGTCTATGACATTTACCTATACCAGTTGATGGTTAGGTAAGGAGCATTGAACAACGGTGTAATTCTTCTTAACCAAAAGTACAGTTTTCAACCTACGACACACAGTGAATGAGTCACTAGACTCAGGGGACTTATACAGAGTATTGTATATTGTCCAGTGTCCAATAGGACAGAGGGGTTGGTCCTCGTACTATATTCTGTTTACTTTTAACTTCTCTAAGTTCTTAGACATGTGTTTCGTAGAAACACAGGGTCTAAGTTTTGAGGAGTTATAGGTATAAGAGTAAAGTAGAGAACCAAGTGTTGCAAGTATCGGGATTCTTCAAGGAGATCGAAGATGTAGATACTTGTGAATGGTATTCAGTTGATAGTAATGATTAAGAGAACTAGCTTCTCTTTCAGGTTACTCATAATTGGAAGTATTCCTAAGTTGAGTAACGCTGATCGGCCTCCTTCCATTTAGTTGACATGCACTGGAGACAGCTGCATGATTCAATCTGGTTTCACATTCCATTGGCCACTCCGCAGATATGGTGGGTAACCTTAGGCACTCGAGAGGTACTTCGGTATGCTCAAGGACGGTGGCAGGGAGGTTCTTGTTTACCCAGATTTGCCATTGCTGTTGTTCCAGACTGTGAGACCCGGCAGGAGGATGAGTATAGCGTCGTTCTAAACTGGTTTTAGAAGTGTACGTCAATATGACTCTGCCAGAGGGTTGTCGTAGTCAGTGGGAGCAGCGGAAGCATTGGTGGACAGGAGGCTTATGTCTATTCATAGACTAAAGCAGATATAGCGGAGATAGATCATCTATTTCTGATGTGACAGTCATAGGTTTGACTTCATCAGAATAGGGGATGGATCTGTTGAGAAGGTAGTAGGGTGTGATGTCCTGGTATTTGATGACATACACAGAGTAGGAAGTGATATTCCTATACTACGATCGGTTATACTTTGGTCGTCACACAGTAGTTTCTCCACATAGGAATTGGATCTTATATCAGACATTTTGGTAACTAGATCTATGGTTTTAGATCTAGATTTGGGTGGTTTCCCAATCAGGGTACTTTGACAGCATTCTATAAGTATTTAGAATGGACGACTCCTGGCACGGTAGTGTACCTGCAGGTAATGGAGTCACCCTCTCTAAAGGTGTCTTACAGACTAATGGGAGAGGGATACGCATGATTGACAGATCACTTGCTTAGGCAATTGAGTCAATCATGAGATGTCAAGCACCACACCAGATGTTGTTCTTGCAGTAGGTGCAATAAGTTGATATTGATCCAATCCTGGAGAAACAGTCGGAAGCAGTTTTAGAACATAAGTGAATGTTCTAGGGATATGATAACGGCAGTCTTCTTCGGGAGACAGTTATCATTCCAGGCTTCCAAGGTGACCTGGATGGCAGAGTGGCTGTCAGAGTTATAGTTTTCCCTCTGACGAGGGGCAGTATTTTGGACTGGTGGTCCAGGTGGATACTGAGGGAAGGCATGGCGCAGGATACTGATTAAGTTCAGTTGACGATACAGTCTAAGAAGTTTGGATTTGGAGTTCATTTATGAGCTGGGTCCCATCAGACATCCAGACATTCTAAGACAGGTATTGCTCATTTCGGGAGATAGCTTTCTCCGCGAACTTGAGATATAGAGAGACATAGAAAGAAACACCAGAGCGGATCCACTCACTGAGGCTATTCCTCGAACGCAATAGTTTCGCAAACGAGCTTTGTGAGACTGACTAGTAGAGGAGTTGGGTGTTCGGTATCACACGGGCTGTGAGTATGCGACATCGCAATAATTAGCCTTGAGTGCAAGTGGGAGATTGTTGGAGATAGTGCCCTCAGAGTCAATTATTGGATCACAGGCACGTGATTGCAATGATTGA
Organism: Agapanthus africanus; assembly: GCA_030015575.1. NCBI lineage: Eukaryota > Viridiplantae > Streptophyta > Magnoliopsida > Asparagales > Amaryllidaceae > Agapanthus > Agapanthus africanus. The sequence continues at coordinate 209,250,969 of JASDDO010000026.1, read as the reverse complement.
GGGGAGGACCTATCCCGGTAGGACAGTCTTACTCGAGATGATGGTATGCTATCTGGTTTATCTTTGTCATCGTGTACTGCTTTAGGTGACCTTTCGAGTCGCTATTACACGTTGATAAAGCCCCTAGGATTCTTGCTTGACTTCCAGCAGTATGAGGGCGATCATATAAGTGGGAGCTGGGGTCTACAAGCACATCCTTAAAAGGTCCCTAGTCGTGGGAGATTCGAGACAGGGCATCGTTTCTCCAGAGTAGACCAGTGTATACAGTCAAGACCCCGACGAGGGGCGGTGGCCGGTCTCACAAGCCACTGGTGTCAGTTGGTTCACCTAAGATGTATACAGGTGCTCATTGGGTTATGAGTACACCGGACAGGACTCGCCGGGAACCTGCTAGTTGGGATTATACCAGACGTCAGATAGCAGTTCCCTGGTGACATGTGTACAGGTTAGTTCATCGACCTGAGATCGTCATTTGTCTCGTGTGAGTTCCCACTGTACTTTGATTACTACCCTACCACGGCTCAAAGGAGTCGTGCAAACAGGTTTTAGTTGGGTACAGTCCCGAGCCACATGGAGGCAGTGAGCGGATCTTCAGGGGTTCGTCTCTCCCGGTTTTGGGGGTGAGGTCGTGTTGTGTCTAGGAGAGCCAGAACATGAAAAGTCCTTGGCCAAGGCAGGAGATTTGCTGGTAGGTATTCCAGTAGTATCTCAGGGTGTTCTAGGCTACACTCCGACACGACTTGTACCGCTTTTGGGGGTCTGACTTTTACCAACCCCCTAGGCCCGCCATGCGATGCTCATAGACGAACGGACCGGACTGTACGGATATTGTCACTGACAGGCTCAGTAGGGTGTCAGGATGAGTTCGCTCATCGACGTCCCTTTTGGTCAATAGCTGGTGGCCCGTCACGTATGGCTAATACCTCTGACGTGCTAGTGGTTAAATCCACAGCCATAGTATTGACGAGTCTTTAGAGTCCACCACACAGACAGTTACTCAAGTTTCGGGCGAAACGCAGTAGAGGCCGTATGGAGATATGGCAGGGTTCGATCAGATACGTGCGGTATTGCACGGATTGTGATCGGACGGTTTTTACTAGCCGGCTTTGGCTTAAGCCGGATTCTAGTTTTAGATAGTGTAGTTTTGTCTCTTTGTATTTGTGTTCAGTGGGAATACAAATGCGGGCATGTATTTGCAGTAGCGGGGTTTTCCTGTAATTAATTACGGGATCGGTTTTCTGGGGTTGCCAGTTTGTATTCCGTTCCGGCCGGTTTTCTCTTTTTCCTTCCCGGTCGGACTTTCCGTTGGAGGGTGTTAATTGCAAGTTTGCAATTAACATTTAGTGGAGGGCTTCCTTGCATATTGTACCCTCTTCATCATGAGATTCCATTCTTGTCCATCTCATTGCATTTATGATGATGGTTAGTGAAAGGGTTTGAGCTTGATTTTGATGTGACCATTATTCTTTTTGTTCTTTTTCTCCTTTGAAAAAGAAATTAATCTTTTTCTTTTCACCCTCCACTTGAGTGGGCCGGCCACTGTTTGGGCATGGAGTGAGATTCATTTGTGTGAAAGGAGTGGTTTAATTTGTGTGAATTAATCCTTCTTGTATTTTGGTGGCCCCCCCATTTATGTGTTTGCTGTGAAGTGTTTTTGCTTTTAGCATGGTTTTAATTAATCCCTTTCACCCATATACTTTTTTCCAGCAAGCACAAAATGGGGGGTGGCCGAGCTCCTTTTTAGACATGCTCATTCCTTTTGATTGCATGCTTAATTTTCTTAGCATCCATCCATGAAATTTCTTTGTGCAAAATTCCTCCAACCATGGCAACCTCTTAAACCCCAAAGAGACAACTATTCTACACTATTCTATAGCAAGTCTTGGACGCGTCGGCTAGCCAACTTCGCGCCCGAGTTGCCTCGGTCAAGAGGTGGGAGCCCGTAAAAGATTCCGGCTACGTGGTGCCCTTTCCGACGAGACGATGATGGACGGAGATTCCGCGAGAGATCGGAGTGGAGACGAAGACCGAAGGACACGGATCGCTTGGTATACTTCTCTACTCTTTTCTTATTTGCTAGTTAGCTAGGTTAATGGCCCGATCCGGGTAAAAAGTCCGCGGTGGTGCCGATCGAACAAAGTTCGCAAAGTTTTTGTTTTCCGCGTTTCCGGCGTCAGATCGACGGCCGGGGCGCCCCCGCGGGCTTACAATTTCCCCCATTTATCAGTATGTAATTATACCGACTATTAAAATATTCATTAAAAATTAATATTAAATTCTGAAAATTCCCAAAAATAATATTTTATTTTTTTGAAATGTTACAGTCTTCCCCCCTTAAAGAAATTCGGTCCTCGAATTTAAATTTAAACCCCAAAATTCTAAAACATTTCAATAAAATGTCCAAGTCAACGGGGCACCGAAATCATCAATACATAAAAGTATCATAGCGCAATACATGCGCACGAGTAACGAGCAGATAACACGAAATCAAAACTCCGTCAAGCATCCCGCAATCATCGGAGTCAAGGCGAAAACTGTTGGAGATAGTGCCCTCAGAGTCAATTATTGGATCATAGGCACGTGATTGCAATGATTGAGGGAGGACCTGTCCCAGTAGGATAGTCTTACTCAAGATGATAGTATGCTATCTAGTTTATCTTTATCATCGTGTACTGCTTTAGGTGACCTTACGAGTCGCTATTGGACGTTGATAGTACCCCTAGGATTCTTGCTTGACTACCAGCAGTATGAGGGCGATCATATACGTGGGAGCTGGGGTCTATAAGCACATCCTTAAAAGGTCCCTAGTCGCGGGAGTTTCGAGACAGGGCATCGATACTCCAGAGTAGACTAGTGTATACAGTCGAGACCCCGACGAGGGGCGGTGGCCGGTCTCACAAGCCACTGGTGCCAGTTGGTTCACCTAAGATGTATACAGGTGCTCATTGGGTTATGAGTACACCGGACAGGACTCGCCGGGAACCTGATAGTTGGTATTATCCCTGATGTCAGATAGCAGTTCCCTGGTGACATGTGCACAGGTTAGTTCATCGACCTGAGATCGTCATTTGTCTCGTGTGAGTTCCCACTGTGCTTTGATTACTACCCTACCACGCTCAAAGGAGACGTGCAAACAGGTTTTAGTTGGGTACAGTCCCGAGCCACATGGAGGCAGTGAGTGGATCTGCAGGGGTTCGTCTCTCCCGGTATTGGGGGTGAGGTCGTGCTGTGTCTAGGAGAGCCAGTACATGAAAAGTCCTTTGCCAAGGCAGGAGTTTTACTGGTAGGTATTCCAGTAGTATCTCAGGGTGTTCTGGGCTACACTCCGACACGACTTATACCGCTTTTGGGGGTCTTACTTTTACCAACCCCCTATGCCCGCCATGCGATGCTCATAGACGAACGGACCGGACTATACGGATATTGTCACTGACAGGCTCAGTAGAGTTTCAGGATGAGTTCGCTCATCGACGTCCCTTTTGGTCAATAGCTGGTGGCTCGTCACGTATGGCTAATACCTCTGACGTGCTAGTGGTTAAATCCACAGCCATAGTATTGACGAGTCTTTAGAGTCCACCACACACAGTTACTCAAGTTTCGGGAGAAACGTTGTAAAGGCCGTATGGAGATATGGCAGGGTTCGATCAGATACATGCGGTATTGCACGTATCGTGATCGGACGGATTTTACTAGCCGGGTTTGGCTTAAGCCGGATCCTAGTATTAGACAGTGTTATTTTGTCTCTTTGCATTTGTGTTCAGTGGGAATACAAATGTGGGCATGTATATGCAGTAGCGGGGTTTTCCTATAATTCATTACGGGATCAGTTTTCTGAAGTTTCCAGTTTGCATTCCGTTCCGGCCGGTTTTCCTTTGTTCCTTCACGGCCGGACTTTATCGTTGGAGGGTGTTATTTGCAGTTTGCAAATAACATTTTATGGAGGGGTTTCTTGCATATTTGTGGCCTCATCATCATGAGATTCTTTTCTTGTCCATTTCATTGCATTTATGGTGATGGTTTGTGAGTGGATTTGGATGAGAAATGTGATGACCATTTTTATATTCATTAATCTCTTTTTCTTCTCTTGATTAAGATTCCTTTTTACTCCTCCACCATTTTTTTCTTTATGGGAGGCCGGCCACTTTGAGAGGGTGAGGATGAGAGAGGTTTCATTATGTGTGGGAATTGATTCATCTCATTTCATTCTTGGCTTGCAAAAGTTCCAAACCTCTCTCCATTGTTCTTTCTCTATTCCTCCATCATGGCAACATAAACCCTAAAGAGACAACCCACTACACTATATCTACAGCAAATCTTGGACGCGTTGGCTAGCCAACTTCACGCCCGAGTTGCCTCGGTCTAGAGGTGAGAGCCCGTAAAAGAATCCGGCTACATGGTGTCCTTTCCGACGAGAAGGTGACGGACGGAGATTCCGCGGGAGATCGGAGTGGAGACGAAGACCGAAGGACACTGATCGCTTGGTATACTTCTTTACCCATCTTATTTTAGTTTGCTAGAAGCTAGGTTGATGGCCCGATCCGGGTTAAAAGTGCGCGGTGGTGCCGGTTTGCTAGTTTGCAAAGTTTTTCGTTTCCGCATTTCTGGCGTCGGATCGACGGCCGGGGCGCCGCCGTGCACTTACATTGGTATTAGAGCCATGTCGTTAACCTTGCCTAGCTTGCTCTAGTATGTTTAGAACTCGATCGAACAAAAATCCCAAAAAACCGTATTTTCCAATGCTTCATGTTTCTGTCGAAATTTTTTCAGCTCCAAAAATTTTTCAGGTACATGCAGAAACACAAGCAGGAAATTCTAAGAATTATGAGAAAATTCGATGCTGTGATACTTCAGTACGACCGCGGAAACGCGGCCAAACCCCTGGTTTGGCCGCGGTTCCGCGGTGGGAAAGTGTCCTCATTACACCAAATTTTTCCAGAGGGCTTTTGAATAGGAAATAAGGCTTTTGGAATATTCTTTTTGGGCCTAGATTTTCTGTAAGTGCTACAGTACTGCTTGGGGCCCACTTCGATAAATTTGTTCGATCGGATGTTCTAAACATGCTAGTTCACAGTATTTACATTATATCTGCGACCGTGAATGTCATTTGATCGGTAAATCCAGTCTATCTGCTATAGCCCTTTTAGACGGATTTGCGAACGTGACATTCACGTTGATGTTCTGTGTTTTGCTGTGATATTGCGGATTGGTCGTGGGGGATAGCCTGGGTGAAATGTTAGTACAGTTTTGTTTTATATGTATATTTGATATTGCGGGGTGAGCGTCCGACATGTGGACTGCCGTCACTGCCTGTTTGTATTATTCTTTTAGGGCACGACCGGGTCGAGGTCAATGTACCCGTTGTATGTATATTTTACTTTCTGTACTAGGATTACCCCAAGGTGGGGTGCATGGATAGCCGGGTTCTAGAGGGCAATAATCCTGCATCTCATGGCGTTGAGACGGAGGGGGCTTTACTCTAGAATTGGCGGGCTATTCGCCGCACTCGTAGGGGGTATAGGTTGACCCAGGAGGGGTGCCCAAGTTACCGGATTCCGTGAAGTGCGGGATGGTCCATTCACGTTGCTGAAGGGGGCTGTCTCGCTTCAGGTTTTGGCGGGTAACTTGCCGTGCCCGTAGGGGTCTAGGATTTCATTGCACAGGCTATCCACACGACCAGGGGAACGTCGGGTTTCAGTAGCGGCTCTATGAAACACGGGGATCCCAGATATTTATTCTGTAATGCTGTACATTTCTGTGATGTTGCATTTTATCACACCTTGAGCGAAAATTATATATTATATATATACTAGTAGATGTTGTATATGTTTTGCATCTGCGCTAGTCCAGTCCCCGCTCTGTCGATAGTTAAGTAAACCTAACGGGTGATGACGGGACCCAGTGGTGAATGCGGATGGCATATACGTACATCATTATTTTCGTTCTTATGTGGTGTGATCAATTGATGGGACTGAGTTGATTCGGATCAATGCAAGCAAAACAAACCTATTCTGATGTTGTTGGACCACTTTTCAAAAAGCTATTATTGCAAGGACGTTCTCTTTTGTTTTGCATCGTGGTACTCAGTTGGAATATCCTGCTCCTCAGTCGACGAGGCAAGGGCCGAGATCCCTTCACCGGGAGTGACCCCTTGGACAAAAGTTTGCGTCAGGGCAATAACTTCACTATAGCCGATTACTTTTGCTTTGCATCGTGGTATTCAGTTGGAATATCCTGCACCTCATTCTACGGGGAAAGAGCCGAATTCCCTTCACCGAGAGTGACCTCTTTAGCAAAGGTTTTCGTCACTATATTTTTCTAAAAAGCTATCCGGTTCCTTCAACGATTTCAAGTTCGTTACGTTAAAGGTTTTCGCCAGAAACCATTCGTAGCCCTTCGTCATTTCAGAAAGGTAACGCTTAGTATTCATGCTATGTATGTTGGCCTTCGTCAAGGCATAGTGTATGGTAGCTACTTGTTACTTTTCTGCAACATAGATAGATGCGTTGGTTTAGGACAGTCGTACTTCTATTTTGGCCTTCGTCAAGGGTATGTACGGGTGGGTTAAAATTAACCTGGATAATGACGGGTAGAACTTGACATGTGACTTATGATATGTTGGCCTTCGTCAAGGTCATAAGATCATGGGGCAAAAAATCCACATCGGGAGTTTCTAAAGAAACTGAAACTTGCCAGATATGCGCATACCTTCTGGTGTGTGATAGCGTGAGCAGATTCCGTCACGTTATCATGCAATGATAGTTGGATCCCGATTCCCACTGATGAGTTGGTTTACTCCTCGCGTGATCCCGAAAAATTCTTCTTTCGGGTTTGGAGAGGAATTTGAGGTTACAGTGGGAGGTTTCCTGATTAGATAAAGTGATAACCATTCTGATCTAGGTTAGAGTGCACGCTGAGTGTTTCTTTTCTCTCTCTCTTTGGCAGCGACCATTGACCCGACCCTAGACTATGACTCTGTGACCAAGTTGACCGAACCTTCTTAACACTGGCTTTTGGATTGTCAGAGTTGCAAACCACATTGCCACTCCTACTTTTACCCTTTTCTCCAGGACACCCCGTATTACTACGAACGTCCACTTCCATTGGACAAAACCATCGTATGGTTATATACGAGCTCGAAGGGATTCGAGGATGGTTTCTGGTTCTGGAGAAAACGAATAGGACTATTCAGTTGTCTTTTCTTTTTACCTTCTCTTAGGTTGCGAGTACTCCTTGGTTTAGGAGATAGTACACCTATTACGCAAATTGGATAGTCTTCTTCTAAACCTTAGGCTGGTGCTGAACGGTGGGGAATAAAGAAAACCAATTAGTTTAACGGTGGTGTACAGAAGTTATTAAGTTAAGATAAAGAAAGGGATTAGTAAGAGGGCAAAGTAAATTGCGACTGCTATTCACGACCAAACCAAGTATTTCTTCTCCAATCCTAAATCACCTTTGTATTTCTCCAGGACACTCCGTATCACTACGAAGATCCCAAGTTTATTAGATACTCCATCGTATGGTTATATACGAACTCGAAAGGAACTTGTTCCAGTTCGGGGATGGATCCCAGTTCGGGAGAAATAGGAATAAGGTTCATTCGGTTGTCTTTTATCTTCACCTTCTCTCGCATTGCGAGTGCTCCTAGGATTAGGACAGTACACCCATTATGCTTATTGGATAGTCTTCTTCCAAACCATAGGCTGGTGCCGAACGGTAGGGAAGGAAGAAAACCATTTGACCTAAAGGGGTGTACAGAAGGTAATGACTAAAGACATATAAAGGGATTTGGAGAGATAGCAAAGAATTATACGGTTACAGTTGTGAATCTGGATAATGGAAGAGGCATTACTAGGAATACCAGGATACCCCATCGAAAGATTTCAATGTTTCAGTTTCACTGTGTACTGTTAAAAGAAAACTGATTTCCCAATTAGACACTTTCTCTAGGGTATGTATTTACCAGGTATGATTCTTACATCTGTATGGTTTTACAGATGATGCGTGGGAGTAAGTTATTGGGAATTAGGTGGTCATCCTTATTATATCGGGATTCGTTGTAATTGGTGATATTTGAGGAAGTCACCTGGGCTGATTGTCGGTCGGCAAATATTTGGTTTTGAATATCCGTTGTTGTGCACCAATTTCAAATTGATATATCTGTACGTCTATTTTTATAGTGTGAGACATACCTTTTTGAAATTATGTCTATGACATTTACCTATACCAGTAGATGGTTAGGTAAGGAGCATTGAACAGCGGTGTAATTCTTCTTAACCAAAAGTACAGTTTTCAACCTACGACACACAGTGAATGAGTCATTTGACTCAAGGGACTTGTACAGAGTATTGTATATTGTCCAGTGTCCATTAGGAAAGAGGGGTTGGTCCTCGTACTATATTCTGTTTACTTATGACTTCTCTAGTTCTTAGACATGTGTTTCGTAGAAACATAAGGTCTTTGTTTTGAGGAGTTATAGGTATAAGAATAAAGTAGAGAACCAGATATTGCAAGTATCGGGATTCTTCAAGGTGATCGAAAATGTAGATACTTGTATATGGTATTCAGTTGATAGTAATGGTTAAGAGAACTTGCTTCTCTTTCAGGTTACTCATAATTGGAAGCATTCCTAAGTTGAGTAACGCTGATCGGCCTCCTTCCATTTAGTTGACATGCACTGGAGACAGCTGCATGATTTGAATCTGGTTCAATTAAATCAGTGCCTCTGTTTCTATATTGGATATAGAACAGTTCATATCTTGACATTGTTAAGATACGGGGAGTTGTCCGGCTTATGCTTAAAACCAGACTCTGGATAAATCAAGGCACGTTTCTGTAATGGCTGTTTGTGGGTTGACCCGGGCTATGACGAGTGTTGACTTTCTACCATCTGGAAGATCAATAGTGATATTGTTCTAGACTCGCCACAGTTTTAATAAAAATGGATTTTTTCAGAAAACAGTAGTGGGAGTATGGTAGAACTGGAAGTGATTCCAGAACCGCAAACGATTACTGAAGATTTGATAAGAACCTAAAGATTCAATCTGGTTTGACATTCCATTGGCCACTCCGCAGATAATGTGGGCAACCTCAAGCGCTCGAGAGGTACTTCGGTATGCTCAAGGACGGTGGCAGGGAGGTTCTTGTTTACCCAGACTTGCCATTACTGTTATTCCAGACTGTGAAACCCGGCAGGAGGATGAGTATAGCGTCGTTCTAAACTAGCTTTAGAAGTGCACGTGTATATGACTCTGCCAGAGGGTTGTTGTAGTCAGTGGGAGCAGCGGAAGCATTGGTGCACATCAGGTTTATGTCTATTTATAGACTAAAGCAGATATAGCGGAGATAGATCATCTATTTCTGATGTGATAGTCATAGGTTTGACTTCATCAGAATAAGGGGATGGATCTGTTAAGAAGGTAGTAGGGTGTGATGTCCTGGTATTTGATGACATACACGGAGTAGGAAGTGATATTCCTATACTACGATCGGTTATACTTTGGTTTTCACATAGTGGTTTCTCCACACAGGACTTGGATATTATATCAGACATTCTGGTCACTAGATCTATGGTTTTAGATCTAGATTTGGGTGGTTTCCCAATCAGGGTACTTAGACAGCATTCTAAGAGTGTTTAGAATGGATGACTCCTGGCATGGTGGTGTACCTGCAGGTAATGGAGTCAACCTCTCTGAAGGTGTCTTACAGACTAAAGGGGAGAGGGATACGCATGATTGGCAGATCACTTGCTTAGGCAATTGAGTCAATCATGAGATGTCAAGTACCACACCAGATGTTATTCTTGCAGTAGATGCAATAAGTTGATATTGATCCAATCCTGGGGAAACAGTCGGAAGCAGTTTTAGAACATAAGTGAATGTTCTAGGGATATGATAACGACAGCCTCTTTTGGGAGACGGTTATCATTCCAGGCTTCCAAGGTGACATGGATGACAGAGTGACTGTCATAGTTATAGTTTTCCCTCTGACGAGGGGCAGTATTTTGGACAGGTGGTCCAGGTGGATACTGAGGGAAGGCATAGCGCAGGATACTGATTAAGTTCAGTTGACGATACAGTCTAAGAAGTTTGGATTTGGAGTTCATTTATGAGCTAGGTCCCATCAGATATCCAGACACATTCTAAGACAGGTATTGCTCATTTCGGGAGATGGCTTTCTCCGCGAACATGAGATAAAGAGAGACATAGAAAGAAACATCAGAGCGGATCCATTCACTGAGGCTATTCCTCGAACGCAATAGTTTCGCAAACGAGCTTTGTGAGACTGACTAGTAGAGGAGTTGGGTGTTCGGTATCACACGGGCTGTGAGTATGCGACATCGCAATAATTAGCCTTGAGTGCAAGTGAGAGATTGTTGGAGATAGTGCCCTCAGAGTCAATTATTGGATCACAGGCACGTGATTGCAATGATTGGGGGAGGACCTGTCCCTGTAGGACAGTCTTACTCAAGATGATAGTATGATATCTAGTTTATCTTTATCATCCTGTACTACTTTAGGTGACCTTACGAGTCGCTATTCCACGTTGATAGAGCCCCTAGGATTCTTTCTTGACTACCAGCAGTATGAGGGCGATCATATACGTGGGAGCTGGGGTCTATAAGCACATCCTTAAAAGGTCCCTAGTTGTGGGAGTTTCGAGACGGGCATCGATACTACAGAGTAGACTAGTGTATACAGTCAACACCCCGACGAGGGGCGGTGGCCGGTCTCAGAAGCCACTGGTGTCAGTTGGTTCACCTAAGATGTATACAGGTGATCATTGGGTTATGAGTACACCGGAAAGGACTCACCGGGAACCTGCTAGTTGGTATTATACCTGACGTCAGATAGCAGTTCCCTGGTGACATATGAACAGGTTAGTTCATCGACCTGAGATCGTCATTTGTCTCGTGTGAGTTCCCACTGTTCTTTGATTACTACCTTACCACGCTCAAAGGAGACGTGCAAACAGGTTTTAGTTGGGTACAGTCCCGAGCCACATGGAGGCAGTGAGAGGATCTGCAGGGGTTCGTCTCTCCCGGTATTGGGGGTGAGGTCGCACTGTATCTAGGAGTGCCAGTACATGAAAAGTCCTTGGTCAAGGCAGGAGATTTACTGGTAGGTATTCCAGTAGTATCTCAGGGTGTTCTGGGCTACACTCCGACACGACTTGTACCGCTTTTGGGGGTCTGACTTTTACCAACCCCGTAGGCCCGCTATGAGATGCTCATAGACGAACGGACCGGACTGTATGGATATTGTCATTGACAGGCTCAGTAGGGTGTCAGGATGAGTTTGCTCATCGACGTCCCTTTTGGTCAATAAGTGGTAGCCCGTCACGTATGGCTAATGTTGGATATATGTATGCCCTAGAGGCCATTATAGGATAGTCGATGTATCTATACATGTATATATATTCAGTATACATTCTTGCTCGACATGACAGTATTCTATCTGGTTCTTCTTTATCTGACATGTTGATTTGATCATGCTTTTATTCATTCATACATGCTGATAAAGCCCTGAGGATATCGGCTTGACTACTCTGATTATGATGGAGATCATACTGGTGGGACATCTGTAGTCTATAAGCATATCCTGGAAAGTCCCTAGTCGAAGGTATATCGAGACGGGGCATTGATATACCAGAGTAGACTAGCGTATATGATACTAGACCCATACGATGGGCGATGAATGTTCCCACATTCATCGAGGTTTGACATCAAGATCATATACGGGTGCTCAGTGGTGACTGGGTACACTGGACGGACTCACCGAGAACTCCTATATGGAATTATATCTATCATCGGATAGCAGTTCTCAGGTGACACTGGTACAGGTTAGTATGGAGACCCGAGATCGTCATAGAGTCTTGTGTGTTCTCCCACTGTACTTTGATTGCCACCCTACCACGGCTCTACTGAGTCGTACAAACAGGTGGCCGTTGGGTACAGTCCCGAGACACACGAAGGCGATGAGCGATAGGAGGGGTTTCGTCTCTCCCGGTATTGGGAGTTGATGCTGTGCGGTGCCCGACTGGTTATATCAGTAAGTCCCTGGCAAGGGCTGCTGAGATTTGCTGATAAGTGTTATCAGTAGTTTCTCGATCTGTTATAGACCATTCACCGGCATGACTTATTGAGTTATTGGGGTCGACATGACCATCCCTAGGCTCGATATACAGCATATCTGATGAAGTGACCGGACTGTACGGTAGTGTTGCCGGTTGGCTCGACGGGAGTTGTAGCAGGTTCGCTTGTTTTCTTCTGATCGCTCAATACCCGGGTGGCCGTTACGTTTAGCTGACCGCTTGCGGCTTGGGTATGCTTGATATGATCATCACCCACTGCCGGCGTATTGACGAGTCTTAGAGTGCCATAAAGGAGTTACCTAGTCCAGGCGAAACGTTGTGGTACGCGTATGCGATATGCGCATGGACCCGATTAAAATGCGCGTATAGGATACCAAACATTGATCGGGCGGCTTGCTTTTGGTGGGGTCATATGTGATATGGCCGGATTGATAAATCAAGTGTTGATTTATCATTTAACCATTAGTTTTCTCACTTAAAACATTTTCTTGTATATGATGGATGTATGCATGCATGTATGTTTTTCTATCTTTCTTTTAGTTTCATGCACATATGGATGTGTATACATACATACATACATCCATACACCATCTATCATGGTTGATTACACATGGAAAATGGTGGCAATATAAGATTCACACCATGGATAAATGGATGGATTATTATTTGATTTTATGTTTAAAACAAAAATAGAAAAGGAAAGGATAATTCTTGACTTGCTTCTACATTCTTCTTTAACCTAACCATTCACGCCTACCCTTAACCTCGGATTAAACTTTCCTTATATGTTTTAAACCCTAATTAAATAATAACTCAAAGATTTAACCATGGTTTGAAATGAGAAGAAATAAAATATATATAGATATATTTCATTTCTTTTCAATGGTTGATTTTTCCTCTTCTTCAAAAGAAAGCCATCATCTTCCTCTTCCTTCTTCCTTTGCTCTCTAGTTTCTTCTAGTAAGCAAATCACACATCAAGAAAGGTTTTTGAAGTGAGAATCATAACCACAACATCATTCTACACAAGTTTAGCCAACTTGTTTAGAGTGTTCTCTTCATTTCTCATCTTGAAAAGTGAAGTTGCGAGCTTGGACTAGGAACTCCGGGTGGATCGTCGTGGACGCGAGAAGACTTCAAGAAGACCTTCTTCTAACACCCAAGAGGCCATAGAGTCTAGCGAAGGGAGCTACAAAGGTTGTAGTCTCGAAACCCTAGTCTTTATTGCCTTTAACTTTTGAAACCCTAATTTTCTAGGATCGATCCCTTTGTATGCTTGCTTAGCACCATAAAAAATTAAACTTTGTGACATGTAATGCTTCCAAACTCTACATAGGGTGCTAGGTAACCTTAACATTAGTATCAGAGCCGACCTAGAACATTAGGCGACACTTTTACGAAGTAAAAATCCCGATCGGATCAAAATACGATTTTTCGAGACCTTCTCTGGACAAATTTTAAAATCTGACATTTTTCAGAATTAAAAATACTTAAAAAATACAGCAGGAAAACCTATGAAACGCAGTGAAATTCGATGACCTGAACAGTACAAACCGCCGCGGAAACGCGGCAATGACTTGCTTAGGCCGCGGTTCCGCGGCAGTAAAGAGGTATCATTGCATAAAATTTACACTGTAATTCTTAGAACTGCTTGTACAGTGTTTTAGGTATGTTTAATCTGAATATAGTACTGTATTTTCTGGAGATGGTTTTGGACTCGTAGATTCGATCGGAATTTTCATTTCGTTGCTTTTCCTGGTAAATTAGAAAGTATTGAAGTGTTTGAACGAGTATCATTTGCTCACTATTCACGGGGTTTAAATACTTTGTATATACGTGCATGCCTTTTTGTGGTGGACCCTCTAGAAGACAACAAACCTTAACTCGATTATGTGACCGTCTTGAACAGCCCTTTGAACCATAGGGTTTGGGGCAGTACGGCGTGCCACATGTGAGGCGTTGGCTTGACCCTTCTACGGCTGGACCGCTACTACTGTGTCACACTCCGGGTTTTTGAACTCTGCTCAAGTGTTGAGCTTTAGTGAATCTTGGGTATTTGATCGTTCGTTCGAAAATTTTAATACTGTATGTTTATCTGGAATGTGATACAATATGTGGAATTCATATAGTTTAGGCATGAAATACGAAATATGTGATATTTCGCATTTATGATGTCTAAAGAGAATGTGGATTCCAAATATTGTAGTTTTACACTTTCTTTTCTATGACCGTAAGTGTAGTATGTTCGATATCGCCGGTTTCGTTGTTATACATCAACGACAATTGGGGTATGCATACTTACATATGTTGATGATATGAGATATTATGTGTTGCTGAGATATGATGTGCAGGATTGTCGCGAACGAATAGCCGGGGGGGTTTATGTGAGATGAGAGTTTTATATTTTCATTCATGTAAATTCAAATGTATTGTAATATTCTTTTATTTGGGGCACTTCCGGGTTGAGGTTGTGTCACCAGTGTTGTATATTATTTACTTTTCCGCATTAGGATAGACCCAAGGAGGGGAGCACAAGTGACCGGGTTCTGGGGTTCAGTGGGAGGCCATCTCGAGGAGTCGAGACCGGGTCTCCTAAACTCCAAGATTAGTAGGGTCGCTTGCCGCTCTCGCAGGGGTCTAGGGGTGTGGGCTTGGCTATTCATCGCGACTGTGGAATCCGTATTTTCTATTGTTGGCTAAATACTAAATACGGACGTCCTAATATATCCCACATTATATATATGTTTCTGCTGCCTGTGTTCTGAGATATCTGAGACGAATGACATATTATATATATGATATATAGTAGACGTTGCTTATGTTTTACACCCGCGCTAGTCCCGTCCCGGTATGTCGTTAGTTAAGTAACCTAACGGTGCATAACGAAACATTGCGGCGAATGCGGATGGCATAAGCGTACGTGTTATTTTCGTTTCTTTTCTGTGATTGGCTTAAGGACTTAAATGATGGGATTACATTAATATGATTAATGTAAAGAAAATAAACCTAAAAAGATGTTGTAGAATCAGATTTGAAAAGCACTCGGCTCTTTTATGAAAAAGCTATATTTCAAAACTGCGGATTACAAGCCACTCCTTTTGAAAACCGTTTGATTCTACAACGATATCAAGTTCAAAGCGTTAAAGATTTTCTTAAAAATCATCCCCAACCCTCCATCATTTTAGGAAGTAGAGTACTTAGTATTCGTGCTACGTTTGTTGACTTTAGTTAAGGCGTAGTGTACGGTAGCTAAGTGATGTCTTCCTACACTGCATATGATGCAGATTAATTAGGACATTCATGCGACTTTGTTGACCTTAGTTAAGGGTCATATGGGTGGGTCTAATTGATCAAGAAATGATGGGTAGAACTTGACTGGTACTTATGATTTGTTGACCATAGTTAAGGTCATAAGTACTAGGGGTAAAAATCACATCGGGAATTTCAAGTGTTGAGATTTACAATGAGATTGCATACCTTCCATATGATGGTTGGATCCCGATCCCACTGTGGGCAATAGTTGCTCCTAGGAGAGTTTTGCAGTTTATAATTAGCTAACTCATTAGGTGTCTAGAAAGGTGTTAACGGGGCTACGCCTCTGGGAAAACGAGGTTTACTTTAATTAGGTCCGTGCGAAAGTACGGGGAACCTCCCTCAAGTACCGACACTGGCCTGGCTGAATGGTTAGCGAAGTTGTAGACTGTAATTAATCCTGGCTAGTTTTCTTTTTTAAGGTTTGAAAGAAAAAATTGATTAAAGCAGTGGGAGATATCGATTAGACAAGATAATAACCAATCTGATCTATTCAAGAGCTTTCGCTGAGTGTATTCTTTTCTCTCTCTTAATGGCAGATACCCATGACTGGACTCAAGCTTCTACTAGATAAAAACAAACTGAATGGAACCAATTATAAAGACTGTTTGAGGAATCTGAAAATAGCCTTGACTTATGATAAAGTATCATATGTCCTTACGGCTTCAGCCCCGCCCGTCCCAGGTCCAAAATCCTCAGTTGCGGACATTGAAGTCCGCAAGACATGGGACGCTAACTGTGCTACGGCAAAATGCCTCGCGCTTGCATCGATGGATAACACACATCAAAAGCAGCACGAGGATATGGACATTCACGGTATATTGCTCCATACAAAAGAGTTGTATGGAGAGCAATCCCGCGTATTACGATACGAAGCATCAAAAAAATTGTTTCAAATGTGAATGGCCCCTGGCACATCAGTAGGAGACCATGTTCTGAAGATGATAGCTCTTATAGAAGAGCTTGAGGACCTTGGATGGACGATGGACAATGAACAATATATAGATATTATTCTGCAGTCCCTCCCCTCCACCTTTGCTCAACTTATTGTGAACTTCAACATGCACGGCATGGAGAAGGAACTCCCTGATCTCCTTAACATGTTAAGGAGTGCAGAGAGCACTATGAAGTCAGCAAAAACTCCCGTTATGACTGTTGGACAGTCTTCCTCTTCTCGCCCGAAAGCTAGGGCCAAGGGAAAGAAAAAGAAGAAGCCCACCAATCCTAAGGGTGGAGTTAAAAAGGTGAAGGGAAAGGAAAAGTCCAAAGCTGGAGACTCGGGGAAAGGCGAATGTTTTCATTGCCACAAGGCAGGACATTGGAAGCGCAACTGCACGGAGTACTTAAGTCTCAAGAAGAAGCATGGGGATGCTTCTGCTTCAGGTGCGTTTGTGACAAAAAACTGTTTTTTAATAAACTCTGCTTCCTGGGTATTGGATACCGGTTCAGGTTCTCACATTTGCAATTCTATGCAGGTGCTGAGAAATAGCAAAGTTTTGAAGACAGGTGACCATACTCTCCGCGTTGGAAATGGTTCCAATGTACATAAAGTTGCAGTGGGAGAGTATCACTTGGGGTTGCCATCTGGATGTATTTTGGTTTTGAATCCTTGTTATTTGTACCCAGTATGCTTTGTAATATAATATCCGTTTCTTTGTTAGACAATGAAGGATATAATTTTGTATTGCAGAACAATGTTATGAACATTCACCTGAATCAAATGTTGGTTGGGTATGGTACGCTTAATAACGGAATATATGTCCTAAATCAACACACAGTTTTCAGTATACAAAACACTAATAAAAGAAAGCTTTCAGAATTAATTGAAGCTTTTCTTTGGCACTGTAGACTTGGTCATATTAACGAAATGAGACTAAAGAAGTTACACAAAGATGGATATTTAAACTCTTTTGAATATAAATCTTATGCGACTTGCCAGTCTTATTTTGAGGGTAAAATGACCAAAACTCCATTTACCGGACACGGAGAAAGGGCTAGTGAGCTCCTAGGCCTCATACATAGTGATGTGTGTGGGCCAATGTCTACACAGGCTAGAGGCGGTTTTTCATACTTCATTACATTCACTGACGATTTCTCAAGATTCGGTCATGTATTTTTATTAAAGCACAAGTCCGAAGCTTTCGAGAAATTCATTGAATATAAACAAGAAGTAGAAAAACAAACCGGCTTGAGTATCAAGATGCTTCGATCAGATCGAGGTGGTGTGTATCTCAGTACAGAATTTGCAAACTTCCTAAAAGAGAATGGGATTCTCTCTCAGCTCACTCCTTCTTACACACCACAGCACAACGGTGTGTCAGAACGACGGAATAGGACCCTATTAGATATGGTCCGGTCCATGATGAGTGACGCTGAGTTACCAGTCTCATTTTGGGGGCATGCATTGGAGACTGCAGCGTTTCTACTAAACAGGGTTCCAACCAAAACCGTGTCTACCACGCCATATGAGGTATGGTATGGGAAGAGACCATCTCTTAAGAGAATTAAGATTTGGGGTTGCCCGGCCTATGTTAAAAAGCAGAATCCGGACAAACTCGAGACACGGTCAGTCATGTGTAACTTTATGGGATATCTAAAGAATTCTTATGGATATCTATTCTACCACAAAGAGGAACAAAAAGTGTTTGTTTCCCAGTATGCCACATTCTTAGAAAAAGAGTTTTTCACAGATAAAGATGATGGCCAGGTAGTGGATCTAGAAGAGGTTCTAAAAACACAAACTACTAATGACGATTTGGTTGAACCAGCTGTTGCAATAGAAACTGAGGAACCTCGGCCACTCCGTAGGTTTGGTAGGACTTCTCGCCCACCGGAAAGGTACTACTGTTTCCTCATTGATGGTGACGGAGAAGATTTCATCATGGATGATGATGATCCTACCAGTTTTCAGCAAGCTATCACGAGTGGAGACTCTGTGAAGTGGCAGGATGCCATGAGATCCGAAATGGAGTCTATGTACACCAACAAAGTATGGACTTTGGACATTGTACCCCCTGGGGTAAAACCTGTGGGATGCAAATGGATCTTTAAAAGAAAGATTGGTGTAGATGGGCAGGTAGAGACCTATAAGGCAAGACTTGTGGCGAAAGGTTTCGTCAAAGACCAGGTTTGGACTATGAAGAAACTTTTCCGCCCGTAGCCATGCTTAAATCCATTCGAATCCTACTTGCTATTGCTGCTCACTACGACTATGAAATCTGGCAGATGGATGTTAAAACAGCATTTCTAAATGGAGATTTAGAAGAATGCGTTTATATGGATCAGCCAGAGGGCTTCATTGACAGTGGGAGCAGCGGGAAAGCATGTAGACTGATTAAATCCATATATGGGTTAAAGCAGGCATCTCGGAGTTGGAACATCTATTTCGATGATGTTATCAAAGAGTTTGATTTCATCAAAAATCCAGATGAACCTTGTGTTTATAAGAAAGCTGTAGGAAGAGCTATCACATTCCTCGTATTATACGTGGATGACATTCTTCTGATAGGAAATGATATTCCTATGCTACAGTAGGTCAAATCATTCTTATCACTAAGGTTCTCCATGAAGGACCTGGGTGATGCCACATACATCCTGGGCATAAGGATCTATAGGGATAGATCCAAAAAGTTGTTGGGATTGTCCCAAACCAGGTATATCAACACCATCCTAAAAAGGTTTAGTATGGAAGACTCCAAGCGGGGTGCCTTACCCGCTTTCCATGGAATCACTCTCTCCAAAGATTCTTGTCCAAAGACCGATGAAGAGAGAGCTCGCATGAGCATTATACCCTATGCTTCGGCAGTAGGATCTATAATGTATGCGATGTTATGTACACGCCCAGATGTAGCTTATGCACTTAGTGTTGTAAGCAGGTATCAATCCAACCCTGGGGAGAACCACTGGACAGCTGTGAAGAACATTCTTAATTACTTACAAAGGACTAAAGAATTGTTCTTGGTGTATGGTCATACGGATCTCCCAATGGAGGCCTTTACCGATTCGAGCTTCCAGAGCGATAAGGATGACAGCAAATCTATCTCAGGGTTTGTATTTACCCTCAATGGAGGGGCGGTAAGTTGGAAGAGTTCCAACCAGGATACGGTTGCAGACTCTACGATGGAGGCTGAGTACATTGCTGCAAATGATGCCGCCAAGGAAGCCGTCTGGATGAAGAAGTTCGTCCCGGAGCTAGGAGTAGTTCCAACCATTATTGATCCAATACCCTTGTATTGTGATAATAATGGGGCTATGGCGTTAGCCCAGGTCCCATCAGCGGTCCAAACACATCATGAGGCGCTTTCATTTATTCCGGGAGATTGTAGATCGCCGCGAGATCGAGATTAAGAGAGTAGACACAAAGAATAACGCCGCGGATCCATTCACCAAGGCCCTTCCTCAGCCGCAACATGAGCGACTTTTTGAGATGTTGGGTATGAAATACGCCAATAACTGGCCTTAGTGAAAGTAGGAGATTGTTGGATATATGTATGCCCTAGAGGCCATTATATGATAGTGGATGTATCTATACATGTATATATATTCAGTATATATTCTTGCTCGACATGATAGTACGCTATCTGGTTCTTCTTTATCTGACATGTTGATTTGATCATGCTTTTATTCATTCATACATGCTGATAAAGCCCTAAGGATATCGGCGTGACTACTCTGATTATGATGGAGATCATACTAGTGGGACATCTATAGTCTATAAGCATATCCTGGAAAGTCCCTAGTCGTAGGTATATCGAGACGGGGCATTGATATACCAGAGTGGACTAGCGTATATAATACTAGACCCATACGATGGGCGATGAATGTTCCCACATTCATCGATGTTTGACATCAAGATCATATACGGGTGCTCAGTGGTGACTGGGTACACTGGACGGACTCACCGAGAACTCCTATATGGAATTATATCTATCGTCCGATAGCAGTTCTCGGGTGACACTGGTACAGGTTAGTCTGGAGACCCGAGATCGTCATAGAGTCTTGTGTGTTCTCCTACTGTACATTGATTGCCACCCTACCATGGCTCTACTGAGTCGTGCAAATAGGTGGCCGTTGGGTACAGTCCTGAGACATACGAAGGCGATGAGCGATAGGAGGGGTTTCGCCTCTCCCGTTATTGGGAGTTGATGCTGTGCTGTGCCCGACAGGTTATATCAGTAAGTCCCTGGCCAGGGCTGCTGAGATTTGCTGATAAGTGTTATCAGTAGTTTCTCGATCTATTATAGAACATTCACCGGCACGACTTATTGAGTTATTGGGGTAGACGTGACCATCCCTAGGCTTGATATGCAGCATATCTGATGAAGAGACCGGACTGTACGGTAGTGTTGCCGGTTGGCTCGACGGGAGTTGTAGCAGGTTCGCTTGTTTTCTTCTGATCGCTCAATACCCCGGTGGCCGTTACATTTAACTGACCGCTTGCGGCTTGGGGGTGCTTGAAATGATCATCATCCACTGCCGGCGTATTGACGAGTCTTAGAGTCCCACAAAGGAGTTACCTAGTCCAGGCGAAACGTTGTGGTGCGCGTATGCGATATGCGCATGGACCCAATTAAAATGTGCGTATAGGATACCGAACATTGATCGGGCGGCTTGCTTTTGGTGGGGTCATATGTGATATGGCCGGATTGATAAATCAAGTGTTGATTTATCATTTAACCATTAGTTTTCTCACTTAAAATCTTTTCTTGTATATGATGGATGTATGCATGCATGCATGTTTGTTTTTCTATCTTTCTTTTAGTTTCATGCACATATGGATGTGCATACATACATACATACATCCATACACCATCTATCATGGTTGATTACACATGGAAAATGGTGGTAATATAAGACTCACACCATGGATAAATGGATGGATTATTATTTGATTTTATGTTTAAAACAAAAGTAGAAAAGGAAAGGATAATTCTTGACTTGCTTCTACATTCTTCTTTAACCTAACCATTCTCACCTACCCTTAACCTTGGATTAAACTTTCCTTATATGTTTTAAACCCTAATTAATTAATAACTCAAAGATTTAACCATGGTTTGAAATGAGAAGAAATAAAATATATATAGATATATTTCATTTCTTTTCAATGGTTGATTTTTCCTCTTCTTCAAAAGAAAGCCATCATCTTCCCCTTCCTTCTTCCTTTGCTCTCTAGTTTCTTCTAGTAAGCAAATCATACATCAAGAAAGGTTTTTGAAGTGAGAATCATTACCACAACATCATTCTACACAAGTTTAGCCAACTTGTTTAGAGTGTTCTCTTCATTTCTCATCTTGAAAATTGAAGTTGCGAGCTTGGACTAGGAACTCCGGGTGGATCGTCGTGGATGCGAGAAGACTTCAAGAGGACCTTCTGCTAACACCCAAGAGGCCAAAGAGTCTAGCGAAGGGAGCTACAAAGGTTGTAGTCTCGAAACCCTAGTCTTTATTGCCTTTAACTTTTGAAACCCTAATTTTCTAGGATCGATCCCTTTGTATGCTTGCTTAGCACCATAAAAAATTAAACTTTGTGACATGCGATGCTTCCAAACTCTACATAGGGTGCTAGGTAACCTTAACAGCTAATACCTCTGACGTGCTAGTGGTTAAATCCACAGCCATAGTATTGACGAGTCTTTAGAGTCCACCACACACAGTTACTCAAGTTTCGGGTGAAACGCTGTAGAGGCCGTATGGAGATATGGCAGGGTTCGATCAGATACATGCGGTATTGCACGGATCGTGATCGGACGGATTTTACTAGCCGGCTTTGGCTTAAGCCGGATCCTAGTATTAGACAGTGTAGTTTTGTCTCTTTGCATTTGTGTTCAGTGGGAATACAAATGCGGGCATGTATATACAGTAGCGGGGTTTTCCTGTAATTCATTACGGGATCAGTTTTCTGAAGTTTCCAGTTTGCATTCCGTTCCGGCCGGTTTTCCTTTGTTCCTTCACGGCCGGACTTTATCGTTGGAGGGTGTTATTTGCAGTTTGCAAATAACATTTTGTGGAGGGGTTTCTTGCATATTTGTGGCCTCATCATCATGAGATTCTTTTCTTGTCCATTTCATTGCATTTATGGTGATGGTTTATGAGTGGATTTGGATGAGAAATGTGGTGACCATTTTTATATTCATTAATCTCTTTTTCTTCTCTTGATTAAGATTCCTTTTTACTCCTCCACCATTTTTTTCTTTATGGGAGACCGGCCACTTTGAGAGGGTGAGGATGAGAGAGGCTTCATTATGTGTGGGAATTGATTCATCTCATTTCATTCTTGGCTTGCAAAAGTTCCAAACCTCTCTCCATTGTTCTTTCTCTATTCCTCCATCATGGCAACATAAACCCTAAAGAGACAACCCACTACACTATATCTACAGTAAATCTTGGACGCGTCGGCTAGCCAACTTCACGCCCGAGTTGCCTCGGTCCAGAGGTGGGAGCCCGTAAAAGAATCCGGCTATGTGGTGCCCTTTCCGACGAGGAGGTGGCGGACGGAGATTCCGCGGGAGATCAGAGTGGAGACGAAGACCGAAGGACACGGATCGCTTGGTATACTTCTCTACCCATCTTATTTTAGTTTGCTAGAAGCTAGGTTGATGGCCCAATCCGGGTTAAAAGTGCGCGGTGGTGCCGGTTTGCTAGTTTGCAAAGTTTTTCGTTTCCGCATCTCCGGCGTTGGATCGACGGCCGGGGCGCCGCCGTGCACTTACAAAAACACGAATGCCAAATCCAAGGCAAAAACCGATATGCTAGAAAACGGAACTATACATGTAAATATATGAAGGAAATGCATGCCAAATTTTCTTTAAAATCGATGTGCACTGCACATAGCACTGCACAGTGGCGAACGTCTCTATAAGAAAATAGCCATATACGTATATATCTTTTGTTTAATATGTACGTTCCGCCGTTTAGAAGATAATTTAGAAGAGTGTCCTCATTTAAAGGTCTCGTGTCATATCGGACACGTATGTAAATAATGAGACTATAGCTCGCTTTTGGAAATCCCTTTGAAATCTATCAATGCATGCAAAACACACTCAGGAACTGTCATCTGACAAGTCCTGTTCAGTACGAAAACAAATCGCAATATCATAAAAATGTGCTGCTTTATAAGAAATCAGTCCCAAAAAGTGCATATGAAAACCCTGTGCGTCTGGTGCGCCCGGAAATAAAAATCCATACATGTGTCAAGCAGGTGTACAAAAACAACATCAAGGTGCAACAGTGGTGCACACAACATCGGTCATAGGCAACGTGCGTGCCTGACAGCAAAATCAGGTGCATCTGTCATGCATGAAAAATCCCGATTTATTGCATCTGGTGTGCACCAAATCGCATCTCATAACCTGTGCCCAACATGCGCTAAAATCCAAATCCGGTGCATTCATCATGCACGAAATCATGAAATCCAATATCAAGCGCCGACCACGCGTAAAATCCAATCAGGCGCATACAGTGCACAAAACAAATATCGAGCATCACCACCGAAATCGAAGTCCAGTGCATCCAAGTGCACAAAATACGAAACGCTGCACTACAAGCATATGCGAACTATATCGAGTGCAAAAACCAAATCGTGTGCATGCATACGGACGAAATCAACTCCACTGTCTAAAATCCATAAAATCATGAATATAGCAAACCAAGGCACGAAAACGATGTCAAGTGCAACAACTGGGCGAAAATCGTAAATACTCAATAGGTACAACCATGGTGCATGAAAACACATATAATGAAACCCAATCATCAAAACCAAATCATGCGAGTAAATCGCCCAAAATACCAAAATCAAGTATGGCGGGGTAGTCCCGCTCAAGCGCATCCTCCAAGAATCTCTAGCCAACTTTCGTGCTCCCTCATAGCATATCTCGTCGACAATCCTGAACTCTGGCCTACTGGTGTGCGTAACATGACCACTCCTGGGTCCAAGTCTTCTCTGTGGATTACCAATCTTACGATCCATCAGCTTATCGGACCTGTCAGGTGTGCTGACGGGGACGATTCCGCTCTGGCACTTCTCTGGTCCTCTCTCGGTCAATCATCGTGACCACTCGTAAGAAGCATGTCACTGGCGTCGACCTCTGGTTCTCTGAACGTACGGGACACATCTGATCCTGGTTGCAAATATCATTGCAGCAGTATCCCGGAAGGAACCCTGCTCAAGGTCTCCTCCAAGACTCATCTCTGCCAATTGTCCGGGAGTCCTCATCCTTTACTATATCTGCTTCTTGTTCCGGAACGACTGCATACTCATCGCGACTCCTTCTGGAAGGTATATCCAAGTACTCTGCCTCGGCACGCGTATCGTATCTCTGATGTCGCCGGAGGGAAACGTCATCATATCCAGATCTTGTACGAACCTCTTACTCCACTTTTCTCTAATGTCGACCGTTTCGGACTCGTCTCGTCGTAGCTGCATGGATTGAGCTCCAATGGCTATCCTCGTACCTGGAGTCTCCCAAGAAGTGCATCTCACCAACCCAGCATCCGAATTAAGTCGAGCCATCCGATCGATTTGTCAAAACCTCATAATCCCCCAAGATCTCAACATCTTGGGTACAGTATAATAGTATCGAGTACATACCACAGCATCGGTGGTCCAGCCGTAGAAGGGAAAACCCAAGCCTCACTAATGGCGCCGCAGAACTGTCGCAAACCCTAAGGTTCAAAGGCTCTCATACGGTCATTATGTCGAGTTAGGGTTTCATTCTTCTAGAGGGACCATAGAATTGCCTGCATGTCTTTCCGAATACTTTAAACTTGGAATAATAGGTTTCTGACATTCGATCGTCTCTGTCGACTCTCAACGTCTCCGTATGAAGCTGTCTCTAGCTGGAATCAATCTATCTGATGACCTCGCATCGGGGTAGCGAACAAACCACATGTCCTAGTCATTCATCCTTGGTGACTAGCGACCTTCTATCATCTCTTAGTACGATCTCGTACTGCCATAGCTCCAATCATCTGGGGCAATATCTCATCATTCGCAGCAAGAACTGGCTCACTCGTCTGCATGCTGAACCGTGCCTCAATCATCATGAACAAGCAATACAGCAACGGTCATCAAAATCTGGCTGGCCTCTGTCAGTGGCTCAATCCTCTGGTGCTGATCTGCACGTCCGAGTAATCTCATTCAGCGATCCATCTAACGCTCGTGGCGCGAAAACACAGTAAAAAGACACATCTCTACAATCGTGTGTTGCACGAATTACGCCCTGGTCAGTCCTCGTTCGTGACGAGCTCATGCTGACCGCAACTCTAGCCGTAGCTCTCCTTGCCCGTAATCGTGGCAGCAAATCCATAACTGGTACCGATGAGGCTAGATCAGGAATGAATATGATATTGAACAAAGAAATATACATCCTAAGGCTTCTTAAGTGGAGTGGCGTATCATAAATATGCCGCGGACATACCCACGGTACGTCACTCTACTTTAGTCACCTATTCCATCAACCAAGTATCATCCTATGCTCCGAATGTAAAACCTAACGCTCTGATACCAACTTTGTCACGTCCCGAAAGTACGGAACATGACCGGCACTTAGGCTACGAACGTCTCAAAGCGTACGTGCTCTAAGTAAGCCGAGCCCAGAAATCCAAACCAAGAAAGTAGTAGAGAATAGGAAGAACCATATCAAAACAACCAGTATGCAACATAATATACAACGCCTAAAGGCGAGGATCACAACAGAAAGGAAACTCCAACAACAAGGAATCCACAGAAATAAAACGGGCGACTCTAAGGTCGAAAGAATAAACATCACTGGTCTCTATCTCAAATAAGTACATGTTTGGTTGATGGAACTTCTAGATACAACTGAAATATAATATAAAATGTATAATGATGGGTACGATACAAATAACCCACCTACTAGCAAGTCACCTGAAAGAAGCTGTGCCCGCAAAGCCGTAATGAAATCCGTACGGCAATACCCGAAAGAAACTGGGGCACAATGGGGGTGAGTTGCCAACTCGTGAGTAGAAAAAGATCTACGAACAGAAAATCGTATGTATAGCGCAATCCTAGGTCATATGATCATAATATAATCCTCAAATATATAACCAGTAATCTAAAACCATGGCTAGGGTAAATATCTAGCCCAAGTGTAATCCCATGTGCCCGTGTCAGTGCATCAGGTGGCAATATATCATATGAATGATGTATGAATGCCTGAAACAGAATGCATGTACAGAAGAAAACTTCTTTCATAAATTTGTGAGATTTCTGTATTTTAAAATGAGGTATCATAATGAAATCAGCATAAAACAGTGCCTAGCATCGGCACAAAACATAATCTCAATATCTCGATATCTTTGTATCACAATCTCTGTACCTCAATATCTCAAATCTCAATATCTCAAT
This sequence comes from Agapanthus africanus, assembly GCA_030015575.1. Taxonomy (NCBI): domain Eukaryota; kingdom Viridiplantae; phylum Streptophyta; class Magnoliopsida; order Asparagales; family Amaryllidaceae; genus Agapanthus; species Agapanthus africanus. The sequence goes on along the minus strand of JASDDO010000026.1, from coordinate 209,224,204 downwards.
CATAAATCCAGGGCGCCATCAGTCCAGATCGGCCCCTACCATCCATCTCATGACTACGACGGTATCCTCCAGATATCCGACGCGTTGGGCAATATCATCGGTCGGTAGTGCTCCCCTGCCAGGCTCAACGCCATCTCCTGCGATCTTCTTGCCCCGGGGTGCCGCTCCGGGTCCACCATGTACCCGCAATCGGTCTTATCCGCCTCCTCGATTCGGGTTTCACATGCCGCTCTCAGTACCGAGTAAACACATGGTGGACGCACTGAAATATCATATCAAGGGTAACCGAGTTTTTAAAACATTTACAAAATCTCTTTGAAATATCCACGGTTCCCAAATCCATAAATATCATAGAAATAATATATCTCAATGCGTATAATCAGGAAGCATGACGTATGTGACATATAAATGAAATGCAAGTATAACAGTATATCATGCAACATGAAATAATAGTATGCACATACAAGGGTCATATCCTGATGCAATAATACTACTGTGTAGTGACATGGCAATTACCGATGAAGATGTGTGTGAGCTGGCAAGTGAGTATATGTGGAACATACGCATCATCGTTAATTGTGCTGGTGTCCTAACAACATGATATCAATAATGGAATATGAATCACAATAAGTATGCGATGCAGAGTAACAACAATAATAATGTTCGAGATCTGAATGCTAAACACAAAGCTAGATAAACTGCATCTAATGTCATAAGAGTCCTATAGCTACACCACTATAAGGCTGAGCTAATAGGTTAACTGCAGGTAAGGTAAACCACCTAACCACTGAGTCGATATATGTGTATGTATATATAGTCGGTGATCCCGCCTCAATAATATCACATCCGATAACATATCTCTATAATCAGTTATTCCCTAATCAAGAGTGCATATCAAACATCAATTTATAGCTCGTACGTAAATCCGTCGTACGGCATCCCCAAATCTGGGTACGGGTCAATATCACATTCGTCATATCATTCATCTGGTATTCTCTTTATCAAATATCATTATCTGGGTACTGATCTATGTCTAGTACAATGCTAATATCATTACTATGATCAAGATCTGACTACTGATCGATGGTCTAGTATAAATCGATATTATCATCATAAATCATCAATATAGTCATAATCCGGCTTCCGATTGACAGCCTCTAGCAAAAACGACATCATCAGCACATATCATCTCAAGGAGTAAACAACGCCCAAGGCGGCCTATCATAATATCTTGTCATGTCATATCATATCATATCCTATCTCATATCATAATCACATGTCGATCATTTACATATATATGTCACTATTCCTATGGCATCATCATCCCAAAATCCGCTAAAGCATCAAGACGTATCCCAAATATGAATTTTACCATATCACCGATATCATAATCTTGGATCAAATATCATCGACTCATCTCAATTCCATGTCTCATCCTCAAGTCTGTATGTGAACACGTAGTCCCATACCTATGTTAACACATATCTATATAGAATCCCATAAGCACATATGGACAAGGATGTATGCAAGTATGTATGTGTGTATAGGTATGTGTAGTGCACCCACTACCTAGGGTTCACGACACTAAATCATCCAACACGCTAATGTCCATCCTAAACATCACCATTAATCCCAAATAACATATAATAATTATAGGTGTGTATACGCATCCTTATACATCACCACGGACTGCGGGGGTGCTATACGCCATCCACCCGACTTCTCCCTGTAGATATAAATCTACCCACCTTTCCTTATGCGTGCCGGTGCCGATGTCGCCATTTCCATCTCCAACGCTTCGACGCCACGTGGGGTACCTACAAGGATATCACACGCTAAAACACATGAAAACCATGTTGGAAACCAAAATGGTGCACGCTACGCCCATAGGTAAAAACCTGTGGCCTCGCGTGAAAACACGGTCAATGCTCACTGGTCGTTGGCGTTCAAACGCCACCCGACGGAAACGAATCACCAAATACCCAAAATCCATACGAAATCAAGTCGTAAATCATACGCCGACTCATGAAAATCAACTCAGATTCTATTCTAACTGGAATCAGTCAAAATTAGACATACAGGGGGTCAGGTTTACATGAAATAGGGCTGTGCACGCAAAACGAGGGGATTTCATCCTGCTCTGGCCACAAATTGCGGCCAGAGGGAATAAAATGGCGGCCAGAAAATGGAGGTTAGGGGCTAGGGTTTTGGGTGTTGGTTCCTATCTACCTGCATACCTCACTGACAATTCAAAATTATTTTAGGAGGTCCGGGGTTGTAGCAGATTCCAGAAAGATCACAAAATCGACAAAAACGCTAATTTACACCAAGTCGAACAATCTGGTATTTTTGCTGGAATCTGGGGAAATTCTGGGGTGAACTGGTCTCAAACACACCTAATAAGGCTATACTAACAATCAACAGCAACACTTGGTCAAGTCTCACTCAAATTTTACCTAAACTAGCACTAAACCACACAATAACACTAACTTTCAGCTATATAACTAGAACTTGGCAAAATAGGAGTTGGATTGCAAGATTATACCTCAAGAGGGTCCTAGGATGAAGGAGAAGGGAAAGGAGGAGGAAGAAGGGCCGTTGGTGGACTGCTGAGTTGCTCCTACGGCTGCTGGTGTTGCTCCTGTAGCAGCTGTTTATGCTATTTTGTTGGTTTAGTTTGGGCTGCTGCTGCTGCTTGAAATTTCCTTTTTCTCTTGTTTTTCTATGTGTTGCAGCAGCAGAAGTGTTGTGCCGTGGCTTATGATATTGTGGCTATTGTTGTGGGGTGTTGTGGCTGATATGTTGGCAAAATATGGGGCTGAATTTGTGCTGATGTAGCTGCTGTAGCTGCTGTTCTGGTGGCTGAAAATGTGTTAATAGGGGGGGCTGATGTAGGTGCTGATGTGAGGTATTTGGGGCTGATGTGTTGATATGGGGGTGTAGGTTTTGGGCTATGGTGCTAGGGGCTGGTGGCTGCAGCTGCTGTTGATGTAATGGGCTGCTGTTGCAGTAGTTTTGTGGCTGAAGTTTGACATTGGGGCTGAAGCTGTTTCATCAGCTGATGTTGCTGATGTAGGGTGTGTAGGTGTTAGCTGAAGTGTTGGGTTGTTCTCTTTTGTTGATGTATTAGTGAGTGTGAGAGAGAGTTAGAAGATGTGAGAGGGGGGGAAATCGAAGGAATACAAGGAATTATGAAATGAGAGGGATCATGGCACACCCTAGCCACCTCTCTCTCTCTCAAGGTCAACTCTAACCCTAATCACCCTTAACCAAGCTAAAACCCTTAATTAACCCAATTAACCTAAACAAATGGTTCAACCCACCATGGTCATCTAAATATGGTCCAACCCTAGGCTACCATGACCAAAACATGAAACAAGTGTAGAAATGTTATGGTGCACAATTTGCACAAAAAGCCAAAAAACCAATTAGCGATTTTTTAATCGCGATTAACACCAACATAGCATATAATTCATCATAAAAACTGTAAAATGGCATATTTCCACAAAATAACCTATTTTAGAATTTCCATAAGTTTTTCCCATTTATCGGTATGTAATTATACCGACTATTAAAATATTCATTAAAAATTCATATTAAATTGTGAAAATTCCCAAAAATAATATTTTGTTTTTTTTAAATGTTGCAAAATCAAAATTTTCTTTTAAGGAAACATAGACTAACCATGAAGGATCTTTGCTAAACAAAAACTAACAAACAAACATGGAGCTTTAACTACTAGGTTAAGAAATTATACCTAAATCTTGAACTCCTTCTCTTCTTGTGTTTCTTCTCCTTGTTGTGAGCACCATGGAGTGGTGTAAATGGCTCCACCTCACCGTCTTCTCTATGTCAAAGAAAGATCCTCCCAAAGGCCTCTACCTTTAGTTCCAACCTCTTTCTTGAAGTAACTAAGGTGCTTGGTGTGCTAGACTAAGAACCCTAGAGAGAGTAGAGAGTGATTTTAGTGGTTTGGTCTCAATTTCGCTTGGTTCTCAACACATAAGAGGTTAAGGTTTGAGAGAGAGGATGAAGGAGAGAGAGCCAGGAGAGAGAATGTATCATGATAGAATGAAGAGATAGCTCTCATATTAGCATAAAAAGAATAATAATTTTAATTAACAAAAATTGTGATAGTTTATTTGATTTGACCATTATCATGTTACCATTAATGCTAAGCACAAAATATCTCATGCTTAATAAAAAAATATCTAAGTCAACTTTGGTCAACAAGTTAAATAGTCAATCCAAATAACCACAACACAATTATCACTAATTAAAACTATTAATCAATTTCCTTCATCTCATTAAGGTCTTAATCAAGTCAATGGTCAAAACCCCTAATGAGGTGGCTCCTTCATTTATCTCTACCAACAGTTCCCGACGAGTCCTGTCCAGTGTACTCATAACCTAATAAGCACCTACATACTATCTCCTGTATGACGTACCGATGGCTGTGTGACAGACCATTTCCCCAGCTGGGATGAGAAGCGTACACACTAGTCTACTCTAGAGTATCGATGCCCTATCTCGATAATCCTACGACTAGGGACCTGTATAAGGATGTGCTTGTAGACTACCCAACCCCCACAAGTGTGACTACCATCACAACGCTGGTAGTCAAGCAAAGATTCTAAGGGCTCTATCAATATGTATTAGCGATACGTCAAAAGAAACATATACACATATTAAGATAGATACAAACCAATTAGCATACTACCATGTCGAGCAAGACTGTTATAAATCTGTGTATATATATCCCAAGCTTCCAAAATGTAATATACAAACTAGTACTATACAATAATGGCCTCTAGGGCATATCACACTAACAATCTCCCACTTGCACTAAGGCCATGTGCTGGCATATTGCAGACCTATCATCTCGAATAGCCTCTCAAACTGCATCTGAGGAAAGGACTTTGTGAACGGATCTGCAGTGTTATCTTCTGTAGCAACCCTCCGAACCTTGATCTCCCGGCGATCCACGATCTCCCTGATCAGGTGATACCGCCTCAAGATGTGTCTGGACTTCTGATGGGACCTGGGTTCCTTTGCTAAAGCTATAGCCCCATTTTTGTCACAATACAGAGGTATTGGAGCAACAATGGACGAAACCACCTGAAGTTCTGTTAAGAATCTCCTCATCTAGACTGCTTCTTTTGCGGCATCAGAAGCTGCGATATACTCTGCTTCCATCGTCGAGTCAGCAACGGTTTCCTGCTTGGAACTCTTCCAACAGACCGCCCCTCCATTGAGGGTAAAGACATAACCCGGCATGGATTTGGAGTCATCCTTGTCACTCTGGAAGCTTGAGTCAGCAAAGGCCTCGATTTGGAGGTCTTTTCTGCCGTAAACCAAGAACATATCCTTAGTCCTTCTCAGGTACTTCAGAATGTTCTTTACCGCTATCCAGTGGATCTCCCCAGGGTTTGACTGATACCGGCTTACTACACTCAGTGCATAAGCCATATCTGGTCTGGTACACAACATCATATACATTATAGAGCCTACCGCAGAAGCGTAGAGTATAATAGATATGCAATCCCTTTCCAAATCAGTCTTGGGAGACATCTCTTTGGAGAGGGTGATTCCGTGACATGCCGGTAAATTACTGCGCTTAGAATCTTCCATACTGAATCTTTTCAGCATGGTGTCGATATACCTGGACTGCAAAAGTCCCAATATCCTCTTGGATCTATCACGATAGATCTAGATCCCCAGAATGTAAGAGGCATCACCTAGGTCTTTCATGGAGAACCTGTGTGAGAAGAACCCTTTGACAGATTGTAGTATAGGAATGTCATTTCCTATCAAGAGAATGTCATCCACGTACAAAACGAGGAATACAACAGTTCATGCTACAATCTTACTATAAATGCATGGTTCATCTGGATTTTTTATAAAGTCAAATTCTTTGACCGTCTCATCAAAACAGATGTTCCAACTTAGCGGTGCCTGCTTCAGTCCGTAAATGGACTTAAGCAACTTGCACACTTTCCCACTGCTCCCACTCTGAATGAAACCCTCTGGCTGGTCCATATAGACACACTCCTCTAAATTTCCATTTAGAAAAGCGTTTTTTACATCCATCTGCCAAATTTCATAATCGTGGAAAGAAGCAATGGAAAGAAGGATTCGAATGGATTTGAGCATAGCCACTGGAGAAAAGGCTTCGTCATAGTCCAAACCAGTTCTTTGACGAAAACCCTTTCCAACAAGTCTAGCCTTATAGGTTTCAACCTGTCCATCTACACCAATCTTCTTTCTGAAGATCCATTTGTAGCCTACGGGTTTTACCCCTTCTGGAGCAAAGTCCAAAGTCCATACTTTGTTGGTGTACATAGACTCCATCTCGGTCCGCATTGCATCCAGCTATTTTACCGAGTCAGTGCTCTGAATGGCCTGCTGGAAGTTAGTCGGCTCATCATTACCAATAATGCAATCCTCTCTATCCTCGTCTATGAGAAAACCGTAGTATCTCTCAAGTGAATGAGAAAGCCTACTACTCCGACGGAGCGGTGCAGGAATGTCCTGTTCTTTTGAAACTTCTTGTTCCACCAAGCTTTCAGTAATAGCTTGTGGTTCTGGAATTTCTTCCATTTCTATTGCGCTCCTACTTGTTTCTTTTTCTAAGAACTGATGTTCTAGAAAGTGCGCATGACGAGAAACAAAAACCTTTTGTTCCTCTGCGTAATAGAAAAGATACCCCCTGGAGTTCTTTGGGTATCCCACAAACTTACACAGTACTGAGCGTGCCTCGAGTTTGTCCGCATGCTGCTTTTTGACAAAAGCTGGACATCCCCATATCTTCAGATATTGAAGATAGGGTTTCCTCCCACTCCACATCTGATATGGTGTGGTAGGCACAGTCTTGGTAGGAACCTTGTTTAAAAGATATACAGCTGATTCTAGTGCATAGCCCCAGAATGATCGCGGTAACTCAGCGTTACTCATCCTGGAACGTACCATATCCAATAGGGATTGGTTATGTCTCTCCAATACACCGTTGTGTTGTGGAGTGTATGGAGGAGTAAGCTGATAGAGAATTCCATTCTCTTTTAGGTAATCCAGGAACTTGGCACTTAAGTATTCACCACCTCGATCAGATCTCAGTGTCTTGATATTTTGTCGGTTTGTTTTTCTACTTCAGTCTTATATTTCTGGAATTTCTCAAAGGCCTCGGATTTATGCTTCATTAAGAAGACATGTCCATATCTAGAGAAATCATCCGTAAAAGTAATGAAATAAGAAAAACCACTTCTTGTATGTGTAGACATTGGACCACACACGTCGCTGTGTATGAGTCCCAAGAGCTCGCTCGCTCTTACTCCGTGTCCAGTGAACGGAGTCTTTGTCATCTTTCCTTTGAGACATGATTGACAAGTTGCATAAGATTGATATTCGAACGGATCCAAATATCCTTCTTTATGTAGCTTAGTTAACCTTGTCTCATTGATATGACCCAGTCTATAATGCCATAAGAAAGCATGATTTAATTCTGGATACTTTCTTTTGTGTGTATTCCGGATATTGAAAATCTGCGGTTGGTTTAAAACATATATACCGTTGCTTAATGTACCCACCCAATCAAAACATGATTAAGGTGAATGTTTACAACATTGCTTACAAATGCAAAATCATAACCTTCTTTAGACATTAAAGATACAGATATGATATTACAAGTCGAACAGAGTACAAAATAACAGTTGCGCAAAACCAAAACATGTCCATCTGTCAATCCTAAGTGATAGTCCCCCACGGACTCAGCATCCATGCTTGCTCCGTTTGCAACTCTGAGGGTCATATCACCTGCCTTCAAAACCCTACGGCTTCTCAGTGCTTGCAAAGAATTACAGATATGAGATCCTGATCCGGTATCCAATATCCAGGAAGTAGAGTTGATTGACAGAAAGTTTTCAATAACATACACACCTGAAGCCGAAGCCACAACTTGCTTCAGGTCCTGGTTCTTGGCCTTCCAAGCCCTGCAATCTTTCTTCCAGTGTCCTTTCTTGTGACAATAAAAGCATTCTTCCTTTCCCACAATCTGTCCAGCTACCTTTTCTTTTCCCTTAGCTTCCACCTTACTAACACCGCCCCTTGGTTTGGTGGGGTCCTTCTTCTTCTTTCCTTTGGCTTTCGTCTTGGACCTAGAAGAGGAAGTTCCTCCAACAAACAAAGCGAGTGTTTCCCTGACTTTCTGCAGGGTGCCCTCTGCACACCTCAACATGTTGAGGAGTTCCGGAAGTTCAACTTCTTTTCCTTGCATGTTGAAATTCAGGATAAACTGGGCGTAGGTGGAAGGAAAGGACTGGAGAATCAAGTCAGTGTATAGCTCATTCTCTAATGTGGTCCCGAGGTCTGCGAGCTCCTCAATGTAGCCAATCATCTTCAGGACGTGTTCCCTTACAGATGATCCGACGGCCAACCTCGCTTGAAACAGCTTCTTCGAAGTCTCGTATCTTGCGATACGGGATTGCTCTCCATATAGTTCCTTAGTATAGAGAAATATGGATACAAGATCCATATTCTCGTGCCTCCTCTGATGTTCATTGTCCATAGAGTCAAGCACGAGGCACTTGGCCTTCACGCAGTCAATCTCCCAGGTCTTACGGATTTCCTTATCCGCGACACTGGAATCTAGACCTGGAACGGCGGGGGCCTTAGTGGTAAGGAGATACCCCAACTTGTCATAAGTGATTGCTATTTTGACATTCCTGAACCAATCTTTGTAGTTTGGCCCTGTCAATATATTTTTATCTAATAGTAACTTAAGGCCCATCATGATGTTTGGTTGCTGCAATTAGGAGAGAGAGAATAAACACTTTAGCATGATGCTCTTGCAAGTTTAAAGTGGTTTTTAGTTTGTCTAAACAGGATGGCTCCCACCGTTTCTCAAATTCTTCCTCAAACCATTAAAGAAGAACTAGTCGGGATAGATCTCACCTACAATACTAACTTAACCGTTCAGCCAAGCCGGTGTCGGTACTTCGAGGGAGGTTTTACGACGCTTTCGCGAAGTTCCTTAATTAAATAACCTCTTTTCCCTGTGGGCGTAGCCCCGCTAACACCTTTCTAGACACCTACTTGGTTTATAGCACCGATCGTTAAGTGAGAAAATTCTCGAGGAGTAGCATATACTCATGGTAGGATCGGGATACAAATATCATTGTGTGATAAAGTTGAAGGAATCTTACCAAAATTATCACACTCTAAATGGTATGCAACACTAGCAAGTTTCAGTTTCTTTAGAAACTCCCGATGTGGATTTTTGCCCCATGCTCTTATGACCTTGACGAAGGCCAACATATCATAAGTCACATGTCAAGTTCTACCCGTCATTTTCCAGGTTACTTTGAACCCATCCGTATATACCTTTGATGAAGGAAAAAATAGCAGTACGACTTTCCCAAACCAACGCATCTATCTATGCAACAGATAAATATTCGGCAGCTACCAATCACTATGCCTTGGCGAAGGTCAAAATACATAGCTTGAATACTACTGAATATTTAACTGAAATGACGGAGGGCTGCGAATGGTTTTGGAGAAACCGTGAACGTAGTGAACTTGATATAATCGAAGGAACCTGATAGTTTTTAAAAAGAGTGGTTTAAGCTCCGCATTTTAAAAGTTTTGTTGTTTTGAAAAAAACCGAGTGGTTTTGAAATTGTTCCAACGATTCAACTTTGGTTTGTTTTCTTCGCATTAATATAATGCATCCCATCAATTTTTCCTACCATTGCAGAAAACAACGAAAATATAATGTACGCTTATGCCATCCGCATTCGCCACTGGGCCTCGTCATCACCCGTTAGGTTACTTAACTAACGACAGAGCGGGGGATGGACTAGCGCGGATGCAAAACATAAGCAGCGCCTACTAGATATCATATATAGATATATATACATTCGTCAGACGCAATGATAGTCATTCCAGATCACAGATGAACACATTAAATATGCTAGGAATCCACGTTTCGTTCGAGCCTGCAACGAAAGACGGATTACACGGTTGCGATGAATAGCCAAACCCCACCTTAGACCCCTGCAGGTACGGCAAACTACCCGCCAAATACCAGAAGTGAATTAGCATCCCTCAACAACATGAGTAGGCCACTCAGCACTTCAAAATACCCGGTAGTTTGTGCACCCCACCTTGGGTCTATCCTAGGAGCAAAAACAGTAAAAGAAATAATACACAATGGTGGCTACAACCTCAACCAGGATGTGCGACCATGAAATAATATTACATCAAAATACAAATATTACATTGAATGAAAAATGAAAAACCTCATCTCACATCCCCGGCTATTCATCGCGACGATCCAACAAGTTCATATCCACAAACCAATAGAAACATCACAAAAATGTGCTACCCCCAACTAATCGACATATAGCAATTAGCGGAAGTTTAAAACACATTATACAGAACAATAAACATCAAACAACATTAAACTGCGACTTCGAAACACCCGTAATTTGCCACAGTGAATAATTTACAGTAAAGGCAAAATTGGCAAAAACAAACAACCATAACACAATTATCACTAATTAAAACTATTAATCAATTTCCATCATCTCATTAAGGTCTTAATCAAGTCAATGGTCAAAAACCCTAATGAGGTGTCTCCTTCATTTGTCTCTATCAACTGTATATACATACCCACTTCCGTGTTCCGAAGAACACGAATGCAAAGAGAATGAACCAAGCCAAAATCAAATATTAGGGTCTAGATTAAGCCAAAGCCCACTAGTATCAACTGCCCGAACACCAAAAGCGCACAAGTACGCATATATGAACGAACCCCGTCGTAAAACCATACGACCTCTACTCCGTTTTGCCCAAAGGTGAACAGCCCTCTGTGTGGGACTCTAAAGACTCGACACTACGCTGGCAGTAGGTTTAGCCATAGGCCGCAAGCAGTACTAGCTGTATATAACGGTCCCCAGGTAGATGCAGATAAGAAAACCGATGAGGTGAACCCATCCGAACTCCTACTGAGCCAGAATGTGATAATCTCCGTACAGTCCGGTCTGTTCGTCTAAGAGTATCGCATGTCGGGCCCAGGGGCGGTAAACATCAGACCCCTAATAGCGGTACAAGTCGTGTCAGAGTGTAGCCCAGAACACCCTGAGAAACTACTCGAAACACTACCAGTAAATCTCGCTTGACGTGGACAGGGACTTTGTGTAATGGCTCTCCTAGACACAGTGCGATATCAACTCCCAATACCGGGAGAGACGAATCCTGTCTAACCGTCACTGCCTCCAAGTGCTTCGGGACTGTACCCAACTACTACCTGTTTGCAAGACTCAATAGAGCCGTGGTAGGGTAGTAATCTAAGAACAGTGGGAACACACTCGAGACGAAGTGACAGTGTCAAGTCAACGGACTAAGCTATACTCATGTCACCTGGGAACTGTTAACTGACGATAGGTATAGTACCAACCAACAGTTCCCGACGAGTCCTGTCCAGTGTACTCATAACCTAATGAGCACCTGCATACTATCTCCTGTATGACTTACCGATGGCTGTGGGACAGACCATCTCCCCAGCTGGGATGAGAAGCGTACACACTAGTCTACTCTAGAGTATCGATGCCCTGTCTTGATAATCCTATGAATAGGGACCTGTATAAGGATATGCTTGTAGACTACCCAACCCCCACAAGTGTGACTGCCATCACAACGCTGGTAGTCAAGCAAAGATCCTAAGGGCTCTATCAATATGTATTAGCGATACGTCAAAAGAAACATATACACATATTAAGATAGATACAAACCAAGTAGCATACTACGATGTCGAGCAAGACTGTTATAAATCTGTGTATATATATCCCAAGCTTCCAAAATGTAATATACAAACTAGTACTATAAAATAATGGCCTCTAGGTCATATCACACTAACAATTATGATCGCCATCATAATGCTGGCAGTAAAGCAAGAATCCTATGGGCTCTATCAATATGTAATAGTGATGATAAAGACAAAGCAGATAGCATACTATCATCTCGAGTAAGATTGTTCTACCGGTATAGGTCCTCACTCAATCATCATGATCACATGCTTGCGATCCAATAATTGACTTTGAGGGCACTATATCCAACAATCTCCCACTTGCACTTAGGGCTAATTATTGCGATGTCGCATACTCACAGCCAGTGTGATACCGAACACCCAACTCCTCTACAAATCAGTTTCACAAAGCTCGTTTGTAAAACTATTGCGTTCGAGAAATAGCCTCAGTGAGTGGATCCGCCCTGATGTTTCTTTCTATGTCTCTCTTTATCTCATGTTCGCGGAGAAAGCCATCTCCCGAATTGAGCAATACCTGTCTTAGAATATGTCAAGATATCAGATGGGACCTAGTTCATAAATGAACTCCAAATCCAAACTTCTTAGAATGTATCGTCAACTGAATTTAATCAGTATCCTGCGCCATGCCTCCCTCAGTATCCATTTGGACCACCTGTCCAAACTACTGCCCCTCGTCAAGAGGGAAAACTATAACTCTGACAGTTACTCTGTCGTCCAGGTCACCTTGGAAGTCTGGAATGATAATCGCCTCCCGAAGGAGGCTGTCGTTATCAAATCTCTAGAACATTCATCTATGCCCATAAGCTGCTTCTGAACGTTTCTCCAGGATTGGATTATTATATCAACTTATTGCATCTAGTGTAAAAACAACATCTAGTGTGGTACTTGACATCTCATGATTGACTCAATTGCCTAAGCAAGTGATATTCCAATCATGCACTTCCCTCTCCCCTTTAGTCTGTAAGACACCTTCAGAGAGGGTGGCTCCATCACCTGTAGGTACACCACCATGCCAGGGGTCGTCCATTCTAAAACACCTTTAGAATACTGTCTAAGTACCCAGATTGGGAAACTACCCAAATCTAGATCTAAAACCATAGATCTAGTAACCAGAATATCTGATATTATATCCATATCCTTTGTGGAGAAACCACAGTATAACCGGTCGTAGTATAGGAATTTCACTTCCTACTATGTGTATGTCATCCAAATACCAGGACATCACACCCTACTACCTTCTTAATAGATCCATCCCCTATTCTGATGAAGTCAAATCTCATGACTGTCACATCAAAAATAGATGATCTATCTCCGCTATATTTGCTTTAGTCTATAAATAGACATAAGCTACTTGTCCACTATGCTTCCGCTGCTCCCACTGACCACAACAGCCCTCTGGCAGAGTCATATACACGTGCACTTCTAAAGCTAGTTTAGAACCACGCTATATTCATCCTCCTGTCGAGTCTCATAGTCTGGAACAATAGTAATGGCAAGTTTGGGTAAACAAGAACCTCCATGTCACCATCCTTGAGGCTACCGGAGTGTCTCTCGGGTGCCTGAGGTTACCCTCCATATCTGTGGAGTGGCTAATGGAATATCAAACCTGATTGAATCTTTAGTTCCTATTAAATTTTCAGTAATCGTTTGCGGTTCTGGAATTACTTCCAGTTTTACCATACTCCAACTACTGTTTTTCTGAAAAATTCAATTTTACTAAAACTGTGGCGAGTCAAGAACAATATCACTATTGATCTTCCAGATGGTAGAAAGTCAACCCTCGTCATAGCCCGGGTCAATCCATAAACTGCCATTACAGAAACGTGCCTTGAGTTATCCAGAGTCTGGTTTTAAGCATAAGCCGGACAACTCCCCGTACCTTAACATCGTTAAGATATGAATTGTTCTATATCCAATATAGAAACAGAGGCACTGACTTAATTGGAACCAGATTCAAATCATGCAGTTGTCTCCAGTACAAGTCAACAAAATGGAGAGAGGCCGATCAGCATTACTCAACTTAGGAATGCATCCAATTATAAGTAACCTGAAAGAGAAACAAGTTCTCAAAACCATTACTATCTATTGAATACCAAACACAAGTATCTACATCTTCGATCATCTTGACGAATCCCGATACTTGCATCACTTGGTTCTCTACTTTATTCTTGTACCTATAACTTCTCAAACTTGGACCTTGTATTTCCACGAAACACATGTCTAAAACTTGAGAAGTCACAAGTAAACAGAATATAGTACGAGGACCAACCCTTTTGTCCTAATGGACACTGGACAACATACAATAGTTTGTATAAGTCCGCTGAGTTGAATAACTCAAACCCCCTGCGTCGTAGGTCAAAAACTGTAACCAGATGATTTCCTAAAATATCACTAATTACAACGAATTCCGATATAATGAGGATGATCACGTAATTCCTAATAACTTACTCCTACTCATCATCTGTAAAACCATACAGATGTGAGAGTCATACCTGGTAAATACATACCCTGGAGTAAGGATCTAATTGGGAAATTAGTTTTCAATTAATAATGCACAGTGAAACTGAAACATGAAAATGTTTCAAAAGGGGTATCCGGGTATTCCTAGTAATGCCTCTTCCATTATCCAGATTCATGACTGTAACCGTATATCTCTTTTCCATCTCTCAAAATCCCTTTATTTTGTCTTTACTCATTACCTTCTGTACACCATCGTTAGGCTAAATAGTTTTCTTCCTTCCATACCGTTCGGCATCAGCCTATGGTTTGGAAGAAGACTATCCAATAAGCATAATAGGTGTACTCTCCTAATCTTAGGAGTACTCGCAATCTGAGAGAAGGTAAAGATAAAAGACAACTGAATAAACCTTATTCCTATTTCTCCCGAACCAGAATCCATCCCCGAACTGGAATAAGTTCTTTCGAGTTCGTATATAACCATACGATGGATTTATCCAACGGAAGTGGATATTCGTAGTGATACGGGGCGTTCTGGAGAAATACAAAGGTGAAGGAGGAGTGGCGATGAAATATGTGGTTCGGTCGTGAATGATAACGGTCGCAATTTACTCTGCCCTCTTTCTAATCCCTTTATTTGTCTTTACTTATTACCTTTTGTACACCCAACTTAGGTTAATTAGTTTTCTCCTTTCCCTACCTTTCGGCACCTGCCTATGGTTTGGAAGAAGACTATCCAATAAACGTAATAGGTGTACCCTCTCCTAATCCTAGGAGCCCTCACAACCTGAGAGAAGGTAAAAGGAAAAGACAACTGAATAGTCCTATTCATTCTCTCCAGAACCAGAATCCATCCTCGAAAAAGTTCCTTCGAGTTCGTATATAACCATACAATGGATTTATCCAATGGAAGTGGATGTTCGTAGTAATATGGGGTGTTCTGGAGAAATGCAAAGAGTAAAAGAAGGAGTGGAAATGATGTATGCAACTCAGACAATCCAAAGGCCAGTGATTTAAAAAAGTTCGGTTAATTTAGTTACTGAGTCATAGTCTAGGGTCGGGTCATGGTCGCAACCAAAGAGAGAGAGAGAAAAGAAACACTCTGCGTGCACTCTAATCAGAATGCCTCCCACTGTATCCTCAAATTCTCCTCCAAACCTGAAAGAAGAATTAGTCGGGATCACCCGAGGAGTAAACCAACTCATCAGTGGGAATCGGGATCCAACTATCATCGCATGATAACTTGATGGAATCTACTCAAGTCACCACACTCCATAAGGTATACGCATTCCTGGCAAGTTTCCTGTGTGTTTGAAACTCCCGATGTGATTTTTAACCCCAAGGACCCAAGTGACCTTGACACAGTCAACAAATCAAAGAGTCCTAGTCAAGTTCAACCCGTCATTATCCAGGATTGCATTAAACCTACCCGTACGAGCCCTTCACACAGTCAACAAGGCCGCACGACTGTCCTAACCAATCGCATTAATATGCTACAAACAAGCATTACTTAGCTACCGCACACTGCGCCTTGACACAGTCAACAAACGCAGCATGAATACTAGAAATGACAGAGGGCTACGGCTGGTTTTGGGCGAAAAACCTTTAACGTAATGAACTTGATCTCGTTGAAGGAACCGGATAACTTTTTATAAAAATATAGTTGCGAAAACTTTTGCTAAAGAGGTCACTCCAGGTGAAGGGATCTCGGCTCTTTCCTCGTTGAATGAGGTGCAGGATATTCCAAACCGAATACCGTGATGCAAAGCAAAATGTAATCGACTATAGTGAAGTTATTACCCTGACGCAATCCTCTATCCAAGGGGTCACTCCCGATGAAGGGATCTCGGCCCTTGCCTCGTCGAATGAGGTGCTGGATATTCATAACCGAATACCTCTATGCAAAATAAAAGAGAACGTCCTTGCAATAACAACTTTTTGAAAAATTGTTCCAACAACATCGAATAGGTTTGTTTTCCTTGCATTGATCAGAATCAATGCAGTCCCATCAATTAATCACACCACAAAAGAACGAAAAATATAATGTACGTATATGCCATCCGCATTCGTCACTGGGTCCCATCATCACCCGTTAGGTTACTTAACTAACGGCAGAGCGGGGACTGGACTAACGCGGGTGTAAAACATATACAACATCTACTAGTATATAAAGCAATATATAATAATCACTCCAGGCATGATAAATGCAACATTACAGAAAAGTAACAAGCATCACAGAACAATAAAGATAATCTGGGAACCCCGGGTTTCCATTGAGCCGCAAATGAAACCCGACGTTCCCCTGGTCGTGTGGATAGCCTGTGCAATGAAAACCTAGACCCCTACGAGTGCGGAAAGTTACCCGCCAAATCCAGAAGCGAGGCAACCCCCTTCAACAAAGTGAATGGACCACCCAGCACTTCACGGAATCCGGTAACTTGAGCACCCCTCCTTGGGTCAACCTGTACCCCTATGAGTGCGGCGAATAGCTTGCCAATTCTAGGGTGAACCCCCCTCTGTCTCAAAGCCATGAGATGCGGGCCCGTTACCCTTTAGAACCCGGCTATCCGTGCACTCCACCGCCGAGTAATCCTAGTACAGAAAATAAAATATGTACAACGGGTATATCGATCTCAACCCGGTCGTGCCCCAAAAGAATAATATACAAACAGACAGTGATGGCAGTCCACATGTCGGACGCTCGCCCCGTAATATCAAATGTACAAATAAATCCAAACTGCACTACCATTGCACACAAGCTATCCACCACGACAAATCCGCAACATCACAGCACAACACAGAACATCAACGTGAATGTCACGTTCGCAAATCTGTCTAAAAGGACTATAGAGATTAGACAAGATTTACCGATCAAATGACATTCATGGTCACAGATAGAAATGTAATGTACTGCTAACTTTAAACAATATTAAAAAATATCGACTTCGAAATAACTCCCGAATAGCACCAAACAAACTGATAAAACTTTATCCAAACTGGGCTACACAAACAATACCACTGAACCAAAACCACAGAGACAAGACAACACCCCAAAAATAAACCCCAGAGGAGATCAACTGGCCGGCGACCTCGATTTTGGTAAGCTTGGGCTAGGCCAAAATCCGAGGTCTGGGGTCCGTCTTTGGGGTGTGGTCTTCTGGTTTCTTGAGTAGTCTTCTGCACATGTTTAAATAATTTTTCTAGACACTTTGAAAAGCAACAGAAACTGCTAATTGAGTGGCGGTGTTTGGGTTTTGTTTCGGTTTCGATACTTTAACATTGTCAAAACAAGCTAGATTATGGTTAATAGTTTGGCTCTGATACCATGTTGGGTTATGGCAGCGCCCCGGGCTTCAATCCGAGGCCAAATGCGGAACAAAAATTTTATAACTTGGTTCTACCGCAACCAATCACCCGGATCGTACCATTAACCGTGAACTAGCAAACTACAAAATGATAGAATGGCTATACCGATCGATCCATATCCTTCGGTCTTTAGCCATCATCCCACGCTCCTCATGGCATTTCCTATCTCGCTCGATCTCCGGTCTCCTCGTCGAAGTTGCACCACGTCAACGAATCTTTATACGGGCTCCCGCCTCAAAACTGAGGCAACTCGGACAAGTAGTTTGCTAGCCGGCATGTCCAAAATTGAAGTAGAGAGAGTGTAGAATATTTTGTCTCAAGGCATCCAAGCAATTGGGTGAAGGTAAATGAAGTTGCCATGGATGGAATGAAGTGAGATTAGGATTTGCAAAGAGAAAATCAAATGAGCTTGGCCAATAATGGGCTCGGACATTTCACAGTGATGGAAAAAATTCACAGGGGATGGAAAAAATGGGAGAGGTTCTCTGTGGAAAAATGTGGTGATCAAGTGTGAGGAAAATGGTGATGGATTAATTAAACACATTAAAGCAAAGAGTGGACACCTCACCGGAAAAAACATGCTGCCCATGCCTCACCAAATTCCCAAGCAATTTCCATGCCACCTCACCAAAGCCCATCCCTCCCCATGCTTTCGAATTTAGCAGCCCCCGAAGAGGAAAAAGGTCATGAAATTTAGGCAAGGAAATGGGCCAAAAATAAAGCTCAAAAAACGAAACATTAAAACTAATGTTTACTCAAGCGGAGAAAAAACTGGTAACTTCAAAAGTAATCCCGTAACGAATTACAGGATTACTTCACAATTGTATAAACATACCCGCCTTTGTATTCCGACCGAATACAAATGCAACGAGACAAAAGTATTCCAACAAAATATAATACTAGGATCCGGCTTAAACCAAAACCAACTAGTATTATCTATCCGAACCATGACACGTGCATAAGTGCACGTGTATGTTCGAACCCTGCCATAAAACTATACGGCCTCTACAACGTTTCGCCCGAACTTGAGAAACTGTCTGTGGGGGACTCTAATGACTCATCAATACGTTGGCAGTGGATTTAACCACAAGCACGTCGGTGGCACTAGCTGTACGTAAAGGCTGCCCATGTATTGAAAGAAAAGGAAGCTGATGAGCGAACTCATCCTGAAACCCTACTGAGCCTGACAGTGACAATATTCATACAGTCCGGTCTGTTCGTCTATGAGTGTCGCATATCGGGTCTAGGGGTGGATAAAGTCAGACCCCTAATAACGTGATAATTCGTGTCGGTATGAAACCCATCACCGCCTGAGAAACTACCGATCCAAGATCGGCAATTCTCGACTACCTTGGCCAAAGTTTTCTGGTGATGGCCACCCATGCACAGCGTGACATCAACCCCCAATACCGGGAGAGACGAATCCCCGACGATCCGCTCACTGCCTCCATGTGGCTCGGGACTGTACCCAACTAAAACCTGTTTGCACGACTCCTTTGAGCCATGGTAGGGTAGTAATCAAAGCACAGTGGGAACTCACACGAGACAAATGACGATCTCAGGTCGACAGACTAACCTGTACACATGTCACCTGGGAACTACTATCTAACAATAGGTATAATACTAACTTGCAGGTTCCCGGCGAGTCCGTCCAGTGTACTCATAACACAATGAGCACCTGTATACTATCTTAAATGAACAAACTAACACCAATGGCTTATGAGACCTGGCCACCGCCCCTCGTCGGGGTCTCGATCAGTATACACTAGCCTACACTGGAATATCGATGCCCAGTCTCGATACTCCCACGACTAGGGACATTTAAGAATTTGCTTATAGACCACCAGCTCCCACGTATATGATCGCCATCATAATGATGGCAGTCAAGCAAGAATCCTATGGGCTTTATCAACATGTAATAGTGATGATAAAGACAAACCAGATAGCATACTATCATCTCGAGTAAGACTGTTCTACCGGTATAGGTCCTCACTCAATCATCATGATCACATGCATGCGATCCAATAATTGAGTTTGAGGGCACTATATCCAACAAAGTTAGTGAAGTCCGTACTCATTCTTTTGTGCTGAACTTAACCATTGAAGCTAGAGCAATTGGCAGCAATGTGGATTAGGGTACTTAAGCACGGTATTAGTGAAATGCGGCTTATTGACCCTTGTTCGTCCGTTCTTGTCTCTTGACTTTCGCCTCCGGCTAAACCGAACGCAACCGGACACAGTTAGGGATCACCGATACCTTGGTAGGGTAAGATGCCTAACGGAGCGGTTGCATAGGGTTTGGGTGAAGTTCAATTGGAAAATATCGGGCAAAGGAAATGAGAAACGAAAACCTTAACATACAATTCCATTCTTTTTCCTAACAACACCATTATTCACAAACTTCAAAACAACAAAAAGAAAGAGTAAAAGAAATGATACAAAGAAAAGAATAGAAAAGCATTGCAAGTAAGTAAATGGCAAGTAATGAAATGCAAGTAAGTAAAAGAGATAGAAACTACTAAGAACCAAAGTGCAAAATAAAAGCTTTATTAACTTCAATGATGAAACAAACCTTGAATTCAATAACCAAAACTTAAACATGCAAGCTCAATGAATAGGTTGCAAAATCAAGAGAAGGCAAAGAGCTCAAGGTGAACAAGCAATGTACAAGAACAAAATGAAAAGAGAGACAAAGAGTAAACTCTATCTCAAAATATAAAAGTATTGGACAAAAAGTATCCCTTTGCCCTTGCTCATTGATCTGTATTTATAGGCCAAAAATAAGATTAAACAAACAATACAAATAAGTTGATGTGACAGCAAGGGAAAGCTAGAAGAAAATTGGGGACCAATGGGCTTGCAAAAACCGGTGGGGCCGGGTTTAATGAGCATGTCGCCGGTCCAAGTCTGACCTAATGGGCTCGTGTTTGTTATGTGATGTTGTGTTCTCTCGACAATTCTACTGATGCTGCATGATTTGTCTATATGAACATGGTCTGCATTCACGGATTTGGAGGGAAACATGTAGCTTTATACCACATCACATCTTTTTGCATTTATAACACATTACCTCACATGTGCCCACTTGTGCCATGGGCTACCCCACCATGGTCCATGTGCCAAAGAGTTATGTGCACACTTGCATTATGTTGGACCAAAATTGTATGCACACATTTATTTGCAAAAGAACTCTTTGGTCATTGATCAGTTTGCAGTTCCGGTTGTAGTGTTGGCTCACAAACGTTATATCCGTGATTTTGAGTGTGTTTCTAGTATTGTGTCACGGATACATGTAATATGTATTTACCGAGCAGACACTGGTTAATAGTACCGATCTATAAAAAAATAGATAATGAATGAGTGGTATTAAAATGTAGTTTCCTGTGATAAACAATGACGAACAATGAATCGGGAAGTTTTATATTCTCAACAACACCTACACTTTATGCCGCCACACCTTCGCTCTTTGTAGCCGGTCTATTGAATTATATGAAATCCAAAATCATGCATATCTTCTTTGATAAAGGAAACGTTTGAGATGGACGAGAGGCCCTCTACCGATGGAAAACAGCAATGAAGCCTCAAGGATGTGGCGGCAGGATCCATTTGTGATCCTGGAATTTTTCGGAAAGGCTGCGTAACCACGTGATCACTTGGCCGGCCATCGGCGAGTTCCCTTTCACTCGAAGAATCTTAATGACTCCAAGACTTTCCGCGCCAACCTTTGTCTCTTCATCTCCATATCACCATTGTATGGTATCAACATTGTATCACGAAGATAGCATCCCCTTCTTTTGTGCTTATCGCCGGCGACCTTCGGCACCTTGCATGTTGCTGCTTCATGCTCTAAGCCTAGACAATTAGAGCATAATTTCCCAAGTGGGCATAAATCTTTTATATGTCCATGTCTCCTACAAGTATAGCAATGTAACACCTTGGAATGCGATTAGTGTTAATTAAACGATAATGCGGGTTTTTAAGGAAAAGTTTACCAAATCGAGTTCCTCACATTTTATATCAATTAATTATTATTTTATTATTATTTGATATGACTTGCACACACACGTGCACGTTAATGTGAGGTTAGTTAGTGTTAATTTCGTTAGGTGACCATGACACCTTAAGCAATCCATGTCCTAATTAACCTTGCCTTAACCTTCCCAAGATATTTTGGGTGTATGAGAAATATCTTGTTTGGATTGAGAGCGGTGGATAGTGAGTTAAGAGGCATTAATGGTGCATTAATGAGGTGAGGGGAAGAGAGTGAGTGTAAGGGAAAAGGTTCACCCTACACACACCTCTCACCAATTAATCCCTCTCACTCTCTCATTCTCTCTCACTCTCAATTATTGTTTATTTTCCTCAACCCCAAACTGAACCCTCATCACTCATCACAAAAACCTTTCTAAACTTCACAAAAAAAATCGATGGAAAACACTTCAAATGTCTTGAATTAGCCACTTGGTTACCTTGGAGCTTGGAAAGCTAGGATTTTTTAGCAAGAGTGGCTAGGTAATGACCTCAAACTGATATTTAGGAGTTAAATTGTTGTGTTGCCTTGTTGTTATGGATTGGAACACTAAAGGTAGCATTTTGTGCAAAATATCGTATTTTTAGTGTCAACCTTGTGTCTCTGTGATCTGCTGTAGAACCAGGTGTTTGTTGGAAAAGTTATCATCACGACATAGTGTTAAGGTATAGAACCCACCATAAAAACCTGAGATCACCTCTTCATCTTTGAGCCACAAATTTAATGGTTCTGGCCGCAAATTGCGGCCAGAGTGGGGGCTGGGGAGTTGAGTCTTTGTCGTGGGGTCTCTGGGATTGTTTGTGGTCTCGTGGTACTTGCAACTTTCACCAATAGTTTTTGTATCGAAATCTGGGACCACTTTGCTATATTCTAGGGTTTTAGGTACGCGTGTTACGTTATCCGACACAGTTCGTGGTCTTGTGTAGCTGTTGCACTTGGGCTGGTTTTGGTGTGTCACCACACACGTTAACCGTTAGACGAACACTTGTGGGTCGGATTGGAGTTGGTGCGTTGGTCAAACGTATTGTGTACGTGATATTGATCGATTTCTGAGATTTGCACTGGTTATGTTTTGTGTCAATAGGATCGCAGGCGGGGACTTTGGACGCTGCGACGAAGGGAAAGCAGGTGATTGGATTTACCTAGCCCGTGACTGTCGGTGAGTAGATTTAACATCTACGGGGAAATCGCCCGTATGACGTTAAGCGTCAGGGCTAGATATGATATGATATTAGCTGCATGTTTATAAGCACATATCAAGATGGTGCATGAACTTCATTGCATTTAGTTACTTGTTGTGCCTGAACCTGTACCTATTGTACACTGCACTATTATTGACAGTCCATGTTGCACGAGCACCAATTGTATGCTACACACACATTGTCGGTAATTGCCATGATACGCACAATACAAATATTCATATGATATACCTTGCTATTTGTTAGAGACATAGAGGCATTTATTCTTGTGCGATGGCCCATATGAAATATAGCATACATATACACCTACATGCTCATACATATGACTTGCTATACCTACATGCTCACACATATTCCTTGCTAGCTATATGTCCACCTTTATATGATGTTGCGTTGGATTTCGGAGAAATTAGGAACCGCATGATATATTTAATAACTTGTTGCAGTTAAATAGCGGTTTTTCCTTTATATGCTCATATTACTATTTCATGTTGCATATATTATATTTAATGGATTTCGCATTTATATATAGATTTCATATGATATTTTCTGGATGTTTTACTCCTGGGTATATATATCAGCGGTATGGGAAACTGATATATATACATGTATATATATATCAGTGGTATGGGACGCTGTTATATATGTACACCTATATAATATATATCATCATAATGATCTGTGCATGTATTCTTATTCATTGCCCGATGTGAGGGGCTGATGTGCCCGATGTGAGGGGCCGATGTGCCCGATATGAGGGCCGATATGAGGGCTGATATGGGGGACGATTTGAGGGAATTTGGGATTTAGATTGTCTTGATGGACACTGGTCCGCCACGATAAGGATTCCGTGAGGATGACATGTTTTATCCTATACTCCGCATTTATTTGATATGCATTTGTTCCATGTATTAGTAGTACCTGATAGAGTACCTTTCATGACTGTTGCATATACATATTGCCATACTTATGCTATCAGATTATCGCTGTTAGTACCAATTTGCGATTACAGTATGATGTTATTTACTATTCAGGAGTTGGCAACTCACCCCTATTGTACCGCATGGTTTTTCAGGTCTAATCATGAGAGTGGTCGCAGCAGGGTGCCTTATTATCTTAACTTTTGCGGATACCGCTACGGTTGGCTGTGAAGCCATTTGCTATAGGTGGGTTATGGTTATCCGATGATGAACATTGTGTAAGTCCACGTTACCCACCCCGGTGCTTACGGGGAGGCCGAATAGGTAAAAAACGGATTTTTAACACAAATTAACATGGACTAAAACTAGAGGATCTTTGCTAAACAAAAACTAACAAACTAACTACAAGTTCTAGATACTAGGTTAGATGGTTATACCTAGATCTTGAACTCCTTCTCTTCTTGTTGTGGTCCTCCTTCTTGCTTGCTCTTTGGAGTGGTGTAGACGGCTCCTTCTCTTCGTCTTCTCTTTGCCGAAGAAAGATCCACCTGAAGGCCTCTACCTTGAGCTCATACCTCAACCAAGAGGCAACTAGAGTGCTTGTCTTGCTAGACTAAGAACCCTAGAATGAGTAGAGAGTTGTCTTGATGGTTTTATCTCACAAAGCTCATGTTTTTCAACATATGAAAGAAGAGAGCTTTGAGAGAGGAAGAGGGAGAGCTTAGCATGAGTGAGGAAGAGGGAGAGAGAATGAGCAAGAATAACAACCATGCTCTCATATGAGAATAATAATAATAATAACTAAAGAAAATTGTGATGGTTAGTTGAAATGACCATTATCATTTCACATTTAATGCAATTTGCAAAAATCAAGAAGCATCTTGCAAAAGAAATGATCATGGTCAAATGGTCAACAAAAGTCAAATGGTCAACCTAACCATGGCACAATTATCCTTAATTAATATTATTAATCATATTTCTCATTCTCATTAGGGTTTAGAAAAAGTCAACTGTCAAAAACCCTAATGAGATTCCTCTGCCTCTGTCAACTGTGCATACACACCCGCATCCGTGTTCCAAGGAACACGAATACAATGAGACAAAACCAATCCCAAAATAAATACTAGGATCTGGCTTAAACGAAAGCCCACTAGTACTAACTGCCCGGACACCAAACGTGCACAAGTGCGCGGATGTGAACGAACCCCGTTGTAAAACCATGCGACCTCTACTCTGTTTTACCCAAAGGCGAACAACCCTCTGTGTGGGACTCTAAAGACTCGGCACTATGCTGGCAGTGGGTTTAACCACAGGCCGCAAGCGGTACTAGCTGTACGTAACGGTCCCCAGGTAGATGCCGATAAGAAGACCGATGAGGTGAACCCATCCGTACTCCTACTGAGCCTGAATGTGACAATCTCTGTACAGTCCGGTCTGTTCATCTGAGTGTATCGCATGTCGGGCCTAGGGGGCGGTAAACGTCAGTCCCCTAATAGCGGTACATGTCGTTTCGGAGTGTAGCCCAAAACACCCTAAGAAAACACTGGAAACGCTACCAGTATATCTCGCTTGCCCTGGCCAGGGACTTTGTGTAATGGCTCTCCTAGACACAGCGCAAAATCAATTCCCAATACCGGGAGAGACGAATCCTGTCTAACCGTGACTGCCTCCAAGTGCTTCGGGACTGCACCCAACTACTACCTGTTTGCACGACTCATTTGAGCCGTGGTAGGGTAGTAATCTAAGAACAGTAGGAACACACTCGAGGCGAAGTGACAGTGTTAAATCAATGGACTAAGATGTACTCATGTCACCTGGGAACTTATAACAGACAATAGGTATAATACCAACCAACAGTTCCCAGCGAGTCATGTCCAGTGTACTCATAACCTAACGGGCACCCGCCTACTATCTCCAGTACGACGTACTAATGACTGTGGGACAGACCATCTCCCATGCTGGGATGAGAAGCGCATACGCTAGTCTACTCCGGAGTATCGATGCCCCGTCTTGATAATCCTACGACTAGGGACCTGTATAAGGATTTGCTTGTAGATTACCCGCCCCCACTAATGTGACTGCCATCACAATGCTGGTAATCAAGCAAAGATCCTAAGGGCTCCACTAATATGTATAAGCGATATGCTAAAAAAACACATGCACACATTAAAGTAGAAACAAACCAAGTAGCATACTACCATTTTGAGCAAGATTGTCTTTACAACTGTGAATATCCCAAGCTTCCATTAAGTAATATACAAACTAGTATGATACAGTAATGGCCTCTAGAGCATATACACTAACAATCTTCCACTTGCACTATGGCCTTGTACTGGCGTATAGAAGACCTATCATCTCGATCAGCCGTTCGAACTGAGTCTGGGGTATAGCCTTTGTGAATGGATCTGTAGTGTTATTTTCTGTAGCAACCCTCCGAACCTCGATCTCCCTGCGATCCACGATCTCCCTGATCAGGTGATACAGCCTTAAGATGTGTCTGGACTTCTGATGGGACCTGGGTTCCTTTGCTAAAGCTATAGCCCTGTTGTTGTCACAATACAGAGGTATTGGATCAACAATGGACGGAACCACCTGAAGTTCTGTCAAGAACTTCCTCATCCAGACGGCTTCTTTTGCGGCATCAGATGCTGCGATATATTCCGCTTCGATCGTCGAGTCAGCAACGGTTTCTTGTTTGGAACTCTTCCAACACACCACACCTCCATTGAGGGTAAAGACATAACCCGACATGGATTTGGAGTCATCCTTATCACTCTGGAAGTTGGAGTCAGCAAAGGCCTCCATCTGGAGGTCTTTTCCGCCGTAAACCAAAAACATATCCTTAGTCCTTCTCAGGTACTTCAGAATATTCTTTATCGCTATCCAGTGCTTCTCCCCAGGGTTTGACTGATACCGGCTTACCACATTCAGTGCATATTCTACATCTGGTCTGGTACACAATATCGCATACATTATAGAGCCTACCGCAGAGGCGTAGGGAATAATTAACATGCGATCCCTTTCCAAATCAGTCTTGGGAGACATCTCTTTGGAGAGGGTGAGCCCGTGACAAGACGGTAAATTACCGCGCTTGGAATCTTCCATACTGAATCTTTTTAGTATGGTGTCGATGTACATGGACTGTGAAAGTCCTAATATCCTCTTGGACCTGTCACGATGGATCTGGATCCCCCGAATGTAATAGGCATCACCCAGGTCTTTCATGGAGAACCTGTGTGACAAGAACCCTTTGACAGATTGTAGCATAAGAATATCATTTCCTATCAAGAGAATGTCATCCACGTATAAAATGAGGATACGACAGTTCGTGCTACAATTTTACTATAGATGCATGGTTCATCTAGATTTTTGATAAAGCCAAATTCTTTGACCGTCTCAACAAAACAGATGTTCCAACTCCGCGATGCCTGCTTCAGTCCATAAATAGACTTAAGCAACTTGCACACCTTCCCGCTGCTCCCACTCTGAATGAAACCCTCTGGCTGGTCCATATAGACACACTCCTCTAAATTTCCATTTAAAAAAGCGGTCTTTACGTCCATCTGCCAAATCTCATAATCGTGGAAGGCAGCAATGGCAAGAAGGATCCGAATGGATTTGAGCATAGCCACTGGAGAAAAGGTTTCGTCATAGTCCAAATCAGGTCTTTGACGAAAACCCTTTGCAACAAGTCTAGCCTTATAGGTCTCAACCTGTCCATCTACACCAAACTTCCTTTTGAAGATCCATTTGCAGCCTACGGGTTTTACCCCTTGTGGAGCAACGTCGAAAGTCCATACTTTGTTGGTGTACATGGACTCCATCTCGGTCCGCATTACATCCAGCCATTTCACTGAGTCAGTGCTCTGAATGGCCTGCTGGAAGCTAGTCGGCTCATCATTATCAATGA
This sequence comes from Agapanthus africanus, assembly GCA_030015575.1. NCBI lineage: Eukaryota > Viridiplantae > Streptophyta > Magnoliopsida > Asparagales > Amaryllidaceae > Agapanthus > Agapanthus africanus. The sequence goes on along the minus strand of JASDDO010000026.1, from coordinate 209,196,501 downwards.
TGTAATCTTCTCTATCCTCGTCTATGAGAAAACCATAGTATCTCTCGGGCGGATGAGACTGCCTACTACTCCTGCGGAGCGGCGCGGGAATGTTCAGTTCTTTCGAACCTTCTGGTTCTACTAAGCTTTCAGTAATAGCTTGTGGTTCTGGAATTTCTTCCAGTTCTATTGCGCTCCCACTTGTTTCTTTTTCTAAGAACTGATGTTCCAGAAAGTGGGCATGACGAGAGACAAAAACCTTTTGTTCTTCTGCGTAATAGAAAAGATACCCCCTGGAGTTCTTTGGGTATCCCACAAACTTGCACTGTAGTCAGCGTACCTCGAGTTTGTCCACATGCTGCTTTTTGACAAAAGCTGGACATCCTCATATCTTCAGATATTGAAGATAGGGTTTCTTCCCACTCCACATTTGATATGGTGTGGTAGGCACGGTCTTAGTTGGAACTCAGTTCAAAAGATATGCAGCTGATTCTAGTGCATATCCCCAGAAAGTTCGCGGCAACTCAGTGTTACTCATCATGGAACGTACCATATTCAATAGGGTTCGTTCCGTCACTACGATACACCATTATGTTGTGGGGTGTATGGAGGAGTAAGTTGAGAGAGAATTCCATTCTCTTTTAGGTAACCCAGGAACTCGGCACTCAAGTATTCACCACCTCGATCAGATCTCAGTGTCTTAATACTTTTGCCTGTTTGTTTTTCTACTTCATTCTTGTATTCCTAGAATTTTTCAAAGGCTTCAGATTTATGCTTCATTAAGAAGACATGTCCATACCTCGAAAAATCATCCGTGAAAGTAATGAAGTAAGAATAACCACTTCGCGCATGTGTAGACATTGGACCGCATACATCGCTGTGTACGAGTCCCAAAACTCGCTCGCTGTTACTCAGTGTCCAGTGAACGGAGTCTTTGTCATCTTTTCTTTGAGACATGATTGACAAGTTGCATATGATTGATATTCGAACGGATCCAAATATCCTTCTTTATACAACTTAGTTAACCTTGTCTCATTCATGTGACCCATTCTACAATGCCATAAGAAAGCATAATTTATTTCTGGAGACTTTCTTTTGTGTGTATTCTGGATATTGAAAATATGTGGTTAGTTCAATACGTATATACCATTGCTTAATGTATCCGACCCAATCAGAACATGATTAAGGTGAATGTTTAAAATATTGCTTACAAATACAAAATCATAACCTTCTTTAGACATTAAAGATACAGATATGATATTACAAGTCGAACTGGGTACAAAATAACAGTCACGCAAAACCAAAACATGTCCATCTGACAATCCCAAGTGATAGTCCCCCACGGACTCAGCATCCATGCTAGCTCCGTTTGCAACTCTGAGGGTCATATCACCAGCCTTGAAAACCCTACGCTTTCTCAGTGCTTGCAAAGAGTTACAGATATGAGATCCCGATCCGGTATCCAATACCTAGGAAGTAGAGTTTACTGATAGACAGTTTTCAATAACATACACACCTGAATCCGAAGCCACAACTTGCTACGGGTCCTGGTTCTTGGCCTTCTAAGCCCTGCAATCTTTCTTCCAGTGTCCTTTCTTATGACAATAAAAGCACTCTTCCTTCCCTATGACAATAAAAGCACTCTTCCTTCCCCACAAGCTATCCCGTAACTTTGCTACCTTTGCCTTTCCCTTGGCTTCCACTTTACTAACACCGTCCCTTGGTTTGGTGGGGGCCTTCTTCTTCTTTCCTTTGGCTTTCGCCTTGGACCTAGAAGAGGAAGCTCCTCTAACAAACAAAGCGGGTGTTTCCCTGACTTTCTGTAGGATGCCCTCTGCACTCCTCAACATGTTGAGGAGTTTCGGAAGTTCAACTTCTTTTCCTTGCATGTTGAAGTTCAGGATAAACTGGGCGTAAGTGGAAGGAAGAGACTAGAGAATCAAGTCAGTGTAGAGATCGTTCTTTAACGTGGTCCCGAGGTCCGCGAGCTCTTCAATGTAGCCAATCATCTTAAGCACGTGTTCCGCTACATATGATCCGACGGCTAATCTCGCTGAAAATAACTTTTTCGAGACTTCGTATCTGGCGATACGGGATTGCTCTCCATATAGTTCCTAAGTATGGAGAAATATGGATTCAAGGTCCATATTCTTGTGCCTCCTCTGATGTTCATTGTCCATAGAGGCAAGCACGAGGCACTTGGCCTTCGCGCAGTCAATCTCCCAGGTCTTATGGATTTCCTTATCCGCGACGCTGGATTGAGGACCTGGGACAGCGGGGGCTTTGGTGGTAAGGAGATACCCCAACTTGTCATAAGTGATTGCCATTTTGACATTCCTGAGCCAATCTTTGTAGTTTGGCCCTGTCAGTATATTTTTATCTAGTAGTAACTTAAGGTCGGTCATGATATTTGGTCGCTGCAATTAGGGGAGAGAGAGAAGAAACACTTTAGCATGATGCTCTTGCAAGTTTAGAGTGGTTTTTAGTTTGTCTAAATAGGATGGCTCCCACTGTTTCTCGAATCCTTCCTCAAACAATAAAAGAAGAACTAGTCGAGATTGATCTCACCGTATAATACTTGCTTAACCGTTCATCCAGGCTAGTGTTGGTACTTCGAGGGAGGTTTTATGACGCTTTCGCGAAATTCCTTAATTAAATAACCTATTTTCCCTGTGGGCGTAGCCCCGCTAACACCTTTTTAGACACCTACTTGGTTTATAGCATTGATCGTTAAGTGAGAAAGTTTCCCGAGGAGTAGCATATACTCACAGTAGGATCGGGATCCAAATATCATCGTGTGATAAAGCTGAAGGAATCCTACCAAAATCATCACTCCAAATAGTATGCAACACTAGCAAGTTTCAGTTTCTTTAGAAACTACCGATGTGGATTTTTGCCCCATGCTCTTATGACCTTGACGAAGGCCAACATATTATAAGTCACATGTCAAGTTCTACCCGTCATTTACCAGGTTAATTTGAACCCACCCGTACATACCCTTGACGAAGGCCAAAATGGTAGTACGACTGTCTCAAACCAACGCATCTATCTATGCAACAGATAAATATTCGGTAGCTACCAATCACTATGTCTTGGCGAAGGTCAAAATACATAGCTTGAATACTACTGAATATTTAACTGAAATGACGGAGGGCTACAAATGGTTTTGGCGAAACCGTGAACGTAGTGAACTTGATATAATCGAAGGAACCTGATAGCTTTTAAAAGGAGTGGTTTAAGCTCCGCGTTTTTAAAAGTTTTCTATTTTGGAAAAAACCGAGTGGTTTTGAAATTGTTCCAAGGATTTAACTTTGGTTTTTTTTTTTTGCATTAATATAATGGGTCCCATCAATTAATCCTACCATTACAGAAAACAACGAAAATATGACGTACGCTTATGCCATCCGCATTCGCCACGGGGCCCCGTCATCACCCGTTAGGTTACTTAACTAACGACGGAGCGGGGGCTGGACTAGCACGGATGCAAAACATAAGCAACGCCTACTAGATATCATATATAGATATATACATTCGTCAGATGCAATGATAGTCATTCCAGATCACAAATGAACACATTGGATATGTTAGGAATCCGCGTTTCGTTCGAGCCTGCAACGAAAGACGGATTACACGGTCGCGATGAATATCCAAACCCCACCCTAAACCCCTACATGTGCGGCAAACTACCCGCCAAGTACCCGAATTGAAGCAACCTCCCTCAACTACGTGAGTAGGCCACTCGGCATTTCAAAGTACCCGGTAGTTTGTGCACCCCACCTTGGGTCTATCCTAGGAGCAAAAACAGTAAAAGAAATAATATAAAATGGCGGCTACAACCTCAACCCGGATGTGCGGCCATAAAAATAATATTACATCAATTTACAATTTACATCAAATGAAAGATAAATAAACTCTCATCTCACAAACCCCGGCTATTCATCCGCGATAATCCAACAAGTTCATATACACAATCCAACATCACAGATCACAGATATGCACAACTCCCACTAATCGACGTATAGCGATTAGTCGAAATTCAGTACATATATCACATTACAGATATAACCATTTAGCTAAAGTTTATAGAATTTCGATCAATATACCAATTTGTAACTACTCTAAACACAACACTGTTCTCTGAAGAATCTGGGCAGAAACAAAGTATCATAAAAATCACAAAACATCAAGCTGAACACACTGCAGGAAAAAAGAGTCGCGACCGAGTCGACTCGGCCGCGGATCCGCGGCGAAACGCTTGGTTTCGCAGCGCTTCCGCGGCGGTCTGATCAGGTCATGGGCTCGTTTTTCTTGGTTGTTCCTTAAAAACCCTGCACGTATTTTTCAGGTGTGTGGAAATATTTTTAGGCCTGTTTTTAAAATCGGTAGAAAGTATAAGATTTTGATGTATTTTGCGATTTTTTTCGGATCGAAGTTCTAAACACTTTGCTAACATGTTAGTTGTTGTTTAGCCAGGCTCTGATACCACTGTAAGTCCACGTTACCTACCCCGGTGCTTACGAGGAGGCGGAATAGGTAAAAAACTGATTTTTAACACAAGGTAACATGGACTAAAACTAGTGGATCTTTGCTAAACAAAAACTAACAAACTAACTACAAGTTTTAGGTACTAGGTTAGATGGTTATACCTAGATCTTGAACTCCTTCTCTTCTTGTTGTGGTCCTCCTTCTTGCTTGCTCCTTGGAGTGGTGTAGACGGCTCCTCCTCTTTGTCTTCTCTTTGCCGAAGAAAGATCCACCTGAAGGCCTCAACCTTGAGCTCTTACCTCAACTAAGAGGCAACTAGAGTGCTTGGCTTGCTAGACTAAGAACCCTAGAATGAGTAGAGAGTTGTCTTGATGGTTTTATCTCACAAAGCTCATGTTTTTCAATACATGAAAGAAGAGAGCTTTGAGAGGGGAAGAGGGAGAGCTTAGCATGAAAGAAAAAGAGCGAGAGAGAATGAGCAAGAATAACAACCATGCTCTCATATGAGAATAATAATAATAACTAAAGAAAATTGTGATGGTTAGTTGAAATGACCATTATCATTTCACATTTAATGCAATTTGCAAGAATCAAGAAGAATAATGGAAAAGAAATGATCATGGTCAAATGGTCAACAAAAGTCAAATGGTCAACCAAAGTCAAATGGTCAACCTAACCATCGCACAATTATCCTTAATTCATATTATTAATCATATTTCTCATTCTCATTAGGGTTTAGAAAAAGTCAACTGTCAAAAACCCTAATGAGATTCCTCTGCCTCTGTCAACAGTGCATACACACCCGCATCCGTGTTCCGAGGAACACGAATACAATGAGAAAAAACCAATCCCAAAACAAATACTAGGATCTGGCTTAAACCAAAGCCCGCCAGTATTAACTGCCCGGACACCAAACGTGCATAAGTGCACGGATGTGAACGAACCCCGTCGCAAAACCATGCGACCTCTACTCTGTTTTTCCCAAAGGCGAACAACCCTCTGTGTGGGACTCTAAACACTCGACACTACGCTGGCAGTGGGTTTAACCACAGGCCGCAAGCGGTACTAGCTGTACATAACGGTCCCCAGGTAGATGCCGATAAGAAGACCGATGAGGTGAACCCATCCGAACTCCTACTGAGCCTGAATGTGACAATCTCCGTACAGTCTAGTCTGTACGTCTGAGAGTATCGCATGTCGGGCCTATGGGCGGTAAACGTCAGTCCCTTAATAGCGGTACAAGTCGTGTCAGAGTGTAGCCCAGAATACCCTGAGAAAACACTGGAAACGCTACCAGTATATCTCGCTTGCCCTGGCCAGGGACTTTGTGTAATGGCTCTCCTAGACACAACGCGATATCAACTCCCAATACCGGGAGAGACGAATCCTGTCTAACCGTCACTGCCTCCAAGTGCTTCGGGACTGCACCCAACTACTACCTGTTTGCACGACTCATTTGTGCTACGGTAGGGTAGTAATCTAAGAACAGTGGGAACACACTTGAGGCGAAGTGACAGTGTCAAGTCAACGGACTAAGATGTACTCATGTCATCTGGGAACTGATAACTGATGATTGGTATAATACCAACCAACAGTTCCAAGCGAGTCCTGTCCAGTGTACTCATAACCTAACGAGCACCCGCAAACTATCTCCAGTACGATGTACTAATGGCCGTGGGACAGACCATCTCCCCTGCTGGGATGAGAAGCGCATACGCTAGTCTACTCCGGAGTATCGATGCCCCGTCTCGATAATCCTACGACTAGGGACCTGTATAAGGATGTGCTTGTAGATTACCCAGCCCCCACTAGTGTGACTGCCACCACAACGCTGGTAATCAAGCAAAGATCCTAAGGGCTCCACTAATATGTATAGGCGATATGCTAAAAGAAACACATGCACACATTAAAGTAGAAACAAACCAAGTAGCATACTACCATTTTGAGCAAGAATGTCTTTACAACTGTGAATATCCCAAGCTTCCATTAAGTAATATACAAAATAGTATGATACAGTAATGGCCTCTAGGGCATATACACGAACACATTGTATATTTCTTGTATCTAGTACTCTCCATCTACCACCTTCTTGTATTGACTTAGAGACGAGTTGTGAGGATCGATGTTGTATATTCTTATGACTCTGGTTGTCGTGCTTGTGTGAGCCGGCTTTAATATGTGTGGATTATCTCATTTCTTCGCTACGGCGTCGTATATCTGTTGTGGTGGTTGTTTCCGCCGTCAGGCGAGATTTGCTCCCGTTTTGGGGATGTTTTACTTTTATCTTATGTTTGTACCCATTTCGGGGCTAGCTTTTACAAAGGAGGTGCTACAGAAATTTTTATGAAAAACTTAAGTTTAAAGTTTTGCATCGAGATTTTAAAAAGTGTTCTATCTTTCTTTCTTGTAATGGTTTAGATTGCTGGGATTTTCGGCTTACTTAAATTGCGTTACGCCTGTTGACGTTACATAGTTTAAGTGCCGGTCATGTGCCTAATTTTGGGTCGTGACAAAGTTGGTATCAGAGCGCTAGGTTTTACCTTTCGGAGTATAGCATGACCTTGGTATGATGGAGTAGGTAGCTTAAGCAGAGCGACGTAGCGTGTGTATGTTCCGTGGCATACTTACGAAACGGTGCTCCGCCTAAGTGACGTTAGGACTTATTTCTTGAAATTCCTTCCGTGATTATTTATATCCTTGTAATCCGATTTCTGTGTCCTTATCGAATCCTGTTTCCATTTCCAGCCTTTATGCCGCCGAAGACTACGAGGGCTTAGAGAGCGGACGCGAGGGCAGAGGTCAAAGTAAACTCGTTTGAGACGAGGATTGATCAGGGCGGTGCGCCCGTTGTGCAGGAGCAGATTGTTCCACCTTCGACAGACCCTATGGCTATGTTAGGGGCTGGTATGCAGGATTTGCGCCAGATGATGGGGTCGTTAGTTGAGGCCATTTAAGTGCAAGGGTAGGCGGTTGTTGCACCCGTTATGGGGACCGTGTTGGTGCCAACTGTTCAGGCGGTTGTACCTGCAGCTACGGAGGTAATCACCGTATCGTTATCGGAGTTCATGAGGCTGAGACCTTCGGTTTTCACTGGCAACGATGCAGGTGAGGATCCGCAGTCGTTTATCGACCGGATGGCCAGGATATGTCGTTCGCTTATATGCTCCGACGCGAGATGGGTGGAGTTCGCGAGCTTTCGTCTGGAGGGTCTGGCCCAGAAGTGGTGCGAGTCCTCAGAGAAGGACAGAGCCACATGTCTTTCTCCTATGACCTGGGCTGAGTTCGTGACGGTGTTTCTTGCGCGTTTTCTTCCGCTGAGCGTCAGGAATGCTCGAGCGCGCAGATTCGAGTCGTTACGCCAGACTCAGGGTATGACGGTGGCCGAGTATGATATGATGTTTACCGAGCTGTCTGTGTAAGCTCCGTATTTGGTAGCTACGGAGGAGATGCGGGTCAAGAGGTTTGTTCGAGGCCTGCTTACCCATTTGTTCCACTCTATCAGCGTTCAGCATTGCGACACCTATGCAGCAGCGGTGGACGCAGCCCTGTTGGTTGAGGAGCGTCTTTCTGAGATGTCGGTTGCTCCGGAACCGAAGAGGGTTCGTACTGGTGTTTCAGCACAGAGGCAGGCGTTTAGACGTCGTGACAGTTCTCGTTCAGATACTAGGGGTAGTGGAGGTCCGGGACGAGGACAGCTTTTTAGCTCTTATTCTCAAGAGAGTCAGCAGTTTTCATCTGGATGTTACCGGTGCAGGAGTTTGGGTCATCGGGTTCGAGATTGTACTGAGCCACGTGAGCATGAGGCAGCTGTTCCGCAGGTTACCTTACCACCTTCTCCACCGCAGAGGGCGTTGCCCCTTATGCGTGTTGTTGCTCCGCATCAGACTCATGTTCCGAGAGGTCGGGGATGCGGTGGTTTTGTACCGAGAGGGCGGGGTGGTAGAGGCGGAGGTCAGGCAGTCGCCGATAGAGGGCAGGATCGGGTGTTTGCCTTGACACATCAGGACGCACAGGCGTCCAATGCAGTGGTTTCAGGTACTCTTTCTATATGTTCTTTTGATGCACATGTTTTGTTTGATCCGGGATATACGCATTCATATGTTTCTATGCAATTCATGCCGAGTTTGGGCCGAGAGTCGTGTTTGCTAGATCATCCGCTTGTCGTGATTACACCTGTTGGAAATTCTTTTGTCGCGCGTTACGTGTTTCGGTCGTGTACCGTTCAGATTGGAGATAGAGAGTCGTTCGTCGATTTGATCCTTCTAGATATGTTGGACTTCGACGTTCTCCTTGGCTTGGACCGGTTGGTAGCTTGTTTTGCATCGGTGGAATGCCGTGAGAAGACAGTCAGTTTCAGTTTTCCGGACGAGTCTGTTCGGGTTATGCAGGGAGGCCGTGGTGCCGCCCCTCACAGTTTGATTTCTGCCCTTTGCGCTAGTCGGATTTTGAGGAGGGATGTCGGGGATTCTTGGCTTCCATTTATGATACTGGGGCCACAGTAGGGTCGTTGGACCGGGTTCCTATCGTGCGAGAGTTTCCCGACATTTTTCCCGATGAGTTACCTGGTTTGCCGCCAGAGCACGATATTGAGTTTTGCATTGATCTGATTCCTGGCACGAGGCCTATTTCTATACCGCCTTACCGGATGGCTCCGGCGGAGCTTAGAGAGCTTAAAGATCAATTCAAGAGTTTCTTGATAAGGGACTTATGCGTCCGAGTGTTTCACCGTGGGGAGCTCCTGTTCTGTTCGTCAAGAAGAAGGACGGCAGTTTGAGGTTGTGTATTGATTATCGTCAATTGAACCGATTTACGATGCGGAACAGGTATCCTTTACCTAGCATTGATGATTTGTTTGATCAGCTCCAAGGTGCGAAACATTTTTCTAAGATTGATTTGCATTCGGGTTATCATCAGTTGCGGGTTCGGAATGATGACATTCCGAAGAATGCTTTTCGTACACGCTACGGGCATTATGAGTTTCTAGTGATGTCGTTCGGACTCACCAATGCCCTAGCAGCGTTCATGGATCTGATGAACCGAATTTTCTGGCCGTTCCTCGACCAGTTCATTATTGTGTTTATTGATGACATTCTGGTCTACTCTAAGAGTCGGAGGAGCATGAGCAGCACTTGAGAATTGCTTTGCAGACATTGAGAGAGCACCAACTGTATGCTAAATTCTCAAAGTGCGCATTTTGGATTGATAGAGTTGACTTCCCGGGTCATGTGGTGACGGGAGATGGTATTCTTGTGGACTTGAGGAAGATCGAAGCTGTGCAACTTTGGCCCAGACCTGTATCCATGATAGATGTCCGCAGCTTTTTGGGCTAAGCTAGTTATTACCGCCATTTTGTTAGTGTATATGCCCTAGAGGCCATTACTGTATCATACTAGTTTGTATATTACTTAATGGATGCTTGGGATATTCACCATGTATAAACAATCTTGCTCAATATAGTAGTATGCTACTTAGTTTGTTTCTGCTTTAATGTGTACATGTGTTTATTTTAGTATATCACATATACACATTAGTGGAGCCCTTAGGATCTTTGCTTGATTACCAGCATTGTGATGGCAGTCACACTAGTGGGGGCTGGGTAATCCACAAGCACATCCTTATGCAGGTCCCTAGTCGCAGGACTATCGAGACAAGGCATCGATACTCCGAAGTAAACTAGCGTATGCGCTTCTCATCCCAGTGTGGGAGACGGTCTGTCCCACAGCCGTCAGTACGTCGTGCTTGAGATAGTATGCGGGTGCTCGTTAGGTTACGAGTACACTGGACAGGACTCGTCGGAAACTGTTGGTTGGTACTATACCTATCGTCAGTTATCAGTTCCCAGGTGACATGAGTACAGCTTAGTCCGCTGACTTGACACTGTCACTTCGCCTCGAGTGTGTTCCCACTGTACTTAGATTACTACCCTACCACGGCTCAAAGGAGTCGTGCAAACAGGTAGTTGTTGGGTGCAGTCCCAAAGCACTTAGAGGCAGTGATGGTTAGACGGGATTCGTCTCTCCCGGTATTGGGGGTAGACATCGCACTGTGTCTAGGAGAGCCGTTACACGAGTAGTCCCTGGCTAGGGCAAGCGAGATATACTGGTAGGTTTGCATTGTTATCTCAGGGTGTTTTGGGCTACACTCCGACACGACTTGTACCGCTATTAGGGGACTGACGTTTACCACCCCTAGGCCCGCCATGCGATGTTATCAGACGAACAGACCGGACTGTACGGAGATTGTCATATTCAGACTCAGTAGGAGTTCAGATGGGTTTCACCTCATCAGTCTTCTTGTCGGCATCTACCTGGGGACCGTTACGCACAGCTAGTACCGCTTGCGGTCTGTGGTTAAACCCACTGCCAGCGTAGTGTCGAGTATTTAGAGTCCCACACAGAAAGCTATTCGCCTTTAGGAAAAAGATTAGAGGTCGCATGGTTTTGCGACAGGTCGCATGGTTTTGCGACAGGGTTCGGTCACATCCGTGCACTAGTGCACGTTTAGTGTCCGGACAGTTAACACTAGCGGGCTGTGGTTTAAGCCAGATCCTTGCGTACATTTTGGGATTGGTTTTATCTCGTTTGTATTCATGTTCCTCGAAACGCGGCTGCGGGTGTGTATGCACAGTTGACAGGGAGACAGAGGCAGAGGATTCTCATTGGGGTTGTTGACTGTTGACTGTTGACTATTGACTTTTGGCTAAACCCTAATGAGAATAAGAAATATGATTAACAATAATATTAATTAAGTGTTATAGTGACATGGTTATTGAGGGGTTGACTTTGTTGACTTGTTGACTTTGTTGACCGGTTGACTAGGTTGGACTTGTTGACCATCATCATTACAATGGCTATCATTTCATGGCAAAGACTTTTGCTTGCTTGTTTCTTTTTGCAAAATGAGTGCATGAAATGATATAGCCATTTTGACTTGAACCATCACATAATACTTGATTACCATTTTTTTGTTATGATGGTTTTGGATTATGAGAGCTTGGATGGCAAAAGACTTACTGATTCTCTCATTTCATTTCTCTCTCTTGCTTGAGCTCTCCCTCTTGCTCTTCCTCTTGCTCTCTCTCTAGCTCAAGGCAACACCCTCTCATGAGTTGAGAGACATTGCCTTAGAGATAAAAGAAAACACATATCACTTCTCTACTCATCCTAGTTCACAAGGTTTAGCAAACCAAGTGTTCTAGTTTCTTCAAGTTCGAAGAAGAAGCCAAAGGTAGAACCTTTCAGGTGGATCCATCTTCGGCGCAAGGAGACGACGAGGTGAGGCCGATCCGTACACCGGAAAGAGTTGAAGACGAAAGAGTTCAAGAAATGTATAGCCCACTAACCGAGTAGGTAAAACTCTAGTTAGGTTGTTAGGTAGTTGTTTAACAAAGATCCGTATTTTGAGTCCGTGTTACCACCTCTTGAAAAATCGTTTTCAATCATTTCCGCAAGCCCGTAAGTACCGGGAGAGGTAACGTAGACTTACAGTGATATCAGAGCCAAGTTAAACACTATCTAACATGTTAGCAAAGTAACTAGAATTTCGATCGGAGAAAAAGTTGCGAAACGAACCCGAAAAAATAAAGTTTCTGTCGATTCTGTATTCTGTTCAAAAATTAATAAATCTTGCACCAAAAATCGACTCAGGCTTTTTAAAAGACACCCAAGAAATTTGGTCCACTGGCTCGGTCAAAGCGCCGTGGAACCGCGGCGGGTGCATGCTCCCGCCGCGGATCCGCGGCCGAGTTGACTCAGCCGTGGCACAAATTTCCTGCTGTGTGGTTCTAGGGTTGTTTTGGGATTTTTGAAATATGTTTTTTCTGCCCAGATTTAACAGAAAGGAAAATTTGTTTATGGGGTCTAAAAATTCGTATTTTGATCGAACTTCTAAAAGCTTAAGCTAACGGGTTATATCTGTGATGTGATATATGTATTGAACGTCCGCTAATCGCTATACGTCGATTAGTGGGGTTATACATATCTTTGATCTGTAATGTTGATGGTATGTGTATATGAATTCATTGGATTGTCGCGAATGAATAGCCGGAGGGTTGTGAGATGAGAGTTTTCTTTTATCTTTCAATTCATGTTATATGTAAATTGATGTAATATTATTTTTGGCCGCACAACCGGGTCGGGGTTGTAGCCGTCATTGTATAATTTCTTTTTACTGTTTTTGCTCCTAGGATAGACCCAAGGTGAGGTGCACAAACTACCGGGTATCTCGAAGTGCCGAGTGTCCTACTCACGTCGTTGAGGGAGGTTGCTCCGCTTCGGATATTTGGCGGGTAGTTTGCCGCACCCGTAGGGGTCTAAGGTGGGGTATTGGCTATTCATCGCGACCGTGTAATCCGCTTTTCGTTACAGGCTCGTACGAATTGCGGATTCCTAGTATATCCAATGTGTTCATCTGTGATCTGAAATGGCTATCATTGCAATATATCTATATATGATATTATTTAGGCGTTGCTTATGTTTTGCATCCGCGCTAGTCCAGCCCCCGCTCTGTCGTTAGTTAAGTAACCTAACGGGTAATGACGGGGCCCCGTGGCGAATGCGGATGGAATAAGCGTACGTCATATTTTGGTTGTTTTCTGCAATGGTAGGATTAAATGATGGGACGCATTGGAATTAATGAAAGAAAAATAAACCAGGTAAAAGTCGTTGGAACACTTTCAAAACCACTCGGTTTCTTTTCAAAAATAACTTTTAAACGCGGAGTTTAAGCCACTCCTTTTAAAAGCTATCTCGTTCCTTCGATTATATCAAGTTCACTACGTTCACGGTTTCGCCAAAACCATTCGTAGCCCTCCGTCGTTTCACATGAATGGTCAATAAGTATTCAAGCTATGTATGTTGGCCAAAGTCAAGGCATGGTGATTGGTAGCTATTGGGTATTCATGTGCAGCATAGATAGATGTGTTGGTTTGGGGCAGTCGTTCTACCATTTTGGCCAAAGTCAAGGGTATGTGCGGGTAGGCTCAAATTAACCTGGAGAATGACGGGTAGAACTTGACATGTGACTTATGATATTTTGGCCAAAGTCAAGGTCATAAGAGCATGGGGCAAAAATCCACATCGGGAGTTTCAAAAGAACTGAAACTTGCTAGCACTGCATGCCATTTGGAGTGTGATGATTCTGGTAGGATTCCTTCAGTTTCGTCACGCGATGATATTTGGATCCCGATCCTACTGTGAGTATATGCTACTCCTCGGGAAAATTCTCACTTAACGATCAATGCTATAAACCAAGTAGGTGTCTAGAAAGGTGTTAGCGGGGCTACGGCCCCAGGGAAAAGAGGTTATTTAATTAAGGAACTTCGCGAAATCGTTGGAAAACGTCCCTCGAAGTACCGACACCAGCCTGGCCGAACGGTTAAGCAAGTATTGTACGGTGAGATTGATCCTGACTAATTCTTCCTTTTTGGTTTGAGGAGGGATTTGAGAGACAGTGGGAGCCATCCTGTTTAGACAAATTAAAAACCACTCTAAACTTGCAAGAGCATCATGCTAAAGTATTTCTTCTCTCTCTCCTAATTGCAGCGACCAAACATCATGACCGGACTTAAGTTACTACCAGATAAAAACATACTGACAGGGCCAAACTACAAAGATTAGCTCAGGAATGTCAAAATGGCAATCACTTATGACAAGTTGGGGTATTTCCTTACCACCAGAGCTCCCCCTGTCCCAGGTCCCAAAACCAGCGTCGCGGATAGGGAAATCCATAAGATCTGGGAAATCGATTGCGCGAAGGCCAAATGCCTCGTGCTTGCCTCTATGGACAACGAACATCAGAGGAGGCATGAGAATATGGACCTCGAATCCATATTTCTCCATACAAAAGAACTGTATGGAGAGCAATCTCGTATCGCCAGATACGAAGTGTCGAAGAAGTTGTTTTCGGCAAGATTGGCCATCGGATCATCGGTAGCGGAACACGTGCTTAAGATGATTGGCTTCATAGAGGAGCTCGCGGACCTTGGGACCAAGTTGGAGAATGAGCTCTATACGGACTTGATTCTTCAGTCCCTTCCTTCCACTTATGCCCAGTTTATCCTGAACTTCAACATGCAAGAAAAAGAAGTTGAACTTTCAGAACTCTTCAACATGCTGAGGAGTGCAGAGGGCATCCTACAGAATGGTAGGGAAACATCCACTTTGTTTGTAGGAGGATCTTCCTCTTCTAGGTCCAAGGCGAAAGCCAAGGGAAAGAAGAAGAAAGCCCCCGCCAAACCAAGGGGCGGTGTTAGTAAAGTGGATACAAAGGGAAAGACAAAAGAAACAAAGATAGCGGGGAAACTTATGAGGAAGGAAGAGTGCTTTTACTGTCATAAGAGTGGGCACTGGAAGAAAGATTGCAGGGCTTGGAAAGCCAGAACACAGGATCTGAAGCAAGTTGCGGCTTCAGCTTCAGGTGTGTATGTTATTGAAAACTGTCTATCAATAAACTTTACTTCCTGGGTATTGGATACCGGATCAGGATCTCATATCTATAATTCTTTGCAGGCATTGAGAAACTATAGGTTTTTGAAGGCAGGTGACATGACCCTCAAAGTTGCAAACGGAGCTAGCATGGATGCTAAGGCCGTGGGGGACTATCACCTGGGAATGTCAGATGGACATGTTTTGGTTTTACGTAATTGCTTTTTTGTACCCAACGCAACTTGTAATATCATTTCTGTATCTTTGATTTCTAAAGAAGGTTATGAATTTGCGTTTATAAGTAATGTTGTAAACATTCACCTTAATCAAGTTCTGATTGGGTCAGGTACATTAAGCAATGGTATATACGTACTAAACCAACCACTAATTTTCAATGTCCAGAATACATACAAAAGAAAGTCTCCGGAGATAAATCATACTTTCTTATGGTATTGTAGACTGGGTCACATCAATGAGAGAAGGTTGACGAAGTTACATACAAAAGGATATTTGGATCCGTTCGAATATCAATCGTATGCCACTTGTCAATCCTGTCTCAAAGGAAAGATGACAAAGACTCAGTTCACTGGACACGGAGTAAGAGCGAGCGAGCTCTTGGGACTCGTACACAGCGACGTGTGCGGTCCAATGTCTACACATGCGCGAAGCGGTTATTCTTACTTCATTACTTTTACAGATGACTTTTCAATGTACGGTTATGTCTTCTTAATGGAACATAAATCCGAAGCCTTTGGAAAATTCCAGGAATATAAGAATGAAGTAGAAAAACAAACCGGCAAAAGTATAAAGACACTGAGATCGGATCGAGGTCGTGAATACTTGAGTGCCGAGTTCCTGGATTACTTAAAAGAGAATGGAATTCTCTCTCAGCTTACTCCTCCATACACTCCGCAACATAACAGTGTATCGGAGAGACGAAACCGAACCCTGTTGGATATGGTACGGTCCATGATGAGTAACGCTGAGTTACCGCGATCATTCTGGGGATATGCACTAGAATCAGCTGCATACCTTTTGAACCGAGTTCCAACTAAGACTGTGCCTACTACACCATATCAGATATGGTGTGGGCAGAGACCCTATCTTAATCACATTAAGACATGGGGAAGTCCAGCTTTTGTCAAAAAGCAGCATGCGGACAAGCTCGAGGCACGCTCAGTACAGTGCAAGTTTGTGGGATATCCAAAGAACTCCAAGGGATATTTCTTCTATTGCGAAGAGGAATAAAAGGTTTTTGTTTCTCGGCATGCCCACTTCTTGGAAACTCAGTTTTTGGAGAATCAGATAAGTGGGAACGCAATAGAACTGGAAGAGATTCTAGAACCACGAGCTATTACTGAAAGCTTAGTAGAACCAGAGGGTTCAAAAGAACATGACATTCCTACGCCGCTCCACAGGAGTAGTAGGCAGTCTCATCCGCTCGAAAGATACTACGGTTTTCTCATAGACGGGGATAGAGAGGATTGCATCATTGATTATGATGAGCCGACTAGCTTTCAGCAGGCTATTCAGAGCGTTGACTCGGTAAAATGGCTGGATGCAATGCGGACCGAAATGGAGTCCATGTACACCAACAAAGTGTGGACGTTGGACATTGCTCCAGATGGGGTAAAACCCGTAAGATGCAAGTGGATCTTCAAAAGGAAGATTGGTGTAGATGGACAAGTTGAGACCTATAAAGCTAGACTAGTTGCAAAGGGTTTTCGTCAAAGACCTGGTTTGGACTATAACGAGACCTTTTCTCCAGTAGCTATGCTAAAATCCATTCGGATCCTTCTTGCCATTGCTGCTTTCCACGATTATGAGATTTGGCAGATGGACGTAAAGACCGCTTTTCTAAATGGAAATTTAGAGGAGTGTGTTTATATGGACCAGCCAGAGGGTTTCATTCAGAGCGGGAGCAGCGGAAAGGTGTGCAAGTTGCTTAAGTCCATCTACGGACTAAAGCAGGCATCGCGGAGGTGGAACATCTGTTTTGATGAGACGGTCAAAGAATTTGGCTTTATCAAAAATCCAGATGAACCATGCATCTATAGTAGATTTGTAGCGAGAACTATAGTATTCCTCGTTTTATACGTGGATGACATTCTCTTAATAGGAAATGACATTCCTATGCTACAATCTGTCAAAGGGTTCTTGTCACACAGGTTCTCCATGAAAGACCTGGGTGATGCCTCATACATTATGGGGATCCGGATCTATCGTGACAGATCCAAGAGGATATTAAGACTTTCACAGTCCAGGTACATCGACACCATACTGAAAAGATTCAGTATGGAAGATTCCAAGCGCGGTAATCTACCGGCTTGTTACGGGATCACCCTCTCCAAAGAGATGTCTCCCAAGACTGATTTGGAAAGGGATCGCATGTCTGATATACCCTACGCTTCTGCGGTAGACTCTATAATGTATGCGATGTTGTGTACCAGACCAGATGTAGCTTATGCACTTAGTGTGGTAAGCCGGTATCAGTCAAACCCTAGGGAGAAACACTGGATAGCAGTAAAGAACATTCTCAAGTACCTGAGAAGGACTAAGGAGATGTTCTTGGTGTATGGCGGAAAAGACCTCCAGATCGAGGCCTTTGCTGACTCCAGCTTCCAGAGTGACAAGGATGATTCCAAGTCCATGTCGGGTTATGTCTTTACCCTCAATGGAGGGGCGGTGTGTTGGAAGAGTTCCAAACAGGAAACCGTTGCTGACTCGACGATGGAAGCGGAATATATCGCTGCTGCAGATGCCGCAAAAGAAGCCGTCTGGATAAGGAAGTTCTTAACTGAACTTCAGGTGGTTCCATCCATTGTTGATCCAATACCTCTGTATTGCGACAACAACGGGGCTATAGCTTTAGCGAAGGAACCCAGGTCCCATCAGAGATCCAGACACATCTTAAGGCGGTATCACCTGATCAGGGAGATCGTGGGTCGCCAGGAGATAGAGGTTCGGAGAGTTTCTACGGAAGATAACACTGCTGATCCACTCATAAAGGCCTTACCCCAGACTCAGTTTGAGCGGCTGATCGAGATGATAGGTCTTCGATACGCCAGTACATGGCCTTAGTGCAAGTGGGAGATTGTTAGTGTATATGCCCTAGAGGCCATTACTGTATCATACTAGTTTGTATATTACTTAATGGAAGCTTGGAATATTCACCTTGTATAGACAATCTTGCTCAATATAGTAGTATGCTACTTGGTTTGTTTCTGCTTTAATATGTACATGTGTTTATTTTAGTATATCACCTATACACATTAGTGGAGCCCTTAGGATCTTTGCTTGATTACCAGCGTTGTGATGGCAGTCACACTAGTGGGGGCTGGGTAATCCACAAGCACATCCTTATGCAGGTCCCTAGTCGCAGGACTATCGAGACAGGACATCGATACTCCGGAGTAGACTAGCGTATGCGCTTCTCATCCCAGTGTGGGAGACGGTCTGTCCCACAGCCGTCAGTACGTCGTGCTTGGGATAGTATGCGGGTGCTTGTTAGGTTACGAGTACACTGGACAGGACTCGTCGGGAACTGTTGGTTGGTACTATACCTATCGTCAGTTATCAGTTCCCAGGTAACATGAGTACAGTTTAGTCCGCTGACTTGACACTGTCACTTTGCCTCGAGTGTGTTCCCACTGTACATAGATTACTACCCTACCACGGCTCAAAGGAGTCGTGAAAACAGGTACTAGTTGGGTGCAGTCCCGAAGCACTTAGAGGCAGTGACGGTTAGACAGGATTCGTCTCTCCCGGTATTGGGGGTAGACATTGCGCTGTGTCTAGGAGAGCCATTACATGAGTAGTCCTTGGCCAGGGCAAGCGAGATATACTGGTAGGTTTTCAGTGTTATC
The DNA here is from genome assembly GCA_030015575.1 of Agapanthus africanus. Classification (NCBI taxonomy): domain Eukaryota; kingdom Viridiplantae; phylum Streptophyta; class Magnoliopsida; order Asparagales; family Amaryllidaceae; genus Agapanthus; species Agapanthus africanus. Next base: position 209,177,747 of record JASDDO010000026.1, on the reverse strand, counting down.
TCAGGGTGTTCTGGGCTACACTCCGACACGACTTGTACCGCTATTAGGGGACTGACGTTTACCGCCCCCTAGGCCCGCCATGCGATGTTATCAGATGAACAGACCGGACTGTACGGAGATTGTCACATTCAGACTCAGTAGGAGTTCAGATGGGTTTCACCTCGTCAGTCTTCTTGTCGGCATCTACCTGGGGACCATTACGCGCAGCTAGTGCCGCTTGCGGTCTGTGGTTAAACCCACTGCCAGCGTAGTGTCGAGTCTTTAGAGTCCAACACAGAAAGCTATTCTCCTTTAGGCAAAAGAGTAGAGGTCGCATGGTTTTGCTACAGGTCGCATGGTTTTGCGACAGGGTTCGGTCACATCCGTGCACTAGTGTACGTTTAGTGTCCGAACAGTTAACACTAGCGGGCTTTGGTTTAAGACAGATCCTAGTGTACATTTTGGGATTGGTTTTATCTCACTTGTATTCGTGCTCCTCGGAACGCGGATGCGGGTGTGTATGCACAGTTGACAGAGAGACAGAGGCAGAAGATTCTCATTGGGGTTGTTGACTGTTGACTGTTGACTATTGACTTTTGGCTAAACCCTAATGAGAATAAGAAATATGATTAACAATAATATTAATTAAGTGTTATAGTGACATGGTTGTTGAGGGGTTGACTTTGTTGACTTGTTGACTTTGTTGACCGGTTGACTAGGTTTGACTAGTTGACCATCATCATGACAATGGCTATCATTTCATGGCAAAGACTTTTGCTTGCTTGTTTCTTTTTGCAAAATGAGTGCATGAAATGATATAGCCATTTTAACTTGAACCATCACATAATACTTGATTACTATTTTGTTATGATGGTTTTGGATTATGAGAGCTTGGATGGCAAAAGACTTACTCATTTTTCTCTCATTTCATTTCTCTCTCATTTCATTTCTCTCTCTTGCTTGAGCTCTCCCTCTTGCTCTCTCTCTAGCTCAAGGCAACCCCCTCTCATGAGTTGAGAAACATTGCCTTAGAGATAAAAGAAAACCCATATCACTTCTCTACTCATCCTAGTTCACAAAGTTTAGCAAACCAAGTGTTCTAGTTTCTTCAAGTTCGAAGAAGAAGCCAAAGGTAGAAGCTTCCAGGTGGATCCATCTTCGGCGCAAGGAGACGACGAGGTGAGGCCGATCCGTACACCGGAAAGAGTTGAAGACGAAGGAGTTCAAGAAAGGTATAGCCCCCTAACCGAGGAGGTAAAACTCTAGTTAGGTTGTTAGGTAGTTGTTTAACAAAGATCCGTATTTTGAGTCCATGTTACCACCTCTTGAAAAATCATTTTTCATCATTTCCGCAAGCCCGTAAGTACCGGGAGAGGTAACGTGGACTTACACATTTCGTGTAGGATTTTTCGAGTATCGCTGCACCGCTGACCGGACTGACCCGGAAGGGGGCTCCTTTTCTTTGGAGTGATGCGTGCGAGCAGAGTTTTCAGCAGTTGAAGACTCGGTTGACGACTGCACCCGTTCTATCTTTGCCTTCTGGATCAGGTGGCTTTGTAGTTTACTGTGATGCATCTCGAGTGGGGCTCGATTGTGTGCTGATGCAGCATGATAGAGTGATTGCATATGCTTCTAGGAAGCTGAAAAAGCACGAGCAGAATTACCCCACTCACGATCTTGAGATGGTTGCGGTGGTTTTTGCGTTGTAGATTTGGAGACACTACTTGCATGGGGAGTCGTGTCAGATTTTCACGGACCACAAGAGCTTGAAGTACATCATCCAGCAGCGGGATTTGAATCTGAGAAAGCGCCGGTGGATGGAGCTTATGAAGGATTATGATTGTGAGATCCTTTATCACCCAGGGAAGGCGAATGTGATAGCTGACGCTTTGAATCGTAGGCCCGAGGGTAGCTTGTCCCTGTTGAGCGCAGTTCAGAGGCAGTCTTCTACGGATTGGCAGTCCTTATGCGATGGTAGAGTACAGTTTGAGTTCACTTCCACTGGGGGACAGCTTGCTCATGTCCGCGCCCGTCCGCTTCTACTGGATCGTATCCGTAAGGCGCAGCCCTGTGATGACCGTTTTGTTGAGATTATTGAGCTTGTTCGGCAGGGTACAAATTTGGAGTTCTTGATTGATGACAAGGGTGTGCTACATTGCGGGACTCGCTTGTGTGTACCGGATATTGGTAGGTTGAGACGCGAGATCCTAGAGCAGGCACATCAGTCAGCCTTTAGCGTTCATCCAGGTTCCACCAAGATATACCGTGACTTGAGAGACATTTACTGGTGAGAAGAAATGAAGCGTGATGTTTCAGACTTCGTTTCGAGGTGCCTGACTTGTCGGCAAGTCAAGGCTGAGCATGAGAGACCGGCTGGAGAGTTACAGCCTTCACCCGTTCTCGAGTGGAAATGGGAGCAGATTTCCATGGACTTTGTTGTAGGTCTACCCAGGACCTATCAAGGGTATGACTCTATTTGGGTGGTTGTAGACCGGTTGACGAAAGTGGCGCACTTCCTTCCAGTGAAGACCACTTTCGGTTATGCGCAGTATACTCAGTTGTATATAGATGAGATTGTGCGTTTGCACGGTATTCCCATATGTATCGTATCGGACGGAGGCACCCAGTTTACTAGCCGTCTTTGGCAGAAGCTTCAGGAAGCCTTGGGTACCCAGTTGAGTTTTAGCACCATTTTCCATCCGCAGACCGATGGTCAATCAGAGCGAATGATACAAACTCTATAGGATATGCTTCGGGCCGCATGCTTGATTTTGGTGGCAGTTGGGATTGTCACTTGCCGTTGATTGAGTTCTCCTACAACAACAGCTTTCATGAGACTATTCAGATGGCACCTTTCGAGGTTTCGTATGGTAGGAAGTATCGATCACCAGTCTGTTGGACCGAACTCTTTGAGAGTAGGGTTTTAGGGCCCCAGCTAGTTCAGGAGACTACAGAGAAGATCCAGCTAATTCAAGACAGGATGAGAGCAGCCCAGTGCAGACAGAAGTCTTATGCCGACCGTCGTCGTCGCAGACTTGAGTTCGCAGTGGGGGATCATGTATTCCTGTGGATTTCTCTGATGAAGGGCGTTATGAGATTTGGGAGAAAGGGGGAGCTTAGTCCCAGATTTGTAGGTCCCTTCAAGATCCTTAAGTAAGTTGGTACCGTTGCTTACTGTTTGGCGCACCCGCCCAGTTTTCCGGATGTCCACCCCATGTTCCATGTGTCGATACTTCGTAGATACCTTCATGACCCTTCTCACATGATTCAGCACGAGACTTTTCGGCTTCAGCGCGATCTTTCGTACACCGAGCAGCCGGTAGTTATATTGGATCGGCAGGTGAAGAAACTTCGATCAAAGGTCTTGCAATCTATGAAGGTTCTTTGGCGTAGCCCGACTAGTGAGGAGATCACTTGGGAAGCCTAGGGCGAGATGCGGAAGAAGTTCCCTCATCTCTTTGAAGGTACGCATGTAAGAAATTTTAATTCGGGGACGAATTTTTCTTTAAAGGGGGGAGATTGTAACACCTTGGAATGCGATTAGTGTTAATTAAGCGATAATGCGGGTTTTTAAGGAAAAGTTTACCAAATCGGATTCCTCACATTTTATATCAATTAATTATTATTTTATTATTATTTGATATGATTTGCATACACGTGCACGTTAATGTGAAGGTTAGTTAGTGTTAATTTCGTTAGGTGACCATGACACCTTAAGCAATCCATGTCCTAATTAACCTTGCCTTAACCTTTCCAAGATATTTTGGGTGTATGAGAAATATCTTGTTTGGATAAAGAGAGGAGGCTAGTGAGTCATGAGGCATTAATGGTGCATTAATGAGATGAGGGGAGGAGAGTGAGTGTAAGGGAAAAAGGTTCACCCTACACTCACCTCTCGCCAATTAATCTCTCTCACTCTCTCATTCTCTCTCACTCTCAATTATTGTTCATTTCCCTCAACCCCAAACTGAACCCTCACTCACTCATCACAAAAACCTTGCTAAACTTCATAAAAAAATCTATGGAAAACACTTCAAATGCCTTGAATTATCCACTTGGTTGCCTTGGAGCTTGGAAAGCTGGGATTTTTGAGCAAGAGTGGCTAGGTAATGACCTAAAACTGATATTTAGCAGTTATATTGTTGTGTTGCCTTGTTGTTATGGATTGGAACACTAAAGATAGCATTTTGTGCAAAATATCATAGTTTTAGTGTCAAACTTGTGTCTCTGTGATCTGCTATAGAACCAGGTGTTTTTTGGAAAAGTTCCCAACACAGTGTCACGACCCGAAATATTAGCTCGTGACCAGCACTTAAATCACGCAACGTCTAAAGCCGTAACGTAATTCAAGTAAGCTGAAACCCATAAATCTAAACCTTTTAAGAGAATAAAGGAGGTGAAGTTTTGAAATAAAGGTATAATGAAATCAAGTTTTCTTAATGCGTAGAAAAGGAACATGAAAATGCAAGTGAAATTTGCTAGTTTGAAAACGTTTTTCGTCTTTTTAAAAATTTGGGCAGCACCGCCTTTGTATTTTTTGATCCAAAACCACAAATACATAATAATGATAAAGGCATCCCCAAGCGGGAGCTAGCTCGTTGCCAAACGGCGGATCACAACCATGCAAGACAGTATATGTAAGTATACGACGCCCAACGGCGAAGTTCACCACACAAAGATAAAGAAATAAGCAAGACATCAAAACCACAAGTAGCAGAAAACCCCTCGCTCTAAGTCTCGCAACCACAATCTCACTAAGTCTCATTACTTATACAAATTCTAGTTTGATTTGATGGAGTTTACTAGATACAATATGAAATATAGGTACAAGAGTGGGTATGATACAAATGTCCCACGTACCAATGCAAAACACCCGAATGCAACTATGTGCCAGCGATGCCGCTACTCACCTATGCAGTCAACCTGCAAGAACTGTGGCACAACGGGGGTGAGTTGCCAACTCGTGAGTAGAAAAACATCGACAAGTAGAAATCGAATAAACAACGACTCCTAGGTCAACTATATCATGAAGGTAATACTATGATATCTAGGGTGACCGGGTCATCATATGTGACAACAATGTAATAAATATCTATATGTATGCGGATATAATCCAACAATATAACCAATGTCTGTATGCATGTGGATCTCGTCCAACTATATAATCAATGTATGTATGCATGTGGATCTCGTCCAACCATATAATCAATGTATGTATGCATGTAAGTATGAGGATATAAATCAACAGGTGTCACTCGCGACACATCAAAATCATAGAACCTGGGTGTCCAATATTGACACTCGAAAACATCATGAAATCCGTGTCCAGCATCGACACGTAAATCCGCATATCTCGGACTCCGTCAGACTGGATCGGCCATCGGGCTCCGTCAGTTCGGATCGGCCCATATCATCTCTCGACTCCGGTCGGTATCCTCTGGAGATTCGCCGAGCCCAAATACTATCAACGGTAGGTAGTGGTCCCACTGCCAGGCTCACCGTCTGCAGCACAGCAATCCGTTCTCGCCCTGGGGTACTATATCGGGTCCACCATGTACCCGCAATCGGCCTCATCCAACTCCTCGAATCGGGATTCACATGTCATACGTCTCAGAACCGAGAAAACGCATGGTGGACGCACTGAAATATCATATCAAGAGAAACCGGGTTTTTAAAACAGTACATGCTTTCTTTTGAAATAGCCACGTTTCTCAAATCCAGAAATCTCATGAAAACAGCATATCTCAATGCGTAAAAGCGTAAAGCATGATGTATGTGACATATAACAGAAATGTAAGCATATTCGTATATCATGCAACATGGAATAGTAATATGCACATATCGAGGGAAAACCGCTCTTTTAAATGAATCCAGTTTTAAAAATAAATCATGCGGTTCCCAAATCTCCAAAATCGAATGCAATATCGTATAAAGGTGCATATGTGTATATACGCAAGTATGGACGTACAAATGTGTATGTCCGCAAGTATGGGTGTACAATATGTATGTCCGCAAGTATGGTGTGCAATATGTATGTACGCAAGTATGATGTGCAATATGTAGGTGCGCAAGTATGGTGTACAATATGTATGTGCGTAAGTATGGTGTACAATATGTATGTGCGCAAGTATGGTGTACAATATGTATGTACGGCAATATGAATGTACAAGTGGGTATATACAAAAGTAAGTTATGCGAAGAGTCGTATCATGATGCAGCAATCCTATTGTGTAGTGACATTGCAATTATCGATGATGAAGTGTGTGAGCCGGCAGATCTGTGTAAGTGCCACATACGCATCATCGATAATGGTGCGGGTGTACTAGCACAGATGTAAGTAATGCAATGCGCATAACATGAATGCAGCATAAGGTAAATTATCAGCTAAAAGCTATAAGGTACACGTGTCTACAATACCGATTCGGTAAATCTATCAATCAGCATATAGCCTAACAACATCGCGTACGGTATAATCTATCGTACGGCAACCTCTAGTCAAGGATAAGGATCAATCATCAAGTCAAACTCATCACGCACGGAAAATCATCGTACGGCGGCATTAAGCTATCAGGGATCCTATCAACCTATAAGACGAGGAGGGTACGTGTAGGGTTCCTAGGCACTCTAATGAGGTTCCACAACAGATCAACCATGGCAAAATCAAAAGTTTCTTGTGCCGAGAAACCCTAATGCGATCGTTCACTAGAAGTAAAGGCGATAACTATGCAAGTAAACAACTTTATTGCTAAGTGATTGGAAATACAACCTTTGTACATCCGGTCCTCCACTTCCATAGCTCCGTGATGATGTCCCTCCACTGTGATCATCGGATCCCGGACTCTAGCGATGGTTTCGTCGATGAAATGATCGGGCTAGGTCGTCGACTTCGAGGCCGAAGATGATCTACGTCGAGGCAACTCAAGATTAAGCTCCAACTTCACCAAGTCATGAAACTTGTGAAGAAAACACCCTATACTACTTGGCAAGTGGTAGAGGATGAAGAAATAGGAAGTGGGTTCACTTTGGATTTGGATTTCTCACTTGGAATCATCACTTAGACATTTTCAGGAAAAGGTTTTCTTTCTTCTTGAAGAAGAAGAAGAAGAAAGAATAATGATGAATTATTTTCAAAAAGAAAATGAAGTGATATCTATTATTTAGCAACCATGGATGAGTTAACAAGTGTAGAAAATAAACTATGGTTCAAGTGAATGGTTAGGGTTAAGGAAAAAAACAAAATGGTCAAACTATTCAAAGCTTCATGAAGCTTCAAAGAAAATCCAAAATTAGCCACCATTTTATTTCTTTCTCAAATGAATAAATAAATAAATAAGCAAATAAAGCAAATGAAACCCTAACCATTAACTAACCATGGTTTAATTCAAACATACACCCAAGTTTGCATGTATCATCAAACATGATACAAACTTGTGCACAAAAATATATCGCATATACAATGTGCACAAACAAGTGAGAAAAACATCTTAAGTGAACCAATATTAGTTAATGTAAAGTAATATATCAAATATATAATTATACATTAAATCATTAAATCAACACTTGATTTAACGATCCGGTCACATCGCATATGACCGACTAATATCCAATGTATCGACTTATCGAATCAATCTTCGATTCGATAACTAGGTTATATCGCATACAACCAATCGATACATTCATCGCGAGAATAGAATACGGTATCACATACACGCATTATTCTCGGTCCCGCATATATCTCATATGCGCTCCTATTTCATTTCGCTTGAGCCAGGAAACCTCTGTGTAGGACTCTAAAGACTCGTCAATACGCCGGCAGCAGGTGATGATCATATCAAACACCCACAAGCCGCGAGCGGTCTGCTAAACGTAACGGCTACCCGGGTATTGAGCGATCAGAAGATCAACGAGCAAGCCTGCTCACACTCCTGTGAATCCAACCAGTAACACTTACCGTACAGTCCGGTCTGTTCGTATGATATGTCGCATATCTCGCCTAGGGTGGTAAACGTCAGACCCCAGAAGCTTGATAAGTCATGTCGATATGAGGTCTATAACAGTTCGAGAAACTACTGTTAACACTTACCAGTAAATCTCTGTAAGTGCACGGCGACGCCCCGGTCGTCAATCCGACGGCCAAATGCGGAAACGGTGATAAACTTTAATTTTGCGAACTTAGCAAACCGGCACCACCGTGCACTAAACCCCGGATCGGGCCATTAAACTAGATCTAGCTAACAACAAGACGGGTTAGAGATATACCGAGTGATCCGAGTCCTCCGGTCTTCTCGTCGTCGTCCCGATCTCTCGCGGAATGTCCGGTCTCCATCTCCTCGCCGGAAGGGTACCACGTCGTCTGCATCTTTTACGGGCTCCCACCTCAATACCGAGGCAACTCGGGCATGAAGCTGGCAAGTCGACATGCCCAAGATGTGCTATAGAATGTAGTGTAGAGTGGTGTCTCACTTTGGGGTATTGGTTGCCTTTTGAAGATGGAGGAATGAAGGTATGAAAAATGGTGCTTTCATTTTTCCTTGTATCAAAAATGAGATGAATGAAATTTGCCACACCACAAAATGAAACTCTCTCTCTCTAAAAAAATTGGCCGGCCACTTCAAGAGAATGGTTGGGGGAAAATGAAATCAACCATCATCCAAATCAAGAAGGAGAGTGAATGTAGTAAAAGTAGAAAAGGTGACCATATCATAAAGCAAGGAAACATCAACCATGCTTATCACTCCATACCCTTTCAAATCTCATTTAATGCAAGTGATGGTGCAAAAGAAAAGATGCCATCATAATGAATGTAATTGCAAGAAACCCCCTCCACAAATGTTATTTGCACAATTGCAAATAACCCCCTCCATCGGAAAAGTCCGGCCGGGAAAGAACAAAGGAAAACCGGCCGGAACGGAATGCAAACTGGCAACTCCAGAAAACTGGTCCCGTAATAAATTACAGGAAAACCCCGATACTGTGCATACACACCCGCATCTGTATTCCGACCGGATACAAATGCAATGAGACAAAATCTACACTGTACTAAACTAGGATCCGGCTTAAACCAAAGCCGGCTAGTATTATCCGTTCGATCTTGATCCGTGCAATACCGCACGTATCTGATCGAACCCTGCCATATATCCATACGGCCTCTAGTACAAACCGTCCGATCCTGATCCGTGCAATACCGCACGTATCTGATCGGACCCTGCCATATCTCCATACGGCCTCTACAGCGTTTCGCCCGAAAACTTGAGTAACTGAAAGTGTGGTGGACTCTAAAGACTCGTCAATACTATGGTTGTGGATTTAACCACTAGCACGTCAGAGGTATAAGCCAATACGTAACGGGCCACCAGCTATTGACCAAAAGGGACGTCGATGAGCGAACTCATCCTGACACCCTACTGAGCCTGTCAGTGACAATATCCGTACAGTCCGGTCCGTTCGTCTATGAGCATCGCATGGCGGGCCTAGGGGGTTGGTAAAAGTCAGACCCCCAAAAGCGGTACAAGTCGTGTCGGAGTGTAGCCCAGAACACCCAGAGATACTACTGGAATACCTACCAGTAAATCTCCTGCCTTGGCCAAGGACTTCGTGTAATGGCTCTCCTAGACACAGCGCGACCTCACCCCCAATACCGGAAGAGACGAACCCCTGAAGATCCGCTCACTGCCTCCATGTGGCTCGGGACTGTACCCAACTAAAACCTGTTTGCACGACTCCTTTAAGCCTTGGTAGGGCAGTAATCAAAGTACAGTGGGAACTCACACGAGACAAATGACGATCCCCAGGTCGATGAACTAACCTGTACACATGTCACCTGGGAACTGCTATCTGACGTCAGGTATAAGACCAACTAGCATGTTCCCGGCGAGTCCTGTCCGGTGTACTCATAACCCAATGAGCACCTGTATACATCTTAGGTGAACCAACTGACACCAGTGGCTTGTGAGACCGGCCACCGCCCCTCGTCGGGGCCTCGACTGTATACACTAGTCTACTCTGGAGAATCGATGCCCAGTCTCGAAACACCCACAACTAGGGACCTTTTAAGGATGTGCTTATAGACTCCAGCTCTCACTTATATGATCGCCCTCATACTGCTGGCAGTCAAGCAAGAATCCTAGGGGCTCTATCAACGTGCAATAGCGACTTGTCAGGTCACCTAAAGCAGTACACGATGATAAAGATAAACCAGATAGCAAACTATCATCTCGAGTAAGACTGTCGTACCGGGATAGGTCATCCCTCAATCATTGCAATCACGTGCCTGTGATCCAATAATTGACTCTGAGGGCACTATCTCCAACAATCTCCCACTTGCACTCAAGGCTAATTATTGCGATGTCGCATACTCACTGCCCGTGTGATACCGAACACCCAACTCCTCTACTAGTCAGTCGCACAAAGCCTGTTTGCGAAACTATTGCGTTCGAGGAATAGCCTCAGTGAGTGAATCCGCCTAGATGTTTCTTTCTATGTCTCTCTATATCTGAAGTTCGCGGAGAAAGCCATCTCCCGAAATGAGCAATACCTGTCTTAGAATGTATGGATGTCTGATGGGACCTAGCTCATAAATGAACTCCAAATCCAAACTTCTTTAGACTATTTAGTCAACTGAACTTAATCAGTATCCTGCGCCATGCCACCCTCAGTATTGCCTTGGACCACCTGTCCAAAATACTGCCCCTCGTCAGAAGGAAAAACTATAACTCTGACGATCACCTTGTCGTCCATGTCACCTTGGAAGCCTGGAGTGATAATTGTCTCCTAAAGGAGGCAGCCGTTATCATATCCCTAGAACATTCACTTATGTTCTAAAACTGCATCCGACTGTTCCTCCAGGATTGGATCAATATCAACTTATTGCATCTAGTGCAAGAACAACATCTGGTGTGGTACTTGACATCTCATGAATGACTCAATTGCCTAAGCAAGTGATCTGCCAATCATGCGTATCCCTCTCTACTTTGTCTATAAGACACCTTTAGAGAGGGTGACTCCATCACCTGCAGGTATACTACCGTGCCAAGAGTCGTCCATTCTAAATACTCTTAGAATGCTGTCAAAGTACCCTGATTGGGAAACCACCCAAATCTAGATCTAAAACCATAGATCTAGTAACCAGTATGTCTGATATAATGTCCAAGTCCCATGTGGAGAAAACACTGTGTGACGACCAAAGTATAACCGATCGTTGTATAGGAATATCACTTCCTACTACCTTCTCAACGTATCCATCCCCTATTCTGATGAAGTCAAACCTATGACTGTCACATCAGAAATAGATGATCTAGATGATCTATCTCCGCTACATCTGCTTTAGTCTATAAATAGACATAAGCCTGATGTCCACCAATGCTTCCGCTGCTCCCACTGACTACGACAACCCTCTGGCAGAGTCATATAGACGTGCACTTCTAAAGATAGTTTAGAACGACGCTATACTCATCCTCCTGCCGGGTCTCGCAGCCTGGAACAACAGTAATGGCAAGTGTGGGTAAACAAGAACTTCCTTGTCACCGTCCTTGAGGCTACCGGAGTACCTCTCGGGTGCCTGAAGTTACCCACCTTATCTGCGGAGTGGCCAATGGAACGTCAAATCAGATTGAATCTTTTAGGTTCCTTATCAAATCTTCAGTAATCGTTTGCGGTTCTGGAATCACTTCCAGTTCTACCATACTCCCACTACTGTTTTTGAAAAAATCCATTTTTATTAAAACTGTGGCGAGTCAAGAACAATATCACTATTGATCTTTCTTATGGTAGAAAGTCAACCCTCGTCATAGCCTGGGTCAACCCACAAACAGCCATTACAGAAACGTGCCTTGAGTTATCCAGAGTCTGGTTTTAATCATAAGCCGAACAACTCCCCGTACCTTAATAATGTTAAGATATGAACTGTACTATATCCAATATAGAACCAGAGGCATTGATTTAATTGAACCAGATTCAAATCATGCAGCTGTCTCCAGTGCATGTCAACTAAATGGAGAGAGGCCGATCAGCGTTACTCAACTTAGGAATGCTTCCAATTATGAGTAACCTGAAAGAGAAGCAATTTCTCTTTACCATTACTATCAACTGAATACCATACACAAGTATCTACATCTTCGATCACTTTGAAGAATCCCGATACTTGCTACACCTGGTTCTCTACTCTATTCAAATACCTATAACTCCTCAAAACTTAGACTCTGTGTTTCTACGAAACACATGTCTAAGAACTAGAGAAGTTAAAAGTAAACAGAATATAGTATGAGGACCAACCCCTCTGTCCTAATGGATACTGGACAACATACAATACTCTGTATAAGTCCGCTGAGTCTAACAACTCTTTCACTGTGTGTCGTAGGTTGAAAACTGTACTTATGGTTAAGAAGAATTACACCGCTGTTTAATGCTCCTTACCTAACCATCCACTGATATAGGTAAATGTCATCGACATAATATCAAAAGGTATATCTCACTCTATGAAAATAGACGTACAGATATATCAATTTGAAATTGGCGCACAACAGCGGATATTCAAAACCAAATATTTGCCGACCGGCAAACATCCCAGGTGATCTCCTCAAATATCACCGATTACAACGAATCCCGATATAATGAGGATGATCACCTTATTCCCAATAACTTACTCCCACTCATCATCTGTAAAACCATACAGATGTGAGAATCAAACCTGGTAAATACATACCCTGGAGCAAGTGTCTAATCGGGAAATCAGTTTTATTTTAACAGTACACAGTTGAACTGAAACATTGAAATGTTTCGATGGGGTATCCTGGTATTCCTAGTAATGTCTCTACCATTATCCAGATTCACAACTATAACCGTATAATTTTTTGCCACCTCTCCAAATCCCTTTATATGTCTTTAGTCATTACCTTCTGCACACCCCTTTAGGCCAATTGGTTTTCTTCCTTCCCTACCGTTCGGCACCAGCCTATGGTTTGGAAGAAGACTATCCAATAAGCATAATGGGTGTACTGTCCTAACCCTAGGAGCACTCGCAATGCGAGAGAAGGTGAAGATAAAAGACAACCGAATAAACTTTATTCCTATTTCTCCTGGACCAGAATCCATCCCCGAACTGGAACAAGTTCCTTTCGAGTTCGTATATAACCATACGATGGAGTATCCAATAAACTGTGGATCTTCGTAGTGATACGGAGTGTCCTGGAGAAATACAAAGGTGATTTAGGATTGGCGAAGAAATACTTGGTTTGGTCGTGAATATCAGTCGCAATTTACTTTGCCCTCTTACTAATCCCTTGCTTTGTCTTAATCTTAATACCTTCTGCACACCGTTTAGGCTAATTGGTTTTCTTCATTCCCTACTGTTCGGCACCAGCCTAAAGTTTGGAAGAAGACTATCCAATTTGCGTAATAGGTGTACTATCTCCTAAACTAAGGAGTACTCGTAACTTGAGAGGAGGCAAAAAGGAAAAGACAACTGAATAATCCTATCCGTTTTCTCCAGAACCGGAAACCATCCTCGAATTCCTTCGAGTTCGTATCTAACCATACGATGGTTTTGTCCAATGGAAGTGGACGTTCGTAGTAATACGGGGTGTCCTGGAGAAAAGGGTAAAAGTAGGAGTGGCAATGAGGTCTGCAACTCTGACAAACCAAAAGCCAGTGTTAAGAAGATTCGGTCAACTTGGTCACTGAGTCATGGTCTTAGGGTCGGGTCAATGGTCGCTGCCAGAGAGAGAGAAAAGAAACACTCAGCGTGCACTTTAACCTAGATCAGAATGGTTACCAATTTATCTAATCTGGAAACCTCCCACTGTACCTCATATTCTCCTCCAAACCTGAAAGAAGAATTAGTCGGGGTCACCCGAGGAGTAAACCAATTCATCAGTGGGAATCGGGATCCAACTATCATCGCATGATAACGTGACGGAATCCGCTCACGGTATCACACTCCAGAAGGTATGCGCATATCTGGCAAGTTTCAGTTCTTTTGAAACTCCCGATTTGATTTTTACCCCATGCTCTTATGACCTTGGCGTGAGGTCAAAATATCATAAGTCACATGTCAAGTTCTACCCATCATTATCCAGGTTAATTTGAACCCACCCGTACATACCCTTGACGTAGGCCAAAATAGTAGTACGACTGTCCCAAACCAACGCATCTATCTATGCAACAGATAAATACCCGGCAGCTACCAAACACTATGCCTTGGCGTGAGGTCAAAATACATAGCTTGAATACTACCGAATATTTAACTGAAATGATGGAGGGCTACGAATGGTTTCTGGCGAAAACCTTTAACGTAATGAACTTGATATCGTTGAAGGAACGGATAGCTTTTTATAAAATATAGTAACGAAAACCTTTACTAAAGAGGTCACTCCCGGTGAAGGGATCTCGGCTCTTTCCCCGTAGAATGGGGTGCAGGATATTCCAAATGAATACCACGATGCAAAGCAAAAGTAATCGGCTATAGTGAAGGTAAAGCCCTGACGCAAACTTCTGTCCAAGGGGTCACTCCCGGTGAAGGGATCTCGGCCCTTGCCTCGTCGACTGAGGAGCAGGATATTCTAAATGAATACCACGATGCAAAACAAAAGTGAACGTCCTTGCAATAACAGCTTTTTGAAAAGTGTTCCAACAACATCAAATTAGGTTTGTTTATCTTACATTGATCCGAATCAATGCAGTCCCATCAATTGATCACACCACAAAGAACGAAAATATACTGACGTACGTATATGCCATCCGCATTCGCCACTGGGTCCCGTCATCACCCGTTAGGTTAGCTAACTAACGGCAGAGCGGGGACTGGACTAGCGCGGATGAAAAACATATACAACATCTACTAATATATATACCAATATATAGTATTTCGCTCAAGGCGTGAATAAAATGCAACATCACAGAAATGTACAGCATCACAGAACAATACAGATATCTGGGATCCCCGGGTTTCACAGAGCCACTACTGAAACCCGACGTTCCCCTGGTCGTGTGGATAGCCTGTGCAATGAAATCCTAGACCCCTACGGGCGCGGAAAGTTACCCGCCAAAACCTGAAGCGAGGCAGCCCCCTTCAGCACCGTGAATGGACCACCCAGCACTTTACGGAATCCGGCAACTTGGGCACCCCTCCTGGGTCAACCTGTACCCCCTACGAGTGCGGCGAATAGCCCGCCAATTCCAGACTGGAGCCCCTTCCGTCCCAATGCCATGAGATGCGGGCTTGTTGCCCTCTAGAACCCGGCTATCCGTGCACCCCTCCGCGGGGTAAACCTAGTACAGAAAGTAAAATATACATACAACGGGTACATCGACCGCAACCAGGTCGTGCCCCAAAAGAATAATACAAACAGGCAGTGACGGCAGTCCACATGTCGGACGCTCGCCCCGCAATATCAAATGTACATAATACAACAAAAACTGTACTAGCATTGCATCCAGGCTATCCCCACGACCGATCCGCAACATCACAGCAAAAACATAGAACATCAACGTGAAAGTCACGTTCGCAAATCCGTCTGACCGGGCTATAGCAGTTAGACCGGATTTACCGATCGAGTGACATTCACGGTCGCAGATATAATGTAAATACTGTGAAATATTGTGTTTAAAATATCCGATCGATCAAAAATTAACAAGTGGGCCCCCAAGCAATACTGTAGCACTCACAGAAATTCTGGGCCCAATCTTAATATTCCAAAACCCCTAATTACAGCCCATAAGCCCACTGGAGAATTTCGACACATTGACCATTCTAAATTGCGGCGGAACCGCGGCAACAAGGGGGGTTTTGCCGCGGTTCCGCGCTCCTCCTGAAGGATCAATGTCTCGAATTTTCCCAGAACTCTTAGAACTTCTAGTACATCAATTTTCTACAACCTGAAAAAATTTTAGAGACCGAAAAAATTTGACAGAAAACTGATGTGAACAAAAATGCAAGTTTTGGAATTTTGGTCGATCGGAAATGTAAACCACATCAAACGAAGCTAGACGAAGTTAATGGCGAGGCTCTGATACCACTGTAAGTGCACGGTGGCGCCCCGGTCGTCAATCCGACGGCCAAATGCGGAAACGGTGATAAACTTTAATTTTGCGAACTTAGCAAACCGGCACCACCGCGCACTAAACCCCGGATCGGGCCATTAAACTAGATCTAGCTAACAACAAGACGGGTTAGAGATATACCGAGTGATCCGAGTCCTCCGGTCTTCTCGTCGTTGTCCCGATCTCTCGCAGAATGTCCGGTCTCCATCTCCTCGCCGGAAGGGTACCACGTCGTCTGCATCTTTTACGGGCTCCCACCTCAATACCGAGGCAACTCGGGCATGAAGCTGGCAAGTCGACATGCCCAAGATGTGCTATAGAATGTAGTGTAGAGTGGTGTCTCACTTTGGGGTATTGGTTGCCTTTTGAAGATGGAGGAATGAAGGTATGAAAAATGGTGCTTTCATTTTTCCTTGTATCAAAAATGAGATGAATGAAATTTGCCACACCACAAAATGAAACTCTCTCTCTCTCTCAAAAAATTGGCCGGCCACTTCAAGAGAATGGTTGGGGGAAAATGAAATCAACCATCATCCAAATCAAGAAGGAGAGTGAATGTAGTAAAAGTAGAAAAGGTGACCATATCATAAAGCAAGGAAACATCAACCATGCTTATCACTCCATACCCTTTCAAATCTCATTTAATGCAAGTGATGGTGCAAAAGAAAAGATGCCATCATAATGAATGTAATTGCAAGAAACCCCCTCCACAAATGTTATTTGCACAATTGCAAATAACCCCCTCCATCGGAAAAGTCCGGCCGGGAAAGAACAAAGGAAAACCGGCCGGAACGGAATGCAAACTGGCAACTCCAGAAAACTGGTCCCGTAATAAATTACAGGAAAACCCCGATACTGTGCATACACACCCGCATTTGTATTCCGACCGGATACAAATGCAATGAGACAAAATCTACACTGTACTAAACTAGGATCCGGCTTAAACCAAAGCCGGCTAGTATTATCCGTTCGATCCTGATCCGTGCAATACCGCACGTATCTGATCGAACCCTGCCATATATCCATACGGCCTCTAGTACAAACCGTCCGATCCTGACCCATGCAATACCGCATGTATCTGATCGGACCCTGCCATATCTCCATACGGCCTCTACAGCGTTTCGCCCGAAAACTTGAGTAACTGAAAGTGTGGTGGACTCTAAAGACTCGTCAATACTATGGTTGTGGATTTAACCACTAGCACGTCAGAGGTATAAGCCAATACGTAACGGGCCACCAGCTATTGACCAAAAGGGACGTCGATGAGCGAACTCATCCTGACACCCTACTGAGCCTGTCAGTGACAATATCCGTACAGTCCGGTCCGTTCGTCTATGAGCATCGCATGGCGGGCCTAGGGGGTTGGTAAAAGTCAGACCCCCAAAAGCGGTACAAGTCGTGTCGGAGTGTAGCCCAGAACACCCTGAGATACTACTGGAATACCTACCAGTAAATCTCCTGCCTTGGCCAAGGACTTCGTATAATGGCTCTCCTAGACACAGCGTGACCTCACCCCCAATACCGGGAGAGACGAACCCCTGAAGATCCGCTCACTGCCTCCATGTGGCTCGGGACTGTACCCAACTAAAACCTGTTTGCACGACTCCTTTGAGCCGTGGTAGGGCAGTAATCAAAGTACAGTGGGAACTCATACGAGACAAATGACGATCCCCAGGTCGATGAACTAACCTGTACACATGTCACCTGGGAACTGCTATCTGACGTCAGGTATAAGACCAACTAGCATGTTCCCGGCGAGTCCTGTCCGGTGTACTCATAACCCAATGAGCACCTGTATACATCTTAGGTGAACCAACTGACACCAGTGGCTTGTGAGACCGGCCACTGCCCTTCGTCGGGGTCTCGACTGTATACACTAGTCTACTCTGGAGAATCGATGCCCAGTCTCGAAACTCCCACGACTAGGGACCTTTTAAGGATGTGCTTATAGACTCCAGCTCTCACTTATATGATCGCCCTCATACTGCTGGCAGTCAAGCAAGAATCCTAGGGGCTCTATCAACGTGCAATAGCGACTTGTCAGGTCACCTAAAGCAGTACACGATGATAAAGATAAACCAGATAGCAAACTATCATCTCGAGTAAGACTGTCGTACCGGGATAGGTCCTCCCTCAATCATTGCAATCACGTGCCTGTGATCCAATAATTGACTCTTAGGGCACTATCTCCAACAATCTCAGCAACTCTGGCTAGGGATTTTCGGTTATAGCCAATCGAACACAGCGCAACATCAACTCCCTATACCGGGAGAGACGAATCCCCTCCTATCGCTCATTGGCTCCATGTGATTCGGGACTGTACCCAAAAACCACCGTTTTGCATGCCCTCTTGGACGTGGTAAGGTGGAAATCAAAGCACAATGGGAATCACACAAGACTCTATGACGATCTCGGGTCTACAGACTAACCTGTACCGGTGTCACCTGAGAACTGCCATCTGACGTAAGGTATAATACCATCTGGGAGTTCTCGGCGAGTCTGTCCAGTGTACCCAGTCTCCACTGAGCACCCGTATATCATCTCTGATGTCAAACACCAATGGATATGTGATCATCCATCGCCCATCTGTATGGGTCGAGAAGGTATACGCTAGTCTACTCTGGCATATCGATGCCCCGTCTCGATACACCCACGACTAGGGTGTTAGTTATGTATATGCCCTAGAGGCCATTGTTGTACATATGATGTATATTATAATGGATGCTTGGTTATATATAGAGAAGACTTTCTTGCTTGTCATGATAGTATGCTATTTGGTTTTACTTTATCTTAACATGTTGACTTGTATTGGTTTACTGTTTTACTCTCACATGTTGATAAAGCCCTTAGGATTTGTACTCGACTACTGGGACTATGATGAGATCATACTAGTGGGGCCACGGTAGTCGATGAGTACATCCTATAACTGTTCCTAGTCGAGGGTATATCGAGACAGGGCATCGATACACCAGAGTAGACTAGCGTATACGCATCTTGACCCATATGATGGGCGATGGATGATCCCATATCCATCGGTGTTAGACATCAGAGATGGTGTACGGGTGCTCAGTGGAGACTGGGTACACTGAACGAACTCGCCGAGAACTCCCAGATGGTGTTATACCACACGTCAGATGGCAGTTCTCCGGTGACACTGGTACAGGGTAGTCTATAGACCCGAGATCGTCATGGAGTCTTGTGTGATTCCCACTGTGCTTTGATTTCCACCTTACCACGTCCAAGAGGGCATGCAAAACGGTGGATTTTGGGTACAGTCCCGAATCACATGGAGGCAATGAGCGATAGGAGGGGATTCGTCTCTCCCGGTATAGGGAGTTGATGTTGTGCTGAGTTCGATTGGCTATAACTGGAAGTCCCTGGCCAGGGCTGATATGGAGATTTACTGGTAAGTGTTACTAGTAGTTTCTCGACCCGTTATGAGCCACACATCGACACGACTTATCGGTTACTGGGGTCTGACGTATACCACCCCTAGACTTGATATGCGACATATCAGACGAACAGACTGGACTGTACGGGAGTGTTACTGGTTGGATTCACAGGAGAACGCGCAGGCTAGCTTGTTGATCTTCTGATCGCTCAATACCTGGGTGGCTGTTACGTTTAGCTGACCGCTTGCAGCTTGTGGGTATTTGATTTGATCATCACCTGCTACCGGCGTATTGACGATTCTTTAGAGTCCTACACAGAGGTTTCTTGGCTCAGGCGAAACGGAGTAGTGGCACATATGTGATATGCGCAGGAGCGAGAATAATGCGATATGGGATACCGTATTATATTCTCGCGATAATTAGTTATGAACCGGTTCATCGGATCAAGTGTTGATTCGATGAATCGGTACATGATGTATTAGTCGGTAATATTCGATATAGCCGGATCGTCGAATCAAGTGTCGATTCGATGATTTAATGTATAATAATATATATGATATATTGTATTACATTATCTAATATTGGCTCGCTTTATTATTTCATTTTCTCAGTGGATGATACATTGATATATATGCGATATATGTTAATTGTATTATTTTCTTTTGTTGCAAATATATAATATATATGTGATATATATTATTGTGACATGATATGATTAATTGTTAAACATGTTTAAAGATGATTAATTGAGGTTAGGGTTTGTTTTGGATTAGATGCTTCATGCATCTTCTAGAAGCTTTTTCTTTTGTCATTCTTAAGATATTATGGATGACACTTTCTTTAGCTCAACCAAACCCTAACTCTAGTTATTTCTCTACAAAATCTTGACCACTCATCCTTGACCATGGTTTACAATTCAATCATATAGTTTATATTCTATTCATCACAAAAGGATTATTATGATTATTGATTTTCCATTATCATCTTCTTCTTCTCTTGAAAAGCTTGCTAGAAAATCCTTAAGTGATGAATAAATATGTGAAAATGATATAAAAAGAAAGCAAAATTACTACTCTCTCATCCTCATCTCATCTAGCCCATGGGATTAGTGTGTTCATCTCTTTATAGTGAGAAAGCTTGAGTCGTTGCAACTTCAAGGTAGATCATCGGAGATTTGGAATACTTCGAGCTAGCATGGATCGTTCGAGTCGTGGAGCCTCTCATGAGTCCGGGAGATCGTGGATCGCGGCAAAGGAACTTCTACTCGGAGCTTGTGAAGTGAAGGAGCGGACTACAAAGGTTGTAATCCCTCACACTTAGATAAAAGTTATCATCTTGCATGTTAAACCCTAATAATCTAGCAAAGATCCCGGCTTTGGGTTGTTCGGCACGTCTAAATTTTTATCCGGGCATGTTTGATGCCTTATGAACCTTCACAAGAGTGCCTAGGAACCCTACAGTGGTATCAGAGCCTAGCTAGAGTATTAGGCGATGTGTTTACGAAGTTAAAACTCCGATCGAACCCGAAACGACGCAAAAAGACCCCTCTCTGGAAATTTTTTAAATTTTGGGATTTTTCTGAATTAAAAATATGTAAAAAAATCAGCAGGGAATTCTAAGAATTTCGATAAAACCCGAGCCCCTAACTCGACCAAACGGCGGCGGAACCGCGGCGCAAGCAGGCCTTGCGCGGCGGTTCCGCGGCGGATTAGTCGATTGGCAACACGTGGCTTCCTGGTAATAACCGTAGGTACTTGTTGAGTTTTCTGGGTATTTTTAATCTGTTTCAGGTGTTGAAAATTCTGGGGTTTGTTTTGTAATAGTAGACTCGATCGAAAATTTTAAATTCGTATTTCTTTCCGGATATTTAGGAATTGTTAAACTATTTGAACGGATATCATTAACTCACTGTTTCCCAGTACGGCAAACTTTCAAGTGTTGAAATTTATTCGGGTTTAAATCTTTCATAAAAATTGTACAAGTTAAGCGGTGGACCCTCTAGAAGACAACAAACCTTAACTCGATTATGTGACCGTCTTGAACTGCCTTTTAAACCTTCGGGTTTTGGGGAGTGCGGCATGCCACATGTGAGGCATTGGCTTGACCCTTCTACGACTGGATCACCGGTACTGTGACATATTCTGGGACTATTTGAACTCCGCTCAAGAGTTGAGCACTTTGGGAAATTTTGGGTATTTGATTATCAGTTCGGAAAGTTTAATACTGTCTATTTATCTGGAATGTGATACAATATGTGGAATTCATAAAGTTAGGCATGAAATACGAAGTATGTGATATTTCGGATTTACGATGTCTAAAGTGATTGTGGATTCCAAATGTTGTAGTTTTACACTTTCTTTTCTGTGACCGTAAGTGTAATATGTGATATCGCCGGTTTCGTTGCTATATGTCAACGACAATTGGGATGCGCATATTTACTTACGTTGATGATATGTGATATTATGTGTTGCTGTGATATGTTATATTGGATCGTCGCGTTCTGAATAGCCGGGGGTTTTATGTGAGATGAGGGTTTTTATTTTCATTCATGTAAAATTCATTTGTAATGTAATATTCTTTTATTTGGGGCACTTCCTGGTTGCGGTTGCTGTCACCAGTGTATATTATTTACTTTTCCTCATTAGGTAGACCCAAGGAGGGGAGCACAAGTAACCGGGTTCTAGGGTCCAGTGGGAGGCCATCTCGAGGAGTCGAGACCGGGTCTCCTAACCCTAGAATTGGCAGTGTTACTTGCCGCTCTCGTAGGGGTCTTGGGATGTGGGTTTGGCTATTCGTCGCGACCGTGGAATCCGTGTTTTATACAGGCTCGTATTGAAAACACGGACGTCCTAAAATATCCAATATTTCATATATGTTCTTCTGCTGCAATGTTCTGTGATGAGATCATATTACTGCCTGAGACGAATGCTTATACTATATATATATGCTGATATATAAATATTACTGCTTTCGTTTCTTCTATAATGCTTAGGAAGCATAAGCTGATGGGATTTTTATTAATATGATTAATAAAAGGAAAAGAAACCTAAAGATGTTGTAGAATCAAAACTTTATAAAAGGGGTAGCTACAGTTTTGCTTTGCACAGTGATATATATGATATATCCTGCACCTTATTCGATGAGGAAAGGACCGAGATCCCTTCACCGGGAGTGACTCCTTTAGCAAAACTGGCAGATGCTACAAAAATCCGTTTGTCTTTTGATTGCTTTTAGTGTTTTGCTTTGCACAGCGGTATATATGATATATCCTGCACCTTATTCGATGAGGAAAGGGCCGACGATCCCTTCACCGGGAGTGACCCCTTTAGCGAAACTAAGAAAAGCCTCAAAAACACTCCTTTTCAAAACTTCACTTGATTCTACGACGATATCAAGTTCATTACGCTCGGGGCTTTCTGAAAAACCTGCGTAGCCCTCCGTCGTTTCAGATAGATATTATTTAGTATTCGTGCTACGTTTGTTGGCCTGCGTCAAGACGTAGTGTGCGGTAGCTAACTAGTATTTATCTGTTTATGCATATGATGCAGATTGGATTAGGGTAGTCGTGCGACTTTGTTGGCCTGCGTCAAGGGTCGTACGGGTGGGTTTAATTCAATCAAGAAATGACAGGTTGAACTTGACTAGCGCGCTATGGTTTGTTGGCCTGCGTCAAGGTCATAGAACGCTAGGGGCAAAATATTATCGGGAATTTCAAATGTTGAAATTTGCAATGAGATTGCATACCTCCTATGAGATAGTTGGATCCCGATACCCACTGCGAGTAAGTGTTACTCCTGGGAGAGTTTTACACAGGACAATTAGTCATTCAAGTAGGTGTCTAGAAAAGTGTTAACGGGGTTACGCCTCTGGGAAAACGAGATTTACTTTAATTAGGTCCATGCGAAAGCACGGGGAACCTCCCTCAAAGTACCGACACTGATCTGGCTGAAAGATTGACGAAATTGTAAGGTGTAATTAATCCTGGCTAATCTTACCTTTTAGGGTTTTTAAGGGAGATTTGATAAAAACAGTGGGAGACATCCTGATTAGATAAGATAATAACCAATCTAATCTTGCAAGAGCATACGCTAAAAGTGTTTTCTTCTCTCTCTCTCCAGATAGCGACCATGTCATGCCATAATCAAGATAATAATATGGATGTATTGACTAAACCTAATTATAGTACTGAGCTAGGGAATGTTGGACCCGTTCTTTCTTATAAGAGTTATAAGACTGAACAGGAAATAGAAGAATATCTGGATTCTCACGCCGCCCAAAAGAACATGCATGTTGATGCATCTTCTTCGGGTGTGTTAGTTATTGAGAACTTTTTCTCAGCTCACCCTACGTCCTGGGTATTAGATACCGGATCAGGATCCCACATATGTAAATTGTTACATGGGCTACGAAAAGGTAGAGAACTAGGAAAATGTGATCATTACGTTCAAGTAGGGAACGGTGCAAGTATTGTAGCCAAAGCAGTTGGCGAATATCACCTTGTATTACCAAGTCGTAATACACTGATACTAAATGAGTGCTATTATATACCGAACATGATGTGCAACATTATATCAGTTTCTTTATTGAGTAAAGAGGGATATAATTTTGTAGTAAAGGATAATGTTATGAACATATTCCTAGATCAAAAGTTGATTGCATCAGGCCCGTTACATAATGGTATATTCATTCTAAATCAGAATACAGTCCTAAATATACAAAACACACACAAGAGGAAAAGTTCAGAAATGAACGAATCCTTCTTGTGGCATTGTAGACTTGGTCATATCAATGCAACACGACTGGCTAAGTTACATAAAGATGGTTATTTGAATCCGTTCGAATTATCATCTTATGATACTTGCCATTCATGTCTCAAAGGAAAAATGACCAAAGCTCCGTTTAGTAGACACGGAGAAAGAGTTGCCGAACTCTTAGGACTGGTACATAGTGATGTATGTGGTCCCATGTCTACGCATGCCAGGAACGGTTCTTCCTACTTCATTACATTCATTGACGATCTCTCAAGATTCGGATATGTGTTCCTGATGAAACACAAATCTGAAGCTTTTGAGAAATTCAGAGAATATAAGCAAGAAGTAGAGAATCAAACGGGCAAAAGTATTAAGATTCTTCGATCTGATCGAGGAGGTGAATATTTAAGCAATGAGTTCCTAGATTATCTAAAAGAGAATGGGATTCTCTCTCAGCTTACTCCTCCTTATACACCACAGCACAACGGTGTATCGGAGCGGAGAAATCGTACCCTATTAGATATGGTGCGCTCGATGATGAGTACAGCCGAGTTACCTATTTCCTTCTGGGGGTATGCACTGGAAACAGCTGCAGACCTATTGAATATGGTTCCTACCAAAACTGTGCCAACCACTCCATATGAGATATGGAAAGGAAAGAGACCATATCTTAATTATGTTAGGATATGGGGTTGCCCGGCATATGTGAAAACACAAAATCCGGACAAACTCGGCGCAAGATCTATTCTGTGCAAGTTTATTGGATATCCCAAACATTTACGCGGGTATATCTTCTACCACACCGAAGAACAAAAGGTGTTTGTTTCTCGGCACGCCACCTTTTTAGAAAAGGAATTTCTTGAAAAAGAAATTAGTGGCTCTGAGGTAGAACTGGAAGAAGTTCCAGCAGAACAAACTACAACAGATGATTTAGTAGAACCAGAGGATTCAGTAGTACCCGACGAACCCCGGCCTCTCCGCCGATCTAGTAGGGTTTCTCGTCCACCTGAGAGATACTACGGTTTTCTCATTGATGGTGGAAGCGAGGATTGCATCATGGATGATGATGACCCCACTAGTTTCGAGCAGGCCATCACGAGTGGTGACTCTGTGAAATGGCTGGATGCAATGCGATCTGAGATGGAATCCATATACACCAATAAAGTATGGATTTTAGAAAATGATCCAGAAGGGGTAAAACCCATAGGGAGCAAGTGGATTTTTAAAAGGAAATTTGGTGTAGATGGAAGAGTTGAGACTTTCAAAGCTAGACTTGTAGCAAAGGGTTTTCGTCAACGACCAGGTGTGGATTATGACGAAACCTTTTCTCCAGTGGCTATGCTTAAGTCCATCCGGATCTTACTTGCCATAGCTGCATACCATGACTACGAAATCTGGCAAATGGATGTTAAGACCGCCTTTCTAAACGGTGATTTAGAAGAGAGCGTGTACATGACTCAGCCAGAGGGCTTCGTAGATAGTGGGAGCAGCGGAAAGGTGTGCAAGCTGCTTAAATCCATTTATGGGTTAAAGCAAGCATCGCGGAGTTGGAACATCTGTTTTGATGTTGTAGTCAAAGAGTTTGACTTCATCAAAAATATAGATGAACCTTGTATCTATAAGAAGGTAGAAGAGGGTAAGGTTGTCTTCCTCGTATTGTACGTGGATGACATACTCTTGATAGGAAATGATATTCCTATGCTGCAATCAGTCAAGCTCTTCTTATCACAGAGATTCTCAATGAAAGTCTAGGTGATGCCTCCTGCATATTGGGAATCATGATCTACAGAGATAGATCTAAACGGATACTGGGATTGTCCCAATCCAGGTACATTGACACCATACTAAAGAGGTTTAGTATGGAAGAATCCAAGCGTGGGAACCAACCCATGATCTCTGGACTCACTCTCTCCAAAGAGATGTCTCCCAAGACTGATTTGGAGAGAGCTCGCATGCAAGGGATACCCTATGCTTCGGCAGTAGGCTCTATCATGTATGTGATGCTATATACCAGACCCGATGTAGCATACTCACTAAGTGTAGTGAGTCGGTATCAAGCAGATCCTGGAAAGAGTCATTGGACAGCTGTGAAGAACATTCTCAAGTACTTACGAAGGACTAAGGAGATGTTCTTGGTGTATGGTAACGCAGAACTCCAGGTGGAGTCCTTTACCGATTCCAGCTTCCAAAGTGATAAGGACGACTCTAAGTCGCATTCGGGTTTTGTCTTTACCCTCAATGGAGGGGCGGTATATTGGAAGAGTTCCAAACAGGATACCGTTGCAGACTCAACGATGGAGGTTGAATACATCGCTGCCAACGATGCTGCCAAAGAGGCTGTCTGGATCAAGAAGTTCATTAGTGAACTTGGTGTGGTTCCATCCATTGAGCATCCAATACCTCTGTATTGTGATAACAATGGAGCTGTGGCTTTAGCCAAGGAACCCAGGTCCCATCAAAAGTCCAGACATATTCTGAGGCGGTATCACTTGATCAGGGAGATAGTTGATCGCCGGGAGATCGAGGTCAGGAGAGTAGATACGAAGGACAACACTGCGGATCCATTCACGAAGGCTATTCCCCAGATACAGTTTGAGAGATTATTCGGGATGCTAGGTATGAGATACTACAGCAGCTGGCCTTAGTGCAAGTGGGAGATTGTTAGTTATGTATATGCCCTAGAGGCCATTGTTGTACATATGATGTATATTATAATGGATGCTTGGTTATATATAAAGAAGACTTTCTTGCTCGTCATGATAGTATGCTATTTGGTTTTACTTTATCTTAACATGTTGACTTGTATTGGTTTACTGTTTTACTCTCACATGTTGATAAAGCCCTTAGGATTTGTACTCGACTACTAGGACTATGATGAGATCATACTAGTGAGGCCGCGGTAGTCGATGAGTACATCCTATAACTGTTCCTAGTCGAGGGTATATCGAGACAGGGCATCGATACACCAGAGTAGACTAGCGTATACGCATCTTGACCCATATGATGGGCGATGGATGATCCCATATCCATCGGTGTTAGACATCAGAGATGGTGTACGGGTGCTCAGTGGAGACTGGGTACACTGAACGGACTCGCCGAGAACTCCCAGATGGTGTTATACCACACGTCAGATGGCAGTTCTCCGGTGACACTGGTACAGGGTAGTCTGTAGACCCGAGATCGTCATGGAGTCTTGTGTGATTCCCACTGTGCTTTGATTTCCACCTTACCACGTCCAAGAGGGCATGCAAAACGGTGGCTTTTGGGTACAGTCCCGAATCACATGGAGGCAATGAGCGATAGGAGGGGATTCGTCTCTCCCGGTATAGGGAGTTGATGTTGTGCTGTGTTCGATTGGCTATAACTGGAAGTCCCTGGCCAGGGCTGATATGGAGATTTACTGGTAAGTGTTACTAGTAGTTTCTCGACCCGTTATGAGCCACACATCGATATGACTTATCGGTTACTGGGGTCTGACGTATACCACCCCTAGAGTTGATATGCGACATATCAGACGAACAGACCGGACTGTATGGGAGTGTTACTGGTTGGATTCACAGGAGAACGCGCAGGCTAGCTTGTTGATCTTCTGATCGCTCAATACCTGGGTGGCTGTTACGTTTAGCTGACCGCTTGCAGCTTGTGGGTATTTGATTTGATCATCACCTGCTACCGGCGTATTGACGATTCTTTAGAGTCCTATACAGAGGTTTCTTGGCTCAGGCGAAACGGAGTAGTGGCACATATGTGATATACGCAGGAGCGAGAATAATGCGATATGGGATACCGTATTATATTCTCGCGATAATTACTTATGAACCGGTTCATCGGATCAAGTGTTGATTCGATGAATCGGTACATGATGTATTAGTCGGTAATATTCGATATAGCCGGATCGTCGAATCAAGTGTTGATTCGATGATTTAATGTATAATAATATATATGATATATTGTATTACATTATCTAATATTGGCTCGCTTTATTATTTCATTTTCTCAGTGGATGATACATTGATATATATGCGATTTATGTTAATTGTATTATTTTCTTTTGTTGCAAATATATAATATATATGTGATATATATTATTGTGACATGATATGATTAATTGTTAAACATGTTTAAGGATGATTAATTGAGGTTAGGGTTTGTTTTGGGTTAGATGCTTCATGCATCTTCTAGAAGCTTTTTCTTTTGTCATTCTTAAGATATTATGGATGACACTTTCTTTAACTCAACCAAACCCTAACTCTAGTTATTTCTCTACAAAATCTTGACCACTCATCCTTGACCATGGTTTACAATTCAATCATATAGTTTATATTCTATTCATCACAAAAGGATTATTATGATTATTGATTTTCCATTATCATCTTCTTCTTCTCTTGAAAAGCTTGCTAGAAAATCCTTAAGTGATGAATAAATATGAGAAAATGATATAAAAAGAAAGCAAAATTACTACTCTCTCATCCTCATCTCATCTAGCCCATGGGATTAGTGTGTTCATCTCTTTAGAGTGAGAAAGCTTGAGTCGTTGCAACTTCAAGGTAGATCATCGGAGATTTGGAATACTTCGAACTAGCATGGATCGTTCGAGTCGTGGAGCCTCTCATGAGTCCGGGAGATCGTGGATCGTGGCAAAGGGACTTCTACTCGGAGCTTGTGAAGTGAAGGAGCGGACTACAAAGGTTGTAATCCCTCACACTTAGATAAAAGTTATCATCTTGTATGTTAAACCCTAATAATCTAGCAAAGATCCCGGCTTTGGGTTGTTCGGCACGTCTAAATTTTTATCCGGGCATGTTTGATGCCTTATGAACCTTCACAAGAGTGCCTAGGAACCCTACATAGGGACCTTGATGGATGTACTTATAGACTACCATGTCCCCACTAGTATGATCCGCATCATAGTCCAGGTAGTCATGTACACATCCTAAGGTCTTTACCAACATGTAACAGAGAGACAATCAGTGTACACGTTGAGGTAAAGAGCAACCAGATAGCATACTATCATGTCGAGCAAGAAAGTCCTCCCTATATATGTCCAAGCATCCACTACAATATATATCCTATGTATAGTAATGGCCTCTAGGGCATACATATAACTAACAATCTCCCATTTACACTAAGACCATCTATAGCAATGGTTGCAGTATCTCATACACAACCATCCCATAGAAGTCTTGAAAGGTTCCTAGGCACCCTATAGTGGTCTCACAAGGCATCGAACATGCCAATTTAAAATTTTACGGGTGCCGAGAGACCCTTATACGGATCTTTAGACTAGAATTCTAGGCGAAAAGTAAACTAGTTAACACTTAACTACAAGGATATAGAAATTACAACCTTTGTAGATCCGGATATCCACCTCCACGGCTCCGCAACGAAGTCTCCTCGCTGTCCATGTCGAACCCCGGGCTCTAGCGTCGGCTTCATCGGAGAATGAACGGGCTTGGTCATCGACGACGATGCCGAAGATGATCTACGTCGAGGCATCGCTAGATCAAGCTCCCACTTCACAAAGTGATGAAACTTGTGAAGAAAACACCCAAAACAACTTGGCAAGAGGTAGAGGGTGAAGAAATAGGAGGTGGGTACACTTTAGATTTGGATTTCTCTCACTTTAGCTCAAGTTGCCATTGATGGACCTTGAGCTTTTCTTGAAGAAGAAGATGATCAAGAAGAAAAAGAATATATGATAAGTCTTTAAAATGAAAAGAAAAAGAATACTTATCATAATTCTAACTAGGGTTAAGTGTAGAGAATAGACCATGGTTAATGGATGGGTTAGGGTTAAGCATGATGACAAGAATGGTTAAGAAGTCAAAGCTTCATGAAGCTTCAACTAAAAGACAAAGAAAGCCACCATTCTTTTTTAAATCATTTCCAAATAAATAAATGAACAAATAAATAAATGAATATGCAAAACCCTAATCAACACTTAACCATGGTTTTAATTCTTTACACTTAACTAAATAATCAAGTATCATCAAACATGATATAAATATATGCACAAAAGTATATCATATATACTTCTTGCACATCTAGTGAGAAAATCCATATAAAGTGAACCAATACTAGTTAATGCAAAGTAATATATCAAATATATATATAATTATACATTAAATCATTAAATCAACACTTGATTCAATGATCCGGTCATGTCGCACATAACCGACTAGTATACAATGTATCGATTTATCGAATCAACGATTCGATAACTAGGTCATATCGAATATAACCAATCGAAACATTTATCGCAAGAATGTAATGCGGTATCACATACACGCATTATTCTTGGTCCCGCACATATCTCATATGCGCTCCTATTTCGTTTCGCTTGAGCCAGGAAACCTCTGTGTAGGACTCTAAAGACTCGTCAATACGCCGGTAGTAGATGATGATCATATCAAGCATCTACAAGCCGCAAGCGGTCTGCTAAATGTAACGGCCACCCGGGTATTGAGCGATCAGAAGATCGACGAGCTAGCCCGCTCACACTCCTGTGAATCCAACCAGTAACACTTACCGTACAGTCCGGTCTGTTCGTCTGATACGTCGCATATCAAGTCTAGGGGTGGTAAACGTCAGACCCCAATACTCGATAAGTCGTGCCGATATGAGGCTCATAACGGGTCGAGAAACTACTGGTAACACTTACCAGCAAATCTCTGATCAGCCCTGGCCAGGGACTTCCCTGTTACGGCCAATCGAGCACAGCGCAACATCAACCCCCAATACCGGGAGAAACGAAACCCCTCCTATCGCTCATTGCCTCCATGTGACTCGGGACTGTACCCAAAGACCACCGTTTTGCACGCCCTCATGGACGTGGTAAGGTGGAGATCAAAGCACAGTGGGAATCACACAAGACTCTATGACGATCTCGGGTCTACAGACTAACCTGCACAAGTGTCACCTGAGAACTGCCATCTGACGTGAGGTATAATACCATCTAGGAGTTCTCGGCGAGTCCGTCCAATGTACCCAGTCTCCACTGAGCACCCGTATACCATCTCTGATGTCAAACACCAATGGATATGGGATCATCCATCGCCCATCACATGGGTCGAGAAGCGTATACGCTAGTCTACTCTGGTATATCGATGCCCCGTCTCGATACACCCACGACTAGGGACCTTGAAGGATGTACTTATGAACTACCATGTCCCCAATAGTATGATCTGCATCATAGTCCAGGTAGTCAAGTACACATCCTAAGGGCTTTACCAACATGCAACTATAAGACAGTATAAAGAGACTAGTGTACATGTTAAGATAAAGAGTAACCAGATAGCATACTATCATATCGAGCAAGAAAGTCATCTCTATATATGTCCAAGCATCCAATATAATATACATCATCTGTACAATACTGGCCTCTAGGGCATACATACAACTAACAATCTCCCACTTGCACTAGTGCCAGCTGCTGCAGTATCGCATACCGAGCATCCCGAAGAGTCTCTCAAACTGTATCTAGGGAATGGCCTTCGTGAGTGGATCCGCCGTGTTGTTCTTCGTGTCAACCCTCCTGACCTCGATCTCCCGGCGATCAACTATCTCCCGGATCAGGTGATACCGCCTCAGAATATGCCTGGATCGCTGATGGGACCTGGGTTCCTTGGCCAAAGCCACCGCTCCATTGTTATCGCAATACAAAGGTATTGGATGCTCAATGGATAGAACCACTCCAAGTTCAGTAATGAACTTCTTGATCCAGACAGCCTCTTTGGCAGCATCGTTGGCAGCGATGTATTCAGCCTCCATCGTTGAGTCTGCCACGGTTTCCTGCTTGGAACTCTTCCAGCTAACCGCCCCTCCGTAAAGGGTAAAGACAAAGCCCGACGGCGACTTAGAGTCGTCCTTATCACTCTGGAAGCTCGAATCGGTAAAGGACTCCACTTGGAGCTCTCCGTTACCATACACCAAGAACATATCTCTAGTCCTTCGTAAGTACTTGAGAATGCTCTTCACAGCTGTCCAGTGACTCTCTCCAGGATCAGCTTGATACCTGCTCACTATACTTAGTGAGTATGCTACATCGGGTCTGGTACATAGCATCGCATACATGATAGAGCCTACTGCCGAAGCATAGGGTATCCCTTGCATGCGAGCTCTCTCCAAATCAGTCTTGGGAGACATCTCTTTGGAGAGAGTGACTCCAGAGATCGTGGGCAAGTTCCCGCGCTTGGACTCTTCCATACTAAACCTCTTTAGTATGGTGTCAATGTACCTGGATTGGGACAATCCCAAAATCCGTTTGGATCTATCTCTATAGATCCTAATTCCCAATATGCAGGAGGCATCACCAAGATCTTTCATTGAGAATCTTTGTGATAAGAAGAGCTTGACCGATTGCAGCATAGGAATATCATTTCCTATCAAGAGTATGTCGTCCACATACAATACGAGGAAGACAACCTTACTCTCTGCCACCTTCTTGTAGATACAAGGTTCATCTGGGTTTTTGACGAAATCAAACTCTTTGATAACGACGTCAAAGCAGATGTTCCAACTCCGCGATGCTTGCTTTAATCCATAAATGGATTTAAGCAGCTTGCACACCTTCCCGCTGCTCCCACTTTCTACGAAGCCCTCTGGCTGAGTCATGTACACACACTCTTCTAAATCACCATTTAGAAAGGCGGTCTTAACATCCATTTGCCAGATTTCGTAATCATGATATGCAGCGATGGCAAGCATGATCCGGATGGATTTAAGCATAGCCACTGGAGAAAAGGTCTCATCATAGTCCACACCTGGTCTTTGACGAAAACCCTTTTCTACAAGTCTAGCTTTGAAAGTCTCCACTTTCCCATCTACACCAAGTTTCTTCTTGAAGATCTACTTGCTCCCAATGGGTTTTACCCCTTCAGGAGCAACGTCCAAAGTCCATACTTTGTTGGTGTACATGGATTCCATCTCAGACCGCATAGCATCCAGCCATTTCACTGAGTCCCCACTCGTGATGGCCTGCTCGAAGCTAGTTGGGTCATCAACATCCATGATGCAATCCTCGCTTCCACCATCAATGAGAAAACCGTAGTATCTCTCAGGTGGACGAGAAACCCTACTAGATCGGCGGAGAGGCTGGGGTTCGTCGGGTACTATCGAATCTTCTGGTTCCACTAAATCTTCAGTTATAGTTTGTGTATCTGGAATTTCTTCCAGCTCTACCACTTTGCCACTAATTTCTTTTTCAAGGAATTCCTTTTCTAAAAAGGTGGCATATTGAGAAACAAACACCTTTTGTTCTTCAGCATGGTAGAAAAAATATTCTTGGGAATTCTTAGGATATCCCACAAACTTGCAAAGAACTGACCGTGCCTCGAGTTTGTCTGGATTTTTCCTTTTGACATAGGCTGGACAACCCCATATCTTAACTCGTTTAAAATATGGTCTCTTCCCACTCCATATCTCATATGGTGTGGTAGGTACAGATTTAGATGGAACTTGATTCAATAGGTATGTTGCTGTTTCCAGCGCATAACCCCAGAAGGAAATAGGTAACTCAGCTGTGCTCATCATAGAGCGCACCATATCTAATAGGGTGCGGTTCCTCAGTTCAGATACACCATTGTGCTGTGGTGTATATGGAGGAGTCAGCTGAGAAAGAATCCCATTCTCTTTTAGGAAGTCCAGGAATTCATTGCTCAAGTATTCACCTCCTCGATCAGATCGTAGGATTTTAATACTTTTTCCGGTTTGGTTCTCAACTTCTTGTTTATATTCCCTAAATTTCTCAAAAGCTTCTGATTTGTGTTTCATCAGGAACACATACCCGAACCTAGACAGATCGTCAGTGAATGTAATGAAGTATGAAGAACCATCCCTGGCATGTGTAGACATGGGACCGCATACATCACTATGTATCAGTCCCAAGAGTTCGGTAACTCTTTCTCCGTGTCCCGTAAACGGAGTTTTGGTCATCTTGCCTTTGAGACATGACTGGCAAGTGTCATAAGATGAAAATTCGAAAGGTTTCAAATATCCATCCTTATGCAACTTAGCCAGTCGTGTCACATTGATGTGACCCAGTCTACAATGCCACAAGAAGGATTCATTGAGTTCAGAACTCTTCCTCTTGTGTGTGTTTGTTATGCTCAGAACTGTTGATTGATTTAGAACATAAATGCCATTGCATAACGTGCCTGATCCAACCAACTTTTGGTTACGGAAAATGTTCATAACATTGTCCTGTAATACAAAATTATATCCTTCTTTGCTTAATAAAGAAACCGATATAATGTTGCATATCAGGTTCGGCATGTAATAGCATTCGTTCAGAACCAATGTATTACCAGTTGGTAATACAAGGTGATATTCCCCGACAGTCTTAGCTGCAACAATTGCACCATTTCCAACTCTAATGTCTTTATCACCTTCTCCAAGTTCTCTACCTTTCCTGAGCCCATGTAACTGATTACATATATGGGATCCTGACCCGGTATCTAATACCCAGGACGTAGAGCAAATGGAGAAAAAGTTCTCAGTAACGAACACACCCGAAGAAAATGCATCAACATGTACTTTCTTCATTCGGGTGGCATGGGAATCCTGGTATTCCCCTATATCCTGTTCATTCCTATAACACTTATAAGAAAGAACGGAACCAACGTTCCCCAGCACAGTATAACATGCGGGTTCGGTCAATACATCCATATTATTATCTTGATTAAGGCATGAACTGGTCGCTACCTGGAGAGAGAGAGAAGAAAACACTTTAGCGTATGCTCGTGCAAGATCAGATTGGTTATTATCTTATCTAATCAGGATGGCTCCCACTGCTTTTTATCAAATCTTCCTTCAAACCCTAAAAGGAAAGACTAGCCGGGATTAATTACACACTACAAGTTCGCCAATCTTTCAGCCAGGCCAGTGTCGGTACTTTGAGGGAGGTCCCCCGTGCTTTCGCACGAACCTAATTAATGTAAGCCTCGTTTTCCCAGAGGCGTAACCCCGTTGACACCTTTCTAGACACCTACTTGATCAGCTAATTGCAATGTGTAAAACTCTTCCAGGAGTAACTCTTACTCGTAGTGGGTATCGGGATCCAACTATCTCATAGAAGGTATGCAATCTCATTGCAAATTTCAACACTTGAAATTCCCGATAATATTTTGCCCCTAGCAGCTATATGACCTTAACATAGTCAACAAATCATAAGTGCTAGTCAAGTTCAACCCGTCATTTCCTGATTGAATTAAACCCACCCGCACGACCCTTAACATAGTCAACAAAGTCGCACGACTACCCTAATCCAATCTGCATCATATGCATAAGCAGACAAATACTGGTTAGCTACCGCACACTACGCCTTAACATAGTCAACAAACGTAGCACGAATACTAACTAGTACTTATCTGAAATGACGGAGGGCTACGACAGGTTTTTTTTTTTTTGAAAAACCTATTGCTTAATGAACTTGATATCGTTGTAGAACCAAATGAAGTTTTGAAATGGAGTGATTTTGAGGCCTTTCTTGTTTTGCTAAAGGAGTCACTCCCGGTGAAGGGATCTCGGTCCTTTCCTCGTCGAATGAGGTGCGGGATATATCATATATATCGCTGTGCAAAGCAAAAACCCAAAAGCAGTCAAAAGCAAACCGAGTGTGTAGCATCTGCCAGTTATTGCTAAAGGAGTCACTCCCGGTGAAGGGATCTCGGTCCTTTCCTCATCGAATAAGGTGCAGGGTATATCATATATACCGCTGTGCAAAGCAAGAACTGTAGCTACCTGTTTTATTTTAAAATTTGATTCTACAACATCTTAGGTTTCTTATCTTTCATTAATCACATTAATGAAGTCCCATCATTTAAATACCAAAACATCACAGATAGATATGACGTACACTTATGCCATCCGCATTTGCCTCGATGTCCCCTCGTGCACCGTTAGGTTAGGTAACTAACGATAGAGCAGGGCAGGGCTAGCGCGGGTGTAAAACATAAGTAACGTCTATATAATATATCATATATACTATATACTATATCCATCACAGAGTCACAACACAGATATCGCAGCAGAATAAACATATGAAATATTGGATATACTAGGACGTCCGTGTTTTCAATACGAGCCAGTATAAAACACGGATTCCACGGTCGTGATGAATAGCCAATCCCACACCCCTAGACCCCTACGAGAGCGGCAAGCAACCTTGCCAATTCTAGGGTTAGGAGACCCGGACTCGACTCCTCGAGTTGGTCTCCCACTGGACCCCAGAACCCGGTTACTTATGCTCCCCTCCTTTGGTCTATCCTAATGCGGAAAAGTAAATAATATACAAAAGGTGACATCTTCCGCTACCTGGAAGTGCCCCAAATAAAAGAATATTACATACAAGTTTTTACATGAATGAAAATGAAAAACACTCATCTCACATAAAAACCCCCGGCTATTCAAACACGACGATCCAATATAACATAACCAGCAACACATAACATCACATGTCATCAACGTAAGTAAGTATGCATACCCCAATTGTCGTTGACGTATAGCAACGAAACCGGCGATATGAACATACTACACTTACGGTCACAGAAAAGAAAGTGTAAAACTACAACAGTTGGAATCCGCAACTTCTTTAGACATCACATGCCTAATCCAATGAATATCTTAGACATCACATGCATAATTATTATAAATCCCGCATTTTAGTCTCATTATCGAAAACTCTTTTCAATATCATATGAAACTAAACCGCTAGATTTATATCAATCATTCAGTTATCACATAACTGTTTGTGAATTCCAATTATTGTATCCCATTCCAGATAAATAGAATATATTAAACTTTCCGATCGAACATTCGAACACCCAAGTTTTCCCGAAACCATCCAACACATGAAATAGGTTCAAAGACATTCGTTTCATGCCTCAGTACCAACGGTCCAGCCGTAGAAGGGTCAAGCCAACGCCTCACATGTGGCACGCCGTACTGCCCCAAACCCGAAGGTTCAAAGGGCAGTTCAAGACGGTCACATAATCGAGTTAAGGTTTGTTGTCTTCTAGAGGGACCATCGCGTTACTTGCACTACTCAGAACGTCCTTAAACCACACAATAATCCAACACTTGGATATTTTTGGCAGGGGAAAGATTGGGTATTTATATCCGGTCGAACTTTTTAACATATTCAAAAAAATATCCGGAAAACACTTAGACAAAGTTCGATAATCCGATCGAATCGTCGATTTCCTACACAACCCCAGAATACTCAAACCTGGAGTCAAATTAAAATTCCCAGAAAACTCAGAACAATTAATCAGGAATTACTGTGCAAAAACCAAGGGCTGACGTCACTATTTAGCCGCGGAACCGCCGCAGAAGCCTAGCTTCCGCCGCAGTTCCGCCGCACTATGTACTGTTCACTGGAAACGTTTTGCACAGTAATTCTTAGATTTTATTGCTGAATTTTTTAAGCATTTTTAATTGACAAAAAACCACAAATTCGAAAAATTTCCAGAAAGCTATTTTGGGGTTGGGTTTTCGGTTCGTCCGGGTTTCAAACTCCGTCTAGACTTCGCCTAAGGCTCTAGCTAGGCTCTGATACCATTGAAAGGTTCCTAGGCACCCTATAGTGGTCTCACAAGGCATCGAACATGCCAATTTAAAATTTTACGGGTGCCGAGAGACCCTTATACGGATCTTTAGACTAGAATTCTAGGCGAAAAGTAAACTAGTTAACACTTAACTACAAGGATATGGAAATTACAACCTTTGTAGATCCGGATATCCAACTCCACGGCTCCGCAACGAAGTCTCCTCGCTGTCCATGTCGAACCCCGGGCTCTAGCGTCGGCTTCATCGGAGAATGAACGGGCTTGGTCATCGACGACGATGCCGAAGATGATCTACGTCGAGGCATCACTAGATCAAGCTCCCACTTCACAAAGTGATGAAACTTGTGAAGAAAACACCCAAAACAACTTGGCAAGAGGTAGAGGGTGAAGAAATAGGAGGTGGGTACACTTTAGATTTGGATTTCTCTCACTTTAGCTCAAGTTGCCATTGATGGACCTTGAGCTTTTCTTGAAGAAGAAGATGATCAAGAAGAAAAAGAATATATGATAACTCTTTAAAATGAAAAGAAAAAGAATACTTATCATAATTCTAACTAGGGTTAAGTGTAGAGAATAGACCATGGTTAATGGATGGGTTAGGGTTAAGCATGATGACAAGAATGGTTAAGAAGTCAAAGCTTCATGAAGCTTCAACTAAAATACAAAGAAAGCCACCATTCTTTTTTAAATCATTTCCAAATAAATAAATGAACAAATAAATAAATGAATATGCAAAACCCTAATCAACACTTAACCATGGTTTTAATTCTTTACACTTAACTAAATAATCAAGTATCATCAAACATGATACAAATATGTGCACAAAAGTATATCATATATACTTCTTGCACATCTAGTGAGAAAATCCATATAAAGTGAACCAATACTAGTTAATGCAAAGTAATATATCAAATATATATATAATTATACATTAAATCATTAAATCAACACTTGATTCAATGATCCGGTCATGTCGCACATAACCGACTAGTATACAATGTATCGATTTATCGAATCAACGATTCGATAACTAGGTCATATCGAATATAACCAATCGAAACATTTATCACGAGAATGTAATGCGGTATCACATACACGCATTATTCTCGGTCCCGCACATATCTCATATGCGCTCCTATTTCGTTTCGCTTGAGCCAGGAAACCTCTGTGTAGGACTCTAAAGACTCGTCAATACGCCGGTAGTAGATGATGATCATATCAAGCATCTACAAGCCGCAAGCGGTCTTCTAAACGTAACGGCCACCCGGGTATTGAGCGATCAGAAGATCGACGAGCTAGCCCGCTCACAATCCTGTGAATCCAACCAGTAACACTTACCGTACAGTCCGGTCTGTTCGTCTGATACGTCGCATATCAAGTCTAGGGGTGGTAAACGTCAGACCCCAATACTCGATAAGTCGTGCCGATATGAGGCTCATAACGGGTCTATAAACTACTGGTAACACTTACCAGCAAATCTCTGATCAGCCCTGGCCAGGGATTCCCTGTTACGGCCAATCGAGCACAGCGCAACATCAACCCCCAATACCGGGAGAGACGAAACCCCTCCTATCGCTCATTGCCTCCATGTGACTCGGGACTGTACCCAAAGACCACCGTTTTGCACGCCATCATGGACGTGGTAAGGTGGAGATCAAAGCACAGTGGGAATCACACAAGACTCTATGACGATCTCGGGTCTACAGACTAACCTGCACAAGTGTCACCTGAGAACTGCCATATGACGTGAGGTATAATACCATCTGGGAGTTCTCGGCGAGTCCGTCCAGTGTACCCAGTCTCCACTGAGCACCCGTATACCATCTCTGATGTCAAACACCAATGGATATAGGATCATCCATCGCCCATCACATGGGTCGAGAAGCGTATATGCTAGTCTACTCTGGTATATCGATGCTCCGTCTCGATACACCCACGACTAGGGACCTTGAAGGATGTACTTATGGACTACCATGTCCCCACTAGTATGATCTGCATCATAGTCCAGGTAGTCAAATACACATCCTAAGGGCTTTACCAACATGCAACTATAAGACAGTATAAAGAGACTAGTGTACATGTTAAGATAAAGAGTAACCAGATAGCATACTATCATATCGAGCAAGAAAGTCATCTCTATATATGTCCAAGCATCCAATATAATATACATCATCTGTACAATACTGGCCTCTAGGGCATACATACAACTAACAAGTCTCTCTCTGGGAAAAGGCCTTTGTGAGTGGATCCGCCGTGTTGTCTTCTGAGTCTACTCTCCTAACCTCGATCACCCTGGAGATCAACTATCTCCATGATCAGGTGATACTGCCTTAGAATATGTCTGGATCACTGATGGGACGGGCGTTCCTTGGTATAAGCCAGAACTCCATTGTCACACAATGGGAGGAACCAAGTTCATCTCATGAACTATTATACACCCAGACTGCCTCTTTGGTAGTATCTTAAGTAGCGATGTACCCAGCCTTTATCGTCTAGTATGCCACGGTATCTAGCTTGGAACTCTTCCAACATACCGTCCCTCGACTGAGGGTAAAGACAATGCCTGTGACTGACATTCAGTCGTCCTTATCACCCTGGAACCATTCCAGTGATTCTCCCCAGAATCGATTGATACCATCTCACTACTACTAGTGAGAATCCTAGCATCCAATTACATCTATCTCATAGATGAAAACTCAGGATATAGGAGGTATCACTTTGATCCTATATGGAGAATCCTTGTGATAAGCGGAGATTGACCGAGCGTAGCATAGGAAACTTCTTCCCTATCAAGAGTATGTCATCCACGTACTCTACGAGGATCACGACCATACTCCCTACTACCTTTTTGTATATATAAGGTTCATCTACCATTTTGATGATGTCAAACTGTTTGACTAACTCATCAAAACAGATGTTCCAACTCCGCGATGCCTGCTTCATCACATAAAACATCTTGCACACGTTTCCGCTGCTTCCACTGTCTACGAAGCCCTCTGGCTGTGTACTTATAGACGCTCTCTTCCAAAACATCATTTAGAAAAGTAGTCAAGACACCCAACCACCAGATATCGTAGTCATGGTATGTAGCCGTGGCAAGTAGGATCTGGACGGACTTAAGCATAACTACTGGAAAAGGTTTTATCAATATCCATGACTGGTCTATGATGCAAACCTTTAACAAGTCTAGCTTTTGAAAGTCTTAACTTTTCCATGTACACCAAGTAATCTTCTTAAGATATACTTGCTCCTGATGGGGATTTAACCCTTCAGATAAAGCAATAAAAGTCCATACTTTGTTGGTGTATAAGGATTCCATCTCAGATCGCTAAGCATCCAGCCATTCTTACAGGGTCCCACTCCTGATGGCCAGCTCGAAACTAGTTGGGTCATCATCTCATGATGCAATCCTCACTCCCACTGTCATAGAGAAACCGAAGTATCTCTCGGGTCGGTGAGGAACCCTACTAGATCGGCGGAGAGGCTGAGGTTCGTCGGTTACTATTGAATCCTTTGGTTCTACCAAGTCATCAGTTGCAGTTAGTATAGCTGGAACATTTCCAGGTCTACATAACAGACCTTGCCTCGAGCTTGTCCAGATTTTGCTTTTAGACATAGGCCGGACAACCCCAAATCTTAACTAACTTAAGATATGGGCTCTTCCCTTTCCATATCACATATGAAGCGGTAGGCAACTGCTTTGATTGGAACCCTATTCAATAGGTATGCAACTTCATAAGTGCATAACTCCCAAAAGGAAATAGGTAACTGATCGGTCGAAAATAATGTATTTTTAACACGGCAATTTCCCTATCATTTGCACTCATATAGAAGTGTTCGGCATTCATATTTCACATATTAACAAAACAGTCGTAAAATATCAGATTACATGTGTTAGACCTTAAAACCGGCATTTCTAGGGAAATTGACTGTATTTTATGGCATCGCATCATCCCAATATTGAGCAGCACTTGTCTTGTGAAATTGTGCAGGAAAATCCGGAAGAGAAGCTAAAATTGTCA
Source organism: Agapanthus africanus (assembly GCA_030015575.1). Taxonomy (NCBI): domain Eukaryota; kingdom Viridiplantae; phylum Streptophyta; class Magnoliopsida; order Asparagales; family Amaryllidaceae; genus Agapanthus; species Agapanthus africanus. The sequence goes on along the minus strand of JASDDO010000026.1, from coordinate 209,136,003 downwards.
TTTTGCTGATCAAACATTACACCAACTCAAAGACCTGAGATCTGGTACCAATCCAAAGGGACAAATACAAATCAACATATCAGAAAAAGGCCCACATATCAAATACAACATGTACCAGAGAGCCCAAGCCCCAACTCCTCAAAAGAGCCGCGGAACCGCGGCGGGAGCCGGCTTGCGCCGCGGTTCCGTGGCGGCTTAGACACGTCAGCAACTAATTTCAGCTTCATAATTCCCACCTCACTTCCAGAAGCTCTTCAAGCCACTTCAAGTTCCAGAAGACTCCAGAGGCTTCTGCCAGATCAGCAAACTAGGGTTTTCTAAGCTTAATTAATCCTAGCTTAAAGCCTAAGCTAGCTCCTAACAAACTAATGCTAGAAGCTCCTCAACAAACTTTTGGAGGGAATTGTAATTTCAAACCTAGACCTAAGGTTTAGGAAGTCTATAAATAGAAGCCTAGACCTAGGGTGAAGGGAGACTTGATACTTGGATATAATCATCTTTAGCCAATCTAGATCCATTCACTCTCTTTCTTCATCTTCTTCCACAAGTCTAGTGAGAAGACTTGTATGAAACCCTAACCCTAATTCCAATCAAAAGCCAAGATTCCCGAGTATCAAATCAAGCAAGAAGCCCTTCAACCTTTTAGGAGCGGAGCCGATCTTCAACAGAGCAAGTGATCCAAGCCGATCCGCGACTCACGGTGAAAAGCGAAGCCAAATCGACAATCTAGTTCTTCCTCTTGTAGTTCTTGAGTGACTGTAATGAAATTGTTGATATAAATAAAAGGTGCTATTCTTTTATCTTGTTTTCTTTAAATTCTTGCATCATGATTCGATCTCAATTTCTAGTTATAGTTCTTGTTGTGATGTTTGAGTAATACTCCACTCATCGAGGAGTCGAGACGATCTATAGAATAATGATATAACATATCTTAAATCGATTCTTGAGTCCTACGAGTTTTGTAAACCCTAGCAAGTTCAAGAACCGACGACCCAGTTCGTTGCGATGCTTTCTTGATTGATATCGCTAGAAATTGGGGAGTTACGATCGTTTCTTGAAATTGCTAGAGGCTAGAATGTGAATGATATCGACGAAAGAACAAGGGTTAAATGATGAAACCCTAGTTTCACGAGAAAGCCCTAACTCTCGTCGATTATCATCGATCTAGTATCAATTCTTCGAAGGACAAGAACACGATATCTTGAGATTACATCACGTCTGTAGATCCGATCGATTCCTACGAGCCTCATTTAGATTCTTGACATTTTTGTTGGAAATATCATCGAAACCCGATTCTCGATTGTTTATCATTTTCTTGATTCTTGATTAGACTAGTGACACTTGAATCAATTGATAAAATCTTGAATCATGTTTTCTTTTATTTTCAATTAACTTTTCAATTCAAACAAATCAAACATAAAAACGAATCGTACAATCCCTGTGGACGATCCGCACTCGCTTACGATCTACAACCGACACCGTAATTGATTGCGGTCAAATATAATTCTTTGATTGTGAATTTTATTCAATTTTCATACTGACACAACGAGAAACTCTTATCGATGAAATGACACCGGTATCGAGGATCATTTGAGTTGATACACACTATACAGTCTCGAATTTTAGAATCAATCAAATGGCGCCGTTGCCGGGGATTACGCGCTAATTCCTTTATATTGAAATTTGAATTGAAAGATGTATTCCATTACATTTCTTGAGATCGAAATTCGCACAAACCCTAAACAATTTGTTGTGGTTTATTGCAAGGAGATCTGGAGCTTGCTGTGAAATTGAAATAATTTTTGGAATTTACCAGAGAGCTGAAGGAGTCTACAGAGCCTCTCTGAAAAATTTTGGTGCAATGATCAGCACAAACAACCGCGATTCCGCGGTGGGAGCCATCAGTAGCGGCGGTTCCGCGGCATTGTAAAGGGATCTCTGTGCAATTTTTCTTCAGGTACTTTCTTACCTTCTCCTCTCTCCTCTTTTTAGCTCCAACTCATAAATTTCTGCAGGCTTCTTTGCAAAAATCGCAGCGCGCAAAATAGCAAAATTAAATTGTGCGTATTTTTGGTTCTTGGTTGTTTGCATTACTAATACGGAAAATTAAGGGGCACGGCCAAATCCAAATTAGGTGGGGAGTTCATTACCCTTCCTAGGCCCCGAAAATCGCAAAACTTGTATCCGCATTGACCCAATTAACTAAAAAAGATCTAGAGATGACTCTAAGGACCGTCGCGCTCACTTAGGACAGAAGAAGGCCGTGGGTAATTCATTGCTTATCCGCGTTTTCTTGTGGTGTCTAGGCAAGTGTGTTGAAGGCTAGTGGTTATTAATTAGGCCCACTACTTACGTAGTGGAGTACCTTCCCACTTACCTGGCACTTACCTGGCCACAGGGGGACAAAGAGGCAGTGGAGGATTCTATCCTGCGACTTGTCTTCTGGCAGTTAAGAGCGGTCTAGAGATCTGACCTAGGCGACCACTAGATTCTAGGGTTTTGTGTGTCGCATTGTTGTGTTGCATCATATTTTTCAAAAGTCCGTATCAATTTTCAAAACAAACACAAACACATCATTTCCCCTAATTATAAATTCACGCTGCCACTTATACTAACCCTTTTTAGTACAAGATAGGCTGGACACGGGATTCTAGTGCCCGTTTAGTCCGCGTACCCTTTATCGACTCCGAAGTCGATATTTCTCCATTTACCTTTCCTTTACCCACCACCACACCCACATCGATGGATCCACCTCCATCGAACTTCTTTAACCCTAATCTGCCGCCGTCCGTTGGTGCGCAGAATCCACCTCGCATCTCTCTCCAGGAGAGGTGCTATCCACTGCGAGGTACTCTTACGACCTGCTTATCCGCACCACCAGCCAATGGGGATAACTTTGAGATTAAGCCCCAGTATATCAATCTTTTACCCAAATTCCACGGACTCGAGACTGAGGACGCTTACGTTTTCATTACCAAATTTGAAAACGTATACGCAGTGATGGGTACGTCTCAACTTTCAGTGGATGCTATGCGTCTACGACTTCTGTTAGTTGTATGTATGCCCTAAAGGCCATTACTGTACATAGTATGTATATTGTAGTGGATGCTGGGACATATATAGGGAGGACTTTCTTGCTCGACATGATAGTATGCTATCTGGTTACTCTTTACCTGAACGTGTAAACTGATTGTCTCTCTGTTACATGTTGGTAAAGCCCTTAGGATGTGTACTTGACTACCTGGACTATGATGTGGATCATACTAGTGGGGACATGGTAGTCCATAAGTACATCCTTCAAGGTCCCTAGTCGTGGGTGTATTGAGACGGGGCATCGATATACCAGTGTATACTAGCGTATACCTTCTCGACCCATACAGATGGCGATGGATGATCCCATATCCATTGGTGTTTGACATCAGAGATGATATATGGGTGCTCAGTGGAGACTGGGTACACTGGACGGACTCGCTAAGAACTCCCAGATGGTATTATACCTTACGTCAGATGGCAGTTCTATGGTGACACTGGTACAGAGTAGTCTGTTGACCCGAGATCGTCATAGAGTCTTGTGTGATTCCCACTGTGCTTTGATTTCCACCTTACCACATCCAAGAGGGCGTGCAAAACGGTGGCTTTTGGGTACAGTCCCGAATCACATGGAGGCAATGAGCGAAAGGAGGGGATTCATCTCTCCCGGTATAGGGAGTTGATGTTGCGCTGTGTTCGATTGGCTATAACCGGAAATCCCTGGCCAGGGTTGCTGAGATTTACTGGTAAGTGTTACCAGTAGTTTCTCAAACTGTTATAGACCTCATATCGACACGACTTATCGAGCTATTGGGGTCTGACGTTTACCACCCCTAGGCGAGATATGCGACATATCAGACGACGAGACCGGACTGTACGGTAAGTATTACTGGTTGGATTCACAGGAGTGTGAGCGGGCTTGCTCGTCGATCTTCTGATCGCTCAATACCCGGGTGGCCGTTACGTTTAGCAGACCGCTTGCGGCTTGTGGGTGTTTGATATGATCATCATCTGCTGCCGGCGTATTGACGAGTCTTTAGAGTCCTACACAGAGGTTTCCTGGCTCAAGCAAAACGAAATAGGAGCGCATATGAGATGTGTGCGGGACCGAGAATAATGCGTGTATGTGATACTGTATTCTATTCTCGCGATGAATGTATCGAATGGTTGTATGAGATATAACCTAGTTATCGAATCGAGAATTGATTCGATAAGTCGATACATTGGATACTAGTCGGTTATATGCGATATGACCGGATCGTTGAATCAAGTATTGATTTAATGATTTAATGCATAATTATATATTTGATATATTACTTTGCATTAACTAGTATTGGTTCACTTAAATTGGATTTTCTCACTTGATGTGCACATTGTATATGTGATATAGTTTTGTGCACTTGTATGTATCATGTTTGATGATACATGTTTACTTGATTTTGTGTAAAGATTAAACCATGGTTATTTAAATGATTAGGGTTTTAATTTTCATATCTATTTATTTATTTATTTATTATGGAAATGATAATGAGAAAAATGGTGGCTTTCTATGTTTGTTCATGAAGCTTCATGAAGCTTTGACTAAAGTGACCATTTTGTCTCATGCTTAACCCTAACCATTCACCTAACCCTAGTTTAGTCTCTACACTTGACCATGGTTGGTATATGATAAGTATTCATATTATTTTCTATTTTAAAAATAACTTATCATATCATTATCTTCTTGTTCTTCTTCTTCTTCTTCAAGAAGAAAGCTTGCTACCAACAATGGCATCTTAAGAAAATGAGTGAGAAATCCAATTCTAAAGTGAACCCACTTCCAATTTCTTCATCTTCTACCACTTTCCAAGTAGTATAGGGTGTTTTCTTCACAAGTTTCATGACTTGGTGAAGTGGGAGCTTGATCTTGTGATACCTCGACGTAGATCATCTTCGGCATCGTAGTCGATGACTTAGCCCGCCCATTTCTCCGATGAAGCCGACGCTAGAGCCCGGGATTCGATTTGGACAGCAAGGAGACTTCATCATGGAGCTATGGAGGTGGAGGACCGGATCTACAAAGGTTGTATTTCCGCTCACTTAGTTAAATTGTTAACTAGTTGCTTGTTTCGCCTAAAATTCTAGTTAACGATCCGTATTAGGGTTTCTCGGCACTTGTAAAATTTGAAATTGGCATGGTTGATGCCTTGTGAGAACTCATTAGTGTGCCTAGGAACCCTACAGTGGTATCAGAGCCTAGCTAGAGCCTTAGGCGATGCGTAGACGACGTTAGAAGTCCGATCGAACCGAAACCCTAACTCCAAAATGCTCTCTGTACATTTTTGTAATTCGTGGAATTTTCTAAATTAAAAATGCTTAAAAATTTCAGCAGGAAATTCTAAGAATTACGGTGCAAAAATTACCTACTGATGTTTCTAAAGCGCGGCGGAACCGCGGCATTAGCCGCCTATTGCGGCGGTTCCGCGCCCATTTAGTCTCTTCAGTCAACCATTTTTGCACAGTAACTTCTTTATTTAAATGCTGAGTTTTATGGGAATTTTTAATATTTACTAAAGAGTTGAGTTTTCTGGGTTGTATTAGGGACTCGGTATTTCGATCGGATTGTCTAATTTTGTCTGTGAGCTTTTCCGGATAATTTTAGAATATGTTAAAAAGTTCGACCTGTATTAGGGACTCGGTATTTCGATCGGATTGTCTAATTTTGTCTGTGAGCTTTTCCGGATAATTTTAGAATATGTTAAAAAGTTCGACCGGATATAAATACCCACTTTTTCCCCTATCGGGAAATTTCCAAGTGTTGGATTTTTCCGTGGTTTAAGGACGTTCTGAGTAGTGCAAGTAACGCGATGGTCACTCTAGAAGACAACAAACCTTAACTCGATTATGTGACCTTCTTGAACCGCCCTTTGAACCTTAGGGTTAGGGGCAGTGCGGCGTGCCACATGTGAGGCGTTGGCTTGACCCTTCTACGGCTGGACCGTTGGTGCTGAGGCATGAAGTGGATGTTTTTTAAACATATTTCATGTGTTGATTTGTTTCGGGAAAACTTGGGTGTTTGTATGTTCGATCGAAAAGTTTAACATTTTCTATTTATCCGGAATGTGATACAATACTTGGAATTCACAAATAGTTATGAGATAACTGAATGAATGTTATAAACATAGCAGTTTAGTCTCACTTGATCGGTTGCCACGGAATTTTGATGAGATCAAAAGTCTGTCGCAATCACGTAGCGTACACGGATACTCGCCGGGTAAACTTAATAGACAGCCTCACTCCATAGCCCCGACCAAGTGACTGTAGGAGAACCCCGTCGCCGAAAGCATCCGTTCGGGTGCTCGCGGTAGCGGTGTTCCGCCTTGGTGCACTTCGTCGACGGTAACGGGGGTGCGGCCGTTTACTGAAGTTTGCGACGAGCATTCGATCAGGATGTCGGGAATCTTGTTGAATTGCCCGACTTGATATTGAAAAGTGTTTTCGATAATGAGACTAAAATGTGGGGTTTATAATTGTTAGGCATGTGATGTCTAAGTAATTCATTTGATTAGGCATGCGATGCCTATAAAGATTGCGGATTCCAACTGTTGTAGTTTTACACTTTCTTTTCTGTGACCGTAAGTGTAATATGTGAAATCGCCGGTTTCGTTGCTATATGTCAACGACAATTGGGATGCGCATATTTACTTACGTTGATGACATGTGATGTTATGTGTTGCTGGATATGTTATATTGGATCGTCGTGTTTGAATAGCCGGGGTTTTTTATGTGAGATGAGTGTTTTTCATTTTCATTCATGTAAAAACTTGTATGTAATATTCTTTTATTAGGGAACTTCCAGGTTGCGGAAGATGTAACCTTTTGTATATTATTTACTTTTCCGCACTAGGATAGACCCAAGGAGGAGGGCACAAGTAACCGGGTTCTGGAGTCCAGTGGGAGACCAACTCGAGGAGTCGAGTCTGGGTCTCCTAACTCTAGAATTGGTAGGGTTGCTTGCCGCTCTCGTAGGGGTCTTGGGGTGTGGGTTTGGCTATTCATCGCGACCGTGGAATCCGTGTTTTATACTGGCTCGTATTGAAAACACGGACGTCCTAGTATATCCAATATTTCATATGATTCTTCTGCTGCGATATCTGTGATGTGATCATTTGATATGGACTGTGATGGATACAGTATATAGTATATATGATATATTATATAGACGTTACTTATGTTTTACACCCGTGCTAGCCCTGTCCCGCTCTGCCGTTAGTTACCTAACCTAACGGTGCACGAGGGGACATCGAGGCGAATGCGGATGGCATAAGTGTACATCGTATTTATCTGTGATGTTTAGGTACTTAAATGATGGGACTTCATTAATGTGATTAATGAAAGAAAAAGAAACATAAGATGTTGTAGAATCGAATTTCAAAAATAAAACAGGTAGCTACAGTTCTTGCTTTGCACAGCTGTATATATGATATATCCTGCACCTTATTCGATGAGGAAAGGACCGAGATCCCTTCACCGGGAGTGACTCCTTTAGAAATAACTGGCAGATGCTACACACTCGGTTTGTCTTTTGATTGGTTTTAAGAGTTTTTCTTTGCACAGTGATATATATGATATATCCCGCACCTCATTCGACGAGGAAAGGACCGACGATCCTTTCACCGGGAGTGACTCCTTTAGCAAAACTAGAAAAGCCTCAAAAACACTCCATTTTAAAATCATTTGATTCTACAACGATATCAAGTTCATTACGCAATAGGTTTTCAGAAAAACCTGTCGTAGCCCTCCGTCATTTCAGATAAGTACTAGTTAATATTCGTGCTGCGGTTGTTTGGCATGCGTCAAGGCGTAGTGTACGGTAGCTAACTAGTGCTTATCTGCTAGCATACGATGTGATTGGATTAGGGTATTCGTACGGCGTTGTTTGGCATGCGTCAAGGGTCGTGCGGGTTGGTTTAATTCAATCAAGAAATGTACGGGTTGAACTTGACTAGCGGACTATGGGTTGTTTGGCATGCGTCAAGGTCATAGCACGCTAGGGGCAAAATATTATCGGGAATTTCAAGTGTTGAAATTTGCGATGAGATTGCATACCTTCTATGAGATAGTTGGATCCCGATACCCGCTGTGAGTAAGAGTTACTCCTGGGAGAGTTTTACACATTACAATTAGCCGATCAAGTAGGTGTCTAGAAAGGTGTTAATGAGGTTACGCCTCTGGAAAAATGAGGTTTACATTAATTAGGTTCGTGCGAAAGCACGGGGGACCTCCCTCAAAGTACCGACACTGGCCTGGCTGAAAGATTGGCGAACTTGTAGTATGTAATTAATCCCGGCTAGTCTTTCCTTTTAGGGTTTGAAGGAAGATTTGATTAAAACAGTGGGAGCCATCCTGATTAGATAAAATAATAACCAATCTATTCTTGCATGAGCGCACGCTGAGTGTTTTCTTCTCCCTCTCTCCAGGTAGCGACTATATCACGCCTTAATCAAGATAATAATACGGATAATTGACCAAACCCGCTTGTTATACTGAGCTGGGGAACGTTGGTCCTGCTCCAACTTATAATTGTTATAAGACAGAGCAGGAAATTGGGGAATACCAGATTTCCCGTGCCGCCCAAACGAAGAAAGTGCATATGATGCATCATCTTCGGGTGTGTTCGTTATACAGAACTGTTTCTCAATATTCTTTACGTCCTAGGTATGTGATACCAGAACAGGATCCCAGATATGTAATCTGTTACATGGGCTACAGATAGGTAAAGAACTGAGAACGGGTGATAAGTTTCATGAGACAGAAAGCGGGGCAAGTGTTGCAGCCAAGTCTGTTGGTCACTGTCACCCTATATTATCAGTACATTGATTCTGAACAAATGCTATTAGATACCGAACCTGATATAGAAAATCATATTAGTCTCTTTATTAGTAAAGAAATGATAAAATTTTGTATTGTTGGATAATGTTTTGAACATTTCCTGTATCAAAAGTTGATCGGTTCAGGCACGTTATCTAAAAGCATTAACGTTCTAAATCAAACTACAGTTTTTAGTATACGGAACACACACAAGAGGAAGAGTTCAGAAATGAACGGATCCTTCTTGAGGTATACGGAACACACACAAGAGGAAGAGTTCAGAAATGAACGGATCCTTCTTGAGGTATACGGAACACACACAAGAGGAAGAGTTCAGAAATGAACGGATCCTTCTTGAGGTATTGTAGACTAGGTCATATCAATGCGACCCGACTAGCTAAGTTGCACAAAGATGCATATTTAAATCTGTTTGAATTTACATCTTGTGAAAACTTGCCGGTCATGTCACAAAGATAAGATGACCACAGCTCTGTTTAATGGAAACAGAGAAAGAGTTAATGAACTCTTGGGACTGATACATGATGATGTATGTAAGGTCCCCTGTCTACACATGCCAGGACTGGTTCTTTATACTTCATTACATTCTCTGATGATCTCTCAAGATTCAGTCATATGTTCCTGCTGAAACACAAGTCCGAACCTTTTGAGATATTCACAGAATATAAGTTAGAAATAGAGAACCAATACGGGTATAAGTATTATGTCCTATGATGAGATCAAGGAGGAGAATACTTAAGCATGGAATTCTTGGACTTTTCTAAAGGAGAATGAGATTCTCTCTCAGCATTACTCCTCCGTATACACCATTGCACGATGGTATATCGGGGCGGAGCAATAGCACCCTATATGATATGGTGTGGTCTATGATGAGTACTACTGAGTTTCCTATTTCCTTTTGGGAGTTATGCACTTAAGGAGCTGCATACCTATTGAATAGGGTTCCAATCAAATCAGTGCCTACCACTTCATATGTGATATGGAAAGGGAAGAGCCCATATCTTAAGTTTGTTAAGATTTAGGGTTGTCCGGCCTATGTCTAAAAGCAAAATCCGGACAAGCTCGAGGCAAGATCTGTTATGTAGAACTGGAAAGGTTCCAGCTATACAATCTGCAGCCGATGATTTGATAGAACCAAAGGATTCAGTAGATTCCAACGAACCTTAGCCTCTCCGCCGATCTAGTAGGGTTCCTCACCCACCTGAGAGATACTTCGGTTTCTCTATGACAGTGGGAGCGAGGACTGCATCATGAGATGATAACCCAACTAGTTTCGAGCTGGCCATCTGGAGTGAGACTGTAAGAATGGCTGGATGTTTATCGATCTGAGATGGAATCCATATACACCAACGAAGTATGGACTTTGGTTGCTATATCTGAAGGGTTAAATCCCTATCAGGAGCAAGTATATCTTGAGAAGATTACTTGATGTATATGGAAAAGTTGAGACTTTCAAAGCTAGACTTGTTAAAGGTTTTCGTCATCGACCAGGCGTGGATAATGATGAAACCTTTTCCAGTGGCTATGCTTAATTCCATCCAGATCCTACTTGTCACGGCTACATACCATGACTACGATATCTGGTGGTTGGGTGTTATGACTGCTTTTCTAAATAATGTTTTGGAAGAGAGCGTCTATAAGTACACAGCCAGAGGGCCTCGTAGACAGTGGGAGCAGCGGAAACGTGTGCAAGATGCTTTATAGGATAAAGCAGGCATCGCGGAGTTGGAACGTCTGTTTTGATGTGTTAGTCAAAGAGTTTGACATCATCAAAATGGTAGATGAACCTTGTATAAACAAAAAGGTAGTAGGAAGTATGGTGGCGATCCTCGTAGAGTACGTGGATGACATACTCTTGATAGGGAAGGAGTTTCCTATGCTACGCTCGATCAATCTCCGCTTATCACAATGATTCTCCACATAGGATCAAAGTGATACCTACTAAATCCTGGGTTTTGGATCTATCAGATAGATCTAAATGGATGTTAGGATACTCACTAGTTGTACAGAGATAGTATCAGTTGATCCTGGGGAAAATCACTGGAAGTGTTCCAGGGTGATAAAGACGACTGAATGTCAGTCACAGGCATTGTCTTTACCCTCTATCGAGGGACGGTATGTTGGAAGAGTTCCAAGCTAGATACCGTGGCACACTAAACGATAAAGGCTGGATACATCGCTACTTAAGATGCTACCAAAGAGGCTGTTTGGGTGTATAATGGTTCATGAGATGAACTACGTTCCTACCATTGTGAGACAATGGAGTTGTGGCTTATGCCAAGGAACGCAGGTCCCATCAGTGATCCAGACATGTTCTAAGGCAGTATCACCTGATCATGGAGATGGTTGATCTCTAAGGGATCGAGGTTAGGAGAGTAGACTAAGAGGACAACACGGCGGATCCACTCGCGAAGGCCTATTCCCAGAGAGAGACTTTTATGGGATGGTTGAGTATGAGATACTACAACCACTGCTATAGATGGCCCTAGTGCAAGTGGGAGATTGTTAGTTGTATGTATGCCCTAGAGGCCATTACTGTACATAGGATGTATATTGTAGTGGATGCTGGGACATATGTAGGGAGGACTTTCTTGCTCGACATGATAGTATTCTATCTGGTTACTCTTTACCTTAACGTGTATACTGATTGTCTCTCTGTTACATGTTGGTAAAGCCCTTAGGATGTGTACTTGACTACCTGGACTATGATGCGGATCATACTAGTGGGGACATGGTAGTCCATAAGTACATCCTTCAAGGTCCCTAGTCGTGGGTGTATCGAGACGGGGCATCGATATACCAGTGTAGACTAGCGTATACCTTCTCGACCCATACAAATGGGCGATGGATGATCCCATATCCATTGGTGTTTGACATCAGAGATGATATATGGGTGCCCAGTGGAGACTGGGTACACTGGACGGACTCGCTGAGAACTCCCAGATGGTACTATACCTTACGTCAGATGGCAGTTCTCTGGTGACACTGGTACAGAGTAGTCTGTTGACCCGAGATCGTCATAGAGTCTTGTGTGATTCCCACTGTGCTTTGATTTCCACCTTACTGTTGGAGATAGTGCCCTCAGAGTCAATTATTGGGTCACAGGCACGTGATTGCAATGATTGAGGGAGGACCTATCCCGGTAGGACAGTCTTACTCGAGATGATAGTTTGCTATCTGGTTTACCTTTATCATCGTGTACTGCTTTACTTGACCTGACAGGTCGCCATTACACGTTGATAGAGCCCCTAGGATTCTTGCTTAACTGCCAGCAGTATGAGGGCGATCATATAAGTGAGAGCTGGAGTCTATAAGCACATCCTTAAAAGGTCCCTAGTCGTGGGAGTTTCGAGACAGGGCATCGATTCTCCAGAGTAGACTAGTGTATACAGTCGAGACCCCGACGAGGGGCGGTGGCCGGTCTCATAAGCCACTGGTGTCAGTTGGTTCACCTAAGATGTATACAGGTGCTCATTGGGTTATGAGTACACCGGACAGGACTCGCCGGGAACATGCTAGTTGGTCTTATACCTGACGTCAGATAGCAGTTCCCAGGTGACATGTGTACAGGTTAGTTCATCGACCTGGGGATCGTCATTTGTCTCGTGTGAGTTCCCACTATGCTTTGATTACTACCCTACCACGGCTCAAAGGAGTCGTGCAAACAGGTTTTAGTTGGGTACAGTCCCGAGCCATATGGAGGCAGTGAGCTGATCTTCAGGGGTTCGTCTCTCCCGGTATTGGGGGTGAGGTCGTGCTGTGTCTAGGAGAGCTATTACACGAAGTCCTTGGCCAAGGCAGGAGATTTATTGGTAGGTATTCCAGTAGTATCTCAGGGTGTTCTGGGCTACACTCCGACACGACTTGTACCGCTTTTGGGGGTCTGACTTTTACCAACCCCCTAGGCCCGACATGCGATGCTCATAGACGAACGGACCGGACTGTACGGATATTGTCACTGACAGGCTCAGTAGGGTGTCAGGATGAGTTCGCTCATCGACGTCCCTTTTGGTAAATAGCTGGTGGCCCGTCACGTATTGGCTTATACCTCTGACGTGCTGGTGGTTAAATCCACAACCATAGTATTGACGAGTCTTTAGAGTCCACCACACTTTCAGTTACTCAAGCTTTCGGGCGAAACGCTGTAGAGGCCGTATGGAGATATGGCAGGGTCCGATCAGATACGTGCGGTATTGCACGGATCAGGATCGGACGGTTAGTACTAGAGGCCGTATGCATATATGGCAGGGTTCGATCGGATTCGTGCGGTATTGCACGGATCAGGATCGAACGGATATTACTAGCCGGCTTTGTTTTAAGCCGGATCCTAGTATAGTACAGTGTAGATTTTGTCTCATTGCATTTGTATCCGGTCGGAATACAAATGCGGGTGTGTATACACAGTATCGGGGTTTTCCTGTGATTTATTACGGGACCAGTTTTTCTGGAGTTGCCAGTTTACATTCTGTTCCGGCCAGTTTTCCTATGTTCTTTTCCGGCCGGACCTTTTGATGGAGGGTGTTATTTGCAAGTTTGCAAATAACACATCGTGGAGGGGTTTCTTGCAAATGTATTGATTATGATGGCATCTTTTCTTTTCAACCATCATTTGATTCTCTTTACATCACTTGATTTGTATTAAAGGTGATTAGAGATTGATGTGAGTTTGTGATCATGATGTTTTGGTTATGGTCACCCTTTCTCTTTTCCTACAGTCACCTTCCTTCTAGGGTTGGTTTTATTCCTCCACCATTCTCACTAGATGAGAGAGGCTACACTTGAGAGAAGAGAATGAGAGAGTTCATTTTATTATGTGAGGAATTCTTCATCTCATCTTCTTCTTGCTAGAAAATTGAAAGCACCAATTTTCTTTACCTCTTCCTCCATCCATTAATGGCAACTACATAAACTCCAAGAGACAATGTTTCTACACTACATTCTACTGCAAATCATGGGCATGTCGACTTGCCGGCTTCATGCCCGAGTTGCCTCGGTATTGAGGCGGGAGCCCGTAAAAGACGCAGGCGATGTGGTGCCCTTCCGGCGAGGAGGCGACGATATGGAGACAGGACTTTCTGCAGGAGATCGGGACGACGACGAGAAGACCGGAGGACTCGGATCACTCGGTATATCTTTAACCCTTCTTGTAGTTAGCTAGAACTAGTTTAATGGCCCGATCCGGGTGTTTAGTGCGCGGTGGTGCCGGTTTGCTAAGTTCGCAAAATTAAAGTTTATCACCGCTTCCACATTTGGCCGTCGGATTGACGGCCGGGGCGCCGCCGTGTACTTACAGTGGTATCAGAGCCTCGCCATTAACTTAGTCTAGCTTTGTTTAATGTGTTTGCATTTCCGATCGACCAAAATTCCAAAAAACCACATTTTCCTCACATCAGTTTTCTGTTGAAATTTTTTGAAGCCCAAAAATTTTTCAGGTTGTAGAAAAGTGATGTACTGGAAATTATAAGCACGTTGTAGAAATTCGACACAGTGAATCGACCACTGAAGCGCGGAACCGCGGCCAAAACCCCCTTTGGGCCGCGGTTCCGCCGCACATTGGTGTCCTCGCTGTATCATTTTTTTCCAGTGGGCTTCTGGGCTGATTTTAGGGGTTTTGGAATATTAATATTGGGCCTAGAATTTCTTGATGTGCTACAGTTGTACTTTAGGGCCCACTTGTTAAAATTTGATCGATCGGATATTTTAAACACATTATTTCACAGTATTTAGATTATATCTGCGACCATGAATGTCACTTGATCGGTAAATCCAGTCTAACTGCTATAGCCCGGTTAGACGGATTTGCGAACGTGACTTTCACGTTGATGTTTTGTGATTTTGCTGTGATGTTGCGGATCGGTCGTGGAGGATAGCCTGGATGCAATGCTAGTACAGTTTTGTTGGTCGTTGAGCGTCCGACATGTGGACTGCCGTCACTGCCTGTTTGTATTATTTTTTTTTTTGGGCACGGCCAGGTTTCGGTCGATGTACCCGTTGTATGTATATTTTACTTTCTGTACTAGGATTACCCCGCGGAGGGGTGCACGGATAGCCGGGTTCTAGAGGGCAACAAGCCCGCATCTCATGGCATTGAGACGGAGGGGGCTTCACTCTAGGATTGGCGGGCTATTCGCCGCACTCGTAGGGGGTACAGGTTGACCCAGGAGGGGTGCCCAAGTTACCGGATTCCGTGAAGTGCTGGGTGGTCCATTCACGGTGCTGAAGGGGGCTGCCTCGCTTCAGGTTTTGGCGGGTAACTTGCCGCGCCCGTAGGGGTCTAGGATTTCATTGCACAGGCTATCCACACGACCAGGGGAACGTCGGGTTTCAGTAGTGGCTCTGTGAAACCCGGGGATCCCAGATATCTGTATTGTTCTGTGATGCTGTACATTTCTGTGATGTTTCTTTTCTTATCACGCCTTGAGCGAATATAATATATTGGTATATATATTAGTAGATGTTGTATATGTTTTACATCCGCGCTAGTCCAGTCCCCGCTCTGTAGTTAGTTAGCTAACCTAACGGGTAATGACGGGACTCAGTGGCGAATGCGGATGGCATATACGTACAACAGTATATTTTCGTTCTTTGTGGTGTGCTCAATTGATAGGACTGCGTTGATTCGGATCAATGCAAGTTAAAACAAACCTATTCTGATGTTGTTGGAACACTTTTCAAAAAGCTGTTATTGCAAGGACGTTCACTTTTGTTTTGCATGGTGGTATTCATTTGGAATATCCTGCTCCTCAGTCGACAAGGCAAGGGCCGAGATCCCTTCACCGGGAGTGACCCCTTGGACAGAAGTTTGCGTCAGGACATTAACTTCACTGTAGCCGATTACTTTTGCTTTGCATCGTGGTATTCATTTGGAATATCCTGCACCCCATTCTACGGGGAAAGAGCCGAGATCCCTTCACCGGGAGTGACCTCTTTAGTAAAGGTTTTCGTCACTATATTTTCTAAAAAGCTATCAGTTCCTTCAACGATATCAAGTTCATTACGTTAAAGGTTTTCGCCAGAAACCATTCGTAGCCCTCCGTCGTTTCACATGGATGGTCAATAGTATTCAAGCTGTGTATGTTGGCCAAAGTCAAGGCACGGTGTTTGGTAGTTGTTGGGTATTCATATGCAGCATAGATAGATGCGTTGGTTTGGGACAGCCGTACTGCCATTTTGGCCAAAGTCAAGGGTAGGTACGGGTGGGTTCAAATTAACCTGGAGAATGACGGGTAGAACTTGACATGTGACTTATGATATGTTGGCCAAAGTCAAGGTCATAAGAGCATGGGGTAAAAATCACATCGGGAGTTTCAAAAGAACTGAAACTTGCCAGATATGCGCATACCTTCTGGAGTGTGATAGCGTGAGCGGATTCCGTCACGTTATCATGCGATGACAGTTGGATCCCGATTCCCACTGATGAGTTAGTTTACTCCTCGGGTGACCCCGACTAATTCTTCTTTCAGGTTTGGAGGAGAATTTGAGGTACAGTGGGAGGTTTCCAGATTAGATAAACTGGTAACCATTCTGATCTAGGTTAGAGTGCACGCTGAGTGTTTCTTTTCTCTCTCCCTCTGGCAGCGACCATTGACCCGACCCTAAGACTATGACTCAGTGACCAAGTTGACCGAACCTTCTTAACACTGGCTTTTGGATTGTCAGAGTTGCAGACCTCATTGCCACTCCTACTTTTACCCTTTTCTCCAGGACACCCCGTATTGCTACGAACGTCCACTTCCATTGGACAAAACCATCGTATGGTTAGATACGAACTTGAAGGAATTCGAGGATGGTTTCCGGTTCTGGAGAAAACGGATAAGGTTTATTCAGTTGTCTTTTCCTTTTTGCCTTCTCTCAAGTTACGAGTACTCCTTAGTTTAGGAGATAGTACACCTATTACGCAAATTGGATAGTCTTCTTCCAAATCTTAGGCTGGTGCCGACCGGTAGGGAATGAAGAAAACCAATTAGCCTAAACGGTGTGCAGAAGGTATTAAGATTAAGACAAAGCAAGGGATTAGTAAGAGGGCAAAGTAAATTGCGACTGATATTCACGACCAAACCAAGTATTTCTTCGCCAATCCTAAATCACCTTTGTATTTCTCCAGGACACTCCGTATCACTACGAAGATCCACAGTTTATTGGATACTCCATCGTATGGTTATATACGAACTCGAAAGGAACTTGTTCCAGTTCGGGGATGGATTCTGGTCCAGGAGAAATAGGAATAAGGTTTATTCGGTTGTCTTTTATCTTCACCTTCTCTCGCATTGCGAGTGCTCCTAGGATTAGGACAGTACACCCATTATGCTTATTGGATAGTCTTCTTCCAAACCATAGGCTGGTGCCGAACGGTAGGGAAAGAAGAAAACCAATTGGCCTAAAGGGGTGTGCAGAAGGTAATGACTAAAGACATATAAAGGGATTTGGAGAGGTGGCAAAGAATTATATGGTTATAGTTATGAATCTGGATAATGGTAGAGGCATTACTAGGAATACCAGGATACCCCATCGAAACATTTCAATGTTTCAGTTCAACTGTGTACTGTTAAAAGAAAACTGATTTCCCGATTGGACACTTGCTCCAGGGTATGTATTTACCAGGTTTGATTCTCACATCTGTATGGTTTTACAGATGATGAGTGGGAGTAAGTTATTGGGAATAGGGTGATCATCCTCATTATATCGGGATTCGTTGTAATCGGTGATATTTGAGGAGATCATCTTGGCTGTTTGCCGGTCGGCAAATATTTGGTTTTGAATATCCGCTGTTGTGCACCAATTTCAAATTGATATATCTGTACGTCTATTTTCATACAGTGAGATATACCTTTTGATATTATGTCGATGACATTTACCTATATCAGTGGATGGTTAGGTAAGGAGCATTAAACAGCGGTGTAATTCTTCTTAACCATAAGTACAGTTTTCAACCTACGACACACAGTGAAAGAGTTGTTAGACTCAGCGGACTTATACAGAGTATTGTATGTTGTCCAGTGTCCATTAGGACAGAGGGGTTGATCCTCATACTATATTCTGTTTACTTTTAACTTCTCTAGTTCTTAGACATGTGTTTCGTAGAAACAAAGGATCTAAGTTTTGAGGAGTTATAGGTATTTGAATAGAGTAGAGAACCAGGTGTAGCAAGTATCGGGATTCTTCAAATTGATCGAAGATTTAGATACTTGTGTATGGTATTCAGTTGATAGTAATGATAAATAGAAATTGCTTCTCTTTCAGGTTACTCATAATTGGAAGCATTCCTAAGTTGAGTAACGCTGATCGGCCTCCTTCCATTTAGTTGACATGCACTGGAGATAGCTGCATGATTTGAATCTGGTTCAATTAAATCAGTGCCTCTGGTTCTATATCGGATATAGTTGTTAGTTCTATGTATGCCCTAGAGGCCATTACTGTACATTGGATGTATATTATAGTGGATGCTGGAACATATATAGGTAGGACTTTCTTGCTCGACATGATAGTACGCTATCTGGTTGCTCTCTATCTTAACGTGTGTACTTTCTGTCTCTCTGTTACATGTTGATAGAGCCCTTAGGATGTGTGCTCGACTTCCAGGACTGTGATGCAGATCATACTAGTGGGGCCTGGATAGTCCATGGGTACATCCTTGAAATGTTCCTAGTCGAGGGAATATCGAGACGGGGCATCGATATTCCAGAGTAGACTAGCGTATATCTTCTCGACCCATGCGATGGGCGATGGATGATCCCATATCCATTGGTGTTTGACATCAGAGATGGTATGCGGGTGCTCAGTGGAGACTGGGTACACTGAACGGACTCGCCGAGAACTCCCAGATGGTATTATACCTCACGTCAGATGGCAGTTCTCTGGTGACACTGGTGCAGCTTAGTCTGTAGACCCGAGATCGTCATAGAGTCTTGTGTGTCTCCCACTGTGCTTTGATTTCCACCCTACCATGGCTCTACTGAGTTGTGCAAACAGGTGGTTTTTGGGTACAGTCCCGATTCATATGGAGGCAATGAGCGATAGGAGGGGATTCGTCTCTCCCGGTATTGGGGGTTGATGTTGCGCCATGCTCGACTGGCCATAACAGGAAATCCCTACGTCGGCATGACTTATCGAGCTATTGGGGTCTGACGTTTACCACCCCTAGGCGAGATATGCGACATATCAGACGAACAGACCGGACTGTACGGTAAGTGTTACTGGTTGGATTCGCAGGAGTGTGAGCGGGCTTGCTCGTCGATCTTCTGATCGCTCAATACCCGGGTGGCCGTTACGTTTAGCAGACCGCTTGCGGCTTGTGGATGTTTGATATGATCATCATCTGCTGCCGGCGTATTGACGAGTCTTTAGAGTCCTACACAGAGGTTTCCTGGCTCAAGCCAAAAGAAATAGGAGCACACATGAGATATGTGCGGGACCGAGAATAATGCGTGTATGTGATACCGCATTTCATTCTCGTGATGAATGTGTCGAATGGTTGTATGCGATATAACCTAGTTATCGAATCAAGGAATGATTCGATAAGCCGATACATTGGATACTAGCCGGTTATATGCGATATAACCGGATCATTGAATCAAGTGTTGATTCAATGATTTAATGCATAATTATATATTTGATATATTACTTTGCATTAACTAGTATTGGTTCACTTAAGATGGATTTTCTCACTTGGAGTGCACATTGTATATATGATATAGTTTTGTGCACTAGTTTGTATCATGTTTGATGATACATGCAAACTTGGGTGTATGTTTGACTTGAACCATGTTTAGGTTAATGGTTATGGTTTTAAAGTATTCATTTATTCATTTCATTTATATTCTTTATTTCTTTTGGCTAAAATAAAATGGTTGCTAATTTTGTCTTTTGTGGAAACTTCATGATGCTTTGAATTTGTAACCATTTTGTTTTATGTTCAAAACCTAACCATTAGCTAAACTAGAGTTTGCTCTCTACAAGAGTTAAGTCTAACCCAAGGTTGCATTATGATAAGATCAATTTTGATTTTATTATTTGATATATCATTTCTCATCATATCTTCTTCTTCTTCTTCTTCATCTTCTTCAACAAAATGAGAAAGCTTGCTACTCCAATGGCAAGTGATGATAACTAGTGAGAAATCCAAAACTAAAGTCTACTCACTTCCTATTTCTTCATCCTCTACCTCTTGCCAAGTTGTATAGGGTGTTTACTTCACAAGTTTTCAAAGCTTGGTGAAGTTGGAGCTTGTTCTTGTGATGCTTCGACGTAGATCATCTTCGACATCGAACCGACGATCAAGCCCGCCTATTCTTCGACGATGCCAACGCTAGAGTCAAGGGATCGATTTGGACAGCGAGGGGACTTCGTTGCGGAGCTATGGAGGTGGACAAACGGATCTACAAAGGTTGTATTTCCGTATTCTAGTAGTTAAGTGTTAACTAGTTTGTTTTTCGCCTATATATATCTAGTCAACGATCCGTTCTAGGGTTTCTCGGCACCGTATTTTTTAGAAATTTGCATGGATGATGACTTGTGAGACCTCACTAGGGTGCCTAGGAACCCTACACTGGTATCAGAGCCTAGCTAGAGCCTTAGGCGAAGTCCCGACGGAGTTAGAAGTCCGATCGACCCAAAACCCCGACTTGAAAAATGCTCTCTGGAAATTTCTGTAAAATGTGGATTTTTTGGAATTAAAAATATGCAGAGAAATGTGCAGGAAATTCTAAGACAAACTGGAGAAAACGACAACCTGATTCAACAGTACGGCCGCGGAACCGCGGCGTTGACCCCCCTTTTGCGGCGGTTCCGCGGCCGTCTGTGATGATTAGGATGTGTGTTTTCTTCAGTTGTTTCTGTTGGTGTTTCTTGTGTGTTCTGGATGTTTTTAATATTTATTCCAGAGTTGTATTTTCTGGGTTGTATTGGGGACTCGGTGTATTCGATCGGACTGTCTAATTTTTGTCGGTGTGCTTTTCCGGGTATTTTTAGAATATGTTAAAAAGTTCGACCGGATATAAATACCCAACTTTTCCACTACCGGGAAATTTCCAATTGTTGGATTTTTCCGTAGTTTAACGACGTTCTAAGTAGTGCAAGTAACGCGATGGACCCTCTAGAAGACAACAAACCTTAACTCGATTATGTGACCGTCTTGAACTGCCCTTTGAACCTTCGGGTTTGGGGCAGTACGGCATGCCACATGTGAGGCGTTGGCTTGACCCTTCTACGGCTGGACCGTTGGTACTGAGGCACGAACTGAATGTTGTTAGACTTATTTCATGTGTTGAGCTGTATCGGGAAAACTTGGGTGTTCGATTGTTCGATCGAAAAGTTTAGCATTTTCTATTTATCTGGAATGTGATACAATAATTGGAATTCACAAATTGTTATGAGATAACGGAATGAATATTATAAACACAGCAATTTAGTCTCAATTGATTGGTTGCCACGGAATTTTGATGTGATCAAAAGTCCGTCGCAATCACGTAGCGTACGCGGATACTCGCCGGGTAAACTTAATAGACAGCCTCACTCCATAGCCCCGACCAAGTGACTGTAGGAGAACCCCGTCGCCGAAAGCATCCGTTCGGGTGCTCGCGGTAGCGGTGTTCCGTCTTGGTGCACTTTGTCGACGGCATCGGGGGTGCGGCCGTCTACTAAAGTTTGCGACGAGCATTCGATCAGAATGTTGGGGATCCTGTTGAATTGCCCGACTTGATATTGAAAAGAGTTTTCGATAATGAGACTGAAATGCGGAGTTTATAATTGTTAGGCATGTAATGTCTAAGTAATTCATTTGGTCAGGCATGCGATGTTTGAGGTGGTTGCGGATTCCAACTGTTGTAGTTTTATACTTTTTTTTCTGTGACCGTAAGTGTAATATGTGATGTCGCCGGTTTCGTTGCTATATGTCAACGACAATTGGGATGCGCATACTTACGTTGATGACATGTGATGTTATGTGTTGCTGGATATGTTATATTGGATCATCGTGTTTGAATAGCCCGGGGGTTTTTATGTGAGATGAATGTTTTTCATTTTCATTCATGTAAAAACTTGTATGTAATATTCTTTTATTGGGGCACTTCCAGGTTGCGGAAGTAGTCACCGTTTGTATATTATTTACTTTTCTGCACTAGGATAGACCCAAGGAGGGGAGCACAAGTAACCGGGTTCTAGGGTCCAGTGGGAGACCATCTCGAAGAGTCGAGTCCGGGTCTCCTAACCCTAGAATTGGTAGGGTTGCTTGCCGCTCTCGTAGGGGTCTAGGGGTGTGGGATTGGCTATTCATCACGACCGTGGAATCCCTGTTTTATACTGGCTCGTATTGAAAACACGGACGTCCTAGTATATCCAATATTTCATATGTTTCTTCTGCTGTGTTTTATCTGTGATCATGTGATGTTCTGTGACAGATATTATATATAGTATATATGATATATTATATAGACGTTGCTTATGTTTTACACCCGCGCTAGCCCTGCCCCGCTCTGCCGTTAGTTACCTAACCTAACGGTGCACGAGGGGACATCGAGGCGAATGCGGACGGCATAAGTGTACGTCATATCTATCTGTGATGTTTCGGTAACTTAAAATGATGGGATATTCATTAATGAGATTAATGAAAGAAAATAAACCTAATAGATGTTGTGGAATCGAATTTCAAAATAAAACAGGTAGCTACAGTTCTTTCTTTGCATCGCGGTGTTCATTGTAGAACATCCTGCACCTTATTCGATAAGGAAAGGACCGAGATCCCTTCACCGGGAGTGACTCCTTTAGCAATAACTGGCAGATGCTACAATCCTCGGTTTGTCTTTTGATCGCTTCTATAGTTTCTGCTTTGCACAGCGATATATATGATATATCCCGCACCTCATTCGACGAGGAAAGGGCCGACGATCCCTTCACCGGGAGTGACCCCTTTAGCAAAACTAGAAAAGCTTCAAAAACATTCCATTTAAAATCCATTTGATTCCATAACGAGATCAAGTTCAAAGCGTTAAAGGTTTTCACAAAAACCAGCCGCAACCCTCCGTCATTTTAGGAAGTAGAGTACTTAGTATTCGTGCTGTGTTTGTTGACCATAGTCAAGGCACAGTGTACGGTAGCTAAGTGATGTCTTCCTACACCGCATATGATGCGATTAGTTAGGACAGTCGCGTGACTTTGTTGACCTTAGTTAAGGGTCATGTGGGTGGGTCTGATTAATCACGAAATGACGGGTAGAACTTGACTAGTACTTATGATTTGTTGACCATAGTTAAGGTCATAGGTGCTAGGGGTAAAAACCATTATCGGGAGTTTCAAGTGTTGAAACTTGCAATGAGATTGCATACCTTCTATGTGATAGTCGGATCCCGATACCCACTGCGAGTAATTGTTACTCCTGGGAGAGTTTTGCACTTTGCAATTAGCCGATCAAGTAGGTGTCTAGAAAGGTGTCAACGGGGTTACGCCTCTGGGAAAACGAGGTTTACAGTAATTAGGTCCGTGCGAAAGCACGGGGAACCTCCCTTAAAGTACCGACACTGGCCTGGCTGAAAGATTGGCGAACTTGTAGAGTGTAATTAATCCCGGCTAGTCTTTCTTTTTAGGGTTTGAAGGAAGATTTGATAAAAACAGTGGGAGCCATCCTGATTAGATAAAATATATAACCAATCTGATCTTGCAAGAGCGCACGTAGAGTGTTTTCTTCTCTCTCTCTCCAGGTAGCGACCATATCACGCCTTAATCAAGATAATAATATGGATGAATTGACCGAACCCGCTTGTTGTACTGAGCTGGGGAACGTTGGTCCCGCTCCAACTCATAATTGTTATAAGACAGAGCAGGAAATAGGGAATACCAAGATTCCTATGCCGCCCAAACGAAGAGAGTGCATGCTGATGCATCATCTTCGGGTGTGTTCATTACAAAGAACTGTTTCTCAGTATCCTTTGAATCCTGGGTATATGATACCGGATCAGGATCCCAGATATGTAAGTTGTTACATAGGGCTACAAAAAGGTAGAAAGACTGAGAACGGGTGATAAGTTTCATGAGACAGAAACCGGGGCAAGTGTTGCAGCCAAGTCTGTTGGTCACTATCACTCTGTATTACCAGTACATTGATTCTGAACAAATGCTATTAGATACCGAACCTGATATATAAAATCATATCGGTCTCTTTGTTAGTAAAGAAAGGATATAATTTTGTATTGATGGATAATGTTTTGAACATTTCCTATATCAAAAGTTGATCGGTTCAGGCACGTTATCTAAAAGCATTAACGTTCTAAATCAAACCACAGTTCCTTGTATACAGAACACACACAAGAGGAAGAGTTCAGAAATGAACGAATCATTCTTGAGGCATTGTAGACTAGGTCACATCAACACGACCCGACTGGCTGAAGTTACATTTTAGATGTATATTTAAATCAGTTTGAATTTACATCTTGTGAAACTTGCCAGTCATGTCACAAAGATTAGATGACCATAGCTCTGTTTATTAGAAACAGAGAAAGAGTTAGTAAACTCTTAGGACTGATACATGATGATGTACGTAAAGT
This sequence comes from Agapanthus africanus, assembly GCA_030015575.1. Classification (NCBI taxonomy): domain Eukaryota; kingdom Viridiplantae; phylum Streptophyta; class Magnoliopsida; order Asparagales; family Amaryllidaceae; genus Agapanthus; species Agapanthus africanus. Next base: position 209,111,572 of record JASDDO010000026.1, on the reverse strand, counting down.
CTCCTGTCTACACATGCCAGGACTGGTTCTTTATACTTCATTATATTCTCTGATAATCTCTCAAGATTCAGTCATATGTTCCTGTTGAAACATAAGTCCGAACCTTTTGAGGTATTCACAGAATATAAGTTAGAAGTAGAGAACCAATAACCGGGTATAAGTATTATGTCCTATGATGAGATCAGGGAGGAGAATACTTGTGCATGGCATTCCTGGACCATTCTAAAGGAGAATGAGATTCTCTCTCCGTACTACTCCTCTGAATACACCACAGCACAACGGTGTATCAGGGCGGAGCAATTGCACAATATTAGATATGGTGTGCTCTATGATGAGTATTACTGAGTTACCTATTTCCTTTTGGGGTTATGCACTTGAGAAGCTGCATACCTATTGAATTAGGTTCGAATCAAATCATTGCCTACCACTCCATATAAGATATGGTGCGGGAAGATCCTATCTCTTAAGTAAGTTAAGATTTGGGGTTGTCCGGCCTATGTTTAGAGCAAAATCCGGACATGATCGAGGCAGGATCAGTTCTGTAGAACTGGAAAGGTTCCAGCTATACAAAACTGCAGTTGATGATTTGACAGAACCAAAGTATTCTATAGTTCCCGACGAACCTCAGTCTCTCCGCCGATCTAGTAGGGTTCCTCATCCGCCTGAGAGATACCTCGGTTTCTCGATGACAGTGGGAGCAAGGATTGCATCATGAGATGATGACCCAACTAGTTTCGAGCAGGCCATCGAGAGTAGGGACTCTATTAGAATGGCTGGATGCTTAGCGATCTGAGATGGAATCCATGTACACCAGCAAAGTATGGACTTTAGCTGCTATATCTGAAGGGTTAAATCCCCATCAGGAGCAAGTATATCTTGAGAAGATTACTTGGTGTAGATGGAAAAGTTGAGACTTTCAAAGCTAGACTTGTTAAAGGTTTTCGTCATCGACCAGGCGTGGATAATGATGAAACCTTTTTCCAGTAGCTATGCTTAAGTCTATCCAGATCCTACTTACCACAGCTACATACCATGACTACGATATCTGGCGGTTGGGTGCCATGACTGTTTTTCTAAATACTGATTTAGAAGAGAACGTCTATAAGAACACAGCCAGAGCGCTTCGTAAACAGTGGAAGCAGCGGAAACGTGTGCAGGTTGCTTTACATAATGAAGCAGGCATCGCGGAGTTGGAACGTCTGTTTTGATGTGATAGTCAAAGTGTTTGACTTCATCAAAATGGTAGACGAACCTTGTATTTACAAAAGGGTAGTAGAGAGTAAGGTGGTCATCTTCGTATTGTACGTAGACAACATACTCTTGATAGGAAAAGAGTTTCCTATACTACGATCGGTCAATCTCCTATTATCACTGGGATTCTCCAGATAGGATAAAGATGATACCTCCTAAATCCTGAGATTTGGACCTATGAGATAGATCTAAAGGGATATTAGGGTTCTCACTAGGTATATTGAGATTGTATCAATCGATCCTGGGGAGAATCACTGGAAGTGTTCCAGGGTGATAAAGACGACTGAATGTCAGTCACAGGCATTGTCTTTACCCTTAGTAAAGGGACGGTATATTGGAAGAGTTCCAAGCTAGATACCGTGGCAAACTAGACGATAAAGGCTGGTAACATCGCTATTAAAGATACTACCAAAGAGGCAGTTTGGGTGTATATTGGTTCATAAGATGAACTAGGTTCCTGCCATTGTATGACAATGGAAGTGTGGCTTTGGCCCTGGAACCCAGGTCCCATCAGTGACCCAGACATATTCTGAGGCAGCATCACCTGATCATGGAGATAGTTGATCTCCAGGGTGATCGAGGTTAGGAGAGTAGATTCAGAGGACAACACGGCGGATCCACTCACGAAGGCCTTTTCCCAAAGAGAGACTTTTATGGGATGATTGAGTATGAGATACTACGACCACTGCTACAGATGGCCCTAGTGCAAGTGGGAGATTATTAGTTATATGTATGCCCTAGAGGCCATTACTGTACATTGGATGCATATTGTAGTGGATGCTGGGACATATATAGGTAGGACTTTCTTGCTCGACATGATAGTACGCTATCTGGTTGCTCTCTATCTTAACGTGTGTACTTTCTGTCTCTCTGTTACATGTTGATAGAGCCCTTAGGATGTGTACTCGACTTCCAGGACTGTGATGCAGATCATACTAGTGGGGCCTGGATAGTCCATGGGTACATCCTTGAAATGTTCCTAGTCGAGGGAATATCGAGACGGGGCATCGATATTCCAGAGTAGACTAGCGTATATCTTCTCGACCCATGCGATGGGCGATGAATGATCCCATATCCATTGGTGTTTGACATCAGAGATGGTATGCGGGTGCTCAGTGGAGACTGGGTACACTGAACGGACTCGCCGAGAACTCCCAGATGGTATTATACCTCACGTCAGATGGCAGTTCTCTGGTGACACTGGTCAGCTTAGTCTGTAGACCCGAGATCGTCATAGAGTCTTGTGTGTCTCCCACTGTGCTTTGATTTCCACCCTACCACGGCTCTACTGAGTTGTGCAAACAGGTGGTTTTTGGGTACAGTCCCGATTCACATGGAGGCAATGAGCGATAGGAGGGGATTCGTCTCTCCCGGTATTGGGGGTTGATGTTGCGCCATGCTCGACTGGCCATAACAGGAAATCCCTGGCCAGGGTTGCAGTGATATACTGGTAAGAGTTATCAGTAGTTTCACGATTGTTATGGACCCTACGTCGGCATGACTTATCGAGCTATTGGGGTCTGACGTTTACCACCCCTAGGCGAGATATGCGACATATCAGACGAACAGACCGGACTGTACGGTAAGTGTTACTGGTTGGATTCGCAGGAGTGTGAGCGGGCTTACTCGTCGATCCTCTGATCGCTCAATACCCGGGTGGCCGTTACGTTTAGCAGACCGCTTGCGGCTTGTGGATGTTTGATATGATCATCATCTGCTGCCGGCGTATTGACGAGTCTTTAGAGTCCTACACAGAGGTTTCCTGGCTCAAGCGAAACGAAATAGGAGCACACATGAGATATATGCGGGACCGAGAATAATGAGTGTATGTGATACCGCATTTCATTCTCGCGATGAATGTGTCGAATGGTTGTATGCGATATAACCTAGTTATCGAATCAAGGAATGATTCGATAAGCCGATACATTGGATACTAGCCGGTTATATGCGATATAACCGGATCATTGAATCAAGTGTTGATTCAATGATTTAATGCATAATTATATATTTGATATATTACTTTGCATTAACTAGTATTGGTTCACTTAAGATGGATTTTCTCACTTGGAGTGCACATTGTATATATGATATAGTTTTGTGCACTAGTTTGTATCATGTTTGATGATACATGCAAACTTGGGTGTATGTTTGACTTGAACCATGTTTAGGTTAATGGTTATGGTTTTAAAGTATTCATTTATTCATTTCATTTATATTCTTTATTTCTTTTGGCTAAAATAAAATGGTTGCTAATTTTGTCTTTTGTGGAAACTTCATGATGCTTTGAATTTGTAAACATTTTGTTTTATGTTCAAAACCTAACCATTAGCTAAACTAGAGTTTGCTCTCTACAAGAGTTAAGTCTAACCCAAGGTTGCATTATGATAAGATCAATTTTGATTTTATTATTTGATATATCATTTCTCATCATATCTTCTTCTTCTTCTTCTTCATCTTCTTCAACAAAATGAGAAAGCTTGCTACTCCAATGGCAAGTGATGATAACTAGTGAGAAATCCAAAACTAAAGTCTACCCACTTCCTATTTCTTCATCCTCTACCTCTTGCCAAGTTGTATAGGGTGTTTACTTCACAAGTTTTCAAAGCTTGGTGAAGTTGGAGCTTGTTCTTGTGATGCTTCGACGTAGATCATCTTCGGCATTGAACCGACGATCAAGCCCGCCTATTCTTCGACGATGCCAACGCTAGAGTCAAGGGATCGATTTGGACAGCGAGGGGACTTCGTTGCGGAGCTATGGAGGTGGACAAACGGATCTACAAAGGTTGTATTTCCGTATTCTAGTAGTTAAGTGTTAACTAGTTTGTTTTTCGCCTATATATATCTAGTCAACGATCCGTTCTAGGGTTTCTCGGCACCGTATTTTTTAGAAATTTGCATGGATGATGACTTGTAAGACCTCACTAGGGTGCCTAGGAACCCTACAATAGTACGGTTCATAGCTTAACATTGTTAAGGTACGGGGAGTTGTCCGGCTTATGATTAAAACCAGACTCTGGATAACTCAAGGCACGTTCTGTAATGGCTGTTTGTGGGTTGACCCAGGCTATGACGAGGGTTGACTTTCTACCATCTGGGAGATCAATAGTAATATTGTTCTAGACTCGCCACAGTTTCAATAAAAATGGATTTTTTTCAAAAACAGTAGTGGGAGTATGGTAGAACTGGAAGTGATTCCAGAACCGCAAACGATTACTGAAGATTTGATAAGGAACCTAAAGATTCAATCTGGTTTGACATTCCATTGGCCACTCCGCAGATAAGGTGGGTAACTTCAGGCACCCGAGAGGTACTCCGGTAGCCTCAAGGACGGTGACAGGGAAGTTCTTGTTTACCCACACTTGCCATTGCTGTTGTTCCAGGCTGCGAGACCCGGTGGGAGGATGAGTATAGCGTCGTTCTAAACTAGCTTTAGAAGTGCACATCTATATGACTCTGCCAAAGGGTTGTCGTAGTCAGTGGGAGCAGCGGAAGCATTGGTGGACATCAGGCTTATGTCTATTTATAGACTAAAGCAGATAGAGCGGAGATAGATCATCTATTTCTGATATGACAGTCATAGGTTTGACGTCATCTGAATAGGGGATGGATCTGTTGAGAAGGTAGTAGGGTGTGATATCCGGGTTTTGGATGACATACACAAAGTAGGAAGTGATGTTCCTATACTATGATCGGTTATACTTTGGTCGTCACACAGTGGTTTCTCCACAAAGGAAATGGATTTTGTATCGGACATACTGGTTACTAGATCTATGGTTTTAGATCTAGATTTGGGTGGTTTCTAAATCAGGGTATTTTGACAGCATTCTAAGAGTATTTAGAATGGACGACTCCTGGCACGGTAGTGTACCTGCAGGTGATGGAGTCACCCTCTCTAAAGGTGTCTTATAGACTAAAGTAGAGAGGGATGTGCATGATTGGCAGATCATTTGCTTAGGCAATTGAGTCAATCATGAGATATCAAGTACCACACCAGGTGTTGTTCTTGCACTAGATGCAATAAGTTGATATTAATCTAATCCTGGAGAAACAGTTGGAAGCAACTTTAGAACATAAGTAGATGTTCTAGGGAAATGATAACGACAGCCTTATTAAGGAGACAGTTATCATTCCAGGCTTCCAAGGTGACATGGACGACAGGGTGATTGTCAGAGTTATAGTTTTCCCTCTGACGAGGGGCAGTATTCTGGACAGGTGATCCAGGCAGATACTGAAGGAGGCATGGCGCAGGATACTGATTAAGTTCAGTTGACGATACAGTCTAAGAAGTTTGGATTTGGAGTTCATTTATGAGCTAGGTCCCATCATACATCCAGACACATTCTAAGACAGGTATTGCTCATTTCGGGAGATGGCTTTCTCCGCGAACTTGAGATATAGAGAGACATAGAAAGAAACATCTAGGCGGATCCACTCACTGAGGCTATTCCTCGACCGCAATAGTTTCACAAACGGGTTTTGTGAGACTGACTAGTAGAGGAGTTGGGTGTTCGGTATCACACGGGCTGTGAGTATGCGACATCGCAATAATTAGCCTTGGGTGCAAGTGGGAGATTGTTGGAGATAGTGCCCTCAGAGTCAATTATTGGGTCACAGGCACGTGATTGCAATGATTGAGGGAGGACCTATCCCGGTAGGAAAGTCTTACTCGAGATGATAGTTTGCTATTTGGTTTACCTTTATCATCGTGTACTGCTTTAGGTGACCTGACAGGTCGCCATTACACGTTGATAGAGCCCCTAGGATTTTTGCTTGACTGCCAGCAGTATGAGGGCGATCATATAAGTGAGAGCTGGAGTCTATAAGCACATCCTTAAAAGGTCCCTAGTAGTGGGAGTTTCGAGACAGGGCATCGATTCTCTAGAGTAGACTAGTGTATACAGTCGAGACCCCGACGGAGCGGTGGCCGGTCTCACAAGCCACTGGTGTCAGTTGGTTCACCTAAGATGTATACAGGTGCTCATTGGGTTATGAGTACACCGGACAGGACTCGCCGGGAACATGCTAGTTGGTCTTATACCTGACGTCAGATAGCAGTTCCCAGGTGACATGTGTACAGGTTAGTTCATCGACCAGGGGATCGTCATTTGTCTCGTGTGAGTTCCCACTGTGCTTTGATTACTACCCTACCACGGCTCAAAGGAGTCGTACAAACAGGTTTTAGTTGGGTACAGTCCCGAGCCACATGGAGGCAGTGAGCGGATCTTCAGGGGTTCGTCTCTCCCGGTATTGGAGGTGAGGTCGCGCTGTGTCTAGGAGAGCCATTACACTAAGTCCTTGGCCAAGGCAGGAGATTTACTGGTAGGTATTCCAGTAGTATCTCAGGGTGTTCTGGGCTACACTCCGACACGACTTGTACCGCTTTTGGGGGTCTGACTTTTACCAACCCCCTAGGCCCGACATGCGATGCTCATAGACGAACGGACCGGACTGTACGGATATTGTCACTGACAGGCTCAGTAGGGTGTCAGGATGAGTTCGCTCATCGACGTCCTTTTTGGTAAATAGCTGGTGGCCCGTCACGTATTGGCTTATACCTCTGACGTGCTGGTGGTTAAATCCATAACCATAATATTGACGAGTCTTTAGAGTCCACCACACTTTCAGTTACTCAAGCTTTCGGGCGAAATGCTGTAGAGGCCGTATGGAGATATGGCAGGGTCCGATCAGATACGTGCGGTATTGCACGGATCTGGATCGGACGGTTAGTACTAGAGGCCGTATGCATATATGGCAGGGTTCGATCGGATTCGTGCGGTATTGCACGGATCAGGATCGAACGGATATTACTAGCCGGCTTTGTTTTAAGCCTGATCCTAGTATAGTACAGTGTAGATTTTGTCTCATTGCATTTGTATTCAGTTGGAATACAAATGCGGGTGTGTATACACAGTATCGGGGTTTTCCTGTGATTTATTACGGGACCAGTTTTTCTGGAGTTGCCAGTTTACATTCCGTTCCGGCCGGTTTTCCTTTGTTCTTTTCCGGCCGGACCTTTTGATGGAGGGTATTATTTGCAAGTTTGCAAATAACACATTGTGGAGGGGTTTCTTGTAAATGTATTGATTATGATGGCATCTTTTCTTTTCAACCATCATTTGATTCTCTTTACATCACTTGATTTGTATTAAAGGTGATTAGAGATTGATGTGAGTTTGTGATCATGATGTATTGGTTATGGTCACCCTTTCTCTTTTCCTACACTCACCTTCCTTCTAGGGTTGGTTTTATTCCTCCACCATTCTCACTAGATGAGAGAGGCCACACTTGAGAGAAGAGAATGAGAGAGTTCATTTTATTATGTGAGGAATTCTTCATCTCATCTTCTTCTTTCTAGAAAATTGAAAGCACCAATTTTCTTTACCTCTTCCTCCATCCATCAATGGCAACTACATAAACTCCAAGAGAAAAAGTTTCTACACTACATTCTACAGCAAATCTTGGGCATGTCGACTTGCCGGCTTCATGCCCGAGTTGCCTCGGTATTGAGGCGGGAGCCCCTAAAAGACGCAGGCGATGTGGTGCCCTTCCGGCGAGGAGGCGACGATATGGAGACAGGACTTTCCGCAGGAGATCGGGACGACGACGAGAAGACCGGAGGACTCGGATCACTCGGTATATCTCTAACCCGTCTTGTAGTTAGCTAGAACTAGTTTAATGGCCCGATCCGGGTGTTTAGTGCGCGGTGGTGCCGGTTTGCTAAGTTCGCAAAATTAAAGTTTATCACCGCTTCCGCATTTGGCCGTCGGATTGACGGCCGGGGCGCCGCCGTGCACTTACACTTACCACGTCCAAGAGGGCGTGCAAAACGGTGGTTTTTGGGTACAGTCCCGAATCACATGGAGGCAATGAGCGATAGGAGGGGATTCGTCTCTCCCGGTATAGGGAGTTGATGTTGCGCTGTGTTCGATTGGCTATAACCGGAAATCCCTGGCCAGGGTTGCTGAGATTTACTGGTAAGTGTTACCAGTAGTTTCTCGAACTGTTATAGACCTCATATCGACACGACTTATCGAGCTATTGGGGTCTGACGTTTACCACCCCTAGGCGAGATATGCGACATATCAGACGACGAGACCGGACTGTACGGTAAGTGTTATTGGTTGGATTCACAGGAGTGTGAGCGGGCTTGCTCGTCGATCTTCTGATCTCTTAACACCCGGGTGGCCGTTACGTTTAGCAGACCGCTTGCGGCTTGTGGGTGTTTGATATGATCATCATCTGCTGCCGGCGTATTGACGAGTCTTTAGAGTCCTACACAGAGGTTTCTTGGCTCAAGCAAAACGAAATAGGAGCGCGTATGAGATATGTGCGGGACCGAGAATAATGCATGTATGTGATACCGTATTCTATTCTCGCGATGAATGTATCGAATGGTTGTATGCGATATAACCTAGTTATCGAATCGAGAATTGATTCGATAAGCCGATACATTGGATACTAGTCGGTTATATGCGATATGACCGGATCGTTGAATCAAGTATTGATTTAATGATTTAATGCATAATTATATATTTGATATATTACTTTGCATTAACTAGTATTGGTTCACTTAAATTGGATTTTCTCACTTGATGTGCACATTGTACATGTGATATAGTTTTGTGCACTTGTATGTATCATGTTTAATGATACATGTTTACTTGATTTTGTGTAAAGATTAAACCATGGTTATTTAAATGACTAGGGTTTTAATTTTCATATCTATTTATTTATTTATTTATTATGGAAATGATAATGAGAAAAATGGTGGCTTTCTTTGTTTGTTCATGAAGCTTCATGAAGCTTTGACTAAAGTGACCATTTTGTCTCATGCTTAACCCTAACCATTCACCTAACCCTAGTTTAGTCTCTACACTTGACCATGGTTGGTATATGATAAGTATTCATATTATTTTCTATTTTAAAAATAACTTATCATATCATTATCTTCTTCTTCTTCTTCTTCAAGAAGAAAGCTTGCTACCAACAAGGGCATCTTGAGAAATTGAGTGAGAAATCCAATTCTAAAGTGAACCCACTTCCTATTTCTTCATCCTCTACCACTTGCCAAGTAGTATAGGGTATTTTCTTCACAAGTTTCATGACTTGGTGAAGTAGGAGCTTGATCTTGTGATGCCTCGACGTAGATCATCTTCGGCATCGTAGTCGATGACCTAGCCCGCCCATTTCTCCGATGAAGCCGATGCTAGAGCCCGGGATTCGATTTGGACAGCAAGGAGACTTCATCATGGAGCTATGGAGGTGGAGGACCGGATCTACAAAGGTTGTATTTCCGTTCACTTAGTTAAATTGTTAACTAGTTTCTTGTTTCGCCTAAAATTCTAGTTAACGATCCGTATTAGGGTTTCTCGGCACTTGTAAAATTTGAAATTGGCATGGTTGATGCCTTGTGAGAACTCATTAGTATGCCTAGGAACCCTACAACTTCTTCCATTTACTTTGTGCGATATAGCCGAGAAGTGGCTATAAAACACTACCGCGCACTCTATCACGAATTGGGAAGAATTTGTCGCGGCATTCCTTAAGAAATTTTACCCAATGCAAAAGACAGCTCGAATCCGTAGCGAACTGAATCAATTTGCCCAGCTCCCTACTGAACCATTTTCAAAATACTTTGAACATTTCAAGGATCTATTGGTTCAGTGTCCTCATCACGGCATCCCGAGATGGGATCTTTGCCGAATCATCTATGAGGGCATTAACCCAAACACTAAACAGAGCCTTGAAAACATGTGTCAAGGTACTTTTATGACCAAGGATGATGAGGAAGCTTGGAAATTTTTAGAAGAGTTCGCTGAAAAATCACTACAGTGGGAGAGTGGAACCCAACCATTGAATAGGGGTGGCGTACACCAAATAGATGTGTCCATAGGTGTTCGAGCTGAGATGGCAGCAATGCAAAAGAAGCTTGACGCTATGGAACACAAATTTGCTGCAGCCTCCCTAAACCCAATGTCGCTCCCCAAAACTGTTTGTGGGTGTTGTTCTGATCCGTCTCATTTAACGGAAGAATGTCCATTAAACTCCGCGTTTCAAGGTCACGAGCATTCTAATGCCGCATTTCAAAGACCTAGAAATGATCCATATTCTTCCACATACAATCAGGGTTGGAGGAATCACCCGAATTTCGCTTGGAACCAAAACCAATATCAAAACACGGTTCCAAACACGAATAATTTTCAAAGGGCTATTCCTCCACCACAGCAACCCCTTCAACTCACTCAGCACCCCTACCAGTCACAACACTTCCAAAACCAGGTCAACACTCCTGCACAGTCTAATCCTATGCAGTTGTCCTGTTCTGACGAATTCTCTCAATTCACTCAAACCATGAAATCACTTTTATCAAATTTCATAGAGGTTTCGACTGAGGTTAGATCTTCCGTCAGTGAGATAAAGAAAAACTCAGCGTCCCAAGCTGAGAGTATCAGATCGATGGAAGCTGAAATAGCTCGACTTAAAGCCGAAATGAGTGCGAGAGAAAAAGGGAAACTTCCCTCTCAACCCCTACAGAATCCTGGGCATTACAATGTAAATGTCATCACAACGTTGAGATCGGGAAGAGTGCTGAACAACCATGTTGGGGAAGAAGTTGATGATATTGGAAATCATATCAACACCCCGGCTGAGACCTTTCCACACACACACACACACTTCTCCTTCTGATCCTTGTTCTTCTACCACACCACCTTCTCGAGAGCCTATTCTCCATTTCCCACTAGGCTCAACACCTCAACCCAACCCTTATAGTTCTCCACAGACGGTCCCCACACCTCTTTTAGGATCTCGTCTACCCCCTCTTTCTTCTCCTATGATGGACCCGGCGCTTATTGCGAAAGCTCCTTACCCGAATCGGTTAAGGGGTAATAGAACGAGTCCTCATATAGAGAAAATTATGGAAATGTTCAAACAGGTTAACATCAACATCCCTCTCCTAAATGCGATTCAACAAGTCCCCGCATATGCGAAAATTCTTAAGGACTTGTGCACTAGGAAGAGGAAGACTCAAGTGCCGAAGAAGGTCTTCATGGCTAATAATATCAGCACTGCTTTTATCCCACAGCTACCAAAGAAACGAAAGGACCCAGGATGTCCTACTATTTTGATTTCTATTGGGGGTAAAAACATAAATCGTGCTCTTTTAGACCTTGGCGCAAGTGTTAACCTACTTCCATATTCTGTATATGAACAACTAGGGATTGGAGAGCAGAAACCTGCTCACTGCACTCTCCAAATGGAAGACCGTTCAATCACCAAACCAAGGGGTGAATTAGAGGATGTGTTGATAAAGGCCGGGGAATTTGTTTTCCCTGTAGACTTCATTGTACTCGACACACAGCCTGTAGCAAACCCCCGGGGCCAAATTCCGGTGATTCTAGGTCGTCCTTTCCTTGCTACTTCCAACGCTGTTATAAACTGTAGAAACGGTTCAATGAACTTATCATTTGGAAATATGACCATTGAGCTAAATATCTACAAGGTTGGAAGTCAGCCATCAGAACCCTCTGCTCATATTTTAGATGTGTGCTCTGTCCACGAGATCGCTCCTGATAGTTGTGGAGCTGAGGAACTTTGCTTTACTGATCTCGACGACATTACCACATCTCTGTTTGATTTCACACAAGATCTTAGTGATGACACTTTTTCTACACTTGAGTCCTGCACTCCTGACTTTTCTCCACCCGAGTCTGTATCTTTCATAAGCTCTGAGCTTCTTTGTAAATCCAAAAATCACTCAATGATCCCTCCTTCTATCATTTCTCCGCCCGAATTAGATCTCAAAATTTTACCTTCTCATCTGAAATATGCTTATTTAGGTGAGAAGGAGTCTTTACCAGTTATAATATCCGCTTCTCTAGCATTAGAGCAAGAGAATGCACTCTTATCGGTATTGAGATCTAACAAAGAGGCGTTTTGTTGGAGTATGGCGGACATTAGAAGGATTAGTCCCTTGATAGTTGAACATCATATACATGTGATGGATGATGCCAGACCAACCCGAGAACCACAGAGACGGTTGAATCCCGTCATGAAGGAAGAGGTAATGAAAGAGATCGTCAAATGCCTGGATAATGGTATTATATACCCCATCTCCGATAGCCAATGGGTAAGTCCTATACATGTTGTTCCTAAGAAATCCGGCATCACTGTTATAACCAATGAAGCAAATGAGTTGATTCAGACACGCACTGAAACTGGGTGGCGTGTATGTATCGATTATAGAAAACTCAATGCTGCCACGAGGAAAGACCATTTTCCTCTACCATTCATTGATCAAATGCTGGAACGCTTAACAGGACGAGAGTATTATTGTTTTATACGAATACTCAGGCTATAATCAGGTCCCCATCGCCAAAAAGGATCAAGATAAAACCACTTTTACTTGTCCTTTTGGTACCTTTGCTTACAGTCGCATGCCCTTCGGGTTATGCAATGCTCCCGCTACCTTTCAGCGGTGTATGATGGGGATATTCTCTGATATGGTAGAGAATTTTCTGGAGATCTTTATGGACGATTTCTTGATTTTTGGAGACTCTTTTTCTGATTGCCTATCGAATCTTGACGCTGTTCTTACTCGTTGCAAAGAGAAGAACTTAACTTTGAACTGAGAAAAATGCCATTTCATGGTCCAAGAAGGAATTGTACTTGGACATGTTATTTCACAGAAAGGCATTGAGGTTGACAGAGCTAAGATTGATGTCATTCAAAACCTCCCTCATCCCAAAAGCGTCAAAGATATTCGATCTTTCCTTGGCCATGCGGGCTTTTATAGAAGATTCATTAAGGACTTTAGCAAAATTGCTAGACCTTTAACTCTTCTCCTGGCCAAGGATACAACCTTCCATTTTGAGACTGCGAGACAGCTTTCGACTCACTTAAACACTCACTCACTTCAGCCCCCGTGCTATCATCGCCAAACTGGGACTACCCCTTTGAGCTGATGTGTGACGCATCCGACTTTGCAGTAGGTGCAGTCTTAGGACATCACATCGAAAAGATGCCACACGTGATCTACTATGCGAGTAAGACCCTGAATGATGCTCAAATAAATTATACAACCACCGAAAAGTAACTTTTAGCTGTTGTATTTGCATTAGAAAAATTCAGGCCTTACTTAATTGGCTCACATATAGTTGTGTATACTGACCATTCCGCCTTAAAACATCTTCTGGCTAAGAAAGATGCAAAAGGTCGACTAATACGTTGGATCCTTCTGTTACAAGAATTTGATCTTGTTATCAAGATAAGAAAGGATGTGAAAACGTAGTAGCTGGCCATCTTTCACGCATCTCTTCATCCCCTGTGACCCTGCCGATCAATGACTCGTTTCCTGACGAACAACTCTTGAGCATATCCAATGAACCATGGTTCAGGGATATTGTGAATTATCATGCCACGGGACTGATACCCAGCGATTGGTCAAAACATTACAAATACCGCTTTCTATCCCAAGTAAAACATTTTTACTGGGACAAGCCATATCTGTTTAAATATTGTCCTGACCAGATCATTCGTCGGTGTGTCCCGAATGAAGAGTTCAAGAGTGTTCTTTCTTTTTGTTATGATCAGGCCTGTGGGGGTCACTTCGGTCCTAAAAAGACGGCGGAAAAGGTTTTGCAATGTGGATTTTATTGGCCGACCTTATTCAACGACGCATTTGATTATTACAAAACCTGTACACAATGTCAGTACACGGGTAGAATCTCCCAGAGGAATGAAATGCCTCAGCAACCCATTCTGGTTGTTGAAATATTCGGTGTTTGGGGCATTGATTTTATGGGTCCCTTTCCCAACTCCTTTGGGAATTTGTACATACTGCTGGCGGTTGATTATGTCTCAAAGTGGGTTGAAGCCATTCCATGTCGCACTAATGACAGGAAAGTTGTCATTAAGTTCTTGAAAGAGAATATCTTTTCGCGATTTAGACACCCACGCGCTATCATTAGCGATAATGGGACACATTTCTGCAACAGGTCTTTTGAGACTTTGATGCGGAAATACTCAATCAACCACCGACTTTCTACACCCTATCATCCCCAAACAAGCGGGCATGCTGAAATCTCAAACAGAAAAATCAAACTTATCCTGGAGAAGACTGTTGCTAAAAATAGAAAAGACTGGTCGACCAAACTGACGGATGCTCTTTGGGCATTCCGAACTGCATATAAGATCGACCTAGGGATGTCTCCATATAGGATAGTGTTTGGGAAAGCATGTCATTTACCCGTCGAGATAGAGCATAAAGCATTGTGGGCTATTAAGGAAATAAATTTTGATCTAAACTTAGCTTGCACCTTCCGGAAGCTACAACTTAATGAGCTAAGCGAACTCCGCGATGAAGCTTATGATAATGTTGTAATCATAAAGAATAGGACTAAGGTTTTTCACGATAAAAACATTTTGAGGAAAACATTTTCACCTGGTCAACAAGTCCTTCTTTATGATTCACGATTACACCTTCACGTGGGTAAGCTTCGATCTCGATGGAAGGGACCTTTTGTTGTGCGGTCTGTATACCCGCACGGGGCAGTAGAAGTAGAAAATGTTAAAAACGACACCTTTTTCAAAGTGAATGGACATAGACTAAAGCCGTATTTTTCCACTGACCCCACGGAGGAGCTCCTGTTCTTACAGGAGCTCCTGTTCTTACAGGAGCCAGTTTATTTGGATTAAAATTCCTCCGTCTCACCTTCATATCACCGTATCATCTTTTGAATGGAGGTGAGTGAAAAGAGTAAGTTTGGGGGAAGTTCTTCACCTATATATTGTGCCCCCACTAATAATTCCTCCCAGGCTTACAGGTTTTGCAGATTTAGCCGTTAGCAACAGTGAGGACACTGTTGAAAACAAGTTTGGGGGAGGTTTGTGCTTATTTTTGCATCATTTGTATATCATTTGCATAAGCACAAAACATTTCTTTTTAAAAATCTATAAAAATTTAAAAAAATTTCAAAACCCATAAAAAAAATTTTAAAAATTCAAGTATAAAAATAATTTTAATATTTACACTTTTTTGTACATAAATAAGATAATGAAAGTTTAGATAGTGAAAAATTACATCCATGAGATTGGAAAAATTTAAGAAAAGCAAGAAAATTAGAAGTTTTCTTATACGAACTATTAATAAGTAGTTATGAGCTGTTGTCCCAAGGGTTATTAAGATGAAGGACGTCACTAATCTGAGGATAAAACTAAGTCTGAAAAATAGTTTCTATTCTGGAAGCCAAACATTTTGAACGTTGCTACCCTGCTATTCGCATTTACACACGTCTTGAAGTCTGGGATAGTAGAGAATACCTTGAAATGCTCTTGTCTTAAAGCCGATGTATGAAGGAAATAAAAAAAATGAATAAAAAAATATAAAGTGGAAAAAAAAAATAAACACTGGTTTTGTTATCATCGAGGGCAATAAAAATGTTTAGCGAGGGTGCCTCTTCACCTAGTGCCCTAAGGCCAACTGGTCTGGGAGTCACTGCTATGCCTGAGGTGGTGCAAGACGAGGAAAATACACCAAATAAGTAAGCACATGAGTAATCGATCGGTTAGTACCTCAAGAAGTATTAACGGTCGCATGAAAGTATGTGAGCAAATCTCATATTCATTAATTAAAAAGTACTGAGGCTGATGGGCAAGAGTATGATAGCTTGAATTGAATTCTCCGGGTGTAGGGATGTCCTTTACACACACGCAGGGTGATATGATCGATGTTTAGAAGAAAGATAGAAATGAAGAATAAGATGATGTTTTATTGAGAGAGGACGTGATTTCTAACATTTTTTCATGACCATTAAGATAGGGCACATGACAACCGAAAAGCTAGCTTAGTTGGAAACCCTAATTTTCAAGGCTTTTCTTTTACAATTCTTTTCTTTAAATGTAATATTCATGATCTTTCTTTTATTATTGGATTTTGTGGTTGCAATCCGCTGAAAACCCTCAGAAGACAACACTCCTCCTACTAGGGACACCTAGAGGTTTAAAGGCTTGTTGCACGTGCTCAGTGCAATCGTGTTGCCTACGAAAGTGTGCTAGTTAGTTTTTCTCTTTCTTTATTTTCTCCTTCTCTTTTTAATAAACAGTTCGCTCGAGACGATCGAAATTAAGTTTGGGGGAATTTGATCAGCCGAAAATAATGTATTTTTAACACGGCAATTTCCCTATCATTTGCACTCATATAGAAGTGTTCGGCATTCATATTTCACATATTAACAAAACAGTCGTAAAATATCAGATTACATGTGTTAGACCTTAAAACCGGTATTTCTAGGGAAATTGACTGTATTTTATGGCATCGCATCATCCCAATATTGCGCAACACTTGTCTTGAGAAATTGTGCAGGAAAATCCGGAAGAAAAGCTAAAATTGTCATTTTGCTGATCAAACATTATGCCAACTCAAAGACCTGAGATCCGGTAGCAATCGAAAGGGATAAATACAAATCAACATATCAGAAAAAGGCCCACATATCAAATACAACATGTACCAGAGAGCCCAAGCCCCAACTCCTCAAAAGAGCCGCGGAACCGCGGCGGGAGCCGGCTTGCGCCGCGGTTCCGCGGCAGCTTAGACACGTCAGCAACTAATTTCAGCTTCATAATTCCCACCTCACTTCCAGAAGCTCTTCAAGCCACTTCAAGTTCCAGAAGACTCCAGAGGCTTCTGCCAGATCAGCAAACTAGGGTTTTCTAAGCTTAATTAATCCTAGCTTAAAGCCTAAGCTAGCTCCTAACAAACTAATTCTAGAATCTCCTCAACAAACTTTTGGAGGGAATTGTAATTTCAAACCTAGACCTAGGGTTTAAGAAGTCTATAAATAGAAGCCTAGACCTAGGGTGAAGCGAGACTTGATACTTGAATAGAATCATCTTTAGCCAATCTAGTACCAATCTAGATCCATTCACTCTCTTTCTTCATCTTCTTCCACATGTCTAGTGAAAAGACTTGTGTGAAACCCTAACCCTAATTCCAATCAAAAGCCAAGATTCCCGAGTACCAAATCAAGCAAGAAGCCCTTCAACCTTTTAGGAGCGGAGCCGATTTTCAACAAAGCAAGTGGTCCAAGCCGATCCGCGACTCACGGAGAAAAGCGAAGCCAAATCGACAATCTAGTTCTTCCTCTTGTAGTTCTTGAGCGACTGTAATGAAATTGTTGATATAAATAAAAGGTGATATTCTTTTATCTTGTTTTCTTTAAATTCTTGCATCATGATTCGATCTCAATTTCTAGTTGTAGTTCTTGTTGTGATGTTTGAGTAATACTCCGCTCGTCGAGGAGTCGAGACAATCAATAGAATGATGATGTAACATATCTTAAATCGATTCTTGAGTCCTACGAGTTTTGTAAACCCGAGCAAGTTCAAGAACCGAGGACCCAGTTCGTTGCGATGCTTTCTTGATTGATATCGCTCGAAATTGGGGAGTTACGATCGTTTCTTGAAATTGCTAGAGGCTAGAACGTGAATGATATCGACGAAAGAACAAGGGTTAAATGATGAAACCCTAGTTTCATGAGAAATCCCTAACTCTCGTCGATCATCATCGATCTAGTATCAATTCTTCGAAGGACAAGAACACGATATCTTGAGATTACATCACGTCTGTAGATCCGATCGATTCCTACGAGCCTCATTTAGATTCTTGACATTTTGGTTGGAAATATCATCGAAACCCGATTCTCGATTGTTTATCATTTTCTTGATTCTTGATTAGACTAGTGACACTTGAATCAATTGATAAAATCTTGAATCATGTTTTCTTTTCTTTTCGATTAACTTTTAAATTCAAACAAATCAAACATAAAAACGAATCGCACAATCCCTGTGGACGATCCGCACTCGCTTACGATCTATAACCGACACCGTAATTGATTGCAGTCAAATATAATTCTTTGATTGCGAATTTTATTCAATTTTCATACCGACACAACGAGAAACTCTTATCGATCAAATGACACCGGTATCGGGGATCATTTGAGTTGATACACACTACACAGTCTCGAATTTTAGAATCAATCAGTAACTCAGTAGTACTCATCATAGAGCACACCATATCAAATAGGGTGTATCTGCTCCGCCCCGATACACCGACGTGCTGTGGTGTATGCGGAGGAATAATGCTGAGAGAGAATCTCATTCTCCTTTAGAATAGTCCAGGAATTTCGTGCTCAAGTATTCTCCTCCTTGATCTCATCAAAGGACATAATACTTATACCCGTATTTTTGGTTCTCTACTTCTAAATCATATTCTGTGAATATCTCAAAAGGTTCGGACTTGTGTTTCAACAGGAATATATGTCTGAATCTTGAGAGATCATCAGAGAATGTAATGAAGTAAAAAGAACCGGTCTTGGTATGTGTAGACAGGGGACCTTCATACATCAACATGTATCATCCCAAGAGTTCATTAACTCTTTCTCTGTTTCCAATAAACAGAGCTATGGTCATCTTATCTTTGTGACATGACTGGCAAGTTTCACAAGATGTAAATTCAAACTAATTTAAATATGCATCTAAATGTAACTTCAACCAGTTGGGTCACATTGATATGACCTAGTCTACAATGCCTCAAGAAGGATTCGTTCATTTCTGAACTCTTCCTCTTGTGTGTATTCTATATACTAGGAACTGTAGTTTGATTTAGAACGTCAATACTTTTAGATAACGTGGCTGAACCGATCAACTTTTGATATAGAAAATGTTCAAAACATTATCCAACAATACAAAATTTTATCATTTCTTTACTAATAAAGAGACTGATATGATTTTGTATATAAGGTTCGGTATCTAATAACATTCGTTCAGAATCAATATACTGGTCATACAGGGTGACAGTGACCAACAGACTTGGCTGCAACACTTGCCCCGTTTTCTGTTTCATGAAACTTATCACCCGTTCTCAGTTCTTTGCCTTTCTGTAGCCCTATGTAACAGATTACATATCAGGGATCCTGATCCGGTATCAGATACCCAGGACGCAGAGAATATTGAGAAACAATTCTATGTAATGAACACACCCGAAGATGATGCATTATATGCACTTTCTTCGTTTGGGTGGCACGGGAAATCTGGTATTCCCCAATTTCCTGCTCTGTCTTATAACAATTATAAGTTGGAGCGGGATCAACGTTTCCCAGCTCAGTATAACATGCGGGTTCGGTCAATATCCGTATTATTATCTTGATTAAGGCGTGACATGGTCGCTACCTGGAGAGAGAGAGAGAGAAGAAAACACTCAGCGTATGCTCTTGCAAGATCAGATTGGTTATTATTTTATCTAATCAGGATGGCTCCCACTGGTTTTTATCAAATCCTCCTTCAAACCCTAAAAGGAAAGACTAGCCGGGATTAATTACACGCTACAAGTTCGCCAATTTTTTAGCCAGGCCAGTGTCGGTACTTTGAGGGAGGTCCCCCGTGCTTTCGCACGAACCTAATTAATGTAAACCTCGTTTTCCCATAGGCATAACCTCGTTAACACCTTTCTAGACACCTACTTGATCGGCTAATTGTAATGTGTAAAATTCTCCCAGGAGTAACAATTACTCGCAGTGGGTATCGGGATCCAACTATCTCATAGAAGGTATGCAATCTCATTGCAAATTTCAACACTTGAAATTCCCGATAATTTTGCCCCGAATGATCTATGACCTTGATAAGGTCAACAAACCATAGACCGCAAGTCAAGTTCAACCCGTCATTTCTTGATTGAATCAAACCCACCCGCACGACCCTTGACAAGGTCAACAAGGCCGTACGACTACCCTAACCCAATCTGCATCATATGCATAAGCAGATAAATACTGGTTAGCTACCGCACACTGCGCATTGACAAGGTCAACAAACGCAGCTCGAATACTATGCAGGATTTATCTGAAATGACGGAGGGCTACGACAGGTTTTTCTGAAAACCTATCGCGTAATGAACTTGATATCGTTGTAGGATCGAATGAATTTTGAAATGGAGTGTTTTTGAGGCTTTTCTAGTTTTGCTAAAGGGGTCACTCCGGGTGAAGGGATCGTCGGCCCTTTCCTCATCGAATAAGGTGCAGGATATATCATATATACCGCTGTGCAAAGAAAAAACTATAGAAGCAATCAAAAGACAAACCGAGGGGTGTAGCATCTTTCAGTTATTGCTAAAGGGGTCACTCCCGGTGAAAGGATCTCGGCCCTTTCCTTATCGAATAAGGTGCAGGATGTTCTATAAGGAACACCGCGATGCAAAGCAAGAACTATAGCTACCTTTTTTTAAGAAATTCGATTCCACGACATCTTTATGTTTCTTTTATTTCATTAATCATATTAATGAAGTCCCATCATATAAGTCACCTAAACATCACAGATAAATACGACGTACACTTATGCCATCCGCATTCGCCTCGATGTCCCCTCGTGCACCGTTAGGTTAGGTAACTAACGGCAGAGCGGGGCAGGGCTAGCGCGGACGTAAAACATAAGTAACATCTATATAATATATCATATATACTATATACAGTATTTATCACAGAACATATCAAATGATCACATCACAGATATCGCAGCAGAAGAAACATATAAAACATTGGATATACTAGGACGTCCGTGTTTTCGATACGAGCCAGTATAAATCACGGATTCCATGGTCGCGATGAATAGCCAAACCCACACCCCTAGACCCCTACGAGAGCGGCAAGCAACCCTACCAATTCTAGAGTTAGGAGACCCGGACTCGACTCCTCTAGTTGGTCTCCCACTGGACTCCAGAACCCGGTTACTTGTGCCCTCCTCCTTGGGTCTCTCCTAGTGAGGAAAAGTAAATAATATACAAATGGTGACATCTTCTGCAACCTGGAAGTGCCCCAATAAAAGAATATTACATACAAGCTTTTACATGAATGAAAATGAAAAACACTCATCTCACATAAAAAAAAACCCGGCTATTCAAACACGACGATCCAATATAACATATCCAGCAACACATAACATCACATGTCATCAACGTAAGTAAACATGCGTATCCCAATTGTCGTTGACATATAGCAACGAAACCGGAGATATCACATATTACACTTACGGTCACAGAAAAGAAAGTGTAAAACTACAACAGTTGGAATCCGCAACCTACTTAGACATCACATGCCTAACCAGCTGAATTCCTTAGACATCGCATGCCTAACAATTATAAACCCCGTATTTTAGTCTCATTTTCGAAAACACTTTTCAATATTCAGTCGGGCAATTCAACAAGATTCTCGGCATTCTGATCGAATGCTCGTCGCTAACTTCAGTAGACGGCCGCACCCCCGATGCCGTCGACGAAGTGCACCAAGGAGGAACACCGCTGCCGCGAGCACCCGAACGGATACTTTCGGCGACGGGGTTCTCCTACAGTCACTTGGTCGGGGCTATAGGGTGTAGCTGTCTATTAAGTTTACCCGGCGAGTATCCGCATACACTACGTGATTGCGACGGACTTTTGATCACATCAAAATTCCGTGGCAATCGATCAAGTGAGACTAAAGTGCTATGTTTATAACATTCATATTAGTTATCACATAACTACTTGTGAATTCCAAATATTGTATCACATTCCAGATAAACAGAAAATGTTAAACTCTGAGATCGAACAGTTAAACACCCAAGTTTTCCCGGAACAATTCAACACATGAAATAAGTTTAAAAAACATTCACTTCATGCCTCAGTACCAACGGTCCAGCCGTAGAAGGATCAAGCCAACGCCTCACATGTGGCACGCCGTACTGCCCCAAACCCTAAGGTTCAAAAGGCAGTTCAAGACGGTCACATAATCGAGTTAAGGTTTCTTGTCTTCTAGAGGGCCCATCGCGTTACTTGCACTACTTAGAACGTTATTAAACCACTGAAAGATCCAACACTTGGAAATTTCCCGACAGGGGAAAAAGTGGGTATTTATATCCGGTCGAACTTTTTAACATATTCAAAAATTATCCGGAAAACATATAGACAAAACTAGACAATCCGATCGAATCTAGGAAGTCCCAATACAACCCCAGAAAACTCAACTGTTGAGTAAATATTAAAAATTCCCATAAAATACAGCATATACAGAAACTAATTACTGTGCAAACCACGTGCATTGATTCAGCACTTTGGCCGTGGAACCGCCGCGCAAGCCAGGGTGGGGCCGCGGTTCCACGGCGCTTCTGTCGAATCAATGGCACGTGCTTCACAGTAATTCATAATATTTCATACTGAATTTTTTGGAAATTTTTAATTCACAAAAATCCAAAATTCCAGAAAATTTCCAGAGAGTGGTTTGAGTTAGGGTTTCGGGGTTCGTTCGGATTTCTAACATCGTCTACACTTCGCCTAAGGCTCTAGCTAGGCTCTGATACCACTGTAGGGTTCCTAGGTACTCTATTGAGGTTCCACAACAGATCAACCATGGCAAAATCAAAATTTTCTTGTGCCGAGAAACCCTAATGCGATCGTTGACTAGAGGTAAAGGCGATAACTATGCAAGTAAACAACTTTATTGCTAAGTGATTGGAAATACAACCTTTGTAGATCCGGTTCTCCACTTCCATAGCTCCATGATGATGTCCCTCCGCTGCAATCATCTGATCCTGGACTCTAGCGATGGTTTCGTCGAAGAAACGATCGGGCTAGGTCGTCGACTTCGAGGCCGAAGATGATCTACGTCGAGGCAACTCAAGATCAAGCTCCAACTTCACCAAGTCCTGAAACTTGTGAAGAAAACACCCTATACTACTTGGCAAGTGGTAGAGGATGAAGAAATAGGAAGTGGGTGTTGGAGATAGTGCCCTCAGAGTCAATTATTAGGTCACAGGTACGTGATTGTAATGATTGAGGGAGGACCTATCCCGGTAGGACAGTCTTACTCGAGATGATAGTATGCTATCTGGTTTACCTTTATCATCGTGTACTGCTTTAGGTGACATGACACGTCGCTATTACACGTTGATAGAGCCCATAGGATTCTTGCTTGACCACCAGCAGTATGAGGGCGATCATATAAGTGGGAGCTGGGGGTCTACAAGCATATCCTTAAAAGGTCCCTAGTCGTGGGAGTTTCGAGACCGGGCATCGATACTCCATTAGTAGACTAGTGTATACAGTCGAGACCCCGACGAGGGGCGGTGGCCGGTCTCACAAGCCACTGGTGTCAGTTGGATCACCTAAGATGTATACAGGTGCTCATTGGGTTATGAGTACACCGGACAGGACTCGCCGGGAACATGCTAGTTGGTCATATACCAGACGTCAGATGGCAGTTCCCTGGTGACATGTGTGCAGGTTAGTTCATCGACCTGGGGATCGTCATTTGTCTCGTGTGAGTTCCCACTGTACTTTGATTACTACCCTACCACGGCTCAAAGGAGTCGTGCAAACAGGTTTTAGTTGGGTACAGTCCCGAGCCACATGGAGGCAGTGAGCGTATCTTCAGGGGTTCGTCTCTCCCGGTATTGGGGGTAAGGTCGCGCTGTGTCTAGGAGAGCCATTACGCAAAGCCCTCGGCCGAGGCAGGAGATTTACTGGTAGGTATTCCAGTAGTATCTCAGGGCGTTCTGGGCTACGCTCCGACACGACTTGTACCGCTTTTGGGGGTCTGACTTTTACCAACCCCCTAGGCCCGCCATGCGATACTCATAGACGAACGGACCGGACTGTACGGATATTGTCACTGACAGGCTCAGTAGGGTGTCGGGGTGAGCTTCCTCATCGACGTCCCTTTTGGTCAATAGCTGGTGGCCCGTCACGTATTGGCTTATACCTCTGACGTGCTAGTGGTTAAATCCACAGCCATAGTATTGACGAGTCTTTAGAGTCCACCACACTTTCAGTTACTCAGCTTTCGGGCGAAACGCTGTAGAGGCCGTATGGAGATATGGCAGGGTCCGATCAGATACGTGCGGTATTGCACGGATCAGGATCGGACAGTTTTGTACTAGTGGCCGTATAGATATATGGCAGGGTTCGATCAGATACGTGCGGTATTGCACGGATCAGGATCGAACGGATTTTACTAGCCGGCTTTGGTTTAAGCCGGTACTAGTTTAGTACAGTGTAGATTTTGTCTCATTGCATTTGTATCCGGACGGAATACAGATGCGGGTGTGTATGCACAGTATTGGGGTTTTCCTGTAGTTTATTACAGGACCAGTTTTCTGGAGTTGCCAGTTTGCATTCCGTTCCGGCCGGTTTTCCTTTGTTCTTTCCCGGCCGGACTTTTCCGATGGAGGGGGTAATTTGCAGTTTTGCAAATTACACTTTGTGGAGGGGTTTTATGCAATTGTGTTGATTATGATGGCTTTCATATCTTGCACATTGACTTGATTTAATGGTGATTTGAAATAGGTATGGGTTTGATTTGATATGAGTATGGTTGATGTTTTGTTGACCTTGGATGTGGTCACCTCCTTCTTGATCCTACACTCACCTCCCTTGTATAGTTTTTCCTCCACCATTCTCATGATATATACTTGGCCGGCCACCTTTTTTGAAGGGGATGGATCATTTCATTTTGATGAGGGTGTGGGAAAAATTATTGTTTCATATCATTTTTCATTGCCTCAAAAATCCCCAAGTTCATATCATCTTGATTCCTCCATCATGGCAACAAAAACCCCATTGAGACAAAGCGTATTCTACACTACACATTCTACAGCTAATCTTGGGCATGTCGAGTTGCCGGCTTCATGCTCGAGTTGCCTCGGTATTGAGGCGGGAGCCCGTAAAAGACAAAGGCGATGTGGTGCCCCTTTCCGACGAGGAGGAGACGGACGGAGATCCCGCGAGGAGATCGGAGTGGAGATGAAGACCGGAGGACTCGGATCAGTCGGTACAACATTTCTACACTCTTTACTGTTTGTTAGTTTAGCAATAATGGCAGATCCGGGTTAAAGTATACGATAGCGCCAAGTTAAAAAAGTTTTATTCCGCGATTGGCGTCTGTAGACTGCCGGGGCGCTAACGTACACTTACAGTGGTATCAGAGCCTCACCATTTTGCTATGCTAACTTGTGCTAACGCGTTTAAAACTTCGATCCGACCGGAAATCGAAAACTGCAAAAATCCAAGCCGACAGTTTCTGTTGTTTTTAAACGGTCTCAAAAATTATTTCTGTATGTCTTAAAAATCAGAGCAGGAACATTTAAGAGTCACGACAAAATTTGGACTCGTGATCCCTCTAAGTTGCCGCGGAAGCGCGGCCAAAACCATGGTTTTGCCGCGCAACCGCGGCCACGTGGGGAGCACGTGCTCCCAAATTTTGTCAAGTGGTTCATGGTTGGATTTTGGGGTTTTTGAAATATATCGTTTTTGCCCAGATTTTGTTACTGTTCACCAGTAAGTCGTGGGGCCCACTTCTTGATATTTTGTCGATCGAAATTTAAACACGTTAGTTTTCACAGTATTTACATTATATCTGCGACCGTGAATGTCACTCGATCGGTAAATCCGGTCTAACTGCTATAGCCCGGTTAGACGGATTTGCGAACGTGATTTTCACGTTGATGTTCTATGTATTTGCTGTGTTGTTGCGGATCGGTCGTGGGGGATAGCCTGGATGCAATACTAGTACAGTTTTGTTGTATTATGTACATTTGATATTGCGGGGCGAGCGTCCGACATGTGGACTGCCGTCACTGCCTGATTGTATTATTCTTTTGGGGCACGACCTGGTTGCGGTCGATGTACCCGGTGTATGTATATTTTACTTTTTGTACTAGGATTACCCCGCGGAGGGGTGCACGGATAGCCGGGTTCTAGAGGGCAGCAAGCCCGCATCTCATGGCATTGGGACGGAGGGGGCTTCACTCTAGGATTGGCAGGCTATTCGCCGCACTCGTAGGGGGTACAGGTTTGACCCAGGAGGGGTGCCCAAGTTGCCGGATTCCGTGAAGTGCTGGGTGGTCCATTCACGACGCTGAAGGGGGCTGCCTCGCTTCAGGTTTTGGCGGGTGACTTGCCGCGCCCGTAGGGGTCTAGGATTTCATTGCACAGGCTATCCACACGACCAGGGGAACGTCGGGTTTCAGCGGCTCTGTGAAACCCGGGGATCCCAGATATCTGTATTGTTTCTGTGATGCTGTTCATTGTCTGTGATGTTGCATTTTATTCACGCCTTGAGCGAAATACTATATATTGGTATATATATATTAGTAGATGTTGTATATGTTTTTCATCCGCGCTAGTCCAGTCCCCGCTCTGCCGTTAGTTAGCTAACCTAACGGGTGATGACGGGACCCAGTGGCGAATGCGAATGGCATATACATACGTCAGTATATTTTCGTTCTTTGTGGTGTGATCTATTGATGGGACTGCATTGATTCGGATCAATGCAAGTTAAACAAACCTATTGTGATGTTGTTGGAACACTTTTCAAAAAGCTGTTATTGCAAGGACGTTCACTTTTGTTTTGCATCGTGGTATTCATTTGGAATATCCTGCTCCTCAGTCGACGAGGCAAGGGCCGAGATCCCTTCACCGGGAGTGACCCCTTGGACAGAAGTTTGCGTCAGGGCATTAACTTCACTATAGCCGATTACTTTTGCTTTGCACCGTGGTATTCATTTGGAATATCCTGCACCTCATTCTACGGGGAAAGAGCCGAGATCCCTTCACCGGGAGTGACCTCTTTAGTAAAGGTTTTCGTCACTATATTTTCTAAAAAGCTATCCGTTCCTTCAACAATATCAAGTTCATTACGTTAAAGGTTTTCGCCAGAAACCATTCGTAGCCCTCCGTCGTTTCATATGGGTGGTCAATAGTATTCAAGCTGTGTATGTTGGCCAAAGTCAAGGCACAGTGATTGGTAGCTATTGGGGTATTCATATGCAGCATAGATAGATGCGTTGGTTTGGGACAGTCGTGCTGCCATTTTGGCCAAAGTCAAGGGTATGTACGGGTGGATTCAAATTAACCTGGAGAATGACGGGCAGAACTTGACATGTGACTTATGATATGTTGGCCAAAGTCAAGGTCATAAGAGCATGGGGCAGAAATCACATCGGGAGTTTCAAAAGCACTGAAACTTGCCAGATATGCGCATACCTTCTGGAGTGTGATACCGTGAGCGGATTCCGTCACGTTGTCATGCGATGAGAGTTGGATCCCGATTCCCACTGATGAGTTAGTATACTCCTCGGGTGACCCCGACTAATTCTTCTTTTAGGTTTGGAGGAGAATTTGAGGTACAGTGGGAGGATTCCAGATTAGATAAATTGGTAACCATTCTGATCTAGGTTAGAGTGCACGCTGAGTGTTTCTTTTCTCTCTCTCTCTGGCAGCGACCATTTGACCCGACCCTAAGACTTTGACTCAGTGACCAAGTTGACCGAACCTTCTTAAACACCGGCTTTTGGATTGTCATAGTTGCAGACCTCATTGCCACTCCTACTTTTACCCTTTTCTCCAGGACACCCCGTATTACTACGAACGTTCACTTCCATTGGACAAAACCATCGTATGGTTATATACGAACTCGAAAGAATTTATTCGAGGATGGTTTCAGGTTCTGGAGAAAACGGATAGGATTATTCAGTTGTCTTTTCCTTTTACCCTCTCTCAGGTTACGAGTACTCCTTGGTTTAGGGGTAGTACACCTATTACGCAAATTGGATTG
Source organism: Agapanthus africanus (assembly GCA_030015575.1). NCBI lineage: Eukaryota > Viridiplantae > Streptophyta > Magnoliopsida > Asparagales > Amaryllidaceae > Agapanthus > Agapanthus africanus. The sequence continues at coordinate 209,083,694 of JASDDO010000026.1, read as the reverse complement.
TCTTCTTCCAAACCTTAGGCTGGTGCCGACCGGTAGGGAATGAAGAAAACCAATTAGCATAACGATGGTGTGCAGAAGGTATTAAGTTCAGACAAAGCAAGGGATTAGTAAGAGGGCAAAGTAAATTGCAACAGATATTCACGACCAAACCAAATATTTCGTTACCACTCCCACGTCACCTTTGTATTTCTCCAGGACACTCCGTATCACTACGAAGATCCACAGTTTATTTGGATACTCCATCGTATGGTTATATACGAACTCGAATGGAACTTGTTCCAGTTCGGGGATGGATCCTGGTTCAGGAGAAATAGGAATAAAGTACATTCAGGTGTCTTTTATCTTCACCTTCTCTCGCATTGCGAGTGATCCTAGGATTGGGACAGTACACCCATCATGCTCATTGGATAGTCTTCTTCCAAACCATAGGCTTGTGCCGAACGGTAGGGAAGGAAGAAAACCATTTGGCCTAAAGGGGTGTGCAGAAGGTAAAGACTAAAGACATATGAAGGGATTTGGAGAGGTGGCAAAGAACTATACGGTTACAGTCGTGAATCTGGAAGAGGCATTACTAGGAATACCAGAATACCCCATCGGAACATTTCAATGTTTCAGGTTCAACTGTGTACTGTTAAAAGAAAACTGATTTCCCGATTGGACACTTGCTCCAGGGTATGTATTTACCAAGTTTGATTCTCACATCTGTATAGTTTTACAGATGATGAGTGGGAGTAAGTTATTGGGAATTGGGTGATCATCCTCATTATATCGGGATTCGTTGTAATCGGTGATATTTGAGGAAATCACCTGGGCTGTTTGCCGGTCGGCAAATATTTGGTTTTGAATATCCGCAGTTATGCACCAATTTCAAATTGATATATCTGTACGTCTATTTTCATAGAGTGAGATATACCTTTCTGAAATTATGTCTACGACATTTACCTATATCAGTGGATGGTTAGGTAAGGAGCATTAAACAGCGGTGTAATTCTTCTTAACCATAAGTACAGTTTTCAACCTACGACACACAGTGAATGAGTTATCAGACTCAAGGGACTTATACAGAGTATTGTATGTTGTCCAGGGTCCATCAGGACAGAGGGGTTGGTCCTCGTACTACATTCAGTTTACTTATGACTTCTCTAGTTTTTAGACAGGTGTTTCGTGGAAACGCAGGGTCCGAATTTGGAGAAGTTATAGGTATTTGAATAGAGTAGAGAACCAGGTATAGCAAGTATCGGGATTCTTCAAAGATCGAAGATGTAGATACTTGTGTATGGTATTCAGTTGATAGTAATGATAAAGAGATCTTACTTCTCTTTCAGGTTACTCATAATGGGAAGTATTCCTAAGTTGAGTAACGCTGATCGGCCTCCTTCCATTTAGTTGACATGCGCTGGGGACAGCTGCATGATTTGAATCTGGTTCAATTAAATCAGTGCCTCTGTTTCTATATTGGATATAGAACAGTTCATATCTTAACGATGTTAAGGTATGGGGAGTTGTCCGGTTTATGATTAAAACCAGACACTGGACAACTCAAGGCACGTTTCTGTAATGGCTGTTTGTGGGTTGACCCAGGCTATGACGAGGGTTGACTTTCTACCATCTGGATGAACAATAGCGATATTGTTCTAAACTCGCCACAGTTTTATTAAAAATGGATTTTTTCAGAAAACAGTAGTGGGAGTATGGTAGAACTGGAAGTGATTCCAGAACCACAAACGATTACTGAAGATTTGATAAGGAACCTAAAGATTCAATCTGGATTGACATTCCATTGGCCACTCCGCAGATATGGTGGGTAACTTCAGGCACCCGAGAGGTACTACGGTAGCCTTAAGGACGGTGACGGGGAAGTTCTTGTTTACCCACAGTTACCATTGCTGTTGTTCCAGGCTGCGAGACCCGGCGGGAGGATGAGTATAGCGTCGTTCTGAACTCGCTTCAGAAGTGTACGTGTATATGACTCTGCCCGAGGGTTGTCGTAGTCAGTGGGAGCAGCGGAAGCATTGGTGGACAGGTTGCTTATGTCTATTTATAGACTAGAGCAGATGTAGCGGAGATAGATCATCTATTTCTGACGTGACAGTCATGGGTTTGACTTCATCAGAATAGGGGATGGATCTGTTGAGAAGGTAGTAGGGTGTGATGTCATGGTATTTGGATGACATACACAAAGTAGGAAAAGAAACTCCTATACTACGATCGGTTATACTTTGGTCGTCACACAGTTGTTTCTCCACAAAGGAAATGGATTTTATATCAGACATACTGGTTAACTAGATCTATGGTTTTAGATCTAGATTTGGGTGGTTTCCCAATCAGGGTACTTGACAGCATCCTAAGAGTATTTAGGATGGACGACTCCTGGCACGGTAGTGTACCTGCAGGTAATGGAGTCACCCTCTCCAAAGGTGTCTTACAGACTAAAGGGGAGAGGGACGTGCATGATTGGCAGATCACTTGCTTAGGCAATTGAGTCAATCATGAGATGTCAAGCACCACACCAGATGTTGTTCTTGCACTAGATGAAATAAGTTGACATTAATCCAATCCTGGAGAAACAGTCGGAAGCAGTTTTAGAACATAAGCAAATGTTCTAGGGAGATGATAACGACAGCCTCATTTAGGAGACAGTTATCATTCCAGGCTTCCAAGGTGACATGGACGGCAAGGAGGTTGTCAGAGTTTTAGTTCTCCCTCTGACGAGGGACAGTATTTTGGACAGATGGTCCAAGGCAATACTGAGGGTGGCATGGCGCAGGAGACTGATTAAGTTCAGTTGATGATACAGTCTAAGAAGTTTGGATTTGGTGTTCATTTATGAACTAGGTCCCATCAGACATCCAGACATTCTAAGACAGGTATTGCTCATTTCGGGAGATGGCTTTCTCCGCGAACTTGAGATATAGAGAGACATAGAAAGAAACTTCATAGCGGATCCACTCACTGAGGCTATTCCTCGAACGCCATAGTTTCGCAAACGGGTTTTGTGAGACTGACTAGTAGAGGAGTTGGGTGTTCGGTATCACACGGGCTGTGAGTATGCGACATCGCAATAATTAGCCTTGAGTGCAAGTGGGAGATTGTTGGAGATAGTGCCCTCAGAGTCAATTATTAGGTCACAGGTACGTGATTGTAATGATTGAGGGAGGACCTATCCCGGTAGGACAGTCTTACTCGAGATGATAGTATGCTATCTGGTTTACCTTTATCATCGTGTACTGCTTTAGGTGACATGACACGTCGCTATTACACGTTGATAGAGCCCATAGGATTCTTGCTTGACCACCAGCAGTATGAGGGCGATCATATAAGTGGGAGCTGGGGGTCTACAAGCATATCCTTAAAAGGTCCCTAGTCGTGGGAGTTTCGAGACCGGGCATCGATACTCCATTAGTAGACTAGTGTATACAGTCGAGACCCCGACGAGGGGCGGTGGCCGGTCTCACAAGCCACTGGTGTCAGTTGGATCACCTAAGATGTATACAGGTGCTCATTGGGTTATGAGTACACCGGACAGGACTCGCCGGGAACATGCTAGTTGGTCATATACCAGACGTCAGATGGCAGTTCCCTGGTGACATGTGTGCAGGTTAGTTCATCGACCTGGGGATCGTCATTTGTCTCGTGTGAGTTCCCACTGTACTTTGATTACTACCCTACCACGGCTCAAAGGAGTCGTGCAAACAGGTTTTAGTTGGGTACAGTCCCGAGCCACATGGAGGCAGTGAGCGTATCTTCAGGGGTTCGTCTCTCCCGGTATTGGGGGTGAGGTCGCGCTGTGTCTAGGAGAGCCATTACGCAAAGCCCTCGGCCGAGGCAGGAGATTTACTGGTAGGTATTCCAGTAGTATCTCAGGGCGTTCTGGGCTACGCTCCGACACGACTTGTACCGCTTTTGGGGGTCTGACTTTTACCAACCCCCTAGGCCCGCCATGCGATACTCATAGACGAACGGACCGGACTGTACGGATATTGTCACTGACAGGCTCAGTAGGGTGTCGGGGTGAGCTTCCTCATCGACGTCCCTTTTGGTCAATAGCTGGTGGCCCGTCACGTATTGGCTTATACCTCTGACGTGCTAGTGGTTAAATCCACAGCCATAGTATTGACGAGTCTTTAGAGTCCACCACACTTTCAGTTACTCAGCTTTCGGGCGAAACGCTGTAGAGGCCGTATGGAGATATGGCAGGGTCCGATCAGATACGTGCGGTATTGCACGGATCAGGATCGGACAGTTTTGTACTAGTGGCCGTATAGATATATGGCAGGGTTCGATCAGATACGTGCGGTATTGCACGGATCAGGATCGAACGGATTTTACTAGCCGGCTTTGGTTTAAGCCGGTACTAGTTTAGTACAGTGTAGATTTTGTCTCATTGCATTTGTATCCGGACGGAATACAGATGCGGGTGTGTATGCACAGTATTGGGGTTTTCCTGTAGTTTATTACAGGACCAGTTTTCTGGAGTTGCCAGTTTGCATTCCGTTCCGGCCGGTTTTCCTTTGTTCTTTCCCGGCCGGACTTTTCCGATGGAGGGGGTAATTTGCAGTTTTGCAAATTACACTTTGTGGAGGGGTTTTATGCAATTGTGTTGATTATGATGGCTTTCATATCTTGCACATTGACTTGATTTAATGGTGATTTGAAATAGGTATGGGTTTGATTTGATATGAGTATGGTTGATGTTTTGTTGACCTTGGATGTGGTCACCTCCTTCTTGATCCTACACTCACCTCCCTTGTATAGTTTTTCCTCCACCATTCTCATGATATATACTTGGCCGGCCACCTTTTTTGAAGGGGATGGATCATTTCATTTTGATGAGGGTGTGGGAAAAATTATTGTTTCATATCATTTTTCATTGCCTCAAAAATCCCCAAGTTCATATCATCTTGATTCCTCCATCATGGCAACAAAAACCCCATTGAGACAAAGCGTATTCTACACTACACATTCTACAGCTAATCTTGGGCATGTCGAGTTGCCGGCTTCATGCTCGAGTTGCCTCGGTATTGAGGCGGGAGCCCGTAAAAGACAAAGGCGATGTGGTGCCCCTTTCCGACGAGGAGGAGACGGACGGAGATCCCGCGAGGAGATCGGAGTGGAGATGAAGACCGGAGGACTCGGATCAGTCGGTACAACATTTCTACACTCTTTACTGTTTGTTAGTTTAGCAATAATGGCAGATCCGGGTTAAAGTATACGATAGCGCCAAGTTAAAAAAGTTTTATTCCGCGATTGGCGTCTGTAGACTGCCGGGGCGCTAACGTACACTTACAGTGGGTTCACTTTGGATTTGGATTTCTCACTTGGAATCATCACTTAGACATTTTCAAGAAAAGGTTTTCTTTCTTCTTGAAGAAGAAGAAGAAGAAAGAATAATGATGAATTAGTTTCAAAAAGAAAATGAAGTGATATCTATCATTTAGCAACCATGGGTGAGTTAACAAGTGTAGAGAATAAACTATGGTTCAAGTCAATGGTTAGGGTTAAGGAAAGAAACAAAATGGTCAAACCATTAAAAGCTTCATGAAGCTTCAAAGAAAATCCAAAGTTAGCCACCATTTTATTTCTTTCTCAAATGAATAAATAAATGAATAAGCAAATAAAGCAAATGAAACCCTAACCATTAACTAACCATGGTTTAATTCAAACATACACCCAAGTTTGCATGTATCATCAAACATGATACAAACTTGTGCACAAAAATATATCGCATATACAATGTGCACAAACAAGTGAGAAAAACATCTTAAATGAACCAATATTAGTCAATGTAAAGTAATATATCAAATATATAATTATACATTAAATCATTAAATCAACACTTGATTTAACGATCCGGTCACATCGCATATGACCGACTAATATCCAATGTATCGACTTATCGAATCAATCCTCGATTCGATAACTAGGTTATATCGCATACAACCAATCGATACATTCATCGCGAGAATAGAATACGGTATCACATACACGCTATTCTCGGTCCCGCACATATCTCATATGCGCTCCTATTTCGTTTCGCTTGAGCCAGGAAACTTCTGTGTAGGACTCTAAAGACTCGTCAATACGCCGGCAGCAGGTGATGATCATATCAAACACCCACAAGCCGCAAGCGGTCTGCTAAACGTAAGGGCCACCCGGGTATTGAGCGATCAGAAGATCAACGAGCAAGCCCGCTCACACTCCTGTGAATCCAACCAGTAACACTTACGGTACAGTCCGATCTGTTCGTCTGATATGTCGCATATCTCGCCTAGGGGTGGTAAACGTCAGACCCCAGAAGCTTGATAAGTCGTGTCGATATGAGGTCTATAACAGTTCGAGAAACTACTGGTAACACTTACCAGTAAATCTCAGCAACCCTGGCCAGGGATTTCCGGTTATAGCCAATCGAACACAGCGCAACATCAACTCCCTATACCGGGAGAGACGAATCCCCTCCTATCGCTCATTGCCTCCATGTGATTCAGTACTGTACCCAAAAACCACCGTTTTGCACGCCCTCTTGGACGTGGTAAGGTGGAAATCAAAGCACAATTGGAATCACACAAGACTCTATGACGATCTCGGGTCTACAGACTAACCTGTACCAGTGTCACCAGAGAACTGCCATCTGACGTAAGGTATAATACCATCTGGGAGTTCTCGGCGAGTCCGTCCAGTGTACCCAGTCTCCACTGAGCACCCGTATATCATCTCTGATGTCAAACACCAATGGATATGGGATCATCCATCGCCCATCTGTATGGGTCGAGAAGGTATACGCTAGTCTACTCTGGTATATCGATGCCCCGTCTTGATACACCCACGACTAGGGACCTTGAAGGATGTACTTATAGACTACCATGTCCCCACTAGTATGATCCGCATCATAGTCCAGGTAGTCAAGTACACATCCTAAGGGCTTTACCAACATGTAATAGAGAGACAATCAGTGTACACGTTAAGGTAAAGAGCAACCAGATAGCATACTATCATGTCGAGCAAGAAAGTCATCCCTATATATGTCCAAGCATCCACTACAATATACATCCTATGTATAGTAATGGCCTTTAGGGCATACATATAACTAACAGTACGGACCTAACGTCACGTACGGCTAACACTCACGATTCACAACACATATAAATATCTCTAAATACCTATGTCCCAGGTCACATCCGCAATAATCTCATATTAGGGGACCAGCAGGGTATAAATCATCTCAATCGACTCGCATCCGTATTCCAACATATCGTCAAATCACATATTAAATCGTCTTCTCTTTTTATCGTATTTATATCCCTCATCAAGTCAATTTTACAAATACATTCTACCTTTGCTATAAGTATACGTATCTAATCTAACATACACACCCGAACCATACAAACAGTTTTTTTAAAAGATGCGAATCGTAGTTTTTAAAGTAGGGGCTACGGTGTTTTTAAAGAAAAGATATCATTTGAAAATCCGTAACATCCCTCAAGGTATCTATTTAAAAGATGCATACAATTCTTCAACTTGAAAATTGGTATGGTTCGGATGACACACCTACGTCGACTATCTAGTCCTATAGTACCCTAAACGGTAATATCGTCAAATAACATTCTCAAGTTCCGTCATCACATACTAGTCATATCATATCACTTCTAACTATCCTTAGTTTCTAATATGGTTCTCTAACTACCTTTGAACTCTATCTATAGTATCCTATTAAAGGTTTCATTAATCATAATCTATATATATAAATCGGTTTCCATCAAAGTTTGCGGGGGTGCTATACGCCATCCATCCGACTTCCCCCGTAGATATAGATCTACTCACCGTGGTCTTCGCTTGCCGAAGTTGATGACGACACGCTCCGTCGCCTTGGAATCCACGTGAAGGTACCTACAATAACAACACATATCGCCATGCTATTAAAATCAAGTTATGAAATCCAATACGGCACGCGCATTTCTCATAGGTTAGAACCTATAGCTTACGCGTACAAAATCAACCAAACAATCCTTGTTGTTGATGTACAAACATCCAACAACCAAAAACAAATCCATATATCAAAACTAAACATTTCAAAATATGGAAAACATAGCCAAAATCACACCAAAGTGCTCCCAGATTATGACTCAGGTGAAAAAGTGTTGCACAAACAAGTTTAGGGTGTAGTACAAGGTGTATATAACCTACAGAACCAACCTAGACCCCTACCCTCACCAAGTGGCTGTCCCCAAGGCCCTAAAATCCGGCAAGCTCGGCCCCCAAAGCTCCTCTGGGCTTCATATCGTCAAGGTGGTCTCCTAGTACTCTAATTTGGTCCTTGGAGTTGTTTGCTTTCCTCAAAAATTCCCCGGGTTGCTCCAGATTTCCCTGCACACCCTATATACTCACAAACCGACATGAACAAATTCCAGTTTTCTATATTTTTGGTTTGTTTCAATTTGGTATGGGTTTCTAACATCATAGGCGGGTTTAAGGTCACCAATTACACCTCAATTGCATCCTCGTTACACAAGGATCCCTTAATCCATTTCTATGAATTTCAAAGTTCACAAATCCATCACTAACACATTCTAAATTAAACTAATAAGCTATAAACTCAAAACTAAACAAATTAGAAGAATTTATACCTCCATTAGGCCACTCAAGGCAGTCCTAGCCTCCTAATGTCATCAAAATCCCACTTAGCTTGGTCTATTGTGATGAGGGTGAGGAGGTGATCATTTTTTGTGAAAGGGGTATAGGGTTTTGACAAGGTTTTTGAGGTGGGTCAAGAGGGTAGAATATGGAGGGAGATGTGGAAGAAGAAGGAGAAGAAAATGGTGGAGAAATGATATGAGGCAGCCCCCCTCTTTCTCTCTCTCAATTATTCTCACTCTCTCTCTCTCTCCAAGCATGCTCACTCTCATCATTATGCCCCCTCTCTCTCTCCTCAATCATCATGATACATTTTTCCCTTTCTTTTCTCACCAATAACACATACACCCAAATAAAAAAACATAAATGAAATAACATGTAACATTTCATGGTGCACTAACCATGAAAAATTGTAGAATTGGCTTAATCGCGATTAGCAGCTAATCGTGTTTTTATCAAAACTGCATCTAATGAATTTTAAAAATCCAAATCTTTTAAATATATTTTTAAATGAATAAATCATTTTAAATTTCCAATTATTTCACAATTATTGGTATATATTTATACCCTTTTTCGAAAACCCCAATTTCGCAAATCAGGCGGTTTCCGGGAAATATATTATTTTAATATTAAATTCCAAAATTAATATTTTATATTTTCTGAAATGTTACAATCTTCCGTATTAAATAAATTCGGTCCCCGAATTTAAATTTAAACCCTCAAAATCTAAAACATTTCAATTATCAGCTCAAATCAACGGGGCTCTGAAATCACGGAAGATGCAGAACAACACAGCGCGTCAAGTGCACATGAAAACGAGTACAAAACTCAAAATCGAACTCTGTCAAGCATTACGCAAATCATCATATTTTCACGCATATCCTCGGAGTTACAATAGAGATACAGATTTTGAAATCCACTACTGAAATCCAATATACACCAATCAAATACTATAATACGTGTATAGTACGCATCCTTGAAAACTCCAAAATCTGAATAAAATACATGCAAAATCTTTTCTGAATCGTCGTGTGATGCGTAACTCATGGCACAAGTGACGGACGCTCATTTGTAAAATCATAATATATGTCTATATATGTTTTGCTAAATATACGTTCCGTCGTTTCAAAATATCCCAAAAGGTTTTCCTTTAAAAACGTTCGTGTCGCTCACGGACATGTAGGAAATAGCGAGACTATAGCTCTTTTTCATAAACCACTTGGTAAACTTTTAATGCATGCAAAGTACTCAGGTACTGTCCTCAGATCAGTCATGTTTGGCTACTACACAATATAGTGCCCATCATGAAAACAAAGTGCTCAAAAGCAAAATCAGCCTCAACTGGCGTACCCAACAATCACGTGCGTCTGGTGCGCATGGAAATCAAATCCAAATACAGGTGCCACAATATGCACAAAATCCAAAACTAAGTGCAACAGGTGTGAATGAAAACACCTGTCCAGTGCACGGGTGTGCACGACAACACATCTGGCGCATCTATTATGCACGAAAACAACATCCGGTGCATCAAATGCATGAAATACAATCAATAACTCAAACGCATACTAAGAAACACCGAGTATACCAAGTCGTATAAAATCGTAAACGTGTCCAACTGCGTGCACAAAATCCGTATCAATGCACTGCAAGCACGTGTGAGCTATACCGAGTGCAAAAATCACATCATCCGTATGAAATCCACGAAATCTTAAACATATACTACGAAGGTACAAAATCGACATCAAATGCAATAGATATGCACAAATCGCAAATCAACACAACGGTGTATAAAAAATATATATATCAAGTGCGATAACTATACGTAAAATGTAAATACCCAGCAGGTGCAGCCATGGTGCACGAAAACAATATCATAAAGCTCAATCATCAAAACTCAAATCCAAGCGACATAAGTGTGATACTCGGATCACAAACGCAAATCACAACAAATGACATTGAGGTACACCTCCTACAATGTCGAAAAATGTATCGGTGCGCCCAAAACTGGCAGAGCAAGAACATCCGCTTGCCTCCTACTCATGGTCTGGCGTCCTCTGTCTTAGGGTCCTTATCTTCTCTATGGATTCACCAATCTCGCAATCCATCGGCTCATCGGCCCGGTCAGGTGTGCTAACGGGAACGATTCCGCTCTAGCACTTCTCTGGTCATATCTCGGCCAATTATCACGACCATTCGTAAAGCAGCACGTTACTGGCGTCGACCTCTGGTCCTATGAATACATGTCACACATCTGATCCTGGGTGCAAATCTCATTGCAGCAGTGTCCTAGAAAGAACCAGCTCAGGTTCTCTTTCGATCTTGCCTATGCCGAACTATACGGAGGCTGGTACTCTTGCATAATCTTTTCTCGTTTTTCTGGACATCTACGCTCTCAGCGCTGCATCTCCTCGGGAACTGGGCGTATCCCAACACCTCTGTATACACATCAGATCTCTAATCTCAACGGGGCGTAACAAAAGCTCTTCAGTATCTCGCACGAACCTCTGGTTCCACTCGTCTGTATCATCGTCCACCTTGACGTCACGCCATGCTATCTGCGTACTGCAATGTTTCTCGGCCACGGTCAATCCAAAGTCTATCACACGGACTCGGAGTCACAAACTCGGCATCTTCATCACTCTGTAGAAGATATCTAGCCGAACACGTCCTCGGGATCTCGTCCCAACCATCGGAGGAATACTCAATACTCGTATGTCCTCGATCAACTCACAACGCAACTGAGTGAGGTCCTCTATCCGAAGCTGGTCAGCTTACTGGTCTCTTATCACATGATATCCGGACGACATTCAACGTTTCGATCGAGTCATCAAGGTCCCAAAATTTTCCGAAGGCTCAACACCTGAGCACAGTCTAATAATATCTGGTACATACTACAGTACCTCTCGACCAGCCATAGAAGGGCAAACCCAAGCTCACTGATGGCACCGCTAAACTGCTGCAAACCCTAAGGTTCAAAAGCGATTCCATGGTCATCATGTCGAGTTAGGGTTTCATTCTTCTAGAGGGTCCACAGAATTACCTGTATGTTCTTCCGAATACTTAAACTTGGAAAAATGGGTTTCTGACATTCGTTCAAACTTTTTAACTTCGCCTATACAACATGTGAATTCCCTTCACCCGCATGCTAAACAATGCCTTAATTCTCCAGGAAAGACGATGCATCAACGGTCATCTCTAGATCGGTCTGCTCTAGATCTGAGTAAGACTCTCCACACTGAAAATATTCAATTCAACTGGGCCTGTGTCGGCGCATCAATCTGACGAATCACCTTCGTCTCTCAAATCGGGATAGACTAGCTATCACCTGTCGCATCTCTGCCTGGAAGCTCCAGCGATCTTCGCTCGTAAGATCTAGAAGCGACATCCTATCAATCTCAGCAACAGCTGGGTCATCTGTCTGCACGGTAAGCGACATCACAATCTCCAAGGTAGGCTGTACATCAACAGTCCTCTCGTAACTGGCAGCTCTAACAATGGACCGATCATCCGGTGCGAAACCAACCACTCGCCTCAACAAGAGGTCACAACATAAATACTAACTCGAGACGTTTCCCGTGTCACCAGAAAACACAATGGTCAGTTCTCGTACCAGACGAGCTCTTCCTGACCGCAACACTAGCAGCAGCTCAATCTGCGCTCAAACTATGGTGACAGGAACCTCAATCGAGTATCGATGAAAACAGATAAAGGGCATGAAAGGAAACGACAGATCCAGAATGGATACATGATCATAAGAAGGAACAACATCAATGAGAGTATGATCATGGAAACGAATAGAATCAAGGATCTCAAATGGATGTATAATCATGGGCATGAAGAGAATTATAGATCTTGAAATATGTACATCCTAAGTTTTCTTAAGTGGAGTATCGTATCGTAAATATGCCGTGGAACATACGTACGGTACGTCACTCTACTCAAGCTACCTACTCCATCAATCAGGGTCAACCTATGAAACGAAAGTTCAGGTCTAATACCCCCCCCCCGTGTTCAAGTCTAGGTTCCGTAAGGTCAATCCTAGGTTCTGAAATACATACCCGCCCTGGACTCCGCATAGTCAAACATAGACTCGAACAAAGGTTAAACCAAACGCTCTGATACCAACTTTGTCACGACCCGAAATATTAGCTCGTGACCATCACGTAAATCACGCAACGTCTAAAGGTGTAACGTAATTCAAGTAAGCTGAAACCAAGAAATCTAAACCTTTTTAAGAAAATAAAGGAGATGATGTTTTGAAATAAAGGTATAATGAAATCAAGTTTTCTTAATGCATAGAAAAGGAACATGAAAATGCAATTGAAATTTGCTAGTTTGAAAACGTATTTCGTCTTTTTAAAAATTTAGGCAGCACCTCATTTGTATTTTTTGATCCAAAACCATAAATACATAATAATGATAAAGGCATCCCCAAGCGGGAGCTAGCTCTTCACCAAACGGTGGATCACAACCATGCAAGACAGTATATGTAAGTATACGACGTCCAACGGCGAATTTCACCACACAAAGATAAAGAAATAAGCAAGACATCAAAACCACAAGTAGCGGAAAACCCCTCGCTCTAAGTCTCGCAACTACAATCTCACTAAGTCTCATTACATATACAAATTCTAGTTTGATTTTATGGTTAACTAGATACAATATGAAATATAGATACAGTAGCAGGTACGATACAAATGTCCCACCTACCAATGCAAAACACCCGAATACAACTGTGTGCCAGCGATGCCGCTACTGACCCATGCGGTCAACCTGGAAGACCAGTGGCACAACGCGGGTGAGTTGCCAACTCATGAGTAGAAAAACATCGAGAAGTAGAAATCGAATAAACAACGACTCCTAGGTCAACTCTATCATGAAGGTAATACTATGAAATCCAGGGTGACTGGGTCATCATATATGCCAACAATGTAATCAATACCTAAATGTATGCGGATATAATCCAACAATATAACCAATGTATGTATGCATGTGGATCTCGTCCAACCATATAATCAATGTATGTATGCATGTGGATCTCGTCCAACCATATAATCAATGTATGTATGCATGTGGATCTCGTCCAACCATATAATCAATGTATGTATGCATGTGGATCTCGTCCAACCATATAATCAATATAAGTATGCATGTAAGTATGAGAATATAAATCAACAGGTGTCCCTCGCAACACATCAAAATCATGGAACCTGGGTGTCCAACATCGACACTCGAAAACAACATGAAACCCGGGTCCAGCATCGACACATAAATCCTCATATCTCGGGCTCCATCAGTCCGGATCGGCCCTCGGGCTCCGTCAGTCCGGATCGTCCCATATCATCTTTCGACTCCGGTTGGTATCCTCCGGATATCCGCCGAGCCCAAATACTATCACCGGTAGGTAGTAGTCCCACTGCCAGGCTCACCGTCTGCAGCACAGCAATCCGTTCTCGCCCCGGAGTACCATACCGGGTCCACCATGTGTAAGTCCATGTCAAGCACCCCACAAACTTGAGGGGAGGCGGAATATATGAAAAACGATTATCAAAGCTTCATAACACGGACTTGATGAATCGTTTCTAAACCGTTACTAGCAAACTACGAAAGGTTTAACTACACGGATACGAAGTTATACCTCACGATACTTGTCCTTCGGGTCTTGATCAGTCGAAAATATTGCATATTTTAACCGGCAATTTCCTCATCATTTGCATTCATATAGAAGTGTTCTGTATCCGTATTCTACATATTAGCAAATCTATCACAGATTATAAGATTACATGTATTAAACCTTAAAACCGGCATTTCTAGGGAAATTGACTACATTTCATTACATGGCATATTTTCTATATCTTGCAACCCGTGTTTCGACGTCTGTGCAGGAAAAGAGAAGCTTGCTCAAACATTATACCGCTCGAAAGATACATAAACTCACTAAACTCAAATCTGGTATCAACACAGAAGGGAAAATACAAATCAAAACATCAGAGAAAAGCCCAAACTCCAGTACAAAGCTTCACCAGAAGAACCCAAGCCCGAGCCCATCATACGGCCGCGGATCCGCGGCCAGAGCCAGCTTGTGCCGTGGATCCGCGGCTCATTGATGACATCACCTCTCAAATTTTGTACCACAATGCTTCTGTCAGGGCCCACATTCCAGAAATGCACTCCAAGTTCCAGAAGACTCCAGGGACTTCTACCAGATCAGCAAACACTTTGATCTACACTAAACTAGCCTAATCATTCTAGAACTTTCCCTAAACCCTAGCTTAAACCCTAAGCTAAAGTCTAACAAACTCTCTCAACAAACTTTGGGAGGAAAAGTTCCAATTCAAACCTAAACCTAGGGTTTGGGAGTTCTATAAATAGACCCTAAACTCAAGGATCAAACAATCTTTTTGGATCTTAGAAAAATCTAGAAATATCATAAAGAGAGGGTGTGATACATTTCTTTAGCCCATCTCTTTCCTCATCTTCTTCTTCCTTCACAACTCTTGTAAAAGGAAAACCCTAACCCTAATCCAAGCCAACATCATGATCCCGAGTACCCTTTAGGCAAGAAACCTTACAACCTTTAGGAGCGGAGCCGATCTTCAACGGAGCAAGCGATCCGAAGCCGATCCACGACTCACGAAGCCGAGCGACGCCCTATCAACAATCTAGATTCTTCTTCTTGTAGTTCTTGAAGCAATTGTAATCAAAATTGTTAAGATAAATAAAGGTGATATTTCTTTTATCTTGTTTTCTTTAAATTCCGCATCATGTTATCTTTACAAATCTTTAATATTGTCTTTGTGGTGATGTGTGAATAAAACTCCGCTTGTTAAGGAGTCGAAACGATCTTTAGTATGATGATGTAACAAACTTGCAATCGATTCTTGAATCCCACGAGTTTGTAAACCCTAGCAAGTTCAAGAATCGACGACCCAATTCGTTGCGATGCTTTCTTGATCGACATCGCTCGAGATTGGGGAGTACCGATCGTTTCTTGAAATTGCCAGAGGCTAGAATATAAATGGTATCCTCGAAAGAACAAGGGTTAAGAGATGAAACCCTAATTTCATCAAGAAAGCCCTAACTCTCGTCGATCACCATTGATCTAGTATCAATTCTTCGAAGGACAAGAACACGAAATCTTTTAGATTACATCACGTCTAAAGATCCGATCGATTCCTACGAGCCTCTCTCTTATTCTTGATTGTTGATTGGAAATACTATCGAACCCTGATTCTTGATTGTTTATAGTTTCTTGATTCTTGAATAAAGAATAGTGACACTCGAATACAAATCATTCTTGAATCATGTTTTCGTTTATTGTTGCTTAACATTTCATTTCAAACGTATCATAATACAAACGAATCGTGCAATCCCTGTGGACGATCCGCACTCACTACAAACTACATCCGACACCGTAGTTTGATTGCGGTCAAAATATTTTTTTGATTGTGAAGTTCTTTATAGATTTTCCGAATACCAACCCTATTGAATTGATTTACACACAATCGAGAAAAACAATCAATCAAAATGGCGCCGTTGCCGGGGATCGCGCTAATTCGTTTACATTTTATAGTTTGAATTGAAAGAATTATTCCATTGTTACTTCTTGAAATCAAAATTCGTACAAACTCTTATACGTGTGTTGTGATTGATTGCAAGGTGATCTGGAGCATTCTGTGCTGTGATAAAAATTTTTGGAATATACCAGAGAGCTGAGGGAGCCAAGATAAGCTCCCTGAAGAAAAAGTGTACAGTGATCTCACTGTGGGACCGCGTTTCCGCAGCTAATACCCACCAAGTGCGGCGGTTCCGCGGCTTGGTGAAGGGCTCTCTGCAAAATTTTTGGTGCAGGTACTTTCTTGCTCTCTCCCCTCTCCTCTTTTAGCTCCAACTAATCTTTTCTGCAGGATTCTTTGCAAATAATCGCTGCGCCGCAAAAGCAAATTAAAATTGTGCGTGATTTTTATTTCTTGGTTGTTTTGCATATTAAATACGGATAATAAGGGGCACGGCCAAATCCAAATTAGGTGGGGATTTCATTACCCTTCCTAGGCCCCGAAAACCACCAAACTTGCATCCGCATTGACCCCCATTAACTAAAAGAAATCTAGAGATGACTCTAAGGACTGTCGCGCTCAATTAGGACAGAAGAGGGCCTTGGGTAATTCATTGCTTATCCGCGTTTTCTTGTGGTGCCTAAGGAGAGTGTGTCTAAGGCTAGTGGTTTTTAATTAGGCCCACTACTTACGTAGTGGAGTACCTTCCCACTTACCTGGCACTTATCCGGCCACAGGGGGACAAAGAGGCAGTGGAGGATTGATCCTGCGACTTGTCTTTTGGCAGTTAGGAGCGGTCTAGAGCCGGACCTAGGTGACCATTAGATTCTAGGGTTGTGTGCTGCATTTGTTGTTTTGCATCATTTTTTTAAAAATCCGTCCCTTTTTCAAAAGCAAACACCGCATTCATTTACCCCTAATTATAAGCCAACGCTGCCACTTGTACTAACCCTTTTTAGTACAAGATAGGCTGAACACGGGATTCTAGTGCCCGTTTAGTCCGCGTACCCCTTATCGACTCCGAAGTCGATATTTCTCCATTTACCTTTTCTTTACCTACTACCACACCCACCCCGATGGACCCTAATCCATCAAACTTCTTTAACCCTAATCTGCCGCCGTCCGTTGGTGCGCAGAATCCTCCCCACATTTCTCTCCAGGAAAGATGCTATCCACATAGAGGTCCTCTCTCGACCTGCTTATCCACACCACCAGCCAATGGGGATAACTTTGAAATCAAGCTCCAGTATATCAATCTTTTACCCAAATACCACGGACTTGAGACTGAGGACGCTTACGTTTTCATTACCAAATTTGAAAACGTATGCGCAATGATGGGTACGTCACAACTTTCAGTGGATGCGATGCGTCTACAACTTCTTCCATTTACATTGTGCGATATAGCCGAGAAGTGGCTATATAACACCACCGCACATTCTATTACGAATTGGGAAGAATTTGTCGCTGCATTCCTTAAGAAATTCTACCCACACCAAAAGACAGCTCGAATCCGTAGCGAACTGAACCAATTTGCCCAGCTCCCTGCTGAACCATTCTCTAAATACTTTGAACGTTTCAAGGATCTATTGGTTCAGTGTCCTCATCACGGCATCCCGAGATGGGAGCTTTGCCGAATCATATATGAGGGCAGTAACCCTAGCATTAAACAGAGCCTTGAAAACATGTGTCAAGGTACTTTTATGACTAAGGATGATGGGGAAGCTTGGCGATACTTAGAAGAGTTCGCTGAAAAATCACTTCAGTGGGAGAGTGGAACCCAATCATTGAATAGGGGTGGCGTACACCAAATAGATGTTTCCATAGGTGTTCGAGCTGAAATGGCAGCAATGCAAAAGAAGCTCGACGCTATGGAACACAAATTTGGAGCAGCCTCCCTAAACCCAGTGTCACTCTCCAAAACTGTTTGTGGGTGCTGTTCTGATCCGTCACATTTAACGGAAGAATGTCCATTAAACTCTGCGTTTCAATGTCACGAGCATTCTAATGCCGCATTTCAAAGACCTCGAAACGATCCATATTCTTCCACGTACAATCAGGGTTGGAGGAACCACCCGAATTTTGCTTGGAACCAAAATCAATCTCAAAACACGGTTCCAAACACGAATAATTTTCAAAGGGCTATTCCTCCACCACAACAGCAACCCCTTCAACTCACTCAGCACCCCTACCAGTCACAAAATTTCCAAAACCAGGGCAACAATCCTGCACAGTCTAATCCTATGCAGTTGTCCTGTGCTGATGATTTCGCTCAAATCACTCAAACCATGAAATCACTTTTATCAAATTTCATTGATGTTTCAACTTAGGTTAGATCTTCTGTCAATGAGATAAAGAAAAACTCAGCGTCACAAGCTGAGAGTATCAGATCGATGGAAGCTGAAATCGCACGCCTCAAAGCTGAAATGAGTGCGAGAGAAAAAGGGAAACTTCCCTCTCAACCCCTACAGAATCCTGGGCATTACAATGTAAATGCCATTACAACGTTGAGATCGGGAACAGTGCTGAATAATAATGTCGAGGAAGATATTGATAATACTGAAAATCATATAAACACCCCGGCTGAGACCTTTCCACACACACACACTTCTCCTTCTGATTCTTCTTCTTCTTCTAAACCACCTTCTAGCGAGCCTATTCTCCAGTTCCCTTTAGGCTCGACACCTTCTCACAACCCTTATAGTTCTCCACAGACGGTCCCCACACCTCTTTTGGGACCTCGTCTACCCCCCTTTCCTTCTCCTATGATGGACCCCGCGCTTATTGCGAAAGCTCCTTACCCGAACCGGTTAAGGAGTAACAGAACGAGTCATCATATGGAGAAAATTATAGAAATGTTCAAATAGGTTAACATCAATATCCCTCTCCTAGATGCGATTCAACAAGTCCCCGCTTATGCGAAAATTCTCAAGGACTTGTGCACTAGGAAGAGGAAGACTCAAGTGCCGAAGAAGATCTTTATGTCTAATAATATCAGCACTGCTTTTATTCCCCAGCTACCAAAGAAACGAAAGGACCCAGGATGTCCTACAATATCGATTTCTATTGGGGGTAAAAACATAAATCGTGCTCTTTTAGACCTTGGCGCGAGTGTTAACCTGCTCCCTTATTCTGTATATGAGCAACTAGGGATTGGAGAGCTGAAACCTGCTCATTGCACTCTCCAGATGGCAGACCGATCTATCACCAAACCAAGGGGTGAATTAGAGGATGTGTTAATAAAGGTCGGGGAATTTGTTTTCCCTGTAGACTTCATTGTGCTCGACACACATCCTGTAGCAAACCCCCGGGGCCAAATTCCGGTGATTTTAGGTCGTCCTTTCCTTGCCACTTCCAACGCTGTTATAAATTGTAGAAATGGTTCAATGAATTTATCATTTGGAAATATGACCATTGAACTAAATATCTACAAAGTTGGAAGTCAGCCATCAGAACCCTCTGCTCATATTTTAGATGTGTGCTCTGTCCATGAGATCGCTCCCGATAGTTGTGGAGCCGAGGATCTTTGCTTTACTGATCTCGATGACATTAGCACATCTCTGTTTGACTTTGCACAAGATCTTAGTGAGGACACCTTACCTGCACTTGAGTCCTGCACTTCTGACTTTTCTCCACCCGAGTCTGTATCTTTCACAGGCTCTGAGCTTCTTTGTAAATCCAAAAATCAATCTATGATCCTTCCTTCTATCATTTCTCCGCCTGAATTAGATCTCAAGGTTTTACCTTCTCACCTTAAATATGCATATCTAGGTGAGAGTGAGACTTTACCGGTTATAATATCCGCTTCTCTTGCATCAGAGCAAGAAAATGCACTTTTATCGGTATTGAGATCTAACAAAGGGGCGTTTGGTTGGAGTATGGCGGACATCAAAGGGATTAGTCCCTTGATAGTTGAACATCATATACATGTGATGGATGATGCCAGACCAACCCGAGAACCACAGAGACGGTTAAATCCCGTCATGAAGGAAGCTGTCATGAAAGAGATCGTCAAATGCTTAGATAGTGGTATTCTATACCCCATCTCCGATAGCCAGTGGGTAAGTCCTATACATGTTGTTCCTAAGAAATCCGGCATCACAGTTATCACAAATGAGGCGAATGAGTTGATTCAGACACGCGCCCAAACTGTGTGGCGTGTATGCATCGATTATAGAAAACTCAACGCTGCTACGAGGAAAGATCATTTTCCTCTACCATTTATGGATCAAATGCTGGAACGCTTAGCGGGATGACAATACTATTGTTTTATGGACGGTTACTCAGGCTATAATCAGGTCCCCATCGCCAAAAAGGATCAAGATAAAACCACTTTTACTTGTCCTTTTGGAACCTTTGCTTACAGTCGCATGCCCTTCGGGCTATGCAATGCTCCCGCTACCTTTCAGCGGTGTATGATGGGGATATTCTCTGATATGGTAGAGAATTTCCTGGAGATCTTTATGGACGACTTTTCGATTTTTGGAGACTCTTTTTCAGATTGCCTTACGAATCTTGACGCTGTTCTTACTCGTTGCAAAGAGAAGAACTTGACTTTGAACTGGGAAAAATGCCACTTTATGGTCCAAGAAGGAATAGTCCTTGGACATGTCATTTCACAGAAAGGCATTGACGTTGACAGAGCTAAAGTAGATGTCATTCAAAACCTCCCTCATCCCAAAAGCGTCAAAGATATTCGCTCTTTCCTTGGCCATGCGGGCTTTTATAGGAGATTCATTAAGGACTTTAGCAAAATTCCTAGACCTTTAACTCTTCTCCTGGCCAAGGATACGACCTTCCACTTTGACTCGGATTGCGAGACAGCTTTCGACTCACTTAAACACTCACTCACTTCAGCCCCCGTTTTATCATCACCAAACTGGGACTACCCCTTTGAGCTGATGTGTGACGCATCTGATTTTGCAGTAGGTGCAGTCTCAGGACAGCATATTGAAAAGATGCCACACGTGATTTACTATGCTAGTAAGACCCTGAATGATGCGCAAATCAATTATACAACCAAAGAGAAAGAACTTTTAGCGGTTGTATTTGCATTAGAAAAATTCAGGCCTTACTTAATCGGCTCACCTATAGTTGTATATACTGACCATTCCGCTTTAAAACATCTTCTGGCGAAGAAAGATGCAAAAGGTCGACTAATACGTTGGATCCTTCTGTTACAAGAATTCGATCTTGTTATCAAAGATAAGAAAGGATGTGAAAACGTAGTAGCCGACCACCTTTCACGCATCGTTTCTTCCCCTGTGACCCTGCCGATCAATGACTCGTTCCCTGACGAACAACTCTTGAGCGTATCCACTGAACCATGGTTCAGGGATATTGTGAACTATCATGCCACGGGACTTATACCGAGCGATTGGTCGAAACAGGACAAATACCGTTTTCTATCCCAAGTAAAACACTATTACTGGGACGAGCCCTATTTGTTTAAATATTGTCCTGATCAGATCATTCGCCGGTGCATCCCAAATGAAGAGTTCAAGAGTATTCTTTCTTTTTGTCATGATCAGGCCTGTGGGGGTCACTTTGGTCCTAGAAAAACAGCGGAAAAGGTTTTGCAATGTGGATTTTATTGGCCGACCTTATTCAAGGACGCATTTGAACATTGCAAAACCTGTACACAATGTCAGTATACGGGTAGAATATCCCAGAGGAATGAAATGCCTCAGCAACCCATCTTGGTTGTTGAAATGTTCGATGTTTGGGGTATAGATTTTATGGGTCCTTTTCCCAACTCCTTTGGGAATCTGTACATATTGCTGGCGGTTGATTATGTCTCAAAATGGGTAGAAGCCATTCCATGTCACACTAATGACAAGAAAGTTGTCATTAAGTTCTTGAAAGAGAATATCTTCTCGCGATTTGGACACCCACGCGCTATTATTAGCGATAATGGGACACACTTCTGCAACAGGTCTTTCGAGACTCTGATGCGGAAATACTCAATCAACCACCGACTTTCTACACCCTATCACCCCCAAACAAGCGGGCAGGCTGAAATCTCAAACAGACAAATCAAACTTATCCTGGAGAAAACTGTTGCTAAAAATAGAAAAGACTGGTCGACCAAATTGACGGATGCTCTTTGGGCATTCAGGACTGCATATAAGACCGACCTAGGAATGTCTCCATATAGGATAGTGTTTGGAAAAGCATGTCATTTACCTGTCGAGATAGAGCATAAAGCATTGTGGGCTATAAAAGAAATAAATTTTGATCTAAACCTTGCTTGCAACTTTCGGAAGCTGCAACTTAACGAGCTAAGCGAACTCCGCGATGAAGCTTATGATAATGCTATAATCACAAAGAATAGGACTAAGGTTTTTCACGATAAAAAGATTGTAAGGAAAACATTTTTACCTGGTCAACAAGTCCTTCTTTATGATTCACGATTACACCTTCACGCGGGTAAGCTCCGATCTCGTTGGAAGGGACCTTTTGTTGTGCGGTCTGTATACCCGCACGGGACAGTAGAAGTTGAAAATGTTAAAAACGGCATTGTTTTCAAAGTAAATGGACATAGATTAAAGCCATATTTTTCCACTGACCCCACGGAGGAGCTTTTGTTCTTACAAGAGCCAGTTTATTTGGAATAAAATTCCTCCGTCTCACCTTCATATCCAGTATATCATTGCATCATCTTTTGAATGAAGGTGAGTGAAAAGATAAGTTTGGAGGAAGTTCTTCACTTATATATTTTGCCCCAACTAATAATTCCCCCCCAGTCTTACAGATTTTTGTAGGTATAGCTATCGGCAACAGTGAGGACACTGTTGAAAACAAGTTTGGGGGAGGTTTGTGCTTATTTTTGCATCATTTGCATATCATCTGCATAAGCACAAAACATTTCTTTGAAAAAATTTTCAAAACCCATAAAAATTTTAAAAAAAAATTCAAATATAAAAATAATTTAATATTTACACTTTTTTGTATATAAATAAGATAATGAAAGTTTAGATAGTGAAAAATTACATCCATGAGATCAGAAAAACTTTAGAAAACTAAGAAAATTAGAAGTTTTCTTATACGAACTAGTAATAAGTAGTTATGAGCCGTTGTCCCAAGGGTTAGTAAGATGAAGGACGTCACTAATCTGAGGATAAAAATTAGTCTGAAAAATAGTTTCTATTCTGGAAGCCAAACATATTGAACGTTGCTACCCTGCTATTCGCACTTACACACGTCTTGAAGCCTGGGATAGTAGAGGATACCTTGAAATGCTCTTGTCTTAAAGCCAAAAGTATGAAAAAAATGAAGAAAGTGGTGAGAAAAATGGACACTGGTTTTGTTATCACCGAGGGAAATAAAAAATATATAGCGAGGGTGCCTCTTCATCTATTGCCCTAAGGCCAACTGGTCTGGGAGTCACTGCTATACCTAAGGTGGTGCAAGACGAGGAAAATACACCAAATAAGCAAGCACATGAGTAATCGGTCGGTTAGTACCTCAAGAAGTATTAACGGTCGCATGAAAGTGTGTGAGCTCATCGAAAAAAAAAATATACTGAGGCTGATGAGCAAGAGTATGATAGCTTGAATTGAATTCTCCGGGTGTAGGGATGTCTTTACACACACGCAGGGTTATATGATCGATGTTTGGAAGAAAGATAGGAATGAAGAATAAGACGATGTTTTATTGAGGGAGGACGTGATTTCCGACATCTTTTCATGACCATTAAGATAGGGCTCATGACAACCGAAAAGCTAGCTTAGTTGGAAACCCTAATTTTCAAAGTCTTTCTTTTACAATTCTTTTCTTTAAATGTAATATTCATGATCTTGCTTTAATTATTGGATTTTGTGGGTGCAATCCGCTGAAAACCCTCAGGAGACAACACTCCTCCTACTGGGGACACCTAGAGGTTTAAAGGCTTGTTGCACGTGCTCAGTGCAATCGTGTTGCCTACGAAAGTGTGCTAGTTAGTTTTTCTCTTTCTTTATTTTCTCCTTCTCTTTTTAATAAAACATTCGCTCGAGACGATCGAAATTAAGTTTGGGGGTATTTGATCATTCGAAAATATTGCATATTTTAACCGGCAATTTCCTCATCATTTGCATTCATATAGAAGTGTTCGGTATCCGTATTCTACATATTAGAAAATCTATCACAGATTATAAGATTACATGTATTAAACCTTAAAACCGGCATTTCTAGGGAAATTGACTGCATTTCATTACATGGCATATTTTCTATATCTTGCAACCCGTGTTTCGAAGTCTGTGCAGGAAAAGAGAAGCTTGCTCGAACATTACACCGCTCGAAAGATACATAAACTCACTAAACTCAAATCTGGTATCAACACAGAAGGGAAAATACAAATCAAAACATCAGAGAAAAGCCCAAACTCCAGTACAAAGCTTCACCAGAAGAACCCAAGCCCGAGCCCATCATACGGCCGCGGATCCGCGGCCAGAGCCAGCTTGTGCCGCGGATCCGCGGCTCATTGATGACATCACCTCTCAAATTTTGTACCACAATGCTTCTGTCAGGGCCCACATTCCAGAAATGCACTCCAAGTTCCAGAAGACTCCAGGGACTTCTACCAGATCAGCAAACACTTTGATCTACACTAAACTAGCCTAATCATTCTAGAACTTTCCCTAAACCCTAGCTTAAACCCTAAGCTAAAGTCTAACAAACTCTCTCAACAAACTTTGGGAGGGAAAGTTCCAATTCAAACCTAAACCTAGGGTTTGGGAGTTCTATAAATAGACCCTAAACTCAAGGATCAAACAATCTTTTTGGATCTTAGAAAAATCTAGAAATATCATAAAGAGAGGGTGTGATTCATTTCTTTAGCCCATCTCTTTCCACATCTTCTTCTTCCTTCACAACTCTTGTGAAAGGAAAACCCTAACCCTAATCCAAGCCAACATCAAGATCCCGAGTACCTTTTAGGCAAGAAACCTTACAACCTTTAGGAGCGGAGCCGATCTTCAACGGAGCAAGCGATCCGAAGCCGATCCACGACTCACGAAGCCGAGCGACGCCCTATCAACAATCTAGATTCTTCTTCTTGTAGTTCTTAAAGCAAATGTAATCAAAATTGTTGAGATAAATAAAGGTGATATTTCTTTTATCTTGTTTTCTTTAAATTCCGCATCATGTTATCTTTACAAATCTTTAATATTGTCTTTGTGGTGATGTGTGAATAAAACTCCGCTTGTTAAGGAGTCGAAACGATCTTTAGTATGATGATGTAACAAACTTGCAATCGATTCTTGAATCCCACGAGTTTGTAAACCCTAGCAAGTTCAAGAATCGACGACCCAATTCGTTGCGATGCTTTCTTGATCGACATCGCTCGAGATTGGGGAGTACCGATCGTTTCTTGAAATTGCCAGAGGCTAGAATATAAATGGTATCCTCGAAAGAACAAGGGTTAAGAGATGAAACCCTAATTTCATCAAGAAAGCCCTAACTCTCGTCGATCACCATTGATCTAGTATCAATTCTTCGAAGGACAAGAACACGAAATCTTTTAGATTACATCACGTCTAAAGATCCGATCGATTCCTACGAGCCTCTCTCTTATTCTTGATTGTTGATTGGAAATACTATCGAACCCTGATTCTTGATTGTTTATAGTTTCTTGATTCTTGAATAAAGAATAGTGACACTCGAATACAAATCATTCTTGAATCATGTTTTCGTTTATTGTTGCTTAACATTTCATTTCAAACGTATCATAATACAAACGAATCGTGCAATCCCTGTGGACGATCCGCACTCACTACAAACTACATCCGACACCGTAGTTTGATTGCGGTCAAAATATTTTTTTGATTGTGAAGTTCTTTATAGATTTTCCGAATACCAACCCTATTGAATTGATTTACACACAATCGAGAAAAACAATCAATCAGGTCTTCATCGCGGTCCTCCACTCCTCGTAGGCTCCTTGGAATATCGGCACCTCAACGGCCATCTCGAATCAAAGATGATCCACCCGAGAGCTCTTATGCCAAGCTTTATCTCTAACTTGAGATAACTAGGTTGCTCAAAGTGCTAATCTAAACTACCTAGGGGATATAGAGTGAGGTTATGGATGTATTAGTCTAGCTAACCCTTGATCTCAATACATGAGAGGTTAGGGTTAGGGTTTCAAGAATGAGAGAGCTTGAGGGGAGAGAAGGTGGTGATTAGAATGAATTGAAAAATGAACTCATTAGAATATATATCAACCATAACAATTTATCAAATAAATAATATATATCATTAATCATCATGGTTAATGCATTCACCTTGTGTGATTCATCTCATGAGTCATTATCTTCATAAATGAAGCATTATCTCCATGGTTGAATCATACAAATGAGTCATTAAGCAATAAATGCTTATGCCACCTTAACCTCCAAGTCACCATGCTTCTAGAAGCTTCCTGGAAAATTACGAGAACGCCTCTCCAATCCGTGAAAACAAGGAAAAACTTTAGACTGTATAAATCCAATAACCTGATACAAGAAACTGGCTTAAACCAAAGCCGACTAGTAAAAACTGTACGAACATCATACGTGCGTAAACACACGTATGCGTCCGAACCCTTGTCGTAAAACCATACGACCTCTATATCGTTTCGCCTGCAGTAGGGAAACTCTCTGTGTGGGACTCTAAAGACTCGTCACTACGCTGGCAGTGGGTTTAACCACAGACCGCAAGCGGTACTAGCTGTACGTAATGGTCCCCAGGTAGATGTCGATAAGAAGGCCGATGAGGAAAACCATCCGAACTCCTACTGAGCCTGATGTGACAATCTCCGTACAGTCCGGTCTGTTCGTCTAAGACTATCGTATATCGAGCCTAGGGGGCGGCAAGCGTCAATCCCCTAATAGCTGTATAAGTCGTGTCGGAGCGAAACCCATTACACCCTGAGAAAACTACTGGAACCTACTAGAAAATCTCGCTTGCCCTGGCCAGGGACTTTGCGTAATGGCTCTCTGACACAGCGCGATATCAACTCCCAATATCGGGAGAGACGAATCCTATCTAACTGCCACCGCCTCCAAGTGCTCGGGACTGCACCCAACTGCTACCTGTTTGTTAGTTATATGTGTGCCCTAGAGGCCATTACTGTACATTGGATGTATATTGTAGTGGATGTTGGGACATATATAGGTAGGACTTTCTTGCTCGACATGATAGTAAGCTATCTGGTTGTTCTTTATCTTAACGTGTATACTTTCTGTCTCTCTGATTACATATTGATAAAGCCCTTAGGATGTGTACCCGACTTCCAGGACTATGATGCAGATCATACTAGTGGGGCCTGGGTAGTAAACGAGTACATCCTTCATTGTTCCTAGTCGTGGGAATATCGAGACGGGGCATCGATATTCCAGAGTAGAATAGCGTATATCTTCTCTACCCATGTGATGGACGATGGATGATTCCATATCCATTGGTGTTTGACATCAGAGATGGTATGCGGGTGCTCAGTGGAGACTGAGTACACTGAACGGACTCGCCGAGAACTCCCAGATGGTATTATACCTCACGCCAGATGGCAGTTCTCTGGTGACACTGGTACAGCTTAGTCTGTTGACCCGAGATCGTCATAGAGTCTTGTGTGTCTCCCACTGTGCTTTGATTTCCACCCTACCACGGCTCTACTGAGTCGTGCAAACAGGTGGTTTTTGGGTACAGTCCCGATTCACATGGAGGAAATGAGCGATGGGAGGGGATTCGTCTCTCCCGGTATTGGGGGTTGATGTTGCGCAATGCACGACTGGCCATAACAGGAAATTGTTGGAGATAGTGCCCTCAGAGTCAATTATTAGGTCACAGGTACGTGATTGTAATGATTGAGGGAGGACCTATCCCGGTAGGACAGTCTTACTCGAGATGATAATCGTGTACTGCTTTAGGTGACCTGACACGTCGCTATTACACGTTGATAGAGCCCTTAGGATTCTTGCTTGACCACCAGCAGTATGAGGGCGATCATATAAGTGGGAGCTGGGGGTCTACAAGCATATCCTTAAATGGTCCCTAGTCGTGAGAGTTTCGAGACAGGGCATCGATACTCCATAATAGACTAGTGTATACAGTCGAGACCCCGACGAGGGGCGGTGGCCGGTCTCACAAGCCACTGGTGTCAGTTGGATCACCTAAGATGTATACAGGTGCTCATTGGGTTATGAGTACACCGGACAGGACTCGCCGGGAACATGCTAGTTGGTCATATACCAGACGTCAGATGGCAGTTCCCTGGTGACATGTGTGCAGGTTAGTTCATCGACCTGGGGATCGTCATTTGTCTCGTGTGAGTTCCCACTGTACTTTGATTACTACCCTACCACGGCTCAAAGGAGTCGTGCAAACAGGTTTTAGTTGGGTACAGTCCCGAGCCACATGGAGGCAGTGAGCGTATCTTCAGGGGTTCGTCTCTCCCGGTATTGGGGGTGAGGTCGTGCTGTGTCTAGGAGAGCCATTACACAAAGTCCTTAGCCAAGGCAAGGAGATTTACTGGTAGGTATTCCAGTAGTATCTCAGGGTGTTCTGGGCTACACTCCGACACGACTTGTACCGCTTTTGGGGGTCTGACTTTTACCAACCCCCTAGGCCCGCCATGCGATACTCATAGACGAACGGACCGGACTGCACGGATATTGTCACTGACAGGCTCAGTAGGGTTGTCAGGCTGAGTTCACTCACAGACGTCCCTTTTAGTCAATACTTGGTAGCCCGTTACGTATTGGCTTATACCTCTGACGTGCTAGTGGTTAAATCCACAACCAAGGTGTTGATGAGTCTTTAGAGTCCCCCACATTCAGTTACTCAGCTTTCGGGCGAAAGGTTGTAGAGGCCGTATGGAGATATGGCAAGGTCCGATCAGATACGTGCGGTATTGCACGGATCAGGATAGGACAGTTTGTACTACAGGCCGTATGGATATATGGCAGGGTTCGATCAGATACGTGCGGCATTGCACGGATCAGGATCGAACGGATATTACTAGCCGGTTTTGGTATAAGCCGGATCCTAGTATAGTACAGTGTAGATTTTGTCTCATTGCATTTGTATTTCGGTCGGAATACAAATGCGGGTGTGTATGCACAGTATCGGGGTTTTCCTGTAATTTATTACGGGACCAGTTTTCTGGAGTTGCCAGTTTGCTTTCCGTTTCGGCCGATTTCCATTGTTCCGTTCATTGGCCGAAGTTTGGTGGAGGAGGGTTTATTTGCATTGTTGCAAATAGGCATTAGTGGAGGGGGTTCTTTGCATCTTGTTACATCATGATGGTTTTCATGATGAGCACCTTACCTTGACTTCTTCTTCTCATGATGGCTTGACTTTTTGAAGCCATCATGCTTGAGATGATGGTTGCCTTGGAGTGTTGGATTTGTTGCTATCATTTCTTTTGCATGATACCTTTCCTCTCTCTCTCTTTTGGGTATTAGATGAGAATGGCTCCTTTTTGATGCTCTCTCCCACTCACTCCATTCTCTCCTCTCACCATTGTGGCCGGCCAAGCATGGGATGGGGCTGTCCCAATTTTGTGGAGTGGGGTTTTTGCTCATTTGATGTTCCAAAATCCCCAAAGTCCCTCCATATAGTTCTTGTATCATTCCTCCATCAAAATGGCACCTCCTACAACCCCAAAATGAGACTTCTTCACTACATATTCTACAGCAAACCTTGGGCACGTCGAGTAGCCGGCTTCGTGCCCGAGTTGCCTCGGCATTGAGGTGGGAGCCCGTAAACAAAGTAGGCGATGTGGTGCACTTCCGGCGACGAGGAGGAGACAGGATTTTCCGCAGGAGATCAGGACCATGACGAGAAGACCGGAGGACTTGGATCGTCGGTATATCTCTATTCCCTTTCTTGTTGTTAGCTAGGACTAGTTAATGGTTCGATCCGGGTATTAGTGCGCGGCGGTTTGCCAGTTCAAGAAAAATTTAAGTTTATCACCGCTTCCGCATTTGGCCGTCGGATTGACGGCCGGGGCGCCGCCGTGCACTTACGTTGGTATCAGAGCCTCCCCATTAACTTAGTCTAGCTTTGTGTAATGTGTTTTTCAGTTCCGATCGATCAAAATCTCCAAAAACCCGTATTTGCTCACGACAGTTTTCTGTTGAAATTTTTTGGTCCCCAAAAATTTTTCAGGTTGTATAAAAGTACTGTACAGGATGACATAAGACTTCTGGGAAAATTCGAGCCGTTGACTTTTCAGTCAGAGCGCGGAACCGCGGCCAATACCCACCTGGGGCCGCGGTTCCGCCGCAGAATGAAAGGTTCAATGGGTCGGATTTTTTTTCAGTGGGCCTCTGGGCTTATTTTAGGGGTTTTGGAACATTAATTTTTGGGCCCATAATTTCTTTAACTGCTACAGTATTTTTTTGGGGCCCACTTGTTAAATTTTGATCGGTCGGATATTTTAAACACATTTTTCACAGTATTTACATTATATCTGCGACCGTGAATGTCACTTGATCGGTAAATCCGGTCTAACTGCTATAGCCCGTTTAGACGGATTTGCGAACGTGACTTTCACGTTGATGTTCTGTTTTTGCTGTGATGTTGCGGATCGGTCGTGGGGGATAGCCTGGATGCAATGCTAGTACAGTTGTGGTTGTATTATGTACATTTGATATTGCGGGGCGAGCGTCCGACATGTGGACTGCCGTCACTGCCTGTTTGTATTATTATTTTGGGGCACGACCTGGTTGCGGTCGATGTACCCGGTGTATGTATATTTTACTTTCTGTACTAGGATTGCCCCGCGGAGGGGTGCACGGATAGCCGGGTTCTAGAGGGCAACAAGCCCGCATCTCATGGCATTGAGACGGAGGGGGCTTCACTCTAGGATTGGCGGGCTATTCGCCGCACTCGTAGGGGGTACAGGTTGACCCAGGAGGGGTGCCCAAGTTACCGGATTCCGTGAAGTGCTGGGTGGTCCATTCACGTTGCTGAAGGGGGCTGCCTCGCTTCAGGTTTTGGCGGGTAACTTGCCGCGCCCGTAGGGGTCTAGGATTTCATTGCACAGGCTATCCACACGACCAGGGGAACGTCGGGTTTCAGTAGTGGCTCTGTGAAACCCGGGGATCCCAGATATCTGTATTGTTTCTGTGATGCTGTTCATTCTCTGTGATGTTGCATTTTATTCACGCCTTGAGCGAATATAATATATTGGTATATATATTAGTAGATGTTGTATATGTTTTGCATCCGCGCTAGTCCAGTCCCCGCTCTGTCGTTAGTAAGCTAACCTAACGGGTAATGACGGGACCCAGTGGCGAATGCGGATGGCATATACGTACATCAGTATATTTTCGTTCTTTTTGGTGTGATCAATTGATGGGACTGCATTGATTCGGATCAATGCATGTTAAAACAAACCTAATCTGATGTTGTTGGAACACTTTTCAAAAAGCTGTTATTGCAAGGACGTTCACTTTTGTTTTGCATCGTGGTATTCAGTTGGAATATCCTGCTCCTCAGTCGACGAGGCAAGGGCCGAGATCCCTTCACCGGGAGTGACCCCTTGGACAGAAGTTTGCGTCAGGGCATTAACTTCACTATAGCCGATTACTTTTGCTTTGCATCGCGGTATTCATTTGGAATATCCTGCACCCCATTCTACGGGGAAAGAGCCGAGATCCCTTCACCGGGAGTGACCTCTTTAGCGGAAGTTGTCGTCACTATATTTCTAAAAAGCTATCCGTTCCTTCAACGATATCAAGTTCATTACGTTAAAGGTTTTCGCCAGAAACCATTCGTAGCCCTCCGTCATTTCAGTTAAATATTCGGTAGTATTCAAGCTATGTATTTTGACCTCACGCCAAGGCATAGTGATTGGTAGCTGCCGGGTATTTATCTGTTGCATAGATAGATGCGTTGGTTTGGGACAGTCGTACTACTATTTTGGCCTACGTCAAGGGTATGTACGGGTGGGTTCAGATTAACCTGGATAATGACGGGTAGAACTTGACATGTGACTTATGATATTTTGACCTCACGCCAAGGTCATAAGAGCATGGGGCAGAAATCACATCGGGAGTTTCAAAAGAACTGAAACTTGCCAGATATGCGCATACCATCTGGAGTGTGATGACGTGAGCGGATTCCGTCACGTTGTCATGCGATGAGAGTTGGATCCCGATTCCCACTGATGAGTTAGTTTACTCCTCGGGTGACCCCGACTAATTCTTCTTTCAGGTTTGGAGGAGAATTTGAGGTACAGTGGGAGGTTTCCAGATTAGATAAATTGTGACCATTCTGATCTAGGTTAGAGTGCACGCTGAGTGTTTTCTTTTCTCTCTCTCTTTGGCAGCGACCATTGACCCGACCCTAAGACTTTGACTTAGTGACCAAGTTGACCGAACCTTCTTAAACACCAGCTTTTGGATTGTCAGAGTTGCAAACCTCATTGCCACTCCTACTTTTACCCTTTTCTCCAGGACACCCCGTTTTACTACGAACGTCCACTTCCATTGGACAAAACCATCGTATGGTTAGATACGAACTCGAAAGAATTTATTCGAGGATGGTTTCCGGTTCTGGAGAAAACGGATAGGATTATTCAGTTGTCTTTTCCTTTTACCCTCTCTCAGGTTACGAGTACTCCTAGGTTTAGGGGTAGTACACCTATTACGCAAATTGGATTGTCTTCTTCCAAACCTTAGGCTGGTGCCGACCGGTAGGGAATGAAGAAAACCAATTAGCATAACGATGGTGTGCAGAAGGTATTAAGTTCAGACAAAGCATGGGATTAGTAAGAGGGCAAAGTAAATTGCAACAGATATTCACGACCAAAACAAATATTTCGTTACCACTCCCACATCACCTTTGTATTTCTCCAGGACACTCCGTATCACTACGAAGATCCACAGTTTATTTGGATACTCCATCGTATGGTTATATACGAACTCGAATGGAACTGGTTCCAGTTTGGGGATGGATTCTGGTTCAGGAGAAATAGGAATAAGGTTTATTCGGTTGTCTTTTATCTTCACCCTCTCTCATTGCGAGTGTTCCTAGGATTGGGACAGTACACCCATTATGCTTATTGGATAGTCTTCTTCCAAACCATAGGCTGGTGCCGAACGGTAAGGAAGGAAGAAAACCATTTGGCCTAAAAGGGTGTGCAAAAGGTAAAGACTAAAGACATATGAAGGGATTTGGAGAGGTGGCAAAGAACTATACGGTTACAGTCGTGAATCTGGAAGAGGCATTACTAGGAATACCAGAATACCCCATCGGAACATTTCAATGTTTCAGTTTCACTGTGTAATGTTAAAGGAAAACTGATTTCCCGATTAGATACTTACTCCAGGGTATGTATTTACCAGGTACGATTCTCACATCTGTATGGTTTTGCAGATGATGAGTGGGAGTAAGTTATTGGGAATTGGGTGATTATCCTCATTATATCGGGATTCGTTGTAATCAGTGATATTTGAGGAAATCACCTGGGCTGTTTGCCGGTCGGCAAATATTTGGTTTTGAATATCCGCTGTTATGCACCAATTTCAAATTGATATATCTGTACGTCTATTTTCATAGAGTGAGATATACCTTTCTGAAATTATGTCTACGACCTTTACCTATATCAGTGGATGGTTAGGTAAGGAGCATTAAACAGCGGTGTAATTCTTCTTAACCATAAGTACAGTTTTCAACCTACGACACACAGTGAATGAGTTTTCAGACTCAAGGGACTTATACAAAGGATTGTATGTTGTCCAGGGTCCATCAGGACAGAGGGGTTGGTCCTCGTACTATATTCGGTTTACTTATGACTTCTCTAGTTTTTAGACAGGTGTTTCGCGGAAACACAGGGTCCAATTTTGAGAAGTTATAGGTATTTGAATAGAGTAGAGAACCAGGTATAGCAAGTATCGGGATTCTTCAAAGAGGTCGAAGATGTAGATACTTGTGTATGGTATTCAGTTGATAGTAATGATAAAGAGATCTTGCTTCTCTTTCAGGTTACTCATAATTGGAAGTATTCCTAAGTTGAGTAACGCTGATCGGCCTCCTTCCATTTAGTTGACATGCGCTGGGGACAGCTGCATGATTTGAATCTGGTTCAATTAAATCAGTGCCTCTGTTTCTATATTGGATATAGAACAGTTCATATCTTAACGATGTTAAGGTACGGGGAGTTGTCCGGTTTATGATTAAAACCAGACACTGGACAACTCAAGGCACGTTTCTGTAATGGCTGTTTGTGGGTTGACCCAGGCTATGACGAGGGTTGATTTTCTACCATCTGGATGAACAATAGCGATATTGTTCTAGACTCGCCACAGTTTTATTAAAAATGGATTTTTTCAGAAAAACGGTAGTGGGAGTATGGTAGAACTGGAAGTGATTCCAGAACCACAAACGATTACTGAAGATTTGATAAGGAACCTAAAGATTCAATGTGGATTGACATTCCATTGGCCACTCCGCAGATAAGGTGGGTAACTTCAGGCACCCGAGAGGCACTACGGTAGCCTCAAGGACGGTGACAGGGAAGTTCTTGTTTACCCACAATTGCCATTGCTGTTGTTCCAGGTTACGAGACCCGGCGGGAGGATGAGTATAGCGTTGTTCTAAACCAGTTTTAGAAGTGTACGTCTATATGACTCTGCCAGAGGGTTGTCGTAGTCAGTGGGAGCAGCGGAAGCATTGGTGGACAGGTTGCTTATGTCTATTTATAGACTAGAGCAGATGTAGCGGAGATAGATCATCTGTTTCTGACGTGACAGTCATGGGTTTGACTTCATCAGAATAGGGGATGGATCTGTTGAGAAGGTAGTAGGGTGTGATATCCTGGTATTTGGATGATATACACAGAGAAGGAAAAGAAACTCCTACACTACGATCGGTTATACTTTGGTCGTCACACAGTTGTTTCTCCACAAAGGAAATGGATTTTACATCAGACATACTGGTTACTAGATCTATGGTTTTAGATCTAGATTTGGGTGGTTTACCAATTAGGGTACTTGACAGCATTCTAAGAGTATTTGGGATGGACGACTCCTGGCACGGTAGTGTACCTGCAGGTAATGGAGTCACCCTCTCCAAAGGTGTCTTACAGACTAAAGGGGAGAGGGACGTGCATGATTGGCAGATCACTTGCTCAGGCAATTGAGTCAATCATGAGATGTCAAGTACCACACCAGATGTTGTTCTTGCACTAGATGCAATAAGTTGACATCAATCCAATCCTGGAGAAACAGTCGGAAGCAATTTTAGAACATAAGTGGATGTTCTAGGGATATGATAACGACAGCCTCATTCGGGAGACAGTTATCATTCCAGGCTTCCAAGGTGACATGGACGACAAGGAGGTTGTCAGAGTTATAGTTTTCCTTCTGATGAGGGGCAGTATTTTGGACAGGTGGTCCAAGGCAATACTGAGGGAGGCATGGCGCGCAGGACACTGATTAAGTTCAGTTGTCAATACAGTCTAAGAAGTTTGGATTTGGAGTTCATTTATGAGCTACGTCCCATCAGACATCCAGATATATTCTAAGACTGATATTGCTCATTTCGGGAGATGGCTTTCTCCGCGAACTTGAGATTTAGAGAGACATAGAAAGAAACAACTAAGCGGATCCACTCACTGAGGCTATTCCTCGAACGCAAAAGTTTCGCAAACGAGCTTTGTGAGACTGACTAGTAGAGGAGTTGGGTGTTCGGTATCACACGGGCTGTGAGTATGCGACGTCGCAATAATTAGCCTTGAGTGCAAGTGGGAGATTATTGGAGATAGTGCCCTCAGAGTCAATTATTAGGTCACAGGTACGTGATTGTAATGATTGAGGGAGGACCTATCCCGGTAGGACAGTCTTACTCGAGATGATAGTATGCTATCTGGTTTACCTTTATCATCGTGTACTGCTTTAGGTGACCTGACACGTCGCTATTACACGTTGAGAGAGCCCCTAGGATTCTTGCTTGACCACCAGCAGTATGAGGACGATCATATAAGTGGGAGCTGGGGGTCTACAAGCATATCCTTAAATGGTCCCTAGTCGTGAGAGTTTCGAGACAGGGCATCGATACTCCATAATAGACTAGTGTATACAGTCGAGACCCCGACGAGGGGCGGTGGCCGGTCTCACAAGCCACTGGTGTCAGTTGGATCACCTAAGATGTATACAGGTGCTCATTGGGTTATGAGTACACCGGACAGGACTCGCCGGGAACATGCTAGTTGGTCATATACCAGACGTCAGATGGCAGTTCCGTGGTGACATGTGTGCAGGTTAGTTCATCGACCTGGGGATCGTCATTTGTCTCATGTGAGTTCCCACTGTACTTTGATTACTACCCTACCACGGCTCAAAGGAGTCGTGCAAACAGGTTTTAGTTGGGTACAGTCCCGAGCCACATGGAGGCAGTGAGCGTATCTTCAGGGGTTCGTCTCTCCCGGTATTGGGGGTGAGGTCGTGCTGTGTCTAGGAGAGCCATTACACAAAGTCCTTGGCCAAGGCAAGGAGATTTACTGTTAGGTATTCCAGTAGTATCTCAGGGTGTTCTGGGCTACACTCCCACACGACTTGTACCGCTTTTGGGGGTCTGACTTTTACCAACCCCCTAGGCCCGCCATGCGATACTCATAGACGAACGGACCGGACTGCACGGATATTGTCACTGACAGGCTCAGTAGGGTTGTCAGGCTGAGTTCACTCACAGACGTCCCTTTTAGTCAATACTTGGTAGCCCGTTACGTATTGGCTTATACCTCTGACGTGCTAGTGGTTAAATCCACAACCAAGGTGTTGATGAGTCTTTAGAGTCCCCCACATTCAGTTACTCAGCTTTCGGGCGAAAGGTTGTAGAGGCCGTATGGAGATATGGCAAGGTCCGATCAGATACGTGCGGTATTGCACGGATCAGGATAGGACAGTTTGTACTACAGGCCGTATGGATATATGGCAGGGTTCGATCAGATACGTGCGGCATTGCACGGATCAGGATCGAACGGATATTACTAGCCGGTTTTGGTATAAGCCGGATCCTAGTATAGTACAGTGTAGATTTTGTCTCATTGCATTTGTATTTCGGTCGGAATACAAATGCGGGTGTGTATGCACAGTATCGGGGTTTTCCTGTAATTTATTACGGGACCAGTTTTCTGGAGTTGCCAGTTTGCTTTCCGTTTCGGCCGATTTCCATTGTTCCGTTCATTGGCCGAAGTTTGGTGGAGGAGGGTTTATTTGCATTGTTGCAAATAGGCATTAGTGGATGGGTTCTTTGCATCTTGTTACATCATGATGGTTTTCATGATGAGCACCTTACCTTGACTTCTTCTTCTCATGATGGCTTGACTTTTTGAAGCCATCATGCTTGAGATGATGGTTGCCTTGGAGTGTTGGATGTTGCTATCATTTCTTTTGCATGATACCTTTCCTCTCTCTCTCTTTTGGGTATTAGATGAGAATGGCTCCTTTTTGATGCTCTCTCCCACTCACTCCATTCTCTCCTCTCACCTTTGTGGCCGGCCAAGCATGGGATGGGGCTGTCCCAATTTTGTGGAGTGGGGTTTTTGCTCATTTGATGTTCCAAAATCCCCAAAGTCCCTCCATATAGTTCTTGTATCATTCCTCCATCAAAATGGCACCTCCTACAACCCCAAAATGAGACTTCTTCACTACATATTCTACAGCAAACCTTGGGCACGTCGAGTAGCCGGCTTCGTGCCCGAGTTGCCTCGGCATTGAGGTGGGAGCCCGTAAACAAAGTAGGCGATGTGGTGCACTTCCGGCGACGAGGAGGAGACAGGATTTTCCGCAGGAGATCGGGACCATGACGAGAAGACCGGAGGACTTGGATCGTCGGTATATCTCTATTCCCTTTCTTGTTGTTAGCTAGGACTAGTTAATGGTTCGATCCGGGTATTAGTGCGCGGCGGTTTGCCAGTTCAAGAAAAATTTAAGTTTATCACCGCTTCCGCATTTGGCCGTCGGATTGACGGCCGGGGCGCCGCCGTGCACTTACAGAAATCCCTGGCCAGGGTTGCTGTGATATACTGGTAAGAGTTATCAGTAGTTTCACGAAAGTTATGGACCCTACGTCGGCATGACTTATCAAGCTATTGGGGTCTGTCGTTTACCACCCCTAGGCGAGATATGCGACATATCAGACGAACAGACCGGACTGTACGGTAAGTGTTACTGGTTGGATTCACAGGAGTGTGAGCGGGCTTGCTCGTCGATCTTCTGATTGCTCAATACCCGGGAGGCCATTACGTTTAGCAGACCGCTTGCGACTTGTGGGTGTTTGATATGATCATCATTTGCTGTCGGCGTATTGACGAGTCTTTAGAGTCCTACACAGAGGTTTCCTGGCTCAAGCGAAACGAAATAGGAGCGCATATGAGATATGTGCGGGACCGAGAATAATGCGTGTATGTGATACCGTATCCTATTCTCGCGATGAATGTATCGAATGGTTATATGCGATATAACCTAGTTATCGAATCAAGGATTGACTCGATAAGCCGATACATTGGATACTAGCCGGTTATATGCGACATGACCGGATCGTTAAATCAAGTGTTGATTTAATAATTTAATGTCGAATTATATATTTGATATATTACTTTGCATTAACTAGTATTGGTTCACTTTAAAAGGATTTTCTCACTTGAAATGCACAAGTTGTATATGTGATATACTTTTGTGCACAAGATTGTATCATGTTTGATGATACATGCAAGCTAGGGTTAGTGTAAAGAATGTACCATGGTTAAACTAATGGTTAGGGTTTTGTTTTTTTTCATTTACTTATTTATCTATTTATTTATCTTATTCAATTTGGAAAAGAGAAAGATGAATGGTGGCTTTATTTG
Source organism: Agapanthus africanus (assembly GCA_030015575.1). Lineage (NCBI taxonomy): Eukaryota > Viridiplantae > Streptophyta > Magnoliopsida > Asparagales > Amaryllidaceae > Agapanthus > Agapanthus africanus. Next base: position 209,044,697 of record JASDDO010000026.1, on the reverse strand, counting down.
TTTTTAGTTGAACATTCATGAAACTTTGACTAAGTCACCATTCTTGTCTCATGCTTAACCCTAACCATATGAACTAACCATAGTACATTCTCTACACTTAACCAAGGGTTAGTAAATGATAAGTATTGATTTATTTATCTAATTTACATAACTTATCATATCTTCTTCTTCTTCTTCTTCATCTTCTTCTTTCATGAGAAGAAAGCTTGCTACATCAATGGTGATTGATGAAAAAGTGTGAGAAATCCAAAACTAAAGTCTACCCACTTCCTATTTCTTCATCCTCTAACTCTTGCCAAGTAGTATAGGGTGTTTCCTTCACAAGTTTTCTTGACTTGGTGAAGTTGGAGCTTGGTCTAGCGATGCCTCGACGTAGATCATCTTCGGCATCGTCGTCGATGACCTAGCCCGCTTTTTCTCCGATGAAGCCGACGCTAGAGCCCAAGATCCAATTTGTGTAGCAAGGATACTTCATCGCGGAGCCTAGGAGGTGGAGGACCGGATCTACAAAGGTTGTAGCCCCTTCCCTTTAGCTATATTTCCGTTTACTTGCTTGCATCGCCTTGATTTCTAGTTAACGATCCGTATTAGGGTTTGTAGGCACAAGGAATTTTTTGATTTGTGCATGTTTGATCACTTGTGAGACTCCATTAGAGTGCCTAGGAACCCAACAGTGGTATCAGAGCCTAGCTAGAGCCTTAGGCGATGCGTAGACGGAGTTAGAAGTCCGATCGACCCAAAACCCCAACTTTAACATGCTCTCTGGACTTTTTTCAAAAACAGGGATTTTTGTGAATTAAAAATTCTCAGAAAATAGAGCAGGACATTCTAAGAGTTACTGTAGAAAACGAGCCCCTAACTCCACTAAAGAGCCGCGGAACCGCTGCAATAGCCTCCTATTGCGGCCGTTCCGCGGCCGTATGTAAAGATTAGGGTGTCGTTTTGATACAGTAATGCCCGTATCTGTTTCATATGTTCTCTGGGAAGTTTTAATCTGCACTCAACAGTTGAGTTTTCTGGGGTTGTATTGGGGCTTCGGTGATTCGATCGGATTGTCTAATCTTGTCTGTTTTTTTCCGGATAAATTTTAGAATATGTTAAAAAGTTCGACCGGATATAAATACCCAATTTTTCCCCTGTCGGGAAATTTCCAAGTGTTGGATTTTTCCGTAGTTTAACGACGTTCTAAGTAGTGCAAGTAACGCGATGGACCCTCTAGAAGACAACAAACCTTAACTCGATTATGTGACCGTCTTGAACTGCCCTTTGAACCTTCGGGTTTGGGACAGTACGGCGTGCCACATGTGAGGCGTTGGCTTGACCCTTCTATGGCTGGACCGTTGGTACTGAGGCACGAACTGAATGCTGTTAGACTTATTTCATGTGTTGAGCTGTATCGGGAAAACTTGGGTGTTCGAATGTTCGATCGGAAAGTTTAACATTTTCTATTTATCCGGAATGTGATATAATAATTGGAATTCACAAGTAGTTATGAGATAACTGAATGAATGTTATAAACATAGCAGTTTAGTCTCACTTGATCGGTTGCCACGGAATTTTGATGAGATCAAAAGTCCGTCGCAATCACGTAGCGTACGCGGATACTCGCCGGGTAAACTTAATAGACAGCCTCACCCCATAGCCCCGACCAAGTGACTGTAGGAGAACCCCGTCGCCGAAAGCATCCGTTCGGGTGCTCGCGGTAGCGGTGTTCCGCCTTGGTGCACTTGGTCGACGGCGTCGGGGGTGCAGCCGCCTACTAAAGTTTGCAACGAGCATTCGATCAGAATGTCGGGAATCTTGTTGAATTACCCGACTTTATATTGAAAAGTGTTTTCGATTTTGAGACTAAAATGCGGGGTTTATAATTGTTAGGCATGCGATGTCTAAGGAATTCATTTGGTCAGGCATGCGATGTCTGAGGTGGTTGCGGAATCCAACTGTTGTAGTTTTACACTTTCTTTTCTGTGACCGTAAGTGTAATATATGATATCGCCGGTTTCGTTGATATATGTCAACGACAATTGGGATGCGCATATTTACTTACGTTGATGACATGTGATGTTATGTGTTGCTGGATATGTTATATTGGATCGTCGTGTTTGAATAGCCGGGGTTTTTTTTATGTGAGATGAGTGTTTTTCATTTTCATTCATGTAAAAACTTGTATGTAATATTCTTTTATTGGGGCACTTCCAGGTTGCGGAAGTTGTCACCGTTGATGTATATTATTTACTTTTCTGCACTAGGATAGACCCAAGGAGGGGAGCACAAGTAACCGGGTTCTGGGGTCCAGTGGGAGACCAACTCGAGGAGTCGAGTCCGGGTCTCCTAACCCTAAAATTGGTAGGGTTGCTTGCCGCTCTCGTAGGGGTCTAGGGGTGTGGGATTGGCTATTCATCACGACCGTGGAATCCGTGTTTTATACTGGCTCGTATTGAAAACACGGACGTCCTAGTATATCCAATATTTCATATGATTCTTTCTGCTGCGTTATCTGTGATGTGATCATGCGATGTTCTGTGCTCTGTTCAGATAGATGTAGTATATAGTATATATGATATATTAGATATAGACGTTGCTTATGTTTTACACCCGCACTAGCCCTGCCTCGCTCTGCCGTTAGTTACCTAACCTAACGGTGCAGACGGGACATCGAAGCGAATGCGGATGGCATAAGCGTACGTTATATTTATCTGTGATGATTAGGTGGACTTAAATGATGGGATATTCATTAATGAGATTAATGAAAGAAAATAAACCTAATTGATGTTGTGGAATCGAATTTCAAAATAAAAACAGGTAGCTATAGTTCTTGCTTTGCATCGCGGTGTTCATTGTAGAACATCCTGCACCTTATTCGATGAGGAAAGGACCGAGATCCCTTCACCGGGAGTGACTCCTTTAGTAATAACTGGCAGATGCTACAACCCTCGGTTTGTCTTTTGATCGCTTCTATAGTTTCTGCTTTGCACAGTGATATATATGATATATCCCGCACCTAATTCGACGAGGAAAGGGCCGACGATCCCTTCACCGGGAGTGACCCCTTTAGCAAAACTAGAAAAGCCTAAAAAACTTTCCATTTAAAAACCATTTGATTCCGCAACGAGATCAAGTTCAAAGCGTTAAAGGTTTTCATAAAAACCATTCGCAACCCTCCGTCATTTTAGGAAGTAGAGTACTTAGTATTCGTGCTGTGTTTGTTGACCATAGTCAAGGCACAGTGTACGGTAGCTAAGTGATGTCTTCCTACACCGCATATGATGCGATTAGTTAGGACAGTCGCGTGACTTTGTTGACCTTAGTTAAGGGTCATGTGGGTGGGTCTAATTAATCACGAAATGACGGGTAGAACTTTACTAGTGCTTATGATTTGTTGACCATAGTTAAGGTCATAAGTGCTAGGGGTAAAAACCTTTATCGGGAGTTTCAAGTGTTGAGATTTGCAATGAGATTGCATACCTTCTATATGATAGTTGGATCCCGATACCCACTGCGAGTAATTGTTGAAAGGTTTGTTTAGCACCCTATGAAGAGTTTTGAAGCATCACATGACCCAAAGTTTTAATTTTTATGGTGCTAAACGAACATGCAAAGGGATCGATCCTAGAAAATTAGGGTTTCGAAATAAAAAGCGAACTAATCTAGGGTTTCGAGACTACAACATTTGTAGCTCCCTTTCACTGGACTCCTTGATCTCTATGGTGTTGAACGAAGGTCCTCTTGAAGTCCCCTTGTGTCCACGACGATCCACCACGGAGATCTCCGTCCAAGCTCGCAACTTCGTGAAACCGAAGAGAACACTCTAAACAAAACGGCTAAGCTTGTGTAGAATGATATTGTGGTTAGGTTTCTCACTTCAAAAACCTATCTTTAAGTGGTATTTGCTCACTAGAAAAAACTAGAGAGCAAAAGAGCAAGAGGAAGAAGATGGTGGCAATTTTTTAACAAGAGGTAAAAAGATAACTCATGAGAAGAGAAAGAAATATATCAATATATATTTTATTCCTTCTCACTATGAACCATGGTTAAAGTGATGGAGACATTATTTAACTTGAGTTTTAAATGATAAAGAGAAGGATAACCCTTGTTTAGTGGTAGTTGAGCATGGTTAGGTCAAAGGAAGAATGTGGGAGCAAGAATGATTATCCTTTCCTTTTTCATTTTCTTTTAAATCCAAAATTAAATAATAATCCATTATATAATCCATGGTGTGAGTCTTATATTGCCACCATTTCCATATGCTAACAACCATGATGGATGAGTGTATGTATGTGTGCATGTATGCACATCCACATGTGCATGAAACTAGCATGAAAGAAAGAAAGAAAAGCACATATGCATGCACACATCTATCATCTAAGAAAAGGTTTTAAGTGAGAAAACTAATGGTTAAATGATAAATCAACACTTGATTTATCAATCCGGTCATATCTCATATGACCCCACCAAAAGCAGTTCACCCGATCAATGTTCGGTATCATATACGCACATTTCAATCGGGAGCATGCGCATATCGCATACGCGCACCACAACGTTTCGCCTGGACTGGGTAACTCCTTTGTAGGACTCTAAGACTCGTCAATACGCCGGCAGAAGGTGATGATCATATCAGGTACCCTCAAGCCGCAAGCGGTCATCTAAACGTAACGGCCACCCGGGTATTGAGCTATCAGAAGACAACAAGCGAACTTGCTACAACTCCCGTCGAGCCATCCGGCAACACTACCGTACAGTCCGGTCTCTTCGTCAGATATGCTGCATATCGAGCCTAGGGATGGTCACGTCGACCCCAATAACTCAATAAGTCGTGTCGGTGAATGGTCTATAACAGATCAAGAAACTACTGATAACACTTATCAGCAAATCTCAGCAGTCCTGGCCAGGGACTTGCTGTTATAACCAGTCGGGCACAGCACAGCATCAACTCCCAATACCGGGAGAGACGAAACCCCTCCTATCGCTCATCATCTTCGTGTGTCTCGGGACTGTACCCAACGGCCACCTGTTTGCACGACTCGGTAGAGCCGTGGTAGGGTGGCAATCAAAGTACAGTGGGAGAACACACAAGACTCCATGACGATCTCGGGTCTACAGACTAACCTGTACCAGTGTCACCTGAGAACTGCTATCCGACGATAGATATAATTCCATATAGGAGTTCTCGGTGAGTCCGTCCAGTGTACTCAGTCACCACTTAGCACCCGTATGTGATCTTGATGTCAAACATCGATGAATGTGGGAACATCCATCGCCCATCGTATGGGTCTAGTATCATATACGCTAGTCTACTCTGGTGTATCAATGCCCCGTCTCGATATACCTACGACTAGGGACGTTCCAGGATATGCTTATAGACTACAGATGTCCCACTAGTATGATCTCCATCATAATCAGAGTAGTCAAGCCGATATCCTCAGGGCTTTATCACCATGTATGAATGAATAAAAGCATGATCAAATCAACATGTCAGATAAAGAAGAACCAGATAGCATACTATCATGTCGAGCAAGAATGCAAACTGAATATATATACATGTATAGATACATCCACTATCACATAATGGACTCTAGGGCATACATATATCCAACAATCTCCCACTTGCACTAAGGCCAGTTATTGGCGTATCTCATACCCAACATCTCAAAAAGTCGCTCATGCTGTGGCTGAGGGAGGGCCTTGGTGAGTGGATCCGCGGCATTGTTCTTTGTATCTACTCTCTTAATCTCGATCTCGCGGCGATCTACAATCGCCCGGATCAAATGAAAGCGCCTTAGGATATGTCTGGACCGCTGATGGGATCTGGGCTCCTTGGCTAACGCCATTGCCCCATTATTGTCACAATACAAAGGTATTGGATCAATAATGGTTGGAACTACTCCTAGCTCCGAGACGAACTTCTTCATCCAGACGGCTTCCTTGGCGGCATCATTTGCAGCAATGTACTCAGCTTCCATCGTAGAGTCTGCAACGGTATCTTGTTTGGAACTCTTCCAACTTACCGCCCCTCCATTGAGGGTAAATACAAACCCTGAGATAGATTTGCTGTCATCCTTATCGCTCTGGAAGCTCGAATCGGTAAAGGCCTCCATTTGGAGATCTTTATTACCATACACCAAGAACAATTCTTTAGTCCTTCGTAAGTACTTAAGAATGTTCTTCACAGCTGTCCAGTGGTTCTCCCCTGGGTTGGATTGATACCTGCTTACAACACTAAGTGCATAAGCTACATCTGGGCGTGTACATAACATCGCATACATTATAGACCCTACTGCCGAAGCATAAGGTATAATGCTCATGCGAGCTCTCTCTTCATCGGTCTTTCGACAAGAATCCTTTGAGAGAGTGACTCCATGGCAAGCGGGTAAGGCACCCCGCTTGGAGTCTTCCATACTAAACCTCTTTAGGATGGTGTTGATGTACCTGGTTTGGGACAATCCCAATAACTTTTTGGATCTATCCCTATAGATCCTTATGCCCAGGATGTATGTGGCATCACCCAGGTCCTTCATGGAGAACCTTAGTGATAAGAATGATTTGACCGACTGTAGCATAGGAATATCATTTCCTATCAGAAGAATATCATCCTCATACAATACGAGGAATGCGACAGCTCTTCCTACAGCCTTCTTATAAACACAAGGTTCATCTGGATTTTTGATGAAATCAAACTCTTTGATAACATCATCGAAACAGATGTTCCAACTCCGAGATGCCTGCTTTAACCCATATATGGATTTAAGCAATCTACATGCTTTCTCGCTGCTCCCACTGTCAATGAAGCCCTCTGGCTAATCCATATAAACGCATTCTTCAAAATCTCCATTTAGAAATGCTGTTTTAACGTCCATCTGCCAGATTTCATAGTCGTAGTGAGCAGCAATAGCAAGTAGGATCCGAATGGATTTAAGCATGGCTACGGGCGAAAAAGTTTCGTCATAGTCCAAACCTGGTCTTTGACGAAAACCTTTCGCCACAAGTCTTGCCTTATAGGTCTCTACCTGCCCATCCACACCAATCTTTCTTTTAAAGATCCACTTGCACCCTACAGCTTTTACCCCGGGGGGTACAACGTCCAAAGTCCATACTTTGTTGGTGTACATAGACTCCATTTCGGATCTCATGGCATCCAGCCACTTCACAGAGTCACCACTCGTGATAGCTTGCTGAAAACTGGTAGGATCATCATCATCCATGATGCAATCTTCTCCGTTACCATCAATGAGGAAACCGTAGTACCTCTCCGGTGGGCGAGAAGTCCTACCAGACCTACGGAGTGGCCGAGGTTCTTCAGTTTCTGTTGCAACAGCCGGTTCAACCATATCGTCATTTGTAGTTTGTGTCTCCAGAACCTCTTCTAGATCTACCACCTTGCCATCATCTTTATCTGTGAAAAACTCTTTTTCCAAGAATGTGGCATACTGAGAAACAAACACTTTTTGTTCCTCTTTGTGGTAGAACAGATATCCATAAGAATTCTTTGGATATCCCACAAAGTTACACAGACTGACCGTGTCTCGAGTTTGTCCGGATTCTGCTTTTTAACATAGGCCGGGCAACCCCAAATCTTAATTCTCTTAAGAGATGGTCTCTTCCCATTCCATATCTCATATGGCGTGGTAGACACGGCTTTGGTTGGAACCCTGTTTAGCAGAAACGCTGCAGTCTCCAATGCATGCCCCCAAAACGAGACTGGTAACTCAGCGTCACTCATCATGGATCGGACCATATCTAATAGGGTCCTATTCCGTAGTTCTGACACACCGTTGTGCTGTGGTGTGTAAGGAGGAGTGAGCTGAGAGAGAATCCCATTCTCTTTTGGGAAGTTTGCAAATTCTGTACTGAGATACTCTCCACCTCGATCTGATCGAAGCATCTTAATACTCAAGCCGATTTGGTTTTCTACTTCTTGTTTATATTCAACGAATTTCTCGAAAGCGTCGGACTTGTGCTTTAATAAAAATACATGACCGAATCTTGAGAAATCGTCGGTGAATGTAATGAAGTATGAAAAACCGCCTCTAGCCTGTGTAGACATTGGCCCACACACATCACTATGTATGAGGCCTAGGAGCTCACTAGCCCTTTCTCCGTGTCCGGTAAATGGAGTTTTGGTCATTTTACCCTCAAAATAAGACTGGCAAGTCGCATAAGATTTATATTCAAAAGAGTTTAAATATCCATCTTTGTGTAACTTCTTTAGTCTCATTTCGTTAATATGACCAAGTCTACAGTGCCAAAGAAAAGCTTCAATTAATTCTGAAAGCTTTCTTTTATTAGTGTTTTGTATACTGAAAACTGTGTGTTGATTTAGGACATATATTCCGTTATTAAGCGTACCATACCCAACCAACATTTGATTTAGGTGAATGTTCATAACATTGTTCTGCAACACAAAATTATACCCTTCATTGTCCAACAAAGAAACGGATATTATATTACATAGCATACTTGGTACAAAATAACATGGATTCAAAATCAAAATACATCCAGATGGCAACCCCAAGTGATACTCTCCCACTGCGACTATATGTACATTGGAACCATTTCCAACACGGAGAGTATGGTCACCTGTCCTCAAAACCTTGCTATTTCTCAGCCCCTGCATAGAATTGCAAATGTGAGAACCTGAACCGGTATCCAATACCCAGGAAGCAGAGTTTATAGAAAAACAGTTTTCAGTCACAAACGCACCTGAAGCAGAAGCATCACCATGCTTCTTCTTGAGACTTAGGTACTCCGTGCAATTGCGCTTCCAATGTCCTGTCTTATGGCAATGAAAACACTCGCCTTTCCCCGGGTCTCCAGCTGTGGACTTTCCCTTTCCCTTCACCTTTTTAACTCCGCCTTTAGGATTAGTGGGTTTCTTCTTTTTCTTTCCCTTGGCCTTAGCTTTTGGGCGAGAAGAAGAAGACTGTCCAATGGTCATAACGGGAGTCTTTGCTGACTTCATAGTGCTCTCTGTACTCCTTAACATATTAAGGAGTTCAGGGAGTTCCTTCTCCATGCCATGCATGTTAAAGTTCACTATGAACTGAGCAAAGGTGGAGGGGAGGGACTGCAGAATAATATCTATATATTGTTCATTGTCCATTATCCATCCAAGGTCCTCAAGCTCTTCTATAAGAGCTATCATCTTCAAAACATGGTCTCCTACTGGTGTGCCAGGGGCCATTCGCATCTGAAACAGTTTCTTTGATGCTTCGTATCGTAATACGCGGGATTGCTCCCCATACAACTCCTTTGTATGGAGCAATATACCGTGAATGTCCATGTCCTCGTGCTGCTTTTGATGTGTGTTGTCCATCGATGCAAGCGCGAGGCATTTTGCCGTGGCACAGTCAGCGTCCCATGTCTTGCGGACTTCAATGTCCGCAACTGAGGATTTTGGACCTGGGACGGGCGGGGCTGAAGCCGTGAGGACATATGATACTTTATCATAAGTCAAAGCGATCTTCAGATTCCTTAGCCAGTCTTTATAGTTGGTCCCATTCAGTTTGTTTTTATCTAGTAGAAGCTTAAGTCCAGTCATTGGTATCTGCCATTAAGAGAGAGAAAAGAATACACTCAGCGAAAGCTCTTGCACAGATTAGATTGGTTTATTATCTTGTCTAATCGATGTTTCCCACTGCTTTTTATCAAGTTTTCTTTCAAACCTTAAAAAGAAAAACTAGCCAGGATTAATTACAGTCTACAACTTCGCTAACCGTTCAGCCAGGCCAGTGTCGGTACTTTGAGGGAGGTTCCCGTGCTTTCGCACGGACCTAATTAGAGTAAACCTCGTTTTCCCAGAGGCGGAGCCCCGTTAACACCTTTCTAGACACCTAATGAGTTAGCTAATTGTAAACTGTAAAACTCTCCTAGGAGCAACTATTGCCCACAGTGGGATCGGGATCCAACCATCACATGGAAGGTATGCAATCTCATTGCAAATTTCAACACTTGAAATTCCCGATGTAATTTTTACCCCTAGTACTTATGACCTTAACTATGGTCAATCATAAGTACCAGTCAAGTTCTACCTGTCATTTCTTGATCAATTAGACCCACCCATATGACCCTTAACTATGGTCAACAAAGTCGCATGAATGTCCTAATTAATCTGCATCATATGTAGTGTAGGAAGACATCACTTAGCTACCGTACACTACGCCTTAATTAAAGTCAACAAACGTAGCACGAATACTAAGTACTCTACTTCCTAAAATGACGGAGGGTTGCGAATGATTTTTAAAAAAATCTTTAACGCTTTGAACTTGATATCGTTGTAGAATCAAACAGTTTTCAAAAGGAGTGGCTTAAGCTCCGCAGTTTTGAAATGTAGCTTTTTCATAAATAGCCGAGTAGTTTTTAAATCCGATTCTACAACATCTTTTTAGGTTTATTTTCTTTACATTAAACACATTAATGTAATCCCATCATTTAAGTCCTTAAGCCAATCACAGAAAAGAAACGAAAATAACACGTACGCTTATGCCATCCGCATTCGCCGCAATGTTCCGCTATGCACCGTTAGGTTACTTAACTAACGGCATACCGGGACGGGACTAGCGTGGGTGTAAAACATAAGCAACGTCTACTATATATCATATATATAATATGTCATTCGTCTCAGATATCACAGAACACAGGCAGCAGAAACATAGATATAACGTGGGATATCGTAGGACGTCCGTATTTAGTATTTAGCCAGAATAGAAAATACTGATTCCACAGTCGCGATGAATAGCCAAGCCCACACCCTGGACCCCTACGAGAGCGGCAAGTGACCCTACCAATTCTGGAGTTTAGGAGACCCGGTCTCGACTCCTCGAGATGGCCTCCCACTGAACCCCAGAACCCGGTCACCTGTGCTCCCCTCCTTGGGTCCATCCTAATGCGGAAAAGTAAATAATATACAACACTAGTGACACAACCGCAACCTGGAAGTGCCCCAAATAAAAGAATATTACTTTACATTTGAATTTACATGAATGAAAATATAAAACTCTTGTCTCACATAAAAACCCCCGGCTATTCAATCGCGACAATCCTGCACATCATATCTCAGCAACACATAATATCACATATCATCAACGTAAGTAAGTATGCGTACCCCGATTGTCGTTGATGTATAGCAACGAAACCGGCGATATCGTACATACTACACTTACGGTCACAGAAAAGAAAGTGTAAAACTACAATATTTGGAATACAGATTCTCTTTAGACATCATAAATGCGAAGTATCACATATTTCGTATTTCATGCCTAAACTATATGAATTCCACATATTGTATCACATTCCAGACAAACAGACAGTATTAAAGTTTTCGAACGAACGATCAAGCACCCAAGATTCACTAAAGCTCAACACTTGAGCAGGGTTCAAAAATCCGGAGTGTGACACAGTAGTAGCGGTCCAGCCGTAAAAGGGTCAAGCCAACGCCTCACATGTGGCACGCCGTATTGCCCCAAACCCTAAGGTTCAAAGGGCAGTTCGAGACGGTCACATAATTGAGTTAAGGTTTGTTGTCTTCTAGAGGGACCACCGCAAAAAAACTTGCACCTATCTCCAAAGTATTTAAACCCCGTGAATAGTGAGTAAATGATACTCGTTCAAACACTTCAATACTTTCTAATTTACCCGGAAAAGCTACGAAATGAAAATCCCGATCGAAATGACGAGTCCAAAACCATCTCCAGAATTTTTCAAAACCAAATACAGATTAAAAATATCCAAAAATTTATACAAGCAGATTCATGAATTACTGTACAAAAAGTATCCATCAATTCATATATACGGCCGCGGAACCGCGGCCTAAGCAAAGTTAGGCCGCGTTTCCGCGGCGGGAATCACTGTTCATGGAATAATTTTTGTACCGTAATCCTTATTTTTTCCTGCTGTATTTTTTACATATTTTTAATTCTGAAAAATGTCAATTTTTAGAAAATTTCCAGATAGCACCCTAAAAAGTCGTATTTCGGTTTGATCGGAGTTTTAACTTCGTAAAAAGGTCGCCTAATGTTCTAGGTCGGCTCTGATACCGATGAAAGGTTTGTTTAGCACCCTATGAAGAGTTTTGAAGCATTACATGACCCAAAGTTTTAATTTTTATGGTGCTAAACGAACATGCAAAGGGATCGATCCTAGAAAATTAGGGTTTCGAAATAAAAAGCGAACTAATCTAGGGTTTCGAGACTACAACCTTTGTAGCTCCCATTCGCTGGACTCCTTGGTCTCTAGGGTGTTGAACGAAGGTCCTCTTGAAGTCCCCTTGTGTCCACGACGATCCACCACGGAGATCTCCGTCCAAGCTCGCAACTTCGTGAAACCGAAGAGAACACTCTAAACAAAACGGCTAAGCTTGTGTAGAATGATGTTGTGGTTAGGTTTCTCACTTCAAAAACCTATCTTTAAGTGGTATTTGCTCACTAGAAAAAACTAGAGAGCAAAAGAGCAAGAGGAAGAAGATGGTGGCAATTTTTTAACAAGAGGTAAAAAGATAACTCATGAGAAGAGAAAGAAATATATCAATATATATTTTATTCCTTCTCACTATGAACCATGGTTAAAGTGATGGAGACATTATTTAACTTGAGTTTTAAATGATAAAGAGAAGGATAACCCTTGTTTAGTGGTAGTTGAGCATGGTTAGGTCAAAGGAAGAATGTGGAAGCAAGAATGATTATCCTTTCCTTTTTCATTTTCTTTTAAATCCAAAATTAAATAATAATCCATTATATAATCCATGGTGTGAGTCTTATATTGCCACCATTTCCATATGCTAACAACCATGATGGATGAGTGTATGTATGTGTGCATGTATGCACATCCACATGTGCATGAAACTAGCATGAAAGAAAGAAAGAAAAGCACATATGCATGCACACATCTATCATCTAAGAAAATGTTTTAAGTGAGAAAACTAATGGTTAAATGATAAATCAACACTTGATTTATCAATCCGGTCATATCTCATATGACCCCACCAAAAGCAGTTCACCCGATCAATGTTCGGTATCATATACGCACATTTCAATCGGGTGGATGCGCATATCGCATACGCGCACCACAACGTTTCGCCTGGAGTGGGTAACTCCTTTGTGGGACTCTAAGACTCGTCAATACGCCGGCAGAGGGTGATGATCATATCTGGTACCCTCAAGCCGCAAGCGGTCAGCTAAACGTAACGGCCACCCGGGTATTGAGCGATCAGAAGACAACAAGCGAACCTGCTACAACTCCCGTCGAGCCATCCGGCAACACTACCGTACAGTCCGGTCTCTTCGTCAGATATGCTGCATATCGAGCCTAGGGTTGGTCACGTCGGCCCCAATAACTCAATAAGTCATGTCGGTCAATGGTCTATAACAGATCGAGAAACTACTGATAACACTTATCTGCAAATCTCAGCAGCCCTGGCCAGGGACTTGCTGTTATAACCAGTCGGGCACAGCACAGCATCAACTCCCAATACCGGGAGAGACGAAACCCCTCCTATCGCTCATCGTCTTCGTGTGTCTCGGGACTGTACCCAACGGCCACCTGTTTGCACGACTCGGTAGAGCCGTGGTAGGGTGGCAATCAAAGTACAGTGGGAGAACACACAAGACTCCATGACGATCTCGGGTCTACAGACTAACCTGTACCAGTGTCACCTGAGAACTGCTATCCGACGATAGATATAATTCCATATAGGAGTTCTCGGTGAGTCCGTCCAGTGTACTCAGTCACCACTGAGCACCCGTATGTGATCTTGATGTCAAACATCGATGAATGTGGGAACATCCATCGCCCATCGTATGGGTCTAGTATCATATACGCTAGTCTACTCTGGTGTATCAATGCCCCGTCTCGATATACCTACGACTAGGGATGTTCCAGGATATGCTTATAGACTACAGATGTCCCACTAGTATGATCTCCATCATAATCAGAGTAGTCAAGCCGATATCCTCAGGGCTTTATCAGCATGTATGAATGAATAAAAGAATGATCAAATCAACATGTCAGATAAAGAAGAACCAGATAGCATACTATCATGTCGAGCAAGAATGCAAACTGAATATATATACATGTATAGATACATCCACTATCACATAATGGCCTCTAAGGCATACATATATCCAACAATTGTTACTCCTGGGAGAGTTTTGCACTTTGCAATTAGCCGATCAAGTAGGAGTCTAGAAAGGTGTCAACGGGGTTACGCCTCTGGGAAAGCGAGGTTTACAGTAATTAGGTCCGTGCGAAAGCACGGGGAACCTCCCTCAAAGTACCGACACTGGCCTGGCTGAAAGATTGGCGAACTTGTAGAGTGTAATTAATCCCGGCTAGTCTTTCCTTTTAAGGTTTGAAGGAAGATTTGATAAAAACAGTGGGAGCCATCCTGATTAGATAAAATAATAACCAATATAATCTTGCAAGAGCGCACGCCAAGTGTTTTCTTCTCTCTCTCTCCAGGTAGTGACCATATCACGCCTTAATCAAGATAATAATATGGATGTATTGACCGAACCCGCTTGTTGTACTGAGCTGGGGAACGTTGGTCCCGCTCCAACTTATAATTGTTATAAGACAGAGCAGGAAATTGGGGAATACCAGAATTCCTTTGCCGCCCAAACGAAGAAAGTGCATATGATGCATCTCCTTCGGGTGTGTTCATTATAAAGAACTGTTTCTCAGTATCCTTTGCATCCTGGGTATATGATACCGGATCAGGATCCCAGATATGTAATCTATTACATAGGGCTACAAAAAGGTAGAAAAACTGAGAACGAGTGATAAGTTTCATGAGGCAGAAAACGGGGCAAGTATTGCAGCCAAGTCTGTTGGTCACTGTCACCCTGTATTACCAATACATTGATTCAGAACAAATACTATTAGATACCGAACCTAATATACAAAATCATATCAGTCTCTTTATTAGTAAAGAAATGATATAATTTTGTATTGTTGGATAATGTTTTGAACATTTCCTATATCAAAAGTTGATCGGTTCAGGCACGTTATCTAAAAGCATTGACGTTCTAAATCAAACTACAGTTCCTTGTATACTGAACACACACAAGAGGAAGAGTTCAGAAATGAACAAATTCTTCTTGAGGTATTGTAGACTAGGTCATATCAATGCGACCCGACTAGCTGAAGTTACATTTAGATGCATATTTAAAATTAGTTTGAATTTACATCTTGTGAAACTTGCCAGTCATGTCACAAAGATTAGATGACCATAGCTCCGTTTGCTGAAAACTGAGAAAGAGTTAGTAAACTCTTGGGACTGATGCATGATGATGTATGTAAGGTCTCCTGTCTACACATGCCAGGACTGGTTCTTTATACTTCATTATATTCTCTGATAATCTCTCAAGATTCAGTCATATATTCCTGTTGAAATATAAGTCCGAACCTTTTGAGGTATTCACGGAATATAAGTAGGAAGTAGAGAACCAATATACGGGTATAAGTATTATGTCCTATGATGAGATCAGGGAGGAGAATACTTGTGCATGGAATCCTTGGACTATTCTAAAGGAAAATGAGATTCTCTCTCAGTATTACTCCTCTGAATACACCACAGCACAACGGTGTATCGGGGCGGAGCAATCACACAATATTAGATATCGCGTGCTCTATGATGAGTATTACTGAGTTACCTATTTCCTTTTGGATGTTATGCGCTTGAGAAGCTGCATACCTATTGAATTAGGTTCGAATCAAATCACCGCCTACCACTTCATATGTGATATGGAAAGGGAAGAGCCCATATCTTAAGTTAGTTAAGATTTGGGATTGTCCGGCCTATGTCAAAAGCAAAATCCGGACAAGATCGAGGCGAGGTCAGTTCTGTAGAACTGGAAAGGTTCCAGCTATTCGAAACTACAGCTGAAGATTTGACAGAACTAAAGGATTCTATAGTCCCCGACGAACCTCAGCCTCTCCGCCGATCTGGTAGGGTTCCTCGCCTGCCTGAGAGATACCTCGGTTTCTCGATGACAGTGGGAGCGAGGATTGCATCATGAGATGATGACCCAACCAGTTTCGAACAGGCCATCGAGAGTAGGGACTCTATAAGAATGGCTGGATGCTTAGTGATCTGAGATGGAATCCTTATACACCAACAAAGTATGGACTTTGGTTGCTATATCTGAAGGGTTAAATCCCCAACAGGAGCAAGTATATCTTGAGAAGATTACTTGGTATACATGGAAAAGTTGAGACTTTCAAAGCTAGACTTGTTAAAGGTTTTCGTCATCAACCAGGCACGGATAATGATGAATCCTTTTCCAGGGACTATGTTTAAATCCATCCAGATCCTACTTGCCACGGTTACATACCATGACTACGATATCTGGTGGTTGGGTGCCATGACTACTTTTCTAAATATTGATTTAGAACAGAATGTCTATAAGAACACAGCCAGAGGGCCTCGTAGACAGTGGGAGCAGCGGAAACGTATGCAGGATGCTTTAAAGGATAAAGCAGGCATCGCGGAGTTGGAACATCTGTTTTGATCGATTAGTCAAGGAAGTTGACATCATTAAAATGGTAGATGAACCTTGTATAAACAAAAAGGTAGTAGGGAGTATGGTGACGTTCCTCGTAGAGTACGTGGATGACATACTCCTGTTAGGGAAGGAGTTTCCTATGCTACGCTCGATCAATCTCCGCTTATCACAATGATTTTCCATATAGGATCAAAGTGATACCTAGTAAATCCTAAGCTTTGGATCTATGAGATAGATCTAATTGGATGTTAGGATACTCACTAGTTGTAGTGAGATGGTATCAATCGATCCTGGGGAGAATCACTGGAAGGGTTCCAGAGTGATAAAGACGACTGAATGTCAGTCACAGGCATTGTCTTTACCCTTAGTAAAGGGACGGTATGTTGGAAGATTTCCAAGCTAGATACCGTGACAAACTAGACGATAAAGGCTGGTAACATCGCTATTAAAGATACTACCAAAAAGGAAGTTTGGGTGTATATTGGTTCATAAGATGAACTAGGTTCCTGCCATTGTATGACAATGGAAGTGTGGCTTCGGCCCTGGAACCCTGGTACCATCAGTGACCCAGACATATTCTGAGGCAGCATCACCTGATCATGGAGATAGTTGATCTCCAGGGTGATCGAGGTTAGGAGAGTAGACTCAGAGGAGAACACGGCGGATCCACTCACGAAGGCCTTTTCCTAAAGAGAGACTTTTAGGGGATGGTTGAGTATTAGATACTACAACTAATGTTACAGATGGCCCTAGTGCAAGTGGGAGATTGTTAGTTATATGTGTGCCCTAGAGGCCATTACTGTACATTGGATGTATATTGTAGTGGATGCTGGGACATATATAGGTAGGACTTTCTTGCTCGACATGATAGTATGCTATCTGGTTGTTCTTTATCTTAACGTGTATACTGTCTGTCTCTCTGATTACATGTTGATAAATCCCTTAGGATGTGTACCCGACTTCCAGGACTATGATGTAGATCATACTAGTGGGGCCTGGGTAGTAAATGAGTACATCCTTCATTGTTCCTAGTCGTGGGAATATCGAGACGGGGCATCGATATTCCAGAGTAGACTAGCGTATATCTTCTCGACCCATGTGATGGGCGATGGATGATCCCATATCCATTGGTGTTTGACATCAGAGATGGTATGCGGGTGCTCAGTGGAGACTGAGTATACTGAACGGACTCGCCGAGAACCCCCAGATGGTATTATACCTCACGTCAGATGGCAGTTCTCTGGTGACACTGGTACAGCTTAGTCTGTTGACCCGAGATCATCATAGAGTCTTGTGTGTCACCCACTGTGCTTTGATTTCCACCCTACCACGGCTCTACTGAGTCGTGCAAACAGGTGGTTTTTGGGTACAGTCCTGATTCACATGGAGGCAATGAGCGATAGGAAGGGATTCGTCTCTCCCGGTATTGGGGGTTGATGTTGCGCAATGCACGACTGGCCATAACAGGAAATCCCTGGCCAGGGTTGCTGTGATATACTGGTAAGAGTTATCAGTAGTTTCACGAAAGTTATGGACCCTACGTCGGCATGACTTATCAAGCTATTGGGGTCTGACGTTTACCACCCCTAAGCGAGATATGCGACATATCAGACGAACAGACCGGACTGTTCGGTAAGTGTTACTGGTTGGATTCACAGGAGTGTGAGCGGGCTTGCTCGTCGATCTTCTGATTGCTCAATACCCGGGTGGCCGTTACGTTTAGCAGACCACTTGCGGCTTGTGGGTGTTTGATATGATCATCATCTGCTGCCGGCGTATTGACGAGTCTTTAGAGTCCTACACAGAGGTTTCCTGGCTCAAGCGAAACGAAATAGGAGCGCATATGAGATATGTGCGGGACCGAGAATAATGCGTGTATGTGATACCGTATCCTATTCTCGCGATGAATGTATCGAATGGTTATATGCGATATAACCTAGTTATCGAATCAAGGATTGACTCGATAAGCCGATACATTGGATACTAGCCGGTTATATGCGACATGACCGGATCGTTAAATCAAGTGTTGATTTAATAATTTAATGTAGAATTATATATTTGATATATTACTTTGCATTAACTAGTATTTGTTCACTTTAAAAGGATTTTCTTACTTGAAATGCACAAGTTGTATATGTGATATACTTTTGTGCACAAGATTATATCATGTTTGATGATACATGCAAGCTAGGGTTAGTGTAAAGAATGTACCATGGTTAAACTAATGGTTAGGGTTTTGTTTTTTTTCATTTACTTATTTATCTATTTATTTATCTTATTCATTTTGGAAAAGAGAAAGATGAATGGTGGCTTTATTTGTTTTTAGTTGAACATTCATGAAACTTTGACTAAGTCACCATTCTTGTCTCATGCTTAACCCTAACCATATGAACTAACCATAGTACATTCTCTACACTTAACCAAGGGTTAGTAAATGATAAGTATTGATTTATTTATCTAATTTACATAACTTATCATATCTTCTTCTTCTTCATCTTCTTCTTTCATGAGAAGAAAGCTTGCTACATCAATGGTGATTGATGAAAAAGTGTGAGAAATTCAAAACTAAAGTCTACCCACTTCCTATTTCTTCATCCTCTACCTCTTGCCAAGTAGTATAGGGTGTTTCCTTCACAAGTTTTCTTGACTTGGTGAAGTTGGAGCTTGATCTAGCGATGCCTCGACGTAGATCATCTTCGGCATCGTCGTCGATGACCTAGCCCGCTTTTTCTCCGATGAAGCCGACGCTAGAGCCCAAGATCCGATTTGTACAGCGAGGATACTTCATCGCGGAGCCTAGGAGGTGGAGGACCGGATCTACGAAGGTTGTAGCCCCTTCCCTTTAGCTATATTTCCGTTTACTTGCTTGCATTGCCTTGATTTCTAGTTAACGATTCGTATTAGGGTTTGTTGGCACAAGGAATTTTTTGATTTGTGCATGTTTGATCACTTGTGAGAATCCATTAGAGTGCCTAGGAACCCAACACTGTTTGCACGACTCCTTTGAGCTGTGGTAGGGTAGCAATCTAAGAACAGTGGGACACACTCGAGGCGAAGTAGCAGTGTCAAGTCTGCGGACTATGCTGTACTCATGTCACCTGGGAACTGTTAACTGACGATGGGTATAATACAAACCAATCAGTTCCCCTGCGATTCCTGTCCGGCGTACCCGTAACCTAACGAGCACCTGTATACTATCTCTAGTATGACGTACTGACGGCTGTGGGATAGACCATCTCCCCAACTGGGATGAGAAGCGTACACACTAGTCTAATCTGGAGTATCGATGCCCTGTCTCGATAATCCTATGACTAGGGATAAGTATAGGATGTTGCTTATAGACTACCCAGCCCCCACTTGTGTGACTGCCATCACAACGCTGGTAATCAAGAAAAAATCCTATGGGCTCTACTAATATGTATAAGTGATACGTTACAAGAAACATATGCACATATTAAAGTAGACACAAACCAAGTAGCGTACTACCATTTTCAGCAAGACTGTTATATATACAACTGTGAATATCCCAAGCTTCCATTAAGTAATATACAACCTAGTATGATACAATAATGTCTCCTAGGGCATATACACTAACAATCTCCCACGTGCACTAGGGCTATGAGCTGGCATATCGTAGACCTATCATCTTGAATAGCCTCTCAAACTGTGTTTGAGGAAGGGCCTTTGTGAATGGATCAGCAATGTTATTCTCCGTCTCTACTCTCTTTACCTCGATCTCCCGGCGATCTACGATCTCCCTGATCAGGTGATACCGCCTTAAGATGTGTCTGGATTCTGATGGGACCTGGGTTCCTTCGCTAAAGCTATAGCGCCGTTGTTGTCACAATACAGAGGTATTGGATCAACACTGATAGGAACCACCTGAAGTTCTGTGAGGAACTTCTTCATCCAGACAGCTTCTTTTGCGGCATCGCAAACAGCTATGTACTCTGCTTCCATTGTTGAGTTAGCAATGGTCTCCTGCTTGGAACTCTTCCAACAGACCGTCCCTCCATTGAGGGTAAAGACATAACCCGACATAGATTTAGAGTCATCTTTGTCACTCTGGAAGCCGGAGTCGGCAAAGGCCTCCAACTGGAGGTCTTTTCCTCCATACACTAAGAACATCTCCTTAGTCCTCCTCAGGTACTTAAGAATATTCTTTACTGCTATCCAGTGCTTCTCCCCTGGGTTTTCCTGATACTGGCTTACAACGCTCAATGCGTATGCTACATCTGGTCTGGTACATAATATTGCATACATTATAGAGCCTACCGCAGAAGCGTAGGATATAATCGACATGCGATCCCTTTCCAAATCAGTCTTGGGAGACATCTCTTTGGAGAGGGTGATTCCTTGACAAGCCAGTAGGTTACCGCGCTTAGAATCCTCCATATTGAATCTCTTCACTATGGTGTCTATATACCTGGACTGCGAAAGTCCCAACATCCTCTTTGATTTATCACGATAGATCCGGATCCGCAGAATGTAGGTGGCATCACCCAGGTCTTTCATGGAGAATTTATGTGACAAGAATCTTTTGACTGACTGTAACATAGGAATATCATTTCCTATTAGGAGAATGTCATCCACGTACAAGACGAAGAATACTACAGCTCTCCTTACAATCTTACTCTATATGTAAGGTTTATCTGGATTTTTGATAAAGTCGAATTCTTTGACAGCATCATCAAAACAGATGTTCCAACTCCGATATGCTTGCTTTAGTCCATAAATGGACTTAAGCAACTTGCATACTTTACCGTTGCTCCCACTCTGAATGAATCCATCTGGCTAATCCATATAGACGCTCTCTTCCAAATTACCATTTAGAAAGGCCGTCTTTACGTCCATCTGCCAGATCTCATAATCGTGGAAGGCAGCAATAGCATGAAGGATCCTAATGGATTTGAGCATAGCCGCTGGAGAAAAGGTTTCATCATAGTCCAAACCAGGTCTTTGACGGAAACCCTTTGCAACAAGTCTAGCCTTATAGGTTTCAACCTGTCTATCTACACCAATCTTCTTTTTGAAGATCCATTTGCATCCTACGGGTTTTACCCAATCTGGAGCAACGTCCAAAGTCCATACTTTGTTAGTGTACATGGACTCCATTTTGGTCCACATTGCATCCAGCCATTTTACTGAGTCACCGCTCTGAATGGCTTGCTGGAAGCTAGTAGGCTCATCATAGTCAATAGTGTAATCCTCTCTATCCCCGTCTATGAAAAAACCATAGTATCTCTCGAGCGGATGAGATTGCCTACTACTCCTGCGGAGTGGCGTCGGGATGTCTGGTTCTTCTGAAACCTCTGGTTCTACCAAGATTTCAGAAATAGCTTGTCGTTCTGGAATTTCTTCCAGTTCTATTGCGCTCCCACTTATCTGATTTTCTAAAAACTCAGTTTCCAAGAAGCGAGCATTATGAGAAACAAAAATCTTTTGTTCTTCTGCGTAATAGAAATAATATCCTTTGGAGTTCTTTGGATATCCCATAAACTTACTGTACTGATCATGCCTCTAGCTTGTCCGCATGCTGCTTCTTTACAAAAGCTGGACACCCTCATATCTTAATATGTTTAAGATAGGGTTTCTTTCCACACCACATCTGATATGGTGAAGTAGGCACAGTCTTAGTTGGAACTCAGTTTAAAAGGTATGCAGCTGATTCTAGTGCATATCCCCAGAATGATCATGGTAACTCAGCTTTACTTATCATGGAACGAACCATATCTAATAGGGTTCGATTCCTTCTTTCTGATACACCGTTGTGTTGTGGTGTGTATGGAGGAGTAAGCTGAGAGAGAATTCCATTCTCTTTTAAGTAACCTAGGAACTCGACACTTAAGTATTCACCACCTCAATTAGATCTTAGTGTCTTGATACTTTTGCCTGTTTGTTTTTCTACTTCATTCTTGTATTCTTGGAATTTCTCAAAGGCCTCGGATTTATGTTTCATTAAGAAGACATAACCATACCTAGAGAAATCATCTGTAAAAGTAATGAAGTAGGAATAACCACCTCGCGCATGTGTAGACATTGGACCGCACACATCACTGTGTATGAGTCCCAAGAGCTCGCTTGCTCACTCCGTGTCTAGTAAACGGAGTCTTGGTCATCTTTCCTATGAGACAAGATTCACAAGTAGCATAAGATTGATATTCGAACGGATTCAAATATCCTTCTCTATGTAACTTAGTCAACCTTCTTTCATTGATGTGACTTAGTCTACAATGCCATAAGAAAGCCTGATTTATTTCCGGAGACTTTCTTTTAAGTGTGTTCTGGACATTGAAAACCTGAGCTTGACTTAATACGTATATACCGTTATCTAATGTACCTGACCCAATCATAACTTGATTTAGGTGGATGTTAACTACATCTCTTACGAATGTAAAATCATATCCCTCTCTTGAAAGTGAGGACACTGATATGATATTACATGTCAAACTAGGTACATACAAACAGTTACGTAGAATTAATATATGCCCACTTGTCAAGCCTATGCGATATTCTCCCACGGATTCAGCGTCCACGCTCATTCCATTTGCAACTCTGAGAGACCAATTACCTACCTTTATAACTCTACGGTTTCTTAAAGTATGTAATGAATTACAGATATGAGATCCTGCTCCGGTATCTAGTACCCAGGAAGTAGAGTTAATTGACAAACAGTTCTCAATTACAAATACACTAGAGGCTGAAGCCACAACATGCTTCGAATCCTGGCTACTTCCTTTGCTAGCCCTGCAATCATTCTGCCAATGTTCATTCCTGTAACAATAGGAACATCCCTCTTTTACTATATCCAGTCCCGAAACTTTTGCCCTTCTCTTTCCTTCTGCTTCCCTGGTTTCTTTCAGGGTAGGAGGCAGAGACTGTAGAATCAAGTCAGTATCTGACTCGTTTCCCAACGCGGTCTCCAGGTCCTGGAGCTCATCAATACAGCTAGTCATTGTAAGGACGTTGTCCCCTACAGATGACCCGTCAGCCAACCTCCCTTGAATTAATTCGTTCGAGGTCTCATATCTTGCGATATGAGATTGCTCTCCATATAAATCTTTGTTATGGAGAAAGATGGAAACTAAGTCCATCTTCTCATGCTGCTTCTGGTATACACCATCAACTGAAGCTAACACGAGGCACTTAGCTTTCGCTTTATCTTTTTCCCTTGTCTGACGGATATCCATATCCATGACAGTGGAAACTGGACCTGGGACGGCGGGATCTTGAGTAGTAACAGGGTGGTCCAGCTTGTCATAGGTAATGGACATCTGGACAGACCTTTGCCAGTCATATAAGTCAGATTCAGTCAATTTTTTATCTAGATGTAACCTATGTGTGGTCACAAGGTCGCTGCAATTTTAAGAGAGAGAAGAAAATACTATTAGCATGATGCTCTTGCAAGTTTAGAGTGGTTTTTTAATTTATCTAAACAGGATGGCTCCCACTGTTTCTCGAATCCCTCCTCAAACCATAAAAGAAGAATTAGCTAGGACTATTCTCACCGTACAATTCTTGCTTAACCGTTCAGCCAGGTCAGTGTCGATACTTCGAGGGAGATTTTCCAACGCTTTTGCGAAGTTCCTTAATTAAATAACCTCTTTTCTGTGGGGGCATAGCCCTTCTGACACCTTTCTAGGCACCTACTTGGTTTATAGCATTGATCGTTAAGTGACGAATCTCCTGATAAGTAGTATATACTCACAGTAGGATCGGGATCCAAAATATCATCGTATGATAATGTTGAAGGAATCCTACCAACATTCATCAAATTCCAAAATGGTATGCTCTTTCTGCAAATTTCAGTTTCTTTAGAAATTCCCGATGTGGATTTTTGCCCCATGCTCTTATGACCTTGACTTTGGCCAAACAAATCATAAGTCACATGTCAAGTTCTACCCGTCATTATCAAGGTTAATTTGAACCCATCCGCACATACCCTTGACTTTGGACAAACAAGGCAGTACGACTGTCCCAAACCAACGCATCTATCTATGCTGCATATGAATATCCAACAGCTACCAAACACTGTGCCTTGACTTTGGCCAAACAAACACAGCTTGGATACTATTGACTATCCATATGAAATGACGGAGGGCTACGACTGGTTTTGGCAAAACCGTGAACGTAGTGAACTTGATATAATCGAAGGAACCTGATACTTTTTAAAAGGAGTGGTTAAAGCTCCACAATTAAAAATTCTGATCTTTTAAAATAACCGAGTGGTTTCTTTTAAATTTGTTCCAACGATTAAACTATGGTTTATTTTCTTTGCATTATAATAATGCGTCCAATCATTAAACCTATCATTGCAGAAAACAACAAAAATACCACGTCCTCTTATGCCATCCGCATTCGCCATGGGGTCCCGTCATCACCCGTTAGGTTACTTAACTAACGACAGAGCGGGGGCTGGGCCAGCGCAGGTGTAAAACATAAGTGACGTCTAATAGCTATCATATATAGATATTGTACATTCGTCGGACGCAATAATAAGCATTCCAGATCACTGATGAACTTTATTGGATTTACTAGCAATCTGCATTTGCTTTGAGCCTGCAATAAAAGACGGATTACACAGTTGTGATGAATAGCCATTACCCCACCCTAGACCCCTACGGGTACGGCAAACTACCCACCAAGTACCTGAAGTGAAGTTGTCTCCCTCAACGACGTGAGTAGGACACTAAACACTTCAACGTACCCGGTAGTTTGTGTACCCCAACTTGGGTCTATCCTAGGAGCAAAAACAGTAAAAAGAAATAATACAACGGTGGCTACAACCGCAACCTGGATGTGCCCCGCAAAAGAATATTACATCATATTACATTTACATCTAATGAATGAATATTAAACCCATCTCAAAACCCCGGCTAATCATCACAACATTCCAATCAAGTCCATATACACAAACAGTAAACATTACAGAAATGTGCAACCCCCTGCCAACCGACATACTAGAAGTTAGGGGAGGTTTACGAACACATTAAACATTACAGATAATAACTCGATTAGCAAATATCTTAGAACATCGATCGATAACCATATTCCGTGTTTACCCCAAAAGCAAACCAGCAAAGAAGCAACCTGGGTAGAAACAGAAAATACAGGAAAACAGAAAACAACATAATAGGAATTACTGAGCAAATCCGAGTCAACTCGGCGTTGACTCGGCGGCGGATCCGCGGCAAAAGCACTCTATTGCCGTGGATCCGTGGCCGTTTTGCCGAGTTACTGGCTCGTATTTTCCCAGTATTCTTAAAAAACCCTGCTGTGAATTTTAAGGTATGTCAATTATTTTTTCAGACACTTTTAAAATTAACAGAAACTTGGGATTTCCGGGGGTTTTTTTTCACGTTTTCCGTCGATCGAACTTCTAATTAGTTGCTAACAAACTAGTAATGGTTTAGTTGGCTCTGATACCACTATAATTCCATGTCACGCACCCCACGAACTTGCGGGTAGGCGGAATATATGAAAAACGATTATCAAAGCTTCGTAACACGGACTTGAGCGCATGAATCGTTTCTAAACCGTTACTAGCAAACTACGAAAGGTTTAACTACACGGATACGAAGTTATACCTCACGATACTTGTCCTTCGAGTCTTCATCGTGGTCCTCCACTCCTCGTAGGCTCCTTGGAACATCGGCACCTCAACGGCCTCCTCGAATCAAAGATGATCCACCCGAGAGCTCCTACGCCAAGATTTATCTCTAACTTGAGATAACTAGGTTGCTCAAATGGCTAATCTAAGCTACCTAGGGGATATAGAGTGAGGTTATGGATGTATTAGTCTAGCTAACCATTGATCTTAATACATAAGAGGTTAGGGTTAGGGTTTCAAGAATGAGAGAGCTTGAGGAGAGAGAAGGTGGTGATTAGAATGAATTGAAAAATGAATTCATTAGAATATATATCAACCATAACAATTTATTAAATAAAAAATATATATGATTAATCATCATGGTTGATGCATTCACCTTGTGTGATTCATCCCATGAGTCATGAGCTTCATAAATGAATCATTAACTCCATGGATGAATCATACAAATGAGTCATTAAGCAATAAATGCTTATGCCACCTTAACCCCCAAGTCACCATGCTTCTAGAAGCTTCCCGAAAAATTACGAGAACGCCCCTCAAATCCGTGAAAACACGGAAAAACTTTAGACTGTATAAATCCAATAACCTGATACTATAAACTGGCTTAAACCAAAGCCGACTAGTAAAAACTGTCCGAACGTCGTACGTGCGTAAACACACGTATGCGTCCGAACCCTTGTCGTAAAACCATACGACCTCTATATCGTTTCTCCTGGAGTAGGGAAACTCTCTGTGTGGGACTCTAAAGACTCGACACTACGCTGGCAGTGGGTTTAACCACAGACCGCAAGAGGTACTAGCTGTACGTAACGGTCCCTAGGTAGATGTCATTAAGAAGGCCGATGAGGAAAACCATCTGAACTCCTACTGAGCCTGATGTGACAATCTCCATACAGTCCGGTCTGTTCGTCTAAGACTATCGCATATCGAGCCTAGGGGGCAGCAAGCGTCAGTCCCCTAATAGCTGTATAAGTCGTGTCAGAGCGAAGCCCATTACACCCCGAGAAAACTACTGGAACCTACCAGTAAATCTCGCTTGCCCTGGCCAGGGACATTGCGTAATGGCTCTCTGACACAGCGCGATATCAACTCCCAATACCGGGAGAGACGAATCCTATCTAACTGCCACTGCCTCCAAGTGCTCGGGACTGCACCCAACTGCTACCTGTTTGCACGACTCCTTTGAGCCGTGGTAGGGTAGCAATCTAAGAACAGTGGGACACACTCGAGGCAAAGTAGCAGTGTCAAGTCTGCGGACTATGCTGTACTCATGTCACCTGGGAACTGTTAACTGACGATAGGTATAATACCAACCAATCAGTTCCCCTGCGAGACCTGTCCGGCGTACCCGTAACCTAACGAGCACCTGTATACTATCTCCAATACGACGTACTGACGGCTGTGGGACAGACCATCTCCCAACTGGGATGAGAAGCGTACACACTAGTTTACTCTGGAGTATCGATGCCCTGTCTCGATAATCCTACGACTAGGGACAAGTATAGGATGTTGCTTATAGACTACCCAGCCCCCACTAGTGTGACTGCCATCACAACGCTGGTAATCAAGCAAAGATCTTATGGGCTCTACTAATATGTATAAGTGATACGTTACAAGAAACATATGCACATATTAAAGTAGACACAAACCAAGTAGCATGCTACCATTTTTAGCAAGACTGTTATATATAAAACCGTGAATATCCTAAGCTTCCATTAAGTAATATACAACCTAGTATGATACAATAATGGCCCCTAGGCCATTTACACTAACACCATGTACCCGCAATCGGCCTCATCCAACTCCTGAATCGAGTTTCACATGTCATACATCTCAGAACCGAGAAAACGCATGGTGGACGCACTGAAATATCATATCAAACGAAAACAGGTTTTTAAAACCGTATATGCTTTCTTTTGAAATAGCCGCGGTTCTCAAATCCAGAAATCTCATGAAAACAACATATCTCAATGCGTAAAAGCGTAAAGCATGCTGTATTCGACATATAACAGAAATGTAAGCATATCCGTATATCATGCAACATGGAACAGTAATGCACATATCGAGGGAAAACCGCTCTTTTAAATGAATCCAGTTTTAAAAATAAATCATGCGGTTCCCAAATCTCCAAAATGGAATGCAATATCATATAAATGTGCATATGTGTATATACGCAAGTATGGACGGAGAAATGTGTATGTCCGCAAGTATGGGTGTACAGTATGTATGTGCGCAAGTATGGGGTACAATATGTATGTGCGCAAGTATGGTGTACAATATGTATGTGCGCAAGTATGGTGTACAATATGTGTGTGCGCAAGTATGGTATACAATATGTGTGTGTGCAAGTATGGTGTACAATATGTATGTACCGCAATATGGATGTACAAGTGGGTATATACGCAAGTAAGTTATGCGAAGAGTCATATCATGATGCAGCAATTCTACTGAGTAGTGACATGGCAATTATCGATTATGAAGTGTGTGAGCCGGCAGATCTGTGTAAGTGTAACATACGCATCATCAATAATGTTGCAGGTGTACTAGCACAGGTGTAAGTAATGCAATGCGCATAACATGAATGCAGCATAAGGTAAATTATCAGCTAAAAGCTATAAGGTATATGTGTCTACAAGACCGAGTCGGTAAATCTATCAATCGGCATATAGCCTAACAACATCGCGTACGGTATAATCCATCGTACGGCAACATCTAGTTAAGTGTAAGGATCAATCATCAAGTCAAACTCATCACGCACGGAAAATCATCGTACGGCGGCATTAAGCTATCAGGGATCCTATCAACCTATAAGACGAGGAGGCTACAGACCTAACGTCATGTACGGCTAACACTCATGATTCACAACACATATAAATATCTCTATATACCTATGTCCCAGGTCACATCCGCAATAATCTCATATCAGGCGACCGACAGGGTATAAATCATCTCAATCGACTCGCATCCGTATGCCAACATATCATCAAATCACATATTAAATCGTATTCTCTTTTTATCGCATTTATATCCCTCATCAAGTCAATTTTACAAATACATTCTATCGTTGCTATAAGTATACGTATCTAATCTAACATACACACCTGAACCATACAAACAGTTTTTTTGAATGATGCGAATCGTAGTTTTGAAAGTAGGGGATACGGTGTTTTTAAAGAAAAGATATCATTTGAAAATCTGTAACATCCCTCAACGTATCTGTTTAAAAGATGCACACGATTCTTCAGTTTGGAAATAGGTATGGTTCGGATAACACACCTACCTCGACTATCTAGTCCTATAGTACCCTAAACGGCAATATCGTTAAATATCATCCTTAAGTTCCGTCATCACATACTAGTCGTATCATATCACTTCTTACTATCCTTAGTTTCTAATATGGTTATCTAACTACCTTTTAACTCTATCTATAGTATCCTATTAAAGGTTTCATTAATCATAATCTATATATATAAATCGGTTTCCATTAAAGTTTGCGGGGGTGCAATACGCCATCCACCCGACTTCCCCCGTAGTTATAGATCTACTCACCCTGATCTTCGCTTGCCGAAGTTGATGACGCCACGCTCTGTCGCCTCGGAATCCACGTGATGGTACTTACAATAACAACACATATCGCCACGCTATTAAAATCAAGTTCTGAAATCCGACACGGCACGCGCATTGTTCATAGGTTAGAACCTATAGCTTACGCGTACAAAATCAACGAAACAACCCTTGTTGTTGATGTACAAACATCCAACAACCAAAAAAATCCAAATATCAAAACTAAACATTTCAAAATACGGAAAACATAGCCAAAATCACACCAAAGTGCTCCCAGATTTTGACTCAGGTGAAAAGGAGTTGCACAAACAAGTCTAAGGTGTATATGACCTACTGAACCAACCTAGACCCCTACCCTCACCAAGTGCCTGGCCCCAAGGCCCTAAAATCCGGCAAGCTCGGACCCCAAGGCTCCTCTGGTCTTCGTCTCATCAAGGTGATCTCCTAGTACTCTAATTTGGTCCCTGGAGTTATTTGCTTTCCTAAAAAATTCCCCGGGTTGCTCCAGATTTCCCTGCACACCCTATATACTCACAAACCGACATGAACAAATTCCAGTTTTCTGTATTTTGGGTTTGTTTCGAATTGGTCTGGGTTTCTAACATCATATGGGAGTTTAAGGTCACCAATTACACCTCAATTGCATCCTCATTACACAAGGATCCCTTAATCCACTTCTATGAATTTCAAAG
This sequence comes from Agapanthus africanus, assembly GCA_030015575.1. NCBI lineage: Eukaryota > Viridiplantae > Streptophyta > Magnoliopsida > Asparagales > Amaryllidaceae > Agapanthus > Agapanthus africanus. The sequence goes on along the minus strand of JASDDO010000026.1, from coordinate 209,014,338 downwards.
TTCACAAATCCATCACTAACACATTCTAAATTAAACTAATAAGCTAGAAACTCAAAACTAAATAGATTGGAAGAATTTATACCTCCATTAGGCCACTCAAGACATCCCTAGCATCCTAATGTCATCAAAATCCCACTTTGCTTGGTCCATTGTGATGAGGGTGAGGAGGTGATCATTTTTTGTGAAAGGGGTATAGGGTTTTGACAAGGTTTTTGAGGTGGGTCAAGAGGGTAGAAGATGGAGGGAGATGAGGAAGAAGAAGGATAACAAAATGGTGGAGAAATGATATGCCCCTCTCTCTCTCTCAATTATTCTCACTCTCTCTCTCCAAGCATGCCCACTCTCATTATTATGTCCTCCCCCCCCCCACCACTCTCCTCAATCATCATGACACATTTTTCCCTTTCTTTTCTCACCAATAACACATACACCCAAATAAAACAACACAAATGAAATAACATGTAACATGTCATAGTGCACTAACCATGAAAAATTGTAGAAACACGGATTTAGCTTAATCGCGATTAGCAGTGCACTAATCGGGTTTTTATCAAAACTGCATCTAATAAATTTTAAAAATTCCAAATCATTTAAATATATTTTTAAATGAATAAATCATTTTAATTTCTAATTATTTCACAATTATTGGTATATATTTATACCCTTTTTTCGAAAACCCTAATTTCGCAAATCGGGCGGTTTCCAGGAAATATATTATTTTAATATTAAATTCCAAAAATAATATTTTATATTTTCTGAAATGTTACACACAGTGACATAGTGTTAAGGTATAGAACCCACCATAAAAACCTGAGATCACCCCTTCATCTTTGGGCCCGTAAATTTAATGGTTCTGGCCGCAAATTGTGGCAAGAGTGGGGGCTGGGGAATTGAATCTTTGTCATGGGGTCTTTAGGATTGTTTGTGGTCTCGTAGTACTTGCAACTTTCACCAATAGTTTGTGTATCGAAATCTGGTATCACTTTGCTATATTCTAGTGTTTTTGGTACGCGTGTTACGTTATCCGATACAGTTCGTGATCTTTTGTAGCTGTTGCACTTGGACTGGTTTTGGTGTGTCAGCACACACGTTAACCGTTAGAGGAACACTTATAGGTCGGATTGGAGTTGGTGCGTTGGTCAAACGTATTGTGTACGTGATATTGATCGATTTCTGAGATTTGCACTGGTTATGTTTTGTGTTAATAGGATCGCAGGAGGGGACTTCGGACGCTGCGACGAAGGGAAAGCAGGTGATTGGATTTACCTAGACCGCGACTGTCGATGAGTAGATTTAACATCTATGGGGAAATCTCCCATATGGCGTTAAGAGTCAGGGCTAGATATGATATGATATTAGCCGCATGTTTATATGCACATATAGAGATGGTGCATGAACTTCATTGCATTTAGTTACTTGTTGTGCATGAACCTGTACCTATTGTACACTGCACCATTATCGACAGTCCATGTTGCACGAGAACTAATTGTATGCTATACACACGCTGTCGGTAATTGCCATGATACGCACAACACAAATATTCATGTGATATACCTTGCTATTTGTTAGCGACAAAGAGGCATTTATTCTTATGCGATGGCGCATATGAAATATAGCATACATGTACACCTACATGCTTACACATATGCCTTGCTATACCTACATGCTCACACATATACCTTGCTAGCTATATGTTCACATTTATATGATGTTGCATTGGATTTCGGAGAAATTAGGAACCGCATGATATATTTAATAACTTGTTGCAGTTAAATAGCGGTTTTTCCTTTATATGCTCATATTACTATTTCATGTTGCATATATTATATTTCATGGATTTCGTATTTATATATAGATTTCATATGATGTTTTCTGGATGTTTTACTCCTGGGTATATATATCAGCGGCATGGGACACTGATATATATACATGTATATATATCAGCGGCATGGGACACTGATATATATACATGTATATATATATATATATCAGTGGTATGGGACGCTGTTATATATGTACACATATATAATATATATCATCATAATGATCTGTGCATGTATTCTTATTCATTGCCCGATGTGAGGGGCCGATGTGCCCGATGTGAGGGGCCGATGTGCCCGATATGAGGGCCGATCTGAGGGCCGATATGGGGTCCGATTTGAGGGAATTTGGGATTTAGATTATCTTGATGGACACTGGTCCGCCACGATGAGGATTCCGTGAGGATGACATGTTTTATCCCATACCCCGCATTTATTTGATATGCATTTGCTTCATGTATTAGTAGTACCTGATAGAGTACCTTTCATGACTGTTGCATATACATATTGCCATACTTATGCTATCAGATTACATGTGATAGATTATCGTTGTTAGTACCTACTTGCAATTACAGTATAATGTTATTTACTATTCACGAGTTGGAAACTCACCCCCGTTGTGCCGCAGGGTTTTTCAGGTCTAATCATCAGAGTGACCACGGCAGGGCACCTTATTATCTCTACTTTTGCGGATACAGCTACGGTTGGCTGTGAAGCCGTTTTCTATAGGTGGGTTGCGGTTATCCGATGATGTACATTGTATATTTCTTGTATCTAGTACTCTCTATCTACCACCTTCATGTATTGACTTAGAGACGAGTTGTGAGGATCGATGTTGTATATTCTTATGAGTCTGGTTGTCGTGCTTGTGTGAGTCAGCTTTTATATATGTGGATTATCTCATTTCTTCGCTACGGCATCGTATATCTGTTGTTGTGGTTGTTTTCACCGTTGGGAGAGATTTGCTCCCAATTTGGGGATGTTTTACTTTTATCTTATGTTTGTACCCGTTTCGGGGCTAGCTTTTACAAAGGAGGTGCTGCCGAAATTTTTTTGAAAAACAAACTTAAGTTTAAAGTTTTGCTTCGAGATTTTAAAAAGTGTTCTATCTTTCTTTCTTGTAATGGTTTAGATTGCTGGGTTTTTCGGCTTACTTAAATTGCGTTACGCCTGTTGACGTTATGTAGTTTAAGTGCCGGTCATGTGCCCAATTTTGGTCGTGACAAGCTAGTTCCATTTTGTTTCTTCGGCCTCGCCGCAGTCAAGTCTTTTACCAAGCTCTTTAGAACCCATTGATCTTTTTTTATGGAAACCGATGACCTATTCCATCCATTTTTATCGACCAATAGAACCCCTTCTACTGAGATTAACTCCAGATTGTGTCTACCCGGGTCACTTTGTAGTTTCCGACGTTGGAGTTTCGCGTCATCTAGGAGCCTTAATGTGACCGTCCAAGTAAAGAATTCTTTGCCTACCTAGAAACCCGGCTGCTCTGCCTCAACTGACTTTAAAGAAGGTGCGGGTATGTTGCTTTGTGGAGTATTGCTTCTTCTGCTGATCCCCCAAGCCTGTAGCCTTTGAGTTTCTGGTCGTAAGTAGGCAGCGGCCACCTCCTTGTAAGATTTTTGGCTCATCGGAGGTGAGACTATATGGTGTCCGAAAGTGCTTACGATCTTACCTACTCTTGTCCACTCTTGTTTCCTTCATCTCTATGAACGTCTTCATCCTGTCCTTACCCCTAGTTGAAGACTTACTCCGACCCAGTGGCGGTTGTCTGCTTTGTTCATTCCCCGTCGATGCTTGGGACTGACTTCGACCAGAAGGTTGTCTATTGAAAGTAGGCCTCGAATGCTCTATTCTTTCCTTGCTCTGCCGGCGCACCATATACTTGCTCTAGCGTTGACTCGGCCTCATGTTCTCGTTCTTTCTCAGAGGCAAAGGTGAACGTATTCTATTGAGCGGATTCCTTTGCTCGCCGCTCGAAGACCTACTCCGGTGATGAGATGACCTTCCTTCTTCTTCTCTTACGCTTCTCCCATCATCATGTACTTCTTCGATCGCAGGACCTTGACGATGGTCTCGGTTGGTTGACCTATCTCGATGGTTGAGATTTCTTGTTAAGAGTGTTTCTGTAACCATGCAAAAGACTTAGTGGATATCATGGAGAGTCTCTATGATGCAGAAGTAGCCACTGTTGTGTGAACTGCGGAAACAAATCTTCTGTGTCTTGATCTATTGTGCCCCTATTTAGTTTTATTGCTCTGATTGTCGTTTATTCCTCACTTGTACCGAGTCTAAATTCCTAACAAGTGGTATCATAGCTTAAGGAACCAAAGGGTCTTTATTCTACGATCTAAGTTAACGGTGGGTAACGACGCCTATGTCTTCTTCCCCACTTTCTTAAATCGTAATTTTGAAGGCGTTAGTCCAGATCTAAGGAAAAGTCTAAATTTGCAACGCCAAGTGAGAATGTTGGAGGATAAAATTAAAATAAAGAAATTTGATGGCCACAACTTTTCATGGTGAAACTTCAAATGGAAGATTATCTATATCAAAAAGATCTACACGAACTGATGTTGGGTTTGACACCATTCACCAAAGAAGGTGAAAAGGTTGATGCGGCCATAAAGGCCAAGCACGATCTTTTGGATAGAAAAGATCTTAGTGCTATTCGTCTCGGCTTGACGAAGAAGACCGGCTTCCACATTGAAAAAGCCAAAACTGCAAAAGAAGCCATGGAGTTACTTTCAAATATATATGAGAAGCCGTCGATGTCCAATCAAATCTTATTATTGCGGAAGTTGGTGAACATGAAGTAATTTGAGAAGGGTACCATTGCTGATCACATGAATAACTTCATATAAGTTGTAAATCAATTGGAATGTGCAGGGATGAAATTGGAAGTAAAATTACAAGCTCGTTTATTCCTATGTTCATTACCGGATTCTTACAATACAGCTGTACAAATTATCTCAGGTACATTGAAAGAATCTCTCACTTTAGATGATGTTGTGAGTTGCAGCATGGATGAGGAGATGAGGAGGAAGGTTTCATGAAAAAGTTCCTCAAGTTCTTTATCCACTACTGCTCTAATCGTGGATGGTAGAGGCATAGGGTGCGATACCTCTGCCCCGATACACCGTTGTGCTGTGGTGTACTCGAAGGTGTAAGCAGAGAGAGAATCGCATTCTCCTTTTAGAAAATCCAGGAACTCCATGCGCAAGTATTATCCTCCTCGATCACATCGAAGGACTTAATACTTCTACCCGTCTGGTTCTTAACTTCAAGCTTTTATTTGTCACGGCCCAAAATTAAGCACATGACCGGAACTTAGACTACGTAACACAATTTAAGTAAGCCGAAAACCTAGCAATCTAAACCATTACAAGATGTAAAGGATAGAAACACTTTTAAAATCTTAAGTAAGAACTTAAAGCTTAAGTTTGTCTTTCATAAAAATTTCGGCAGCACCTCCTATGTAAAAGCCAGCCCTGAAATAGGTACAAACATAAGATATAAGTAAAGCATTCCCAAATGGGAGCAAATCTCTCCCAAAGGCGGAAACAACCACCACAACAGATATACGACACCGTAGCGAAGATATGAGATAATCAACATAAATAAAGGCCGGCTCACACGAGCACACAACCAGAGTCATAAGAATATACAACATCGATCCTCATAACTCGTCTCTAAGTCAAAACATGAAGGTGGTAGATGGAGAGTACTAGTTACAAAAGATATACAACGACATCATCGGATAACCGCAAACCCACCTGTAGCAAAAGGCTTCACAGCCAACCGTAGCGGTATCCACAAAAGTAAAGATAATAAGGCGCCCTGCCGTGACTACTCTGAGGATCAGACCTGAAAAACACTGTGGCACAATGGGGGTGAGTTGCCAACTCGTGAATAGTAAATAATATCATACTGTAATCGCAAGTATCCACGAACAGCGATAATCTATCACATGTAATCTGATAGCATAAGTATGGCAATATGAATATGCAACATTCATGTAAAGGTACATCATCAGGGTACTATAACTACATGAAGCAATGCATATCAAAATAATCCTGAGTGTGGGATGATATAATAAAACCTCATGCAAAAATCATCAACATGGAAAAACCCCAGTATCCCTCACTGACACGTCAAAACTCAAAATCCTCAGGCACCGCATCCTCAGATCGGCCCTCATATCCGGTAAGTCTCATGGAACCTGAGTGTCCAACATCAACACCCGAAACATCATGAAACTAGTTTCCAGCATCGACATGTAAATACTCATCTGTCAGGAACTGTCACCACGACTGGCCCTGATGTCATGTCCGTACATAACTCCGGTCGGTATCCCCACGATAACCGCCGAGTCCAAATACTATCACCGGTAGGTACTAGCCCTCCTGCCAGTCTAATCGTCTATACCATGAAAATCATCTCTTGCCCTGAGGAACCTGTTAGTGTATATGCCCTAAGGGCCATTATTGTATCATACTAGCATGTATAATACTTAATGGAAGCTTGGGATATTCATAGTTGTATATATACAGTATTGCTGAAAATGGTAGTATGCTACTTGGTTTGTGTCTACTTTAATATGTGCATATGATTCTTGCAACGTATCACTTATACATATTAGTAGAGCCCATAGGTTCTTTGCTTGATTACCAGCGTTGTGATGGCAGTCACACTAGTGGGGGCTGGGTAGTCTATAAGCAACATCCTATACTTGTCCCTAGTCGTAGGATTATCGAGGCAGGGCATCGATACTCCAGAGTAGACTAGTATGTACGCTTCTCATCCCAGTTGGGGAGATGGTCTGTCCCATTGCAATCAGTACGTCGTACTGGAGATAGTACACAGGTGCTCGTTAGGTTGCGGGTACACCAGACAGGACTTGCAGGGGAACTGTTGGTTGGTATTATACCCATCGTCAGTTATCAGTTCCCAGATGACATGAGTACAGCATAGTCCGCAGACTTGACACTGCTGCTTCGCCTCGAGTGTGTCCCACTGTTCTTAGATTGCTACCCTACCACGGCTTAAAGGAGTCGTGCAAACAGGTAGCAGTTGGGTGCAGTCCCGAGCACTTGGAGGCAGTGGCGGTTAGATAGGATTCGTCTCTCCCAGTATAGGGAGTTGATATCGCGCTGTGTCATAGAGCCATTACGCAAAGTCCCTGGCCAGGGCAAGCGAGATATACTGGTAGGTTCCAGTAGCTTCTCAGGGTGTAATAGGCTTCGCTCCGACACGACTTATACAGCTATTAGGGGACTGACGCTTGCCGCCCCCTAGGCTTGATATGCGATAGTCTTAGACGAATAGACCGGACTGTACGAAGATTGTCACAACAGGCTCAGTGGGAGTTCGGATGATTTTCCTCATCGGCCTTCTTATCGACATCTACCTGGGGACCGTTACGTACAGCTAGTGCCGCTTGCGGTCTGTGGTTAAACCCACTGCCAGCATAGTGTCGAGTCTTTAGAGTCCCTCACATAGAGTTTTCCTGCTCCAGGCGAAACGATATAGAGGTCGTATGGTTTTACGACAAGGGTTCGGATGCGTACGTGTGTTTACGCACGTACGACTTTTCGGACAGTTTTTACTAGCCGGCTTTGGTTTAAGCCAGATTCTAGTGTCGGGTTATTGGATTTATACAGTCTAAAGTTTTTCCGTGTTTTCACGGATTGGAGGGGCGTTCTTGTAATTTGTCGGGAAGTTTCTAGAAGAGTGGTGACTAAGGGGTTAAGGTGGCATGAGCATTAATTGCTTAATGACTCATTTGTGTGATTCATGCTTTGTATTAAATGATTCATTAATGAGTTAGTAAGTCATATGATGAATCACACTAGATGAATGAATCTAACCATGATGATAAATCATTTATATTGTTTATTTGATTTATTGTTATGGTTCATATATTCATATGAGTTCATTATTCTTTTCATTATCATTCTCACCTTCTCTCTCCTCAAGCTCACTCTCTCTTCAAACCCTAACCCTAACCTCTCATGAGTTGAGATCAAGGGTTAGCTAGACTAATACATCCATAACCTCACTCTATATCTTCTAGGTAGCTTAGATTAGCACTTTAAGCAACCTAGTTATCTCAAGTTTGAGATTAAGCTTGGCGTAGGAGCTTTCGGGTGGATCGTCTTTGATTCGAGGAGGCCGTTGAGGTGCCGATGTTCCAAGGAGCCTACGAGGAGTGGAAGACCGCGATGAAGACCCGAAGGACAAGTAACATGAGGTATAACTTCGTATCCGAGTAGTTAAACCTCTTGTAGCTTGTTAGTAATGGTTTAGATAACGATTCATGCGCTCAAGTCCGTGTTACGAAGCTTTGATAATCGTTTTGCATATATTCCGCCTCCCCGCAAGTTCGTGGGGTGCGTGACATGGACTTACATTGGTATCAGAGCCAACTAAACCATTACTAGTTTGTTAGCAACTGATTAGAAGTTCGATCGACGAAAAATACGAAATACGAAAAACCAAAACCATAAGTTTCTGTTAATTTTAAAACTGTCTGGAAAATTTTTTGACATACCTTAAAATTCACAGCAGGGAAATTGATGAATACTGGGAAAATACAAGCCACTGAATCGGCAAAACGGCCGCGGATCCGCGGCAATAGAGAGCTTCTGCCGTGGATCCGCCGCCGAGTCAATGCCGAGTTGACTCGGATTTTCACAGTAACTCATAATTTTGGGTTTTTTGTCTTCCTGTATGTTCTGTTTCTACCCTGGTTACTTCAGTACAGGTTTGCTTTCGGGGAATATGGTTATCGATCGATATTCTAAGATATTTGCTAATTGGGTTTTTATCTGTAATGTTTAATGTGTCCGTAAACCTCCCCTAACTGCTAGTATGTCGGATGGCAGGGGGTTGCACATTTCTGAAATGTTTACTGTTTGTGTATATGAACTGTGTTGGACTGTTGTGATGGTTAGCCGGGGTTTGAGATGGGTTTAATATTCATTCATTCGATATAAATGTAAAATGATGTAATATTCTTTTGCGGGGCACATCCAGGTTGCGGTTGTAGCCACCGTTGTATTATTTCTTTTATTTCTGTTTTTTGCTCCTAGGATAGACTCAAGGCGGGGTACACAAACTACCGGGTACGTCGAAGTGTTTTGTGGCCTACTCACGTTGTTGCGGAAGACCGCTTCACTTTGGGTACTTGGCGGGTAGTTTGCCGTACCCGTAGGGGTCTAGGGTGTGGTAATGGCTATTCATCACAACTGTGTAATCCGTCTTTTATTACAGGCTCAAAGCAAATACGGATTGCTAATAAATCCAATAAAGTTCATCTGTGATCTGGAATGCTTATTATTGCGTCTGACGAATGTACAAATATCTATATATGATAGCTATTAGACGTCACTTATGTTTTACACCCGCGCTAGCCCAGCCCTCGCTCTGTCGTTAGTTAAGTAACCTAACGAGTGATGATGGGACCCCGTGGCGAATGCGGATGGCATAAGAGGATGTGGTATTTTCGTTGTTTTCTGCAATGATAGGATAATTGATGGGACGTATCAGGATCCATCTTTTAAAATAACCGAGTGGTTTCTTTTAAATTTTTTCTAACAAAGTTCAATCGTTGGAACAAATTTAAAAGAAACCACTCGGTTATTTTAAAAGAGCAGAATTTTTAATTATGGAGCTTTAACCACTCCTTTTAAAAAGCTATCAGGTTCCTTCGATTATATCAAGTTCACTACGTTCACGGTTTTGCCAAAACCAGTCGTAGCCCTCCGTCATTTCTTATGGATGGTCAGTAGTATTCAAGCTATGTATTTTGACCTAACGCCAAGGCATAGTGTTTGGTAGCAGCTGGGTATTCATTTGTTACATAGATAGATGTGTTAATTTGGGACAGTCGTATTATCATTTTGGCATAACGTCAAGGATATGTACGGATGGGTTCAAATTAACAAGGATAATGATGGGTAGAACTTGACATGTGACTTATGACATTTTGACCTAACGCCATGGTCATAAGAGCATAGGGCAAAAATCCACATCGGGAATTTCTAAAGAAACTGAAATTTGCAGAGAGATGCATACCATTTTGGAGTTTGATGAATGTTGGTAGGATACCTTCAACATTATCATACGATGATATTTTGGATCCCGATCCTACTGTGAGTACATGCTACTTATCTGTTGGAGATAGTGCCCTCAGAGTCAATTATTGGATCACAGGAACGTGATTGCAATGATTGAGGGAGGACCTATCCCGGTAGGACATTCTTACTAGAGATGATAGTATGCTATCTAGTTTACCTTTATCATCGTGTACTGCTTTAGGTGACCTGACAGGTCGCTATTACACGTTGATAGAGCCCCTAGGATTCTTGCTTGACTGCCAGCAGTATGAGGGCGATCATATAAGTGAGAGCTGGAGTCTATAAGCACATCCTTAAAAGGTTCCTAGTCGTGGGAGTTTCGAGACAGGGCATCGATTCTCCAGAGTAGACTATTCTATACAGTCGAGACCCCGACGAGGGGCGGTGGCCGGTCTCACAAGCCACTGGTGTCAGTTGGTTCACCTAAGATGTATACAGGTGCTCATTGGGTTATGAGTACACCGGACAGGACTCGCCAGGAACATACTAGTTGGTCTTATACCTGACGTCAGATAGCAGTTCCCAGGTGACATGTGTACAGGTTAGTTCATCGACCTGGGGATCATCATTTGTCTCATGTGAGTTCCCACTGTGCTTTGATTACTACCCTACCATGGCTCAAAGGAGTCGTGCAAACAGGTTTTAGTTGGGTACAGTCCTGAGCCACATAGAGGCAGTGAGCGGATCTTCAGGGGTTCGTCTCTCCCGGTATTGGGGGTGAGTTCGCGCTGTGTCTAGGAGAGCCATTACACGAAGTCCTTGGCCAAGGCAGGAGATTTACTGGTAGGTATTCCAGTAGTATCTCAGGGTGTTCTAGGCTACACTCCGACACGACTTGTACCGCTTTTGGGGGTCTGACTTTTACCAACCCCCTAGGCCCGATATGCGATGCTCATAGACGAACGGACCGGACTGTACGGATATTGTCACTGACAGGCTCAGTAGGGTGTCAGGATGAGTTCGCTCATCGACGTCCCTTTTGGTCAATAGCTGGTGGCCCGTCACGTACTGGCTTATACCTCTGACGTGCTAGTGGTTAAATCCACAACCATAGTATTGACGAGTCTTTAGAGTCCACCACACTTTCAGTTACTCAAGCTTTCGGGCGAAACGCTGTAGAGGCCGTATGGAGATATGGCAGGGTCCGATCAGATACGTGCGGTATTGCACGGATCAGGATCGGACGATTAGTACTAGAGGACGTATGGTTATATGGCAGGGTTCGATCAGATACGTGCGGTATTGCACGGATCAGGATCGGACGGATATTACTAGCCGGCTTTGGTTTAAGCCGGATCCTAGTATAGTACAGTGTGGATTTTGTCTCATTGCATTTGTATCTGGTCGGAATACAGATGCGGGTGTGTATGCACAGTATCGGGGGTTTCCTGTAATTTATTACGGGACCAGTTTTCTGGAGTTGCCAGTTTGCATTCCGTTCCGGCCGGTTTTCCTTTGTTCTTTCCCGGCCGGACTTTTTCGATGGAGGGTGTTATTTGCAAATTTGCAAATAACACATTGTGGAGGGGTTTCTTGCAAATGTATTGATTATGATGGCATCTTTTCTTTTCAACCATCATTTGATTCTCTTTACATCACTTAAAGGTGATTAGAGTTTGATGTGAGATTGTTATCGTGATGTTTTGGATATGGTCACCCTTTCTCTTTTCCTACACTCACCTCCTTCTTGTTATGGATTCATATTTCATTCCTCCACCATTCTAACAAGAAGAGGTTGGGCCACACTTGAGAGAAAAAGAGAATGAGAGAGTTTCATTTTTGAGTGTGGCATTTTTGATCTCATTTCATGCTAGGAAAAATGCAAGCACCATTTTTCTTATCTTGATTCCTCCATCATCTTCAAAGGCAACATAACCCCAAAGAGACAAAGCACTACACATTCTACAGCAAATCTTGGACGCGTCGGCCAGCCAACTTTGCGCCCGAGTTGCCTCGGTATTGAGGTGGGAGCCCGTAAAAGATGCAGGCGATGTGGTGCCCTTCCGGCAAGGAGGCGACGACCGGAGTTTCCGCAGGAGATCGGGACGACGACGAGAAGACCGGAGGACTCGGATCACTCGGTATATCTCTTCCCCATCTTGTAGTTTGCTAGAACTAGTTTAATGGTCCGATCCGGGTGTTTAGTGCGCGGTGGTGCCGGTTTTCTAAGTTCGCAAAATTAAAGTTTTTCACCGCTTCCGCATTTGGCCGTCGGATTGACGGCCGGGGCGCCGCCGTGCACTTACAGTGGTATCAGATCCTCGCCATTAACTTCGTCTAGCTTTGTTTGATGTGTTTGCATTTCCGATCGACCAAAATTCCAAAAACCCGCGTTTTCTTCACATCAGTTTTCTGTCGAATTTTTCCTTCCTCTAAAATTTTTTCAGGTTGTAGAAAACTGATGTACAAGAAGTTCTAAGAGTTCTGTAGAAATTCGACACAGTGAGTCGACTACAGAAGCGCGGAACCGCGGCAAATACCCCCTTTTCGCCGCGGTTCCGCCGCACTATAGTGTGATCACTGCGTCAAATTTCTGCAGTCGCTTTCTGGGTTGATTTTAGGGTTTCTGGAATATTAATTTTGGGCCCAGAATTTCTGTGAGTGCTACAGTATTGCTTGGGGGCCCACTTATTAATTTTTGATCAATCGGATATTCTAAACACATTATTTCACAGTATTTACATTATATATGCGACCGTGAATATCACTTGATCGGTAAATCCAGTCTAACTGCTATAGTCCGGTTAGACGGATTTGCGAACGTGACTTTCACGTTGATGTTCTGTGTTTTGCTGTGATGTTGCGGATCGGTCGTAGGGGATAGCCTGGATGCAATGCTACTACAGTTGTGGTTGTATTATGTACATTTGATATTGCGGGGCGAGCGTCCGACATGTGGACTGCCGTCACTGCCTGTTTGTATTATTCTTTTGGGGCACGACCTGGTCGGGGTCGATGTACCCGTTGTATGTATATTTTACTTTCTGTACTAGGATTACCCCGCGGAGGGGTGCACGGATGGCCGGGTTCTAGAGGGCAACAAGCCCGCATCTCATGGCATTGAGACGGAGGGGGCTTTACTCTAGGATTGGCGGGCTATTCGCCGCACTCGTAGGGGGTACAGGTTGACCCAGGAGGGGTGCCTAAGTTACCGGATTCCGTGAAGTGCTGGGTGGTCCATTCACGGTGCTGAAGGTGGCTGCCTCGCTTCAAGTTTTGGCGGGTGACTTGCCACGCCCGTAGGGGTCTAGGATTTCATTGCACAGGCTATCCACACGACCAGGGGAACGTCGGGTTTCAGTAGTGGCTCTGTGAAACCCGGGGATCCCAGATATCTGTAATGTTTCTGTGATGCTGTACATTTCTGTGATGTTGCATTTTATCACGCCTTGAGCGAATATAATATATTGGTATATATATTAGTAGATGTTGTATATGTTTTACATCCGCACTAGTCCAGTCCCCGCTCTGTCGTTAGTTAGCTAACCTAACGGGTAATGACGGGACCCAGTGGCGAGTGCGGATGGCATATACGTACATCAGTATATTTTCGTTCTTTGTGGTGTGATCATTTGATGGGACTGCGTTGATTCGGATCAATGCAAAGTTAAAACAAACCTATTCTGATGTTGTTGGAACACTTTTCAAAAAGCTGTTATTGCAAGGACATTCACTTTTGTTTTGCATCGTGGTATTCATTTGGAATATCCTGCTCCTCAGTCGACGAGGCAAGGGCCGAGATCTCTTCACCGGGAATGACCCCTTGGACAGAAGTTTGCGTCAGGGCATTAACTTCACTATAGCCGATTACTTTTGCTTTGCATCGTGGTATTCATTTGGAATATCCTGCACCCCATTCTACGGGGAAAGAGCCGAGATCCCTTCACCGGGAGTGACCTCTTTAGTAAAGGTTTTCGTCACTATATTTTCTAAAAAGCTATCCGTTCCTTCAACGATATCAAGTTCATTACGTTAAAGGTTTTCGCCAGAAACCATTCGTAGCCCTCCATCATTTCAGTTAAATATTCGGTAGTATTCAAGCTATGTATTTTGACATCACGCCAAGGCATAGTGTTTGGTAGTTGCCGGGTATTTATCTGTTGCATAGATAGATGCGTTGGTTTAGGACAGTCGTACTACTATTTTGGCCTACGTCAAGGGTATGTACGGGTGGGTTCAAATTAACCTGGACAATGATGGGTAGAACTTGACATGTGACTTATGATATTTTGACCTCACGCCAAGGTCATAAGAGCATGGGGTAAAGATCACATCGGGAGTTTCAAAAGTACTGAAACTTGCCAGATATGCGCATACCTTCTGGAGTGTGATAGGGTGAGCGGATTCCGTCACGTTATCATGCGATGATAGTTGGATCCCGATTCCCACAGATGAGTTGGTTTACTCCTCGGGTGACCCCGACTAATTCTTCTTTCAGGTTTGGAGGAGAATTTGAGGTACAGTGGGAGGTTTCCAGATCAGATAAATTGGTAACCATTCTGATCTAAGGTAGAGTGCACGCTGAGTGTTTCTTTTCTCTCTCTCTTTGGCAGCGACCATTGACCCGACCCTAGACTTTGACTCAGTGACCAAGTTGACCGAACCTTCTTAACACTGGCTTTTGGATTGTCAGAGTTGCAGACCTCATTGCCACTCCTACTTTTACCCTTTTCTCCAGGACACCCCGTATTACTACGAACGCCCACTTCCACTGGACAAAACCATCGTATGGTTAGATACGAACTCGAAGGAATTTATTCGAGGATGGTTTCCGGTTCTGGAGAAAACGAATAGGACTATTCAGTTGTCTTTTCCTTCTACCTTCTCTCAGGTTGCGAGTACTCCTTGGTTTAGGGGTAGTACACCTATTATGCAAATTGGATAGTCTTCTTCCAAACCATAGGCAGGTGCCGACCGGTAGGGAATGAAGAAAACCAATTAGCATAACGATGGTGTGCAGAAGTTATTAAGTTCAGACAAAGCAAGGGATTAGTAAGAGGGCAAAGTAAATTGCGACTGATAATCACGACCAAACCAAGTATTTCTTCGCCAATCCTAAATCACCTTTATATTTCTCCAGGACACTCCGTATCACTACGAAGATCCACAGTTTATTGGATACTCCATCGTATGGTTATATACGAACTCGAATGGAACTTGTTCCAGTTCGGGGATGGATTTTGGTCCAGGAGAAATAGGAATAAGGTTTATTCGGGTGTCTTTTATCTTCACCTTCTCTCGCATTGTGAGTGCTCCTAGGATTAGGACAGTACACCCATTATGCTTATTGGATAGTCTTCTTCCAAACCATAGGCTGGTGCCGAACGGTAGGGAAGGAAGAAAACCATTTGGCCTAAGGGGTGTGCAGAAGGTAATGAATAAAGACATATAAAGGGATTTGGAGAGGTGGCAAAGAATTATACGATTATAGTTGTGAATCTGGATAACGGTAGAAACATTACTAGGAATACCAGGATACCCCATCGAAACATTTCAATGTTTCAGTTCACTGTGTAATGTTAAAAGAAAACTGATTTCCCGATTAGATACTTACTCCAGGGTATGTATTTACCAGGTATGATTCTCACATCTGTATGGTTTTACAGATGATGAGTGGGAGTAAGTTATTGGGAATTGGGTGATCATCCTCATTATATCGGGATTCGTTGTAATCGGTGATATTTGAGGAGATCACCTGGGCTGTTTGCCGGTCGGCAAATTTTTGGTTTTGAATGTCCGCTGTTGTGCACCAATTTCAAATTGATATATCTGTACATCTATTTTCATAGAGTGAGATATACCTTTTGATATTATGTCGATGACATTTACCTATATCAGTGGATGGTTAGGTAAGGAGCATTAAACAGCGGTGTAATTCTTCTTAACCAGAAGTACAGTTTTCAATCTTCGATACACAGTGAAAGAGTTGTTAGACTCAGCGGACTTATACAGAGTATTGTATGTTGTCCAGTGTCCATTAGGACAGAGGGGTTGGTCCTCATACTATATTCTGTTTACTTTTAACTTCTCTAGTTCTTAGACATGTGTTTCATAGAAACACAGGGTCTAAGTTTTTGAGGAGTTATAGGTATTTGAATAGAGTAGAGAACCAGGTGTAGCAATTATCGGGATTCTTCAAAGTGATCGAAGATGTAGATACTTGTGTATGGTATTCAGTTGATAGTAATGATAAAGAGAAATTGCTTCTCTTTCAGGTTACTCATAATTGGAAGCATTCCTAAGTTGAGTAACGCTGATCGGCCTCCTTCCATTTAGTTGACATGCACTGGAGATAGCTGCATGATTTGAATCTGGTTCAATTAAATCAGTGCCTCTGGTTCTATATTGGATATAGTACAGTTCATATCTTAACATTGTTAAGGTACGGGGAGTTGTCTGGTTTATGATTAAAACCAGACTCTGGATAACTCAAGGTACGTTTCTGTAATGGCTGTTTGTGGGTTGACCCAGGCTATGACGAGGGTTGATTTTCTACCATCTGGGAGATCAATAGTAATATTGTTCTAGACTCGCCACAGTTTTAATAAAAATGGATTTTTCATAAAACAGTAGTAGGAGTATGGTAGAACTGGAAGTGATTCCAGAACCGCAAACGATTACTGAAGATTTGATAAGGAACCTAAAGATTCAATCTGGTTTGACATTCCATTGGCCACTCCGCCGATACGGTGGGTAACCTCAGGCACCCGAGAGGTACTCAGGTAGCCTCAAGGTCGGTGGCAGGGAGGTTCTTGTTTACCCACACTTGCCATTGCTGTTGTTCCAGGCTGCGAGACCCGGTGGGAGGATGAGTATAGCGTCGTTCTAAACTAGCTTTAGAAGTGCATGTCTATATGACTCTGCCAGAGGGTTGTCATAGTCAGTGGGAGCAGCGGAAGCATTAGTGGACATCAGGCTTATGTCTATTTATAGACTAAAGCAGATAGAGCGGAGATAGATCATCTATTTCTGATGTGACAGTCATAGGTTTGACGTCATCAGAATAGGGGATGGATCTGTTGAGAAGGTAGTAGGGTGTGATATCCTGGTATTTGGATGACATACACAGAGTAGGAAAAGAAACTCCTATACTACGATCGGTTATACTTTAGTCGTCACACAGTGGTTTCTCCACATGGGACTTGGACATTATATCAGACATACTGGTTACTAGATATATGGTTTTAGATCTAGATTTGGGTGGTTTCCCAATCAGGGTACTTTGACAACATTCTAACAGTATTTAGAATGGACGACTCCTGGCACGGTAGTGTACTTGCAGGTGATGGAGTCACCCTCTCTAAAGGTGTCTTATAGACTAAAGTAGAGAGGGATGTGCATGATTGGCAGATCACTTGCTTAGGCAATTGAGTCAATCATGAGATGTCAAGTACCACACCAGATGTTGTTCTTGCACTAGATGCAATAAGTTGATATTGATCCAATCCTGGAGAAACAGTCGGGAGAAACTTTAGAACATAAGTAGATGTTCTAGGAAAATGATAACGACGGCCTCATTAAGGAGACAGTTATCATTCCAGGCTTCCAAGGTGACATGGACGATAGGGTGGTTGTCAGAGTTATAGTTTTCCCTCTGACAAGGGGCAGTATTCTGGACAGGTGATCCAAGCAGATACTGAGGGAGGCATGGCGCAGGATACTGATTAAGTTCAGTTGACGATACAGTCTAAGAAGTTTGGATTTGGAGTTCATTTATGAGCTAGGTCCCATCAGACATCCAGACATTCTAAGACAGGTATTGCTCATTTCGGGAGATGGCTTTCTCCGCGAACTTGAGATATAGAGAGACATAGAAAGAAACATCTAGGCGGATCCACTCACTGAGGCTATTCCTCGAACGCAATAGTTTCGCAAACGAGTTTTGTGAGACTGACTAGTAGGGGAGTTGGGTGTTCGCTATCACACGGGCTGTGAGTATGCGACATCGCAATAATTAGCCTTGAGTGCAAGTGGGAGATTGTTGGAGATAATGCCCTCAGAGTCAATTATTGGATCACAGGCACGTGATTGCAATGATTGAGGGAGAACCTATCCCGGTAGGATAGTCTTACTCGAGATGATAGTATGCTATCTGGTTTACCTTTATCATCGTGTACTGCTTTAGGTGACCTGACAGGTCGCTATTACACGTTGATAGAGCCCCTAGGATTCTTGCTTGACTGCCAGCAGTAAGAGGGCGATCATATAAGTGAGAGCTGGAGTCTATAAGCACATCCTTAAAAGGTCCCTAGTCGTGGGAGTTTCGAGACAGGGCATCGATTCTCCAGAGTAGACTAGTGTATACAGTCGAGACCCCGACGAGGGGCGGTGGCCGGTCTCACAAGCCACTGGTGTCAGTTGGTTCACCTAAGATGTATACAGGTGCTCATTGGGTTATGAGTACACCGGACAGGACTCGCCAGGAACATGCTAGTTGGTCTTATACCTGACGTCAGATAGCAGTTCCCAGGTGACATGTGTACAGGTTAGTTCATCGACCTGGGGATCGTCATTTGTCTCGTGTGAGTTCCCACTGTGCTTTGATTACTACCCTACCACGGCTCAAAGGAGTCGTGCAAACAGGTTTTAGTTGGGTACAGTCCCGAGCCACATGGAGGCAGTGAGCGGATCTTCAGGGGTTCGTCTCTCCCGGTATTAGGGGTGAGTTCGCGCTGTGTCTAGGAGAGCCATTACACGAAGTCCTTGGCCAAGGCAAGAGATTTACTGGTAGGTATTCCAGTAGTATCTCAGGGTGTTCTGGGCTACACTCCGACACGACTTGTACCGCTTTTGGGGGTCTGACTTTTACCAACCCCCTAGGCCCGACATGCGATGCTCATAGACGAATGGACCGGACTGTCCGGATATTGTCACTTACAGGCTCAGTAGGGTGTCAGGATGAGTTCGCTCATCGACGTCCCTTTTGGTCAATAGCTGGTGGCCCGTCACGTATTTGCTTATACCTCTAACGTGCTAGTGGTTAAATCCACAACCATAGTATTGACGAGTCTTTAGAGTCCACCACACTTTCAGTTACTCAAGCTTTCGGGCGAAACGCTGTAGAGGCCGTATGGAGATATGGCAGGGTCCGATCAGATACGTGCGGTATTGCACGGATCAGGATCAGACGATTAGTACTAGAGGCCGTATGGTTATATGGCAGGGTTCGATCAGATACGTGCGGTATTGCACGGATCAGGATCGGACGGATATTACTAGCCGGCTTTGGTTTAAGCCGGATCCTAGTATAGTACAGTGTGGATTTTGTCTCATTGCATTTGTATCCGGTCGGAATACAGATGCGGGTGTGTATGCACAGTATCGGGGTTTTCCTGTAATTTATTACGGGACCAGTTTTCTGGAGTTGCCAGTTTGCATTCCGTTCCGGCCGGTTTTCCTTTGTTCTTTCCCGGCCGGACTTTTTCGATGGAGGGTGTTATTTGCAAATTTGCAAATAACACATTGTGGAGGGGTTTTTTGCAAATGTATTGATTATGATGGCATCTTTTCTTTTCAACCATCATTTGATTCTCTTTACATCACTTAAAGGTGATTAGAGTTTGATGTGAGATTGTTATCATGATGTTTTGGATATGGTCACCCTTTCTCTTTTCCTACACTCATCTCCCTTCTTGTTATGGATTCATATTTCATTCCTCCACCATTCTAACAAGAAGAGGTTGGGCCACACTTGAGATAAAAAGAGAATGAGAGAGTTTCATTTTTGAGTGTGGCATTTTTGATCTCATTTCATGCTAGGAAAAATGCAAGCACCATTTTTCTTATCTTGATTCCTCCATCATCTTCAAAGGCAACATAACCCCAAAGAGACAAAGCACTACACATTCTACAGCAAATCTTGGACGCGTCGGCCAGCCAACTTCGCGCCCGAGTTGCCTCGGTATTGAGGTGGGAGCCCGTAAAAGATGCAGGCGATGTGGTGCCCTTCCGGCAAGGAGGCGACGACCGGAGTTTCCGCAGGAGATCGGGACGACAATGAGAAGACCGGAGGACTCGGATCACTCGGTATATCTCTTCCCCATCTTGTAGTTTGCTAGAACTAGTTTAATGGTCCGATCCGGGTGTTTAGTGCGCGGTGGTGCCGGTTTGCTAAGTTCGCAAAATTAACGTTTTTCACCGCTTCCGCATTTGGCCGTCGGATTGACGGCCGGGGCGCCGCCGTGCACTTACATTATCAGGAGATTCGTCACTTAACGATCAATGCTATAAACCAAGTAGGTGCCAAGAAAGGTGTCAGCGGGGTTATTCCCCCAGAGAAAAGAGGTTATTTAATTAAGGAACTTCGCGAAAGCGTTGGAAAACCTCCCTCAAAGTATCGACACTGGCCTGGCTGAACGGTTAAGAAAGTATTATACGGTGAGAATTGTCCTGGCTAATTCTTCTTTTATGGTTTGAGGAGGGATTCGAGAAACAGTGGGAGCCATCCTGTTTAGATAAAATTAAAACCAATCTAAACTTGCAACAGCATCATGCTAAAATGTTTTCTTCTCTCTCTCTTAAATTGCAGCAACCTTGTGACCACACATAGGTTACATCTAGATAACAAATTGACTGAATCTGACTTATATTACCGGCAAAGGCCTGTCCAGATGTCCATTGCCTATAACAAGCTGGACCACCCTATTACTACTCAAGATCCCGCCGTCCCAGGTCCAGTTTCCACTGTCGCGGATATGGATATCCGTCAGACAAGGGAAAAAGATAAAGCGAAAGCTAAGTGCCTCGTGTTAGCTTCAGTTGATAGTGTATACCAAAAGCAGCACGAGAAGATGGACTTATTTTCCATCTTTCTCCATAATAAAGATTTATATGGAGAGCAATCTCATATCGCAAGATATGAGACCTCGACCGAATTAATTCAAGCGAGGTTAGCTGACGGGTCATCTGTAGGGGACAACGTCCTTACAATGACTAGCTATATTGATGAGCTCCAGGACCCGGAGACCGCGTTGGGAAACGAGTCAAATACTGACTTGATTCTACAGTCTCTGCCTTCTACCCTGAAGGAAACCAGGGAAAGAGAAGGAAAGAGAAAAGCAAAAGTTTCGGGACTGGATATAGTAAAACAGGGACGTTCCTATTGTTACAGGAATGAACATTGGCAGAAAGATTGCAGGGCTTTAGAAGCCAGTAACCAGGATACAAAGCTTGTTGTGGCTTCAACCTCAAGTGTGTTTGTAATTGAGAATTGTTTATCAATTAACTCTACTTCCTGGGTATTAGATACCGGAGCAGGATCTCATATCTGTAATTCATTACATGCTTTGAGAAACTATAAAGTTATAAAGATAGGTGATTGGTCTCTCAAAGTTGCAAACGGAATGACAGTGAATGATGAATCCGTGGGAGAATATCGCCTAGGTTTGACAAGTGGGCATATATTGATTTTACGTAACTGTTTATATATACCTAGTATGACTTGTAATATCATATCAGTGTCCTCACTTTCAAGAGAGGGATATGATTTTACATTCGTAAGCGATGTAGTTAACATCCACCTAAATCAAGTTCTGATTGGGTCAGGTACATTAGATAACGGAATATACGTATTAAGTCAAGCTCAGGTTTTTAATGTCCAGAATACACTTAAAAGAAAGTCTCCGGAAATAAATCAGGCTTTCTTATGGCATTGTAGACTAGGTCACATCAATGAAAGAAGGTTGACTAAGTTACATGGAGAAGGATATTTGAATCCGTTCGAATATCAATCTTATGCTACTTGTGAATCTTGTCTCATGGGAAAGATGACAAAGACTCCGTTTGCTGGACACGGAGTAAGAGCAAGCGAGCTCTTGGGACTCGTACACAGTGACGTGTGCGGTCCAATGTCTACACATGCGCAAGGTGGTTATTCCTACTTCATTACTTTTACGGATGATTTCTCTAGGTATGGATATATCTTCTTAATGAAGCATAAATCCGAGGCCTTTGAGAAATTTCAAGAATACAAGAATGAAGTGGAAAAACAAACCGGCAAAAGTATCAAGACACTGAGATCTGATCGAGGTGGTGAATACTTAAGCGCCGAGTTCCTGGGTTACCTAAAAGAGAATGGAATTCTCTCTCAGCTTACTCCTCCATGCACACCACAACACAACGGTGTATCAGAAAGGAGGAATCGAACCCTATTGGATATGGTTCGTTCTAAGATGAGTAAGGCTGAGTTACCGCGATCATTCTGGGGATATGCACTAGAATCAGCTGCATATCTTTTGAACATAGTTCCTACCAAAACTGTACCTACTACACCATATCAGATGTGGAGTGGGAAGAAACCCTATCTTCAGTATCTGAAGATTTGGGGATGTCCAGCTTTTGTTAAAAAGCAGCATGCAGACAAGCTCGAGGCACAATCAATACAGTGTAAGTTTATGGGATATCCAAAGAACTCCAGGGGGTATCTATTCTATTACGTAGAGGAACAAAAGGTTTTTGTTTCTCATAATGCCCATTTTCTAGAACATCAGTTTTTAGAAAAGGAAATAAATGGGAGCGAAATAGAACTGGAAGAAATTCCAGAACCACAAGCTGTAACTGAATGTATGGTAGAACCAGAGGTTTCAGAAGAAAGGGACATCCCGACGCCACTCTGCAGGAGTAGTAGGCAGTCTTATCCACCCGAGAGATACTACGGTTTTCTCATAGACGGGGATAGAGAGGATTGCACTATAGACTATGATGAGCCTACTAGCTTCCAGCAAGCCATTCAGAGCGGTGACTCAGTAAAATGGCTGGATGCAACGCGGACCGAATTGGAGTCCATGTACACTAACAAAGTATGGGCTTTGGATTTTGCTCCAGATGGGGTAAAACCCGTAGGATGCAAACGGATCTTCAAAAGGAAGATTGGTGTAGATAGACAGGTCGAAACCTATAAGGCTAGACTTATTGCAAAGGGTTTCCGTCAAAGACCTGGTTTGGACTATGATGAAATCTTTTCTCCAGTGGCTATACTTAAATCTATTCGGGTCCTTCTTGCTATTGCTGCCTTCCACGATTATGAAATCTGGCAGATGGACGTAAAGACGGCCTTTCTAAATGGAAATTTGGAAGAAAGCGTCTATATGGATCAGCCAGAGGGATTCATTCAGAGTGGGAGCAGCGGTAAAGTATGCAAGCTGCTTAAGTCCATTTATGGACTAAAGCAGGTATCGCGGAGTTGGAACATCTGTTTTGATGATGCTGTCAAAGAATTCGACTTCATCAAAAATCCTGATGAACCTTGCATATACAGTAAGATTGTAAGGAGAGCTGTAGTATTTCTCGTCTTGTACGTGGATGACATTCTCCTAATAGGAAATGATATTCCTATGTTACAGTCAATGAAAAGATTCTTGTCATATAAATTCTCCATGAAAGACCTGGGTGATGCCACCTACATTCTGCGGATCCGGATCTATCGTGATAGATCAAAGAGGATGTTGGGACTTTCACAGTCCAGGTACATAGACACCATAGTGAAGAGATTCAGTATGGATGATTCTAAGCGCGGTAACCTACAGGCTTGTCACGGAATCACCCTCTCCAAAGAGATGTCTCCCAATACTGATTTGGAAAGGGATCGCATGTCAATTATACCCTACGCTTCTGCGGTAGGCTCTATAATGTATGCGATGTTATGTACCAAACCAGATGTAGCATACGCATTGAACGTAGTAAGCCGGTATGAAGCAAACCCAGGGAAGAAGCACTGGATAGCAGTAAAGAACATTCTCAAGTACCTAAGAAGGACTAAGGAGATGTTCTTGATGTATGGCGGAAAAGCCCTCCAGTTAGAGTCCTTTGCCGACTCCGGCTTCCAGATTGACAAAGATGACTCCAAATCCATGTCGGGTTATGTCTTTACCCTCAATGGAAGGGCGGTCTGTTGGAAGAGTTCCAAATAGGAGACCGTTGCTGACTCAACGATGGAAGCAGAGTACATAGCTGCTTGCGAAGCCGCAAAAGAAGCAGTCTGGATGAAGAAGTTCCTCACAGAACTTCAGGAAGTTCCTACCAGTGTTGGTCCAATACCTTTGTATTGTGACAACAACGGCGCTATAGCTTTAGCGAAGGAACCCAGGTCCCATCAAAAGTACAGACACATCTTAAGGCGGTATCACCTGATCAGGGAGATCATAGATCGCCGGGAGATCGAGGTAAAGAGAGTAAAGACGGAGGATAACATTGCTGATCCATTCACAAAGGCCATTCCTCAGACGCAGTTCGAGAGGCTATTCGAGATGATAGGTCTACGATATGCCAGCTCATGGCCCTAGTGCAAGTGGGAGATTGTTAGTGTATATGCCCTAAGGGCCATTATTGTATCATACTAGCATGTATAATACTTAATGGAAGCTTGGGATATTCACAGTTGTATATATACAGTTTTGTTGAAAATGGTAGTATGCAACTTGGTTTGTGTCTACTTTAATATGTGCATATGTTTCTTGCAACGTATCACTTATACATATTAGTAGAGCCCATAGGTTCTTTGCTTGATTACCAGCGTTGTGATGGCAGTCACACTAGTGGGGGCTGGGTAGTCTATAAGCAACATCCTATGCTTGTCCCTAGTCGTAGGATTATCGAGGCAGGGCATCGATACTCCAGAGTAGACTAGTGTGTACGCTTCTCATCCCAGTTGGGGAGATGATCTGTCCTATTGCCATCAGTACGTCGTACTGGAGATAGTACACAGGTGCTCGTTAGGTTGCGGGTACACCGGACAGGACTCGCAGGGGAACTGTTGGTTGGTATTATACCCATCGTCATTTATCAGTTCCCAGATGACATGAGTACAGCATAGTCCGCAGACTTGACACTGCTACTTCGCCTTGAGTGTGTCCCACTGTTCTTAGATTGCTACCATACCACGGCTCAAAGGAGTCGTGCAAACAGGTAGCAGTTGGGTGCAGTCCCGAGCACTTGGAGGCAGTGGCGGTTAGATAGGATTCGTCTCTCCCGGTATAGGGAGTTGATATCGCGCTGTGTCAGAGAGCCATTACGCAAAGTCCCTGGCCAGGGCAAGCGAGATATAATGGTAGGTTCAAGTAGCTTCTCAGGGTGTAATAGGATTCGCTCCGACACAACTTATACAGCTATTAGGGGACTGACGCTTGCCGCCCCCTAGGCTTGATATGCGATAGTCTTAAACGAACAGAATGGACTGTACGGTGATTGTCACATCAGGCTCAGTGGGAGTTCGGATGATTTTCCTCATCGGCCTTCTTATCGACATCTACCTGGGGACCGTTACGTACAGCTAGTGCCGCTTGCGGTCTGTGGTTAAACCCACTGCCAGCATAGTGTCGAGTCTTTAGTGTCCCACACAGAGAGTTTCCCTGCTCCAGGAGAAACGATATAGAGGTCGTATGGTTTTACGACAAGGGTTCGGATGCGTACGTGTGTTTACGCACATACGACTTTTCGGACAGTTTTTACTAGCCGGCTTTGGTTTAAGCCAGATTCTAGTATCAGGTTATTGGATTTATACATTCTAAAGTTTTTCCGTATTTTCACGGATTGGATGGGCGTTCTCGTAATTTGTCGGGAAGGTTCTAGAAGAGTGGTGACTAAGGGGTTAAGGTGGCATGAGCATTAATTGCTTAATGACTCAATTGTGTGATTCATGCTTTGTATTAAATGATTCATTAATGAGTTAGTGAGTCATATGATGAATCACACTAGATGAATGAATCTAACCATGATGATAAATCATTTATATTGTTTATTTGATTTATTGTTATGGTTCATATATTCATATGAGTTCATTATTCTTTTCATTATCATTCTCACATTCTCTCTCCTCAAGCTCACTCTCCCTTCAAACCATAACCCTAACCTCTCATGAGTTGAGATCAAGGGTTAGCTAGACTAATACATCCATAACCTCACTTTATATCCCCTAGGTAGCTTAGATTAGCACTTTAAGCAACCTAGCTATCTCAAGTTTGAGATTAAGCTTGGCGTAAGAGCTTTCGGGTGGATCGTCTTTGATTCGAGGAGGCCGTTGTGGTGCCGATGTTCCAAGGAGCCTACGAGGACTGGAGGACCGCGATGAAGACCCGAAGGACAAGTAACGTGAGGTATAACTTCGTATCCGAGTAGTTAAACCTCTTGTAGCTTGTTAGCAATGGTTTAGATAACGATTCATGCGCTCAAGTCCGTGTTACGAAGCTTTGATAATCGTTTTGCATATATTCCGCCTCCCCGCAAGTTCGTGGGGTGCGTGACATGGACTTACAGAACCATACCGGGTCCACCGTGTACCCGCAGACGATGCCTACCGCTCCTCGAATCGGGTATCTAACACAAGTCTCAGAACTCAGAAAACTCATGGTGGACGCACTGAAATATCATATCAAGAGAAACCGGGTTTTCAAATAATACATGAATTTCTTGAAATACCCCCACGGTTCTCAAATCCATAAATCATATGAAATCCATATCTCAATGCGTAAATCCATGAAATATAATATATGCAACATAAAACCGTAATATGAGCATATCAAGGAAAAACCGCTATTTAAATGCATAAAGTTATTAAATATATCATGCGGTTCCCAATTCTCCAAAATCCAAGCAACTTCATATAAAGGTGAACATGTGGCTATAGCAAGGTATCAGGGTGTACATGTAAGTATGTACGTGATTGGTAGATTTTTTGTGTGCTTAGTTAATTACCTCAATCAAGACGGTTTCGCTTGTAGCTATCCGGTTGAGTACGGGTCATCTGTAGGGAGACGGGAATCTTTTTCTATGTACTTTAACGAGTTAAGTCCAAATGTCCAGGTTTGTTTTGAGATTAACTATGTGCTAAAATGATATATAAAGAGAGCTTGTTAGGGTTAAGATTAGGTTAGTTTGAGTTAGGAGTCGCTCACTTCTTTTGTTGCCACTCTTAATATCGGTGTTATGGTAATCGGCAACAACGGGGATTAGCACGACTAGGAAGGAACTTGCGAGTATAAGCTAGGCTTTCCAACGCTTAAGTTCTTCCTTTTGGTGCTTGTCCGTCCGTTCTTGGCTCTTAGCCTTAACCTCCGGTTAATTCAACCACAACCGGTCTCACTAAGGAATCACCGCTATCATGTGGGATAGGGTGCCGTAGGGAGCGGATTGTGGTTCAATTAACAGGAGTCCGAATTAAGATGTTGGGCAAGAAAAGAGTGAGAGAGATTTCCTTCTCTCAATCTTTCCTTATCCTACCCTAACAAGTGAGAAAACTACTCACCCATTACAAGAAAAAGGAAAATAAAACGAAGGAGGAAGATAAAAAGAAAGAGGTTAGAAGATTACAACTAGCTATTTGAGACCTCACTTTGGCAAGGATCAAGCTTAAGCATCATTGTTGTTTAAGGATAAAGAAAAAGAGAACAAGAAACAAACAAACAACAAATAACAACAACTAGATTAGCAAATGAAAAATACAAGCAATTATAATTAACAATAAGACAAGCATCGTAACAAAAAGAACTTTTTATTCATTACTTCACTCACAAAAGCTCACTACAAGGTTTTAATGGAGAAGAGATGAGAAGAGGAAGAAGAACAACAACATGTATTCTAAAATCTAAATACAAGAATAAGCACCCTTGGCTTTGGCAAGTTCTGGACTATTTATAGGCAGGGAACGGAAACTCTAGGGCAACTTTCAGGCCCCAAATGAAGTTACCTAAATTCCCCTAAAAATTGATCGTCCACTGAGCCAGTAAGGCCGCGGATCCGCGGCCTATGCGCGCTTATGCCGCGGTTCTGCAGCCTATTAGAAGGCTTGGGCCTTCATCTTTTGTCGGATTCCCTGGTTTGTGGTCCTATTCAGTGTGGTATAGTACTTTTCTCAGAAGCTTTTCACAATTCTTTCAGAATTTCAATAGATCAAAAGGTGATGTGATGTGGATCTTTTGCCATGATTTCCTTGAGCTCCGTGTAGATATGTTGGATCTTGTGTTGACATTGAGCTTTGTTCATGAAAATGACATCGATTTGCCATTTTGTCCCTTAAACTGATGTGCGGCAACATACGGATAGAGAGCGGAGACCCTTGTATTATCTGTGGTTGGCAGTAATCCGGAATATGTCGTGTTTTTCCATGAATTCCACTATTTAGAGCTGAGAACCTGTATCCTGCAATTGACTAGCAAACACGGCTGCCCATGGACTGACCTCAAGGGAGGCCGATGAGCGAACTCATCCGGAAACCCTACTGAGCCTAACAGTGACAATGTATATACAGTCTGTTCCGTTCGTCTATGAGTATCGCATATCTGCCTAGGGGGCTAGTAACGTCAGACCCCCAATAGCAGTATAAGTCGTGTCGGAGTGTAGCCCAATAACACCCTGAGATACTACTGGAGTACCTACCAGTAAATCTCCTGCCACGGCCGTGGGCTTTGTGTAATGGCTCTCCTAGACACAGCACGATCTCGCCCCCAATACCGGGAGAGACGAATCCCCTGCCGATCCGCTCACGTGCCTCCATATGGCTCGGGACTGTACCCAAAAACTACCTGTTTGCACGACTCCTTTGAGCCGTGGTAGGGTAGAAATCAAAGCACAGTGGGAACTCACACGAGACAAATGACGACCTCAGGTCGATGAACTAACCTGTACACATGTCACCACGGAACTGCTATCTGACGATATGTATAATACCAACTAGCAGGTTCCCAGCGAGTCCTGTCCGGTGTACTCATAACCCAATGAGCACCTGTATACATCTTAGGTGATCCAACTGACACCAGTGGCTTGTGAGACCGGCCACCTCCCCTCGTCGGGGTCTCGACTGTATACACTAGTCTACTCCGGAGTATCGATGCCCTGTCTCGAAACTCCTACGACTAGGGACCACAATTAAGGATATGCATATAAACCACCCAACTCTCACGTATATGATCGCCATCATACTGTTGGTAGTAAAGCAAGATCCTAAAGGCTCTATCAAAGTGTAACATGTAATCAGTCACCTGAATATGTACACGACTGATAAAGGCAAACCAGATAGCATACTATCATCTCGAGTAAGACTGTCCTACCGGTATAGGTCCTCCGCAATCATTGAAATCACGTACCTGCGATCCAATAATTGACTATGAGGGCACTATCTCCAACAATCTCCCACTTGCACTTAAGGATAATTATTGCGATGTCGACTACTCACAGCCAGTATGAAACCGAACATCCGACTCCTCTACTAATCAGTTTCACAAAGCCCGTTTGTAAAACTTTTGTGTTCGAGAAATAGCCTCAGTGAGTGGATCCGCCTCGATGTTTCTTTCTATATCTCTCTTAATCTCAAGTTCGCGGAGAAAACCATCTCCCGAATCAAGTAATACCTATCTTAGAATATATCTGGATATCTGATGGGACCTAGTTCATAAATGAACTCCAAATCCAAACTTCTTAGACTGAATCGATCACTGAACCTAATCAGTATCCGGCACCATACCTCCCACAGTATCCTCTTGGACCACCTGTCCATTATACTGTCCCTCGTCAAAGGGAAAACTGTAACTCTGACAATCACTCTGTCATCCATGTCACCTTTGAAGCCTGGAATGATAATCGTCTTCCGAAGGAGGCCGCCGTCATCAAATCCGTAGAACATGCACTTATGTTCTAAAACTGCTTCCTTATGTTTCTCCAGGATTGGATTAATACAAACTTATTGCATCTAGTGCAAAAACAACATCTGGTGTGGTACTTGACATCTCATGATTGACTCAATTGCCTAAGCAAGTGATCTGCCAATCATGCACATCCCTCTCCCCTTTAGTCTCTAAGACACCTTTAGAGAGGGTGACTCCATCACCTGCAGGTACACCACCATGCCAGGAGTCATCTATTCTAAAAACCATTAGAATACTATCAAAGTACCCACATTGGGAAACTACCCAAATCCAGATCTAAAACCATAGATCTAGAAACCAGAATGTCAAATATTATATCCATATCTTGTCTGGAGAAACAACTGTATGACGACCACAGTACAACCGATCGTAGTATAGAAATTTTACTTCCTACTCTGTATATGTCATCCATATACCATGACATCATACCCTACTACCTTCTTAACAGATCCATCCCCTATTCTGATTGAAGTCAAACCCATGACTGTCACATCAAAATTAGATGATCTATCTCCGCTATAACTGCTCAAGTCTATAAATAGACATAAGCTACTTGCCCACTAAACTTCCGCTGCTCCCACTGACTACGACAACCCTCCTACCGGGTCTCATAGCCTGGAACATCAGTAGTGTCAAGTCTGGGTAGATAAGAACCTCCCTGTCACCGTCCTTGAGGCTACCGGAGTACCTCTCGGGTGTCTGAGGTTACCCACCATATCTGCGGAGTGGCTAATGGAATGTCAAACCTGATTGAATATATAGGTCCTATTAAATTTTCCGTAATCGTTCGCGGTTCTGGAATCACTTCCAGTTCTACCATACTCCCACTACTGTTTTCTGAAAAAATCCATTTTTACTAAAACTGTGGCGAGTCAAGAACAATATCACTATTGATCTTCCAAATGGTAGAAAATTAACCCTCGTCATAGCCAGGGTCAACCCACGAACAGCCATTACAGAAACGTGCCCTGAGTTATCCAGAGTCTGGTTTTAAGCATAACCTGGACAACTCCCCGTACCTTAACATCTTTTAAGGTATGAACCATTCTATATCCAATATAGAAACTTTGGCACTTATTTAATTGGAACCAGATTCAATCATGCAGCTGTCTCCAGTGCATATCATCTTAATGGAAAGAGGCTAATCAGCATTACTCAACTTAGGAATCCTTCCAATTATGAGTAACCTGAAAGAGAAACAAGTTTCTCAAAATCATTACTATCATCTGAATACCAATCACAAGAATCTACATCTTCGATCTCTTTGAAGAATCCCGATACTCGTGATACCTGGTTCTCTACTTTATTCTTATACCCACAACTTCTAAAAACATAGACCATGTATTTCTACGAAACACTTGTCTAAAAACTAGAGAAGTTATAAGTAAACAGAACATAGTACGAGGACCTGCCCCTTTGTCCTGATGGACACTTGGACAACATACAATACTCTGTATAAGTCCGCTGATTTGAACAACCCAAAACCTGTGCGTCGTAGGTTGGAAACTGTACCCTGGCGATCTCCTCAAATATCACCAATTACAACGAATTCCGATATAATGAGGATGATCACCTAATTCCCAATAACTTACTCCTACTCATCATCTGTAAAACCATACAGATATGAGAATGAAACCTGGTAAATACGTACCCTTGGAGTAAGTATCTAATCGGGAAAACAGTTTTCTTTTAACAATGCACTGAAACATGAAAATGTTTCGTAGGGGTATCCTGGTATTCATAGCAATGCCTCTTCCATAATCCAATTCATGACTTCAACCGTAAATTTTATTACCATTTCTCCAAATCCTTTTATTTGTCTTTAGTCATTACCTTCTGTACACCATCGTTAGGCTAAATGGTTTTCTTCCTTCCCTACCGTTTGGCACCAGCCTATGGTTTGGAAGAAGACTATCCAGTAAGCATAATAGGTGTACCCTCCTAAACCAAGGAGTACTCGTATCTTAAGAGAAGGTGATGATAAAAGACAACTGAATAATACCTTATTCCTTTAAAGGTGAAATAGGAGTGGTGATGAAGTACGCGGTTTGGTCGTGAATGATATCAGTCGCAATTTACTTTGCCCTCTTTCTAATCCCTTTATTTTGTCTTTAGTTATTGCCTTCTATACACCCTATTTAGGCTAATTGGTTTTCTTCATTCCCTACCTTTCGTCACCTGCCTATGGTTTGGAATAAGACTATCCAATAAGCGTAATAGGTGTACTCTCCTAAACCAAGGAGCCCTCGCAACCTGAGAGAAGGTGATAATAAAAGACAACTGAATAAACCAATTCTATTTCTCCTGAGCCTGGATCCATCCTCAAAAAAGTCCCTTCGATTTCGTATATAACCATACGATGGATCTATCCAATCGAAGTGGATGTCCGTAGTAATACGGGGTGTTCTGAGAAATCCAAAGGGTAAAAGAAGGAGTGGCAATGACTTATGCAACAGAGACAATCCAAAAGCCAGTATTTTAAGAAGGTTCGGTCAACTTGGTCACTGAGTCATAGTCTAGGGTCGGTCAAAGGTCGCTGCCAAAGAGAGAGAGAAAAGAAATACTCTGCGTGCACTCTAACCTAGATCAGAATGGTTATCACTTTATCTAATCCGGAAACCTCCCACTGTACTGTCAAATTCTCCTCCAAACCTAAAAGAAGAATCAATCGGGATCACCCGAAGAGTAAACCAACTCATCAGTGGGAATCGGGATCCAACTCTCATCGCATGATAACGTGATGGAATGCATCCACGTTACTCATACTCCAGAAGGTATGCGCAAACTTGGCAAGTTTCAGTTTCTTTAGAAACCCCCGATATGATTTTTGCCCCATGCTCTTATAACCTTGGCGTTAGGTCAAAATGTCATAAGTCACATGCCAAGTTCTACCCGTCACTATCTTGTTAATTTGAACCCACCCGCACATGCCCTTGGCGTTAGGTCAAAATGGCAGAATGGCTGTCCCAAACCAACTCATCTATCTATGCAACAATTGAATACCCAGCAGCTACCAAACACTATGCCTTGGCGTTAGGTCAAAATACATAGCTTGAATACTACTGAATACCAAAAAGAAGTGACGGAGGGCTACAGCTGGTTTTTGGCGAAAAAACCTTTAACGTAGTGAACTTGATATCGCTGAAGGAACCTGATAGCTTTTTAAAATATAGTGGCGAAAACCTTTTGCTAAAGAGGTCACTCCCGGTGAAGGGATCTCGGCTCTTTCCTCGTGGATTGAGGTGCAGGATATTCCACTGAATACCGTGATACAAAGCAACTTGTAATCGACTATAGTGAAGTTATTACCCTGACGCAAACTTCTGCCCAAGGGGTCAGTCCCGGTGAAGGGATATCGGCCCTTGCCCCATCGAATGAGGTGCAGGATATTCCTCTGAATACCGCTATGCAAAACAAAAGGAAACGTCTTTGCAATAACACTTTTTAAATTTGTTCCAACAAGTGCCAAATAGGTTTTTTTTCCTTTGCATTGATCAGAATCAACGCAGTCCCATCAATCAATCACACCAGAAAAGAACGAAAATAAAATGTACGTATATGCCATCCGCATTCGTCACTGGGTCCCGTCATCACCCGTTAGGTTACTTAACTAACGACAGAGCGGGGACTGGACTAGCGCGGGTGTAAAACATATACAACATCTAATAGTATATAAACCAATATACAATAATCGCTCCAGGCGTGATAATATGCAACATTATAGAAAAGTAATAAGCATCACAGAACAATACAGATAATCTGGGATCCCCGAGTTTCACAGAGCCGCTGCTGAAACCCGACGTTCCCCTGGTCGTGTGGATAACCTGTGCAATGAAACCTAGACCCCTACGGGTGCGGCAAGTTACCCGCCAAAACCTGAAGCGAGGCAGCCCCCTACAGCAAAGTGAATGGACCACCCTTCACTTCACGGAATCCGGTAATCTTGGGCACCCCTCCTTGGGTCAACCTGTACCCCCTACGAGTGGGCGAATAGTCTGCCAATTCTAGAGTGGGGGCCCCTCTGCCTCTCAAAGCCATGAGATGCGGACCCGTTTCCCCTCAGAACCCGGCTATCCGTGCACTCCGTCGCGGGGTAAAACCTAGTTCAGAAATGGAAAAATAGTACAACAGGTACATCGACCGCAACCTGGTCGTGCCCCAAAAGAATATTATACAACAGGCAGTGACGGCAGTCCACATGTTGGACGCTCGCTCCACAATATCAAATGTACAATTAAATCCAAACTGCACTACCATTGCACACTGCTATCTGTTAGTGTATATGCCCTAGAGGCCATTACTGTATCATACTAGTTTGTATATTACTTGATGGAAGCTTGGGATATTCACCTTGTATAAACAATCTTGCTCAATATAGTAGTATGCTACTTGGTTTGTTTCTACTTCAATGTGTACTTGTGTTTATTTCAGTATATCACTTATACGCATTAGTAGAGCCCTTAGGATCTTTGCTTGATTACCAGCGTTGTGATGGCAGTCACACTAGTGGGGGCTGGGTAATCTATAGGCACATCCTTATACAGGTCCCTAGTCGTAGGACTATCGAGACAGGGCATCGATACTCCGGAGTAGACTAGCGTATGCGCTTCTCATCCCAGTGTGGGAGATGGTCTGTCCCACAGCCATCAGTACGTCGTACTGGAGATAGTATACGGGTGCTCGTTGGGTTACGAGTACACTGGACAGGACTCGTCGGGAACTGACAGGTTGGTATTATACCTATCGTCAGTTATCAGTTCCCAGGTGACATGAGTACAGCTTAGTCCGCTGACTTGACACTGACACTTCGCCTCGAGTGTGTTCCCACTGCACTTTGATCACTACCCTACCACGGCTCAAAGGAGTCGTGCAAACAGGTGGTGGTTGGGTGCAGTCCCGAAGCACTTGGAGGCAGTGACGGTTAGACAGGATTCGTCTCTCCCGGTATTGGGGGTTGACATCGCGCTGTGTCTAGGAGAGCCATTACACGAGTAGTCCCTGGCCAGGGCAAGCGAGATATACTGGTAGGTTTCCAGTGTTATCTCAGGGTGTTTTGGGCTTCACTCCGACACGACTTGTACCGCTATTGGGGGACTGACGTTTTACCGCCCCCTAGGCCCGCCATGCGATGTATCAGACGAACAGACCGGACTGTACGGAGAATGTCACATTCAGACTCAGTAGGAGTTCAGATGGGGTTTCACCTCGTCAGCCTTCTTGTCGGCATCTACCTGGGGACCGTTACGCACAGCTAGTGCCGCTTGCGGTCTGTGGTTAAACCCACTGCCAGCGTAGTGTCGAGTCTTTAGAGTCCCACACAGAGGGTATTCGCCTCTGGGCAAAACAGAGTAGAGGTCGCATGGTTTTGCGACAGGGTTCGTTCTCATCCGCGCACTTGTGCACGTTTGGAGTCCGGACGGATATTACCAGTGGGCTCTGGTTTGAGCCGGATGCTGGTATAGTATTTGGGGTTGCTTTTATCTCTTAGTATTCATGTTTCTCGGAACAAGAATGCAGGTGTGTATGCACAGTTATTTGAGGAGGAGGAAGATGACTTTCATTAGGGTTTCGGAACGGGTGCGTATGCACAGTTGACAGTCGTCTTTTTCCAAACCCTAATGGATTTGTATTATATCATTTAATAATATATAATAAAATGAAATTGTGTCATGGTTAGTTTTTTGTTGACTTGTTGACCATGGTTGACTTGTTGACCATGGTTGAACATTTGACTACCATCATTACAAATGCAAGATGCTTTTTCATTCTTGCTTTTTCATTTAATGTTTGTAATGATATTAGTCATTCCTAAACTTTCCATCAAACCTTTTTCATTTTGATTATTATTATTATTTGATTATTCTTTTTCTTTTGTTATGGTTGCAAAAGGAAAAGAGAGGCTCAATTCTATCATTCTCACTCTCTCTCCTCATTTCATCTTCTTCTTCCTCTTGAAAAGAGAAACCTTCTCATGTGTTGAGAATCATTCTCTTTAGATAGAAAAGCAAACCCTAATCACTCTCTACTCATTCTAGGATGAAGGTTTAGCGAGCCGGAAACCCTAGTTCACTCAAAGATCGAGGAAGAGCCCAAAGGTCGAACCTTCAAGGTGGATCTATCTTCGGCAAGAAGAAGGCGACGAGAAGAGAACCATTCAAGCTTCTACAAAGAACAAGAAAGAAGAACAACAACAAGAAGAGAAGGAGTTCAAGTTTAGGTATAACCATCCTCCATAGTAGCTAACTCTCTTTAGCTTGTTAACTAGTTTTAGTTTAGACAACGATCCCGACATAGTTTAGTCCATGATGCCTCTTGCGATAAAAATTCGTTTTTTATACCGTTTCCGCCTCCCCGTAAGTACCGGGGGTCGCAATATGGACTTACAGTGGTATCAGAGCCTAACTAAACTTAAACTAGCTTGGTAGTGAAGTGTAACGAAGTTCGGAACCGAAAAATCGCAAAACCGGAAAAACGAAAACCTAACTTTCTGTTGAAATTTTTTCTGCTCAAAATGAAAAACTTTATACTTGTAAAATCGTCTCAGGGTTTTCTAAGAACACACAAGAAAAACGATATCATGATTCCTCCAAACCGCCGCGCTTCCGCGGCCTCACCTACTCATCTGGCCGCGGAACCGCCGCAAGTTGGTGTCATCTTTGCATCGTTTTTCATGCAGTGTTCTTCTGTGTTGGTTTTGGGATTTTTAAGATATATTATATGTACCCAGATTTTCCAGAACTGAAATTCACTTTTGGGGTCCTATAATTCCGTATTTTTTTCCGAACTTCACTGCACTTTAGCTATGTTGGTTATATCTGTGATGTTTGCATGTATTGAACGTCGGCTAATCGCTATAAGTCGATTAGTCGGGGTTATACATGATCTGTAATGTTCTGGAATGTGTATATGAATGTGTTGGACTGTCGCGGGTGAATAGCCGGGGTGGATGTGAGATGAGCTTCTGTTTTTCTTTCATTCATTGTAAATGTAAATTGATGTAATTATATTATTTGTTTGGCCGCACAACCGGGTCGGGGTTGTAGCCGTCATTGTATAATTCTTTTTACTGTTTTTGCTCCTAGGATAGACCCATGGTGGGGTGCACAAACTACCGGGAACATGGAGGGTAGTTTGCCGCACCCGTAGGGGTCTTGGGTGGGGTATTTGCTATTCACCGCGACCGTGTTATCCGCTTTTCGTTTCAGGCTCGAAAGGAATGCGGATTGCTAGTATATCCAATGTATTCATCTGTGATCTGTAATGTCTATCATTGCTTTCTATTTAGGCGTTGCTTATGTTTTACAGCCGCGCTAGCCCAGCCCCCGCTCTGTCGTTAGTTAAGTAACCTAACGAGTGATGACGGGACCCCGTGGCGAATGCGAATGGCATAAGCGTACGTCATATTTTGGTTGTTTTCTGCAATGGTAGGAATTAAATGATGGGACGCATTAAAAGAACTAATGCAAGAATATCATGCATTAAAAGAACTAATGCAAGATAATAAACCAAGTTTAAAGTCGTTGGAACACTTTCGAAAAACCACTCGGTTCTTTTCAAAAATAACTTTTAAATGCGGAGCTTGAGCCACTCCTTCTAAAAGCTATCTCGTTCCATCGACTATATCAAGTTCACTACGTTCACGGTTTCGCCAAAACCATTCGTAGCCCTCCATCATTTCAGTTAAATGTACGGTAGTATTCAAGCTATGTATTTTGACCTCACGCCAAGGCATAGTGATTGGTAGCTGCCGGATATTTATCTGTTGCATAGATAGAATGCGTTGGTTTGAGACAGTCGTACTGCCATTTTGGCCTACGTCAAGGGTATGTACGGGTGGATTCAAATTAACCTGGATAATGATGGGACGAACTTGACATGTGACTTATGACATTTTGA
The DNA here is from genome assembly GCA_030015575.1 of Agapanthus africanus. NCBI lineage: Eukaryota > Viridiplantae > Streptophyta > Magnoliopsida > Asparagales > Amaryllidaceae > Agapanthus > Agapanthus africanus. The sequence continues at coordinate 208,976,850 of JASDDO010000026.1, read as the reverse complement.
CCTCACGCCAAGGTCATAAGAGCATGGGGCAAAAATCCACATCGGGAGTTTCATAAGTACTGAAACTTGCTAGATTTGCATACCATTTGGAGTGTGATGATTATGGTAGGATTCCTTCATTTTCGTCACGCGATGATATTTGGATCCCGATCCTACTGTGAGTATATGCTACTCCTCGGGATATTTCTCACTAAACGATCAATGCTATAAACCTAGTAGGTGCCTAGAAAGGTGTTAGCGGGGCTACGCCCCCAGGGAAAAGAGGTTCTTAAATTAAGGAACTTCGCGAAAGCATTGGAAAACCTCCCTCGAAGTACCGACACTGGCCTGGCTGAACGGTTAAGCAAGTATTGTACGGTGGGATTGATCCCGGCTAATTCTTCCTTTGTGGTTTGAGGAGGGATTCGAGAGACAGTGGGAGCCATCCTGTTTAGACAAATTAAAAACCATTCTAAACTTGCAAGAGCATCGTGCTAAGTGTTTCTTCTCTCCCCCTGCAGCGACCAAATCGAAATGACTGGACTTAAGTTACTTCTAGATAAAAACATATTGACAGGGCCAAACTACAAAGATTGGCTCAGGAATGTCAAATTGGCAATCTCTTACGACAAGCTGGGGTATCTTCTTACCAGCAAAGCTCCCCCCGTCCCAGGTCCCACCTCCAGCGTCGCGGATAAGGAAATCCGTAAGACTTGGGAGATTGACAGCGCGAAGGCCAGATGCCTCGTACTTGCCTCGATGGACAATGACCATCAGAGGAGGCACGAGAATATGGATTTGGAATCCATATTTCTTCATACAAAAGAACTGTATGGAGAGCAGTCTCGTATCGCAAGATACGAAGTGTCGAAGAAGTTATTTTCGACAAAGTTGGCCGTCGGATCATCGGTAGCGGACCACGTGCTTAAGATGATTGGCTACACTGAGGAGCTCGCGGAACTTGGGACCACGTTGGATAGTGAACTTTACACGGATATAATTCTCCAGTCCCTTCCATCCACTTACGCCCAGTTCATACTGAATTTCAACTTGCAAGAAAAGGAAGTTGAACTTTCAGAACTCCTCAACCTGCTGAGGAGCGCAGAGGGCACCCTACAGAAGGGTAGGGATACATCCACTTTGTTTGTAGGAGGATCTTCTTCTTCTAGGTCCAAGGCGAAAGCCAAGGGAAAGAAGAAGAAAGCCCCCGCCAAACCAAGAGGCGGTGTTAGTAAAGTGGGTGCGAAGGGAAAGGAAAAGGCAACAAAGATAGCGGGGAAGCTTGTTGGTAAAGAGGAATGCTTCTATTGTCACAAGAGTGGACACTGGAAGAAAGATTGCAGGGCTTGGAAAGCCAGGACACAGGAACTGAAGCAGGTTGCGGCTTCAGCTTCAGGTGTGTATGTTATTGAAAACTGTCTTTCTATAAACTCTACTTCCTGGGTATTGGATACCGGATCAGGATCTCATATCTGTAATTCTTTGCAGGCGTTGAGAAACCGTAGGTTTTTGAAGGAAGGTGACATGACCCTCAGAGTTGCGAACGGAGCTAGCATGGATGCTAAAGCCGTGGGGGACTATCACCTAGGAATGTCAGATGGACATGTTTTGGTTTTGCGTAATTGCTTTTTTGTACCCAACGCAACTTGTAATATCATTTCTGTATCTTTGGTTTCTAAAGAAGGTTATGAATTTGCGTTTGTAAGTAATGTTGTTAACATTCACCTTAATCAAGTTCTGATTGGGTCAGGTACATTGAGCAATGGTATATACGTATTAAACCAACCACAGATTTTCAATGTCCAGAATACACACAAAAGAAAGTCACCAGATATTAATCAGACTTTCTTATGGCATTGTAGATTGGGTCACATCAATGAGAGAAGGTTGACGAAGTTACATACAGAAGGGTATTTGAATGCGTTCGAATATCAATCGTATGCCACTTGTCAATCCTGTCTCAAGGGAAAGATGACAAAGACTCCGTTTACTGGACATGGAGTAAGAGCGAGCGAGCTCTTGGGACTCGTACACAGTGACGTGTGCGGTCCAATGTCTACACATGCCCGAAGCGGACATTCTTACTTCATTACTTTTACGGATGACTTCTCAAGGTACGGTTATGTCTTCTTAATGAAACATAAGTCCGAGGCCTTTGGAAAATTCCAGGAGTATAAGAATGAAGTAGAGAAACAGACCGGCAAAAGTATTAAGATTCTAAGATCGGATCGAGGTGGAGAATACTTAAGTGCCGAGTTCCTGGACTATTTAAAAGAGAACGGAATTCTCTCTCAGCTTACTCCTCCATACACCCCGCAACATAACGGTGTATCGGAGAGACAGAATCGCACCCTATTGGATATGGTACGGTCTATGATGAGTAACGCTGAGTTACCGCGATCATTCTGGGGGTATGCGCTAGAAACAGCTGCATACCTATTGAACCGAGTTCCTACTAAGACTGTGCCTACCACACCATATGAGTTATGGAGTGGGAAGAAACCCTATCTTCAGTACCTGAAGATTTGGGGATGTCCAGCTTATGTCAAAAAGCAGCATGCGGACAAGCTCGAGGCACGCTCAGTACTGTGCAAGTTTGTGGGATACCCAAAGAACTCCAGGGGGTATCTTTTCTATTACGCAGAGGAGCAAAAAGTCCTTGTTTCTCGTAATGCCCATTTTCTGGAACATCAGTTCTTAGAAAAAGAAGTAAGTGGGAGCGCAATAGAACTGGAAGAAATTCCAGAACCACAGACTATTACTGAAAGCTTAATGGAACCAGAGGGTTCAAATGAACAGGACATTCCTATGCCGCTCCGCAGAAGTAGTAGGCAGTCTCATCCGCCCGAGAGATACTACGGTTTTCTCATAGACGGGGATAGAGAGGATTGCATCATAGACTATGATGAGCCTACTAGCTTCCAGCAGGCCGTTCAGAGCATTGACTCGGTAAAATGGCTGGATGCAATGCGGACCGAAATGGAGTCCATGTACACCAACAAAGTATGGACGTTGGACATTGCTCCAGACGGGGTAAAACCCGTAGGATGCAAGTGGATCTTCAAAAGGAAGATTGGTGTAGATGGACAGGTTGAGACCTATAAAGCTAGACTTGTAGCAAAGGGTTTCCGTCAAAGACCTGGCTTGGACTACGACGAAACCTTTTCTCCAGTGGCTATGCTGAAATCCATTCGGATCCTTCTTGCCATTGCTGCCTTCCACGATTATGAGATTTGGCAGATGGACGTAAAAACCGCTTTTCTAAATGGAAATTTAGAGGAGTGTGTCTATATGGATCAGCCGGAGGGTTTCATTCAGAGTGGGAGCAGCGGAAAGGTGCGCAAGTTGCTTAAGTCCATTTATGGACTAAAGCAGGCATCGCGGAGTTGGAACATCTGTTTTGATGAGACGGTCAAGGAATTTGACTTTATCAAAAATCCAGATGAACCGTGCATCTATAGTAGATTTGTAGCGAGAACTGTGGTATTCCTTGTTTTATACGTGGATGACATTCTCTTAATAGGAAATGACATTCCTATGCTACAATCTGTCAAGGGTTTCTTGTCACACAGGTTCTCCATGAAAGACCTGGGTGATGCCTCTTACATCCTGGGGATCCGGATCCATCGTGATAGATCCAAGAGGATATTAGGACTTTCACAGTCCAGGTACATCGACACCGTACTGAAAAGATTCAGTATGGAAGATTCCAAGCGCGGTAACTTACCGGCTTGTCACGGGATCACCCTCTCTAAAGAGATGTCTCCCAAGACTGATTTGGAGAGGGATCGCATGTCTATTATACCCTACGCTTCTGCGGTAGGCTCTATAATGTATGCGATGTTGTGTACCAGACCGGATGTAGCTTATGCACTGAGTGTAGTAAGCCGGTATCAGTCAAACCCTGGGGAGAAACATTGGATAGCGGTAAAGAACATTCTCAAGTACCTGAGGAGGACTAAGGAGATGTTCTTGGTGTATGGCGGAAAAGACCTCCAGATTGAGGCCTTTGCTGACTCCAGCTTCCAGAGTGACAAGGATGATTCCAAGTCCATGTCGGGTTTTGTCTTTACCCTCAATGGAGGGGCGGTGTGTTGGAAGAGTTCCAAACAGGAAACCGTTGCAGACTCGACTATGGAAGCGGAATACATCGCTGCATCTGATGCCGCAAAAGAAGCTGTCTGGATAAGGAAGTTCTTAAAAGAACTTCAGGTGGTTCCGTCCATTGTTGACCCAGTACCTCTGTATTGCGACAACAACGGGGCTATAGCTTTAGCAAAGGAACCCAGGTCCCATCAGAGATCCAGGCACATCTTGAGGCGGTATCACCTGATCAGGGAGATCGTGGATCGCAAGGAGATCGAGGTTCGGAGGGTTGCTTCAGAAGAGAACACTGCAGATCCATTCACCAAGGCCCTACCCCAGACTCAGTTCGAGCGGCTGATCGAGATGATAGGTCTTCGATACGCCAGTACATGGCCTTAGTGCAAGTGGGAGATTGTTAGTGTATATGCCCTAGAGGCCATTACTGTATCATACTAGTTTGTATATTACTTGATGGAAGCTTGGGATATTCACCTTGTATAAACAATCTTGCTCAATATAGTAGTATGCTACTTGGTTTGTTTCTACTTCAATGTGTACTTGTGTTTATTTCAGTATATCACTTATACGCATTAGTAGAGCCCTTAGAATCTTTGCTTGATTACCAGCGTTGTGATGGCAGTCACACTAGTGGGGGCTGGGTAATCTATAGGCACATCCTTATACAGGTCCCTAGTCGTAGGACTATCGAGACAGGGCATCGATACTCCGGAGTAGACTAGCGTATGCGCTTCTCATCCCAGTGTGGGAGATGGTCTGTCCCACAGCCATCAGTACGTCGTACTGGAGATAGTATACGGGTGCTCGTTGGGTTACGAGTACACTGGACAGGACTCGTCGGGAACTGACAGGTTGGTATTATACCTATCGTCAGTTATCAGTTCCCAGGTGACATGAGTACAGCTTAGTCCGCTGACTTGACACTGACACTTCGCCTCGAGTGTGTTCCCACTGCACTTTGATCACTACCCTACCACGGCTCAAAGGAGTCGTGCAAACAGGTGGTGGTTGGGTGCAGTCCCGAAGCACTTGGAGGCAGTGACGGTTAGACAGGATTCGTCTCTCCCGGTATTGGGGGTTGACATCGCGCTGTGTCTAGGAGAGCCATTACACGAGTAGTCCCTGGCCAGGGCAAGCGAGATATACTGGTAGGTTTCCAGTGTTATCTCAGGGTGTTTTGGGCTTCACTCCGACACGACTTGTACCGCTATTGGGGGACTGACGTTTTACCGCCCCCTAGGCCCGCCATGCGATGTATCAGACGAACAGACCGGACTGTACGGAGAATGTCACATTCAGACTCAGTAGGAGTTCAGATGGGGTTTCACCTCGTCAGCCTTCTTGTCGGCATCTACCTGGGGACCGTTACGCACAGCTAGTGCCGCTTGCGGTCTGTGGTTAAACCCACTGCCAGCGTAGTGTCGAGTCTTTAGAGTCCCACACAGAGGGTATTCGCCTCTGGGCAAAACAGAGTAGAGGTCACATGGTTTTGCGACAGGGTTCGTTCTCATCCGCGCACTTGTGCACGTTTGGAGTCCGGACGGATATTACCAGTGGGCTCTGGTTTGAGCCGGATGCTGGTATAGTATTTGGGGTTGCTTTTATCTCTTAGTATTCATGTTCCTCGGAACAAGAATGCAGGTGTGTATGCACAGTTATTTGAGGAGGAGGAAGATGACTTTCATTAGGGTTTCGGAACGGGTGCGTATGCACAGTTGACAGTCGTCTTTTTCCAAACCCTAATGGATTTGTATTATATCATTTAATAATATATAATAAAATGAAATTGTGTCATGGTTAGTTTTTTGTTGACTTGTTGACCATGGTTGACTTGTTGACCATGGTTGAACATTTGACTACCATCATTACAAATGCAAGATGCTTTTTCATTCTTGCTTTTTCATTTAATGTTTGTAATGATATTAGTCATTCCTAAACTTTCCATCAAACCTTTTTCATTTTGATTATTATTATTATTTGATTATTCTTTTTCTTTTGTTATGGTTGCAAAAGGAAAAGAGAGGCTCAATTCTATCATTCTCACTCTCTCTCCTCATTTCATCTTCTTCTTCCTCTTGAAAAGAGAAACCTTCTCATGTGTTGAGAATCATTCTCTTTAGATAGAAAAGCAAACCCTAATCACTCTCTACTCATTCTAGGATGAAGGTTTAGCGAGCCGGAAACCCTAGTTCACTCAAAGATCGAGGAAGAGCCCAAAGGTCGAACCTTCAAGGTGGATCTATCTTCGGCAAGAAGAAGGCGACGAGAAGAGAACCATTCAAGCTTCTACAAAGAACAAGAAAGAAGAACAACAACAAGAAGAGAAGGAGTTCAAGTTTAGGTATAACCATCCTCCATAGTAGCTAACTCTCTTTAGCTTGTTAACTAGTTTTAGTTTAGACAACGATCCCGACATAGTTTAGTCCATGATGCCTCTTGCGATAAAAATTCGTTTTTTATACCGTTTCCGCCTCCCCGTAAGTACCGGGGGTCGCAATATGGACTTACACTATCCACCACGATAAATCCGCAACATCACAGCACAACACAGAACATCAACGCGAATGTCACGTTCGCAAACCCGTCTAAAAGAACTATAGCAATTAGACGCGGTTTACCGATCAAATGACATTACCGGTCGGAGATATAATGTAAGCACTGTAAACTAACATGTTTAAATTTCGATCGACTAAATATCACGAAGTGGGCCCCACGAACATCTGTTGAACAGTAACAAAATCTGGGCCCAAAATATATATACCAAAAACTCCAAATTCTAACAGAGAAGACACTGTGCAAATTTGGTGCACTGATTCAATAGAATTGCCACGGATGCGCGGCCAAACCATGGGTTTGGCCGCGATTCCGCGGCAGTTTGGTGGAATCACGTGCTCAAATTTGGTCGGTGTGCTTAGAATACCCAGCACAGATTTCTGTGATATGTAGAATAATTTTAGGACATCATTTAAAATCGACAGAAACTGTGAAGCTTGAAAATTGTGTTTTTCGAAATCCGGTTCGATCGATATTTTAAACGTGTTAGCACAAGTTAGTATAGCATAATGGTGAGGCTCTCTGATACCGCTGTAAACTACGGTAGCGCCCCGGCCGTCTACAGACGCCAAATGCGGAACAAAAACTTTTTAACTGGCGCTATCGTATACTTTAACCCGGATCTGCCATTATTGCTAAACTAACAAACTGTAAAGAGAGTAGAAAGGTTATACCGAACGATCCGAGTCCTTCGTTCTTTAACGATCATCCCACGCTCCGTTGCGGCTGCTCCGATCTCGTCGATCTCCGATCTGCTCGTCCAGGTGGCACCACGTCAACGATTCTTTAAACGGGCTCCCGCCTCTGACTCGAGGCAACTCGGTCGTCAAGTTTGCTAAAAGAGACGACCAAGAATGATGTATAGAATGAGTAGAAGACTTTGTCTCACTTCGTCCAAAGCCGTGGACGATCGGTTAATGAAGTTGCCAATAAGTCGGGTGATGGAATGAAATGAGCAATGAAATTTCCATACACCCCAAAATCTATCATAATCTTTTACAACCATCAAGTGAGAGAGTGAGTGAGAGTGAGGAGGGGGCCGGCCATATATAGCAATGGGGGGTGAGTGTAGGAGGGAAGAGGTGACAATAAGAAAATATCTAGTGTGAACACAAATAAATATCTAGTGTGAACACAAATAAATATCTAGTGTGAACACACAGTGTGAACACAAAGAAAGCAACCAATGAAACAATAACACCTCACCGCTTCTAGAACCTTCTAGAAGCATCCACACTCTTCCAAAGAAAAGGTAAATCCGTCTTTAACCGAATGTTAAAAGTCGGCTGATAGAAAACTGGAAACTGGCAACTTCCAAAAGTGATCCCGAAACAAATTTCAGGATAACCCCGTAACTGTATAAATATACCCGCATTTATATTACGACCGAATACAAATGCAACAGAGACAAAGATATTATATCTACTCAATATAATACTCGGATCCGGCTTAAACCAAAGCCGACCAGTATCAACTTTCCGAAAACCGACACGTGCATAAACGCACGTGCATTCTCCGAACCCTGCCATAAAACCATACGGCCTCTACAACGTTTCGCCCGAACTTGGGAAACTGTCTGTGGGGGACTCTAATGACTCGTCAGTACTCTGGCTGTGGGTTTAACCACAAACCGTCAGCGGCACTAGCTATGCGTAACGGCTGCCCATGGACTGACCTCAAGGGTGGCCGATGAGCGAACTCATCCGGAAACCCTACTGAGCCTAACAGTAACAATGTATATACAGTCCGGTCCATTCATCTATGAGTATCGCATATCTGCCTAGGGGGCTAGTAACGTCAGACCCCCAATAGCAGTATAAGTAGTGTCGGAGTGTAGCCCAATAACACCCTGAGATACTACTGGAGTACCTACTAGTAAATCTCCTGCCACGGCCGTGGGCTTTGTGTAATGGCTCTCCTAGACACAGCACGATCTCGCCCCCAATACCGGGAGAGACGAATCCCCTGCCGATCCGCTCACGTGCCTCCATATGGCTCGGGACTGTACCCAAAAACTACCTGTTTGCACGACTCATTTGAGCCGTGGTAGGGTAGAAATCAAAGCACAGTGGGAACTCACACGAGACAAATGACGACCTCAGGTCGATGAACTAACCTGTACACATGTCACCAGGGAACTGCTATCTGACGATATGTATAATACCAACTAGCAGGTTCCCGGCGAGTCCTGTCCGGTGTACTCTTAACCCAATGAGCACCTGTATACATCTTAGGTGATCCAACTGACACCAGTGGCTTGTGAGACAGGCCACCGCCCCTCGTCGGGGTCTCGACTGTATACACTAGTCTACTCCGGAGTATCGATGCCCTGTCTCGAAACTCCCACGACTAGGGACCACAATTAAGGATATGCATATAAACCACCCAACTCTCACGTATATGATCGCCATCATACTGTTGGTAGTAAAGCAAGATCCTAAGGGCTCTATCAAAGTGTAACATGTAATCAGTCACCTGAACATGTACACGACTGATAAAAGCAAACCAGATAGCATATTATCATCTCGAGTAAGACTGTCCTACCGGTATAGTGTTAGTTGTATGTATGCCCTAGAGGCCAGTATTGTACAGATGATGTATATTATATTGGATGCTTGGACATATATAGAGATGACTTTCTTGCTCGATATGATAGTATGCTATCTGGTTGCTCTTTATCTTAACATGTACACTTGTCTCTTTAAACTGTCTTATAGTTACATGTTGGTAAAGCCCTTAGGATGTGTACTTAACTACCTGGACTATGATGCAGATCATACTAGTGAGGACATGGTAGTCCATAAGTACATCCTTCAAGGTCCCTAGTCGTGGGTGTATCGAGACGGGGCATCGATATACCAGTGTAGACTAGCGTATACGCCTCTCGACCCATGAGATGGGCGATGGATGATCCCATATCCATTGGTGTTTGACATCAGAGATGGTATACGGGTGCTCAGTGGAGACTGGGTACAGTGGACGGACTCGCCGAGAACTCCCAGATGGTATTATACCTCACGTCAGATGGCAGTTCTCAGGTGACACTTGTACAGATTAGTCTGTAGACCCGAGATCGTCATAGAATCTTGTGTGATTCCCACTGTGCTTTGATCTCTACCTTACCACGTCCATGAGGGCGTGCAAAACGGTGGTCTTTGGGTACAGTCCCAAGTCACATGGAGGCAATGAGCGATAGGAGGGGTTTCGTCTCTCCCGGTATTGGGGGTTGATGTTGCGCTGTGCTCGATTGGCCGTAACAGGGAAGTCCCTGGCCAGGGCTGATCAGAGATTTGCTGGTAAGTGTTACCAGTAGTTTCTCGACCCGTTATGAGCCACACATCGGCACGACTTATCGGTTATTGGGGTCTGACGTTTACCACCCCTAGACTTGATATGCGACATATCAGACGAACAGACCGGACTGTACGGTAAGTGTTACTGGTTGGATTCACAGGAGTGTGAGCGGGCTGGCTCGTCGATCTTCTGATCGCTCAATACCCGGATGGCCGTTACGTTTAGTAGACCGCTTGCGGCTTGTGGGTGCTTGATATGATCATCATCTGCTACCGGCGTATTGACGAGTCTTTAGAGTCCTACACTGAGGTTTCCTGGCTCAAGCGAAACGAAATAGGAGCGCATATGAGATATGTGCGGGACCGAGAATAATGCGTGTATGTGATACCGCATTTCATTCTCGCAATGAATGTTTCGATTGGTTGTATGCGATATGACCTAGTTATCGAATCATTGATTCGATAAAAAGATACATAGGATACTAGTCGGTTATATGCGATATGACCAGATCGTTAAATCAAGTGTTGATTTAATGATTTAATGTATAATTATATATTTGATATATTACTTTGCATTAGCTAGTATTAGTTCACTTTAAATGGATATTCTCACTTGATGTGTAAGTTGTATATGTGATATACTTTTGTGCACATGTTTGTATCATGTTTGATGATGCTTGCTCATTTGGTTAAGTGTAAAGAATTAAACCATGGTTAAGAGATGATTAGGGTTTTGCTTTTTCATTTATTTATTTGTTTATTTATTTAAAAAGATTATGATAAGAATGGTGGCTTTCTTTGTTTCTAGTTGAAGCTTCATGAAGCTTTGACTTCTTAACCATTCTTGTCTTCATGCTTAACCCTAACCCATCCAAGTAACCATGGTCTATTCTCTACACTCAACCTTAGTTAGTATATGATAAGTATTCATTTATTTTTCAATTGGAATTAACACTTATCATATTCTAGCTTCATCTTCTTCTTCATCTTCAAAAGAAAAAGCTTAAGTCCATTAATGGCAACTTGAGCTAAAGTGTGAGAAATCCAATTCTAAAGTGAACCCACCTCCTATTTCTTCATCCTCTACCTCTTGCCAAGTTGTTTTGGATGTTTTCTTCACAAGTTTCACAACTTGGTGAAGTTGGAGCTTGAACTTGTGATGCCTCGACATAGATCATCTTCGGCACGAAGCCGACGAACTATTCCGCTCATTTCTTCGATGAAGCCGATGCGAGAGTCCGAGATCCGACTAGGACAGCGAGAGGACGTCTACGTGGAGCTAAGGAAGTGGATAACCGCGTCTACAAAGGTTGTAGCTTCTTATCTTTAGTTAAGTTGTTAACTAGATTCGTATTTCGCCTAAACATCTAGTCAACGATCCGTATTAGGGTTTCGCGGCACTCATAAAATTTTAAATTGGCATGGTTGATGCCTTGTGAGACCTCTATAGTGTGCCTAGGAACCCTACAGTGGTATCAGAGCCTAGCTACAGCCTTAGGCGAAGTCTAGACGACGTTTGAAACCCGATCGAACCGAAACCCTATTTCCCGATATGCTCTCTGGACTTTTTCTAAAAATTTGGATTTTTGTGAATTAAAAATATGCAGAAAAATAATCAGGAATTTCTAAGAATTACAGTGAAGTACGATCTCATGATTCCACAAATGTGCGGCGGAAACGCGGCATTAGCATGCTAATGCGGCGGTTCCGCGGCCATCTTGTCCCTTCTCCTCTTGTTTTCTGCACAGTAATTCTTATATTTGAATGCTATATTTTCTGGGTATTTTTATTATGACTCAAGAGTTGAGTGTTCTGGGGTTGTATTGGGAATCGACGATTCGATCGGATTATCAAACCTTGTCTATGTGGCTTTCCGGATATTTTAGAATATGTTAAAAAGTTCGACCGGATATAAATACCCAACTTTTCCCTTGCCGGAAAATTTCCAAGTGTTGGATTTTTCTGTGGTTTAAAGACGTTCTGAGTAGTGCAAGTAACGCGATGGTCCCTCTAGAAGACAACAAACCTTAACTCGATTATGTGACCGGCTTGAACTGTCCTTTGAACCTTCGGGTTTGGGGCAATACGGCGTGCCACATGTGAGGCGTTGGCTTGACCCTTCTACGGCTGGACCGTTGGTACAGAGGCATGAAGTGAATGTCTTTGAACCTATTTCATGTGTTGACCAGTCTCAGGAAAACTTGGGTGTTCGAATGTTTGATCGGAAAGTTTAATATTTTCTATTTATCCGGAATGGGATACAATAATTGGAATTCACAAACAGTTATGAGATAACTGAATGAATGTTATAAATCTAGCGGTTTAGTTTCATTTGATATTGAAAAGAGTTTTCGATAATGAGACTAAAATGCGGGGTTTATAACTGTTAGGCATGTGATGCCTAAGTATTTCATTTGATTAGGCATGCGATGTCTAAAGAGGTTGCGGATTCCAACTGTTGTAGTTTTACACTTTCTTTTCTGTGACCGTAAGTGTAGTATGTTGATATCGCCGGTTTCGTTGCTATACGTCAACGACAATTGGGGTATGCATACTTACTTACGTTGATGACATGTGATGTTATGTGTTGCTGGATATATTATATTGGATCGTCGTGTTCGAATAGCCGGGGGTTTTTATGTGAGATGAGTGTTTTTCATTTTCATTCATGTAAAAACTTGTATGTAATATTCTTTTATTTGGGGCACTTCCAGGTAGCGGAAGTTGTCACCTTTTGTATATTATTTACTTTTCCGCATTAGGATAGACCCAAGGAGGGGAGCACAAGTAACCGGGTTCTGGGGTCCAGTAGGAGACCAACTCGAGGAGTCGAGTCCGGGTCTCCTAACCCTAGAATTGGTAGGGTTGCTTGCCGCTCTCGTAGGGGTCTAGGGGTATGGGATTGGCTATTCATCACGACCGTGGAATCCGTGTTTTATACTGGCTCGTATTGAAAACACGGACGTCCTAGTATATCCAATATTTCATATGATATTTTCTGCTGCGATATCTGTGATGTGATCATGTGATGTTCTGTGATAGATACAGTATATAGTATATATGATATATTATATAGACGTTACTTATGTTTTGCACCCGCACTAGCCCTGCCCTGCTCTGTCGTTAGTTACCTAACCTAACGGTGCACGAGAGGACATCGAGGCGAATGCGGATGGCATAAGTGTACGTCGTATTTATCTGTAATGTTTAGGTACTTAAATGATGGGACTTCATTAATGTGATTAATGAAAGATAAGAAACCTAAGATGTTGTAGAATCAAATTTTAAACAAAACAGGTAGCTACAGTTCTTGCTTTGCATAGCGGTATATATGATATACCCTGCACCTTATTTGATGAAGAAAGGACCGAGATCCCTTCACCGGGAGTGACTCCTTTAGCAATAACTGGCAGATGCTATACACTCGGTTTGACTTTTGATTGCTTCTATAGTTTCTGCTTTGCACAGTGATATATATGATATATCCCGCACCTCATTCGACGAGGAAAGGGCCGACGATCCCTTCACCGGGAGTGACCCCTTTAGCAAAACTACAAAAGCCTCAAAATCACTCCATTTCAAAACTTCATTTTGATTCTACAACGATATCAAGTTCATTACGCTCATGGTTTTAAGAAAAACCTGCGTAGCCCTCCGTCATTTCAGATAAGTACTACTTAGTATTCATGCTGCGGTAGTTTGGCCTCCGTCAAGGCGTAGTGTATGGTAGCTAACTAGTGCTTATCTGTCAGCATATGATGCGATTGGATTAGGGTATTCGTACGGCGTAGTTTGGCCTCCGTCAAGAGTCGTACGGGTGGATTTAATTCGATCAAGAAATGACGGGTTGAACTTGACTAGCGCCCTGTGGGTAGTTTGGCCTCCGTCAAGGTCACAGGACGCTAGGGGCAAAAGTATTATCGGGAATTTCAAGTGTTGAAATTTGCAATGAGATTGCATACCTTCTATGAGATAGTTGGATCCCGATACCCACTGCGAGTAAGAGTTACTCCTGGGAGAGTTTTGCACACTACAATTAGCCGATCAAGTAGGTGTCTAGAAAGGTGTCAACGGGGTTACGCCTCTGGGAAAACGAGGTTTACACTAATTAGGTTCGTGCGAAAGCACGGGGGACCTCCCTCAAAGTACCGACACTGGCCTGGCTGAAAGATCGACGAAGTTGTAGGGTGTAATTAATCCCAGCTAGTCTTTCCTTTTAGGGTTTGAAGGAAGATTTGATAAAAACCAGTGGGAGCCATCCTGATTAGATAAGATAATAACCAATCTGATCTTGCACGAGCATACGCTAAAGTGTTTTCTTCTCTCTCTCTCCAGGTAGCGACCAGTTCATGCCCTAATAAAGATAATAATATGGATGTATTGACCGAACCCGCATGTTATACTGTGCAGGGGAACGTTGAACCCGTTCTATCTTATAAGTGTTATAAGAATGAACAGGAAACAGGAGAATATCTGGATTCTCACACCGCCCAAATGAAGAACATGCATGTTGATGCATCATCTTCGGGTGTGTTTGTCATTGAGAACTGTTTCTCAGTTCACCCTACGTCCTGGGTATTAGATACCGGATCAGGATCCCATATATGTAAACAGTTACATGGGCTACGGAAAGGTAGAGAACTTGGAAAAGGTGATCATTCCGTTCAAGTTGGGAATGAGGCAAATGTTGCAGCCAAAGCAGTTGGCGAATATCACCTAGTATTACCAAGTGGTGATACAACAATTCTGAATGAGTGCTATTATATACCGAACATGATGTGCAACATTATATCAGTTTCTTTATTGAGTAAAGAAGAATATAATTTTGTAGTAAAGGATAATGTTATGAATATATTCCTAGATCAAAAGTTGATTGCATCAGGCTCGCTACATAATGGCATATTCATTCTAAATCAAAATACAGTCTTCAATATGCAAAACACACACAAGAGGAAAAGTTCAGAAATGAACGAATCCTACTTGTGGCATTGTAGACTTGGTCATATCAATGCGACACGACTGGCTAAGTTACATAAGGATGGTTATTTGAATCCGTTCGAATTATCATCTTATGATACTTGCCATTCATGTCTCAAAGGAAAAATGACCAAAGCTCCGTTTAGTGGACACGGAGAAAGAGTTACTGACCTCTTAGGACTGGTACATAGTAATGTATGCGGTCCCATGTCTACCCTTGCCAGGAACGGTTCTTCCTACTTCATTACATTCACTGACGATCTCTCTAGATTCGGATATGTGTTCCTGATGAAACACAAATCAGAAGCTTTTGAGAAATTTAGAGAATATAAACAAGAAGTAGAGAACCAAACGGGCAAAAGTATTAAGATCCTTCGATCTGATCGAGGAGGAGAATACTTAAGTAACGAATTCAGAGATTATCTAAAAGTGAATGGGATTCTCTCTCAGCTTACTCCTCCTTATACACCACAGCACAACGGTGTATCGGAGCGGAGAAATCTCACCCTATTAGATATAGTGCGCTCTATGATGAGTGCAGCTGAGTTACCTATTTCCTTCTTGGGATATGCACTGGAGACTGCTGCATATCTATTGAATAGAGTTCCAACCAAATCTGTGCCTACCACTCCATATGAGATATGGAATGGTAAGAGACCATGTCTTAATTTTATTCAGATATGGGGTTGTCCGGCCTATGTTAAAACACAAAATCCGGACAAGCTCGAGGCAAGGTCTGTTCTATGTAAGTTTGTTGGATATCCCAAATATTCGCGAGGGTATATCTTCTACCACTCCGAGGAACAAAAAGTGTTTGTTTCTCGACATGCCACTTTCTTAGAAAAGAGTTTTCTTATGAAACAGACAAGTAGCATTGAGGTAGAACTGGAAGAGGTTCCAGCAATACAAACTGTAACAGAAGACTTGGTAGAACCAGAGGATTCAGTAGAACTCGACGAACCCCAGCCTCTCCGCCGATCTAGTAGGGTTTCTCGTCCACCTGAGAGATACTACGGTTTTCTCATTGACGGTGGAAGCGAGGATTGCATCATGGAGGATGATGACCCAACTAGCTTCGAGCAGGCCATCACGAGTAGGGACTCAGTGAAATGGCTGGATGCTATGCGGTCCGAGATAGAATCCATGTACACCAACAAAGTATAGACTTTGGAAGTTGCTCCTGAAGGGGTAAAATCCATTGGGAGCAAGTGGATCTTCAAGAAGAAACTTGGTGTAGATGGGAAAGTGGAGACTTTCAAAGTTAGACTTGTTGCAAAAGGTTTTCGTCAAAGACCAGGAGTGGACTATGACGAAACCTTTTCTCCAGTGGCTATGCTTAAATCCATCCGGATCATGCCTGCCATCGCTGCATATCATGATTATGAAATCTGGCAAATGGATGTTAAGACCGCCTTTCTAAATGGTGATTTGGAAGAGTGCGTGTACATGACTCAGCCAGAGGGATTCGTAGACAGTGGGAGCAGCGGGAAAGTGTGCAAGCTGCTTAAATCCATTTATGGATTAAAGCAAGCATCGCGGAGTTGGAACATCTGCTTTGATGTCGTTATCAAAGAGTTTGATTTCGTCAAAAACCCAGATGAACCTTGTATCTACAAGAAGGTGGCAGAGAGTAAGGTTGTCTTCCTCGTATTGTACGTGGACGACATACTCTTGATAGGAAATGATATTCCTATGCTGCAATCGGTCAAGCTCTTCTTATCACAAAGATTCTCAATGAAAGATCTTGGTGATGCCTCCTGCATATTGAGAATTAGGATCAATAGAGATAGATCCAAACGGATATTGGGATTGTCCCAATCCAGGTACATTGACACCATACTAAAGAGGTTTAGTATGGAAGAATCCAAGCGTGGGAACTTTCCCATGATCTCTGGAGTCACTCTCTCCAAAGAGATGTCTCCCAAGACTGATTTTGTAACGTTTTGAAAATCGTTTCGATGAAATTTCGAAAAATCGGTAAAATAAGGGGGTTTTCTTTAAAAAGTCAAAATACAAATATCTTATTATAAAAATTAAATATACATATTCTAGCTTTGTAATTGCTATTATTTGGTGTTTATTGAGCCGCGGGTGAAATTTCAAATTTTCTGAAAAAAAATATTATTTTATTATTATTTTAAGCCGTCACTAATACATTTAATTAGGGAAAATTACAAATTGGAATGAGTTGAAACAAATTTTGTGCATCATAAAACATTAAATAAAATTTTATCATGTGGTTTTTGGAACGAAATCATTTGCCAAAACGGTTTAGAAATTATTGAAGAAAAAAGGGTTTTTTTTAGCGTAAATGGATGCTTGGGGTATTGTATTTATCATTTTTCATCACCCCACACCCGTACCCACACCCCCACTTACTCCTCCCCATGGCTGAATTCAGCAGCCACCATATTTTTCCACACTTGATTTTCAAAGGAAAAGATATGAAAGAAAAGAAAAGAAAATGGGTGAATTAGGTGGACTTTTGACCTTACCTTGACCTTGACTTTCCTCCCTTGTATTTTCTCTACCTCCCTCTCTCTCCTCACACTCCCAATCAGGCCGAGCCCCCCCTCCCAACAGCAGCAGTCCCCCCCCCCAAAATCCCACTCTTTTCTTCATAAAAAAAAAATCCACAAATCACTTCAAAATCCATGCAAAATTCAAATCTAAATCCAAATCCGACTCCTACCCATTTTAGCTTAGCCCGTATTGCATGGATCCTTATGAAAAGAGGGAATTTTGGGAGGCCATGGATGCTTGTGGATCTTCATATGTTTTGGGTATAATTCTAAACATTTTTTGTTGCTTAATTTGTTCCTAATTTCTTAAGCTAATTTAATTAAGTGTTAATTTGGATATGTGAGTTTAATTGCAAGTTTTGGAATTCAAGTTATGAATTTGAATGCAAGTTAGGGTTTTGTAAAATTGGTGTATGGTTGTGTGTTATATTTAGGCTTTTTGTCATGTTAATACAAGATTAGTAGCTAGTGCTAATGGTTAGTAAAAAGAAAAATTGTGTTAATGTGCTAATTTGCCTACTAGATTTTTGAATTTGGTTAAATACTTGGGATTAAAAATGTGTTTAGGTTTTTCATGACTTCATTAACTTTATTAAGTGTGGTTTAATGCTTTAGATCATGCAAATCTAAGCTAGATTGTAGTTTGTGCATTTTTGCTTTGAAATTGTTAAAAAGGGTATTTTTGTAAACTAGAATATTAGGGTTTTTGGAATTTAATGAGATTAAATTCCGGAAATTGTTTATATGACTTATTTAAGATATTTAATAAATATATTGGCCGCTACATTCATTTAAACATCATGTTTTGTACAAAAACGGCGAAATGTGCTTGCTAGATTTTCGGAAAAATGTCCTTTTAAGTGAAATTGGGGTTTTTGTGAGTTTTAACCTAGTTTATATTAAAATTAGTGTTCGTGAATGTGCAAATGAGTGTGAATGGATTTTTCTTGATGGTTTGACGTTTGTACATCGACATCGAGGGTTGGTTTGACTATTCTTGCATGCGTAGGCGATAGGTTTGGACCTAT
The DNA here is from genome assembly GCA_030015575.1 of Agapanthus africanus. NCBI lineage: Eukaryota > Viridiplantae > Streptophyta > Magnoliopsida > Asparagales > Amaryllidaceae > Agapanthus > Agapanthus africanus. The sequence goes on along the minus strand of JASDDO010000026.1, from coordinate 208,958,394 downwards.
GCGTGATACGCGTGCCGATTTGATTTTCGTATGCCGTTTCGATCTCGAATTTAGTTTTAATGAGATATGGTGCGATATGATATGTAGGTACCCCCATGTGGACTTCGATACGACAAGCAAGCGCGTGGCGACGTCGGCACCGGCTAGCGAGGACCAGGTGAGTAGATTTATATCTACGGGGAGAAATCGGGTGGATGGCGTATAGCACCCCCGCAGTCCGTGGTGGTGCATACGGATGCGTATACACACCAACAATTATTATATGTTATTTGGGATTAATAACGTTGCTTAGGATGGATATTGGTGTGTTGGATTACCTTAGTGTTGTGAACCCTAAGGTAGTGTTGCACTACACATACAAACATACATACTTGCATACATTCCTATTGATATATGCTCATGGGATTCTTTATAATTATGGGTTCACATGGGTATGGGACTATGTGTTCACATACAGGTTTGAGGATGATACTTAGGATTGAGCTGAGTCGATGAGATTTGATTTGAGGCCGTGAGATCGGTGATATAGCAGGACTCGTATTTGAGATACGACATGACGTTGTAGCGGGTCCTTGACGTAGTGTTTCACACACGTCCATGCATACGTAGGCGGTATCAGTATGGTACTAGACGTAGATCAGTACCCCGACCATGATAATTGATAAAGAGGATACCAGGTGAATAGTATAATGAATGTGATATTGACCCGTACCCAGATTTGGGATGCCGTACGACGGATTTACGTACGAGCTATATTTTGATGATTGATCCGCACTCTTGACTTGGGATGTCTGATTATAGATATGGTATCGGATATGATATTATTGAGGCGGGATCACCGACTATACATATACAGGTAGGTATATGTAACGACTCAGATGATAGGCGGTTTCCTTACCTATAGTTCAGCTTGTTAGTTCAGCCGTATAGTTTAGTGTAGTTGTTAGATTAGATTAGACTCCTACCTATTTCAAAAACTAACGAATCGTGGGTATTTTAAAAGACAGCCCAAGGGATCCTACGGATATTTCAAAAGACTTATCTTTTCATAAAAACACCGTAGCCCCTATTTTCAAAACCCCATGATTTGTGTTATTTCAAAAGGCACCATTTGTAGGACTTATATTAGATTATTACAGATTAGTTATCGTTGTGTCTAGTATTCAACTCCCGCACATTATTGTTGTTCGCTCTGCCTCGCATACTTATTTTGCTGCATATTCCATTATTGATATCATGCTGTTAGGACACCAGCACCATTACCGATGATGCGTATGTACCACGTACACCTACTTGCCGGCTCACACACATCTTCATCGGTAATTGCCATGTCACGTACACTTTAGAGAATATATTTGCTTGACTTAGCTTGTTAGTTAGTAGTTTGATATGATATTAGTGTACCTGGGTTATATGCCAGTTTAGACATTGTAGTTATTACTTGTCACTTCATGCATACTGTTATTCCATTGTTCATACCTAGTTATTAATCATACATTGCAACTTGGTTATTGATACCATATACATTCATTAGCATTGACATATGCACTTGTGATGACTTCTTGAGAATTATGATATTTCTGGATTTCGGGGGAAAGCCGCAAAATTTCTAAACTTATTAACCTTTTAAAATATGTAAATTGCGGTTTTCTAGTGATGTAAGTATCGTCCACCATGAGTTTGCTGTGGTTTTCGAGATCCGTGTCGAGCAGTGGAGGAACCGTCACGGGTACATTGTGGGCCCGGTATGGTACCCCGGGGCAAGATGAATGTGGTGTTGACGTTGAGCCTGGCAGGGGACAGATTACCTACCGGTGATATTACCCGACGCGTCGGATATCCGGAGGATACTGTCGTGGTCTTGAGATGGATGGTAGGGGCCGGTCTGGACTGACGGCGCCCTAGATATTGAGATTGAGACATTGATATTTCGAGACAGTGAGATTTATGTTTTGTGTCGATGCTAGACACTGTTGATACTGATTTCATTATGATACCTCAGTTTAAAAATACGAAGGAAATCTCACTAATTTATGAAAACAGTTTCTTCATTTACATGTATTCTGTTTTCATGCATTCATACCTCTTTCATATGATATATTGCTACCTGAGGCACTGACACGGGCACATGAGATTTCACTCGGTTAGATATTACCCTAGCCATTGTTATAGGCTGCTTGTTATGTATATTTTTTTGAGGATATATTATGATCATTGACCTAGGTTGCGTTACTTATGCGATTTCTGTGCGTAGATGTTTTTCTATTCACGAGTTGGCAACTCAGCCCCGTTGTGCCCTAGTTTCTTGCAGGTTTGCCGTACAGGTTTCATTACGGCGTTGCGGGCTCAGTTTCATTCGGGTGACTTGCTAGTAGGTGGGTTTTTCTTGTATCGTACCCATCCTATTACCTTGTATAATATTATTCAGTTGTATCTAGTAAATTCCATCAACCAAACATGTATTTTTGAGATAGAGACCAGTGTTGTTTATTCTTTCGACCTTAGAGTCGCTCGTTATATTTTTGGTGGTTTTTAGTTTCCTTTTGAGTTTTGATCCTCGCCGTTGGCGTTGTATATTATATTACTTGTGTGGTTGTGACCGTCGATTGACGAAGAGCTAGCTCCCGCTTGGGGATGCCTTTTTATTGATTTCGTATACTATTCATGTTGTATCCCGTTTGGGAGCCAGTATTTACAAAGGAGACTCTGCCGAAATTTTCAGTAAATTTGGATGTTCTTAAAAACCGCATAATTCGGCTTATGCTATTAAAACTACTTGTTTTAAATTGGTTTTCCTTCACTCTACTTCTTTTCTTGGTTTGGATTTCTGGGTTTTCGGTTTACTTAGATTACGTACGCCTCGAGACGTTTCGTAGTTTAAGTGCCGGTCATGTTCCGTACTTTCGGGACGTGACAAAGTTGGTATCAGAGCGTTAGGTTTTAACCTTCGGAGCGTAGGATGACCCTTGGTTGATGGAATAGGTGACTAAAGTAGAGTGACGTACCGTTGATATGTTCCGCGACATATTTACGACACGCCACTCCACTTATGAAGCCTTAGGATGTACATTTCCTTGTTCAGTATTATATTCCTTCCTGATCTAGCCTCATCGGTACCAGTTTGGTTTTGCTGCTACGGTTACGGCAGGGAGAGCTACGGCTAGAGTTGCGGTCAGCATGAGCTCGTTACGAACGAGGACTGACCATGGCGTGATTCGGGGGACACACGATTGTAGAGATGTGTCTTTTGGATTGTGTTTTTGCACTACGAGCGTTGGATGGATCGCTGTATGAGGTTACTCGGAGGCGCTGATCGACACTAGAGAATTGAGCCAATGATAGAGGCCAGCCAGATTTTGATGACCGTTGGTGTGTTGCTTACTCCTGATGATTGAGGCACTGTTCAGCATGTAGACGAGCAACCCAGTGGTTGCTGCGAGCGACGAGATATCGCCCCATATGTTGGAGCTATTGCGGTGCGAGTTGTACGAATAGATGATAGAAGGTCGCTAGTCACCCGATGATGAATGACTAGGACAGGTGGTTCGTTCGCTTACCCCGATGCGAGGTCATCAGAAAGATTGCTTCCAGCTAGAGACGACTTCACGCAGAGACGTGAGGGTCGACAGAGACGATCGAATGTCGGAAACCTATTATTCCAAGTTTAAAGTATTCGGAAGGACATGCAGGCAATTCTATGGTCCCTCTAGATGAATGAAACCCTAACTCGACTTAATGACCGTATGAAAGCCTTTGAACCTTAGGGTTTGCGGCAGTTCTGCGGCGCCATTAGTGAGGCTTGGGTTTGCCCTTCTATGGCTGGACCACCGATGCTGTGGTATATATATTCGATACTATTAAACGGTACCAAGATGTTGAGCTCTTGGGGGATTATGAGGTTTCGACGAATCGATCGAATGGTTTGACTTCAATCGGATGCTAGGTGGTGAGACGCATTCTTGGGAGACTCCAGATACGAGGATAGTCGTTGGAGCTCAGTCCATGCAGCCGCGACGAGACGATTCCAAAGCAGACGACGTTAGAAAAAAGTGGAGTAAGAGGTTCGCACCAGATCTAGATGAGATGACGTTCCACTCCGCCGAAATTAGAGATGCGATGCGCATGCCGAGGCATGGTACTTGGACTTACCTTCCAGAAGGAGTCGCGATGAGTATGCTGTCGTTCCAGAGCAAGATGCAGATATAGGAAAGGACAATGACTTCCGGACAGTTGGCAGAGACGAGACATGAAAGAGACCGTGAGCAGGATTCCTTTTAGGACACTGCTGCAATGATACTTGCACCCAGGATCAGATGTATCACGTACATTCAGAGAAACAGAGGCCGACGCCATTGATATGTTGTCTTACGAGTGGTCGCGATGATTGACCAAGAGATGACCAGAGAAGTGCCAGAACGGAATCGTCCCCATTAGCACACCTGACAGGGCCGATGAGCCGATGGACCGAAAGATTGGTAATTCACAGTGAAGACCTTGACCCAGGAGTGGTCATGGTTACGCACACCAGCAGGACAGAGTTCATGATCATCGACGAGACGTCCCACTAGTGACCGTGACAGTTGGCCGAGATTCTTAGAGGATGCACTTGAGCAGTACTATTCCGCCATTATTGATTACGATGTTTTGGGTGATTTATTCGTATGATTTGATTTTGATGATTGAGGATTTAAGACCTTTGCACAGTGTTGCACTTGATATCGTTTTCGTGCTTTAGTTTCACATGTTTGTGATATTACGGTTTTAAACAGTTGACTTAGTTTTGTGCGTATGCATGCACACGATTTCGTTCCTGCACTCGGTATAGTTTATATATGCTAGCAGTGCAATGATACGCCTTTTGTGCACTTAGATGCACTGGACTTCGATTTCGATTGTGATACTCGATATTTGTTTTGTGCACCTTGTGCACCTGATTGGATTTTCGCGCATGTTGGGCGCATGTTTTGAAGGGTGATTTTGGTGCACACCAGAGGCACTAAATCGAGAATTTTTTTTTTGTGCATGTCAGATGCACCTGATTTTGCTGTCAGGCACACCTGTTGCCTACGACAGATGTTTCGTGCACACCCGATGCACTTAGATGTTGTTTCTGTGGGCATGTATGGCACATTCATGGATTTTGATTTCCGTGCGCACCAGACGCACGTATTATTCATGTGCATATTTTGGGATTGATTTCTTATAGAGTAGTACGTTTTTATGATATTGCTATGTGTTTTCGTACTGAGTAGGACTAGTCAGAGGACAGTACCTGAATATATTTTGCATGCATTGATAGTTATTGAAGGGATTTCCAAAAAGCGAGCTATAGCCTCAGTATTTATCTACATGTCTGATATGACACGAAATGTTTAAAACAAGGAGACCCTTCTAAATTGTTCCAAAACGGCGGAACGTACATTTCAAACAAAGGTATATATGTATATAGTTATTTTCTTATGATAGACGTCCGCCACTGTGCAGTGTTATACGCGTTGCACAGCGACTTAAGGAGATTTGGCATGCATTTCCTTCGGATACTTACAGATATAGATTCGATATTTACATGTATAGTTTCGAGTTATATCATATTGGTTTTGATTTGGATTTAGCATTGATGTCTTCTCCATGACTCCGATGATTGCGGGATGCTTGACGGAGTTTTGATTTGAGTTATATACTCATTTTTCAAGCGCATGCGCTGCGCTACGATTTGTTTTATGTATTTACAATTTCGGAGCCCTGATGACTTGATGGTTTTCTTAGATGTTTTAGTGTTTGGGGGGGAGTTTTAATTTAAATTCAGGGACCGAATTTCTTTAAGGAGGGAAGATTGTAACGTTTTGAAAATCGTTTCGGTGAAATTAAAAAAAATCGGTAAAATAAGGGGGTTTTCTGTAAAAAGTCAAAATACAAATATCTTATTATAAAAATTAAATATACATATTCTAGCTATGTAATTGCTATTATTTGGTGTTTATTGAGCCACGGGTGAAATTTCAAATTTTCTGAAAAAAAATATTATTTTATTATTATTTTAAGCCGTCACTAATACATTTAATTAGGGAAAATTACAAATTGGAATGAGTTGAAACAAATTTTGTGCATCATAAAAAATTAAATAAAATTTTATCTTGTGGTTTTTGGAACGAAATCATTTGCCAAAACGGTTTAGAAATTATTGAAGAAAAAAGGCTTTTTTTTAGCGTAAATGGATGCTTGGGGTATTGTATTGATCATTTTTCATCACCCCACACCCTTACCCACACCCACACACCCCCACTTACTCCTCCCCATGGCTGAATTCAGCAGCCACCATATTTTTCCCCACTTGATTTTCAAAGGAAAAGATATGAAAGAAAAGAAAAGAAAATGGGTGAATTAGGTGGACTTTTGACCTTACCTTGACCTTGACTTTCCTCCCTTATATTTTCTCTACCTCCCTCTCTCTCCTCACACTCCCAATCAGGCCGAGCCCCCCTCCCAACAGCAGCAGCCCCCCCCCCCAAAATCCCACTCTTTTCTTCATAAAAAAAAATCCACAAATCACTTCAAAATCCATGCAAAATTCAAATCTAAATCCAAATCCGACTCCTACCCATTTTAGCTTAGCCCGTATAGCATGGACCCTTGTGAAAAGAGGGCATTTTGGGAGGCCATGGATGCTTGTGGATCTTCATATGTTTTGGGTATAATTCTAAACATTTTTTGTTGCTTAATTTGTTGCTAATTTCTTAAGCTAATTTAATTAAGTGTTAATTTGGATATGTGAGTTTAATTGCAAGTTTTGGAATTCAAGTTATGAATTTGAATGCAAGTTAGGGTTTTGTAAAATTGGTGTATGGTTGTGTGTTATATTTAGGCTTTTTGTCATGTTAATACAAGATTAGTAGCTAGTGCTAATGGTTAGTAAAAAAAAAATTGTGTTAATGTGCTAATTTGCCTACTAGATTTTTGAATTTGGTTAAATACTTGGGATTAAAAATGTGTTTAGGTTTTTCATGACTTCATTAACTTTATTAAGTGTGGTTTAATGCTTTAGATCATGCAAATCTAAGCTAGATTGTAGTTTGTGCATTTTTGCTTTGAAATTGTTAAAAAGGGTATTTTTGTAAACTAGAATATTAGGGTTTTTGGAATTTAATGAGATTAAATTCCGGAAATTGTTTATATGACTTATTTAAGATATTTAATAAATATATTGGCCGCTACATTAATTTAAACATCATGTTTTGTACAAAAACGGCGAAATGTGCTTGCTAGATTTTCGGAAAAATGACCTTTTAAGTGAAATTGGGGTTTTTGTGAGTTTTAACCTAGTTTATATTAAAATTAGTGTTCGTGAATGTGCAAATGAGTGTGACTGGATTTTTCTCGATGGTTTGACGTTTGTACATCAACATCGAGGGTTGGTTTGACTATTCTTGCATGCGTAGGCGATAGGTTTGGACCTATGCGTGATACGCGTGCCGATTTGATTTTCGTATGCCGTTTCGATCTCGAATTTAGTTTTAATGAGATATGGTGCATTATGATATGTAGGTACCCCCATGTGGACTTCGATACGACAAGCAAGCGCGTGGCGACGTCGGCACCGGCTAGCGAGGACCAGGTGAGTAGATTTATATCTACGGGGAGAAGTCGGGTGGATGGCGTATAGCACCCCCGCAGTCCGTGGTGGTGTATACGGATGCGTATACACACCAACAATTATTATATATTATTTAGGATTAATAACGTTGCTTAGGATGGATATTGGTGTGTTGGATTACCTTAGCGTTGCGAACCCTAGGGTAGTGTTGCACTACACATACACACATACATACTTGCATACATTCCTATTGATATGTGCTCATGGGATTCTTTATAATTATGGGTTCACATGAGTATGGGACTATGTGTTCACATACAGATTTGAGGATGATACTTGGGATTGAGCTGAGTCGATGAGATTTGATTTGAGGCCGTGAGACCGGTGATATAGCAGGACTCGTATTTGAGATACGACATGACGTTGTAGCGGGTCCTTGACGTAGTGTTTCACACACGTCCATGCATACGTAGGCGGTATCAGTATGGTACTAGATGTAGATCAGTACCCCGACCATGATAATTGATAAAGAGGATACCAGGTGAATAGTATGATGAATGTGATATTGACCCGTACCCAGATTTGGGATGCCGTACGACGGATTTACGTACGAGCTATATTTTGATGATTGATCCGCACTCTTGACTTGGGATGTCTGATTATAGATATGGTATCGGCTATGATATTATTGAGGCGGGATCACCGACTATACATATACAGGTAGGTATATGTATCGACTCAGATGATAGGCGGTTTCCTTGCTTGTAGTTCAGCTTGTTAGTTCAGCCGTATAGTTTAGTGTAGTTGTTAGATTAGATTAGACTCCTACCTATTTCAAAAACTAATGAATCGTGGGTATTTTAAAAGACAGCCCAAGGGATCCTACGGATATTTCAAAAGACTCATCTTTTCATAAAAACACCGTAGCCCCTATTTTCAAAACCCCATGATTTGTGTTGCTTCAAAAGGCACCATTTGTAGGACTTATATTAGATTATTACAGATTAGTTATCGTTGTGTCTAGTATTCAGCTCCCGCACATTATTGTTGTTCGCTCTGCCTCGCATACTTATTTTGCTACATATTCCATTATTGATATCATGCTGTTAGGACACCAGCACCATTACCGATGATGCGTATGTACCACGTACACCTACTTGCCGGCTCACACACATCTTCATCGGTAATTGCCATGTCACGTACACTTTAGAGAATATATTTGCTTGACTTAGCTTGTTAGTTAGTAGTTTGATATGATATTAGTGTACCTGGGTTATATGCCAGTTTAGACATTGTAGTTATTACTTATCACTTCATGCATACTGTTATTCCATTGTTCATGCCTAGTTATTAATCATACATTGCAACTTAGTTATTGATACCATATACATTCATTAGCATTGACATATGCACTTGTGATGACTTCTTGAGAATTATGATATTTCTGGATTTCGGGGAAAAGCCGCAAAATTTCTAAACTTATTAACCTTTTAAAATATCTAAATTGCGGTTTTCTAGTGATGTAAGTGTCGTCCACCATGAGTTTGCTGTGGTTTTCGAGATCCGTTTCAAGGAGTTGAGGAACCGTCACGGGTACATGGTGGGCCCGGTATGGTACCAAGATGAATGTGGTATTGACGTTGAGCCTGGCAGGGGACAGATTACCTACCGGTGATATTACCCGACGCGTCGGATATCCGGAGGATACTGTAGTGGTCTTGAGATGGATGGTAGGGGCCGGTCTGGACTGACGGCGCCCTAGATATTGAGATTGAGACATTGATATTTCGAGACAGTGAGATTTATGTTTTGTGTCGATGCTAGACACTGTTGATACTGATTTCATTGTGATACCTCAGTTTAAAAATACGAAGGAAATCTCACTAATTTATGAAAACAGTTTCTTCATTTACATGTATTATGTTTTCATGCATTCATACCTCATTCATATGATATATTGCTACCTGAGGCACTGACATGGGCACATGAGATTTCACTCGGTTAGATATTACCCTAGCCATTGTTATAGGCTGCTTGTTATGTATATTTTTTTGAGGATATATTATGATCATTGACCTAGGTTGCGTTATTTATGCGATTTCTGTGCGTAGATGTTTTTCTATTCACGAGTTGGCAACTCACCCCCGTTGTGCCCCAGTTTCTTGCAAGTTTGCCGTACAGGTTTCATTACGGCGTTGCGGGCTCAGTTTCATTCGGGTGACTTGCTAGTAGGTGAGTTTTTCTTGTATCGTACCCATCCTATTACCTTGTATAATATTATTCAGTTGTATCTAGTAAATTCCATCAACCAAACTTGTATTTTTGAGATAGAGACCAGTGTTGTTTATTCTTTCGACCTTAGAGTCGCTCGTTATATTTCTGGTGGTTTTGAGTTTCCTTTTGAGTTTTGATCCTCGCCGTTGGCATTGTATATTATATTGCTTGTGTGGTTGTGACCGTCGATTGACGAAGAGCTAGCTCCCGCTTGGGGATGCCTTTTTATTGATTTCGTATACTATTCATGTTGTATCCCGTTTGGGAGCCAGTATTTACAAAGGAGACTCTGCCGAAATTTTCAGTAAATTTGGATGTTCTTAAAAACCGCATAATTCGGCTTATGCTATTAAAACTACTTGTTTTAAATTGGTTTTCCTTCACTCTACTTCTTTTCTCGGTTTGGATTTCTGGGTTTTCGGTTTACTTAGATTACGTACGCCTCGAGACGTTTCGTAGTTTAAGTGCCGGTCATGTTCCGTACTTTCGGGACGTGACAGATTTGGAGAGAGCTCGCATGCAAGGGATACCCTATGCTTCGGCTGTAGGCTCTATCATGTATGCGATGCTATGTACCAGACCCGATGTAGCATACTCACTAAGTTTAGTGAGAAGGTATCAAGCTGATCCTGGAGAGAGTCACTGGACAGCTGTGAAGAGCATTCTCAAGTACTTACGAAGAACTAAAGAGATGCTCTTGGTGTATGGTAACAGAGAACTCCAAGTGGAGTCCTTTACCGATTCGAGCTTCCAGAGTGATAAGGACGACTCTAAGTCGCAGTCGGGATTTGTCTTTACCCTTTACGGAGGGGCGGTTAGCTGGAAGAGTTCCAAGCAGGAAACCGTGGCAGACTCGACGATGGAGGCTGAATACATCGCTACCAACGATGCTGCCAAAGAGGCTGTCTGGATCAAGAAGTTCATTAATGAACTTGGTGTGGTTCCATCCATTGAGCATCCAATAACTTTGTATTGCGATAACAATGGAGCGGTGGCTTTGGCCAAGGAACCCAGGTCCCATCAGCGATCCAGGCATATTCTGAGGCGGTATCACCTGATCCGAGAGATAGTTGATCGCCGGGAGATCGAGGTTAGGATGGTTGACACGAAGAACAACACGGCGGATCCACTCACGAAGGCCATTCCCCAGATACAGTTTGAGAGACTCTTCGGGATGCTCGGTATGCGATACTACAGCAGCTGGCCCTAGTGCAAGTGGGAGATTGTTAGTTGTATATATGCCCTAGAGGCCAGTATTGTACAGATGATGTATATTATATTGGATGCTTGGTCATATATAGAGATGACTTTCTTGCTCGATATGATAGTATGCTATCTGGTTGCTCTTTATCTTAACATGTACACTTGTCTCTTTAAACTGTCTTATAGTTACATGTTGGTAAAGCCCTTAAGATGTGTACTTGACTACCTGGACTATGATGCAGATCATACTAGTGGGGACATGGTAGTCCATAAGTACATCCTTCAAGGTCCCTAGTCGTGGGTGTATCGAGACGGGGCATCGATATACCAGTGTAGACTAGCGTATACGCCTCTCGACCCATGAGATGGGCGATGGATGATCCCATATCCATTGGTGTTTGACATCAGAGATGGTATACGGGTTCTCAGTGGAGACTGGGTACACTGGACGGACTTGCCGAGAACTCCCAGATGGTATTATACCTCACGTCAAATGGCAGTTCTCAGGTGACACTTTTACAGATTAGTCTGTAGACCCGAGATCGTCATAGAGTCTTGTGTGATTCCCACTGTGCTTTGATCTCCACCTTACCACGTCCATGAGGGCGTGCAAAACGGTGGTCTTTGGGTACAGTCCCGAGTCACATGGAGGCAATGAGCGATAGGAGGGGTTTCGTCTCTCCCGGTATTGGGGGTTGATGTTGCGCTGTGCTCGATTGGCCGTAACAGGGAAGTCCCTGGCCAGGGCTGATCAGAGATTTGCTGGTAAGTGTTACCAGTAGTTTCTTGACCCGTTATGAGCCACACATCGGCACGACTTATCGGTTATTGGGGTCTGACGTTTACCACCCCTAGACTTGATATGCGACATATCAGACGAACAGACCGGACTGTACGGTAAGTGTTACTGGTTGGATTCACAGGAGTGTGAGCGGGCTGGCTCATCGATCTTCTGATCGCTCAATACCCGGATGGCCGTTACGTTTAGCAGACCGCTTGCGGCTTGTGGGTGCTTGATATGATCATCATCTGCTACCGGCGTATTGACGAGTCTTTAGAGTCCTACACAGAGGTTTCCTGGCTCAAGCGAAACGAAATAGGAGCGCATATGAGATATGTGCAGGACCGAGAATAATGCGTGTATGTGATACCGCATTTCATTCTCGCAATGAATGTTTCGATTGGTTGTATGCGATATGACCTAGTTATCGAATCATTGATTCGATAAAACGATACATAGGATACTAGTCGGTTATATGCGATATGACCGGATCGTTAAATCAAGTGTTGATTTAATGATTTAATGTATAATTATATATTTGATATATTACTTTGCATTAGCTAGTATTAGTTCACTTTAAATGGATATTCTCACTTGATGTGCAAGTTGTATATGTGATATACTTTTGTGCACATGTTTGTATCATGTTTGATGATGCTTGCTCATTTGGTTAAGTGTAAAGAATTAAACCATGGTTAAGAGATGATTAGGGTTTTGCTTTTTCATTTATTTATTTGTTTGTTTATTTAAAAAGATTATGATAAGAATGGTGGCTTTCTTTGTTTCTAGTTGAAGCTTCATGAAGCTTTGACTTCTTAACCATTCTTGTCTTCATGCTTAACCCTAACCCATCCAAGTAACCATGGTCTATTCTCTACACTCAACCTTAGTTAGTATATGATAAGTATTCATTTATTTTTCAATTGGAATTAACACTTATCATATTCTAGCTTCATCTTCTTCTTCATCTTCAAAAGAAAAAGCTTAAGTCCATTAATGGCAACTTGAGCTAAAGTGTGAGAAATCCAATTCTAATGTGAACCCACCTCCTATTTCTTCATCCTCTACCTCTTGCCAAGTTGTTTTGGGTGTTTTCTTCATAAGTTTCACAACTTGGTGAAGTTGGAGCTTGAACTTGTGATGCCTCGACATAGATCATCTTCGGCACGAACCCGACGAACTATTCCGCTCATTTCTTCGATGAAGCCGATGCGAGAGTCCGAGATCCGACTAGGACAGCGAGAGGACGTCTACGTGGAGCTAAGGAAGTGGATAACCGGGTCTACAAAGGTTGTAGCTTCTTATCTTTAGTTAAGTTGTTAACTAGATTCGTATTTCGCCTAAACATCTAGTCAACGATCCGTATTAGGGTTTCGCGGCACTCATAAAATTTTAAATTGGCATGGTTGATGCCTTGTGAGACCTCTATAGTGTGCCTAGGAACCCTATATATAGGTCCTCCGCAATCATTGCAATCACGTACCTGCGATCCAATAATTGACTATGAGGGCACTATCTCCAACAGTTTTCGTAAGCCTCATCCCTAAGCTCGCTCAATTCGTTCAACTGCAGCTTCCGATGGCTGCCCGCATCTTCCTGAGACAGATTCAGCTCTTTTATCGCCCAAAATGCGCTATGCTCTATTTCCACAGGGAGGTGGCAAGCCTTTCCGTACACAAGCCGATAGGGAGACATGCCAAGATCGGTTTTATAAGCAGTTCGAAATGCCCAAAGGGCATCAGTGAGTTTCAACGACCAATCCTTACGGTTCTTAGAAACCGTTTTCTCCAGTATCTGCTTGATTTGCCGATTAGAAACTCCGGCTTGCCCACAGGTTTGGGGATGGTAGGGCATAGATAGCTTATGATTAATGGAATATTTTTGCATCAAGGCCTCGAAAGTCTTATTGCAGAAATGAGTTCCATTGTCGCTAATGATCGCTCGGGGGTGCCCAAACTGGGAGAAAATGTTTTCTTTAAGAAACCCTATTAGTCTGGCTGGGCACAGCCTCGTCCCACTTAAAGACATAATCAACAGCGAGAAGGATGTACAAGTTCCCAAAAGAGCTGGGAAACGGCCCCATGAAATCTATCCTCCAAACGTCGAAAATCTCCACAACTAAGATTGGTTGGAGCGGCATCTCGTTCCTCCTGGTTATCCGGCCTAAGTGCTGGCACCGGGAGCAAGTCTTGTAGTAGTCATGAGCGTCTTTGAAGAGTTGTGGCCAGTAGAAACCACACTGCAAGATCTTCTCAGCTGTCTTTCTGGGGCCAAAATGCCTGCCACATGCTTGATCGTGGCAAAATGACAGCACACACTTGAATTGTTCATCAGGGACACATCGACGAATAATCTGTTCGGGACAGTACTTGAACAGATAGGGTTCGTCCCAGTAAAAGTGTTTTACTTAGGATAAGAATCGATGTCTGTCCTAAATTGACCATTTAGTCGGTAATAATCCTGTGGCCAAATAGTTCACAATATCTGCGAACCAGGGTTCACGAGATACTGTCAAGAGCTGTTCATCTGGAAAAACGTCGTCTATCGGAATTTGAAGCGACGGCGAAGAAGGAAGTCGTAAGAGATGGTCGGCGACTACATTATCACGTCCTCTTTTGTCCTTGATGACAAGGTCAAACTCTTGCAGCAAGAGGATCCAACGTATTAGCCGAGATTTTGCATCTTTCTTCGCAAAAAGATGGCGCAGAGCAGAATGGTCTGTATAAACAATGACTGGAGAGCCGATGAGGTAGGGCCTGAACTTTTCTAAAGCAAATACAACAGCCAAGAATTCCTTCTCAGTTGTTGTATAATTCAGTTGGGCGTCGTTCAGGGTTCGGCTAGCATAATAGATTACGTGTGGCATCTTGTTGATGTGTTGTCCAAGGACAGCACCAATGGCAAAGTCGGATGCATCGCACATAATCTCAAATGGGTGTATCCAGTCAGGTGAAGAAAGAACGGGAGCAGAAGTGAGTGAGCTTTTTAATGACTCGAACGCAGTCACACAGCTCGAGTTTAAGTCGAATGGCGTGTCCTTGGCCAGTAGAAGAGTCAAGGGCCTAGCAATCTCGCTAAAGTCCTTGATGAACCTTCTATATAAACCGGCATGGCCAAGGAAGGCTCGGATGTATCTGACGCATCTTGGAGGAGGGAGATTGGAAATGACCTCAATCTTCGCTTTGTCAACCTCTATAACACTTTGCGAAATGATATGTCCTAAGAAAATACCTTCGCGCACCATGAAGTGGCACTTCACCCAATGCAAAGTGAGGTTCTTGTCCTTACATCGGGTAAGGACAGCGTCAAGATGCAGCAAACACTCATTGAAGGAATCGCCGAAGATGGAGAAATCGTCCATGAAGATCTCCAGGAATTTTTCCACCATGTCTGAGAAGATTCCCATCATACACCGCTGGAAGGTAGCCGGCGCATTGCATAACCCAAAGGGCATGCGACGATATGCAAACGTGCCGAAAGGACAAGTGAATGTGGTCTTATCCTGGTCTTTTTCGGCAATGGGAATCTGATTATAGCCGGAGTAGCCATCAAGAAAGCAGTAGTACTCGTGTCCGGCCAATCGTTCAAGCATTTGGGCAATGAAAGGTAACGAAAAGTGGTCCTTCCGTGTTGCGGTGTTGAGTTTTCTGTAATCGATGCATACTCGCCACCCAGTTTGGGTGCGAGTAGAGATTAACTCGTTCGCCTCGTTAGTGATGACCGTTATGCCTGATTTCTTGGGGACAACGTGAATGGGGCTAACCCACTGGCTATCAGAGATAGGGTAAATGATACCACTATCCAGACACTTTACGATTTCCTTTTTCACAGCATCTTTCATGACTGGGTTGAGTCGCCTTTGTGGATCCCTTGCTGGTTTGGCATCATCCATCAGATGAATGTGATGTTCAACGATCAAGGGACTAATCCCCTTGATGTCCGCCATGGACCAGCCAAAAGCTTGCCTATTGCTGTGCAAGACCGCAAGAAGGGCTTTCTCTTGCTCTGGAGCTAGAGAAGCCGAGATGATAACAGGGAGGGTCTCGTTCTCACCCAAGTAAGCATACTTAAGGTGAGACGGCAAAGGCTTGAGTTCGAGCGTTGGAGGTGAAACGATTGAAGGCAAGATTGGTGAAAAGGTCTCGAACTCAAAGGATTCCAGCAAAGGTTCAAAACGAGTGTAAGCGACCGAGTTGGATGGTTCAGGTAACTCATCCGGAAATTCGAAGGATTCAAACTCGGGTGGTGAGTGGCTAAGATCGTTCGAGAAAGTGAAATACTCGTAGTCATTATCTGGAGCAGAAACAGCAGCAGGTTCGAAGAGGAACGCACTAGTGGCGTTAAGGTTATCGTGATCGAACAAAACTCCTCGAATTCACACTCTTCTGGGTGATCTCCTGGATTGAGCAAACGTCTAGTATATGAGCATTAGGTTCGGTTGGCTGATTCCCCAAGCTAAAAATGTTGAGTTCAATTGTCATGTTTCCAAAAGATAAGTTCATCGAACCATTTCGATAATTGATCACAGCATTTGAGGTTGCAAGGAATGGGCGACCGAGTATCACCAGAATTTGATTCCGGGGGTTAGCTACAGGCTGTGTGTCTAAAACAATGAAGTCAACAGGGAATATGAAGTCCCCAACCTTGATTAACACATCCTCTAGCTCACCCCTAGGATAGATGATCGATCGGTCGGCCATTTGGAGAGTGCAGTGTGTGGGTTTTAGCTCTCCTACACCTAGTTGCTCATATACTGAGTACGGAAGCAGGTTAACACTGCCACCAAGATCTAATAGTGCGCGGTTGATATTCTTATCCCCAATGGTAATAGAAATCGTAGGACAGCCAGGGTCCTTCCGTTTTTGAGGTAAAGATTGGGTAAGAGCACCACACACAGCACTAGCCAGGAAAACTTTCATGGGTACCTGAGATTTTCTCTTTTTCATGCACAATTCCTTTAAGATTTTCGCATAGGATGGGACTTGTTGGACAGCATCTAAAAGGGGAATGTTGATATTAACCTGCTTAAACAACTCCATAATGTTCTCCATATGTGGATTTTGTTTATTGGACCTCAACCGGTTTGGAAATGGAACGTTTTAAAAATTGGTTGAGTCCAATGCTTGTGGAGGAGATTGTGGAGTTGGAACGGATCCCAGAGCTGGTGTTTTCGTGGAGTAAGAAGTAGGTCTGTTCAGAGCAGAAGAAGAAGAAGAATAAGAGCCTTTTGACGAATGGAGAATAGGCTCAGAAGACGAAGAAGAAGAAGAAGAAGAAGAAGAAGCGGCCGGGGTGTCATTATCCTCAATTGTTGTGCCGATGTTGTTGTGCACCATCCTTCCCGATCTCAATGTCGTCACGGCACTCACATTATGGTTATGTTGTTCAAGAGCAACATGTACATTATGTGGGTTCCCGTGATTTGGGAGTGGTTGAGATGGAAGCTTCCCCTTTTCTCGCTCGCTTAACGCCACATTCAGCTGTGTAATCTGGGTTTCGATGGTCTTGATGCTTTGCCCATGTGCAGCAGTGTGTTGCACCAAAGACTGAATAGACAACTGGATGTTTATGGTGGATTGTGTTGATTGTTTAACGAACGCCTCCAGACTTCTTTCTAGCGAGGAAACCTTATCGTTGTTTGACGGAACAAAGTTGTTTTGCAGAAAAGAATTGTTGGGTGCAAAGTTGTTCATCTGATTTTGAAAAGGTTGGGGTTGGAAAGGCTGCTGAAACTGATGTTGAGTTTATTGTTGCGCTTGTTGTTGCGGAGGAGGGGGCCTCTGGAAATTGTTGCATTGGAATTGATGTTGATTCTGATTCCAAGCGAAATTAGGGTGGTTCCTCCAACCGGGATTGTAGGTGGAAGAGTATGGATCATTTCTCGGTCTTTGCTGAAATGCAGCATTAACCTGATCCTATCCTTGAGATGGTGGATTATAAGGACACTCTTCGGTTAAGTGAGAAGGATCGGAACAACAAGCACAAATGGTACGAAGGGGGAGAACAGGGGAAGGAGCAGGAGATGAAAATTTGCTCTCTATCGCTTCAAGTTTTCTCGTTATTGCAGCCATTTCAGCTTTCATCGCAATAGAGACATCAAGTTGGTGAATTCCTACCCTAGACTGACCAGTAGAAGTGGAGGAAGAAGAAGAATAAGTTGGTCTGGTGCTCTCCCATTGAAGCGTTTGTTCCGCAAGGTTGTCGAAGAATTGCCATGCTTCCTCATCAGATTTCGATAGGAAGTGGCCCTGACAAATGGTTTCCAACAACTGCTTGGTTGCTGGGTTCAGGCCCTCGTATAAGGTTTGGCAAAGTTTCCATTTCTCGATACCATGGTGAGGGCACTGAACAAGAAGGTCTTTATACCGGTCAAAGCACTTCCAGAAGGGTTCAGTAGGAAGCTGAGAGAATTGGTTGATTTCGTTACGGATCCTTGCGGTTTTATGATTCGGATAGAATTTCTTAAGAAACGCTTTCACAAACTCGTCCCAACTGGTTATGGAGTGGGAAGCAGTGCTATACAGCCACTTTTCAGCAAGATCGCACAAAGTGAACCGAATGACCCGTAGCCGTATAGCATCGTCCGAAAGCTAGGTCGTTTTCATCATGGCACAAACATTTTGAAATTTGTTGATGATGATATAGGCATCTTCAGATTCAAGCCCATGAAATGTCGGAAGCATGTTAATGAAGTGGGGCTTAATTTAAAAATTATCCCCATTGGCCGGTGGAAGGGAAAGACAAGTGGGGAGTGCAGAGCGGGTGGGATAGAAACGATCCTGGAGCGCGATTTGCTGTGGCGCTACGACAGGCGGTGGTGGTGGGTTATTCGCATCCATAGGAGGTCGAATCAATCCCGAGGGAGTTGTAGGGATGTTTGGATTAAATCCTGACATCGCGGAAGAAGAGGTTGGTGATGGTGAAGGTGAGGATGTTTGAACAGAATTTGGGTCAACGTCGGAGTTGGCCGGCAAAGGTAAGGGTGAAAGAGGCGTGGACGGAGTTTCGACGTCTGAGTCGATCGCGTAGTTGGTAGCGACTAACGTAACGCGGACTAGGCGGGCGCTAGTGTCCCGAGTCCAAGCGGACATATACTAAACGAGTTTAGTATAGTCAAAGTGGAGAAGGTGAGGGTAAGAAAACGTCAATGGAGAAATACGATGGGTAGTGAGTGAAAAAATGGATTCTGGCGACAAAAGGCAAGTTTTTATAAAAGTTTTTGGTTTTGTGTTTTTTTTTGTTTTTTTAGAAAGAGATTTACAGAAATATGTACGGACTTACGGCTTCAAGCAATCACAAACAAGATATGCACAATCACACCTAGATCTAGGGTCACCTAGGTCAGCTAAACAGCTCCTAACTGTTCCAAAGGGTAGAAATAGGACCTCAAACCGCCTCTTCTCCGCCAATTGCGGCCCGGTAAGTTCCAGGTAAGTGGGAGGCTCCCCACTACGTAAGTAGTGGTCCTAATTAAGTAACCACTTGCCTTGGATACACTTGCCTAGACACCGCAAAGTCAGGATAGGATAAACGGCCGATGCCTGTAACTAGTCCTCTGTCCTATTGAGCGCGAAGTCCTGAGGGCTGAGTCTAGTATTTTTAAATTAAACAATGGTCAATGCATATGCTTTTTGTGATTTCTAGGGTCCTGGGATGGGTGATGAAATCCCCACCCAATCTGGATTGGTTTCAAGCCCCTTAAAGTCCGTATTAATAAATGCAAAGCCGTAACATTCAACAGCAATCAATTTTTTTATTTTTTAGAGCGGCGTAAAGAATCCTGCACAAAAACAATTTACTGGAAGGGGGAAGAGAGTTTCCGCAAAGAATGCTGCAGAAAACACAGTTCAGTGGAGTTCAGAGGAGTGGGGAAGAGATAAGGAACACTCACAGGGATTTTGAGATGCTGAAAGCACCAAGTGGCCGTGGTTCCGCGGCCTAAGCCTGTTTATGCCGCGGTTCCGCAGCAGTAAGGTGGATGTGGGCTTTGAAATTCCTGTGGTATGCTAAGATGGGTGTCCGCTTCTTGTCTGGAGCTCCTGAATCGTGATTTGGTTACTAGGTTTGCTCCAGAATTTCACAGTAGACCGTTGGTTCCGTTTTGATCAAACGCGGTGTAGCCGCGAGATATGAGTCTAACTTCCCACGTCTTTGGCACTGAACTCGACCTTCTTTTTATCCTGCACACTTGCACAAAAACTAATCAAAAATAACAATATGGTTTTTACAATGTATATTTTTTGTTTTGTTTTTCGGTTATATTTATATTCACAAATTAACCCGAAATTACACAAAGAAATAAACTACCGTCTCCCCGGCAACGGTGCCATTTGATTGATAGAGTTTTTGCGTGCTTAGTTAATTACCGCAATCAAGACGGTTTCGTTTGTAGCTAGCCGGTTGAGTACGTGTCATCCGCAGGGAGATGGGAATCTTTTTCTATGTGCTTTAACGAGTTAAGTCCAATTGTCCAGGTTTGTTTTGAGATTAACTATGTGCTAAAATGATATATAAAGAGAGCTTGTTAGGGTTAGGATTAGGTTAGTTTGAGTTAGGAGTCGCCCACTTCTTTCGTTGCCACTCTTAATATCGGTATTATGGTAATCGGCAACAACGGGGATTTGCACGACTAGGAAGGAACTTGCGGTTATAAGCTAGGCTTTCCAACGCTTAAGTTCTTCCTTTTGGTGCTTGTCCGTCCGTTCTTGGCTCTTAGCCTTAACCTCCGGTTAATTCAACCACAACCGGTCTCACTAAGGAATCACCGCTATCATGTAGGATAGGGTGCCGTAGGGAGCAGATTGTGGTTCAATTAACAGGATTCCGAATTAAGATGTTGGGCAAGAAAAGAGTGAGAGAGATTTCCTTCTCTCAAACTTTCCTTATCCTATCCTAACAAGTGAGAAAACTACTCACCCATTACAAGAAAAAGGAAAATAAAACAAAGGAGGGAGATAGAAAGAAAGAGGTTAGAAGATTACAACTAGCTATTTGAGACCTCACTTTGGCAAGGATCAAGCTTAAGCATCATTGTTATTTAAGGATAAAGAAAAAGAGAATAAGAAAGAAACAAACAACAAATAACAACAACTAGATTAGCAAATGAAAAATACAAGCAATTATAATTAAAAATAAGACAAGCATGGTAACAGAAAGAACTCTTTATTCATTACTTCACTCACAAAAGCTCACTACAAGGTTTTAATAGAGAAGGGATGAGAAGAGGAAGAAGAACAACAACATGTATTCTAAAATCTAAATACAAGAATAAGCACCCTTGGCTTTGCCAAGTTCTGGACTATTTATAGGCAGAGAACTAAAACTCTAGGGTAACTTTCAGGCCCCAAATGAAGTTACCTAAATGCCCCTAAAAACTAATCGTCCACTGAGACAGTAAGGCCGCGGATCCGCGGCCTAAGCGCGCTTATGCCGCGGTTCCGCGACCTATTAGAAGGCTTAGGCCTTCATCTTTTGTTGGATTCCCTGGTTTGTGGTTCTCTTCAGTGTGGTATAGTACTTTTCTCAGAAGCTCTTCACAATTCTTCCAGAATTTCAGTAGATCAAAAGGTGATGTGATGTGGATCTTTTGCCATGATTTCCTTGAGCTCCGCGTAGATATATAGGATCTTGTGTTGACATTGAGCTTTGTGCATGAAAATGACATCGATTTGCCATTTTGTCCCTTAAACTGGTGTACGGCAACATACGGATAGAGAGCGGAGACCCGTGTTTTATCTGTGGTTGGCAGTAATCCGGAATTTGTCGTGCTTTTCCATGAATTTCACTATTTAGAGCTGAGAACCTGTATCCTGCAATTGACTAGCAAACACGGCTCAAGAGTACCTACCGATAAGCAATGAGATAAAAATTGGGTGGTATAAAAATGCAAAAATCTGATATGAACAGTATGCATGATGTACATGTAGCTATAGCAAGATATGTGTATATACCTGTCAATAATGATGCAATACCATGTATGTATATGTGTAACTGTAGCAAGGTATGTGTATATACATGTCAGTAATGATGCACTACCATGTAGGTATATGTGCAGCTGTAGCAAGGTAAGTGTATATACATGTCAATAATGATGCAATACCATATAGGTATATGTGGAGTTGTAGCAAGGTATGTGTATATACATGTCAATAATGATGCAATACCATGTAGGTATATGTGTAGCTGTAGCAAGGTATGTGTATATACATGTCAATAATGATGCAATACCATGTAGGTATATGTGTAGATGTAGCAAGGTATGTGTATATACATGTCAATAATGATGCAATACCATGTAGGTATATGTGTAGATGTATCAAGGTATGTGTATATACATGTCAATAATGATGCAATACCATGTAGGTATATGTGTAGCTGTAGCAAGGTATGCGTATATACATGTCAATAATGATGCAATACCATGTAGGTGTAGTTGTAGCAAGGTATGTGTATATACATGTCAATAATGATGCAATACCATGTAGGTATATGTGTATCTGTAACAAGGTATGTGTATATACATGTCAATAATGATGCAATACCATGTAGGTATATATGTAGCTGAAGCAAGGTATGTGTATATACATGTCAATATGATGCAATACCATGTAGGTATATGTGTAGCTGTAGCAAGGTATGTGTATATACATGTCAATAATGATGCAATACCATGTAGGTATATGTATAACTGTAGCAAGGTATGTGTAAGCATATAGGTAT
Organism: Agapanthus africanus; assembly: GCA_030015575.1. Classification (NCBI taxonomy): domain Eukaryota; kingdom Viridiplantae; phylum Streptophyta; class Magnoliopsida; order Asparagales; family Amaryllidaceae; genus Agapanthus; species Agapanthus africanus. Next base: position 208,935,826 of record JASDDO010000026.1, on the reverse strand, counting down.
GCATGCAACTGTATTTCATATGCGCGACAGCACAAGAATCAATGCCTTAATGTCACAAATCAATACCATATCACATATGTATGTGTGTTGTGCGTATCATGGCAATTACCGACAGTATGTGTATAGCATACAATTAGTGCTCGTGCAACATGAAATGTCAATAATAGTGCAGTGTCCAATGGGTACAAGTCCAGGCACAACAAGTAATAAGATGCAATGATGTCCATGCACAATCTCTATATGAGCATATAAAAATTGCAGCTAATATCGTATCATATCATATCTAGCCCTGACGCTTAACGCCATACGGGTGATTTCCCCGTAGATGTTAAATCTACTCACCGACAATCTCGAGCTAGGTAGATCCAATCACCTGCTTCCCTTTCTTCACAGCATTCGAAGTCCCCGCCTGCGATCCTATTAACACAAACATAGCAACTGCAAAAATCTCAGAAATCGACAAATATCACGTACAAACTATGTTTGACCGACGCACCAACTCCAATCCAACTCACAAGTGTTCGTCTAGTGGCTTACGTGTGTAGCGACACTCCAAAACCAACCTAAGTGCAGCAGCTACACAAGATCACGAACCATGTCGGATAACGTAACACGCGTATTCAAAACACTAAATTATAGAAAAGTGATCCTAGATTTTTCTACATAAACAATTGGTGAAAGTTGCAAGTGCCAGAAGACCGCATACAACCCCAGAGACCCAACGCCCAAAACTCAACACCCCAGCCCCCACTCTGACCACAATTTGCGGCCAGAACCAATAAATTTGCGGCCACGATTTTTGGGAATGGTCTCAGGTTTTTATGGTGGGTTCCATACCTCAACACCAGGTCACTGTGATGGGAACTTTTCCAATAAACACCTGGTTTTACAGCAAATCACAGAGACTCCATGAAGACACTAAAAATACGATATTTGCACAAAACTAAACCTTTAGTGTTCTAATTCATAACTACAAGGCAACACAACAATATAAACTCCTAATTAACAGTTACAGGTCATTACTTAGCCACTCTTGCTCAAAAATCCTAGCTTTCCAAGCTCAAAGGCAACCTAGTGGCTAAAACATGACATGAGAAGTGTTTTAGTGGGATTTTTTGAAGTTTCGCAAGATTTTAGTGATGGGGTAGTGAGGGTTCGGGTTTGGGAGTTGAGGAGATGAAGAATAATTGAGTGTGAGAAAGTGAGGAGAGAATGAGAGAGTGAGGAGAGAAAATGATAAGAGGGTGTGTGTAGGGTTAACTTGTCCCTTATTCTTACCCTCTCCCTCACGTCCATTAATGCAACCATTAATGTTTCATGACTCACCAAGACACCTCTCTCTCAATCCAAAACAAGAAAATATCTCTCACACAAAATATCTAAGTGCTAGGTTAAATCAAGGCATGGGTTAATTAAGGTGTCATGGCTACTAAACAAGGTTAACACTAAACAACCCTCACATTAACATGCACAAATGTGTGCAAGCCAAAACAAATAATAATAAAATATTAATTAATTGTTATAAAATATGAGAAAACCGATTTGGTAAAATTTTCCCTAAAACCCCGCATTAACGCTTAATTAACCCTAATCGCATTCTAAGGTGTTATAATCTCCCCCCTCCCTAAAGAAATTCGTCCCCGAATTAAAATTCTTACTAAACGTACCTTCAAGAAGATGAGAGGATTTCTTCCGCATCTCGCTCTCGTCCTTCCAAGTGATCTCCTCACTAGTCGGGCTACGCCAAAGAACCTTCACAGATGGCAAGACCTTTGATCGAAGTTTTTTCACCAGCCGATCCAAAATAACTACCGGCTGCTCGGTGAACGAAAGATCACGCTCAAGCTGAACGCTCTGGTGCTGAATCATATGAGAAGGATCATGAAGGTATCTACGAAGCATCGACACATGGAACACGGGGTGAACATCCGAAAAACAGGGCGAGAGCGCCAAACGATAAGCAACAGTATCAACTCGCTCAAAGATCTCGAAAAGTCCTACAAATCTAGGACTGAGCTTCCCCTTTTTCCCAAATCTCATAACGCCCTTCATCGGAGAAATCCGCAGGAATACATGATCCCCCACTGTGAACTCAAGTCTGTGACGACGACGGTCGATATAAGACTTCTGTCTGCACTGGGCTGCTCTCATCCTATCCTGAATCTGTTGGATCTTCTCCGTAGTCTCCTGAACTAGCTGGTGTCCCAAAACCCTACTCTCACTGAGTTCGGTCCAACAGACTGGCGATCGACACTTCCTACCATACAAAGCCTCAAAAGGTTCCATCTGAATAGTCTCCTGGAAGTTGTTGTTGTAGGAGAACTCAATCAACGGCAAGTGACGATCCCAACTGCAACCAAAATCAAGCACACACCCCCGAAGCATATCCTCTAGAGTCTGTATAGTCCGCTCTAACTGACCATCGGTCTGCGGATGGAAAGCAGTGCTAAAACTCAACCAGGTACACAAAACTTCCTGATCCTTCTACCGAAGACGGCTAGTAAACTGGGTGCCCCTGTCGGATAAAATGCATATAGGAACGCCGTGCAAACACACAATCTCATCTATATACAACTGAGCATATTGAGCATAACCGAAAGTGGTCTTCACTGGAAGGAAGTGATCCGCTTTCGTCAACCGGTCCACAATCACCCAAATGGAGTCATACCCCTGACTGGTCCTGGTAGACCCACAACAAAGTCCATGGAAATCTGCTCCCATTTCCACTCAGGAACAGGTAAAAGCTGTAACTCTCCAGCCGGTCTCTGATACTCAGCCTTAACTTGCTGACAAGTCAGGAACCTCGAAACGAAGTCCGAAACATCGCGCTTTATCCCTTCCTACCAGTAAATGCCTCTCAAGTCACGGTACATCTTGGTGGAACCTGGATGAACGTTAAAGGCTGACTGATGTGCCTGGTCTAGGATCTCGCGTCTCAACCCATCAATATCTGGGACACACAAGAGAGTCCCATAATGTAGCACACCCTGGTCATCAATCCAGAACTCTGAATCTGTACCATGCCGAACAAGCTGAAGAATCTCAAACAAACGGGCATCACTGGGCTGCGCCTTACGAATACGATCAAGTAGAAGTGGACGGGCGCGGACATGAGCAAGCTGTCCCCCAGTGGGAGTGAACTCAAACTGTATTTTACCATCGCACAAGACCTGCCAGTCTGCAGAAGACTGTCGCTGAACTGCGCTCAACTGGGACAAGCTACCCCCGGGCCTATGACTCAAAGCATTAGCTACCACATTCGCATTGCCCGGGTGATAAAGGATCTCGCAATCATAATCCTTCACAATCTCCATCCAACGGCGCTGTCTCAGATTCAGATCCCGCAGCTGGAAGATGTACTTCATGCTCTTGTGGTCCGTGAAAATCTGGCACGGCTCCCCGTACAAGTAGTGTCTCCAAATCTTCAACGCAAAGACCACCGCGGCTATCTCAAGATCCTGAGTGGGATAATTCTGCTCGTGTTTCTTCAGCTGCCTAGAATCATAAGCAATCACTCTATCATGCTGCATCAGAACACAACTGAGCCCCACTCAAGAAGCATCACAGTAAACAACAAAGCTGTTAGTTATATGTATGCCCTAGAGGCCATTACTGTACATTGGATGTATATTGTAGTGGATGCTGGGACGTATATAGGGAGGACTTTCTTGCTCGACATGATAGTATGCTATCTGGTTGCTCTTTACCTTAACGTGTATACTGATCGTCTCTCTAATTACATGTTGATAAAGCCCTTAGGATGTGTACTCGACTTCCAGGACTGTGATGTAGATCATACTAGTGGGGCCTGGGTAGTCCATGAGTACATCCTTGAAATGTTCCTAGTCGAGGGAATATCGAGACGGGGCATCGATATTCCAGAGTAAACTAGCGCATATCTTCTCAACTCATGCGATGGGCGATGGATGATCCCATATCCATTGGTGTTTGACATCAGAGATGGTATGCGGGTGCTCAGTGGAGACTGGGTACACTGAACGGACTCGCCGAGAACTCCCAGATGGTATTATACCTCACGTCAGATGGCAGTTCTCTGGTGACACTGGTACAGCTTAGTCTGTAGACCCGAGATCGTCATAGAGTCTTGTGTGTCTCCCACTGTGCTTTGATTTCCTCCCTACCACGGCTCTACTGAGTCGTGCAAACAGGTGGTTTTTGGGTACAGTCCCGATTCACATGGAGGCAATGAGCGATAGGAGGGGATTCGTCTCTCCCGGTATTGGGGGTTGATGTTGTGCTATGCTCGACTGGCCATAACAGGAAATCCCTGTAGGGTTCCTAGGCACTCTAGTGAGGTCTCCCAAGCCATCAACCATGGCAATTTCAAAAATTATGGTGCCTACAAACCCTAAAGTACGGATCGTTTGCTAGATGTCTAGGCGAACAAGCTAACTAGTTAACTCTTAACTAAAAGATACGGAAATACAACCTTTGTAGATCCGGTGCTCCACCTCCACGGCTCCGCAACGAGGTCCTCTCCGCTGTCCAAATCAAATCCGGGCTCTAGGATCGGCTTCGTCGGAGAATGGGCAAGCTAGGTCGTCGATGTCCATGCCGAAGATGATCTACGTCGAGGCATCGATGAATCAAGCTCCACCTTCACCAAACCGTGAAAAGTTGTGAAGGAAACACACTCTACTACTTGGCAAGAGGTAGAGGATGAAGAAATAGGAAGTGGGTTAACTTTAGAATTGGATTTCTCACTCATTTCCAACAATCACCATTGATGGACCTTGCTTTTCTTCACTTGAAGAATGAAGAAGAAGAAGGAAAAAGGTTATGATAAGTTCAATGAAAAATGAAAAGAAAATGAATTCTTATCATAATTTTAACCATGGTCAAGTGTAGAGAATGAATCATGGTTAGTGGGAATGGTTAGGGTTAAGGATGAGATAAGTATGGTTGACTTTATCAAAGCTTCATGAAGCTTCAACTAAACTCCAAATCTAGCAACCATTCTTTTCTCTTTTCTTTTATTCATTTATCAAAAATAAAAAGGATAATTAAATAAGATAAATGAATAACAAATAAGAAACCCTAACCATTTCATTAACCAAGGTTTAATACTTTACACTTAACCAAAAAGGATGCATCATCAAACATGATACAAGCAAGTGCACAAAATCATATCGCATATGTAATGCGCACACCCGAGTGAGAAAATCCATCTTAAGTAAACCGATACTAGTTGATGCAAAGTAATATATCAAATATATAAATATGCATTAAATCATTAAATCAACACTTGATTCAATGACCCGGTTATGTCGCACACAACCGACTAGTATACAATATATCGGCTTATCGAATCAACGCTTGAATCGATAACTAGGTTATATCGCATACAACCATTCGATATATTTATCGCGAGAATAGAATACGGAATCACATACACGCATTATTCTCGGTCCCGCACATATCTCATATGCGCTCCTATTTCGTTTCGCTTGAGCCAGGAAACCTCTGTGTAGGACTCTAAAGACTCGTCAATACGCCGGCAGCAGATGATGATCATATCAAACACCCACAAGCCGCAAGCGGTCTGCTAAACGTAACGGCCACCCGGGTATTGAGCGATCTGAAGATCGACGAGCAAGCCCGCTCACACTCCAGTGAATCCGACCAGTAACACTACCGTACAGTCCGGTCTGATCGTCTGATATGTCGCATATCTCGCCTAGGGGTGGTAAACGTCAGACCCCAATAGCTCAATAAGTCGTGTCGATATGAGGTCTATAACTGTTCGAGAAACTACTGGTAACACTTACCAGTAAATCTCAGCAACCCTGGCCAGGGATTTCCTGTTATAGCCAATCGAACACAGCGCAACATCAACCCCCATATACCGGGAGAGACGAATCCCCTCCTATCGCTCATTGCCTCCATGTGACTCGGGACTGTACCTAAAAACCACCGTTTTGCATGCCCTCTTGGACGTGGTAAGATGGAAATCAAAGCACAGTGGGAACCACACAAGACTCTATGACGATCTCGGGTCAACAGACTACTCTGTACCAGTGTCACCAGAGAACTGCCATCTGACGTGAGGTATAATACCATCTGGGAGTTCTCGGCGAGTCCGTCCAGTGTACCCAGTCTCTACTGAGCACCCGTATATCATCTCTGATGTCAAACACCGATGGATATGGGATCATCCATCGCCCATCTGTATGGGTCGAGAAGGTATACGCTAGTCTACTCTGGTATATCGATGCCCCGTCTCGATACACCCTCGACTAGGGACTTTGAAGGATGTACTTATGGACTACCATGTCCCCACTAGTATGATCCGCATCATAGTCCAGGTAGTCAAGTACAGATCCTAAGGGCTTTACCAACATGTAACAGAGAGACAATCAGCATACACGTTAAGGTAAAGGGTAACCAGATAGCATACTATCATGTCGAGCAAGAAAGTCCTCCCTATATATGTCCCAGCATCCACTAAAATATACATCCTATGTACAGTAATGGCCTCTAGGGCATACATATAACTAACAATCTCCCACTTGCACTAGGGCCATCTGTAGCAGTGGTTGTAGTATCTCATACTCAACCATCCCATAAAAGTCTCTCTCTCTGGGAACAGGCCTTTGTGAGTGGATCCGCTGTGTTGTCCTCTGAGTCTACTCTCCTTGCCTCGATCACCCTGGAGATCAACTATCTCCATGATCAGGTGATACTGCCTTAGAATAAGTCTGGATCACTGATGGGACGGGCGTTCCTTGGCATAAGCCACAAATCCATTGTCACACAATGGGAGGAACATAGTTCATCTCATGAACCAATATACACCCAAACAGCTTCTAGGGTAGCATCTTAAGTAGCGATGTATCCAGCCTTTATCGTCTAGTATGTCACGGTATCCAGCTTGGAACTCTTCCAACATACCGTCCCTTTACTGAGGGTAAAGACAATGCCTGCGACTGACATTCAGTCGTCTTTATCACCCTGGAACACTTCCAGTGATTCTCCAGGATCGGTTGATACCATCTCACTACATCTAGTGAGTTTCCTAACATCCATTTAGATCTATCTCATAGATCCAAAATCCAGGATTTAGTAGGTATCACTTTAATCCTATATGGAGAATCCTAGTGATAAGCGGAGATTGATCGAGCGTAGCATAGGAAACTCCTTTCTTATCAAGAGTATGTCATCCACGCACTCTACGAGGATCGTCACCATACTCCCTACTACCTTTTTGTTTATACAAGGTTCATCTACCATTTTGATGATGTCAAACTCTTTGACTAACACATCAAAACAGACGTTCCAACTCCGCGATGCCTGCTTTATCCTATAAAGCATCTTGCACACGTTTCCGCTGCTCCCATTGTCTACGAGGCCCTCTGGCTGTGTACTTATAGACGCACTCTTCTAAATCATCATTTAGAAAAGCAGTCAAGACACCCAACCACCAGAGATCGTAGTCATGGTATGCAGCCGTGGTAAGTAGGATCTGGATGGACTTAAGCATAGCCATTGGAAAAGGTTTCATCATTATCCACGCCTGGTCAATGATGCACACTTTTAACAAGTCTAGCTTTGAAAGTCTCAACTTTTCCATCTACACCAAGTAATCTTCTCAAGATATACTTGCTCCTGATGGGGATTTAACCCTTCAGATATAGCAGCTAAAGTGCATACTTTGCTGGTGTATAAGGATTCCATCTCAGATCACTAAGCATCCAGCCATTCTTACAGAGTCTTACTCCTGATGGCCAGCTCGAAACTAGTTGGGTCATCATCTCATGATGCAATCCTCGCTCCCACTGTCATAGAGAAACCGAAGTATCTCTCAGGTGGGTGAGGAACCCTACTAGATTGGCGGAGAGGCTGAGGTTCGTTGGTAACTATCGAATCCTTTGGTTCTTTCAAATCATCAGCTGCAGTTTGTATAGCTGGAACCTTCCCAGTTCTACATAACAGATCTTGCCTCGAGCTTGTCCGGATTTTGCTTTCAGACATAGGCCGGACAACCCCAAATCTTAACTGATTTAAGACATGGGCTCTTCCCATACCATATCACATATGAAGTGGTAGGCATCTGATTTGATTCGAACCCTATTCAATAGATATGCCGCTTCTCAAGCGCATAACTCCCTAAAGGAATTAGGTAACAGTAGTACTCATCATAGAGCACACCTTATCACATAGGGTGTGATTGCTCCGCCCCGATATACCATCGTGCTATGGTGTATTCGGAGGAGTAATGCTGAGAGAGAATCTCATTCTCCTTTAGAATAGTCCAGGATTTCCGTGCACAAGTATTCTCCTCCTTGATCACATCAAAGGACATAATATTTTTACCCGTTTTGGTTCTCTACTTCAAACTTATATTCTGTGAATATCTCAAAAGGTTCGGACTTGTGTTTCAGCAAAAACATATGTCTGAATCTAAAGAGATCATCAGAGAACGTAATGAAGTATAAAGAACCAGTCCTGGCATGTGTAGACAGGGGACCTTCATACATCAACATGTATTATCCCAAGAGTTCACTAACTCTTTCTCTGTTTCTTATAAACGGAGCTATGGTCATCTTATCTTTGTGACATGACTGGCGAGTTTCACAAGATGTAAATTCAAACTAATTTAAATATGCATCTTTATGTAACTCTAGCTAGTCGGGTCACATTGATCTGACCTAGTCTACAATACCTCAAGAAGGATTCGTTCATTTCTGAACTCTTCCTCTTGTGTGTGATCCATATACTAAGAACTGTAGTTTGATTTAGAACATCAACGCTTTTAGATAACGTGCCTGAACCGATCAACTTTTGATATAGGAAATGTTCAAAACATTATCCAACAATACAAAATTATATCGTTTCTTTACTAATAAAGAGAGTGATATGATTTGGTATATCAGGTTCGGTATCTAATAACATTCGTTCAGAATCAATGTATTGGTAATACAGGGTGACAGTGACCAACAGACTTGGCTGCAACTCTTGCCCCGTTTTCTGCCTCATGAAACTTATCACCCGTTCTCAGTTCTCTACCTTTCTGTAGCCCTATGTAACAGATTACATATCTGGGATCCTGATCTGGTATCACATACCCAGGACGTAGAGGATACAGAGAAACAGTTCTTTGTAACGAACACACCCGAAGATGATGCATCAGCATGCACTCTCTTCGTTTGGGCGGCATGGGAATTCTGGTAATCCCCAATTTCCTGCTCGGTCTTATAACAATTATAAGTTGGAGCGGGACCAACGTTCCCCAGCTCAGTATAACAAGCGGGTTCGGTCAATAATCCGTATTATTATCTTGATTAAGGCGTGATATGGTCGCTACCTGGAGAGAGAGAGAGAAGAAAACACTCAGCGTGCGCTCTAGCAAGAATAGATTGGTTATTATTTTATCTAATCAGGATGGCTCCCACTGCTTTTTATCAAATCTTCCTTCAAACCCTAAAAGGAAAGACTAGCCGGGATTAATTACACACTACAAGTTCGCCAATCTTTCAGCCAGGCCAGTGTCGGTACTTTGAGGGAGGTCCCCCGTGCTTTCGCACGAACCTAATTAATGTAAACCTCGTTTTCCCAGAGGCGTAACCCCGTTGACACCTTTCTAGACACCTACTTGATCGGCTAATTGTAATGTATAAAACTCTCCCAGGAGTAACTCTTACTCGCAGCGGGTATCGGGATCCAACTATCTCATAGAAGGTATGCAATCTCATTGCAAATTTCAACACTTGAAATTCCCGATAATATTTTGCCCCTAGCTCGCTATGACCTTGACGCATGCCAAACAACCCATAGTCTGCTAGTCAAGTTCAACCCGTACATTTCTTGATTGAATTAAACCCACCCGCACGACCCTTGACGCATGCCAAACAACGCCGTACGAATACCCTAATCCAATCGCATCATATGCTAGCAGATAAGCACTAGTTAGCTACCGTACACTACGCCTTGACGCATGCCAAACAACCGCAGCACGAATACTAACTAGTACTTATCTGAAATGACGGAGGGCTACGACAGGTTTTTCTGAAAACCTATTACGTAATGAACTTGATATCGTTGTAGAATCAAATGGGTTTTTAAAATGGAGTGCTTTTGAGGCTTTTCTAGTTTTGCTAAAGGAGTCACTCCCGGTGAAGGGATCGTCGGTCCTTTCCTCGTCGAATGAGGTGCGGGATATATCATATATATCACTGTGCAAAGCAAAAACACTTAAAAGCAATCAAAATACAAACCGAGTGTGTAGCATCTGCCAGTTATTGCTAAAGGAGTCACTCCCGGTGAAGGGATCTCGGTCCTTTCCTCATCGAATAAGGTGCAGGATATATCACATATACCGCTATGCAAAGCAAGAACTGTAGCTACCTGTTTTTATTTTGAAATTCAATTCTACAACATCTTAGGTTTCTTTCATTTCATTAATCACATTAATGAAGTCCCATCATTTAAGTACCTAATCATCACAGATAAATACGACGTACACTTATGCCATCCGCATTCGCCTCGATGTCCCCTCGTGCACCGTTAGGTTAGGTGACTAACGGCAGAGCAGGGCAGGGCTAGCGCGGGTGTAAAACATAAGCAACGTCTATATAATATATCATATATACTATATATAATATCTGCCACAGAACATCGCATGATCTCATCACAGATAAAGCACAGCAGAAGAAACATATGAAATATTGGATATACTAGGACGTCCGTGTTTTCAATACGAGCCAGTATAAAACACGGATTCCACGGTCGTGATGAATAGCCAAACCCACACCCCTAGACCCCTACGAGAGCGGCAAGCAACCCTTCCAATTCTAGAGTTAGAAGACCCGGACTCGACTCCTCGAGTTGATCTCCCACTGGACTCCAGAACCCGGTTACTTGTGCCCTCCTCCTTGGGTCTATCCTAGTGCGGAAAAGTAAATAATATACAAACGGTGACAACTTCCGCAACCTGGAAGCGCCCCAATAAAAGAATATTACATACAAGTTTTTACATGAATGAAAATGAAAAACACTCATCTCACATAAAAACCCCCGGCTATTCAAACACGACGATCCAATATAACATATCCAGCAACACATAACATCACATGTCATCAACGTAAGTAAATATGTCCATCCCAATTGTCGTTGACATATAGCAACGAAACCGGCAATATCACATATTACACTTACGGTCACAGAAAAGAAAGTGTAAAACTACAACAGTTGGAATCCGCAACCACCTCAGACATCGCATGCCTGACCAAATGAATTACTTAGACATCGCATGCCTAACAATTATAAACCCCGCATTTTAGTCTCAAAATCGAAAACACTTTTCAATATCAAGTCGGGCAATTCAACAGGATTCCCGACAGTCTGATCGAATACTCGTCGCAAACTTCAGTAGACGGTCGCACCCCCGATACCGTCGACGAAGTGCACCAAGGCGGAACACCGCTACCGCGAGCACCCGGACGGATGCTTTCGGCGACGGGGTTCTCCTACAGTCACTTGGTCGGGGCTATGGAGTGAGGCTGTCTATTAAGTTTACCCGGCGAGTATCCGCGTACGCTACGTGATTGCGACGGACTTTTAATCACATCAAAATTCCGTGGCAACCGATCAAGTGAGACTAAACTGCTATGTTTATAACATTCATTTAGTTATCTCATAACTACTTGTGAATTCCAATTATTGGATCCCATTCCAGATAAACAGAAAATGTTAAACTTTTCGATCAAACAATCGAACACCCAAGTTTTCCCGATACAGATCAACACATGAAATAAGTCTAACAACATTCAGTTCGTACCTCAGTACCAACGGTCCAGCCGTAGAAGGGTCAAGCCAACGCCTCACATGTGGCACGCCGTACTGCCCCAAACCCGAAGGTTCAAAGGGCAGTTCAAGACGGTCACATAATCGAGTTAAGGTTTGTGTCTTCTAGAGGGACCATCGCGTTACTTGCACTACTTAGAACGTCGTCAAACTACGGAAAAATCCAACACTTGGAAATTTCCCGACAGGGGAAAAATTGGGTATTTATATCCGGTCGAACTTTTTAACATATTCTAAGATTTATCCGGAAAGCCAAACAGACAAAATTTGATTCCCCGATCGAAACACCGAATCCCCAAATCAACTCAGAAAAATTCAACTCTGGAAAAAATATTAAAAATTCCCAGAAACACCAGCACAGCACAATAAGAATTACTGTAGAAAGTTTGATGCCATAAACGACAAAATTGCCGCGCTTGCGCCGCACGAGCCAAGCTCATGCCGCGGAAGCGCGGCGCACTGTTGGAATTGGGTGCACGAATTTTACAGTATTTCTTATAATTGCCTGCTGATTTTTCTGAATATTTTTAATGTTGAAAAATCCCAGATTTTAAAAATTGTACAGAGAGCATGTTTTGGGTTTCGGTTTTGTGTCGTTCGGACTTCAAATTCCGTCTGGACTTCGCCTAAGGCTCTAGCTAGGCTCTGATACCACTGTAGGGTTCCTAGGCACTCTAGTGAGGTTTCCCAAGCCATCAACCATGGCAATTTCAAAAATTATGGTGCCTACAAACCCTAAAGTACGGATCGTTTGCTAGATGTCTAGGCGAACAAGCTAACTAGTTAACTCTTAACTAAAAGATACGGAAATACAACCTTTGTAGATCCGGTGCTCCACCTCCACGGCTCCGCAACGAGGTCCTCTCCGCTGTCCAAATCAAATCCGGGCTCTAGGATCGGCTTCGTCGGAGAATGGGCAAGCTAGGTCGTCGATGTCCATGCCGAAGATGATCTACGTCGAGGCATCGATGAATCAAGCTCCACCTTCACCAAACCGTGAAAAGTTGTGAAGGAAACACACTCTACTACTTGGCAAGAGGTAGAGGATGAAGAAATAGGAAGTGGGTTAACTTTAGAATTGGATTTCTCACTCATTTCCAACAATCACCATTGATGGACCTTGCTTTTCTTCACTTGAAGAATGAAGAAGAAGAAGGAAAAAGGTTATGATAAGTTCAATGAAAAATGAAAAGAAAATGAATTCTTATCATAATTTTAACCATGGTCAAGTGTAGAGAATGAATCATGGTTAGTGGGAATGGTTAGGGTTAAGGATGAGATAAGTATGGTTGACTTTATCAAAGCTTCATGAAGCTTCAACTAAACTCCAAATCTAGCAACCATTCTTTTCTCTTTTCTTTTATTCATTTATCAAAAATAAAAAGGATAATTAAATAAGATAAATGAATAACAAATAAGAAACCCTAACCATTTCATTAACCAAGGTTTAATACTTTACACTTAACTAAAAAGGATGCATCATCAAACATGATACAAGCAAGTGCACAAAATCATATCGCATATGTAATGCGCACACCCGAGTGAGAAAATCCATCTTAAGTAAACCGATACTAGTTGATGCAAAGTAATATATCAAATATATAAATATGCATTAAATCATTAAATCAACACTTGATTCAATGACCCGGTTATGTCGCACACAACCGACTAGTATACAATATATCGGCTTATCGAATCAACGCTTGAATCGATAACTAGGTTATATCGCATACAACCATTCGATATATTTATCGCGAGAATAGAATACGGTATCACATACACGCATTATTCTCGGTCCCGCACATATCTCATATGCGCTCCTATTTCGTTTCGCTTGAGCCAGGAAACCTCTGTGTAGGACTCTAAAGACTCGTCAATACGCCGGCAGCAGATGATGATCATATCAAACACCCACAAGCCGCAAGCGGTCTGCTAAACGTAACGGCCACCCGGGTATTGAGCGATCTGAAGATCGATGAGCAAGCCCGCTCACACTCCAGTGAATCCGACCAGTAACACTACCGTACAGTCCGGTCTGATCGTCTGATATGTCGCATATCTCGCCTAGGGGTGGTAAACGTCAGACCCCAATAGCTCAATAAGTCGTGTCGATATGAGGTCTATAACTGTTCGAGAAACTACTGGTAACACTTACCAGTAAATCTCAGCAACCCTGGCCAGGGATTTCCTGTTATAGCCAATCGAACACAGCGCAACATCAACCCCCATATACCGGGAGAGACGAATCCCCTCCTATCGCTCATTGCCTCCATGTGACTCGGGACTGTACCCAAAAACCACCGTTTTGCACGCCCTCTTGGACGTGGTAAGATGGAAATCAAAGCACAGTGGGAACCACACAAGACTCTATGACGATCTCGGGTCAACAGACTACTCTGTACCAGTGTCACCAGAGAACTGCCATCTGACGTGAGGTATAATACCATCTGGGAGTTCTCGGCGAGTCCGTCCAGTGTACCCAGTCTCTACTGAGCACCCGTATATCATCTCTGATGTCAAACACCGATGGATATGGGATCATCCATCGCCCATCTGTATGGGTCGAGAAGGTATACGCTAGTCTACTCTGGTATATCGATGCCCCGTCTCGATACACCCTCGACTAGGGACTTTGAAGGATGTACTTATGGACTACCATGTCCCCACTAGTATGATCCGCATCATAGTCCAGGTAGTCAAGTACAGATCCTAAGGGCTTTACCAACATGTAACAGAGAGACAATCAGCATACACGTTAAGGTAAAGGGTAACCAGATAGCATACTATCTTGTCGAGCAAGAAAGTCCTCCCTATATATGTCCCAGCATCCACTACAATATACATCCTATGTACAGTAATGGCCTCTAGGGCATACATATAACTAACAATCCCTGGCCAGGGTTGCAGTGATATACTGGTAAGAGTTATCAGTAGTTTCACGAATGTTATGGACCTCAAGTCGGCATGACTTATCGAGCTATTGGGGTCTGACGTTTACCACCCCTAGGCGAGATATGCGACATATCAGACGAACAGACCGGACTATACGGTAAGTGTTACTGGTTGGATTCGCAGGAGTGTGAGCGGGCTTGCTCGTCGATCTTCTGATCGCTCAATACCCGGGTGGCCGTTACGTTTAGCAGACTGCTTGCGGCTTGTGGATGCTTGATATGATCATCATCTGCTACCGGCGTATTGACGAGTCTTTAGAGTCCTACACAGAGGTTTCCTAGCTCAAGCGAAACGAAATAGGAGCGCATATGAGATATGTGCGGGACCGAGAATAATTCGAGTATGTGATACCGTATTCCATTCTCGCGATCAATGTATCGATAGGTTATATGCGATATAACCTAGTTATCGAATCAAGGATTGATTCGATAAGCCGATACATATGATACTAGTCGGTTATATCCGATATGACCGGATCGTTAAATCAAGTGTTGATTTAATGATTTAGTGCATATTTATATATTCGATATATTACTTTGCGTTAACTAGTATTGGTTCACTTTAAAAGGATTTTCTCACTTGAATTGTGCACATTGTATATATGATATAGTTTTGTGCACTTGTTTGTATCATGTTTGATGATACATGCTTACTTGGTTAAGTGTAAAGAATCAAACCATGGATTAGTTAGTGATTAGGGTTTCATCTTATTTATTTATCTTTTTATTTTATTTATTTCAAAAGAAAAAGATAAAGAGAATTGAATGGTGGCTATTTTTGTTTTTAATTGAAGTTTCTTGAAACTTTGACTTAGTCTCCTTTTTGTTCTTATCCTTAACCCTAACCATTCCATTAACCATGGTCTTTTCTCTACACTTAACTAAGGTTAAAAGTATGATAAGATTTAATTCTTATTCTTTTTTATTATTCATCTTATCATATCTTCTTCTTCTTCTTCATCTTCTTCAACATGAAGAAAAGCTTTCTACTTCAATGGCAACTAGCCAAATCAAGTGAGAAATCCAAAACTAAAGTCTACCCACTTCCTATTTCTTCATCCTCTACCTCTTGCCAAGTAGTAGAGTGTGTTTCCTTCACAAATTTTCAAGGTTTGGTGAAGGTGGAGCTTGATCTAGCGATGCCTCGACGTAGATCATCTTCGGCATGGATATCGACGACCTAGCTCGCTTATTCTTCGACGAAGCCGACGCTAGAGCCCGGGAGTTCACTTGGACAGCGAGAGGACTTCACCGCGGAGCCATGGAGGTGGTGGACCGGATCTACAAAGTTTGTATATCTGTTCCCTTAGTTAAAATGTTAACTAGTTTGCTTGTTTCGCCTAAATATCTAGTAAACGATCCGTAGTCGGGTTTGTAGGCACCCGTAAAATTTGATTTGTGCATGTTTGATCACTTGTGAGACTTCACTAGAGTGCCTAGGAACCCTACAGTGGTATCAGAGCCTAGCTAGAGCCTTAGGCGAAGTCCCGACGGAATCAGAAGTCCGATCGACCCAAAACCCCGACTAAGAATATGCTCTCTGTACAATTTTTAATTTCGGGTATTTTTCCACATTAAAAATATTCAGAAAAATCAGCAGGAAAATATAAGATATACTGTAAAATTCGTGGTCCTAATTCGACAAAAGAGGCGCGGATCCGCGGCCCTACAGTAGGATCATGCGGCGGATCCGCGGCTATTTTGTCGCTTTGTGCATCATATTTTGCACAGTAACTCTTAGTTGTCTGTGATGGTTTTTCTGGGGATTTTTAATAATTTTTCCAGAGTTGCATTTTCTGGGTTGTATTGGGAACTCGGTGTATCGGTCGGATTGTCTAATTTTGTCGGTGTGTTTTTTCGGATAAATCTCAGAATATGTTAAAAAGTTCGACCGGATATAAATACCCACTTTTTCCCCTGCCGGGAAATTTCCGATTGTTGGATTTTTCCGTAGTTTAACGACGTTCTAAGTAGTGCAAGTAACGCGATGGTCCCTCTAGAAGACAACAAACCTTAACTCGATTATGTGACCGTCTTGAACTGCCCTTTGAACCTTCGGGTTTGGGGCAGTACGGCGTGCCACATGTGAGGCGTTGGCTTGACCCTTCTACGGCTGGACCGTTGCTACTGAGGCACGAACTGAATGCTGTTAGACTTATTTCATGTGTTGAGCTGTTTCGGGAAAACTTGGGTGTTCGATTGTGTTGGAGTTAGTGCCCTCAGAGTCAATTATTGGATCACAGGCACGTGATTGCAATGATTGAGGGAGGACCTATCCCAGTAGAACAGTCTTACTCGAGATGATAGTATGCTATCTGGTTTATCTTTATCATCGTGTACTGCTTTAGGTGACCTGATATGTCGCTATTACACGTTGATAGAGCCCCTAGGATTCTTGCTTGACGACCAGCAGTATGATGGCGATCATATACGTGGGAGCTGGTAGTCTATAAGCACATCCTTAAAAGGTCCCTAGTCGTAGGAGTTTCGAGACAGGGTATCGATACTCCATTAGTAGACTAGTGTATACAGTCGAGACCCCGACGAGGGGCGGTGGCCGGTCTCACAAGCCACTGGTGTCAGTTGGTTCACCTAAGATGTATACAGGTGCTCATTGGGTTATGAGTACACCGGGCAGGACTCGCCGGGAACCTGCTAGTTGGTCTTATACCAGATGTCAGATAGCAGTTCCCAGGTGACATGTGTACAGGTTAGTTCATCGACCTGAGATCGTCATTTGTCTCGTGTGAGTTCCCACTGTGCTTTGATTACTACCCTACCACGGCTCAAAGGAGTCGTGCAAACAGGTTTTAGTTGGGTACAGTCCCGAGCCACATGGAGGCAGTGAGCGGATCTGCAGGGGTTCGTCTCTCCCGGTATTAGGGGTGAGGTCGCGCTGTGTCTAGGAGAGCCATTACGCAAAGCCCTCGGCCGAGGCAGGAGATTTACTGGTAGGTATTCCAGTAGTATCTCAGGGCGTTCTGGGCTACGCTCCGACACGACTTGTACCGCTTTTGGGGGTCTGACTTTTACCAACCCCCTAGGCCCGCCATGCGATACTCATAGACGAACGGACCGGACTGTACGGATATTGTCACTGACAGGCTCAGTTGGGTGTCGGGGTGAGCTTCCTCATCGACGTCCATTTTGGTCAATAGCTGGTGGCCCGTCACGTATTGGCTTATACCTCTGACGTGCTAGTGGTTAAATCCACAACCATAGTATTGACGAGTCTTTAGAGTCCACCACACTTTCTGTTACTCATGCTTTCGGGCGAAACGCTGTAGAGGCCGTATGGAGATATGGCAGGGTCCGATCAGATACGTGCGGTATTGTACGGATCAGGATCGGACAGCTTTGTACTAGTAGCCGTATAGGTATATGGCAGGGTTCGATCAGATACGTGCGGTATTGCACGGATCAGGATCGAACGGATTTTACTAGCCGGCTTTGGTTTAAGCCGGTACTAGTTTAGTACAGTGTAGATTTTGTCTCATTGCATTTGTATCCGGTCGGAATACAGATGCGGGTGTGTATGCACAGTGTCGGGGTTTTCCTGTAATTTATTACGGGACCAGTTTTCTGGAGTTGCCAGTTTGCATTCCGTTCCGGCCGGTTTTCCTTTGTTCTTTCCCGGCCGGACTTTTCCGATGGAGGGAGTAATTTGCAGTTTTGCAAATTACACTTTGAAAGGGGGTTTCTTGCATAAAGATTGATTATGATGGCTTCTTTTTCTTTGCTCCATACTTGCTTTTATGTGATGGGAAAGGGTATGGAGAAAAAGCATGGTTGTTGTTTTCATTGACTTTGGTTGTGGTCACCACTTCATTCTTCCTACCATCACCTCCCTTGTATGTTTTTTTCCCTTCACCAATTCCATAATAGACTTGGCCGGCCACTTCTTTTAGATGAGGATGGATCATTTCATTTTGGTGAGGGTGTGGAAAAATTAATGTTTCATATCATTTTTCATTGCCTCAAAAATCCCCAAGTTCATATCACCTTGATTCCTCCATCATGGCAACAAAACCCCATTGAGACAAAGCGTATTCTACACTACATTCTACAGCACTTCTTGGGCATGTCGAGTTGCCGGCTTCATGCTCGAGTTGCCTCGGTATTGAGGTGGGAGCCCGTAAAAGACAAAGGCGATGTGGTGCCCTTTCCGGCGAGGAGGCGACGATGTGGAGCAAAGACTTTCCGCGGGAGATCGGGATGATGAAGAGAAGACCGGAGGACTCGGATCACTCGGTATACTTCTCACCCCACCTCTTGTTAGCTAGCGTAGGTTAATGGTAAACGATCCGGGTTTTCTTTGTCCGCGGTAGCGCCGGTTTCCGAGTAAGGAAAAATTTTGATTCCGCAATTTGGCCTCGAGTAAGACGGCCGGGGCGCTCCCGTGGCGCAACATGGTATCAGAGCCACGCCATTAACCTTACCTAGCTTCGTTTGATGTGTTTGCGTTTCCGATCGACCGAAATTTCCAAAAACCGTATTTTATTGCACATCAGTTTCTGTCGAAATTTTTTGGAGTCTAAAAATTTTTCAGGTGGTCTCAGAATGATGTGCAGGGAGTTCTAAGAACTCTGGGAAAATTCGAGACAGTGATCACTCAACAGGAGCGCGGAAGCGCCGCAAAAACCCTATTTGTGCCGCCCTTCCGCCGCAGGTTGGTGGGGTCACTGCTTCGATTTTCTCCAGTGGGCTTCTGGGCTATAATTAGGGGTTTTGGAATATTAAAATTGGGCCAGTTATTTCTGTGAGTGCTACAGTTTTCTTTTGGGGCCCACTTGTTAATTATTTGATCGATCGGATATTTTAAACACATTATTTCACAGTATTTACATTATATCTGCGACCGTGAATGTCACTCGATCGGTAAATCCGGTCTAACTGCTATAGCCCGGTTAGACGGATTTGCGAACGTGACTTTCACGTTGATGTTCTATGTTTATGCTGTGTTGTTGCGGATCGGTCGTGGGGGATAGCCTGGATGCAATGCTAGTACAGTTTTGTTGTATTATGTACATTTGTTATTGCGGGGCGAGCGTCCGACATGTGGACTGCCGTCACTGCCTGTTTGTATTATTCTTTTGGGGCACGACCTGGTTGCGGTCGATGTACCCGGTGTATGTATATTTTACTTTCTGTACTAGGTTTGCCCCGCGGTGGGGTGCACGGATAGCCGGGTTCTGGAGGGCAACGGGCCCGCATCTCAGGGCATTGAGACGGAGGGGGCTTCAGTCCAGGATTGGCGGGCTATTCGCCGCACTCGTAGGGGGTACAGGTTGACCCAGGAGGGGTGCCCAAGTTACCGGATTCCGTGAAGTGCTGGGTGGTCCATTCACGGTACTGAAGGGGGCTGCCTCGCTTCAGGTTTTGGCGGGTGACTTGCCGCGCCCGTAGGGGTCTAGGATTTCATTGCACAGGCTATCCACACGACCAGGGGAACGTCGGGTTTCAGCAGCGGCTCTGTGAAACCCGGGGCTTCCAGATATCTGTATTGTTCTGTGATGCTGTTCATTTCTGTGATGTTGCCTTTTATTCACGCCTTGAGCGAAATACTATATATTGGTATATATATATTAGTAGATGTTGTATATGTTTTTCATCCGCGCTAGTCCAGTCCCCGCTCTGCCGTTAGTTAGCTAACCTAACGGGTGATGACGGGACCCAGTGGCGAATGCGGATGGCATATACGTACGTCAGTATATTTTCGTTCTTTGTGGTGTGATCAATTGATGGGACTGCATTGATTCGGATCAATGCAAGTTTAAACAAACCTATTCTGATGTTGTTGGAACATTTTTTCAAAAAGCTGTTATTGCAAGGACGTTCACTTTTGTTTTGCATCGTGGTATTCATTTGGAATATCCTGCTCCTCAGTCGACGAGGCAAGGGCCGAGATCCCTTCACCGGGAGTGACCCCTTGGACAGAAGTTTGCGTCAGGGCATTAACTTCACTATAGCCGATTACTTTTGCTTTGCATCGTGGTATTCAGTTGGAATATCCTGCACCTCATTCTACGGGGAAAGAGCCGAGATCCCTTCACCGGGAGTGACCTCTTTAGTAAAGGTTTTCGTTACTATATTTTATAAAAGGCTATGCAGTTCCTTCAACGATATCAAGTTCATTACGTTAAAGGTTTTTCGCCAAAAACCAGCCGTAGCCCTCCGTCATTTCCTACAGGTATTATTTGGTATTCGTGCTGCGTTTGTTGACCTAGTCAAGACGTAGTGTTCGGTAGCTAAGTGGTACTTGTTTGTTGCATAAGTGGGATTGGTTAGGACAGTCGTGCGGCCTTGTTGACCTAGTCAAGGGCACGTACGGGTGGGTTTAATGCAATCCAGAATAATGACGGGTTGAACTTGACTGGCGGTTTATGGTTTGTTGACCTAGTCAAGGTCATAAACCGCTTGGGGTAAAAATCATATCGGGAGTTTCAAAAGAACTGAAACTTGCCAAGCATGCGCATACCTTCTGGAGTGTGGTGACTTGAGTGGATTCCGTCAAGTTATCATGCGATGATAGTTGGATCCCGATTCCCACTGATGAGTTGGTTTACTCCTCGGGTGATCCCGACTAATTCTTCTTTCAGGTTTGGAGGAGAATTTGAGGTACAGTGGGAGGTTTCCAGATTAGACAAAGTGGTAACCATTCTGATCTAGGTTAGAGTGCACGCTGAGTGTTTCTTTTCTCTCTCTCTGGCAGCGACCATTGACCCGACCCTGGACTTTGACTCAGTGACCAAGTTGACCGAACCTTCTTAACACTGGTTTTTGGATTGTCAGAGTTGCAGACCTCATTGCCACTCCTGCTTTTACCCTTTTCTCCAGGACACCCCGTATTACTACGAACGTCCACTTCCATTGGACAAAACCATCGTATGGTTATATACGAACTCGAAGGACTTCGAGGATGGTTTCTGGTTCTGGAGAAAACGGATAGGACTATTCAGTTGTCTTTTCTTTTCACCTCCTCTCAGGTTGCGAGTACTCCTTGGTTTAGGAGTAGTACACCTATTACGCAAATTGGATAGTCTTCTTCCAAACCTTAGGCTGGTGCCGACCGGTAGGGAATGAAGAAAACCAATTAGCATAACGATGGTGTGCAGAAGGTATTAAGTTCAGACAAAGCAAGGGATTAGTAAGAGGGCAAAGTAAATTGCGACTGATATTCACGACCAAACCAAGTATTTCTTCGCCAATCCTAAATCACCTTTGTATTTCTCCAGGACACTCCGTATCACTACGAAGATCCCATTTTATTGGATACTCCATCGTATGGTTATATACGAACTCGAAAGGAACTTGTTCCAGTTCGGGGATGGATTCTGGTTCAGGAGAAATAGGAATAAAGTACATTCAGGTGTCTTTTATCTTCACCTTCTCTCGCATTGCGAGTGTTCCTAGGATTAGGACAGTACACCCTTTATGCCTTTTGGATAGTCTTCTTCCAAACCATAGGCTGGTGCCGAACGGTAGGGAAGGAAGAAAACCATTTGGCCTAAAGGGGTGTACAGAAGGTAATGACTAAAGACACAGAAAGGGATTTAGAAAGATGGCAAAGAATTATACGGTTACAGTTGTGAATCTGGATAATGGTAGAGGCATTACTAGGAATACCAGGATTCCCCACAGAAACATTTCAATGTTTCAGTTTCACTGTGTAATGTTAAAAGAAAACTGATTTCCCAATTAGACACTTACTCCAGGGTATGTATTTACCAGGTATGATTCTCATATCTGTATGGTTTTACAGATGATGAGTGGGAGTAAGTTATTGGGAATTGGGTGATCATCCTCATTATATCGGGATTCGTTGTAATCGGTGATATTTGAAGAGATCACCTGGGCTGTTTGCCGGTCGGCAATTATTTGGTTTTGAATATCCGCGGTTATGCACCAATTTCAAATTGATATATCTGTACGTCTATTCTCATAGAGTGAGATATACCTTTTGATATTATGTCTATGACATTTACCTATATCAGTGGATGGTTTGGTAAGGAGCATTAAACAGCGGTGTAATTCTTCTTAACCATAAGTACAGTTTTTTTAACCTACGACGCACAGTGAAAGAGTTGTTAGACTCAGCGGACTTATACAGAGTATTGTATGTTGTCCAGTGTCCATTAGGACAGAGGGGTTGGTCCTCATACTATATTCTGCTTACTTTTAACTTCTCTAGTTCTTAGACATGTGTTTCGTTGAAACACAGGGTCTAAGTTTTGAGGAGTTATAGGTATTTGAATAGAGTAGAGTACCAGGTGTAGCAAGTATCGGGATTCTTCAAAGAGATCGAAGATGTAGATACTTGTGTATGATATTCAGTTGATAGTAATGATGAAGACAGATTGCTTCTCTTTCAGGTTACTCATAATTGGAAGCATTCCTAAGTTGAGTAACGCTGATCGACCTCCTTCCATTTAGTTGACATGCACTGGAGATAGTTGCATGATTTGAATCTGGTTCAATTGAATCAGTGCCTCTGGTTCTATATTGGATATAGAACAGTTCATATCTTAACGATGTTAAGGTACGGGGAGTTGTCCAGCTTATGATTAAAACCAGACACTGGACAACTCAAGGCACGTTTCTGTAATGGCTGTTTGTGGGTTGACCCAGGCGATGACTAGGGTTGACTTTCTACCATCTGGATGAACAATAGCAATATTGTTCTAGACTCGCCACAGTTTTTATTAAAAATGGATTTTTTCAGAAAAGTAGTGGGAGTATGGTAGAACTGGAAGTGATTCCAGAACCACAAACGATTACTGAAGATTTGATAAGGAACCTAAAGATTCAATCTGATTTGACATTCCATTGGCCACTCCGCAGATAAGGTGTGTAACTTCAGGCACCCGAGAGGTACTCCGGTAGCCTCAAGGACGGTGACAGGGAAGTTCTTGTTTACCCACACTTGCCATTGTTGTTGTTCCAGGCTGCGAGACCCGGCAGGAGGATGAGTATAGCGTCGTTCTAAACTAGCTTTAGAAGTGCACGTCTATATGACTCTGGCAGAGGGTTGTCGTAGTCAGTGGGAGCAGCGGAAGCATTGGTGGACTTCATGCTTATGTCTATCTATAGACTAAAGCAGATATAGCGGAGATAGATCATCTATTTCTGATGTGACAGTCATGGGTTTGACGTCATCAGAATAGGGGATGGATCTGTTGAAAAGGTAGTAGGAAGTGATATTCCTATACTACGATCGGTTATACTTTGGTCGTCACACAGTGTTTTCTCCACATGGGACTTGGACATTATATCAGACATATTGGTTACTAGATCTATGGTTTTAGATCTAGATTTGGGTGGTTTCCCAATCAGGGTACTTTGACTGCATTCTAAGAGTATTTAGAATGGACGACTCCTGGCATGGTAGTGTACCTGCAGGTAATGGAGTCACCCTCTCTAAAGGTGTCTTATAGACTAAAGGGGAGAGGGATACGCATGATTGACAGATCACTTGCTTAGGCAACTGAGTCAATCATGAGATGTCAAGTACCACACCAGATGTTGTTCTTGCACTAGATGCAATAAGTTGACATTAATCCAATCCTGGAGGAACAGTCGGAAGCAGTTTTAGAACATAAGTGAATGTTCTAGGGATATGATAACGGCTGCCTCCTTTAGGAGACGGTTATCACTCCAGGCTTCCAAGGTGACATGGACGACAAGGAAGTTGTCAGAGTTATAGTTCTCCCTCTGACGAGGGGTAGTATTTTGGACAGGTGGTCCAAGGCAATACTGAGGGCGGCATGGCGCAGGATACTGATTAAGTTCAGTTGATACAGTCTAAGAAGTTTGGATTTGGAGTTCATTTATGAACTAGGTCCCATCAGACATCCAGACATTCTAAGACAGGTATTGCTCATTTCGGGAGATGACTTTCTCCGCGAACTTGAGATATAGAGAGACATAGAAAGAAACATCACAGCGGATCCACTCACTGAGGCTATTCCTCGAACGCAATAGTTTCGCAAACGGGTTTTGTGAGACTGACTAGTAGAGGAGTTGGGTGTTCGGTATCACACGGGCTGTGAGTATGCGACATCGCAATAATTAGCCTTGAGTGCAAGTGGGAGATTGTTGGAGTTAGTGCCCTCAGAGTCAATTATTGGATCACAGGCACGTGATTGCAATGATTGAGGGAGGACCTATCCCAGTAGAACAGTCTTACTCGAGATGATAGTATGCTATCTGGTTTATCTTTATCATCGTGTACTGCTTTAGGTGACCTGATATGTCGCTATTACACGTTGATAGAGCCCCTAGGATTCTTGCTTGACGACCAGCAGTATGATGGCGATCATATACGTGGGAGCTGGTAGTCTATAAGCACATCCTTAAAAGGTCCCTAGTCGTAGGAGTTTCGAGACAGGGTATCGATACTCCATTAGTAGACTAGTGTATACAGTCGAGACCCCGACGAGGGGCGGTGGCCGGTCTCACAAGCCACTGGTGTCAGTTGGTTCACCTAAGATGTATACAGGTGCTCATTGGGTTATGAGTACACCGGGCAGGACTCGCCGGGAACCTGCTAGTTGGTCTTATACCAGATGTCAGATAGCAGTTCCCAGGTGACATGTGTACAGGTTAGTTCATCGACCTGAGATCGTCATTTGTCTCGTGTGAGTTCCCACTGTGCTTTGATTACTACCCTACCACGGCTCAAAGGAGTCGTGCAAACAGGTTTTAGTTGGGTACAGTCCCGAGCCACATGGAGGCAGTGAGCGGATCTGCAGGGGTTCGTCTCTCCCGGTATTGGGGGTGAGGTCGCGCTGTGTCTAGGAGAGCCATTACGCAAAGCCCTCGGCCGAGGCAGGAGATTTACTGGTAGGTATTCCAGTAGTATCTCAGGGCGTTCTGGGCTACGCTCCGACACGACTTGTACCGCTTTTGGGGGTCTGACTTTTACCAACCCCCTAGGCCCGCCATGCGATACTCATAGACGAACGGACCGGACTGTACGGATATTGTCACTGACAGGCTCAGTTGGGTGTCGGGGTGAGCTTCCTCATCGACGTCCATTTTGGTCAATAGCTGGTGGCCCGTCACGTATTGGCTTATACCTCTGACGTGCTAGTGGTTAAATCCACAACCATAGTATTGACGAGTCTTTAGAGTCCACCACACTTTCTGTTACTCATGCTTTCGGGCGAAACGCTGTAGAGGCCGTATGGAGATATGGCAGGGTCCGATCAGATACGTGCGGTATTGTACGGATCAGGATCGGACAGCTTTGTACTAGTAGCCGTATAGGTATATGGCAGGGTTCGATCAGATACGTGCGGTATTGCACGGATCAGGATCGAACGGATTTTACTAGCCGGCTTTGGTTTAAGCCGGTACTAGTTTAGTACAGTGTAGATTTTGTCTCATTGCATTTGTATCCGGTCGGAATACAGATGCGGGTGTGTATGCACAGTGTCGGGGTTTTCCTGTAATTTATTACGGGACCAGTTTTCTGGAGTTGCCAGTTTGCATTCCGTTCCGGCCGGTTTTCCTTTGTTCTTTCCCGGCCGGACTTTTCCGATGGAGGGAGTAATTTGCAGTTTTGCAAATTACACTTTGAAAGGGGGTTTCTTGCATAAAGATTGATTATGATGGCTTCTTTTTCTTTGCTCCATACTTGCTTTTATGTGATGGGAAAGGGTATGGAGAAAAAGCATGGTTGTTGTTTTCATTGACTTTGGTTGTGGTCACCACTTCATTCTTCCTACCATCACCTCCCTTGTATGTTTTTTTCCCTTCACCAATTCCATAATAGACTTGGCCGGCCACTTCTTTTAGATGAGGATGGATCATTTCATTTTGGTGAGGGTGTGGAAAAATTAATGTTTCATATCATTTTTCATTGCCTCAAAAATCCCCAAGTTCATATCACCTTGATTCCTCCATCATGGCAACAAAACCCCATTGAGACAAAGCGTATTCTACACTACATTCTACAGCACTTCTTGGGCATGTCGAGTTGCCGGCTTCATGCTCGAGTTGCCTCGGTATTGAGGTGGGAGCCCGTAAAAGACAAAGGCGATGTGGTGCCCTTTCCGGCGAGGAGGCGACGATGTGGAGCAAAGACTTTCCGCGGGAGATCGGGATGATGAAGAGAAGACCGGAGGACTCGGATCACTCGGTATACTTCTCACCCCACCTCTTGTTAGCTAGCGTAGGTTAATGGTAAACGATCCGGGTTTTCTTTGTCCGCGGTAGCGCCGGTTTCCGAGTAAGGAAAAATTTTGATTCCGCAATTTGGCCTCGAGTAAGACGGCCGGGGCGCTCCCGTGGCGCAACAGATTGTTCGATCGGAAAGTTTAACCTTTTCTATTTATCCGGAATGTGATACAATAATTGGGATTCGCAAATAGTTATGAGATAACGGAATGAATGTTATAAACATAGCACTTTAGTCTCACTTGATCGGTTGCCACGGAATTTTGATATGATCAAAAGTCCGTCGCAATCACATAGCGTACGCGGATTCTCGCCGGGTAAACTTAATAGACAGCCTCACTCCATAGCCCCGACCAAGTGACTGTAGGAGAACCCCGTCGCCGAAAGCATCCGTTCGGGTGCTCGCGGTAGCGGTGTTCCGCCTTGGTGCACTTTGTCGACGGCGTCGGGAGTGCGGCCGTCTACTGAAATTTGCGACGAGCATTCGATCAGTTTTTCGGGAATCCTGTTGAATTGCCCGACTTGATATTGAAAAGAGTTTTCGATAATGAGACTAAAATGCGGGGTTTATAATTGTTAGGCATGTGATGTCTAAAGAATTCATTAGGTCAGGCATGCGATTGTAGGGTTCCTTGGCACCCTAATGAGGTTATACAAGGCATCGAACATGCCATTTTTCAAAAATACGGGGTGCCGAGAGACCCGACTACGGATCGTTTGCTAGAAAACTAGGCGAAAAAGAATCTAGTTAACACTTAACTAAGGTATACGGATATACAACCTTTGTAGATCCGTTTGTCCACCTCCACGGCTCCGAGATGAGGTCCTCTCCGCTGTCCAAATCAAATCCGGGCTCTAGCGTCGACTTCATCGGAGAATAAGCGAGCTAGGTCGTCGATGTCCATGCCGAAGATGATCTACGTCGAGGCATCGCTAAATCAAGCTCTCACTTCACCAAGTCATGAAACTTGTGAAGAAAACACACTCTACTACTTGGCAAGAGGTAGAGGATGAAGAAATAGGAAGTGGGTAGACTTTAGATTTGGATTTCTCACTTGTTTGCTCAATTCACCATTGATGAAGAAAGCTTTTTCTTCTTGAGTTCAAGGAAGAAGAAGAAGAAATGATGAGAATGATTTTCTTTAAAAAGAAAAGAATAATCCATTCTTATCATAACACTAACCATGGTAATGTGTAGAGAATCAATCATGGTTAAATGGGATGGTTAGGGTTAAGCATGAGACAAAATGGTTGCTAAAGTCAAAGTCTTCATGAAGCTTCAACAAGCTTCCAAATAAAGCCACCATTTTGCATTATGCTTATCATTTTCCAATAATGAATAAACAAATAAATAAATAGATATGAAAATGAAAACCCTAACCATTACATAACCTTGGTTTAAACTTTACACAAAACACAAGTTAGCATGCATCATCAAACATGATACAATCAAGTGCACAAAACTATATCGAATATACAATGTGCACATCCGAGTGAGAAAATCCATCTTAAGTAAACCGATACTAGTTGATACAAAGTAATATATCAAATATATAAATATGCATTAAATCATTAAATCAACACTTGATTCAATGATCCGGTTATGTCGCACACAACCGACAAGTATACAATATATCGGCTTATCGAATCAACGCTTGAATCGATAACTAGGTTATATCGCATACAACCATTCATTACATTTATCGCGAGAATAGAATACGGTATCACATACACGCATTATTCTCGGTCCCGCACATATCTCATATGCGCTCCTATTTCGTTTCGCATGAGCCAGGAAACCTCTGTGTAGGACTCTAAAGACTCGTCAATACGCCGGCAGCAGATGATGATCATATCAAGCATCCACAAGCCGCAAGCGGTCTGCTAAACGTAACGGCCACCCGGGTATTAAGCGATCTTAAGATCGACGAGCAAGCCCGCTCACACTCCAGTGAATCCAACCAGTAACACTACCGTACAGTCCGGTCTGATCGTCTGATATGTCGCATATCTCGCCTAGGGGTGGTAAATGTCAGACCCCAATAGCTGAATAAGTCGTGTCGATACGAGGTCTATAACTGTTCGAGAAACTACTGGTAACACTTACCAGTAAATCTCAGCAACCCTGGCTAGGGATTTCCTGTTATAGCCAATCGAACACAGCGCAACATCAACTCCCTATACCGGGAGAGACGAATCCCCTCCTATCGCTCATTGCCTCCATGTGACTCGGGACTGTACCCAAAAACCACCGTTTTGCACGCCCTCTTGGACGTGGTAAGATGGAAATCAAAGTACAGTGGGAACCACACAAGACTCTATGACGATCTCGGGTCAACAGACTACTCTGTACCAGTGTCACCAGAGAACTGCCATCTGACGTGAGGTATAATACCATCTGGGAGTTCTCGGCGAGTACGTCCAGTGTACCCAGTCTCTACTGAGCACCCGTATATCATCTCTGATGTCAAACACCAATGGATATGGGATCATCCATCGCCCATCTTGTATGGGTCGAGAAGGTATACGCTAGTCTACTCTGGTATATCGATGCCCCGTCTCGATACACCCACGACTAGGGACTTTGAAGGATGTACTTATGGACTACCATGTCCCCACTAGTATGATCCGCATCATAGTCCAGGTAGTCAAGTACAGATCCTAAGGGCTTTACCAACATGTAACAGAGAGACAAACAGTATACACGTTAAGGTAAAGTTCAACCAGATAGCATGCTATCATGTCGAGCAAGAAAGTCCTCCCTATATACGTCCCAGCATCCACTACAATATACATCCTATGTACAGTAATGGCCTCTAGGGCATACATATAACTAACAATCTCCCACTTGCACTAGAGCCATCTGTAGCAGTGGTTGTAGTATCTCGTACTCAACCATCCCATAAAAGTCTCTCTCTGGGAACATGCCTTTGTGAGTGGATCCGCTGTGTTGTCCTCTGAGTCTACTCTCCTAACCTCGATCTCCCTGGAGATCAACCATCTCCATGATCAAGTGATACTGCCTTAGAATATGTCTGGATCACTGATGGGACGGACGTTCCTTGGCATAAGCCACAACTCCATTGTCTCACAATGGTTGGAACGTAGTTCATCTCATGAACCAATATACACCCAAACAGCCTCTATGGTAGCATCTTAAGTAGCGATGTATCTTGCCTTTATCGTCTAGTATGCCACGATATCTAGCTTGGAACTCTTCCAACATACCATCCCTTTACTGAGGATTAAGACAATACCTGTGACTGACACTCAGTCGTTTTTATCACCCTGGAACCCTTCCAGCGATTCTCCCCAGGATCGATTGATACCATCTCACTACAACTAGTGAGAATCCTAACATCCATTTAAATCTATCTCATAGATCCAAAACTCAGGATTTAGGAGGTATCAGTTTGATCCTATGTGGAGAGTCATTGTGATAAGCGGAGATTGATCGAGCGTAGCATAGGAAACTCCTTCCCTATCAAGAGTATGTCATCCACGTACTCTACGAGGATCGTTACCATACTCCCTACTACCTTTTTGTTTATACAAGGTTCATCTACCATTTTGATGATGTCAAACTCTTTGACTAATTCATCAAAACAGATGTTCCAACTCCGCGATGCCTGCTTTATCCTATAAAGCATCTTGCACACGTTTCCGCTGCTCCCACTGTCTACGAGGCCCTCTGGCTGTGTACTTATAGACTCTCTCTTCTAAAACATCATTTAGAAAAGCAGTCATGGCACCCAACCGCCAGATATCGTAGTCATGGTATGTAGCCGTGGCAAGTAGGATCTGGATGGACTTAAGCATAGCTACTGGAAAAGGTTTCATCATTATCCACGCCTGGTCGATGACGAAAACCTTTAACAATTCTAGCTTTGAAAGTCTCAACTTTTCCATGTACACCAAGTAATCTTCTCAAGATATACTTGCTCCTGATGGGGATTTAACCCATCAGATATAGCAGCTAAAGTCCATACTTTGCTGGTGTATAAGGATTCCATCTCAGATCTCTAAGCATCCATCCATTCTCACAGAGTCTTACTCCTGATGGCCAGCTCGAAGCTAGTTGGGTCATCATCTCATGATGCAATCCTCGCTCCCACTGTCATAGAGAAACAGAAGTATCTTTCAGGTGGGTGAGGAACCCTACTAGATCGGCGGAGAGGCTGAGGTTCGTTGTAATCTACTGAATCCATTGGTTCTATCAAATCATCAGCTGTAGTTTGTATAGCTGGAACCTTTCCAGTTCTACATAACAGACCTTGCCTCGAGTTTGTCCGGATTTTTCTTTTAGACATAGGCCGGACAACCCCAAATCTTAACTAACTTAAGATATGGGTTCTTCCCTTTCCATATCACATATGAAGCGGTAGGCAACTGATTTGATTTGAACCCTATTCAATAGGTATGCAGCTTCTCAAGTGCATAGCTCCCAAAAAGGAAATAGGTAACTCAGTAGTACTCATCATAGAGCACACCTTATCATATAGGGTGTTATTGCTCCACCCCGATATACCATCGTGCTATGGTGTATACAGAGGAGTAATGCTGAGAGAGAATCTCATTCTCCTTTAGAAAAGTCCAGGAATTCCGTACTCAAGTATTCTCCTCCCTGATCACATCAAAGGACATAATACTTATACCCGTATTTTGGTTCTCTACTTCTCGCTTATATTCTGTGAATATCTCAAAAGGTTCGGACTCATGTTTCAGCAGGAACATATGACTGAATCTTGAGAGATTATCAGAGAACGTAAGGAAGTATAAAGAACCTGTCCTGGCATGTGTAGACAGGGGACCTACATACATCAACATGTATCATCCCAAGAGCTTACTAACTCTTTCTCTGTTTCCAATAAACAGAGCTGTGGTCATCTTATCTTTGTGACATGACAGGAAAGTTTCACAAGATGTAAATTCAAACTGATTTAAATATGCATCTAAATGTAACTCTAGCTAGTCGGGTCACATTGATCTGACCTAGTCTACAATGCCTCAAGAAGAATTCGTTCATTTCTGAACTCTTCCTCTTGTGTGTGTTCTGTATACTAAGAACTGTAGTTTGATTTAGAACATTAATGATTTTAGATAACGTGCCTGAACCGATCAACTTTTGATATAGGAAATGTTCAAAACATTATCCAACAATACAAAATTTTATCATTTCTTTACTAATAAAGAGATAGATACGATTTTGTATATCAGGTTCGGTATCTAATAACATTCGTTCAGAATCAATGTATTCGTAATACAGGGTGACAGTGACCAACAGACTTGGCTGCAACTCTTGCCCCGTTTTCTGCCTCATGAAACTTATCACCCGTTCTCAGTTCTCTACCTATCTGTAGCCCTATGTAACAGATTACATATCTGGGATCCTGATCTGGTATCACATACCCAGGACGTAGAGGATACAAAGAAACAGTTTTGTATAATGAACACACCCGAAGATGATGCATCAACATGCACTCTCTTCGTTTGGGCGGCACGGGAATTCTGGTATTCCCCAATTTCCTGCTCTGTCTTATAACAATTATAAGGTGGAGCGGGACCAACGTTCCCCAGCTCAGTATAACAAGCGGGTTCGGTCAATAATCCGTATTATTATCTTGATTAAGGCATGATATGGTCGCTACCAGAAGAGAGAGAGAAGAAAACACTCAGCGTGCGCTCTTGCAAGAATAGATTGGTTATTATTTTATCTAATCAGGATGGCTCCCACTGCTTTTTATCAAATCTTCCTTCAAACCCTAAAAGGAAAGACTAGCCGGGATTAATTACACACCACAAGTTCGCCAATCTTTCAGCCAGGCCAGTGTCGATACTTTGAGGGAGGTGCCCCGTGCTTTCGCACGAACCTAATTAATGTAAACCTCGTTTTCCCAGAGGCGTAACCTCGTTGACACCTTTCTAGACACCTACTTGATCGGCTAATTGTAATGTATAAAACTCTCCCAGGAGTAACACTTACTCGCAGCGGGTATCGGGATCCAACTATCTCATAGAAGGTATGCAATCTCATTGCAAATTTCAACACTTGAAATTCCCGATAATATTTTGCCCCATGCGATCTATGACCTTGAATGAGTCAACAAACCATAGACCGCAAGTAAAGTTCAACCCGTCATTTCTCGATTAAATTAAACCCACCCGCACGACCCTTGACTGAGTCAACAAGGCCGCACGACTACCCTAATCCAATCGCATCATATGCTTTGCAGGTAAGCAATAATCAGCTACCGCACACTACGCCTTGACTGAGTCAACAAACGCAGCACGAATACTAACTATCACCTATCTGAAATGACGGAGGGCTACGATAGATTTTTAAGAAAACCTTTTGCGTAATGAACTTTATATCGTTGTAGAATCAAATGATTTTGAAATGGAATGCTTTTGAGGCTTTTCTAGTTTTGCTAAAGGAGTCACTCCCCGTGAAGGGATCGTCGGTCCTTTCCTCGTCGAATGAGGTGCGGGATATATCATATATATCACTGTGCAAAGCAAAACACTTAAAAGCAATCAAAAGACAAACCGAGTGTGTAGCATTTGCCAGTTATTGCTAAAGGAGTCACTCCCGGTGAAGGGATCTCGGTCCTTTCCTTATCGAATAAGGTGCAGGATATATCATATATACCACTGTGCAAAGCAAGAACTGTAGCTACCTGTTTTATTTTGAAATTCGATTCTACAACATCTTAGGTTTCTTTTAATTCATTAATCACATTAATGAAGTCCCATCATTTAAATACCTAAACATCACAGATAGATATGACGTATACTTATGTCATCCGCATTCGCCTCGATGTCCCCTCGTGCACCGTTAGGTTAGGTAACTAACGACAGAGCAGGGCAGGGCTAGCGCGGGTGTAAAACATAAGTAACGTCTATATAATATATCATATATACTATATCCTGTATCTATCACAGAACATCGCATGATCACATCACAGATATCGCAGCAGAAGAAACATATGAAATATTGGATATACTAGGACGTCCGTGTTTTCAATACGAGCCAGTATAAAACACGGATTCCACGGTCGTGATGAATAGCCAAACCCACACCCCTAGACCCCTACGAGAGCGGCAAGCAACCCTACCAATTCTAGAGTTAGGAGACCCGGACTCGACTCCTCGAGTTGGTCTCCCACTGGACTCCAGAACCCGGTTACTTGTGCCCTCCTCCTTGGGTCTATCCTAGTGCGGAAAAGTAAATAATATACAAACGGTGACAACTTCCACAACCTGGAAGTGCCCCAATAAAAGAATATTACATACAAGTTTTTACATGAATGAAAATGAAAAACACTCATCACACATAAAAACCCCCGGCTATTCAAACAGGACGATCCAATATAACATATCCAGCAACACATAACATCACATGTCATCAACGTAAGTAAACATGCGTATCCCAATTGTCGTTGACATATAGCAACGAAACCGGCGATATCACATATTACACTTACGGTCACAGAAAAGAAAGTGTAAAACTACAACAGTTGGAATCCGCAACCACCTCAGACATCGCATGCCTGACCAAATGAATTACTTAGACATCGCATGCCTAACAATTATAAACCCCGCATTCTAGTCTCAAAATCGAAAACACTTTTCAATATCAAGTCGGGCAATTCAACAAGATTCCCGATATCCTGATCGAATACTCGTCGCAAACTTTAGTAGGCGGCCGCACCCCTGATACCGTCGACGAAGTGCACCAAGGCGGAACACCGCTGCCGCGAGCACCCGGACGGATGCTTTCGGCGACGGGGTTCTCCTACAGTCACTTGGTCGGGGCTATGGAGCGTAGCTGTCTATTAAGTTTACCCGGCGAGTATCCGCGTACGCTACGTGATTGCGACGGACTTTTGATCACATCAAAATTCCGTGGCAACCGATCAAGTGAGACTAAACTGCTATGTTTATAACATTCATTCAGTTATCTCATAACATATTGTGAATTCCAATTATTGTATCCCATTCCAGATAAACAGAAAATGTTAAACTTTTCGATCGAACAATCCAACACCCAAGTTTTCCCGATACAGCTCAACACATGAAATAAGTCTAACAACATTCCGTTCGTGCCTCAGTACCAACGGTCCAGCCATAGAAGGGTCAAGCCAACGCCTCACATGTGGCACGCCGTACTGCCCCAAACCCGAAGGTTCAAAGGGTAGTTCAAGACGGTCACATAATCGAGTTAAGGTTTGTTGTCTTCTAGAGGGACCATCGTGTTACTTGCACTACTTAGAACGTGATTAAACTTCGGAAAAATCCAACACTTGGAAATTTCCCGACAGGGGAAAAATTGGGTATTTATATCCGGTCGAACTTTTTAACATATTCAAAAAAAATTATCCGGAATGACACATAGACAAAGTTTGACAATCCGATCGAATGTATGAACTCCCAATACAACCCAAAATACTCAACTCTTGATTTCATATTAAAAATTCCCAGGAAAACCAGCACTGAAAAATAGGAGTTACTGTGCAAAATTCAATGGCAAATAAGACAAAAGGGCCGCGGAAGGGCCGCATTAGCACGCTAATGCCGCGGTTCCGCCGCACTTTAGAAAGATCATTAGGTAATTTTTGCATCGTAATTCTTAGATTTACCTGATGATTTTTCTGCATATTTTTAATTTGCAAAAATCCACATTTTATAAAAATGTCCAGAGAGCATTTTAAAGTCGGGGTTTCGGGTCGATCGGACTTCTAACTCCGTCTACGCATCGCCTAAGGCTCTAGCTAGGCTCTGATACCACTGTAGGGTTCCTTGGCACCCTAATGAGGTTATACAAGGCATCGAACATGCCATTTTTCAAAAATACGGGGTGCCGAGAGACCCGACTACGGATCGTTTGCTAGAAAACTAGGCGAAAAAGAATCTAGTTAACACTTAACTAAGGGATACGGATATACAACCTTTGTAGATCCGTTTGTCCACCTCCACGGCTCCGAGATGAGGTCCTCTCCGCTGTCCAAATCAAATCCGGGCTCTAGCGTCGACTTCATCGTTGAATAAGCGAGCTAGGTCGTCGATGTCCATGCCGAAGATGATCTACGTCGAGGCATCGCTAAATCAAGCTCTCACTTCACCAAGTCATGAAACTTGTGAAGAAAACACACTCTACTACTTGGCAAGAGGTAGAGGATGAAGAAATAGGAAGTGGGTAGACTTTAGATTTGGATTTCTCACTTGTTTGCTCAATTCACCATTGATGAAGAAAGCTTTTTCTTCTTGAGTTCAAGGAAGAAGAAGAAGAAATGATGAGAATGATTTTCTTTAAAAAGAAAAGAATAATCCATTCTTATCATAACACTAACCATGGTAATGTGTAGAGAATCAATCATGGTTAAATGGGATGGTTAGGGTTAAGCATGAGACAAAATGGTTGCTAAAGTCAAAGTCTTCATGAAGCTTCAACAAGCTTCCAAATAAAGCCACCATTTTGCATTATGCTTATCATTTTCCAATAATGAATAAACAAATAAATAAATAGATATGAAAATGAAAACCCTAACCATTACATAACCTTGGTTTAAACTTTACACAAAACACAAGTTAGCATGCATCATCAAACATGATACAATCAAGTGCACAAAACTATATCGAATATACAATGTGCACATCCGAGTGAGAAAATCCATCTTAAGTAAACCGATACTAGTTGATGCAAAGTAATATATCAAATATATAAATATGCATTAAATCATTAAATCAACACTTGATTCAATGATCCGGTTATGTCGCACACAACCGACAAGTATACAATATATCGGCTTATCGAATCAACGCTTGAATCGATAACTAGGTTATATCGCATACAACCATTCGATACATTTATCGCGAGAATAGAATACGGTATCACATACACGCATTATTCTCGGTCCCGCACATATCTCATATGCGCTCCTATTTCGTTTCGCATGAGCCAGGAAACCTCTGTGTAGGACTCTAAAGACTCGTCAATACGCCGGCAGCAGATGATGATCATATCAAGCATCCACAAGCCGCAAGCGGTCTGCTAAACGTAACGGCCACCCGGGTATTGAGCGATCTGAAGATCGACGAGCAAGCCCGCTCACACTCCAGTGAATCCAACCAGTAACACTACCGTACAGTCCGGTCTGATCGTCTGATATGTCGCATATCTCGCCTAGGGGTGGTAAACGTCAGACCCCAATAGCTCAATAAGTCGTGTCGATACGAGGTCTATAACTGTTCGAGAAACTACTGGTAACACTTACCAGTAAATCTCAGCAACCCTGGCCAGGAATTTCCTGTTATAGCCAATCGAACACAGCGCAACATCAACTCCCTATACCGGGAGAGACGAATCCCCTCCTATCGCTCATTGCCTCCATGTGACTCGGGACTGTACCCAAAAACCACCGTTTTGCACGCCCTCTTGGACGTGGTAAGATGGAAATCAAAGTACAGTGGGAACCACACAAGACTCTATGACGATCTCGGGTCAACAGACTACTCTGTACCAGTGTCACCAGAGAACTGCCATCTGACGTGAGGTATAATACCATCTGGGAGTTCTCGGCGAGTCCGTCCAGTGTACCCAGTCTCTACTGAGCACCCGTATATCATCTCTGATGTCAAACACCAATGGATATGGGATCATCCATCGCCCATCTTGTATGGGTCGAGAAGGTATACGCTAGTCTACTCTGGTATATCGATGCCCCGTCTCGATACACCCACGACTAGGGACTTTGAAGGATGTACTTATGGACTACCATGTCCCCACTAGTATGATCCGCATCATAGTCCAGGTAGTCAAGTACAGATCCTAAGGGCTTTACCAACATGTAACAGAGAGACAAACAGTATACACGTTAAGGTAAAGTTCAACCAGATAGCATACTATCATGTCGAGCAAGAAAGTCCTCCCTATATACGTCCCAGCATCCACTACAATATACATCCTATGTACAGTAATGGCCTCTAGGGCATACATATAACTAACAGCGATGTCTGAGGTGGTTGCGGATTCCAACTGTTGTAGTTTTACACTTTCTTTTCTGTGACCGTAAGTGTAATATGTGATGTCGCCGGTTTCGTTGCTATATGTCAACGACAATTGGGATGCGCATATTTACTTACGTTGATGACATGTGATGTTATGTGTTGCTGGATATGTTATATTGGATCGTCGTGTTTGAATAGCCGGGGGTTTTTTTTATGTGAGATGAGTGTTTTTCATTTTCATTCATGTAAAAACTTATATGTAATATTCTTTTATTGGGGCACTTCCAGGTTGCGGAAGTAGTCACCGTTTGTATATTATTTACTTTTCTGCACTAGGATAGACCCAAGGAGGGGGGCACAAGTAACCGGGTTCTAGGGTCCAGTGGGAGACCAACTCGAGGAGTCGAGTCCGGGTCTCCTAACCCTAGAATTGGTAGGGTTGCTTGCCGCTCTCGTAGGGGTCTTGGGGTGTGGGATTGGCTATTCATCACGACCGTGGAATCCGTGTTTTATACTGGCTCGTATTGAAAACGCGGACGTCCTAGTATATCCAATATTTCTTATGTTTCTTCTGCTGTGTTTTATCTGAGATCATGCGATGTTCTGTGACAGGTATTATATATAGTATATATGATATATTATATAGACGTTACTTATGTTTTACACCCGCGCTAGCCCTGCCCCGCTCTGCCGTTAGTTACCTAACCTAACGGTGCACGAGGGGACATCGAGGCGAATGCGGATGGCATAAGGGTACGTCATATCTATCTGTGATGTTTAGGTAATTTAAATGATGGGATATTCATTAATGAGATTAATGAAAGAAAATAAACCTAATTGATGTTGTGGAATCGAATTTCAAAACAAAACAGGTAGCTACAGTTCTTGCTTTGCATCGTGGTGTTCCTTGTAGAACATCCTGCACCTTATTCGATAGGGAAAGGACCGAGATCCCTTCACCGGGAGTGACTCCTTTAGCAATAACTGGCAGATGCTACAACCCTCGGTTTGTCATTTGATCGCTTCTATAGTTTCTGATTTGCACAGTGATATATATGATATATCCCGCACCTCATTCGACGAGGAAAGGGCCGACGATCCCTTCACCGGGAGTGACCCCTTTAGCAAAACTAGAAAAGCTTCAAAAATATTCCATTTAAAAACCATTTGATTCCGCAACGAGATCAAGTTCAAAGCGTCAAAGGTTTTCACAAAAACCAGTCGCAACCCTCCGTCATTTTAGGAAGTAGAGTACTTAGTATTCGTGCTGTGTTTGTTGACCATAGTCAAGGCACAGTGTAAGGTAGCTAAGTGATGTCTTCCTACACCGCATATGATGCGATTAGTTTGGACAGTCGCGTGACTTTGTTGACCTTAGTTAAGGGTCATGTGGGTGGGTCTAATTAATCACGAAATGACGGGTAGAACTTGACTAGTACTTATGATTTGTTGACCATAGTTAAGGTCATAAGTGCTAGGGGTAAAAACCATTGTCGGGAGTTTCAAGTGTTGAAACTTGCAATGAGATTGCATACCTTCTATGTGATAGTTGGATCCCGATACCCACTGCGAGTAATTGTTACTCCTGGGAGAGTTTCGCACTTTGCAATTAGCCGATCAAGTAGGTGTCTAGAAAGGTGTCAACGGGGTTACGCCTCTGGGAAAATGAGGTTTACAGTAATTAGGTCCGTGCGAAAGCACGGGGAACCTCCCTCAAAGTACCGACACTGGCCTGGCTGAAAGATTGACGAACTTGTAGAGTGTAATTAATCCCGGCTAGTCTTTCCTTTTAAGGTTTGAAGGAAGATTTGATAAAAAGCAGTGGGAGCCATCCTGATTAGATAAAATATATAACCAATCTGATCTTGCTAGAGCGCACGCAGAGTGTTTTCTTCTCTCTCTCTCCAGGTAGCGACCATATCACGCCTTAATCAAGATAATAATACGGATGTATTGACCGAACCCGCTTGTTATACTGAGCTGGGGAACGTTGGTCCCCGCTCCAACTTATAATTGTTATAAGACAGAGCAGGAAATTGGGGAATACGAGAATTCCTATGCCGCCCAAACGAAGAAAGTGCATATGATGCATCTCCTTCGGGTATGTTCGTTACAAAGAACTGTTTCTCAGAATCCTCTGCATCCTGGGTATATGATACCGGATCAGGATCCCAGATATGTAATCTGTTACATAGGGCTACAAAAAGGTAGAAAAACTGAGAACGGGTGATAAGTTTCATGAGACAGAAAACGGAGCAAGTGTTGCAGCCAAGTCTGTTGGTCACTGTCACCCTGTATTACGAATACATTGATTCTGAACAAATGCTATTAGATACCGAACCTGATATACAAAATCATATCAATCTCTTTATTAGTAAAGAAATGATATAATTTTGTATTGTTGGAAAATGTTTTGAACATTTCCTATATCAAAAGTTGATCGGTTCAGGCGCGTTATCTAAAAGCATTGACGTTCTAAATCGAACTACAGTTCCTTGTATACAGAACACACACAAGAGGAAGAGTTCAGAGATGAACGATTCGTTCTTGAGGCATTATAGACTAGGTCATATCAATGCGACCCGACTGGCTGAAGTTACATTTTAGATGCATATTTAAATCAGTTTGAATTTACATCTTGTGAAACTTGCCAGTCATGTCACAAAGATATAATGACACTAGCTCTGTTTAATGGAAGCAGAGAAAGAGTTGGTAAACTCTTGGGACTGATACATGATGATGTATGTAAGGTCTCCGGTCTACACATGCCAGGACTGGTTCTTTATACTTCATTATATTCTATGATAATCTCTCAAGATTCAGTCATATATTCCTGTTGAAATATAAGTCCGAACCTTTTGAGGTATTCACAGAATATAAGTAGGAAGTAGAGAACCAAAATACGGGTATAAGTATTATGTCTTATGATGAGATCAGGGAGGAGAATACTTGTGCACAGAAATCCTGGACTATTCTAAAGGAGAATGAGATTCTCTCTCAGCATTATTCCTCCGTATACACCATGGCACGATGGTATATCGAGGCGGAGCAGATACACCCTATTTGATAAGGTGTGCTCTATGATGAGTACTACTGAGTTACCTATTTCCTTTTTGGGAGTTATGCACTTGAGAAGCTGCATACCTATTGAATTAGGTTCGAATCAAATCAGTGCCTACCACTCCATATAAGATATGGTGCGGGAAGATCCTATCTCTTAAGTAAGTTAAAATTTGGGGTTGTCCGGCCTATGTTTAAAGCAAAATCCGGACAAGATCGAGGCAGGATCAGTTCTGTAGAACTGGAAAGGTTCCAGCTATACAAAACTGCAGTTGATGATTTGACAGAACCATAAGATTCTATAGTTTCCGACGAACCTCAGTCTCTCCGCCGATCTAGTAGGGTTCCTCATCCGCCTGAGAGATACCTCGGTTTCTCGATGACAGTGGGAGCAAGGATTGCATCATGAGATGATGACTCAACTAGTTTCGAGCTGGCCATCAGGAGTGAGACTCTGTAAGAATGGCTGGATGTTTAGTGATCTGAGATGGAATCCATATACACCAACAAAGTATGGACTTTGGTTGCTATATCTGAAGGGTTAAATCCCCATCAGGAGCAAGTATATCTTGAGAAGATTACTTGGTGTACTTGGAAAGGTTGAGACTTTCAAAGCTAGACTTGTTAAAGGTTTTCGTCATTGACCATGCGTGGATAATGATGAAACCTTTTCCAGTACCTATGCTTAAGTCCATCCAGATCCTACTTGTCACGGCTACATACCATGACTACGATATCTGGTGGTTGGGTGTCATGACTGCTTTTCTAAATGATGTTTTAGAAGAGTGCGTCTATAAGTACACAGCCAGAGGGCTTCGTAGACAGTGGGAGCAGCGGAAACGTGTGCAAGATGCTTTATAGGATAAAGCAGGCATCGCGGAGTTGGAACATCTGTTTTGATGTATTAGTCAAAGAAGTTGACATCATCAAAATGGTAGATGAACCTTGTATAAACAAAAAGGCAGTAGGGAGTATGGTGACGATCCTCGTAGAGTACGTGGATGACATACTCTTGATAGGGAAGGAGTTTCCTATGCTACGCTCGGTCAATCTCCGTTTATCACAATGATTCTCCATATAGGATCATAATGATACCTACTAACTCCTGGATTTTGGATCTATGAGATAGATTTAAATGAATGTTAGGATTCTCACTTATCGAAGTGAGATGGTATCACATGATCCTGGGGAGAATCACTGGAAGGGTTCCAGGGTGATAAGGACGACTGAATGTCAGTCGCAGGCATTGTCTTTACCCTCAGTAAAGGGACGGTATGTTGGAAGAGTTCCAAGCTAGATACCATGGCATACTAGACGATAAAGGCAGGATACATCGCTACTTAAGATGCTACCAAAGAGGCTGTTTGGATGTATATTGGTTCATGAGA
This sequence comes from Agapanthus africanus, assembly GCA_030015575.1. Lineage (NCBI taxonomy): Eukaryota > Viridiplantae > Streptophyta > Magnoliopsida > Asparagales > Amaryllidaceae > Agapanthus > Agapanthus africanus. The sequence continues at coordinate 208,893,417 of JASDDO010000026.1, read as the reverse complement.
TGAACTATGTTCCTCCCATTGTGTGACAATGGAGTTGTGGCTTTTGCCAAGGAACGTCCGTCCCATCAGTGTCCAGACTTATTCTAAGGCAGTATCACCTGATCATGGAGATGGTTGATGTCCAAGGTGATCGAGGCAAGGAGAGCAGACTCAGAGGATAACACGGCGGATCCACTCACGAAGGCCTATTCCCGGAGAGAGACTTTTACGGGATGGTTGAGTATGAGATACTACAACCACTGCTACAGATAGCCCTAGCACAAGTGGGAGATTGTTAGTTATATGTATGCCCTAGAGGCCATTACTGTACATTGGATGTATATTGTAGTGGATGCTGGGACGTATATAGGGAGGACTTTCTTGCTCGACATGATAGTATGCTATCTGGTTGCTCTTTACCTTAACGTGTATACTAATCGTCTCTCTGATTACATGTTGATAAAGCCCTTAGGATGTGTACTCGACTTCCAGGACTGTGATGTAGATCATACTAGTGGGGCCTGGGTAGTCTATGAGTACATCCTTGAAATGTTCCTAGTCGAGGGAATATCGAGACGGGGCATCGATATTCAAGAGTAAACTAGCGCATATCTTCTCGACTCATGCGATGGGCGATGGATGATCCCATATCCATTGGTGTTTGACATCAGAGATGGTATGCGGGTGCTCAGTGGAGACTGGGTACACTGAACGGACTCGCCGAGAACTCCCAGATGGTATTATACCTCACGTCAGATGGCAGTTCTCTGGTGACACTGGTACAGCTTAGTCTGTAGACTCGAGATCGTCATAGAGTCTTGTGTGTCTCCCACTGTGCTTTGATTTCCTCCCTACCACGGCTCTACTGAGTCGTGCAAACAGGTGGTTTTTGGGTACAGTCCCGATTCACATGGAGGCAATGAGCGATAGGAGGGGATTCGTCTCTCCCGGTATTGGGGGTTGATGTTGTGCTATGCTCGACTGGCCATAACAGGAAATCCCTGGCCAGGGTTGCAGTGATATACTGGTAAGAGTTATCAGTAGTTTCACGAATGTTATGGACCTCAAGTCGGCATGACTTATCGAGCTATTGGGGTCTGACGTTTACCACCCCTAGGCGAGATATGCGACATATCAGACGAACAGACCGGACTATACGGTAAGTGTTACTGGTAGGATTCGTAGGAGTGTGAGCGGGCTTGCTCGTCGATCTTCTGATCGCTCAATACCCGGGTGGCCGTTACGTTTAGCAGACCGCTTGCGGCTTGTGGATGCTTGATATGATCATCATCTGCTGCCGGCGTATTGACGAGTCTTTAGAGTCCTACACAGAGGTTTCCTGGCTCAAGCGAAACGAAATAGGAGCGCATATGAGATATGTGCGGGACCGAGAATAATTCGAGTATGTGATACCGTATTCCATTCTCGCGATCAATGTATCGATAGGTTATATGCGATATAACCTAGTTATCGAATCAAGGATTGATTCGATAAGCCGATACATATGATACTAGTCGGTTATATCCGATATGACCGGATCGTTAAATCAAGTGTTGATTTAATGATTTAGTGCATATTTATTTATTCGATATATTACTTTGCGTTAACTAGTATTGGTTCACTTTAAAAGGATTTTCTCACTTGAATTGTGCACATTGTATATATGATATAGTTTTGTGCACTTGTTTGTATCATGTTTGATGATACATGCTTACTTGGTTAAGTGTAAAGAATCAAACCATGGTTTAGTTAGTGATTAGGGTTTCATCTTATTCATTTATCTTTTTATTTTATTTATTTCAAAAGAAAAGGATAAAGAGAATTGAATGGTGGCTATTTTTGTTTTTAATTGAAGTTTCTTGAAACTTTGACTTAGTCTCCTTTTTGTTCTTATCCTTAACCCTAACCATTCCATTAACCATGGTCTTTTCTCTACACTTAACTAAGGTTAAAAGTATGATAAGATTTAATTCTTATTCTTTTTTATTATTCATCTTATCATATCTTCTTCTTCTTCTTCATCTTCTTCAACATGAAGAAAAGCTTTCTACTTCAATGGCAACTAGCCAAATCAAGTGAGAAATCCAAAAATAAAGTCTACCCACTTCCTATTTCTTCATCCTCTACCTCTTTCCAAGTAGTAGAGTGTGTTTCCTTCACAAATTTTCAAGGTTTGGTGAAGGTGGAGCTTGATCTAGCGATGCCTCGACGTAGATCATCTTCGGCATGGATATCGACGACCTAGCTCGCTTATTCTTCGACGAAGCCGACGCTAGAGCCCGGGAGTTCACTTGGACAGCGAGAGGACTTCGCCGCGGAGCCGTGGAGGTGGTGGACCGGATCTACAAAGGTTGTATATCTGTTCCCTTAGTTAAAATGTTAACTAGTTTGCTTGTTTCGCCTAAATATCTAGTAAACGATCCGTAGTCGGGTTTGTAGGCACCCGTAAAATTTGATTTGTGAATGTTTGATCACTTGTGAGACTTCACTAGAGTGCCTAGGAACCCTACAAAAGCAACCTGATCTAGAAGACAAAGATAGAACTGGTGCAGTCGTCAACCGAGTCTTCAACTGCTGAAAACTCTGCTCGCACGCATCAGTCCAAAGAAAAGGAACCCCTTTCCGGGTCAGTCCGATCAGCGGTGCAGCGGTGCTCGAGAAATCCTGCACGAAGCGGCGGTAATAACCAGCTAAGCCCAAAAAGCTGCGGACCTCTGTCACGGATACAGGTCTGGGCCAAAGCTGTACAGCCTCGATCTTCCTCGGGTCCAAAAGAATACCGTCTCCCGTCACCACATGACCCAGGAAGTCAACTCTATCAATCCAAAATGCGTACTTTGAGAATTTAGCATACAGCTGGTGTTCTCTCAATATCTGCAAAGCAATCCTCAAGTGTTGCTCATGCTCCTCTCGACTCCTAGAGTAGACCAAAATGTCATCAATAAATACAATAATAAACTGGTTGAGGAACGGCCTGAAAATCCGGTTCATCGGATCCATGAACGCTGCTGGGGCATTGGTGAGTCCGAACGTCATCACCAAAAACTCATAATGCCCGTAGCGTGTACGAAAAGCAGTATTCAGAATGTCATCATTCCGAACCCGCAACTGATGATAACCCGAACACAAATCAATCTTAGAAAAATGTTTCGCACCCTGGAGATGATCAAACAAATCGTCAATGCGAGGTAAAGGATACCTATTCCGCACTGTAACTCGGTTCAATTGCTGATAATCAATACACAACCTCAAACTACCGTCCTTCTTCTTGACGAACAGCACAGGAGCTCCCCAAGGCGAAACACTCAGACGCACAAGTCCATTATCAAGCAATTCTTGCAATTGATCTTTAAGCTCTCTAAGCTCTGCCAGAGCCATCCGGTGAGGCGGTATAGAAATAGGCCCCATGCCAGGAATCAGATCAATGCAAAACTCAATATCGCGCTCTGGTGGCAAACCAGGTAACTCATCGGGAAAAACGTTGGGAAACTCTCGCACGGTGGGAACCCGGTCCAACGACTCTACTGTGGCTCCAGTATCACAAATGAACGCTAAGAATCCCCGACATCCTCTCCTCAAAAGCCGACTAGCACAAAGGGCTAAAATCAAATTGTGAGGGGCAGCACCACGGTCCCCCTGCACAACCCAAACAGACTCGCCCGAAAAACTAAAACTGACTGTCTTCTCACGGCAGTCCACAGATGCATAACTATTAGTTATATGTATGCCCTAGAGGCTATTACTATACATGTGATGTATATTGTAGTGGATGCTTGGACATATACATGGAGGACTTCTTTGCTCGACATGATAGTATGCTATCTGGTTGCGCTTTATATTAACATGTTAACAAATACTGTTTTGTGATCACATGTTGATAAAGACCTTAGGATATGTACTTGACTACTAGGACTATGATGCAGATCATACTAGTGGGGCCAGAGTAATCCACAAGTACATCCTATAAACTATTCCTAGTCGAGGGTGCATCGAGACAGGGCATCAATACTCCAGAGTAGACTAGCGTATACGCTTCTTGACCCATATGATGGGCTATTGATGATCCCATATCCATTGGTGTTTGACATCAGAGATGATATATGAGTGCTCAGTGGAGACTGGGTACACTGTACGAGTTCACCGAGAACTCCCAGATAGTATTATACCTCACGTCAGATGGCAGTTCTCTGGTGACACTGGTACAGGTTAGTGTATAGACCCGAGATCGTCATAGAGTCTTGTGTGATTCCCACTGTACTTTGATTTCCACCTTACCACGTTCAAGAAAATGTGCAAAACGGTGGCTTTTGGGTACAGTCCCGAATCACATGGAGGCAATGAGCGATAGGAGGGGTTTCTCTCTCCTGGTATAGAGAGTTGATGTTGCGCTGTGCTCGATTGGCTAAAACAGGAAGTCCCTGGCCAGGGCTAATATGGAGATCTACTGGTAAGTGTTATCAGTAGTTTCTCGATCCATTATGAGCCTCACATCGGCATGACTTATCGGTTACTGGGGTCTGACGTTTACCACCCCTAGACTAGATATGCGACATATGAGATGAATAGACCGGACTGTACGGTAGTGTTACTGATTGGATTCACATGAGTGTGAGCAGGCTTACTTGTTGATCTTCTGATCGCTCAATATCCGGGTGGCCGTTACGTTTAGCAGACCGCTTGCGGCTTGTGGGTGATTGAAATGATCATCACCTACTGCCGGCGTATTGATGAGTCTTTAGAGTCCTATACAGAGGTTTCCTGGTTCATGCGAAATGGGGTAGGTGCACATATGTGATATGTGCGGGACCGAGGTTAATGCACGTATGTGATACTGCATTCTATTCTCACGATATATGTATCTATTGGTTATATGAGATATAGCCGGGTTATCGGATCAAGTGTTGATTCGATAAGTTGTTACAAAAGATATTAGTTGGTTATATCTAATATAGCCGGATTATTAAATCAAATGTTGATTTAATAATTGAATGTATAATTATATATTTGATATATTAAATTACATTAACTAATATTAGCTCACCTAAGTATTTCTTTTTCCCACATTTGATATATTGATATATATGTGATATATGTTAAATGTATTGTATTCTTTTTACACAAAATATATATATGATATATATTGTTGTGTCATGCTAGGTTACACATGCAACATGTATGTATGAGACTCACACCATGCTAGGGTTAATATTAGGGTTTAATATTTATTCTTAAGTAATTACAAATTAGTGGAGATATTTTGATAGTTGGAGGCTTCATAATAACCATTTTCTTAGTCCACTCCTTTGTCTTGCTTAAGATATTTTCTAACCCAACTTTAACCATACACCATGGTTGATTCTCTACATGAGTTAGGCATGAGATATTATCTCACCATGGTTGCATTTCTAACCTCATGAGTGTTAGTGTATATGCCCTAGGGGCCATTATTGTATCATACTAGTTTGTATATTACTTAATGGAAGCTTGGGATATTCACATGTATATAACAGTCTTGCTAAATATGGTAGTATGCTACTTGGTTTTTCTATCTTAATATGTGAGTATACGTATTGATAGAGCTCTTAGGATCTTGCTTGACTACTAGCGTTGTGATGGCAGTCACACTAGTGGGGGCAGGGTAGTCTACAAGCACATCCTTATTCAGGTCCCTAGTCGTTGGATTATCGAGACAGAGCATCGATACTCCGGAGTAGACTAGTGTGTACGCTTCTCATCCCAGTTGGGGAGATGGTCTGTCCCACAGCCGTCAGTACGTCGTACTGGAGATAGTATGCAGGTGCTCGTTAGGTTACGGGTACACCGGACATGACTCACAGGGAACTATTGGTTGGTTTTATACCAGTCGTCAGTGAACAGTTCCCAGGTGACATGAGTACAGCATAGTCCGCAGACTTGACACTGCTACTTTGCCTCGAGTGTGTCCCACTGTTCTTAGATTGCTACCCAACCATGACTCAAAGGAGTCGTGCAAACAGGTAGCAGTTGGGTGCAGTCCCGAGCACTTGGAGGCAGTGGCAGTTAGACAGGATTCGTCTCTCCCGGTATTGGGGGTTGATATCGCGCTGTGTCAGAGAGCCATTACGCAAAGTCCCTGGCCAGGGCAAGCGAGATTTCCTGGTAGGTTCCAGTAGTTTCTCAGGGTGTAATGGGCTTCCCTCCGACACGACTTATACCGCTATTAGGGGACTGACGCTTGCCGCCCCCTAGGGCCGATATGCGATAGTCATAGACGAACGGACCGGACTGTATGGAGATTGTCACATCAGACTCAGTAGGAGTTCGGATGGGTTTCCTCATCGGCCTTCTTATCGACATCTACCTGGGGACCGTTACGTACAGCTAGTGCCGCTTGCAGTCTGTGGTTAAACCCACTGCCAGCGTAGTAGCCGGGTCTCTAGAGTCCCACACAGAGAGTTTCCCTACTCCAGGCGAAACGATATAGAGGTCGTATGGTTTTACGACAAGGGTTCGGACGCATACGTGTGTTTACGCACGTACGACTTTCGGACAGTTTTTACCAGTCGGCTTTGGTTTAATCCAGTTACTGGTATCCGGTTATTGGATTTTTACAGTCTAAAGTTTTTCCGTATTTTTGCGGAAAGGAGGGGCGTTCTCGTAATTGTGCGAGAAGCTTTTAGAAGGTGGTGACTAAGGAGGTTAAGGTGGAATATACAATGATTGTGATTAGTGAGTCACCTAGATGATTCATACATGTCTTTTGTCCATATAATGAATCATCACTAGATATTATCAAGCATGATTGTTAAATTGTTATTTATTCTTTTCTTGATAAAAAGAAATGCTTGATATATATCATGTTATCTCACTATTCTCATATCATTATCTTTATCATCTTCTCTCTCCTCAAGCTCTCCCTCTTCAAACACTAATCCTCCCCTCTCATGAGTTGAGTACAAGGATTAGTTAGACTACTTAATCCATAACCCTCTCTATATTTCACCTAGCTTCTTTGATTAGCACTTAAAGAAGTTCAGTTGCCTCAAGTTTAGAGGCTAAGCTTAGAGTAAAGCTCTCGGGTGGATCGTCTACTACTTCGAGAAGGCCGAGGAGGAGGAGGAGTTCACAAAGACGAAGGACACGATTCGTTAGGTATAATCCCTAAACATAGTAGCATAGAAACTCTATGTTTGTTTTTATTTATCGTTTAGCTTCGATTCAAGTGGTTAGTCGATGTTTGTTCACTAAACAAGTTCGTTTTTGAAAATTCCGCCTCCCCACAAGTATTGGGGTGTTGTACATCGACTTACAGTGGTATCAGAGCCTCGCTAAACAATAAATAACTTACTTGCAAATTTGTATGAATTTCGAACGGAAAAAACGAAACCGGAAAACCACGAAATCATAAGTTTCTGTCGATTTTTAAATGAAGTCCAAAAATTTTTCAGGGAGGTTCAGAAAGCTTAAAAAGACAGTATAAGAACACACAAGAAATTTGGGCCCCTGAATCGCCTAAAGAGCCGCGGAACCGCGGCAGATCGCACCGATCCGCCGCGCTTCCGCCGCCGAGTTGGCGATTCAGGAACCCAAATTTCCTGTGTTGCTTCTCTGTGATATTTGGTATTTTCTGGAATATTTTGTTTTTGCTCAGGTTTCAGATTTACAGAGAAGTATTGGAGCAAAATTAAAAGTGTTTAATCGATCAAAATTATACAGTATTTGCTTGATGGATTATATCTGTGTTTGTATAATGTGTTCGTAAACCTCCCCTAACTGCTAGTATGTCGGTTGGCAGGGGGTTGCACATTTCTGTAATGGATTTTATCTGTTTGTGCATATAAACTGTGTTGGACTGTTGTGATGGATAGCCGGGGTTATGTGATGGGTTATTATTTAATTCATTTGATGTAAATGTAATTTGTTGTAATATTATTTTGCGGGGCACATCCAGGTTGCGGTTGTAGCCACCGTTGTATTATTTCATTTTACAGTTTTTTGCTCCTAGGACAGACCCAAGGTGGGGTGCACAAACTGTCGGGTGGGTAGTTTTCCGTACCCGTTGGGGTCTTGGGTGGGGTAATGGCTATTCATCACAACTGTGTAATCCGTCTTTTGTTGCAGGCTCAAAACAAACACGGATTGCTTGCAAATCCAATTAAGTTCATCTGTGATCTGGAATGAATATCATTGCGTCAGACGAATGTAAAATATCTATATATATGATAGCTATTTAGACGTCACTTATGTTTTACACCCGTGCTAGCCCAGCCCCCGCTCTGTCGTTAGTTAAGTAACCTAACGGGTAATGACGGGACCCCGTGGCGAATGCGGATGGCATAACAGGACGTTGTATTTTCGTTGTTTTCTGCAATGATAGGTTAAATGATGGGACGCATTATCTATAATGCAATGAAAATAAACCAAAGTTTTAATCGTTGGAACAATTTAAAAGAAACCACTCGGTTAATTTTAAAAACAGATATTTTTAAATGCGGAGCTTTAACCACTCCTTTTAAAAGCTATCAGGTTCCTTCGGTTATATCAAGTTCACTACGTTCACGGTTTCGCCAAAACCATTCGTAGCCCTCCGTCATTTCATTTAGGTATTCAGTAGTATTCAAGCTATGCATTTTGGCCAAAGTCAAGGCATAGTGTTTGGTAGCTGCTGGGTTTTCATTTGTTGCATAAGATAGATGAGTTGGTTTGGGACAGTCGTATTACCATTTGACCAAAGTCAGGGGTATATACGGATGGGTTCAAATTGACAAGATAATGACGGGTAGAACTTGACATGTAACTTATGACATTTTGACCAAAGCCAAGGTCATAAGAGCATGGGGCAAAAACTTATATCGGGAATTTCTAAAGAAACTGAAATTTGCAAAGAGATGCATACCATTTGGAGTTTGATGAATGTTGGTAGCATTCCTACAACATTATCAGACGATGATATTTGGATCCTGATCCTACTGTGAGTATATGCTACTTATCAGGATATTCGTCACTTAACGATCAATGCTATAAACCTAGTAGGTGTCCAGAAAGGTGTCAGCGGGGTTACGCCCCCAGAGAAAAGAGGTTATTTAATTAAGGAACTTCGCGAAAGCATTGGAAAACCTCCCTCGAAGTATCGACACTAGCCTGGCTGAACGGTTAAGCAAGTATTGTACGGTGAGAATAGTCCTGGCTAATTCTTCTTTTATGGTTTGAGGAAGGATTCGAGAAACAGTGGGAGCCATACAGTTTAGATAAACTAAAAACCACTCTAAACTTGCAAGAGCATCATGCTAAAGAGTTTTCTTCTCTCTCTCATAATTGCAGCGACCCTGAAAATGACTGGACTTAAGTTACTTTTAGAGAAAAATATACTGACAGGGCCAAACTATAAAGATTGGCTGCGGAATGTCAAAATGGCTTTGACCTATGACAAATTGGGGTACGTCCTCACCGCTACGGCACCTGCTGTCCCTGGTCCCAAATCCAGTAATGCGGATAAGGAAATCCGCAAAACCTGGGATTTAGATTGCGCGAAAGCCAAGTGCATCGTGCTTTCCTCGATGAACAATGAACATCAGAGGAGGCACGAGGATATGGACCTTGATGGCATATTTCTCCATACAAAGGAACTTTATGGAGAGCAATCTCGTATAGAAAGATACGAGACCTCTAAGAACATGTTTCGAGCGAGGTTGGCTGTCGGGTCATCGGTAGGAGAACATGTCCTAAAGATGATCGGCTATATTGAAGAGCTCGCAGACCTTGGGACGACTTTGGATAATGAGCTCTATACAGACCTTATTCTCCAGTCCCTTCCTCACACCTACGCCCAGTTTATCCTGAACTTCAACATTCAAAGAAAAGAAGTTGAACTTCCGGAACTCCTGAACATGTTAAGGAGTGCAGAGGGCACCTTGAAGAACACAAGGGAAACACCCGTTATGTTTGTTGGCAGTACATCTTCTTCCGGGTCCAAGGCAAGGGCCAAAGGAAGGAAGAAGAAGGCCGCACCCAAACCTAGAGGAGGTGTTAGTAAGGTGGGAGGGAAGGGAAAGAAAAAGTTTGCAGTACCGGTAGTTGGCCAGGATGAGTGCTTCCATTATCACAGGAAAGGGCACTGGAAGAAGGATTGCAAGGCCTGGAACGCCAAGAACCAGGAACCGAAGCAAGCTGTGGCTTCGACTTCAGGTGTGTTTGTAATTGAGAATTGTCTGTCGATCAACTCTACTTCCTGGGTATTGGATACCGGATCAGGATCTCATATTTGCAATTCATTGCAGGCACTGAGAAACCGTAGAGTGCTGAAGGAAGGTGATATGACCCTAAAGGTTGCTAACGGAGCTAGCGTGGGAGCTGCGTCCGTCGAGGATTATCACCTAGGATTGACGAGTGGACACATTTTGGTTTTACATAACTGTTTTTTTGTGCCAAGCTTAACGTGTAATATCATATCAGTTTCCTTGTTATCAAATAAAGGTTATGATTTCACGTTTGTAAGAGATGTTGTTAACATCCACCTTAATCATGGTTTGATTGGGTCCGGTACACTAAATAACGGTATATATGTTTTAAACCAACTCCAAATTTTCAATGTCCAGAACACACTAAAAAGAAAGTCTCCAGATTTAAATAAAGCTTTCTTATGGCATTGTAGACTGGGTCACATCAATGAGGGAAGGTTGACTAAGTTGCATAGAGAAGGATATTTGGACTCGTTCGAATATCAAACTTATGACACTTGTCAATCTTGTCTCAAAGGAAAGATGACAAAGACTCCATTCACTGGACAAGGAGTAAGAGCGAGCGAGCTCTTAGGACTCATACACAGCGATGTATGTGGTCCAATGTCTACACATGCAAGAGGTGGTTTTTCCTATTTCATTACTTTCACGGATGATTACTCAAGATACGGATTCATTTATCTGATGAAACATAAATCCGAGGCTTTTGAGAAATTCCAAGAGTATAAGAATGAAGTAGAAAACCAAACCGGCAAAAGTAGCAAGACACTTAGATCTGATCGAGGTGGTGAATACTTGAGTGCCGAGTTCCTAGGTTACCTAAAAGAGAAAGGAATTCTCTCTCAGCTTACTCCTCTGTACACTCCACAGCATAACGGTGTATCGGAGAGACGGAATCGAACCCTATTAGATATGGTACGATCCATGATGAGTAATGCTGAGTTACAGCGATCTTTCTGGGGTTATGCGCTAGAATCAGCAGCATATCTTCTGAACAGGGCTCCTACCAAGACTGTGCCTACCACTCCATATCAGATGTGGACTGGGAAGAAACCCCATCTTCAGCATATGAAGATTTGGGGATGTCCAGCTTTTGTTAAAAAGCAGCATGTGGACAAGCTCGAGGCACGATCAGTAAAATGTAAGTTTGTGGGATATCCAAAGAACTCCAAGGGATATTGTTTCTATTACGCAGAGGAACAAAAGGTCTTTGTTTCTCGTAATGCCCATTTTCTGGAACATGAGTTTTTAGAAAAGGAAATAAGTGGGAGCGAAATAGAACTGGAAAAAATTCCAGAACCACAAACTGTTACTGAAAGTTTGGTAGAACCGGAAGTTCAAGAAGAACAGGACATTCCCGCACCCCTCCGCAGGAGTAGTAGGCCGTCTCATCCGCCTGAGAGATACTACGGTTTTCTCATAGATGGGGATAGAGAGAATTGCATCATAGATGATGATGAACCTACTGACTTCCAGCAGGCCATCCAGAGCGGCGACTCGGTACGATGGCTAGATGCTATGCGGACCGAAATGGAGTCCATGTACACCAACAAAGTATGGACTTTGGACTTTGCTCCAGATGGGGTAAAACCCATAGGATGCAAATGGATCTTCAAGAAAAAGATTGGTGTAGATGGACAGGTAGAAACTTATAAGGCTAGACTTGTTGCAAAGGGTTTTCGTCAAAGACCTGGTTTGGACTATGACGAGACTTTTTCTCCAGTGGCTATGCTCAAATCCATTCGGGTCCTTCTTGCTATTGCTGCCTTCCATGATTATGAAATCTGGCAGATGGACGTAAAGACGGCTTTTCTGAATAGAAATTTAGAAGAGTGTGTCTATATGGATCAGCCAGAGGGTTTCAATAAGAGTGGGAGCAGCGGGAAAGTATGCAAGCTGCTTAAGTCCATTTATGGACTAAAGCAGGCATCGCGGAGTTAGAACATCTGTTTTGATGAGACAGTCAAAGAATATGACTTTATCAAAAATCCAGATGAACCGTGCATATATAGTAAAGTTGTAGCCAGAAGTGTCGTATTCCTCGTCTTGTATGTGGATGACATTCTATAGATAGGAAATGACATTCCTATGCTACAATCTGTCAAAGGATTCTTGTCACAAAGGTTCTCCATGAAAGACCTAGGTGATGCCTCTTACATTCTGGGGATCCAGATCTATCGTGATAGATCCAAGAGGATGTTAGGACTTTCGCAGTCCAGGTATATCGATACTGTACTGAAAAGATTCAGTATGGAAGATTCTAAGCGCGGTAATCAACCGGCTTGTCACGGAATCACCCTCTCCAAAGAGATGTCTTCCAAGACTGATTTGGAAAGGGAACGCATGCCTATTATACCCTACGCTTCTGCGGTAGGCTCTATAATGTATGCGATGTTGTGCACCAGACCAGATGTAGCTTACGCACTGAGCGTGGTGAGCAGGTATCAGTCTGACCCAGGGGTGAAACACTGGATAGCAGTAAAGAACATTCTCAAGTACCTGAGAAGGACTAAGGAGATGTTCTTGGTTTACGGCGGAAAAGACCTCAAGTTGGAGGCCTTTGCTGATTCCGGCTTCCAGAGTGATAAGGACGATTCCAAGTCCATGTCGGGTTATGTCTTTACCCTCAATGGAGGGGCGGTGTGCTGGAAGAGCTCCAAGCAGGACACCGTTGCTGACTCGACGATGGAAGCGGAGTATATAGCTGCTTGCGATGCCGCAAAAGAAGCAGTCTGGATGAAGAAGTTCTTAACAGAACTTCAGTTGGTTCCTACCATAGTTGATCCAATACCTCTGTATTGCGACAACAACGGAGCTATAGCTTTAGCGAAGGAACCAAGGTCCCATCAGAAGTCCAGACACATCTTAAGGCGGTATCACCTGATCAGGGAGATCATTGATCGTCAGGAGATCGAGGTTCGGAGAGTTGCGTCTGAAGAGAACATTGCTGATCCATTCACAAAGGCCCTACCTCAGATTCAGTTCGAGAGGCCACTCGAGATCATCGGTCTTCGATATGCCAGTACATGGCCCTAGTGCAAGTAGGAGATTGTTAGTGTATATGCCCTAAGGGCCATTATTGTATCACACTAGTTTGTATATTACTTAATGGAAGCTTGGGATATTCACATGTATATAACAGTCTTGCTAAATATGGTAGTATGCTACTTGGTTTTTCTATCTTAATATGTGAGTATACGTATGGATAGAGCTCTTAGGATCTTGCTTGACTACCAGCGTTGTGATGGCAGTCACACTAGTGGGGGCTAGGTAGTCTACAAGAACATCCTTATTCAGGTCCCTAGTCGTTGGATTATCGAGACAGAGCATCGATACTCCGGAGTAGACTAGTGTGTACGCTTCTCATCCCAGTTGGGGAGATGGTCTGTCCCACAGCCGTCAGTACGTCGTACTGGAGATAGTATGCAGGTGCTCGTTAGGTTACGGGTACACCGGACAGGACTCACAGGGAACTGTTGGTTGGTTTTATACCAGTCGTCAGTGAACAGTTCCCAGGTGACATGAGTACAGCATAGTCCGCAGACTTGACACTGCTACTTCGCCTCGAGTGTGTCCCACTGTTCTTAGATTGCTACCCAACCATGACTCAAAGGAGTCGTGCAAACATGTAGCAGTTGGGTGCAGTCCCGAGCACTTGGAGGCAGTGGCGGTTAGACAGGATTCGTCTCTCCCGGTATTGGGGGTTGATATCGCGCTGTGTCAGAGAGCCATTACGCAAAGTCCCTGGCCAGGGCAAGCGAGATTTGCTGATAGGTTCCAGTAGTTTCTCAGGGTGTAATGGGCTTCCCTCCGACACGACTTATACCGCTATTAGGGGACTGACGCTTGCCGACCCCTAGGCCCGATATGCGATAGTCATAGACGAACGGACCGGACTGTATGGAGATTGTCACATCAGACTCAGTAGGAGTTCGGATGGGTTTCCTCATCGGCCTTCTTATCGACATCTACCTGGGGACCGTTATGTACAGCTAGTGCCGCTTGCGGTCTGTGGTTAAACCCACTGCCAGCGTAGTAGTCGAGTCTCTAGAGTCCCACACAGAGAGTTTCCCTACTCCAGGCGAAACGATATAGAGGTCGTATGGTTTTACGACAAGGGTTCGGACGCATACGTGTGTTTACGCACGTACGACTTTCGGACAGTTTTTACCAGTCGGCTTTAGTTTAAGCCAGTTACTGGTATCCGGTTTTTGGATTTTTACAGTCTAAAGTTTTTCCGTATTTTTGCGGAAAGGAGGGGCGTTCTCGTAATTGTGCGAGAAGCTTCTAGAAGGTGGTGACTAAGGAGGTTAAAGTGGAATATACAATGATTATGATTAGTGAGTCACCTAGATGATTCATACATGTCTTTTGTCCATATAATGAATCATCACTAGATATTATCAAGCATGGTTGTTAAATTGTTATTTATTCTTTTCTTGATAAAAAGAAATGCTTGATATATATCATGTTATCTCACTATTCTCATATCATTATCTTTATCATCTTCTCTCTCCTCAAGCTCTCCCTCTTCAAACACTAATCCTCCCCTCTCATGAGTTGAGTACAAGGATTAGTTAGACTACTTAATCCATAACCCTCTCTATATTTTACCTAGCTTCTTTGATTAGCACTTAAAGAAGTTCAGTTGCCTCAAGTTTAGAGGCTAAGCTTGGAATAAAGCTCTTGGGTGGATCGTCTACTACTTCGAGAAGGCCGGGGAGGAGGAGGAGTTCACAAAGACGAAGGACACGATTCGTTAGGTATAATCCCTAAAAATAGTAGCATAGAAACTCTATGTTTGTTGTTAGTTATCGTTTAGCTTCGATTCAAGCGGTTAGTCGATGTTTGTTCACTAAACAAGTTCGTTTTTGAAAATTCCGCCTCCCCACAAGTATTGGGGTGTTGTACATCGACTTACAATGAGTGCATTCATCTCTTCATCACTTCTTCGTTTTCCTCACTTGAAAAAGCTAGCTAGTTTTTTCTAAGTGATGAATCATTGTGAGAAAAATAAATCTAAAGAGAGCCCACTTCCTACTTCATCATCCTACTACTTGCCATTTAGTTTATGGTGTTTGCTTCACTAATCTCACCTTTAGTGAAGAGGTGGCATGAGCTAGTGTCTTCTCGACGTAGATCATATTCGGCCTCGAAGACTTCGAAGCAAGCTTGTTCTTTTCTCCATAGCAACCATTTCTTGAGTTCGGGAGATCACAACTCACAGTGAAGGGACTACTACACGGAGCTTGAGAAATGAAGGACCGGTATACAAAGGTTGTATTCCTTATTCACTTAGGATGTAAAGTGTTTACATATGTTATTCAGTCGATTTCTAGTTAACGGTTCTTAGTTAGGGTTAACTAGAACGGCAAATTTTTGAATTTGGCATGGACGATGCCTCCCGAAACCTTGCTACCATGCTAGGGAACCCTGCAATAACAAGATGCTAACTAGTCCATGCCAAGGAGAACGTCGAAGTCCAACATATCTAGAAGGATCAAATCGACGGACGAATCTCTATCTCCAATCTAAATGGCGCACGACCGAAACACATGTCGCGCGACAAAAGAATCGCCAACAGGAGTAATCACAACAAGCAGCTGATCTAGCAAACATGACTCTCGGCCCAATCTCGGCACGAAGTGCGTAGAAACATACGAATGTGTAGATCCCGGATTAAATAAAACATGTGCATCAAAATAACATACAGAAAAAGTACCTGGAACCACTGCATTAGACGCCTGCGCGTCTTGATGAGTTAAGGCAAACAACTAAGCCTGCCCTCTACCGGCAACTGGTTGTCCTCTGCCTCTGCCACCCCGTCCTCTCTGAACAAACCCTCCGAGACCACGACCTCTCTGAGCATAAGTCTGACGCGGAGAAACAACAGGCGCAAGAGGAAACGCTCTCTGAGGTGGAGAAGGGGTAAGGTAACATATGGTACGGCAGTCTCTCCCTAGCGTATCATGGTACAATCCTTAACGAGGTGATATAGACTGCCACACCCAAAGCACCCACGCGTCGACTGCTGACTCTCCTGGAAAAAAGTGTTGAACAAATGGCCTCGTCCCACGTCTTTGCTACTCCCCATTCCTGAACGAATGCTGTCGCGGCGTCTAAACATCTATCTCCGGGCCGATATAACAGTACGAACCCTCTTCGGTTCCGGAATAACCGACGACTCAGAAAGACGCTCCTCAACCAATAGGGCTGCGTCCACCGCTGCTGCATACGTGTCACAATGTTGTACGCTGATAGAGAGGAACAACTGGGTAAGCAGGCTTCGAACAAACCTCTTGACCCGCATCTCCTCAGTAGCTACCAAATACGGAGCATACACAGACAGCTCGGTAAACTGCACATCGTACTCGGCCACCGTCATATCCTGAGTCCGGCATAACGACTCGAAACTGCGCGCTCGAGCATTCCTAACGCTCTGTGGAAGAAAACGCGCAAGAAACACCGTCATGAACTCAGCCCAGGTTATAGGAGAAAGACCTGAGGATCTGCCCTTCTCTAAGGACTCGCACCACTTCCGGACCAAACCCTCCAGACGAAAGCTCGCGAACTCTACCCATCTCGCGTCGGAGCATCTCAATGAATGACATATCCTGACCATCCGATCGATAAACGACTGCGGATGCTCAGCTGCTTCGGTGCCAGTGAAAATCGGAGGCCTCAGCTTCATGAACTCCGATAACGATATAGTGATCACCTCCGTAGCTGCAGGTACGACTGTCAGAATAGTAGGCACCAACACGGTCCCTGTAACGGGTAGAACAACCTCCTGCCTCTACGCTCGAATGGCCTTAACTAACGACCCCACCATCTGGCGCAAATCCTGCATACCGGCCCCTAGCATAGCAATATGGTCTGTCGAAGGTGGATCAATCTGCTCTTGCACAAAGGGTGTACCGCCCGGGTCAGTCCTCATCTCGGACGAGTCAACTCTGACCTCAGCCCTCGCGGCCGCTCTCTATGCCCTCATAGTCTTCGGCGGCATAAAGGCTGGAATAGAAACAGGATTTGATAAGAACACAGAGATCGAATCATAAGGATGTATATAATCATGGAAGGAATTTCAAACAATAAGTCCAAAGGTCACTTAGGCGGAGTACCGTGTCATAAGTATGCAACGGAACATACACACGCTACGTTACTCTGCTTAAGCTACCTACTCTATCATACCAAGGTCATGCTACACTTCGAAAGGTAAAACCTGGTGCTCTGATACCAACTCTGTAAGTCGATGTTGTACACCCCACGACTTGCGGGGAGGCGGAAATATGAAAAACAATGATTTTGTTTGAAGCAACATCGACTAACCGAAAAGATCTTTGCTAAACTATAACTAACACTAACATAGGAGTTATTAACTACTATGAAAAGAGATTATACCTGATGAACCTAGTCCTTTGTCTTCTCGTTATCCACTTCCTCATCGGCCTCCTCTATGTAATAGACGATCCACCCAAGAGCTTCTACTCCAAGCTTTGCCTCTAATCTTGAGGTAACTAGGTTTCTTTAGTTGCTAATCAAAGTCACCTAGATGATATAGAGTATGGTTATGGATTAAATAGTCTAGCTAATCCTTAATCTCAGCACATGAGAGGGTAGGATTAGGGTTTGAAGATAGAGAGCTTGAGGAGAGAGAAGGTGAGCAAGATTATGATGAAATTGTTTCTCACTTCTAATATATTATGAAGCATAAAGAATTATCAAATGAATAAATCAAATGATTTATCATCATGCTTCATTAAATATGTGCAATGATTCATCAAGTGAGTCATTAAGCAATAAATGCTTCATTAACTCACTTGAATGATTCATCTAATGAGTCACAAATGCATTTAATGTAAATGCCACCTAAACCCTCAAGTCACCATACTTCTAGAAGCTTCCCGCCAAATTATGAGAACGTCCCTCCTATCCGTGAAAACACGGAAAAACTTTAGACTGTATAAATCCAATAATCCGATACTAGAACCTGGCTTAAACCAAAACCGGCTAGTAAAAACTGTCCGAACATCGTACGTGCGTTTAAACACGTATGCGTCTGTACCCTTGTCGTAAAACCATACGACATCTATATCGTTTCTCCTGGAGCAGGGAAACTCTCTGTGTGGGACTCTAAAGACTCGACTACTACGCTGGCAGTGGGTCTAACCACAGACCACAAGCGACACTAGCTGTACGTAACGGTCCCTAGGTAGATGTCGATAAGAAGGCCGATGAGGAAACCCATCCGAACTCCTACTGAGCTCGATGTGACAATCTCCGTACATTCCGGTGTGTTCGTCTAGGACTATGGCATATCGAGCCTAGGGGGCGGCAAGCGACAGTCCCCTAAAAGCGGTATAAGTCATGTCGGAGCGAAGCCCATTACACCTTGAGAAACTACTGGAACCTACCAGTAAATCTCGCTTTCCCTGGCCAGGGACTTTGCGTAATGGCTCTCTGACACAGCGCGATATCAACTCCCAATACCGGGAGAGACGAATCATGTCTAACCGCCACTGCCTCAAAGTGCTCGGGACTGCACCCAATTGCTACCTGTTTGCACGACTCCTTTGAGCCGTGGTAGGGTAGCAATCTAAGAACAGTGGGACACACTCAAGGAGAAGTAGCAGTGTCAAGTCTGCGGACTATGCTGTACTCATGTCACCTGGGACTTGTTAACTGACGAGGGGTAATACCAACCAACAGTCCCCTGCGAGTCCTATCCGGTATACCCGTAACGCAACGTGCACCTATATACTATCTCCAGTACGACGTACCGATGGCTGTGGGACAGACCATCTCCCCAACTGGGATGAGAAGCGTATACACTAGTCTACTCCGGAGTATCGATGCCCTGTCTCGATAATCCTACGACCAGGGACCTGAAAAAGGATGTGCTTGTAGACTACCCAGCCCCCACTAGTGTGACTGCCATCACAACGCCGGTAGTCAAGCAAGATCTTAAGGGCTCTATCAATACGTACACACATATTAAGATAGATAAAACCAAGTAGCATACTACCATGTTTAGCAAGACTGTTATATAACTGTGAATATCCCAAGCTTCTATTAAGTAATATACAAGCTAGTATGATACAATAATGGCCCCTAGGGCATATACACTAACAATCTCCCACTTGCACTAGGGCCATGTACTGGCATATCGAAGACCGATCATCTCGAGTAGCCTCTCGAACTGAATCTGAGGTTAGGCCTTTATGAATGGATCAGCAATGTTCTCCTCTGTAGCAACTCTCCGGACCTCGATCTCCCGGCGATCTACGATCTCCCTGATCAGGTGATACCGCCTTAAGATATGTCTGGACTTCTGATGGGACCTTGGTTCCTTTGCTAAAGCTATAGCTCCGTTGTTGTCACAATACAGAGGTATTAGATCAACAATGGTAGGAACCACCTGAAGTTCTGTTAGGAACTTCTTCATCCAGACCGCTTCTTTTGCGGCATCGCAAGCAGCAATATACTCCGCTTCCATCGTCGAGTCAGCAACGGTGTCCTGCTTGGAACTCTTCCAGCACACCGCCCCTCCATTGAGGGTGAAGACATAACCTGACATGGACTTGGAATCATCCTTATCACTCTGGAAGCCGGAATCAGCAAAGGCTTGGATCTTGAGGTCTTTCCGCTGTAAACCAAGAACATCTCCTTAGTCCTTCTCAGGTACTTGAGGATGTTCTTCACTGCTATCCAGTGATTTTCCCCTGGGTCTGACTGATACCGGCTTACTACGCTCAGTGCGTAAGCTATATCTGGTCTGGTGCACAACATCGCATACATTTTAGAGCCTACCGCAGAAGCGTAGGGTATAATAGACATGTGTTCCCTTTCCTAATCAGTCTTGGGAGACATCTCTTTGGAGAGGGTGATTCCGTGACAAGCCGGTAGATTACCGCTCATTGAATCTTCCATACTGAATCTTTTCAGTATAGTGTTGATATACCTGGACTGCTAAAGTCCCAACATCCTCTTGGATCTATCATGATAGATCCGGATCCCCAGAATGTAAGAGGCATCACCCAGGTCTTTCATGGAGAACCTGTGTGACAAGAATCCTTTGACAAATTGTAGCATAGGAATGTCATTTCCTATCAATAGAATATCATCCACGTACAAGACGAGGAATACAACAGTTCGTGCTACAATTTTACTATATATACATGGTTCATCTGGATTTTTGATAAAGTCATATTCTCTGACCGTTTCATCAAAACAGATATTCCAACTCCGCGATGCCTGCTTTAGTCCATAAATGGACTTAAGCAACTTGCACACTTTCCCGCTGCTCCCACTCTGATTGAAGCCTTCTGGCTGATCCATATAGACGCACACTTCCAAATTACCATTTAGAAAAGCCGTTTTTACATCCATCTTCCAGATCTCATAATCATGGAAGGCGGCAATAGCAAGAAGGACCCGAATGGATTTGAGCATAGCCACTGGAGAAAAAGTCTCGTCATTGTCCAAACCAGGTCTTTGACGAAAACCCTTTGCAACAAGTCTAGCCTTATAGGTTTCCACCTGTCCATCTACACCAATCTTTTTCTTGAAGATCCATTTGCATCCTATGGGTTTTACCCCATCTGGAGCAAAGTCCAAAGTCCATACTTTGTTGGTGTACATAGACTCCATTTCGGTCCGCATTGCATCTAGCCATCGTACAGAGTCGCCGCTCTGGATGGCCTGCTGGAAGCTAGTAGGTTCATCATCATCAATGACGCAATCCTCTCTATCCCCGTCTATGAGAAAACCGTAATATCTCTCAGGCGGATAAGACGGCCTACTACTCCTGCGGAGGGGTGCGGGAATGTCCTGTTCTTTTTGAACTACTGGTCTTACCAAACTTTCAGTAGTAGTTTGTGGTTCTGGAATTTCTTCCAATTCCATTTCGCTCCCACTTGTTTCCTTTTCTATAAACTGATGTTCTAGAAAATGGGCATTACGAGAAACAAAAACCTTTTGTTCCTCTGCGTAATAGAAATAATATCCCTTGGAGTTCTTTGGATATCCCACAAACTTACACTTTACTGATAGTGCCTCGAGCTTGTCCACATGCTGCTTTTTAACAAAAGCTGGACATCCCCATATCTTCATATGCTGAAGATGGGGTTTCTTCCCACTCCACATCTGATATAGCATGGTAGGCACAGGTTTGGTAGGAGCCCTGTTCAGAAGATATGCCGCTGATTCTAGCGCATAACCCAGGAAAGATCACGGTAACTCAGCATTACTCATCATGGAACGTACCATATCCAATAGGGTTCGATTCCGTCTCTCCGATACACCGTTATGCTGTGGAGTGTATGGAGGAGTAAGCTGAGCGAGAATTCCTTTCTCTTTTAGGTAATCTAGGAACTCGGCACTTAAGTATTCACCACCTCGATCAGATCTCAGTGTCTTGATACTTTTGCCAGTTTGGTTTTCTACTTCATTCTTATACTCTTGGAATTTCTCAAAAGCCTCGGATTTATGTTTCATCAGAAAAATGAATCTGTACCTAGAGTAATCATCCGTAAAAGTAATGAAATAAGAAAAACCACCTCTTGCATGTGTAGACATTGGACCACATACATCGCTGTGTATGAGTCCTAAGAGCTCGCTCGCTCTTACTCCATGTCCAGTGAATGGAGTCTTTGTCATCTTTCCTTTGAGACATGAATGACAAGTGGCATAAGTTTGATATTCGAATGAATCCAAATATCCTTCTCTATGTAACTTAGTTAACCTTGTCTCATTGATGTGACCCAGTCTACAATGCCATAAGAAAGCCTTATTTAAATCTGGATACTTTCTTTTTAGTGTGTTCTGGACATTGAAAATCTGTAATTGGTTTAAGACATATATACCGTTATCCACTGTACCGGACCCAATCAAACTATGATTAAGGTGGATGTTAACAATATCACTTACAAACGTGAAATCATAACCTTTATTTGATAACAAGGAAACTGATATGATATTACACGTTAAACTAGGTACACAAAAACAGTTATGTAAAACCAAAATATGTGCACTCGTCAATCCCAGGTGATAATCCCCTACAGACACAGCTCCCACGCTAGCTCCGTTAGCAACCATCTGGGTCATATCACCAACCTTCAGCACTCTACGGTTTCTCAGTGCCTGCAATGAATTGCATATATGAGATCCTGATATGGTATCCAATACCCAGGAAGTAGAGTTGATTGACAGACAATTCTTAATTACAAACACACCTGAAGTCGAAGCCACAGCTTGCTTCGGTTCCTGGTTCTTGGCGTTCCACGCCTTGCAATCTTTCCTCCAGTGCCCTTTTCCTATGACAATGGAAGCACTCATCCTTGGCCACCACTGGCACCGCAATCTTTTTCTTTCCCTTCGCTCCCACCTTACTAACACCCCCTCTAGGTTTGGTGGCGGCCTTATTCTTCCTTCCTTTGGCCTTAGCCTTGGACCCGGAAGAAGAAGCACCGCGAACAAACATAGTGTGTGTTTCCCTTTCCTTCTGCAAGGTGCCCTCTGTAAGTCCATATTGCGACCCCCGGTGCTTACGGGGAGGCGGAAACGGTATAAAAAAACAAATTTTTATCGCAAGAGGCAACATGGACTAAAACAATGTCGGGATCGTGTCTAAACTAAACTAGCATACGTGCTAAAGAGAGTTAGCTACTATGGAAGATGGTTATACCTAAACTTGAACTCCTTCTTCTTTAAACTTTTGTAGAGGTTGATGGTTCACTTCTTGTCGCCTTCTTCCGTCGAAGATGGATCCACCTCGAAGGTTCGACCTTTGGGCTCTTCCTCGATCTTTGAGTGAACTAGGGTTTCCGGCTTGCTAAACCTTGAACCTAGAATGAGTAGAGAGTATCTAGGGGTGCTTTTCTTTTTAAAAGAGAAGGATTCTCAACTCATGAGAAGGGTTCTCTTTTGCTAGAGGAAGAAGAAGATGAAGTGAGGAGAGAGAGTTGTTATGATAAAGTGAGCTCTTTTTCTTTTGCAACCATAACATAAAGCAAAAGAATTATCAAATAATAATAATAATAAAAATGAAAAGGTTGATGGAAAGTTTTAGAATGACCATTATCATTTCAAACATTAAATGAATTTGCTAGAATCAAAGAGCATCTTTCTTTTGTAATGATGATGGTCAAAACTTCAACCATGGTCAACAAGTCAACCATGGTCAACAAGTCAACATAAAAACCAACCATGACACAATTTCATTTTATTATATATTATTAATTGATATAACATAAATCCATTTGGGTTTGGAATAAGACGACTGTCAACTGTACATACGCACCCGTTCCGAAACCCTAATGAAAGCCCTCTTCCTCTTCCTCAAATAACCGTGCATACACACCTGCATCCTTGTTCCGAGGAACATGAATACTGAGAGATAAAAGCAACCCCAAAACATATACCAGCATCTGACTCAAACCAGAGCCAGCCAGTAATATCCGTCCGGACTCCAAACGTGCACAAGTGCGCGGATGAGAACGAACCCTGTCGCAAAACCATGCGACCTCTACTCTGTTTTGCCCAGAGGCGAATACCCTCTGTGTGGGACTCTAAAGACTCGACACTACGCTGGCAGTGGTTTTAACCACAGACCGCAAGCGGCACTAGCTGTGCGTAACGGTCCCCAGGTAGATGTCGACAAGAAGGCTGACGAGGTGAAACCCCATCTGTACTCCTACTGAGTCTGAATGTGACAGTCTCCGTACAGTCCGGTCTGTTCGTCTAATACATCGCATGTCGGGCCTAGGGGGCGGTAAAACGTCAGTCCCCCAATAGCGGTACAAGTCATGTCGGAGTGAAGCCCAAAACACCCTGAGACAACACTGGAAGCCTACCAGTATATCTCGCTTGCCCTGGCCAGGGACTACTCGTGTAATGGCTCTCCTAGACACAGCGCGATGTCAACCCCCAATACCGGGAGAGACGAATCCTGTCTAACCGTCACTGCCTCCAAGTGCTTCGGGACTGCACCCAACCACCACCTGTTTGTACGACTCCTTTGAGCCGTGGTAGGGTAGCGATCAAAGTGCAGTGGGAACACACTCGAGGCGAAGTGCCAGTGTCAAGTCAGCGGACTAAGCTGTACTCATGTCACCTGGGAACTGATAACTGACGATAGGTATAATACCAACCTGTCAGTTCCCGACGAGTCCTGTCCAGTGTACTCGTAACCCGACGAGTCCTGTCCAGTTTACTCGATGCCCTGGAGAACCCTTCTCATGAGTTGAGAATCCTTCTCTTTTAAAAAGAAAAGCACCCCTAGATACTCTCTACTCATTCTAGGTTCAAGGTTTAGCAAGCCGGAAACCCTAGTTCACTCAAAGATCGAGGAAGAGCCCAAAGGTCGAACCTTCGAGGTGGATCCATCTTCGACGGAAGAAGGCGACAAGAAGAGAACCATCAACCTCTACAAAAGTTTAAAGAAGAAGGAGTTCAAGTTTAGGTATAACCATCTTCCATAGTAGCACCCGTATACTATCTCCAGTACGACGTACTGATGGCTGTGGGACAGACCATCTCCCACACTGGGATGAGAAGCGCATACGCTAGTCTACTCCGGAGTATCGATGCCCTGTCTCGATAGTCCTGCGACTAGGGACCTGTACAAGGATGTGCTTATAGATTACCCAGCCCCCACTAGTGTGACTGCCATCACAACGCTGGTAATCAAGCAAAGATCCTAAGGGCTCCACTAATGCGTATAAGTGATATACTGAAATAAACACAAGTACACATTGAAGTAGAAACAAACCAAGTAGCATACTACTATATTGAGCAAGATTGTTTATACAAGGTGAATATCCCAAGCTTCGATCAAGTAATATACA
The DNA here is from genome assembly GCA_030015575.1 of Agapanthus africanus. Lineage (NCBI taxonomy): Eukaryota > Viridiplantae > Streptophyta > Magnoliopsida > Asparagales > Amaryllidaceae > Agapanthus > Agapanthus africanus. Next base: position 208,868,375 of record JASDDO010000026.1, on the reverse strand, counting down.
AACTAGTATGATACAGTAATGGCCTCTAGGGCATATACACTAACAATCTCCCACTTGCACTAAGGCCATGAACTGGCGTACCGAAGACCTATCATCTCGATCAGCCGCTCGAACTGAGTCTGGGGTAAGGCCTTGGTGAATGGATCTGCAGTGTTCTCTTCTGAAGCAACCCTCCGAACCTCGATCTCCTTGCGATCCACGATCTCCCTGATCAGGTGATACCGCCTCAAGATGTGCCTGGATCTCTGATGGGACCTGGGTTCCTTTGCTAAAGCTATAGCCCCGTTGTTGTCGCAATATAGAGGTATTGGGTCAACAATGGACGGAACCACCTGAAGTTCTTTCAAGAACTTCCTCATCCAGACAGCTTCTTTTGCGGCATCAGATGCAGCGATGTATTCCGCTTCCATAGTCGAGTCTGCAACGGTTTCCTGTTTGGAACTCTTCCAACACACCGCCCCTCCATTGAGGGTAAAGACAAAACCCGACATGGACTTGGAATCATCCTTGTCACTCTGGAAGCTGGAGTCAGCAAAGGCCTCAATCTGGAGGTCTTTTCCGCCATACACCAAGAACATCTCCTTAGTCCTTCTCAGGTACTTGAGAATGTTCTTTACTGCTATCCAATGTTTCTCCCCAGGGTTTGACTGATACCGGCTTACTACACTCAGTGCATAAGCTACATCCGGTCTGATACACAACATCGCATACATTATAGAGCCTACCGCAGAAGCGTAGGGTATAATAGACATGCGATCCCTCTCCAAATCAGTCTTGGGAGACATCTCTTTAGAGAGGGTGATCCCGTGACAAGCCGGTAGGTTACCGCGCTTGGAATCTTCCATACTGAATCTTTTTAGTACGGTGTCGATATACCTGGACTGTGAAAGTCCTAATATCCTCTTGGATCTATCACGATGGATCCGGATCCCCAGGATGTAAGAGGCATCACCCAGGTCTTTCATGGAGAACCTGTGTGACAAGAAACCCTTGACAGATTGTAGCATAGGAATGTCATTTCCTATTAAGAGAATGTCATCCACGTATAAAATAAGGAATACTACAGTTCTCGCTACAAATCTACTATAGATGCATGGTTCATCTGGATTTTTGATAAAGTCAAATTCCTTGACCGTCTCATCAAAACAGATGTTCCAACTCCGCGATGCCTGCTTTAGTCCATAGATGGACTTAAGCAACTTGCACACCTTTCCGCTGCTCCCACTCTGAATGAAACCCTCTGGCTGATCCATATAGACACACTCCTCTAAACTTCCATTTAGAAAAGCGGTTTTTACGTCCATCTGCCAAATCTCATAATCGTGGAAGGCAGCAATGGCAAGAAGGATCCGAATGGATTTCAGCATAGCCACTGGAGAAAAGGTTTCGTCATAGTCCAAGCCAGGTCTTTGACAGAAACCCTTTGCTACAAGTCTAGCTTTATAGGTCTCAACCTGTCCATCTACACCAATCTTCCTTTTGAAGATCCACTTGCATCCTACGGGTTTTACCCCGTCTGGAGCAATGTCCAACGTCCATACTTTGTTGGTGTACATGGACTCCATTTCGGTCCGCATTGCATCCAGCCATTTTACCGAGTCAATGCTCTGAACGGCCTGCTGGAAGCTAGTAGGCTCATCATAGTCTATGATGCAATCCTCTCTATCCCCGTCTATGAGAAAACCGTAGTATATCTCGGGCGGATGAGACTGCCTACTACTTCTGCGGAGCGGCATAGGAATGTCCTGTTCTTTTGAACCCTCTGGTTCCATTAAGCTTTCAGTAATAGTCTATGGTTCTGGAATTTCTTCCAGTTCTATTGCGCTCCCACTTACTTCTTTTTCTAAGAACTGATGTTCCAGAAAATGGGCATTACGAGAAACAAGGACTTTTTGTTCCTCTGTGTAATAGAAAAGATACCCCCTGGAGTTCTTTGGGTATCCCACAAACTTGCACAGTACTGAGCGTGCCTCGAGCTTGTCCGTATGCTGCTTTTTGACATAAGCTGGACATCCCCAAATCTTCAGGTACTGAAGATAGGGTTTCTTCCCACTCCATAACTCATAGGGTGTGGTAGGCACAGTCTTAGTAGGAACTCGATTCAATAGGTATGCAGCTGTTTCAAGCGCATACCCCCAGAATGATCGCGGTAACTCAGCGTTACTCATCATGGACCGTACCATATCCAATAGGGTCCGGTTCCGTCTCTCCGATACACCGTTATGTTGCAGGGTATATAGAGGAGTAAGCTGAGAGAGAATCCCATTCTCTTTTAAGTAATTCAGGAACTCGGCACTTAAGTATTCTCCACCTCGATCCGATCTTAGAATCTTGATACTTTTGCCGGTTTGTTTTTCTACTTCATTCTTAAATTCCTGGAATTTTTCAAAAGATTCTGACTTATGTTTCATTAAGAAGACATACCCGTATCTTGAAAAATCATCCGTAAAAGTAATGAAGTAAGAATAACCGCTTCGCGCATGTGTAGACATTGGACCGCACACGTCACTGTGTACGAGTCCCAAGAGCTCGCTCGCTCTTACTCCGTGTCCAGTGAACGGAGTCTTTGTCATCTTTCCTTTGAGACAGGATTGACAAGTGGCATATGATTGATATTCGAACGGATCCAAATATCCTTCTGTATGTAACTTAGTCAACCTTCTCTCATTGATGTGACCCAGTCTACAATGCCATAAGAAAGTCTGATTGATATCTGGAGACTTTCTTTTGTGTGTATTCTGGACATTGAAAATCTGTGGTTGGTTTAATACGTATATACCATTGCTCAGTGTACCTGACCCAATCAGAACTTGATTAAGGTGAATGTTTACAACATTACTTACAAACGCAAATTCATAACCTTCTTTAGAAACCAAAGATACAGAAATGATATTACAAGTTGCGTTGGGTACAAAAAAGCAATTACGCAAAACCAAAACATGCCCATCTGACATTCCCAGGTGATAGTCCCCCACGGCTTTAGCATCCATGCTAGCTCCGTTCGCAACTCTGAGGGTCATGTCACCTGCCTTAAAAAACCTACGGTTTCTCAACGCCTGCAAAGAATTACAGATATGAGATCCTGATCCGGTATCCAATACCCAGGAAGTAGAGTTTATAGAAAGACAGTTTTCAATAACATACACACCTGAAGCTGAAGCCGCAACCTGCTTCAGTTCCTGTGTCCTGGCTTTCCAAGCCCTGCAATCTTTCTTCCAGTGTCCACTCTTATGACAATAGAAGCATTCTTCCTTTCCAACAAGCTTCCCCGCAATCTTTGTTGCCTTTTCCTTTCCCTTCGTACCCACTTTACTAACACCGCCTCTTGGTTTGGCGGGGGCTTTCTTCCTCTTTCCCTTGGCTTTCGCCTTGGACCTAGAGGAAGAAGATCCTCCTACAAACAAAGCGGGTGTTTCCCTACCCTTCTGTAGGGTGCCCTCTGCGCTCCTCAGCGGGTTGAGGAGTTCTGAAAGTTCAACTTCCTTTTCTTGCAAGTTGAAATTCAGTATGAACTGGGCGTAAGTGGATGGAAGGGACTGGAGAATTAAATCTGTATAAAGTTCACTATCCAACGTGGTCCCAAGTTCCGCGAGCTCCTCAGTGTAGCCAATCATCTTAAGCACGTGGTCCGCTACCGATGATCCGATGGCCAACTTAGTCGAAAATAACTTCTTCGACACTTCGTATCTTGCGATACGAGACTGCTCTCCATACAGTTCTTTTGTATGGAGAAATATGGACTCGAGGTCCATATTCTCATGCCTCCTCTGATGTTCGTTGTCCATAGAGGCAAGCACGAGGCACCTGGCCTTCGCGCAATCAATCTCCCAAGTCTTACGGATTTCCTTATCCGCGACGCTGGAGGTGGGACCTGGGACGGGGGGAGCTTTGGTGGTAAGAAGATACCCCAGCTTGTCGTAAGCGATTGCCAATTTGACATTCCTGAGCCAATCTTTGTAGTTTGGCCCTGTCAGTATGTTTTTATCTAGAAGTAACTTAAGTCCAGTCATTTCGATTTGGTCGCTGCAGGGGGAGAGAAGAAACACTTAGCACGATGCTCTTGCAAGTTTAGAATGGTTTTTAATTTGTCTAAACAGGATGGCTCCCACTGTCTCTCGAATCCCTCCTCAAACCACAAAGGAAGAATTAGCCGGGATCAATCCCACCGTACAATACTTGCTTAACCGTTCAGCCAGGCCAGTGTCGGTACTTCGAGGGAGGTTTTCCAACGCTTTCGCGAAGTTCCTTAATTTAAGAACCTCTTTTCCCTGGGGGCGTAGCCCCGCTAACACCTTTCTAGGCACCTACTAGGTTTATAGCATTGATCGTTTAGTGAGAAATTTCCCGAGGAGTAGCATATACTCACAGTAGGATCGGGATCCAAATATCATCGCGTGACGAAAATGAAGGAATCCTACCATAATAATCACACTCCAAATGGTATGCAAATCTAGCAAGTTTCAGTACTTATGAAACTCCCGATGTGGATTTTTGCCCCATGCTCTTATGACCTTGGCGTGAGGTCAAAATGTCATAAGTCACATGTCAAGTTCTTCCCATCATTATCCCGGTTGATTTGAATCCACCCGTACCTACCCTTGACGTAGGCCAAAATGGTGGTACGACTGTCTCAAAACAACGCATTTTATCTATGCAACAGATAAATATCCGGCAGCTACCAATCACTATGCCTTGGCGTGAGGTCAAAATACATAGCTTGAATACTACCGTATATTTAACTGAAATGATGGAGGGCTACGAATGGTTTTGGCGAAACCGTGAACGTAGTGAACTTGATATAATCGATGGAACGGGATAGCTTTTAGAAGGAGTGGCTCAAGCTCCGCATTTAAAAGTTAGTTTTGAAAAGAACCGAGTGGTTTTTCGAAAGTGTTCCAACGACTTTAGCTTGGTTTATTATCTTGCATTAGTTCTTTTAATGCGTGATATTCTTGCATTAGTTCTTTTAATGCGTCCCATCATTTAATCCTACCATTGCAGAAAACAACCAAAATATGACGTACGCTTATGCCATTCGCATTCGCCACGGGGTCCCGTCATCACTCGTTAGGTTACTTAACTAACGACAGAGCGGGGGCTGGGCTAGCGCGGCTGTAAAACATAAGCAACGCCTAAATAGAAAGCAATGATAGACATTACAGATCACAGATGAATACATTGGATATACTAGCAATCCGCAATCCTTTCGAGCCTGCAACGAAAAGCGGATTACACGGTCGCGGTGAATAGCAAATACCCCACCCAAGACCCCTACGGGTGCGGCAAACTACCCGCCAAGTTCCCGGTAGTTTGTGCACCCCTCCATGGGTCTATCCTAGGAGCAAAAACAGTAAAAAGAATTATACAATGATGGCTACAACCCCGACCCGGTTGTGCGGCCAAACAAATAATAATTATTACATCAATTTACATTTACAATGAATGAAAGAAAAACAAAAGCTCATCTCACATCCACCCCGGCTATTCACCCGCGACAGTCCAACACATTCATATACATAATCCAATATCAAACACAGATCATGTATAACCCCGACTAATCGACTTATAGCGATTAGCCGACGTTCAATACATGCAAACATCACAGATATAACCAACATAGCCAAAGTGCAGTGAAGTTCGGAAAAAAAAAATACGGAATTATAGGACCCCAAAAGTGAATTTCTGTTCTGGAAAATCTGGGCACATATAATATATCTTAAAAATCCCAAAACCAACACAGAAGAACACTGCACGAAAAACGATGCAGAGAGGACACCAAACGGCGGCGGTTCCGCGGCACATGCCTACCTCGTGCCACGGAACCGCGGCGGTTTAAATGAATTAGGGCATCGTATTTCATGGGTGTTCACACAAAACCCTTAGCTGAATTTACAATTATAAAGTTTTTCATTTAGAGCAGAAAAAAATTCAACAGAAACTTAGGGTTTTGTTTTTCCGGTTTTGTGATTTTTTCGGTTCCGAACTTCGTTACACTTCACTACCAAGCTAGTTTAAGTTTAGTTAGGCTCTGATACCACTGTAAGTCCATATTGCGACCCCCGGTGCTTACGGGGAGGCGGAAACGGTATAAAAAAACAAATTTTTATCGCAAGAGGCAACATGGACTAAAACAATGTCGGGATCGTGTCTAAACTAAACTAGCATACGTGCTAAAGAGAGTTAGCTACTATGGAAGATGGTTATACCTAAACTTGAACTCCTTCTTCTTTAAACTTTTGTAGAGGTTGATGGTTCTCTTCTTTTCGCCTTCTTCCGTCGAAGATGGATCCACCTCGAAGGTTCGACCTTTGGGATCTTCCTCGATCTTTGAGTGAACTAGGGTTTCCGGCTTGCTAAACCTTGAACCTAGAATGAGTAGAGAGTATCTAGGGGTGCTTTTCTTTTTAAAAGAGAAGGATTCTCAACTCATGAGAAGGGTTCTCTTTTGCTAGAGGAAGAAGAAGATGAAGTGAGGAGAGAGAGTTGTTATGATAAAGTAAGCTCTTTTTCTTTTGCAACCATAACATAAAGCAAAAGAATTATCAAATAATAATAATAATGAAAATGAAAAGGTTGATGGAAAGTTTTAGAATGACCATTATCATTTCAAACATTAAATGAATTTGCTAGAATCAAAGAGCATCTTTCTTTTGTAATGATGATGGTCAAAACTTCAACCATGGTCAACAAGTCAACCATGGTCAACAAGTCAACATAAAAACCAACCATGACATAATTTCATTTTATTATATATTATTAATTGATATAACATAAATCCATTTGGGTTTGGAAAAAGACGACTGTCAACTGTGCATACGCACCCGTTCCGAAACCCTAATGAAAGCCCTCTTCCTCTTCCTCAAATAACCGTGCATACACACCTGCATCCTTGTTCCGAGGAACATGAATACTGAGAGATAAAAGCAACCCCAAAACATATACCAGCATCTGACTCAAACCAGAGCCAGCCAGTAATATCCGTCCGGACTCCAAACGTGCACAAGTGCGCGGATGAGAACGAACCCTGTCGCAAAACCATGTGACCTCTACTCTGTTTTGCCCAGAGGCGAATACCCTCTGTGTGGGACTCTAAAGACTCGACACTACGCTGGCAGTGGTTTTAACCACAGACCGCAAGCGGCACTAGCTGTGCGTAACGGTCCCCAGGTAGATGTCGACAAGAAGGCTGACGAGGTGAAACCCCATCTGTACTCCTACTGAGTCTGAATGTGACAGTCTCCGTACAGTCCGGTCTGTTCGTCTAATACATCGCATGTCGGGCCTAGGGGGCGGTAAAACGTCAGTCCCCCAATAGCGGTACAAGTCGTGTCGGAGTGAAGCCCAAAACACCCTGAGACAACACTGGAAGCCTACCAGTATATCTCGCTTGCCCTGGCCAGGGACTACTCGTGTAATGGCTCTCTTAGACACAGCGCGATGTCAACCCCCAATACCGGGAGAGACGAATCCTGTCTAACCGTCACTGCCTCCAAGTGCTTCGGGACTGCACCCAACCACCACCTGTTTGCACGACTCCTTTGAGCCGTGGTAGGGTAGCGATCAAAGTGCAGTGGGAACACACTCGAGGCGAAGTGCCAGTGTCAAGTCAGCGGACTAAGCTGTACTCATGTCACCTGGGAACTGATAACTGACGATAGGTATAATACCAACCTGTCAGTTCCCGACGAGTCCTGTCCAGTGTACTCGTAACCCAACGAGCACCCGTATACTATCTCCAGTACGACGTACTGATGGCTGTGGGACAGACCATCTCCCACACTGGGATGAGAAGCGCATACGCTAGTCTACTCCGGAGTATCGATGCCCTGTCTCGATAGTCCTGCGACTAGGGACCTGTACAAGGATGTGCTTATAGATTACCCAGCCCCCACTAGTATGACTGCCATCACAACGCTGGTATTCAAGCAAAGATCCTAAGGGCTCCACTAATGCGTATAAGTGATATACTGAAATAAACACAAGTACACATTGAAGTAGAAACAAACCAAGTAGCATACTACTATATTGAGCAAGATTGTTTATACAAGGTGAATATCCTAAGCTTCCATCAAGTAATATACAAACTAGTATGATACAGTAATGGCCTCTAGGGCATATACACTAACACCCTCTGCACTCCTCAACATGTTAAGGAGTTCAGAAAGTTCAAATTCTTTTCTTTGAATATTGAAATTCAGAATAAACTGGGCGTAGGTGGAAGGGAGGGACAGGAGAATCAGGTCTGTATAGAGCTCATTATCCAAAGTCGTCCCAAGGTCTGCGAGCTCTTCTATATAGCCAATCATCTTTAGGACATGTTCTCCTACCGATGATCCGACGGCCAATCTCGCTTGAAACAAGTTCTTTGAGGTCTCGTATCTTGCTATACGAGATTGTTCTCCATAAAGTTCCTTTGTATGGAGAAATATGGCATCAAGATCCATATCCTCGTGCCTCCTCTGATGTTCATTATTCATCTAGGCAAGCACGATGCACTTGGCCTTCACGCAATATAAATCCCAGGTTTTGCGGATTTCCTTATCCGCATTACTGGATTTGGGACCTGGGACTGCAGGTGCCTTAGCGGTGAGGACATACCCCAATCTGTCATAGGTCAAAGCCATTTTGACATTCCACAGCCAATCTTTATAGTTTGGCCCTGTCAGTATATTTTTTTCTAATAGTAACTTAAGTCCTGTCATTATCTGGGTCGCTGCAATTAGAAGAGAGAGAGATAGAACACTTTAGCATGATGCTCTTGCAAGTTTAGAGTGGTTTTTAGTTTATCTAAACTGGATAGCTCCCACTGTTTCTCGAATCCCTCCTCAAACCAAAAAGGAAGAACTAGCCAGGACTATTCTCACTGTACAATACTTGGTTAACCGTTTAGCCAGGCCGGTGTCGGTACTTCGAGGGAGGTTTTCCAACGCTTCCGTGAAGTTCCTTAATTAAATAACCTCTTTTCTCTGGGGGGTAGCCCCGCTGACACCTTTCTCAACACCAACTTGGTTTATAGCATTGATCGTTAAGTGACGAATCTCCTGATAAGTAGCATATACTCACAGTAGGATCGGGATCCAAATATCATCATATGATAATGCTGAAGGAATCCTACCAACATTCATCAAACTCCAAATGGTATGCATCTCTTTGCAAATTTCAGTTTCTTTAGAAATTCCGGATATAAATTTTTGCCCCATGCTCTTATGACCTTGGCTTTGGTCAAAATGTCATAAGTCACATGTCAAGTTCTACCCATCATTATCTTGTTAATTTGAACCCATCCATACATACCTCTGACTTTGGTCAAATGATAATACGACTGTCCCAAACTAACTCATCTATCTATGCAACAAATGAATACCCAGCAGCTACCAAACACTATGCCTTGACTTTGGCCAAAATGCATAGCTTGAATACTACTGAATACCCAAATGAAATGACGGAGGGCTACGAATGGTTTTGGCGAAACCGTGAACGTAGTGAACTTGATATGACCAAAGGAACCTGATAGCTTTTAAAAGGAGTGGTTAAAGCTCCGCAATTAAAAAATATCTTCTGTTTTAAAAATAACCGAGTGGTTTCTTTTAAAATGTTCCAACGATTCAACTTTGGTTTATTTTCTTTGCATTAATAATAATGCGTCTTATCATTAACCTATCATTGCAGAAAACAACGAAAATACAACGTCCTCTTATGCCATCATCATTCGTTACTGGGTCCCATCATCACCCGTTAGGTTACTTAACTAATGACAGAGCGGGGGCTGGGCTAGCGCGGGTGTAAAACATAAGTGATGTCTAAATAGCTATCATATATAGATATTGTACATTCGTCAGACGCAATAATAGGCATTCCAGATCACAGATGAACATTATTGGATATACAAGTAATCCGCGTTTCCTTTGAACCTGCAACGAAAGACGGATTACACAGTTGTGATGAATAGACATTATCCCACCCTAGACCCCTACGGGTACGACAAACTACCCGCCAAGTACCCGAAGTGAAGCGGTTTCCCTCAACAACGTGAGTAGGCCACTAAACACTTCAAAGTACCCGGTAGTTTGTGCACCCCACCTTGGGTCTATCCTAGGAGCAAAAACAGTAAAATGAAATAATACAACGGTGGCTACAACCGCAACCTGGATGTGCCCGCAAAATAATATTACAACATATTTCAATTACATCGAATGAATGAATATAATAACCCATCTCAAACCCCGGCTAATCATCACAACAATCCAATCAAGTTCATAATCACAAACAGTAAAATCATTACAGAAATGTGCAACCCCCTTCCAACCGACATATTAGCAGTTAGGGGAGGTTTACGAACACATTATATAGTTCACAGATATAATCTAATTAGCAAACATCGTATAATTTCGATCGAGCAAACACTTTAGATTCTACTCTAAAACTTCTCTGTGCACCTGAGACTTGAGCAGAAAATAAACATTCCAGAAAAGACAAAATATTCACAGAAGAGTTACTGGGGAAAATTGGGCTGAATCGGTTTCAACTCGGCCGCGGATCCACTGCGGATAGGTGGGATCGGCCGCGGTTCCGCAGCTGTTTGGCCGATTCATGCACCCAATTTTTTCCAGTATTCTTATATTTCCCTGCCCCTATATTTAGAGGTCCCTGAAAAATTTTTAGACCTCGTTTTAAATTCGACAGAAACTTGGTGAATACGATATTTTTTCCGGTTCGTTTTGCGTTCCAAATTCTTACGACTTTGCTAATAAGTTAGTTATTGTTTAGCGAGGCTCTGATACCACTGTAAGTCGACGTTGTACACCCCATGACTTGCGGGGAGACGGAAATATGAAAAACAATCATTTTGTTTGAAGCAACATCGACTATCCAAAAGGATCTTTGCTAAACTATAACTAACACTAACATAGGAGTTATTAACTACTATGACAACAGATTATACCTAATGAACCCAGTCCTTCGTCTTCTCGTTATCCACTTCCTCTTCGGCATCCTCTATGTAATAGACGATCCACCCGAGAGCTTTGTCTCTAATCTTGAGGTAACTAGGTTTCTTTAGTTGCTAATCAAAGTCATCTAGATAATATAGAGTATGGTTATGGATTAAATAGTCTAGCTAATCCTTGATCTCAACACATGAGAGGGTAGGATTAGGGTTGGAAGAGAGAGAGCTTGAGGAGAGAGAAGGTGAGCAAGATTATGATGAAATTGTTTCTCACTTCTAATATATTATGAAGCATAAAGAATTATCAAATGAATAAATCAAATGATTTATCATCATGCTTCATTAAATATGTGCAATGAATCATCAAGTGAGTCATTAAGCAATAAATGCTTCATTAACTCACTTGAATGATTCATCTAATGAGTCACAAATGCATTTAATGTAAATGCCACCTAAACCCTCAAGTCACCATACTTCTAGAAGATTCCCGCCAAATTACGAAAACACCCCTCCTATCCGTGAAAACACGGAAAAACTTTAGACGGTATAAATCCAATAATCCGATACTAGAACCTGGCTTAAACTAAAACCGGCAAGTAAAAACTGTCCGAACATCGTACGTGCGTTTAAACACGTATGGGTCCGAACCCTTGTCGTAAAACCATACGACCTCTATATCGTTTCTCCTGGAGCAGAGAAACTCTCTGTGTGGGACTCTAAAGACTCGACTACTACGCTGGTAGTGGGTTTAACCACAAACCGCAAGCGGCACTAGCCGTACGTAACGGTCCCCAGGTAGATGTCGATAAGAAGGCCGATGAGGAAACCCATCCGAACTCCTACTGAGCCTGATGTGACAATCTTCGTACAGTCCGATCTGTTCGTCTAGGACTATCACATATCGGGCCTGGGGGGCGGCAAGCGTCAGTCCCCTAAAAGCGGTATAAGTCGTGTCGGAGCGAAGCCCATTACACCTTGAGAAACTACTGGAACCTACCAGTAAATTTCGCTTGCCCTGGCCAGGGACATTGCGTAATGGCTCTCTGACACAGCGCAATATCAACTCCCAATACCGGGAGAGACGAATCCTATCTAACCGCCACTGCCTCCAAGTGCTCGGGACTGCACCCAACTGCTACCTGTTTGCACGACTCCTTTGAGCCGTGGTAGGGTAGCAATCTAAGAACAGTGGGACACACTCGAGGCGAAGTAGCAGTATCAAGTCTGCGGACTATGCTGTACTGGTTAGAGATAGTGCCCTCAGAGTCAATTATTGGATCACAGGCACGTGATTGCAATGATTGAGGGAGGACCTATACCGGTAGGACAGTCTTACTCAAGATGATAGTATGCTATCTGGTTTACCTTTATCACCGTGTACTGTTTTAGGTGACCTTACAGGTCACTATTGCGCGTTGATAGAGCCCCTAGGATTCTTGCTTGACTGCCAGCAGTATGAGGGCGATCATATACGTGGGAGCTGGGGTCTATAAGCACATCCTTAAATGGTCCCTAGTCGTGGGAGTTTTCGAGACATGGCATCGATACTCCAGAGTAGACTAGTGTATACAGTCGAGACCCCGACGAGGGGCGGTGGCCGGTCTCACAAGCCACTGGTGTCAGTTGGTTCACCTAAGATGTATACAGGTGCTCATTGGGTTATGAGTACACCGGACAGGACTTGCCTGGAACATGCTAGTTGGTCTTATACCTGACGTCAGATAGCAGTTCCCTGGTGACATGTGTACAGGTTAGTTCATCGACCTGAGATCGTCATTTGTCTCGTGTGAGTTCCCACTGTACTTTGATTACTACCCTACCACGCTCAAAGGAGTTGTGCAAACAGGTTTTATGTGTTGGAGATAGTGCCCTCAAAGTCAATTATTGGATCACAGGCACGTGATTGCAATGATTGATGGAGGACCTATCCCGATAAGACAGACTTACTCAAGTTGATAGTATGCTATCTGGTTTATCTTTATCATCGTATACTGCTTTTGGTGACCTTACAGGTCACTATTGCGCGTTGATAGAGCCCGTAGGATTCTTGCTTGACTGCCAGCAGTATGAGGGCGATCATATACGTGGGAGCTGGTAGTCTATAAGCACATCCTTAAAAGGTCCCTAGTCGTTGGAGTTTCGAGACAGAGCATCGATACTCCAGAGTAGACTAGTGTATACAGTCGAGACCCCGACGAGGGGCGGCGGTCGGTCTCACAAGCCACTGGTATCAGTTGGTTCACCTAAGATGTATGCAGGTGCTCATTGGGTTATGAGTACACCGGACAGGACTCGCCGGGAACATGCTAGTTGGTCTTATACCTGACGTCAGATAGCAGTTCCCTGGTGACATATGTACAGGTTAGTTCATCGACCTGAGATCGTCATTTGTCTCGTGTGAGTTCCCACTGTACTTTGATTACTACCCTACCACGCTCAAAAGAGACGTGCAAACAGGTTTTAGTTGGGTACAGTCCCGAGCCATATGGAGGCAGTGAGCGGATCTGCAGGGGTTCGTCTCTCCCTGTATTGGGGGTGAGGTCGCGCTGTGTCTAGGAGAGCCATTACACGAAGTCCTTAGCCAAGATAGGAGATTTACCGGTAGGTATTCCAGTAGTATCTCAGGGTGTTCTGGGCTACACTCCGACATGACTTGTACCGCTTTTAGGGGTCTGATTTTTACCAACCCCTTAGGCCCGCCATGCGATGCTCATAGACGAACGGACCGGACTGTACGGATATTGTCACTGACAGGCTCAGTAGGGTGTCAGGATGAGTTCGCTCATCGACATCCCTTTTGGTCAATACCTGGTTGCCCGTTACGTATGGCTAATACCTCTGACGTGCTAGTGGTAAAATCCACAACCAAAGTATTGACGAGTCTTTAGACTCCCCCACAGACCGTTTTCTCAAGTTTCGGGCGAAACGCTGTAGAGGTCGTATGGAGATATGGCAGGGTTCGATCATGTACGTGCGGTATTGTACGGATCATGATCGGACGGATAATACTAGCGGGCTTTGGTTTAAGCCGGATCCTAGTATTGTACAGTGTAGATTTTGTCTCATTGCATTTGTATTTCGGTCGGAATACAAATGCGGGTATGTATATACAGTAGCGGGGTTTTCCTGTAATTTATTACGGGATCAGTTTTCTGAAGTTTCCAGTTTGCATTCTGTTTCGGCCATTTTCCTTTGTATCTTTCCTTGGCTGAAAAATGGTGGAGGAGGGCTTATTTGCAATTGTGCAAATTAGCCTTGTGGAGGGTGGTCTTTGCATATTGTTGCTTCATGATGGTTGCACCATCATTTGACTTCTTCACTCATCATTGCTTGACTTTTGGGTTATGATTAGTTTGTAGAGTGTTGGATTTGGTTGGTGATCATTTCTTCTAATGATCACCTTTCTCTCTCTTTCTTGCATGATAGCTTCCTCCCCCTTGACTTTTCACTCACTCCAATTCTCACTCATTCTTGGATGGGCCGGACACTATTGAGGGAGTGAGGGAGGGATTCATTTTTGGTGTGAGGATTTTTGGTTCATTTCATTGCAAAAAGAAAAATCCTCAAGTTCATTCCTCTTGCTCATTCTTCTCCTCCACCTAAAAGGCAACTTCTAGTAACCCCAACTTGAGACATAGCCTACTACACTTCATCTATAGCACTTCTTGGACACGTCGGCTCGCCAAATTCAAGCCCGAGTTGCCTCGGTCCAGAGGTGGGAGTCCGTAAAAGAACCCGGCGATGTGGTGCCCTTCCGACGAGGAGTTGAAAACCGGAGATTCCGTAGGGAGATCGGGACGACAATGAGAAGATCGAAGGGCACGGATCGCTCGGTATATCTCTCTACCCCTTCTCTAGTTAGCTAGGATTAGATTAATGGCCCGATCCGGGTTAATAGTGTGCGGTGGTGCCGGTTCAAAAGTTAAAGTAAATTATCGTTTCCGCATTTTGGCCTCGGATTGACGGCCGGGGCGCCGCCGTGCACTTACATGGTATCAGAGCCACGCCATTAACCTAGTCTAGCTTGCTCTAACATGTTTACAAGTTCGATCGATCGGATTTTCCAAAAGCCGCGTTTTTCATGCATCAGTTTTCTGTCGATTTATTTTTGGCTCGAAAATTTTTTCAGTACATTGCAGAAACACGTGCAGGGAATTATAAGCATTCTGTGAAAATTTGGTCGCGTAACGTCATTGTTCCACCGTGGAACCACGGCCAAACCCACGCATTGGCCGCGGTTCCGCCGCTACCTTGACTGTTCATTGCATCAAATTTTTACAGTGGGCTTCTGAGTTAAAAATGGGGTTTTTGGAATATTCTTTTTAGGCCCAGATTTTCTTTGAGTGCTACAGTAGTGCTTGGGGCCCACTTCGGTAAATTTGATCGTTCGAAAATTTTAAACATGTTAGTTCACAGTAGTTACATTATATCTGCGACCGTGAATGTCATTTGATCGGTAAATCCTGTCTAACTGCTATAGTCCTTTTAGACGGATTTGCGAACGTGACATTCACGTTGATGTTCTGTGTTGTGATGTGATGTTGCGGATTGGTCATGGGGGATAGCCTGGATGCAATATTAGTACAGTTTCGTTTTATATGTACATTTGATATTGTGGGGCGAGCGTCCGACATGTGGACTGCCGTCACTGCCTCTTTGTATATTATTCTTTTGGGGCACGACCGGGCCGAGGTCGATGTACCCGTTGTATGTATATTTTACTTTTTGTACTAGGATTACCCCAAGGTGGGGTGCACGGATAGCCGGGTTCTAGAGGGCAACGGGCCCGCATCTGATAGTATTGAGACAGAGGGGGCTTTACTCTAGAATTAGCGGGCTATTCATCGCACTCGTAGGGGGTACAGGTTGACCCAGGAGGGGTGCCCAAGTTACCGGATTCCGTGAAGTGCTGGGTGGTCCATTCACGTTGCTGAAGGGGGCTGCCTCACTTCAAGTTTTGGCGGGTAACTTGCCGCGCCCGTAGGGGTCTGGGATTTCATTGCACAGGCTATCCACACGACCAGGGGAACGTCGGGTTTCAGTAGCGGCTCTATGAAACCGGGGATCCCAGATATCTGTATTGTTCTGTGATACTTATTACATTTCTGTGATGTTGCATTTTATCACGCCTTGAGTGAATATTATATATTGATATATATACTAGTAGATGTTGTATATGTTTTGCATCCGCGCTAGTCCAGTCCCCGCTCTGTCGTTAGTTAACTAACCTAACGGGTAATGACGGGACCCAGTAGCGAATGCGGGTGGCATATACGTACATCATTATTTTCGTTCTTTATTGGTGTGATCAATTGATGGGACTGCGTTGATTCGGATCAATGCAAGCTAAAAAAACCTATTCTGATGTTGTTGGTACAATTTTCAAAAAGCTGTTATTGCATGGGCATTCTCTTTTGTTTTGCACAGTGGTATTCGGTTATGAATATCCAGCACCTCAGTCGACGAGGCAAGGGCCGAGATCCCTTCACCGGGAGTGACCCCTTGGACAGAAGTTTGCGTCAGGGTAATAACTTCACTATAGCTGATTACTTTTGCTTTGCATCGTGGTATTCAGTTGGAATATCCTGCACCTCATTCTACGGGGAAAGAGCAGAGATCCCTTCACCGGAAGTGACCTCTTTAGCAAAGGTTTTCGTCACTATATTTTTATAAAAGCTATCCAGTTCCTTCAACGATATCAAGTTCATTACGTTAAAGGTTTTTCGCCAAAAACCATTCGTAGCCCTCCGTCATTTCAGACGGGTAGCACGTAGTATTCATGCTATGTTTGTTGGCCTTAGTCAAGGCATAGTGTATGGTAGCTTCTTGTTACCTTTCTGTTGCATAGATAAATACGTTGGTTTGGGACCGTCGTATAGCCTTGTTGGCCCTAGTCAAGGGCTTGTATAGATGGGTTCAAATTAACTTGGACAATGACGGGTAGAACTTGACATGTGACTTATGATTTGTTGGCCTTAGTCAAGGTCATAAGAGCATGGGGCAAAAATCACATCGGGAGTTTCTAAAGAAACTGAAACTTCCCAGATATGCGCATACCTTCTGGAGTGTGATAACGTGAGCGGATTCCGTCACGTTATCATGCAATGATAGTTGGATCCCGATTCCCACTGATGAGTTGGTTTACTCCTCGGGTGATCCCGACTAATTCTTCTTTCAGGTTTGGAGGAGAATTTAATGGTACAGTGGGAGGTTTCCAGATTAGATAAATTGGTAACCATTCTGATCTAGGTTAGAGTGCACGCTGAGTGTTTCTTTTCTCTCTCTCTTTGGCAGCGACCATTGACCCGACCCTAGACTATGACTCAGTGACCAAAATTAACCGAACCTTCTTAACACTGGCTTTTGGATTGTCAGAGTTGCAAATCTCATTGCCACTCCTACTTTTACCCTTTTCTCCAGAACACCCCGTATTACTACGAACGTCCACTTCCATTGGATAAAACCATCGTATGGTTATATACGAACTCGAAGGAATTTATTCGAGGATGGTTTCCGGTTCTAGAGAAAACGAATAGGACTATTCTGTTGTCTTTTCCTTTTACCTTCTCTCAGGTTGCGAGTACTCCTTGGTTTAGGAGATAGTACACCTATTACGCAAATTGGATAATCTTCTTCCAAACCT
The DNA here is from genome assembly GCA_030015575.1 of Agapanthus africanus. Taxonomy (NCBI): domain Eukaryota; kingdom Viridiplantae; phylum Streptophyta; class Magnoliopsida; order Asparagales; family Amaryllidaceae; genus Agapanthus; species Agapanthus africanus. The sequence continues at coordinate 208,850,787 of JASDDO010000026.1, read as the reverse complement.
TAGGCTGGTACCGAACAGTGGGGAATGAAGAAAACCAATTAGCATAACGATGGTGTGCAGAAGGTATTAAGTAAAGACATATAAAGGGATTAGAAGGAGGGCAAAGTAAATTGCGACTGCTATTCACGACCAAACCAAGTATTTCATTACCACTCCCACTTCACCTTTTGTATTTCTCCAGGACACTCCGTATCACTACGAAGATTCACAGTTTATTGGATACTCCATCGTATGGTTATATACGAACTCGAAAGGAACTTGTTCCAGTTCGGGGATGGATTCTGGTTCAGGAGAAATAGCCATAAGGTTTATTCGGTTGTCTTTTATCTCCATCTTCTCTCGCATTGCAAGTACTCCAAGGATTAGGACAGTACACCCATTATGCTTATTGGATAGTCTTCTTCCAAACCATAGGCTGGTGCCGAACGGTAGGGAAGGAAGAAAACCATTTGGCCTAAAGGGGTGTACAGAAGGGAATGACTAAAGACATATGAAGGGATGTGAAGAGATGGTATAGAAATATACGGTTACAGTTGTGAATCTGGTAATGGAAGAGGCATTACTAGGAATACCGGGATACCCCATCGAAATATTTCAATGTTTCAGTTTCGCTGTGTACTGTTAAAAGAAAACTGATTTCCCAATTAGACACTTGCTCCTTGGTATGTATTTACTAGGTATGATTCTCACATCTGTATGGTTTTACAGATGATGAGTGGGAGTAAGTTATTTGGAATTAGGTGATCATCCTCATTATATCAGAATTCGTTGTAATTGGTGATATTTGAGGAAATCGCCTGGGTTGTTTGCCGGACGGCAAATATTTGGTTTTGAATATCCGCTGTTATGCACCAATTTCAAATTGATACATCTGTACGTCTATTTTTATAGAGTGAGATATACCATTTTGAAATTATGTCCATAACATTTACCTATATCAGTGGATGGTTAGGTAAGGAGCATTAAACAGCGGTGTAATTCTTCTTAACCATAGGTACAGTTTTCAACCTACGACACACAGGGATTGAGTTATCAGACTCAAGGGACTTATACAGAGTATTGTATGTTGTCCAGTGTCCATTAGGACAGAGAGGATGGTCCTCGTACTATATTCGGTTTACTTATGACTTCTCTAGTTCTTAGATAAGTGTTTCGTAGAAACACAAGGTCTGAGTTTTGAGAAGTTATAGGTATATGAATAAAGTAGAGAACCAGGTGTTGCAAGTATCGGGATTCTTCAAGGTGATCGAAAATGTAGATACTTGTATAGGGTATTCAATTGATAGTAATGATTAAGAGAACTTGCTTCTCTTTCAGATTACTCATAATTGGAAGCACTCCTAAGTTTAGTAATGCTGATCGGCCTCTCTCCATTTAGTTGACATGCACTGGAGACAGCTGCATGATTTGAATCTGGTTCAATTAAATCAGTGCCTCTGGTTCTATATTAGATATAGAACAGTTCATATCTTAACGATGTTAAGGTACGGGGAGTTGTCCGGCTTATGCTTAAAACCAGACTCTGGATAACTCAAGGCACGTTTATGTAATTGCTGTTTGTGGGTTGACCCAGGCTATGACTGTCACGACCCGAAAGTACGGAACATGACCGGCACTTAAACTACGAACGTCTCGAGGCGTACGTAATCTAAGTAAACCGAAAACCCAGAAATCCAAACCAAGAAAGATGTAGAGTGCAGGAAAAACCAACTTAAAGCAAGTAGTTTCAATAGCATAAGCCGAATTAGGCGGTTTTAAAAACATCAAAAATTTCCCGAAAATTTCGGCAGAGTCTCCTTTGTAAATACTGGCCCCCAAATGGGATACAATATGAATAGTATACGAAATCAATAAAAAGGCTTCCCCAAGCGGGAGCTAGCTCTTCGTCAATCGACGGTCACAACCACACAAGCAATATAATATACAACGCCAAGGGCGAGGATCAAAATTCAAAAGAAAACTCAAAAACCACAAGAAAACCACATAAATACAACGTGCAACTCTAAGGTCGAAAGAATAAACATCACTGGTCTCTATCTCAAATAAATACATGTTTGGTTGATGGAACTTTTAGATACAACAGAATAATGATATAAAAGATATATAATGGGGGTACGATACAAGTAAACCCACCTACTAGCAAATCACCCGAAGGAAACTATGCCCGCAAAGCCGTAATGAAACCTGTACGGCAAACCTGCAAGAAACTGGGGCACAACGGGGGTGAGTTGCCAACTCGTGAATAGAAAAATATCTACGCACAGAAATCGCATAAATAACGCAACCTAGGTCAATGATCATAATATATCCTTAAATATAAGAATAACACGTAGCCTATAACAAGGCTAGGGTAAATATCTAACCCGAGTGTAATCTCATGTGCCCGTGTCAGTGCCTCAAGTAGCAATATATCATATGAATGAGGTATGAATGCATGAAAATAGAATACATGTAAATGAAGAACTGTTTTCATAATTTAGTGAGATTTCCTTTGTATTTTTAAAATGAGGTATCATAATGAAATCAGCATAAAACAGTGCCTAGCATCTGCACAAAACGTAATCCCAATATCTCGATATCTCTGTATCACAGTCTCTGTACCTCAATATCTCGAAATCTCAATGTCTCAATCACAATATCTAGGGCGCCGTCAGTCCAGACCGGCCCCTACCATCCATCTCAAGACCACGATGGTATCCTCCGGATATCCGACGCGTCGGGTAAAATCACCGGTAGGTAGTGCTCCCCTGCCAGGCTCACATCGTCATCATCACGCGCTTCTTGCCCTGGGGTACCTTACCGGGTCCACCATGTACCCGAAACGGTTCATCCGTCTCCTCGAATCGGGTCTCGAAATCCATCAGCAAACTCATGGTGGACGACTCATACATCATGGGAAAAACCGCACTTTTTATTTAAAAAGAGAGAAATCGGTTTATATAAGTATTGCGGTTTTCCCCCCAAATCCAGAAAATTTCATGGAAATCTGAATCCAAATCATCAATAGCATGTAAAAACCATGAATATAGGCATAACAATGAATAACAGTATGCATGAAATGACAAGTAATAACTACAATGTTAAGCTGGCATATAAGGCAGGCACACTAATATCATGTCAAATTACTAACTAACAAGCTAAGTCAAGCAATAATATTTTCTAAGGTGGTACGTGACATGGCAATTACCGATGAAGATGTGTGTGAGCCGAAAAGTAAGTGTACGTGGTACATACGCATCACCGGTAATGGTGCTGGTGTCCTAACAATATGATATCAACATTGCAATAAGAAATTATAACATAAGTATGTGATGCGAAACGAACCACAATAATAAGCGGGAGCTGAATACTAGACGCAACTGTAACTAACCTGCATTAATCTAATATAAGTCCTATAAATGGTGCCTTTTGAAATAACACGAATCATGGGGTTTTGAAAATAGGGGCTACGGTGTTTTTATGAAAAGATACGTCTTTTGAAATATCCGTAGGATCCCTTGGGCTGTCTTTTAAAATACCCGCGATTCGTTAGTTTTTGAAATAGGTAAGAATCGAATCTAATCTAACAACTAAACTAAACTAAAAGGCTAAGCTAACAAGCTGGACTACAGGTAAGGAAACCGCCTAACATCTGAGTTGATCCATATACATACCTGTATATATATTAGTCGATGATCCCGCCTCAATAATATCATATCTGATACCATATCTACAATCAGCCATCCTAAGTCAAGAGTGCGGATCAATCATCAAGATATAGCTCGTACGTAAATCCATCGTACGGCATCCCCAAATCTGGGTACGGGTCAATATCATATTCCTCACACCATTCCTCTGGTATCCTCTTTATTCAAGATCATAGTCTAGGGTACTGACCTATGTCTAGTACAATACTAATATCCTCAATATACTCAAGATCTGACTACAGATCGACAATCTCGTACAAACCGATACCGTCAGCACATAGCATCATCAAGGGTTTATATCGCCCGATACGGCCTAATATCAATATCCTAGCATATCATGCCTCATATCACGATCACATGTCGACCATTTTATTTATAACACTATTCACCCGTATCGCCGCCCCAAGATCCGCTATAACACCAGGACGTACCTCAAGTACGAATCCTGCCATATCACCGATATCACAACCACAAAACAAATCTCATCGACTCAGCTCAATCCCAAGTATCATCCTCAAATCCGTATGTGAACACATCGTCCCATACCCATGTGAACACATAACTATAAAGAATCTCATGAGCACATATAAAAAGGAATGTATGCAAGTATGTATGTGTGTATGTGTAGTGCAACACTACCCTAGGGTTCGCAATACTAAAGTAATCCAACACACCAATATCCATTCTAACATCGTTATTAATCCCAAATAACATATACTAATTGTTGGTGTGTATATGCATCCGTATACACCACCACGGACTGCGGGGGTGCTATACTCCATCCACCCGACTTCTCCCCGTAGATATAAATCTACTCACCTGGTTCTCGTTCGCCGGTGCCGACGTCGCCACGCGCTGCTTGTCGTCTCGAAGTCCACATGGGGTACCTGCATATCATAACGCACCATACCGCATTAAAATCCGACTCATGACCAAAACGACGCATGAATCCCACATAGGTCAAAACCTATGGTTGCTATCGCAAATCGACCCAAAAACCCTCGACGTCGGCGTACAAACGCCAAACCATCGAGAAAACTCCCAACACACTCATTTGCACATTCACGAACACGAATTTTAATATAAAATAGGTTAAAATTCACAAAAATCCCAATTTCACTTAAAAAGTCATTTTTCCGAAAATCCAGCAAGCACAATTCGTCGTTTTTGTACAAAACATGATGTTTTAACAATTCTAGTGACCAAGATGATAACTTAATATCTTAATTATGCCATAGAAACCATTACGTAAATTCTAAACCCACAATTTAATTCGATTTCAAAAACCTAGTTTGCAATATTAACCAATTTTAACAATTTTATAGCAAAATGCACAAACTACAATCTAGCTTGGATTTTCATGAACTAAAGTATTAAAATACACTTAATAATGTTAATGAAGTCATGAAAAACCTAATTATATTTTTCTCATAATCAAATTCATGGTTTACAAAAACCTAGCTAGCAATATAACTTAAATATTACAATTCCAAACTAACAATTTGCAACTAGAAATTTGATTAGGTTTTCATTTCACAATATGAAGAACTACAATTGCAACCACAATTACATACACAAAAATCTAACTTGAATTTCATAAACCCTCACTAAGTTTTTCCAAACATACAATTAAACCCAAATTAATAACTAATAATGCTTGATTTAAGGTATTCAAACAACAATTTAACAAAAGGTCTTGATTTATACCTCACAAGATCAAGGATCTAGCATGCAAATTCTAGCCTCCAAAAGTAGCTTCCATGCTCCTAGATCCATATAAGTTTGGCTAATGAGAAATGGGTAGGAGTTGGATTTGGATTTTGGGATTTATTTGATGGATTTTGAGGCAATTTTTGAAGCAAAAGAGATGGAAAATGGGGGAAAAAGATGGGGGCTTTTGTAGCAGAATTTCGGCTGAAGAGGGAGTGGGGAGAGGTGTGGGGGTGTTGTGGAAAAGAATTCAAGTCAAAGCCCCTCCCAAATTACCATAATACCCCCACCTACTTTACTATATATAAAAACCTTATTTTAACCCATTTCTCACATGATTTAAGGTCAAAAAGAGGGAAATAAAATTTTTGGGCTGCAACAATAGTGTGGGGCTGGCTAAGGGGAGTGAGGGTGAGTGTGAGAGACTTTACAAAAAAATTCTATGCAAAAAGACCCCCCATAATACCATATTTGCAAGTTTTAGTTCAAAATAACTATATTTTTGTTTTCCATATAATAAATCAATTAAAACTTGAAATAAAATACTAAAAAATTATATTACAACTAGATTTTAATTAACATGATTTTAAAGATTAAAATTAGCCCATTTAAATTTGTATTTATTGCTAATTTAATGTATTTTCTTACCGGCTTAAAATAATATTAAAAAAATTAATTTCGGAAAAATTTTCAGAAAATTTGAAATTTCAGCAGTGGCTCAATAAATACCAAATACTAGCAACTACATAGCTAGAATATGTATATTTAATTTTATAATAAAGATATTTGCATTTTGACTTTTTACAGAAAACCCCCTTATTTTACCGTTTTTTCGAAATTTCACCGAAATGATTTTCAAAACGTTACAATGACGAGGGTTGACTTTCTACCATCTGGAAGATCAATAATGATATTGTTCTAGACTCGCCACAGTTTTAATAAAAATGGATTTTTTTCAGAAAACAGTAGTGGGAGTATGGTAGAACTGGAAGTGATTCCAGAACCGCAAACGATTACTGAAGATTTGATTAGAACCTAAAGATTCAATCTGGTTTGACATTCCATTGGCCACTCCGCAGATGCGGTGGGTAACCTCAGGCACCCGAGAGGTACTCCGGTAGCCTCAAGGACGGTGACAGGGAGGTTCTTGTTTACCCAGAATTGCCATTGTTGTTGTTCCAAGCTGCAAGACCCGGCAGGAGGATGAGTGTAGCGTCGTTCTAAACTAGCTATAGAAGTGTATGTCTATATGACTCTGCCAGAGGGTTGTCGAAGTCAGTGGGAGCAGCGGAAGCATTGGTAGACAAGTGGCTTATGTCTATTTATAGACTAAAGCAGATATAGCGGAGATAGATCATCTATTTCTGATGTGACAGTCATAGGTTTGACTTCATCAGAATAGGGGATGGATCTGTTAAGAAGGTAGTAGGGTGTGATGTCCTGGTATTTGGATGACATACACAGAGTAGGAAGTGATATTCCTATACTACGATCGGTTATACTTTGGTTGTCACACAGTGGTTTCTCCACATGGGACTTGGATATAATATCAAGACATTCTGGTTACTAGATCTATAGATCTAGATTTGGGTGGTTTCCCAATCTGGGTACTTAGACAACATTCTAAAAGTATTTAGAATGGACGGCTCCTGGCATGGTGGTGTACCTGCAGGTGATGGAGTCACCCTCTCTAAAGGTGTCTTGCAGACTAAAGGGGAGAGGGATGTGCATGATTGGCAGATCACTTGCTTAGGCAATTGAGTCGATCATTAGTACCACACCAGATGTTGTTTTTGCAGTAGATACAATAAGTTGATGTCAATCCAATCCTGGAGAAATAATCGGAAGCAGTTTTAGAACATAAGTGGATGTCCTAGGGATATGATAACGGCAGCCTCATTCGGGAGACAGTTATCATTCCAGGCTTCCAAGGTGACCTGGATGACAGATAGGTTGTCAGAGTTATAGTTTTCCCGCTGACGAGGGGCAGTATATTGGACAAGTGGTCCAAGGGGATACTGAGGGAGGCATGACGCAGGATACTGATTATGTTCAGTTGACGATAAGGTCTAAGAAGTTTGGATTTGGAGTTCATTTATGAGCTAGGTCCCATCAGATATCCAAACACATTCTAAGACAGATATTGCTCATTTCGGGAGATGGCTTTCCCCGTGAACTTGAGATATAGAGAGACATAGAAAGAAACATCAAGGAGGATCCACTCACTGAGGCTATTCCTCGAACACATTAGTTTCGCAAAATGGTTTTGTGAGACTGATCAGTATAGGGGTTGGGTGTTCGGTATCACACGGGCTGTGAGTATGAGACATCAAAATAATTAGCCTTGAGTGCAAGTGGGAGATTGTTGGAGATAATGCCCTCAGAGTAAATTATTAGATCACAGGCACGTGATTGCAATGATTGATGGAGGACCTATCCCGATAGGACAGTCTTACTCCAGATGATAGTATGCTATCTGGTTTATCTTTATCATCATGTACTGCTTTAGGTGACCTTACAGGTCACTATTGCGCGTTGATAGAGCCTCTAGGATTCTTGCTTGACTGCCAGCGGTATGAGGGCGATCATATACGTGGGAGCTGGTAGTCTATAAGCACATCCTTAAAAGGTCCCTAGTCGTGGGAGTTTCGAGACAGGGGATTGATACTCCAAAGTAGACTAGTGTATACAGTCAAGACCCCGACGAGGGGCGGTGGCCGGTCTCACAAGCCACTGGTGTTAGTTGGTTCACCTAAGATGTATATAGGTGCTCATTGTGTTATGAGTACACCGGACAGGACTGGCCGGGAAAATGCTAGTTGGTCGTATACCTGACGTCAGATGGCAATTCCCTGGTGACATGTGTACAGTTTAGTTCATCGACCTGATATCGTCATTTGTCTCGTGTGAGTTCCTACTGTACTTTGATTACTACCCTACCACGCTCAAAGGAGACGTGCAAACAGGTTTTAGTTGGGTACAGTCCCGAGCCATATGGAGGCAGTGAGCGGATCTGCAGGGGTTCGTCTCTCCCGGTATTGGGGGTGAGGTCGCGCTGTGTCTAGGAGAGCCATTACACGAAGTCCTTGGCCAAGGCAGAAGATTTACTGGTAGGTATTCCAGTAGTATCTCAGGGTGTTCTGGGCTACACTCCGACATGACTTGTACCGCTTTTGGGGGTCTGACTTTTACCAACCCCCTAGGCCCGCCATGCGATGCTCATAGACGAACGGACCGGACTGTACGGATATTGTCACTGACAGGCTCAATAGGGTGTCAGGATGAGTTCGCTCATCGATGTCCCTTTTGGTCAATACCTGGTTGCCTGTTACGTATGGCTAATACCTCTGACGTGCTAGTGGTTAAATCTACAACCAAAATATTGACGAGTCTTTAAAGTCCCCCACAGACCGTTTTCTCAAGTTTCGAGCGAAACGCTGTAGAGGCCGTATGGAGATATGGCAGGGTTCGATCATGTACGTGCGGTATTGCACGGATCATGATCGGACGGATAATACTAGCGGGCTTTGGTTTAAGCCGGATCCTAGTATTGTACAGTGTAGATTTTGTCTCATTGCATTTGTATTTCGGTCGGAATACAAATGCGGGTATGTATATACAGTAGCGGGGTTTTCCTATAATTTATTACGAGATCAGTTTTCTGAAATTGCCAGTTTGCATTCCGTTTCGGCCATTTTCCTTTGTATCTTTCCTTGGCTGAAAAATGGTGGAGGAGGGCTTATTTGCAATTGTGCAAATTAGCATTGTGGAGGGTGGTCTTTGCATATTGTTGCTTCATGATGGTTGCACCATCATTTGACTTCTTCACTCATCTTTGCTTGACTTTTGGGTTATGATTATTTTGTAGAGTGTTGGATTTGGTTGGTGATCATTTCTTCTAATGATCACCTTTCTCTCTCTTTCTTGCATGATAGCTTCCTCCCCCCTTGACTTTTCACTCACTCCAATTCTCACTCATTCTTGGATGGGCCGGCCACTATTGAGGGAGTGAGGGAGGGATTCATTTTTGGTGTGAGGATTTTTGGTTCATTTCATTGCAAAAAGAAAAATCCTCAAGTTCATTCCTCTTGCTCATTCTTCTCCTCCACCTAAAAGGCAACTTCTAGTAACCCCAACTTGAGACATAGCCTACTAGACTTCATCTACAGCACTTCCTGGACATGTTGGCTCGCCAACTTCGTACCCGAGTTGCCTCAGTCCAGAGGCGGTAGCCCGTAAAAGAACCCGGCGATGTGGTGCCCTTCCGACGAGGAGTTGAAGACCGGAGATTCCGCGGGGAGATCGGGACGACGACGAGAACACCGAAGGACACGAATCGCTCGGTATATCTCTCTACCCCTTCTTCAGTTAGCTAGGATTAGATTAATGGCCTGATCCGGGTTGATAGTGCGCGGTGGTGCCGGTTCAAAAGTTAAAGTAAATTATCGTTTCCGCATTTTGGCCTCGGATTGACGGCCGGGGCGCCGCCGTGCACTTACATTAGTTGGGTACAGTCCCGAGCCACATGGAGGAAGTGAGCGGATCTGCAGGGGTTCGACTCTCCCGGTATTGGGAGTGAGGTCGCGCTGTGTCAAGGAGAGCCATTATACGAAGTCCTTGGCCAAGGCAGGAGATTTACTGGTAGGTATTCCAGTAGTATCTCAGGGTGTTCTGGGCTACACTCCGACACGACTTGTACTACTTTTGGGGGTCTGACTTTTTCCAACCCCCTAATCCCGCCACGCGATGCTCATAGACGAACGGACCGGACTATACGGATATTGTCACTGACAGACTCAGTAGGGTGTCAGGATGAGTTCACTCATCGACATCCCTTTTGGTCAATACCTGGTAGCCCGTTACGTATAGGCTAATACCACTGACGTGCTAGTGGTTAAATCCACAACCAAAGTATTAACGAGTTTTTAGAGTCCCCCACAGACCGTTTCTCAAGTTTCGAGCGAAACGCTGTAGAGGCCGTATGGAGATATGGCAGGGTTCGATCAGATACGTGCGGTATTGCACAGATCGTGATCGGACGGATAATACTAGCGGGCTTTGGTTTAAACCGGATCCTAGTATTATACAGTGTAGATTTTGTCTCATTGCATTTGTATTCAGTGGGAATACAAATGTGGGTATGTATATACAGTCGCGGGGTTTTCCTATAATTTATTACGGGATCAGTTTTTTGAAGCTGCTAGTTTGTATTCCGTTCCGGCCAGTTTTCCTTTGTTCCTTCACGGCCGGATTTTTCTGATGGAGGGGATAATTTGCAAATGTGCAAATTAGCATTGTGGAGGGGGTTATTTGTATATGTGGCTTCATGATGGTTCTTTGCATCAAAAGATTCTTTTTGCATCACTTCCTTTGCATTTATTGTGATGGAATATGAAGGGATTGATTTGGAAAATGGTGGGAACATTTTCCTTCTGATGATCATACATATTCTTTCTTGCATTATTCCCTTTTTTCTCCACTATTTTGAAGAGGGGCCGGCCACTTGATAGAGAGGGGAGAGGATTATTTTTGGTGGGGAGAAAATCATTCATCTCATTGTATTCTTGTATCAAAGCTCAAAAAGCTCATTCCCTCTTGCTCGTCATTCTTCTCCTCCATCAAATGGCAACTTCATACCCCATTGAGATAATGGATTCTACACTTAGCCTATAGTATTCTTGGGCACGTCGGCTCGCCAACTTCGTGCCCGAGTTGCCTCGGTCCAGAGGTGGGAGCCCGTAAAAGAACCCGGTGATGTGGTGTCCGTTCCGACGAGGAGCTGAAGACCGGAGATTCCGCGAGGAGATTGGAGTGGAGGCCGAAGACCGAAGGATACGGAACGCTCGGTATAGCATTCTACCCTTTCTCTTGTTTGCTAAGATTAGGTTAATGGCCCGATCCGGGTATATAGTGCGCGGTAGTGCCGGTTTTCTAGTTTGAAAAGCTTTTCGTTTCCGCATTCCAGCGTCGGATTGACGGCCGGGACGCTGCCGTGCACATACACTGGTATCAGAGCCACGCCATTAACCTAGTCTAGCTTGCTCTAACGTGTTTACAAGTTCGATAGAACGGATTTTCCAAAAACCGCATTTCCATATCAAGTTTCTGTCAAATTTTTCCAGTGCTCTAAAAATTATTTGGTACATTGTAAAAATATGTGCAGGGTTTTTTTTGCATTCTGTGAAAATTTGGTAGCTTGATGGCACTGTTCCACCGCGGAACCGCGGCCAAACCCATGCATTGGCCGCGGTTCCGCTGCCATTTTAACTCCTTGCTTCACCAAATTTCTACAGTATCTATTGTTGGAGATAGTGCCCTCAGAGTCAATTATTGGATCACAGGCACGTGATTGCAATGATTGAGGGAGGACCTATCCCGGTACGACAGTCTTACTCGAGATGATAGTATGCTATCTGGTTTACCTTTATCATCGTGTACTGCTTTAGGTGACCTGACAGGTCGCTATTGCACGTTGATAGAGCCCCTAGGATTCTTGCTTGACTGCCAGCAGTATGAGGGCGATCATATAAGTGAGAGCTGGAGTCTACAAGCACATCCTTAAAAGGTCCCTAGTCGTGGGAGTTTCGAGACAGGGCATCGATTCTCCAGAGTAGACTAGTGTATACAGTCGAGACCCCGACGAGGGGCGGTGGCCGGTCTCACAAGCCACTGGTGTCAGTTGGTTCACCTAAGATGTATACAGGTGCTCATTGGGTTATGAGTACACCGGACTGGACTCGCCGGGAACATGCTAGTTGGTCTTATACCTGACGTCAGATAGCAGTTCCCAGGTGACATGTGTACAGGTTAGTTCATCGACCTGGGGATCGTCATTTGTCTCGTGTGAGTTCCCACTGTGCTTTGATTACTACCCTACCACGGCTCAAAGGAGTCGTGCAAACAGGTTTTAGTTGGGTACAGTCCCGAGCCACATGGAGGCAGTGAGCGGATCTTCGGGGGTTCGTCTCTCCCGGTATTGGGGGTGAGGTCGCGCTGTGTCTAGGAGAGCCATTACACGAAGTCCTTGGCCAAGGCAGGAGATTTACTGGTAGGTATTCTAGTAGTATCTCAGGGTGTTCTGGGCTACACTCCGACACGACTTGTACCGCTTTTGGGGGTCTGACTTTTACCAACCCCCTAGGCCCGACATGCGATGCTCATAGACGAACGGACCGGACTGTACGGATATTGTCACTGACAGGCTCAGTAGGGTGTCAGGATGAGTTCGCTCATCGACATCCCTTTTGGTCAATAGCTGGTGGCCCGTTACGTATTGGCTTATACCTCTGACATGCTAGTGGTTAAATCCACAGCCATAGTATTGACGAGTCTTTAGAGTCCACCACACTTTCAGTTACTCAGCTTTCGGGCGAAACGCTGTAGAGGCCATATGGAGATATGGCAGGGTCCGATCAGATACGTGCGGTATTGCACGGATCAGGATCGGACGGTTTGTACTAGAGGCCGTATAGATATATGGCAGGGTTCGATCAGATTCGTGCGGTATTGCACGGATCAGGATCGAACGGATATTACTAGCCGGCTTTGGTTTAAGCCGGATCCTAGTTTAGTACAGTGTAGATTTTGTCTCTTTACATTTGTATTTCGGTCGGAATACAAATGCGGGTGTGTATGCACAGTATCGGGGTTTTCCTGTAATTTATTACGGGATCAGTTTTCTGGAGTTGCCAGTTTGCATTCCGTTCCGGCCGGTTTTCCTTTGTTCTTTCCCGGCCGGACTTTTCCGATGAAGGGGGTTATTTGCAAGTTTGCAAATAACACTTTGTGGAGGGTTTTATTGCAAAAGTATTGATTATGATATCTTTCATCCATGATGCATTTATTGTGAAGTGAAAGGATTTGATTTGGATGTGAGTTTTGTGATCATTATGTTCTTGGATGTGGTCACCATTGCTTTTCTCCTACGATCACCTCCCTTCATGCCTTTTGATTCATTCCTCCACCCTTCTCACAATGAGAATGGCCGGCCACAATTTCTTGAGAGGAGATGAGAAAAATGAGAGAGATTCATTTTGGTGTATAGCATTCTTCATCTCATTCCATTTGCTAGAAAATTGAAAGCACCAATTTTCTTTAGACCATTCCTCCGTCTATGGCAACCAACCCCAAAGAGACATACTCTACACTACATTCTACAGCACTTCTTGGGCATGTCGACTTGCCAGCTTCATGCCCGAGTTGCTTCGGTATAGAGGCGGGAGCCCGTAAAAGATGCAGGCGATGTGGTGCCCTTCCGGCGAGGAGGCGACGACCGGAGCTTCCGCGGGAGATCGGGACGACGACGAGAAGACCGGAGGACTCGGATCACTCGGTATATCTCTAACCCGTCTTGTTGTTAGCTAGATCTAGTTTAATGGCCCGATCCGGGGTTTAGTGCGCGGTGGTGCCGGTTTGCTAAGTTCGCAAAATTAAAGTTTATCACCGTTTCCGCATTTGGCCGTCGGTTTGACGACCGGGGCGCCGCCGTGCACTTACAGTGGAATCAGAGCCTCGCCATTAACTTCGTCTAGCTTCGTTTGATGTATTTTTCAGTTCCAATCGACCAAAATTCCAAAAACCCAATTTTAGTTCACGACAGTTTTCTGTTGAAATTTTTTGGTCTCCAAAAATTTTTCAGGTTGTATAAAATTGATGTACTGGAGACTATAAGACTACTGGAAAAATTCGATACATTCAGTCGACGATTGGAGCGCGGAACCGTGGCCAAACCCCCCCTGGGGCCGCGGTTCCGCCGCACATTAGAGTCGTCAATGCATCATTTTTTTCCAGTGGGCTTCTGGGCTATTTTTAGGGTTTTGGAATATTAAAATTGGGCCCAGGTTTTCTGTGAGTGCTACAGTTTTGATTGGGGGCCCACTTGTTAATTTTTGATCGATCGGATATTTTAAACACATCTTTCACAGTATTTACATTATATCTGCGACCGTGAATGTCACTCGATCGGTAAATCCGGTCTAACTGCTATAGCCGATTAGACGGATTTACGAACGTGACTTTCACGTTGATGTTCTATGTATTTGCTGTGATGTTGCGGATCGGTCGTGGGGGATAGCCTGGATGCAATGCTAGTACAGTGTTGTTGTATTATGTACATTTATTGTTGCGGGGCGAGCGTCCGACATGTGGACTGCCGTCACTGCCTGTTTGTATTATTCTTTTGGGGCACGACCTGGTTGCGGTCGATGTACCCGTTGTATGTATATTTTACTTTCTGTACTAGGTTTACCCCGCGGTGGGGTGCACGGATAGCCGGGTTCTGGAGGGCAACAAGCCCGCATCTCAGGGCATTGAGACGGAGGGGGCTTCAGTCTGGAATTGGCGGGCTATTCGCCGCACTCGTAGGGGGTACAGGTTGACCCAGGAGGGGTGCCCAAGTTACCGGATTCCGTGAAGTGCTGGGTGGTCCATTCACGGCGCTGAAGGGGGCTGCCTCGCTTCAGGTTTTGGCGGGTGACTTGCCGCACCCGTAGGGGTCTAGGATTTCATTGCACAGGCTATCCACACGACCAGGGGAACGTCGGGTTTCAGTAGTGGCTCTGTGAAACCCGGGGATCCCAGATATCTGTATTGTTCTGTGATGCTGTACATTTCTGTGATGTTGCATTTTATTCACGCCTTGAGCGAATACTATATATTGGTATATATATTAGTAGATGTTGTATATGTTTTTCATCCGCGCTAGTCCAGTCCCCGCTCTGCCGTTAGTTAGCTAACCTAACGGGTGATGACGGGACCCAGTGGCGAATGCGGATAGCCTATACGTACGTCAGTATATTTTCCTTCTTTGTGGTGTGATCAATTGATGGGACTGCATTGATTCGGATCAATGCAAGATAAACAAACCTAATCTGATGTTGTTGGAACACTTTTCAAAAAGCTGTTATTGCAAGGACGTTCACTTTTGTTTTGCATCGTGGTATTCATTTGGAATATCCTGCTCCTCAGTCGACGAGGCAAGGGCCGAGATCCCTTCACCGGGAGTGACCCCTTGGACAGAAGTTTGCGTCAGGGCATTAACTTCACTATAGCCGATTACTTTTGCTTTGCACAGTGATATTCGGTTATGAATATCCAGCACCCCATTCTACGGGGAAAGAGCCGAGATCCCTTCACCGAGAGTGACCTCTTTAGTAAAGGTTTTCGTCACTATATTTTCTAAAAAGCTATCCGTTCCTTCAACGATATCAAGTTCATTACGTTAATGGTTTTCGCCAAAAACCATTCGTAGCCCTCCGTCGTTTCATATGGGTAGTCAATAGTATTCAAGCTGTGTTTGTTGGCCAAAGTCAAGGCACAGTGTTTGGTAGCTGTTGGTTATTCATATGCAGCATAGATAGATGCGTTGGTTTGGGGCAGTCGTATAGCCTTGTTGGCCAAAGTCAAGGGCTTGTACGGATGGGCTCAAATTAACCTGGAGAATGACGGGTAGAACTTGACATGTGACTTATGATTTGTTGGCCAAAGTCAAGGTCATAAGAGCATGGGGTAAAAATCACATCGAGAGTTTCAAAAGAACTGAAACTTGCCAGATATGCGCATACCTTCTGGAGTGTGATACCGTGAGCGGATTCCGTCACGTTATCATGCGATGATAGTTGGATCCCGATTCCCACTGATGAGTTGGTTTACTCCTCGGGTGACCCCGACTAATTCTTCTTTCAGGTTTGGAGGAGAGTTTGAGGTACAGTGGGAGGTTTCCAGATTAGATAAAGGGATAACCATTCTGATCTAGGTTAGAGTGCACGCTGAGTGTTTCTTTTCTCTCTCTCTCTGGCAGCGACCATTGACCCGACCCTAGACTTTGACTCAGTGACCAAGTTGACCGAACCTTCTTAACACTGGCTTTTGGATTGTCAGAGTTGCAGACCTCATTGCCACTCCAACTTTTACCATTTTCTCCAGGACACCCCGTATTACTGCGAACGTCCACTTCCATTGGACAAAGCCATCGTATGGTTAGATACGAACTCGAAGGAATTCGAGGATGGTTTCCGGTTCTGGAGAAAACGGATAGAATTATTCAGTTGTCTTTTCCCTTTTACCTTCTCTCAAGTTGTGAGTACTCCTTGGTTTAGGAGATAGTACACCTATTATGCAAATTGGATAGTCTTCTTCCAAACCTTAGGCTGGTGCCGACCGGTAGGGAATGAAGAAAACCAATTAGCCTAAACGATGTGCAGAAGGTATTAAGATTAAGACAAAGCAAGGGATTAGTAAGAGGGCAAAGTAAATTGCAACTGATATTCACAACCAAACCAAGTATTTCTTCGCCAATCCTAAATCACCTTTGTATTTCTCCAGGACACTCCGTATCACTACGAAGATCCACAGTATATTGGATACTCCATCATATGGTTATATACGAACTCGAAAGGAACTTGTTCCAGTTCGGGGATGGATTCTGGTCCAGGAGAAATAGGAATAAGGTTTATTCGGTTGTCTTTTATCTTCACCTTCTCTCGCATTGCGAGTGCTCCTAGGATTAGGACAGTACACCCATTATGCTTATTGGATAGTCTTCTTCCAAACCATAGGCTGGTGCCGAACGGTAGGGAAGGAAGAAAACCAATTGGCCTAAAGGGGTGTGCAGAAGGTAATGACTAAAGACATATAAAGAGATTTGGAGAGGTGGCAAAGAATTATACGGTTACAGTTGTGAATCTGGATAATGGTAGAGGCATTACTAGGAATACCAGGATACCCCATCGAAACATTTCAATGTTTCAGTTCACTGTGTACTGTTAAAAGAAAACTGATTTCTCGATTAGATACTTACTCCAGGGTATGTATTTACCAGGTATGATTCTCACATTTGTATGGTTTTACAGATGATGAGTGGGAGTAAGTTATTGGGAATTGGGTGATCATCCTCATTATATCGGGATTCGTTGTAATCGGTGATATTTGAGGAGATCACCTGGGCTGTTTGCCGGTCGGCAAATGTTTGGTTTTGAATATCCGCTGTTGTGCACCAATTTCAAATTGATATATCTGTACGTCTATTTTCATAGAGTGAGATATACCTTTTGATATTATGTTGATGACATTTACCTATATCAGTGGATGGTTAGGTAAGGAGCATTAAACAGCGGTGTAATTCTTCTTAACCATAAGTACAGTTTTCAACCTACGACGCACAGTGAAAGAGTTGTTAGACTCAGCGGACTTATACAGAGAAATGTATGTTGTCCAGTGTCCATTAGGACAGAGGGGTTGGTCCTCATACTATATTCTGTTTACTTTTAACTTCTCTAGTTCTTAGACATGTGTTTCGTAGAAACACAGGGTCTAAGTTTTGAGGAGTTATAGGTATTTGAATAAAGTAGAGAACCAGGTATTGCAAGTATCGGGATTCTTCAAAGTGATCGAAGATGTAGATACTTGTGTATGGTATTCAGTTGATAGTAATGATTAAGAGAACTTGCTTCTCTTTCAGGATACTCATAATTGGAAGCATTCCTAAGTTGAGTAACGCTGATCGGCCTCTCTCCATTTAGTTGACATGCACTGGAGATAGCTGCATGATTTGAATCTGGTTCAATTAAATCAGTGCCTCTGGTTCTATATTAAATATAGTACAGTTCATATCTTAACATTGTTAAGGTACGGGGAGTTGTCCGGCTTATGATTAAAACCAGACTCTGGATAACTCAAGGCACGTTTCTGTAATGGCTGTTTGTGGGTTGACCCAGGCTATGACGAGGGTTGACTTTCTACCATCTGGGAGATCAATAGAAATATTGTTCAAGACTCGCCACAGTTTTATTAAAAATAGATTTTTTCAAAAACAGCAGTGGAAGTATGGTAGAACTGGAAGTGATTCCAGAACCGCAAACGATTACTGAAGATTTGATAAGGAACCTAAAGATTCAATCTGATTTGACATTCCATTGGCCACTCCGCAGATAAGGTGGGTAACTTCAGGCACCCGAGAGGTACTCCGGTAGCCTCAAGGACGGTGACAGGGAAGTTCTTGTTTACCCACACTTGCCATTGTTGTTGTTCCAGACTGCGAGACCCGGCAGGAGGATGAGTATAGCCTCGTTCTAAACTAGCTTTAGAAGTGCACATCTATATGACTCTGCCAGAGGGTTTTCGTAGTCAGTGGGAGCAGCGGAAGCATTGGTGGACGTCAGGCTTATGTCTATTTATAGACTAAAGCAGATATAGGGGAGTTAGATCATATGTTTCTGATGTGACAGTCATAGGTTTGACGTCATCAGAATAGGGGATGGATCTGTTGAGAAGGTAATAGGAAGTGATATTCCTATACTACGATCGGTTATATTTTGGTCGTCACACAGTGGTTTCTCCACATGGGACTTGGACATTATATCAGACATACTGGTTACTAGATCTATGGTTTTAGATCTAGATTTGGATGGTTTCCCAATCAGGGTACTTTGACAGCATTCTAAGAGTATTTAGAATGGACGACTCCTGGCATGGTAGTGTACCTGCAGGTAATGGAGTCACCCTCTCTAAAGATGTCTTATAGACTAAAGTAGAGAGGGATGTGCATGATTGGCAGATCACTTGCTTAGGCAATTGAGTCAATCATGAGATGTCAAGTACCACACCAGATGTTGTTCTTGCAGTAGGTGCAATAAGTTGACATTGACCCAATCCTGGAGAAACAGTCGGAAGCAGTTTTAGAACATAAGTGGATGTTCTAGGGATATGATAACGACAGCCTCATTTGGGAGACAGTTATCATTCCAGGCTTCCAAGGTGACATGGACGACAAGGAGGTTGTCAGAGTTATATTTTTCCTTCTGGCGAGGGGCAGTATTTTGGACAGGTGGTCCAAGGCAATACTGAGGGTGGCATGGCGCAGGATACTGATTAAGTTCAGTTGACGATACAGTCTAAAAAGTTTGGATTTGGAGTTCATTTATGAACTAGGTCCTATCAGACATCCAGACACTCTAAGATAGGTATTGCTCATTTCGGGAGATGGCTTTCTCCGCGAACTTGAGATATAGAGAGACATAGAAAGAAACATCAGAGCGGATCCACTCGCTGAGGCTATTCCTCGAACGCAATAGTCTCGCAAACGAGCTTTGTGAGACTGACTAGTAGAGGAGTTGGGTGTTCGGTATCACACGGGCTGTGAGTATGCGACATCGCAATAATTAGCCTTGAGTGCAAGTGGGAGATTGTTGGAGATAGTGCCCTCAGAGTCAATTATTGGATCACAGGCACGTGATTACAATGATTGAGGGAGGACCTATCCCGGTACGACAGTCTTACTCGAGATGATAGTATGCTATCTCGTTTACCTTTATCATCGTGTACTGCTTTAGGTGACCTGACAGGTCGCTATTGCACGTTGATAGAGCCCCTAGGATTCTTGCTTGACTGCCAGCAGTATGAGGGCGATCATATAAGTGAGAGCTGGAGTCTACAAGCACATCCTTAAAAGGTCCCTAGTCGTGGGGGTTTCGAGACAGGGCATCGATTCTCCAGAGTAGACTAGTGTATACAGTCGAGACCCCGACGAGGGGCGGTGGCCGGTCTCACAAGCCACTGGTGTCAGTTGGTTCACCTAAGATGTATACAGGTGCTCATTGGGTTATGAGTACACCGGACAGGACTCGCCGGGAACATGCTAGTTGGTCTTATACCTGACGTCAGATAGCAGTTCCCAGGTGACATGTGTACAGGTTAGTTCATCGACCTGGGGATCGTCATTTGTCTCGTGTGAGTTCCCACTGTGCTTTGATTACTACCCTACCACGGCTCAAAGGAGTCGTGCAAACAGGTTTTAGTTGGGTACAGTCCCGAGCCACATGGAGGCAGTGAGCGGATCTTCGGGGGTTCGTCTCTCCCGGTATTGGGGGTGAGGTCGCGCTGTGTCTAGGAGAGCCATTACACGAAGTCCTTGGCCAAGGTAGGAGATTTACTGGTAGGTATTCCAGTAGTATCTCAGGGTGTTCTGGGCTACACTCCGACACGACTTGTACCGCTTTTGGGGGTCTGACTTTTACCAATCCCCTAGGCCCGACATGCGATGCTCATAGACGAACGGACCGGACTGTACGGATATTGTCACTGACAGGCTCAGTAGGGTGTCAGGATGAGTTCGCTCATCGACATCCCTTTTGGTCAATAGCTGGTGGCCCGTTACGTATTGGCTTATACCTCTGACATGCTAGTGGTTAAATCCACAGCCATAGTATTGACGAGTCTTTAGAGTCCACCACACTTTCAGTTACTCAGCTTTCGGGCGAAACGCTGTAGAGGCCATATGGAGATATGGCAGGGTCCGATCAGATACGTGCGGTATTGCACGGATCAGGATCGGACGGTTTGTACTAGAGGCCGTATAGATATATGGCAGGGTTCGATCAGATTCGTGCGGTATTGCACGGATCAGGATCGAACGGATATTACTAGCCGGCTTTGGTTTAAGCCGGATCCTAGTTTAGTACAGTGTAGATTTTGTCTCTTTACATTTGTATTTCGGTCGGAATACAAATGCGGGTGTGTATGCACAGTATCGGGGTTTTCCTGTAATTTATTACGGGATCAGTTTTCTGGAGTTGCCAGTTTGCATTCCGTTCCGGCCGGTTTTCCTTTGTTCTTTCCCGGCCGGACTTTTCCGATGGAGGGGGTTATTTGCAAGTTTGCAAATAACACTTTGTGGAGGGTTTTATTGCAAAAGTATTGATTATGATATCTTTCATCCATGATGCATTTATTGTGAAGTGAAAGGATTTGATTTGGATGTGAGTTTTGTGATCATTATGTTCTTGGATGTGGTCACCATTGCTTTTCTCCTACGATCACCTCCCTTCATGCCTTTTGGATTCATTCCTCCACCCTTCTCACAATGAGAATGGCCGGCCACAATTTCTTGAGAGGAGATGAGAAAAATGAGAGAGATTCATTTTGGTGTATAGCATTCTTCATCTCATTCCATTTGCTAGAAAATTGAAAGCACCAATTTTCTTTAGACCATTCCTCCGTCTATGGCAACCAACCCCAAAGAGACATACTCTACACTACATTCTACAGCACTTCTTGGGCATGTCGACTTGCCAGCTTCATGCCCGAGTTGCTTCGGTATAGAGGCGGGAGCCCGTAAAAGATGCAGGCGATGTGGTGCCCTTCCGGCGAGGAGGCGACGACCGGAGCTTCCGCGGGAGATCGGGACGACGACGAGAAGACCGGAGGACTCGGATCACTCGGTATATCTCTAACCCGTCTTGTTGTTAGCTAGATCTAGTTTAATGGCCCGATCCGGGGTTTAGTGCGCGGTGGTGCCGGTTTGCTAAGTTCGCAAAATTAAAGTTTATCACCGTTTCCGCATTTGGCCGTCGGTTTGACGACCGGGGCGCCGCCGTGCACTTACATCTATCTGACATAGAAATAGGGTTTTTGGTATGTTCTGTTTGGGCCCATATTTTCTTTGAATGCTACAGTTGTGCTTGGGGCCCACTTCGGAAAATTTAGTCGATCGAAAATTTTAAACATGTTAGTTCACAGTATTTACATTATATCTGCGACCGTGAATGTCACTCGATCGGTAAATCCTGTCTAACTGCTATAGCCCTTTTAGACGGATTTGCGAACGTGACATTCACGTTGATGTTCTGCGTTGTGCTATGATGTTGCGGATTTGTCGTGGTGGATAGCCTGGATGCAATGTTAGTACAGTTTGGTTGTATATGTACATTTGATATTGCAGGGCAAGCGTCCGACATGTGAACTGCCGTTACTGCATGTTTGTATATTATTCTTTTGGGGCACAACCGGGCTGAGGTCGACGTACCCGTTGTATATTTTACTTTCTGTACTAGGATTACCCCACGGTGGGGTGCACGAATAGCCGGGTTCTAGAGGGCAACGGGCCCGCATCTCATGGCTTTGAGACTGAGGGGGCTTTACTCTAGAATTGGTAGGCTGTTCGCCGCACTCGTAAGGGGTATAGGTTGACCCAAGGAGGGGTGCCCAAGTTACCGGATTCCGTGAAGTGTTGGGTGGTCCATTCACGTTGCTGAAGGGGGCTGACTCGCTTCAGGTTTTGGCGGGTAACTTGCCGCGCCCGTAGGGGTCTAGGATTTCATTGCACAGGCTATCCACACGACCAGGGGAATGTCGGGTTTCAGTAGCGGCTCTATGAAACCCGGGGATCCCAGATATCTGTATTGTTCTGTGATGCTTATTACATTTCTGTGATGTTGCATTTTATCACGCCTTGAGCGAATATTATATATTGATATATATACTAGTGATGGGACTGTGTTGATTCAGATCAATGCAAGCTAAACAAACCTATTCTGATGTTATTGGAACAATTTTCAAAAGGCTGTTATTGCATGGGCGTTCTCTTTTGTTTTGCACAGTGGTATTCAGTTGGAATATCGTGCACCTCAGTCGACGAGGCAAGGGCCGAGATCCCTTCACCGGGAGTGACCCCTTGGATAGAAGTTTGCGTCAGGGAAATAACTTCACTATAGTCGTTTACTTTTGCTTTGCACAGTGGTATTCAGTTGGAATATCCCGCACCTCATTCTACGGGGAAAGAGCCGAGATCCCTTCACCGGGAGTGACCTCTTTAGCAAAGGTTTTCGCCACTATATGTTTTAAAAGCTATCCGGTTCCTTCAATAATATCAAGTTCATTACTTTAAAGGTTTTCGCCAGAAACCATTCGTAACCCTCCGTCGTTTCATATGGATAGTCAATAGTATTCAAGCTGTGTTTGTTGGCCAAAGTCAAGGCATAGTGATTGGTAGTTGTTGGGTATTCATATGCAGCATAGATAGATGCGTTGGTTTGGGACAATCGTACTGCCTTGTTGGCCAAAGTCAAGGGTAGGTACGGGTGGGTTCAAATTAACCTGGAGAATGACGGGTAGAACTTGACATGTGACTTATGATTTGTTGGCCAACGTCAAGGTCATAAGAGCATGGGGTAAAAATCACATCGGGAGTTTCTAAAGAAACTGAAACTTGCCAGATATGCGCATACCTTCTGGAGTGTGATAACGTGAGCGGATTCCTTCACGTTATCATGCGATGATAGTTGGATCCCGATTCCCACTGATGAGTTGGTTTACTCCTCGAGTGATCCCGACTAATTCTTCTTTCAGGTTTGGAGAAGAATTTGACGTTACTGTGGGAGGTTTCCAGATTAGATAAATTGGTAACCATTCTGATCTAGGTTAGAGTGCACGCTGAGTGTTTCTTTTCTCTCTCTCTTTGGAAGCGACCATCGCCCGACCCTTGACTATGACTCAGTGACCTAGTTGACCGAACCATCTTATAACACTGGCTTTTGAATTGTCAGAGTTGCAAACCTCATTGCCACTCCTACTTTTACCCTTTTCTCCAGGACACCCCGTATTACTACGAACGTCCACTTCCATTGGATAAAACCATCGTATGGTTATATACGAACTCAAAGGAATTTATTCGAGGATGTTTTCTGGTTCTAAAGAAAACGAATAAGACTATTCAGTTGTCTTTTCCTTTTACCTTCTCTCAGGTTGCGAGTGCTCCTTGGATTAGGACGGTACACCTATTACGCAAATTGGATAGTCTTATTCCAAACAATAGGCTGGTGTCAAACGGTAGGGAATGAAGAAAACCAATTAGCCTAACTAAGGTGTACAGAAGGTATTAAGTAAAGACAAATAAAGGGATTAGTAAGAGGGCAAAGTAAATTGCGACTTCTATTCACGACCAAACCAAGTATTTCTTCGTCAATCCTAAATCACCTTTGTATTTCTCCAGGACACTCCATATCACTACGAAGATCCACAGTTTATTGGATACTCCATCGTATGGTTATATACGAACTCGAAAGGAACTTGTTCCGGTTCAGGGATGGATTCTGGTTCAGGAGAAATAGGAATAAGGTTTATTCAGGTGTCTTTTATCTTCACCTTCTCTCGCATTGTAAGTGCTCCTAGGATTAGGACAGTACACCCATTATGCTTATTGGATAGTCTTCTTCCAAACCATAGGCTGGTGCCGAACGGTAGGGAAGGAAGAAAACCATTTAGCCTAAGAGGGTGTACAGAAGGTAATGACTAAAGACATATAAAGGGATTTGGAGAGATGGCAAAGAATTATACAGTTACAGTTGTGAATCTGGATAATGGAAGAGGCATTACTAGGAATACCGGGATACCCCATCGAAACATTTCAATGTTTCAGTTTCACTGTGTACTGTTAAAAGAAAACTGATTTCCCAATTAGACACTTGCTCCAGGGTATGTATTTACCAGGTTTGATTCTCACATCTGTATGGTTTTACAGATGATGAGTGGGAGTAAGTTATTGGAAATTAAGTGATCATCCTCATTATATTGGGATTCGTTGTAATTGGTGATATTTGAGGAAGTCACCTGGGTTGTTTGTCGGACGGCAAATATTTGGTTTTGAATATCCGTTGTTATGCACCAATTTCAAATTGATGTATATGTACGTCTATTTTTATAGAGTGAGATATACCTTTTTGAAATTATGTCTATGACATTTACCTATATCAGTGGATGATTAGGTAAGGAGCATTAAACAGCGGTGTAATTCTTCTTAACCATAGGTACAGTTTTCAACCTACGGCACACAGGGAATGAGAAATTGGACTCAGGGGACTTATACAGAGTATTGTATGTTGGCCGGTGTCCATTAGGACAGAGGGGTTGGTCCTCATACTATATTTTGTTTACTTGTGACTTCTCTAGTTCTTAGACATGTGTTTCGTAGAAATGCAGGGTCTGAGTTTTGAGAAGTTATAGGTATAAGAGTAAAGTAGAGAACCAGATATTGCAAGTATCGGGATTCTTCAAGGTGATCGAAGATGCAGATACTTGTGTATGGTATTCAGTTAATAGTAATGATTAAGAGAACTTGCTTCTCTTTTGGATTACTCATAATTGGAAGCATTCTTAAGTTGAGTAACGCTGATCGTCCTCCTTCCATTTAGTTGACATGCACTGGAGACAGCTGCATGATTTGAATCTGGTTCAATTAAATCAGTGCCTCTATTTCTATATTGGATATAGAACAGTTCATATCTTGACATTGTTAAGGTACGGGGAGTTGTCCAGCTTATGCTTAAAACCAGACTCTGGATAACTCAAGGCACGTTTCTGTAATGGATGTTTGTGGGTTGACCCAGGCTATGACGAGGGTTGATTTTCTACCATCATGAAGATCAATAGTGATATTGTTCTTGACTCACCACAGTTTTAATAAAAATGGATTTTTTTCAGAAAACAGAAGTGGGTGTATGGTAGAACTGGAAGTGATTCCAGAACCGCAAATGATTACTGAAGATTTGATTAGAACCTAAATATTCAATCTGGTTTGACATTCCATTGGCCACTCCGCAGATATGGTGGGTAACCTCAGGCACCCGAGAGGTACTCCGGTAGTCTCAAGGACGGTGACAGGGAGGTTCTTGTTTACCCAGACTTGCCATTGCTGTTGTTCCAGACTGTGAGACCCGGCAGGAGGATGAGTATAGCGTCATTCTAAACTGGCTTTAGAAGTGTACATGTATATGACTCTGCCAGAGGTTTATCATAGTCAGTGGGAGCAGCGGAAGCATTGGTGGACAGGTGGCTTATGTCTATTTATAGACTAAAGAAGATATAGCGGAGATAGATCATCTATTTCTGATGTGACAGTCATAGGTTTGACTTCATCAGAATAGGGGATGGATCAGTTAAGAAGGTAGTAGGGTGTGATGTCCTAGTATTTGGATGACATACACAGAGTAGGAAGTGAAATTCCTATACTACGATCGGTTATACTTTGGTTGTCACACAGTTGTTTCTCCACATAGGACTTGGATATTATATCAGACATTCTGGTTACTGGATCTATGGTTTTAGATCTATATTTGGGTAGTTTCCCAATCTGGATACTTAGACAGCATTATAAAGGTGTTTTAGAATGGACGACTCCTGGCATGGTGGTGTACCTGCAGGTGATGGAGTCACCCTCTCTAAAGGTGTCTTACAGACTAAAGGGGAGAGGGGTGTGCATGATTGGCAGATCACTTGCTTAGGCAATTGAGTCAATCATGAGATGTCGAGTACTACACCAGATGTTGTTAATGCAATAAGTTGATATTGATCCAATCCTTGAGAAACATTCGGAAGAAGTTTTTGAACACAAGTGAATGTTCTAGGGATATGATAACGGCAACCTCCTTTAGGAGACGGTTATCATTCCAGGCTTCCAAGGTGACCTAGATGACAGAGTGGCTGTCAGAGTTATAGTTTTCCCTCTGACGAGGGGCAGTATTTTGGACAGGTGGTCCAGGCGGATACTGAGGGAGGCATGGCGCAGGCACTGATTAAGTTCAGTCGTCGATACAGTCTGAGAAGTTTAGATTTAGAGTTCACTTATGAACTAGGTCCCATCAGACATCCAAACATATTCTGAGACAGGTATTGCTCATTTCGGGAGATAGGTTTCTCCGCGAACTTGACATAAGGAGAGACATAGAAAGAAACATCACAGCGGATCCACTCACTGAGGCTATTCCACGAACACAATAGTTTCACAAACGTGCTTTGTGAGACTGACTAATAGAGGAGTTGGGTGTTCGGTATCACACGGGCTGTGAGTATGCGACATAGCAATAATTAGCCTAGAGTGCAAGTGGGAGATTGTTGGAGATAGTGCCCTCAGAGTCAATTATTAGATCACAGGCACGTGATTGCAATGATTGAGGGAGGACCTATACCGGTAGGACAGTCTTACTCAAGATGATAGTATGCTATCTGGTTTACCTTTATCATCGTGTACTGTTTTAGGTGACCTTACAGGTCACTATTGTGCGTTGATAGAGCCCCTAGGATTCTTGCTTGACTTCCAGCAGTATGAGGGCGATCATATACGTAGGAGATGGGGTCTATAAGCACATCCTTAAAGTGTCCCTAGTCGTGGGAGTTTTCGAGACAGGGCATCGATACTCCAGAGTAGACTAGTGTATACAGTCAAGACCCTGACGAGGGGTGGTGGCCGGTCTCACAAGCCACTGGTGTCAGTTGGTTCATCTAAGATGTATACAGGTGCTCATTGGGTTATGAGTACACCGGACAGGACTCGACGAAAACATTCTAGTTGGTCTTATATCTGACGTCAGATAGCAGTTCCCTGGTGACATGTGTACAGGTTAGTTCATTGACCTGAGATCATCATTTGCCTCGTGTGATTTCCCACTGTACTTTGATTACTACCCTACCACGCTCAAAGGAGTTGTGCAAACAGGGTTTAGTTGGGTACAGTCCCGAGCCACATGGAGGCAGTGAGCGGATCTGCAGGGGTTCGTCTCTCCCGGTATTGGGAGTGAGGTCGTGCTGTGTATAGGAGAGCCATTACACGAAGTCCTTGGCCAAGGCAGGAGATTTACTGGTAGGTATTCCAGTAGTATCTCAGGGTGTTCTGGGAAACACTCCGACACGACTTGTACCGCTTTTAGGGGTCTGACTTTTACCAACCCCCTAGGCCCGACATGCGATGCTCATAGACGAACGGACCAGACTGTACGTATATTGTCACTGACAAGCTCAATAGGATGTCAGGATGAGTTCGCTCATCGACGTCCCTTTTGGTCAATACCTGGTAGCCCGTTACGTATAGGCTAATACCTCTGACGTGCTAGTGGTCAAATCCACAACCAAAGTATTAACGAGTCTTTAGAGTCCCCCACAGACCGTTTCTCAAGTTTCGGGCGAAACGCTGCAGAGGCCGTATGGAGATATGGCAGGGTTCGATCAGATACGTGTGGTATTGCACGGATCGTGATCGGACGGATAATACTGGCGGGCTTTGGTTTAAGCTGGATCCTAGTATTATACAGTGTAGATTTTGTCTCATTGCATTTATATTCAGTGGGAATACAAATGTGGGTATGAAAATACAGTCGCGGGGTTTTCCTGTAATTTATTACGTGATCAGTTTTTTGAAGTTGCCAGTTTGTATTCCGTTCCAGCCAGTTTTCCTTTGTTCCTTCACGGCCGGATTTTTCTGATGGATGGGCTAATTTGCAAATGTGCATATTAGCATTGTGGAGGGGGTTATTTGTATATGTGGCTTCATGATGGTTCTTTGCATCAAAATATTCTTTTTGCATCACTTCCTTTGCATTTATTGCGATGGAATATGAAGGGATTGATTTGGAAAATGGTGGGACCATTTTTCTTCTCATGATCATACATATTCTTTCATGCATTATTCCCTTTTTTGTTCTACCATTTTGAAGAGGGGCCGGCCACTTGATAGAGAGGAGAGAGGATTATTTTTGGTGGGGAGAAAATCATTCATCTCATTCTATTCTTGTATCAAAGCTCAAAAAGCTCATTCCCTCTTGCTCGTCATTCTTCTCCTCCATCAAATGGCAACTTCATACCCCATTTAGACAATGGATTCTACACTTAGCCTATGGTATTCTTAGGCACGTCGGCTCGCCAACTTCATGCCCGAGTTACCTCGGTCCAGAGGTGGGAGCCCATAAAAGAACCCGGCGATGTAGTG
Organism: Agapanthus africanus; assembly: GCA_030015575.1. Lineage (NCBI taxonomy): Eukaryota > Viridiplantae > Streptophyta > Magnoliopsida > Asparagales > Amaryllidaceae > Agapanthus > Agapanthus africanus. The sequence continues at coordinate 208,821,864 of JASDDO010000026.1, read as the reverse complement.
CCCGTTCCGACGAGGAGCTGAAGACCGGAGATTCCGCAAGGAGATTGGAGTGGAGGCCGAAGACCGAAGGACACGGATCGCTCGGTATAGCTTTCTACCCTTTCTCTTGTTTGCTAGGATTAGGTTAATGGCCTGGTCCGGATTTATAGTGCGCGGTAGTGCTGGTTTTCTAGTTTGAAAATTTTTTCGTTTCCGCTTTCCGGCGTCGGATTGACAGCCGGGGCGCTGCCGTGCACTTACAGTACTCATGTCACCTGGGAATTGTTAACTGACGACGGGCATAATACCAACCAACAGTCCCCTGCGAGTCCTGTCCGGTGTACCCATAACCCAACGAGCACATGTATACTATCTCCAGTACGACATACTGATGGATGTGGGACAGACCATCTCCCCAACTGGGATGAGAAGCGTACACACTAGTCTACTCCGGAGTATCGATGCCTTGTCTCGATAATCCTTCAACTAGGGACCTGAAAAAGGATGTGCTTGTGGACTACCCAGCCCCCACTACTGTGACTGCCATCACAACGCCGGTAGTCAAACAAGATCCTAAGGGCTCTATCAATATGTACACACATATTAAGATAGATAAAACCAACTAGCATACTACCATGTTTAGCAAGACTGTTATATAACTGTGAATATCCCAAGCTTCCATTAAGTAATATACAGGCTAGTATGATACAATAATGGCCCCTAGGGCATATACACTAACACTTTGTCATGAACCAAAATTAGGCACATGACCGGCACTTAGACTACATAACGTCAACAGGCGTAACGCAATTTAAGTAAGCCGAAAATCCAGCAATCTAAACCATTACAAGAAGTAAAGGATAGAAACACTTTTAAAATGTCAAGTAAGAACTTAAAGCTTAAATTTGTTTTTCATAAAAATTTCAGCAGCACCTCATTTGTAAAAGCCGGCTCCGAAACGCGTACAAACATAAGATATAAGTAAAGTATCCCCAAATGGGAGCAAATCTCGCCCAAAGGCGGAAACAACCACCACGACAGATATACGACGCCGTAGCGAAGAGATGAGATAATCAACATAAATAAAGGCCGGCTCACACGAGCACGACAACCAGAGTCATAAGAATATACAATATCGATCCTCACAACTCGTCTCTAAATCAAAACATGAAGGTGGTAGATGGAGAGTACTAGATACAAAAGATATACAACGACATCATCGGATAACCGCAAACCCACCTATAGCAAAAGGCTTCACAGCCAACCGTAGCGGTATCCGCAAAAGTAGAGATAATAAGGCGCCCTGTCGCGACTACTCTAAGGATCAGACCTGCAAAACACTGTGGCACAACGGGGGTGAGTTGCCAACTCGTGAATAGTAAATAACATCATACTGTAATCGCAAGTATGTTCGAACAATGATAATCTATCACATGTAATCTGATAGCATAAGTATGGTAATATGAATATGCAACAATCATGTAAACGTATATCATTAGGGTACTACAACTACATGAAGCAATGCATATCAAAATAATCCTGAGTGTGGGATGATATAATAAAACCTCATGCAAAAATCATCAGCATAGAAAAACCCCAGTGTCCCTTAGTGACACGTCAAAACCCAAAATCCTTAGGCACCGCATCCGCAGATCGGCCTTTATATCCTGTAAGTCTCATGGAACATGAGTGTCCAACATCGACACCCGAAACATCAAGAAAACTAGTGTCCAGTATCGACACGTAAATACTCATCTGTCAGGCACCGTCACCACGACTGGCCCTGATGTCATGTCCGTACATAACTCTAGTCGGTATCACTACGATAACCGCTGAGTCCAAATACTATCACCGGTAGGTACTAGCCCTCGTGCCAGGCTCATCGTCTATACCACGAAAATCATCTATTGCCCTGGGGAACCATACTAGGTCCACCATGTATCCGCAGACGGTGCCTACCGCTCCTCGAATCGGGTATCTAACACAAGTCTCAGAACCTAGAAAACTCATGGTGGACGCACTGAAATATCATATCAAGAGAAACCGGGTTTTCAAACAATACATGAATTTCTTGAAATACCCCCACGGTTCTCAAATCCATAAATCACATGAAATCCATATCTCAATGCGTAAATCCATCAAATATAATATATGCAACATAAAAACGTAATATGAGCATATCAAGGAAAAACCGCTATTTAAATGCATCAAGTTATTAAATATATGATGCGGTTCCCAATTCTCCAAAATACAAGCAACATCATATAAAGGTGAACATGTGGCTATAGCAAGGTATCAGGGTGTACATGTAAGTATGTATGCATGATGTACATGTAGCTATAGCAAGATATGTGTATATACCTGTCAATAATGATGCAATACCATGTAGGTATATGTGCAGCTGTAGCAAGGTATGTGTATATACATGTCAGTAATGATGCACTACCATGTAGGTATATGTGCAGCTGTAGCAAGGTATGTGTATATACATGTTAATAATGATGCAATACCATCTAGGTATATGTGCAGCTGTAGCAAGGTATTGTATATACATGTCAATAATGATGCAATACCATGTAGGTATATGTGTAGTTGTAACAAGGTATGTGTATATATATGTCAATAATGATGCAATACCATGTAGGTATATGTGTAGCTGTAGCAAGGTATGTGTATATACATGTCAATAATGATACAATACCATGTAGGTATATGTGTAGCTGTAACAAGGTTTGTGTATATACATGTCAATAATGATGCAATCCCATGTAAGTATATGCGTAGCTGTAGAAAGGTATGTGTATATACATGTCAATAATGATGCAATACCATGTAGGTATATGTATAGCAGTAGCAAGGTATGTGTATATGCATGTCAATAATGATGCAATACCATGTAGGTATATGTGTAGCTGTAGCAAGGTATGTGTAAGCATAAAGGTATGCATGCAACTGTATTTCATATGCGCAACCGCACAAGAATCAATACCTCAATGTCACAAATCAATACCGTATCATATATGTAAGTGTGTTGTGCGTATCATAGCAATTACCGACAGTGTGTGTGTAGCATACAATTAGTGCTTGTGCAACATTAACTGTCAATAATAGTGCAGTGTCCAATGGGTATAAGTCCAGGCACAACAAGTAATAAGATGCAATGATGTCCATGCACAATCTCTATATGTGCATATAAGCAATGCAGCTAATATCATATCATATCATATATAGTCCTGACGCTTAACGTCATACGGGCGATTTTCCCGTAGATGTTAAATCTACTCACCGACAATCTCGAGCTAGGTAGATCCAATCACCTACTTCCCTTTCTTCGCAGCGTTCGAAGTCCCCGCCTGCGATCCTATTAACACAAACATAGTAAGTGCAAAAATCTCAAAAATTGACCAATATCACGTACAAACTACGTTTGACCGATGCACCAACTCCAATCCAACTCACAAGTGTTCGTCTAGTGGCTAACGTGTGTAGCGACACTCCAAAACCAACCCAAGTGCAGCAGCTACACAAGATCACAAACCGTGTCGGATAACGTAACACGCATATTCAAAACACTAGATTATAGCAAAGTGATCCCAGATTTTGCTACACAAACAATTGGTGAAAGTTGCTAGTGCCACAAGACCACATACAACCCCAGAGACCCTATGCCCAAAACTCAACACCCCAGAACCTACTCTGGCCGCAATTTGCAACCAGAACCAATAAATTTGCGGCCATGATTTTTGAGAATGGTCTCAGGTTTTTATGGTGGGTTCCATACCTCAACACTAGGTCACTGTGATGAGAACTTTTCCAACAAACACCTGGTTCTATAGAAGATCACAGAGACTCCATAAAGACACTAAAAATATGATATTTGCACAAAACTAAACCTTTAGTGTTCTAATCCATAACTACAGAGCAACACAATAATATAAACTCCTGATTAATAATTAGAGGTCGTTACCTAGCCACTCTTGCTCAAAAATCCTAGCTTTCCAAGCTCCAAGGCAACCTAGTGGCTAAAACATAACATGAGAAGTGTTTTAGTGGGATTTTATGAAGTTTTGCAAGATTTTGGTGATGGGGTAGTGAGGGTTTTAGTTTGGGAGTTGAGGAGATGAAGAATAATTGAGTGTGAGAAAGTGATGAGAGAATGAGAGAGTGGGGAGAGAAAATGATGAGAGGGTGAGTGTAGGGTGAACTTATCCCTTATTCTTACCCTCTCCCTCACCTCCATTAATGCAACCATTAATGTTTCATGACTCACTAAGCCACCTCTCTTTCAATCCAAAACAAGAAAATATCTCTCACACAAAATATCTAAGTGCTAGGTTAAATCAAGGCATGGGTTAATTAAGGTGCCATGGCAACTAAACAAGGTTAACACTAAACAACCCTCACATTAACATCCACAAATGTGTGCAAGCCAAAAAAAATAATAATAAAATATTAATTAATTGTTATTAAATATGAGGAAACTGATTTGGTAAACTTTTCCCTAAAAACCCGCATTAACGCTTAATTAACCCTAATCGCATTCTAAGGTGTTACAATATTCCTTGAATTTCTCAAAAGTCTCAGACTCGTGTTTCAACAGGAACACATGTCCGAATCTTGAGAGATAGTCGATGAATGTAATGAAGTACCAAGAACCTACCCTGGCATTTGTAGACATAGGGCCGCATACATCATCATGTATCCATCCAAAGAGTTCACTAACTCTTTCTCTGTTTCCAGTAAACGGAGTATTGGTCATTTTATCTTTGAGACAAGACTGGCAAGTATCATAAGATGAAAATTCAAACAGATTCTCATATTCATCCTTATGTAACTTAGCAGGTCGTGTTGCATTGATATGACCTAGTCTACAATGCCACGAAAAGGATTCATTCATTTCTGAACTACTCCTCTTGTGTGTGTTCTACATACCTTGAACTGTGCTTTGATTTAGAGCATATATGCCATTTCATAACGTGCCTGATCCAATCAACTCTTGATTAAGGAAAATGTTCACAACATTATCCTGCAATAAAAAATTATATCCTTCTTTAACTTAATAAAGAAACTAATGTAATGTTGTATATCAAGTTCGGTATCTAATGACATTTGTTCAGAATCAATGTATTTACCATTTGGTAATACTAGGTGATATTAGCCAACTAACCTGGCTGCAATACTTGCACCATTCTATAACACTTAGAGATATATCACCCATTCCCAGTTCTCTACCTTTCTGTGGCCCATGTAACAGATTACATATATGGGATCCAGATCCGGTATCACATACTCAAGACGTAGAGGATACTGAGAAACAGTTCTCGGTAATGAACACACCCGAAGAAGATGCATCAACATGTACTTTCTTCGATTGGGTGGCATGGGAATCCGGGCATTCCCCTATTTCATGCTCGGACTTATAACAATTATAAGATAGAGCGGAACCAACGTTCCTAGCTCAGTATAATAAGCAGGTTCGGTCAATGCATCCATATTATTATCTTGATTAAGGCGTGACATGGTCGCTATCAGGAGAGAGAGAGAAGAAAACACTCTGTGTGCGCTCTTGCAAGATAAGATTGGTTATTAGTTTATCTAATCAGGATGGCTCCCACTGTTTTTATCAAATCTTCCTTCAAAATGTAAGTCTACGGTAGCGCCCCGGCCGTCTGTCCGAGGCCAAAATGCGGAAACAAAAACTTTTCTTTAACTAAAAACTGGCGCTATCGTATACTTTTTCCCCGGATCGGACCATTAACCTACTACTAGCTAACTAGAGAAAGGGTAGAGAGGTATACCGAGCGATCCGTGTCCTTCGGCCACTATCCCAAGCTCCTCGCGGCATCACCGATCTCCAGTCTCCTCGTCGGAAGGGCACCACATCGAGAAGTCTTTTTACGGGCTCCCATCTCTAAACCGAGGCAACTCGGACATAAAGTTGGCTAGCCGATGTGTCCAAGATTGCAGTAGAATATACGTAGAAACCTTTGTCTCAAGGGGTTATTAGAAGTTGCCTCAAAGGAGGGAAGAGGAAAAATGAACTTTGAAATGGAGCTATTTCTTTTGCATGAATGAAATGAGATGCATCAATCTCTTTCCAAAAAAATGGACAGCCCTTAAAAATGAGCTCGGCCAGGGAAAAGAAGAGGAGTGGGGGTGAGCACAAAGCAAGGGGTGGTGACCATAAGAAAAAATGTCACACCCAAGTCCATATCAAATCCTATCTCATTAATGCAAAGAAATGAGCACAAAAGATCCAATGATTATTCCAGAATTTCTGCTGGAGCCCCAGCACCGCAAAAAAAAACCCTCCTTTACTAATTTCCACTTTTGCAAATAAGCCCCTCCCATCAAAGGAATTTCAGCCAAGAAGGAATAAAGAAAAATGGCCGAAACGGAATTCAAACTGGCAACTTCAAAAAAGCGATCCCGTAATAAATTACAGGAAAACCCCGCGACTGTATATACATACCCGCATTTGTATTCTGACCGAATACAAATGCAATGAGACAAAATCTACGCTGTATAATACTAAGATCCGGCTTAAACCAAAGCCCGCTAGTTTTATCTGTCCGAACCATGACACAAGCACAAGTGCACGCGTATGTTCAAACCCTGCCATAAATCCATACGGCCTCTACAGCGTTTCGCCCGAAACTTGAGAAACTGTCTGTGGGGGACTCTAAAGACTCGTCAATACTTTGGCTATGGATTTAACCACTAGCACGTCAGAGGTATTAGCCGTACGTAACGGGCTACTAGGTATTGACCAAAAGGGAAGTCGATGAGCGAACTCATCCTGACACCCTACTGAGCCTGTCAGTGACAATATCCGTACAGTCCGGTACGTTCGTCTATGAGCATCGCATGGCGGGCCTAGGGGGTTGGTAAAAGTCAGACCCCCAAAAGCGGTACAAGTCGTGTCGGAGTGTATCCCAGAACACCCTGAGATACTACTGGAATACCTACCAGTAAATCTCCTGCCTTAGCCAAGGACTTCGTGTAATGGCTCTCCTAGACACAGCGCGATCTCACCCCCAATACCGGGAGAGACGAACCCCTGCCGATCCGCTCACTGCCTCCATGTGGCTCGGGACTGTACCCAACTAAAACCTGTTTGCACGACTCCTTTGAACCATGGTAGGGTAGTAATCAAAGAATAGTGGGAACTCACACGAGACAAATGAAGATCTCAGGTCGATGAACTAACCTGTACACATGTCACCAGGGAACTGCTATCTGACGTCAGGTATAATACCAACTAGCATGTTCCCGGCGAGTCCTGTCCGGTGTACTCATAACCCAATGAGCACCTGTATACATCTTAGGTGAACCAACTGACACCAATGGCTTGTGAGACCGGCCACCGCCCCTCGTCGGGGTCTCGACTGTATACACTAGTCTACTCCGGAGTATCGATGCCCTGTCTCAAAAACTCCCATGACTAGGGACCACTTTAAGGATGTGCTTATAGACCCCAGCTCCCACGTATATGATCCCCATCATACTGCCGGCCGTCAAGCAAGAATCCTATGGGCTCTATCAATGTGTAATAGTGACCTATAAGGTCACCTAAAGCAGTACACGATGATAAAGATAAACCAGATAGCATACTATCATCTTGAGTAAGACTGTCCTACCGGTATAGGTCCCCCCTCAATCATTGCAATCACGTGCCTGTGATCCAATAATTGACTCTGAGGGCACTATATCCAACAATCTCCCAGTTTCACTCAAGGCTAATTATTGCGATGTCGTATACTCACAGCCCGTGTGATACCGAACACCCAACTCCTCTACTAGTCAGTCCCACAAAGCCCGTTTGCGAAACTATTGCGTTCGAGGAATAGCCTCAGTGAGTGGATCCGCCCTGATGTTTCTTTCTATGTCTCTCTTTATCTCAAGTTCGCGGAGAAAGCCATCTCCCGAAATGAGCAATACCTGCCTTAGAATATGTCTGGATATCTGATGGAACCTAGTTCACAAATGAACTCCAAATCCAAACTTCTTAGACTGTATCGTCAACTGAATCCAATCAGTATCCTGCGCCATGCCTCCATCAGTATCCTCTTGGACCACCTGTCCAAAATACTGCCCCTCGTCAGAGGGAAAACTATAACTCTGTCATCCAGGTCACCTTAGAAGCCTGGAATGATAACCGTCTCCTGAAGGAGGCTGTCGTTATCATTTCCCTAGAACATCCTCTTATGTTCTAAAACTGCTTCCGAACGTTTTTCCAGGACAAGATCAATATCAACTTATTGCATCTGGTGCAAAAAAACAACGTCTGGTGTCGTACTTGATATCTCATGATTGACTCAATTGCCTAAGCAAGTGATCTTCCAATCATGCACATCCTTTTCCCCTTTAGTGTGTAAGACACCTTTAGAGAGGGTGACTCCATCACCTGCAGGTACACTACCGTTCCAGGAGTCGTCCATTCTAAAACACCTTTAGAATGTTGTCTAAGTACCCAGATTGGGAAACTACCCAAATCTAGATCTAAAACCATAGATCTAGTAACCAGAATGTCAGATATTGTATCTATATACTTATGTGGAGAAACCACTGTGTGACAACCAAAGTATAACTGATCGTAGTATAGGAATATCACTTCCTACTCTGTGTATGTCATCCAAATACCAGGACATCACACCCTACTATCTTCTTAACAGATCCATCCCCTATTCTGATGAAGTCAAACCTATGACTGTCACATCAGAAATAGATGATCTATCTCCGCTATATCTGCTTTAGTCTATAAATAGACATAAGCTACTTGTCCACTATGCTTCCGCTGCTCCCACTGACTACGATAACCCTCTGGCAGAATAATATACACGTACACTCCTAAAGCCAGTTCACAACGACGCTATACTCATCCTCCTGCCGGGTCTCATAGCCTGGAACAACAGTAGTGTCAAGTCTGGGTAAACAAGAACCTCCCTGTCACCGTCCTTGAGGCTACCGGAGTACCTCGGGTGCCTGAGTTTACCCACCATCATCTGTGGAGTGGCCAATGGAATGTCAAACCAGATTGAATCTTTAGGTTCTTATCAAATTTTCAGTAATCTTTTGCGGTTCTGGAATCACTTCCAGTTCTACCATTCTCCCACTACTGTTTTCTGAAAAAATCCATTTTACTAAAACTGTGGCGAGTCAAGAACAATATTACTATTGATCTTCCAAATAGTAGAAAGTCAACCCTCGTCATAGCCCGGGTCAACCCACAAACAGCCATTACAGAAATGTGCCTTGAGTTATCCAGAGTCTGGTTTTAAGCATAAGCTGGACAACTCCCCGTACCTTAATATCGTTAAGATATGAACTATTCTATATCCAATATAGAATCAGAGGCACTGATTTAATTGGAACCAGATTCAAATCATGCAGCTGTCTCTAGTGCATGTCAACTAAATGGAAAGAGGCCGATCAGCATTACTCAACTTAGGAATACATCCAGATATGAGTAACCTGAAAGAGAAGTAAGTTCTCATAATCATTACTATTAACTGAATACCATACACAAGTATCTATATCTTCGATCACCTTGAAGAATCCTGATACTTGCAATATCTGGTTCTCTACTTTATTCTTATACCTATAACTTCTCAAAACTTAGACCTTGCATTTCTACGAAACACATGTCCAAGAACTAGAGAAGTCACATGTAAACAGAATATAGTACGAGTACCAACCCCTCTGTCCTGATGGACACTGGACAACATACAATACTCTATATAAGTCCCCTGAGTCTAATAACCCATTCCCTGTGTGTCGTAGGTTGAAAACTTTACTTATGGTTAAGAAGAATTACACCGTTGTTTAATGCTCCTTACCTAACCATCCACTGATATAGGTAAATGTCATATACATAATTTTAAAAAGTTATATCTCACTTCATAAAAAATGAACGTACAGATATATCAATTTGAAATTGGTGCATAACAATGTATATTCAAAACCAAATATTTGCCGTCCGGCAAACAACCCAGGCGATTTACTCAAATATCACCAATTACAACGAATTCCGATATAATGAGAATGATCACCTAATTCCCAATAACTTACTCCCACTCATCATCTGTAAAACCATACAGATGTGAGAATCATACCTGGTAAATACATACCCTGGAGCAAGGACTAATTGGGAAATTAGTTTTCTTTTAACAGTACACAGTGAAACTGAAACATAAAAATGTTTCGAAGGGGTATCTGGGTATTCCTAGTAATGCCTCTTCCATTATCAGATTCACAACTGTAACCGTATATTTCTTTGCCATCTCTCCAAATCCCTTTATATGTCTTTAGTCATTACCTTCTGTACACCCCTTTAGGCTAAATGGTTTTCTTCCTTCCCTACCGTTCGGCACCAGCCTATGGTTTGGAAGAAGACTATCCAATGAGCATAATGGGTGTACTCTCCTAATCCTAGGAGTACTCGTAACCTGAGAGAAGATGAAGATAAAAGACAACTGAATAAAACCTTATTCCTATTTCTCCTGAACCAGAATCCATCCCCAAACTGGAACAAGTTCCTTCGAGTTCGTATATAACCATACGATGGAGTATCCAATAAACTGTGGATCTTCGTAGTGATACGGAGTGTTCTGGAGAAATACGAAGGTGATGTAGGAGTGGCGATGAAATACTTGGTTTGGTCGTGAATAGCAGTCGCAGTTTACTTTGCCCTCTTACTAATCCCTTTATTTGTCTTTACTTAATACCTTCTGTACACCTTCTTTAGGCTAATTGGTTTTCTTCATTCCCTACCGTTCGGCACCTGCCTATGGTTTGGAAGAAGACTATCCAATAAGCATAATAGGTGTACTGTCCTAATCCAAGGAGCACTCGCAACCTGAGAGAAGGTAAAAAGAAAAGACAACTGAATAGTCCTATTCGTTTTCTCCAGAACCGGAACCATCCTCGAATCTGGAACAAGTTCCTTCGAGTTCGTATATAACCATACGATGGTTTTATCCAATGGAAGTGGATGTTCGTAATAATATGGGGTCTCCTGGAGAAAAAGGGTAAGAGTAGGAGTGGCAATGAGGTATGCAACTCTGACAATCCAAAAGCCGGTGTTTTAAGAAGGTTCGGTCAACTTGGTTACGGAGTCATAGTCAAGGGTCGGGCCATGGTCGCTGCCAAAGAGAGAGAGAAAAGAAACACTTAGCGTGCACTATAACCTCGATCAGAATGGTTATCAATTTATCTAATCAGAAAACCTCCCACTGTAACCTCAAATTCTCCTCCAAACCTAAAAGAAGAATTAGTCGGGATCACCCGAGGAGTAAACCAACTCATCAGTGAGAATCGGGATCCAACTATCATTGCAAGATAATGTGATGGAATCCACTCACATTATCATACTCCAGAAGGTATGCGCATATCTGGCAAGTTTCAGTTTCTTTAGAAACTCCCGATGTGATTTTTGCCCCATGCTCTTATGACCTTGACGAAGGCCAACAAATCATAAGTTACATGTCAAGTTCTACCCGTCATTGTCCAAGTCAATTTGAACCCACCCGTACAAGCCCTTGACGAAGGCCAACAAGGCTATACGACTGTCCCAAACCAACGCATCTATCTATGCAGCAGAAAGGTAACAAGCAGCTACCATTCACTATGCCTTGACGAAGGCCAACAAACATAGCATGAATACTACGTGCTACCCGTCTGAAATGACGGAGGGCTACGAATGGTTTTTGGCGAAAAACCATTAACGTAATGAACTTGATATCATTGAAGGAACCGGATAGCTTTTTATAAAAATATAGTGACGAAAACCTTTGCTAAAGAGGTCACTCCCGGTGAAGGGATCTCGGCTCTTTCCCCGTAGAATGAGGTGCAGGATTTTCCAACTGAATACCACGATGCAAAGTAAAAGGCAATCGGCTATAGTGAAGTTATTACCCTAACGCAAACTTCTGTCCAAGGGGATACTCCCGGTGAAGGGATCTCGGACCTTGCTTCATCGACTGAGGTGCTGGATATTCATAATCGAATATCACTGTGCAAAACAAAAGAGAACGTCCTTGCAATAACAGCTTTTGAAAAATGTTCCAACAACATCAAACAGGTTTGATTATCTTGCGTTGATCCGAATCAACGCAGTCTCATCAATTGATCACACCAATAAAGAACAAAAATATGATGTACGTATATGCCATCCGCATTCGCCACTGGGTCCCTTCATCACCCGTTAGGTTACTTAACTAACGACAGAGCGGGACTGGACTAGCGCAGGTGTAAAACATATATAACATCTACTAGTATATATATCAATATATAATATTCGCTCAAGGCGTGATAAAATGCAACATCACAGAAATGTAATAAGCATCACAGAACAATACAGATATCTGGGATCCCCGGGATTCATAGAGCCGCTACTGAAACCCGACGTTCCCCTGATCGTGTGGATAGCCTGTGCAATGAAATCCTAGACCCCTACGGGCGCGGCAAGTTACCCGCCAAAACCTAAAGCGAGGCAGCCCCCTTCAACAACGTGAATGGACCACCCAGCACTTTACGGAATCCGGTAACTTGAGTACCCCTCCTTGGGTCAACCTGTACCCCCTACGAGTGCGGCGAATAGCCCGCCAATTCTAGAGTGAAGCCCCCTCCGTCTCAAAGCCATGAGATGCGGGCCCGTTGCCCTCTAGAACCCGGCTACCCGTGCACCCTACCATGGGGTAATCCTAGTACAGAAAGTAAAATATACAATGGGTACATCGACCTCAGCCCAGTCGTTCCCCAAAAGAATAATATACAAACAGGCAGTGACGGCAGTCCACATGTCGGACGCTCACCCCGCAATATTAAATGCACATATACAACCAAACTGTACTACCATTGCATCCAGGCTATCCACCACGACAAATCCGCAATATCACAGCACAACACAGAACATCAACGTGAATGTCACGTTCGCAAATCCATCTAAAAGAACTATAGCTATTAGACAGGATTTACCGATCAAATGACATTCACGGTCGTAGATATAATGTAAATACTGTGAACTAACATGTTAAAAAATTTTGATCGACTAAATTTCCCGAAGTGGGCCCCAAGCACAATACCCAGTACTCAATAAAATCTGGGCCCAAAATAAAATTACCAGAAAACCTATTTCCAACTCAGAAAACACTGTGCTAAATTTGGTGCATTGAAGAGTCTTTTCTGCGGCGGAACCGCAGCCAAAACAGGGGTATGGCCGCGGTTCCGCGGCGTTACTGTAGCCACGTACTACCAAATTTTGTCAGAATTCCTATAAAACCCTGCACGAATTTCTGCAATACACCAAATAATTTTTCGACCACAAATAAAATTCGACAGAAACTGTTAAGTTGGAAATGCAGTTTTTGAAATTTTCGTTCGATCGTAGTTCTAAACATGTTAGAGCAAACTAGTAAAGCTTAATGGCGTGTCTCTGATACCATGTAAGTCTACGGTAGCGCCCCGGCCGTCTGTCCGAGGCCAAAATGCGGAAACAAAAACTTTTCTTTAACTAGAAACTGGCGCTATCGTATACTTTTTCCCCGGATCGGACCATTAACCTACTACTAGCTAACTAGAGAAAGGGTAGAGAGGTATACCGAGCGATCCGTGTCCTTCGGTCTTCGGCCACCATCCCAAGCTCATCGCGGCATCACCGGTCTCCGGTCTCCACGTCGGAAGGGCACCACATCGAGAAGTCTTTTTACGGGCTCCCACCTCTGAACCGAGGCAACTCGAACATGAAGTTGGCTAGCCGACGTGTCCAAGATTGCTGTAGAATATGCGTAGAAACCTTTCTCTCAATGGGTTATTAGAAGTTGCATCAAAGGAAGGAAGAGGAAAAATAAACTTTGAAAAGGAGCTATTTCTTTTTCATGAATGAAATGAGATGCATCAATCTCTTTCCCAAAAAAATGGACAGCCCCTAAAATGAGCTCGGCCAGGGAAAAGAAGAGGAGTGGGGGGGTGAGCACAAAGCAAGGGGTGGTGACCATAAGAAAAAATGTCACACCCAAGTCCATATCAAATCCTATCTCATTAATGCAAAGAAATGAGCACAAAAGATCCAATCTTATCCAAGATTATTCCAGAATTTTTGCTGGAGCCCCAGCACCGTGAAAAACCCCCTCCTTTACTAATTTCCACTTTTGCAAATAAGCCCCTCCCATCAAAGGAATTTCAGCCAAGAAGGAATAATGAAAAATGGCCGAAACGGAATGCAAACTGCCAACTTCAAAAAAATGATCCCGTAATAAAGTATAGGAAAACCCCACGACTGTATATACATACCTGTATTTGTATTCCGACCGAATACAAATGCAATGAGAAAAAATCTACACTGTATAATACTAGGATCCGGCTTAAACCAGAGCCCGCTAGTATTATCCGTCCGAACCATGACACATGCACAAGTGCACGCGTATGTTCGAACCCTGCCATAAATCCATACGGCCTCTACAGCGTTTCTCCCGAAACTTGAGAAACTGTCAGTGGGGGACTTTAAAGACTCGTCAATACTTTGGCTGTGGATTAAACCACTAGCACGTCAGAGGTATTAGCCGTACGTAACGGGTTACCAGGTATTGACCAAAAGGGAAGTCAATGAGCGAACTCATCCTGACACCCTACTGAGCCTGTCAGTGACAATATCCGTACAGTCCGGTCCGTTCGTCTATGAGCATCGCAAGGCGGGCCTAGGGGGTTAGTAAAAGTCAGACCCCCAAAAGCGGTACAAGTCGTGTCGGAGTGTAGCCCAGAACACCCTGAGATACTACTGGAATACCTACCAGTAAATCTCCTGCCTTGGCCAAGGACTTCGTGTAATGGCTCTCCTGGACACAGCGCGATCTCATCCCCAATACCGGGAGAGACGAACCCCTGCCGATCCGCTCACTGCCTCTATGTGGCTCGGGACTGTACCCAACTAAAACCTGTTTGCACGACTCTTTTGAGCCGTGGTAGGGTAGTAATCAAAGCACAGTAGGAACTCATACGAGACAAATGACGATCTCAGGTCGATGAACTAACATGTACACAAGTCACCAAAGAACTGCTATCTGACGTCAGGTATAATACCAACTAGCATGTTCCCGGCGAGTCCTGTCCGGTGTACTCATAACCCAATGAGCACCTGTATACAACTTAGGTGAACCAGCTGACACCAGTGGCTTATGAGACCGGCCACCGCCCCTCATCGGGGTCTCGACTGTATACACTAGTCTACTCCGGAGTATCGTTGCCCTATCTCGAAAACTCCCACGACTAGGGACCACTTTAAGGAAGTGCTTATAGACCCCAGCTCCCACGTATATGATCCCCATCATACTGCTGGCCGTCAAGCAAGAATCCTATGGGCTCTATCAATGTGTAATAGCGACCTATAAGGTCACCTAAAGCAGTACACGATGATAAAGATAAACCAGATAGCATACTATCATCTTGAGTAAGACTGTCCTACCGGTATAGGTTCTCCCTCAATCATTGCAATCATGTGCCTGTGATCCAATAATTAACTCTGAGGGCACTATATCCCACACAAAACCTAAAAGGTAAGACTAGCCGGGATTAATTACAGCCTACAAGTTCGCCAATTGTAACCCTTAGAAAATCGTTTAGGCAGTTTTTCGGTAATCGGCTAATTTTTCGGCTTTTTCCGTAAAAAGTCAAATTAGGTATTTTTCATTATAGACCTAATTATACAAAATTTATATAAGATATTACTATAATTTTGTCACTAAAATGCCACTTATAATTTTCTAGTTAAATAAAAAAAAATTCGTAATTAATTATTTTTTTTATTATTTTAAGCCTTTTTAAATACATTAAATAAGTGATAAATACAAATTTAATTAGGTAAATTTCATAATTAGGAGTCTTTATAAGCTAAAATATGGTGTTAATAAAATTGTATCATGGCTTGCAAAATTTTGGTTTTAGGGTGGGAAATTTTATGAAAAAATGAATTAAAATGAGGCTTTTTGTGAAAATATTGATGTGAAAGCATTAAATGATAACATATGATGTTTTATTGACCTAGAAACTTCTCCAAAAATCCACAAACCTCCTCCTCAAGCTGCTAGCCGACCCCAATCCTGCAAAAAAAACCCTCTTCTCACTTCTTTTTTTCTTCATTTTCATGCTAAAATCCATTAAAAATCAACAAATTTCATTCACCCATTCAAAGCCAAGCCCTAATCCATTCTCTCTTCAACCCAAATTAGTTCAAAAACATGATGAAAGGAGGCTTTCTTGGTGACTTGATCATGCTAGGTTTCCACTTGTAAGGTAAAATCCTAAACTAGTTGCTAACATGTAGTTTATATATGCTAGAATTTAATTTTGAAGTATTAATTTAGTTGTAAATTATTGTTCATGAAAATCAAGAATGGGTTTTGATATTGAGTTAGGGTTTGAAACATGGTTGTTAGAATTAAGTTAGGGATGGTTATCTAGGTGATTGGAGTGGTTAATTGTGTAATGATATGCTTGCTAAATCGACAAATTGCGATGTTTGTATCGAATCGGCTAGAAAATTGCTTGCTAGATTTTTACGAAAATTAGAATGTGATCAAATTGCGTTATGTTAGCGATATAATTAGCTTCGTATAGGACTATTAGAGTGCGCGAACGTGGGGTTTCGTCTAGTCGGGTTGTAGTTTTGTCGATTTCCCCGAAATGACGATTCTAGTTAAAGGTTAGCGATTTTCGTGCGTTTTCCCGCGCACCGAGTGCATGCTATGAGTAATTCGAGAGCGTTGATAATTGTATATTGTGACTTGCATCGTCTTAGGTTTTGTAATCTTATGCTTGATATTTTGCAAATATAGGATCGGTCGGGGAAACTTCGGATACGGCGCGAAAAGGCAAAGCGGTGGCCGGATCAAATTAGCGGGGATTTCAGGTGAGTAGATGTATACATCTATGGGGGAATCGTCTGAATGGCGCGAGGCGCCCCCCTAGTTAGGATTTCCTTATCCCTTGCAAGATTCATATTGTTAGTTAGCTTTTCCATTCATGTACACTGCATACCCTTATAGCGAACAGTATATTAGATTGCATGGACATTCACCCATACTTATGCGATATCACTTTGTAGGACACGAACACCATTACCATTGGCATCTGTAGCACGCGCACTATTCATGTGACACACACGCCTTTGGTAATTGACATGCTACGTGCACGATAGAACCTGTTTATCTTAATATCGTCACCTGCATTCATACTTGATATATGAAACTGCATCGCATGTACATATCTCGCATCATCATCATATTTACATAGAACTCTAGCCAAAATTCACATCATACACATTGATATCATAGACATTTATCATATTTATAACATGTGGACATTATGATTTTCTTGAGGATTTCAGTATTGCTGCGATTTCTGGATTTTTGGGGAAAACCGCAAGAATTTAATAAAACCTTATATTTATCATTTTCAAAACAAAGTTGCGGTTTTCTCGTGATGTATGTGTCGTCCACCATGAGTTTTCATGTTTTCTGTTGGATTTCGAGACCCGATTCGAGGAGTGGATGAACCGTCTCGGGTACATGGTGGGCCCGGTATGGTACCCCGGGGCAAGAAGATCGAGTTGTAGACGATGAGCCTGGCAGGGGAAGACTACCTACCGGTGATGTCTGGCACGGCGGATATCCGGAGGATACCGACCGTTGTCGTGAGATTTATGATATGGGCCGATCCGGACTGACGGAGCCCGATATTGAGACAGATATGATTCCTTTTTGGTGTCGATGCTTGACACGGGTTTTCAGATGATTTCTTGATGATATTTAGCTATTATACAGATATTCATGTTCTAAAGTTAAGAATTCAACAACCTTAGCATTTAAAACACTTAAAGACTTAATAATGACATTGCATACCTGTGCATGCATACTAGAGATATTATAGCACATATGGACATGCATGTTGTGGTGCATTGGGTGCATTCCTACGATTGCCTTATTAGATGTTATATTTACTCACGAGCTGGCAACTCACCCCCGTTGTGCCACAGTGTCTTGCAGGTCGGACCCGTCAGTCTTGTAGCGGCGGGTTATCTTATCATCAGCTCATTTTGCTCAGACTCGCGACATCGCCCGTAGGTGGGTTGCGAGCACACTTTATTTCTTTTTGCTTTATCATTGTATCTAGTATTCTCCATCTACCACTTTATATTGTATATGTGACCTAGTGGTGAGACTGAGAGGTTGTATATTTGTGGTTTCTTTTGGGTCGAGCCCACTTGAGCCGGCGATGTGTTTTCTGGTATTTTGCATTTCTTTTATGCTCTTTTTTTCTTGATATTACTATTATATTGCATGTGGTTGTGATCCGCCTTGGGCGAAGAGCTAGCTCCCGTTTGGGGATGCCATTTTTATGATTACAGGTTTATTATCTTGTTGTACCCATTTTGGGGGGTAGAAAATACAGGGGAGACTCTGCCGAAATTTCCAGAAAATTATGATGTTTTTAAAAAAAAGGATTCTTTGCAACTTAATTGATTTGAAAATCGTTTTCATTAAAGGTTTCCTTCACTCTCTTTTGATTTTGGTTTAGATTCTTCTGGGCTTTGGCTGACTTAGGTTACGGTACGCCTCTAGACGTCTCGTAATCTAAGTGCCAGTCGCGTTCCGTACTTTCGGGTCGTGACAAAGTTGGTATCAGAGCGTAGGTTTTACCTTTCTGAGTGTAGGACGACCTTGGTAGATGGAGTAGGTGACTTAAGCAGAGTGGCGTAGCGTGGGTATGATCCGCGGCATACTTACGATACGGTACTCCGCCTAAGTAACCTTAGGACCTAATTGCTTGTATTTCCTTTCTTGATTCCGTGCATTCCTTGATTCAATTGCAATGATCTTATCAGTCCTGTTTCTTATTCCAGCTTCGATGCCGCCAAAGACTACGAGAGCTCAGCGGGCTGCTGCTAGAGATGAGATTCGGGCGGGCCCGTTTGAGGCGAGGATCGAGCGGGAGGATACTCCTACCCCTCAGGGTCATACTGATCCGCCTTATCCTGACCGTATTGCCCGATTAGAGGCCGGCATGCAAGAGTTGCGGCAGATGATGGGATCTTTAGTTGAGTCCAGCTGGGCACAGAGATCCGAGGACGTTCCTTCCACCGCACAGACCACGATCGTACCTGCTGCACAGATGGTCACTCCTGCTGCTACTACGGAGACTATCCCTGTTTCACTACAGGAGTTCATGAGATTGAGACCTCCAGCTTTCACCGGTACAGATGCGACAGAGGACCCACAGGCATTTCTTGATAGGATGGCTCGGATTTGCCGTTCGTTGAGGTGTTCTGATGATAGATTGGTGGAGTTTGCGAGTTTTCGTCTGGAGGGTCTTGCCCAGACATGGTACGACTCAGTAGAGAGAGGCCGAGCTGCAGGTCTGCCTTCTATGACCTGGGATGAGTTTACAGCTGCATTTCTTGCCCGTTTTCTTCCGGAGAGTGTCCGAGATGCTCGAGCCCGTAGTTTTGAGTCTTTGCGCAAGACTCCTGGGATGACAGTGTCGGAGTATGATATACAGTTTACCCAGTTGTATCGATATGCTCCGTACCTAGTCGACACAGAAGAGAAGAGAATAAAGAGGTTTGTACGAGGGCTTGATACACAGCTATTCCTTGCCATCGGCACCCAGCACTTTGATACATACGCAGCCGCGATGGATGCAGCCTTACTTTTGGAGGAGCGTATTTCCGAGACTCCGGTCGTTTCTGGGCCGAAGAGGATCCGTACTGATACGCCAGCTCAGCGGCAGATGGGCAGACATCGTGATAGATTATTTCCGGGAGATGGCGGAGGCAGAGGATTGAGACGAGGTCAGTTATTTGGCTCATATCCACAGACCCAGCAGTCGTCTCCAGGATATTTTCGGTGTGGGAGTTAGTACCACCGTGTCAGAGACTGTACCATGGGACGCCAGGGCACGGCGACAGTCCCGCATGTGACTTTACCACCCTCACCACCTTCTCAGAGAGCTTTACTTCCTACTCCTGATGATGCTTCACGCCAGCCAGATGCTTCTAGAGGCCGTGGGCATGGCGGTCCAGTTCCGAGAGGACGAGGCGACAGAGGCAAAGGCAGAGGCCGAGGTAGAGGCAGAGGACAGCCAGCTATTAGCGGTGGACAGGCTCGAGTGTTCGCGTTGACCCCTCAGGATGCACAGGCATCCAATGCCGTCGTGACAGGTACTCTGCCAGTATGTTCTTTTGATGCACGGGTATTATTTGATCCAGGCTCCACACATTCCTATGTATCCACGTATTTTGCACCGAGGTTGGGCCGAGAGTCATCTCCGTTAGATCAGCCGCTTGTCGTTATTACCCCGGTAGGCGAGTCTTTTGTTGCCCGTTTTGTGTACCGATCGTGTTCCGTTCGTATCGGGGAGAGAGATTCTTCAGTTGATTTGGTTCTCCTCGATATGCTAGACTTTGACGTTCTTCTTGGTATGGACTGGCTAGCCACCTGTTATGCATCCGTGGACTGCCGTGAGAAAGCAGTCAAATTCAGTTTTCCTGGTGAGCCGGTTCTTATTATTCAGGGAGATCGTAGCGCTACCCTTCCCAGCTTGATTTCTTCTCTTCGCGCTGGTCAGCTCTTAAGGAAAGGGTGTCAGGGATTCTTAGCCTATATTTATGATACTAGCTCCACAGAGGTTCCTTTGGACCAGGTCCCTATTGTGAGAGAGTTCCCTGATGTATTCCCTGACGAGCTGCCTGGTCTGCCACCAGAGCGCGAGATTGAGTTCTGTATTGACTTGATTCCTGGCACGGGGCCTATCTCTATACCGCCTTATCGGATGGCCCCGGCAGAGCTGAGAGAGCTAAAGGATCAGTTACAGGACTTGCTGGACAAAGGGCTTATTCGACCGAGTGTGTCACCTTGGGGTGCTCCCGTCTTGTTTGTTAAGAAGAAGGATGGAAGTATGCGTTTATGCATTGATTACCGTCAGCTGAACCGGGTTACTGTGCGGAACAGGTATCCCCTACCCCGCATTGATGACTTATTCGATCAGCTCCAGGGTGCAGGGTTCTTCTTGAAGGTTGATTTACGGTCAGGTTATCACCAGTTGCGGGTTCGGAAGGAGGATATTCCGAAGACAGCTTTCCGTACTCGATATGGTCATTATGAGTTCTTGGTGATGTCGTTCGGGCTCACCAATGCCCCGGCAGCGTTTATGGATTTGATGAACCGCGTATTCAGGCCGTATCTCGATCAGTTCATTATTTTGTTCATTGACGACATCTTGGTTTATTCTCGGAGCCGGGAGGAGCATGAGCAGCACTTACGTATCACATTGCAGACTTTGAGGGAGCATCAGCTGTTCACCAAATTTTCCAAGTGCGCATTCTGGTTAGACAGTGTCGACTTCTCGGGTCATATGGTGACGAGAGACGGTATTTGCATGGACCCAAAGAAGATCGAGGCAGTTCAGCGTTGGCCTAGACCGGTATCAGTTACAGAGGTTCGCAGCTTTCTAGGTCTGGCCGGCTATTATCGACGTTTTGTCCAGGATTTCTCCCGCATTGCTGCACCACTGACCGGGTTGACCCGAAAAGGGGTTCCTTTTGATTGGACCCAGGCATGTGAGGATAGTTTCCAGCAGTTGAAGACTCGTCTGACTACTGCACCAGTGTTAGCATTGCCTTCAGGATCAGACGGGTTCGTGGTATATTGTGATGCTTCTAGAGTGGGGCTGGGATGTGTGTTGATGCAGCACGACAGAGTTATCGCGTATGCTTCTCGGCGGCTGAGGAAACACGAGCAGAACTACCCCACCCATGATTTAGAGATGGCTGCATTGGTATTTGCACTTAAGATCTGGAGACATTACCTGTACGGTGAGTCGTGCCAGATATTTACTGACCATAAGAGTTTGAAGTATATCTTCCAGCAGCGAGATCTGAACCTGAGACAGTGCCGTTGGATGGAGTTGGTAAAGGATTATGACTGCGAGATTCTATACCATCCGGGCAAGGCGAATGTGGTGGCAGATGCTTTGAGTAGGAGGCCCGGAGGTAGCCTATCTTGTTTGAGGGCAGTACAGATGCAGTCAACGGCGGATTGGCAGGTGTTATGTGACAGCAGAGTGCAGTTCGAGTTTACTTCTTCAGGAGGATAGCTGGCCCATTTCAGAGCACGCCCACAGTTACTTGACCGTATCCGCGAGGCACAGTCCGGCGATGCCCGTATCTTAGAGATTATTGAGCAGATTCGGCAGGGCAGAGTTTCTGAGTTCGTGATTGATGATCAGGAGATACTTCGATTTGGGACTCGACTGTGCGTGCCAGATTCAGAGGGACTGAGGCGTGATATTCTCGAGGAGGCACATAGATCTGTATATAGTGTGCATCCAGGTTCCACCTAGATGTACCGTGATTTGAGAGAGGTTTACTGGTGGGACGGGATGAAGAAGGATGTTACAGACTTTGTGTCCAGATGTCTGACTTGTCAGCAAGTCAAAGCCGAGCACCAGAGGCCAGCCGGCGAGTTACAGCCTTTGCCCATCCCTGAGTGGAAGTGGGAGCAGGTCTCCATGGACTTCGTTGTGGGTCTACCCAGGACCAGTCGAGGGTACGACTCTATTTGGGTGATTGTGGATCGACTGACGAAAGTAGCTCACTTCCTGCCAGTGAAGACCACTTTTGGATTTTCTCAGTACGCCCAGGTTTATATTGATGAGATAGTGCGACTGCATGGCGTTCCGACTTGCATCGTGTCCGACCGTGGCACCCAGTTTACCAGCCGATTATGGCAGAAACTCCAGGAAGCATTGGGCACCCGATTGAGTTTTAGCACAGCCTTTCATCCACAGACTGACGGTCAGTCGGAGCGTACTATTCAGACTCTTGAGGACATGCTCAGAGCTTGTGTTTTAGATTTCGGTGGTAGCTAGGATCGTCATTTGCCTTTGATCGAGTTTTCCTACAATAATAGCTTCCAGGAGACGATTCAGATGGCACCTTTCGAGGCTTTATATGGGAGGAGATGTCGATCGCCAGTATGTTGGACAGAGCTTAGGGAGAGCTGTATTTTGGGGCCTCAGATCGTACAGGAGACGACCGAGAAGATACAGCTGATTCGGGACAGGATGAGAGCGGCACAGAGCAGGCAGAAATCATATGCTGACAGGCGCCATCGCCGACTCGAGTTCGCTGTTGGCGATCATGTTTTCCTGAAGGTCTCTCCGATGAAGGGTGTGATGAGATTTGGGCGGAAAGGGAAACTGAGTCCTAGATATGTTGGTCCTTTCGAGATCCTAGAGCGTGTTGGTCCAGTCGCTTATCGGTTAGCTCTTCCGCCCAGCTTCCCCGATGTTCACCCCGTATTCCATGTCTCGATGCTCCGCAAGTACCTTCATGATCCTTCCCAGGCGATTCAGCACCAGACGATCCAGCTAGAGCGTGATCTTTCTTTCACCGAGCAGCCGGTGGTCATCTTGGATCGGCAGGTGAAGAAATTGAGGTCGAAGGTCATACCGTCCGTCAAAATCCTTTGGCGTGGCCCGAACAGCGAGGAGGTCACCTGGGAGACCGAGGTCGAGATGAGGAAGAGATATCCCCAGCTTTTTGAAGGTACGCGTAGTTAAATTTTAAATTCGGGGACCGAATTTCTTTAAGGGGGGAAGATTGTAACCCTTCGAAAATCGTTTAGGCAGTTTTTCGGTAATCGGCTAATTTTTCGGCTTTTTCCGTAAAAAGTCAAATTAGGTATTTTTCATTGTAGACCTAATTATACAAAATTTAGATAAGATATTACTATAATTTTGTCACTAAAATGTCACTTATAATTTTCTAGTTAAATAAAAAAAAATTCGTAATTAATTATTTTTTTATTATTTTAAGCCTTTTTAAATACATTAAATAAGTGATAAATACAAATTTAATTAGGTAAATTTCATAATTAGGAGTCTTTATAAGCTAAAATATGGTGTTAATAAAATTGTATCATGGCTTGCAAAATTTTGGTTTTAGGGTGGGAAATTTTATGAAAAAATGAATTAAAATGAGGCTTTTTGTGAAAATATTGATGTGAAAGCATTAAATGATAACATATGATGTTTTATTGACCTAGAAACTTCTCCAAAAATCCACAAACCTCCTCCTCAAGCTGCTGGCCGACCCCAATCCTGCAGCAAACCCCCTCTTCTCACTTCTTTTTTTCTTCATTTTCATGCTAAAATCCATTAAAAATCAACAAATTTCATTCACCCATTCAAAGCCAAACCCTAATCCATTCTCTCTTCAACCCAAATTAGTTCAAAAACATGATGAAAGGAGGCTTTCTTGGTGACTTGATCATGCTAGGTTTCCATTTGTAAGGTAAAATCCTAAACTAGTTGCTAACTTGTAGTTTATATATGCTAGAATTTAATTTTGAAGTATTAATTTAGTTGTAAATTATTGTTCATGAAAATCAAGAATGGGTTTTGATGTTGAGTTAGGGTTTGAAACATGGTTGTTAGAATTAAGTTAGGGATGGTTATCTAGGTGATTGGAGTGGTTAATTGTGTAATGATATGCTTGCTAAATCGACAAATTGCGATGTTTGTATCGAATCGGCTAGAAAATTGCTTGCTAGATTTTTACGAAAATTAGAATGTGATCAAATTGCGTTATGTTAGCGATATAATTAGCTTCGTATAGGACTATTAGAGTGCGCGAACGCGGGGTTTCATCTAGTCGGGTTGTAGTTTTGTCGATTTCCCCGAAATGACGATTCTAGTTAAAGGTTAGCGATTTTCGTGCGTTTTCCCGCGCACCGAGTGCATGCTATGAGTAATTCGAGAGCGTTGATAATTGTATATTGTGACTTGCATCGTCTTAGGTTTTGTAATCTTATTCTTGATATTTTGCAAATATAGGATCGGTCGGGGAAACTTCGGATACGGCGCGAAAAGGCAAAGCGGTGGCCGGATCAAATTAGCGGGGATTTCAGGTGAGTAGATGTATACATCTATGGGGGAATCGTCTGAATGGCGCGAGACGCCCCCCCTAGTTAGGATTTCCTTATCCCTTGCAAGATTCATATTGTTAGTTAGCTTATCCATTCATGTACACTGCATACCCTTATAGCGAACAGTATATTAGATTGCATGGACATTCATCCATACTTATGCGATATCACTTTGTAGGACACGAACACCATTGGCATTGGCATCTGTAGCACGCGCACTATTCATGTGACATACACGCCTTTGGTAATTGACATGCCATGTGCACGATAGAACCTGTTTATCTTAATATCGTCACCTGCATTCATACTTGATATATGAAACTGCATCGCATGCACATATCTCGCATCATCATCATATTTACATAGAACTCTAGCCAAAATTCACATCATACACATTGATATCATAGACATTTATCATATATATAACATGTGGACATTATGATTTTCTTGAGGATTTCAGTATTGCTGCGATTTCTGGATTTTTGGGGAAAACCGCAAGAATTTAACAAAACCTTATATTTATCATTTTCAAAACAAAGTTGCGGTTTTCTCGTGATGTATGTGTCGTCCACCATGAGTTTTCATGTTTTCTGTTGGATTTCGAGACCCGATTCGAGGAGTGGATGAACCGTCTCGGGTACATGGTGGGCCCGGTATGGTACCCCGGGGCAAGAAGATCGAGTTGTAGACGATGAGCCTGGCAGGGGAAGACTACCTACCGGTGATGTCTGGCGCGGCGGATATCCGGAGGATACCGACCGTTGTCGTGAGATTTATGATATGGGCCGATCCGGACTGACGGAGCCCGATATTGAGACAGATATGATTCCTTTTTGGTGTCGATGCTTGACACGGGTTTTCAGATGATTTCTTGATGATATTTAGCTATTATACAGATATTCATGTTCTAAAGTTAAGAATTCAATAACCTTAGCATTTAAAACACTTAAAGACTTAATAATGACATTGCATACCTGTGCATGCATACTAGAGATATTATAGCACATATGGACATGCATGTTGTGGTGCATTGCATGCATTCCTACGATTGCCTTATTAGATGTTATATTTACTCACGAGCTGGCAACTCACCCCCGTTGTGCCACAGTGTCTTGCAGGTCGGACCCGTCAGTCTTTTAGCGGCGGGTTATCTTATCATCAGCTCATTTTGCTCAGACTCGCGACATCGCCCGTAGGTGGGTTGCGAGCACACTTTATTTCTTTTTGCTTTATCATTGTATCTAGTATTCTCCATCTACCACTTTATATTGTATATGTGACCTAGTGGTGAGACTGAGAGGTTGTATATTTGTGGTTTCTTTTGGGTCGAGCTCACTTGAGCCGGCGATGTGTTTTCTGGTATTTTGCATTTCTTTTATGCTCTTTTTTTTCTTGATATTACTATTATATTGCATGTGGTTGTGATCCGCTTTTGGCGAAGAGCTAGCTCCCGCTTGGGGATGCCATTTTTATGATTACAGGTTTATTATCTTGTTGTACCCATTTTGGGGGGTAGAAAATACAGGGGAGACTCTGCCGAAATTTTCAGAAAATTATGATGTTTTTAAAAAAAAGGATTCTTTGCAACTTAATTGATTTGAAAATCGTTTTCATTAAAGGTTTCCTTCACTCTCTTTTGATTTTGGTTTAGATTCTTCTGGGCTTTGGCTGACTTAGGTTACGGTACGCCTCTAGACGTCTCGTAATCTAAGTGCCAGTCGCGTTCCGTACTTTCGGGTCGTGACACCAATCTTTCGGCCAGGCCAGTGTCGGTATTTTGAGGGAGGTTCCCCGTGCTTTCGCACGGACCTAATTAAAATAAAACTCGTTTTCCCAGGGGCGTAACCCCGTTAACACCTTTCTAGACACCTACTTGATTGGCTAATTGTAATGTGTAAAACTCTTCCAGGAGTAACTCTTAATCGCAGTGGGTATCGGGATCCAACTATCTCATTGAAGGTATGCAATCTCATTGGAAATTTCAACACTTGAAATTCCCGATAATACTCTGTCCCTAGCATCCTATGACCTTGACGAAAGCCAACAAACCATAGTCCACTAGTCAAGTTCAACCCGCACATTTCATGATTGAATTAAACCCACCCGCACGACCCTTGACGAAAGCCAACAAAGTCGTACGACTACCATAATCCAATCGCACCATATGCTTAAGCAGATAAGTACTAATCAGCTGCCGCATACTACGCCTTGACGAAAGCCAACAAACGCAGCACGAATACTAAATACTACTTATCTGAAATGTCGGAGGGCTACGACAGGTTTTTAAGAAAACCTTTAGCGTAATGAACTTAATATCGTCGTTGAATCGAGTGTCTTTGTAAAGGAGTGTTTTTTAAGCCTTTACTAGTTTTGCTAAAGAGGTCACTCCCGGTGAAGGAATCTCGGCTCTTTCCTCATCGAATGAGGTGCAGGATATTTCACAAATACCACTATGAAAAGCAAAAACTATAGAAGCAATCAAAAGACAAACCGAGTGGGTTGTAGCATCTGCTAGTTTCGCTAAAGAGGTCACTCCCGGTGAAGGGATCTCGGCTCTTTTCTTATCGAATAAGGTGCTGGATATTCTACAAGGAATACCGCTATGCAAAGTAAGAATTAGAGCTACCGGTTTTTAAACAAGTTTCTACAACATCTTTAGGTTTCTTTTTCTTTCATTAATCTCATTAATGAAGTCCCATATGTTATGCTTCCTAAGCATCACATAAGAAACGAAAGCTGCAATATTTATTATATCTCATATATATAATATAGGCATTCTTCTCAGAACATATCAAGTGATCACATCACAGAATATCAGCAGCAAAAGAATCACATATGAAATATTGGATTTACTAGGAATTCTGTGTTTTATTTAAACCAGTAAAAACGCGGATTCCATGGTCGTGATGAATAGCCAAACCTACATCACTAGACCCCTACGAGAGCAGCAAGCAACCATACCAATTCTAGAGTTAGGAGACCCGGTCTCAACTCCTCGAGATGGTCTCCTACTGGACCCTAGAACCCGGTTACTTGTGCTTCCCGCCTTGGGTCTATCCTAATGCGGAAAAGTAAATAATATACATCAATGGTGACATTATCCTCAACCCGGAAGTGCCCCAATAAAAGAATATTACATACAAGTTTTATATGAATGAAAATGAAAAACTCTCATCACACATAAAAACCCCGGCTATTCAAAACACAACGATCCAATATAACATATCACAGCAACACATAACATCACATGTCATCAACGTAAGTAAATATGCGTATCCCAATTGTCGTTGACATATAGCAACGAAACCGGCGATACACCACATATTACACTTACGGTCGCAGAGAAGAAAGTGAAAAATTACAACAATTGGAATCTTCAACCACTTTAGACATCATAAACTCAATGTATCACATACTTTGGATTTCATGCCCAACCAAATGAATTTCTTAGACATCACATGCCTAACAATTATAAACCCCGCATTATAGTCTCGATATTGAAAACACTTTCCAATAACCTGTCGGGTAATTCAACAAGATTCCCAATAACCTGATCGAATGCTCGTCGGAAACTTTAATAGATGGCCGCACCCCCGATGACTCGACGAAGTGCACTATGGCGGAACACCGCGGCCGCGAGCACCCGAACGGATGCTTTTGGCGACGGGGTTCTCCTACAGTCACTTGGTCGGGGCTATGGGACGTGGCTATCTAATAAGGTTACCCGGCGAGTATCCACGTACACTACGTAATTGCGACGGACTTTTGATCCACATCAAAATTCCGTGGCAACCGATCAAACAAGACTAAACTGCTAGATTTATAAAATTCAAACTAGTTATCACATAACTACATTTGTGGATTCCAAATATTGTATCACAATCACAGATAACTAGACGAAGTTAAACTTTTCGATCGAATAAGCAAGCACCCAAAATTTCCTGACAAGCTCAACACTTGAGCGGAGTTCAAAAAGTACCCAGAACATGCCACAGCTCTTATAAACCAGCCATAGAAGGGTTAACCAATGCCTCATCTGTGGCACCGCTGAACTACCATAAACCATAGGGTTTGATGGTGGTTCTGATGGTCACAGAATCGAGTTAGGGTTTCATTCTTCTAGAGGGTCCACAGAATCGCTTGCATGATTTTCTGAAAATTTTAAACTCGGAAAAAATCCAACTCTTGAAAAAAATTCCAGCGGGGGAAAATTGGGTTATTGATATCCGTTTAAACTTTTTAATATCGTCTAAATAAATCGAATACATGTTAGAATTACGACTACAAAACACTCTGAGTTGCCTTTGCAGAAAGTTAACATCACATGAAAATTTAGCAAACACAAACAACACCTGAAACACCAAAACCCAGAGACTGGAACACACAAAAAATTTGAAGCCTGGACTCCATTGAAAAACAGAGCACACTGGATTTTTACAGATTGTGGCCGGCCCAAATGTTTCCAAATTGCCTCGAATTTCTTCTGAGTTCATGTCATATCGCATACAACATTCTGCAGTTGTTTAAAATAAAATTTGAAGACTTTTTTAAATTGACAGAAACCAAGTTTTAGTGTTTCATGTTTCAGAGTCGTTACGGTTTCATAATCTAACAAACATCGTCTAATTTTCTAACCTGGCTCTGATACCACTGTTGGGTTGTCTAGCACGGTAGTAAGGTTTCGGGAGGCATCGTCCATGGCAATTTCAAAAAATTGCCGTAATAGATAACCCTAACCCTAGAATCGCAACTAGAAAATCCGATGATACAAAATGTAAACACTTTACATCTAAGTGAATGAGGGAATACAACCTTTGTAGACCGTTACTTCACTTCTAAAGCTCCATGTCGTAGTCCCTTCGCTGAAAGTTGTGAAGACCCGGACTCTATTAAGGGTTCACATGAAGAAACGAACAAGCTTGCTCAATGTCTTCGAGGCCGAAGATGATCTACGTCGAGGAGACTCGAGCTCATGCTACCACTTCGCTAATGGTGAAATTAGTGAAGCAAACACCCTAAACTAAATGGCTAATAGTAGAGGATGATGAAGTAGGAAGTGGGCTCACTTTAGATTTATTTTTCTCACAATATTTCTTCACATCTCAAAACCCTAGAAAGCTTTTTGAGCTCTTGAAGAAGATGAAGAGTGAAGAAGAGAGAATGAACACATAAGGTTAGAAATGCAACCATGGGTAAATTAGTATCATACACTAACTCTTGTAGAAACTAAACCATGGCTAAGGGTTAGAGGTTAGGTTAATAAATATCTTTAAGTAAAACAAAAGAAGTGGATAAAGTCAATGGTTCTACAAGTTTCTACAAACCCTAATCATGACTAATTCCACTATTTTGAATTTACTTAATATTAAATAAAACCTTAAGATTAACCCTAGCATGGTGTAAGTCTCACACAACTTTGCTGCATATGTAACCTAGCATGACACAACAATATATATCATACATATATTTTGTGCAAAAAGAAAACAATACATTTAACATATATCACATATATATTAATGTATCATAAGTGAGAAAAATGAATACTTAAGTGAGCTAATATTAGTTAATGTAATTTAATATATCAAATATATAATTCTACATTAAATTATTAAATCTACACTTGACTTAATAATCCGGCTATGTCTCATATAACCGACTAATATCAACAGTAACAACTTATCGAATCAACACTTGATCCGATAACTTGGCTATATCATATATAACCGACGAATGTCACATATCACGAGAATAGAATACGGTATCTCATACACGTATTAATCTCGGTCCCGCAT
The DNA here is from genome assembly GCA_030015575.1 of Agapanthus africanus. Lineage (NCBI taxonomy): Eukaryota > Viridiplantae > Streptophyta > Magnoliopsida > Asparagales > Amaryllidaceae > Agapanthus > Agapanthus africanus. The sequence goes on along the minus strand of JASDDO010000026.1, from coordinate 208,791,113 downwards.
GTAAGTCCACGGTAGCGCCCCGGCCGTCTAACAGACGCCAAATACGGAACAAAAACTTTTTATAAACTGGCGCTATCGTGTACCGTAACCCGGATCTGCCATTAAAACTAAACTAACAAACTACAAAGTGGGTAGAAAGGTTATACCGAACGATCCGAGTCTTTAGGTCTTCAACCATCATCCCACGCTTGTTGCGGCTGCTCCGATCTCCTGAATCTCCAGTCTTGTCGTCCAGGTGGCACCACGTTGACGGATCTTTAAACGGGCTCCCGCCTCTGAACCGAGGCAACTCGATCGTCAAGTTTGCTAAAAGAGATGACCAAGATGAAGTGGGGAATGAGTATAACACTTTGTCTCATTACGTCCAAAGTCACGGACGAACGGTTATGGAAGTTGCCTTTTGGATCGGGTGAAATGAGAAAGAGGCTATCTAAGTTTCATGAACCCAAATCTATTATAATCTTTTTCCTAGTGAACAACAACCATAAGCCTCAAGAGGAGGGGAGGGGTCCGGCCACTTATAGAGAGGGAGGGAGGTGAGTGTAGGAGGGGGAAGGTGACCACAAAGGAAAAGATCAACAACAAATATCTTAGCATCAAGTATGAAAGCATTTAAAGCAAACCAATCACAATTAACCTAGTCACCTTGTCATTAAAAGCACCATTAATGACCTAATGACTCACTAGCCTTGTCACCCTCTCTAGAACCTTCTAGAACACTGACTCACCTCATCAAGAAAAGATAAATCCGCATCTAACCGAATGTCAAAATACGGCTGATAGAAAACTGGAAACTGGCAACTTCCAAAAGTGATCCTGAAACGAATTTCAGGATAACCCCGTATCAGTATAAACATACCCGCATTTGTATTACGACCGAATACAAATGCAACTGAGAATAAGATATTATATCTACACAGTAAAATACTGGGTTCCGGCTTAAACCAAAGCCTACCAGTATTATCTGTCCGAAAAACGACACGTGTGAAAACGCACGTGCTTTTTCTGAACCTTGCCAAAAACCCATACAGCCTCTACAACGTTTCGCCCGAACTTGGGAAAGTGTCTGTGGGGGACTCTAATGACTCATTAACACATCGGCACTGGGTATAACCCCTAGCACGTCAGAGGTACAAGCTGTACGTAACGGTTTGCCTATATATTGATTGGAAGGGAAGCTGACGAGCGAACTCAACCATAAACCTTACTGAGCCTGACAGTGACAATGTATATACAGTCCGGTCCATTCGTCTAAAGAGTATCGCATATCGATTCTAGGGGGGTGGATAAAGTCAGACCCCGAATAACGCGATAAATCGTGTCGGCATGAAGCCCATCACCACCTGAGAAACTACTGATCCAAATCAGTAATTCTCCACTACCTCGGCCGAGGATTCCTAGTGATGGACACTCGTGCACTGCGCGACATCAACCCCCAATACCGGGAGAGACGAATCCCCGACGATCCGCTCACTTGCCTCCAATGTGGCTCGGGACTGTACCCAACTAAAACCTGTTTGCACAACTCCTTTGAGCGTGGTAGGGTAGTAATCTAAGCACAGTGGGAACTCACATGAGACAAATGACGATCTCAGGTCGATGAACTAACCTATACACATGTCACCAGGGAATTGCTATCTGACGATATGTATAATACCAACTTGCAGATTCCCGGCGAGTCATGTCCGGTGTACTCATAACCCAATGAGCACCTGTATACATCTTAGGTGATCCAACTGACACCAGTGGCTTGTGAGACCGGCCACCGCCCCTCGTCGAGGTCTTGAATGTATACACTAGTTTACTCTGGAGTATCGATGCCCTGTCTCGAAACTCCCACGACTAGGGACACTTTTAAGGATGTGCTTACAGACCCCAGCTCCTACGTATATGATCGCCATCATACTGCTGGTAGTCAAGCAAGAATCCTATAGGCTCTATCATCATGCAATAGTGAACTAAAGCATGTATATGATGATAAAGACAAACCAGATAGCATACTATCATCTTGAGTAAGACTGTCATATCGGTATAGGTCCTGCCTCAATCATTGTAATCACGTACCTGCGATCCAATAATTGACTTTGTGGGCACTATCTCCAACAATCTCCCACTTGCACTCAAGGCTAATTATTGCGATGTCGCATACTCACAGCCCGTATGATACTGAACATCCAACTCCTCTACTAATCAGTTTCACAAAACTAGTTTGTAAAACTCTTGTGTTCGAGAAATAGCCTTAGTGAGTGGATCCGTCCTGATGTTTCTTTCTATGTCTCTCTCAATCTCAAGTTCGCGGAGAAAGCCATCTCCCGAATCGATCAATACTTGTCTTAGAATATGTCTGGATATCTGATGGGACCTAGTCCATAAATGAACTCCAAATCCAAACCTCTTAGACTGTATCGATAACTGAACCTAATCAGTATCCAGCACCATGCCTCCCACAGTATCCTCTTGGACCAACTGTCCATAATACCGTCCCTTGTCAGAGGAAAAACTATAACTCTGACAATCACTCGGTCATCCATGTCACCTTGGAAGCCTGGAATGATAACCTTCTCCCTATGGAGGTTGCCGTCATCAAATCCTTAGAACATACACTCATAATCTAAAACTGCTTTCTAATGTTTCTCCAGGATTGGATTAATATAAACTTATCACAACTAGTGCAAAAAAACATCTGGTGTGGTACTTGGCATCTCATGATTGACTCAATTGCCTAATCAAGTGATCTGCCAATCATGCGCATCCCTCTCTCATTTAGTCTCTAAGACACCTTTAGAGAGGGTGACTCCATCACCTGCAGGTACACCACCATGCCAGGAGTCAACTATTCTAAAATAGAATACTGTCAAACTACCCACATTGGTAAACTACCCAAATCCAGATCTAAAACCATAGATCTAGAAACCAGAATGTCTGATATTATATCCATGTCATGTCTGGAGAAACAACTGTGTGACGACCACAGTACAACCGATTGTAATATAGGAATTTTACTTCCTACTCTGTGTATGTCATCCAAATACCAGGACATCACACCCTACTACCTTCTTAAAAAATCCATCCCCTATTCTGATGAAGTCAAACCTATGACTGTCACATCAAAATTAGATGATCTTATCTTCTCTATATCTGCTCAAGTCTATAAATAAACATAAGCTACTTGCCCACTATGCTTCCGCTGCTCCCACTGACTACGACAACCTTCTGGCAGAATAATATCTACGTACACTTCTAAAGCATGTTTAGAACGACGTTATACTTATCCTCTTGCCGGGTCTCACAGTCTGGAACAACAGTAGTGTCAAGTCTGGGTAAACAAGAACCTCCCTGTCATCGTCCTTGAGACTACCGGAGTACCTCTTGGGTGTTTGAGGTTACACACCATGTCTGCGAAGTGGCTAATGGAATGTCAAACCTGATTGAATATATTGGTCCTATTAAATTTTCCGTAATCGTTTGCGGTTCTGGAATCACTTCCAGTTCTACCATACTCCAACTAATGTTTTCTGAAAAAAATCCATTTTAATAAAACTGTGGCGAGTCTAGAACAATATCACTATTGATCTTTCAAATGGTAGAAATGTCAACCCTCTTCAAAGCAAGGGTCAATGCACAAACTGCCATTACAGAAACGTGCCTTGAGTTATCCAGTGTTTGGTTTTAAGCATAAGCTGGAAAACTCCCCTTACCTTTAACATCGTTAAGATATGAACCAATCTATATACAATATAGAAATAGAGGCACTAATTTAATTGGAACCAAATTCAAATCATGCAACTGTCTCCAGTACATATCAACTATAATGGAGAAAGGTTAATCAGCATTAATCAACTTAGGAATCCATCCAATTATGAGTAACATGAAAGAGAAACAAGTTTCTCAAAACCATTACTATCATCTGAATACTATCATAAGAATCTACAACTTCGATCTCTTTGAAGAATCCCGATACTTGTGTTACCTGGTTCTCTACTTTATTATTATACCCATAACTTCTCAAAACTTAGACATTGTATTTCTATGAAAACACTTGTCTAAAAACTAGAGAAGTCACAAGTAAATAGAACATAGTACGAGTACCTACCCCTTTGTCCTGACGGACACTGGACAACATTCAATACTCTGTATAAGTCCTCTGAGTTTGAATAACTCAAAACCTGTGCATTGTAGGTTGAAAACTGTAGGGTTGCTAGGCACGTGCACAAGGGTCTACGAGGCATCAACCATGCCCGATTAAAATTTTAGCCGTGCCGAACAACCCGAAGCCAGATCTTTAATCTAGGTTTTAGGCGAAAACGAACATGTTAAACGCTTTAACACTAAGTGAGAGGGATTACAACCTTTGTAGATCCTGTCCTTCACTTCTTAAGCTCCGTGTTGAGGTCCCTTCGCTGCGATCATCGTGTTCTAGACTCTCGAGAGGCTTCACGAAGAGAATGATGCAACCTTTCCTTCCGATCTTCGATACAAAGATGATCTACCTTGAAGTTTCATTAACACAAGCTAACACTCATAATATGAAGTGAACACCCTCATCTAAATGGCAAGGGTAGATGAGGATGATGAAGTAGGATTTTTGCTCTCATTTACAATCTTTTTCTCACTCACTTTCATCACAAAAGAAAGCTTTTTCATGAAGGAACTCAAGCATGAAGAAGATGAATGAATATCATCACTTAATCCTTTTATGATGAACAATGAATTATTGTAGTGGTTACAAATCTAACCAAGGGTTAAGCATGAAAGAGTTAACCCTTGTAGAGAGTTAACTAGAGTTAATGGTTTGGATTGGGTTAACATAATATCTCACAAAAATATCAAGCAACCACAAAGTCAAAGCTTCATGAAGCTTCATGCAAAAGCTTACCCTAATCCAAACCCTAACCAAGTTTAAACCCTAAACCATGGTTAAATTTGTAACCCTAATATGTTACAATATTATATATCACATATACAATATATTTTGTAACAATAGAAAATAATACAATTAACATATATATCAATGTATTATCCCGTGAGAAAATGAATCTTTTAGTGAGCTAATATTAGTTAATGTAATTTAATATATCATATATATTATTATACATTAAATTATCGAATCAACACTTGATCCGATAATCCGGCTATATCGCATATAACCGACTAATACGATGACCCGGCAATATCACATATACCCGGCCGATATCTTATATCGTGAGAATCCAATACGGTATCACATACCGCATTATCCTCGATCCCGCACATATCACATATGTGCTCATACTCCGTTTTGCCTGAGCCAAGAAACCTCTGTGTAGGACTCTAAAGAATCGTCAATACGCTGGCAGTAGGTGATGATCATATTAAACACCCACAAGCTGCAAGCGGTCAGCTAAACGTAACAGCCACCCAGGTATTGAGCGCTCAGAAGATCAACAAGCAAGCCTGTACATTCTCCTATGAATCCAATCAGTAACACTCCCGTACAGTCCGGTCTCGTCGTCTGATATGCCGCATATCTCGCCTAGGGGTGGTAAACGTCAGACCCCAATAGCTCGATAAGTCGTGTCGATATGAGGTCTATAACAGTTCGAGAAACTACTGATAACACTTACCAGTAAATCTCAGCAACCCTGGCCAGGGATTTCCGGTTATAGCCAATCGAACACAGCGCAACATCAACTCCATATACCGGAAGAGACGAATCCCCTCCTATCGCTCATTGCCTCCATGTGATTCGGGACTGTACCCAAAATCCACCTTTTTGCACGCCCTGTTGGACGTGGTATGATGGAAATCAAAGCACAGTGGGAATCACATAAGACTCTATGACGATCTCGGGTCAACAGACTACTCTGTACCAGTGTCACCGGAGAACTGCCATCTGACGTAAGGTATAATACCATCTGGGAGTTCTCGGCGAGTCCGTCCAGTGTACCCAGTCTCCACTGAGCACCCGTACACCATCCTTGATGTCAAACACCGATGGATATGGGATCATCCATCGCCCATCATAAGGGTCAAGATGCGTATACGCTAGTCTACTCTGGTGTATCGATGCCCTGTCTCGATATACCCTCGACTAGGAACAGTTATTGGATGTACTCGTTGTTAGTTGTATGTATGCCCTAGACACCAGTATTGTACAGATGATGTATATTATATCGGATGCTTGGACATATATAGAGATGACTTTCTTGCTCGACATGATAGTATGCTATCTGGTTGCTCTTTATCTTAACATGTACACTAGTCTCTTTATACTGTCTTATAGTTACATGTTGGTAAAGCCCTTAGGATATGTACTTGACTACCTGGACTGTGATGCAGATCATACTAGTGGGGACATGGTAGTCCATAAGTACATCCTTCAAGGTCCCTAGTCGTGGGTGTATCGAGACGGGGCATCGATATACCAGAGTAGACTAGCGTATACGCTTCTCGACCCATGAGATGGGCGATGGATGATCCCATATCCATTGGTGTTTGACATCAGAGATGGTATACGGGTGCTCAGTGGAGACTGGGTACACTGGACGGACTCGCCGAGAACTCCCAGATGGTATTATACCTCACGTCAGATGGCAGTTCTCAGGTGACACTTGTACAGGTTAGTCTGTAGACCCGAGATCGTCATAGAGTCTTGTGTGATTCCCACTGTGCTTTGATCTCCACCTTACCACGTCCATGAGGGCGTGCAAAACGGTGGTCTTTGGGTACAGTCCCGAGTCACATGGAGGCAATGAGCGATAGGAGGGGTTTCGTCTCTCCCGGTATTAGGGGTTGATGTTGCGCTGTGCTCGATTGGCCGTAACAGGGAAGTCCCTGGCCAGGGCTGATCAGAGATTTGCTGGTAAGTGTTACCAGTAGTTTCTCGACCCGTTATGAGCCTCACATCGGCGCGACTTATCGGGTTATTGGGGTCTGACGTTTACCACCCCTAGACTTGATATGCGACATATCAGACGAAGAGACCGGACTGTACGGTAAGTGTTACTGGTCGGATTCGCAGGAGTGTGAGCGGGCTAGCTCGTCGATCTTCTGATCGCTCAATACCCGGGTGGCCGTTACGTTTAGCAGACCGCTTGCGGCTTGTGGATGCTTGATATGATCATCATCTGCTACCGGCGTATTGAAGAGTCTTTAGAGTCCTACACAGAGGTTTCCTGGCTCAAGCGAAACGAAATAGGAGCGCATATGAGATATGTGCGGGACCGAGAATAACGCGTGTATGTGATACCGCATTTCATTCTCGCGATAAATGTTTCGATTGGTTATATTCGATATGACCTAGTTATCGAATTGTTCATTCGATAAATCGATACATTGGATACTAGTCGGTTATGTGCGACATGACCGGATCATTGAATCAAATGTTGATTTAATGATTTAATGTATAATTATATATTTGATATATTACTTTGCATTAACTAGTATTGGTTCACTTTAAACGGATTTTTCTCACTTGGATTGCACATTGTATATGTGATATACTTTTGTGCACCTTTTTGTATCATGTTTGATGATACTTGATCATATGGTTAAGTGAATAGAATTAAACCATGGTTATTATGATAATTAGGGTTTTGCATATTTATTTATTCATTTATTTGTTTATTCATTTATTTGGATAAGTTTAAAAAGGGATGATGGCTTTCTTTGTCTTTTTGTTGAAGCTTCATGAAGCTTTGACTCATGCTTAACCCTAACCCATCCATTAACCATGGTATATTCTCTACACTTAACCCTAGTAAGAATTATGATAAGTATTCCATTTTCTTTTTATTTCAAAAAGACTTATCATATTTTCTAGCTCATCTTCTTCTTCATCTTCAAGCTTGAAACCTTGAGGCCATCAATGGCAACTTGAGCTTGAGAGTGAGAAATCCAAATCTAAAGAGAACCCACCTCCTATTTCTTCATCCTCTACCTCTTGCCAAGTAGTAGAGTGTGTTTCCTTCACAAGTTTCATCACTTTGTGAAGTAGGGAGCTTGATCTAGTGCAACCTCGACGTAGATCGTCTTTGACACGAAGCCGACGAACTATTCCGCTTACTTCTCCGATGAAGCCGACGTTAGAGCCCGGGGTTCGACATGGACAGCGAAGAGACTTCGTTGCGGAGCCGTGGAGGTGGATATCCGGATCTACAAAGGTTGTAATTTCCATATCCAAGTAGTTAAGTGTTAACTAGTTTACGATTCGCCTAAATATCTAGTCTAAGATCCGTAGTCTAGGGTTTCTCGGCACCATTTTTTTAATTGGCATGTTCGATGCCTTGTGAGACCATACTAGAGTGCCTAGGAACCCTACAGTGGTATCAGAGCCTAGCTAGAGCCTTAGGCGAAGTCTAGACGGAGTTTGAAACCCGGACGAACCGAAAACCCAACCCCAAAATAGCTCTCTGGAAATTTTCCGAATTTGTGGTTTTTTGTCAATTAAAAATGCCTAAAAAAATCAGCAATAAAATCTAAGAATTACTGTGTAAAAAGTTTCCTGTGAACAGTAAATACTGCGGCGGAACCGCGGCAGAAGCATGGCTTCTGCGGCGGTTCCGCGGCTCCTTGATGACGTCAGCCCCACTTCTTTGCACAGTAATACCTGATTTATTATTCTGAGTTTTCTGGGAATTTTAATTTGGCTCCAGGTTTGAGTATTCTGGGGTTGTATTGGGAATTGTCGATTCGATCGGATTATCGAATTTTGTCTATGTGTTTTCCGGATATTTTTTGGGTATGTTAAAAAGTTCGACCGGATATAAATACCCAATCTTTCCCCTGCCAAAAATATCCAAGTGTTGGATTATTGTGTGGTTTAAGGACGTTCTGAGTAGTGCAAGTAACGCGATGGTCCCTCTAGAAGACAACAAACCTTAACTCGATTATGTGACCGTCTTGAACTGCCCTTTGAACCTTCGGGTTTGGGGCAGTACGGCGTGCCACATGTGAGGCGTTGGCTTGACCCTTCTACGGCTGGACCGTCGGTACTGAGGCATGAAACGAATGTCTTTGAACCTATTTCATGTGTTGGATGGTTTTGGGAAAACTTGGGTATTCGAATGTTCGATCGGAAAGTTTAATATATTCTATTTATCTGGAATGGGATACAATAATTGGAATTCACAAACAGCTATGTGATAACTGAATGAATGATATAAATCTAGCGGTTTAGTTTCATTTGATATTGAAAAGAGTTTTCGATAATGAGACTAAAATGCGGGATTTATATCTGTTAGGCATGTGATGTCTAAGTGTTTCATTTGATTAGGCATGCGATGTCTAAAGATGTTGCGGATTCCAATTGTTGTAGTTTTACACTTTCTTTTCTGTGACCGTAAGTGTAATATGTGATATCGCCGGTTTCGTTGCTATATGTCAACGACAATTGGGATGGACATATTTACTTACGTTGATGACATGTGATGTTATGTGTTGCTGGATATGTTATATTGGATAGTCGTGTTTGAATAGCCGGGGGTTTTTATGTGAGATGAGTGTTTTCCATCTTCATTCATGTAAAAACTTGTATGTAATATTCTTTTATTTGGGGCACTTCCAGGTAGCGGAAGTTGTCACCCTTTGTATATTATTTACTTTTCCGCATTAGGATAGACCCAAGGAGGGGAGCACAAGTAACCGGGTTCTGGGGTCCAGTGGGAGACCAACTCGAGGAGTCGAGTCCGGGTCTCCTAACCCTAGAATTGGCAGGGTTGCTTACCGCTCTCGTAGGGGTCTAGGGGTGTGGGATTGGCTATTCATCACGACCGTGGAATCCGTGTTTTATACTGGCTCGTATTGAAAACACGGACGTCCTAGTATATCCAATATTTCATATGTTTATTCTGCTGCGATATCTGTGTTTTGATTCTGTGATGGATATAGTATATAGTATATATGATATATTGTATAGACGTTACTTATGTTTTACACCCGCGCTAGCCCTGCCCTGCTCTGTCGTTAGTTACCTAACCTAACGGTGCACGAGGGGACATCGAGGCGAATGCGGATGGCATAAGTGTACGTCATATCTATCTGTGATGTTTAGGTATTTAAATGATGGGACTTCATTAATGTGATTAATGAAAGAAAAGAAACCTAAGATGTTGTAGAATCAGATTTTAAATAAAACAGGTAGCTACAGTTCTTGCTTTGCATAGCGGTATATATGATATACCCCGCACCTTATTCGATGAGGAAAGGACCGAGATCCCTTCACCGGGAGTGACTCCTTTAGCAATAACTGGCAGATGCTACACACTCGATTTGTTTTTGATTTCTTTTTTAGTTTCTGCTTTGCACAGTGATATATATGATATATCCCGCACCTCATTCAACGAGGAAAGGGCCGACGATCCCTTCACCGGGAGTGACCCCTTTAGCAAAACTGGAAAAGCCTCAAAATCACTCCATTTCAAAACTTCATTTGATTCTACAACGATATCGAGTTCATTACGCAATAGGTTTTCAGAAAAACCTGATGTAGCCCTCCGTCATTTCAGATAAAGACTATTTAGTATTCGTGCTGCGTTTGTTGACCTCTGTCAAGGCGTAGTGTGCGGTAGCTAACTAGTAATTATCTGCAAAGCATGTGATGTGATTGGATTAGGGTAGTCGTGCGACCTTGTTGACCTCTGTCAAGGGTCGTGCGGGTGGGTTTGATTCAATCAAGAAATGACGGGTTGAACTTGACTAGTGCACTATGATTTGTTGACCTCTGTCAAGGTCATGGTACACTAGGGGCAAAATATTATCGGGAATTTCAAGAGTTGAAATTTGCAATGAGATTGCATACCTTCTATGAGATAGTTGGATCCCGATACCCGCTGCGAGTAAGAGTTACTCCTGGGAGAGTTTTACACATTGCAATTAGCCGATCAAGTAGGTGTCTAGAAAGGTGTCAACGAGGTTACGCCTCTGGGAAAACGAGGTTTACATTAATTAGGTTCGTGCGAAAGCACGGGGGACCTCCCTCAAAGTACCGACACTGGCCTGGCTGAAAGATTGGCGAACTTGTAGTGTGTAATTAATCCCGGCTAGTCTTTCCTTTTAGGGTTTGAAGGAAGATTTGATAAAAAGCAGTGGGAGCCATCCTGATTAGATAAGATAATAACCAATCTGATCTTGCACGAGCATACGCTAAAGTGTTTTCTTCTCTCTCTCTCTCCAGGTAGCGACCATTTCATGCCCTAATAAAGATAATAATATGGATGTATTGACCGAACCCGCATGTTATACTGTGCTCGGGAACGTTGGTTCCGTTCATTCTTATAAGAGTTATAGGAATGAACAGGATATAGGGGAATACCAGGATTCCCATGCCACCCGAATGAAGAAAGTACATGCTGATGCATTTTCTTCGGGTGTGTTCGTTACTGAGAACTGTTTCTCCATTTTCTCTACGTCCTGGGTATTGGATACCGGGTCAGGATCCCATATATGTAATCAGTTACATGGGCTTAAGAAAGGTAGAGAACTTGGAGAAGGTGATAAAGACATTAGAGTTGGAAATGGTGCAATTGTTGCAGCTAAGACTGTCGGGGAATATCACCTTGTATTACCAACCGGTAATACATTGGTTCTGAACGAATGCTATTACATGCCGAACCTGATATGCAACATTATATCGGTTTCTTTATTAAGTAAAGAGGGATATAATTTTGTATTACAGGACAATGTTATGAACATTTTCCATAACCAAAAATTGGTTGGATCAGGCACGTTGTGCAATGGCATTTATGTTCTAAATCAATCAACAGTTCTGAGTATAACAAACACACACAAGAGGAAGAGTTCTGAACTGAACGAATCCTTCTTGTGGCATTGTAGACTGGGTCACATCAATGCGACACGACTGTCTAAGTTGCATAAGGATGGGTATTTGAAACCATTCGAATTTTCATCCTATGACACTTGTCAGTCATGTCTCAAAGGCAAGATGACCAAAACTCCGTTTACGGGACACGGAGAAAGAGTTACCGAACTCTTGGGACTGATACATAGTGATGTATGCGGTCCCATGTCTACACATGCCAGGGATGGTTCTTCGTACTTCATTACATTCACTGACGATCTCTCAAGATACGGACATATGTACTTGATAAGACACAAGTCTGAAGCTTTTGAGAAATTTAGAGAATATAAACAAGAAGTCGAGAAACAAACCGGAAAAAGTATTAAAATCCTTCGATCTGATCGAGGAGGTGAATACTTAAGCAATGAATTCCTGGACTTCCTAAAAGAGAATGGGATTCTCTCTCAGCTTACTCCTCCTTATACACCACAGCACAACGGTGTATCGGAGCGGAGGAATCGCACCCTATTAGATATGGTGCGCTCTATGATGAGTACAGCTGAGTTACCTATTTCCTTCTGGGGGTATGCGCTTGAAGCAGCGGCATACTTATTGAATCAAGTTCCAACTAAATCTGTACCTACCACACCATATGAGATATGGAGTGGGAAGAGACCATGTCTTAAACGAGTTAAGATATGGGGTTGTCTGGCCTATGTCAAAAGGCAAAATCCAGACAAACTCGAGGCACGGTCAGTTCTATGTAAGTTTGTGGGATATCCTAAACATTCAAATGGATATCTATTCTACCACAGTGAACAACAAAAAGTGTTTATTGCTCAACATGCCACCTTTTTAGAAAAGGAATTTCTTGCAAAAGAGATTAGTGGCTCTGAGGTAGAACTGGAAGAAGTTCCAAAAACACAAACTATAACTGAAGATTTAGTGGAACCAGAAGATTCGGTAGTACCCAACGAAGCTCAGCCTCTCCGCCGATCTGGTAGGGTTTCTCGTCCACCTGAGAGATACTACGGTTTTCTCATTGATGGTGGAAGCGAGGATTGCATCATGGAGGATGATGACCCAACTAGCTTCGAGCAGGCCATCACGAGTAGGGACTCTGTGAAATGGCGATGCTATGCGGTCCGAGATGGAATCCATGTACACCAACAAAGTATGGACTTTGGAAGTTGCTCCTGAAGGGGTAAAACCCATTGGGAGAAAGTGGATCTTCAAGAAGAAACATGGTGTAGATGGGAAAGTGGAGACTTTCAAAGCTAGACTTGTAGCAAAGGGTTTTCGTCAAAGACCAGGTGTGGACTATGACGAAACCTTTTCTCCAGTGGCTATGCTTAAATCCATCCGGATCATGCTTGCCATTGCTGCCTTTCATGACTACGAAATCTGGCAAATGGATGTTAAGACCGCCTTTCTAAATGGTGATTTAGAAGAGTGCATGTACATGACTCAGCCAGAGGGCTTCGTAGACAGTGGGAGCAGCGGGAAGGTGTGCAAGCTGCTTAAATCCATTTATGGATTAAAGCAAGCATCGCGGAGTTGGAACATCTGCTTTGATGTCGTTATCAAAGAGTTTGATTTCGTCAAAAATCCAGATGAACCTTGTATCTACAAGAAGGTGGCAGAGAGTAAGGTTGTCTTCCTCGTATTGTACGTGGACGACATACTCTTGATAGGAAATGATATTCCTATGCTGCAATCGGTCAAGCTCTTCTTATCACAAAGATTCTCAATGAAAGATCTTGGTGATGCCTCCTGCATATTGGGAATTAGGATCTATAGAGATAGATCCAAAAGGATTTTGGGATTGTCCCAATCCAGTTACATTGACACCATACTAAAGAGGTTTAGTATGGAAGAGTCCAAGTGTGGGAACTTACCCACGATCTCTGGAGTCACTCTCTCCAAAGAGATGTCTCCCAAGACTGATTTGGAGAGAGCTCGCATGCAAGGGATACCCTATGCTTCGGCAGTAGGCTCTATCATGTATGCGATGCTATGTACCAGACCCGATGTAGCATACTCACTAAGTGTAGTGAGCAGGTATCAAGCTGATCCTGGAGAGAGTCACTGGACAGCTGTGAAGAGCATTCTCAAGTACTTGTGAAGGACTAGAGACATGTTCTTGGTGTATGGTAACGGAGAACTCCAAGTGGAGTCCTTTACCGATTCGAGCTTCCAGAGTGATAAGGACGACTCTAAGTCGCAGTCGGGCTTTGTCTTTACCCTTTACGGAGGGGCGGTTAGCTGGAAGAGTTCCAAGCAGGAAACCGTGGCAGACTCGACAATAGAGGCTGAATACATCGCTGCCAACGATGCTGCCAAAGAGGCTGTCTGGGTCAAGAAGTTCATTGCTGAACTTGGAGTGGTTCCATCCATTGAGAATCCAATACCTTTGTATTGCGATAACAATGGAGCGGTGGCTTTGGCCAAGGAACCCAGGTCCCATCAGCGATCCAGGCATATTCTGAGGCGGTATCACCTGATCCGGGAGATAGTTGATCGCCGGGAGATCGAGGTCAGGAGGGTTGACACGAAGGACAACACTGTGGATCCACTCACGAAGGCCATTCCCCAGATACAGTTTGAGAGACTCTTCGGGATGCTCGGTATGCGATACTACAGCAGCTGGCCCTAGTGCAAGTGGGAGATTGTTAGTTGTATGTATGCCCTAGAAGCCAGTATTGTACAGATGATGTATATTATATTGGATGCTTGGACATATATAGAGATGACTTTCTTGCTCGACATGATAGTATGCTATCTGGTTGCTCTTTATCTTAACATGTACACTAGTCTCTTTATACTGTCTTATAGTTACATGTTGGTAAAGCCCTTAGGATATGTACTTGACTACCTGGACTGTGATGCAGATCATACTAGTGGGGACATGGTAGTCCATAAGTACATCCTTCAAGGTCCCTAGTCGTGGGTGTATCGAGACGGGGCATCGATATACCAGAGTAGACTAGCGTATACGCTTCTCGACCCATGAGATGGGCGATGGATGATCCCATATCCATTGGTGTTTGACATCAGAGATGGTATACGGTTGGTCAGTGGAGACTGGGTACACTGGACGGACTCGCCGAGAACTCCCAGATGGTATTATACCTCACGTCAGATGGCAGTTCTCAGGTGACACTTGTACAGGTTAGTCTGTAGACCCGAGATCGTCATAAAGTCTTGTGTGATTCCCACTGTGCTTTGATCTCCACCTTACCACGTGTAAGTCCATATTGCGACCCCCGGTTCTTACGGGGAGGCGGAAACGGTATAAAAAACAAATTTTTATCGCAAGAGGCAACATGGACTAAACTAGGTCGGGATCGTTCCCTAAACTAAAACTAGCAAACTAAGCTAAAGAGATTTAGCTACTCGGATAGAGATGGTTATACCTAAACTTGAACTCCTTCTTCTTCAAGTTTTGTGGAGGTTGATGGTTCTCTTCTCTTGTCGCCTTCTTCCGTCGAAGATGGATCCACCTCGAAGGCTCGACCTTTGGGCTCTTTCTCGTACTTGGAGTGAACTAGAATCGCCGGCTTGCTAGACCCTTGATCCTAGAGTGAGTAGAGAGTGTCTAAGGGTTGCTTTTGTTTTTCAAGAGAAGGATTCTCAACTCATGAGAAGGTTTCTCTTGACTAGAGGAAGAAGAAGATGAAGTGAAGAGAGAGAGTGAGAATGATAGAATGAGCTATCTTTTTTCTTTCTTGCAACCATAATGCAAAAGAAAAGAATTATCTAATAATAATAATTGAAAATGAGAATAGTTGATGGCAATTTGGAATGACCACAACCATGCTTCATTTTAAAAATGTAAGCATAAATCAAGGAAGACTTTTGAAGCATGATGGTGGTCAACTTTCAACCATGGTCAACAAGTCAACCATGGTCAACAAGTCAACAAAATCAACCATAACAAAATTCTCATTTAATTACTATTATAAATAGATAATCCATAAATCCATTAGGGTTTGGAAAAAGATAACTGTCAACTGTGCATACGCACCCGTTCCGAAACCCTAATGAAATACCTCATCCTCCGCCTCAAGCAACTGTGCATACACACCTGCATTCTCGTTCCAAGGAACAAGAATACCAAGATATAAAAGCAACCCCAAATATATATACTAGTATCTGGCTCAAACCAGAGCCTGCCAGTATAATCCGTCCGGACTCCAAACGTGCACAAGTGCGCGGATGAGAACGAACCCTGTCGCAAAACCATGCGACCTCTACTCTGTTTTGCCCAGAGGCGAATACCCTCTGTGTGGGACTCTAAAGACTCGACACTACGCTGGCAGTGGGTTTAACCACAGACCGCAAGCGGCACTAGCTGTGCGTAACGGTCCCCAGGTAGATGCCGACAAGAAGGCTGACGAGGTGAAACCCCATCTGAACTCCTACTGAGTCTGAATGTGACAGTCTCCGTACAGTCCGGTCTGTTCGTCTGATACATCGCATGGCGGGCCTAGGGGGTGGTAATCGTCAGTCCCCCAATAGCGGTACAAGTCGTGCCGGAGCGAAGCCCAAAACACCCTGAGATAACACTGGAAACCTACCAGTATATCTCGTTTGCCCTGGCCAGGGACTACTCGTGTAATGGCTCTCCTAGACACAGCGCGATGTCAACCCCCAATACCGGGAGAGACGAATCCTGTCTAACCGTCACTGCCTCCAAGTGCTTCGGGACTGCACCCAACCACCACCCGTTTGCACGACTCCTTTGAGCCGTGGTAGGGTAGTGATCAAAGTGCAGTGGGAACACACTTGAGGCGAAGTGCCAGTGTCAAGTCAGCGGACTAAGCTGTACTCATGTCACCTGGGAACTGATAACTGACGATAGGTATAATACCAACCTGTCAGTTCCCGACGAGTCCTGTCCAGTGTACTCGTAACCCAACGAGCACCCGTATACTATCTCCAGTACGACGTACTGATGGCTGTGGGACAGACCATCTCCCACACTGGGATGAGAAGCGCATACGCTAGTCTACTCCGGAGTATCGATGCCCTGTCTCGATAGTCCTGCGACTAGGGACCTGTATAAGGATGTGCTTATAGATTACCCAGCCCCCACTAGTGTGACTGCCATCACAACGCTGGTAATCAAGCAAAGATCCTAAGGGCTCCACTAATGCGTATAAGTGATATACTGAAATAAACACAAGTACACATTGAAGTAGAAACAAACCAAGTAGCATACTACTATTTTGAGCAAGATTGTATATACAAGGTGAATATCCCAAGCATCCATTAAGTAATATACAAACTAGTATGATACAGTAATGGCCTCTAGGGCATATACACTAACAATCTCCCACTTGCACTAAGGCCATGTACTGGCGTATCGAAGACCTATCATCTCGATCAGCCGCTCGAACTGAGTCTGGGGCAAGGCCTTGGTGAATGGATCTGCAGTGTTCTCTTCTGAAGCAACCCTCCGAACCTCGATCTCCTTGCGATCCACGATCTCCCTGATCAGGTGATACCGCCTCAAGATGTGCCTGGATCTCTGATGGGACCTGGGTTCCTTCGCTAAAGCTATAGCCCCGTTGTTGTCGCAATACAGAGGTATTGGGTCAACAATGGACGGAACCACCTGAAGTTCTTTCAAGAACTTCCTCATCCAGACAGCTTCTTTTGCGGCATCAGATGCAGCGATGTATTCCGCTTCCATCGTCGAGTCTGCAACGGTTTCCTGTTTGGAACTCTTCCAACACACCGCCCCTCCATTGAGGGTGAAGACAAAACCCGACATGGACTTGGAATCATCCTTGTCACTCTGGAAGCTGGAGTCAGCAAAGGCCTCGATCTGGAGGTCTTTTCCGCCATACACCAAGAACATCTCCTTAGTCCTCCTCAGGTACTTGAGAATGTTCTTTACTGCTATCCAGTGTTTCTCCCCAGGGTTAGACTGATACCGGCTTACCACACTCAGTGCATAAGCTACATCCGGTCTGGTACACAACATCGCATACATTATAGAGCCTACCGCAGAAGCGTAGGGTATAATAGACATGCGATCCCTCTCCAAATCAGTCTTGGGAGACATCTCTTTAGAGAGGGTGATCCCGTGACAAGCCGGTAGGTTACCGCGCTTGGAATCTTCCATACTGAATCTTTTCACTATGGTGTCGATGTACCTGGACTAAGAAAGTCCCAATATCCTCTTGGATCTATCACGATGGATCCGGATCCCCAGGATGTATGAGGCATCACCCAGGTCTTTCATGGAGAACCTTTGTGACAAGAATCCCTTGACAGATTGTAGCATAGGAATGTCATTTCCTATTAAGAGAATGTCATCCACGTATAAAACGAGGAATACTACAGTTCTCGCTACAAATCTACTATAGATGCATGGTTCATCTGGATTTTTGATAAAGCCAAATTCTTTGACTGTCTCATCAAAACAGATGTTCCAACTCCGCGATGCCTGCTTTAGTCCATAGATGGACTTAAGCAACTTGCACACCTTTCCGCTGCTCCCACTCTGAATGAAACCCTCTGGCTGATCCATATAGACACACTCCTCTAAATTTCCATTTAGAAAAGCTGTCTTTACGTCCATTTGCCAGATCTCATAATCGTGGAAGGCAGCAATGGCAAGAAGGATCCGAATGGATTTCAGCATGGCTACTGGAGAAAAGGTTTCGTCGTAGTCCAAGCCAGGTCTTTGACGAAAACCCTTTGCTACCAGCCTAGCTTTATAGGTCTCAACCTGTCCATCTACACCAATCTTCCTTTTGAAGATCCACTTGCATCCTACGGGTTTTACCCCGTCTGGAGCAATGTCCAACGTCCATACCTTGTTGGTGTACATGGACTCCATTTCGGTCCGCATTGCATCCAGCCATCTCACTGAGTCAACGCTCTGAACGGCCTGCTGGAAGCTAGTAGGCTCATCATAATCTATGATGCAATCCTCTCTATCCCCGTCTATGAGAAAACCGCAGTATCTCTCGGGCGGATGAGACTGCCTACTACTCCTGCGGAGCGGCGTAGGAATGTCCTGTTCTGTTGAACCCTCTGGTTCTACTAAGCTTTCAGTAACAGTCTGTGGTTCTGGAATTTCTTCCAGTTCTATTGTGTTCCCACTTATCTGGGTTTCCAAAAACTCAGTTTCCAAGAAGCGGGCATGCTGAGAAACAAAAACCTTTTGTTCATCAGTGGAATAGAAAAGATACCCCCTGGAGTTCCTTGGGTATCCCACAAACTTACACTGTACTGAACGTGCCTCAAGCTTGTCCGCATGCTGCTTTTTTACAAAAGCTGGACATCCCCATACCTTGAGATAATTAAGACAGGGTTTCTTCCCAGTCCACATCTCATATGGGGTGGTGGGCACAGTCTTGGTAGGAGCCTTGTTCAAGAGATACGCAGCTGCTTCTAGTGCATATCCCCAGAATGATCGCGGTAACTCAGCGTTACTCATCATGGACCGCACCATATCCAATAGGGTGCGGTTCCGTCTCTCCGATACACCGTTATGTTGCGGGGTGTATGGAGGAGTAAGCTGAGAGAGAATTCCGTTCTCTTTTAAATAGTCCAGGAACTCGGCACTTAAGTATTCTCCACCTCGATCCGATCTTAGAATCTTAATACTTTTGCCGGTTTGTTTCTCTACTTCATTCTTATACTCCTGGAATTTTCCAAAGGCCTCGGACTTATGTTTCATTAAGAAGACATAACCGTACCTTGAGAAGTCATCCGTAAAAGTAATGAAGTAAGAATGTCCGCTTCGGGCATGTGTAGACATTGGACCGCACACGTCACTGTGTACGAGTCCTAAGAGCTCGCTCGCTCTTACTCCACGTCCAGTAAACGGAGTCTTTGTCATCTTTCCTTTGAGACAAGATTGACAAGTGGCATATGATTGATATTCGAACGCATTCAAATATCCTTCTGTATGCAACTTAGTCAACCTTCTCTCATTGATGTGACCCAATCTACAATGCCATAAGAAAGTCTGATTTATTTCTGGAGACTTTCTTTTGTGTGTATTCTGGACATTAAAAATCTGTGGTTGGTTTAACACGTATATACCATTACTCAATGTACCTGACCCAATCAATACTTGATTAAGGTGAATGTTTACAACATTACTTACAAACGCAAATTCATAACCTTCTTTAGAAACTAAAGATACAGAAATGATATTACAAGTTGCGTTGGGTACAAAAAAGCAATTACGCAAAACCAAAACATGTCCATCTGACATTCCCAGGTGATAGTCCCCCACGGCTTTAGCATCCATGCTAGCTCCGTTCGCAACTCTGAGGGTCATGTCACCTGCCTTCAAATCCCTACGGTTTCTCAACGCCTGCAAAGAATTACAGATATGAGATCCTGATCCGGTATCCAATACCCAGGAAGTAGAGTTTATTGAAAGACAGTTTTCAATAACATACACACCTGAAGCTGAAGCTGCAACCTGCTTCAATTCCTGTGTTCTGGCCTTCCAGGCCCTGCAATCATTCTTCCAGTGTCCTTTCTTATGACAAAAGAAGCATTCTTCCTTATCCACAAGCTTCCCTGCTATCTTTGTTGCTTTACCTTTTCCCTTCGTATCCACTTTACTAACACCGCCCCTTGGTTTGGCGGGGGCCTTCTTCTTCTTTCCCTTGGCTTTCGCCTTGGACCTAGAAGAAGATGATCCTCCTACAAACAAAGTGGATGTATCCCTACTTTTCTGTAGGGTGCCCTCTGCGCTCCTCAGCATGTTGAGGAGCTCTGATAGTTCAACCTCTTTTTCTTGTAGGTTGAAGTTCAGTATAAACTGGGCGTAAGTGGAAGGAAGGGACTGGAGAACTATATCCGTATATAGCTCACTCTCCAATGTGATCCCTAGGTCAGCGAGCTCCTCAATGTAGCCGATCATCTTTAGCACGTGCTCGGCTACTGATGATCCGACGGCCATCTTTGTCGAAAACAACTTTTTCGACGCTTCGTATCTTGCGATACGTGATTGCTCTCCATACAGTTCTTTTGTATGGAGCAATATGGACTCCATGTCCATATTCTCATGCCTCCTCTGATGTTCGTTGTCCATCGAGGCAAGCAGGAGGCACTTGGCCTTCGCGCTATCAATCTCCCAAGTCTTGCGGATTTCCTTATCCGCGACGCTGGAAGTTGGACCAGGGACAGGGGGAGCTTTGGTGGTAAGAAGATACCCCAGCTTGTCATAAGTGATTGCTATCTTGACATTCCTGAGCCAATCTTTGTAGTTTGGCCCTGTCAGTTTGTTTTTATCTAGGAGTAACTTAAGTCCAGTCATGTTGATTGGTCGCTGCAATTAGGAGAGAGAAGAAGAAACACTCAGCATGATGCTCTTGCAAGTTTAGAGTGGTTTTTAGTTTGTCTAAACAGGATGGCTCCCACTGTTTCTCGAATCCCTCCTCAAACCATAAAGGAAGAATTAGTCAGGATCAATCCCACCGTACAATACTTGCTTAACCGTTCAGCCAGGCCGGTGTCGGTACTTCGAGGGAGGTTTTCCAACGCTTTCGCGAAGTTCCTTAATTAAAGAACCTCTTTTCCCTGGGGGCGTAACCCCGCTAACACCTTTCTAGGCACCTACTAGGTTTATAGCATTGATCGTTAAGTGAGAAATTTCCCGAGGAGTAGCATATACTCACAGTAGGATCGGGATCCAAATATCATCGCGTGACGAAACTGAAGGAATCCTACCAGAATCGCCACACTCCAAATGGTATGCAAATCTAGCAAGTTTCAGTACTTATGAAACTCCCGATGTGGATTTTTGCCCCATGCTCTTATGACCTTGACGAAGGTCAACAAATCATAAGTCACATGTCAAGTTCTGCCCGTCATTATCCAGGTTAATTTGAATCCACCCGTATATACCCTTGACGAAGGTCAACAAGGTAATGCGAGTGTCCCAAACCAACGCATCTATCTATGCTACATATGAACACCCAATAGCTACCAATCACTATGCCTTGACGAAGGTCAACAAACACAGCTTGAATACTATTGAATATTCATACGAAACGACGGAGGGCTACGAATGGTTTTGGCAAAACCGTGAACGTAGTGAACTTGATTTGGTCGATGGAACGAGATAGCTTTTAAAAGGAGTGGCTCAAGCTCCGCATTTAAAAGTTATTTTTGAAAAGAACCGAGTGGTTTTTCGAAAGTGTTCCAACGACTTTAACTTGGTTTATTATCTTGCATTAGTTCTTTTAATGCGTGATATTCTTGCATTAGTACTTTTAATGCGTCCCATCATTTAATCCTACCATTGCAGAAAACAACCAAAATATGACGTACGCTTATGCCATTCGCATTCGCCACGGGGCCCCGTCATTACCCGTTAGGTTACTTAACTAACGACAGAGCGGGGGCTGGGCTAGCGCGTCTGTAAAACATAAGCAACGCCTAAATAGAAAGCAATGATAGACATTTCAGATCACAGATAAATACATTGGATATACTAGCAATCTGTAATTTGTACGAGCCTGTAACAAAAACAGATAACACGGTCGCGGTGAATAGCAAATACCCCACCCAAGACCCCTACGGGTGCGGCAAACTACCCTCCAAGTCCTCGGTAGTTTGTGCACCCCTCCATGGGTCTATCCTAGGAGCAAAAACAGTAAAAAGAATTATACAATGACGGCTACAACCCCGACCCGGTTGTGCGGCCAAACAAATAATATAATTACATCAATTTACATTTACAATGAATTGCAAGAAAAGAAAACTCTCGTCTCACAACCCCCGGCTATTCACCCGCGACAATCCAACATATTTATATACACATTCCAGCACATTACAGATCATGTATAACCCCGACTAATCGTCTTATAGCGATTAGCCGACGTTCAATACATGCAAACATCACAGATATAACCAACATAGCCAAAGTGCAGTGAAGTTCGGAAAAAAATACGGAATTATAGGACCCCAAAAGTGAATTTCAGTTCTGGAAAATCTGGGTACATATAATATATCTTAAAAATCCCAAAACCAACACAGAAGAACACTGCACGAAAAACGATGCAAAGATGACACCAACTTGCGGCGGTTCCGCGGCCTGATGAACAGGTGAGGCCGCGGAAGGGCGGCGCTTTGGAGGAATCATGCTATCGTTTTTGGTGGGTGTTCTTACAAAACCCTGAGACGATTTTTAGAGTATAAAGTTTTTCATTTTGAGCCAAAAAAATTTCAACAGAAACTCAGGTTTTGTAATTTATCCGGTTTTGTGATTTTTCGTTTCCGAACTTCGTTACACTTCACTACCAAGCTAGTTTAAGTTTAGTTAGGCTCTGATACCACTGTAAGTCCATATTGCGACCCCCGGTTCTTACGGGGAGGCGGAAACGGTATAAAAAACAAATTTTTATCGCAAGAGGCAACATGGACTAAACTAGGTCGGGATCGTTCCCTAAACTAAAACTAGCAAACTAAGCTAAAGAGATTTAGCTACTCGGATAGAGATGGTTATACCTAAACTTGAACTCCTTCTTCTTCAAGTTTTGTGGAGGTTGATGGTTCTCTTCTCTTGTCGCCTTCTTCCGTCGAAGATGGATCCACCTCGAAGGCTCGACCTTTGGGCTCTTTCTCGTACTTGGAGTGAACTAGAATCGCCGGCTTGCTAGACCCTTGATCCTAGAGTGAGTAGAGAGTGTCTAAGGGTTGCTTTTGTTTTTCAAGAGAAGGATTCTCAACTCATGAGAAGGTTTCTCTTGACTAGAGGAAGAAGAAGATGAAGTGAAGAGAGAGAGTGAGAATGATAGAATGAGCTATCTTTTTTCTTTCTTGCAACCATAATGCAAAAGAAAAGAATTATCTAATAATAATAATTGAAAATGAGAATAGTTGATGGCAATTTGGAATGACCACAACCATGCTTCATTTTAAAAATGTAAGCATAAATCAAGGAAGACTTTTGAAGCATGATGGTGGTCAACTTTCAACCATGGTCAACAAGTCAACCATGGTCAACAAGTCAACAAAATCAACCATAACAAAATTCTCATTTAATTACTATTATAAATAGATAATCCATAAATCCATTAGGGTTTGGAAAAAGATAACTGTCAACTGTGCATACGCACCCGTTCCGAAACCCTAATGAAATACCTCATCCTCCGCCTCAAGCAACTGTGCATACACACCTGCATTCTCGTTCCAAGGAACAAGAATACCAAGATATAAAAGCAACCCCAAATATATATACTAGTATCTGGCTCAAACCAGAGCCTGCCAGTATAATCCGTCCGGACTCCAAACGTGCACAAGTGCGCGGATGAGAACGAACCCTGTCGCAAAACCATGCGACCTCTACTCTGTTTTGCCCAGAGGCGAATACCCTCTGTGTGGGACTCTAAAGACTCGACACTACGCTGGCAGTGGGTTTAACCACAGACCGCAAGCGGCACTAGCTGTGCGTAACGGTCCCCAGGTAGATGCCGACAAGAAGGCTGACGAGGTGAAACCCCATCTGAACTCCTACTGAGTCTGAATGTGACAGTCTCCGTACAGTCCGGTCTGTTCGTCTGATACATCGCATGGCGGGCCTAGGGGGTGGTAATCGTCAGTCCCCCAATAGCGGTACAAGTCGTGCCGGAGCGAAGCCCAAAACACCCTGAGATAACACTGGAAACCTACCAGTATATCTCGTTTGCCCTGGCCAGGGACTACTCGTGTAATGGCTCTCCTAGACACAGCGCGATGTCAACCCCCAATACCGGGAGAGACGAATCCTGTCTAACCGTCACTGCCTCCAAGTGCTTCGGGACTGCACCCAACCACCACCCGTTTGCACGACTCCTTTGAGCCGTGGTAGGGTAGTGATCAAAGTGCAGTGGGAACACACTTGAGGCGAAGTGCCAGTGTCAAGTCAGCGGACTAAGCTGTACTCATGTCACCTGGGAACTGATAACTGACGATAGGTATAATACCAACCTGTCAGTTCCCGACGAGTCCTGTCCAGTGTACTCGTAACCCAACGAGCACCCGTATACTATCTCCAGTACGACGTACTGATGGCTGTGGGACAGACCATCTCCCACACTGGGATGAGAAGCGCATACGCTAGTCTACTCCGGAGTATCGATGCCCTGTCTCGATAGTCCTGCGACTAGGGACCTGTATAAGGATGTGCTTATAGATTACCCAGCCCCCACTAGTGTGACTGCCATCACAACGCTGGTAATCAAGCAAAGATCCTAAGGGCTCCACTAATGCGTATAAGTGATATACTGAAATAAACACAAGTACACATTGAAGTAGAAACAAACCAAGTAGCATACTACTATTTTGAGCAAGATTGTATATACAAGGTGAATATCCCAAGCATCCATTAAGTAATATACAAACTAGTATGATACAGTAATGGCCTCTAGGGCATATACACTAACACCACGTCCATGAGGGCGTGCAAAACGGTGGTCTTTGGGTACATTCCCGAGTCACATGGAGGCAATGAGCGATAGGAGGGGTTTCGTCTCTCCCGGTATTGGGGGTTGATGTTGCGCTGTGCTCGATTGGCCGTAACAGGGAAGTCCCTGGCCAGGGCTGATCAGAGATTTGCTGGTAAGTGTTACCAGTAGTTTCTCGACCCGTTATGAGCCTCACATCGGCACGACTTATCGGGTTATTGGGGTCTGACGTTTACCACCCCTAGACTTGATATGCGACATATCAGACGAAGAGACCGGACTGTACGGTAAGTGTTACTGGTCGGATTCGCAGGAGTGTGAGCGGGCTAGCTCGTCGATCTTCTGATCGCTCAATACCCGGGTGGCCGTTACGTTTAGCAGACCGCTTGCGGCTTGTGGATGCTTGATATGATCATCATCTGCTACCGGCGTATTGAAGAGTCTTTAGAGTCCTACACAGAGGTTTCCTGGCTCAAGCGAAACGAAATAGGAGCGCATATGAGATATGTGCGGGACCGAGAATAACGCGTGTATGTGATACCGCATTTCATTCTCGCGATAAATGTTTCGATTGGTTATATTCGATATGACCTAGTTATCGAATTGTTCATTCGATAAATCGATACATTGGATACTAGTCGGTTATGTGCGACATGACCGGATCATTGAATCAAATGTTGATTTAATGATTTAATGTATAATTATATATTTGATATATTACTTTGCATTAACTAGTATTGGTTCACTTTAAACGGATTTTTCTCACTTGGATTGCACATTGTATATGTGATATACTTTTGTGCACCTTTTTGTATCATGTTTGATGATACTTGATCATATGGTTAAGTGAATAGAATTAAACCATGGTTATTATGATAATTAGGGTTTTGCATATTTATTTATTCATTTATTTGTTTATTCATTTATTTGGATAAGTTTAAAAAGGGATGATGGCTTTCTTTGTCTTTTTGTTGAAGCTTCATGAAGCTTTGACTCATGCTTAACCCTAACCCATCCATTAACCATGGTATATTCTCTACACTTAACCCTAGTAAGAATTATGATAAGTATTCCATTTTCTTTTTATTTCAAAAAGACTTATCATATTTTCTAGCTCATCTTCTTCTTCATCTTCAAGCTTGAAACCTTGAGGCCATCAATGGCAACTTGAGCTTGAGAGTGAGAAATCCAAATCTAAAGAGAACCCACCTCCTATTTCTTTATCCTCTACCTCTTGCCAAGTAGTAGATTGTGTTTCCTTCACAAGTTTCATCACTTTGTGAAGTAGGGAGCTTGATCTAGTGCAACCTCGACGTAGATCGTCTTTGACACGAAGCCGACGAACTATTCCGCTTACTTCTCCGATGAAGCCGACGTTAGAGCCCGGGGTTCGACATGGACAGCGAAGAGACTTCGTTGTGGAGCCATGGAGGTGGATATCCGGATCTACAAAGGTTGTAATTTCCATATCCAAGTAGTTAAGTGTTAACTAGTTTACGATTCGCCTAAATATCTAGTCTAAGATCCGTAGTCTAGGGTTTCTCGGCACCATTTTTTTAATTGGCATGTTCGATGCCTTGTGAGACCATACTAGAGTGCCTAGGATCCCTACACTCGTCGACTACCGTGGCCCCACAAGTATGATCTCATCATAGTCCCAGTAGTCGAGTACATATCCTAAAGGCTTTATCAACATGTAATATAGAGACAATCAGAGTACATGTTAAAATAAAGTACAACCAGATAGCATACTATCATGTCAAGCAAGAAAGCCCTCCCTATATATATCCTAGCATCCACTACAATATACATCGTATGTACAGTAATGGCCTCTAGGGCATACATATAACTAACAATCTCCCACTTGCACTAGGGCCATCTGTTGTGGTATCACATACCCAACAATTAGCTGTGGTTGAAGTATCTCATACTCAACCATCCCATAAATGTCTCTACTGGGAAAAAGGCCTTTGTGAGTGGATCCGCACTGTTGTCCTCTGTGTCTACTCTCGTAACCTCAATCTCCCTGGAGATCAACCATCTCCATGATCAGGTGATACTGCCTAATAATTATATCTGGATTTCTGATGGGACGGGGGTTCCTTGGCTAATGCCACAACTCTATTGTCACACAATGGTAGGAACGAAGTTCATCTCATGAACTTATATATATCCAGACTGCCTCTTTGGTAGCATCCTTGGTAACGATGTATCTTGCTTTTAATCGTCTAGTAAGTCACGGTATCTAGCTTGGAACTCTTCCAACATACCGTTCCTCCACTGAGGGTAAAGACAAAGCCTGCGACTGACATTCAGTCGTCCTTATCACCCTGGAACCTTTCCAATGATTCTCCCCAGGATCGATTGATACCAATTCACTACAACTAGTGAATATCCTAACATCCAATTAGATCTATCTCATAGATCCAAAACCCAGGATATAGGAGGTATCACTTTGATCCTATATGGAGAATACTTGTGATAAGCGGAGATTGACCGAGCGTAGCATAGGAAACTCCTTCCCTATCAAGAGTATGTCATCCACGTACTCTACGAAGATCACCACCATACTCTCTACTACCTTTTTGTATATACAAGGTTCATCTACCATTTTGATGAAGTCAAACTCTTTGACTACCACATCAAAACAGACGTTCCAACTCCGTGATGCCTGCTTTATCAACATAAAATATCTTGCACACGTTTCCGCTACTCCCACTGTCTACGAAGCCCTCTGGCTTTGTACTTATAGACGCTCTCTTCCAAATCATCATTTAGAAAAGCAGTCATGACACCCAACCACCAGATATCGTAGTCATGGTATATAGCCGTGGCAAGTAGGATCTGGATGGACTTAAGCATAGCTTTAAAAGTCTCAACTTTTCCATGTACACCTAGTAATCTTCTCAAGATATACTTGCTCCTGATGGGAATTTAACCTTTCAGATAAAGCAACCAAAGTCCATACTTTGTTGGTGTATAAGGATTCCATCTCAGATCGATAAGCATCCAGCCATTCTTACAGAGTCACACTCCTGATGGCCTGCTCGAAACTAGTTGGGTCATCATCTCATGATGCAATCCTCGCTCCCACTGTCATAGAGAAACCGTAGTATCTCTCAGGTGGGTGAGGAACCCTACTAGATCAGCGGAGAGGCTGAGGTTCGTTGGAAACTATTGAATCCTTTGGTTCTACCAAATCATCTGTTGTAGTTTGTATAGCTGGAACTCCTTCCAGTTCTACCTCATGACCACTAATTTCTTCACAAGAAATTCCCTTTCACAAAGGTGGCATGTTGAGAAACAAAACAACTTTTGTTTCTCGGTTTGGTAGAAGATATTCCCTTGCGTAAGCTTAGGATATCCAACAAACTTCCACAGATCTAATTTTTGCCACGAGCTTGTCCGGATTTTTCTTTTTAGACATAGGCCGGACAACCCCAAATCTTAACAAACTTAAGATATGGGCTCTTCCCATTCCATATCACATATAAAGTGTTAGGTACCTGATTTGATTTGAACCCTATTCAATAGGTATGCAACTTCTCAAGTGAATAACTCCCAAAAGGAAATAGGAAACTCAGTAGTACTCATCATAGAGCACACCATATCACATAGGGTGCTATTGCTCCGCCCCGATACACCGACGTGCTGTGGTGTATGCGGAGGAGTAATGCTGAGAGAGAATCTCATTCTCCTTTAGAATAGTCCAGGAATCCCGTGCTCAAGTATTCTCCTCCTTGATCTCATCAAAGGACATAATACTTATACCCGTTTTTTGGTTCTCTACTTCTAACTTATATTCCGTGAATATCTTAAAAGGTTCGGACTTGTGTTTCAACAGGAACATATGTCTGAATCTAGAGAGATCATCAGAGAATGTAATGAAGTACAAAGAACCGGTCTTGGCATGTGTAGACAGGAGACTTACATACATCAGCATGTATCAATCCCATGAGTTCACTAACTCTTTCTCTGTTTCCAATAAACGGAGCTATGGTCATCTTTTCTCTGTGACATGACCGGCAAGTTTCACAAGATGTAAATTCAAACTAATTTAAATATGCATCTATATGTAACTTCAGCTAGTCGAGTCACATTGATATGACCTAGTCTACAATACCTCAAGGAGGATGCGTTCATTTCTGAACTCTTCCTCTTGTGTGTGTTCTGTATACTAAGAACTATAGTTTGATTTAGAACGTCAATGCTTTTAGATAACGTGCCTAACCGATCAACTCTTGATATAGGAAATGTTCAAAACATTATCCAACAATACAAAATTATATCCTTTCTTTACTAATAAAGAGACTGATATGATTTTGTATATCAGGTTCGGTATCTAATAACATTTGTTCAGAATCAATGTATTCTGGTAATACAGGGTGATAGTGACCAACTGACTTGGCTGCAACACTTGCACCGTTTCTATCTCATGAAACTTATCACCCGTTCTCAGTTCTCTACCTTTTTGTAGCCCATATAACAGATTACATATGCGGGATCCTGATCCGGTATCTCATACCCAGGACGTAAAGGATACTGAGAAACAGTTCTATGTAATGAACACACCCGAAGAAGATGTATCAGCATGCACTTTCTTCGTTTGGACGGCACGGGAAATCTGGTATTCCCTAATTTCCTGCTCTGTCTTATAACAATTATAAGTTGGAGCGGGACCAAAGTTCCCCAGCTCAGTATAACAAGCGGGTTCAGTCAATATATCCGTATTATTATCTTGATTAAGGCGTGATATGGTCGCTACCTGGAGAGAGAGAGAAGAAAACACTCAGCGTATGCCCTTGCAAGATTAGATTGGTTATCTAATATATCTAATCAGGATGTCTCCCACTGTTTTAATCAAATCTTCCTTCAAACCTTAAAAGGAAAGACTAGCCGGGATTAATTACACGCTACAAGTTCGCCAATCTTTCAACCAGGACAGTGTCGGTACTTTGAGGGAAGTTCCCCGTGCTTTCGCACGGACCTAATAAAGTAAACCTCGTTTTCCCAGAGGTATAACCCCGTTAACACCTTTCTAGACACCTACTTGATCGACTAATTGTAATGTGTAAAACTCTCCCAGGAGTAACTCTTACTCCCAGCGGGTATCAGGATCCAACTATCTCATAGAAGGTATACAATCTCATTGCAAATTTCAACACTTGAAATTCCCGATAATATTTTACCCCTAGCAGCTATATGACCTTAACATAGTCAACAAATCATAAGTGCTAGTCAAGTTCAACCCGTCATTTCCCGATTAAATTAAACCCACCCGCACGACCCTTAACATAGTCAACAAAGTCGCACGACTACCCTAATCCAATCGCATCATATGCTTATACAGATAAGCACTAATCAGCTACCGCACACTATGCCTTAACATAGTCAACAAACGTAGCACGAATACTAACTAGTACTTATCTGAAATGACGGAGGGCTACAACAGGTTTTTAAGAAAACCTTTTGCGTAATGAACTTGATATCGTTGTAGAATCGAGTGATTTTAAATGGAGTGTTTTTCAGGCTTTTCTAGTTTTGCTAAAGGGGTCACTCCCGGTGAAGGGATCGTCGGCCCTTTCCTCATCGAAAAAGGTGCAGGATATTTCACAAATATCACTATGCAAAGCAAGAACTATAGAAGCAATCAAAAGACAAACCGAGTTTGTAGCATCTGCTAGTTTCACTAAAGAGGTCACTCCCGGTGAAAGGATCTCGGCTCTTTCCTTATCGAATAAGGTGCTGGATGTTCTGCAAGGAACACCGCTATGCAAAGCAAGAACTAGAGCTACCAGTTTTTAAACAAGTTTCTACAACATCTTTAGGTTTCTTTTATTTCATTAATCTCATTAATGAAGTCCCATTTTATTATGCTTCGCAAGCATTGCATTTGAAACGAAATCTGCAATATAACATATATCTCATATATATAATATAAACATTCGTCTCAGGCAGTAATATGATCTCATCACAGAACATTGCAGCAGAAGAAACATATATGAAATATTGGATATACTAGGACGTCCGTGTTTTCAATACGAGCCTGTATAAAACACGGATTCCACGGTCACGATGAATAGCAAAACCCACATCCCTAGACCCCTACGAGAGCGGCAAAAAACACTGCCAATTCTAGGGTTAGGAGACCCGGTCTCGACTCCTCGAGATGGTCTCCCACTGGACCCTAGAACCCGGTTACTTGTGCTCCCCGCCTTGGGTCTACCTAATGCGGAAAAGTAAATAATATATAATGGTGACATCATCCTCAGCCCGGAAGTGCCCCAATAAAAGAATATTACATACAAATGAATTTTACATGAATGAAAAAGAAAAACTCTCATCTCACATAAAACCCCCGGCTATTCAGACACGACGATCCAATATAACATATCACAGCAACACATAATATCTCATATCATCAACGTAAGCAAGTATGCGTATCCCGATTGTCGTTGATGTATAGCAACGAAGCCGGCGATACAACACATACTACGCTTACGGTCACAGAAAAGAAAGTGTAAAACTACAACAGTTGGAATCCGCAACCTCTTTAGATATCGCATGCCTAACCAAATGAATTTCTTAGACATCACATGCCTAACAATTATAAACCCCGCATTTTAGTCTCATTATCGAAAAGTCTTTTCAATATCAAGTCAGGCAATTCAACAAGATTCCCGACATCCTGATCGAATGCTCGTCGCAAACTTTAGTAGACGGCCACACCCCCGGATGCCGTCGACGAAGTGCACTAAGGCGGAACACCGCTGCCGTGAGCACCCGAACGGATGCTTTTGGCGAAGGGGTTCTCCTACAGTCACTTGGTCAGGGCTATAGGGCATGTCTATCTGTTAAGTTTACCCGGCGAGTATCCGCGTACGCTTCGTGATTGCGACGGACTTTTGATCACATCAAAATTCCGTGGCAACCGATCATTTGAGACTAAACTGCTATATTTATAACATTCAAATTAGTTATCTCATAACTACATGTGGATTCCAAATATTGTATCACATTCCAGATAAATAGACAATGTTAAACGTTCCGATCAAATAAACAAACACCCAAGATTTCCCAAATAGCTCAACACTTGAGATCAATTTAAAAACATCCATCACATGCCACAGTACCAATGGTCCAGCCGTAGAAGGGTCAAGCCAACGCCTCACATGTGGCACGCCGTACTGCCCCAAACCCTAAGATTCAAAAGGCAGTTCAAGACGGTCACATAATCGAGTTAAGGTTTGTTGTCTTCTAGAGGGTCCACCGCGTTACTTGCACGACTTAGAACGTTCTTAAACTCGAGAAAAAATCCAACTTTTGAAAAAATTTCCGACTGGGGAAAAAGTGAGTTATTGATATCCGTTCGAAATTTTTAACAGTTTCTAAAATTATCCGGAAAAACTAAACAAAGTTAAATTATCCGATCGAATCAATGAGTCCCCAATACAACCTTAGAAAACTCAACACTTGAGTGGAATAAAAAAAATTCCCAGAAAAAATTAACAATAAAGGACCTAAGAACAATTACATGAAATTTCAAGGACTAAGTCACAATTTCGGCCGCGGAACCGCCGCCAAACCCTTGGTTTGGCCGCGGTTCCGCGGTCAAATAGTTGACTCAGTGGACTGTACTTCACAGTAATTCTTAGTTTTTCCTGCTTGTTTTTCTGAGCATTTTTAATTCTGAAAAAAATCACATTTTTAGAAAATGTACAGAGAGGGGTTAATATCGGGTATTCGGAGTTCGATCGGACTTTAAAATTCGTCTAGACTTCGCCTAAAGCTCTAGCTTGGCTCTGATACCACTGTAGGGTTTCTAGGCACGCGCACAAGGGTCTACGAGGCATCAACCATGCCCGATTAAAATTTTAGCCGTGCCGAACAACCCAAAGCCAGATCTTTAAACTAGGGTTTAGGCGAAAACGAACATGTTAAACGCTTTAACACTAAGTGAGAGGGATTACAACATTTGTAGATCCTGTCCTTCACTTCTTAAGCTCCGTGTTGAGGTCCCTTCACTGCGATCATCGTGTTCTGGACTCTCGAGAGGCTTCACGAAGAGAATGATGCAACCTTTGCTTCCGATCTTCGATACAAAGATGATCTACCTTGAAGTTTCGTTAACACAAGCTAACACTTATAATATGAAGTGAACACCCAAATCTAAATGGCAAGGATAGATGAGGATGATGAAGTAGGATTTTTGCTCTCATTTATAATCCTTTTCTCAATCACTTTCATCACAAAAGAAAGCTTTTTCATGAAGGAACTCAAGCATGAAGAAGATGAATGAATATCATCACTTAATCCTTTTATGATGAACAATGAATTATTGTAGTGGTTACAAATCTAACTAAGGGTTAAGCATGAAAGAGTTAACCCTTATAGAGAGTTAACTAGAGTTAATGGTTTGGATTGGGTTAACATAATATCTCATAAAAATATCAAGCAACCACAAAGTCAAAGCTTCATGAAGCTTCATGGAAGCTTCATGCAAAAGCTAACCCTAATCCAAACCCTAACCAAGTTTAAACAATAAACCATGGTTAAATTTGTAACCCTAATATGTTACAATATTATATATCACATATACAATATATTTTGTAAGAATAGAAAATAATACAATTAACATATATCGCATATATATCAATGTATTATCCCGTGAGAAAATGAATCTTTTAGTGAGCTAATATTAGTTAATGTAATTTAATATATCATATATATTATTATACATTAAATTATCTAATCAACACTTGATCCGATAATCCGGCTATATCGCATATAACCGACTAATACGATGACCCGACTATATCACATATACCCGGCCGATATCTCATATCGCGAGAATCCAATACGGTATCACATACCTCATTATCCTCGGTCCCGCACATATCACATATGTGCTCCTACTCCGTTTTGCCTGAGCCAAGAAACCTCTGTGTAGGACTCTAAAGAATCGTCAATACGCTGGCAGTAGGTGATGATCATATCAAACACCCACAAGCTGCAAGCGGTCAGCTAAACGTAACAGCCACCCAGGTATTGAGCGCTCAGAAGATCAACAAGCAAGCCTGTACATTCTCCTATGAATCCAATCAGTAACAGTCCCGTACAGTCCGGTCTCGTCGTCTGATATGTCGCATATCTCGCCTAGGGGTGGTAAACGTCAGACCCCAATAGCTCGATAAGTCGTGTCGATATGAGGTCTATAACAGTTTGAGAAAATACTGATAACACTTACCAGTAAATCTCAGCAACCCTGGCCAGGGATTTCCGGTTATAGCCAATCGAACGCAGCGCAACATCAAGTCCCTATACCGGAAAAGACGAATCCCCTCCTATCGCTCATTGCCTCCATGTGATTCGGGACTGTACCCAAAATCCACCTTTTTGCACGCCCTCTTGGACGTGGTATGATGGAAATCAAAGCACAGTGGGAATCACACAAGACTCTATGACGATCTCGGGTCAACAGACTACTCTGTACCAGTGTCACCGAAGAACTGCCATCTGACGTAAGGTATAATACCATCTGGGAGTTCTCGGCGATCCGTCCAGTGTACCCAGTCTCCACTGAGCACCCGTAGACCATCCTTGATGTCAAACACCGATGGATATGGGATCATCCATCGCCCATCATATGGGTCAAGATGCGTATACGCTAGTCTACTCTGGTGTATCGATGCCCTGTCTCGATACACCCTCGACTAGGAACAGTTATAGGATGTACTCGTCGACTACCGTGGCCCCACTAGTATGATCTCATCATAGTCCCAGTAGTCGAGTACATATCCTAAGGGCTTTATCAACATCTAACATAGAGACAATCAGAGTACATGTTAAGATAAAGTACAACCAGATAGCATACTATCATGTCGAGCAAGAAAGTCCTCCCTATATATTTCCTAGCATCCACTATAATATACATCGTATGTACAGTAATGGCCTCTAGGGCATACATATAACTAACAAAAACTGTACCCAGGAGATTTCCTCAAATATCAACAATTACAACGAATTCCGATATAATGAGGATGATCACCTAATTCCTAATAATTTACTCCCACTCATCATCTGTAAAAACATACTGATATGAGAATAAAACCTAGTAAATACATACCCTGGAGTAAGTATGTAATCGGGAAATCAGTTTACAATTAACAATGCACAGTTAAACTGAAACATGAAAATGTTTCGTAGGGGTATTCTGATATTCTTAGTAATGCCTCTTCCATAATCCAATTCATGACTGTAACCGTATATTTCTTTTTCATATCTCCAAATCCCTTTATTTTTCTTTAGTCGCTACCTTCTGTACATCATCGTTAGACTAAATGGTTTTCTTCCTTCCCTACCATTCGGCACCAGCCTATGGTTTGGAAGAAGACTATACAGTAAGCATAATAGGTGTACCCTCCTAATCCTAGGAGTACTCGCAACTTGAGAGAAGGTGATGATAAAAGACAATCTGAATAATACCTTATTCTATTTCTCCCGAACTGGGGAAAAAGCAAAGGTGAAATAGGAGTAGCGATGAAGTACGCGGTTTGGTCGTGAATGATAACAGTCGCAATTTACTTTGCCCTCTTTCTAATCCCTTTTATTTTGTCTTTACATATTACCATCTGTACACCCTACTTAGGCTAATTGGTTTTCTTCATTCCCTACCTTTCGGCACCAGCCTATGGTTTGGAAAAAGACTATCCAGTAAGCGTAATAGGTGTACTCTCCTAAACGAAGGAGCTCTCGCAACCTGAGAGAAGGTGATAATAAACGACAACTGAATAAACCAATTCTATTTCTCCTGAACCATGATCCATCCTCGAAGAAGTCCCTTCGAGTTCGTATATAACCATACAATGGATCTATCCAATGGAAGTGGATGTTCGTAGTAATACGGGGTGTTCTGAGATATACAAAGGGTAAAGGAAAGAGCGGCAATGACTTATACAACTTTAGACAATCCAAAAGCCAGTATTTTAAGAAGGTTTGGTCAACTTGGTCACTGAGTCATAGTCTAGGGTCAGTCAAAGGTCGCTGCCAAAGAGAGAGAGAAAATAAACACTCTGCGTGCACTCTAACCTAGATCAGAATGGTTATAAATTTATCTAATCAGGAAGCCTCCCACTGTAATCTCAAATTCTCCTCCAAACCTGAAAGAAGAATTAGTCAGGATCACCCGAAGAGTAAGCCAACTCATCAGTGAGAATCGGGATCCAACTATCATCGCATGATAACTTGATGGAAGCCACTCAAGTTATCACACTCCAGAAGGTATGCGCATGCCTGGCAAGTTTGCTTTATGTTTGAAACTCCCGATGTGATTTTTTTCTCATGCTCTTATGACCTTGACTTTAGTCAACAAATCATAAGTCACATGTCAAGTTCTACCCGTCATTGTCCAGGTTGATTTGAACCCACCCGTACATACCCTTGACTTTAGTCAACAAGGCAATACGACTGTCCCAAACCAACACATCTATCTATGCAACATACGAATACCCAGCAACTACCAAACACTATGTCTTGACTTTAGTCAACAAACATAGCTTGAATACTGTTCATCACAGAAAACTGCATTTTATACCGCCCATTCTTATGCTCGTTTGTTTATAGGCAGGTGCTTTTAATCCGTGTTTGCTACATATTTACAGGCTACAGGTTCCTGGTCCAAAATAACGCAAATGATACAAAATATCTACTGATACGCCAAAATCCAGGACATCTGTTGCCAGCAGAAAAAAAAAGCCGGGTTCCGATCATCCGTATCCGTCCAGTGCCGCGTACCTGTTCCAAAGACAAGACAAATGACAGTGGTCATTCATGTCTCAGACAAGCACAAAGCACGAGAGGGGCAGCACAAAGCACGAGAGGGACAAGCACAAAGCACGAGAGGGTATGGTGCATTCAATGCATAAAGTGTTGATTCAAAAATTCAAAAATTCAAACTTCCCTCCAAATTTTGGATGCATTCAAATTCAAATTAAAGGAAATTTCTCTTTCTTTGCCTATAAAAGCAAACCATGGGCAAAGGAGAAAGGAGTCCAATTTTGTGTCATTCTTTTGTTCTTCTTTTTGTTAGGATTTAGTCTTTTTTCTTCTTCTTCTTCATTCTTTTTCCATGAAAATTGCAGTGAGAGCTTTTTGAGTGGGAGATCAATGAAGATGAGGGCTTTTTGTATCATTCTCTTTTGTTTTTTCTTCCCCTTGAGATTCTTGCTTTCTCTTGATCATTCAACCTCTTCATTGAGCTTGAATGGTTAAGGGTTAGTTATTGATCTCAAGGATCGTATTTTCATGGAATTAGCACTTCATTTCACATGCGTTCTCTACCCTTCCCTTGATCTTGCAACATCTTGATTGAGCTTGCAAGTTTAAGGGTTGGCTATTGATCACATGCTTGTCTTGAGTTCTAGTTTCTTGTTCTTTTTATTTGCTTATTTATTACTTGCTTTTTATTACCTTGCTTTACTTTCTTGCAATTTATATTCATGCACTTTAATTACTTGTTTGTAATCTTTTCTTTTCTTTGTTCTTTTCTTTTGCTCTCTTTTGTTAATTTTGTGAATGGTTGTAATTATTGTTGTTAAGATGAAATACGGTATTGTAAGTTAATATCTTCTTTCTCATTTTCTTTTCCCGTTATTTTCCATTGAACTCCGCCCAAACCATACGCAAGCGCTCCGTTAGGCACCCTACCCTAACAAGGTAACGGTGATTCCTAACCGCGACCGGTTGCGTTCGGTTTGGCCGGAGGCAAAAGCAAGAGACAAGAACGAAAGGACAAGGGAAAATAAGCCGTATTCCACGAATACCGCGCTTAAATCCCCTAATCCACGTTGTTGCCGATTGCTTAGCTTCAATTGGTCAAGACTCGGCTCAAAGGTTTTGAGTACGAATTTCTTTAGCTTACAATTTCGTATCTTTTTCTTAACAACTTTATACTTGCAAATAATACACATAGGATAGTCTCGAACAAACATACACAAATTCTTTATTGACCCGTCTAAGACAAGAACGGAAATACAACCATCTCCCTGTGGATCGACCCGTGCTCAACCGGCTAGCTGCATAGCGACACCGTCCTGATCGCGGTAAACTTTAGAACTTTGAACATCCGACACGCCAAAAGCGTGCGATCAAATACTACAGACCACCCATAAGAAATGACGGAGGGCTACGGCTGGTTTTTAGCGAAAAACCTTTAACGTAATGAACTTGATCTCGTTGAAGGAACCTGATAGCTTTTTATAAAAATATAGTGACGAAAACGTTTTGCTAAAGAGGTCACTCCCGGTGAAGGGATCTCGGCTCTTTCCTCGTGGAATGAGGTGCAGGATATTCCATCTGAATACCGCGATTCAAAGCAACTTGTAATCGACTATATTAAAGTTACTACCCTGACGTAAACTTTTGCCCAAGGGGTTTTTCCCGGTGAAAGGATATCAGCCCTTGCCTCGTCGAATGAGGTGCAGGATATTCCAGCTGAATATCACTATGCAAAACAAAAGGAAACATCTTTGTAATAACACCTTTTTAAAATTTGTTCCAACATCAAATATAGGTTTGTTATATCCTTGCATTGATAAGAATCAATGCAGTCCCATCAATCAATCACACCAGAAAAGAACGAAAATATAATGTACGTATATGCCATCCGCATTCGCCACTGGGTCCCGTCATCACCCGTTAGGTTACTTAACTAACGACAGAGCGGGGGCTGGACTAGCGCGGGTGTAAAACATATACAACATCTAATAGTATATATACCAATATACAATAATCGCTCCAGGCGTAATAATATGCAACATTACAGAAAAGTAATAAGCATTACAGAACAATACAGATAATCTGGGATCCCCGGGTTTCACAGAGCTGCTGCTGAAACCCGACGTTCCCCTGGTCGTGTGGATAGCCTATGCAATGAAACCTAGACCCCTACGGGTGCGGCAAGTTACCCGCCAAAACCTGAAGCGAGGTAGTCCCCACAGCATAGTGAATGGAACACCCGGCACTTCACGGAATCCGGTAACTTGAGCACCCCTCCTTGGGTCAACCTGTACCCCCTACGAGTGCGGCGAATAGTCTGCCAATTCTAGAGTAAGGTCCCTTTGCCTCTCAAAGACATAAGATACGGACCCGTTGCCCTCCAGAACCCGGCTATCCGTGCACTCCTTCGCGGGATAAACCTAGTACAGAAATGAAAAATATGTACAACGGGTACATCGACCTCAACCCGGTCGTGTCCCAAAAGAATATTATACAACAGGCAGTGACGACAGTCCACATGTTGGATGCTCGCCCCACAATATCAAATGTACAAATAAATCCAAACTGCACTATCATTGCACCCTGCTATCCACCACGACATATCCGCAACATCACAGCACAATACAGAACATCAACGCGAATGTCACGTTCGCAAACCCGTCTAAAAGAACTATAGCAATCAGACGCAGTTTACCGATCAAATGACATTCCCGGTCGGAGATATAAAGTAAGTACTGCATACTAACAAATTTAAAATTTCGATCAACAAAATTTCCCGAAGTGGGCCCCACGTACATCTGCTATACAGTAATAAAATCTGGGCCCAAAAGAACTATTCCAAAACCCACAATTTCCCAAATTCAGCTCACTGTGAAAAATTGATGCACTGTTCCCACTAAAGCGCCGAGGTTCCGCGGTCAAACCCTAGGTTTGACTGCGGATCCGCGGTTCTCTTGTGGGATCACGTGCCCAATTTTCATCCGTATGCTTAGAAAACCCTGCTTAATTTTCTGGGATGATCAAAATAATTTTTAGACACTGTTTAAAATCGACAGAAACTTAAGCACTTGAAAATTGCGTTTTTCGAAATTCCGTTCAATCGATATTTTAAACGTGTTAGCACAAGTTAGTATAGCTTAATGGTGAGGCTCTGATACTACTGTAAGTCCACGGTAGCGCCCCAGCCGTCTAACAGACGCCAAATGCGGAACAAAAACTTTTTATAAACTGGCGCTATCGTGTACCGTAACCCGGATCTGCCATTAAAGCAAAACTAACAAACTACAAAGTGGGTAGAAAGGTTATACCGAACGATCCGAGTCCTTCGTGTTAGTGTATATGCCCTAGAGGCCATTACTGTATCATACTAGTTTGTATATTACTTAATGGAAGCTTGGGATATGTAGGGTTCCTAGGCACTCCCAAGAGGTCTCACAAGGCATCGAACATGCCAATTTCAAATTTTACGGTGCCTACAAACCCTAAACTACGGATCGATAACTAGATGTCTAGGCGAAAAAGAACTAGTTAACATTTAACTAATGAGAAAACGGAAATACAACCTTTGTAGATCCGGTGCTCCACCTCCATAGCTCCGCAACGAAGTCGTCTCCGCTGTCCAAAACAAATCCGGGCTCTAGAGTCGGCTTCGTCGGAGAAAAAGTGAGCTAGGTCGTCGATGTCCATGCCGAAGATGATCTACGTCGAGGCATCGCTAAATCAAGCTCCACCTTCACCAAGCCCTAAAACTCGTGAAGGAAACACACTCTACTACTTGGCAAGAGGTAGAGGATGAAGAAATAGGAAGTGGGTATACTTTAGAATTGGATTTCTCACTTGTTTTCATCAATCACCATTGATGAAGAATGGTTTTCTTCAATGAAGAAGATGAAGAAGAAGAAGCTAGTATTATGATAAGTTATTAGAAAATAGAAAATAATAGAATACTTATCATAATTCTAACTATGGTAATGTGTAGAGAGTTAACCAAGGTTAGTTGAATGGTTAGGGTTAAGAATGAGATAAGAATGGTGGACTTAGGTCAAAGCTTCATGAAGTTTCAACTAAACAACAAAAGAAGCCACCATTCTTTTCTCATTTTCTTTTCTCATTTTCTTTTATTCATTTACTAAAAAGAATAAATGAATAATTAAGAAAATAAAACCCTAAACATAAACACAACCATGGTTCAAACTTTACACTTAACCAAAGTGGTATGCATCATTAAACATGATACAAACATGTGCACATAAACATATCGCATATACAATGCGCACACCCGAGCGAGAAAATCCATCTTAAGTAAACCGATACTAGTTGATGCAAAGTAATATATCAAATATATAATTATACATTAAATCATTAAATCAACACTTGATTTAACGATCCGGTCATATCGCATATAACCGACTAGTATCCAATGTATCGGCTTATCGAATCAACGCTTGAATCGATAACTAGGTTATATCGCATACAACCATTCGACGCATTGATCGCGAGAATGAAATACGGTATCACATACACGCATTATTCTCGGTCCCGCACATATCTCATATGCGCTCCTATTTCGTTTCGCTTGAGCCAGGAAACCTCTGTGTAGGACTCTAAAGACTCGTCAATACGCCGGCAGCGGATGATGATCATATCAAACACCCACAAGCGGCAAGCGGTCTGCTAAACGTAACGGCCACCCGGGTATTGATCGATCTGAAGATCTACGAGCAAGCCCGCTCACACTCCAGTGAATCCGACCAGTAACACTACCGTACAGTCCGGTCTGATCGTCTGATCTGTCGCATATCTCGCCTAGGAGTGGTAAACGTCAGACCCCAATAGCTCGATAAGTCGTGTCGATATGAGGTCTATAACTGTTCGAGAAACTACTGGTAACACTTACCAGTAAATCTCAGCAACCCTGGCCAGGGATTTCCTGTTATAGCCAATCGAACACAGCGCAACATCAACTCCCTATACCGGGAGAGACGAATCCCCTCCTATCGCTCATTGCCTCCATGTGACTCGGGACTGTACCCAAAAACCACCGTTTTGCACGCCCTCTTGGACGTGGTAAGATGGAAATCAAAGCACAGTGGGAACCATACAAGACTCTATGACGATCTCGGGTCAACAGACTACTCTGTACCAGTGTCACCAGAGAACTGCCATCTGACGTGAGGTATAATACCATCTGGGAGTTCTCGGCGAGTCCGTCCAGTGTACCCAGTCTCTACTGAGCACCCGTATATCATCTCTGATGTCAAACACCAATGGATATGGGATCATCCATCGCCCATCTGTATGGGTCGAGAAGGTATACGCTAGTCTACTCTGGTATATCGATGCCCCGTCTTGATACACCCTCGACTAGGGACTTTGAAGGATGTACTTATGGACTACCATGTCCCCACTAGTATGATCCGCATCATAGTCCAGGTAGTCAAGTACAGATCCTAAGGGCTTTACCAACATGTAACAGAGAGACAATCAGTATACACGTTAAGGTAAAGAGCAACCAGATAGCATACTATCATGTCGAGCAAGAAAGTCCTCACTATATATGTCCCAGCATCCACTACAATATACATCCTATGTACAGTAATGGCCTCTAGGGCATACATATAACTAACAATCTCCCACTTGCACTAGGGCCATCTGTAGCAGTGGTTTGAAGTATCTCATACTCAACCATCCCATAAAAGTCTCTCTCTGGGAACAGGCCTTTGTGAGTGGATCCGCTGTGTTGTCCTCTGAGTCTACTCTCCTAACCTTGATCCCTTAGAGATCAACCATCTCCATGATCAGGTGATACTGCCTTAGAATATGTCTGGATCACTGATGGGACCGGCGTTCCTTGGCATAAGCCACAACTCCATTGTCACACAATGGGAGGAACTAAGTTCATCTCATGAACCATTATACACCCAAACAGCCTCTTTGGTAGCATCTTAAGTAGCGATGTATCCTGCCTTTATCGTCTAGTGTGTCACGGTATCTAGCTTGGAACTCTTCCAACATACCTTCCCTTTACTGAGGGTAAAGACAATGCCTGTGACTGACATTCAGTCGTCTTTATCACCCTGGAACACTTCCAGTGATTCTCCAGGATCGGTTGATACCATCTCACTACAACTAGTGAGAATCCTAACATCCAATTAAATCTATCTCATAGATCCAAAACCCAGGATTTAGGAGGTATCACTTTGATCCTATATGGAGAATCATTGTGATAAACGGAGATTGATCGAGCGTAGCATAGGAAACTCTTTTCCTATCAAGAGTATGTCATCCACGTACTCTACGAGGATCATCACCATACTCCCTACTACCTTTTTGTATATACAAGGTTCATCTACCATTTTGATGATGTCAAACTCTTTGACTACTTCATCAAAACAGATGTTCCAACTCCGCGATGCCTGCTTTATCCTATAAAGCATCTTGCACACGTTTCCGCTGCTCCCACTGTCTACGAAGCTCTCTGGCTGTGTACTTATAGACGCTTTCTTCCAAAACATCATTTAGAAAAGCAGTCATGACACCCAACCACCAGATATCGTAGTTCTGGTATGTAGCCGTGACAAGTAGGATCTGGATGGACTTAAGCAAAGATACTGGAAAAAGGTTTCATCATAATCCACGCCTGGTCAATGACGAAAACCTTTAACAAGTCTAGCTTTGAAAGTCTCAACCTTTCCATGTACACCAAGTAATCTTCTCAAGATATACTTGCTCCTGATGGGGATTTAACCCTTCAGATATTGCAACCAAAGTCCATACTTTGTTGGTGTACATGGATTCCATCTCAGATCGCTAAGCATCCAACCATTCTTACAGAGTCACACTCCTGATGGCCAGCTCGAAACTAGTTGGGTCATCATCTCATGATGCAATCCTCGCTCCCACTGTCATAAAGAAACCGAAGTATCTCTCAGGTGGGTGAGGAACCCTACTAGATCGGCGGAGAGGTTGAGGTTCGTTGGAATCCACTGAATCCTTTGGCTCTATCAAATCATCTGCTGCAGTTTGTATAGCTGGAACATTTCCAGTTCTACATAACAGACTTTGCCTCGAGCTTGTCCGGATTTTGCTTTTAGACATAGGCCGGACAACCCCAAATCTTAACTAACTTAAGATATGGGCTCTTCCCCTTCCATATCACATATGAAGTGGTAGGCAATTGATTTGATTGGAACCCTATTCAATAGGTATGCAGCTTCTCAAGTGCATAACTCCCAAAAAGGAAATAGGTAACTCAGTTGTACTCATCATAGAGCACACCATTTCATATAGGGTGTGATTGCTCCGCCCCGATATACCATCGTGCCATGGTGTATACAGAGGAGTAATGCTGAGAGAGAATCTCATTCTCCTTTAGAATAGTCCAGGATTTTCGTGCTCAAGTATTCTCCTCCTTGATCTCATCAAAGGACATAATACTTATACCCGTATTTTGGTCCTCTACTTCTAACTTATATTCTGTGAATATCTCAAAAGGTTCGGACTTGTGTTTCAACAGGAACATAGGTCTGAATCTTGAGAGATTATCAGAGAATGTAATGAAGTATAAAGAACC
Organism: Agapanthus africanus; assembly: GCA_030015575.1. Lineage (NCBI taxonomy): Eukaryota > Viridiplantae > Streptophyta > Magnoliopsida > Asparagales > Amaryllidaceae > Agapanthus > Agapanthus africanus. Next base: position 208,746,559 of record JASDDO010000026.1, on the reverse strand, counting down.
AGTCCTGGCATGTGTAGACAGGGGACCTACATACATCAACATGTATCATCCCAAGAGTTTACTAACTCTTTCTCTGTTTCCAATAAACAGAGCTGAGGTCATTTTATCTTTGTGACATGACTCGCAAGTTTCATAAGATGTAAATTCAAACTAATTTAAATATGCATCTAAATGTAACTTCAGCCAGTCGGGTCGCATTGATATGACCTAGTCTACAATGCCTCAAGAAGGATTCGTTCATTTCTGAACTCTTCCTCTTGTGTGTGTTCCATATATTGAGAACTGTAGTTTGATTTAGAACATCAATGCTTTTAGATAACGTGCCTGATCCGATCAACTTTTGATATAGGAAATGTTCAAAACATAATCCAACAATACAAAATTTTATCATTTCTTTACTAATAAAGAGACTGATATGATTTTGTATATCAGGTTCGGTATCTAATAACATTCGTTCAGAATCAATGTATTCGTAATACAGGGTGACAGTGACCAACAGACTTGGCTGCAACACTTGTCCCGTTTTATGCCTCATGAAACTTATCACCCGTTCTCAGTTCTCTACCTATCTGTAGCCCTATGTAACATATTACATATCTGGGATCCTGATCTGGTATCACATACCTAGGATGTAAAGGATACTGAGAAACAGTTCTGTATAATGAACACACCCGAAGATGATGCATCAGCATGCACTCTCTTCGTTTGGGCGGCACGGGAAATCTGGTATTCCCCAATTTCCTGCTCTGTCTTATAACAATTATAAGTTGGAGCGGGACCAACGTTCCCTAGCTCAGTATAACAAGCGGGTTCAGTCAATTTTCCGTATTATTATCTTGATTAAGGCGTGATATGGTCGCTACCTGGAGAGAGGGAGAAGAAAACACTCAGCGTGCGCTCTTGCAAGAATAGATTGGTTATTATTTTATCTAATCAGGATGGCTCCCACTACTTTTTATCAAATCTTCCTTCAAACCCTAAAAGGAAAGACTAGCCGGGATTAATTACACACTACAAGTTCGCCAATCTTTCAGCCAGGCCAGTGTCGGTACTTTGAGGGAGGTCCCCCGTGCTTTCGCACGAACCTAATTAATGTAAACCTCGTTTTTCTAGAGGCGTAACCCCGTTGACACCTTTCTAGACACCTACTTGATCGGCTAATTGTAATGTATAAAACTCTCCCAGGAGCAACACTTACTCGCAGCGGGTATCGGGATCCAACTATCTCATAGAAGGTATGCAATCTCATTGCAAATCTCAACACTTGAAATTCCCGATAATATTTTGCCCCTAGCTCGCTATGACCTTGACGGAGGCCAAACAACCCATAGTCCGCTAGTCAAGTTCAACCCGTCATTTCTTGATTGAATTAAACCCACCCGCACGACCCTTGACGGAGGCCAAACAACGCCGTACGAATACCCTAATCCAATCGCATCATATGCTAGCAGATAAGCACTAGTTAGCTACCGTACACTACGCCTTGACGGAGGCCAAACAACCGCAGCACGAATACTAACTAGTACGTATCTGAAATGACGGAGGGCTACGACAGGTTTTTCTGAAAACCTATTGCGTAATGAACTTGATATCGTTGTAGAATCAAATGATTTTGAAATGGAGTGTTTTTTAGGCTTTTCTAGTTTTGCTAAAGGAGTCACTCCCGGTGAAGGGATCGTCGGTCCTTTCCTCGTCGAATGAGGTGCGGGATATATCACATATATCACTGTGCAAAGCAAAAACACTTAAAAGCAATCAAAAGACAAACCGAGTGTGTAGCATCTGCCAGTTATTGCTAAAGGAGTCACTCCCGGTGAAGGGATCTCGGTCCTTTCCTCATCGAATAAGGTGCAGGATATATCTCATATACCGCTGTGCAAAGCAAGAACTGTAGCTACCTGTTTTATTTTGAAATTCGATTCTACAACATCTTAGGTTTCTTTTATTTCATTAATCACATTAATGAAGTCCCATCATTTAAGTTACCTAAACATCACAGATAAATACGACGTACACTTATGCCATCCGCATTCGCCTAGATGTCCCCTCGTGCACCGTTAGGTTAGGTAACTAACGGCAGAGCAGGGCAGGGCTAGCGCGGGTGTAAAACATAAGTAACGCCTATATAATATATCATATATATTATATACTGTATCTATCACAGAACATCACATGATCACATCACAGATATCGCAGCAGAAGAATCATATGAAATATTGGATATACTAGGACGTCCGTGTTTTCAATATGAGCCAGTATAAAACACGGATTCCACGGTCGTGATGAATAGCCAAACCCACACCCTTAGACCCCTACAAGAGCGGCAAGCAACCCTACCAATTCTGGAGTTAGGAAACCCGGATTCGACTCCTCGAGTTGGTCTCCCACTGGACTCCAGAACCCGGTTACTTGTGCCCTCCTCCTTGGGTCTATCCTAGTGCAGAAAAGTAAATAATATACAAACGGTGACAACTTCCGCAACCTGGAAGCGCCCCAATAAAAGAATATTACATACAAATTTTTACATGAATGAAAATGAAAAACACTCATCTCACATAAAAAACCCCGGCTATTCGAACACGACGATCCAATATAACATATCCAGCAACACATAACATCACATGTCATCAACGTAAGTAAACATGCGTATCCCAATTGTCGTTGACATATAGCAACGAAACCGGCGATATCACATATTACACTTACGGTCACAGAAAAGAAAGTATAAAACTACAACAGTTGGAATCCGCAACCTGCATAGACATCGCATGCCTAATCAAATGAATTCCTTAGACATCGCATGCCTAACAATTATAAACCCCGCATTTTAGTCTCATTATCAAAAACACTTTTCAATATCAAGTCGGGTAATTCAACAAGATTCCCGACATCCTGATCGAATGCTCGTCGCAAACTTCAGTAGGCGGCCGCACCCCTGATACCGTCGACGAAGTGCACCAAGGCGGAACACCGCTACCGCGAGCACCCGAACGGATGCTTTCGGCGACGGGGTTCTCCTACAGTCACTTGGTCGGGGCTATGGAGTGAGGCTGTCTATTAAGTTTACCCGGCGAGAATCCGCGTACGCTACGTGATTGCGACGGACTTTTGATCACATCAAAATTCCGTGGCAACCGATCAAGTGAGACTAAACTGCTATGTTTATAACATTCATTCAGTTATCTCATAACTATTTATGAATTCCAATTATTGTATCACATTCCAGATAAACAAAAAATGTTAAACTTTCCGATCGAACAATCGAACACCCAAGTTTTCCCGATACAGATCAACACATGAAACTAGTCTAACAACATTCAGTTCGTACCTCAGTACCAACGGTCCAGCCGTAGAAGGGTCAAGCCAACGCCTCACATGTGGCACGCCGTACTGCCCCAAACCCGAAGGTTCAAAGGGCAGTTCAAGACGGTCACATAATCGAGTTAAGGTTTGTTGTCTTCTAGAGGGACCATCGCGTTACTTGCACTACTTAGAACGTCGTCAAACTACGGAAAAATCCAACACTTGGAAATTTCCCGACAGAGGAAAAATTGGGTATTTATATCCGGTCGAACTTTTTAACATATTCTAAAAATATCCGGAAAGCCAAATAGACAAAATTTGATACCCCGATCGAAGCACCGAATCCCCAAAACAACTGCAGAAAATTCAACTTTTGAATAAGTATTAAAAATTCCCAGAAAATCCAACATAAAATAATAAGAGTTACTGTGCAGATCTTGGAGGATGACGTCATCACTTAGCCGCGGAACCGCCGCAGAAGCTGGGCTTCTGCCGCGGTTTCGCGCTCTGTTTGATGAATTATTCACCTGAGTTTGCACAGTAATTCTTATAATTATTTATTGAATTTTTTAGGCATTTTTAATACACAAAAATCCGCATTCTCGGAAAAAGTACAGAGAGCATATTTGTTTTGGGGTTCCGGGTACGTTCGGACTTCGAATTCCGTCTGGACTTCGCCTAAGGCTCTAGCTAGGCTTTGATACCACTGTAGGGTTCCTAGGCACTCCCAAGAGGTCTCACAAGGCATCGAACATGCCAATTTCAAATTTTACGGTGCCTACAAACCCTAAACTACGGATCGATAACTAGATGTCTAGGCGAAAAAGAACTAGTTAACACTTAACTAATGAGAAAACGGAAATACAACCTTTGTAGATCCGGTGCTCCACCTCCATAGCTCCGCAACGAAGTCGTCTCCGCTGTCCAAAACAAATCCGGGCTCTAGAGTCGGCTTCGTCGGAGAAAAAGTGAGCTAGGTCGTCGATGTCCATGCCGAAGATGATCTACGTCGAGGCATCGCTAAATCAAGCTCCACCTTCACCAAGCCCTAAAACTCGTGAAGGAAACACACTCTACTACTTGGCAAGAGGTAGAGGATGAAGAAATAGGAAGTGGGTATACTTTAGAATTGGATTTCTCACTTGTTTTCATCAATCACCATTGATGAAGAATGGTTTTCTTCAATGAAGAAGATGAAGAAGAAGAAGCTAGTATTATGATAAGTTATTAGAAAATAGAAAATAATAGAATACTTATCATAATTCTAACTATGGTAATGTGTAGAGAGTTAACCAAGGTTAGTTGAATGGTTAGGGTTAAGAATGAGATAAGAATGGTGGACTTAGGTCAAAGCTTCATGAAGTTTCAACTAAACAACAAAAGAAGCCACCATTCTTTTCTCATTTTCTTTTCTCATTTTCTTTTATTCATTTACTAAAAAGAATAAATGAATAATTAAGAAAATAAAACCCTAAACATAAACACAACCATGGTTCAAACTTTACACTTAACCAAAGTGGTATGCATCATTAAACATGATACAAACATGTGCACATAAACATATCGCATATACAATGCGCACACCCGAGCGAGAAAATCCATCTTAAGTAAACCGATACTAGTTGATGCAAAGTAATATATCAAATATATAATTATACATTAAATCATTAAATCAACACTTGATTTAACGATCCGGTCATATCGCATATAACCGACTAGTATCCAATGTATCGGCTTATCGAATCAACGCTTGAATCGATAACTAGGTTATATCGCATACAACCATTCGACGCATTGATCGCGAGAATGAAATACGGTATCACATACACGCATTATTCTCGGTCCCGCACATATCTCATATGCGCTCCTATTTCGTTTCGCTTGAGCCAGGAAACCTCTGTGTAGGACTCTAAAGACTCGTCAATACGCCGGCAGCGGATGATGATCATATCAAACACCCACAAGCGGCAAGCGGTCTGCTAAACGTAACGGCCACCCGGGTATTGAGCGATCTGAAGATCGACGAGCAAGCCCGCTCACACTCCAGTGAATCCGACCAGTAACACTACCGTACAGTCCGGTCTGATCGTCTGATCTGTCGCATATCTCGCCTAGGGGTGGTAAACGTCAGACCCCAATAGCTCGATAAGTCGTGTCGATATGAGGTCTATAACTGTTCGAGAAACTACTGGTAACACTTACCAGTAAATCTCAGCAACCCTGGCCAGGGATTTCCTGTTATAGCCAATCGAACACAGCGCAACATCAACTCCCTATACCGGGAGAGACGAATCCCCTCCTATCGCTCATTGCCTCCATGTGACTCGGGACTGTACCCAAAAACCACCATTTTGCATGCCCTCTTGGACGTGGTAAGATGGAAATCAAAGCACAGTGGGAACCACACAAGACTCTATGACGATCTCGGGTCAACAGACTACTCTGTACCAGTGTCACCAGAGAACTGCCATCTGACGTGAGGTATAATACCATCTGGGAGTTCTCGGTGAGTCCGTCCAGTGTACCCAGTCTCTACTGAGCACCCGTATATCATCTCTGATGTCAAACACCAATGGATATGGGATCATCCATCGCCCATCTGTATGGGTCGAGAAGGTATACGCTAGTCTACTCTGGTATATCGATGCCCCGTCTCGATACACCCTCGACTAGGGACTTTGAAGGATGTACTTATGGACTACCATGTCCCCACTAGTATGATCCGCATCATAGTCCAGGTAGTCAAGTACAGATCCTAAGGGCTTTACCAACATGTAACAGAGAGACAATCAGTATACACGTTAAGGTAAAGAGCAACCAGATAGCATACTATCATGTCGAGCAAGAAAGTCCTCACTATATATGTCCCAGCATCCACTACAATATACATCCTATGTACAGTAATGGCCTCTAGGGCATACATATAACTAACAGGATATTCACCTTGTATATACAATCTTGCTCAAAATAGTAGTATGCTACTTGGTTTGTTTCTACTTGAATGTGTACATGTGTTTATTTTAGTATATCGCCTATACACATTAGTGGAGCCCTTAGGATCTTTGCTTGATTACCAGCGTTGTGATGGCAGTCACACTAGTGGGGCTGGGTAATCTATAAGCACATCCTTATGCAGGTCCCTGGTCGCAGGACTATCGAGACAGGGCATCGATACTCCGGAGTAGACTAGCGCATGCGCTTCTCATCCCAGTGTGGGAGACGGTCTGTCCCACAGCCGTCGGTACGTCGTACTTGAGATAGTATGCGGGTGCTCGTTGGGTTACGAGTACACTGGACAGGACTCGTCGGGAACTGACTAGTTGGTATTATGCCTATCGTCAGTTATCAGTTCCCAGGTGACATGAGTACAGCTTAGTCCGCTGACTTGACACTGTCACTTCGCCTCGAGTGTGTTCCCACTGCACTTTGATTACTACCCTACCACGGCTCAAAGGAGTCGTGCAAACAGGTAGTAGTTGGGTGCAGTCCCAAAGCACTTGGAGGCAGTGACGGTTAGACATGATTTGTCTCTCCCGGTATTGGGGGTTGACATCACGCTGTGTCTAGGAGAGCCATTACACGAGTAGTCCCTGGCCAGGGCAAACGAGATATACTGGTAGGCTTCCAGTGTTATCTCAGGGTGTTTTGGGCTTCACTCCGACACGACTTGTACCGCTATTGGGGGACTGACGTTTACCGCCCCCTAGGCCCGCCATGCGATGTGTCAGACGAACAGACCGGACTGTACGAAGATTGTCATATTCAGGCTCAGTAGGAGTTCAGATGGGTTTCACCTCGTCAGTCTTCTTGTCGGCATCTACCTGGGGACCGTTACGCACAGCTAGTGCCGCTTGCGGTCTGTGGTTAAACCCACTGCCAGCGTAGTGTCGAGTCTTTAGAGTCCCACACAGAAAGCTATTCGCCTTTAGGTAAAAGAGTAGAGGTCGCATGGTTTTGCGACAGGTCGCATGGTTTTGCGACAGGGTTCGGTCACATCCGTGCACTTGTGCACGTACAGTGTCCGGACAGTTCACACTAGCGGGCTTTGGTTTAAGCCAGATCCTAGTGTACCTTTTGGGATTGGATTTATCCAGTATGTATTCGTGTTCCTCGGAACGCGGATGCGGGTGTGTATGCACAGTTGACGGAGAGACAGAGACAGAGAATTCTCATTAGGGTTGTTGACCGTTGACAGTTGACTATTGACTTTTTGCTCAACCCTAATGAGAATATGATATGTGATTAACAATTATATTAATTAAGTATTATGGTGACATGGTTGTTGAGGGGTTGACTTTGTTGACTTGTTGACTTTTGTTGACTTGTTGACTTTGTTGACCGGTTGACTAGGCTTGACTAGTTGACCATCATGATAACTATAGCTATCATTTCATGGCAAAGACTTTTGCTTGCTTTCTCTTTTGTGCAAAATGAGTGCATGAAATGATATGGCTATGGTTGCTTAAACCATCACATAATACTTGATTGCTATGATGTGTTATGATGGTTATGGATTATGAGAGCCAAATGAGAAAAGTCTTCTCTCATTCTTTCATGCTCATTCTCTCTCTTGTTCTTGAGCTCTCATCTTCCTCCTCTTGCTCTCCCTCTCTTGACTCTATGGTTCACTTGTCTCATGAGTTGAGAACCAAGAACAATAGATAAAATCCCATACAAACTCTTCTCTACTCACTCCAGTTCACAAGGTTTAGCAAACCGAGTGAACTAGTTTCTTCAAAGATCGAAGAAGGAGCCAAAGGTTGAAGCTTTCAGGTGGATCTATCTTCGGCGTAAGGAGACGGCGGGAAGAAGCCGATCCGGACCACCATCGAGGTTTGAAGACAAAGGAGTTCAAGACAAGAAAGGTATAAACCCCCTAACCGAGTAGTTAACCACTCCTAGTTAGATTGTTAGTTAGATGTTTAACAAAGATCCGGTTTTGAGTCCATGTTACCATCTCTAGAAAAATTGTTTTTCACCTAATTCCGCATGCCCGAAAGTACCGGGAGAGGTAGCATGGACTTACAGTGGTATCAGAGCCTAGTTAAACTCTATCTAACATGTTGGCAAAGTAGCTAGAAGATCGATCAAAGAAAAGTCGCAAAACGAACCCAAAACTGTCAAGTTTCTGCCGATTTTTATTCTGTTCAAAAGTTGATAATTTTCATCTTAAAAATCGGCTCAGGCTTTTGTTAGAATAACCACGAAATTTGGTCCCACGATCGATTCAAAGAGCCGCGGAAACGCGGCGGGAGAACGCTCTCGCCGCGGTTCCGCGGCCGAGTTGGCTCGGCCGAGGTCCAAGTTTGGTGCAGTGTTTTTCTGGGGTTATTTTGGGATTTTTGGAATATATATTTTCTGCCCAGATTTTCCAGAACGAAAATTTTATTTTTGGGGTCCTGAAAATCCGTATTTTTGATCGAACTTCTAAAATACTTAAGCTGACGGGTTTTTCTGTAATGTGATATTTGTATTGAACGTCTACTAATCGCTATATGTCGATTAGTGGGGGTTATACAAATCTGTGATCTGTAATGTCATTGGAATGTGTATATGAATATGTTGGATTATCGCGGGTGAATAGCCGGGGGGTTGTGAGACGAGAGTTTTCTTTTCTTTCAATTCATGTAAATTTGTAAATTGATGTAATAATTATTTGTATGGCCGCACAACCGGGTCGGGGTTGTAGCCGTCATTGTATAATTTCTTTTTACTGTTTTTGCTCCTAGGATAGACCCATGGAGGGGGTGCACAAACTACCGGGTATGCCGAAGTGCCGAGTGGCTTACTCACGGGGATGAAGGAGGTTGCTTCGCTTCGGGTACTTGGCGGGTAGTTTGCCGCACCCGTAGGGGTCTTGGGTGGGGTTTTGGCTATTCACCGCGACCGTGTAATCTGCTTTTCGTTACAGGCTCGTACGAATTGCGGATTCCTAGTATATCCAATGTGTTCATCTGTGATCTGAAATGTCTATCATTGCAATATATTTATATATGATATTATTTAGGCATTGCTTATGTTTTACAGCCGCGCTAGCCTAGCCCCTGCTCTGTCGTTAGTTAAGTAACCTAACGGGTAATGACGGTGCCCAGTGGCGAATGCGAATGGCATAAGCGTACGTCATATTTTGGTTGTTTTCTGCAATGGTAGGGTTAAATGATGGGACGCATTAAAAGAACTAATGCAAGAATATCACGCATTAAAAGAACTAATGCAAGATAATAAACCAAACTAAAGTCGTTGGAACACTTTCGAAAAACCACTCGGTTCTTTTCAAAACCAACTTTTAAATGCGGAGCTTGAGCCACTCCTTTTAAAAGCTATCTCGTTCCATCGACTATATCAAGTTCACTACGTTCACGGTTTCGCCAAAACCATTCGTAGCCCTCCGTCGTTTCGTATGAATATTCAATAGTATTCAAGCTGTGTTTGTTGACCTTCGTCAAGGCATAGTGATTGGTAGCTGTTGGGTATTCATATGTAGCATAGATAGATGCGTTGGTTTGGAACATTCGCATTACCTTATTGACCTTCGTCAAGGGTATATACGGGTGGGTTCAAATTAACCTGGATAATGACGGGCAGAACTTGACATGTGACTTATGATTTGTTGACCTTCGTCAAGGTCATAAGAGTATGGGGCAAAAAAAAATCCACATCGGGAGTTTCATAAGTACTGAAACTTGCTAGATTTGCATACCATTTGGAGTGTGATGATTCTGGTAGGATTCCTTCAGTTTCGTCACGCGATGATATTTGGATCCCGATCCGACTGTGAGTATATGCTACTCCTCGGGAAATTTCTCACTTAACGATCAATGCTATAAACCAAGTAGGTGTCTAGAATGGTGTTAGCGGGGCTACGCCCCCAGGGGAAAAGAGGTTATTTAATTACGGAACTTCGCGAAAGCGTTGGAAAACCTCCCTCGAAGTACCGACACTGGCCTGGCTGAACGGTTAAGCAAGTATTGTACGGTGAGATTGATCCTGACTAATTCTTCCTTTATGGTTTGAGGAGGGATTCGAGAAACAGTGGGAGCCATCCTGTTTAGACAAACTAAAAACCACTCTAAACTTGCAAGAGCATCATGCTGAGTGTTTCTTCTTCTCTCTCCTAATTGCAGCGACCAATCGATATGACTGGACTTAAGTTACTTCTAGATAAAAACATACTGACAGGGCCAAACTACAAAGATTGGCTCAGGAATGTCAAAATGGCAATCACTTACGACAAGCTGGGGTATCTTCTTATCACTAAAGCTCCCCCTGTCCCTGGTCCCACTTCCAGTGTCGTGGATAAGGAAATCCGTAAGACTTGGGAGATTGATAGCGCGAAGGCCAAGTGCCTCGTGCTTGCCTCTATGGACAATGAACATCAGAGGAGGCACGAGAATATGGACCTGGAATCCATATTTCTTCATACAAAAGAACTGTATGGAGAGCAATCTCGTATCGCAAGATACGAAGCGTCGAAAAAGTTATTTTCGGCAAGGATGGCCGTCGGATCATCAGTAGCAGAACACGTGCTTAAGATGATCGGCTACATTGAGGAGCTCGCGGACCTAGGAACCACATTGGAGAGTGAGCTCTATACGGACTTAGTTCTCCAGTCCCTTCCTTCCACTTACGCCCAGTTTATACTGAACTTCAACTTACAAGAAAAAGAAGTTGAACTTTCAGAGCTCCTCAACATGCTGAGGAGTGCAGAGGGCACCCTACAGAAAGGTAGGGAAACATCCACTTTATTTGTAGGAGGATCATCTTCTTCTAAGTCCAAGGCGAAAGCCAAGGGAAAGAAGAAGAAAGCCCCCGCCAAACCAAGGGGCGGTGTTAGTAAAGTGGATACGAAGGGAAAAGCAAAAGCAACAAAGAAAGCGGGGAAGCTTGTGGATAAGGAAGAATGCTTCTATTGTCATAAGAAAGGACACTGGAAGAATGATTGCAGGGCCTGGAAGGACAGAACACAGGAATTGAAGCAGGTTGCAGCTTCAGCTTCAGGTGTGTATGTTATTGAAAACTGTCTTTCAATAAACTCTACTTCCTGGGTATTGGATACCGGATCAGGATCTCATATCTGTAATTCTTTGCAGGCGTTGAGAAACCGTAGGGTTTTGAAGGCAGGTGACATGACCCTCAGAGTTGCGAACGGAGCTAGCATGGATGCTAAAGCCGTGGGGGACTATCACCTGGGAATGTCAGATGGACATGTTTTGGTTTTGCGTAATTGCTTTTTTGTACCCAACGCAACCTGTAATATCATTTCTATATCTTTAGTTTCTAAAGAAGGTTATGAATTTGCGTTTGTAAGTAATGTTGTAAACATTCACCTTAATCAAGTTTTGATTGGGTCAGGTACATTGAGCAATGGTATATACGTATTAAACCAACCACAGATTTTCAATGTCCAGAATACACACAAAAGAAAGTCTCCGGAAATAAATCAGACTTTCTTATGGCATTGTAGACTGGGTCACATCAATGAGAGAAGGTTGACTAAGTTACATATAGAAGGATATTTGAATCCGTTCGAATATCAATCGTATTCCACTTGTCAATCCTGTCTCAAAGGAAAGATGACAAAGACTCTGTTTACTGGACACGGGGTGAGAGCGAGCGAGCTCTTGGGACTCGTACACAGTGACGTGTGCGGTCCAATGTCTACACATGCGCGAAGCGGTTATTCTTACTTCATTACTTTTACGGATGACTTTTCAAGGTACGGTTATGTCTTCTTAATGAAACATAAGTCCGAAGCCTTTGGAAAGTTTCAGGAATATAAGAATGAAGTAGAAAAACAAACCGGCAAAAGTATCAAGATTCTAAGATCGGATCGAGGTGGAGAATACTTAAGTGCCGAGTTCCTGGATTATTTAAAAGAGAACGGAATTCTCTCTCAGCTTACTCCTCCATACATTCCGCAACATAACGGTGTATCGAAGAGACGGAACCGAACCCTATTGGATATGGTACGGTCCATGATGAGTAACGCTGAGTTACCACGATCATTCTGGGGATATGCACTAGAAGTAGCTGCGTATCTATTGAACAAGGCTCCCACCAAGACTGTGCCTACCACCCCATATCAGATGTGGACTGGGAAGAAACCCTGTCTTAAGTATCTTAAGGTATGGGGATGTCCAGCTTTTGTAAAAAAGCAGCATGCGGACAAGCTCGAGGCACGTTCAGTACAGTGTAAGTTTGTGGGATACCCAAGAACTCCAGGGGGTATCTTTTCTATTCCGCTGAGGAACAAAAGGTTTTTGTTTCTCAGCATGCCCGCTTCTTGGAAACTGAGTTTTTGGAAACCCAGATAAGTGGGAGCACAATAGAACTGGAAGAAATTCCAGAACCACAGACTATTACTGAAAGCTTAGTGGAGCCAGAGGGTTCAAAAGAACAGGACATTCCTACGCCGCTCCGCAGGAGTAGTAGGCAGTCTCATCCGCCCGAGAGATACTACGGTTTTCTCATAGACGGGGATAGAGAGGATTGCATCATAGATTATGATGAGCCTACTGGCTTCCAGTAAGCCGTTCAGAGCGTTGACTCGGTGAAATGGCTGGATGCAATGCGGACCGAAATGGAGTCCATGTACACCAACAAGGTATGGACGTTGGACATTGATCCAGACGGGGTGAAACTCGTAGGATGCAAGTGGATCTTCAAAAGGAAGATTGGTGTAGATGGACAAGTTGAGACCTATAAAGCTAGACTTGTTGCAAAGGGTTTCCGTCAAAGACCTGGCTTGGACTATGACGAAACCTTTTCTCCAATGGCTATGCTGAAATCCATTCGGATCCTTCTTGCCATTGCTGCCTTCCACGATTATGAGATCTGGCAAATGGACATAAAGACCGCTTTTCTAAATGGAAATTTAGAGGAGTGTGTCTATATGGACCAACCAGAGGGTTTCATTCAGAGTGGGAGCAGCGGAAAGGTGTGCAAGTTGCTTAAGTCCATCTATGGACTAAAGCAGGCATCGCGGAGTTGGAACATCTGTTTTGATGAGACGGTCAAGGAATTTGGCTTTATCAAAAATCCAGATGAACCATGCATCTATTGTAGATTTGTAGCGAGAACTGTAGTATTCCTCGTTTTGTACGTGGATGACATTCTCTTAATAGGAAATGACATTCCTATGCTACAATCTGTCAAGGGGTTCTTGTCACACAGGTTCTCCATGAAAGACCTGGGTGATGCCTCATACATCCTGGGGATCCGGATCCATCGTGATAGATCCAAGAGGATATTAGGACTTTCACAGTCCAGGTACATCGACACCATACTGAAAAGATTCAGTATGGAAGATTCCAAGCGCGGTAACCTACCGGCTTGTCACGGGATCACCCTCTCTAAAGAGATGTCTCCCAAGACTGATTTGGAGAGGGATCGCATGTCTATTATACCCTACGCTTCTGCGGTAGGTGATCAGTCGAAAATATTGCATATTTTAACCGGCAATTTCCTTATCATTTGCATCCATATAGAAGTGTACGGTATTCATAATTCACATATTAGCAAATCGGTCGCAAAATATCAGATTACATGTATTCGACCTTAAAACCGGCATTTCTAGGGAAATTGACTGCATTACATTACATAGCATATTTTCCATATCTTGCAACCCCTGTTTCGAAGTCTATGCAGGAAAAGAGATGCTTGCTCGATCATTACATCGCTCGACCATTACAATTGCTCGTAAACTCACTCAACTCAAATCTGGTATCAACACAGAAGGGAAACTGAAATTCTAAACATCAGAGAAAAGCCCAAACAGAAGTACCAAGCAGCAGAAGAAGGCACAGATCCCAAGGCCAACAATGCGCGGCGGAAGCGCGGCATATAGGCACATTGTGCGGCGGTTGCGCGGCGGGCCCAGTAACTCAGCTCCTCAAATTTCACCAAAACTCCTGTTTCAGTTCCCACTGCTCAGAAATGCTCACAAACTTCCAGAATATCCCAGATACTTCCTCCAGATCAGCAAACACCCAAACTAGCCTAATCTTTCTAGAACTTTCCCTAAACCCTAGCTTAAACCCTAAGCTAACTCCTAACAAACTCCTTCTAGAAACCCTTCAACAAACTTTGGGAGGGAAAGTTCTAATTCAAATCTAACCTAGGATTTGGGAGTCTATAAATATGACCCTAGGCTCATCATTTGAGAAGGATTCAACCTTATTGAAGTTTAGAAAATCAATCTCTTTCTTCATCCCCTCTTCCTCAAGTTTAGTGAGAGAGCTTGTAGGAAACCCTAACCCTAAATCCAACCACAATTCAAGATCTTGAGTGCAAGCCAAGCAAGATGCCTTCAACCCTTTTATGAGCCGAGCCGATCTTCAATCGGGCAAGAGATCAAAGTAGATCCACGATCCACGGAGACGAGCGAAGCCGAGTCAACGATCGATTTCTTCTTCTTGTAGATTCTTGAAAGAATGTATTGAAATTGTTGATTAAATAAAAGGTGATATTCTTTTATCTTGTTTTCTTTAAATTCCGCATCATGTTATCATTCCTATTCTTGAATATTGTCTTTGTGGTGATGTGTGAATAAAACTCCGCTCGTCGGGGAGTCGAAACGATCTTTAGTATGATTATGTAACAAATTTGTAATCGATTCTTGAATCCCACGAGTTTGTAAACCCTAGCAAGTTCAAGAATCGACGACCCAATTCGTTGCGATGCTTTCTTGATCGACATCGCTCGAGATTGGGGAGTTCCAATCGTTTCTTGGAATTGCTAGAGGCTAGAATATAAATGGTATCCTCGAAAGAATAAGGGTTAAGAGATGAAACCCTAATTTCATCAAGAAAACCCTAACTCTCGTCGATCACCATTGATCTAGTATCAATTCTTCGAAGGACAAGAACACGAAACCCTTTAGATTACATCACGTCTAAAGATCCGATCGACTCCTACGAGCCTCTCTTATATTCTTGATTGTTGATTGGAAATATTATCAAAACAACCGATTCTTGATTGTTTATAGTTTCTTGATTCTTGAGTAAAGGATAGTGACACTCGAATACAAATCACATCTTGAATCATGTTTTCGTTTATTGTTGTTTAACATTTCATTTCAAACGTATCAAAATACAATTGAATTGCACAATCCCTGTGGACGATCCGCACTCATTCATTAACTACATCTGACACCGTGGTTTGATTGCGGTCAATATAATTTTTTGATTGTCGTTACTTTTTACATATACACGTCAGAAAATATTTCAATCAAAATGGCGCCGTTGCCGGGGATCGCGCTAATTCATTTGCATTTATAGTTTGAAGTGAAAGAATTATTACGTTCTACTTCTTGAATTCAAAATTCGTACAAACTCTTACACGTGTGTTGTGATTTGATTGCAAGGTGATCTGGAGCATTCTGTTCTGTGGAAAAATTTGTTTGAATATACCAGAGAGCTGTAGACAGCAACAGGAGCTTGCTGAAGAAAACTTGTACACTGTTCCCATCATCCAGCCGCGGAAGAGCCGCATATACATGCATTTTGCGGCGGAAGCGCCGCAGTATTGGGAGTTCTCTGTGGTATTTTTCTGCAATTGATTTCTGTCTCTCTCCTCTCACCCTTTTTAGCTCCAATTAACCCTTTTCTGCAGGATTCTTTGCAAATAAATCGCAGCGCGCAAAAGCAAAAATAAAATTGTGTGTGATTTTGATTTCTTGGTTGTTTGCATTCTAATACGGAAATTTAAGGGGCACGGCCAAATCCAAATTAGGTGGGGATTTCATTACCCTTCCTAGGCCCCGAAAATCGTCAAACTTGCATCCGCATTACCCCCATTAACTAAAAGAAATCTAGAGAAGACTCTAAGGACTGTCGCGCTCAATAGGACAAGAGAAGGTCGTGGGTAATTCATTGCTTATCCGCGTTTTCTTGTGGTGCCTAAGGCGAGTGTGTCTAAGGCTAGTGGTTATCAATTAGGTCCACTGTAGTGGTGGTTCCTTCCCACTTACCTGGCACTTATCCGGCCACAGGGGGACAAAGAGGCAGTGGAGGATTCTATCCTGCGGCTTGTCTTTTGGCAGTTAGGAGCGGTCTAGAGATCGGACCTAGGTGACCATTAGATTCTAGGGTTTGTGTGCTGCATTTGTTTTGTCGCATCATTTTTTCAAAATCCGTCCCTTTTTAAAGCAAGCACCGCATTCATTTTACCCCTAATTATAAGTCAACGCTGCCACTTGTACTAACCCTTTTTAGTACAAGATAGGCTGGGCACGGGATTCTAGTGCCCGTTTAGTCCGCGTACCTTTTATCGACTCCGAAGTCGATAATTCTCCATTTACCTTTTCTTTACCCACTACCACACCCACACCGATGGATCCGAATCCATCAAACTTCTTTAACCCTAATCTGCCACCGTCCGTAGGTGCGCAGAATCCTACTCCACCCCACATTTCTCTCCAGGAAAGATGCTATCCACATAGAGGTCCACTTTCGACCTGCTTATCCACACCACCAGCCAATGGGGATAATTTTGAGATTAAGCCCCAGTATATCAATCTTTTACCCAAATACCACGGACTCGAGACCGAGGACGCTTACGTTTTCATTACCAAATTTGAAAACGTATGCGCAATGATGGGTACGTCTCAACTTTCAGTGGATGCGATGCGTCTACGACTTCTTCCATTTACTTTGTGCGATATAGCCGAGAAGTGGCTATACAACACCACCGCACACTCTATTACGAATTGGGAAGAATTCGTCGCTGCATTCCTTAAGAAATTTTACCCAGTCCAAAAGACGGCTCGAATCCGTAGCGAACTGAACCAATTTGCCCAGCTCCCTGCCGAACCATTTTCAAAATACTTTGAACGTTTCAAGGATCTATTGGTTCAATGTCCTCACCACGGCATCCCGAGATGGGAGCTTTGCCGAATCATATATGAGGGCAGTAACCCTAGCACTAAACAAAGCCTTGAAAACATGTGTCAAGGTACATTTATGACCAAAGATGATGGGGAAGCCTGGCGATACTTAGAAGAGTTCGCTGAAAAGTCACTAATTTGGGAGAGTGGAACACAACCATTGAATAGGGGTGGCGTACACCAAATAGATGTGTCCATAGGTGTCCGAGCTGAAATGGCAGCAATGCAAAAGAAGCTCGACGCTATGGAACACAAATTTGCAGCAGCCTCCCTAAACCCAATGTCGCTCCCCAAAACTGTTTGCGGGTGCTGTTCTGATCCGTCACATTTAACGGAAGAATGTCCATTAAACTCTGCGTTTCAAGGTCACGAGCATTCTAATGCCGCATTTCAACGACCTCGAAACGATCCATATTCTTCCAGTTACAATCAGGGTTGGAGGAACCACCCGAATTTTGCTTGGAACCAATCACAATCTCAAAACACGGTTCCAAACACGAATCAATTTCAACGGGCTCTTCCTCCACCACAACAGCAACCCCTACAACTCACTCAGCACCCCTACCAGTCATAAAATTTCCAAAATCAGGGCAACACTCCTGCACAGTCTAATCCTATGCAGTCCTGTTCTGACGAGTTCTCTCAATTCACTCAAACCATGAAATCACTTTTATCAAATTTCATGGATGTTTCGACTGAGGTTAGATCTTCCGTCAGTGAAATAAAGAAAAACTCAGCGTCCCAAGCTGAGAGTATTCGCACGATGGAAGCTGAAATCGCACGCTTAAAAGCCGAAATGAGTGCGAGAGAAAAAGGGAAACTTCCCTCTCAACCCCTACAGAATCCTGGGCATTACAATGTAAATGCCATTACAACGTTGAGATCGGGAAGAGTGCTGAACAATCATGTCGGGGAAGATATTGATAATACTGAAAATCATATCAACACCCCGGCTGAGTCTTTCCCACACACACACACTTCACCTTCTGATCCTTCTTCTTCTACCAAACCACCTTCGCACGAGCCTATTCTCCATTTCCCTTTAGGCTCAACACCTTCACCCAACCCTTATAGTTCTCCACAGACGGTCCCCACACCTCCTTTGGGACCTCGTCTACCCCCCTTTCCTTCTCCTGTGATGGACCCTGCGCTTATTGCGAAAGCACCTTACCCGAACCGGCTAAGGGCTAATAGAACGAGTCCTCATATGGAGAAAATTTTAGAGATGTTCAAACAGGTTAACATCAATATCCCTCTCCTAGATGCGATTCAGCAAGTCCCCGCTTATGCGAAGATTCTTAAGGACTTGTGCACTAGGAAGAGGAAGACTCAAGTGCCGAAGAAGGTCTTTATGTCTAATAATATCAGCACTGCTTTTATACCCCAGCTTCCAAAGAAAAGAAAGGACCCAGGTTGTCCTACAATTTCGATTTCGATTGGGGGTAAAAACATAAATCGTGCTCTGTTAGACCTTGGCGCGAGTGTTAACCTGTTACCTTATTCTGTCTATGAGCAATTAGGGATTGGAGAGCTGAAACCTGCTCATTGCACTCTCCAGATGGCAGACCGATCTATCACCAAACCAAGGGGTGAATTAGAGGATGTGCTGATAAAGGTCGGGGAATTTGTTTTCCCTGTAGACTTCATTGTGCTCGACACACATCCTGTAGCAAATCCCCGGGGCCAAATTCCGGTGATTCTAGGTCGTCCTTTCCTTGCCACTTCCAACGCTATTATAAACTGTAGAAATGGTTCAATGAATTTATCATTTGGAAATATGACCATTGAACTAAATATCTATAAAGTTGGAAGTCAGCCGTCAGAACCCTCTGCTCATATTTTAGATGTGTGCTCTGTCCATGAGATCGCTCCCGATAGTTGTGGAGCTGAGGATCTTAGCTTTACTGATCTCGATGACATTAGCACATCTCTGCTTGACTTTGCACTAGATCTTAGTGAGGACACTTTAGCTACACATGAGTCCTGCACTTCTGACTTTTCTCCACCCGAGTCTGTATCTTTCACAGGCTCTGAGCTTCTTTGTAGATCCAAAAATCAATCTATGACCCTTCCTTCTATCATTTCTCCGCCTGAGTTAGATCTCAAAATTTTACCTTCTCACCTAAAATATGCTTATCTTGGTGAGAACGAGTCATTACCGGTTATCATTTCTGCTTCTCTTGCATCAGAGCAAGAGAATGCCCTTTTATCGGTATTGAGATCTAACAAAGAGGCGTTTGGTTGGAGTATGGCGGACATTAAAGGGATTAGTCCCTTGATAGTTGAACATCATATACATGTGATGGATGATGCCAGACCAACCCGAGAACCACAGAGACGGTTGAATCCCGTCATGAAGGAAGCTGTCATGAAAGAAATCGTCAAGTGCTTAGATAATGGTATTATCTACCCCATCTCCGATAGCCAGTGGGTGAGTCCTATACATGTCGTTCCTAAGAAATCCGGCATCACAGTGATCACAAATGAGGCGAATGAGTTGATTCAAACACGCGCCCAAACTGGGTGGCGTGTATGCATCGATTATAGAAAACTCAACGCTGCTACGAGGAAAGATCATTTTCCTCTACCATTTATTGATCAAATGCTGGAACGCTTAGCGGGACGAGAGTTTTATTGTTTTATGGACGGTTACTCAGGCTACAATCAGGTCCCCATCGCCAAAAAGGATCAAGATAAAACCACTTTTACTTGTCCTTTTGGTACCTTTGCTTACAGTCGCATGCCCTTTGGGCTATGCAATGCTCCCGCTACCTTTCAGCGGTGTATGATGGGGATATTCTCTGATATGGTAGAGAATTTTCTGGAGATCTTTATGGACGACTTCTCGATTTTTGGAGACTCTTTTTCTGATTGCCTTGCGAATCTAGACGCTGTTCTTACTCGTTGCAAAGAGAAGAACTTGACTTTGAACTGGGAAAAATGCCATTTTATGGTCCAAGAAGGAATAGTCCTTGGACATGTCATTTCACAGAAAGGCATTGAGGTTGACAGAGCTAAAGTAGATGTCATTCAAAACCTGCCTCATCCCAAAAGCGTCAAAGATATTCGCTCTTTCCTTGGCCATGCGGGCTTTTATAGGAGATTCATAAAGGACTTTAGCAAAATTGCTAGACCTTTAACACTACTCCTGGCCAAGGATACGACCTTCCACTTCGACTCGGATTGCGAGACAGCTTTCGACTCACTTAAACACTCACTCACATCAGCCCCCGTTTTATCATCACCAAATTGGGACTACCCCTTTGAGCTGATGTGTGACGCATCTGATTTTGCAGTAGGTGCAGTCTTAGGACAGCACATCGATAAGATGCCACACGTGATTTACTATGCTAGTAAGACCCTGAATGATGCGCAAATCAATTATACAACCACCGAGAAAGAGCTTTTAGCGGTTGTATTTGCGTTAGAAAAATTCAGGCCTTACTTAATCGGCTCACCTATAGTTGTATATACTGACCATTCCGCTTTGAAACATCTTCTGGCGAAGAAAGATGCAAAAGGTCGACTAATACGTTGGATCCTACTGTTACAAGAATTTGATCTTGTTATCAAAGATAAGAAAGGATGTGAAAACGTAGTAGCTGACCACCTTTCACGCATCGTTTCTTCCCCTGTGACCCTGCCGATCAATGATTCATTCCCTGATGAACAACTCTTGAGCATATCCGCTGAACCATGGTTCAGGGATATTGTGAACTATCATGCCACGGGACTTATACCGAGCGATTGGTCAAAACAGGACAAATATCGTTTTCTTTCCCAAGTAAAACACTATTACTGGGACGAGCCCTATTTGTTTAAATATTGTCCTGATCAGATCATTCGCCGGTGCGTCCCAAATGAAGAGTTCAAGAGTGTTCTTTCATTTTGTCATGATCAGGCTTGTGGGGGTCACTTTGGTCCTAGAAAGACAGCGGAAAAGGTTTTGCAATGTGGATTTTATTGGCCGACCTTATTCAAGGACGCATTTGAGTATTGCAAAACCTGTACACAATGTCAGTATACGGGTAGAATATTCCAGAGGAATGAAATGCCTCAGCAACCCATCTTGGTTGTTGAAATGTTTGATGTTTGGGGCATTGATTTTATGGGTCCTTTTCCCAACTCCTTTGGGAATCTGTACATTTTGCTGGCGGTTGATTATGTCTCAAAGTGGGTAGAAGCCATTCCATGTCGCACTAATGACAGGAAAGTTGTCATTAAGTTCTTGAAAGAGAATATCTTTTCGTGATTTGGACACCCACGCGCTATCATTAGCGATAATGGGACGCACTTCTGCAACAGATCTTTCGAGACTCTGATGCGAAAGTACTCAATCAACCACCGTCTTTCTACACCCTATCATCCCCAAACAAGCGGGCAGGCTGAGATCTCAAACAGACAAATCAAACTTATCCTGGAGAAAACTGTTGCTAAAAATAGAAAAGACTGGTCGACCAAATTGACGGATGCTCTTTGGGCATTCAGGACTGCATATAAGACCGACCTAGGAATGTCTCCATATAGGATAGTTTTTGGTAAAGCATGTCATCTACCTGTTGAGATAGAACATAAAGCATTGTGGGCTATAAAAGAAATAAATTTTGATTTAAACCTTGCTTGCAACTTTCGGAAGCTGCAACTTAACGAGCTAAGCGAACTCCGCGATGAAGCTTATGATAATGCTGTAATCACAAAGAATAGGACTAAGGTTTTTCACGATAAAAGCATTTTAAGGAAAACATTTTTACCTGGTCAACAAGTCCTTCTTTATGATTCACGTTTACACCTTCACGCGGGTAAGCTCCGATCTCGATGGAAAGGACCATTTGTTGTGCGGTCTGTATTCCCGCACGGGGCAGTAGAAGTAGAAAATGTTAAAAACGGCACTGTTTTTAAAGTAAATGGACATAGACTAAAGCCGTATTTTTCCACTGACCCCACTGAGGAGCTCTTGTTCTTACAAGAGCCAGTTTATTTGGATTAAAATTCCTCCGTCTCACCTTCATATCCTGTATATCATTGCATCATCTTTTGAATGAAGGTGAGTGAAAAACAAGTTTGGGGGAAGTTCTTCACTTATATATTTTGCCCCCACTAATAATTCCCCCCAGATTTACAGATTTTTGTAGGTATAGCTGTCGGCAACAGTGAGGACACTGTTGAAAACAAGTTTGGGGGAGGTTTGTGCTTATTTTCGCATCATTTGCATATCATCTGCATAAGCACAAAACATTTCTTTTAAAAATCTATAAAAATTGAAAAATTTTCAAAACCCATAAAAATTTAAAATTTTCAAATATAAAAATAATTTTAATATTTACACCTTTTTTGTATATAAATAAGATAATGAAAGTTTAGATAGTGAAAAATTGCATACATGAGATTAGAAAAATTTTAGAAAACTAAGAAAATTAGAAGTTTTCTTATACGAACTAGTAATAAGTAGTTATGAGCCGTTGTCCCAAGGGTTAGTAAGAGGAAGGACGTCACTAATCTGAGGATAAAAATAAGTCTGAAAAATAGTTTCTATTCTGGAAGCCAAACATTTTGAACGTGGCTACCCTGCTATTCGCACTTACACACGTCTTAAAGCCTGGGATAGTAGAGGATACCTTGAAATGCTCTTGTCTTAAAGCCAAAAGTATGAAAAAAAAAATATGTGTTTTAAAGTGGTGAGAAAAATGGATACTGGTTTTGTTATCACCAAGGGCAATAAAAATATATAGCAAAAGGGTGCTTCTTCACCTAGTGCCCCAAGGTCAACTGGTCTGGGAGTCACTGCTATGCCTGAGGTGGTGCAAGACGAGGAAAATACACCAAGCATGCAAGCACATTAGTAATCGGTCGGTTAGTACCTCAAGAAGTATTAACGGTCGCATGAAAGTGTGTAAGCAATCTCGTTTGCCAAGAAGTAATGAGGCCGATGGGCAAGGGTATGATAGCTTGAATTGAATTCTCCGGGTGTAGGGATGTCTTTACACACACGCAGGGTGATATGATCGATGTTTGGAATAAAGATAGGAATGAAGAATAAGACGATGTTTTATTGAGGGAGGACGTGATTTCTAACATCTTTTCATGACCATTAAGATAGGGCTCATGACAACCGAAAAGCTAGCTTAGTTGGAAACCCTAATTTTCAAAGTCTTTCTTTTACGATTCTCTTCTTTAAATGTAATATTCATGATCTTGCTTTTATTATTGGATTTTGTGGGTGCAATCCGCTGAAAACCCTCAGGAGACAACACTCCTCCTACTAGGGACACCTAGAGGTTTAAAGGCTTGTTGCACATGCTCAGTGCAATCGTGTTGCCTACGAAAGTGTGCTAGTTAGTTTTTCTCTTTCTTTATTTTCTCCTTCTCTCTTTTTAATAAAACATTCTCTCGAGACGATCGAAATTAAGTTTGGGGGTATTTGATCAGTCGAAAATATTGCATATTTTAACCGGCAATTTCCTTATCATTTGCATCCATATAGAAGTGTACGGTATTCATAATTCACATATTAGCAAATCGGTCGCAAAATATCAGATTACATGTATTCGACCTTAAAACCGGCATTTCTAGGGAAATTGACTGCATTACATTACATAGCATATTTTCCATATCTTGCAACCCCTGTTTCGAAGTCTATGCAGGAAAAGAGATGCTTGCTCGATCATTACATCGCTCGACCATTACAATTGCTCGTAAACTCACTCAACTCAAATCTGGTATCAACACAGAAGGGAAACTGAAATTCTAAACATCAGAGAAAAGCCCAAACAGAAGTACCAAGCAGCAGAAGAAGGCACAGATCCCAAGGCCAACAATGCGCGGCGGAAGCGCGGCATATAGGCACATTGTGCGGCGGTTGCGCGGCGGGCCCAGTAACTCAGCTCCTCAAATTTCACCAAAACTCCTGTTTCAGTTCCCACTGCTCAGAAATGCTCACAAACTTCCAGAATATCCCAGATACTTCCTCCAGATCAGCAAACACCCAAACTAGCCTAATCTTTCTAGAACTTTCCCTAAACCCTAGCTTAAACCCTAAGCTAACTCCTAACAAACTCCTTCTAGAAACCCTTCAACAAACTTTGGGAGGGAAAGTTCTAATTCAAATCTAACCTAGGATTTGGGAGTCTATAAATATGACCCTAGGCTCATCATTTGAGAAGGATTCAACCTTATTGAAGTTTAGAAAATCAATCTCTTTCTTCATCCCCTCTTCCTCAAGTTTAGTGAGAGAGCTTGTAGGAAACCCTAACCCTAAATCCAACCACAATTCAAGATCTTGAGTGCAAGCCAAGCAAGATGCCTTCAACCCTTTTATGAGCCGAGCCGATCTTCAATCGGGCAAGAGATCAAAGTAGATCCACGATCCACGGAGACGAGCGAAGCCGAGTCAACGATCGATTTCTTCTTCTTGTAGATTCTTGAAAGAATGTATTGAAATTGTTGATTAAATAAAAGGTGATATTCTTTTATCTTGTTTTCTTTAAATTCCGCATCATGTTATCATTCCTATTCTTGAATATTGTCTTTGTGGTGATGTGTGAATAAAACTCCGCTCGTCGGGGAGTCGAAA
Organism: Agapanthus africanus; assembly: GCA_030015575.1. Lineage (NCBI taxonomy): Eukaryota > Viridiplantae > Streptophyta > Magnoliopsida > Asparagales > Amaryllidaceae > Agapanthus > Agapanthus africanus. Next base: position 208,721,801 of record JASDDO010000026.1, on the reverse strand, counting down.
CGATCTTTAGTATGATTATGTAACAAATTTGTAATCGATTCTTGAATCCCACGAGTTTGTAAACCCTAGCAAGTTCAAGAATCGACGACCCAATTCGTTGCGATGCTTTCTTGATCGACATCGCTCGAGATTGGGGAGTTCCGATCGTTTCTTGGAATTGCTAGAGGCTAGAATATAAATGGTATCCTCGAAAGAATAAGGGTTAAGATATGAAACCCTAATTTCATCAAGAAAACCCTAACTCTCGTCGATCACCATTGATCTAGTATCAATTCTTTGAAGGACAAGAACACGAAACCCTTTAGATTACATCACGTCTAAAGATCCGATCGACTCCTACGAGCCTCTCTTATATTCTTGATTGTTGATTGGAAATATTATCAAAACAACCGATTCTTGATTGTTTATAGTTTCTTGATTCTTGAGTAAAGGATAGTGACACTCGAATACAAATCACATCTTGAATCATGTTTTCGTTTATTGTTGTTTAACATTTCATTTCAAACGTATCAAAATACAATTGAATTGCACAATCCCTGTGGACGATCCGCACTCATTCATTAACTACATCTGACACCGTGGTTTGATTGCGGTCAATATAATTTTTTGATTGTCGTTACTTTTTACATATACACGTCAGAAAATATTTCAATCAGTAGGCTCTATAATGTATGCGATGTTGTGTATGTTAGTTATATGTATGCCCTAGAGGCCATTACTGTACATTGGATGTATATTGTAGTGGATGCTGGGACATATATAGGGAGGACTTTCTTGCTCGACATGATAGTATGCTATCTGGTTACTCTTTACCTTAACATGTATACTGATTGTCTCTCTGTTACATGTTGGTAAAGCCCTTAGGATATGTACTTGACTACCTGGATTATGATGCGGATCATACTAGTGGGGACATGGTAGTCCATAAGTACATCCTTCAAAGTCCCTAGTCGTGGGTATATCAAGACGAGGCATCGATATACCAGAGTAGACTAGCGTATACCTTCTCGACCCATACAGATGGGCAATGGATGATCCCATATCCATTGGTGTTTGGCATCAGAGATGATATACGGGTGCTCAGTAGAGACTGGGTACACTGGACGGACTCGCCGAGAACTCCCAGATGGTATTATACCTTACGTCAGATGGCAGTTCTCTGGTGACACTGGTACAGAGTAGTCTGTTGACCCGAGATCGTCATAAAGTCTTGTGTGGTTCCCACTGTGCTTTGATTTCCACCTTACCACGTCCAAGAGGGCGTGCAAAATGGTGGTTTTTGGGTACAGTCCCGAGTCACATGGAGGCAATGAGCGATAGGAGGGGATTCGTCTCTCCCGGTATAGGGAGTTGATGTTGCCCTGTGTTCGATTGGCTATAACCGGAAATCCCTGGCCAGGGTTGCTGAGATTTACTGGTAAGTGTTACCAGTAGTTTCTTGAATTGTTATAGACCTCATATCGACACGACTTATCGAGCTATTAGGGTCTGACGTTTACCACCCCTAGGCGAGATATGCGACATATCAGACGAACAGACCGGACTGTACGGTAAGTGTTACTGGTTGGATTCACAGGAGTGTGAGCGGGATTGCTCGTCGATCTTCTCATCGCTCAATACCCGGGTGGCCGTTACGTTTAGCAGACCGCTTGCGGCTTGTGGGTGTTTGATATGATCATCACCTGCTGCCGGCGTATTGACGAGTCTTTAGAGTCCTACACAGAGGTTTCCTGGCTCAATGAAACGAAATAGGAGCGCATATGAGATATGTGCGGGACCGAGAATAATGCGTGTATGTGATACCGTATTCCATTCTCGCGATTTGTAGCATTGATCGGTTATATGCGTTATAGCCGGGTTATCGGATCAAGTGTTGATTCGATAAGTTGTTACTATTGATATTAGTCGGTTATATGCGATATGACCGGGTCGTTAAATCAAGTGTTGATTTAATGATTTAATGTATAATTATATATTTGATATATCACTTTACATTAACTAATATAGGTTCACTTAAAAAGGATTTTCTCACTTGATGTGCACATTGTATATATGATATACTTTTGTGCATTTGATTGTATCATGTTTGATGATACATGATAATTTGGTGTATGGATTAAACCATGGTTGGTCAATGGTTAGGGTTTCTTTTGCTTCATTTATACATTTATTTATCCATTTTGTTTATTTTAGCAAAAGAAAATGATGAAGAGAAAATGGTGGCTTTCTTTGTTTGTTTTTGAAGCTTCTTGAAGCTTTGACCTAGTGACCATTTTGTCTTCATGTTTAACCCTAACCCTTGCAATTAACCATGGTCTATTCTCTACACCTAATCATGGTTGCCATATGATAAGTATTGTTTTTATTATTCATTTGGTATAGACTTATCATAATTTTTATCATCTTCTTCTTCTTCTTCACTTGAAGAAAGCTTGCTTCATCAATGGAAACTTGAGCAATTGAGTGAGAAATCCAATTCTAAAGTGAACCCACCTCCTATTTCTTCATCCTCTACCTCTTGCCAAGTAGTATAGGGTGTTTCCTTCACAAGTTTTCTTGACTTGGTGAAGTTGGAGCTTGATCTAGCGATGCCTCGACGTAGATCATCTTCGGCATCGTCGTCGATGACCTAGCCCGCTTTTTCTCCGATGAAGCCGACGCTAGAGCCCAAGATCCGATTTGTACAGCGAGGAGACTTCATCGCGGAGCCATGGAGGTGGAGAATCGGATCTAAAAAGGTTGTATTTCCGTTTACCATTTAGTTAAGTTGTTAACTAGTTTCTTTTTCGCCTAAACTTCTAGCCAACGATCTGTATTAGGGTTTCTCGGCACCGTATTTTTTGAAATTGGCATGGTTGATGCCTTGTGAGACCTCCTGAGAGTGCCTAGGAACCTTTCATTGGTATCAGAGCCTAGCTAGAGCCTTAGGCGAAGTCTAGACGGAGTTTGAAGTCCGATCGACCCGAAACCCCAACCCTAAAATGCTCTCTGGACAATTTCTGAAATCTGGTCTTTTTCGAAAATAAAAATATGCAGAAAAATCATCAGGGAATCCTAAGAATTACTGTGCAACACGTGTCCATGATTCCACTATAGCGCGGCGGAACCGCGGCACAAGCTGGCTTGTGCGGCGGTTCCGCGGCTGTTTTGTCGCCTTGTTCATTGAAAATTGCACAGTAATGTCACATTAGTACTACTGAGTTTTCTGGGAATTTTTAATATTTATTCTAGAGTTGAATTTTTTTTGGGTTGTTTTGGGGGTTCGATGATTCGATCGGATTATCAGATTTTGTCTATGTGGCTTTCCGGATATTTTAGAATATGTTAAAAAGTTCGACCGGATATAAATACCCAATTTTTCCCCTGTCGGGAAATTTCCAAGTGTTGGATTTTTCCGTAGTTTAACGACGTTCTAAGTAGTGCAAGTAACGTGATGGTCCCTCTAGAAGACAACAAACCTTAACTCGATTATGTGACCGTCTTGAACTGCCCTTTGAACCTTAGGGTTTGGGGCAGTACGGCGTGCCACATGTGAGGCGTTGGCTTGACCCTTCTACGGCTGGACCGTTGGTACTGAGGCACGAACTGAATGTTTTTAGACTTGTTTCATGTGTTGATCTGTATGGGGAAAACTTGGGTGTTTGACTGTTCGATCGGAAAGTTTAACATTTTCAGTTTATCTGGAATGGGATACAATAATTGGAATTCATAAGTAGTTATGTGATAACTGAATGAATGTTATAAACACAGCACTTTAGTCTCACTTGATCGGTTGCCACGGAATTTTGATGCGATCAAAAGTCCGTTGCAATCACGTAGCATACGCGGATACTCGCCGGGTAAACTTAATAGACAGCCTCACCCCATAGCCCCGACCAAGTGACTGTAGGAGAACCCCGTCGCCGAAAGCATCCGTTCGGATGCTCGCGGCAGCGGTGTTCCGCCTTGGTGCACTTCGTCGGAGGCATCGGGGGTGCAGCCGCCTACTGAAGTTTGCGACGAGCATTCGATCAGAATGTCGGGAATCTTGTTGAATTACCCGACTTTATATTGAAAAATGTTTTCGATTTTGAGACTAAAATGCGGGGTTTATAATTGTTAGGCATGCGATGTCTAAGGAATTCATTTGGTCAGGCATACGATGTCTGAGGAGGTTGCGGATTCCAACTGTTGTAGTTTTACACTTTCTTTTCCGTGACCGTAAGTGTAATATGTGATATCGCCGGTTTCGTTGCTATATGTCAACGACAATTGGGATGTGCATATTTACTTACGTTGATGACATGTGATGTTATGTGTTGCTGGATCGTCGTGTTTGAATAGCCGGGGTTTTTTTATGTGAGATGAGTGTTTTTCATTTTCATTCATGTAAAAACTTATATGTAATATTCTTTTATTGGGGCACTTCCAGGTTGCGGAAGATGTCACCGTTTGTATATTATTTACTTTTCCGCACTAGGATAGACCCAAGGAGGGGAGCACAAGTAACCGGGTTCTGGAGTCCAGTGGGAGACCAACTCGAGGAGTCGAGTCCGGGTCTCCTAACTCCAGAATTGGTAGGGTTGCTTGCCGCTCTCGTAGGGGTCTAGGGGTGTGGGTTTGGCTATTCATCACGACCATGGAATCCGTGTTTTATACTGGCTCGTATTGAAAACACGGACGTCCTAGTATATCCAATATTTCATATGTTTCTTCTGTTGCGATATCTGTGATGTGATCATATGATGTTCTGTGATAGATACTGTATATAGTATATATGATATATTATATAGGCGTTACTTATGTTTTACACCCGTGCTAGCCCTGCCCCGCTCTGTCGTTAGTTACCTAACCTAACGGTGCACGAGGGGACATCGAGGCGAATGCGGATGGCATAAGTGTACGTCGTATTTATCTGTGATGTTTAGGTACTTAAATGATGGGACTTCATTAATATGATTAATGAAAGGAAAAGAAACCTAAGATGTTGTAGAATCGAATTTCAAAAATAAAACAGGTAGCTACAGTTCTTGCTTTGCACAGCGGTATATATGATATATCCTGCACCTTATTCGATGAGGAAAGGACCGAGATCCCTTCACCGGGAGTGACTCCTTTAGCAATAACTGGCAGATGCTACACACTCGGTTTGTCTTTTGATTGCTTTTAAGAGTTTTTGCTTTGCACAGTGATATATATGATATATCCCGCACTTCATTCGACGAGGAAAGGACCGACGATCCCTTCACCGGGAGTGACTCCTTTAGCAAAACTAGAAAAGCCTCAAAGACACTCCATTTCAAAATCATTTGATTCTACAACGATATCAAGTTCATTACGCAATAGGTTTTCAGAAAAACCTGTCGTAGCCCTCCGTCATTTCAGATAAGTAGTAGTTAGTATTCGTGCTACGTTTGTTGGCCTGCGTCAAGGCGTAGTGTGCGGTAGCTAACTATTATTTATCTGCTTATGCATATGATGCAGATTGGATTAGGGTAGTCGTGCGACTTTGTTGGCCTGCGTCAAGGGTCGTGCGGGTGGGTTTAATTCAATCAGGAAATGATGGGTTGAATTTGACTAGCGCACTATGGTTTGTTGGCCTGCGTCAAGGTCATAGGACGCTAAGGGCAAAATATTATCGGGAATTTCAAGTGTTGAAATTTGCAATGAGATTGCATACCTTCTATGAGATAGTCGGATCCCGATACCCGCTGCGAGTAAGAGTTACTCCTGGGAGAGTTTTATACATTACAATTAGCCGATCAAGTAGGTGTCTAGAAAGGTGTTAACGAGGTTACGCCTCTGGGAAAACGAGGTTTACATTAATTAGGTTCGTGCGAAAGCACGGGGGACCTCCCTCAAAGTACCGACACTGGCCTGGCTGAAAGATTGGCGAACTTGTAGTGTGTAATTAATCCCGGCTAGTCTTTCCTTTTTGGGTTTGAAGGAAGATTTGATAAAAAGCAGTGGGAGCCATCCTGATTAGATAAAATAATAACCAATCTATTCTTGCAAGAGCGCACGCTGAGTGTTTTCTTCTCTCTCTCTCCTGGTAGCGACCATATCACGCCTTAATCAAGATAATAATACGGATTATTGACCGAACCCGCTTGTTATACTGAGCTGGGGAACGTTGGTCCCGCTCCAACTTATAATTGTTATAAGACAGTGTAGGAAATAGGGGATTACCAAAATTCCCGTGCCGCCCAAACGAAGAGAGTGCATGCTGATGCATTATCTTCGGGTGTGTTCGTTACAAAGAACTGTTTCTCAGTATCCTCCGAATCCTGGGTATATGATACCGGATCAGGATCCCAGATATGTAATCTGTTACATAGGGCTACAAAAGGGTAGAAAAACTGAGAACGGGTGATAAGTTTCATGAGGCAGAAAACGGGGCAAGTGTTGCAGCCAAGTCTGTTGGTCACTGTCACCCTGTATTGTAATACATTGATTCTGAACGAATGTTATTAGATACCGAACCTGATATACAAAATCATATCTGTCTCTTTATTAGTAAAGAAACAATAAAATTTTGTATTGTTGGATAATGTTTTGAACATTTCCTATATCAAAAGTTGATCGGTTCAGGCACGTTATCTAAAAGCATTGATGTTCTAAATCAAACTACAGTTCTTAGTATACAGAACACACACAAGAGGAATAGTTCAGAAATGAACGAATCCTTCTTGAGGCATTATAGACTAGGTCATATCAATGCGACCCGACTAGCTGAAGTTACATGTAGATGCATATTTAAATCAGTTTGAATTTACATCTTGTGAAACTTGCCAGTCATGTCACAAAGATAAGATGACCAAAGCTCCGTTTACTGGAAGCAGAGAAAGAGTTAATGAACTCTTAGGACTGATACATGATGATGTATGTAAGGTCTCCTGTCTACACATGCCAGGACTGGTTCTCTATACTTCGTTATATTCTCTGATAATCTCTCAAGATTCAGTCATATGTTCCTGTTGAAACACAAGTCCGAACCTTTTGAGATATTCACAGAATATAAGTTAGAAGTAGAGAACCAAAATACGGGTATAAGTATTATGTCCTATGATGAGATCAGGGAGGAGAATACTTGAGCACGGAATTCCTGGTCTATTCTAAAGGAGAATGAGATTCTCTCTCAGCATTACTCTTCCGTATACGCTATAGCACGATGGTATATCGGGGCAGAGCCATCATACCCTATATGATAAGGTGTGCTCTATGATGAGTACTACTGAGTTACCTGTTTCCTTTTGGGAGATATGCACTTATGAAGTTGCATACCTATTGAATAGGGTTCGAATCAAATCTGTTGCCTACCACTCCATATGAGATATGGTATGGGAAGAGCCCATGTCTTAAGCTAGTTAAGATTTGGGGTTGACCGGCCTATGTCTAAAAGCAAAATCCGGACAAGCTCGAGGCAAGGTCTGTTATGTAGAACTGGAAATGTTCCAGCCATACAAACTGCAGCTGATGATTTGGTAGAACCAAAGGATTCAATAGTTTCCAACGAACCTCAGCCTCTCCGCCGATCTAGTAGGGTTTCTCACCCACCTGAGAGATACTTTGGTTTCTCTATGACAGTGGGAACGAGGATTGAATCATGAGATGATGACCCAACTAGCTTCGAGCTGGCCATCAGGAGTAAGACTCTGTAAGAACGGCTGGATGCTTAGTGATCTGAGATAGAATCCTTATACACCAGCAAAGTATGGACTTTGGCTGCTATATCTGAAGGGTTAAATCCCCATCAGGAGCAAGTATATCTTGAGAAGATTACTTGGTGTAGTTGGAAAAGTTGAGACTTTCGAAGCTAGTCTTGTTAAAGGTTTTCGTCATCGACCAGGCGTGGATGATGATGAAACCTTTTTCCAATGGCTATGCTTAAGTCCATCCAGATCCTACTTGCCACGGCTGCATACCATGACTACGATATCTGGTGGTTGGGTGTCATGACTGCTTTTCAAAATGATGTTTTGGAAGAGAGCGTCTATAAGTACACAGCCAGAGGGCTTCGTAGACAGTGGGAGCAGCGGAAACGTGTGCAAGATGCTTTATAGGATAAAGCAAGCATCGCGGAGTTGGAACATCTGTTTTGATGAAGTAGTCAAAGAGTTTGACATCATCAAAATGGTAGATGAACCTTGTATATACAAAAAGGTAGTAGGGAGTATGGTGGCGATCCTCGTAGAGTACGTGGATGACATACTCTTGATAGGGAAGGAGTTTCCTATGCTACGCTCGATCAATCTCCAATTATCACAAAGATTCTCCATATAGGATCAAAGTGATACCTCCTAAATCCTGGTGTTTGGATCTATGAGATAGATCTAATTGGATGTTAGCATACTCACTAGTTGTAGTGAGATGGTATCAATTGATCCTGGGGAGAATCACTGGAAAGGTTCCAGGGTGATAAAGACGACTGAAAGTCAGTCACAGGCATTGTCTTTACCCTCAGTGGAGGGACGGTATGTTGGAAGTGTTCCAAGCTAGATACCGTGGCATACTAGACGATAGAGGCAGGATACATCGCTACTTAAGATGCTACCAAAGAGGATGTTTGGGTGTATACAGGTTCATAAGATGAACTATGTTCCTACCATTGTGAGACAATGGAGTTGTGGCTTATGCCAAGGAACGCCGGTCCCATCAGTGATCCAGACATATTCTAAGGCAGTATCACCTGATCATGGAGATGGTTGATCTCTAAGGGATCGAGGTTAGGAGAGTAGACTCAGAGGATAACACGGCGGATCCACTCACGAAGGCCTATTCCCAGAGAGAGACTTTTATGGGATGGTTGAGTATGAGATACTTCAACCACTGCTATCAGATGGCCCTAGTGCAAGTGGGAGATTGTTAGTTATATGTATGCCCTAGAGGCCATTACTGTACATTGGATGTATATTGTAGTGGATGCTGGGACATATATAGGGAGGACTTTCTTGCTCGACATGATAGTATGCTATCTGGTTACTCTTTACCTTAACATGTATACTGATTGTCTCTCTGCTACATGTTGGTAAAGCCCTTAGGATGTGTACTTGACTACCAGGATTATGATGCGGATCATACTAGTGGGGACATGGTAGTCCATAAGTACATACTTCAAAGTCCCTAGTCGTGGGTATATCGAGACGGGGCATTAATATACCAGAGTAGACTAGCGTATACCTTCTCGACCCATACAGATGGGCAATGGATGATCCCATATCCATTGGTGTTTGACATCAAGGATGGTGTACGGGTGCTCAGTAGAGACTGGGTACACTGGACGGACTCGCCGAGAACTCCCAGATGGTATTATACCTTACGTCAGATGGCAGTTCTCTGGTGACACTGGTACAGAGTAGTCTGTTGACCCGAGATCTTTATAGAGTCTTGTGTGGTTCCCACTGTGCTTTGATTTCCACCTTACCACGTCCAAGAGGGCGTGCAAAATGGTGGTTTTTGGGTACAGTCCCGAGTCACATGGAGGCAATGAGCGATAGGAGGGGATTCGTCTCTCCCGGTATAGGGAGTTGATGTTGCGCTGTGTTCGATTGGCTATAACCGGAAATCCCTGGCCAGGGTTGCTGAGATTTACTGGTAAGTGTTACCAGTAGTTTCTCGAATTTTTACAGACCTCATATCGACACGACTTATCGAGCTATTGGGGTCTGACGTTTACCACCCCTAGGCGAGATATGCGACATATCAGACGAACAGACCGGACTGTACGGTAAGTGTTACTGGTTGGATTCACATGAGTGTGAGCGGGCTTGCTCGTCGATCTTCTCATCGCTCAATACCCGGGTGGCTGTTACGTTTAGCAGACCGCTTGCGGCTTGTAGGTGTTTGATATGATCATCACCTGCTGCCGGTGTATTGACGAGTGTTTAGAGTCCTACACAGAGATTTCCTGGCTCAAGAGAAACGAAATAGGAGCGCATATGAGATATGTGCAGGACCGAGAATAATGCATGTATGTGATACCGTATTCCATTCTCGCGATTTGTAACATTGATCGGTTATATGCGTTATAGCCGAGTTATCGAATCAAGTGTTGATTCGATAAGTTGTTACTATTAATATTAGTCGGTTATATGCGATATGACCGGGTCGTTAAATCAAGTGTTGATTTAATGATTTAATGTATAATTATATATTTGATATATCACTTTACATTAACTAATATAGGTTCACTTAAAAAGGATTTTCTCACTTGATGTGCACATTGTATATATGATATACTTATGTGCATTTGATTGTATCATGTTTGATGATACATGATAGTTTGGTGTATGGATTAAACCTTGGTTGGTCAATGGTTATGGTTTCTTTTGCTTCATTTATTCATTTATTTATCCATTTTGTTTATTTTAGCAAAAGAAAATGATGAAGAGAAAATGGTGGCTTTCTTTGTTTGTTTTTGAAGCTTCTTGAAGCTTTGACCTAGTGACCATTTTGTCTTCATGTTTAACCCTAACCTTTGCAATTAACCATGGTCTATTCTCTACACCTAATCATGGTTGCCATATGATAAGTATTGTTTTTATTATTCATTTGGTATAGACTTATCATAATTTTTATCATCTTCTTCTTCTTCTTCACTTGAAGAAAGCTTGCTTCATCAATGGCAACTTGAGCAATTAAGTGAGAAATCCAATTCTAAAGTGAACCCACCTCCTATTTCTTCATACTCTACCTCTTGCCAAGTAGTATAGGGTGTTTCCTTCACAAGTTTTCTTGACTTGGTGAAGTTGGAGCTTGATCTAGCGATGCCTCGACGTAGATCATCTTCGGCATCGTCGTCGATGACCTAGCCCGCTTTTTCTCTGATGAAGCCGACGCTAGTGTTGCGCCACGGCAGCGCCCCGGCCGTCAATCCGAGGCCAAAATGTGGAATCAAAATTTTTCTTAACTTTAAACTGGCGCTACCGCGGACAATATACCCGGATCGTAACCATTAACAGATACTAGCTAACAAGAGAGGGGGTGAGAGATATACCGAGTGATCCGAGTCCTCCGGTCTTCTCGTCATCGTCCCAATCTCCCGCGGAAAATCCTGTCTCCATATCGTCGCCTCCTCGCCGGTGTTGGTGTATATGCCCTAGAGGCCATTACTGTATCATACTAGTATGTATATTACTTGATGGAAGCTTGGGATATTCACAGTTGTACAGACAATCTTGCTCAATATAGTAGTATGCTACTTGGTTTATCTCTGCTTTAATGCGTACTTGTGTGTTTATTTATTATATCACCTATACGCATTAGTAGAGCCCTTAGGATCTTTGCTTGATTACCGGCGTTTTGATGGCGATCACACTCGTGGGGGCTGGGTAATCCACAAGCACATCCTTATACACGTCCCTAGTCGTGGGAGTATCGAGATAGGGCATCGATGCTCCGGAGTAGACTAGCGTATGCGCTTCTCATCCCAGCACGGGGGACGGTCTGTCCCACAGCCGTCGGTACGTTGTACTTCAGATAGTATGCGGGTGCTCGTTAGGTTACGAGTACACTGGACAGGACTCGTCAGGAACTGAAAGGTTGGTATTATACCTATCGTCAGTTATCAGTTCCCAGGTGACATGAGTACAGCTTAGTCCGCTGACTTGATACTGGCACTTCGCCTCGAGTGTGTTCCCACTGCACTTTGATCGCTACCCTACCACGGCTCAAAGGAGTCGTGCAAACAGGTAGTGGTTGGGTGCAGTCCCGAAGCACTTGGAGGCAGTGACGGTTAGACAGGATTCGTCTCTCCCGGTATTGGGGGTTGACATCGCGCTGTGTCTAGGAGAGCCATTACACGAGTAGTCCCTGGCCAGGGCAAGCGAGATATACTGGTAGGTTTCCAGTGTTATCTCAGGGTGTTTTGGGCTTCACTCCGACACGACTTGTACCGCTATTGGGGGACTGACGTTTTACCGCCCCCTAGGCCCGACATGCGATGTATCAGACGAACAGACCGGACTGTACGGAGAATGTCACATTCAGACTCAGTAGGAGTTCAGATGGGGTTTCACCTCGTCAGCCTTCTTGTCGGCATCTACCTAGGGACCGTTACGCACAGCTAGTGCTGCTTGCGGTCTGTGGTTAAACCCACTGCCAGCGTAGTGTCGAGTCTTTAGAGTCCCACACAGAGGGTATTCGCCTCTGGGCAAAACAGAGTAGAGGTCGCATGGTTTTGCGACAGGGTTCGTTCTCATCCGCGCACTTGTGCACGTTTGGAGTCCGGACGGATATTGCCAGCGGGCTCTGGTTTGAGCCGGATACTGGTATATGTTTTGGGGTTGCTTTTATATCTCGGTATTCTTGTTCCTCGGAACGAGAATGCAGGTGTGTATGCACAGTTGCTTGAGGCGGAGGATGAGGTATTTCATTAGGGTTTCGGAACGGGTGCGTATGCACAATTGACAGTCATCATTTTCCAAACCCTAATGGATTTATAGATTATCTATTAATAATAGTAATTAAATGAGAATTATGTTATGGTTGATTTTGTTGACTTGTTGACCATGGTTGACTTGTTGACCATGGTTGAATGTTGACCACCATCATGCTTTGTAAAGATACTCCTTGATTCATGCTTACATTTCATTTAATGAAGCATGATAGTGGTCATTCCAAAACTACCATCAACTATTCTCATTTTGAATTATTATCATTTAGATAATTCTTTTTCTTTTTGATATGGTTGCAAAAAGAAAAAGATAGCTCATTCTTTCATATCCATTCTCTCTCCTCTCTTCATCTTCTTCTTCCTCAAGCTTAAGGTGAATCCTTCTCATGAGTTGAGAATCCCTCACCTTGAAAAAGAAAGCACTCCATAGATACATTCTACTCTCTCTAGGGTTCAAGGTTTAGCAAGCCGGAGATCCTAGTTCACTCAAAGTTCGAGTTAGAGCCCGAAGGATGAACCCTCAGGTGGATCCATCTTCGACGGAAGAAGGCGACGAGAAGAGAACCATCAACCTCTACAAAGTTTAAAGAAGAAGGAGTTCAAGTTGAGGTATAACCACTTTGCATAGTAGTTAACTCTTCTTTGCAAGTATGCTAGTTTAGTTTAGCAAAGATCCGGCTTTTACGGTCCATGTTACAAAGTTTAGAAAAATTTTGATTTACCGTTTCCGCAACCCCGAAAGTACCGGGAGAGGTAACGTGGACCTAACAGTGGTATCAGAGCCTAACTAAACTTAAACTAGCTTGGTAGCGAAGTGTATGGAAGTTCGAAACCGAAAAATCGCAAAACCGGAAAAACTAAAACCCTAAGTTTCTATTGAAATTTTTTCTGCTCTAAATGAAAAACTTTATACTTGTAAATTCGGCTCAGGGTTTTGTGTGAACACCCAAGAAAAACGATGCCCTAATTCATTCAAACCGCCGCGGTTCCGCGGCACGAGGTATGCATGTGCCGCGGAACCACCGCCGTTTGTTGTCCTCTCTGCATCGTTTTTCGTGCAGTGTTCTTCTGGTGGGATTTTAGGATTTTTCAGATATATTATGTGCCCAGATTTTCCAGAACAGAAATTTACTTTTGGGGTCCTATAATTCCGTATTTTTTTTTTCGAACTTCGCTACACTTTGGCTATGTTGGTTATATCTGTGATGTTTGCATGTATTGAACGTCGGCTAATCGCTATAAGACGATTGGTCGGGGTTATACATGATCTGTGTTTGATATTGGAATGTGTATATGAATGTGTTGGACTGTCGCGGGTGAATAGCCGGGGTGGATGTGAGATGAGCTTTTGTTTTTCTTTCATTCATTGTAAATGTAAATTGATGTAATAATATTATTTGTTTGGCCGCACAACCGGGTCGGGGTTGTAGCCGTCATTGTATAATTCTTTTTACTGTTTTTGCTCCTAGGATAGACCCATGGAGGGGGTGCACAAACTGCCGAGTACTTGGCGGGTAGTTTGCCGCACCCGTAGGGGTCTTGGGTGGGGTATTGGCTATTCACCGCGACCGTGTAACCCGCTTTTCGTTGCAGGCTCGAAAGGATTGCGGATTGCTAGTATATCCAATGTATTCATCTGTGATCTGTAATGTCTATCATTGCTTTACTATTTAGGCGTTGCTTATGTTTTACAGCCGCGCTAGCCCAGCCCCCGCTCTGTCGTTAGTTAAGTAACCTAACGGGTGATGACGGGACCCCGTGGCGAATGCGAATGGCATAAGCGTACGTCATATTTTGGTTGTTTTCTGCAATGGTAGGATTTAAATGATGGGACGCATTAAAAGAACTAATGCAAGAAAATAAACCTAAAAGACGTTGTTGGAACAATTTTTTCAAAAAGCTGTTATTGCAAGGACGTTCATTTTTGTTTTGCATCGCGGTATTCGGTTATGAATACCCAGCACCTCAGTCGACGAGGCAAGGGCCGAGATCCCTTCACCGGGAGTGACCCCTTAGACAAAAGTTTGCGTCAGGGTAATAACTTCACTATAGTCGATTATTCTTGCTTTGCATCGAGGTATTCATTTTGTAATATCCTGCACCTCATTCGACGAGGAAAGAGCCGAGATCCCTTCACAAGGAGTGACCTCTTTAGCAAAAAGTTTTTCGCCACTATATTTTCAAAATGTGTATCACGTTCCTTCAACGACATCAAGTTCATTACGTTAACGGGTTTTTCGCCAAAAACCCAGCCGTAGCCCTCCGTCGTTTCTTATAAGTTATACTTAGTATTCGTGCTGCGTTTGTTGACTGTGTCAAGGCGCAGTGAACGGTAGCTAAGTGTTGCTTATTTGCTGGATACAATGTGATTGGTTAGGACATTTGTGTAACCTTGTTGACTGTGTCAAGGGTTATGCAGGTGGGTTTAATGCAATCAAGACAACGACGGGATGAACTTGACTAGGACTTTTTGATTTGTTGACTGTGTCAAGATCACTTGAGTCCTAGGGGCAAAAACCACATCGGGAGTTTCAAAAGAACTGAAACTTGCAGATTTAGCATACCTTCTGGAGTGTGGTGACTAGAGTGGATTCCATCTAGGTTATCACACAATGACAGTTGGATCCCGATCCCACTGATGAGTTGGTTTACTCTCGGGAGATTATGTCACTTAACGATCAATGCTATAAACCTAGTAGGTGTCTAGAAAGGTGTTAGCGGGGCTACGCCCCCAGGGAAAAGAGGTTCTTTAATTAAGGAACTTCGCGAAAGCGTTGGAAAACCTCCCTCGAAGTACCGACACTAGCCTGGCTGAAAGGTTAAGCAAGTATTGTGACGTGAATTAAAACCCGGCTAGTTCTTCTTTTAAAAGAGGTTTTAAGAAGAATTTGAGGAAACAGTGGGAGACATCCTGGTTAGATAAATTAATAAACCAATCTAATCTTGCAAGAGCATACGCTGAGTGTTTCTTTTCTCTCTCTCCAGGCAGCAACCTTTTCACGCCCTAATCAAGATAAAAAAATGTATCGCTTGACCGAACCAAATTCTTATTTGGGACTGGGGAAAGTTGGTTCAGCTCTAACTTGTGACAACAGTCATGAGTATGAGAATGGGAAAGAGGAAAGTATGGATTTCCAGGATGCCCAGTCGAAGAAGAAGCATGGTTTTGCATCTACTTCAGGTGTTCTTGTAATTGAGAACTGTTTTACGGTCAGCCCTACCTCCTGGGTACTTGATACCGGATCAGGATCTCATATCTGTAATTTATTACAGGGACTGAGAAAAAGTAGGAAAGTTGCACCGGGTGATATGTCGCTCAGAGTAGCGAACGGAGCACAAGTTAATGCGGCAGCCGTCGGTGAATATCACCTAGTATTGCCAAATGGCAAGACTATGATTTTGAACGATTGCTACTATGTACCCTCCATGGTTTGCAACATAATATCAGTTTCTTTACTCGATAAAGATGGATATAACTTTGTTCTTGAAAAGAATATCATGAACATTTACCTTGATAAGGTACTGGTTGCAGAGGGTACACTGTTTAATGGTATCTACGTTCTAAATCAGAATACAGTTCTCAACATACAAAACACACGCAAGAGGAAGAATTCAGATACGAATGAATCCTACTTGTGGCATTGTAGACTTGGTCATATTGGAGAGAAAAGACTGAGTAAGTTGCATAAAGATGGACTGTTGGATACGTTCGAGTTTTCATCTTATGAAACTTGTCAGTCTTGTCTCAAAGGGAAGATGACCAAATCTCCGTTCACCGGACATGGAGAAAGAGCAGCAGAGCTCTTGGGACTCGTACATAGTGATGTATGTGGTCCGATGTTTATACATGCAAGGGGTGGGTTCTCGTACTTCATTACATTCACTGACGATCTCTCTAAGTTCGGATATGTGTATCTGATGAAACACAAATCTGAAGCTTTTGAGAAATTCAAGGAATTCAGAAACGAAGTAGAGAACCAGACAGGCAAAAGTATCAAGATCCTCCGGTCTGATAGGGGAGGGGAGTACTTAAGCACGGAATTCCTAGATTACTTAAAAGAGAATGGTATTCTCTCTCAGCTTACTCCTCCTTATACACCACAGCACAACGGTGTTTCGGAGCGGAGGAATCGTACCCTATTGGATATGGTTCGCTCCATGATGAGTAGTGCTGAGTTACCTCTTTCATTCTGGGGATATGCACTTCAAACTGCAGCACATCTATTGAATCAAGTTCCATCCAAATCCGTGCCTAAAACTCCATATGAAATATGGAGTGGTAAAAGTTTGTATCTTAAACGTATTAAGATTTGGGGTTGCCCAGCTTATGTCAAAAAGCAGAACCCAGACAAACTTGAGGCACGGGCAGTTTTGTGTAAGTTTGTGGGATACCCAAAAGATTCAAGTGGGTGTCTATTCTACCATGCAGAGGAACAGAAGATAATTGTTTCAAGAAATGCCACATTTTTAGAAAAAGAATTTCTTGTTAAAAACATTAGTGGCAGCACGGTAGAACTGGATGAAATTCCAGAAACACAAGCTTTAACAGAAAATTTGGAGGAACCGCTAGATTCAATAACCCCAAACGAACCTCAGCCACTCCGCAGATCTGGTAGGATTTCTCATCCGCCCGAGAGATACTACGGTTTTCTCATTGACGGGGATCGAGAGGATTGCATCTTGGAAGAAGATGACCCTACCAGCTTCAGGCAGGCCATTATCAGTAGGGACTCTGATAAGTGGCAGGAAGCAATGCAATCCGAAATGGAGTCCATGTACGCCAATAAAGTGTGGACCTTGGATATTGCTCCACCTGGGGTAAAACCCGTTGGATGCAAATGGATCTACAAAAGGAAACTTGGTGTAGATGGGCAGGTGGAAACCTATAAAGCTAGACTCGTTGCAAAAGGTTTTCGTCAAAGACCTGGTTTGGACTATGATGAAACTTTTTCTCCGGTGGCTATGCTCAAATCCATTCGGATCCTACTTGCCATTGCTGCCTTCCATGACTATGAAATCTGGCAGATGGATGTTAAAACGACTTTCCTAAACGGTTGTTTGGAAGAGTGCGTTTACATGGATCAACCAGAAGGTTTCGTAGACAGTGGGAGCAGCGGAAAGGTGTGCAAGTTGCTTAAATCCATTTATGGATTAAAGCAGGCATCGCGGAGCTGGAACATCTGTTTTGATGAGGCAATCAAGGAATTTGATTTCATCAAGAACGAAGATGAACCCTGTGTATATAAGAAGATTGTAGGACGAACTGTCGTATTCCTAGTCTTGTACGTGGACGACATTCTTTTGATAGGAAAT
Organism: Agapanthus africanus; assembly: GCA_030015575.1. Classification (NCBI taxonomy): domain Eukaryota; kingdom Viridiplantae; phylum Streptophyta; class Magnoliopsida; order Asparagales; family Amaryllidaceae; genus Agapanthus; species Agapanthus africanus. Next base: position 208,704,115 of record JASDDO010000026.1, on the reverse strand, counting down.
GATGTTCCTATGCTACAATCGGTCAAGCTATTTTTGTCACAAAGGTTCTCCATGAAGGACCTGGGTGATGCCTCGTACATTCTGGGGATCAAGATCTATAGAGATAGATCCAAGAAACTATTGGGACTTTCGCAGTCCAGGTACATAGAGACCGTACTAAAGAGATTTAGTATGGAGGGTTCCAAGCGCGGTAACATACCCGCATTGCACGGAATTACCCTCTCCAAGAAGATGTCTCCTAAGACTGACGAGGAGAGGGTTCGCATGAGCACTATACCCTACGCTTCGGCGGTAGGATCTATAATATATGCGATGCTATGTACAAGACCAGATGTAGCTTACGCGTTGAGCGCGGTAAGCCGGTATCAGTCAGACCCAGGGGAGGACCACTGGACAGCAGTGAAGAACATTCTCAAGTACCTGAGAAGGACTAAGTGTTAGTGTATATGCCCTAGAGGCCATTACTGTATCATACTAGTTTGTATATTACTTAATGGATGCTTGGGATATTCACCTTGTATATACAATCTTGCTCAAAATAGTAGTATGCTACTTGGTTTGTTTCTACTTCAATGTGTACTTGTGTTTATTTCAGTATATCACTTATACGCATTAGTGGAGCCCTTAGGATCTTTGCTTGATTACCAGCGTTGTGATGGCAGTCACACTAGTGGGGGCTGGGTAATCTATAAGCACATCCTTATTCAGGTCCCTGGTCGCAGGACTATCGAGACAGGGCATCGATACTCCGGAGTAGACCAGCGCATGCGCTTCTCATTTCAGTGTGGGAGACGGTCTGTCCCACAGCCGTCAGTACGTCGTACTTGAGATAGTATGCGGGTGCTCGTTAGGTTACGGGTACACTGGACAGGACTCGTCGGGAACTGACTAGTTGGTATTATACCTATCGTCAGTTATCAGTTCCCAGGTGACATGAGTACAGCTTAGTCCGCTGACTTGACACTGTCACTTCGCCTCGGGTGTGTTCCCACTGTACTTTGATCACTACCCTACCACGGCTCAAAGGAGTCGTGCAAACAGGTGGTGGTTGGGTGCAGTCCCGAAGCACTTGGAGGCAGTGACGGTTAGACAAGATTCGTCTCTCCCGGTATTGGGGGTTGACATCGCGCTGTGTCTAGGAGAGCCATTACACGAGTAGTCCCTGGCCAGGGCAAACGAGATATACTGGTAGGTTTCCAGTGTTATCTCAGGGTGTATTGGGCTTCACTCCGGCACGACTTGTACCGCTATTGGGGGACTGACGTTTACCGCCCCCTAGGCCCGCCATGCGATGTATCAGACGAACAGACCGGACTGTACGGAGAATGTCACACTCAGGCTCAGTAGGAGTTCAGATGGGTTTCGCCTCGTCGGTCTTCTTGTCGGCACTACCTGGGGACCGTTACGCACAGCTAGTGCCGCTTGCGGTCTGTGGTTAAACCCACTGCCAGCGTAGTGTCGAGTCTTTAGAGTCCCACGCAGAAAGCTTTTCGCCTTTAGGCAAAAGAGTAGAGGTCGCATGGTATTGCGACAGGTCGCATGGTTTTGCGACAGGGTTCGGTCACATCCGTGCACTTGTGCACGTACAGTGTCCGGACAGTTTACACTAGCGGGCTTTGGTTTAAGCCAGATCCTAGTGTACCTTATGTGATTGGATTTATCCATTTTGCATTCGTGTTCCTCGGAACGCGGATGCGGGTGTGTATGCACAGTTGACAGGGAGGCACAGACAGCGGATTCTCATTAGGGTTGTTGACAGTTGACCGTTGACTTTTTGACTTTTTTCTCAACCCTAATGAGAATATGATATGTGATTAACTATTATATTAATTAAGTATTATGGTGATATGGTTGTTGACTTGTTGACTTTTGTTGACTTGTTGACTTTGTTGACTTGTTGACTTTTGTTGACTTGTTGACCGGTTGACTAGGCTTGACTAGTTGACCATCATGATAACCATGGTTATCATTTCATGCCAAAGACTTTTTCTTGCTTGCTCATTTGAGTAAAATGAGTGCATGACATGATAAGGTTATGGTTGCTTCTAACCATCACATAAGACTTTTTTGATATGATGAGTTATGATCACTTTGGATTATGAGAGGGTGAAAGTCAAAAGAGTTGCTCATTCTTTCTTGCTCATTCTCTCTCTTGTTCTTGAGCTCTCCTCTTGCTCTCACCCTCAACCTCTTGCTCCCTCTCTTGATCTATGGTTCTCTTGTCTCATGAGTTGAGAATCAAGAACCATAGATAAAATCCCATTCTATTTCCTCTCTACTCATTCTAGTTCACTAGGTTTAGCAAACCAAGTGAACTAGTTTCTTCAAAGAACGAAGAAGGAGCTAAAGGTTGGAGCTTTTAAGTGGATCTATCTTCGGCGTACGGAGACAACGAGAAGGAGCCATCGAACCACCATCGGAGCTTGAAGAGAAGGAGTTCAAGTTTAGGTATAACCATCTTCATCCGAATAGCTAAATATCTTTAGCTTTGTTTGCTAGTTTTAGTTTAGGTAAAGATCCCGACCTAGCTTAGTCCATGTTGCCTCTTGCGTTAAAATTTTGATTTTATACCGTTTCCGCCTCCCCGTAAGAACCGGGGGTCGCAACGTGGACTTACAGTGGTATCAGAGCCTAACTAAACTTAAACTAGCTTGGTAGTGAAGTGTAACGAAGTTCGGAACCGAAAAAAAATCCAAAAACCTAACTTTTACAAAACCTGAGTTTCTGTTGAAATTTTTTCTGGTCAAAATGAAAAACTTTACACTTTTAAATTCGGCTCAGGGTTTTGTGTGAACACCCAAGAAAAACGATACAGTAATTCGTCCAAACCGCCGCCCTTCCGCCGCGCGAGCTAGGCAGCCGCCGCGGAACCGCCGCGCTTTGTCGTCTTCTGTGCATCGTTTTTCGTGCAGTGTGTGTCTGTGTTGGTTTTGGGATTTTTGGAATATATTATATGTGCCCAGATTTTCCAGAAAAGAAATTTCCTTTTGGGGTCCTATAATTCCGTATTTTTTTTTTCCGAACTTCACTGCACTTTGACTATGATGGTTATATCTGTGATGTTTGCATGTATTGAACGTCGGCCAATCGCTATAAGTCGATTGGTCGGGGTTATACATGATCTGTAATGTGCTGGAATGTGTATATAAATATGTTGGATTGTCGCGGGTGAATAGCCGGGGGTTGTGAGACGAGAGTTTTCTTTTCTTGCAATTCATGTAAATTTCTAAATTGATGTAATAATTATTTGTATGGCCGCACAACCGGGTCGGGGTTGTAGCCGTCATTGTATAATTTCTTTTTACTGTTTTTGCTCCTAGGATAGACCCATGGAGGGGTGCACAAACTACCGGGTATGCCGAAGTGTCGAGTGGCCTACTCATGGAGATGAGGGAGGTTGCTACGCTTCGGGTACTTGGCGGGTAGTTTGCCGCACCCGTAGGGGTCTTGGGTGGGGTTTTGGCTATTCACCGCGACCGTGTAATCTGTTTTTGTTACAGGCTCGTACAAATTACAGATTGCTAGTATATCCAATGTATTTATCTGTGATCTGAAATGTTTATCATTGCAGTATATCTATATATGATATTATTTAGGCGTTGCTTATGTTTTACAGACGCGCTAGCCCAGCCCCCGCTCTGTCGTTAGTTAAGTAACCTAACGGGTAATGACGGGGCCCCGTGGCGAATGCGAATGGCATAAGCGTACGTCATATTTTGGTTGTTTTCTGCAATAGTAGGATTAAATGATGGGACGCATTAAAAGAACTAATGCAAGAATATCACGCATTAAAAGAACTAATGCAAGATAATAAACCAAGTTAAAGTCGTTGGAACACTTTCGAAAAACCACTCGGTTCTTTTCAAAAACAACTTTTAAATGCGGAGCTTGAGCCACTCTTTTTAAAAGCTATCTCGTTCCATCGACCAAATCAAGTTCACTACGTTCACGGTTTTGCCAAAACCATTCGTAGCCCTCCGTCGTTTCGTATGAATATTCAATAGTATTCAAGCTGTGTTTGTTGACCTTCGTCAAGGCATAGTGATTGGTAGCTATTGGGTATTCATATGTAGCATAGATAGATGCGTTGGTTTGGGACATTCGCATTACCTTGTTGACCTTCGTCAAGGGTATATACGGGTGGATTCAAATTAACCTGGATAATGACGGGCAGAACTTGACATGTGACTTATGATTTGTTGACCTTCGTCAAGGTCATAAGAGCATGGGGCAAAAATCCACATCGGGAGTTTCATAAGTACTGAAACTTGCTAGATTTGCATACCATTTGGAGTGTGATGATTCTGGTAGGATTCCTTCAGTTTCGTCACGCGATGATATTTGGATCCCGATCCTACTGTGAGTATATGCTACTCCTCGGGAAATTTCTCACTTAACGATCAATGCTATAAACCTAGTAGGTGCCTAGAAAGGTGTTAGCGGGGCTACGCCCCCAGGGAAAAGAGGTTCTTTAATTAAGGAACTTCGCGAAAGCGTTGGAAAACCTCCCTCGAAGTACCGACACCGGCCTGGCTGAACGGTTAAGCAAGTATTGTACGGTGGGATTGATCCTGACTAATTCTTCCTTTATGGTTTGAGGAGGGATTCGAGAAACAGTGGGAGCCATCCTGTTTAGACAAACTAAAAACCACTCTAAACTTGCAAGAGCATCATGCTGAGTGTTTCTTCTTCTCTCTCCTAATTGCAGCGACCAATCAACATGACTGGACTTAAGTTACTCCTAGATAAAAACAAACTGACAGGGCCAAACTACAAAGATTGGCTCAGGAATGTCACGATAGCAATCACTTATGACAAGCTGGGGTATCTTCTTACCACCAAAGCTCCCCCTGTCCCTGGTCCAACTTCCAGTGTCGCGGATAAGGAAATCCGCAAGACTTGGGAGATTGATAGCGCGAAGGCCAAGTGCCTCCTGCTTGCCTCGATGGACAACGAACATCAGAGGAGGCATGAGAATATGGACATGGAGTCCATATTGCTCCATACAAAAGAACTGTATGGAGAGCAATCACGTATCGCAAGATACGAAGCGTCGAAAAAGTTATTTTCGACAAGAATGGCCGTCGGATCATCAGTAGCCGAGCACGTGCTAAAGATGATCGGCTTCATTGAGGAGCTCGCTGACCTAGGAATCACATTGGAGAGTGAGCTATATACGGATATAGTTCTCCAGTCCCTTCCTTCCACTTACGCCCAGTTTATACTGAACTTCAACTTACAAGAAAAAGAGGTTGAACTTTCAGAGCTCCTCAACATGCTGAGGAGCGCAGAGGGCACCCTACAGAAAAGTAGGGATACATCCACTTTGTTTGTAGGAGGATCATCTTCTTCTAGGTCCAAGGCGAAAGCCAAGGGAAAGAAGAAGAAGGCCCCCGCCAAACCAAGGGGCGGTGTTAGTAAAGTGGATACGAAGGGAAAAGGAAAAGCAACAAAGATAGCGGGGAAGCTTGTGGATAAGGAAGAATGCTTCTATTGTCATAAGAAAGGACACTGGAAGAATGATTGCAGGGCCTGGAAGGCCAGAACACAGGAATTGAAGCAGGTTGCAGCTTCAGCTTCAGGTGTGTATGTTATTGAAAACTGTCTTTCAATAAACTCTACTTCCTGGGTATTGGATACCGGATCAGGATCTCATATCTGTAATTCTTTGCAGGCATTGAGAAACCGTAGGGTTTTGAAGGCAGGTGACATGACCCTCAGAGTTGCAAACGGAGCTAGCATGGATGCTAAAGCCGTGGGGGACTATCACCTGGGAATGTCAGATGGACATGTTTTGGTTTTGCGTAATTGCTTTTTTGTACCCAACGCAACCTGTAATATCATTTCTGTATCTTTAGTTTCTAAAGAAGGTTATGAATTTGCGTTTGTAAGTAATGTTGTAAACATTCACCTTAATCAAGTTTTGATTGGGTCAGGTACATTGAGTAATGGTATATACGTGTTAAACCAACCACAGATTTTCAACGTCCAGAATACACACAAAAGAAAGTCTCCAGAACTAAATCAGACTTTCTTATGGCATTGTAGATTGGGTCACATCAATGAGAGAAGGTTGACTAAGTTACATACAGAAGGATATTTGAATGCGTTCGAATATCAATCGTATGCCACTTGTCAATCTTGTCTCAATGGAAAGATGACAAAGACTCCGTTTACTGGACAAGGAGTAAGAGCGAGCGAGCTCTTGGGACTCGTACACAGTGACGTGTGCGGTCCAATGTCTACACATGCCCGAAGCGGACATTCTTACTTCATTACTTTTACGGATGACTTCTCAAGGTACGGTTATGTCTTCTTAATGAAACATAAGTCCGAGGCCTTTGGAAAATTCCAGGAGTATAAGAATGAAGTAGAGAAACAGACCGGCAAAAGTATTAAGATTCTAAGATCGGATCGAGGTGGAGAATACTTAAGTGCCGAATTCCTGAATTACTTAAAAGAGAATGGTATTCTCTCTCATCTTACTCCTCCATACACTCCGCAACATAACGGTGTATCGGAGAGACGGAACCGAACCCTATTGGATATGGTTCGGTCCATGATGAGTAACGCTGAGTTACCGCGATCATTCTGGGGATATGCACTAGAAGCAGCTGCGTATCTCTTGAACAAGGCTCCCACCAAGACTGTGCCTACCACCCCATATGAGATGTGGACTGGGAAGAAACCCTGTCTTAAGTATCTTAAGGTATGGGGATGTCCAGCTTTTGTAAAAAAAAAAGCAGCATGCGGACAAACTTGAGGCACGTTCAGTACAGTGTAAGTTTGTGGGATACCCAAGGAACTCCAGGGGGTATCTTTTCTATTCCGCTGAGGAGCAAAAGGTCTTTGTTTCTCAGCATGCCCGCTTCTTGGAAACTGAGTTTTTAGAAACCCAGATAAGTGGGAACACAATAGAACTGGAAGAAGTTCCAGAACCACAGACTGTTACTGAAAGCTTAGTGGAACCAGAGGGTTCAACAGAACAGGACATTCCTGCGCCACTCCGCAGGAGTAGTAGGCAGTCTCATCCGCCCGAGAGATACTACGGTTTTCTCATAGACGGGGATAGAGAGGATTGCATCATAGATTATGATGAGCCTACTAGCTTCCAGCAGGCCGTTCAGAGCGTTGACTCAGTGAAATGGCTGGATGCAATGCGGACCGAAATGGAGTCCATGTACACCAACAAGGTATGGACGTTGGACATTGCTCCAGACGGGGTAAAACCCGTAGGATGCAAGTGGATCTTCAAAAGGAAGATTGGTGTAGATGGACAGGTTGAGACCTATAAAGCTAGGCTGGTAGCAAAGGGTTTTCGTCAAAGACCTGGCTTGGACTACGACGAAACCTTTTCTCCAGTAGCCATGCTGAAATCCATTCGGATCCTTCTTGCCATTGCTGCCTTCCACGATTATGAGATCTGGCAAATGGACGTAAAGACAGCTTTTCTAAATGGAAATTTAGAGGAGTGTGTCTATATGGACCAGCCAGAGGGTTTCATTCAGAGTGGGAGCAGCGGAAAGGTGTGCAAGTTGCTTAAGTCCATCTATGGACTAAAGCAGGCATCGCGGAGTTGGAACATCTGCTTTGATGAGACGGTCAAAGAATTTGGCTTTATCAAAAATCCAGATGAACCATGCATCTATAGTAGATTTGTAGCGAGAACTGTAGTATTCCTTGTTTTATACGTGGATGACATTCTCTTAATAGGAAATGACATTCCTATGCTACAATCTGTCAAGGGGTTCTTGTCACACAGGTTCTCCATGAAAGACCTGGGTGATGCCTCATACATTCTGGGTATCCGGATCTACCGTGACAGATCCAAGAGGATATTAGGACTTTCGCAGTCCAGGTACATCGACACCATACTGAAGAGGTTCAGTATGGAAGATTCCAAGCGCGGTAACCTACCGGCTTGTCACGGGATCACCCTCTCTAAAGAGATGTCTCCCAAGACTGATTTGGAGAGGGATCGCATGTCTATTATACCCTACGCTTCTGCGGTAGGCTCTATAATGTATGCGATGTTGTGTACCAGACCGGATGTAGCTTATGCACTGAGTGTGGTAAGCCGGTATCAGTCTAACCCTGGGGAGAAACACTGGATAGCGGTAAAGAACATTCTCAAGTACCTGAGAAGGACTAAGGAGATGTTCTTGGTGTATGGCGGAAAAGACCTCCAGATCGAGGCCTTTGCTGACTCCAGCTTCCAGAGTGACAAGGATGATTCCAAGTCCATGTCGGGTTTTGTCTTTACCCTCAATGGAGGGGCGGTGTGTTGGAAGAGTTCCAAACAGGAAACCGTTGCAGACTCGACGATGGAAGCGGAATACATCGCTGCATCTGATGCCGCAAAAGAAGCTGTCTGGATGAGGAAGTTCTTGAAAGAACTTCAGGTGGTTCCGTCCATTGTTGATCCAATACCTCTGTATTGCGACAACAACGGGGCTATAGCATTAGCGAAGGAACCCAGGTCCCATCAGAGATCCAGGCACATCTTGAGGCGGTATCACCTGATCAGGGAGATCGTAGATCGCCAGGAGATCGAGGTTCGGAGAGTCGCTTCAGAAGATAACACTGCAGATCCATTCACCAAGGCCCTGCCCCAGACTCAGTTCGAGCGGCTGATCGAGATGATAGGTCTTCGATACGCCAGTACATGGCCTTAGTGCAAGTGGGAGATTGTTAGTGTATATGCCCTAGAGGCCATTACTGTATCATACTAGTTTGTATATTACTTAATGGATGCTTGGGATATTCACCTTGTATATACAATCTTGCTCAAAATAGTAGTATGCTACTTGGTTTGTTTCTACTTCAATGTGTACTTGTGTTTATTTCAGTATATCACTTATACGCATTAGTGGAGCCCTTAGGATCTTTGCTTGATTACCAGCGTTGTGATGGCAGTCACACTAGTGGGGGCTGGGTAATCTATAAGCACATCCTTATTCAGGTCCCTGGTCGCAGGACTATCGAGACAGGGCATCGATACTCCGGAGTAGACCAGCGCATGCGCTTCTCATCCCAGTGTGGGAGACGGTCTGTCCCACAGCCGTCAGTACGTCGTACTTGAGATAGTATGCGGGTGCTCGTTAGGTTACGGGTACACTGGACAGGACTCGTCGGGAACTGACTAGTTGGTATTATACCTATCGTCAGTTATCAGTTCCCAGGTGACATGAGTACAGCTTAGTCCGCTGACTTGACACTGTCACTTCGCCTCGGGTGTGTTCCCACTGTACTTTGATCACTACCCTACCACGGCTCAAAGGAGTCGTGCAAACAGGTGGTGGTTGGGTGCAGTCCCGAAGCACTTGGAGGCAGTGACGGTTAGACAGGATTCGTCTCTCCCGGTATTGGGGGTTGACATCGCGCTGTGTCTAGGAGAGCCATTACACGAGTAGTCCCTGGCCAGGGCAAACGAGATATACTGGTAGGTTTCCAGTGTTATCTCAGGGTGTATTGGGCTTCACTCCGGCACGACTTGTACCGCTATTGGGGGACTGACGTTTACCGCCCCCTAGGCCCGCCATGCGATGTATCAGACGAACAGACCGGACTGTACGGAGAATGTCACACTCAGGCTCAGTAGGAGTTCAGATGGGTTTCGCCTCGTCGGTCTTCTTGTCGGCACTACCTGGGAACCGTTACGCACAGCTAGTGCCGCTTGCGGTCTGTGGTTAAACCCACTGCCAGCGTAGTGTCGAGTCTTTAGAGTCCCACGCAGAAAGCTTTTCGCCTTTAGGCAAAAGAGTAGAGGTCGCATGGTATTGCGACAGGTCGCATGGTTTTGCGACAGGGTTCGGTCACATCCGTGCACTTGTGCACGTACAGTGTCCGGACAGTTTACACTAGCGGGCTTTGGTTTAAGCCAGATCCTAGTGTACCTTATGGGATTGGATTTATCCATTTTGCATTCGTGTTCCTCGGAACGCGGATGCGGGTGTGTATGCACAGTTGACAGGGAGGCACAGACAGCGGATTCTCATTAGGGTTGTTGACAGTTGACCGTTGACTTTTTGACTTTTTGCTCAACCCTAATGAGAATATGATATGTGATTAACTATTATATTAATTAAGTATTATGGTGATATGGTTGTTGACTTGTTGACTTTTGTTGACTTGTTGACTTTGTTGACTTGTTGACTTTTGTTGACTTGTTGACCGGTTGACTAGGCTTGACTAGTTGACCATCATGATAACCATGGTTATCATTTCATGCCAAAGACTTTTTCTTGCTTGCTCATTTGAGTAAAATGAGTGCATGACATGATAAGGTTATGGTTGCTTCTAACCATCACATAAGACTTTTTTGATATGATGAGTTATGATCACTTTGGATTATGAGAGGGTGAAAGTCAAAAGAGTTGCTCATTCTTTCTTGCTCATTCTCTCTCTTGTTCTTGAGCTCTCCTCTTGCTCTCACCCTCAACCTCTTGCTCCCTCTCTTGATCTATGGTTCTCTTGTCTCATGAGTTGAGAATCAAGAACCATAGATAAAATCCCATTCTATTTCCTCTCTACTCATTCTAGTTCACTAGGTTTAGCAAACCAAGTGAACTAGTTTCTTCAAAGAACGAAGAAGGAGCTAAAGGTTGGAGCTTTCAAGTGGATCTATCTTCGGCGTACGGAGACAACGAGAAGGAGCCATCGAACCACCATCGGAGCTTGAAGAGAAGGAGTTCAAGTTTAGGTATAACCATCTTCATCCGAATAGCTAAATATCTTTAGCTTTGTTTGCTAGTTTTAGTTTAGGTAAAGATCCCGACCTAGCTTAGTCCATGTTGCCTCTTGCGTTAAAATTTTGATTTTATACCGTTTCCGCCTCCCCGTAAGAACCGGGGGTCGCAACGTGGACTTACACTAAGGAGATGTTCCTGGTTTACGGTAATGGAGACCTCCGGGTCGAGTCCTTTACCGATTCAAGCTTCCAGAGTGACAAAGATGACAGCAAGTCCGTCTCGGGTTTTGTGTTTACCCTCAACGGAGGGGCGGTATGTTGGAGGAGTTCCAAGCAGGAAACCGTCGCAGACTCGACGATGGAGGCTGAATACATTGCTGCAAGCGATGCCGCAAAAGAGGCGGTCTGGATGAAGAAGTTCATTTATGAACTTCAGGTGGTTCCGTCCATTGTTGACCCAATACCTTTGTATTGCGATAACAATGGGGCTATAGCTTTAGCAAAGGAACCAAGGTCCCATCAGAAATCCAGGCACATCTTAAGGCGGTATCACCTGATCAGGGAGATCATTGATCGACAGGAGATCGAGGTGCGGAGAGTGGACACAAAGGACAACACTGCGGACCCATTCACGAAGGCTTTACCCCAGACTCAGTTCGAGCGGCTGATCGAGATGATAGGTCTTCGATACGCCAGTACATGGCCTTAGTGCAAGTGGGAGATTGTTGGTGTATATGCCCTAGAGGCCATTACTGTATCATACTAGTATGTATATTACTTGATGGAAGCTTGGGATATTCACAGTTGTACAGACAATCTTGCTCAATATAGTAGTATGCTACTTGGTTTGTCTCTGCTTTAATGCGTACTTATGTGTTTATTTATTATATCACCTATACGCATTAGTAGAGCCCTTAGGATCTTTGCTTGATTACCGGCGTTGTGATGGCGATCACACTCGTGGGGGCTGGGTAATCCACAAGCACATCCTTATACACGTCCCTAGTCGTGGGAGTATCGAGATAGGGCATCGATGCTCCGGAGTAGACTAGCGTATGCGCCTCTCATCCCAGCACGGGGGACGGTCTGTCCCACAGCCGTCGGTACGTTGTACTTGAGATAGTATGCGGGTGCTCGTTAGGTTACGAGTACACTGGACAGGACTCGTCGGGAACTGAAAGGTTGGTATTATACCTATCGTCAGTTATCAGTTCCCAGGTGACATGAGTACAGCTTAGTCCGCTGACTTGATACTGGCACTTCGCCTCGAGTGTGTTCCCACTGCACTTTGATCGCTACCCTACCACGGCTCAAAGGAGTCGTGCAAACAGGTAGTGGTTGGGTGCAGTCCCGAAGCACTTAGAGGCAGTGACGGTTAGACAGGATTCGTCTCTCCCGGTATTGGGGGTTGACATCGCGCTGTGTCTAGGAGAGCCATTACACGAGTAGTCCCTGGCCAGGGCAAGCGAGATATACTGGTAGGTTTCCAGTGTTATCTCAGGGTGTTTTAGGCTTCACTCCGACACGACTTGTACCGCTATTGGGGGACTGACGTTTTACCGCCCCCTAGGCCCGACATGCGATGTATCAGAGGAACAGACCGGACTGTACGGAGAATGTCACATTCAGACTCAGTAGGAGTTCAGATGGGGTTTCACCTCGTCAGCCTTCTTGTCGGCATCTACCTGGGGACCGTTACGCACAGCTAGTGCCGCTTGCGGTCTGTAGTTAAACCCACTGCCAGCGTAGTGTCGAGTCTTTAGAGTCCCACACAGAGGGTATTCGCCTCTGGGCAAAACAGAGTAGAGGTCGCATGGTTTTGCGACAGGGTTCGTTCTCATCCGCGCACTTGTGCACGTTTGGAGTCCGGACGGATATTGCCAGCGGGCTCTGGTTTGAGCCGGATACTGGTATATGTTTTGGGGTTGCTTTTATATCTCGGTATTCTTGTTCCTCGGAACGAGAATGCAGGTGTGTATGCACAGTTGCTTGAGGCGGAGGATGAGGTATTTCATTAGGGTTTCGGAACGGGTGCGTATGCACAATTGACAGTCATCATTTTCCAAACCCTAATGGATTTATAGATTATCTATTAATAATAGTAATTAAATGAGAATTATGTTATGGTTGATTTTGTTGACTTGTTGACCATGGTTGACTTGTTGACCATGGTTGAATGTTGACCACCATCATGCTTTGTAAAGATACTCCTTGATTCATGCTTACATTTCATTTAATGAAGCATGCTAGTGGTCATTCCAAAACTATAATCAACTATTCTCATTTTGAATTATTATCATTTAGATAATTCTTTTTCTTTTTGATATGGCTGCAAAAAGAAAAAGATAGCTCATTCTTTCATATCCATTCTCTCTCCTCTCTTCATCTTCTTCTTCCTCAAGCTTAAGGTGAATCCTTCTCATGAGTTGAGAATCCCTCACCTTGAAAAAGAAAGCACTCCATAGATACATTCTACTCTCTCTAGGGTTCAAGGTTTAGCAAGCCGGAGATCCTAGTTCACTCAAAGTTCGAGTTAGAGCCCGAAGGTTGAACCCTCAGGTGGATCCATCTTCGACGGAAGAAGGCGACGAGAAGAGAACCATCAACCTCTACAAAGTTTAAAGAAGAAGGAGTTCAAGTTGAGGTATAACCACTTTGCATAGTAGTTAACTCTTCTTTGCAAGTATGCTAGTTTAGTTTAGCAAAGATCCGGCTTTTACGGTCCATGTTACAAAGTTTAGAAAAATTTTGATTTACCGTTTCCGCAACCCCGAAAGTACCGGGAGAGGTAACGTGGACCTAACAGCCGGAAGGGCACCACATCGCCTGCGTCTTTTACGGGCTCCCGCCTCAATACGGAGGCAACTCGGGCACGAAGCTGGCAAGTCGACGTACCCAAGATTTGCTGTAGAATGTGTAGAGCTTTGTCTCTTTAGGGTTATGTTGCCTTGATGGAGGAATGAGGTTGAGAAATGAACTTGGGACTTTTGGTGGCAATGGAAATTGATATGAATGATAATTTTTCCCACACCCTCACAAAATGAAAACTCTCTCATATCCTTGTGAAGTGGCCGGCCCCCCCTTTCCCCTTGAACAAATGGTGGAGAAAAAACAAACTCATGAAGGGAGGTGAGAGTAGTAAAAGTAGAAAGGTGACCACATCCAAAAGGAATGATAACAAGGTCAAATCCATTCAAATCAACTCTAATCACAATCTAATCTCAAAAAGCAAGCCATCATGAAAAAGCAAAGATGCTTAACCTATCATAATGCCACAAGTGCAAGAAACCCCCTCCACAAATGTTATTTGCAAACTTGCAAATAACACCCTCCATCGGAATAGTCCGGCCGGGAAAGAACAAAGGAAAACCAGCCGGAACGGAATGCAAACTGGCAACTCCAGAAAACTGGTCCCGTAATAAATTACAGGAAAACCCTGATACTGTGCATACACACCCGCATCTGTATTCCGACCGGATACAAATGCAAAGAGATAAAATCTACACTGCACTATACTAGGATCCGGCTTAAACCAAAGCCGGTTAGTAATATCCGTTCGATCCTGATCCGTGCAATACCGCACGTATCCGATCGAACTTTGCCATATATCTATACGGCCTCTAGTACAAACCGTCCGATCCTGATCCGTGCAATACCGCACGTATCTGATCGGACCCTGCCATATCTCCATACGGCCTCTACAGCGTTTCGCCCGAAAGCTTGAGTAACTGAAAGTGTGGTGGACTCTAAAGACTCGTCAATACTATGGTTGTGGATTTAACCACTAGCACGTCAGAGGTATAAGCCAATACGTGACGGGCCACCAGCTATTGACCAAAAGGGACGTCGATGAGCGAACTCATCCTGACACCCTACTAAGCCTGTCAGTGACAATATCCGTACAGTCCAGTCCGTTCGTCTATGAGCATCGCATGTCGGGCCTAGGGGGTTGGTAAAAGTCAGACCCCCAAAAGCGGTACAAGTTGTTGGAGATAGTGCCCTCAGAGTCAATTATTAGATCACAGGCACGTGATTGGAATGATTGAGGGAGGACTTATCCCGGTAGAACAGTCTTACTCGAGATGATAGTATGCTATCTGGTTTACCTTTATCATCGTGTACTGCTTTAGGTGACCTGACAGGTCGCTATTGCACGTTGATAGAGCCCCTAGGATTCTTTCTTGACCACCAGCAGTATGAGGGCGATCATATAAGTGGGAGCTGGGGTCTATAAGCACATCCTTAAAAGGTCCCTAGTCGTGGGAGATTCGAGACAGGGCATCGATTCTCCAGAGTAGACTAGTGTATACAGTCGAGACCCCGACGAGGGGCGGTGGCCGGTCTCACAGGCCACTGGTGTCAGTTGGTTCACCTAAGATGTATACAGGTGCTCATTGGGTTATGAGTACACCGGACAGGACTCGTCGGGAACATGCTAGTTGGTCTTATACCTGACGTCAGATAGCAGTTCCCAGGTGACATGTGTACAGGTTAGTTCATCGACCTGGGGTTCGTCATTTGTCTCGTGTGAGTTCCCACTGTGCTTTGATTACTACCCTACCACGGCTCAAAGGAGTCGTGCAAACAGGTTTTAGTTGGGTACAGTCCCGAGCCACATGGAGGCAGTGAGCGGATCTTTGGGGGTTCGTCTCTCCCGGTATTGGGGGTGAGGTCGCGCTGTGTCTAGGAGAGCCATAACACGAAGTCCTTGGCCAAGGCAGGAGATTTACTGGTAGGTATTCCAGTAGTATCTCAGGGTGTTCTGGGCTACACTCCGACACGACTTGTACCGCTTTTGGGGGTCTGACTTTTACCCACCCCCTAGGCCCGACATGCGATGCTCATAGACGAACGGACTGGACTGTACGGATATTGTCACTGACAGGCTCAGTAGGGTGTCAGGATGAGTTCGCTTATCGACGTCCCTTTTGGTCAATAGCTGGTGGCCCGTTACGTATTGGCTTATACCTCTGACGTGCTAGTGGTTAAATCCACAGCCATAGTATTGACGAGTCTTTAGAGTCCACCACACTTTCAGTTACTCAAGCTTTCGGGCGAGACGCTGTAGAGGCCGTATGGAGATATGGCAGGGTCCGATCAGATACGTGCGGTATTGCACGGATCAGGATCGGACAGTTTTGTACTAGTGGCCGTATAGATATATGGCAGGGTTCGATCTGATACGTGCGGTATTGCACGGATCAGGATCGGACGAACATTACTAGCCGGCTTTGGTTTAAGCCGGATCCTAGTTTAGTACAGTGTAGATTTTGTCTCTTTGCATTTGTATTTCGGTCGGAATACAAATGCGGGTGTGTATGCACAGTATCGGGGTTTTCCTGTAATTTATTATGGGACCAGTTTTCTGGGGTTGCCAGTTTGCATTCCGTTCCGGCCGGTTTTCCTTTGTTCTTTCCCGGCCGGACTTTTCCGATGGAGGGGGTTATTTGCAATTGTGCAAATAACTTGTTGTGGAGGGGTTTATTGCAAAAGGATTGATTATGAAATCTTCTTTGCTATTCATGCATTAATTGAGTTATGAGAGGTATGGGTTTGATGTGGATTTGTGATGGATAATTTGTTGTGACCATTATTCCTTTTGATTTTTCTTTATCTCCTTTGAAAAATCACTCTTCCTTTTTTCCACCCACTTTATAGGGCCGGCCACTGTTGGGGGTATGGTGTGAGGAGGGAGAGTGAAGTTTAATTGTGTGGAAATTTTCCTTCTTGCATATTAGTGCCCCCCCCTCATTTGAGTGTGCTGGAATGTTTTTGTTGAGTTGATGAATTAATATATATTCATTTTGGTTGCATTGAGTGTAGAGAGAGCTTGCTTCATGGTTTTATTCACAGAGAGCACTCAAAGCATCTGGCCGAGCTCATTTTTGAGGGGATGCTCATTTTCTCTTAGCATCCACCAATGAAAATCATTGTGCACAAATTCCTCCGTCATGGCAACTATCCTAAACCCCAAAGAGACAACTATACTATACATTCTACAGCAAATCTTGGGCGCGTCGGCTAGCCAACTTCGCGCCCGAGTTGCCTCGGTATAGAGGTGGGAGCCCGTAAAAGAATCCGGCTACGTGGTGCCCTTCCGGCGACGAGGTGGAGACCGGACATTCCGCGGGAGATCGGAGTGGAGATGAAGACCGAAGGACACGGATCGCTCGGTATATCTCTAACCCGTCTTGTAGTTAGCTTGATCTAGTTTAATGGCCCGATCCGGGGTTTAGTGCGCGGTGGTGCCGGTTTGCTAAGTTCGCAAAATTAAAGTTTATCACCGCTTCCGCATTTGGCCGTCGGATCGACGGCCGGGGCGCCGCCGTGCACTTACAGTGGTATCAGAGCCTCGCCATTAACTTCGTCTAGCTTCGTTTGATGTGTTTTGCATTTCCGATCGATCAAATGTTCCAAAACTCGTATTTTGTTAACATCAGTTTTCTGTTGAAAATTTTTTAAGCCCAAAAATTTTTCAGGTTGCAAAAATGTGATGTACTTGAAAACCTAAGACTACTGCAGAAATCCGAGTCATTGATCTTTCATCGAGAGCGCGGAACCGCGGCCAATACCCACTTTGGGCCGCGGTTCCGCCGCAACATGAAAGGATCAATGGGCCAGGTTTTTCCAGTGGGCTTCTGGGTTAATTTTAGGGGTTTTGGAATATTAAAATTGGGCCCAGATTTTCTGTGAGTGCTACAGTATTGCTTGGGGGCCCACTTGTTAATTTTTGATCGATCGGATATTTTAAACACATTTTTTCACAGTATTTACATTATATCTGCGACCGTGAATGTCACTCGATCGGTAAATCCGGTCTAACTGCTATAGCCCGGTTAGACGGATTTGCGAAAGTGATTTTCACGTTGTTGTTCTGTGTTTTTGCTGTGATGTTGCGGATCGGTCGTAGGGATAGCCTGGATGCAATGCTAGTACAGTGTTGTTGTATTATGTACATTTGTTGCTGCGGGGCGAGCGTCCGACATGTGGACTGCCGTCACTGCCTGTTTGTATTATTATTTTGGGGCACGACCAGGTTGCGGTCGATGTACCCGTTGTATGTATATTTTACTTTCTGTACTAGGTTTACCCCGCGGAGGGGTGCACGGATAGCCGGGTTCTAGAAGGCAACAAGCCCGCATCTCATGGCATTGGGACGGAGGGGGCTTCACTCCAGGATTGGCTGGCTATTCGCCGCACTCGTAGGGGGTATAGGATTTCATTGCACAGGCTATCCACACGACCAGGGGAACGTCGGGTTTCAGTAGTGGCTCTGTGAAACCCGGGGATCCCAGATATCTGTTATGTTCTGTGATGCTGTACATTTCTGTGATGTTGCATTTTATTCACGCCTTGAGCGAAATACTATATATTGGTATATATATTAGTAGATGTTGTATATGTTTTTCATCTGCGCTAGTCCAGTCCCCGCTCTGCCGTTAGTTAGCTAACCTAACGGGTGATGACGGGACCCAGTGGCGAATGCGGATGGCATATACGTACGTCAGTATATTTTCGTTCTTTGTGGTGTGATCAATTGATGGGACTGCGTTGATTCGGATCAATGCAAGATAAACAAACCTATTCTGATGTTGTTGGAACACTTTTCAAAAAGCTGTTATTGCAAGGACGTTCACTTTTGTTTTGCATCGTGGTATTCATTTAGAATATCCTGCTCCTCAGTCGACGAGGCAAGGGCCGAGATCCCTTCACCGGGAGTGACCCCTTGGACAGAAGTTTTGCGTCAGGGCTTTAACTTCACTATAGCCGATTACTTTTGCTTTGCATCGTAGTATTCAGTTGGAATATCCTGCACCTCATTCTACGGGGAAAGAGCCGAGATCCCTTCACCGGGAGTGACCTCTTTAGTAAAGGTTTTCGTCACTATATTTTCTAAAAAGCTATCCGTTCCTTCAACGATATCAAGTTCATTACGTTAAAGGTTTTCGCCAGAAACCATTCATAGCCCTCCGTCATTTCATATGGATAGTCAATAGTATTCAAGCTGTGTTTGTTGGCCATAGTCAAGGCACAGTGTTTGGTAGCTGTTGGTTATTCATATGTAGCATAGATAGATGCGTTGTTTTGGGACAGTCGTATAGCCTTGTTGGCCCTAGTCAAGGGCTTGTACGGGTGGGTTCAAATCAACCTGGACAATGACGGGTAGAACTTGACATGTGACTTATGATTTGTTGGCCTTAGTCAAGGTCATAAGAGCATGGGGTAAAAATCACATCGGGAGTTTCAAAAGAACTGAAACTTGCCAGATATGCGCATACCTTCTGGAGTGTGATACCGTGAGCGGATTCCGTCACGTTATCATGCGATGATAGTTGGATCCCGATTCCCACTGATGAGTTGGTTTACTCCTCGGGTGACCCCGACCAATTCTTCTTTCAGGTTTGGAGGAGAATTTGAGGTACAGTGGGAGGTTTCCAGATTAGATAAATTGGTAACCATTCTGATCTAGGTTAGAGTGCACGCTGAGTGTTTCTTTTCTCTCTCTCTCTGGCAGCGACCATTGACCCGACCCTAGACTTTGACTCAGTGACCAAGTTGACCGAACCTTCTTAACACTGGCTTTTGGATTGTCAGAGTTGCAGACCTCATTGCCACTCCTACTTTTACCCTTTTTCTCCAGGACACCCCGTATTACTACGAACGTCCACTTCCATTGGACAAAACCATCGTATGGTTAGATACGAACTCGAAGGTATTCGAGGATGGTTTCCGGTTCTGGAGAAAACGGATAGGATTATTCAGTTGTCTTTTCCCTTTTACCTTCTCTCAAGTTGTGAGTACTCCTTGGTTTAGGAGATAGTACACCTATTACGCAAATTGGATAGTCTTCTTCCAAACCTTAGGCTGGTGCCGACCGGTAGGGAATGAAGAAAACCAATTAGCCTAAACGGTGTGCAGAAGGTATTAAGATTAAGACAAAGCAAGGGATTAGTAAGAGGGCAAAGTAAATTGCGACTGATATTCACGACCAAACCAAATATTTCTTCGTCAATCCTAAATCACCTTTGTATTTCTCCAGGACACTCCGTATCACTACGAAGATCCACAGTTTATTGGATACTCCATCGTATGGTTATATACGAACTCGAAAGGAACTTGTTCCAGTTCGGGGATGGATTCTGGTCCAGGAGAAATAGGAATAAGGTTTATTCGGTTGTCTTTTATCTTCACCTTCTCTCGCATAGCGAGTGCTCCTAGGATTAGGGCAGTACACCCATTATGCTTATTGGATAGTCTTCTTCCAAACCATAGGCTGGTGCCGAACGGTAGGGAAGGAAAAAAACCATTTGGCCTAAGGGGTGTGCAGAATGTAATGACTAAAGACATATAAAGGGATTTGGAGAGGTGGCAAAGAATTATACGGTTATAGTTGTGAATCTGGATAATGGTAGAGGCATTACTAGGAATACCAGGATACCCCGTCGAAACATTTCAATGTTTCAGTTCAACTGTGTACTGTAAAAAGAAAACTGATTTCCCGATTAGACACTTGCTCCAGGGTATGTATTTACCAGGTTTGATTCTCACATCTGTATGGTTTTACAGATGATGAGTGGGAGTAAGTTATTGGGAATTGGGTGATCATCCTCATTATATCGGGATTCGTTGTAATCGGTGATATTTAAGGAAATCACCTGGGCTGTTTGCCGGTCGGCAAATGTTTGGTTTTGAATATCCGCTGTTGTGCACCAATTTCAAATTGATATATCTGTACGTCTATTTTCATAGAGTGAGATATACCTTTTGATATTATGTCGATGACATTTACCTGTATCAGTGGATGGTTAGGTAAGGAGCATTAAACAGCGGTGTAATTCTTCTTAGCCATAAGTACAGTTTTCAACCTACGACGCACAGTGAAAGAGTTGTTAGACTCAGCGGACTTATACAGAGTAATGTATGTTGTCCAGTGTCCATTAGGACAGAGGGGTTGGTCCTCATACTATATTCTGTTTACTTTTAACTTCTCTAGTTCTTAGACATGTGTTTCGTAGAAACACAGGGTCTAAGTTTTGAGGAGTTATAGGTATCTAAATAGAGTAGAGAACCAAGTGTAGCAAGTATCGGGATTCTTCAAAGTGATCGAAAATGTAGATACTTGTGTATGGTATTCAGTTGATAGTAATGATAAAGAGAAATTGCTTCTCTTTCAGGTTACTCATAATTGGAAGCATTCCTAAGTTGAGTAACGCTGATCGGCCTCTCTCCATTTAGTTGACATGCACTGGTAACAGCTGCATGATTTGAATCTGGTTCAATTAAATCAGTGCCTCTGGTTCTATATTGGATATAGTACAGTTCATATCTTAACATTGTTAAGGTACGGGGAGTTGTCCGGCTTATGATTAAAACCAGACACTGGACAACTCAAGGCACGTTTCTGTAATGGCTGTTTGTGGGTTGACCCAGGCTATGACGAGGGTTGATTTTCTACCATCTGGCAGATCAATAGAAATATTGTTCTAGACTCGCCACAATTTTATTAAAAATGAATTTTTTCAAAAACAGTAGTGGGAGTATGGTAGAACTGGAAGTGATTCCAGAACCGCAAACGATTACTGAAGATTTGATAAGGAACCTAAAGATTCAATCTGATTTGACATTCCATTGGCCACTCCGCAGATAAGGTGGGTAACTTCAGGCACCCGAGAGGTACTCCGGTAGCCTCAAGGACGGTGACAGGGAAGTTCTTGTTTACCCACACTTGCCATTGCTGTTGTTCCAGGCTGCGAGACCCGGTGGGAGGATGAATATAGCGTCGTTCTAAACTAGCTTTAGAAGTGTACGTCTATATGACTCTGCCAGAGGGTTGTCGTAGTCAGTGGGAGCAGCGGAAGCATTGGTGGACATCAGGCTTATGTCTATTTATAGACTAAAGCAGATGTAGCGGAGATAGATCATCTATTTCTGATGTGATAGTCATAGGTTTGACTTCATCAGAATAGGGGATGGATCTGTTGAGTAGGTAGTAGGAAGTGATATTCCTATACTACGATCGGTTATACTTTGGTCGTCACACAGTGTTTTCTCCGCATGGGACTTGGACATTATATCAGACATACTGGTTACTAGATCTATGGTTTTAGATCTAGATTTGGGTGGTTTCCCAATCAGGGTACTTTGACAACATTCTAAGAGTATTTAGAATGGAAGACTCCTGGCACGGTAGTGTACCTGCAGGTGATGGAGTCACCCTCTCTAAAGGTGTCTTATAGACTAAAGTAGAGAGGGATGTGCATGATTGGCAGATCACTTGCTTAGGCAATTGAGTCAATCATGTGATGTCAAGTAACACACCAGATGTTATTCTTGCACAAGATGCAATAAGTTGACATTGATCCAATCCTGGAGAAACAGTCGGAAGCAGTTTTAGAACATAAGTGAATGTTCTAGGGATATGATAAAGACAGCCTCATTTGGGAGACAGTTATCATTCCAGGCTTCCAAGGTGACATGGACGACAAGGAGGTTGTCAGAGTTATAGTTTTCCCTCTGACGAGGGGCGGTATTTTGGACAGGTGGTCCAAGGAAATACTGAGGGTGGCATGGCGCAGGATACTGATTAAGTTCAGTTGACGATACAGTCTAAGAAGTTTGGATTTAGAGTTCATTTATGAGCCAGGTCCCATCAGACATCCAGACATTCTAAGACAGGTATTGCTCATTTCGGGAGATGGCTTTCTCCGCGAACTTGAGATATAGAGAGAGACATAGAATGAAACATCAGAGCGGATCCATTCGCTGAGGCTATTCCTCGAACGCAATAGTCTCGCAAACGAGCTTTGTGAGACTGACTAGTAGAGGAGTTGGGTGTTCGGTATCACACGGGCTGTGAGTATGCGACATCGCAATAATTAGCCTTGAGTGCAAGTGTGAGATTGTTGGAGATAGTGCCCTCAGAGTCAATTATTGGATCACAGGCACGTGATTGCAATGATTGAGGGAGGACTTATCCCGGTAGAACAGTCTTACTCGAGATGATAGTATGCTATCTGGTTTACCTTTATCATCGTGTACTGCTTTAGGTGACCTGACAGGTCGCTATTGCACGTTGATAGAGCCCCTAGGATTCTTGCTTGACCACCAGCAGTATGAGGGCGATCATATAAGTGGGAGCTGGGGTCTATAAGCACATCCTTAAAAGGTCCCTAGTCGTGGGAGATTCGAGACAGGGCATCGATTCTCCAAAGTAGACTAGTGTATACAGTCGAGACCCCGACGAGGGGCGGTGGCCGGTCTCACAGGCCACTGGTGTCAGTTAGTTCACCTAAGATGTATACAGGTGCTCATTGGGTTATGAGTACACCGGACAGGACTCGTCGGGAACATGCTAGTTGGTCTTATACCTGACGTCAGATAGCAGTTCCCAGGTGACATGTGTACAGGTTAGTTCATCGACCTGGGGTTCGTCATTTGTCTCGTGTGAGTTCCCACTGTGCTTTGATTACTACCCTACCACGGCTCAAAGGAGTCGTGCAAACAGGTTTTAGTTGGGTACAGTCCAGAGCCACATGGAGGCAGTGAGCGGATCTTCGGGGGTTCGTCTCTCCCGGTATTGGGGGTGAGGTCGCGCTGTGTCTAGGAGAGCCATTACACGAAGTCCTTGGCCGAGGCAGGAGATTTACTGGTAGGTATTCAGTAGTATCTCAGGGTGTTCTGGGCTACACTCCGACACGACTTGTACCGCTTTTGGGGGTCTGACTTTTACCCACCCCCTAGGCCTGACATGCGATGCTCATAGACGAACGGACCGGACTGTACGGATATTGTCACTGACAGGCTCAGTAGGGTGTCAGGATGAGTTCGCTCATCGACGTCCCTTTTGGTCAATAGCTGGTGGCCCGTTACGTATTGGCTTATACCTCTGACGTGCTAGTGGTTAAATCCACAGCCATAGTATTGACGAGTCTTTAGAGTCCACCACACTTTCAGTTACTCAAGCTTTCGGGCGAAACGCTGTAGAGGCCGTATGGAAATATGGCAGGGTCCGATCAGATACGTGCGGTATTGCACGGATCAGGATCGGACAGTTTTGTACTAGTGGCCGTATAGATATATGGCAGGGTTCGATCTGATACGTGCGGTATTGCACGGATCAGGATCGGACGAACATTACTAGCCGGCTTTGGTTTAAGCCGGATCCTAGTTTAGTACAGTGTAGATTTTGTCTCTTTGCATTTGTATTTCGGTCGGAATACAAATACGGTTGTGTATGCACAGTACCGAGGTTTTCCTGTAATTTATTATGGGACCAGTTTTCTGGGGTTGCCAGTTTGCATTCCGTTCCGGCCGGTTTTCCTTTGTTCTTTCCCGGCCGGACTTTTCCGATGGAGGGGGTTATTTGCAATTGTGCAAATAACTTGTTGTGGAGGGGTTTATTGCAAAAGGATTGATTATGAAATCTTCTTTGCTATTCATGCATTAATTGAGTTATGAGAGGTATGGGTTTGATGTTGATTTGTGATGGATAATTTGTTGTGACCATTATTCCTTTTGATTTTTCTTTATCTCCTTTGAAAAATCACTCTTCCTTTTTTCCACCCACTTTATGGGGCCGGCCACTGTTGGGGGTATGGTGTGAGGAGGGAGAGTGAAGTTTAATTGTGTGGAAATTTTCCTTCTTGCATATTAGTGGCCCCCCCCTCATTTGAGTGTGCTGGAATGTTTTTGTTGAGTTGATGAATTAATATATATTCATTTTGGTTGCATTGAGTGTAGAGAGAGCTTGCTTCATGGTTTTATTCACAGAGAGCACTCAAAGCATCTGGCCGAGCTCATTTTTGAGGGGATGCTCATTTTCTTTTAGCATCCACCAATGAAAATCATTGTGCACAAATTCCTCCGTCATGGCAACTATCCTAAACCCCAAAGAGACAACTATACTATACATTCTACAGCAAATCTTGGGCGCGTCGGCTAGCCAACTTCGCGCCCGAGTTGCCTTGGTATAGAGGTGGGAGCCTGTAAAAGAATCCGGCTACGTGGTGCCCTTCCGGCGACGAGGTGGAGACCGGACATTCCGCGGGAGATCGGAGTGGAGATGATGACCGAAGGACACGGATCGCTCGGTATATCTCTAACCCGTCTTGTAGTTAGCTAGATCTAGTTTAATGGCCCGATCCGGGGTTTAGTGCGCGGTGGTGCCGGTTTGCTAAGTTCGCAAAATTAAAGTTTATCACCGCTTCCGCATTTGGCCGTCGGATCGACGGCCGGGGCGCCGCCGTGCACTTACACAAGTCGTGTCGGAGTGTAGCCCAGAACGCCCTGAGATACTACTGGAATACCTACCAGTAAATCTCCTTCCTCGGCCGAGGGCTTTGCGTAATGGCTCTCCTAGACACAGCGCGACCTCACCCCCAATACCGGGAGAGACGAACCCCTGAAGATCCGCTCACTGCCTCCATGTGGCTCGGGACTGTACTCAACTAAAACCTGTTTGCACGACTCCTTTGAGCCGTGGTAGGGTAGTAATCAAAGTACAGTGGGAACTCACACGAGACAAATGACGATCCCCAGGTCGATGAACTAACCTGTACACATGTCACCAGGGAACTGCTATCTGATGTCAGGTATAAGACCAACTAGCATGTTCCCGGCGAGTCCTGTCCGGTGTACTCATAACCCAATGAGCACCTATATACATCTTAGGTGAACCAACTGACACCAGTGGCTTGTGAGACTGGCCACCGCCCCTCGTCGGGGTCTCGACTGTATACACTAGTCTACTCTGGAGAATCGATGCCCTGTCTCGAAACTCCAACGACTAGGGACCTTTTAAGGATGTACTTATAGACCACCAGCTCTCACGTATATGATCGCCATCATACTGCTGGCAGTCAAGCAAGAATCCTAGGGGCTCTATCAGCGTGTAATAGCGACTTGTAAGGTCACCTGAAGCAGTACACGATGATAAAGGTAAACCAGATATCATACTATCATCTCGAGTAAGACTGTCCTACCGGGATAGGTCCTCCCTCAATCATTGCAATCACGTGCCTGTGATCCAATAATTGACTCTGAGGGCACTATCTCCAACAATCTCCCACTTGCACTCAAGGCTAATTATTGCGATGTCGCATACTCACAGCCCGTGTGATACCGAACACCCAACTCCTCTACTAGTCAGTCTCACAAAGCTCGTTTGCGAAACTATTGCGTTCGAGGAATAGCCTCAGTGAGTGGATCCACTGTGATGTTTCTTTCTATGTCTCTCTATATCTCAAGTTCGTAGAGAAAACCATCTCCCGAAATGAGCAATACCTGTCTTAGAGTATGTCTGGATATCTGATGGGACCTAGCTCATAAATGAACTCCAAATCCAAACTTCTTAGACTGTATCGATAACTGAACTTAATCAGTATCCAGCTCCATGCCTCCCTCAGTATTGCCTTGGACCACCTGTCCAAAATACTGCCCCTCGTCAGAAGGAGAAACTATAACTCTGACAACCTCCTTGTCGTCCATGTCACCTTGGAAGCCTGGAATGATAACTGTCTCCCGAAAGAGAAAGCTGCTATCATATCCCTAGAACATCAACTTATGTTCTAAAACTGCTTCCGACTGTTTCTCCAGGAGTGGATCAATATCAACTTATTGCACCTACTACAAGAACAACATCTGGTGTGGTACTTGACATCTCATGATTGACTCAATTGCCTAAGCAAGTGATCTGTCAATCATGCGTATCCCTCACCCCTTTAGTCTGTAAGACACCTTCAGAGAGGGTGACTCCATTACCTGCAGGTATACTACCGTGCCAGGAGTCATCCATTCTAAATACTCATAGAATGCTGTCAAGGTACCCAGATTAGGAAACCACCCAAATCTAGATCTAAAACCATAGATCTAGTAACCAGAAGGTCTGATATAATATCCAAGTCCTGTGTGGAGAAACCACTGTGTGACAACCAAAGTATAACCGATCGTCGTATAGGAATATCACTTCCTACTCTGTGTATGTCATCCAAATACCAGGACATCACACCCTACTACCTCCTTAGCAGATCCATCCCCTATTCTGATGAAGTCAAACCTATGACTTCACATCAGAAATAGATGATCTATCTCCGCTATTTCTGCTTCAGTCTGAAAATAGACATAAGCCACCTGTCCACCAATGCTTCCGCTGCTCCCACTGACTACGACAACCCTCTGGCAGAGTCATATAGACGTACACTTCTAAAGCCAGTTTAGAATGACGCTATACTCATCCTCATGCCGGGTTTCACAGTCTGGAACAACAGCAATGGCAAGCCTGGGTAAACAAGAACCTCCCTTCCACCGTCCTTGAGCATACCGAAGTACCTCTCGAGTGCCTGAGGTTACCCACCATATCTGCCGAGTGGCTAATGGAATGTCAAGCCAGATTGAATCTTTAGGTTCCTATCAAATTTTCAGTAATCGTTTGCGGTTCAGGAATCACTTCCAGTTCTACCATACTCCCACTGCTGCTTTCTGAAAAAATCCATTTCTTTTAAAATTGTGGCGAGTGAAGAACAATATCACTATTGATCTTCCAGATGGTAGAAAGTCAACCATCGTCATAGCCTGGGTCAACCCACAAACAGCCATTAGAGAAACGTGCCTTGAGTTATCCGGAGTCTGGTTTTAAGCATATGCCGGACAACTCCCCGTACCTTAACAATGTCAAGATATGAACTGTTCTATATCCAATACAGAAACAGAGGCACTGATTTAATTGGAACCAGATTCAAATCATGCAGCTGTCTCCAGTGCATGTCAACTAAATGGAAGGAGGCCGATCAGCGTTACTCAACTTAGGAGTACTTCCAATTATGAGTAACCTGAAAGAGAAGCAAGTTCTCTTAATCATTACTATCATCTGAATACCATACACAAGTATCTACATCTTCGATACTTGCAACACCTGGCTCTCTACTCTACTCTTATACCTATAACTTCTCAAAACTTAGACCCTGTGTTTCTACGAAACACCTGTCTAAAAACTAGAGAAGTCATAAGTAAACCGAATATAGTACGAGAACCAACCCATCTGTCCTCATGGACGCTGGACAACATACAATACTCTGTATAAGTCCCTTGAGTCTAATAACTCATTCACTGTGTGTCGTAGGTTGAAAACTGTACTATGGTTATGAAGAATTACACCGCTGTTTAATGCTCCTTACCTAACCATCAACTGATACAGGTAAATGTCATAGACATAATTTCAAAAAGGTATATCTCACTCTATAAAAATAGACGTACAGATATATCAATTTGAAATTGGTGCATAACAACGGATATTCAAAACCAAATATTTGCCGACCGGCAAACAACCCAGGTGGCTTCCTCAAATATCACCAATTACAACGAATCCCGATATAATGAGGATGGTCACATAATTCCCAATAACTTACTCCCACTCATCATCTGTAAAACCATACAGATGTGAGAATCCAACCTGGTAAATACATACCCTGGAGCAAGTGTCTAATCGGGAAATCAGTTTTCTTTTAACAGTACACAGTGAAACTTGAAACATTGAAATGTTTTGATGGGGCATCCTGGTATTCCTAGTAATGCCTCTTCCATTATCCAGATTCACAACTATAACCGTATAATTCTTTGCCATCTCTCCAAATCCCTTTATATGTCTTTAGTCATTACCTTCTGCACACCCCTTTAGGCCAAATGGTTTTCTTCCTTCCCTACCATTCGGCACCAGCCTATGGTTTGGAAGAAGACTATCCAATAAGCATAATGGGTGTACTGTCCTAATCCTAGGAGCACTCGCAACGCGAGAGAAGGTGAAGATAAAAGACACCAGAATGAACTTTATTCCTATTTCTCCTGAACCAGGATCCATCCCCGAACTGGAACAAGTTCCTTTCGAGTTCGTATATAACCATACGATGGAATATCCAAATAAACTGTGGATCTTCGTAGTGATACGGAGTGTCCTAGATAAATACAAAGGTGATTTAGGATTGGCGAAGAAATACTTGGTTTGGTCGTGAATAGCAGTCGCAGTTTACTTTGCCCTCATACTAATCCCTTGCTTTGTCTTAACTTAATACCTTCTGTACACCATCGTTATGCTAATTGGTTTTCTTCATTCCCCACCGTTCGGCACCAGCCTAAGGTTTGGAAGAAGACTATCCAATTTGCATAATAGGTGTACTATCTCCTAAACTAAGGAGTACTCGCAACCTGAGAGAAGGTAAAAGGAAAAGACAACTGAATAGTCCTATTCGTTTTCTCCAGAACCGGAAACCATCCTCGAATTCCTTCAAGTTCGTATATAACCATACGATGGTTTTGTCCAATGGAAGTGGACGTTCGTAGTAATACGGGGTGTCCTGGAGAAAAGAGTAAAAGTAGGAGAGGCAATGAGGTTTTGCAACTCTGACAATCCAAAAGCCTGTGTTAAGAAGGTTCGGTCAACTTGGTCACTGAGTCATAGTCTAGGGTCGGGTCATTGGTCGCTGCCAAAGAGAGAGAGAAAAGAAACACTCAGCGTGCACTTTAACCTAGATCAGAATGGTCATCACTTTATCTAATCTGGAAACCTCCCACTGTACCGTCAAATTCTCCTCCAAACCTGAAAGAAGAATTAGTCGGGATCACCCGAGGAGTAAACCAACTCATCAGTGGGAATCAGGATTCAACTATCATTGCATGATAACATGATGGAATCCGCTCTCGTCATCACACTCCAGAAGGTATGCGCATATCTGGCAAGTTTCAGTTCTTTTGAAACTCCCGATGTGATTTTTACCCCTAGGACCCAAGTGACCTTGACTGAGCCAACATATCAAAGGATCCTAGTCAAGTTCAACCCGTCATTATCTTGATTGCATTAGACCCACCCGCACGAATCCTTGACTGAGCCAAAATGACCGCACGACTGTCCTAACCAATCTCATATCC
Source organism: Agapanthus africanus (assembly GCA_030015575.1). Classification (NCBI taxonomy): domain Eukaryota; kingdom Viridiplantae; phylum Streptophyta; class Magnoliopsida; order Asparagales; family Amaryllidaceae; genus Agapanthus; species Agapanthus africanus. The sequence continues at coordinate 208,674,510 of JASDDO010000026.1, read as the reverse complement.
ATGCAACAGAAAAGCACTCCATAGCTACCGAACACTACGCCTCGGCTAAGCACGACATACGCAGCACGAATACTAAGTAATACTAATCTGAAATGACGGAGGGCTACGACTGGTTTTTGGTGAAAAACCTTTAACGTAATGAACTTGATATCGTTGAAGGAACTGCATAGCCTTTTATAAAAATATAGTGACGAAAACCTTTGCTAAAGAGGTCACTCCCGGTGAAGGGATCTCGGCTCTTTTCCCGTAGAATGAGGTGCAGGATATTTCAACTGAATACCACGATGCAAAGCAAAAGTAATCGGCTATAATGAAGTTAATGCCTTGACGCAAACTTCTGTCCAAGGGGTCACTCCCGGTGAAGGGATCTTGGCCCTTGCCTCGTCGACTGAGGAGCAGGATATTCCAAATGAATACCACGATGCAAAACAAAAGTGAACGTCCTTGCAATAACAGCTTTTTGAAAAATGTTCCAACAACATCAGAATAGGTTTGTTTAGCTTGCATTGATCTGAATCAACGCAGTCCCATCAATTGATCACACCATAAAGAACGAAAATATACTGATGTACGTATATGCCATCCGCATTCGCCACTGGGTCCCGTCATTACCCGTTAGGTTAGCTAACTAACGACAGAGCGGGGACTGGACTAGCGCGGATGCAAAACATATACAACATCTACTAATATATATATATATCAATATATTATATTTGGCTCAAGGCGTGATAAAATGCAACATCACAGAAATGTACAGCATCACAGAACAATACAGATATCTGGGATCCCCGGGTTTTACAGAGCCGCTGCTGAAACCCGACGTTCCCCTGGTCGTGTGGATAGCCTGTGCAATGAAATCCTATACCCCTACGGGCGCGGCAAGTCACCCGCTAAAACCTGAAGTGAGGCAGCGCCCTTCAGCACCGTGAATGGACCACCCAGCACTTCACGGAATCCGGTAACTTGGGCACCCCTCCTGGGTCAACCTGTACCCCCTACGAATGCGGCTAATAGCCCGCCAATCCTAGAGTGAAGCCCCCTCCGTCTTAATGCCATGAGATGCGGGCCCGTTGCCCTCTAGAACCCGGCTATCCGTACACCCCTCCGCGGGGTAATCCTAGTACAGAAAGTAAAATATACATACAACGGGTACAATGACCGCAACCAGGTCGTGCCCCAAAAGAATAATACAAACAGGCAGTGACGGCAGTCCACATGTCGGACGCTCGCCCCGCAATATCAAATGTACATATAAAACAAAACTGTACTAACATTGCATCCAGGCTATCCCCACGACCGATCCGCAACATCACAGCAAAATCACAAGACATCAACGTGAATGTCACGTTCGCAAATCCGTCCAACCGGGCTATAGCAGTTAGACAGGATTTACCGATCAAGTGACATTCACGGTCGCAGATATAATGTAAATACCGTGAACCAATGTGTTTAAAATATCCGATCGATCAAATTTTAACAAGTGGGCCCCCAAGTACTACTGTAGCACACACAGAAAATCTGGGCCCAAACAAAGTATACCAAAACCCCTATTTTCAGCCCACAACCGACTACAGAAAATTGGTAAAATGAAGCTAACATATTGCGGCGGAACCGCGGCCAAAGAGGGGTCATGGTCGCGGTTCCGCGGTCCTATGGAAGGATCAGGTTGCCAAATTTTTGCAGTTTTCTTAGAATTTCATGTACATCAGTTTTCTACAACCTGAAAAATTTTAAGAGCCTGGAAAAATTCGACAGAAAACTGATGTGAAGAAAACGCGGTTTTGGAATTTTTGTTCGATCGGAAAAGTAAAACACACTAGAAAAAGCTAGACTTGGTTAATGGCGTGGCTCTGATACCATGTTGCGCCACGGCAGCGCCCCGGCCGTCTATCCGAGGCCAAAATGCGGAATCAAAATTTTTCTTAACTTTAAACTGGCGCTACCGCGGACAATATACCCGGATCGTAACCATTAACCGATACTAGCTAACAAGAGAGGGGGTGAGAGATATACCGAGTGATCCGAGTCCTCCGGTCTTCTCGTCATCGTCCCAATCTCCCGCGGAAAATCCTGTCTCCATATCGTCGCCTCCTCGCCGGAAGGGCACCACATCGCCTGCGTCTTTTACGGGCTCCCGCCTCAATACGGAGGCAACTCGGGCACGAAGCTGGCAAGTCGACGTACCCAAGATTTGCTGTAGAATATGTAGAGCTTTGTCTCTTTGGGGTTATGTTGCCTTGATGGAGGAATGAGGTTGAGAAATGAACTTGGGATTTTTGGTGGCAATGGAAATTGATATGAATGATAATTTTTCCCACACCCTCACAAAATGACAACTCTCTCATATCCTTGTGAAGTGCCCCCCCCCCTTTCCCCTTGAACAAATGGTGGAGGAAAAACAAACTCATGAAGGGAGGTGAGAGTAGTAAAAGTAGAAAGGTGACCACATCCAAAAGGAATGATAACAAGGTCAAATCCATTCAAATCAACTCTAATCACAATCTAATCTCAAAAGCAAGCCATCATGAAAAAGCAAAGATGCTTAACCTATCATAATGCCACAAGTGCAAGAAACCCCCTCCATAAATGTTATTTGCAAACTTGCAAATAACACCCTCCATCGGAAAAGTCCGGCCGGGAAAGAACTAAGGAAAACCGGCCGGAACGGAATGCAAACTGGCAACTCCAGAAAACTGGTCCCGTAATAAATTACAGGAAAACCCCGATACTGTGCATACACACCCGCATCTGTATTCCGACCGGATGCAAATGCAAAGAGACAAAATCTACACTGCACTATACTAGGATCCGGCTTAAACCAAAGCCGGCTAGTAATATTCGTTCGATCCTGATCCGTGCAATACCGCACGTATCCGATCGAACCTTGCCATATATCTATACGGCCTATAGTACAAACCGTCCGATCCTGATCCGTGCAATACCGCACGTATCTGATCGGACCCTGCCATATCTCCATACGGCCTCTACAACGTTTCGCCCGAAAGCTTGAGTAACTGAAAGTGTGGTGGACTCTAAAGACTCGTCAATACTATGGTTGTGGATTTAACCACTAGCACGTCAGAGGTATAAGCCAATACGTGACGGGCCACCAGCTATTGACCAAAAGGGACGTCGATGAGGGAACTCATCCTGACACCCTACTGAGCCTGTCAGTGACAATATCCATACAGTCCGGTCCGTTCGTCTATGAGCATCGCATGTCGGGCCTAGGGGGTTGGTAAAAGTCAGACCCCCAAAAGCGGTACAAGTCGTGTCGGAGTGTAGCCCAGAACGCCCAGAGATACTACTGGAATACCTACCAGTAAATCTCCTGCCTCGGCCGAGGGCTTTGCGTAATGGCTCTCCTAGACACAGCGCGACCTCACCCCCAATACCGGGAGAGACGAACCCCTGCAGATCCGCTCACTGCCTCCATGTGGCTCGGGGCTGTACCCAACTAAAACCTGTTTGCACGACTCCTTTGAGCCGTGGTAGGGTAGTAATCAAAGTACAGTGGGAACTCACACGAGACAAATGACGATCCCCAGGTCGATGAACTAACCTGTACACATGTCACCAGGGAACTGCTATCTGACGTCAGGTATAAGACCAACTAGCATGTTCCCGGCGAGTCCTGTCCGGTGTACTCATAACCCAATGAGCACCTGTATACATCTTAGGTGAACCAACTGACACCAGTGGCTTGTGAGACCGGCCACCGCCCCTCGTCGGGGTCTTGACTGTATACACTAGTTTACTCTGGAGAATCGATGCCCTGTCTCGAAACTCCAACGACTAGGGACCTTTTAAGGATGTGCTTATAGACCACCAGCTCTCACGTATATGATCGCCATCATACTGCTGGCAGTCAAGCAAGAATCCTAGGGGCTCTATCAGCGTGTAATAGCAACCTGTAAGGTCACCTGAAGCAGTACACGATGATAAAGGTAAACCAGATAGCATACTATCATCTCGAGTAAGACTGTCCTACCGGGATAGGTCCTCCCTCAATCATTGCAATCACGTGCCTGTGATCCAATAATTGACTCTGAGGGCACTATCTCCAACAGCAAGAGCCCAAGATCCGATTTGTACAGCGAGGAGACTTCATCGCGGAGCCATGGAGGTGGAGAACCGGATCTACAAAGGTTGTATTTCCGTTTACCATTTAGTTAAGTTGTTAACTAGTTTCTTTTTCGCCTAAACTTCTAGCCAACGATCCGTATTAGGGTTTCTCGGCACCGTATTTTTTGAAATTGGCATGGTTGATGCCTTGTGAGACCTCTTGAGAGTGCCTAAGAACCTTTCAGTGTACCAGACCGGATGTAGCTTATGCACTGAGTGTGGTAAGCCGGTATCAGTCAAACCCTGGGGAGAAACACTGAATAGCGGTAAAGAACATTCTCAAGTACCTGAGAAGGACTAAGGAGATGTTCTTGGTATATGGCGGAAAAGACCTCCAGATCGAGGCCTTTGCTGACTCCAGCTTCCAGAGTGACAAGGATGATTCCAAGTCCATGTCGGGTTTTGTCTTTACCCTCAATGGAGGGGTGGTGTGTTGGAAGAGTTCCAAACAGGAAACCGTTGTAGACTCGACGATGGAAGCGGAATACATCGCTGCATCTGATGCCGCAAAAGAAGCTGTCTGGATGAGGAAGTTCTTGAAAGAGCTTCAGGTGGTTCCGTCCATTGTTGATCCAATACCTCTGTATTGCAACAACAACGGGGCTATAGCTTTAGCGAAGGAACCCAGGTCCCATCAGAGATCCAGACACATCTTGAGGCGGTATCACCTGATCAGGGAGATCGTAGATCGCCAGGTGATCGAGGTTCGGAGAGTCGCTTCAGAAGATAACACTGCAGATCCATTCACCAAGGCCTTGCCCCAGACTCAGTTCGAGCGGCTGATCGAGATGATAGGTCTTCGATACGCCAGTACATGGCCTTAGTGCAAATGGGAGATTGTTAGTGTATATGCCCTAGAGGCCATTACTGTATCATACTAGTTTGTATATTACTTAATGGAAGCTTGGGATATTCACCTTGTGTTGGAGATAGTGCCCTCAGAGTCAATTATTGGATCACAGGCACGTGATTGCAATGATTGAGGGAGGACCTATCCCGGTAGGACAGTCTTACTCGAGATGATAGTATGCTATCTGGTTTACCTTTATCATCGTGTACTGCTCCAGGTGACCTTACAGGTCACTATTACACGCTGATAGAGCCCCTAGGATTCTTGCTTGACTGCCAGCAGTATGATGGCGATCATATATGTGAGAGCTGGTGGTCTATAAGCACATCCTTAAAAGGTCCCTAGTCGTGGGAGTTTCGAGACAGGGCATCGATTCTCCAGAGTAGACTAGTGTATACAGTCGAGACCCCGACGAGGGGCGGTGGCCGGTCTCACAAGCCACTGGTGTCAGTTGGTTCACCTAAGATGTATACAGGTGCTCATTGGGTTATGAGTACACCGGACAGGACTCGCCGGGAACATGCTAGTTGGTCTTATACTTGACGTCAGATAGCAGTTCCCTAATGACATGTGTACAGGTTAGTTCATCGACCTGAGATCGTCATTTGTCTCGTGTGAGTTCCCACTGTACTTTGATTACTACCCTACCACGTCTCAAAGGAGTCGTGCAAACAGGTTTTAGTTGGGTACAGTCCCGAGCCACATGGAGGCAGTGAGCGGATCTGCAGGGTTTCGTCTCTCCCGGTATTGGGGGTGAGGTCGCGCTATGTCTAGGAGAGCCATTACACAAAGCCCTCGGCCGAGGCAGGAGATTTACTGGTAGGTATTCCAGTAGTATCTCAGGGTGTTCTGGGCTACACTCCGACACGACTTGTACCGCTTTTGGGGGTCTGACTTTTACCAACCCCCTAGGCCCGCCATGCGATACTCATAGACGAACGGACCGGACTGTACGTATATTTTTACTGACAGGCTCAGTAGGGTGTCAGGATGAGTTCGCTCATCGACGTCCCTTTTGGTCAATAGCTGGTGGCCCGTCACGTATGGCTAATACCTCTGACGTGCTAGTGGTTAAATCCACAGCCATAGTATTGACGAGTCTTTAGAGTCCACCACACAGACAGTTACTCAAGTTTCGGGCGAAACGCTGTAGAGGCCGTATGGAGATATGGCAGGGTCCGATCAGATACGTGCGGTATTGCACGGATCAGGATCGGACGGTTTGTACTAGAGGCCGTATAGATATATGCAAGGTTCGATCAGATACGTGCGGTATTGCACGGATCAGGATCGAACGGATATTACTAGCCGGCTTTGGTTTAAGCCGGATCCTAGTTTAGTACAGTGTAGATTTTGTCTCATTGCATTTGTATCCGGTCGGAATACAGATGCGGGTGTGTATGCACAGTATCGGGGTTCTCCTATAATTTATTACGGGACCAGTTTTCTGGAGTTGCCAGTTTGCATTCCGTTCCGGCCGGTTTTCCTTTGTTCTTTCCCGGCCGGAATTTTCCGATGGAGGGGGTTATTTGCAAGTTTGTAAATAACTTATTGAGGAGGGGTTTATATGCATTTGTGGCTTCATGATATGATTATCATCATGAGATGCTTTATCCATCTTTTCCTTTGTACTATTGGTGATTAGAGTTGATTAGATTTGGAGATGACATGGTTATCATTGTTTTGGATGTGGTCACCCTCCACCTTTTACTACACTCACCTCCCTCATGTTTTATTCATTCTCTCCACCATTTGAAGGCGGGCCGGCCACAATTTGAGAGGGTTATGAGAGGAGTTCATTTTGATGAGGGATTTATTCATATCTCATTTGCATGCTTGCCAAAAAGAAATCCTTCTCCTCTCCAAAGTTCATATTGATTCCTCCATCAAAGGCAACTTCACCCCATTGAGACAAAGGTTCTACACTACAACCAACAGTACCCTTGGACGCGTCGGCTAGCCAACTTTGCGCCCGAGTTGCCTCGGTCCAGAGGTGGGAGCCCGTAAAAGATTCCGGCTAAGTGGTGCCCTTTCCGACGAGGAGGAGATGAACGGAGTTTCCGCAGGAGATCGGAGTGGAGACGAAGACCGAAAGACACGGATCGCTTGGTATATCTCTCTTCCCATCTCTAGTTAGCTAGTATCGGTTAATGGTTACGATCCGGGTATATTGTCCGCGGTAGCGCCAGTTTAAAAGTTAAGAAAATTTTTGATTCCGCATTTTGGTCTCGGATAGACGGCCGGGGCGCTGCCGTGGCGCAACATGGTATCAGAGCCACGCCATTAACCTTGCCTAGCTTGTTCTAGTGTGTTTTACATTTCCGATCGAACAAAATTCCAAAACCGCATTTTCAAAAGGCATCAGATTCTGTCGAAATTTTTTGAAGTCCAAAAATTTTTCAGGCTGTTGCAGAATGATGTACATGGGATTCTAAGATCACTCGAAAAATTTGGTAACATGATCCTTCAAAAGGACCGCGGAACCGCGGCCGTGACCCCACTTTGGCCGCGGTTCCGCCGCAATATTTAGGCTTCATCTCACCAATTTTTTCCAGTGGGATTCTGACATGGAATTATGGGTTTTGGGACATTCTTTTTGGGCCCAGATTTTCTTGATGTGCTACAGTAGTACTTAGGGGGCCCACTTGGTAAATTTGATCGATCGGATATTTTAAACACATTGTTTCACAGTATTTACATTATATCTACGACCGTGAATGTCGCTCGATCGGTAAATCCTGTCTAACTGCTATAGCCCGGTTAGACGGATTTGCGAACGTGACATTCACGTTGATGGTCTATGTATTGCTGTTATGTTGCGGATTGGTCGTGGAGGATAGCCTGGATGCAATGGTAGTACAGATTTGGTTGTATTATGTACATTTGATATTGCGGGGCGAGCGTCCGACATGTGGACTGCCGTCACTGCCTGTTTGTATTATTGTTTTGGGGCACGACCAGGTTGTGGTCGATGTACCCGTTGTATGTATATTTTACTTTTTGTACTAGGATTACCCCGCGGAGGGGTGCACGGATAGCCGGGTTCTAGAGGGCAACGGGCCCGCATCTCATGGCATTGAGACGAAGGGGGCTTCACTCTAGGATTAGCGGGCTATTCGCCGCACTCGTAGGGGGTACAGGTTGACCCAGGAGGGGTGCCCAAGTTACCGGATTCCATGAAGTGCTGGGTGGTCCATTCACGGTGCTGAAGGGGGCTGCCTCGCTTCAGGTTTTGGTGGGTGACTTTCCGCGCCCGTAGGGGTCTAGGATTTCATTGCACAGGCTATCCACACGACCAGGGGAACGTCGGGTTTCAGCAGCGGCTCTGTGAAACCCGGGGCTTCCAGATATCTGTATTGTTCTGTGATGCTGTACATTTCTGTGATGTTGCATTTTATCACGCCTTGAGCGAATATTATATATTGGTATATATATTAGTAGATGTTGTATATGTTTTACATCCGCGCTAGTCCAGTCCCCGCTCTGTCTTTAGTTAGCTAACCTAACGGGTAATGACGGGACCCAGTGGCGAATGCGGATGGCATATACATACATCAGTATATTTTCGTTCTTTGTGGTGTGATCAATTGATGGGACTGCGTTGATTCGGATCAATGCAAGCTAAACAAACCTATTCTGATGTTGTTGGAACATTTTTTAAAAAGCTGTTATTGCAACGACGTTCACTTTTGTTTTGCATCGTGGTATTCAGTTGGAATATCCTGCTCCTCAGTCGACGAGGCAAGGGCCGAGATCCCTTCACCGGGAGTGACCCCTTGGACAAAAGTTTGCGTCAGGGCAATAACTTCACTATAGCCGATTGCCTTTTGCTTTGCATCGTGGTATTCAGTTGGAATATCCTGCACCTCATTCTACGGGGAAAGAGCCGAGATCCCTTCATCGGGAGTGACCTCTTTAGTAAAGGTTTTCGTCACTATATTTTTATAAAAAGTTATCCAGTTCCTTCAACGATATCAAGTTCATTACGTTAAAGGTTTTTCGCCAAAAACCAGTCGTAGCCCTCCGTCATTTCAGATTAGTATTGCTTAGTATTCGTGCTACGTTTGTCGTTGCTATTCGCCGAGGCGTAGTGTGCGGTAGCTTTGTTGTGCTATTCTGTCGCATGGATATGTGGATTGGTTAGGACAGTCGTACGACTTTGTTGATAATTCGTCAAGGGTCATGCGGGTGGGTTTAACGCAATCAAGATAATGACGGGTTGAACTTGACTAAGACCTTTTGATTTGTTGATTATTCGTCAAGGTCACTTGGGTCCTAGGGGTAAAAATTACATCGGGAGTTTCTAAAGAAACTGAAACTTGCCAGGCATGCGCATACCTTCTGGAGTGTGGTGACTTGAGTGGATTCCGTCAAGTTATCATGCGATGATAGTTGGATCCCGATTCCCACTGATGAGTTGGTTTACTCCTCGGGTGATCCCGACTAATTCTTCTTTCAGGTTTGGGGAAGAATTTGAGGTTACAGTGGGAGGTTTCCAGATTAGATAAAGTGATAACCATTCTGATCTAGGTTAGAGTGCACGCTGAGTGTTTCTTTTCTCTCTCTCTTTGGCAGCGACCATTGACCCGACCCTAGACTATGACTTAGTGACCAAGTTGACCGAACCTTCTTAACACTGGCTTTTGGATTGTCAGAATCGCTAACCTCATTGCCACTCCTACTTTTACTCTTTTCTCCAGGACATCCCGTATTACTACGAACGTCCACTTCCATTGGACAAAACCATCGTATGGTTAGATACGAACTCAAAGGAATTTATTCGAGGATGGTTTCCGGTTCTGGAGAAAACGAATAGGACTATTCAGTTGTCTTTTCCTTTTACCTTCTCTCTCAGATTGCGAGTACTCCTTGGCTTAGGAGATAGTACACCTATTACGCAAATTGGATAGTCTTCTTCCAAACCTTAGGCTGGTGACGAACGGTGGGGAATGAAGAATACCAATTATCCTAAACGGTGTACAAAAGGTATTAAGTAAAGACGAAGAAAGGGATTAGTAAGAGGGCAAAGTAAATTGCGACTGCTATTCACGACCATACCAAATATTTCTTCGCCAATCCTAAATCACCTTTATATTTCTCCAGGACACTCCGTATCACTACGAAGATCCCAAGTTTATTGGATAATCCATCGTATGGTTATATACGAACTCGAAAGGAACTTGTTCCAGTTCGGGGATGGATTCTGGTTCAGGAGAAATAGGAATAAGGTTTATTCGGTTGTCTTTTATATTCACCTTCTCTCGCATTGCGAGTGCTCCTAGGATTAGGACAGTACACCCATTATGCTTATTGGATAGTCTTCTTCCAAACCATAGGCTGGTGCCGAACGGTAGGGAAGGAAGAAAACCATTTGGCCTAAAGGGGTGTGCAGACGGTAATGACTAAAGACATATAAAGGGATTTGGACAGATGGCAAAGAGATATACGGTTACAGCTATGAATCTGGATAATGGTAGAGGCATTACTAGGAATACCAGGATACCCCATCGAAACATTTCAATGTTTCAGTTCAACTGTGTACTGTTAAAAGAAAACTGATTTCCCGATTAGACACTTGCTCCAGGATATGTATTTACCAGGTTGGATTCTCTCTGTATGGTTTTACAGATGATGGGTGGGAGTAAGTTATTGGGAATTAGGTGACCATCCTCATTATATCGGGATTCGTTGTAATTGGTGATATTTGAGGAAGCTACCTAGGTTGTTTGCCGGTCGGCAAATATTTGGTTTTGAATATCCGTTGCTATGCACCAATTTCAAATTGATATATCTGTACGTCTATTTTCATAGAGTGAGATATACCTTTTTGAAATTATGTCTATGAAATTTACCTATATCAGTAGATGGTTAGGTAAGGAGTATTGAACAGCGGTGTAATTCTTCTTAACCATAAGTACAGTTTTCAACCTATGACACACAGTGAATGAGTTATCAGACTCAAGGGACTTGTACAGAGTATTGTATGTTGTCCAGCGTCTATCAAGACAGAGGGGTTGGTCCTCGTACTATATTCGGTTTACTTATGACTTCTCTAGTTTTTAGACAGCTGTTTCGTGGAAACACAGGGTCCGAATTTTGAGAAGTTATAGGTATTTGAATAAAGTAGAGAACCAAGTATTGCAAGTATCGGGATTCTTCAAAGCGATCGAAGATGTAGATACTTGTGTATGGTGTTCAGTTGATAGTAATGATTGAGAGAACTAGCTTCTCTTTCAGGTTACTCATAATTGGAAGCATTCCTAAGTTGAATAACGCTGATCGGCCTCCTTCCATTTAGTTGACATGCACTGGAAACAGCTGCATGATTTGAATCTGGTTCAATTAAATCAGTGCCTCTGGTTCTATATTGGATATAGAACAGTTCATATCTTAACGAGGTTAAGGTACGGGGAGTTGTCCGGCTTATGCTTAAAACCAGACTCCGGATAACTCAGGGCACGTTTCTGTAATGGCTGTTTGTGGGTTGACCCAGGCTATGACGAGGGTTGATTTTCTACCATCTGGAAGATCAGTAGTGATATTGTTCTTGACTCGCCACAGTTTTAACAAAAATGGATTTTTTCAGAAAACAGCAGTGGGAGTATGGTAGAACTGGAAGTGATTCCAGAACCGCAAACGATTACTGAAAATTTGATAGGAACCTAAAGATTCAATCTGGCTTGACATTCCATTAGCCACTCCGCAGATATGGTGGGTAACCTCAGGCACTCGAGAGGTACTTCGGTATGCTCAAGGACGGTGGCAGAGAAGTTCTTGTTTACCCAGACTTGCCATTGCTGTTGTTCCAGACTGTGAAACCCGGCATGAGGATGAGTATAGCGTCATTCTAAACTGGCTTTAGAAGTGTACGTCTATATGACTCTGCCAGAAGGTTGTCGTAGTCAGTGGGAGCAGCGGAAGCATTGGTGGACAGTTGGCTTATGTCTATTTATAGACTGAAGCAGATATAGCGGAGATAGATCATCTATTTCTGATGTGAAGTCATAGGTTTGACTTCATCAGAATAGAGGATGGATCTGCTAAGGAGGTAGTAGAGTGTAATGTCCTGGTATTTGGATGACATACACAGAGTAGGAAGTGATATTCCTATACTACGATCGGTTATACTTTGGTTGTTACACAGTGGTTTCTCCACACAGGACTTGGATATTATATCAGACATTCTAGTTACTAGATCTATGGTTTTAGATCTAGATTTGGGTGGTTTCCTAATCTGGGTACCTTGACAGCATTCTATGAGTATTTAGAATGGACGACTCCTGGCATGGTAGTGTACCTGCAGGTGATGGAGTTGTTAGTTATATGTATGCCCTAGAGGCCATTACTGTACATTGGATGTATATTGTAGTGGATGCTGGGACATATATAGGGAGGACTTTCTTGCTCGACATGATAGTATGCTATCTGGTTGCTCTTTACCTTAACGTGTATACTGATTGTCTCTCTGTTACATGTTGGTAAAGCCCTCAGGATGTGTACTTGACTACCTGGACTATGATGTGGATCATACTAGTGGGGACAAGGTAGTCCATAAGTACATCCTTCAAAGTCCCTAGTCGTGGGTGTATCGAGATGGGACATCGATATACCAGAGTAGACTAGCGTGTACCTTCTCGACCCATACAGATGGGCGATGGATGATCCCATATCCATTGGTGTTTGACATCGGAGATGATATACGGGTGCTCAGTAGAGACTGGGTACACTGGACGGACTCGCCGAGAACTCCCAGATGGTATTATACCTTACGTCAGATGGCAGTTCTCTGGTGACACTGGTACAGAGTAGTCTGTTGACCCGAGATCGTCATAGAGTCTTGTGTGGTTCCCACTGTGCTTTGATTTCCATCTTACCACGTCCAAGAGGGCGTGCAAAACGGTGGTTTTTGGGTACAGTCCCGAGTCACATGGATGCAATGAGCGATAGGAGGGGATTCGTCTCTCCCGGTATAGGGAGTTGATGTTGCGCTGTGTTCGATTAGCTATAACAGGAAATCCCTGGCCAGGGTTGCTGAGATTTACTGGTAAGTGTTACCAGTAGTTTCTCGAATTGTTATAGACCTCACATCGACACGACTTATCGAGCTATTGGGGTCTGACGTTTACCACCCCTAGGCAAGATATGCGACATATCAGACGACGAGACCGGACTGTACGGTAGTGTTACTGGTTGGATTCACTGGAGTGTGAGCGGGCTTGCTCATCGATCTTCTGATCGCTCAATACCCGGGTGGCCGTTACGTTTAGCAGACCGCTTGCGGCTTGTGGGTGTTTGATATGATCATCACCTGCTGCCGGCGTATTGACGAGTCTTTAGAGTCCTACACAGAGGTTTCCTGGCTCAAGCGAAACGAAATAGGAGCGCATATGAGATATGTGCGGGACCGAGAATAATGCGTGTATGTGATACCGTATTCCATTCTCGCGATGAATGTATCGAATGGTTGTATGCAATATAACCTAGTTATCGATTCAAGCGTTGATTCGATAAGTCGATACATTGAATACTAGTCGGTTATGTTCGACATGACCGGATCATTGAATCAAGTGTTGATTTAATGATTTAATGCATAATTATATATTTGATATATTACTTTGCATTAACTAGTATCGGTTTACTTAAGATGGATTTTCTCACTCGCCTGTGCACATTGTATATTCGATATAGTTTTGTGCACTTGATTGTATCATGTTTGATGATACATGTTTACTTGTGTTTGTGTGAAGATTGAACCATGGTTATATGAATGGTTAGGGTTATGATTATTTATTCATTCATTTATTTATTTATTAGTTTTGGAAAATAATAGCAAAAGAGAAAAATGGTGGCTTTCTTTGTTCTTTCTTGAAGCTTCATGAAGACTTTGACCAAGTGACCATTTTGTCTCATGCTTAACCCTAACCATTCCACTCAACCATGATTCATTCTCTACACTTGACCATGGTTATTATTATGATAAGTATTCATTTACTTTTTATTTTGAAAACAACTTATCATAACAATTATCATCTTCTTCTTCTTCTTCACTTGAAGAAAGCCTTTCTTCATCAATGGTGATTGATGAAAATGAGTGAGAAATCCAATTCTAAAGTCTACCCACTTCCTATTTCTTCATCCTCTACCTCTTGCCAAGTAGTAGAGTGTGTTTCCTTCACAAGTTTTCATGGCTTGGTGAAGGTGGAGCTTGATCTAGTGATGCTTCGACGTAGATCATCTTCGGCATCGTCGTCGATGACCTAGCCCGTCCATTCTCCGATGAAGCCGACGCAAGAGCCCGGGGTTCGACTTGGACAGCGAGGAGACTTCATTGCGGAGCTATGGAGGTGGAGCACCGGATCTACAAAGGTTGTATTTCCGTATTCTTGTAGTTAAGTGTTAACTAGTTTGCTTTTCGCCTAAAATTCTAGCCAACGATCTTGTTAGGGTTTCTCAGCACCGCAATTTTTGTAAATTGGCATGGTTGATGCCTTGTGAGACCTCCTTGGTGTGCCTAGGAACCCTACAGTGGTATCAGAGCCTAGCTAGAGCCTTAGGCGAAGCGTAGACGGAATTTGAAGTCCGATCGAACCGAAATCCGATTTCCAAATTGCTCTCTGTACTTTTTTGTAAACTGTGGTATTTTCCAGATTAAAAATATGCAGAAAATTCAGAAGGAAATTCTAAGAATTACGATGCAAAAATTACCTAATGATCTTTCTAAAGTGCGGCGGAACCGCGGCATTAGCGTGCTAATGCGGCTGTTCCGTCGCCCTTTTGTCTTATCTCCCATTGAATTTTGCACAGTAATTCCTATTTGGCAGTGCTGGTTTTCCTGGGAATTTTTAATCTGAAATAAAGAGTTGAGTATTTTGGGTTGTATTGGGAGTTCGTACATTCGATCAGATTGTCAAACTTTGTCTATGTGTTTTTCCGGATAAATTTTAGAATATGTTAAAAAGTTCGACCGGATATAAATACCCAATTTTTTCCCTGTCGGGAAATTTCCAAGTGTTGGATTTTTCCGTAGTTTAACGACATTCTAAGTAGTGCAAGTAACGCGATGGACCTTCTAGAAGACAACAAACCTTAACTCGATTATGTGACCGTCTTGAACTACCCTTTGAACCTTCGGGTTTGGGGCAGTACGGCGTGCCACATGTGAGGCGTTGGCTTGACCCTTCTACGGCTGGACCGTTGGTACTGAGGCACGAACTGAATGTTGTTAGACTTATTTCATGTGTTGATCTGTTTCAGGAAAACTTGGGTGTTTGACTGTTCGATCGGAAAGTTTAACATTTTCTGTTTATCTGGAATGGGATACAACAATTGGAATTCACAATAAGTTATGAGATAACTGAATGAATGTTATAAATCTAGCGGTTTAGTCTTTGTTGATCAATTACCACGGAATTTTGATGTGATCAAAAGTCCGTCGCAATCACGTAGGGTACGCGGATACTCGCCGGGTAAACTTAATAGACAGCCTCACTCCATAGCCCCGACCAAGTGACTGTAGGAGAACCCCGTCGCCGAAAGCATCCGTCCGGGTGCTCGCGGTAGCGGTGTTCCGCCTTGGTGCACTTCGTCGACGGTATCGGGGGTGCAGCCGTCTACTGAAGTTTGCGACGAGCATTCGATCAGGATGTCGGGAATCTTGTTGAATTGCCCGACTTGATATTGAAAAGTGTTTTCGATAATGAGACTAAAATGCGGAGTTTATAATAGTTAGGCATGCGATGTCTAAGGAATTCATTTGGCTAGGCATGCGATGTCTAAAGAGGTTGCAGATTCCAACTGTTGTAGTTTTACACTTTCTTTTCTGTGACCGTAAGTGTAATATGTGATATCGCCGGTTTCGTTGCTATATGTCAACGACAATTAGGATGCGCATATTTACTTACGTTGATGACATGTGATGTTATGTGTTGCTGGATATGTTATATTGGATCGTCGTGTTTGACTAGCCAGGGGGTTTTTATGTGAGATGAGTGTTTTTCATTTTCATTCATGTAAAAAAACTTGTATGTAATATTCTTTTATTGGGGCACTTCCAGGTTGCGGAAGTTGTCACCGTTTGTATATTATTTACTTTTCCGCACTAGGATAGACCCAAGGAGGAGGGCACAAGTAACTGGGTTCTGGAGTCCAGTGGGAGACCAACTCGAGGAGTCGAGCCCGGGTCTCCTAACTCCAGAATTGGTAGGGTTGCTTGCCGCTCTCGTAGGGGTCTAGGGGTGTGGGTTTGGCTATTCATCGTGACCGTGGAATCTGTGTTTTATACTGGCTCGTATTGAAAACACGGACGTCCTAGAATATCCAATATTTCATATGATTCTTCTGCTGCGATATCTGTGATGTGATCATGTGATGTTCTATGATAGATACAGTATATAGTATATATGATATATTATATAAACGTTACTTATGTTTTACACCCGCGCTAGCCCTGCCCCGCTCTGTCGTTAGTTACCTAACCTAACGGTGCACGAGGGGATATCGAGGCGAATGCGGATGGCATAAGTGTACGTAGTATTTATCTGTGATTTTTAGGTATTTAAATGATGGGACTTCATTAATGTGATTAATGAAATAAAAGAAACCTAAAGATGTTGTAGAATCGAATTTCAAAATAAAACAGGTAGCTACAGTTCTTGCTTTGCACAGCGGTATATACGATATATCCTGCACCTTATTCGATAAGGAAAGGACCGAGATCCCTTCACCGGGAGTGACTCCTTTAGCAATAACTGGCAGATGCTACACACTCGGTTTGTCTTTTGATAGCTTTTAAGTGTTTTTACTTTGCACAGTGATATATATGATATATCCCGCACCTCATTCGACGAGGAAAGGACCGACGATCCCTTCACCGGGAGTGACTCCTTTAGCAAAACTAGAAAAGCCTCAAAAACACTCCATTACAAAATTCATTCGATCCTACAACGATATCAAGTTCATTACGCAATAGGTTTTCAGAAAAACCTGTCGTAGCCCTCCGTCATTTCAGATAAGTACTAGTTAGTATTCGTTCTGCGGTTGTTTGGCATGCGTCAAGGCGTAGTGTACGGTAGCTAACTAGTGCTTATCTGCTAGCATACGATGCGATTGGATTAGGGTATTCGTACGGCGTTGTTTGGCATGCGTCAAGGGTCGTGCGGGTGGGTCTAAATCAATTAAGAAATGTACGGGTTGAACTTGACTAGCGGACTATGGGTTGTTTGGCATGCGTCAAGGTCATAGCACGCTAGGGGCAAAATATTACCGGGAATTTCAAGTGTTGAAATTTGCAATGAGATTGCATACCTTCTATGAGATAGTTGGATCCCGATACCCGCTGCGAGTAAGAGTTACTCCTGGGAGAGTTTTATACATTACAATTAGCTGATCAAGTAGGTGTCTAGAAAGGTGTTAACGAGGTTACGCCTCTGGGAAAACGAGGTTTACATTAATTAGGTTCGTGCGAAAGCACGGGGGACCTCCCTGAAAGTACCGACACTGGCCTGGCTGAAAGATTGGCAAACTTGTAGTGTGTAATTAATCCCGGCTAGTCTTTCCTTTTTGGGTTTGAAGGAAGATTTGATAAAAACAGTGGGAGCCATCCTGATTAGATAAAATAATAACCAATCTATTCTTGCAAGAGCGCACGCTGAGTGTTTTCTTCTCTCTCTCTCCAGGTAGCGACCATATCACGCCTTAATCAAGATAATAATACGGATTATTGACCGAACCCGCTTGTTATACTGAGCTGGGGAACGTTGGTCCCGCTCCAACTTATAATTGTTATAAGACAGAGCAGGAAATTGGGGAATACCAGATTTCCCGTGCCGCCCAAACGAAGAGAGTGCATGTTGATGCATCATCTTCGGGTGTGTTCATTATACAGAACTGTTTCTCAGTATCCTCCGTATCCTGGGTATATGATACTGGATCAGGATCCCAGATATGTAATCTGTTACATAGGGCTACAAAAGGGTAGAAAAACTGAGAACGGGTGATAAGTTTCATGAGGCAGAAAACGGGGCAAGTGTTGCAGCCAAGTCTGTTGGTCACTGTCACCCTGTATTAACGATACATTGATTCTGAACGAATGTTATTAGATACCGAACCTGATATACAAAATCATGTCAGTCTCTTTATCATTAAAGAAATGATATAATTTTGTATTGTTGGATAATGTTTTGAACATTTCCTATATCAAAAGTTGATCGGTTCAGGCACGTTGTCTAAAAGCATTGACATTCTAAATCAAACTACAGTTCTTAGTATACAGAACACACACAAGAGGAAGAGTTCAGAAATGAACGAATCCTTCTTGAGGTATTGTAGACTAGGTCAGGTCAATGCGACCCGACTGGCTAGAGTTACATAAAGATGCATATTTAAATTAGTTTGAACTTACATCTTGTGAAACTCGCCAGTCATGTCACAAAGATAAGATGACCATAGCTCCGTTTACTGGAAACAGAGAAAGAGTTAATGAACTCTTGGGATGATACATGTTGATGTATGTAAGTCCCCTGTCTACACATACCAAGAACGGTTCTTTTTACTTCATTACATTCTCTGATAATTTTTCGAGATTCAGACCTATGTTCCTGTTGAAACACAAGTCCGAACCTTTTGAGATATTCACAGAATATAAATTAGAAGTAGAGAACCAAAATAAGGGTATAAGTATTATGTCCTATGATGGGATCAAGGAGGAGAATACTTGAGCACGGAAATCCTGGACTATTTTAAAGGAGAATGAGATTCTCTCTCAGAATTACTCCTCCGTATACACCATAGCACGATGGTATATCGGGGCGGAGCAGATACACCCTATTTGATATGGTGTGCTCTATGATGAGTACTACTGAGTTACCTATTTCCTATTGGGTGTTATGCACTTGAGAAATTGCATAACTATTGAATAGGGTTCCAATCAAATCAGTTGCCTACCATTTCATATGTGATATGGAAAGGGAAGAGCCCATCTCTTAAGTTAGTTAAGATTTGGGGTTGTCCGGCCTATGTCTAAAAACAAAATCCGGACAAGCTCGAGGCAAGGTCTGTTATGTAGAACTGGAAATGTTCCAGCCATACAAATTGCAGCTGATGATTTGATAGAACCAAAGGATTCAGTAGATTCCAACGAACCTCAGCCTTTCCGCCGATCTAGTAGGGTTCCTCACCCACCTGAGAGTTACTTCGGTTTCTCTATGACAGTGGGAGCGAGGATTGCATCATGAGATGATGACCCAACTAGTTTCGAGCTGGCCATCAGGAGTAAGACTCTGTAAGAATGGCTGGATGCTTGTCGATCTGAGATGGAATCCTTATACACCAACAAAGTATGGACTTTGGTTGCAATATCTGAAGGGTTAAATTCCCATCAGCAGCAAGTATATCTTGAGAAGATTACTTGGTGTAAATGGAAAAGTTGAGACTTTCAAAGCTAGACTTGTTAAAGGTTTTCGTCATTGACCAGGCGTGGATAATGATGAAACCTTTTCCAGTACCTATGCTTAAGTCCATCCAGATCCTACTTGCCACGGCTACATACCATAACTACGATATCTGGCGGTTGGGTGCCATGACTGCTTTTCTAAATGATGTTTTAGAATAGTGCGTCTATAAGTACACAGACAGAGGGCTTCGTAGACAGTGGGAGCAGCGGAAACGTGTGCAAGATGCTTTATAGGATAAAGCAGGCATCGCGGAGTTGGAACATCTGTTTTGATGTAGTAGTCAAAAAGTTTGACTTCATCAAAATGGTAGATGAACCTTGTATATACAAAAAGGTAGTAGGGAGTATGGTGATGATCCTCGTAGAGTACGTGGATGACATACTCTTGATAGGGAAGGAGTTTCCTATGCTACGATCGGTCAATCTCCGCTTATCACTAGGATTCTCCATAAAGGATCAAAAAGATACCTCCTAAATCCTGAGTTTTCATCTATGAGATAGATGTAATTGGATGTTAGGAATCTCACTAGTAGTAGTGAGATGGTATCAATCGATCCTGGGGAGAATCACTGGAAAGGTTCCAGGGTGATAAGGACGACTGAATGTCAGTCACAGGCATTGTCTTTACCCTCAGTAAAGGGACGGTATGTTGGAAGAGTTCCAAGCTAGATACCGTGGCATACTAGACGATAAAGGCTGGATACATCGCTACTTAAGATGCTACCATAGAGGCTGTTTGGGTGTATATTGGTTCATGAGATGAACTAGATTCCTACCATTGTGTGACAATGGAAGTGTGGCTTTAGCTAGGGAACCCCGGTCCCATCAGTGACCCAGACATAATCTAAGGCAGTATCACCTGATCATGGAGATGGTTGATCTCCAGGGTGATCCAGGTTAGGAGAACAGACTCAGAGGACAACGCGGCGGATCCACTCACAAAGGCCTATTCCCAAAGAGAGACTATTATGGGATGGTTGAGTATGAGATACTACAACCACTGCTACAGATGGCCCTAGTGCAAGTGGGAGATTGTTAGTTATATGTATGCCCTAGAGACCATTACTGTACATTGGATGTATATTGTAGTGGATGCTGGGACATATATAGGGAGGACTTTCTTGCTCGACATGATAGTATGCTATCTGGTTGCTCTTTACCTTAACGTGTATACTGATTGTCTCTCTGTTACATGTTGGTAAAGCCCTCAGGATGTGTACTTGACTACCTGGACTATGATGTGGATCATACTAGTGGGGACAAGGTAGTCCATAAGTACATCCTTCAAAGTCCCTAGTCGTGGGTGTATCGAGATGGGACATCGATATACCAGAGTAGACTAGCGTGTACCTTCTCGACCCATACAGATGGGCGATGGATGATCCCATATCCATTGGTGTTTGACATCGGAGATGATATACGGGTGCTCAGTAGAGGCTGGGTACACTGGACGGACTCGCCGAGAACTCCCAGATGGTATTATACCTTACGTCAGATGGCAGTTCTCTGGTGACACTGGTACAGAGTAGTCTGTTGACCCGAGATCGTCATAGAGTCTTGTGTGGTTCCCACTGTGCTTTGATTTCCATCTTACCACGTCCAAGAGGGCATGAAAAACGGTGGTTTTTGGGTACAGTCCCGAGTCACATGGAGGCAATGAGCGATAGGAGGGGATTCGTCTCTCCCGGTATAGGGAGTTGATGTTGCACTGTGTTTGATTGGCTATAACAGGTAATCCCTGGCCAGGGTTGCTGAGATTTACTGGTAAGTGTTACCAGTAGTTTCTCGAATTGTTATAGACCTCACATCGACACGACTTATCGAGCTATTGGGGTCTGACGTTTACCACCCCTAGGCAAGATATGCGACATATCAGACGACGAGACCGGACTGTACGGTAGTGTTACTGGTTGGTTCACTGGAGTGTGAGCGGGCTTCCTCGTCGATCTTCTGATCGCTCAATACCCGGGTGGCCGTTACGTTTAGCAGACCGCTTGCGGCTTGTGGGTGTTTGATATGATCATCACCTGCTGCCGGCGTATTGACGAGTCTTTAGAGTCCTACACAGAGGTTTCCTGGCTCAAGCGAAACGAAATAGGAGCGCATATGAGATATGTGCGGGACCGAGAATAATGCGTGTATGTGATACTGTATTCCATTCTCGCGATGAATGTATCGAATGGTTGTATGCAATATAACCTAGTTATCGATTCAAGCGTTGATTCGATAAGTCGATACATTGAATACTAGTCGGTTATGTTCGACATGACCGGATCATTGAATCAAGTGTTGATTTAATGATTTAATGCATAATTATATATTTGATATATTACTTTGCATTAACTAGTATCGGTTTACTTAAGATGGATTTTCTCACTCGCCTGTGCACATTGTATATTCGATATAGTTTTGTGCACTTGATTGTATCATGTTTGATGATACATGTTTACTTGTGTTTGTGTGAAGATTGAACCATGGTTATATGAATGGTTAGGGTTATGATTATTTATTCATTCATTTATTTATTTATTAGTTTTGGAAAATAATAGCAAAAGAGAAAAATGGTGGCTTTCTTTGTTCTTTCTTGAAGCTTCATGAAGACTTTGACCAAGTGACCATTTTGTCTCATGCTTAACCCTAACCATTCCACTCAACCATGATTCATTCTCTACACTTGACCATGGTTATTATTATGATAAGTATTGATTTACTTTTTATTTTGAAAACAACTTATCATAACAATTATCATCTTCTTCTTCTTCACTTGAAGAAAACCTTTCTTCATCAATGGTGATTGATGAAAATGAGTGAGAAATCCAATTCTAAAGTCTACCCACTTCCTATTTCTTCATCCTCTACCTCTTGCCAAGTAGTAGAGTGTGTTTCCTTCACAAGTTTTCATGGCTTGGTGAAGGTGGAGCTTGATCTAGTGATGCTTCGACGTAGATCATCTTCGGCATCGTCGTCGATGACCTAGCCCGTCCATTCTCCGATGAAGCCGACGCAAGAGCCCGGGGTTCGACTTGGACAGCGAGGAGACTTCATTGCGGAGCTATGGAGGTGGAGCACCGGATCTACAAAGGTTGTATTTCCGTATTCTTGTAGTTAAGTGTTAACTAGTTTGCTTTTCGCCTAAAATTCTAGCCAACGATCTTGTTAGGGTTTCTCGGCACCGCAATTTTTGTAAATTGGCATGGTTGATGCCTTGTGAGACCTCCTTGGTGTGCCTAGGAACCCTACAGGAGTCACCCTCTCTAAAGGTGTCTCACAGACTAAATGGGAGAGGGATACGCATGATTGACAGATCACTTGCTTAGGCAATTGAGTCAATCATGAGATGTCAAGTACCACACCAGATGTTGTTCTTGCAGTAGGTGCAATACGCTGGTATTAATCCAATCCTGGAGAAACAGTCGGAAGCAGTTTTAGAACATAAGTTAATGTTCTAGGGATGTGATAACGACAGCCTCTTTTAGGAGACGGTTATCATTCCAGGCTTCCAAGGTGACATGGATGGCAGAGTGGCTGTCAGAGTTATAGTTTCTCCTTCTGACGAGGGGCAGTATTTTGGACAGGTGGTCCAAGGCAATACTGAGGGAGGCATGGCGCTGGATACTGATTAAGTTCAGTTATCGATACAGTCTAAAAATTTTGGATTTGGAGTTCATTTATGAGCTAGGTCCCATCAGATATCCAGACATACTCTAAGACAGGTATTGCTCATTTCGGGAGATGGCTTTCTCTGCGAACTTGAGATATAGAGAGACATAGAAAGAAACATCACAGCGGATCCACTCACTGAGGCTATTCCTCGAACGCAATAGTTTCGCAAACGAGCTTTGTGAGACTGACTAGTAGAGGAGTTGGGTGTTCGGTATCACACGGGCTGTGAGTATGCGACATCGCAATAATTAGCCTTGAGTGCAAGTGGGAGATTGTTGGAGATAGTGCCCTCAGAGTCAATTATTGGATCACAGGCACGTGATTGCAATGATTGAGGGAGGACCTATCCCGGTAGGACAGTCTTACTCGAGATGATAGTATGCTATCTGGTTTACCTTTATCATCGTGTACTGCTTCAGGTGACCTTACAGGTCACTATTACACGCTGATAGAGCCCCTAGGATTCTTGCTTGACTGCCAGCAGTATGATGGCGATCATATATGTGAGAGCTGGTGGTCTATAAGCACATCCTTAAAAGGTCCCTAGTCGTGGGAGTTTCGAGACAGGGCATCGATTCTCCAGAGTAGACTAGTGTATACAGTCGAGACCCCGACGAGGGGAGGTGGCCGGTCTCACAAGCCACTGGTGTCAGTTGATTAACCTAAGATGTATACAGGTGCTCATTGGGTTATGAGTACACCGGACAGGACTCGCCGGGAACATGCTAGTTGGTCTTATACTTGACGTCAGATAGCAGTTCCCAAATGACATGTGTACAGGTTAGTTCATCGACCTGAGATCGTCATTTGTCTCGTGTGAGTTCCCACTGTACTTTGATTACTACCCTACCACGGCTCAAAGGAGTCGTGCAAACAGATTTTAGTTGGGTACAGTCCCGAGCCACATAGAGGCAGTGAGCAGATCTGCAGGGTTTCGTCTCTCCCGGTATTGGGGGTGAGGTCGCGCTGTGTCTAGGAGAGCCATTACACAAAGCCTTCGGCCGAGGCAGGAGATTTACTGGTAGGTATTCCAGTAGTATCTCAGGGTGTTCTGGGCTACACTCCGACACGACTTGTACCGCTTTTGGGGGTCTAACTTTTACCAACTCCTTAGGCCCGCCATGCGATACTCATAGACGAACGGACCGGACTGTACGGATATTGTCACTGACAGGCTCAGTAGGGTGTCAGGATGAGTTCGCTCATCGACGTCCCTTTTGGTCAATAGCTGGTGGCCCGTCACGTATGGCTAATACCTCTGACGTGCTAGTGGTTAAATCCACAGCCATAGTATTGACGAGTCTTTAGAGTCCACCACACAGACAGTTACTCAAGTTTCGGGCGAAACGCTGTAGAGGCCGTATGGAGATATGGCAGGGTCCGATCAGATACGTGCGGTATTGCACGGATCAGAATCGGACGGTTTGTACTAGAGGCCGTATAGATATATCGCAAGGTTCGATCAGATACATGCGGTATTGCACGGATCAGGATCGAACGGATATTACTAGCCGGCTTTGGTTTAAGCCGGATCCTAATTTAGTACAGTGTAGATTTTGTCTCATTGCATTTGTATCCGGTCGGAATACAGATGCGGGTGTGTATGCACAGTATCGGGGTTCTCCTGTAATTTATTACGGGACCAGTTTTCTGGAGTTGCCAGTTTTCATTCCGTTCCGGCCGGTTTTCCTTTGTTCTTTCCCGGCCGGACTTTTCCGATGGAGGGGGTTATTTGCAAGTTTGCAAATAACTTATTGAGGAGGGGTTTATATGCATTTGTGGCTTCATGATATGATTATCATCATGAGATGCTTTATCCATCTTTTCCTTTGTACTATTGGTGATTAGAGTTGATTAGATTTGGAGATGACATGGTTATCATTGTTTTGGATGTGGTCACCCTCCACCTTTTACTACACTCACCTCCCTCATGTTTTATTCATTCTCTCCACCATTTGAAGGGTGGGCCGGCCACAATTTGAGAGGGTTATGAGAGGAGTTCATTTTGATGAGGGATTTATTCATATCTCATTTGCATGCTTGCCAAAAAGAAATCCTTCTCCTCTCCAAAGTTCATATTGATTCCTCCATCAAAGGCAACTTCACCCCATTGAGACAAAGGTTCTACACTACAACCTACAGTACCCTTGGACGTGTCGGCTAGCCAACTCCGCGCCCGAGTTGCCTCGGTCCAGAGGTGGGAGCCCATAAAAGATTCCGGCTAAGTGGTGCCCTTTCCGACGAGGAGGAGATGAACGGAGTTTCCGCAGGAGATCGGAGTGGAGACGAAGACCGAAGGACACGGATCGCTTGGTATATCTCTCTTCCCATCTCTAGTTAGCTAGTATCGGTTAATGGTTACGATCCGGGTATATTGTCCACGGTAGCGCCAGTTTAAAAGTTAAGAAAATTTTTGATTCCGCATTTTGGCCTCGGATAGACGGCCGGGGCGCTGCCGTGGCACAACACCTTGTATATACAATCTTGCTCAAAATAGTAGTATGCTACTTGGTTTGTTTCTACTTCAATGTGTACATGTGTTTATTTTAGTATATCGCCTATACACATTAGTGGAGCCCTTAGGATCTTTGCTTGATTACCAGCGTTGTGATGGCAGTCATACTAGTGGGGCTGGGTAATCTATAAGCACATCCTTATACAGGTCCCTGGTCGCAGGACTATCGAGACAGGGCATCGATACTCCGGAGTAGACTAGCGCATGCGCTTCTCATCCCAGTGTGGGAGACGGTCTGTCCCACAGCCGTCGGTACGTCGTACTTGAGATAGTATGCGGGTGCTCGTTGGGTTACGTGTACACTGGACAGGACTCGTCAGGAACTGACTAGTTGGTATTATGCCTATCGTCAGTTATCAGTTCCCAGGTGACATGAGTACAGCTTAGTCCGCTGACTTGACACTGTCACTTCGCCTCGAGTGTGTTCCCACTGCACTTTGATTACTACCCTACCACGGCTTAAAGGAGTCATGCAAACAGGTAGTAGTTGGGTGCAGTCCCGAAGCACTTGGAGGCAGTGACGGTTAGACAGGATTCATCTCTCCCGGTATTGGGGGTTAACATCGCGCTGTGTCTAGGAGAGCCATTACACGAGTAGTCCCTGGCCAGGGCAAACAAGATATACTGGTAGGCTTCCAGTGTTATCTCAGAGTGTTTTGGGCTTCACTCTGACACGACTTGTACCGCTATTGGGGGACTTACGTTTACCGCCCCCTAGGCCCGCCATGCGATGTATCAGACGAACAGACCGGACTGTACGAAGATTGTCACATTCAGGCTCAGTAGGAGTTCAGATGGGTTTCACCTCGTCAGTCTTCTTGTCGGCATCTACCTGGGGACCGTTACGTACAGCTAGTGCCGCTTACGGTCTGTGGTTAAACCCACTGCCAGCGTAGTGTCGAGTCTTTAGAGTCCCACACAGAAAGCTATTCGCCTTTAGGCAAAAGAGTAGAGGTCGCATGGTTTTGCGACAGGTCGCATGGTTTTGCGACAGGGTTCGGTCACATCCGTGCACTTGTGCACGTACAGTGTCCGGACAGTTCACACTAGCGGGCTTTGGTTTAAGCCAAATCCTAGTGTACCTTTTGGGATTGGATTTATCCAATATGTATTCGTGTTCCTCGGAACGCGGATGCGGGTGTGTATGCACAGTTGATGGAGAGACAGAGGCAGAGAATTCTCATTAGGGTTGTTGACCGTTGACAGTTGACTATTGACTTTTTGCTCAACCCTAATGAGAATATGATATGTGATTAACAATTATATTAATTAAGTATTATGGTGACATGGTTGTTGAGGGGTTGACTTTGTTGACTTGTTGACTTTTGTTGACTTTGTTGACCGGTTGACTAGGCTTGACTAGTTGACCATCATGATAACTATAGCTATCATTTCATGGCAAAGACTTTTGCTTGCTTGCTCTTTTGTGCAAAATGAGTGCATGAAATGATATGGCTATGGTTGCTTAAACCATCACATAATACTTGATTGCTATGATGTGTTATGATGGTTATGGATTATGAGAGCCAAATGAGAAAAGTCTTTTCTCATTTTTTCATGCTCATTCTCTCTCTTGTTCTTGAGCTCTCATCTTCCTCCTCTTGCTCTCCCTCTCTTGACTCTATGGTTCACTTGTCTCATGAGTTGAGAACCAAGAACCATAGATAAAATCCCATACAAACTCTTCTCTACTCACTCCAGTTCACAAGGTTTAGCAAACCGAGTGAACTAGTTTCTTCAAAGATCGAAGAAGGAGCCAAAGGTTGAAGCTTTCAGGTGGATCTATCTTCGGCGTAAGGAGACGACGGGAAGAGGCCGATCCGGACCACCATCGAGGTTTGAAGACGAAGGAGTTCAAGACAAGAAAGGTATAAACCCCCTAACCGAGTAGTTAACCACTCCTAGTTAGGTTGTTAGTTAGATGTTTAACAAAGATCCGGTTTTGAGTCCATGTTACCACCTCTAGAAAAATTGTTTTTCACCTAATTCCGCATGCCCGAAAGTACCGGGAGAGGTAGCATGGACTTATACTTCGGTCTTCAACCATCATCCCACACTTGTTGCGGCTGCTCCGATCTCCTGAATCTCCAGTCTTGTCGTCCAGGTGGCACCACGTTGACGGATCTTTAAACGGGCTCCCGCCTCTGAACCGAGGCAACTCGATCGTCAAGTTTGCTAAAAGAGACGACCAAGATTAAGTATAGAATGAGTATAACACTTTGTCTCGTTACGTCCAAAGTCACGGACGAACGGTTATGGAAGTTGCCTTTTGGATCGGGTGAAATGAGAAAGAGGCTATCTAATTTTCATGAACCCGAATCTATCATAATCTTTTTCCTAGTCAACAACAACCATGAGCCTCAAGAGGAGGGGAGGGGGCCGGCCACTTATAGAGAGGGAGGGAGGTGAGTGTAGGAGGGGGAAGGTGGCCACAAAGGAAAAGATCAACAACAAATATCTTAGCATCAAGTATGAAAGCATTTAAAGCAAACCAATCACAATTAACCTAGTCACCTTGTCATTAAAAGCACCATTAATGACCTAATGACTCACTAGCCTTGTCACCCTCTCTAGAACCTTCTAGAACACTGACTCACCTCATCAAGAAAAGATAAATCCTCATTTAACCGAATGTCAAAATACGGCTGATAGAAAACTGGAAAATGGCAACTTCCAAAAGTGATCCTGAAACGAATTTCAGGATAACCCCGTATCAGTATAAACATACCCGCATTTGTATTACGACCGAATACAAATGCAACTGAGACAAAGATATTATATCTACACAGTATAATACTGGGTTCCTGCTTAAACCAAAGCCTACCAGTATTATCTGTCCGAAAAACGACACGTGTGAAAACGCACGTGCTTTTTCCGAACCTTACCATAAACCCATACGGCCTCTACAACGTTTCGCTCGAACTTGGGAAAGTGTCTGTGGGGGACACTAATGACTCATTAACACATCGGCACTGGGTATAACCCCTAGCACGTCAGAGGTACAAGCTGTACGTAACGGTTTGCCTATGTATTGATTGGAAGGGAAGCTGACGAGCGAACTCATCCATAAACCCTACTGAGCCTGACAGTGACAATGTATATACAGTCCGGTCCATTCGTCTAAAGAGTATCGCATATCGAGTCTAGGGGGTGGATAAAGTCAGACCCCTAATAACGCGATAAATCGTGTCGGCATGAAGCCCATCACCACCTGAGAAACTACTGATCCAAATCAGCAATTCTCCACTACCTCGGCCGAGGATTCCTAGTGATGGCCACCCGTGCACTGCGCGACATCAACCCCCAATACCGGGAGAGACGAATCCCCGACGATCCGCTCACTTGCCTCCAATGTGGCTCGGGACTGTACCCAACTAAAACCTGTTTGCACAACTCCTTTGAGCGTGGTAGGGTAGTAATCTAAGCACAGTGGGAACTCACATGAGACAAATGACGATCTCAGGTCGATGAACTAACCTGTACACATGTCACCAGGGAATTGCTATCTGACGATATGTATAATACCAACTAGCAGATTCCCGGCGAGTCATGTCCGGTGTACTCATAACCCAATGAGCACCTGTATACATCTTAGGTGATCCAACTGACACAAGTGGCTTGTGAGACCGGCCACCACCCCTCGTCGGGGTCTCGACTGTATACACTAGTCTACTCTAGAGTATCGATGCCCTGTCTCGAAACTCCCACGACTAGGGACACTTTTAAGGATGTGCTTACAGACCCCAGCTCCCACGTATATGATCGCCATCATACTGCTGGTAGTCAAGAAAGAATCCTATGGGCTCTATCATCATGCAATAGTGAACTAAAGCATGTATACGATGATAAAGACAAACCAGATAGCATACTATCATCTCGAGTAAGACTGTCATATCGGTATAGGTCCTGCCTCAATCATTGTAATCATGTACCTGCGATCCAATAATTGACTTTGAGGGCACTATCTCCAACACCGCACATATCACATATGTGCTCCTACTCCGTTTCGCATGAACCAGGAAACCTCCGTGTAGGACTCTAAAGACTCGTCAATACGTCGGCAGTAGGTGATGATCATATCAAACACCCACAAGCCGCAAGCAATCTGCTAAATGTAACGGCCGCCCGGGTATTGAGCGATCAGAAGATCAACAAGCGAGCATGCTCGTACTCCTGCGAATCCAATCAGTAACACTACCGTACAGTCCGGTCTCTTCGTCTGATATGTCGCATA
Organism: Agapanthus africanus; assembly: GCA_030015575.1. Lineage (NCBI taxonomy): Eukaryota > Viridiplantae > Streptophyta > Magnoliopsida > Asparagales > Amaryllidaceae > Agapanthus > Agapanthus africanus. The sequence continues at coordinate 208,644,674 of JASDDO010000026.1, read as the reverse complement.
TCAACGGCCTGGGGTTGGTACAACGTCAGACCCCAATAGCCTGATAAGTCATGCCGATGCAAGGTCCATAACGGTTTGAGAAACTACTGATAACACTTATCAGTAAATCTCAGCAACCCTGGCTAGGGATTTCCTGTTATGGACAATCAAACATAGCGCAACATCAACTCCCAATACCGGGAGAGACGAAACCCCTCCTATCGCTCATTACCTCCATATGACTCGGGACTGTACCCAAAAACCACCTTTTTCACGATCTCTTGACCGTGGTATGGTGGAAATCAAAGCACAATGGGAATCACACAAGACTCTATGACGATCTCGGGTCTACAGACTAACCTGTACCAGTGTCACCAGAGAACTACTATCCGAAGATAGGTATAATACCATCTAAGAGTTCTCGGCGAGTCCGTTCAGTGTACCCAGTCTCCACTGAGCACCCGTATATCTTCTCTAATGTCAAACACCGATGGATGTGGGATCATCCATCGCCCATCACATGGGTCGAGAAGCGTATACGCTAGTCTACTCTAGAGTATCAATGCCCTGTCTCGATACTCCCATGACTAGGAACATTTGAAGGATGTACTTACCGACTACCTATGTCCCCACTAGTATGATCTGCATCATAATCCTGGTAGTCAAGTACTCATCCTAAGGGCTTTATCAACATATAATAGAGAGACAATAAATGTACATATTAAGATAAAGTGTAACCAGATAGCATACTATCATGTCGAGTAAGAAAGTCCTCCCTATATATGTCCAAGCATCCACTACAATATACATCGCATGTACAGTAATGGCCTCTAGGGCATATATATAACTAACAGTTCCTACAGAGATCGGTGATCCTAAACCGGTGATTCCAATGCCTATACCTACAGAGATTCCAGAGTTGAGAAGAAGCACTCGTGTGAGAAGGCCCAAAGTCACTTTTGATCCATCGGCGAATAATGTTTATCATCACATCTTGTATACAGATTCGGGTAAGCCAGATACTCTTGAAGAAGCATTGCAAGATGGTACTCGCAGTGAGTGGGATCATACAATGAAGGAAGAAATGAATTCGCTGATACTCAACAAGACTTAGGAGTTAACCAAGTTACCCGCTGGAAAGAAAGATTTGTTGAATAAGTGGGTATATCGAGTCAAGGATGAGGCAGATGAAAAATAGCGATACAAGGCGAGACTTGTTGTCAAAGGGTATTCTAAAAAAAAAGAGAATTGACTATAATGAGATATTTTCCTCAGTTGTGAAGATGAATTTTATAAGAGTCTTGCTGAGCATTGTAGCGGTACATGATCTTCATCTTGAGCAATTAGATATGAAAACAACGTTTTTACATAGTGATCTCGAAGAAGAACTATACATGGTGCAACTTAAAGTTTTTGAAGCTAAAGGCAAAGAGGCTATGGTATGTACATTGAGAAAGAGCTTGTATGGTTTGAAGTAAGCTCCTCATCAATGGTATCTCAAATTCGATGGATTAATGAGGGAGAAAGGTTTTACACATTGCGAGTCAGATCATTGTGTCTACGTGAAGAAGTTCAATGATGGCGATATTTTGTATCTATCTCTATATGTGGATGATATGCTTTTGGTATGTAGGAGTATGGAGAAAATCAATGTGCTGAACGCGTTCTGGCATCGTAATTTTCTATGAAAGATTTAGGTGCGGCAAAGAAAATTCTTGGTATGAAGACCACCAGAGATAGAAAGGAAAGGAGGTTATGGTTTTCTCAAGAAGACTATATCAAGAAGGCGTTGAAACAATTCAACATGGAGCAAGCAAACTAGTGATGACCCCTCTTGCAAGTCACTTTAAACTATCAAAAGAGCACTGTCCTAAAACACAAGGTGAAATTGATATAATGCAGAAAACTCCTTATGCGTCGGCAGTGGATAGTATAATGTATGCTATGGTTTGCATAAGACCAAACATTGCTCAAGCAGTGGGAGCAATGAGCCGCTATATGCAAAATCCAGATAAGATACATTGGGAAGCAGTAAAATAGATTTTTCGATATTTAATTGATACTTCTAATTATTCTTTATGTTATGGAAGAGATTCATTTGAGGTGAATGATAATGTGGGTGTTGATCTAGCAGGAGATCGAGACACAAATAGAAGTACAACCGGATATGTATTCACGGTTGGAAGAACAACGGTAAGTTGGTTATTAAAACTCCAATCAATTGTTGCATTATCTACCACAGAGTCAAAATATATAGTAATAACGGAAGAGTCCAAGGAGATATTGTTGTTACAAGATCTCATGGCAGAACATTGTGAGATGTAAGAGTTGGGGACTGTCACGACCCAAAATTTGGCACGTGACGGCCCTTAAACTACGTAACGTCTCCAGGCGTAACGTGATTCAAGTAAGCCAAAAATCCAGCAATCTAAACCATCAAAAGTAGTACGTGATAATAATATTGTTAAAACTTTTGGAATCTCAATCAAAAATCTTTAAAGTCCAAATTTACTTTCTTTAAAATTTGGCAGCACCTCCTTTGTAAAACAAACCCCCAAAAAGGGTACAACAAAAGATATAAGTAAAGCATCCCCAAACGGGAGCAAATCCACGCCCAAAGGCGGAAAACAACCACCACAACAAATATACGACGCCGTAGCGAAGAAAAGACGATATAAACAAAAACAGCATAAATGACATCCAGAGTCACAAAATAAAATACAATATCGTCCTCACAACTCGTCTCTAAGTCAATACATGAAGTATTAGATGGAGAGTACTAGATACAACGAATATACAAATGAGCATCATCGGATAACCGCAAAACCCACCTATAGAAAAACCGCACACAGTCAACCGTAGCGGTATCCGCTGCAAAAGATGATACGATGTGATGAAGAAGCCATGCCGCGACTGCTCTGAGGGACACCTGCAAACACTGTGGCACAACGGGGGTGAGTTGCCAACTCTTGAATAGTGAATAACATATGCAGGTAATCACGGTATGCACGTACTGCGGTAATCTATCACATGCAAGCTGATAGCAATAAATAGCAATATGTATATGCAACAGTCATAAAAAGTACTCTATCAGGTACTACTAATACATGAAGCAATGCATATCAAATAAATGCGGAGTATGGGATAAAACATGTCATCCTCAAGGAATCCTCATCGTGGCAGGACCAGTGTCCATCAAGACAATCCAAATCCTAAATTCCTCAGATCGGCCCTCCAATCGGCCCTCAGAACCTGTAAGTCTCATGGAACCTGAGTGTCCAACATCGACACCCGAAAACATCATGAAAACAAGTGTCCAGCATCGACACATAAATACTCATATACATATGTTCCTCGAATCCTAAGTGTCCAATATCGACACTCGTGATCCACGTATCGGTTTTTAATACCCATACGTTCCTCGAATCCTAAGTGTCCAAGATCGACACTTGTGATCCACGTATCGGTTTTCTAACACAAGTCTCAGAGTGGATGTATCCAAATATCAAGTAAAGAATAAGAATACTTGCATAGATCATTATGATGATATATTATATATATACATATATAACAACGTCCCATACCACTGATATATATACATATATAACAACGTCCCATACCACTGATATATATACATATATAACAGTGTCCCATACCACGGATATATATCATCAGGAGTAAAACATCCAGAAAATATCATATGAAATCCATATCTCAATGCGGAAATCCATGAAATATAATATATGCAACATGAAACAGTAATATGAGCATATAAAGGAAAAACCGCTATTTAACTGCAACAAGTTATTAAATATATCCCGCGGTTCCTAATTTCTCCAAAGTCCATACAACATCATATAAAGGTGAACATGTAGCTATAGCCAGGTATGCGTTACCATGTCGGTACAGCAAGATATGTGTATCTATATGTAAGCATGTATGTATGATGTACATGTAGCTGTAGCAAAGTATGTGTCTATACCTGTCAATAATGATATAATACCCTCTAGGTATATGTGTAATCATGTAGGCATAGCAAGGCATATGTGTAAGCATGTTGGTGTACAGGTATGCTATATCCCATATGCACAATGAAAATAAGGATCATGTCTCAAGTCCCTAGCCAATACAATATCACGTATGTATAGGTGTTGTGCGTGTCATGGCAATTATCGACGGTGTGGGTGGCATACAATCAGTGCTCGTGCAACATGAACCGTCAATAATGGTGCAGTGTCCAAAGGGTACAAGTCCAAGCACAACAAGTAATAATATGCAATGAAGTTTTATGCACAATCTCTATATGTGCAATATAAACATGCGGCTAATATCATATCATATCTAGCCCTAACGCATAATGCCATGCGGGCGATTCCCCTGTAGATGTTAAATCTACTCACCAATGATCTTGGGCTAAGTAAACCCAACCACTCGCTTTCCCTTCTTCGCAGCGTTCGAAGTCATCGCCTGTTTCCCTAAGATCAGATAACCACATAACAAGTTCACATTAGCAATCGACCAAATAACACGTACAAACTACATTTGACCGACGCACCAACTCCAAACATACTCTCAAGTGTTCGTCTAGTGGCTAATATGCGTAGCGACACTACGAAACCAACCCAAGAGCAGAGCTACAAAAAGTACACGTACCGTGTCGGATAATGTAACGCGCGTAGTCGTAACACTAGAAATAAGCAAAGTGATCCCAGATTTTGTATACAGACAAAACATAAAAATAAAGCAGGACCAAACACACTAAAACAATTGCAGACAGCTACCCTCAAAAACCCAAACTCCCCAAGATGGCCGAGGTCGCCGGAAATACCCTTCATGTCGCCGGCCAAATCCGAGCTCCAGGGGTTCGTGCTTCAGGTGAAATCTCAGGGTCTCTAGTACAATACATCTGCACTGCTAGATTTTCTAGTACACACTCAGAGTCACAGCAGATCACAAATATCATATAATGACACTAAAAATACGATAAATGCACAAAACGAAACTTTACGCGTTCTAAACTAAAACTAATGAGTTACACAACCTTAAAAAGACCTACTTAACAGATAGAGATCATTACCTACTCCCACAAACTCAAAGATCCTAGCTTTCCAAGCTCCAAGGGATCCTAAAGGCAAAACAAGACAAGATAAGATATTTGGGTGTGATTTTATGAAGTTTAGCAAGGTTTTTGGTGATAGGGTAGTGAGGGTTCAGTTTGGGGTTAAGGGAATGAAGAAAGATTGAGAATGAGAGAAGAATGAGAGAGTGAGGGAAAGAGAATGATGAGAGGTGGGTGTAGGGTGAAATAAGTCCTTATTCTTACTCTCTCCCCCTCACCTCCATTAATGCCCAAATAAATGCCTCCATCGCTCATTAGCCACCTCTCTCAATCCAAAACAAGATATTTTCTCATACAAAATATCTAGGGTTTAAGGTTAAAGAAGGATAGGATTAGGTTAAGGTTGCTATGGTCACTAAACAAGATTAACATAAACTAACCCTCACATTAACATGCACAAGTGTGTGCAAGCCATAACAAATAACAATAAATTATTAATTAAATATTATAAAATGTGAGGAAACCAATTTGGTAAACTTTTTACAGAAAACCCGCATTTTCTCTTAATTAACATTAATCGCATTCTAAGATGTTACAATCTCCCGCCCTATAGAAAATCCGTCCCCAAATTTAAAATTCTTACTATGCATACCTTCAAAGAAATGAGTGCAAAACTTCCACATCTCGCTCGCAGCCTCCCAAGTGATCTCCTAACTAGACGGCTACGCTAAAGAAAAACCTTCACAGATGGCAAGACCCTTGACCGAAGTTTCTCTACCTGCCAATCCACTAATACTATCGGCTGCCAGTGAACGAAAAGATCGCGTCCAAGCAAAATGGTCTGATGCTAAATCATGTGAGAAAGGTCATGAAGGTATTTGCAAGTATCGACACAAGAAATACGGGGTGAATACTCAAAAATCTGGATGGAAGTGCCAAATTATAGGCAACGGTACTAACTCGCTTCAAGGATCTCAAAAAGACATACAATTCTGGGACTAAGCTTCCCAAAACACAACACGCCATTCATCGGAAAAATCCGTAGGAATACATGATCTCCCACTGCGAACTCAAGTCTGCGACAATGACGGTCGGCACAAGACTTCTGTCTTCACTAGGCTACTCTCATCCTGACCTGAACTACTGGATCATCTCCGAAGTCTCTAGACTAGCTGGGGTCTAAATATCCTGCTCTCACGGAGTCAGTAAAACAGACTGGCGATCAACACAACCTACCACACAAGGCCTGAAAGTTGCCATCTGAAACGTCTCCTGATAACCGTTATCGTAGGAGAACTCCATCAATGGCAAGTGAAGATCCCAACTGCTAACAAACATTAAGCACGTACGCACAAGAATATCCTCCAGAGTCTGTATAGTCCGCTCTATCTGACCATCGGCCTACAGATGGAAAAGCGGAGCTAAAGATCAACCAGTACCCAAAGCTTCCTGAAGCTTCTGCCAACGACGACTAGCAAACTGGATGCCACTATTGGATATAACGCAAGAAGGAACTCCGTGCAAACTCATAACTTACCGAAGAACAACGAGCAAACTGAGCAAACTGAGCAACAATCACTCAAATGGAGTCACACCCTGTCTAATCCTGGGTAGACACCACGACGAAATTCATGGAGATCTGCTCTCATTCCCACTCTGGAACGATAAAAAGGTTGCAACTCTCCAGCCGGTCTCAAATGCTCAACCTTAGCTCACTGACAAGTCAAGCACTTCAAAACAAAATCTGAAACTTCACTCTTCATCTCTGCCCACCCATAACTAACTCTCAAGTCACGTTGCATCTTGGTGGCACTTGGGTGAACACTAAAAGCTGACTGATGCGCCTGCTCTAGGACCTCGCGTCTCTACCCATCAGTATCAGGTACATACAAGCGAGTCCCGCAACGTAGCACACCCTGGTCATAAATCATAACTCCGAATCTCTACCCAGCCGAACATGCTCAAGAATTTTAGACAAATGGGCATCGGCGGGCTGTGCCTCACGAAAACGATTAAGTGAAAGTGGACGGGCGTGGACATGAGCAAGTTATCACCTCAGTAGAGGCGAACATAAGTTGTACTCAACGGTCGCACAAGAACTGTAAATCTATAGAAGACTGTCTCTGAACTGCGCACAACTGGAATAAGCTACCCCTGGGCCTATGACTCAAAGCATCCGCTACCACAATCGCCTTGCCACGGGCAATAAAGGATCTCACAATCACAATCCTTCACAAGCTCCATCCAACGACGCTGTCTCAACTTCAGATCCCGCTGCAGGAAGATGTACACTAAGCTCTGGCGGTCCGTGAAAATCTGACACGACTCTCCATACAAGTAGTGTCTCAAAATCCTCAGCGCAAGACCACTACGTCCATCTCCAGATCGTGAGTGGGATAAATCCTTCTCGTACTTCCTCTAACTTTCAGGAAGTATAAGCGATAACTCTATCATGCTACATCAGTACACAATCGAACCCCACTCGCGAAACATCACAATAAACGACAAAGTCGCCCGATCCAAAAACAAGGATAGAAGTGGTCATCAACCGAGTCTTCAACCATGAAAAACTTAGCACGCATGCCTCGGTCTAAAGAAAAGGAACCCCCTTCCTTGTAAGTATGGTCAATGGTGCAACGATACTCAAGAAATCCTGCATAAAACGGCGGTAAAAACTGGCTAAGCCCAAAAATCTGTGAACCTCTATCCCTGATACAAGTCTGGGCCAAAGTTGTACGGCCTCAATCTCTCTCGGGTCCATACGAATACCGTATCCCGTAACCTCATGACCTAGGAAGTCAACACTATCAAGCCTGAAGGAAACACTTCGAGAATTTAGCAAACAGCTAGCGCTCTCCCAATGTCTGCAAAGCAATCCTCAAGTGTTGCACATGTTCCTCACGACTCTTGTAAAAGACCAGAATGTCGTTAATAACACAACAATACGCTGGTCGAGGAACAGCCTGAAGAATCTAGTTCATCACATCCATAAATGCTGCTAGGGCAATGGTGAGTCCAACGACACAACCAAAAACTCATAAAGCCCGTAGCGCGCACATAAGCAGTCTTCGGAATGTCATCACTCCGAACCTACAACTAATGATGACCTGATCCTAAATCTAACTTAGAAAAATGTCTCGCACCCTGAAGCTGATAAAAGAAATCGTCAATGCAAGGCAAATGATGCCTAATCTGCACCGTATCTCGATTCAATTGACGATCAATCAATACACAACCTCAAACTGTCGTCCTTCTTCTTGACGAACAGAGTAGGAGCTCCACAAAGCGAAACACTTTGACGCACAAGTACCCCTATCTAGCAACTCTGCAGCTGATCCTTAAGCTCCCTAAGCTCTGCCGGCTCATCTGGAACAACGTCGGAAAATCTAGCTCAATAGAAACCCGGTCCAACGAATCCACTGTGGCTCCGGTATCACGAATGAAAGCCAAGAATCCTCGACATCCTTTCCTCAAAAGCCGACTAGCGAAAAAGGCTGAAATCAAGCTGTGAGGGGCGGCACCACTGTCCCCCTGCACAACAAGAACTGACTCGCCGAGAAAAAAAAAACTGATTGTTTTCTCACGGCAGTCCACAGACGCATAGCACGTAGCTAACAAATCCGTGCCCAGAAGAACGTCAAAGTCCACATCTCTGGAAGGAACAAATCGACGGACGAATCTCTATCTTCTATCCGATTGGCACATGACTGAAACACATGTCGTGCAACCAAAGAATCGCTAACAAGAGTAAACACAACAAACGGCTGATCTAGCATACACGACTCTCGGCCCAACCCTGGCACGAAGTGTGTAGAATCAAACCCCGCTTCCCAGAGTATGCTAAAATGGGCACGTGACATAGCCAACCATGCTACCTGTGGGTAGGAAGTATCCAACCACAGTCATATTACGGCTGTAGAGATATCAAGAACAAAATAAAACTATCTAAAACATGTCTATAATCCAAGATAACATGAGTCAAGAATAATAAAAATGCGGAAGCGAACGATCCAATAAAAAATAATTGGAATGTATGTCCCATAATGCGGGCTCACATCAGGAATAAAAATGCAGGAAAGAAAAACTAACTACTGCTGACACTCACAGCTCAGCCTGTTGGCTGAAGTACTCCTGCTCGGACTGCAACAGCGGTACAGAATCTGGGCCATGCAAAACCCAGACGTCAGCACGTCAAGTCATCAAGTAATAACATATAAACAGGGTAACAGACAATGCGGATATAAACATGAATAAAGCAATGGTAACAATAATATAAATCAGAGCAGTGCAGTGGGTAAACTAAACTGTTCTATCAGGTTTTCTGTTCTAAAGTCTTTGAAACCAAATTGATGAATCATCGATGTAACTCAATAGTATCCCGTGCATACACGGGACCACGGCCCAGATTCTCGGGCTGAAACCGAGACATGCCGCTAGGTACTAAACAGGAATGTGTACAGATGAATGATGTCAGCAGCATCAATCCAAGGCTGGCCTAGCCTCTAAAACTGATCAGAACAAGTAGCGAACTGTTGAGTTACAAGTCAGGTTTCACCTTTGATTTCCCCATACCCCCAAGTTACATGTGTATGTCAAGTCAGGTATTCCGTAATCAAGAACTAATGCCAACACAGGATCGGGTAAGCAGGTTTGTCTGGATAGACAACAGGAACGGTCCGTGAGGACTACATGTCAGGTTTGTTGGCATTAGACACAAGATCAGGTAACGAGTCAAGTTATGGTACAACAGGTCAAGTCAAGCAATATACGGTACCATGTCGGGTCAATCAATATGTATGAAGCAAGTCAGGTCAAGATGTAAACGATATAATGGGTGTGCTCATACTCAGTTACATAATCAAGCATGATCATCAACAACATAAATTTAAGCAACGAATTAAACAATAAAGAAGCTTCAATTAATTAGCAGCACAGTTATCAATTGTGTTTCAGAGGTGTTATCAACATTATAAGAATACAATATGACAGTTAGGGCCGTTAAATCATATTAACAAGTTTAAGAATTTTATGGATGCAATGATATATATATATATATATATATATATATATATATAGGTTCAATGGATGAAGTCAGAGTTAATACAGGTTAAATGTACACGAGTGTCCGAATGAAGTAAAACTATAGAGAAAGTGCCATAGGCTACGTCAATAGTAAAAGTGTGATTAAAACATGTAAATGTGATTATTAGGTTCAATACAGTAATTGCAAATGGTAGGTTTCACGTTTGGAAGATAAAATGATATATAACAACATTGAACACGAAAATGGGAAATTATCGTGCTAAAGTTAAACTACAAGTTTAGGGTGTCATCAATGTATATGTAAATATTGTTTAGCATGTAGCAAGGGGTACTTGCCTCGACGGGTCGCGAATCGGGAAAACGGAACGTTAAACGTTGTCGGGGAAAACTCGCGACGGGCCCACGGTTCACGGAATGAACCCAAACGACGAACAGTGGAACCACACAGGTCAGGGTAACTCGCTGGATCATCGAGACACGTCGCCGGCACGGCCGGATTCCGGCGAGACACAAAACAGTGAATAGGGTTTCCAAAAAGTGTAGATCTAGAGAAAGAAAGGAAAGAACAGAGAAAGGAGAAGAAGAAAGAGGATGAGGGATACCTACTAGGTCTCAGAGGGCACTAGCACTGATGGCGAGATCGATGGCGGCGAGAACGACGTTCTCCGATGATCTGCAGAAACCATCCAACCAAGATTCTCAGTTGCGGGCAAGAACAGAAGAAGAAAGGGAGTATGAATCGGAGAAAGCACTTACTGGGGTGTTCTGGGGTGGTCGGGTGATCGTCGGCGTCGACCAGAAGTGTTGGCGACGACCGGAGGCTTTGTTTTCCACAGCGGGGATCAATCGCAGGGTGCAGCCTCGGCAGGGAAAGAAAGAAGATGGAGGCGAGGAGGAGGAGGTGAGGTCGACGACGAGGGCGAGGAGGCGATGAGGCCGGCGGTGATGGCGTCGGCGTTGGGGCAGAGGTGAGTGAGGACGAGACGGTGATGGCGTCGGCGTTGGTGGGTTCGCGTTTTGGAGAAAAAAATAAGGAGGAGAAAATTATATATAGGGGAGAGAGAGATATATATATACGGGGAGAGAGAGAGATATGGGGGTATAGAGAGAGAGATACGGGGAGAGAGAGAGAGATAGAGACGGGGAGAGAGGGGGGGATTGCGAGAGGAGAGAGATCGAGGGGAGAGAGAATATTTAGAGGAGATATAAAGTTGGAGTGTAGCGGGAGAGAAAAGAGAGAGAGAGAGAGATACGGGGAGAGAGAGAGACGTAGAAATGGTGGGGCCCACGGGGTTAAAGAAAGGAGATGATTGGCCGGGAGAAAGATTTGTGGGGTTTAGAATAGGTTAGGAAAATTTAATAAAAGATTTTGAAATAGGAAAATATTATATGGGTTAAATTTATATATACGACGGTTACAAAAATTAGAAATTGGGATTTGGCGCAAATGTAAAGTATTTCCAAATTGCACCCGGGTCGGGTCCAAAAATTTGAAATTGAAATAAGAAAATTTTAGGCGGGATCCAAAATTTAAAATGAAGTATCTTACAGTCAAAAAGCATACCCCCAAGACAGACACACGTACGTGCGCGTAGCCGTCCAAACTCGCCCGTTTCACTGAACGGGACGAGAACACGATGCAAGGACGCTACCACAGGGTTAGGGGTGTCAAGCAGGCCATGACAAATATTTTTAATTTTATTTTAGATTTCTTAAATTGTTATATGCAGAAGTGAATTGTCGGGTAAAATTTATACTAGCAACAGTCAATTAGGATCAATGAAATAAATACCATACACCATTCATACAGTAACAGAAACTAGTAGCATTGGGCTCGGTTGTTACATTATACCCAACTACAAAAAGAATTTTGTCCTCGAAATTCCAAGAATACAAAGATAGACGACAAATAACTACAAGAAAAGATGAGGAAACTTCTACCGGATTTCATCTTCCCGTTCCCAAGTGGACTCTCCATGCGAGCGATTTCCCTAAGAAGTAAGCACAAGAGGGATCACCTTGTTCTTAAGAATCTTTTCCCTTCGATCCACAATTTCAACCGGTCGCTCCTCGAAAGTCAAGTCTTCTCGTACTGTCAGCTCCGAATGATCCAATACATGCGTTTCATCTCGAACATACTTTCGGAGTTGAGATACGTGAAACACATCGTGCACATTCGCCAAGGACTGGGGTAACGCCAAACGATACGCTACCTCACCAACACGCTCCAAGATCTCTAAGGGTCCAACGAATCGAGAACTGAGCTTTCCTCGACTTCCAAAACGAATCACTCCTCTAGTCGGTGATATCTTCAAGAATACCAAATCACCCACGGAGAACTCTAGAGGTCTTCTCGACGTATCTGCCCAACTCTTCTGTCTGTCTTGAGCAGCCTTCATATGATTTCTGATAGTGTTAACCTTCTCAACTGTCTGCACAACCAAATCTGGTCCCAATAATCTTCGTTCACCGACATCGTCCCAGCAAACAGGTGAACGGCATTTGCGACCTTACAAAGCTTCAAATGGAGCCATCTGGATAGTTGCCTGAAAACTCCACCAAATGTAGATGATCCTCCCAAGACCCCTTGAAGTCCAACATGCATGCTCTCAACATATCCTCAAGAGTTTGGATTGTTCTCTCCGACTGACCATCAGTTTGAGGATGATAAGCGGTGCTAAACTTCAATCGAGTCTCCAAACTTTCCTGTAAACTCCTCCAAAAGTGTGATAAAAACCGAGTGTCACGATCGGACACGATGCTTACCGGTACTCCATGCAATCTTATAATCTCCTACATGTACCGCTCCGCCAAAGTCTCTGTTGATTGACCAACCCGAAAAGGAATAAAGTGAGCTGCCTTGGTCAATCGATCAACAATCACCCATACAGCATTGTTGCCTTTTGGACTCCGTGGTAAAGCCGTCACGAAATCCATGGTTATATGTTCCCACTTCCACTGAGGAATCGGAAGTGGTTGCAATAAACCAGCAACCCTTTGATGTTCAGCCTTAACTTGCTGACACACCAAGCACTTTGCCACAAAGTGAGCAATCTCTCGTTTCATGCCTTCCCACCAGAAATGCTGTCGAATATCTTGGTACATCTTTGTGCCTCCTGGATGTACAGAATAAGCTGAACTGTGTGCCTCCTTCATAAGCTCTTCACGAATATCTCCCTTTGGCATACACAAACGGCTACCATACCTCAACGAACCATCTTCATGGATCAATAAATCTGTTCGTAGTCCGGCTTCAACCTGTTCTCGAAACTTTTGCAGTCTAGGATCCTGCGATTGTGCTGCTTTAATATTATCGATCAACGATGAATGTACTTGCAGCTGCATCAACTGTCCCGAAGAATGCGGTAGCACAACCTCCAAGTCAAATCTTCGAAAATCTTCAACGAGCTCCTACTGCGTAGTTAACATACTTCAAGCCCTTATGATCAGTAAACACTTCGACCCTTTCGCCCAAAAGGTAGTGTCTCCAAATTTTCAAAGCGAAAATCACAGCCGCAAGTTCCAAGTCATGAGTTGGGTAATTCTTCTCATGGGTCTTCAACTGTCTCGATGCGTACGCTACAACCTTCCCATGCTGCATCAAAACACATCCCAATCCTTTCCCAGATGCGTCGCTGTGAATCACCAATCCTCCGGAATTGTCTGGCACGGTCAGAATAGGGACGGTTATCAATTTCTGCTTAAACGTCTCAAAAGCTAACGCACATTTGTCCGTCCATACAAAAGGTACCTCCTTGCGCGTAAGCTTGGTTAACGGCTCCGCCAGACGAGCAAAGTTCTCCACAAATCTTCTGTAATACACGGCGAGTCCAAGAAAACTTCTTATCTCCGCAACATTCTTTGGAATCGGACAATCTCAAACTGCTGCAATCTTTTCTGGATCGACGGCAATTCCATCGCCAGACACAACATGCCCCAAAAACTTTACTTCCTCTAGCCAAAACTCGCACTTACTCATCTTCGCATATAACTTCTCCTGTCTCAACGTCTGCAGTGCGAACTTCAAATGTTCAGCATGCTCTTCAAAACTCTTCGAGTAAACCAGAATATCGACAATGAAAACCACAATAAACTGATCCAAGAATGGTGAAAAGATTCGGTTCATCAAGTCCATGAATACTGCCGGCGCATTCGTTACTCCGAAGGGCATCACTAAGTATTCGTAATGCCCATACCGAGTTCGGAACGCCGTCTTGGAAATATCTTCTGCTTTCACTCGGACCTGATGATATCCGGATCGCAAATCCAGCTTCGAGAATACCCTCGCGCCACTAAGCTGCTAGAAAAGTTCGCCAATGCGAGGGATCGGGTACTTGTTCTTAATAGTCACCCGGTTTAATTCTCGATAGTCGATGCACATCCTTCTTGTGCCATCCTTCTTCTTCACTAGAAGAACTGGAGCTCCCCAAGGCGAGTTACTGCTTCGAATCCAACCCTTCTCAAGCAATTCAGCAAATTGTTTCTTGACTTCTTCCAACTCTACTGGTGCCATTGGATAATACACTTTGGATACTGGCGTTGCACCAGGAATAAGATCAATTGCGAACTCCATGTCTCGCTTCGGCGGTAAACCCGATATATCTTCAACCACGTCCATAAAATCGCGAACAACAGCCGACCCTTCACTTTTATCAACTTCCATTGATGCAAGAATATTGTTTGTCGGCCTAGCCCTAAACTCGACTGGCCCGACAGAACTGCTTCCTCCAGTGAAGCTAAACTCGGGATGTCCGGGAATCTGGAAAATTACCTTCCTTACCCTACAATCAATGTGAGCGTGGAAAGTGCCAAGAAAATCCATTCCCAAGACGACCTCGTAGCTGCCCGTATCAATCACAAAGAAATCTGCAAAAAGCTCCCGTCCGCACACAACAACTGTACAATCTTTACATTCCCTACTAGCTATGATTTTCCCATTCCCAGTGTGTATGTCCCTGAAACTAGACAGGGTCGTGCAGTCAATCGAGTGTGTAGTTATAAACTTGGATGACATAAAACAATGGGATGCACCAAAATCAAATAACGCTAATGCGGGAAAACCATGAACGAGTAGAGCACCTGAAACAACTTCTCCTGACGCCTTAGCTTCTTCAGCTGTCAAGGTAAAAGCTCGAGCCTGATTAGGTCCTTGAGTCAGCTGTTTCTGTCCCTGGAACGGTCTCTGCGGAGGCTTCTGAATATCATCCCTCGTACGAAGCTTCGACGGACAAGCACTAACAGCGTGATCTGCCGCTCCACAAACCAAATAGAGTCCCAGCCTCCTTCGACAATCCTTTTGCACGTGGCCAGGTAAATTGCAATAGTTACAAGTCATGCTCTTTCTTCGATCGATGACAACAGGCTTCTTCATGGGTGCTACGCCTCGACGGTCCACTGGAATACCTCTGCGACCATGAGCTAGGTTTGGTACAAATGCTGGCTTTCTTACTGCAACTGTTGTCTGCTGCAAACTCCCCTTCATCCCAGATAAACTCTGCTGCTCTCGGGCTGCCGCAAGTACTTGTGAGAAAGTGGTCAAACCCAGGGAGACAATCTGCCTCTGGATGTCCACGTCCAAGCTGCGCATGAACCTCCGTGCCCTGTCTGCATCGTTGGCAACTAAAGGTCTAGCGAATCTGCTGAGTCTTGTCCATTCTACTGCATGCACATCTACGGGTGCTCCATTCTGCTTTAGCCCGATGAACTTCTCTTCCATTTCCTCCCGTGCGGTCCGCAGGAAGAACTTTTCTAGGAAACTCTTTGAAAAATCCGCCCACTTGATCGGCTTGGGCAAGCGTGTCTCCTCCACAAGCCACCATTCTCGGGCGTAGTCCACTAACTGAATGCGTACCACATCAAATCTTTTCTCATCTGGAATCTGTGCCGCAATAAGCAAGTTCTCTGTGTCAACTAGCCACTGCTCCGCTGGCAACGGCTCCTCCAAACCAGTAAATGTAGACGGGCCCAAACGCCTGAAATCTGCTATGGTCCCTACTCGATCAACTGGTTTAGCTCCAACATTGTTCACAGACTGCTGAACGATCTGCAAACCTTCCTGAAACGATTCCGCTTGCTGCTGGATCGGCTCGGTCTGTTACTTTTGATTCTCCAGCATTCCCCTTATCACTCCAAGCATGGCGGCTTCGTCCACACGCATTTGGTACATCTTCAAATTCTTACCTGCCATATTCCTGAAATCAAAACACCCAACATTAGCATGATGATAGATTCAAAATATAGATCAAGGCTAGAACTCCAAGTTACTTAAATAGAGTACCGCATTGTAACTATGTCGCGGTATCATAGCCACAATTACATAACTCCACCCAAGTCGCCTAAGTCCTAGAGATAACAAGGATTCAGGTTTTCGAGTCGATATGCAAAGGAAGTTTGCACATCGTAAAACATATAATCAGGAAGAATGTGATTCAAGAATGGTAAAACGGCAAGGTGGCAGGACATGTTTCCTAAACACGGTATTCTGATTCGTGTATTGGGTACAATACCCAACTACAAAAGAATCAACCCGACTAACCTATGGCTCTGATACAAAAAGAACCATGTCATGCCCCGCTTCCCAGAGTACGCTAAAATGGGCATGTGACATAGCCAACCATGCTACCTGTGGGTAGAAAGTATCCAACCACAGTCACATTACGGCTGTAGAGATATCAAGAACAAAATAAAACTATCTAAAACATGTCCATAATCCAAGATAACATGAGTCAAGAATAATAAAAATGCGGAAGCGAAAGATCCAATACAAAATAACTGGAATGTATGTCCCATAATGCGGGCTCACATCAGGAATAAAAATGCAGGAAAGAAAAACTAACTACTGCTGATACTCACAGCTCAGCCTGTTGGCTGAAGTACTCCTGCTCGGACTGCAATAGCGGTACAGAATCTGGGCCATGCAAAACCCAGACGTCAGCGCGTCAAGTCATCAAGTAATAACATATAAACAGGGTAACATGCAATGCGGATATAAACATGAATAAAGCAAGGGTAACAATAATATAAATCAGAGCAGTGCAGTGGGTAAACTAAACTGTTCTATCAGGTTTTCTGTTCTAAAGTCTTTGAAACCAAATTGATGAATCATCGATGTAACTCAATAGTATCCCGTGCATACCCGGGACCACGGCCCAGATTCTCGGGCTGAAACCGAGACATGCCGCCAGGCACTAAACAGGAATGTGTACAGATGAATGATGTCAGCAGCATCATTCCAAGGCTGGCCTAGCCTCTAAAACTGATCAGAACAAGTAGCGAACTGTTGAGTTACAAGTCAGGTTTCACCTTTGATTTCCCCATACCCCCAAGTTACATGTGTATGTTAAGTCAGGTATTCCGTAATCAAGAACTAATGCCAACACAGGATCGGGTAAGCAGGTTTGTCTGGATAGACAACAGGAACGGTCCGTGAGGACTACATGTCAGGTTTGTTGGCATTAGACACAAGATCAGGTAACGAGTCAAGTTATGGTACAACAGGTCAAGTCAAGCAATATACGGTACCATGTCGGGTCAATCAATATGTATGTAGCAAGTCAGGTCAAGATGTAAACGATATCATGGGTGTGCTCATACTCAGTTACATAATCAAGCATGGTCATCAACAACATAAATTTAAGCAACGAATTAAACAATAAAGAAGCTTCAATTAATTAGCAGCACAGTTATCAATTGTGTTTCAGAGGTGTTATCAACATTATAAGAATACAATATGACAGTTAGGGCCGTTAAATCATGTTAACAAGTTTAAGAATTTTATGGATGCAATGATATATATATATATATATATATATATATATATATAGGTTCAATGGATGAAGTCACAGTTAATACAGGTTAAATGTACACGAGTGTCCGAATGAAGTAAACTATAGAGAATGTGCCATAGGCTACGTCAATAGTGAAAGTTTGATTAAAACATGTAAATGTGATTATTAGGTTCAATACAGTAATTGCAAACGGTAGGTTTCACGTTTGGAAGATAAAATGATATATAACAACATTAAACACGAAAATGGGAAATTATCGTGCTAAAGTTAAACTACAGGTTTAGGGTGTCATCAATGTATATGTAAATATTGTTTAGCATGTAGCAAGGGGTACTTGCCTCGACGGGTCGCGAATCGGGAAAACGGAACGTTAAACGTTGTCGTGGAAAACTCGCGACAGGCGCACGGTTCACGGAATGAACCCAAACGATGAACAGTGGAACCACACAGGTCAGGGTAACTCACTGGATCGTCGAGACACGTCGCCGGCACGGCCGGATTCCGGCGAGACACAAAACAGTGAATAGGGTTTCCAAAAAGTGTAGATCTAGAGAAAGAAAGGAAAGAACAGAGAAAGGAGAAAAAGAAAGAGGATGAGGGATACCTACTGGGTCTCAGAGGGCACTAGCACTGACGGCGAGATCGATGGCGGCGAGAACGACATTCTCCGATGATCTGCAGAAACCATCCAACCAAGATTCTCAGTTGCGGGCAAGAACAGAAGAAGAAAGGGAGTATGAATCGGAGAAAGCACTTACTGGGGTGTTCTGGGGTGGTCGGGTGATCGTCGGCGTCGACCAGAGGCGTTGGGGACGACCGGAGGCTTTGTTTTCCACGGCGGGGATCAATCGCAGGGTGCAGCCTCGGCAGGGAGAGAAAGAAGATGGAGGCGAGGAGGAGGAGGTGAGGTAGACGACGAGGGCGAGGAGGCGATGAGGCCGGCGGTGATGGCGTCGGCATTGGGGCAGAAGTGAGGGAGGAAGAGGCGGTGATGGCGTCGGCGTTGGTGGGTTCGCGTTTTGGAGAAAAAAAATAAGGAGGAGAAAATTATATATAGGGGAGAGAGAGAGAGAGATGGGGAGAGAGAGAGGGATTGCGAGAGGAGAGAGAGAGAGGAGAGAGATAGAGAGGGGAGAGAGATCGAGAGGAGAGAGAATATTTATAGAAGAGATAAAGTTGGAGTGTAGCGGGAGAGAAAAGAGAGAGAGAGAGAGATACGGGGAGAGAGAGAGGCGTAGAAATGGTGGGGCCCACGGGGTTAAAGAAAGGAGATGATTGGCTGGGAGAAAGATTTGTGGGGTTTAGAATAGGTTAGGAAAATTTAATAAAAGATTTTTAAATAGGAAAATATTATATGGGTTAAATTTATATATACGACGGTTACAAAAATTAGAAATTGGGATTTGGCGCAAATGTAAAGTATTTCCAAATTGCGCCCGGGTCGGGTCCAAAAATTTGAAATTGAAATAAGAAAATTTTAGGCGGGATCCAAAATTTAAAATGAAGTATCTTATAGTCAAAAAGCATACCCCCAAGACGGACACACATACGTGCGCGTAGCCGTCCAAACTCGCCCGTTTCACTGAATGGGACGAGAACACGATGCAAGGACGCTACCACAGGATTAGGGGTGTCAATCAGGCCATGACAAATATTTTTAATTTTATTTTAGATGCCTTAAATTGTTATATGCAGAAGTGAATTGTCGGGTAAAATTTATACTAGCAACAGTCAATTAGGATCAATAAACTAAATACCATACACCATTCATACGGTAACAGAAACTAGTAGTATTGGGCTCGGTTGTTACAAGTTCATAGATCCTGAATTAAACAACAAACATGCGCATCAGAAGAACATACGAAAAAGATTACCTGAAAACTCTGCATTGGACGCCCGCGCGTCCCGATGAGTAGAAGCAAACGGTCGTGCCTGCCCTCTACCCGTAACTAGCTGTCCTCTTCCTCTACCATCCTGTACTCTCTGAGCGAACCCTCCGCGACCACGACCTCTCTGAACATAAGTCTGACGCGGTGCGACAAAAGACGCAAGGGGCAACGCTCCCTGAGGTGAAGGTGGTAAGGTAACATATGGTACTGCTGCCCTCCTCTGGCGTACCAAGGTGCAATCTCTGATGAGGTGATGGAAACTCCCGCACCGGAAACATCCATACGATGGCTGCTGACCCTCCTGGGGGTAAGAGCTAAACAACTGTCCTCGTCCTAAGACTCTGCTACTCCCACGACGTAAACGAAATCTGTCGCGGCGACTAAGACTCTGTCTCTGGGCTGATACACCTGTACGAGCCATCCTCGGTACTGAAACTCCTAAAGTCTCGGGAAGACGTGCCTCATCAACTAGGGCTGCATCCACTGCTGCTGTATATGTGACACAATGCTGTGTGCTGATAGTAAGGAATAACTGGGTAACAGGGGTGGCAACCTCCTGTCGCTGAGCTCAACTGGCCTTAACCAACGACCTCATCATATGGCGCAAGTCCTGCATATCTACCTCAAGCCTAGCGATACGATCTATCGAAGGCGGATCAATCTGCTCATGTACAACGAGCGTGCCGTCCTGGTCAGTCCTTATCCCAAACGAGTCAACTTTGACCTCGGCTCTTACTGCCTCTCTAAGCCCTCATAGTCATCTGTAACGTTTTAAAAATAAATAAATAAATAATTAGATAAAAAAATCCTTTAGGTGAATTTTCTGATAATCGATAAAATAAACCGCATTTTCCGTAAAACATAACTAGTTATTTTTCATCATAAAATTAAATACGCCTATTTTAACTATGTAATTTCTAGTATTTGGTATTTATTTGGTCACTTGTAAATTTCTAGTTTACTCAAATATTTTTCCTTAATTAATTAAATTCAAATATTAATATAAGCTTTAAATATACATTAAATTAATGTAAATTACAAATTAAAAATGGGTTAATTTTACAAAATGAGCCATGACATATTAGAATTTAGTTTGTAGTATGATTCTCTCTTCTTAATTTGTTTCCAAAATTCTAGAGTTTCCTAAGGTGGAAAATGAAATAAAATAAATTAATTAATGAAAAAACTTAAATAGATGTAAGTAATTGGAGATGTTTCTACACCTTTCAACACACCTCACTCTCTCTCACTCTCCTCATTTTGGCCGAGCCTAACTTCATGGGCAGCCCCCATTTTTTCTCCACTTCACTTTGCTTCAAAAATGTTCAAAAAATCCATCAAAAATCCAAAATAAAACCTCAAATTCCAAATCCAATCTCTACCCATTATTCTTTGGCCTATCTAGCATGGATCTTGGAGCAAAGTTAACACTTTGGAGTCTATGATCTTCATGTTTGATCTCATATTTATTGAGGTATAATCCTAACCCTAGTGTTAATTATAGGCTAATTACTTTAATTTAATGGATTTCGGTGTTTAATTATAGTTTTAGTTGCTAAATTAAAAATTCAAGATTAGGGTTTGTGATCAAGTGAGGATTTTTATCAATTATTCATGATTTTAATGAGGAGATTAACATGTTAATGGAATGCAAAACCTAATCTCGTTACTAGTTGCTAATTGTTAGTTTAAAATTATGCTAATTATGCTAATGTTGCAAACTAGGTTTTTAGAAATTGATTAAATAATTGAGATTAAAATCTAATTATGGTTTTCATGACATTATTAACATTTTAATTTGTTTTTTAGCAACTTAGATCATGCAAAACTTAGGTTAGTTGATGATTTGTGAATTTTTGCTTTAAAAGTGTTAAAATTGGATAATTTTGCAAACTAGAATTTTGGGTTTAATAAAAATTGATGAGATTAAATTATGGTAATGGTTTGTATGACTTAGTTATGATATTTAGTGAATATTACGGCCATTAGTTTTGTTAAAATATCAAGTTTCGAATTAAAACGGTAATTAAGTGCTTTCTAGGTTTTTGCTAAATAAAACGATTTGATTAATTTTAAGGTTTTGATGATTTAAACCCTATTTTATATTATAATTAGTGAGTTTTGGAACTACGATTTGTACGTTTGTGTTTTATCTCGATCAATCGGCGTTTGTACGCCGATGTCGAGAGTTATTTGGTTTTTTTTGCATGAGCGGGTCATAGGTTTTAACCTATGCGCGTTTCGTGCGCCATTTTGGTTTTTATCCACGATTTAGGTTTACGATATTATATATGATTACATATAAGTACCTCTCACGTGGACTTCGGACGATGAAGAAGAGGATGGCGGCATCAACTTCGGCAGACAAGGACCAGGTGAGTAGATGTATATCTATGGGGGAAGTCGGGTGGATGGAGTATAGCACCCCTGCTAACGTAGAATAAGGATATTATGTACTATTATTAGGAAGTCGGACGTGACCTTAGATTCTTGGCGAGTAGAGTACTATTGAAGACTTTAAGTTGGATTAGACTGATTTAGAAAGACTTAATCAGAGGATGATTGCCTTGGAGGGAATTCGTAGGTTTCATGTAGACACACACACGCACACACATAAACTTGACTTGGTGTATATGTGTGTGTGTGTGTGTGTGTGTGTGTGTGTGTGTGTATTTATTTATTTATTTATTTATACATGTGATATGAGGATGTTATATGATACTTGGACAATGAGAAAATATATACCTATACGATGAAATGTGTGATGACATTGGCATGTATGAGACTTAAATCAGTAACCAGATCATGATATTGTTTGACAATGATACCATGTGAATGATGATATATATAGATATGATAGTTGACAATTGATCGAGATGTGATATGAGAAATGGTATGATATTTATAACGGGTCGTTTGGGCGATGTGCGTTCATATATGATGATTTGTGTTGATGACATCGAAATATACGAGACTTTAGAATAGTACCTAGATTGTGATATTAATTGATGATGATACCCAAATGAATGACCAATATATGATAGCTGACCCGTACCCCGATTTTGGGATGTTGTACGATGGATTTTACCGTACGAAATATAGAAGTGATGATTGATCCGCACTCTTGACTTGAGGAAGTCGTACTTTGTACGTGATGCTATTGAGGCTGGATCGCCGACTGCTAGAGATATCGACTCAGATTTTAGGTGGACTCATATTACCTATCGACTAGTTTCTTTAGTTCAGTCCCTTAGTTGGTTAGATAGATACCGGTTAAGGCTCGAGTCATACCTATTTTTCAAAACTAACGAATCGTGTGCATTTTTAAAGACGGCCTGGGGGATACTATTTTTCAAAGGACACATCTTTTCTATAAAACCCCGTAGCCCCTACTTTTCTGAAAACCACGATTCGTGCTATTTCAAACGCCAAACTGTATGACTCGTAGTTGGATAATGTATATTCTTCAGTATTATGGTTACTTCATCATTCTTCGTATGTTCATGTTGCTCTCATCACATTTTATGCTTATGCACGTGTTTTCTTTAATAATTATGAACCCTGCTTGTTAGGACACTAGCATCATTACCGATGATGCGCATGTTTCACATACACTTGTTTGCCGGCTCACACACATCATCATCGGTAATTTCCATGTCACGTACACTTTAGAACATATTATCTCATTGATATAATCAGCTAAATTCTAGTTACTGCATAATATTTGCGTGATTTCTCTCATGTGTTAACTTAGAGATTGCATTATTTACATAGATACTTCATGCATTCATGTATTCATTCATGTACTATTCTGGGGCTTTATACTGATATCCACTATTTACTTACTCTGGATTCTTGGATTTTGGATTTCCATGAGATTTCTGGATTTTGAGGAAAACTGCAAGAATTTTATAAAACTTTTATCATTATTTAAAAATAGAAATTTACGGTTTTCTCGTGATATGATGTGTGTGGCGTCCACCATGAGTTTTCTCGGTTCTTGAGCTATATATATACCTAATTCGAGGAGGGGTATGCACCGTCTGCGGGTATATGGTGGACCCGGTGCGGTACCCCGGGGCAAGAAGATCGCAGATGATGGCGTTGAGCCTGGCAGGAGAGCACTACCGACCGGTTATTGTTGTTGTTTTTGGACGCGGCGGATATCCAGAGGATACCGACCGTAGTCGTGAGATTGGATGGTAGGGGCCGATCCGGACTGCCGGAGCCTGAGATACAGAGATATTGAGATTTGAGATACAGAGATATTGAGATTTTGAGATTTTGAGATATACCTATTTTGTGTCGATGCTTGACACGGATTTCTGTTGATTTCATTGATAAGGTTTCAGTCTTATTATACAAGATTCATTGATATTTTTCTTATATCAGATTATTCAGATTTCGTGGTTGATTTTCTCATTCATAATACATTCATACATCAGATATGTAGCTCATTACTGTTTAGTGATACTAACACGATGCACTGAGTATTGCACTTATGCATAGATTATTACCCTGTCACTACTAGATGTCTAGTGTTATATATGTATATTATTATGACCTAGGAGATCGTCGTGCATGCGATTTCTACTCGCAGATGTCTTCTACTCACGAGTTGGCAACTCACACCCGTTGTGCCAAATTTTCTTACAGGTTTCGATGTACAGGTTTCCTTGGCGGCTTGCTGGCACACCATTTCATTCAAGGTGATTTCTTGGTAGGTTGGTTCACTTGTATCGGGACCGCCGTTGTACTTTTATTATTTCATTTGTATCTAGTAAGCTCCATCAACCAGACTTGTATTACGTGATAGATTTAGAAGACCAGGTGTTTATTCTTTCGACCTTAGAGTCGCGCTTGTATTATTATGGTTTTCTGGTGGATTTGGTTTTCTTTTGAGTTTTGTTCCTCGCCTTTCAGCATTGTATATTATTGCTTGCGTGGTTGTGTCTACCAATTGGCGAAGAGCTAGCTCCCGCTTGGGGATGCCTTTATTATTGCTTATGTATATATATTCTTGTTTGTATCTATTTGGGGCCAGTTTTTACAAAGGAAACTCTGCCGAAATTTTTGAGAAAAATTGATATTACTTTTAAACATATTTTCCCACACTTCTTCTTTTAAATGGTTTAGATTTTTGGGCTTCGGCTTGCTTAGATTACGTTACATCTTTAAACGTTTCGTAATTTAAGTGCCGGTCACGTTCCGTACCTTTGGGTCGTGACATCATCGGAGGCATAAAGGCTATAAATGGAAATAGGATTCGATAAGAATACAGAAATCGAATCACAAGAATATGTATCATCACGGAAGGAATTTCAAGCAATTAGTACTTAGGTCACTTAGGCGGAGTACCGTGTCGTAAGTATGCCGCGGACATACACACGCCGCATCACTCTACTTAAGCTATCTACTCCATCATACCAAGGTCATCCTACATTCTGAAAGGTAAAACCTAGCGCTTTGATACCAACTTTGTCACGACCTAAAATTTGGCATGTGACGGCCTTTAAACTACGTAACGTCTCCAGGCGTAACGTAATTCAAGTAAGCTAAAAACCCAGCAATCTAAACCATCAAATGTAGTAAGTGATAATAACATTGTTAAAACTTTTGGAATCTCAATCAAAAATCTTTAAAGTCCAAATTTACTTTTTTTAAAATTTGGCAGCACCTCCTTTGTAAAACAAGCCCCCAAAAGGGGTACAACAAAAGATATAAGTAAAGCATCCCCAAACGGGAGCAAATCCATGTCCAAAGGCGTAAAACAACCACCACAACAGATATACGACACCGTGGCGAAGAAAAAGACGATATAAAAAAACAGCGTAAATGACATCCAGATTCACAAAATAAAATACAATATCGTCCTCATAACTCGTCTCTAAGTCAATACATGAAGTAGATGGAGAGTACTAGATACAACGAATATACAAATGAGTATCATCGGATAACCGCAAAACCCACCTATAGCAAAACTGCACACAGTCAGTCGTAGCGGTATCCGCTGCAAAAGATGATACGATGTGATGAAGAAGCTCTGCCGCGACTGCTCTGAGGGACACCTGCAAACACTGTGGCACAACGGGAGTGAGTTGCCAACTCGTGAATAGTAAATAACATATGCAGGTAATCGCAGGTATGCACGTACTGCGGTAATCTATCACATGCAAGCTGATAACAATAAATACAATATGTATATGCAACAGTCATGAAAAGTACTCTATCAGGTACTACTAATACATGAAGTAATGCATATCAAATAAATGCGGAGTATGGGACAAAATATGGCTTCCTCACGAAATCCTTATCATGGCAGGACCAGTGTCCATCAAGACAATCTAAATCCCAAATTCCTCAGATCGGCCCTCCAATCGGCCCTCAGAACCTGTAAGTCTCATGGAACCTGAGTGTCCAACATCGACACCCGAAAACATCATGAAAACAAGTGTTCGGTATCGACACATAAATACTCATATACATACGTTCCTCGAATCCTAAGTGTCCAATATCGACACTCGTGATCCACGTATCGGTTTTAAATATCCATACGTTCCTTAAATCCTAAGTGTCCAAGATCGACACCCGTGATCCACGTATCGGTTTTCTAACACAAGTCTCGGAGTGGATGTATCCAAATATCAAGTAAAGAATAAGAATACTTGCATAGATCATTATGATGATATATTATATATATATATATACATATATAACAACGTCCCATACCACTGATATATATATATACATATATAACATGTCCCATACCACGGATATATATCATCAGGAGTAAAACATCCAGAAAACATCATATGAAATCCATATCTCAATGAGGAAATCCATGAAATATAATATATGCAACATGAAACAGTAATATGAGCATATAAAGGAAAAACTGCTATTTAACTGCAACAAGTTATTAAATATATCCCGCGGTTCCTAATTTCTCCAAAGTACATACAACATCATATAAAGGTGAACATGTAGTTATAGCCAAGTATGCGTAACCATGTCGGTACAGCAAGATATGTGTATCTATATGTAAGCATGTATGTATGATGTACATGTAGCTGTAGCAAGGTATGTGTCTATACCTGTCAATAATGATATAATACCCTCTAGGTATATGTGTAATCATGTAGGCATAGCAAGGCATATGTGTAAGCATGTAGGTGTACAGGTATGCTATATCTCATATGCACAATGAAAATAAGGATTATGTCTCAAGTCCCTAGCCAATACAATATCACGTATGTATAGGTGTTGTGCGTGTCATGGCAATTATTGACGGTGTGGCTGGCATACAATCAGTGCTCGTGCAACATGAACCGTCAATTATAGTGCAGTGTCCAAAGGGTACAAGTCCAAGCACAACAAGTAATAATATGCAATGAAGTTTTATGCACAATCTCTATATGTGCAATAGAAACATACAGATAATATCAAATCATATCTAGCCCTGACGCATAACGCCATGCGGGCGATTTCCCTGTAGATGTTAAATCTACTCACCAATGATCTTGGGCTAAGTAAAGTCAACCACCCGCTTTCCTTTCTTCGCAGCTTCCGAAGTCCCCGCCTGTGTCCCTAAGATCAAATAACCACATAACAAGTTCACATTAGCAATCGACCAAATAACACGTACAAACTACATTTGACTGACGCACCAACTCCAAACATACTCTCAAGTGTTCGTCTAGTGGCTAATATGCGTAACGGCACTACGAAACTAACCCAAGAGCAAAGCTACACAAAGTACACGTACCGTGTCGGATAATGTAACGTGCGTAGTCGTAACACTAGAAACAAGCAAAGTGATCCCAGATTTTGTATACAGACAAAACATAAAAATAAAGCAGGACCAAACACACTAAAACAACTGCAGACAGCTACCCTCAAAAACCCAAACCCAAACTCCCCAAGACGGCCGAGGTCGCCGAAAATACCCTTCATGTCGCCGGCCAAATCCGAGCTTCAGGAGTTCGTGCTTCAGGTGAAAGCTCAGGGTCTCTAGTACAACACATCTACACTGCAAGATTTTCTAGTACACACTCAGGGTCACAGCAGATCACAGATATCATATAATGACACTAAAAATACGATAAATGCACGAAATGAAACTTTACGCGTTCTAAACTGAAACTAATGAGCTGCACAACCTTAAAAAGACATACTTAACAGATAGAGATCATTATCTACTCCCACAAGCTCAAAGAACCTATCTTTCCAAGCTCCAAAGGATCCCAGAGGCAAAACAAGTCCAGATAAGTGATTTGGGTGTGATTTTGTGAAGTTTAGCAAGGTTTTTGGTGATGGGGAAGTGAGGGTTCAGTTTGGGGTTGAGGGAATGAAGAAAGATTGAGAATGAGAGAAGAATGAAAAAGTGAGGGAAAGAGAATGATGAGAGGTGGGTGTAAGGTGAAATAAGTCATTATGCTTACTCTCTCCCCCTCACCTCCATTAATGCCTACATAAATGCCTCCATGACTTATTAGCCACCTCTCTCAATCCAAAACAAGATATTTTCTCACACAAAATATCTAAGATTTAAGGTCAAGGAAGGATAGGATTAGGTTAAGGTTGTCATGATCACTAAACAAGATTAACATAAACACACCCTCACAATAACATGCACAAGTGTGTGCAAGCCATAACAATTAACAATAAATTATTAATTAAATGTTATAAAATGTGAGGAAACCAATTTGGTAAACTTTTTACAGAAAACCCGCATTATCTCTTAATTAACACTAATCGCATTCTAAGGTGTTACAAGGACACTTCTGTCACGACCCGAAAAGTACGAAACATGACCGGCACTTAAATTACGGACGTCTCGAGGCGTACGTAATCTAAGTAAGCCAAAACCCTGAAATCAAAACCAAAGAAGCAGTTGAGTGAAGGAAAAACCAACTTAAAGCAAGTAGTTTTAATAGCATAAGCCTAATTATGCGTTTTAAAAACATCAAGTATTTTCTGAAAATTTCGGCAGAGTCTCCTTTGTAAATACTGGCCCCCAAACGGGATACAACATGAATAGTATACGAAATCAATAAAAAGGCATCCCCAAGCGGGATGATTGATCTTTATTTTCCGTTGTCGGTTTAGAAAAAAGTGTATAGAATCACAACCAAAAATATTTGACCGCAATCAATAATGGTGTCGAATTGTAGCGCGTTAGTAAGTGCGGATCGTCTACAGGGATTGCGCGATTCGTTCGTATCTTGTTTTATTTGAATTGAAAATTTAATAGAAAAAGAAAAGAAAACGTGATTCATGATTTTTATCGATGAGTTTCAAGTATCACTATTCTAATCAAGAATCAAGAAAATGATAAACATCAAGAATCAAGTATCGATAGAATTCCAATCAATTTAGGTTTCAAGATTTGAAGTAAAGCTCCTAGGAATCGAGTAAATTGTAGATGTGAAGAAGATTCAAGAATACGATTTCTTATCCATTAACAAGTTGATGCTAAATCAATGTAGATTAATCGAGGATCAAGGATCTTGCGAAGAATTAGGGTTCCTCATCCTATCCTTTGTCCTTTCGATGAATCTCATTCACTAGATAGCTTCTTGAAAGTCGGATGATCGATCGTTGATCTCTAGATTGTGCGAAAGGAATCAAGAACGCATTCGCATCAATCTAGATCATCGATCATTCGATTTTCAAGAATTTACAATTGTTGTAAGACTTAAGAAATCATTTAAAGATTCGTCAACATCATCATTCTACAATTGTTTCGATTCTTCCACGAGCGGAGTTTTATTCAAGCATCATCATAAAGAATATATTCAAGAATCAAAATATAAGCATAATGCTCGAATTGAAAATAAGAAAGTTTAAAGAATCTTCACCTTTATTATATCAACAATTAGTTACAACTCTCAAGAACTACAAGAGGATGGAACTTTGATCGTCGATTCTTGCGTCGTTCGGCTCCTTGAGTCTTGGATCGCTTGGATCTCATGCTCTGTTGAAGTCCGGTTCCGCTTCTAAAGGATCTTGAAGACTTGCTTGGCTTGCACTCAAAGGATCTTGAATTCTTGATCTTGATTGGGTTAGGGTTAGGTTTTTGAGGTGGTAGTTGTTGGGTTGAAGATGAAGAACAACCACAACAATTGAATTGAGGAACTAAAGAACAACTAGAGATTAGCCAACAATGAGAAACCTTCAACAAGTGAACCTTGGGGTCTTTTTATAGGTTTCCCAAACCCTAGCTCTAGGAATTCAAATTTGAATTTTCCCTCCAAAAGTTAGTTATAGGGAGTGTTAGTGTATATGCCCTAGAGGCTATTACCGTATCATACTAGCTTGTATATTACTTGATGGAAGCTTGGGATATTCACAGTTGTATAGACAATCTTGCTCAAAATAGTAGTATGCTACTTGGTTTGTCTCTACTTCAATATGTGCATGTGTTTCTTTTAGCATATCGCTTATATACATATTAGTAGAGCCCTTAGGATCTTTGCTTGATTTCCAGCGTTGTGATGGCGCTCACACTCGTGGGGGCTGGGTAATCCATAAGCACATCCTTATACAGGTCCCTAGTCGTAGGACTATCGAGACAGGGCATCGATACTCCGGAGTAGACTAGCGTATGCGCTTCTCATCCCAGCAGGGGAGATGGTCTGTCCCACAGCCGTCAGTACGTCGTACTTGAGATAGTATGCGGGTGCTCGTTAGGTTACGAGTACACTGGACTGGACTCGTCGGGAACTGTTGGTTGGTATTATACCTATCGTCAGTTATCAGTTCCCAGGTGACATGAGTACAGCTTAGTCCGCCGACTTGACACTGTCACTTCGCCTCGAGTGTGTTCCCACTGTACTTAGATTACTACCCTACCACGGCTCAAAGGAGTCGTGCAAACAGGTAATAGTTGGGTGCAGTCCCGAAGCACTTGGAGGCAGTGATGGTTAGACAGGATTCGTCTCTCCCGGTATTGGGGGTTGACATCGCGCTGTGTCTAGGAGAGCCATTACACAAGTAGTCCCTGGCCAGGGCAAGCGAGATATACTGGTAGGTTTCCAGTGTTATCTCAGGGTGTTCTGGGCTACACTCCGACACGACTTGTACCGCTATTAGGGGACTGACGTTCACCGCCCCCTAGGCCCGCCATGCGATGTATCAGACGAACAGACCGGACTGTACGGAGATTGTCACATACAGGCTCAGTAGGAGTTCGGATGGGTTTACCTCAACGGCCTTCTTATCGACATCTACCTGGGGACCGTTACGTACAGCTAGTGCCGCTTGCGGTCTGTGGTTAAACCCACTGCCAGCGTAGTGTCGAGTCTTTAGAGTCCCACACAGAGAGTTTCCCTGCATTGAACGAAACATGTAGAGGCCGTATGGTTTTACGGCAGGGCTACGATCACTTACGTGCACTTGTGTGCGTATGCTGTTCGGGCAGGCAATACTAGTGGGCTTTGGTTTAAGCCAGATCCTAGTATTGCACAGATGGATTTGATTTTTCTTCTGTGCATTCGCATACTACGGAATGCGGATGCGGGTGTGTATGCACAGTTTTGAGGAACGATAAAGGAGGAGGTTCCCCATTAGGGTTTTGGCAGTTGGTTCGGCCAAAACCGTAATGTGGCACACTCATTAGGGTTTTGACAATTCGTTTGGTCAAAACTATTATGAGCCGGAGACATTATTTACTAATCCTTTTAGTGATAGATTAGTGATGGCTAATTGCATTGACCATTTGACCACTTAGACCTCTCTTGACTTTGTTGACCCGTTGACCGTGTTGACCATTGACCTTCAAGAGAGATCTACACTCTTCTTTCATTTTCTTTTTAATTTTTTATTATGATAATGGTCAATTCAATGTAGCATCAATTTTATCATGATAGGATTAGTAATGATGGTTTTGGGTGTATTATTGCAACCATGGTTCATTTCCTTTGGGTTAATCTTTTCATTATTCTCTTTTCATTCTTTCTCTTGAAGTGAGAAGAAAAGAAAAGCTCTCATGGTTGCTGAGTTCTCCTCCTTCTTCCTCCTCTTGATCTCATCTTTTGATCTCATATGTTGAGAGAAAAAGATCCCACAAAGACAAACACATCCATACATCTCCTCTACACATCCTAGGGCTTCTTGACTAGCAATCTCTTTACCCTAGTTGCCTCGGCTTGAGGTAGAGCTCGGTGTACATCTCTCGGGAGGATCGTCTTCGACTCAAGAAGGCCGCGGAGGTGCCCAAGGTCCGGATCGACGCTTGGAACGTGGATGGACGAGCGGGACAGCGGAATGAAGACCCGAAGGACCGGTTTCGTGAGGTATACTTTCTACAGCATAGTAGTTAAAACCTCTAGTAGTTTACTAGTTTCTGGTTTAGCAAAGATCCGTGCTTTAAGTCCATGTTTCCTTGCGCCAAAAATTTGTTTTTCGCCGTTTCCTCCTCCCCGTAAGAACCGGGGTGAGCAACGTGGACTTACAGTGGTATCAGAGCCTAACTAAACATAAACTAGGAAGTTAGCAAAGTGTTTAGAATATCGATCGGAAAAAAATCACAAAACACGTCCGCAAAACCTCTAGTTTCTGTCGATTTTTATACTGCTCTAAAAGTGATTTAAAATATATGAAAAATCGTCTCATGGTTTTGTGAAAACACTGCAGAAAAACGATCCAGTGAGTCGATCAAACGACCGCGGTTCCGCGGCAATGACATGCTCATTGCCGCGGTTCTGCCGCCGTTTTAACTCGGCACTGGATCAGATTTTGTGCAGTGTTTTAGTTTGGCTGTTTTGGGATTTTTAAGACATGTTTTTTCTACCCAGATTTTCCAGAGAGCAAATTGACTTTTGGGGTGGTTAAAATCCGTATTTTGATCGGTATTCCATACACTTTGGCTAATGGATATTTTCTGTGATGTGATATATGTATTGAACGTCTACTAATCGCTATAAGTCGATTAGTGGGGGTTATACATATCTGTGATCTGTAATGTTGATGGTTTGTGTATATGAACTCGGTGGATTGTCGCGGATGAATAGCCGGGAATGGGTGTGAGATGAGAGTTTCTTTTTTCTTTCATTCATTA
This sequence comes from Agapanthus africanus, assembly GCA_030015575.1. Lineage (NCBI taxonomy): Eukaryota > Viridiplantae > Streptophyta > Magnoliopsida > Asparagales > Amaryllidaceae > Agapanthus > Agapanthus africanus. The sequence continues at coordinate 208,611,857 of JASDDO010000026.1, read as the reverse complement.
TAAAATTTGTAAATTGATGTAATATTATTTGTTTGGCCGCACAACCGGGTCGGGGTTGTAGCCGTCATTGTATAATTTCTTTTTACTGTTTTTTCTCCTAGGATAGACCCAAGGAGGGGTGCACGAACTACCGGGTATCTCGAAGTGCCGAGTGGCCTACTCACGGTGTTGAGGGAGGTTTCTTCGCTTCGGGTACTTGGCGGGTAGTTTGCCGCACCCGTAGGGGTCTAGGGTGAGGTTTGGCTATTCATCGCGACCGTGTAATCCGCTTTTCGTTGCAGGCTCGAACGAATCGCGGATTCCTAGTATATCCAAAGTGTTCATCTGTGATCTGTAATGGCTATCATTACTATATATCTATATATGATATCTATTTAGGCGTTGCTTATGTTTTTCAGCCGCGCTAGCCCAGCCCCCGCTCTGTCGTTAGTTAAGTAACATAACGGGTGATGACGGGGCCCCGTGGCGAATGCGAATGGCATAAGCGTACGTCATATTTTGGTTGTTTTCTGCAATGGTAGGATTAAACGATGGGACGCATTAAAAGAACTAATGCAAGAAAATAAACCAAGTAGAAGTCGTTGGAACACTTTCAAAACCACTCGGTTCTTTTCAAAAACCGGCTTTTTAAATGCGGAGCTTGAACCACTCCTTTTAAAAGCTATCTTGTTCAATCGATTATATCAAGTTCACTACGTTCACGGTTTCGCCAAGACCATTCGTAGCCCTCCGTCATTTCGGTTAAATATTCAGTAGTATTCAAGCTATGTATTTTGACCTTCGCCAAGGCATAGTGATTGGTAGCTGCTGAATATTTATCTGTAGCATAGATAGATGCGTTGGTTTGGGACAGTCGTACTACTATTTTGGTCTTCGTCAAGGGTATGTACGGGTGGGTTCAAATTAACCTGGATAATGACGGGTAGAACTTGACATGTGACTTATGATATGTTGGCTTTCGTCAAGGTCATAAGAGCATGGGGCAAAAATCCACATCGGGAGTTTCATAAGTACTGAAACTTGCTAGCGCTGTATACCATTTAGAGTGTGATGATTCTGGTAGGATTCCTTCAGTTTTATCACGCGATAATATTTGGACCCTGTTCATATCAGATTTTTGCATTTTTATACCGCCCAATTTTTATCATATTGCTTATCGGTAGGTACTCTTGAGCCGTGTTTGCTAGTCAATTGCAGGATACAGGTTCTCGGCTCTAAACGGTGAAATTCATGGAAAAACACGACAAAATCCGAGTTCCTACCAACCACAGATAAAACACGGGTCTCCGCTCTCTATCCGTATGTTGCCGCACACCAGTTTAAAAGACAAGATGGCAAATCAATGTCATTTTCATGCACAAGGCTCAATGGCAACACAAGATCCAAGAAATCTACGCGGAGCTCGAGGAAATCATGAGAAAAAGATCCACATCAAATCACTTTTTGCTCAACAGAAATTCTGGAAAAATCGTGAAGAAAATATGAGAAAAAACATGTACCAGAATAAAGGACATAAAAGACCATGGAAGCACAAAAAAGCAGAGACCCCAACTCAACTATAGGGCCGCGGAACCGCGGCCAATAGGGGGTCTAGGCCACGGTTCCGCGGCCGTTTAGGCTTTTCGGCTGAAGATTTTTTAGGGGCTGTTTGGTCTTTTCATGATGGTTCAGAATGTTGCCCTAGGTTTTCATTTTCCAGCCTATAAATAGCCCAGAACCTTGTGAAACCAAGAGTGCTTAATCTTGTATTTTAGGTTTTAGAATACTTGTTGTTCTTCTTCCTCTTCTCATCTCTTCTCCATTGAAAAACTTGTAGTGAGCTCTTGTGTGTGAAGAATGATGAATAAAGAAGTTCTTTTTGTTATTATACTTGTCTTGCTCTTGTTATGTTAATTGCTTGTAATCTTTATTTGTTAACTTAGTTGTTGTTATTTGTGTTTGTTTCTTTCTTGTTCTCTTTTACTTTATCCTTAAACAACCATGATGCTTACGTTTGATCCTTGCCAAAGTGAGGTCGCAAATAGCTAGTTGTTATCTTCTAATCTCCTTCTTTCTATCTTCCTCCTTTGTTTTATTTTTCGTTCTTCTTGTAATGGGTGAGTAATTTCCATACTTGTTAGGGTAGGATAAGGGAAGTTTGAGAGAAGGAAATCTCTCTCACTCTTTCCTTGCCCAACATCTTAAATCGACTCCCGTTAATTGAACCACAATCCGCTCCCTACGGCACCCTATCCTACATGATAGTGGTGATTCCGTAGTGAGACCGGTTGTGGTTGAATTAACCGAAGGTTATGGCTAAGAGCCAAGAATGGACGGACAAGCACCAAAAGGAAGAACTTAAGCGTTGGAAAGCCTAGCTTATACTCGCAAGTTCCTTCCTAGTCGTGCTAATCCCCATTGTTGCCGATTACCGTAACACCGATATTAAGAGTAGCAACGAAAGAATTGAGCGACTCTTAACTCAAACTAACCTAATCCTAACCCTAACAAGCTCTCTCTACATATCATTTTAAAACTTTGTTAATCACAAACAAATCTGGACTCTCGGACTTAACTCGTTAAGACACATAGAAAAAGATTCCCATCTCCCTACGGACGACCCGTACTCAACCGGCTAGCTACAAGCGAAACCGTCTTGATTGCGATAATTAACTAAACTTGAACACGCAGAATCCCTACCAATCAAATGGCGCCGTTGCCGGGGAGACGGTAGTTTATTTCCTTGTATAATTTCGGGTTAATTTGTGAATATAAATATAACCGAAAAACAAAACAAAAAAATATACATTGTAAAAAAAATCATCTTGTTATTTTTGATTAGTTTTTGTGCAAGTGTGCAGGATAATACGAAGTTCGAGTTCAGTGCCAAAGACGTGGGAAGATAGACCCATATCTCGCGGCTACACCGCGACGGATCAAGACAAGAACCAACGGTCTACTGTAAGATTCTGGAGCAGATCCAGTAAGCAAATTCAGATTCAGGAAATCCAGACAAGCAGAGGACACCCAAGGCAGCACACCCCAGAAATCCAGAAGCCCAACTCTCCCATCTTGCCGCGGAACCGCGGCATAAGCCAGCTTAGGCCGCGGAACCGCGGCCGTTTGGTCCCTTCATTGTGCCAAAAATTCTGGGTAAGTCTCTCTCCTCTCCCCCACTCCTCTGAACTCCACTGAACTGTGTTTTCTGCAGTATTCTTTACGCAAATTCTCTTTCCCCTTCCAATAAACTGTTTTTATGCAGGATTCTTTGCGCCGCACTAAAAATAAAAATTGTTTGCAGTTGATTTGTTACCGATTTGCATTCATTAATACGGACTTTAAGGGGCTTGAAACCAATTCAGATTGGGTGGGGATTTCATCACCCTTCCCAGGACCCCAGAAATCACAAAAAGAATATGCATTGACCATTGTTAATTAAAAAAATACTAGATTCGGCCCTAAGGACTTCGCGCTCAATAGGACAGAGGACTAGTTATAGGCATCGGCCGTTTATCCTATCCTGACTTTTGCGGTGTCTAGGCAAGTGTGTCGAAGGCAAGTGGTTACTTAATTAGGACCACTACTTACGTAGTGGGGAGCCTCCCACTTACCTGGCACTTACCTGGCCGCAATTGTTGGAGAAGAGGCAGTTTGAGGTCCTGTTTCTAGCCCTTTGGAACGGTTAGGAGCTGTCTAGCTGACCTAGGTGACCCTAGATCTAAGTGTGATTGTGCATATCTTGTTTGTGATTGCTTGAAGCCGTAAATCTGTACATATTTCTGTAAAGCTCTTTCTAAAAAAAATGAAAAAATCAAAAACTTTTATAAAAAAAACTTGCCCTTTGTCGCCAAATCCATTTTTTTACCCACCACCCATCGTATTTCTCCATTGACGTTTTCTTACCCTCACCTTCTCCGTTTTGACTATACTAAACTCGTTTAGTGTATGTCCTCTTGGACTCGGGACACTAGCGCCCGCCTAGTCCGCGTTACGTTAGTCGCTACCGACTACGCGATCGACTCAGACGTCGAAACTCCGTCCACGCCTCTTTCACCCTTACCTTTGCCGGCCAACTCCGACGTTGACCGGAATTCTGTTCATACATCTTCACCTTCACCTTCACCAACCTCTTCTTCCGCGATGTCAGGATTTAATCCAAACATCTCTTTGACTCCCCCGGGATTGACTCCACCTCCTATGGAGGCAAATAACCCACCACCTCCGCCTGTTGTAGCGCCACAGCGAATCGCGCTCCAGGATCGTTTCTACCCCACCCATTCTGCACTTCCCACATGTCTTTCTCTTCCACCGGCCAATGGGGATAATTTTGAAATTAAGCCCCACTTCATTAACATGCTTCTGCAATTTCATGGGCTTGAATCTGAAGATGCCTATATCTTCATCAACAAATTTCAAAATGTTTGTGCCATGATGAAAACCACCCAGCTGTCGGGCGATGCTATACGGCTATGGGTCATTCCGTTCACTTTATGCGATCTTGCTGAAAAATGGCTATATAGCACCGCTTCCCACTCCATAACCAGTTGGGACGAGTTTGTTAAAGCGTTTCTCAAAAAATTCTATCTGAATCATAAAACCGCAAGGATCCGTAACGAAATCAACCAATTCTCTCAGCTTCCTTCTGAACCCTTCTGGAAGTGCATTGACCGGTATAAAGACCTTCTTGTTCTGTGCCCTCACCATGGTATCGAGAAATGGCAACTTTTCCAAACCTTATACGAGGGCTTGAACCCAGCAACCAAGCAGTTGTTGGAAACCATTTGTCAGGGCCACTTCCTATCGAAATCTGACGAGGAAGCGTGGCAATTCTTCGACAACCTTGCGGAACAGACGCTACAATGGGAGAGCACCAGACCGACTTCTTCTTCTTCTACCTCCGCTTCTACCGGTCAGTCTAGGGTAGGAATTCACCAACTCGATGTCTCTATTGCAATGAAAGCTGAAATGGCTGCAATAACGAGAAAGCTTGAAGCGATAGAGGGCAAATTTTCTTCTCCTGCTCCTGCCCCTGTTCTTCCCCTTCGTACCATTTGCGCTTGTTGTTTCGATCCTTCTCACTTAACCGAAGTGTTGGAGATAGTTCCCTCAGAGTCAATTATTGGATCGCAGGTACGTGATCGCAATGATTGCGGAGGACCTATACCGGTAGGACAGTCTTACTCGAGACGATAGTATGCTATCTCATTTGCCTTTATCGGTCGTGTACATGTTCAGGTGACTGATTACATGTTACACTTTGATAGAGCCCTTAGGATCTTGCTTTACCGCCAACTGTATGATGGCGATCATATACGTGAGAGTTGGGTGGTTTATACGCATATCCTTAATTGTGGTCCCTACTCGTGGGAGTTTCGAGACAGGGCATCGATACTCCGGAGTAGACTAGTGTATACAGTCGAGACCCCGACGAGGGGCGGTGGCCGGTCTCACAAGCCACTGGTGTCAGTTGGATCACCTAAGATGTATACAGGTGCTCATTGGGTTATGAGTACACCGGACAGGACTCGCCGGGAACCTGCTAGTTGGTATTATACATATCGTCAGATAGCAGTTCCCTGGTGACATGTGTACAGGTTAGTTCATCGACCTGAGGTCGTCATTTGTCTCGTGTGAGTTCCTACTGTGCTTTGATTTCTACCCTACCACGGCTCAAAGGAGTCGTACAAACAGGTAGTTTTTGGGTACAGTCCCGAGCCACATGGAGGCACGTGAGCGGATCGACAGGGGATTCGTCTCTCCCGGTATTGGGGGTGAGATCGTGCTGTGTCTAGGAGAGCTATTACACAAAGCCCACGGCCGTGGCAGGAGATTTACTGGTAGGTACTCCAGTAGTATCTCAGGGTGTTATTGGGCTACACTCCGACACGACTTATACTGCTATTGGGGGTCTGACGTTACTAGCCCCCTAGGCAGATATGCGATACTCATAGACGAACGGACCGGACTGTATATACATTGTCACTGTTAGGCTCAGTAAGGTTTCTGGATGAGTTCGCTCATCAGCCTCCCTTGAGGTCAGTCCATGGGCAGCCGTTACACATAGCTAGTGCCGCTGACGGTTTGTGGTTAAACCCACTGCCAGGGTATTGACGAGTCATTAGAGTCCCCCACAGACAGTTTCCCAAGTTCGGGCGAAACGTTGTAGAGGCCGTATGGTTTTATTGCAGGGTTGGGAAAATGCACGTGCGTTTACGCACGTGTCATTTTTCGGGCAGATGATACTGGTCGGCTTTGGTTTAAGCCGGATCCGAGTATTATATTAAGTAGATATAATATCTTTGTCTCAGTTGCATTTGTATTCGGTCGTAATACAAATGCGGGTATATTTATACGGTTACGGGGTTATCCTTAAATTCGTTTCGGGATCACTTTTGGAAGTTGCCAGTTTCCAGTTTTCTATCAGCCGTCTTTTAACATTTGGTTAAAGACAGATTTATCTTTTCTTGGATGAGGGTGAGTCATGCTTCTAGAAGGTTCTAGAAGGTGGTGACTAGGTTAGAGTGGTGTTGATGTTTCATTGGTTGCTTTCTTTGTGTTCACACTTTGTGTTCACACTAGATATTTTCTTGTGTTCACACTAGATATTTCCTTATGGTTACTCTCTTGTTCCTACACTCACCTCCCTCCTCACTCCTATAAGATGGCCGGGCCCTCCCCTCTCTCACTCACACTTGATGTTTCATTTGGTAAAAAAGATTATGATAGATTTTGGGGTGTATGGAAATTTCATTGCTCATTTCATTCCATCACCTGACTTAATTGGCAACTTCATTAACCGTTCATCTATGGCTTTGGACGGAACGAGACAAAGTCTTCTACTCATTCTCTATATCAATCTTGGTCGTCTCTTTTAGCAAACTTGACGACCGAGTTGCCTCGAGTCAGAGGCGGGAGCCCGTTTAAAGAATCGTTGACGTGGTGCCACCTGGACGGGCAGATCGGAGATCGACGAGATCGGAGCAGCCGCAACGGAGCGGGGGATGATGGTTAAAGAACGAAGGACTCGGATCGTTCGGTATAACCTTTCTACTCTCTTTACAGTTTGTTAGTTTAGCAATAATGGCATATCCGGGTTAAAGTATACGATAACGCCAGTTAAAAAGTTTTTGTTCCGCATTTGGCGTCTGTAGACGGCCGGGGCGCTACCGTAGACTTACAGTGGTATCAAAGCCTCACCATTTTGCTATACTAACTTGTGCTAACACGTTTAAAATATCGATCGAACCGAATTTCGAAAAACACAATTTTCAAGCTTCACAGTTTCTGTCGATTTTAAATGATGTCCTAAAATTATTCTACATATCACAGAAATCTGTGCAGGGTTTTCTAAGAATACTGTAAAAATTTGGGCACATGATACAACTAAACCGCCGTGGAATCGCGGTCAAACCTAGGGTTTGACCGCGCATCCGCGGCCATTTGGTGTGATCATGCCCCCAAACTTGCACAGTGTATTCTTCTCTGGAAATTGGGGTTTTTGGAATATATCTTTTGGGCCCAGATTTTGTTACTGTACACCAGTTGTTCGTGGGGCCCACTTCGTGATATTTAGTCAATCGAAATTTAAACATGTTAGTTTTCAGTACTTACATTATATCTCCGACCGGGAATGTCATTTGATCGGTAAACCGCGTCTGATTGCTATAGTTCTTTTAGACGGGTTTGCGAACGTGACATTCGCGTTGATGTTCTGTGTTGTGCTGTGATGTTGCGGATTTGTCGTGGTGGATAGCAGTGTGCAATGGTAGTGCAGTTTGGATATTTTTGTACATTTGATATTACGGGGCGAGAGTCCAACATGTGGACTGCCGTCACTGCCTATTGTATAATATTCTTTTGGGGCATGACCAGGTTGCGGTCGATGTACCTATTGTACTGTTTTTCCATTTCTGTACTAGGTTTTACCCCACGACGGAGTGCATGGATAGCCGGGTTCTGGGGGGCAACGGGTCCGCATCTCATGGTTTTGAGAGGCAGAGGGGCCTCACTCTATAATTTGCAGACTATTCGCCGCACTCGTAGGGGGTACAGGTTGACCCAAGGAGGGGTGCCCAAGATTACCAGATTCCGTGAAGTGATGGGTGGTCCATTCACTATGCTGTAAGGGGCTGCCTCGCTTCAGGTTTTGGCGGGTAACTTGCCGCACCCGTAGGGGTCTAGGTTTCATTGCACAGGCTATCCACACGACCAGGGGAACGTCGGGTTTCAGCAGCGGCTCTGTGAAACTCGGGGATCCCAGATTATCTGTATTGTTATGTGATGCTTATTACTTTTCTGTAATGTTGAATATTATCACGCCTGGAGCGATTATTGTATATTGGTTTATATACTATTAGATGTTGTATATGTTTTACACCCGCGCTAGTCCAGTCCCCGCTCTGTCGTTAGTTAAGTAACCTAACGGGTGATGACGGGACCCAGTGACGAATGCGGATGGCATATACGTACATTTTATCTTCGTTCTTTTTTGGTATGGTCGATTGATGGGACTGCGTTGATTCTGATCAATGCAAAGGAAAGCAAACCTATTTGGCAGTTGTTGGAACAATTTAAAAAGTGTTATTACAAAGATGTTTTCCTTTTATTTTGCATAGCGGTATTCAGTAGAATATCCTGCACCTCATTCGACGGGGCAAGGGCCGATATCCCTTCACCGAGACTGACCCCTTGGGCAGAAGATTGCGTCAGGGTAATAACTTCACTATAGTCGATTACATGTTGCTTTGCATAGCGGTATTAAGTGGAATATCCTGCACCTCATTCCACGAGGAAAGAGCCGAGATCCCTTCACCGGGAGTGACCTCTTTAGCAAAGGTTTTCGCCACTATATTTTTATAAAAAGCTATCAGGTTCCTTCGGCGATATCAAGTTCACTACGTTAAAGGTTTTTCGCCAAAAACCAGCCGTAGCCCTCCGTCATTTCTTTTGGGTATTCAATAGTATTAAAGCTATGTATTTTGACCAACGCCAAGGCATAGTGTTTGGTAGCTGCTGGATATTCATTTGTTGCATAGATAGATGAGTTGGTTTGGGATAGTCGTTCTGCCATTTTGGCCAACGTCAAGGGTATGTACGGGTGGGTTCAAATTGACAAGATAGTGACGGGTAGAACTTGGCATGTGACTTATGATATTTTGACCAACGCCAAGGTTATAAGAGCATGGGGCAAAAATCATATCGGGAGTTTCTAAAGAAACTGAAACTTGCCAAGTATGCGCATACCTTCTGGAGTATGAGTAACGTGGATGCATTCCATCACGTTATCATGCGATGAGAGTTGAATCCTGATTCCCACTGATGAGTTGGTTTACTCTTCGGGTGATCCCGATTGATTCTTCTTTCAGGTTTGGAGGAGAATTTGACAGGACAGTAGGAGGTTTCCGGATTAGATAAAGTGATAACCATTCTGATCTAGGTTAGAGTGCACGCAGAGTGTTTCTTTTCTCTCTCTCTTTGGCAGCGACCTTTGACCGACCCTAGACTATGACTCAGTGACCAAGTTGACCGAACCTTCTTAAAATACTGGCTTTTGTATTGTCTGAGTTGCATAAGTCATTGCCACTCCTTCTTTTACCCTTTGTATTTCTCAGAACACCCCGTATTACTACGGACATCCACTTCCATTGGATAGATCCATCGTATGGTTATATACGAACTCGAAGGGACTTCTTCGAGGATGGATCCAGGTTCAGGAGAAATAGAATTGGTTTATTCAGTTGTCTTTTATTATCACCTTCTCTCAGGTTGCGAGGGCTCCTTAGTTTAGGAGAGTACACCTATTACGCTTATTAGATAGTCTTCTTCCAAACCATAGGCAGGTGCCGAAAGGTAGGGAATGAAGAAAACCAATTAGCCTAAGTAGGGTGTGCAGAAGGTAATATGTAAAGACAAAATAAAGGGATCAGAAAGAGGGCAAAGTAAGTTGCGACTGTTGTCATTCACGACCAAACCGCGTACTTCATCGCCACTCCTATTTCACCTTTAATAGAATAAGGTATTATTCAGTTGTCTTTTATCGTCACCTTCTCTCAAGTTGCGAGTACTCCTTGGTTTAGGAGGGTACACCTATTATGCTTACTGGATAGTCTTCTTCCAAACCATAGGCTGGTGTCGAACGGTAGGGAAGGAAGAAAACCATTTAGCCTAAAGATGGTGTACAGAAGGTAACGACTAAAGACAAATAAAGGGATTTGGAGATATGGCAATAAAATATACGGTTGAAGTCAAGAATTGGATTATGGAAGAGGCATTATTATGAATACCAGGATACCCCTACGAAACATTTTCATGTTTCAGTGCATTGTTAAAGGAAAACTGTTTTCCCAATTGGGTACTTACTCCAGGGTATGTATTTACCAGGTTTCATTCTCATATCTGTATGGTTTTACAGATGATGAGTGGGAGTAAGTTATTGGGAATTAGGTGATCATCCTCATTATATCGGAATTCGTTGTAATTGGTGATATTTGAGGAAATCGCCAGGGTACAGTTTTCAACCTACGACGCACAGGTTATGAGTTGCTTAACTCAGCGGACTTATACAGAGTATTGTATGTTGTCCAGTGTCCATCAGGACAAAGGGGTAGGTCCTCGTACTATGTTCTGTTTAGTTATGACTTCTCTAGTTTTTAGACAAGTGTTTCGTAGAAATACAAGGTCTAAGTTTTGAGAAGTTGTGGGTATAAGAATAAAGTAGAGAACCAGGTGTCACAAGTATCGGGATTCTTCAAAGAGATCGAAGATGTAGATTCTTGTGATTGGTATTCAGATGATAGTAATGGTTTTGAGAAACGTGTTTCTCTTTCAGGTTACTCATAATTGGATGGATTCCTAAATTGAGTAATGATGATTAGCCTCTTTTCATTAAGTTGATATGCACTGGAGACAGTTGCATGATTTGAATCTGGTTCCAATTAAATAAGTGCCAAAGTTTCTATATTGGATATAGAATAGTTCATACCTTAAAAGATGTTAAGGTACGGGGAGTTGTCCAGCTTATGCTTAAAACCAGACTCTGGATAACTCAGGGCACGTTTCTGTAATGGCTGTTTGTGGGTTGACCCTGGCTATGACGAGGGTTGATATTCTACCATTTGGAAGATCAATAGTGATATTGTTCTTGACTCGCCACAGTTTTAGTAAAATAGATTTTTTCAGAAAACAGTAGTGGGAGTATGGTAGAACTGGAAGTGATTCCAAAACCGCGAACGATTACGGAAAATTTAATAGAACCTATATATTCAATCAGGTTTGACATTCCATTAGCCACTCCGCAGATATGGTGGGTAACCTCAGACACCCGAGAGGTACTCCGGTAGCCTCAAGGACGGTGACAGGGAGGTTCTTATCTACCCAGACTTGACACTACTGTTGTTCCAGGCTATGAGACCCGGTAGGAGGGTTGTCGTAGTCAGTGGGAGCAGCAGAAGCATAGTGGGCAAGTAGCTTATGTCTATTTATAGACTTGAGCAGTTATAGCGGAGATAGATCATCTAATTTTGATGTGACAGTCATAGGTTTGACTTCATCAGAATAGGGGATGGATCTGTTAAGAAGGTAGTAGGGTGTGATGTCATGGTATCTGGATAACATACACAGAGTAGGAAGTAAAATTCCTATACTACGATTGGTTGTACTGTGGTCATCACACAGTTGTTTTTCCAGACAGGATATGGATATAATATTTGACATTCTGGTTTCTGGATCTATGGTTTTAGATCTGAATTTGGGTAGTTTCCCAATGTGTGAACTTGATTGTTAGGGATTCTGCGTGTTCAAGTTTAGTTAATTACCGCAATCAAGACGGTTTCGCTTGTAGCTAGCCGGTTGAGTACGGGTCGTCCGCAGGGAGATGGGAGTCTTTTTCTATGTGTTTTAACGAGTTAAGTCCGAGAGTCCAGATTTGTTTGTGATTATCTAAGTGTTAAAATGATATGTAAAGAGAGCTTGTTAGGGTTAGGATTAGGTTAGTTTGAGTTAGGAGTCTCCCACATCTTTCGTTGCCCCTCTTAATATCGGTGTTACGGTAATCGGCAACAACGGGGATTAGCACGACTAGGAAGGAACTTGCGAGTATAAGCTAGGCTTTCCAACGCATAAATTCTTCCTTTTGGTGCTTGTCCGTCCGTTCTTGGCTCTTAGCCATAACCTCCGGTTAATTCAACCACAACCGGTCTCACTACGGAATCACCGCTATCATGTAGGATAGGGTGCCGTAAGGAGCGGATTGTGGTTCAATTAGCGAGAGTCGAATTAAGTTGTTGGGCAAGGAAAGAGTGAGAGATTTCCTTCTCTCAAACTTCCCTTATCCTACCCTAACAAGTGTAAAACTACTCACACATCATAATGAAAAGAAAAAAAAAACAAAAGAGGAAGATAGAAAGAAGGAGATTAGAAGATAACAACTAGCTATTTGCGACCTCACCTTGGCAAGGATCAAGCGTAAGCATCATGGTTGTTTTAATGATAAAGGAAAAGAAAAGAGAAAGAAACAACAAGAAATAACAACAACTAAGTTAACAAATTAAAATTACAAGCAATTATAAAAGAACAAGACAAGATATAATAGCAAAAGAGTCTTCTTTATTCATCATTCTTCACTCACAAAGCTCACTACAAGTTTTACTGGAGAAGAGATGAGAAGAGGAAGAAGAAACACAACTCAACCTAGACAATAAAATACAAGATTATGCACCCTTTTCTTCACAAAGTTCTGGGCTATTTATAGGCTGAAAAATGAAAACCTAGGGCAACCACCAGAACACAAATAAAAAGACCAAAACACCCCCAAAAAGTCTTCAAGTGCGGCGCCAGTACGGCCGCGGTTCCGCGGCCTAAGCATGCTTAGGCCGCGGTTCCGCAGCCTAATGGAGGAGTTGGCTCCTCGAATTTTGTGGGCCCCCCTGGTCTGATGTTGTCTGTAGTTTGGCATATGTGTTTTCTGAAAATACTTCCACATTTCTTCCAGAATTTCTGTTGATGGAAAGGTGATTTGATGTGGACTTTTTTGTCATGATTTTCTCGAGCTCCGCGTAGATTTCTTGGATCTTGTGTTGCCATTGAGCCTTGTGCATGAAAACGACATTGATTTGACATTTCGTCTCTTAAACTGGTGTGTGGCAACAGACGGATAAAGAGCGGAGATCCGTGTTTTATCTGTGGTTGGCAGGAACCTGGATTTTGTCATGTTTTCCATGAATTTCACCGTTTTAGAACCGAGAACCTGTATCCTGCAATTGACTAGCAAACACGGCTCAAGAGTATCTACCGATATGCAATGTGATAAAAATTGGGCGGTATGAAAATCCAAAAATCTGATATGAACAAATACCCCCAAACTTATCATTTGCTCGTCCCAAGCAAAGCCAATTTATTCACAAAAAATTTCCTAACCTCACTTTCGCAGGGAACGCGATTGCACTAAGCATGTGCAACAAGCCGTTAAACCTCTAGGTGTCCCTAGTAGGAGGAGTGTTGTCTCCTGAGGGTTTTCAGCGGATACTACCCACAAAATCTGGTCAAGTTGGTTTTGTAAAATAACTAAGATTCAAACCCTAAAGTTTTGTTTCAGGAAATAACAATTCTATAATCCTAAGTCTAGACCATCGAACCTTTATTTTTCACACCTCGCTTCTTATTTAACTATAGATTTTATATGTCTTTACGTGCAGTGCAAATAGTGTCGTTAAGTTCCAGAAGGATCGATTAAAGTCATCATGTCGCACAAAAAAGCCCAGATAACAATTTTAAAAGGATCACATAAGTTTTATAAAGAGTTAAGCATTTTTCAAGTTTCGTTTTCCAGTAAGGTTTCAACTTCAGAATTTCTATCTTCCTTAACAGGAAACTCAGTCGTATTTTTCACTCCACCTTTTTCTTGTTTTCATTTCATACACACCTCTGTGAACGTGCAATAGTCTTTATCATAGAATAAAACCTTCATATCTCCGTTAAATTTTTTTATAAAAACCTGTCTTTTATCAAGATTATTCTCACACAAAGAACCGTTAGGAATTTTAACTCGGAGAGAACACTTGCTTGACTTTGTTTTAATCTGGACTTTCTAGGCTTCTTAGCGAGCTTTGGGCCAATGCACCCAAACCAGTTGATTTTAGGGCATTAGGTGTAGAAACACCCCAGCGGACTTAATTACTCAAGTTACCTAGGTCCAAAAACAAAAGACAGTTTGGCGTGAAAATCAGACGATTTAATACGAACGGAGATATAACCGGCAGTTCAATTATTTTTTTGGATAAAAGACGTGTTTAGTGGGTTTGGTGTGTAATCATTCCAATCAAGTTCCAGATGGGTTATTTTTCAGACTTAGTTCCAATTACGGCATCAATAACATTCCTTCATATTCGCTTTACTTCATAAACTATTCTTGACATTACTTATTTCAGAACAAACCTATTTGATCCTCATAAAATCATTTATCTGTTACAAGTTTTTAAACATAAAAGACTTGTCATCTAATTTCCAAAAACTCACGACACGTGTAGTGTGATGTAAAGACGTATATCAGCTATAGTTAACTTCAAAGGAGAGTTATTTTTCAGGTTTTCAAAATCTAAACATAAGATTTAGTTATTCTTATTTTATCAAACAAAACCGTCGAATTGTTAAATCAGAGTTCTTCCACAAGCTAACTTGACAGAAAAGTTTTTATATTTTATTTTTTTTTAGAAAATTTTCAAATTTTTATGGATTTTAATATGCAGATGCAGAATATACATATGAATGCGAAGGTAAGAAATGCGTACCGAGCGTACCCCCAAACTTAAACTGGACACTGTCCTCACTGTCATTGCATGAAGAGATCATTTGAAGGGTCAAAATTGTCGGTTAGCGATACACAAATTTTTTTGTTTGTTTTTGGTTTTAACGAAAAGAAAAAGAAAAAGAATATACACAAATATATACAAAATGGTTTATACATACCCCCAAACTTATTTGGAACAGTGTCCACTGTTCTTGGCTGGATAACCGAAGTTTGGAGGTAGGCAGAGAAAGATCAGGCAGGGTAAACCGGCTCCTGTAAGAACAGGAGCTCCTCTGTTGGTTCGGCACTAAGGTACGGTTTTAGTCGGTGTCCGTTCACTTTGAAAAATGAACCGTCCTTTGGATTTTCCAAATCCACAGCGCCCTGCGGATATACATTCCGCACAAAATACGGCCCTTTCCAGTGAGATCTGAGCTTTCCAGGATGGAAGTGAAGTCGGGTGTCGTAAAGCAGTACCTGCTGACCAGGTACGAAGGTTTTGCGCAAAAAGTGTTTATCGTGAAACACCTTCGTTCGGTTCTTAACGACAACCGCGTTGTCGTAAGCCTCATCCCTAAGCTCGCTCAGTTCGTTCAACTGCAGCTTCCGATGGCTGCCCGCATCATCGAGAGACAGATTCAGCTCCTTTATCGCCCAAAATGCGCGATGCTCTATTTCGACAGGTAGGTGGCAGGATTTTCCATACACAAGCCGATAGGGAGACATGCCAAGGTCAGTCTTATAAGCGGTTCGAAAGGCCCAAAGGGCATCAGTTAGTTTCAGCGACCAATCCTTACGGTTCTTGGAAACCGTCTTCTCCAGTATCTGCTTGATTTGCCGATTTGAAACTTCGGCCTGCCCGCAGGTTTGGGGGTGGTAGGGCGTGGATAGCTTATGATTAATGGAGTATTTCCGCATCAAGGCCTCGAAAGTTTTGTTGCAGAAATGACTTCCATTGTCGCTAATGATCGCTCGGGGGTGCCCAAACCGGGAGAAAATGTTTTCTTTAAGGAACCTAACGACAACCTTGTTGTCGTTAGTCCGGTTGGGCACAGCCTCGACCCATTTAAAGACGTAATCAACAGCGAGAAGGATGTACAAGTTCCCAAAAGAGCTGGGAAACGGCCCCATGAAATCTATCCCCCAAACATCGAAAATCTCCACAACCAAGATCGGTTGGAGCGGCATCTCGTTCTTCCGGGATATCCGGCCCATGTGTTGGCACCAGGAGCAAGTCTTGCAATAGTCATGAGCGTCTTTGAAGAGTTGTGGCCAGTAGAAACCACATTGCAAGATCTTCTCAGCTGTCTTTCTGGGGCCAAAATGCCCGCCACACGCTTGATCATAGCAAAACGACAGCACACTCTTGAATTCCTCGTCAGGTACACACCGACGAATAATCTGGTCGGGACAGTACTTGAACAGATAGGGTTCGTCCCAGTAAAAGTGTTTTACTTGGGATAAGAAGCGAAGTCTGTCCTGACTTGACCATTCAGTCGGTAGTAATCCCGTGGACAAATAGTTCACAATATCTATGAACCAGGGTTCGCAAGATACTGTTAAGAGCTGTTCATCCGGGAAAACGTCATTGATCGGAATTGGAAGCAAAGGCGAAGAAGGAAGTCGTGAGAGATGGTCGGCAACTACGTTTTCACATCCTCGTTTGTCCTTAATGACAAGGTCAAACTCCTGAAGCAAGAGGATCCAACGGATTAACCAAGATTTTGCATCTTTCTTCGCAAAAAGATGGCGCAGAGCAGAATGGTCAGTGTAGACAATGACTGGAGAGCCGGTGAGTTAAGGCCTGAACTTTTCTAAAGCAAATACAACAGCCAAGAATTCCTTCTCAGTTGTTGTATAATTGTGTTGGGCGTCGTTCAGGGTTCGGCTCGCATAATAGATTACGTGCGGCATCTTGTTGATGTGTTGTCCAAAGACAGCACCAATGGCAAAGTCGGATGCATCGCACATAATCTCAAATGGGTGCGTCCAGTCAGGTGAAGAAAGAACGGGAGCAGAAGTGAGTGAGCGTTTTAGTGACTCGAATGCAGTCACACAGCTCGAGTTGAAGTCGAATGGCGTGTCCTTGGCCAGCAAAAGAGTCAAGGGCCTAGCAATCTTGCTAAAGTCCTTGATGAACCGTCTATAGAAACCGGCATGGCCAAGGAAGGCTCGGATATCTCTGACGCATCGGGGAGGAGGTAGATTGGAAATGACCTCAATCTTTGCTTTGTCAACCTCTATGCCATTTTGCGAGATGATATGTCCTAAGACAATACCTTCGCGCACCATGAAGTGGCACTTTTCCGAATTCAAAGTGAGATTCTTATCCTTACATCGGGTAAGGACAGCGTCAAGATGCAGCAAACAGTAGTTGAAGGAATCGCTGAAGATGGAGAAGTCATCCATGAAAATCTCCAGAAATTTTTCCACCATGTCTGAGAAGATTCCCATCATACACCGCTGGAAGGTAGCGGGCGCATTGCATAACCCAAAGGGCATGCGTCGATATGCAAACGTGCCGAAAGGACAAGTGAATGTGGTCTTGTCCTGGTCTTTTTCGGCGATGGGAATCTGATTATAGCCGGAGTAGCCATCAAGAAAGCAGTAGTACTCGTGTCCGGCCAATCGTTCAAGGATCTAGTCAATGAAAGGCAGCGGAAAGTGGTCTTTCCGCGTTGCGGCGTTGAGTTTTCTGTAATCAATGCACACTCGCCACCCAGTTTGGGTGCGAGTAGGGATTAACTCGTTCGCCTCGTTAGTGATGACCGTGATGCCCGACTTCTTGGGGACAACATGAATGGGGCTAACCCACTGGCTATCAGAGATAGGGTAAATGATACCACTATCTAGACATTTTACGATCTCCTTCTTCGCATCCTCTTTCATGACTGGATTGAGACGTCTTTGTGGATCCCGGGCTGGTTTGGCATCATCCATCAGATGAATGTGATGCTCAACAATTAGGGGACTAATCCCCTTGATGTCCGCCATGGACCATCCAAAAGCTTGCATGTTGCTGTGCAAGACCGCGAGAAGGGCTTTCTCTTGCTCGGGAGCTAGAGAAGCTGAGATGATGACAGGGAGGGTCTCGTTCTCACCTAAGTAAGCGTACTTAAGGTGAGACGGCAAAGGCTTGAGTTCGAGCGCTGGAGGTGAAACGATTGAAGGCAAGATTGGTGCAGAGGTCTCGAACTCAAAGGACTCCAGCAAAGGTTCAAAACGAGTGTAAGCGACCGAGTCGGATGGTTCAGGTAACTCATCCGGAAATTCGAAAGATTCAAACTCGGGTTGTGCGCGGCTAAGATCGTTTGAAAACGTGAAACACTCATAGTCATTGTCGGGCGCAGAAACAGCAGCAGGTTCGAAGAGAAACGCACTAGTGGCGTCAAGATTATCGTGATCGAACAGAAACTCCTCAAATTCACACTCTTCTGCGGTGATCTCCTGGATCTAGCAGACGTCCAGTATATGAGCATTAGGTTCGGCGGGCTGATTCCCCAACCTAAAAATGTTGAGTTCAATCGTCATGTTTCCAAAAGAGAGGTTCATCGAACCATTGCGATAATTGATCACAGCATTTGAGGTTGCAAGGAATGGGCGACCGAGTATCACCGGAATTTGATTCCGGGGGTTAGCTACAGGCTGTGTGTCTAATACAATGAAGTCAACGGGGAATATGAAGTCCCCGACTTTGATTAACACATCCTCTAGCTCACCCCTAGGATGGGTGATCGATCGGTCGGCCATTTGGAGAGTGCAGTGCGTGGGTTTCAGCTCTCCGACGCCTAATTGCTCGTATACTGAGTACGGAAGTAGGTTAACACTGGCACCAAGATCTAATAGTGCGCGGTTGATGTTCTTATCCCCAATGGTAATAGAAATCGTAGGACAGCCAGGGTCCTTCCGTTTTTGTGGTAAAGATTGGGTAAGGGCATAACTCACAGCACTAGCTAAGAAAACTTTCTTGGGTACCTGAGACTTCCTCTTTTTCGTGCACAAGTCCTTTAAGATTTTCGCGTAGGACGGGACTTGTTGGACAGCATCTAAAAGAGGAATGTTAATGTTAACCTGCTTAAATAACTCCAGAATCTTCTCCATTTGAGGATTTTGTTTATTAGACCTCAACCGGTTTGGAAATGGAACATTTTGAAAATTAGTTGAGTCTAATGCTGGAGGAGGAGATTGTGGAGTTGGAACGGATCCCAGAACAGGTGTTTTCGTGGAGTGAGAAGTGGGTCCATTCAGAGCAGAAGAAGAAGAAGGAGAGCCTTGTGGAGAACGGAGAATAGGCTCAGAAGACGAAGAAGAAGCAGCGGCCGGGGTGTCATCGTTGATCCGTTTGCCAATGTTGTTTTGCAGCATCCTTCCCGATCTCAGTGTGGTCACGACACTCACATTATGGTTCTGTTGTTCAAGAGCAACATGTGCATTATGTGGGTGACCGAGATTTGGGAGTGGCTGGGACGGGAGCTTCCCCTTCTCTCGCTCGCTTAAGGCCGCGTTCAGCTGTGCAATCTGGGCCTCGATGGTCTTGATGCTTTGCCCGTGTGCGGCAGTGTGTTGCACTAAGGATTGAATGGAAGACTGGATGTTGGCGGTGGACTAAGTTGATTGTTTAACGAATGCCTCCAGACTTCGTTCGAGCGAGGAAACCTTATCGTTGTTTGACGGAACAAAGTTGTTTGGTGGAAAAGAATTGTTGGGTGCAAAGTTGTTCGTCTGATTTTGAAAAGGTTGGGGTTGGAAGGGCTGCTGATACTGAGTTTGTTGTTGTGCTTGTTGTTGCGGCGGAGGGGCCCTTTGGAAATTGTTTCCTTGGAATTGATTCTGATTCTGATTCCAGGCGAAATTGGGGTGGTTCCTCCAACCGGGATTGTAGGTGGAAGAGTATGGATCATTCCTCGGTCTTTGCTGAAATGCAGCATTAACCTGATCCTGTCCTTGCGATGGTGGATTGTAAGGACACTCTTCGGTCAAGTGAGAAGGATTGGAACAACAAGCGCAGATGGTACGAAGGGGGAGAACAGGGGCAGGAGCAGGAGAAGAAAATTTGCTCTCTATCGCTTCAAGCTTTCTTGTTATTGCAGCCATTTCAGCTTTCATCGCAATAGAGACATCAAGTTGGTGAATTCCTACCCTAGACTGACCGGTAGAAGTAGAGGTAGAAGAAGAAGAAGTCGGTCTGGTGCTCTCCCATTGTAGCATTTGCTCCGCAAGGTCGTCAAAGAACTGCCACGCTTCCTCGTCAGATTTCGATAGGAAGTGGCCCTGACAGATGGTTTCCAACAACTGCTTCGTTGCTGGGTTCAGGCCCTCGTATAAGGTTTGGCAAAGTTTCCATTTCTCTATACCGTGGTGAGGACACTGAACAAGAAGGTCTTTGTATCGGTCAAAGCACTTCCAGAAGGGTTCAGAAGGAAGCTGAGAGAATTGGTTGATTTCATTGCGAATCCTTGCGGTTTTATGATTCGGATAGAACTTTTTGAGAAACGCTTTAACAAACTCGTCCCAACTGGTTATGGAGTGTGAAGCGGTGCTATACAGCCATTTTTTAGCAAGATCGCATAAAGTGAACGGAATGACCCGTAGACGTATAGCATCGTCCGACAGCTGGGTGGTTTTCATCATGGCACAGACGTTTTGAAATTTATTGATGAAGATATAGGCATCTTCAGATTCAAGCCCATGAAATCGTGGAAGCATGTTGATGAAGTGGGGCTTAATTTCAAAATTATCCCCATTGGCCGGTGGAAGAGAAAGGCAGGTGGGAAGTGCAGAACGGGTGGGATAGAAACGATCCTGGAGCGCGATTCGCTGCGGCGCTACAACAGGCGGTGGTGGTGGAATATTGGTCTCCGTAGGAGGTGGAGCCAATCCATGGGTAGTCAAAGAGATGTTCGGATTAAATCCTGACATCGCGGAAGAAGAGGTTGGTGAAGTTGAAGGTGAAGATGTATGAACAGAATTCCGGTCAACGTCGGAGTTGGCCGGCAAAGGAAGGGGTGAAAGAGGAGTGGACGGAGTATCGACGTCTGAGTCGATCGCGTAGTCGGTAGCGACTAACGTAACGTGGACTAGGCGGGCGCTAATGTCCCGAGTCCAAGCGGACATACACTAAACGGGTTTAGTATAGTCAAAACGGAGAAGGTGAGGGTAAGAAAACGTCAATGGAGAAAACGATGGGTGGAGGGTGAAAAATAGATTTGGAGACAAAAGGGCAAGTTTTTATAAAAGTTTTTGATTTTTTTCCTTTTTTTTTAGAAAGAGATTTACAGAAATATGTACGGATATACGGCTTAAGTAATCACAAACAAGATATGCACAATCACACCTAGATCTAGGGTCACCTAGGTCTGCTAGACCTGCTCCAGAACATGATTGTCGAAGTAAAACAGTGTCGAGAAACGGGCTTAAGATACACTGATCACGAGGCCAAGTAAGTGCAGAGATAAGGGGAGGTTTTCCAACGCTTTCGCGAAGTTCCTTAATTAAATAACCCTTTCTCTTTTGGCGGTTGCGCCGTTAACACTTTCCTAGACACCCCCATAAACAATATACCGTTAAGCGAGGTTCTAAACACGGTTAACTTCTCCTAATGAGCGCAAAGTCCTTAGGGCTGAGTCTAGTATTTTTTAATTTACAATGGACAATGCATATGCTTTTGTGATTTTTGGGGTCCTGGGAAGGGTGATGAAATCCCCACCCAATCTGAATTGGTTTCAAGCCCCTTAAGTCCGTATTAAAGAATGCAAAGCGGTAACAAATCAACTGCAAACAATTTTTATTTTTAGCACGGCGCAAAGAATCCTGCACAAGAACAGTTTATTGGAAGGGGGAAGAGAGTTTGCGCAAAGATGCTGCAGAAAACACAGTTTATTGGAGTCCAGAGGAGTGGGGAGAAGAAGAAAGACTTACCCAGAAATTTTGGCAGCCTGAGGCCACCAAGTGGCCGCGGTTCCGTGGCAATAAGGCCCTACTGCCGCGGTTCCGCGGCTAAGTTGTTGACTTGGGGCTCCAGTTTTCTGGTGTGGGCTGTTTTGGGTGTCCTCTGCTGTTTTTAAGACCCTAAATCTGGATTTGCTCACTGAAACTGCTCCAGAATCTTACAATAGACCGTTTGCTTCGTGTTGATCCGTCGCGGTGTAGCCGCGAAATGTGGGTCTATCTTCCCACGTCTTTGGCACTGAACTTGAACTCCGTATTATCCGACGTCTTTGGCGCTGATCTTGAACTTCGTATTTTCCTGCACACTTGCACAAAATCTAATCAAAAATAACAAGATGATTTTTTTACAAAGTATATTTTTTTGTTTTGTTTTTCGGTTATATTCACAAGTTAACCCGAAATTACACAAGGAAATAAACAACCGTCTCCCCGGCAACGGCGCCATTTGATTGTTAGGGATTCTGCGTGTTCAAGTTTAGTTAATTACCGCAATCAAGACGGTTTCTCTTGTAGCTAGCCGGTTGAGTACGGGTCATCCGCAGGGAGATGGGAGTCTTTTTCTATGTGTTTTAACGAGTTAAGTTCGAGAGTCCAGATTTGTTTGTGATTATCTAAGTGTTAAAATGATATGTAAAGAGAGCTTGTTAGGGTTAGGATTAGGTTAGTTTGAGTTAGGAGTCTCCCACATCTTTCGTTGCCCCTCTTAATATCGGTGTTACGGTAATCGGCAACAACGGGGATTAGCACGACTAGGAAGGAACTTGCGAGTATAAGCTAGACTTTTCAACGCATAAGTTCTTCCTTTTGGTGCTTGTCCGTCCGTTCTTGGCTCTTAGCCATAACCTCCAGTTAATTCAACCACAACCGGTCTCACTACGGAATCACCGCTATCATGTAGGATAGGGTGCCGTAAGGATCGGATTGTGGTTCAATTAGCGAGAGTCGAATTAAGTTGTTGGGCAAGGAAAGAGTGAGAGAGATTTCCTTCTCTCAAACTTCCCTTATCCTACCCTAACAAGTGTAAAACTACTCACACATCATAATGAAAAGAAAACAAAACAAAAGAGGAAGATAGAAAGAAGGAGATTAGAAGATGACAACTAGCTATTTGCGACCTCACCTTGGCAAGGATCAAGCGTAAGCATCATGGTTGTTTTAATGATAAAGGAAAAGAGAAGAGAAAGAAACAATAAGAAATAACAACAACTAAGTTAACAAATTAAAATTACAAGCAATTATAAAAGAACAAGACAAGATATAATAGCAAAAGAGTCTTCTTTATTCATCATTCTTCACTCACAAAGCTCACTACAAGTTTTAATGGAGAAGAGATGAGAAGAGGAAGAAGAAACACAACTAAACCTAGAAAATAAAATACAAGATTATGCACCCTTTTCTTCACAAAGTTCTGGGCTATTTATAGGCTGAAAAATGAAAACCTAGGGCAACCACCAGAACACAAATAAAAAGACCAAAACACCCCCAAAAAGTCTTCAAGTGCGGCGCCAGTACGGCCGCGGTTCCGCGGCCTAAGCATGCTTAGGCCGCGGTTCCGCAGCCTAATGGAGGAGTTGGCTCCTCGAATTTTGTGGGCCCCCCTGGTCTGATGTTGTCTGTAGTTTGGTGATTGATATAATTTCGTGATTGGATGTAAAAGTATCTATCGAATCAAATAGTCCCCGGCAACGGCGCCATTTTGATTGATAGATTTTCCGTTGTGTTTGTAGAAATTGTAAAGAAATCACAACCAAAAAATATTTTGACCGCAATCAAACTACGGTGTCGGATGTAGTTTGTAGTGAGTGCGGATCGTCCACAGGGATTGCACGATTCATTTATATCTTTGATACGTTTGAAATGAAAAGTTAAGCAACAATAAAAGAAAACATGATTCAAGAATGATTTGTATTCGAGTGTCACTATTCTTTATGCAAGAATCAAGAAACTATAAACAATCAAGAATCGGTGTTTCGATAATATTTCCAATCAACAATCAAGAATATAAGAGAGGCTCGTAGGAATCGATAGGATCGATAGACGTGATGTAATCTAAAGATATCGTGTTCTTGTCCTTCGAAGGATTGATACTAGATCGATGATCATCGACAAGAGTTAGGGTTTTCTCGTGAAACTAGGGTTTCATCTTATCCCTTGTTCTGTTGTCGATATCATTCACATTCTAGCCTCTAGCAATTTCAAGAAACGATCGTAACTCCCCAATTTCGAGCGATATCATTCAAGAAAGTATCGTAACGAAATGGGTTGTCGGTTCTTGAACTTGCTAGGGTTTACAAACCATCGTAGGAATCAAGAATCGATTAAAGCTATGTTACATCATCATTCTATTAACCGTCTCGACTCCTCGACGAGCGGAGTTTTATTCACACATCACCACACAGAAAAGATTCACAAATTGTAAAGATATCATGATGCGGAATTTAAAGAAAACAAGATAAAAGAATATCACCTTTATTTATCTCAACAATTTTGATTACATTCGCTTCAAGAACTACAAGAAGAAGAATCTAGATTGTTGATCGGGCGTCGCTCGGCTTCATGAGTCGTGGATCGGCTCGGATCGCTTGCTCTGTTGAAGATCGGCTCCGCTCCTAAAGGTTGTAGGGCTTCTTGCTTAATGGGTACTCGGAATTCTTGATTTCAATTGGAATTAGGGTTAGGGTTTCCTACAAGCCCTGTCACTAGACTTGAGGAAGAAGGAGATGAAAAGAGAGATGGATTTGGGGATAGATTCACTAATTGGATGAATAATTCCCAAGGTTTAATAATTTGGAATAATGAGCCTAGGGTCTTATTTATAGAGCTCCCAAACCCTAGGTTTAAGTTTGAATTTCCCTTTCCCTCCAAAAGTTTGTTGAGGAGTTTCTAGAAGGAGTTTGTTAGGAGCTAGCTTAGGGTTTAAGCTAGGGTTTAGGGAAAGTTCTAGAATAATAGGCTAGTTTAGTGAAGTTCAAAGTGTTTGCTGATCTGGTAGAAGTATCTGGAGTCTTCTGTAAGTTTGTGTGCATTACTGGAATGTGGGCCCTGGAACAGGAGTTGTGCACTGAAATTGAGGAGATGATGTCACAGGTAAGCCGCGGATCCGCCGCATTTACCCTATATCTGCCGCGCTTCCGCGCTATGATGGTGAGCTTGGACCTTGGGCTTTCTGCTGTGTACTTAGACTGCTGTTTAGGGCTTTGTCTGATATGCTGAATTGTGATTGCTCCTTTGGATTAGTACCAGATTCAAATTTAGTGAGTTTACGAGCGGTGTAATGGTCGAGCAAGCTTCTCTTTTCCTGCACAGACTTCGAAACACGGGTTGCGATATATAGAAAATATGCCATGTAATGAAATGCAGTCAATTTCCCTAGAAATGCCGGTTTAAAAGTCTAATACATGCAATCTCATATTTTGTGACAGATTTGCTAATATGTAGAATATGAATGCCGTACACTTCTATATGTATGCAAATGATGAGGAAATTGCCGGTAAAAATATGCAATTATTTCGACTGATCATTTGGCATATGTGTTTTCTAAAAATACTTCCACATTTCTTCCAGAATTTCTGTTGATGGAAAGGTGATTTGATGTGGACTTTTTTGTCATGATTTCCTCGAGCTCCGCGTAGATTTCTTGGATCTTGTGTTGCCATTGAGCCTTGTGCATGAAAACGACATTGATTTGACATTTCGTCTCTTAAACTGGTGTGTGGCAACAGACGGATAAAGAGCGGAGATCCGTGTTTTATCTGTAGTTGGCAGGAACCCGGATTTTGTCATGTTTTCCATGAATTTCACCGTTTTAGAACCGAGAACCTGTATCCTGCAATTGACTAGCAAACACGGCTCAAGAGTATCTACCGATATGCAATGTGATAAAAATTGGGCGGTATGAAAATGCAAAAATCTGATATGAACAGTACTTTGACAGTATTCTGATGGTATTTGGAATACATGACTCCTGGCATGGTGGTGTACCTGCAGGTGATGGAGTCACCCTCTCTAAAGGTGTCTTACAGACTAAAGGGGAGAGGGATGTGCATGATTGGCAGATCACTTGCTTAGGCAATTGAGTCAATCATGAGATGTCAAGTACCACACCAAATGTTGTTTTTGCACTAGATACAATAAGTTTGTATTAATCCAATCCTGGAGAAACATAAGGAAGCAATTTTAGAACATAAGTACATGTTCTACGGATTTGATGATGGCAGCCTCCTTTGGGAGACGATTATCATTCCAGGCTTCAAAGGTGACATGGATGACAGAGTGATTGTCAGAGTTACAGTTTTCCCTCTGAAGAGGGACAGTATTATGGACAGGTGGTCCAAGAGAATACTATGGGAGGCATGGTGCAGGATACTGATTAGGTTCAGTGATCGATACAGTCTAAGAAGTTTGGATTTAGAGTTCATTTATGAACTGGGTCCCATCAGATATCCAGACACATTCTAAGACAGGTATTACTCAATTCGGGAGATGGTTTTCTCCGCGAACTTGAGATTAAGAGAGATATAGAAAGAAACATCTAGGCGGATCCACTCACTGAGGCTATTTCTCGAACACAATAGTTTTACAAACGGGCTTTGTGAAACTGATTAGTAGAGGAGTTGGATGTTCGGTTTCACACGGGCTGTGAGTAATCGACATCGCAATAATTAGCCTTAAGTGCAAGTGGGAGATTGTTGGAGATAGTGCCCTCAGAGTCGATTATTGGATCGCAGGTACGTGATTGCAATGATTGCGGAGGACCTATACCGGTAGGACAGTCTTACTCGAGACAATAGTATGCTATCTAGTTTGCCTTTATCGGTCGTGTACATGTTCAGGTGACTGATTACATGTTACACTTTGATAGAGCCCTTAGGATCTTGCTTTACCGCCAACTGTATGATGGCGATCATATACGTGAGAGTTGGGTGGTTTATACGCATATCCTTAATTGTGGTCCCTAGTCATGGGAGTTTCGAGACAGGGCATCGATACTCCGGAGTAGACTAGTGTATACAGTCGAGACCCCGACGAAGGGCGGTGGCCGGTCTCACAAGCCACTGGTGTCAGTTGGATCACCTAAGATGTATACAGGTGCTCATTGGGTTATGAGTACACCGGACAGGACTCGCCGGGAACCTGCTAGTTGGTATTATACATATCGTCAGATAGCAGTTCCCTGGTGACATGTGTACAGGTTAGTTCATCGACCTGAGGTCGTCATTTGTCTCGTGTGAGTTCCCACTGTGCTTTGATTTCTACCCTACCATGGCTCAAAGGAGTCGTGCAAACAGGTAGTTTTTGGGTACAGTCCCGAGCCACATGGAGGCACGTGAGCGGATCGGCAGGGGATTCTTCTCTCCCGGTATTGGGGGTGAGATCGTGCTGTGTCTAGGAGATCCATTACACAAAGCCCACGGCCATTGCAGGAGATTTACTGGTAGGTACTCCAGTAGTATCTCAGGGTGTTATTGGGCTACACTCCGACACGACTTATACTGCTATTGGGGGTCTGACCTTACTAGCCCCCTAGGCAGATATGCGATACTCATAGACGAATGGACCGGACTGTATATACATTGTCACTGTTAGGCTCAGTAGGCTTTCTGGATGAGTTCGCTCATCAGCCTCCCTTGAGGTCAGTCCATAGGCAGCCGTTACGCATAGCTAATGCCGCTGAGGGTTTGTGGTTAAACCCACTGCCAGGGTACTGACGAGTCATTAGAGTCCCCCACAGACAGTTTCCTAAGTTCGGGCGAAATGTTGTAGAGGCCGTATGGTTTTATGGCAGGGTTCGGAAAATGCACGTGCGTTTTCCGAACGTGTCATTTTTCGGGCAGATAATACTGGTCGGTGTTCCCCTCCGAAAGGCGGCCGAGACATGGTCGTCTTGCCTGAAATTCGGGGCAGATGCTAATTGGTTCTATCCGTCTACCTCTCCGAAGATGCCAAGTTGATTTATGGCACTGTGTATCGAAGGTTTAAACGGATGCGTCCGATGTAGCAGACTTCGTCAGATTCCCCCTCGTTTGAGGGGTTTTTGATTGTGGGGACGCTCTTCCCTGCAGGCGCAAGCCCCTGCAGTTAATTACGCTACCGCATCGCGGTAACAACTTTCTCCTTCTCCAGCTGGTCACTTCGTGTCGTGTGTGTTTGTTTTGTTTTTGGTTGCCCGTGGATTGTATACGGAGACTGAGTTATGTCGTCGCCCGTAGGGCGTGGACTAGTCCAAATCCGTATTATCTTAGATTTGGGTTTGGGGGTTTGGTTTGAGGATACGTTAGCCATATTTGAGACTAAGATCAACTCAAACGTTTGTTAAGGATACATTAGTCTAATTTGAGACTAAGATCAACTTAACGGGATCATTTAGATCCGACCAAAAGAGCATTTGGGCTCTATTATTCCAGTTTAGGGACATAGTGGTCCGTTTAATGTATGGCCGTCGGGACCCATCACCTCTCTGACGACGCTGAAGGATTACAACGACAAATGTCAGAGGAGTTCAGAGATGTACCCTTGAACTAAAATTGATTGGGGGATTTATAGTCCAATTCGGGATTAAAGTCTGTTTGAAGGTTTAAGGATACTAGCCGTATTTGAGGCTAAGATCAACTTAAACGTTTGTTAAGGATACGTTAGTCCAATTTGAGACTAAGATCAACTTAACGGGATCGTTTAGATCCGACAAAAGAGCGTTTGGGCTCTATTGTCCCGGTTTAGGGACATGGTGGTCCAATGTCAGTTTAAGGACGTAGTGGTCCAATACCAGTTTAGGGACATAGTGGTCCAATACCAGTTTAAGGACATAGTGGTCCACTGCCAGTTTAGGGACATGGGGGTCCATTGGTAGTTTAAAGACGCATAAGTCCATGGGTTTAAGGACCCCGCAGTCCATATGGGTGTGTTTAAGGACGCATTAGTCCGTTAGTTTAAGGACGCATAAGTCCGCGGGTTTAAGCACCCCACAGTCCGTATCTTGGTTTAAGGACGCATAAGTCCATGAGTTTAAGGACCCCACAGTCCGTGTTGATGTGTGGTTGTCGGGACCCGTCACCTCTCTGAAGACGTTGAAGGATTACAACGACAAATATCAGAGGAGTTCCGAGATGTACCCTTGAACCAATGAGTTAGTTGAAAGCGCAGATGTGCTCAGTTCAAGATGATTTGAGGACTTATGGCCAGTTTGGGCTAAGTCTAATTATGTTTGATATATTGGCCCTCTGTTGGTCCATTGAAGGAGAGGCTTTGCCTCTAGAAACTTAGCCAATTGGGCTAAAGCTAGTGTTAAACACTAAAGACCAACAGTGTTGAACACTGGGAATAAGATTAGCAAGTTAGTGTTAAACACAAAAAGATAACCAGTGTTAAACACTGGCAACAGGGATTTCAAATTAGTGTTAAACACTAAAGCAAATCAGTGTTAAACACTGGTAATCAGAGATTTCAAATTAGTGTTAAACACTAAAGCAAATCAGTGTTAAACACTGGGAACAAAGTCTTTAGATTAGTGTTAAACACTAAGGAGAGAGGGGTCACGTGTGGACACATGAGAGCGCCCTGATTTCCCTTATTTTATTCTGCAGATCAGTGTTTAACTCTTTTAATTCTGACGGCCATCACGTGTGAGCACATGATGGAGGCCCCCGCTCTGGTCTGTTAGAATGCTCATTAGGGGTCACGTGGTGACACGTGAGGGCGCCCTAAATATGGAGCCAGATCTCCTTTTGGTTTATCCTCAAATCTGCGAATAAGTGTTAAACACTTTTTTTTTTATTTTAGAGCATCACGTGTTGGCACGTGATGGGGATCTGTGCGCCAATTGCTAAAGCATTTGCTGAGGGGTCACGTGATAACACGTGAGAGCGCCCAAAGCTTTCATTTCCTTTACTTTTTCTTTCTGCGTTTTGGGAGTCACGTGGAGCACGTGAGGTATTGCCTCAGTGATTTTCCCTTCTCATTTCTGGGGATCTTTTCAAGGGTCACGTGGGGACACGTGACCCTAGTTCTTTTCATGAACAGAGATCTTTTAAGAATTGAATTCTTTGTAGGTTTAAACCCTAATTATGATTTTGGAGGAATTAAATTCCTATTGTGAAAGAGTTAAATTCTTATTTAGGATAAACCCTGATTTCTTTTTAAAAGAATTAAATTACCAGATATGTAAAAGAATTAAGTTCTTGATTAGGGTTAAACCCCAGTTTCATTTTAAGAGGAATTAAATTCCTGTGAGTCTGGAAGAATTAAATTCTCAAAACTCAATTCCCCTTCTAAGTTTAGGATCTGCATGGCAGGATCTCGACCCGATGAGAATTAAATTCTCAACTTATGGGGAGATGTGCTCTGTGCAGATCTTCAACCAGAAGAAGAACTAAGTTCTTCTTTTTTTTTATAAGAGTTAAACTCTTGGATTTTGAGAATTAAATTCTCTTTTGAAGCCTCTCTTTTCTTACCTAGGGTTTTTCTTTTGCAGAGAATTAAATTCTCCCCTCTCTGTTTCTTCTCCCCAAAAAAGTAGATCCCCCCCTCTCTTCTCTTCTTGGCTCCTATTTATAGGAGAAGGAAGAGAATTAATTTGTTTAGCAAATCTCTCATTGAAATATTTTATTTGTATTTGTTAGAGATTTGATTTGCATTCATCATTCATCTGGACCTTTGGATTATTAGGTGAATTTTATTCACCATTGGATTTTAAATCCAAAGATATCCATTTGTTATCTCGGTTAGATTTAGGGGGGAAATCTTTCTAAGTCCAAGATTTTTCCATAAATTGGTGATATTTAATCACCCTTGGATCTTTAATCCAACGGTCCCCATAATCTTTTTCCATTTGGAAAGATTTGGAAGCTTTTAGAATTTAATTCTATTAACTGTAAGGCTTTCGAAACCAGTCACGTACTGATACGTGACCCTTGGTCACGTGTGAGCACGTGACCCCCAATTGGTTCTTTTCTCAGCGTTTACATATGCTTCAATTGTAACCGTCACGTGTCAACACGTGACCATTGGTCACGTGTGAGCACGTGACACCTCATTAAGGTAATCACTCCAGCCATTTGTTATTTTATTTCTGTTTTAACTATCACGTGTCAACACGTGACCATTGGTCACGTGTGAGCACGTGATCCCTAATTGGGTCCTTCTTCAGCCATTTGTTTTATTTTGTTGTTTTAACCATCACGTGTCAACACGTGACCATTGGTCACGTGTAAGCACGTGATACCTCGTTGAGGTATTTTCTGACTTTTAGAATTAAATTCTATTCATTATTTTAGAGGCTTTAAAAGCCCATCACGTGTCTGCACGTGACCCATGGTCACGTGTGAGCACGTAAAGCCCCATTGGGGTCTTTTCTGAGTTTTTATTATATCTTTTAGCTCCTCCAGCGGGTTCTTAAAGGTCCATCACGTGTGGACACGTGATGCCTCATAACTTTTGATCCCGGATGAATTATGAGGCCCATAATATATCAAATCGAAGGGTTTTTCGAGATGCTTCCAATACCATCAGAATTTATCTGTTTCTCATTCGGTAGTTTGTCAAAAAACATCCCGAAAGATACTGGTTCGCATTTTCTTAAGCGTATCACTGCCATTTGATACCTTGGGCTCTTTCGCGCAGAAATTTTTGGCGGGAACAAATGCCCCCCACTACTTTGCCCACGTAAGTATATACGTGGGTGAAGTGGTGCAAAGGAATGCATAGCATATGACCAATTTCGGGTTGGTATATTATTTTCAGAATCTTGATCTGAAAAGATAACGAGCGGACACAAGCGTCATCATTTATCATTGACTCAAATTTCGACTCTTAAGAGATATAGTTCCAAACCCTTAACTCCATGAGCCGCACCCTTCTATCTCTTTATGTCTTACTCTGGCGTGAAGTAGTTTATACGCTCATGAGTAACTTCTCCATTTCAGTGGCATGTAGCTTTGGCAAGTGTGGCTCATAGATGGTCCATCTTGATTTCTTTGCAGGGCAGTGATGGCTTAGGAGACAGGGGAGGATCTGCCACCTAAGACTTTTCAACTTTATGAGCCATGAGGGTCTCATAAAGACTTTTCTCCCTACGAGTCGTGAGGATCTCGTAGGTGTATTTTCTCCTTAGGAGTCGTGAGGATTCCTAAGTGTGTTTTCTCTTATAAGTCGTAAGGATCCTATAAGAGAGTTTTCCCTCTTACGAGTCGAGAGGACTCGTAAGTGGTTGTTTCCCTCCTTGTCGGGATTCGACTTTGGAGAGTGAGATCCATGGATAGTATGCAAGCGACTGTTTTGGGCCGACTTGCAGGGTCCCAGTGCTTAGGAAACAGTTTTTTTAATCCCTACTGCCTAAGGCTTTATCTCACAAGTCGAGACGAATCGAGAAGTTCTCGCAAAGACATCAATTTCCTCACGAGTCGAAACGGATCGAGCAGATCTCGCAAGAATATCCTAACGTCACAGTTAACCTCTTCTCTTTACGACAGAACTCCGTTGGGGTCTGTGGTACTAGGGTTTTGCCCGTCGTACCGTCGCATTGGCTGATGTATCCCTCGATAGGCAATCGTGCTGTTCGAGTAGCCCTGCGACTGCCGTGTCTCTGATCCCTTCGGGGGCTGGACAAGACGTCTTCAAGCAATCCTCCTAGGCAGTTTGGCCGTCGGAAGAGCAAGCGTTAGGAATTTTTCCATGCCGCTTTTTACTTGAGGTCAGGCTCATTTTGGAGAGCCCCGATGAGTCATAACCACTCCGCGCTGGTGTGGGATGATCTCCGATAGTCCTTCAGCCGTTAAGACCCTAAAGCTAGGAATTTGGCCATTGCTTCGTTTGCTGGCATTGCGTCCTCTGTATTGAGACGAATGTCGCGGTTGTCTCTAGGTTGCTGGTGAACCGTCGAGCTTTGGAACTAGGGATTTTGCCGTGGCTCCTTTTGGTGATGTTGCGTATGCTGTATCGAGACGAACGTCGAGGTGGTGACCACTCCGTCCTGGTGCGAGATGATCTCCGATTGTCTTTCAGGCTTTATATAACTTGCCGTTAAGACGTTGAAGCTAGGAATTTGGCCTTCGCCTCGTTTGCTGGCATTGCGTCTGCTGTATCAAGACGAATGTCGCGGTTGTCTCTAGGTTGCTGGTGAACCGTCGAGGTTCGGAACTAGGGATTTTGCCGTGGCTCCTTTTGGTGATGTTGCGTCTGCTGTATCGAGACGAACGTCGATGTGGTGACCACTTCGCCCTGGTGCGAGATGATCCCTGATTGTCTTTCCGGTTTTATATGACTTACCGTCAAGACGTTGAAGCTAGGAATTTGGCCTTCGCTTCGTTTGCTTTAGTGTGTCTGAATCCAGTCGAAGGAAGGACACTGTTGTTGACATCTCGTCTGCTGTATCGAGACGAACGTCGAGGTTGTGACCACTCCATGTAGGATGATCTCCGATTGTCTTTCAGGTTTTATATGAGTTAGCGTCAAGACCCTGAAACTAGAAATTTGTCATTTGCTTCGTTTTCTTTGATGTGTCCGAATCCTGTTAGAGGAAGGACGCTGCAGTGACATCTCATCTGCTGTATCGAGACGAACGTCGGGGTGGTGACCACCCCATGTGGGATGATCTCCGATTGTCTTTCAGGTTTTATTTGAGTTACCGTCAAGACCCTGAAGGTAGGAATTTGGCCTTTGCTTCATTTGTTTTGATGTGTCCGAATTCTGTTGGAGGAAGAACACTGTTGTTGACATTGTGTCTGCTGTAACGAGACGAATGCTGAGGTGGAGCTGGGATTTTGCCGTCACTCCGCATTGTTTCGACCATGGGGTCTCTTGTTGACGTTACATCTACATCCTGCTGGACTGCGAAGGAACGCCGTTGTTGACATCTCGTCTGCTGTATCGAAACGAATGCTGAGGTGGAGCTGGGATTTTGTCGTCACTCCGCATTGTTTCGATCATGGGGTCTCTTGTTGACGTTGCATCTGCATCCTGCTGGACTGCAAAAGAACGCCGTTGCTGACTCTTAGGCTGTAGATATTGCCGTTAAGATTTGGAACTAGGGACTATGCCGTGGTTCCGTTTGATGGTGTAACATCTGTGTCATGCTGGAATGAGGAGGCCTACCGTCGTTGGTCTCCAGGCTGCAGATGTGTCCATTGAGATTTGGAACTAGGGACTTTGCTATGGTTCCGTTTCGTTGCGACTCTGAGGTCGGTTGCTGACGTCATATCTGCATCTGGTTGGAATGAGGAGTAACACCGTTGGTGATCTCTAAGTTGTCGATATCGACGTCGAGACCCTGAAGCTAGGGATCTTCTTTTGCTTCGTTTGTTGACATTGTGTCTGCAATATTGCGACAAATGTCGAGATTGTCTCTAGGTTGTCTATGAACCGTCGAGATTTGGTTTCACTTTCTGATGGAGCCTGTTGGGAAGGTATGGTTCCCTCTTTGTTTGTGCCCCTGAATTGTATACAGGGATCGATGTGATCTCACCTGTAGGGTAAAAAGTTTCATTCTTTCATCATTTTTTATTCTTTCCGCGATGCTTTATCATTTCAGCTTTTATATCACGAAGGTCGCGATTGCCCAATCATTTCGGCTATTTTTCGCGGTGCCCAATCATTTCGGCTATTTGTTTTATTTACTCGCTGCTTTTTTATTGCGAGTTACCCAATCATTTCGGCTGTTTTTGTATGCATATATTTTTACTTGCTGATTTTGTTGCAAGTTGCCCCATCATTTCGGCTATTTCATATGCATTTATTTTTGGCTCGTTGATTTTTTCTCGCGAGTAGGGGATTTGGGATCTGATACCAATCTTAGCATCAGCATCAGCATCGCTGCGACTGGAATATTGCCAGGAGCGATCATCATTTGCCGTAAAAGGACTTGGAATTTGATACCGTTTTAGGCATCAGCATCGCTACAACTGGGATATTGCCAGGAGCGAA
The DNA here is from genome assembly GCA_030015575.1 of Agapanthus africanus. NCBI lineage: Eukaryota > Viridiplantae > Streptophyta > Magnoliopsida > Asparagales > Amaryllidaceae > Agapanthus > Agapanthus africanus. The sequence continues at coordinate 208,577,236 of JASDDO010000026.1, read as the reverse complement.
TCATCATTTGCCTCTGTCGATGTCAAACAAAGGTGGCTTAATAAACAGGGTTAGGGTCCTGTCGACTAAGACTTTTAACTTCATGAGCCGTAAGGGTCTCACAAAGGTATTTCTCCCTACAAGTCGTGAGGATCTCGTAGGTGCTTTTTCTCCTTAGGGATCGTGAGGATTCCTAAGTGTATGTTCCCCTGTAAGTCATAAGGATCTTACAAAAGGGTTATCTCCTTATAAATAGAGAGGACTTACAAGGGTTGTTCACCGTATAGACATATCCCCAGTCACGGGTGGGACTTGTTAGGGAAATGTTTATTCGCGCCCGTGGATTGTATACAAGGGTCAGTATTGAGCCGCTTGTAGGGCCATATCGTAGGTTGTGGGGGTTGCTTAAGAACAGGTTAAGGTTTCTGTAACTTAAGACTTTCAAATCTCATGAGCCGTGAGGGTCCCATAAGAGAGTTCTCCTCACGAGTCGTGTGGATCTTGCAAGTGTAATTTCTCCTTAGGAATCGTGAGGATCCCTAAGTGTATTGTTCCCTTGTGAGTCGTAAGGATCTCACGCAGTTGGTTTCTCCTTACAAGGTCGAGAGGACCCTGTAAGTGTCTTTTAACGAGATTGCGCCCTTTCGGGTTTTCACAAACACTCGCCGGTAGCCCTGCTGTTTTTACTCACGGTGCCCTTTCGGGTTTTCATCCGTTCCCATTTCGCTTATGGACATACCGTCTTTTTTTTTATTCTTTTTTTTTTAACGAGGTCGCGTCCTTTCGGGTTTTCACGAACACTCGCCGGTAGCCCTGCTGTTTTTACTCACGGAGCCCTTTCGGGTTTTCATCCATGCCCATTTTGCTTATGGACATACCGTTCTTTTTCATTATTTTTTTTATTCTTTATTCTTTTTTCTAACGAGGCCGCGCCCTTTCGGGTTTTCACGAGACTCGCCGGTAGCCCTGCTGTTTTTACTCACGGAGCCCTTTCGGGTTTTCATCCGTGCCCATTTTGCTTATGGACATACCGTTCTTTTTCATTATTTTTTTATTCTTTATTCTTTTTTATAACGAGGTCGCGCCCTTTCGGGTTTTCACGAGACTCGCCGGTAGCCCTGCTTTTTTTACTCACGGAGCCCTTTCGGGTTTTCATCCGTGCCCATTTTGCTTATGGACATACCTTTTTTTTAACACCACGTCAGCCTGGGGGTGCCGCGGATTAGTAGTAGTTTAACGACGTTTCGGTCATTTGCAAGTTTTAGGACATTGCGGTCCGTCGTTAGTTTAGGGACGTTTCGGTCCGACGCCAGTTTTAGGACATAGTGGTCCATTGTTAGTTTAATGACGTTTCGGTCTACAGCCAGTTTTAGGACATAGTGGTCCATCGTTAGTTTAATGACGTTTCAGTCTATTATCCAGTTTTAGGATGTAGTGGTCCGTTGGGCTTTCTCTATGAATGAGCATGATGCCCCCGGCATATCCATCTTTTTCGGAGCATGTGGTTGTGGCGGGCTCACCTTCCAGTTTTCGGACAGCGCGAACTTGCCCTATTGGTATTGGTCTTCAACCCAGTTTTTGAAGATGTAGCAATTTTCGATCGGATGGCCTAATACTTGGTGGTAAGGGCAGTAATTAGGATTGTTGACCTCATTCAGTTGTAGCTGGCATTTCGGCTCCTGTAGAGTGATAAGTCCGTCACGCACTGCTAGTTCGAATAGTCTCCTTGTTTCGTCCCGGGGAAACGAGTAAGGACGTTTCAACTTTTCATAGAGGGGTTGCCGCTTGTTGTTTTGGCGAACAACCATTCTAGGGCCACTCGACTGTTGTTGAGTGTTGGCGACGAAGGCCGTTTTTCCCTTTCCTTTATCCTTTTTGTTCGAACCGTTGCTGCGGGTCCGAGATTTTTTCCGGGTATCGTGCAATTGCAAGGCTGAATGCTCTCGCAACTCCTCAATTCTTTCGTTTTAGAGACGGACTCCTTGAAAAGAGGGCCGAGGGCTACTTTTTCGTCGGAATTGCTCCCGAATGTGAGAACTCGCGGTCCCTCGGGATCAACCCGATGACAATTGCCGGCAATTCTTTTACGCTCATCTGTCGCATTTTTCTGTTGTTTACGAGCTTCACGCTTTGTCCTGTTGAAGTGTTGCCTGTGAGCGACATACCCTTGCCACCAACACTTAAAGGAGGTGCAGTCCTCAGTAGGATATGTGATCTTCTGATGATATAAGCAGAAGTTAGGATGCACGTCCGCTTCATCAGGATGTATACCACCAGGAGAATTTTCTCTGAAAGAGGGCGGCCTCATCCCCATTGATATGGCTTTGGCGAATCGTTTCCTTGTCTTGATCCTGCTTTCATTTGCGGCGGATGTACTTTGATATGGTGGGAGTGTTTCGACCCTTTTGTCCAGTCGCCGGCGTTTGGCCTTTTCAAATATGGCCATCTCGCGCTCCCGATCAGCTTTACTTTTTAGACGAATCTCATCTAGAAAAGCGTCGATCATTTCGTCTGACGGCCACACGAATTCCGGCTCAGGCTATGCCCCCAGTTTCTTAGTGCAAGGAGTTTTTTCATCGTCCGTAAATGAGTGGGAGATCACGTGGCAAGTTGCCCCCGGTGCGTCCGTCTTCTTTGGAGTGTGTGGCTGTGGTGGGTTTACTTTCCACTTTTCAGACAGCGCGAACTTTCCTTGTAGGTACTGATCCTCGATCCACCCCTTAAAGACGAAACAATCCTCGATCGGATGACTTACCGTTTAGTGGTAAGGGCAATAATTGGGATCATTGACATCGCCTGGTTGCAACGGACGTTTTGGACTCGGCAGATTGATGAGTCTGTTGCGCACTGCCAGCTCGAACAGTCTTCTCGTTTTATCCTGAGGAAATGAGTAAGGACGTCCCAGTCTCTCCTCGAGGGATGGGCGTGGACGCATATTGTTTTGACGGACAACCGGCTTTAAGTTGCTCGACTGTTGTTGAGTCTTAGCGACGAAAGTTGCTTTCCCTTTCCCCTTTTCATTCCGAGGGTCCGTCTTTGAAGGAGATGCTCTATGATCCATCTGATCTATTTGGGCCAACTTGTCACTCAAGGCCTGGAAAGTAGTTGGCTTAAAGAACATCATGAATTGGGAGATGGTCGCTTGAGGGTCGAGAGTACCCACGAACATGCCCACGGCAAGAGCTTCTTCAATGCGCTGCTCGCACTTTGACCATAGATTACGCCACCGTATCGCATACTGGACCCAAGTTTCTGCAGGCTTCACCCTGGCATTGATCAATGCCGTGATTCGGGTGCATTCGCTAGCGCTTGCAAAACGCTGGGTGAATAGCAACTCCATCTCTGCGAATGTCTTGACAGAGTCATTTGGGAGTTCAGAGTACCACTCGAACGCCGTCTCCGATAAGCTGCCGACGAATTGGCGAAGCAAGAGTTTATCATCGCCTCCAGTGTTGCCGCATAAGGCTCTGAATTGAGCGACGTGCTGATGCGGATTTCCCGTCCCCTTGTATACATGGAACTTAGGGATCGTATATCCCGGCGGGTAAATGATTTGGTCATACCAGCTCGGGTATGGTCGCCCAGTTTTGACGACTTGGCTGGCCGCTTCATTCGGCTGATGAGCTCGTAGTTGCTGAGCTATATAGTCATCTAGTGCAGCTTTGGAAATGGTTTCCTCCTTGGCTGTTGAATGAGCCGGAGGAGGATTAGATGTCTCCTCTTTATCGTCTTCAATAATGATCGGAGGGTCTTCAGCTGGAGGGTCCGGCTGTAACATCATTCCCACCATGTCCTGAAACAGAAGGGCCATTCGTTGTATATTGGCTGCTTGTTTAGCAACCTCTTTATCCTTCTTCTCCGGTATCCTACGAAGGAACTCAGCGTCAGTTTCTTCCTCCTGGCGTTGATCGGATGGCGCTTTGGGGCTTTCTTTCGGCCCAGTAAGTGCGGCCATCGCGGTCATCATTTCTTGGAGCTTCTGCTGTTGCTCTTGAGCTTTCGTCACGGATCGGGTGAGCGGTCGGTGACCCGTCGAAGCACGGCTTTCCTCCTTTCCAGAAGCCATATAAACAGTGTGCACCACCATGCCCCCAGACTTGGGGCGTTTGTGCTCAGCGCTTTTACGGTTCGCCATATTCACAGGGGCTTTTTGCGGCCTCCTTTTCTTTTGAGTGATTGACGTTGAGGGAGCCGTTGTAGTGGGCACCCAAGTAGCCATTGCTTTTTGTGGCCTAACAGGACGGTTTTCTTCCTGCCGGACCTTCAGCTTCTTCTGCTGGCGGGAGAAATTTCGATCAATCACCGAGTCTTGGACTTGGCGCTAGACCTTGTAGATTTTAGAGGACAGCCGCTGAGAGGACTGTTCTGGCTTAGCTTCCGCAACATTTCCCACCGGAGGAGGGGATCTTTTTAGTACGGTAGTAGGAGAGTTTCTGTGCACTGTGTTCAGTAATTCAAAACTGTTCCCAGTTGGAACAGCAGCATCGATCCCCACCGTTAGAGCTGGCGGAGTTATCTCAGAGGGGGAGTTGCCCCCAGCCTTCCTTACTCGGCGCCAGTGGCGACGTCGAGCATGTCGTGCTGATGGAGTTGTTTCAGCTATAGGGGTGACCTCCTCATGCCCCCTGTGTTGGTCAGAATCTGCTGGTACCAGCCTTTTAAAGACCGACGTCCGTTGAACAGGGACGGCCAACCTGTCAAAAGCGGACTTCCGATCAGGGGAAGCAACCTTGGTGATTTCACCTGAAACTGGAGTAGGGAAAGCTATCCGCTTCGGGATAACACCTTCTGGTATTGCAGGCTTCTTCATGGGCCCCTTAGAGCTCTGGCCTAGTCCGTTAAAAACTGAAGCAGTGGAGTTGGGCGACCCGTTGAGAGGGGTCGCGGCAGTGGTAAGTCGATCGAAGACCGACTTCTTTGGAGCTTCTTGCGATGTCATTGGGGCGTTGAAGCTTATTGGTGGGAGTATGGTCCCAAAAAATAGTCCAGTGGTGGCTTGAGCCACCTGCTCCAACGGCATTTTGAAAAGGGAGGCCGCTTGGGGCCCATAAGTCACTCCTCCAGCAATGACGGAGCGAGAGTTGTAGCTGCAGGCGGTGCAGTTCGAAGCCATCGATCTTCTGTTTTCTGCACGGAGAAAGACACCAAATCTTAGTACCTTGAATGCACAGGCAACCACAGCAAACCGCGATTTGCTCGCGAACACGATACACGAAGTGTGGAGTGGAAAGAGGAAGAGGTCCCAACGGGCGTGCCAGAATCTGTTCCCCTCCGAAAGACGGCCGAGACATGGTCGTCTTGCCTGAAATTCGGGGCAGATGCTAATTGGTTCTATCCGTCTACCTCTCCGAAGATGCCAAGTTGATTTATGGCACTGTGTATCGAAGGTTTAAACGGATGCGTCCGATGTAGCAGACTTCGTCAGATTCCCCCTCGTTTGAGGGGTTTTTGATTGTGGGGACGCTCTTCCCTGCAGGCACAAGCCCCTGCAGTTAATTACGCTACCGCATCGCGGTAACAACTTTCTCCTTCTCCAGCTGGTCACTTCGTGTCGTGTGTGTTTGTTTTGTTTTTGGTTGCCCGTGGATTGTATACGGAAACTGAGTTATGTCATCGCCCGTAGGGCGTGGACTAGTCCAAATCCGTATTATCTTAGATTTGGGTTTGGGGGTTTGGTTTGAGGATACGTTAGCCATATTTGAGGCTAAGATCAACACAAACGTTTGTTAAGGATACATTAGTCTAATTTGAGACTAAGATCAACTTAACGGGATCATTTAGATCCGACCAAAAGAGCATTTGGGCTCTATTATTCCAGTTTAGGGACATAGTGGTCCGTTTAATGTATGGCCGTCGGGACCCATCACCTCTCTGACGACGCTGAAGGATTACAACGACAAATGTCAGAGGAGTTTAGAGATGTACCCTTGAACCAAAATTGATTGGGGGATTTATAGTCCAATTCGGGATTAAAGTCTGTTTGAAGGTTTAAGGATACGTTAGCCGTATTTGAGACTAAGATCAACTTAAACGTTTGTTAAGGATACGTTAGTCCAATTTGAGACTAAGATCAACTTAACGGGATCGTTTAGATCCGACAAAAGAGCGTTTGAGCTCTATTGTTCCGGTTTAGGGACATGGTGGTCCAATGCCAGTTTAGGGACGTAGTGGTCCAATACCAGTTTAGGGACATAGTAGTCCAATACCAGTTTAAGGACATAGTGGTCCACTGCCAGTTTAGGGACATGGAGGTCCATTGGTAGTTTAAGGACGCATAAATCCATGGGTTTAAGGACCCTACAGTCCATATGGGTGTGTTTAAGGACGCATTAGTCCGTTAGTTTAAGGACGCATAAGTCCGCGGGTTTAAGGACCCCACAGTCCGTATCTTGGTTTAAGGATGTATAAGTCCATGAGTTTAAGGACCCCACAGTCCGTGTTGATGTGTGGTTGTCGGGACCCGTCACCTCTCTGAAGACGTTGAAGGATTACAACGACAAATATCAGAGGAGTTCCGAGATGTACCCTTGAACCAATGAGTTGGTTGAAAGCGCAGATGTGCTCAGTTCAAGATGATTTGAGGACTTATGGCCAGTTTGGGCTAAGTCCAATTATGTTTGATATATTGGCCCTCTGTTGGTCTATTGAAGGAGAGGCTTTGCCTCTAGAAACTTAGCCAATTGGGCTAAAGCTAGTGTTAAACACTAAAGACCAACAGTGTTGAACACTGGGAATAAGATTAGCAAGTTAGTGTTAAACACAAAAAGATAACCAGTGTTAAACACTGGCAACAGGGATTTCAAATTAGTGTTAAACACTAAAGAAAATCAGTGTTAAACACTGGTAATCAGAGATTTCAAATTAGTGTTAAACACTAAAGCAAATCAGTGTTAAACACTGGGAACAAAGTCTTCAGATTAGTGTTAAACACTAAGGTGAGAGGGGTCACGTGTGGACACGTGAGAGCGCCCTGATTTCCCTTATTTTATTCTGCAGATCAGTGTTTAACTCTTTTAATTCTGACGGCCATCACGTGTGAGCACGTGATGGAGGCCCCCGCTCTGGTCTGTTAGAATGCTCATTAGGGGTCACGTGGTGACACGTGAGGGCGCCCTAAATGTGGAGCCAGATCTCCTTTTGGTTTATCCTCAAATCTGCGAATAAGTGTTAAACACTTTTGTTTTTATTTTAGAGCATCACGTGTTGGCACGTGATGGGAATCTGTGCGCCAATTGCTAAAGCATTTGCTGAGGGGTCACGTGATAACACGTGAGAGCGCCCAAAGCTTTCATTTCCTCTACTTTTTCTTTCTGTGTTTTGGGAGTCACGTGGAGCACGTGAGGTATTGCCTCAGTGATTTTCCCTTCTCATTTATGGGGATCTTTTCAGGGGTCACGTGGGGACACGTGACCCTAGTTCTTTTCATGAACAGAGATCTTTTAAGAATTGAATTCTTTGTAGGTTTAAACCTTAATTATGATTTTGGAGGAATTAAATTCCTATTGTGAAAGAATTAAATTCTTATTTAGGATAAACCCTGATTTCTTTTTAAAAGAATTAAATTCCCAGATATGTAAAAGAATTAAGTTCTTGATTAGGGTTAAACCCCAGTTTCATTTTAAGAGGAATTAAATTCCTGTGAGTCTGGGAGAATTAAATTCTCAAAACTCAATTCCTCTTCTAAGTTTAGGATCTGCATGGCAGGATCTCGACCCGATGAGAATTAAATTCTCAACTTATGGGGAGATGTGCTCTGTGCAGATCTTCAACCAGAAGAAGAACTATGTTCTTCTTTTTTTTTATAAGAGTTAAACTCTTGGATTTTGAGAATTAAATTCTCTTTTGAAGCCTCTCTTTTCTTACCTAGGGTTTTTCTTTTGCAGAGAATTAAATTCCCCCCTCTCTGTTTCTTCTCCCCAAAAAAGTAGATCCCCCCCTCTCTTCTTTTCTTGGCTCCTATTTATAGGAGAAGGAAGAGAATCAATTTGTTTAGCGAATCTCTCATTGAAATATTTGATTTGTATTTGTTAGAGATTTGATTTGCATTCATCATTCATCTGGACCTTTGGATTATTAGGTGAATTTTATTCACCATTGGATTTTAAATCCAAAGATATCCATTTGTTATCTCGGTTAGATTTAGGGGGGAAATCTTTCCAAGTCCAAGATTTTTCCATAAATTGGTGATATTTAATCACCCTTGGATCTTTAATCCAACGGTCCCCATAATCATTTTCCATTTGGAAAGATTTGGAAGCTTTTAGAATTTAATTCTATTAACTGTAAGGCTTTCGAAGCCAGTCACGTGCTGATACGTGACCCTTGGTCACGTGTGTGCACGTGACCCCCAATTGGTTCTTTTCTCAGCGTTTACATATGCTTCAATTGTAACCGTCACGTGTCAACACGTGACCATTGGTCACGTGTGAGCACGTGACACCTCATTAAGGTAATCCCTCCAGCCATTTGTTATTTTATTTCTGTTTTAACTATCACGTGTCAACACGTGACCATTGGTCACGTGTGAGCACGTGACCCCTAATTGGGTCCTTCTTCAGCCATTTGTTTTATTTTGTTGTTTTAACCATCACGTGTCAACACGTGACCATTGGTCACGTGTAAGCACGTGATACCTCGTTGAGGTATTTTCTGACTTTTAGAATTAAATTCTATTCATTATTTTAGAGGCTTTAAAAGCCCATCACGTGTCTGCACGTGACCCATGGTCACGTGTGAGCACGTAAAGCCCCATTGGGGTCTTTTCTGAGTTTTTATTATATCTTTTAGCTCCTCCAGCGTGTTCTTAAAGGCCCATCACATGTGGACACGTGATGCCTCATAACTTTTGATCCCGGATGAATTATGAGGCCCATAATATATCAAATCGAAGGGTTTTTCGAGATGCTTCCAATACCATCAGAATTTATCTGCTTCTTATTCGGGAGTTTGTCAAAAAACATCCCGGAAGATACTGGTTCGCATTTTCTTAAGCGTATCACTGCCATTTGATACCTTGGGCTCTTTCGCGCAGAAATTTTTGGCGGGAACAGTCGGCTTTGGTTTAAGCCGGATCCGAGTATTATATTAAGTAGATATAATATCTTTGTCTCAGTTGCATTTGTATTCGGTCGTAATACAAATGCGAGTATATTTATATGGTTACGGGGTTATCCTGAAATTCGTTTCGGGATAACTTTTGGAAGTTGCCAGTTTCCAGTTTTCTATTAGCCGTCTTTTAACATTCGGTTAAAGACGGATTTATCTTTTCTTGGATGAGGGTGAGTCATGCTTCTAGAAGGTTCTAGAAGGTGGTGACTAGGTTAGAGTGGTGTTGATGTTTCATTGGTTGCTTTCTTTGTGTTCACACTTTGTGTTCACACTAGATATTTTCTTATGTTCACACTAGATATTTCCTTATGGTTACTCTCTTGTTCCTACACTCACCTCCCTCCTCACTCCTATAAGATGGTCGGCCCCTCCCCTCTCTCACTCACACTTGATGTTTCATTTGGTAAAAAAGATTATGATAGATTTTGGGGTGTATGGAAATTTCATTGCTCATTTCATTCCATCACCTGACTTAATTGGCAACTTCATTAACCGTTCGTCCATGGCTTTGGACGGAACGAGACAAAGTCTTCTACTCATTCTCTACATCAATCTTGGTCGTCTCTTTTAGCAAACTTGACGACCGAGTTGCCTCGAGTCAGAGGCGGGAGCCCGTTTAAAGAATCGTTGACGTGGTGCCACCTGGACGAGCAGATCGGAGATCGACGAGATCGGAGCAGCCGCAACGGAGCGTGGGATGATGGTTAAAGAATTATGGACTCGGATCGTTCGGTATAACCTTTCTACTCTCTTTAGAGTTTGTTAGTTTAGCAATAATAGCAGATCCGGGTTAAAGTATACGATAGCGCCAGTTAAAAAGTTTTTGTTCCGCATTTGGCGTCTGTAGACGGCCGGGGCGCTACCGTAGTCTTACACGAAGAGTGTCCTTACAATCCACCATCTCAAGGACAGGATCAGGTTAATGCTGCATTTCAGCAAGGACCGAGGAATGATCCATACTCTTCCACCTACAATCCCGGTTGGAGGAACCACCCTAATTTCGCCTGGAATCAGAATCAGCATCAATTCCAAGGAAACAATTTCCAAAGGCCCCCTCCTTCGCAACAACAAGCGCAACAACAAACTCAACATCAGTTTCAGCAGCCCTTCCAACCCCAACCTTTTCAAAATCAGACGAACAACTTTGCACCCAACAATTCTTTTCCCCAAAACAACTTTGTTCCGTCAAACAACGATAAGGTTTCCTCGCTCGAACGAAGTCTGGAGGCGTTCGTTAAACAATCGACACAATCCACCGCCAACATCTAGTCTTCCATTCAGTCCTTAGTGCAACACACTGCCGCTCACGGGTAAAGCATCAAGGCCATCGAGGCCCAGATTGCACAGCTAAATGCGGCCTTAAGCGAGCGAGAGAAGGGGAAGCTCCCGTCCCAGCCACTCCCAAATCCCGGTCACCCACATAATGTACATGTTGCTCTTGAACAACAGAACCATAATGTGAGTGCCGTGACTACATTGAGATCGGGAAAGATGCTACAAAACAACATCGGCACACGGATCAACAATGACACCCCACTTCTTCTTCTTCTTCTTCTTCTTCTAAGCATATTCTCCATTCTTCAAAAGGCTCTTCCTCTTCTGCTGCTCTAAACGGACCCAATTCTCACTCCACGAAAACACCAGTTCTGGGATCCATTCCAACTCCACAATCTCCTCCTCCAGCATTGGACTGAACCAATTTTAAAAACGTTCCATTTCTAAACCGGTTGAAGTCCACCAAACAAAATCCATAAATGGAGATGATTCTGAAGTTATTTAAGCAAGTTAACATTAACATTCCTCTTTTAGATGTTGTCCAACAAGTCCCGTCCTACGCAAAAATTGTAGGGTTCCTAGGCATCCTAATGAGGTCTCACAAGGCATCAACCATGCCAATTTCAAAAAATCTAGGTGCCGAGAAACCCGACTACGGACCGTTGGCTAGAAATCTAGGCGAAAAACAATCTAGTTAACAACTTAACTAATGGGATATCGGAAATACAACCTTTGTAGATCCGGTGCTCCACCTCCATAGCTCCGCAATGAAGTCCTCTCGCTGTCCTACACAAATCCTGGGCTCTAGCGTCGGCTTCATCGGAGAATAGGCGAGCTAGGTCGTCGATGTCCATGCCGAAGATGATCTACGTCGAAGCATCGCAAGATCAAGCTCTCACTTCACCAAGTCAAGAAACTTGTGAAGGAAACACACTCTACTACTTGGCAAGAGGTAGAGGATGAAGAAATAGGAAGTGGGTAGACTTTAGATTTGGATTTCTCACTCATATCATCAATCCACCATTGATGTAGTCTAGGTTTTTCTTCTTGAGTTGAAGGAAGAAGAAGAAGAAATGATATGATAAGATTAATTAAAAAGAAAAGAATAATCCAATCTTTATCATAACATGACCATGGTTATGTGTAGAGACTAAACCCAAGTTAAGTGAATGGTTAGGTTAGGAATGAAGACAAAAATGGTGACTAAGTCAAAGTATTCATGAAGCTTCATGAATGAACAAAAGAATGCCACCATTTTTCTTTTCTTTTCCTTAAATGAATAATGAATATAAATAAATGAATAAGTATATAAAACCCTAACCATTCATATAACCATGGTTTAATTTTTACACAAGCACAAGTCAACATGTATCATCAAACATGATACAATGTATATGCACAAAAGTATATCACATATACAACTTGCACATTGAGTGAGAAAATCCATATAAAGTGAACCTATACTAGCTAATGCAAAGTAATATATCAAATATATAATTATGCTTTAAATCATTAAATCAACACTTGATTTAACGATCCGGTCATATCGCATATAACCGACTAGTATCATTAGTAACAACTTATCGAATCAACACTTGATCCGATAACCCGGCTATATCGGATATAACCGATCAATGTCACATCGCGAGAATCGTATACAGTATCACATACAGGTATTATTCTCGGTCCCGCACATATCTCATACGCGCTCCTATTTCGTTTCGCTTGAGCCAGGAAACCTCTGTGTAGGACTCTAAAGACTCGTCAATACGCCGGCAGCAGGCGATGATCATATCAAACACCCACAAGCCGCAAGCGGTCTGCTAAACGTAACGGCCACCCGGGTATTGAGCGATCTGAAGATCGACGAGCAAGCCCGCTCACACTCCAGTGAATCCGACCAGTAACACTACCGTACAGTCCGGTCTGATCGTCTGATATGTCGCATATCTCGCCTAGGGGTGGTAAACGTCAGACCCCAATAGCTCAATAAGTCGTGTCGATATGAGGTCTATAACAATTCGAGAAACTACCGGTAACACTTACCAGTAAATCTCAGCAACCCTGGCCAGGGATTTCCTGTTATAGCCAATCGGACACAGCGCAACATCAACTCCCTATACCGGGAGAGACGAATCCCCTCCTATCGCACATTGCCTCCATGTGACTCGGGACTGTACCCAAAAACCACCGTTTTGCACGCCCTCTTGGACGTGGTAAGATGGAAATCAAAGCACAGTGGGAACCACACAAGACTCTATGACGATCTCGGGTCAACAGACTACTCTGTACCAGTGTCACCAGAGAACTGCCATCTGACGTGAGGTATAATACCATCTGGGATTTCTCGGCGAGTCCGTCCAGTGTACCCAGTCTCTACTGAGCACCCGTATATCATCTCTGATGTCAAACACCAATGGATATGGGATCATCCATCGCCCATCTGTATGGGTCGAGAAGGTATACGCTAGTCTACTCTGGTATATCGATGCCCGTCTCGATACACCCACGACTAGGGACTTTGAAGGATGTACTTATGGACTACCATGTCCCCACTAGTATGATCCGCATCATAGTCCAGGTAGTCAAGTACACATCCTAAGGGCTTTACCAACATGTAACAGAGAGACAAACAGTATACACGTTAAGGTAAAGATCAACCAGATAGCATACTATCATGTCGAGCAAGAAAGTCCTCCCTATATATGTCCCAGCATCCACTACAATATACATCCTATGTACAGTAATGGCCTCTAGGGCATACATATAACTAACAATCTCCCACTTGCACTAGGGCCATCTGTAGCAGTGGTTGTAGTATCTCATACTCAACCATCCCATAATAGTCTCTCTCTGGGAACAGGCCTTTGTGAATGGATCCGCTGTGTTGTCCTCTGAGTCTACTCTCCTAACCTCGATCTCCCTGGAGATCAACCATCTCCATGATCAAGTGACACTGCCTTAGAATATGTCTGGATCACTGATGGGACGGACGTTCCTTGGCATAAGCCACAACTCCATTGTCTCACAATGGTTGGAACGTAGTTCATCTCATGAACCAATATACACCCAGACTGCCTCTTTGGTAGCATCTTAAGTAGCGATGTGTCCTGTCTTTATCGTCTAGTATGTCACGGTATCTAGCTTGGAACTGGTCCAACATACCGTCCCTTTACTGAGGGTAAAGACAATGCCTGCGACTGACACTCAGTCGTCATTATCACCCTGGAACCCTTCCAGTGATTCTCCCCAGGATCGGTTGATACCGTCTCACTACAACTAGTGAGAGTCCTAACATCCAACTAGATCTATCTCATAGATCCAAAAACCCAGGATTTAGGAGGTATCACTTTGATCCTATATGGAGAATCATTGTGATAAGCGGAGATTGATCGAGCGTAGCATAGGAAACTCCTTTCTTATCAAGAGTATGTCATCCACGTACTCTACGAGGATCGCCACCATACTCCCTACTACCTTTTTGTTTATACAAGGTTCATCTACCATTTTGATGATGTCAAACTCTTTGACTAATCCATCAAAACAGATGTTCCAACTCCGCGATGCCTGCTTTATCCTATAAAGCATCTTGCACACGTTTCCGCTGCTCCCACTGTCTACGAAGCCCTCTGGCTGTGTACTTATAGACGCTCTCTTCCAAATCATCATTTAGAAAAGCAGTCAAGACACCCAACCACCAGAGATCGTAGTCATGGTATGTAGCCGTGGTAAGTAGGATCTGGATGGACTTAAGCATAGATACTTGAAAAGGTTTCATCATTATCCATGCCTGGTCAATGACGAAAATCTTTAACAAGTCTAGCTTTGAAAGTCTCAACTTTTCCATCTACACCAAGTAATCTTCTCAAGATTTACTTGCTTCTGATGGGGATTTAACCCTTCAGATATAGCAACCAAAGTCCATACTTTGTTGGTGTATAAGGATTCCATCTCAGATCGCTAAGCATCCAGCCATTCTTACAGAGTCTTACTCCTGATGGCCAGCTCGAAGCTAGTTGGGTCATCATCTCATGATGCAATCCTCGCTCCCACTGTCATAGAGAAAACAAAGTATCTCTCAGGTGGGTGAGGAACCCTACTAGATCGGCGGAGAGGCTGAGGTTCGTTGGTATCTACTGAATCCTTTGGTTGTACCAAATCATCTGCTGTATTTTGTATAGCTGGAACCTTTCCAGTTCTACATAACAGACTTTGCCTCGAGCTTGTCCAGATTTTGCTTTTAGACATAGGCCGGACAACCCCAAATCTTAACTGTCTTAAGACATGGGCTCTTCCCATACCATATCTCATATGGAGCGGTAGGCAACGATTTGATTCGAACCCTATTCAATAGGTATGCAGCTACTCAAGTGCATAACTCCCAAAAAGGAAACAGGTAACTCAGTAGTACTCATCATAGAGCACACCTTATCATATAGGGTGTGGTTGCTCCGTCCCGATATACCATCGTGCTATGGTGTATACGGAGGAGTAATGCTGAGAGAGAATCTCATTCTCCTTTAGAATAATCCAGGAATTCCGTGCTCAAGTAATCTCCTCCTTGATCACATCAAAGGACATAATACTTATACCCGTATTTTGGTTCTCTAATTCTCGCTTATATTCTGTGAATATCTAAAAAGGCTCGGACTCATGTTTCAACAGGAACATATGTCTGAATCTTGAGAGATTATCAGAGAATGTAATGAAGTACAAAGAACCAGTCCTGGCATGTGTAGACAGGGGACCTTTACATACATTAACATGTATCATCCCAAGAGTTTACTAACTCTTTCTCTGTTTCCAATAAACAGAGCTGTGGTCATCTTATCTTTGTGACATGACTGGCGAGTTTCACAAGATGTAAATTCAAACTAATTTAAATATGCATCTAAATGTAACTCTAGCC
Organism: Agapanthus africanus; assembly: GCA_030015575.1. Lineage (NCBI taxonomy): Eukaryota > Viridiplantae > Streptophyta > Magnoliopsida > Asparagales > Amaryllidaceae > Agapanthus > Agapanthus africanus. The sequence continues at coordinate 208,561,965 of JASDDO010000026.1, read as the reverse complement.
AGTCGGGTCGCATTGATATGACCTAGTCTACAATGCCTCAAGAAGGATTCGTTCATTTCTGAACTCTTCCTCTTGTGTGTGTTCCGTATACTAAGAACTGTAGTTTGATTTAGAACATCAACGCTTTTAGATAACGTGCCTGAACCGATCAACTTTTGATATAGGAAATGTTCAAAACATTATCTATCTATACAAAATTTTATCATTTCTTTACTAATAAAGAGATGGATATGATTTTGTATATCAGGTTCGGTATCTAACAACATTCGTTCAGAATCAATGTATTGGTAATACAGGGTGACAGTGACCAACAGACTTGGCTGCAACACTTGCCCCGTTTTCTGCCTCATGAAACTTATCACCCGTTCTCAGTTCTCTACCTTTCTGTAGCCCTATGTAACAGATTACATATCTGGGATCCTGATCTGGTATCACATACCCAGGACGTAGAGGATACAGAGAAACAGTTCTTTGTAACGAACACACCCGAAGATGATGCATCAGCATGCACTCTCTTCGTTTGGGCGGCACGGGAATTCTGGTAATCCCCAATTTTCTGCTCTGTCTTATAACAATTATAAGTTGGAGCGGGACCAACGTTCCCTAGCTCAGTATAACAAGCGGGTTCGGTCAAAAATCCGTATTATTATCTTGATTAAGGCGTGATATGGTCGCTACCAGGAGAGAGAGAGAAGAAAACACTCAGCGTGCGCTCTTGCAAGAATAGATTGGTTATTATTTTATCTAATCAGGATGGCTCCCACTGCTTTTTATCAAATCTTCCTTCAAACCCTAAAAGGAAAGACTAGCCGGGATTAATTACACACTACAAGTTCGCCAATCTTTCAGCCAGGCCAGTGTCGGTACTTTGAGGGAGGTCCCCCGTGCTTTCGCACGAACCTAATTAATGTAAACCTCGTTTTCCCAGAGGCGTAACCTCGTTAACACCTTTCTAGACACCTACTTGATCGGCTAATTGTAATGCGTAAAACTCTCCCAGGAGTAACTCTTACTCGCAGCGGGTATCGGGATCCAACTATCTCATAGAAGGTATGCAATCTCATTGCAAATTTCAACACTTGAAATTCCCGATAATATTTTGCCCCTAACCTCCTATGACCTTGACAAAGGCCAACAAACCATAGGATGCTAGTCAAGTTCAACCCGTCATTTCCTGATTGAATTAAACCCACCCGCACGGCCTTTGACAAAGGCCAACAAGGTCGCACGACTACCCTAACTCAATCTGCATCATATGCATAAGCAGATAAGCACCAGTTAGCTACCGCACACTGCGCCTTGACAAAGGCCAACAAACGCAGCACGAATACTAACTACTACTTATCTGAAATGACGGAGGGCTACGACAGGTTTTTCTGAAAACCTATTGCGTAATGAACTTGATATCGTTGTAGGATCGAATGAATTTTGAAATGGAGTGTTTTTGAGGCTTTTCTAGTTTTGCTAAAGGAGTCACTCCCGGTGAAGGGATCGTCGGTCCTTTCCTCGTCGAATGAGGTGCGGGATATATCATATATATCGCTGTGCAAAGCAGAACTCTTAAAAGCAATCAAAAGACAAACTGAGTGTGTAGCATCTGCCAGTTATTGCTAAAGGAGTCACTCCCGGTGAAGGGATCTCGGTCCTTTCCTTATCGAATAAGGTGCAGGATATATCATATATACCGTTGTGCAAAGCAAGAACTGTAGCTGCCTGTTTTATTTTGAAATTCGATTCTACAACATCTTAGGTTTCTTTTTATTTCATTAATCACATTAATGAAGTCCCATCATTTAAATACCTAAACATCACAGATAAATACGACGTACACTTATGCCATCCGCATTCGCCTCGATGTCCCCTCGTGCACCGTTAGGTTAGGTAACTAACGGCAGAGCAGGGCAGGGCTAGCGCGGGTGTAAAACATAAGTAACGCCTATATAATATATCATATATACTATATACGGTATCTATCACAGAACATCACATGATCACATCACAGATATCGCAGCAGAAGAAACATATGAAATATTGGATATACTAGGACGTCCGTGTTTTCAATACGAGCCAGTATAAAACACGGATTCCACGGTCGTGATGAATAGCCAAACCCACACCCCTAGACCCCTACGAGAGCGGCAAGCAACCCTACCAATTCTGGAGTTAGGAGACCCGGACTCGACTCCTCGAGTTGGTCTCCCACTGGACTCCAGAACCCGGTTACTTGTGCTCCCCTCCTTGGGTCTATCCTAGTGCGGAAAAGTAAATAATATACAAACGGTGACTACTTCCGCAACCTGGAAGTGCCCCAATAAAAGAATATTACATACAAGTTTTTACATGAATGAAAATGAAAAACACTCATCTCACATAAAAACCCCCGGCTATTCAAACACGACGATCCAATATAACATATCCAGCAACACATAACATCACATGTCATCAACGTAAGTAAATATGCGTATCCCAATTGTCGTTGACATATAGCAACGAAACCGGCGATATCACATATTACACTTACGGTCACAGAAAAGAAAGTGTAAAACTACAACAGTTGGAATCCGCAATCTTTATAGACATCGCATGCCTAATCAAATGAACTCCTTAGACATCGCATGCCTAACAATTATAAACCCCGCATTTTAGTCCCATCATCGAAAACACTTTTCAATATCAAGTCAGGCAATTCAACAAGATTCCCAACAGCCTGATCGAATGCTCGTCGCAAACTTCAGTAGACGGCCGCACCCCCGATACCGTCGACGAAGTGCACCAAGGCGGAGCACCGCTGCCGCGAGCACCCGAACGGATGCTTTCGGCGACGGGGTTCTCCTACAGTCACTTGGTCGGGGCTATGGAGTGAGGCTGTCTATTAAGTTTACCCGGCGAGTATCCGCGTACGCTACGTGATTGCGACGGACTTTTGATCACATCAAAATTCCGTGGCAACCGATCAAGTGAGACTAAACTGCTATGTTTATAACATTCATTTAGTTATCTCATAACTGTTGTGAATTCCAATTATTGTATCCCATTCCAGATAAACAGAAAATGTTAAACTTTTCGATCGAACAGTCAAACACCCAAGTTTTCCCGATACAGCTCAACACATGAAACAAGTCTAAAAACATTCAGTTCGTGCCTCAGTACCAACGGTCCAGCCGTAGAAGGGTCAAGCCAACGCCTCACATGTGGCACGCCGTACTGCCCCAAACCCGAAGGTTCAAAGGGCAGTTCAAGACGGTCACATAATCGAGTTAAGGTTTGTTGTCTTCTAGAGGGTCCATCGAGTTACTTGCACTACTTAGAACGTCTTTAAACTACGGAAAAATCCAACACTTGGAAATTTCCCGACAGGGGAAAAATTGGGTATTTATATCCGGTCGAACATTTTAACAGTTTCTAAAATATCCGGAAAAACATAAACAAAGTTAAATTATCCGATCAAATTAACGAATCCCTAATAAAACCCTAGAAAACTCAACACCTGAGTGGAATTAAAAAATTCACATCGAAAATTGCCAAGAAAGGACCTAAGAATAAATATATGAAATTTGAGGGACTAAGTCGAAATTTGGGCCGCGGAAGCGCCGCCAAACCCCTGGTTTGGCCGCGGATCCGCGCTCCAATTATTGAATTAGTCGACCAAACTTCACAGTAATTCTTAGTTTTTCCTGCTTATTTTTCTGCATATTTTTAATTCACAAAATACAACAGTTTTGAAAAATGTACAGAGAGCGATTTTGCTTGGGGTTTCGCGGTTCGATCGGAACTCTAACTTCGTCTACCGATCGCCTAAGGCTCTAGCTAGGCTCTGATACCACTGTAGGGTTCCTAGGCATCCTAATAAGGTCTCACAAGGCATCAACCATGCCAATTTCAAAAAATCTAGGTGCCGAGAAACCCGACTACGGACCGTTGGCTAGAAATCTAGGCGAAAAACAATCTAGTTAACAACTTAACTAATGGGATATCGGAAATACAACCTTTGTAGATCCGGTGCTCCACCTCCATAGCTCCGCAATGAAGTCCTCTCGCTGTCCTACACAAATCCTGGGCTCTAGCGTCGGCTTCATCGGAGAATAGGCGAGCTAGGTCGTCGATGTCCATGCCGAAGATGATCTACGTCGAAGCATCGCAAGATCAAGCTCTCACTTCACCAAGTCAAGAAACTTGTGAAGGAAACACACTCTACTACTTGGCAAGAGGTAGAGGATGAAGAAATAGGAAGTGGGTAGACTTTAGATTTCGATTTCTCACTCATATCATCAATCCACCATTGATGTAGTCTAGGTTTTTCTTCTTGAGTTGAAGGAAGAAGAAGAAGAAATGATATGATAAGATTAATTAAAAAGAAAAGAATAATCCAATCTTTATCATAACATGACCATGGTTATGTGTAGAGACTAAACCCAAGTTAAGTGAATGGTTAGGTTAGGAATGAAGACAAAAATGGTGACTAAGTCAAAGTATTCATGAAGCTTCATGAATGAACAAAAGAATGCCACCATTTTTCTTTTCTTTTCCTTAAATGAATAATGAATATAAATAAATGAATAAGTATATAAAACCCTAACCATTCATATAACCATGGTTTAATTTTTACACAAGCACAAGTCAACATGTATCATCAAACATGATACAATGTATATGCACAAAAGTATATCACATATACAACTTGCACATTGAGTGAGAAAATCCATATAAAGTGAACCTATACTAGCTAATGCAAAGTAATATATCAAATATATAATTATGCTTTAAATCATTAAATCAACACTTGATTTAACGATCCGGTCATATCGCATATAACCGACTAGTATCATTAGTAACAACTTATCGAATCAACACTTGATCCGATAACCCGGCTATATCGGATATAACCGATCAATGTCACATCGCGAGAATCGTATACAGTATCACATACTGGTATTATTCTCGGTCCCGCACATATCTCATACGCGCTCCTATTTCGTTTCGCTTGAGCCAGGAAACCTCTGTGTAGGACTCTAAAGACTCGTCAATACGCCGGCAGCAGGCGATGATCATATCAAACACCCACAAGCCGCAAGCGGTCTGCTAAACGTAACGGCCACCCGGGTATTGAGCGATCTGAAGATCGACGAGCAAGCCCGCTCACACTCCAGTGAATCCGACCAGTAACACTACCGTACAGTCCGGTCTGATCGTCTGATATGTCGCATATCTCGCCTAGGGGTGGTAAACGTCAGACCCCAATAGCTCAATAAGTCGTGTCGATATGAGGTCTATAACAATTCGAGAAACTACCGGTAACACTTACCAGTAAATCTCAGCAACCCTGGCCAGGGATTTCCTGTTATAGCCAATCGGACACAGCGCAACATCAACTCCCTATACCGGGAGAGACGAATCCCCTCCTATCGCACATTGCCTCCATGTGACTCGGGACTGTACCCAAAAACCACCGTTTTGCACGCCCTCTTGGACGTGGTAAGATGGAAATCAAAGCACAGTGGGAACCACACAAGACTCTATGACGATCTCGGGTCAACAGACTACTCTGTACCAGTGTCACCAGAGAACTGCCATCTGACGTGAGGTATAATACCATCTGGGATTTCTCGGCGAGTCCGTCCAGTGTACCCAGTCTCTACTGAGCACCCGTATATCATCTCTGATGTCAAACACCAATGGATATGGGATCATCCATCGCCCATCTGTATGGGTCGAGAAGGTATACGCTAGTCTACTCTGGTATATCGATGCCCGTCTCGATACACCCACGACTAGGGACTTTGAAGGATGTACTTATGGACTACCATGTCCCCACTAGTATGATCCGCATCATAGTCCAGGTAGTCAAGTACACATCCTAAGGGCTTTACCAACATGTAACAGAGAGACAAACAGTATACACGTTAAGGTAAAGATCAACCAGATAGCATACTATCATGTCGAGCAAGAAAGTCCTCCCTATATATGTCCCAGCATCCACTACAATATACATCCTATGTACAGTAATGGCCTCTAGGGCATACATATAACTAACAAAAATCTTAAAAGACTTGTGCACGAAAAAGAGGAAGTCTCAGGTACCCAAGAAAGTTTTCTTGGCTAGTGCTGTGAGTGATGCCCTTACCCAATCTTTACCACAAAAACGGAAGGACCCTGGCTGTCCTACGATTTCTATTACCATTGGGGATAAGAACATCAACCGCGCACTATTAGATCTTGGTGCCAGTGTTAACCTGCTTCCGTACTCAGTATACGAGCAATTAGGCGTAGGAGAGCTGAAACCCACACACTGTACTCTCCAAATGGCCGACCGATCGATCACCCATCCTAGGGGTGAACTAGAGGATGTGTTAATCAAAGTCGGGGACTTCATATTCCCCGTTGACTTCATTGTATTAGACACACAGCCTGTAGCTAACCCCCGGAATCAAATTCCGGTGATACTCGGTCACCCATTCCTTGCAACCTCAAATGCTGTGATCAATTGTCGCAATGGTTCGATGAACCTATCTTTTGGAAATATGACAATTGAACTCAAAATTTTTAGGTTGGGGAATCATCCCTCCGAACCTAATGCTCATATACTGGACGTTTGCCCAATCCAGGAGATCACCCCAGAAGAGTGTGAATTCGAGGAGTTTCTGTTCGAACACGATAACCTTAACGCCAATAGTGCGTTCCTCTTCGAACATGCTGCTGTTTCTGCGCCCGATAATGACTACGAGTGTTTCACGTTCTTGAACGATCTTAGCCGCTCACAACCCGAGTTTGAATCCTTCGAATTTCTGGATGAGTTACCTGAACTATCCAGCTCGGTCGCTTACACTCGTTTTGAACCTTTGCTGGAATCTTTTGAGTTCGAGACCTTTGCACCAATCTTGCCTTCAATCGTTTCACCTCCAACGCTCGAACTCAAGCCTTTGCCGCCTCACCTTAAGTACGCTTACTTGGGTGAGAACGAGACCCTCCCTGTCATCATCTCGGCTTCTCTAGCTCCAGAGCAAGAGAAAGCCCTTCTTGCGGTCTTGCACAGCAATAGGCAAGCTTTTGGCTGGTCCATGGCGGACATCAAGGGGATTAGTTGTAAGTCCACGTTGTTCACCCCGGTTCTTACGGGGAAGCGGAAACGACGAAAAACAATGATTTGGCGCAAGGCAACATGGACTTAAAGCACGGATCTTTGCTAAACTAGAAACTAGTAAACACTAAGAGGTTTAACTACTATGCTTGTAGAAAATATACCTCACGGAACCGGTCCTTCGGGTCTTCATTCCGCTGTCCCACTCGTCCATCCAAGCTCCAAGCGTCGATCCAGACCTTGGGCACCTCCGCGGCCTTCTTGAGTCGAAGACGATCCACCCGAGAGATGTACACTAAGCTCCGCCTCAAGCCAAGGCAACTAGGGCAAAGTGATTGCTAGTCAAGAAGCCCTAGAATGTATAGAGGAGATGTATGGATGTAATTGTCTTTATGGGAACTTTTTCTCTCAACACATGAGATCAAAAGATGAGATCAAGAGGAGGAGGAAGAAGGAGAAAGGTTAGCAACCATGGAGCTTCTCATTTCAAGAGAGAGAATGAGAATGAACAAATGAAAAGCTTAACCAAGAAAAAATCCAACCATGGTTGCAATAATGCAAAACATTATCATTACTAATCCCATAAGATAAAGTTGATGGCTACAAATGACATGACCATTATCATAATAAAATGAAAAAGAAAACCAAAGAATACTTTAGACCTTTCAAGAAGATCCTAGTCAACTTTGGTCAAACGGTCAACAAAGTCAAGATGGTCAAATGGTCAATGTAATTAGCCATAACATAATTATCAATAAAAGGATTAGTAAATAATGTCTCCGGCTCATAATGGTTTTGACCGAACCAACTGTCAAAACCCTAATGAGGCACCTTCTCCTTCTCCACTCCGCAAATCTATGCATACACACCCGCATCCGCATTCCGTAGAATGAGAATGCACAGAAGACAAAAAAAATTCATCTGTGCAATACTAGAATCCGGCTTAAACCAAAGCCCACTAGTATTGCCTGCCCGAACAACATACGCACACAAGTGTACGCAAGTGATCGCAGCCCTGCCGTAAAACCATACGGCCTCTACACGTTTCACTCAATGCAGGGAAACTCTTTGTGTGGGACTCTAAAGACTCGACACTACGCTGGCAGTGGGTTTAACCACAGACCGAAAGCGGCACTAGCTGTACGTAACGGTCCCCAGGTAGATGTCGATAAGAAGGCCGATGAGGTAAACCCATCCGAACTCCTACTGAGCCTGTATGTGACAATCTCCGTACAGTCCGGTCTGTTCGTCTGATACATCGCATGGCGGGCCTAGGGGAGGCGAACGTCAGTCCCCTAATAGTGGTACAAGTCGTGTCGGAGTGTAGCCCAAAACACCCTGAGATAACACTGGAAACCTAACAATATATCTCACTCGCCCTGGCCAGGGACTACTCGTGTAATGGCTCTCCTAGACACAGCGCGATGTCAACCCCCAATACCGGGAGAGACGAATCCTGTCTAACCGTCACTGCCTCCAAGTGCTTCGGGACTGCACCCAACTACTACCTGTTTGCACGACTCCTTTGAGCCGTGCTAGGGTAGTAATCTAAGTACAGTGGGAAAACACTCGAGGCGAAGTGACAGTGTCAAGTCAGCGGACTAAGCTGTACTCATGTCACCTGGGAACTGATAACTGACGATAGGTATAATACCATCCATCAGTTCCCGACAAGTCCTGTCCAGTGTACTCATAACCTAACGAGCACCCGCATACTATCTCTAGTACGACGTACTGATGGCTGTGGGACAGACCACCTCCCATGCTGGGATGAGAAGCGTATACGCTAGTCTACTCCGGAGTATCGATGCCCTGTCTCGATAGTCCTACGACTGGGAACCTGTATAAGGATGTGCTTATAGATTACCCAGCCCCCACAAGTATGACTGCCATCACAACGCTGGTAATCAAGCAAAGATCCTAAGGGCTCTACTAATATGTATAAGCGATATGCTAAAAGAAACACATGCACATATTGAAGTAGAAACAAACCAAGTAGCATACTACCATTTTGAGCGAGATTGTTTATACAACTGTGAATATCCCAAGCTTCCATTAAGTAATATACAATCTAGTATGATACAGTAATGGCCTCTAGGGCATATACACTAACAATCTCCCACTTGCACTACGGCCATGTACTGGCGTATCGAAGACCTATCATCTCAATCAGCCGCTCGAACTGAGTCTGGGGTAGGGCCTTCGTAAGTGGATCTGCAGTGTTGTTCTCCGTATTTACTCTCTTCACCTCGATCTCTCGGCGATCAACGATCTCCCTGATCAGGTGGTACCGCCTCAAAATGTGCCTGGACTTCTGATGGGACCTGGGTTCCTTCGCTAAAGCTATAGCTCCGTTGTTGTCGCAATACAGCGGTATTGGATCAACAATGGTAGGAACCACCTGAAGCTCCGTGAGGAACTTCTTCATACAGACGGCTTCCTTTGCGGCATCGCAAGCAGCTATGTACTCCACTTCCATAGTTGAGTCAGCAACGGTCTCCTGCTTGGAACTCTTCCAGCAAACCGCCCCTCCATTGAGGGTAAAGACATAACCCGACATGGACTTGGAGTCATCCTTGTCACTCTGGAAGCTGGAGTCAGCAAAGGCCTCGAGCTGGAGGTCTTTTCCGCCATACACTAAGAACATCTCCTTAGTCCTTCTCAGGTACTTGAGAATGTTCTTTACCGCTATCCAGTGTTTCTCCCTTGGGTCCGACTGATACCGGCTTACAACGCTCAATGCGTATGCTACATCTGGTCTGGTATATAACATCGCATACATTATAGAGCCTACCGCAGAAGCGTAGGGTATAATAGACATGTGATCCCTTTCCAAATCAGTCTTGGGAGACATCTCTTTGGAGAGGGTGATCCCGTGACAAGCCGGTAAATTACCGCGCTTGGAATCTTCCATACTGAATCTTTTCAGTATGGTGTCAATGTACCTGGACTGTGAAAGTCCCAACATCCTCTTAGATCTATCACGATAGATCTGGATCCCCAGAATGTAGTTGGCATCGCCCAGGTCCTTCATGGAGAACCTCTGCGACAAGAATCCTTTGACTGACTGTAGCATAGGAATATCATTTCCTATTAGGAGAATGTCATCCACGTACAAGACGAGGAATACCACAGTTCTCCCTACAATCTTACTGTAAATGCATGGTTCATCTGGGTTTTTGATAAAGTCGAATTTCTTGACAGTATCATCAAAGCAGATGTTCCAACTCCGCGATGCCTGCTTCAGTCCATAAATGGACTTGAGCAACTTGCACACTCTACCGCTGCTCCCACTCTGAATGAATCCCTCCGGCTGATCCATATAGACGCACTCTTCTAAATTTCCATTTAGGAAAGCCGTCTTTACGTCCATCTGCCAGATTTCATAATCGTGGAAGGCAGCAATGGAAAGAAGGATCCGAATGGATTTCAGCATAGCCACTGGAGAAAAGGTCTCGTCATAGTCCAAACCAGGTCTTTGACGAAAACCTTTTGCAACAAGTCTAGCTTTATAGGTCTCAACCTGCCCATCTACACCAATCTTCTTTCTGAAGATCCATTTGCATCCTACGGGTTTTACCCCTTCTGGAGCAAAGTCCAAAGTCCAAACTTTGTTGGTGTACATAGACTCCATCTCGGCCCGCATTGCATCCAGCCATTTTACCGAGTCACCGCTCTGAATGGCTTGCTGGAAGCTAGTAGGCTCGCCATAATCCATAGTGCAATCCTCTCTATCCCCGTCTATGAGAAAACCGTAGTATCTCTCGGGCGGATGAGACTGCCTACTACTCCTGCAGAGTGGCGTAGGGATGTCCGGTTCTCTTGAAACTTCTGGTTCCTTCAAGCTTTCAGTAATAGCTTGTGGCTCTGGAATTTCTTCCAGTTCTATTGCGCTCCCACTTATCTGATTTTCTAAAAATTCAGTTTCCAAGAAGTGGGCATGCTGAGAAACAAAAACATTTTGTTCCTCTGCGGAATAGAAAAGATACCCCCTGGAGTTCTTTGGGTATCCCACAAACTTACACAGTACTGAGTGTGCCTCGAGCTTGTCCGCATGCTGCTTTTTTACAAAAGCTGGACATCCCCATATCTTAAGGTACTTGAGACAGGGTTTCTTCCCACTCCACATCTGATATGGGGTGGTAGGCACAGTCTTGGTTGGAGCCTTGTTCAAGAGATATGCAGCTGTTTCTAGTGCATAACCCCAGAAAGATTGCAGCAACTCAGCCTTACTCATCATGGAACGAACCATATCCAATAGGGTTCGATTCCTCCTTTCCGATACACCATTGTGTTGTAGTGTGTATGGAGGAGTAAGCTGAGAGAGAATTCCATTCTCTTTTAAGTAGCCCAGAAACTCGGCACTCAAGTATTCACCACCTCGATCAGATCTCAGTGCCTTGATACTTTTGCCTGTTTGTTTTTCAACTTCATTCTTGTATTCCTGAAATTTCTCAAAGGACTCGGATTTGTGCTTCATCAAGAAGACATGCCCATACCTAGAGAAATCATCTGTGAAAGTAATGAAGTATGAATAACCACTTCGCGCATGTGTAGACATTGGACCACACACATCACTGTGTATGAGTCCCAAGAGCTCGCTTGCTCTTTCTCCGTGTCCAGTGAACGGAGTCTTTGTCATCTTTCCCATGAGACAAGATTCACAAGTGGCATAAGACTGATACTCGAACGGATTCAAGTATCCCTCTTTATGTAACTTTGTCAACCGTGTTTCATTAATGTGACCCAGTCTACAATGCCATAAGAAAGCCTGATTTAATTCCGGAGACTTTCTTTTAAGTGTGTTCTGGACACTGAAGATCTGAGCTTGATTCAGTACGTATATTCCGTTTTGTAATGTACCTGACCCAATCAGAACTTGATTTAGGTGGATGTTAACTACATCGCTTACAAAAGTAAAATCATATCCTTCCTTAGAAATTAAGGATACAGATATGATATTACAAGTCGCACCTGGTACATAAAAACAGTTACGCAGAATCAATATCTGCCCAGTTGTCAGTCCTAGATGATATTCCCCTACGGATTCAGAATACATGCTCATTCCGTTAGCAACCCTGAGAGTCATATCACCTTTCCTGATAACCCTACGGTTTCTCAGAGCCTGTAACGAATTACAGATATGAGATCCTGATCCGGTATCCAATACCTAGGAAGTAGGGTTAACTGACATACAGTTCTCTATTACAAACACACCCGAAGCCGAAGCTACAACATGCTTCGAATTCTGGCTACTGGCTTTGCAAGCCCTGCAATCCTTCTGCCCATGTTCATTCCCGTAACAGTAGGAACGTCCCTTTTTTACTGCATCCATTCCTGAAACTTCTGCCTTTCCCTTTCTTTCTACTTCCTTGGTTTCCTTCAGGGTAGTAGGTAGAGACTGTTGAACTAAGTCAGCATCTGACCCGTTCTTCAACGTGGTCTTCAGGTCCGAGAGCTCAAAAGAGCTGGTCTCTGTAAGGACGTTGCCCCCTACAGATGACCCGATAGCCAACCTCGCTGGAAGCAATTCGTTCGAGGTCTCATATCTTGCGATACGAGATTGCTCTCCATATAAAACTTTGTTATGGAGGAAGATAGAAACTGAGTCCATCTTCTCGTGCTGCCTCTGGTTCGCACCATCAACTGAGGCTAACACGAGGCACTTGGCTTTCGCAGAGTTCCTTTCCGATGTCTCGCGGATATGAATATCCGTGACAGAGGAAACTGGACCTGAGACGGCAGGGGTTGGATCAGTCAAGAGGTGTCCCAGCTTGTCATGGGCAATGGACATCTGGACAGACCTTTGCCAGTCATAACAGTCAGATTCATTCATTTTATTATCTAGATGTAACCTAGGTGCGGTCACTGGGTCGCTGCAATTAAGAGAGAGAGAAGAAAACACTCAGCATGATGCTCTTGCAAGTTTAGATTGGTTTTTAATTTATCTAAACAGGATGGCTCCCACTGTCTCTCGAATCCCTCCTCAAACCATAAAGGAAGAATTAGTCAGGATCAATCTCACCGTACAATACTTGCTTAACCGTTCAGCCAGGCCAGTATCGGTACTTCGAGGGAGGTTTTCCAACGCTTTCGCGAAGTTCCTTAATTAAGTAACCTCTTTTCCCTGTGGGCGTAGCCCCGCTAACACCTTTCTAGACACCTACTTGGTTTGTAGCATTGATCGTTAAGTGAGAAAGTTCCCGGGGAGTAGTATATACTCACAGTAGGATCGGGATCCAAATATCATCGCGTGACAAAACTGAAGGAATCCTACCAGAATCATCACACTCCAAATGGTATACAGCGCTAGCAAGTTTCAGTACTTTTGAAACTCCCGATGTGGATTTTTGCCCCATGCTCTTATGCCTTGATGAAGGTCAACAAATCATAAGTCACATGTCAAGTTCTACCCGTCATTATCCAGGTTAATTTGAACCCACCCGTACATACCCTTGATGAAGGTCAACAAGGTAATACGACTGTCCCAAACCAACGCATCTATCTATGCTACATATGAACACCCAACAGCTACCAATCACTATGCCTTGATGAAGGTCAACAAACATAGCTTGAATACTATTGAATATCCATACGAAATGACGGAGGGCTACGAATGGTTTTGGCAAAACCGTGAACGTAGTGAACTTGATATAATCGATGGAACGAGATAGCTTTTAAAAGGAGTGGTTCAAGCTCCGCGTTTAAAAAGCTGGTTTTTTGAAAAGAACCGAGTGGTTTTGAAAGTGTTCCAACGACTTTTACTTGGTTTATTTTCTTGCATTAGTTCTTTTAATGTGTCCCATCATTTAATCCTACCATTGCAGAAAACAACCAAAATATGACGTACGCTTATGCCATTCGCATTCGCCACGGGGCCCCGTCATCACCCGTTAGGTTACTTAACTAACGACAGAGCGAGGGCTGGGCTAGCGCGGCTGAAAAACATAAGCAACGCCTAAATAGTTATCATATATAGATATATAGCAATGGTAGACATTACAGATCACAGATGAACACTTTGGATATACTAGGAATCCGCATTCCGTACGAGCCTGTAATGAAAAGCGTATTACACGGTCGCGATGAATAGCCAAACCCCACCCTAGACCCCTACGGGTGCGGCAAACTACCCGCCAAGTACCCGAAGCGAAGCAACCTCCCTCAACACCGTGAGTAGGCCACTCGGCACTTCGAGATACCCGGTAGTTTGTGCACCCCACCTTGGGTCTATCCTAGGAGCAAAAATAGTAAAAAGAATTATACAATGACGGCTACAACCCCGACCCGGTTGTGCGGCCATACAAATAATATTACATCAATTTACAAATTTTACAATGAATGAAAGAAAAAGAAACTCTCATCTCACACCCATTCCCGGCTATTCATCCGCGATAATCCACCGAGTTCATATCCACAAACCATCAACATTACAGATTACAGATATGTATAACCCCCACTAATCGACTTATAGCGATTAGTAGACGTTCAATACATATATCACATCACAGATAATATCCATTAGCCAAATTGTATGGAATACCGATCAAAATACGGATTTTTAACCACCCCAAAAATCAATTTGCTCTCAGGAAAATCTGGGTGGAAAAAACATGTATTAAAAATTCCAAAACAGCCAAACTAAAACACTGCACAAAACCCGATCCAGTGACGAGTCAAAACCGCGGCGGAAACGCGGCAATGAGCATGTCATTGCCGCGGAACCGCGGCCGTTTGATAGATTCACTGGCTCGTTTTTCTGCAGTGTTTTCACAAAACCCTGAGACGATTTTTCATATATTTTAAATCACTTTTTGAGCAGTATGAAAATCGACAAAAACTAGAGGTTTTTGCGGATGTGTTTTGCGACTTTTTTCCGATCGATGTTCTTAAGACTTTGCTAACTTACTAGTTTATGTTTAGCTAGGCTCTGATACCACTGTAAGTCCACGTTGCTCACCCCGGTTCTTACGGGGAGGCGGAAACGACAAAAAACAATGATTTGGCGCAAGGCAACATGGACTTAAAGCACGGATCTTTGCTAAACTAGAAACTAGTAAACACTAAGAGGTTTAACTACTATGCTTGTAGAAAATATACCTCACGAAACCGGTCCTTCGGGTCTTCATTCCGCTGTCCCACTCGTCCATCCAAGCTCCAAGCATCGATCCGGACCTTGGGCACCTCCGCGGCCTTCTTGAGTCGAAGACGATCCACCCGAGAGATGTACACTAAGCTCCGCCTCAAGCCGAGGCAACTAGGGCAAAGTGATTGCTAGTCAAGAAGCCCTAGAATGTGTAGAGGAGGTGTATGGATGTAATTGTCTTTGTGGGATCTTTTTCTCTCAACACATGAGATCAAAAGATGAGATCAAGAGGAGGAAGAAGAAGGAGAAAGGTTAGCAACCATGGAGCTTCTCATTTCAAGAGAGAGAATGAGAATGAACAAATGAAAAGCTTAACCAAGAAAAAACCCAACCATGGTTGCAATAATGCAAAACATTATCATTACTAATCCCATCAAGATAAAGTTGATGGCTACAAAAGACATGACCATTATCATAACAAAATGAAAAAGAAAACCAAAGAATACTTTAGACCTTTCAAGAAGATCCTAGTCAACTTTGGTCAAACGGTCAACAAAGTCAAGATGGTCAAATGGTCATTGTAATTATCCATAACATAATTATCAATAAAAGGATTAGTAAATAATGTCTCCGGCTCATAATGGTTTTGACCGAACCAACTGTCAAAACCCTAATGAGGCACCTTCTCCTTCTCCACTCCGCAAATCTATGCATACACACCCGCATCAGCATTCCGTAGAATGCGAATGCACAGAAGACAAAACAAATCCATCTGTGCAATACTAGAATCCGGCTTAAACCAAAGCCCACTAGTATTGCCTGCCCGAACAACATACACACACAAGTGTACGCAAGTGATCGCAGCCCTGCCGTAAAACCATACGGCCTCTGCACGTTTCGCTCAATGCAGGGAAACTCTCTGTGTGGGACTCTAAAGACTCGACACTACGCTGGCAGTGGGTTTAACCACAGACCGAAAGCGGCACTAGCTGTACGTAATGGTCCCCAGGTAGATGTCGATAAGAAGGCCGATGAGGTAAACTCATCCGAACTCCTACTGAGCCTGTATGTGACAATCTCCGTACAGTCCGGTCTGTTCGTCTGATACATCGCATTATGGGCCTAGGGGGTGGCGAACGTCAGTCCCCTAATAGCGGTACAAGTCGTGTCGGAGTGTAGCCCAAAACACCCTGAGATAACACTGGAAACCTACCCGTATATCTCACTTGCCCTGGCCAGGGACTACTCGTGTAATGGCTCTCCTAGACACAGCGCGATGTCAACCCCCAATACCGGGAGAGACGAATCCTGTCTAACCGTCACTGCCTCCAAGTGCTTCGGGACTGCACCCAACTACTACCTGTTTGCACGACTCCTTTGAGCCGTGCTAGGGTAGTAATCTAAGTACAGTGGGAACACACTCAAGGCGAAGTGACAGTGTCAAGTCAGCGGACTAAGCTGTACTCATGTCACCTGGGAACTGATAACTGACGATAGGTATAATACCATCCATCAGTTCCCGACGAGTCCTGTCCAGTGTACTCATAACCTAACGAGCACCCGCATACTATCTCTAGTACGACGTACTGATGGCTGTGGGACAGACCACCTCCCATGCTGGGATGAAAAGCGTATACGCTAGTCTACTCCGGAGTATCGATGCCCTGTCTCGATAGTCCTACGACTGGGAACCTGTATAAGGATGTGCTTATAGATTACCCAGCCCCCACAAGTATGACTGCCATCACAACGCTGGTAATCAAGCAAAGATCCTAAGGGCTCTACTAATATGTATAAGCGATATGCTAAAAGAAACACATGCACATATTGAAGTAGAAACAAACCAAGTAGCATACTACCATTTTGAGCAAGATTGTTTATACAACTGTGAATATCCCAAGCTTCCATTAAGTAATATACAATCTAGTATGATACAGTAATGGCCTCTAGGGCATATACACTAACATTAGTCCCCTGATCGTTGAACATCACATTCATCTAATGGATGATGCCAAACCAGCCAGGGATCCACAAAGACGTCTCAACCCAGTCATGAAAGAGGCTGTGAAGAAGGAGATCGTAAAATGTCTGGATAGTGGTATCATTTACCCTATCTCTGATAGCCAGTGGGTTAGCCCCATTCACGTTGTCCCCAAGAAATCAGGTATAACGGTCATCACTAACAAGGCGAACGAGTTAATCCCTACTCGCACCCAAACTGGGTAGCGAGTATGCATCGATTACAGAAAACTCAACACCGCAACGCGGAAGGACCACTTTCCGCTACCTTTCATTAACCAAATGCTTGAACGATTGGCCTGACACGAGTACTACGGCTTTCTTGATGGCTACTCCGGCTATAATCAGATTCCCATCGCCGAAAAAGACCAGGACAAGACCACATTCACTTGTCCTTTCGGCACGTTTGCATATCGTCGTATGCCTTTTGGGTTATGCAATGCGCCCGCTACCTTCCAGCGGTGTATGATGGGAATCTTCTCAGACATGGTGGAAAAATTCTTGGAGATCTTCATGGACGATTTCTCCATCTTCGGCGATTCCTTTAACGAGTGTTTGCTGCATCTCGACACTGTCCTTACACGATGTAAGGACAAGAACCTCACTTTGAATTGGGAGAAGTGCCACTTCATGGTGCGCGAAGGTATTGTCTTAGGACATATCATCTCGCAAAATGGCATAGAGGTTGACAGAGCGAAGATTGAGGTCATTTCCAATCTCCCTCCTCCCAGATGCGTCAGAGACATCCGAGCCTTCCTTGGCCATGCCGGTTTCTATAGACGGTTCATCAAGGACTTTAGCAAAATTGCTAGGCCCTTGACTCTTTTGCTGACCAAGGACACGCCATTTGACTTCAACTCGAGCTGTGTGACTGCGTTCGAGTCATTGAAAAGCTCACTCACTTCTGCTCCCGTTCTTTCTTCACCTGACTGGACGCACCCATTTGAGATTATGTGCGATGCATCCGACTTTGCCATTGGTGCTGTCCTTGGACAACACATCAACAAGATGCCGCACGTAATCTATTATGCGAGCCGAACCCTGAACGACGCCCAACTCAATTATACAACAACTGAGAAGGAATTCTTGGCTGTTGTATTTGCTTTAGAAAAGTTCAGGCCCTACCTCATCGGCTCTCCAGTCATTGTCTACACAAACCATTCTGCTCTGCGCCATCTTTTTGCGAAGAAAGATGCAAAATCTCGGCTAATACGTTGGATCCTCTTGCTTCAAGAGTTTGACCTTGTCATTAAGGACAAATGAGGATGTGAAAACGTAGTTGCCGACCATCTCTCACGACTTCCTTCTTCGCCTTCACTTCCAATTCTGATCAACGACGTTTTCTCGGATGAACAGCTCTTGACAGTATCTTGCGAACCCTGGTTCGCAGATATTGTGAACTATTTGGCCACAGGATTACTACCGACTGAATGGTCAAGTCAGGACAGACTTCGCTTCTTATCCCAAGTAAAACACTTTTACTGGGACGAACCCTATCTGTTCAATTACTGTCCCGACCAGATTATTCGTCGGTGTGTCCCTGACGATGAATTCAAGAGTGTGCTGTCGTTTTGCCATGATCAAGCGTGTGGCGGGCACTTTGGCCCTAGAAAGACAGCTGAGAAGATCTTGCAATGTGGTTTCTACTGGCCACAACTCTTCAAAGACGCTCATGACTATTGCAAGACTTGCTCCCGGTGCCAACACATGGGCCGGATATCCCGGAGGAATGAGATGCCGCTCCAACCAATCTTGGTTGTGGAGATTTTCGATGTTTGGGGGATAGATTTCATGGGGCCGTTTCCCAGCTCTTTTGGGAACTTGTACATCCTTCTTGCTGTTGATTACGTCTCTAAGTGGGTCGAGGCTGTGCCCAGTGATTAGTCCAAAAATTGTATTTACCGTAATCAGAAACGGCGTCGCTTTGCAGGTAGCCGGTGAGTACGGGTCGATCCGCAGAGATGTGTAACTTTCTGTTTTTGTGTTATCACGAGTTGATTCCGATGGTGGTTTGGTTTTTTTGTCGATTGATTTAAAACTAATTAATATGATATTAAAGAACTTGTTAGGGTTAGGTATAAGGTAGGGTTGATAAGATCGATATTGTCACCTCTTTCAATGCCGTTTGATTTAAGCTTTTTAGAAATCACAACAATTACTAGCAAAGGGGATTAGGATGATTGGGAAGAAACGAAGTTTCTTCCGCTAGATCCTTGTCCGTCCTTTCCTATTAATTGCTACAATCTTCATGGACGTCATGTATGTCCGGCCTTTTATACTACGGTTCACCGTTACCTCATAGGTAGGGTGCCGTAGGGAGCGGATCATGCATGAGTGCATGAAGTTCTAGTTTTGAAAATGTGTTGGCATTGAAGAAGGTGAGAGATATTCATCTCTCACTCCTTACCTTGTTCCTAACCCTAACAAGCGAGGGTTTTACTCGCTCATTAGGGAATTTTCGAAAAACGACATTTTTGTTGTTATGTTTTAAAATGTTTTGTTCAGATCTTGAATTATTATTTACTGCAAATTAAAAGGAACTATACTAGTTAACTAAGGCAAGTATTAAGATTACTCTACTGCAATAAGTATATTAGCTAGGGCAAGAAAAGAACTAACACTAAGGCATGAAAAGAAAGAATACTTACAAAATGATGCTCTTGATCTCTCAACAATTCTGATTTTATTGATTAAAAAGAGGCATAGCATTTTACAGATTTTGAGTACAATTTATAAGCAACCAGTGAAGCTAGGGTTACAGACTCTCGCAGAGGTGCAATTACAAATTTGCCCCCTAAAAATCCCAACACCCGCACCGTCGCACCGACACAAGAAGTCGGTGCCGACAAGGACACTATACGGCCGTGGAACCGCGGCGCCAGGCTAGGTTTGGTCGCGGTTCCGCGGCCCTTTGGTGGGTTCATTCCACCAATTTTCCTGGGTTCCTCTGTTGTTGTCTGGTCTTGGCTTTTGTGCAACCCATTTCTCTGTTTGGCTTCTTGGTCTTTTCCAGATCTTCAGTGAAAACTTGTAAGGAGCTTTTGACCGTTCATTTTGACATTTCGGACCGCACTGCTTCATACAATTGTAACCTGTTCTTCGTGACTCGGATCCATCTTCTTGTTGGTCAAAAAGTCTCTCTTTTGTATCATCTTCTGTCTTTTCTCACTGTCTTCGTTCCAAGAGCCTGTATCCTGTATCATGTAATAAACGTGCGTCAAAAGTACCTGTTTACTTATAAAATGCATAAAAGTGGGGCGTATGAATTGCAATATTATGATATGAACAAATACCCCCAAACTTATCTTTTGCTCGTCCTCAAGCAAACTTATTATTTTATTCTAACCTAGCCGCACTTTCGCAGGGAAACACGATTGCACTGAGCATGTGCAACAAGCCTTTAAACCTCTAGGTGTCCCTAGTAGGAGGAGTGTTGTCTCCTGAGGGTTTCAGCGGATTACACCCGCAAAATCCTATCAATTTGGTTTTTCGACTTTTTGCTCTCCAATTAGGTTTTCTAACAAGGAAGTCTATTATCGTTGCCCCGCAAATTATCCACCCATATTCTTCACACTTCCTTATTATGTAACTTAAGATTGTACATGTTCTATAGAATTACTTAGAATTCAGCATTTCTTAAGTTTTTCTTCTAGAGTTTCATCTCCACTTAGGAATTTCTATCAACTCTATTAAAGATACAAGTTTTATTCTTCATTCCTTTCTCTTATCTAAACTCTAATCACATATCCCCACGTGTGTGTAATTGTCACCCCTACACTTGGAAATTCAAATCAAGCAATCGTACTCTCGTCCATCGTCCAAAGCACTTTGTGAATTTTTCTTAACTTTCGCTTACACATCCTTCATGCGACTGTTAATACTTCTTGAGGTACCAACAGCCGATTACAAGATGCGTTAGCACTTTAAGCGTATTTCCTAGTTTTCCAACACCCAAGGTTTTTAGCAGTGACTCCCAAACCAGTTGGTCTAAGGCACTAGGTGATGAAACACCCTCGCTAAATAATTTTCTAGCCCTAAGTAATCACAAAAACTAGTGTCCATTTTTTTTATTCACTCCTTTTTTTTTTCTTTTTCATTGTACTAAGGACTTTAGACAAGAGCATTTCAAGGTCTCTTCTACTAATCCAAGTTTCAAGGTGCGTGATTGTGCATTTTGTAGGGTATACATTTTCAAAATCTAAACTTAAGCTAGGAACTATTTTTCGAACTTATACTCTAATAAGAATATTAATACTCTTACCTCATTTTGGCTTAGCTCAAGAAGTGAACCCAAAATTTGCCTATTCCTAAATAACCTACAAAGATATATATTCTCTACCGTTAAACTCTAGGGAATGTTATTTTTAGGGTTTTTAATTTGCTAAGTCTAAGATCTAGTTTTTCCTAGCCAGTTAACCTTTTTATCAAACTCAAGTCAATTAACCAAAATTGAATACAATAATTTTTATAATTTTTGAAATTTTTTTTCCCAATTTTTATGGGTTTTTCAGTTTCCTAATTTTTTATTTTTCAAATTTTTAAATTTTTATGATTTTTTATATAAAGATGCAATGCAGAAATTAAATATGCAAAAGGAAGAGAAAAATATATACAGTATGCAATGCAAAAGATAACTATATACATTACCCTCTCCCCCAAACTTGAGCAAAGCAGTGCCCTCACTGCCCGGCCCCACGTCGCGCTCGTGGGCGTGAACGTGATCGTTCCCCTCTAGCCAAAAGTGTTTGGATTCCCCTCTCAATTTCCGTCAACCGACGGTCGTGATCTCGTGCAGTTGCCCGAAACTCATCTTTCAAAGAGTCGATTCTTCTCACTGTTCTCTGCATCAATCGCGCATGCTCCTGGGGAGTTAGTTCTTCCCCGCTCGAAGTCGAGCTCGAGCTAGGGGTGTGTGCAGGTACATTTTCTGCCGGTTCCGTTCGTGTCCAAATATCAGTGAGTCTAGAGTAGGACGACATGACGCCCTCTACAAGTGGTCGAACCGGGACACCGTCTATCATGTATGAGTCAAATTCCTCGACGGGGAGGAAATAACGGCAGAGTTGGGTAACAAGCATGGGACATGGGTATACGGTACCTCGTTTCCCCATACCTATAGATTGGAGCAAAACCGTGCACATGTCGAACCTTGGATTTTTCATCATCAGTGTGTGTACGACATGTAATGAAGGGGTGAAAAAAGTCGTGTTGTGGGAACTACCAAAGATATTGTTTTGTGCCCACCGGCACACAGTTAAAACGTTCGCGAAAAGGGTCCGTGCTTGGATACCCTTACGCGGCTCTCGTGCACAGTCATTCCCCATCAAGGGCATATAATCTTCAAAGTGCAATGGGTGGTCATGTGCGGGTACGCGTGGTATGAGTGTAACCTCGTGTATCATGTCCCTATCGATGTGAATTTCACGATTTCCCCAATTTAGTTTAATGTAACCTAAGTTGTCAAGGCTATTATCTTCCATTGATTCGTAAAATAGGGCAACTAGGTTAGGTAGGGCAAATGCAGATGAGTGATTATAGAGCAGGAAATTCCAGCCCCTTTGTTCGATTTCATGTGCGAAATATCTACCGTATACTTCGTGTGCGAAAACCGGGGAAAAATCCCTTTCAAACTGCATTTTATGTGACATTACGATTTTTTTCAGTAAAAAGATATGCAGGAACAGAGAGGAATTAGACAGAGTTACCTCCCCCGAAATTTTCAGGGGGTGACGACACCAGACGGCGGCGGATCAGCGGCGGGAGGCGGCAGATGCGGCGGTTTCGCGGCGCTCTGGTGGAGTTGCGGCGAGATTTTTATTTGTATAGAACACCCTCTAAAACGAGGGTTTTATTTGTAAAATCAGCTCTTAATCTGCAAATTTGCAATTAGGTCCAAAAATTATTTTTTTATTATTAAAAAAAATTTATTATTATTTTTTTTATTTTTTTTGGTATTTTGGAAATATATATACAAATAATATACACACCTCCAAACTTATTTGAAATAATGTTTTGGGAAAAGAAATTTGGGGGTGAAAGTGGATGAATATCACTCAGTGTAGATCGGCTCCTGCAAGAGCAGGAGCTCCTCCGAAGGGTCCGCTGTGAAGAACGGTTTCAGTCGATGCCCATTCACTTTGAATAAGGTACCGTCTTCAGGATTTTCAAGATCAACCGCACCGTGCGGATAAACGGTGCGGACTACAAAAGGTCCTCTCCATATGGACCGGAGCTTGCCGGGATGAAAATGTAACCGAGTGTCATAAAGTAGAACCTGTTGACCAGGTTCAAAAGTTTTTTGCAAAAGGTGTTTATCGTGGAACACCTTAGCTCGGTTTTTAGCAATTATGGCATTATCATATGACTCATCCCTCAGCTCCTCCAGTTCATTCAATTGCAGCTTTCGATTGCTGCTCGCATCTCCTAAAGATAGATTCAGCTCTTTGATAGCCCAGAATGCTTTATGCTCAATCTCCACTGGGAGGTGGCAAGCCTTCCCGTACACAAGCCGGTATGGAAACATACCAAGATCGGTTTTGTATGCAGTACGGAAAGCCCATAGTGCATCGATCAGTTTAAGTGACCAATCCTTACAGTTTTTGGAAACCGTTTTCTCCAAGATTTGCTTTATTTGCCGATTTGAAACCTCGGCTTGCCCACATGTTTGAGGGTGATATGGCGTTGACAACTTGTGGGTGATAGAGTATTTGCGCATTAAGGACTCGAAAGTCCTATTGCAGAAGTGAGAACCATTATCACTTATTATCGCCCGAGGGTGCCCAAATCGAGAAAATATATGTTCTTTAAGAAACCGAACGACAACTTTATTATCGTTCGTTCGGCTGGGCACAGCCTCGACCCATTTTGAAACATAGTCAACCACCAAAAGAATATACACATTTCCAAAAGAGTTAGGAAATGGTCCCATGAAATCTATACCCCAAACATCAAAAATGTCCACAACCAAAATAGGTTGGAGTGGCATTTCGTTTCTCCGCGAAATCCGGCCTACGTGTTGGCACCGGGAGCAAGTTTTGCAGTATTCAAATGCATCCTTGAAGAGTCGTGGCCAATAGAAACCATACTGCAAAACTTTTTCGGCTGTCTTCTTTGGGCCAAAATGCCCGCTACATGCTTGATCGTGGCAAAAAGACAGCACACTCTTGACCTCACTTTCAGGCACACACCGACGAATGATTTGGTCGGAACAGTATTTAAAAAGATAGGGTTCATCCCAGTAAAAATGCTTTACTTGGGATAAAAATCGGAGTTTATCCTGTTTCGACCAATCATTAGGTATCAGGCCGGTGGCTAAGTAGTTTACAATATCAGCGAACCATGGTTCGCAAGAAACGGTCAAGAGTTGCTCGTCGGGAAAAACATCAGTGATTGGAAGATCGAGTGTGGGCGAAGAAGGAAGTCGTGATAGGTGATCAGCTACTACGTTTTCACATCCTTTTTTGTCCTTAATGACAAGGTCAAACTCTTGTAATAAAAGGATCCAACGTATTAGCCTTGACTTAGCATCCTTCTTCGCAAAAAGGTGGCGAAGAGCTGAATGATCAGTATATACAACGACTGGAGAGCCAATTAAATAAGGCCGAAATTTTTCGAGTGAGAACACAACAGCTAAAAACTCTTTCTCTGTTGTTGTGTAGTTTAGTTGGGCCTCATTTAGTGTTCGGCTAGCATAATAAATCACGTGCGGCATCTTATTAATGTGTTGTCCAAGAACAGCGCCAATAGCAAAGTCTGATGCGTCGCACATGATTTCAAAAGGGTGCGTCCAGTCGGGAGATGAGAGGATGGGCGCAGTGATGAGTGAATGTTTCAAAGACTCGAATGCTTCAATGCAAGTGGAGTCGAAAGCAAAAGTTGTGTCCTTGGCCAGTAAGAGAGTCAAGGGTCTAGCAATCTTGCTAAAGTCCTTGATGAACCGTCTGTAAAAACCGGCGTGGCCAAGGAAGGCTCTGATATCTTTGACGCATTTTGGGGGAGGGAGGTTAGAAATCACTTCGATTTTAGCTTTGTCAACCTCGATGCCATTTTTCGAGATGACATGTCCTAAGACAATGCCCTCTCGCACCATGAAATGGCACTTCTCCCAATTCAATGTGAGGTTCTTATCCCTGCAGCGGGTAAGAACAGCGTCAAGATGGCGTAAACACTCGTCGAAGGAGTCGCCAAAGATGGAGAAATCATCCATAAAGATCTCCAAGAACTTTTCAACCATGTCTGAAAAGATCCCCATCATACACCGCTGAAATGTCGCGGGTGCATTGCATAACCCAAAAGGAATGCGACGATAAGCAAACGTGCCAAAGGGATAAGTAAATGTTGTTTTGTCTTGATCCTCTTTGGCGATGGGGACTTAGTTGTAACCAGAATAGCCATCGAGAAAGCAATAGAACTCGTGCCCTGCCAATCGCTCGAGCATTTGGTCAATAAAAGGTAAAGGAAAGCGGTCCTTCCTTGTTGCGGCATTGAGTTTCCTATAGTCTATGCAGACTCGCCGCCCAGTTTGGGTGCGAGTGGAAATTAACTCATTTGCCTCATTGGTAATGACCGTAATGCCCGATTTCTTTGGCACGACGTGGATTGGGCTAACCCATTGGCTATCCGAGATAGGGTAAATGATACCGCTATCCAGAAACTTGACAATTTCCTTCTTAACAGCCTCTTTCATGATGGGGTTTAGGCGCCTTTGTGGATCCCGTGTTGGCTTGGCATCATCCATCAAGTGTAAATGATGTTCGACTATGAGGGGACTAATCCCCTTAATGTCCGCCATAGACCAGCCGAAAGCTTGCCGATTATTATGTAAGACCATCAAAAGAGCCTTCTCTTGCTCAAGAGC
This sequence comes from Agapanthus africanus, assembly GCA_030015575.1. Classification (NCBI taxonomy): domain Eukaryota; kingdom Viridiplantae; phylum Streptophyta; class Magnoliopsida; order Asparagales; family Amaryllidaceae; genus Agapanthus; species Agapanthus africanus. The sequence goes on along the minus strand of JASDDO010000026.1, from coordinate 208,535,928 downwards.
TAGAGAGGCTGATATAATGACGGGTAAGGTCTCATTATCACCTAGATAAGCATATTTTAGGTGTGTCGGCAAAAGCTTTAATTCGAGTTTAGGAGGTGAAATAATAGATGGTAACAATGGGGTAGTTGTTTCAAACTCGAAGGATTCCATCAAAGGTTTGAACCGAGTGTACGCAACAGTGTCGGATGGTTCAACTAACTCATCCGAAAAAGCAAAAGACTCCAATTCAGGTGATGAGTCTTCAAAGTCATCAACGAAGGTAAAGCACTCAAAATCGTTATCCGCTGTGAAGGCTACGTCGGATTCTAGGAGGAACACACTAGTGGCGTTAACATTGCTGTGATCGAATAAAAAATTCTTGAATTCACAGTCCTCCTCCGCGATCTCATTGATCGAGCAAACATCAAGTACGCTAGCATTAGGCTCAGCAGGCTGACTTCCCAACTTGAAAATATTGAGCTCAATTGTCATATTGCCGAAAGATAGGTTCATTGAACCATTACGACAATTGATCACTGCGTTAGAAGTAGCCAGAAATGGTCGACCAAGTATTACCGGAATTTGGTTCCGGGGTTTAGCAACAGGTTGTGTATCCATCACAATAAAGTCAACAGGGAAAATGAAATCCCCTACTCTAATTAACACATCCTCCAGCTCTCCCCTAGGATGGGTTATTGACCGGTCGGCCATTTGGAGAGTACAGTGAGTGGGCTTAAGCTCTCCAATGCCCAATTTCTCGTACACAGAATAGGGTAGCAAATTGACACTTGCACCAAGATCTAATAGTGCTCTATTGATGTTCTTGTCCCCAATTGTTATCGAAATGGTAGGACACCCGGGGTCTTTTTGCTTTGGGGGTAGGGAATTTACAAGAGCATCACTAATAGCACTAGCCACAAAAACTTTCTTTGGCACTTGTGACTTCCTTTTTTTGGTGCATAAGTCCTTTAAAATTTTGGCATATGAAGGAACTTGCTGGATGGCATCCAAAAGAGGGATATTTATGCTAACCTGTTTGAACAACTCAACAATCTTATCCATCTGTGGAGTTGGTTTATTGGATCTCAACCGATTAGGAAAAGGAACATTTTGAAAGGTGGTTGAGTCCAATTTTTGCGGGTCAGATTGTCGAGTTGGAACGGCACCCCGTGTAGATGTGTTCGTGTTGTGAGAAATGGGTCCGTTCGAGCTAGAAGAGGTAGAGCCATGTGAAGGGTGGAGAATAGGCTCTAAAGAAGAAGAAGATGGTGAAGAAGATGAAGAGGGGCCACCGGCAGGGGTGTCATTATTAATGCCCACATTGTTTTGCAACACTTTTCCCGATCTCAACGTGGTCACAGCATTTACGTTGTGATTCTGCTGTTGATATGCAGCATGTGCGTGACCGGGGTTAGGCAGTGGTTGAGACGGGAGTTTTCCTTTTTCGCGCTCGCTCAAAGCTGCATTGAGTTGTGCAATTTGTGCCTCAATAGATTTGATGCTTTGATCGTGTGAGGCACTATTTTGCACTAAAGATTGAATAGAAGTCTCAAGTCTTGCTGTAGACTGTGTAGATTGCTTAAGGAACGCATCTAGACTTCTTTCGAGCGAGCTAACCTTATCATTATTAGGTTGAACATAATTATTTGGCTGGTAAGCATTGTTAGGCACAAAATTGTTCACCTGATTAGGGTAAGGTTGTTGTTGAAATTGTTGCGGTTGAAATTGAGTTTGTGAAGGTGCTTGTTGTTGTTGTGGAGGAGGAGGTCTTTGAAAATTGTTATTTCCTTGGAATTGTTGATTTTGGTTCCCAGCGAAATTTGGGTGACTCCTCCACTCCGGATTATATGTCGAAGAGTACGGATCGTTTCTTTGTCGTTGCTGAAATGCATCATTGACTTGATCCTGTCCTTGAGTGTATGCATTATAAGGACACTCTTCGGTTAAGTGCGACGGATCCGCACAACAAGCACAGACAGTTCGTGGGGGCATAGCAGGGGCAGGAGAAGGCGATGAGATTTTGGTCTCAATCGCTTCTAGCTTTTTCGTAAGAGCGGCCATCTCGGCCTTCATGGCAATCGACATCTCTACTTGATGTATGTCTGCCCTAGATTGACCACTAGAAGATGATGTGGTCTTGGTACTCTCCTACTGAATTTGCTCACTAAGATCCTCAAGAAACTGCCATGCTTCATCATTAGACTTAGAGAGAAAATGACCTTGACAGATGGTTTCTAGCAACTGCTTCGTTGCCGAGTTCAATCCCTCGTATAATGTTTGGAAAAGTTGCCAACTTTTGATCCCATGATGAGGGCATTGAACTAGTAGGTCCTTAAATCTCTCGAAGCACTTCCAAAATGGTTCGGAAGGAAGTTGTGAGAATTGAATTATTTCATTGCGAATTCTGGCAGTTTTGTGATGAGGATAGAACTTTTTCAGAAAAGCTTTCACAAACTCGTCCCAATTTCTTATGGAATGTGATGCGGTGCTATATAGCCACTTCTCGGCTAGGTCACATAAGGTGAAAGGAATGACCCTTAGCCTTATAGCGTCATCACTTAATTGGGTTGTTTTCATCATAGCGCACACATTTTGGAATTTATTAATAAAGATATATGCATCTTCAGATTCCAAACCATGAAATTTTGGCAGCATATTGATGAAATGTGGTTTTATTTCAAAATTGTCCCCATTTGCCGGTGGGGGTGAAAGACAAGTAGGTAAAGAAGTGCGGATAGGGTAAAAGAGATCCTGGAGCGCAACTCGTGCGGGCGCTTCAACAGGCGGCTGATTCGGGTTATTCGCACCTAACGGAGGTGGAATCCTTCCTGTCGGTAAGATATTGTTGGGGTTGAATCCCGACATCCCTTCGGTGAAAGAATTTGAAGTTGAGGGTAAGAAAGTGGACGGAGTGTCGACTTTAGTGTCGAAAGGTTCGTCGGTCGGTACCAACGAAACACGGACTAATCGGGCGTCAGTATCCCTAGTCCAAAGTGACATACACCATAGGGTAGTGCAGTCAGAAAAAAGAAAAAGATAGAATGTGGAGGTAAGATAACGTCAGTGAGGGAAAGTGGTGGAAGTGAGTTGCAAGTTTTCTTAGCGGCAAGTTGCAAGTTTTGAAAAGATTTTTCCTTTTTTTTATGTGAGAGTTTTGCAAAAAGGTTTTTGGAAAGGGACTCGTGACACAAATGTATCAACCACACATGCACAATCAGGCCTAGATCTAGGGTCGCCTAGGTCTGCTAGACAGCTCCTAACTAGGGCTAGAAATAGGACCTTAAACCGCCTCTTCACGGACAAGTACGGCCAGGTAAGTGGGAAGGAACCACCACTACAGTAGGCCTAATTAATAACCACTAGCCTAGACACCGCAATGTCAGTTAGGATAAACGGCCGATGCCTATACTAGTCCTTTTCCTATTGAGCTCGATGTCCTTAGGTCTGAGTCTAGTCTTTTTTAATTAATTGTGGTCAATGCACATGCTTTAGGTGTTTTCTGGGGTCCTGGGAAGGGTGATGAAATCCCCACCCAATCTGAGTTTGGTCGATTAGCTCCTTAAAGTCTGATTAAATTATGCAAAACAATAAAATTCACTTGCAATCAATTTTTAGCGCGGCGCAAAGAAACCTGCAGCAAATCTGTTATTTAGAAGGGGAGAGAAGATTTTTTTTTTTTAGCGTAAAGAATTCCTGCAGAAAATGTTTACAGTGGATATATGGAGGTTGCAGAGGAGAGAACAAGAAAGCAAACCATTCAATTTTTACACAGAGAAGAGCTGAAAGAGCCGCGGAACCGCCGCCTGGGGCCCACCTTCGCCGCGGAAGCGCGGTGGAATGAAGAGGTCAGCTCCTGAAAAAATTTCTACTGCTCTGTTGGGAACTTTCTTCTCTGTTCTGATGTGCACTTTTCTGTTCAGCCTTCTGTAAATTTCCAGATCCGCGATCCTTTGCTGTTCCTGCAAGATTCAAAACATAGAACCCTTCAAACAGATAAAAATCGCTAAAATGTTTTTGTATTTTCTATTTTCTGATTTTTATGATTTTTCAAAATTTATATCAACCCGGAATCATACAAAACAAAAAATTACGCCATCCCCGGCAACGGCGCCATTTGATTAGTCCAAAAATTGTATTTACCGTAATCAGAAACGGCGTCGCTTTGCAGCTAGCCGGTGAGTACGGGTCGATCCGCAGAGATGTGTAACTTTCTGTTTTTGTGTTATCACGAGTTGATTCCGATGGTGATTTGGTTTTTTTGTCGATTGATTTAAAACTAATTAATATGATATTAAAGAACTTGTTAGGGTTAGGATAAGGTAGGGTTGATAAGATCGATATTGTCACCTCTTTCAATGCCGTTTAATTAAAGCTTTTTAGAAATCACAACAATTACTAGCAAAGGGGATTAGGATGATTGGGAAGAAACGAAGTTTCTTCCTCTAGATCCTTGTCCGTCCTTTCCTATTAATTGCTACAATCTTCATGGACGTCATGTATGTCCGGCCTTTTATACTACGGTTCACCGTTACCTCGTAGGTAGGGTGCCGTAGGGGGCGGATCATGCATGCGTGCATGAAGTTCTAGTTTTGAAAATGTGTTGGCATTGAAGGAGGTGAGAGATATTCATCTCTCACTCCTTACCTTGTTCCTAACCCTAACAAGCGAGGGTTTTACTCGCTCATTAGGGAATTTTCGAAAAACGACATTTTTGTTGTTATGTTTTAAAATGTTTTGTTCAGATCTTGAATTATTATTTACTGCAAATTAAAAGGAACTATACTAGTTAACTAAGGCAAGTATTAAGATTACTCTACTGCAATAAGTATATTAGCTAGGGCAAGAAAAGAACTAACACTAAGGCATGAAAAGAAAGAATACTTACAAAATGATGCTCTTGATCTCTCAACAATTCTGATTTTATTGATTAAAAAGAGGCATAGCATTTTACAGATTTTGAGTACAATTTATAAGCAACCAGTGAAGCTAGGGTTACAGACTCTCGCAGAGGTGCAATTACAGATTTGCCCCCTAAAAATCCCAACACCCGCACCGTCGCACCGACACAAGAAGTCGGTGCCGACAAGGACACTATACGGCCGCGGAACCGCGGCGCCAGGCTAGGTTTGGCCGCGGTTCCGCGGCCCTTTGGTGGGTTCATTCCACTAATTTTCCTGGGTTCCTCTGTTGTTGTCTGGTCTTGACTTTTGTGCAACCCATTTCTCTGTTTGGCTTCTTGGTCTTTTCCAGATCTTCAGTGAAAACTTGTAAGGAGCTTTTGACCGTTCACTTTGACATTTCGGACCGCACTGCTTCATACAATTGTAACCTGTTCTTCGTGACTCAGATCCATCTTCTTGTTGGTCAAAAAGTCTCTCTTTTGTATCATCTTCTGTCTTTTCTCACTGTCTTCGTTCCAAGAGCCTGTATCCTGTATCATGCAATAAACGTGCGTCAAAAGTACCTGTTTACTTATAAAATGCATAAAAGTGGGGCGTATGAATTGCAATATTATGATATGAACACCCAGCCGGACTAACGACAACAAGGTTGTCGTTAGGTTTCTTAAAGAAAACATTTTCTCTCGTTTTGGGCACCCCCGAGCGATCATTAGCGACAATGGAACTCATTTCTGCAATAAGACTTTCGAGGCCTTGATGCGGAAATATTCCATTAATCATAAGCTATCTACGCCCTACCACCCCTAAACCTGTGGTCAAGCCGAAGTTTCAAATCGGCAAATCAAGCAGATACTGGAGAAAATGGTTTCCAAGAACCGCAAGGATTGATCGCTGAAACTCACTGATGCCCTTTGGGCATTTCGAACCGCTTATAAGACCGATCTTGGCATGTCTCCCTATCGGCTTGTATACGGAAAAGCCTGCCACCTACCTGTCGAAATAGAGCATCACGCATTTTGGGCGATAAAAGAACTGAATCTGTCTCTCGAAGATGCGGGCAGCCATCGGAAGCTGCAGTTGAATGAATTGAGCGAGCTTAGGGATGAGGCTTACGATAACGCGGTTGTCGTTAAGAACTGAACGAAGGTGTTTCACGATAAACACCTTTTGCGCAAAACTTTCGTACCTGGTCAACAGATACTGCTTTACGACACCCGGCTACACTTCCATCCAGGAAAGCTCAGATCTCGCTGGAAAGGGCCGTATTTTGTGCGGAATGTGTATCCGCAGGGCGCTGTGGATTTGGAGAATCCAAAGGATGGTTCATTTTTCAAAGTGAACGGACACCGACTAAAACTGTACCTTAGCGCCGAACCAACAGAGGAGCTCCTGGTCTTACAGGAGCCGGTTTACCTTGCATAATCTTCCTCTGCCTACCACCAAACTTCGGTTATCCAGCCAAGAACAGTGGACACTGTTCCAAATAAGTTTGGGGGTATGTATATACCATTTTGTACATTTTTGTGGATATTCTTTTCCATTTTTGCTATTTTTCTTTTCTTTAAAAACAAAAACAAAAAAAAAATTATCTAACCGACAATTTTGACCCTTCAAATGATCTCTTCATGCAACGACAGTGAGGAGACTGTCCAGTTTAAGTTTGGGGGTACGCTCGGTACGCATTTTTAACCTTCGCATTCATATGTATATTTTGCATCTGCATATTAAAATCCATAAAATCCATAAAAATCTGAAAATTTTCTAAAAAACATAAAAACTTTTCTGTCAAGTTAGATAGTGGGAGGACTCTGATTCAACATTTCGACGGTTTTGTTTGATAAGATAAGAATAACTAAATCTTATGTTTAGATTTTGAAAAGCTGAAAGATAACTCTCCTTTGAAGTTAACTATAGCTGATATACGTCTTTACATCACACTACACGTGTCGTGAGTTTTGAAAATTAGATGACAAGTCTTTTATGTCTAAAAACTTTTAAATGGATCAATGATTTTCTGAGGATCAAATAGGTTTGTTCTGAAATAAGTAATATCATGAATAGTTTATGAAGTGAGTGAATATGAAGGAATGTTATTGATGCCTTAATTGGAACTAAGTCTGAAAAATAACCCATCTGGAACTTGATTGGAATGATTACACACCGAACCCACTAAACACGTCTTTTATCCAAAAAAATAATTGAACTGCCGGTTATATCTCCGTTCGTATTAAATCATCATGATTTTCACGCCAAACTGTCTTTTGTTTTTGGACCTAGGTAACTTGAGTAATTAAGTCCGCTGGGGTGTTTCTACACCTAATACCCTTAAACCAACTGGTTTGGGTGCATTGGCCCAAAGCTCGCTAAGAAGCCTAGAAAGTCCAGATTAAAACAAAGTCAAGCAAGTGTTCTCTCCGAGTTAAAATTCCTAACGGTTCTTTGTGTGAGAATAATCTTGATAAAAGACAGGCTTTTATAAAAAATTTAGCGGAGATATGAAGGTTTTATTCTATGATAAAGACTATTGCACGTTCACAGAGGTGTATATGAAATGAAAACAAGAAAAATGTGGAGTGAAAAATAAGACCTAGTTTCCTGTTAGGTAAGATAGAAATTCTGAAGTTGAAACTTTACTGGAAAACGAAACTTGAAAAATACTTAACTCTTTATAAAACTTATGTGATCCTTTTAAAAATTTTATCTGGGCTTTATTGTGTGACATGATGACTTTAATCGATCCTTCTGGAACTTAACGACACTATTTGCACTGCACGTAAAGACATATAAAATTTTTAGTTAAATAAGAAGCGAGGTGTGAAAAATAAGGGTTCGATAGTCTAGACTTAGGATAATAGAATTGTTATTTGCTGAAACAAAACTTTAGGGTTTGAATCATAGTTATTTTACAAAACTAGCATGACCGGATTTTGTGGGTAGTATCCGCTGAAAACCCTCAGGAGACAACACTCCTCCTACTAAGGACACCTAGAGGTTCAACGGCTTGTTGCACATGCTCAGTGCAATCGCGTTCCCTGCGATAGTGAGGTTAGGAATTTTTTTGTGAATAAATTGGCTTTGCTCGGGACGAGCAAATGATAAGTTTGGGGGTATTTGTTCATATCAGATTTTTGCATTTTTATACCGCCCAATTTTTATCATATTGCTTATCGGTAGGTACTCTTGAGCCGTGTTTGCTAGTCAATTGCAGGATACAGGTTCTTGGCTCTAAACTGTGAAATTCATGGAAAAACACGACAAAATCCGGGTTCCTGCCAACCACAGATAAAACACGGGTCTCCGCTCTCTATCCGTATGTTGCCGCACACCAGTTTAAAAGACAAGATGGCAAATTAATGTCATTTTCATGCACAAGGCTCAATGGCAACACAAGATCCAAGAAATCTACGCAGAGCTCGAGGAAATCATGAGAAAAAGATCCACATCAAATCACTTTTTGCTCAACAGAAATTCTGGAAAAATCGTGAAGAAAATATGAGAAAAAACATGTACCAGAATAAAGGACATGGAAGACCAGGGAAGCACAAAAAAGCAGAGACCCCAACTCAACTATAGGGCCGCGGAACCACGGCCAATAGGGGGTCTAGGCCGCGGTTCCGCGGCCGTTTAGGCTTGTCGGCTGAAGATTTTTTAGGGGCTGTTTGGTCTTTTCATGATGGTTCAGAATGTTGCCCTAGGTTTTCATTTTCCAGCCTATAAATAGCCCAGAATCTTGTGAAGCCAAGGGTGCTTAATCTTGTATTTTAGGTTTTAGAATACTTGTTGTTCTTCTTCCTCTTCTCATCTCTTCTCCATTGAAAAAGTTGTAGTGAGCTATTGTAAGTGAAGAATGATGAATAAAGAAGTTCTTTTTGTTATTATACTTGTCTTGCTCTTGTTATGTTAATTGCTTGTAATCTTCATTTGTTAACTTAGTTGTTGTTATTTGTGTTTGTTTCTTTCTTGTTCTCTTTTACTTTATCCTTAAACAACCATGATGCTTACGTTTGATCCTTGCCAAGGTGAGGTCACAAATAGCTAGTTGTTATCTTCTAATCTCCTTTTTTATATCTTCCTCCTTTGTTTTATTTTTCGTTCTTCTTGTAATGGGTGAGTAATTTCCATACTTGTTAGGGTAGGATAAGGGAAGTTTGAGAGAAGGAAATCTCTCTCACTCTTTCCTTGCCCAACATCTTAAATCGACTCCCGTTAATTGAACCACAATCCGCTCCCTACGGCATCCTATCCTACATGATAGCGGTGATTCCGTAGTGAGACCGGTTGTGGTTAAATTAACCGGAGGTTATGGCTAAGAGCCAAGAACGGACGGACAAGCACCAAAAGGAAGAACTTAAGCGTTGGAAAGCCTAGCTTATACTCGCAAGTTCCTTCCTAGTCGTGCTAATCCCCGTTGTTGCCGATTACCGTAACACCGATATTAAGAGTGGTAACGAAAGAAGTGAGCGACTCCTAACTGAAACTAACCTAATCCTAACCCTAACAAGCTCTCTCTACATATCATTTTAACACTTTGTTAATCACAAAAAAATCTGGACTCTCGGACTTAACTCGTTAAGACACATAGAAAAAGATTCCCATCTCCCTGCGGACGACCCTGTTAGTTATATGTATGCCCTAGAGGCCATTACTGTACATTGGATGTATATTGTAGTGGATGCTGGGACATATATAGGTAGGACTTTCTTGCTCGACATGATAGTACGCTATCTGGTTGCTCTTTATCTTAACATGTATACTTTCTATCTCTCTGTTACATGTTGATAAAGCCCTTAGGATGTGTACTCGACTTCCGAGACTATGATGCAGATCATACTAGTGGGGCCTGGGTAGTCCATGTGTACATCCTTCAATGTTCCTAGTCGTGGGAATATCGAGACGGGGCATCGATATTCCAAAGTAAACTAGCGTATATCTTCTCGACCCATGTGATGGGCGATGGATGATCCCATATCCATTGGTGTTTGACATCAGAGATGGTATGCGGGTGCTCAGTGGAGACTGGGTACACTGAACAGACTCGCCGAGAACTCCCGGATGGTATTATACCTCACGTCAGATGGCAGTTCTCTGGTGACACTGGTACAGCTTAGTCTGTTGACCCGAGATCGTCATAGAGTCTTGTGTGTCTCCCACTGTGCTTTGATTTCTACCCTACCACGGCTCTACTGAGGCGTGCAAACAGGTGGTTTTTGGGTACAGTCCCGATTCACATGGAGGCAATGAGCGATAGGAGGGGATTCGTCTCTCCCGGTATTGGGGGTTGATGTTGCGCTATGCTCGACTGGCCATAACAGGAAATCCCTGGCCAGGGTTGCAGTGGTATACTGGTAAGAGTTATCAGTAGTTTCACGAATGTTATGGACCTTACGTCGGCATGACTTATCAAGCTACTGGGGTCTGACGTTTACCACCCCTAGGCGAGATATGCGACATATCAGACGAACAGACCGGACTGTACGGTAAGTGTTACTGGTTGGATTCACAGGAGTGTGAGCGGGCTTGCTCGTCTATCTTCTGATCGCTCAATACCCGGATGGCCGTTACGTTTAGCAGACCGCTTGCGGCTTGTGGGTGTTTGATATGATCATCATCTGCTGCCGGCGTATTGACGAGTCTTTAGAGTCCTACACAGAGGTTTCCTGGCTCAAGCGAAACGAAATAGGAGCGCATATGAGATATGTGCGGGACCGAGAATAATGCGTGTATGTGATACCGTATTCTATTCTCGCGATGGATGTATCGAATGGTCGTATGCGATATAACCTAGTTATCGAATCGAAGATTGATTCGATAAGTCGATACATTGGACACTAGTCGGTTATATGCGATATGACCGGATCGTTAAATCAAGTGTTGATTTAATGATTTAATGTATAATATATTTGATATATTACTTTGCATTAACTAGTATTTGTTCACTTTAGATAGATTTTCTCACTTGATGTGCACATTGTATATGTGATATATTTTTGTGCACTTGATTGTATCATGTTTGATGATACATGAATGTTTGTGTGTATGATTAAACCATGGTTATGAAATGGTTAGGGTTTTGATTTTATTAACTATTTATTTATTTATTTTTTATTTTGGCAAGAAACAAAAGGGTGGCTACTTTTGTTTTTTCTTTGAAACTTCATGAAGCTTTGAAGCATTGACCATTTTGTTTTTTAGCCTTAACCCTAACCATTCAACCTAACCCTAGTTTAGTCTCTACACTTAACCATGGTTGCAATATGATAAGTATCATATTATTTTCTATTTTGAAAATAACTTATCATATTCTTTCTTCTTCTTCTTCTTCAACAAAGAAGAAACCTTGCCTCCATTAATGGCAACTTGAGAAAAAGAGTGAGAAATCCAATTCTAAAGTGAACCCACTTCCTATTTCTTCATCCTCTACCACTTGCCAAGTAGTATAGGGTGTTTTCTTCATAATTTTCATGGCTTGGTGAAGTTGGAGCTTGATCTTGTGTTGCCTCGACGTAGATCATCTTCGGCATCGAAGTCGACGACCTAGCCCGCCCATTTCTCCGATGAAGCCGACGCTAGAGCCCGGGATCCGATGATCGCAGCGAGGGGACTTCATCACGGAGCTATGGAGGTGGAGGATCGGATCTACAAAGGTTGTAGCCTCTTTCCTTTAGCAATAAAATTGTTTACTTGCTTGCATCGCCTATACATCTAGTTAACGATCCGTATTAGGGTTTGTAGGCACATAAAAATTTTGAATTGGCCATGTTTGGGTGTGCCTAGGAACCCTACAGTGGTATCAGAGCTACTAGGCATTGGATGTCGACCTATGGGGGGTTCTCACTGTGTGACAGTGTGGCGAAGCATAGGCTCTTACCCCCAGGGTGTCCCGAGACCGGAAGGTGTTCCGGCGGATTGTAGTCCTCGCGAGGGGGCATGCATAAAAAGTAGTGGCTGAGGGACCCGTTGGTGCCACGGCGACCCCATTGGATGGGGTGGCTGCCTGACCTACAGTGGTATCAGAGCCTAGCTAGAGCCTTAGGCGATGCGTAGACGGAGTTAGAAGTCCGATCGACCCGAAACCCCAACTCAAAACGGCTCTCTGGACATTTTTGGAAATCGGGGATTTTTGAGAATTAAAAATATGCAGAAAAATCAGCAGGAGTTTCTAAGAATTACTATGAAGCCCGTACTCCTGATTCCATCAAAGAGCGGCGGAACCGCGGCATTAGCATGGCTAATGCGGCGGTTCCGCGGCCATTTTGTCTCATATTTCATTTTATTTTACACAGTAATTCCTATTTTGTAGTGCTGGTTTTCCTAGGAATTTTTAATCTGAACTCAAGAGTTGAGTTTTCTGGGTTGTATTGGGGGTTCGGAGATTCGATCGGATTATCTAATTTTGTCTGTGTTTTTCCGGATAACTTTAGAATATGTTAAAAAGTTCGACCAGAAATAAATACCCACTTTTTCCCCTGCCGGGAAATTTCCAATTATTGGATTTTTCCGTAGTTTAATGACATTCTAAGTAGTGCAAGTAACGCAATAGTCCCTCTAGAAGACAACAAACCTTAACTCGATTATGTGACCGTCTTGAACTGCCCTTTGAACCTTAGGGTTTGGGGCAGTACGGCGTGCCACATGTGAGGCGTTGGCTTGACCCTTCTACGGCTGGACCGTTGGTACTGAGACACGAAGTGAATGTTTTTAAACTTATTTCATGTGTTGAGCTGTTTCGGGAAAACTTGGGTGTTCGATTGTTCGATCGAAAAGTTTAACATTTTCTATCTTATCCGGAATGTGATACAATAATTGGAATTCACAAATAGTTATGAGATAACTAATATGAATGTTATAAACATAGCAGTTTAGTCTCACTTGATCGGTTGCCACGGAATTTTGATGTGATCAAAAGTCCGTCGCAATCACATAGTGTACGCGGATACTCGCCGGGTAAACTTAATAGACAGCCTCACCCCATAGCCCCGACCAAGTGACTGTAGGAGAACCCCGTCGCCGAAAGCATCCGTTCGGGTGCTCGCGGCAGCAGTGTTCCACCTTGGTGCACTTCGTCGAAGGCGTCGGGGGTGCAGCTGCCTGCTAAAGTTTGCGACGAGCATTCGATCAAAATGTCGGGAATCTTGTTGAATTGCCCGACTTGATATTGAAAAGAGTTTTCGATAATGAGACTAAAATGCGGGGTTTATAATTGTTAGGCATGCGATGTCTAAGGAATTCATATGGTCAGGCATGCGATGTCTGAGGAGGTTGCGGATTCCAACTGTTGTAGTTTTACACTTTCTTTTCTGTGACCGTAAGTGTAATATGTGATATCGCCGGTTTCGTTGCTATATGTCAACGACAATTGGGATACACATGTTTACTTACGTTGATGACATGTGATGTTATGTGTTGCTGGATATGTTATATTGGATCGTCGTGTTTGAATAGCCGGGGGTTTTTATGTGAGATGAGTGTTTTTCATTTTCATTCATGTAAAAACTTGTATGTAATATTCTTTTATTGGGGCACTTCCAGGTTGCGGAAGATGTCACCATTTGTATATTATTTACTTTTCTGCAGTAGGATAGACCCAAGGAGGGGAGCACAAGTAACCGGGTTCTAGGGTTCAGTGGGAGACCATCTCGAGGAGTCGAGTCCGGGTCTCCTAACCCTAGAATTGGTAGGGTTGCTTGCCGCTCTCGTAGGGGTCCAGGGGTGTGGGATTGGCTATTCATCACGACCGTGGAATCCGTGTTTTATACTGGCTCGTATTGAAAACACGGACGTCCTAGTATATCCAATATTTCATATGATATTTTCTGCTGTGTTATCTGTAATGTGATCATGAGATTTGTTCAGATAGATATGGTATATAGTATATATGATATATTATATAGACATTGCTTATGTTTTACACCCGCGCTAGCCCTGCCTCGCTCTGGCGTTAGTTGCCTAACCTAACGGTGCAGACGGCACATCGAGGCGAATGCGGATGGCATAAGCATACGTTATATTTATCTGTGATGTTTAGGTGGACTTAAATGATGGGATATTCATTAATGAGATTAATGAAAGAAAATAAACCTAATTGATGTTGTGGAATCGAATTTCAAAAATAAAACAGGTAGCTACAGTTCTTGCTTTGCATCGCGGTGTTCCTTATAGAACATCCTGCACCTTATTCGATAAGGAAAGGACCGAGATCCCTTCACCGGGAGTGACTCCTTTAGCAATAACTGGCAACCCTCGGTTTGTCTTTTGATTGCTTCTATAGTTTCTTCTTTGCACAGTGATATATATGATATATCCCGCACCTCATTCGACGAGGAAAGGGCCAACGATCCCTTCACCGGGAGTGACCCCTTTAGCAAAACTAGAAAAGCTTCAAAAACATTCCATTTAAAAACCATTTGATTCCGCAACGAGATCAAGTTCAAAGCGTTAAAGGTTTTCATAAAAACCATTCGCAACCCTCCGTCATTTTAGGAAGTAGAGTACTTAGTATTCGTGCTGTGTTTGTTGACCTTAGTTAAGGCACAGTGTATGGTAGCTAAGTGATGTCTTCCTACACTGCATATGATGCGATTAGTTAGGACAGTCGCGTGACTTTGTTGACCTTAGTTAAGGGTCATGTGAGTGGGTCTAATTAATCAAGAAATGACGGGTAGAACTTGACTAGTGCTTATGATTTGTTGACCATAGTTAAGGTCATAAGTGCTAGGGGTAAAAATCTTTATCGGGAGTTTCAAGTGTTGAAATTTGCAATGAGATTGCATACCTTCTATGTGATAGTTGGATCCTGATACCCACTGCGAGTAATTGTTACTCCTGGGAGAGTTTTGCACTTTACAATTAGCCGATCAAGTAGGTGTCTAGAAAGGTGTCAACGGGGTTACGCCTTTGGGAAAACGAGGTTTACTGTAATTAGGTCCGTGCGAAAGCACGGGGAACCTCCTTCGAAGTACCGACACTGGCTTGGCTGAAAGATTGGTGAACTTGTAGAGTGTAATTAATCCCGGCTAGTCTTTCCTTTTAAGGTTTGAAGGAAGATTTGATAAAAACAGTGGGAGCCATCCTGATTAGATAAAATATATAACCAATCTGATCTTGCAAGAGCGCACGCTGAGTGTTTTCTTCTCTCTCTCTCCAAGTAGCGACCATATCACGCCCTAATCAAGATAATAATATGGATGTATTGACCGAACCCGCTTGTTATACTGAGCTGGGGAACGTTTGTTCCGCTCCAACTTATAATTGTTATAAGACAGAGCAGGAAATACGGGAATACCAGAATTCCTATGCCGCCCAAACGAAGAAAGTGCATATGATGCATCTCCTTCGGGTGTGTTCATTATAAAGAACTGTTTCTCAGTATCCTCTGCATCCTGGGTATTTGATACCGGATCAGGATCCCAGATATGTAATCTGTTACATAGGGCTACAAAAAGGTAGAAAAACTGAGAACGGGTGATAAGTTTCATGAGACAGAAAACGTGGCAAGTGTTGCAACCAAGTCTGTTGGTCACTGTCACCCTGTATGACCAGTACATTGATTCTGAACGAATGTTATTAGATACCGAACCTGATATACAAAATCATATCAGTCTCTTTATTAGTAAAGAAAGGATATAATTTTGTATTGATGGATAATGTTTTGAACATTTTCTATATCAAAAGTTGATCGGTTCAGGCACGTTATCTAAAAGCATTGACGTTCTAAATCAAACTACAGTTCCTAGTATACAGAACACACACAAGAGGAAGAGTTCAGAAATGAACGATTCCTTCTTGAGGCATTGTAGACTAGGTCATATCAATGCGACCCGACTGGCTGAAGTTACATTTTAGATGCATATTTAAATCAGTTTGAATTTACATCTTGTGAAACTTGCCAGTCATGTCACAAAGATTAAATGACCATAGCTCTGTTTATTGGAAACAGAGAAAGAGTTAGTGAACTCTTGGGACTGATACATGATGATGTATGTAAGGTCTCCTGTCTACACATGCCAGGACCGGTTCTTTATACTTCATTACGTTCTCTGATGATCTCTAAAGATTCAGACATATGTTCCTGTTGAAACATAAGTCCGAACCTTTTGAGATATTCACAGAATATAAGTTAGGAGTAGGAAACCAATACGGGTATAAGTATTATGTCCTATGATGAGATCAAGGAGGAGAATACTTGCGCATAGAGTTCCTGGACTATTCTAAAGGAGAATGAGATTCCATCTCCGTATTACTCCTCTGAATATGCCACAGCACAACGGTGTATCAGGGCGGAGCAATCGCACCGTATTAGATATGGTGTGCTCTATGATGAGTACTACTGAGTTACCTATTTCCTTTTGGGGTTGTGCACTTGAGAAGCTGCATACCTATTGAATTAGGTTCGAATCAAATCAGTGCCTACCACTCCATATGAGATATGGTATGGGAAGAGCCTATCTCTTAAGTTAGTTAAGATTTGAGGTTGTCCGGCCTATGTCTAAAAGCAAAATCCAGACAAAATCGAGGCAAGGTCAGTTCTGTAGAACTGGAAAGGTTCCAGCTATACAAAACTGCATTTGATGATTTGACAGAACCAAAGGATTTTATAGTCCCCGACTAACCTCAGCCTCTCCGCCGATCTGGTAGGGTTCCTCACCTGCCTGAGAGATACTTCGGTTTCTCGATGACAGTGGGAGCGAGGATTACATCATGAGATGATGACCCAACTAGATTCGAGCAGGTCATCGAGAGTAGGGACTCTGTAAGAATGGCTGGATGCTTAGCAATCTGAGATGGAATCCACATACACCAACAAAGTATGGACTTTGGTTGCGATATCTGAAGGGTTAAATCCCCATCAGGAGAAAGTATATCTTGAGAAGATTACTTGGTGTAGATGGAAAAGTTGAGACTTTCAAAGCTAGACTTGTTAAAGGTTTTCGTCATCGACCAGGCATGGATAATGATGAAACCTCTTCCAGGGACTATGCTTAAGTCCATCCAGATCCTACTTGCCATTGCTACATACCATGACTACGATATCTGGTGGTTGGGTGTCATGACTACTTTTCTAAATACTGATTTAGAAGAGAACGTCAATAAGTACACAGCCAGAGGGCTTCGTAAACAGTGGGAGCAGCGGAAACATGTGCAAGTTGCTTTACAGGATTAAGCAGGCATCGCGGATTTGGAACATCTGTTTTGATGTGGTAGTCAAAGAGTTTGATTTCATCAAAATGGTAGATGAACCTTGTATATACAAAAAGGTAGTAGAGAGTAAGATGGTCATCCTCGTATTGTACGTGGACAACATACTCTTGATAAGAAAAGAGTTTCCTAAGCTACGCTCAGTCAATCTCCTCTTATCACATGGATTCTCCATATAGGATCAAAGTGATACCTCCTAAATCCTGAGTTTTCATCTATGAGATAGATGTAATTGGATGCTAGGATTCTCACTAGATGTAGTGAGATGGTATCAATCGATCCTGGGGAGAATCACTGGAAGGGTTCCAGGGTGATAAAGACGACTGAATGTCAGTCACAGGCATTGTCTTTACCCTCAGTAAAGGAACGGTATGTTGGAAGAGTTCCAAGCTAGATACCGTGGCAAAGTAGACGATAAAGGCTGGTAACATCGCTATTAAAGATACTACCAAAAAGGCAGTTTGGGTGTATATTGGTTCATAAGATGAACTAGGTTCCTACCATTGTATGATAATGGAAGTGTGGCTTTGGCCAAGGAACCCCGATCCCATCAGTAACCCAGACATATTCTGAGGCAGCATCACCTGATCATGGAGATAGATGATCTCCAGGGTGATCGAGGTTAGGAGAGTAGACTCAGAGGATAACACAGCGGATCCACTCACGAAGGCCTTTTCCCAAAGAGAGACTTTTAGGGGATGGTTGAGTATTAGATACTACAACTACTGCTACAGATGGCCCTAGTGCAAGTGGGAGATTGTTAGTTATATGTATGCCCTAGAGGCCATTACTGTATATTGGATGTATATTATAGTGGATGCTGGGACATATATAGGTAGGACTTTCTTGCTCGACATGATAGTACACTATCTGGTTGCTCTTTATCTTAACATGTATACTTTCTATCTCTCTGTTACATGTTGATAAAGCCCTTAGGATGTGTACTCGACTTCCAGGACTATGATGCAGATCATACTAGTGGGGCCTGGGTAGTCCATGTGTACATCCTTCAATGTTCCTAGTTATGGGAATATCGAGACGGGGCATCGATATTCCAGAGTAGACTAGCGTATATCTTCTCGACCTATGTGATGGGCGATGGATGATCCCATATCCATTGGTGTTTGACATCAGAGATGGTATGCGGGTGCTCAGTGGAGACTGGGTACACTGTACGGACTCGCCGAGAACTCCCAGATGGTATTATACCTCACGTCAGATGGCAGTTCTCTGGTGACACTGGTACAGCTTAGTCTGTTGACCCGAGATCGTCATAGAGTCTTGTGTGTCTCCCACTGTGCTTTGATTTCCACCCTACCACGGCTCTACTGAGTCATGCAAACAGGTGGTTTTTGGGTACAGTCCCGATTCACATGGAGGCAATGAGCGATAGGAGGGGATTCGTCTCTCCCGGTATTGGGGGTTGATGTTGCGCTATGCTCGACTGGCCATAACAGGAAATCCCTGGCCAGGGTTGCAGTGATATACTGGTAAGAGTTATCAGTAGTTTCACGAATGTTATGGACCTTACGTCGGCATGACTTATCAAGCTACTGGGGTCTGACGTTTACCACCCCTAGGCGAGATATGCGACATATCAGACGAACAAACCGGACTGTACGGTAAGTGTTATTGGTTGGATTCACAGGAGTGTGAGCGGGCTTGCTCGTCGATCTTCTGATCGCTCAATACCCGGGTGGCCGTTACGTTTAGCAGACCGCTTGCGGCTTATGGGTGTTTGATATGATCATCATCTGCTGCCGGCGTATTGACGAGTCTTTAGAGTCCTACACAGAGGTTTCCTAGCTCAAGCGAAACGAAATAGGAGCGCATATGAGATATGTGCGGGACCGAGAATAATGCGTGTATGTGATACCGTATTCTATTCTCGCGATGGGTGTATCGAATGGTCGTATGCGATATAACCTAGTTATCGAATCGAAGATTGATTCGATAAGTCGATACATTGGATACTAGTCGGTTATATGCGATATGACCGGATCGTTAAATCAAGTGTTGATTTAATGATTTAATGTATAATATATTTGATATATTACTTTGCATTAACTAGTATTTGTTCACTTTAGATAGATTTTCTCACTTGATGTGCACATTGTATATATGATATATTTTTGTGCACTTGATTGTATCATGTTTGATGATACATGAATGTTTGTGTGTATGATTAAACCATGGTTATGAAATGGTTAGGCTTTTGATTTTATTAACTATTTATTTATTTATTCTTTATTTTGGCAAGAAACAAAAGGGTGGCTACTTTTGTTTTTTCTTTGAAGCTTCATGAAGCTTTGAACCATTGACCATTTTGTTTCTTAGCCTTAACCCTAACCATTCAACCTAACCCTATTTTAGTCTCTACGCTTAACCATGGTTGCAATATGATAACTTATCATATTCTTTCTTCTTCTTCTTCTTCAACAAAGAAGAAACCTTGCCTCCATTAATGGCAACTTGAGAAAAAGAGTGAGAAATCCAATTCTAAAGTGAACCCACTTCCTATTTCTTCATCCTCTACCACTTGCCAAGTAGTATAGGGTGTTTTCTTCATAAGTTTCATGGCTTGGTGAAGTTGGAGCTTGATCTTGTGTTGCCTCGACGTAGATCATCTTCGGGATCGAAGTCGACGACCTAACCCGCCCATTTCTCCGATGAAGCCGATGCTAGAGCCCGGGATCCGATGATCACAGCGAGGGGACTTCATTACGGAGCTATGGAGGTGGAGGATCGGATCTACAAACGTTGTTGCCTCTTTCCTTTAGCAATAAAATTGTTTACTTGCTTGCATCGCCTATACATCTAGTTAACGATCCGTATTAGGGTTTGCAGGCACATAAAAAATTTGAATTAGCCATGTTTGATCACTTGTAGAACCTCATGGGTGTGCCTAGGAACCCTACAGACCCGTACTCAACCGGCTAGCTACAAGCAAAACCGTCTTGATTGCGGTAATTAACTAAACTTGAACACGCAGAATCCCTACCAATCAGATCCCGATCTTACTGTGAGTATATGCTACTCCTCGGGAACTTTCTCACTTAACGATCAATGCTATAAACCAAGTAGGTGTCTAGAAAGGTGTTAGCAGGGCTACGCCCACAGGGAAAAGAGGTTACTTAATTAAGGAACTTCGCGAAGGCGTTGGAAAACCTCCCTCGAAGTACCGACACTGGCCTGGCTGAACGGTTAAGCAAGTATTGTACGGTGAGATTGATCCTGACTAATTCTTCCTTTATGGTTTGAGGAGGGATTCGAGAGACAGTGGGAGCCATCCTGTTTAGATAAATTAAAAACCAATCTAAACTTGCAAGAGCATCATGGTAAGTGTTTTCTTCTCTCTCTCTTAATTGCAGCGATCCAGTGACCGCACCTAGGTTACATCTAGATAATAAAATGACTGAATCTGACTGTTATGACTGGCAAAGGTCTGTCCAGATGTCCATTGCCCATGACAAGCTGGGACACCTCTTGACTGATCCAACCCCTGCCGTCTCAGGTCCAGTTTCCCCTGTCACGGATATTCATATCCACGAGACATCGGAAAAGAACTATGCGAAAGCCAAGTGCCTCGTGTTAGCCTCAGTTGATGGTACATACCAGAGGCAGCACGAGAAGATGGACTCAGCTTCTATCTTCCTCCATAACAAAGTTTTATATGGAGAGCAATCTCATATCGCAGGATATGAGACCTCGAACGAATTGCTTCCAGCGAGGTTGGCTATCGAGTCATCTGTAGGGGGCAACGTCCTTACAGAGACCAGCTCTTTTGAGCTCTCGGACCTGAAGACCACGTTGAAGAACGGGTCAGATACTGACTTAGTTCAACAGTCTCTATCTACTACCCTGAAAGAAACCAGGGAAGTAGAAATAAAGGGAAGGGCAGAATTTTCGGGACTTGATGTAGTAAAAGTGGGATGTTCCTATTGTAACGGGAATGAACAAGGGCAGAAGGATTGCAGGGATTGCAAAGCCAGTAGCCAGAATTCGAAGCATGTTGTGGCTTCGGCTTCGAGTGTGTTTGTCATAGAGAACTGTATGTCAGTTAACCCTACTTTCTGGGTATTGGATATCAGATTAGGATCTCATATCTGTAATTCGTTACAGGCTCTGAGAAACCGTAGGGTTATCAAGAAAGGTGATATGACTCTCAGGATTGCTAACGGAATGAGCATGTATGCTGAATCCGTAGGGGAATATCATCTAGGACTGACAAATGGGCAGATATTGATTCTGCGTGACTGTTTTTATGTACCAGGTGCGACTTGTAACATCATATCTGTATCCTTACTTTCTAAGAAAGGATATGATTTTACTTTTGTAAGCGATGTAGTAAACATCCACCTAAATCAAGTACTGATTGGGTCAGGTACATTGAAATACGGTATATACGTTTTGAATCAAGCTCAGGTCTTCAGTGTCCAGAACACACTTAAAAGAAAGTCTCCGGAATTAAATCAGGCTTTCTTATGGCATTGTAGACTGGGTCACATTAATGAGACACGGTTGACAAAGTTATATAAAGAAGGATACTTGGATCCGTTCGAGTATCAGTCTTATGCCACTTGTGAATCTTGTCTCATGGAAAAGATGACAAAGACTCCGTTCACTGGACACGGAGAAAGAGCGAGCGAGCTCTTGGGACTCATACACAGTGATGTGTGTGGTCCAATGTCTACACATGCGCGAAGTGGTTATTCATACTTCATTACTTTCACAGATGATTTCTCTAGGTATGGGCATGTCTTCTTGATGAAGCACATATCCGAGGCCTTTGAGAAATTTCAGGAATACAAGAATGAAGTTGAAAAACAAACAGGCAAAAGTATTAAGACACTGAGATCTGATCGAGGTGGTGAATACTTAAGTGCCGAGTTTCTGGGCTACTTAAAAGAGAATAGAATTCTCTCTCAGCTTACTCCTCCATACACACCACAACACAACGGTGTATCGGAAAGGAGGAATCGAACCCTATTGGATATGGTTCGATCCATAATGAGTAAGGATGAGTTGCCGCGATCCTTCTGGGGTTATGCACTAGAATCAGCTGCATATCTCTTGAACAAGGTTCCCTCCAAGACTGTGCCTACCACACCATATCAGATGTGGTGTGGGAAGAAACCCTGTCTTAAGTATCTGAAGATATGGGGATGTCCAGCTTTTGTAAAAAAGCAGCATGCGGACAAGCTCGAGGCACGCTCAGTACTGTGTAAGTTTGTGGGATACCCAAAGAACTCCATAGGGTATTTTTTCTATTACGCAGAGGAACAAAAGGTTTTTGTTTCTCGTCATGCCCACTTTCTGGAACATCAGTTTTTAGAAAAAGAAGCATGTGGGAGCGTAGTAGAACTGAAAGAAATTCCAGAACCACAAGCTATTACTGAAAGCTTGGAAGAACCAGAAGTTTCAAGAGAACCGGACATCCCAGCGCCACTCCACAGGAGTAGTAGGCAGTCTCATCCGCCCGAGAGATACTACGGTTTTCTCATAGACGGGGATAGAGAGGATTGCACTATGGATTATAGTGAGCCTACTAGCTTCCAGCAAGCCATTCAGAGCGGCGACTCGGTAAAATTGCTGGATGCAATGGGGCCGAGATGGAATCCATGTACACCAACAATGTTTGGACTTTGGACTTTGCTCCAAAAGGGGTAAAACCTGTAGGCTGCAAATGGATCTTCAGAAAGAAGATTGGTGTAGATAGGCAGGTTGAAACCTATAAAGCTAGACTTGTTGCAAAGGGTTTTCATCAAAGACCTGGTTTGGACTATGACGAGACCTTTTCTCCAGTGGCTATGCTGAAATCCATTCGGATCCTTCTTGCCATTGCTGCCTTCCACGATTATGAAATCTGGCAGATGGACGTAAAGACGGCTTTCCTAAATGGAAATTTGGAAGAGTGCGTCTATATGGATCAGCCGGAGGGATTCATTCAGAGTGGGAGCAGCGGTAGAGTGTGCAAGTTGCTAAAGTCCATCTATGGACTTAAGCAGGCATCGCGGAGTTGGAACATCTGCTTTGATGATACTGTCGAGGAATTCGACTTTATCAAAAACCCAGATGAACCATGCATTTACAGTAAGATTGTAGGGAGAACTGTGGTATTTCTCGTCTTGTACGTGGATGACATTCTCCTAATAGGAAATGATATTCCTATGCTACAGTCAGTCAAAGGATTCTTGTCGCAGAGGTTCTCCATGAAGGACCTGAGCGATGCCAACTACATTCTGGGGATCCAGATCTATCGTGATAGATCTAAGAGGATGTTGGGACTTTCACAGTCAAGGTACATCAACACCATACTGAAAAGGTTCAGTATGGAAGATTCCAAGCGCGGTAATTTTCCGGCTTGTCACGGGATCACTCTCTCCAAAGAGATGTCTCCCAAGACTGATTTGGAAAGGGATCGCATGTCTATTATACCCTACGCTTCTGCGGTAGGCTCTATAATGTATGCGATGTTATGTACCAGACCAGATGTAGCATACGCGTTGAGCGTTGTAAGCCGGTATCAGTCAAACCCAGGGGAGAAACACTGGATAGCGGTAAAGAACATTCTCAAGTACCTGAGAAGGACTAAGGAAATGTTCTTGGTGTATGGCGGAAAAGACCTCCAGCTCGAGGCCTTTGCTGACTCCAGCTTCCAGAGTGACAAGGATGACTCCAAGTCTATGTCGGGTTATGTCTTTACCCTCAATGGAGGGGCGGTTTGCTGGAAGAGTTCCAAGCAGGAGACCGTTGCTGACTCAACTATGGAAGCAGAGTACATAGCTGCTTGCGATGCCGCAAAGGAAGCTGTCTGGATGAAGAAGTTCCTCACGGAGCTTTAGGTGGTTCCTACCATTGTTGATCCAATACCGTTGTATTGCGACAACAATGGCGCTATAGCTTTAGCGAAGGAACCCAGGTCCCATCAGAAGTCCAGGCACATTTTGAAGCGGTACCACCTGATCAGGGAGATCGTAGATCGCCGGGAGATCGAGGTGAAGAGAGTAAATACGGAGAACAACACTGCAGATCCACTCATGAAGGCCCTACCCCAGACTCAGTTCGAGCGGCTGATCGAGATGATAGGTCTTCGATACGCCAGTACATGGCCTTAGTGCAAGTAGGAGATTGTTAGTGTATATGCCCTAGAGGCCATTACTGTATCATACTAGCTTGTATATTACTTGATGGAAGCTTGGGATATTCAAAGTTGTATAGACAATCTTGCTCAAAATAGTAGTATGCTACTTGGTTTGTCTCTACTTCAATATGTGCATGTGTTTCTTTTAGCATATCGCTTATATACATATTAGTAGAGCCCTTAGGATCTTTGCTTGATTACCAGTGTTGTGATGGCTCTCACACTCGTGGGGGCTGGGTAATCCATAAGCACATCCTTATACAGGTCCCTAGTCGTAGGACTATCGAGACAGGGCATCGATACTCCGGAGTAGACTAGCGTATGCGCTTCTCATCCCAGCGGGGGAGACGGTATGTCCTACAGCCGTCAGTACGTCGTACTTGAGATAGTATGCGGGTGCTCGTTAGGTTACGAGTACACTGGAAAGGACTCGTCGGGAACTGTTGGTTGGTATTATACCTATAGTCAGTTATCAGTTCCCAGGTGACATGAGTATAGCTTAGTCCGCCGACTTGACACTGTCACTTCGCCTCGAGTGTGTTCCCACTGTACTTAGATTACTACCCTACCACAGCTCAAAAGAGTCGTGCAAACAGGTAGTAGTTGGGTGCAGTCCCGAAGCACTTGGGGGCAGTGACGGTTAGACAGGATTCATCTCTCCCGGTATTGGGGGTTGACATCGCGCTGTGTCAAGGAGAGTCATTACATAAGTAGTCCCTGGCCAGGGCAAGCGAGATATACTGGTAGGTTTCCAGTGTTATTTCAGGGTGTTCTGGGCTACACTCCGACACGACTTGTACCGCTATTAGGGGACTGACGTTCACCGCCCCCTAGGCCCGCCATGCGATGTATCAGATGAATAGACCGGACTGTACGGAGATTGTCACATACAGGCTCAGTAGGAGTTCGGATAGGTTTACCTCATCGGCCTTCTTATCGACATCTACCTGGGGACCGTTACGTACAGCTAGTGCCGCTTGCGGTCTGTGGTTAAACCCACTACCAGCGTAGTGTCGAGTCTTTAGAGTCCCACACAGAGAGTTTCCCTGCATTGAGCGAAACGTGTAGAGGCCGTATGGTTTTACGGCAGGGCTACGATCACTTACGTGCACTTGTGTGCGTATGCTGTTCGGGCAGGCAATACTAGTGGGCTTTGGTTTAAGCCAGATCCTAGTATTGCACAGATGGATTTGATTTGTCTTCTGTGCATTCGCATTCTACGGAATGCGGATGCGGGTGTGTATGCACAGTTTTGAGGAGCGATAAAGGAGGAGGTGCCCCATTAGGGTTTTGGCAGTTAGTTCGGCCAAAACCGTAATGTGGCACACTCATTAGGGTTTTGACAATTCGTTTGGTCAAAACCATTATGAGTCGGAGACATTATTTACTAATCCTTTTAGTGATAGATTAGTGATGGCTAATTGCATTGACCATTTGACCACTTAGACCTCTCTTGACTTTGTTGACCCGTTGACCGTGTTGACCATTGACCTTCAAGAGAGATCTACACTCTTCTTTCATTTTCTTTTTAATTTTTTATTATAATAATGGTCAATTCAATGTAGCATCAACTTTATCATGATAGGATTAGTAATGATGGTTTTGGGTGTATTATTGCAACCATGGTTCATTTCCTTTGGGTTAATCTTTTTATTATTCTCTTTTCATTCTCTCTCTTGAAGTGAGAAGAAAAGAAAAGCTCTCATGGTTGTGATCAGTCGAAAATATTGTATATTTTAGCCGGCAATTTCCTTAACATTTGCATACATTTAGAAGTGCTCGGCATTCATATTCTACATATTAGCAAATCTGTCACAAAATATGAGATTGCATGTGTTAGACTTTTAAACCGACACTTTAAAGGAAATTAACCGCATTTCATGGCATCGCATCATTTCTGTATTTGCGCAACACTTGTCTTGAGTCTGTGCAGGAAAATACGGAAGAAAACCAAAGAGCTGATCAAAATTACGCCAACTCGAAGCCCTCAGATCTGGTAGCAGTTCAGAAGGAATTATACAATTCTATACATCAAAAGAAGGCCCATGAGACATACCAAACAAGTACCAGAAGAATAGAAGCCCAAAGCCTCCTAGTAGCCGTGGATCCGCGGCAGGAACACTACTTGGGCCGCGGATCCGCGGTTGGTCCAAAGCTTCAGCTCCAAAATTTCAGTGCATAATTCCTTTCTTTGGGCCCACAGTCCTTTGTGATACTTCAAATTCCAGAATTACCTCGAAGCCACTGCCAGATCAGCAAAGAAGATTAAGAAAGGCTAATCCTAATTAAGCTCTTAACTAACCTCTTCTAGAAGCTCCCTCCTAACTAATCACACCTAGAAGCTTCTCCCCTAACTAACTTTTGGAGGGAAATTTGAATTCCCTCAACAAACTTTTGGAGGGAAACTTAGAATTTGAAATCCTAGATCTAGGGTTAGTTATTTATAAATAGGAACCTAGACCTAGGGTTAAAGAATAATCATTCTTTAGTTAGCTAGTTCATTAGTTAGTTTCTCTCATTCCCTCTTTCATCATCTTCTTCCACAAGTCTAGTGACAAGGCTTGTGCGAAACCCTAACCCTAATTCCACTCCAAATCCAAGATCTTGAGTACCAAATCAAGTGAGAAGCCTTCAACCTTTTAGGAGCCGAGCCAATCTTCAATCGGGCAAGTGATCCAAGCCGATCCGCGATCCACGGAGACGAGCGAAGCCAAGTCGACGATCAAGTTCTTCCTCTTGTAGTTCTTGAGCGAATGTAACTAAATTGTTGATATAAATAAAAGGTGAAATTCTTTAATCTTGCTTTCTTTTAATTCTTGCATCATGATTAGATCTCAATTTGTAATTGTTACTCTTGTTGTGATGTGTGAGTGAAACTCCGCTCGTTAAGGAGTCGAGACGATTGTAGAATGATGATGTAACAAATCTTAATACGATTTTTAAGTCCTACGAGTTTTGTAAACCCTAACAAGTTCAAGAATCGATGATCTAGTTTCATAGCGATGCTTTCTTGATTGTGATCGCTCGAAATTAGGGATCTACGATCGTTTCTTGAATTTGATAGAGGCTAGAATGTGAATGATATCGACGAAAGAACAAGGGATAAGATGAAACCCTAGTTTCACAAGAAATCCCTAATTCTCGATCGATCATCATCGATCTAGTATCAACTCATCGAAGGATAAGAATACGTAATTGTAAGATTACATCACATCTATAGATCCAATCGATTCCTACGAGCTTCATTTCGATTCTTGAGATTTGGTTTGGAAAAATCAACAAACTATCAATTCTTGATTCTATCTTTTTCTTGTTATTAGATCAATGTTTTTCTAATTCTTGAACTTCAAATATAAATCTTGAATTGTCTTGTTTTCTTTTCTTTAAAGTTTCGACTCAACTAATTCAAAAGATGAACGATTACACTTTCCCTGTGGACGATCCGCACTCACTTACAATCTACAATCCGACACCGTAGTTGATTGCGGTCAAATAATTTTTGATTGTGATTTCTTTACAATTTTATACTACACAATCCGAAATCCTATTCAATCAAATGGCGCCGTTGCCGGGGATCATTTGATTTGATACTTTTACATCCAATCAAGAAAATATTACAATCAAATGGCGCCGTTGCCGGGGATAGTGTGCTAATAGTTCATATTTTGAAATTTGAGTTGAACAATTTATTCCATTATAATTTTTAGATCAAAATTCGTGCAAACACTAATACGAGTGTTGTGATTTGTTGCGAGAAAATCTGGAATCACTGGAGCTGGGATAAAATTTTTGTGAATATTCCAGAGAGCTGAGGGAGGCAACAGAAAGCAGCTGAAGAAGTTTGATCCAGTGAACCCACAACTTAAGCGCGGAAGCGCGGCAAATAGGGTGTCATCGCGGCGGAAACGCGGCCCCTTAGTGGGTTCTCTGAAAAAATTTTGCCTCAGGTAACTTTTTGATCTCTCCTCTCTCCCTTTTTAGCTCCAACTAACAATTTCTTGCAGGTTTCTTTGCAAATAAATCGCAGCGCGCAAAAGCAAAATAAAATTTGTGCGTGTTTTGATTCTTTTGGTTGTTTGCATATTAATACGGAAATATAAGGGGCACGGCCAAATTCAAATTAGGTGGGGATTTCATTACCCTTCCTAGGCCCCGAAAATCGCAAAACTTGCATCCGCATTTACCCTCATTAATTAAAAGAAATCTAGAGATGACTCTAAGGACCGTCGCGCTCAATTAGGACAAGAGAAGGCCGTGGGTAATTCATTGTTTATCCGAGTTTTCTTGTGGTGCCTAAGGCGAGTGTGTCTAAGGCTAGTGGTTTTTAATTAGGCCCACTACTTACGTAGTGGAGTACCTTTCCACTTACCTGGCACTTATCCGGCCACAGGGGGACAAAGAGGCAGTGGAGGATTTATCCTGCGACTTGTCTTTTGGCAGTTAGGAGCGGTCTAGAGCCAGACCTAGGTGACCACTAGATTTTAGGGTTTTGCTTGTTGCATTTGTTGTGATCGCATCATTTTTTTTAAAATCCGTATTATTTTCAAAACAAACACCAACACTTCATTTCCTCTAATTATACCAACGCTGCCACTTGTGCTACAACCATTTAGCACAATGTTAGGCTGGACACGGGATTCCATTTTCCGTCTTGTCCGCGTTTCTTTTATCGACCCCAGAGTCGGTAATTCTTCGTCTTCTCCCCCACCACCCACCACACCCGCGATGGACCCAAATCCATCAAACTTTAACACTACTCTGCCACCGCCCGCAGGTGTGCAGAATCTTCCACGCATTTCTCTCCAAGAGAGATGCTATCCTATACGTGTTTCCCTTCCCACCTGTCTTTCTATACCACCTGCCATGGAGGAAAATTTTGAAATCAATCCCCAATTCATCAAACTGTTACCCAAATTTCATGGTCTTGATTCTGAAAACGCATACATGTTTATTTCCAAATTTGAAAACGTATGTGCTTTGATGGGAAATTCACAACTGTCTTTTGATGCTCTGCGTTTACGTCTTCTCCCATTCACTTTGTGCGATTTAGCCGAGAAGTGGCTTTACATCACACCTGCACATTCTATTTCAACATGGGACGAATTCGTTGCAGCATTCCTTAAGAAATTTTATCCCAATCACAAGACCGCCCGTGTTCGGAGCGAAATCTCTAAATTTACCCAACTTCCCAATGAACCATTTTGGAAATGCTTTGAACGGTTCAAGGATCTTCTTATCCAATGCCCTCATCACGGAATCCCCAGATGGGATTTGTGTCGAATTATCTATGAGGGTATTGATCTCACTACTAGACAGATGCTTGAAACCATGTGTCATTGCCAATTCCTATCTAAAGATGATGGTGAAGCTTGGAAATACCTAGAAGATTTAGCTCAAAACACATCACAATGGGAAAGTGTTAGACCACCACCACCTAGGGAAGATGTCAATCAGCTCGATGTTTCCGTCACCTTGAAAGCCGAAATGGCCACAATACAAAGGAAACTCGACGCTATAGAAAACAAAATCTCTTCAGCCTCCCTAAACCAATCCACACTTCCCAAAACCGTGTGTGGCTGCTGTTCAAACCTTCACATTTGACGGAAGAATGTCCTTTGAATGTACCGTTTCAAGGTCACACTAATGCTGCCCTTCAGCAAAGACCGGGAAACTATCCCTCTTCTTCCTCATATAATCAAGATTGGAGGAATCACTCAAACTTTTCTTGGAACCAATCACAATCTCAAAACACGGTTCCAATCCTAAACAATTTTCAAAGGGTCCCTCCACCACAACAGCAACCACCACTTCAATTGAGTCAGCACCCCTTCCAACCGAAAAATTTTCAAAATCCTGCCGACACTTTTGCACTACATGAAAACTCTTTGCAATTAGCCGGTACTGATAATATCTCTGCACTGGTACAAACCTTGGTTACTTTCATGAAACAATCCATCCAAGAGTCGGCAAGTTTTCAATCTTCCATCGATAATATGATAAAGATCATTCTCACTCAAAATGAGAATATCAAATCAATGGAAGCTCAAATTGAACAAATAACAGCCGAAATAAGTGCCAGAGAAGAAGGGAATCTTCCATCTCAACCCGTACCTGATCCTAGACCTTCACATTACACTAATGTGGACGCTTTTACAACGTTGAGATCTGGAAGAGTGCTAGACAATCACTCGGGTGAACAAATTGATAATGATGAATTGATCATTAACACCCCGGCTTCCACTTCCACTTCCACTCACACTTCTATTTCTTACCCTATTTCGTCTAACTTACCTTCTTCTTCCGAGCCTATTCTCCGTATTCCCAAAGGCTCGAACCCTCCACCCACCTCATCTTTTCCACCCCCACAAACTTCTCCACAAATGTTGGACCCAACACTTATTGATAGAGCTCCATTTCCAAATAGGTTGAGGCCCAAGAAACATGATGCCCAAATGGAGAAGATTGTGGACATGTTTAAGGAAGTTAACATCAACATCCCTCTCCTAGATGTTATTCAACAAGTTCCGTCCTATGCAAAAATTCTTAAGAACTTGTGCACTAGGAAGAGGAAGACTCAAGTGCCTAAAAAAATCTTCATGTCGAGTACTGTAGACACGGCTTTTCCCCAACAATTACCACGGAAACGTAAGGACCCTGGCTGTCCTACTATTTCCATTTTTATTGGGGAGAAACACATCATCCGTGCGTTACTTGACCTTGGCGCTAGTGTTAACTTACTTCCTTACTCGGTATATGAGCAACTAGGTATCGGAGTGTTAAAGCCTTCGAGCATAACTCTCCAGATGGCTGACCGATCAATCACCAAACCTAGGGGTGAACTGGAGGATGTGTTAATAAAAATCGGGGAATTTGTATTTCCTGTGGATTTTATTGTACTTGATACACAGCCTGTAGCAAACCCACGGAATCAAATTCCGGTGATTTTAGGTCGCCCCTTTTTGGCCACTTCCAACGCAATAATCAACTGTCGTAATGGTTCTATGACCCTATCTTTCGGGAATAGGTCAATAGAGCTGAACATTTATAAGTTGGGAAGTGTACCCTCCGAACCTATTGCTCAGGTATGTTCTGTCGACTTAATGGATGTCGACAGCAGCGAATTTGATGATCCTCCTGATATCGATCTTGACTCTTTTCATTTGTTGTTGTTTGACCCAACTATGTATCATACACTTACGGACTCTTCCACCGAGATGTCCGGGTCAACAATTAACACTGATTATGAATTGTTCTTAGAGTCTGTAGATCACCCCGTACTTTGTAATGACATTATTCATCGGGGTATGGATAGAACTTTTGAGGAAATCTTCGCTGATAAACTCGCATTTTTGAATGACACGGGTGTTGAGATGAATCATCTCCCAATCATTGAAATTGAACCTCCACCCCTTCTTTTGAACTGTAAAAAGAATGCGAGTAATCCATCACATTCACTGCATCGTCTCTCCAATATGAGACGCACACACATTCTCTTCCACCACTTAACCTTTCCCCACTTCTTCTTCCACCAACCCGAGCACTGCATTGATAAAATTTTTGAATGGTTGGTGTTAACATTTGGTCTTTGCAAAGCTTGGCATCGACCTATGATTTTTGACCCCCACTTGTGATTTTAAAAGATTAACATTGCATAAGTTTGGGGGGGTACATGTTTTTCTGGCTCTTGAAAAGAAAAGTTTTATAAAATGATGAGCCAAAAATAAGTTTGGGGGAGGTTCTTCACTTAAATATTTTGCCCCCACTGATAAATTCCTCCCAAGCTTACAGGTTTTTTCGAGATTTAGCGGATGGCAACAGTGAGGACACTGTTGAAAACAAGTTTGGGGGAGGTTTGTGCTTATTTTCGCATCATTTGCATATCATTTGCATAAGCACAAAACATTTTTTTGAAAACCATAAAAAAAATTTTAAAAAAAAAATTTCAAAATTATAAAACTATTTTTTGTACATAAATAAGATAATAAAAATCTAGATAGTGAAAAAATTACATCCATGAGATTAGAAAAATTTAAGAAAACTAAGAAAATTAGAAGTTTTCTTATACGAACTAGTAATAAGTAGTTATGAGCCGTTGTCCCAAGGGTTAGTAAGATGAAGGACGTCACTAATCTGAGGATAAAAATAAGTCTGAAAAATAGTTTCTATTCTGGAAGCCAAACATTTTGAACGTTGCTACCCTGCTATTCGCACTTACACACGTCTTGAAGCCTGGGATAGTAGAGGATACCTTGAAATGCTCTTGTCTTAAAGCCAAAAGTATGAAGAAAAAAAAATATGGTGAGAAAAATGGACACTGGTTTTGTTATCACTGAGGGAAATAAAAAAAATATATAGCGAGGGTGCCTCTTCATCTAGTGCCCTAAGGCCAACTGGTCTGGGAGTCACTGCTATACCTAAGGTGGTGCAAGATTAGGAAAATACACCAAATAAGCAAGCACATGAGTAATCGGTCGGTTAGTACCTCAAGAAGTATTAACGGTCGCATGAAAGTGTGTGAGCTCATCGAGAAAAAAAAGTACTGAGGTTGATGGGCAAGAGTATGATAGCTTGAATTGAATTCTCCGGGTGTAGGGATGTCTTTACACACACGCAGGGTTATATGATCGATGTTTGGAAGAAAGATAGGAATGAAGAATAAGACGATGTTTTATTGAGGGAGGACGTGATTTCCGACATCTTTTCATGACCATTAAGATAGGGCTCATGACAACCGAAAAGCTAGCTTAGTTGGAAACCCTAATTTTCAAAGTTTTTCTTTTACAATTCTTTTCTTTAAAATGTAATATTCATGATCTTGCTTTTATTATTGGATTTTGTGGGTGCAATCCGCTGAAAACCCTCAGGAGACAACACTCCTCCTACTAGGGACACCTAGAGATTTAAAGGCTTGTTGCACGTGCTCAGTGCAATCGTGTTGCCTACGAAAGTGTGCTAGTTAGTTTTTCTCTTTCTTTATTTTCTCCTTCTCTTTTTAATAAAACATTCGCTCGAGACGATCGAAATTAAGTTTGGGGGTATTTGATCAGTCGAAAATATTGTATATTTTAGCCGGCAATTTCCTTAACATTTGCATACATTTAGAAGTGTTCGGCATTCATATTCTACATATTAGCAAATCTGTCACAAAATATGAGATTGCATGTGTTAGACTTTTAAACCGACACTTTAAAGGAAATTAACCGCATTTCATGGCATCGCATCATTTCTGTATTTGCGCAACACTTGTCTTGAGTCTGTGCAGGAAAATACGGAAGAAAACCAAAGAGCTGATCAAAATTACGCCAACTCGAAGCCCTCAGATCTGGTAGCAGTTCAGAAGGAATTATACAATTCTATACATCAAAAGAAGGCCCATGAGACATACCAAACAAGTACCAGAAGAATAGAAGCCCAAAGCCTCCTAGTAGCCGCGGATCCGCGGCAGGAACACTACTTGGGCCGCGGATCCGCGGTTGGTCCAAAGCTTCAGCTCCAAAATTTCAGTGCATAATTCCTTTCTTTGGGCCCACAGTCCTTTGTGATACTTCAAATTCCAGAATTACCTCGAAGCCACTGCCAGATCAGCAAAGAAGATTAAGAAAGGCTAATCCTAATTAAGCTCTTAACTAACCTCTTCTAGAAGCTCCCTCCTAACTAATCACACCTAGAAGCTTCTCCCCTAACTAACTTTTGGAGGGAAATTTGAATTCCCTCAACAAACTTTTGGAGGGAAACTTAGAATTTGAAATCCTAGATCTAGGGTTAGTTATCTATAAATAGGAACCTAGACCTAGGGTTAAAGAATAATCATTCTTTAGTTAGCTAGTTCATTAGTTAGTTTCTCTCATTCCCTCTTTCATCATCTTCTTCCACAAGTCTAGTGACAAGGCTTGTGCGAAACCCTAACCCTAATTCCACTCCAAATCCAAGATCTTGAGTACCAAATCAAGTGAGAAGCCTTCAACCTTTTAGGAGCCGAGCCAATCTTCAATCGGGCAAGTGATCCAAGCCGATCCGCGATCCACGGAGATGAGCGAAGCCAAGTCGACGATCAAGTTCTTCCTCTTGTAGTTCTTGAGCGAATGTAACTAAATTGTTGATATAAATAAAAGATGAAATTCTTTAATCTTGCTTTCTTTTAATTCTTGCATCATGATTAGATCTCAATTTGTAATTGTTACTCTTGTTGTGATGTGTGAGTGAAACTCCGCTCGTTAAGGAGTCGAGACGATTGTAGAATGATGATGTAACAAATCTTAATACGATTTTTAAGTCCTACGAGTTTTGTAAACCCTAGCAAGTTCAAGAATCGATGATCTAGTTTCGTAGCGATGCTTTCTTGATTGTGATCGCTCGAAATTAGGGATCTACGATCGTTTCTTGAATTTGATAGAGGCTAGAATGTGAATGATATCGACGAAAGAACAAGGGATAAGATGAAACCCTAGTTTCACAAGAAATCCCTAATTCTCGATCGATCATCATCGATCTAGTATCAACTCATCGAAGGATAAGAATACGTAATTGTAAGATCACATCACATCTATAGATCCAATCGATTCCTACGAGCTTCATTTCGATTCATGAGATTTGGTTTGGAAAAATCAACAAACTATCAATTCTTGATTCTATCTTTTTCTTGTTATTAGATCAATGTTTTTCTAATTCTTGAACTTCAAATATAAATCTTGAATTGTCTTGTTTTCTTTTCTTTAAAGTTTCGACTCAACTAATTCAAAAGACGAACGATTACACTTTCCCTGTGGACAATCCGCACTCACTTACAATCTACAATCCGACACCGTAGTTGATTGCGGTCAAATAATTTTTGATTGTGATTTCTTTACAATTTTATACTACACAATCCGAAATCCTATTCAATCAAATGGCGCCGTTGCCGGGGATCATTTGATTTGATACTTTTACATCCAATCAAGAAAATATTACAATCAGGTTGCTAAGTTCTCCTCCTTCTTCCTCCTCTTGATCTCATCTTTTGATCTCATGTGTTGAGAGAAAAAGATCCCACAAAGACAAACACATCCATACATCTCCTCTACACATCCTAGGGCTTCTTGACTAGCAATCTCTTTACCCTAGTTGCCTCGGCTCGAGGTAGAGCTCGGTGTACATCTCTCGGGTGGATCGTCTTCGACTCAAGAAGGCCGCAGAGGTGCCCAAGGTCCGGATCGACGCTTGGAGCTTGGATGGACGAGCGGGACAGCGGAACGAAGACCCGAAGGACCGGTTTCGTGAGGTATACTTTCTACAGCATAGTAGTTAAAACCTCTAGTAGTTTACTAGTTTCTAGTTTAGCAAAGATCCGTGCATTAAGTCCATGTTGCCTTGCGCCAAAAATTTGTTTTTCGCCGTTTCCGCCTCCCCGTAAGAACCGGGGTGAGCAACGTGGACTTACAGGGAGATGCTTCTAGAAGTAGTTAGTTAGGGCTTAGCTTCTACCCTAAGCTAGGAGGTTAGGGGGAAGGTTCTAGGTCCTTAATGGAGTTTAGGTGAAGCTTGTTATGGAAGCTTGGGGTGTTTAGTTAGGAACCCTAGGTTTGCTGAACTGGCAGAAGCTTCTGGAGTAATCTGGAGAATGTCATGTCTTTATGAAGTGTGGAAGCTGAGATAGGAGCACTGCAGCAGAGAAATAGGGCTGACGTGGCAGGGCCGCCGCGGAACCGCGGCGCAAGGCGGCTCCGGCCGCGGTTCCGCAGCCACTTGGCTGAGCCAAAGCTTCCTACTTCTTCTGTTGACTTCAAGTGTCTTCAAGTGTACATTCTAATATGTTGATTCTCTGAATGCTTCTTAGATCATTGCCAGATTCCAATTCCTTGAGTTGGCGTATTTTAACAGTCTTTGTTTTGTAAATTTGATCATTCTCCTTGAATTTCCTGCATAGACTTCGAAACACAAGTTGCGATATATATAGGAATGATGCGATAATATGAAATACAGTCAATTTCCTTTATAGTGCCGGTTTTAGAGTCTAACACATGCAATCTGATATTTAACAACTGTTTTGCTAATATGTGCTATATGAATGCCGAATACTTCTAGATGAGTGCAAATGATAGGGAAATTGCCGGTTTAAAGATGCAGTATTTTCGACTGATCACGGGAGTTAGCTCTTCATCAATCGACGGTCACAACCACGCAAGCAATATAATATACAACGCCAAAGGCGAGGATCAAAACTCAAAAGAAACTCAAAACAACATGAAAAACATAATAATACAACGCACGACTCTAAAGTCGAAAGAATAACAAACTGGTCTTCTAACTCTCTCAAATATACAATCTGGTTGATGGAGTTTCTAGATACAACTGAAATAATAATAAACAATGGTGGTCCTGATGCAAAGAAACGGTGACTACGGGCATAAATCTCCATAATACTGCATAACCAATGAATATATGAATGCACCTAATATCACGCAATGAATGCAATATTTAAACTAGCATATGGAAGCTATAACATATTACGACTATCAGTTATCAAGCTATGTCAAAGAAAATGTATTTTCTAAAGTGTACGTGACATGCTAATTACCGATGAAGATGTGTGTGAGCCGGCAAGCGAGTGTATGTGGAACATACGCGTCATCGGTAATGGTGCTGGTGTCCTAACAGCATGGTTTTATAATTACTACGTACACAATGGCATGCAATGAGGCGATAACAACAAAATATGGAAAATGAATAGTAAATAAAACAATAATATGTGGAACATGAATAATAACGGAACAACAAGGAATCTACCTTACTATATATGTGTTATATTGTTTTGCCGTTTGAAATAGTACAAATCGTGGTGTTTGAAAATAAGGACTGCGGTATTTTAAAGAAAAGATACATCTTTTAAAATATCCGTAGTATCCCTTGGTATGTCTTTAAAATTCTCACGATTCGTCAGTTTTGGAAATAGGTATAACTCGGGTCCAGTCTAACATCTACTAGGTAAACTACAGGTCTAACTAACAACTAATCAAAAGGGGTACGGAAACCACCTACATCTGAGTCGATATATATACACACACACACACACACACACACACATGTATAATAGTCGGTGATCCCGCCTCAATAATATCATGTACGATACAACATATCATATGACATCCTCGAATCAAGAGTGCGGATCCATCGTCAATATATAGCTCGTACGGTGAATCCGTCGTACGGCCTCCCAAATCTGGGTACGGGTCAAATGTCACTTCTATCACATTAATCATCTGGTATCCTCGTTATCAAATATCATGATCGGGGTACTGATCTACGTCTAGTACAATACTGATACCATCCATGAAATGCATGCGGGTGTATGAAAACACCACGCCTAAAGAACCCGCTAAAATATCATGTCGTATCTCAAATACGGACCACATCACATCACCGATCTCACGGCCTCAAGCCCAATCTCATCGACTCATCTCCAAATATCATACAATATTCTCAACATTCATGCATGTGTATATGAATGTATATATGCATAGTCCCATACTCATGCGTATATACATATATACACATTCCCATATACGCACAAGAAGATGATATATACAAGTGTATATGTGTGCGTGTATGCAAATCCTTACTCTAGGTTTCGTGACTAAGAAATCCGCTAAAATCCTTTCTTCAATTTTCGCTAACCCTAAACCTATAAGCTCCTAAGGCTTCTCTTATTCGGTGTTCATATCTCCTATTAACATATAAAAGTATATTGTTACCGCATCACCTCATTCCTCATAATTTTGCGGGGGTGCTATACGCCATCCACCCGACTTCTCCCCGTAGATATAAATCTACTTACCTGATCTTCGCTCGCCGGTGCCGACGTCGCCACGCGCTTGCTTGTCGCCTCGAAGTCCACATGGGGTACCTACATATCATAACGCACCGTATCGCATTAAAATTCGACTCATGACAAAAACGACACACGGATCCTACATAGGTCAAAACCTATGGTTGCTTTCACAAATCAACCCAAAAACCCTCGACATCGGCGTACAAACGTCGATTGATCAAGAAAAACACCAAACATACCAATCATGATTTCAAAACTCACTAACAGTATAAGAAATATGGTTTAATTCGTCAAAACCATAAAATTAAACCAATCGTTTTATTTTCCAAAAACCTAGTTAGCACAAATTCCCATTTCGGTTCAAAACTTGATGTTTTAACCAATCTACAAATTTTAACGATTCAAATGTCCAAAACGCTCATTAAATAACATAATTAGGTCATACAAATCACTTTCATAAATTAAACTCATCGATTTGTATAAATTCCAAATTCCTAATTTGCAAAAATACCGATTTTAACTCTTTTTAAAGTAAAATCCACAATTTTACAATTAAGCTTGGTTTTGCATATACTAAAGTATTAAACCACAATTTATAATGTTAATAATGTCAAGAAACCCTAATTTGAATTTATCTCACCAAAATATATATATTTTTAAAACCTAGTTTGCAATTTATATAATATTACAAATTTAAATTAACAAAAATGCAAACTAGGAACTAGATTAATTTTAGCAAGCAATTACATGTTAATCTACCCATCACAATGATAATCCAATGATCAAACCCTAATCTTCATTCAAAACCTTCCACTTGAAATTTCAAACTTGCAACTAAAACCTAATTAACACTTAAATATATTAGCTTTAAGCAAAGAACTAACAAATTAAGCATTGGGTAAAGATTTATACCTCACAGAACAAGATATCACACTTGCACACTTGACCTCTAAAATGGCTTCTAGCTCCAAGATCCATGCTAATTTGAGTAAAGAATAATGGATAATGGATTAATGATGAATTAATATGACTTTGTGTTGATTTTTTAGGCAAAAATTGAAGGATTTTGAAGTGAAAAGGAGGTGGGTAAATTTGGGGCAGCAAGAGATGGGGGGCTCGGCCAGCAGCAGTAGGAAATGGAGAGAGAAAAAGTGAGGTGGTGAATGAATGCTAATTCCCAAGTCAACCAAGCCTACTCCTCATTGTTTATTCAACTCTTATTATTCTTTTCTTTTATTTTCTTTTCCATTTAACTTTGAAGTGGGAAAGAATGGGTTAAGGAAAATTTTGGGCTGCCAAAATGGGGGCTCGGCCACAAGGGAAATGGGGGTGTGTGTGAGTGCAAGTGGGGAAAACAAAAAGATAAATAGTATACCCCAATTTCCATTAACAACAATTTCACTATTTATGCCATTTTTCTTCGATATTTTCTAAAACTGTTTTGGCAAACCATTTCATTTCAAAAACAACATGTTAAAATTTTGTTTAATGTGTTATGATACACAAAATTTGTTTCAACTCATTCCAATTTGTAATTTTCCCGAATTAAATGTATTAGTGACGGCTTAAAATAATATTAAAATAATTAATTTCGGAAAAATTTTCAGAAAATTAGAAATTTTTCCAGTGGCTCAATAAACACCAAATACTAGCAATTACATAGCTAGAATATGTATATTTAATTTTATAATAAATACATTTATATTTTGACTTTTTACGGAAACCCCTCTTATTTTACCGATTTTCCGAAATTTCACCGAAACGATTTTCAAAACGTTACAATCTTCCCCCCTTAAAGAAATTTGGTCCCCAAATTTAATTTAAAACTCCCCTAAATACTAAAACATTTCAGCAAAACCATCAAGTCGTCGGGGCTCCGAAATCATAAATACATAAAACATATATCGTAGCGCAATGCATGCGCATGAAAAAGAGTGTATAACTCAAAATCAAAACTCCGTCAAGTATCCCGCAATCATCGGAGTCATGGGGAAGTCATCAATGTC
Organism: Agapanthus africanus; assembly: GCA_030015575.1. Lineage (NCBI taxonomy): Eukaryota > Viridiplantae > Streptophyta > Magnoliopsida > Asparagales > Amaryllidaceae > Agapanthus > Agapanthus africanus. The sequence goes on along the minus strand of JASDDO010000026.1, from coordinate 208,495,899 downwards.
AAAATCCAATACGAAACCAATATGATATACATCAACACTATACATATAAACACCTAAAGGAAAAGCATGCCAAACCGTGTTAAGTCGTTGTGTGATGCGCATAACACTGCACAGTGGCGGACGTCTCTAATAAGAAAATAATCATATATATATATATATATATATATATATATATATATATATATATATATATCTTTTGTTTAATATACACGTCCCGCCGTTTTGAAAACAATTTAGATGGGTTTACTTTTTAAACAGTTTCGTGTCATCACTGACATGTAGGTAAATACTGAGACTATAGCTCCTCCTTGGAAATCCCTTCGATAACTATCAATGCATGCAAAATATACTCAGGTACTGTCCTCTGACTAGTCCTGCTCAGTACTAAACCAAATAGCAAACATCATAAAATATACTGCTCTAAAAGAAATCAATCCCAAATATATATATGAATGCCATGTGCGTCTGGTGCGCACGGAAATCGAAATCCATGAATGTGCCATACATATGCACAGAAATAACATCTAAGTGCAACGGGTGTGCACGAAACACCTGTCAAAGGCAACATGTGTGCCTGACAGCAAGACCAGGTGCAACTGATATGCACGAAGAATCTCGATTTAGTGCATCTGGTGTGCACCTAAATCGCATCAAGTGCTTTAAGTATGCGCAAAATCCAAATAAAGTGCACAATGTGCATGAAAACGAATATCGAATATCACAATCGAAATCGACGGTATACAACACACTTCAATCAAAATCCCAATCAAGTATACCGTGGTATAAAATCTCACCATCCTGTGCATCGGCGTGCACAAAAGCCAATCAAATACTAAAAGTGCATGAAAACTATGCCGAAAGTATAAGTCAAATCATATGCATGCCCTAGGCATGAAATCAAATATCATGAAACTCGGTCATCAAAACTCAGTCATGAAATAAATCACCCAAAAATACTGAAATCCAAAGTGACGGATACGTGATGGTCAATCACAAAATCACAACTTATAAATACTGTCGTCGATACGTCCGTCCTTCAATGTCGAGAAGGTGTCGGTGCATCCAATGCTAGCAGAGAAAGATATCTACTTGCCTTCTGATCATGGCATGTCGCCTAGTGTCCTTAGGCCCTCGTCTCTCACTACAGATTGCTAAGTACATAGCTCCTTGGCTCAACGGTCCAATATGGAAACGATAACGGAAGTAGTCCGCTCTGACATATCCTCTAAAGATCTCTAGCCAACTATCATGATTACTCATAACATGTCTCGTCGACGATGCCGAACTCTGACCTACTGGGTGTGCGCCATATGACTGCTCCTAGATCCAGATCTTCTCGTTTAGTATTTCTAGGAAGATCTTGTCGGGACTTCTCCCAAATCTCGTTCCTACCAAACTGCCCGGAAGTTATCATCTCTTACTAAATCTATGTCTGGTTCTGGAACGGCTGCATATTCATCATGACTCCTTCTGGAAGATATATTCATACACAACGCCTTTGTATGCGTATCACATCTCTGATGTCAGCGGAGTGGAACGCTATCTCGTCCAGATCTTGTACGAACCTCTTACTCCACTTTTCTCTAATATCGACTGCTTCGGACTCGTCTCTTTGTGGCTGCATGGACTGTGCTCCAACGGCTATACTCGTATCTGGAGTCTCCCAAGCAATGTATCCCATCACATGATATCCGAATGAAGTCGAACCATCCGATCGATTTATCAAAACCTCATAATCCCCCAAGAGCTCAACATCTTGGTTACAGTTTAATAGTATCGAATATATGCCACAGCACCTATGGACCAACCGTAGAAGGGCAATCCCAAAACTCACTAATGGCACCGCTAAACTGCCGCAAACCCTAAGGTCCACCGGCGTTCCATGGTCATTAAATCGAGTTAGGGTTTCATTCTTCTAGAGGGTCCGTAAAATTTCTTGCATTGTTTTCTGAATACTTTAAACTTGGAAAATAGGTTCCTGACATTCGATCGTCTCTATCGACTCTCAACGTATCCGCGTGAAGTCGTCTCTAACTGGAATCAATCAATCTGATGACCTCGCATCGGGGTAGGTAATGAATCACATGTCCTAGTCTTTCATCTCTGGTGACTAGCAATCTCCTATCATATCTCGAAGTACAACTCATGCTGCAATCGCTCCAAGCATCTGGGGTGATATCTCATCCTTCGCAGCAGCAACTAGCTCATTCGTCTGCAAGCTGAACAATGCCTAAATCATAAAAATACAGCGCATTAACGGTCATCACATTCTAGCTGGCCTCTAGCGGTAGCCCAATCCTCTGGTGCTGATCTACACATCCGAGAAATCTCATAAAAGCGATCCATCAAACGCTCGTAGCGCGAAAACGCAATAAAACGACGCCTCCCTATGTAATCGTATGTCCCTGGAATCACGCCTTGGTCAGTCCTCATTCGTGACGAGCTCGTGCTGACCGCAACTCTAGTCGTAGCTCTTCACGCCTGTATACCCGTGGTAACAAAACCATAACTGGTACCGATGAGGCTAGATCATAGGAAGGAATATAATACTGTGTAAGGAAATGTACATCATAAGGCTTCTTAAGCGGAGTAGCGTATCGTAAATATGCCGCGGAATATACGTACAGTACGTCACTCTACTCAAGCTACTTAATCCATCAACCAAGGGTCATGCTACACTACGAAGGTAAAACCTAACACTCTGATACCAACATTGTCACGACCCGAAAAGTACGGAACATGACCGGCACTTAAATTACGGACGTCTCGAGGCGTACGTAATCTAAGTAAGCCAAAACCCAGAAATCAAAACCAAAGAAGCAGTAGATTGAAGGAAAACCCAACTTAAAGCAAGTAGTTTTAATAGCATAAGCCGAATTATGCGTTTTAAAAACATCAAGTATTTTCTGAAAATTTCGGCAGAGTCTCCTTTGTAAATACTGGTCCCCAAACGGGATACAACATGAATAGTATACGAAATCAATAAAAAGGCATCCCCAAGCGGGAGTTAGCTCTTCGTCAATCGACGGTCACAACCACGCAAGCAATATAATATACAACGCCAAGGGCGAGGATCAAAACTCAAAAGAAACCCAAAACAACGTGAAAAACATAATAATACAACGCGCGACTCTAAGGTCGAAAGAATAACAAACTGTTCTTCTAACTCTCTCAAATATACAATCTGGTTGATGGAGCTTCTAGATACAACTAAAATAATAATAAACAATGGTGGTCCTGATGCAAAGAACCCACCTGCCAAAACAATCACCCGGAAAGAACAGTGTGCCAGCAAAGCCGCAATGAACCTGTACGGCAAAACCTGCAAGGAACTATGGCACAACGGGGGTGAGTTGCCAACTCGTGAGTAGAAAACATCTACGAGCAGAAATCGCATGCATAACGCTATCCTAGGTCATATCAGGTAATATCCTCAAATAAAAATCATGGTCCAGCTATGTATAGTGTAATACTACATGCTCGTGTCCGTTCCTCGGATAGCAACATATCAGATATATGATGTTTGAATGCATTACGAATGGAAACAGAATATATCATGAGTGAGACAGCTGTTTTCTTTAATCAATGAGATTTCTATATGTATGTCAATCACGTATCATCAATGAATGCAACAGAGAAATCAGTGTCAAGCATCGACACAAAACATAAGTCTCGGTATCAAATATCAATATCTCAAATCTCAAATCTCAATATCAATATCTCAGGCATCCGTATCATCTGCGGGATCGGCCCGCGGGCTCCGGCAGAACGGATCAGCCTATAACCATCTCATGACTCCAGCCGGTATCCTCCGAATAACCGACGAGTCCAAATAATATCACCGGTAGGTAGTGCTCCCCTACCAGGCTCATTGAATACAACTCGAACTTCTTGCCCCGGGGAACCATACCGGGCCCACCATATACCCGAGACGGTTCATCCAACTCCTCGAATCGGGTCTCGAAATCCAACAGCAATCATGAAAACTCGTGGTGGACGACTCATACATCATAAGAAAACCGCAATTTGCATTTTTAAAATGATGATACTAAGCTTTTATTAAATTCTTGCGTTTTCCCCCCAAATCCAGAAATCTCATGTAAATCCGAAATCATCAAAATCATGATACCAATAAACGGTGAATACGGGCATAAATCTCCATAATACTGCATGACCAATGAATATATGAATACAACTAATATCATGCAATGAATGCAATATTTAAACTAGCATATGGAAGCTATAACATATTGCGACTATCAGTTATCAAGCTATGTCAAAGAAAATGTATTTTCTAAAGTGTACGTGACATGGCAATTACCGATGAAGATGTGTGTGAGCCGGCAAGCGAGTGTAAGTGGAGCATACGAGTCATCGGTAATGGTGCTGGTGTCCTAACAGCATGGTTTTATAATTACTACGTACACAATGGTATGCAATGAGGCGATAACAACAAAATATGGAAAATGAATAGTAAATACAACAATAATATGCGGAACATGAATAATAACGTAACAACAAGGAATCTACCTTACTATACATGTGTTATACTGTTTTGCCGTTTGAAATAGTACGAATCGTGGTATTTGAAAATAAGAACTACGGTGTTTTTAAGAAAAGATACGTCTTTTAAAATATCTGTAGTATCCCTTGGTATGTCTTTAAAATTCTCACGATTCGTCAGTTTTGGAAATAGGTATAACTCGGGTCCAGTCTAACATCTACCAGGTAAACTACAGGTCTAACTAACAACTAATCAAAAGGGGTACGGAAACCACCTACATCTGAGTCGATATATATACATACATGTATAATAGCCGGTGATCCCGCCTCAATAATATCATGCACGATACAACATATCATATGACATCCTCGAATCAAAAGTGTGGATCTATCGTCAATATATAACTCGTACGGTAAATCCGTCATACGGCCTCCCAAATCTGGGTACGGGTCAAATGTCACATCTATCACATTAATCATCTGGTATCCTCGTTATCAAATATCATGATCGGGGTACTGATCTACGTCTAGTACAATACTGATATCATCCATGAAATGCATGCGGGTGTATGAAAACACCACGCCTAAAGAACCCGCTAAAATATCATGTCGTATCTCAAATACGGACTACATCACATCACCGATCTCACGGCCTCAAGCCCAATCTCATCGACTCATCTCCAAATATCATACAATATCCTCAACATTCATGCATGTGTATATGAATGTATATATGCATAGTCGTATACTCATGCGTATATACATATATACACATTCCCATATACACACAAGAAGATGATATATGCAAGTGTATATGTGTGCGTGTATGCAAATCCTTACTCTAGGTTTCGTGACTAAGAAATCTGCTAAAGTCCTTTCTTCAATTTTTGCTAACCCTAAACCTATAAGCTCCTAAGGCTTCTCTTATTCGGTGTTCATATCTCCTATTAACATATAAAAGTATATTGTTACCGCATCACCTCATTCCTCATAATTTTACGGGGGTGCTATACGCCATCCACCCGACTTCTCCCCGTAGATATAAATCTACTCACCTGATCTTTGCTCGCCGGTGCCGACGTCACCACGCGCTTGCTTGTCGCCTCGAAGTCCACATGGGGTACCTATATATTATAACGCACCGTATCGCATTAAAATTCGACTCATGACCAAAACAACACACGAATCCCATATAGGTCAAAACCTATGGTTGCTTTTACAAATCAACCCAAAAACCCTCGACATCGGCGTACAAATGTCGATTGATCAAGAAAAACACCAAACGTACCAATCATGGTTTCAAAACTCACTAACTGTATAAGAAATAGGGTTTAATTCGTCAAAACCATAAAATTAAACCAATCGTTTTATTTTCCAAAAACCTAGTAAGCACAAATTCCCATTTCGGTTCAAAACTTGATGTTTTAACCAATCTACTAATTTTAACGATTCAAATGGCCAAAACGCTCATTAAATAACATAATTAGGTCATACAAATCACTTTCATAAATTAATCTCATCGATTTGTATAAATTCCAAATTCTTAGTTTGCAAAAATACCGATTTTAACTCTTTTTAAAGTAAAATCCACAATTTTACAATTAAGCTTGGTTTTGCATATACTAAAGTATTAAACCACAATTTATAATGTTAATAATGTCATGAAACCCTAATTAGAATTTTATCTCACCAATATATATATATATATATATATATATATATATATATATATATATATATATATATTTAAAACCTAGTTTGCAATTTATATAATTATTACAAATTTAAATTAACAAAAATGCAAACTAGGAACTAGATAAATTTTAGCAAGCAATTACATGTTAATCTACCCATCACAACCATAATCCAATGATCAAACCCTAATCTTCATTCAAAACCTTCCACTTGAAATTTCAAACTTGCAACTAAAACCTAATTAATACTTAAATACATTAGCTTTAAGCAAAGAACTAACAAATTAAGCATTGGGTAAAGATTTTTACCTCACAAAACAAGATATCACACTTGCACACTTGACCTCCAAAATGGCTTCTAGCTCCAAGATCCATGCTAATTTGAGTAAAGAATAATGGATAATGGATTAATGATGAATTAATATGACTTTGTGTTGATTTTTTAGGCAAAAATTGAAGGATTTTGAAGTGAAAAGGAGGTAGGGAAATTTGGGGCAGCAAGAGATGGGAGGCTCGGCCAGCAGCAGTAGGAAATGGAGAGAGAAAAAGTGAGGTGGTGAATGAATGCTAATTCCCAAGTCAACAAAGCCCACTCCTCATTGTTTATTCAACTCTTATTATTCTTTTATTTTATTTTCTTTTCCATTTAACTTTGAAGTGGGAAAGAATGGGTTAGGGAAAATTTTGGGCTGCCAAAATGGGGGCTCGGACACAAGGGAAATGGGGATGTGTGTGAGTGCAAGTGGGGAAAACAAAAAGATAAATATTATACCCCAATTTCCATTAACACCAATTTCACTATTTATGCCATTTTTCTTCGATATTTTCTAAAACCGTTTTGGCAAACCATTTCATTTCAAAAACAACATGTTAAAATTTTGTTTAATATGTTATGATACACAAAATTTGTTTCAACTCATTCCAATTTGTAATTTTCTCGAATTAAATGTATTAGTGACGGCTTAAAATAATATTAAAATAATTAATTTCGGAAAAAATTTCAGAAAATTAGAAATTTTACCAGTGGCTCGCTCAATAAACACCAAATACTAGCAATTACATAGCTAGAATATGTATATTTAATTTTATAATAAATATATTTATATTTTGACTTTTTACGGAAAAACCCTTTATTTTACCGATTTTCCGAAATTTCACCGAAACGATTTTCAAAACGTTACAACTTCAGAGCGACAATACATATCAATCAAAGAAAAAACACACACAACAAAGGTGTGTGGAGGAATATAAATCAGTGAGTGATTTATAGAGAGTATTCACAAATATTGTAATTGTGAGATTATAAAGAGATCGTGAGATTTCTTGTTGAGAGTATTTTTGTAACAGTGCAAAAGACTTAGTAGATATCGTAGAGAGGCTCTACGACGCAGAAGTAGCCAGTGTTGGGTGAACTGCAAAAAAAATCTTCTGCGTCTTGATCTGTTGTGCCCGTATTTAGTTTTATCGCTCCGATTGTCGTTTATTTCTCGCTTGTGCCAGGTCTAAAGTCCTAACAGAGGTGTTACTGATGATGGTGGTGGGTTGGTGCAGAACTTCCACGAGGCTGCCTCTCCTAAGATACATGCTGCTGGCGTCTTGAGTAGCAATGCTCGCTCTCGCCTCTCTCCACTCAATGCTCGCTTTCTCCTCTCTCCACTCAATGCTCGCTCTCACCTCTCTCCTCTCCTCATTGTCCATACATGTTTATTTTTGACATGTATAAAATCTTTAGTAAAAATTTGGGTAAATTGTCAAAACCCCGCAAAACTTTTTTTCATTGTCAAAAACCCATTGTCTTCGAAACTGTAGTCAACACCTCCCTAAATAGTTTTTAGTTGTCAAAAAAATCTTACCTGTAATATCTAATAGTTTTCTGCTATATATAATTTTCTGTAATATCTAAGAAGTTGCTTGTGATATCTAAACTGTTTCCTGCGATATCTAAATTGTTAGTTGTATCTATACCCTAGAGGCCAGTATTGTACATATGATATATATTATATTGGATGCTTGGACATATATAGAGAGGACTTTCTTGCTTGATATGATAGTATGCTATCTGGTTGCTCTTTATCTTAACATGTATACTTGTCTCTTGATACTATCTTATGGTTACATGTTGGTAAAGCCCTTAGGATATGTACTTGACTGCCAGGACTATGATGCAGATCATACTAGTGGGGCCATGGTAGTCCATAAGTTCATCCTTTAACGTTCATAGTCGTGGGTGTATCGAGACAGGGCATCGATATACCAGAGTAGACTAGCGTATACGCTTCTCGACTCATTAGAGGGGCGATGGATGATCCCATATCCATTGGTGTTTGACATGAGAGATGGTATACGGGTGCTCAGTGGAGACTGGGTACACTGGATGGACTCGCTGAGAACTCCCAGATGGTATTATACCTCACGTCAGATGGCAGTTCTCTGGTGACACTTATACATGTTAGTCTGTAGACCCGAGATCGTCATAGAGTCTTGTGTGATTCCCACTGTGCTTTGATTTTCACCTTACCACGTCCAAGAGGGCGTGCAAAACGGTGGTTTTTGGGTACAGTCCCGAGTCACATAGAGGCAATGAGCGATAGAAGGGGTTTCGTCTCTCCCGGTATTGGGGGTTGATGTTGCGCTGTGCTCGATTGGCCATAACAGGGAAGTCCCTGGCCATGGTTGTTTTAGAGATTTACTGGTAAGTGTTACCAGTAGTTTCTCGACCCATTATGAGCCTCACATCGGCATGACTTATCGGTTATTGGGGTCTGACGTTTACCACCCCTAGACTTGATATGCGACATATCAGACGAGGAGACCGGACTGTACGGCAAGTGTTACTGTCAGGCTTTTGTAGGAATTAGAGCGGGCTTGTTTGATGATCTTCTGATCGCTCAATACCCAGGTAGTCGCTACGTCCAGCTAGTACCGCTGACGGCTTGTGGGTGCTTGATGTGATCATCACCTACTGCCAGCGTATTGACGAGTCTTTAGAGTCCTACATAGATGTTTTACTGGCTCAGGCAAAACGAAATAGGGGCACATATGTGATATGTGCGGGACCGAGAATAATGCGAGTATGTGATACCGTATTCTATCCTCGCGTCTTTTTTATCGGACGGTTATATGCGATATAGCCGGGTTATCGAATCAAGGGTTGATTCGATAAGTCAATACATTAGATATTAGTCGGTTATATGTGACATAGCCGGATTATTAAGTCAAGAGTTGACTTGATAATTTAGTGTATAATTGTATATTTGATATACTAATTTACATTAACTAACATTGGTTCACTTAAGCATTTGTTTTTCTCACATGTGCACAACTTAATATATATGTGATATATATTAAATTGTGTATTGTTTTGTATCATGGTTGTTGATACACACTACATGGGTATATGAGACTTACACCATGCTAATTATGATTTTGGGTTTTGATATTTAAAGTAATTCTAAAATTAGTGGATAATTAGCACAAACATGAAGCTAGTGGAAGCTTGTGGATGCTTTGACTAAGCCCACTAGTTTTGTTTTAGTTAAGATATTTAGTAACCTAACCATGATAATTAGCCATGGTTATGTCTCTACATGAGTTAGTATATGATACTCACTCACCATGGTTCACTCTCTCACTTGATCATTATTCTCATCTCATTTTAGTTCATCTTCTTCCTCAAACTCAATAACTTGCTAGGGTTTTGATTAAGTGAGAAAACAAATTCTAAAATGAGCCCACTTCCTATTTCACCATCCTCTACTAGATTAGCACTTTAGTATAGGATGTTTGCTTCACTATTCTTTTAGTTAGTGAGGTAGTAGAGTTGGCATCCTCTCGACGTAGATCATTTTCGGGCTCGAAAACTTCAAGCAAGGACGCTCTTTTAGCCTCGTGAAGCCATGCAAGAGTCCGGGAGAACCATGATCGCAGCGAAGGGACTACAACAAGGAGCTTTTGAAGTGAAGGACCAATCTATAAAAGTTGTTTTCGTTTTCACTTAGATAGTAAATGGTTTACTATGTTTCCATATTATATTTCTAGCTAACGATTCTAGTTTAGAGTTCCTTTTAACGGCAAAATTTAAAAAATGGTATGGACGATACCTCCCGAAACCTTGCTGCCGTCGATAGGAACCCTACATAAATAGTCTGTATGAATTGGTAGATATAACAAGCTGCTATGTAGATACAATAAGAAAAATTTCCATGGGTTTTCATCTACTGTTTCAAGGCCGGGGGTTTTGAGCAGGAAAAAGTGCTTGGTTTTTTTTAACAATTTACCCTGATAATTTCACAGTGGGAGGCCCGGCAGGCGATTTTGGGACAATGCCAAACAACATTGACTATATAGTTACTGGACACGCGCCACGCTCGTGCAATCTGCTATAGAACCTGCATTCGTTATCTGGAACCATAGGATCGCTGTTCATATCTCTCTCTCTCCATCTGCCGTCGAAACCCTAATCCTCGATCAAATCCTCCAAAAGCTCTAAAACCCTAACTTTAACCCTAATTGTCTTTGGAAACCCCAAGGCCTGGATCTCCTTCGTTCTGGATGGCGGGAGGGGATGGCGGCATAAGCAGCACGAACGCATTCGCAGCGCTCGATTCGTTGAAGAAGAAGAAGTCTGATAAGGGCACCAAGGGATCAGCGAAGAATTCCGCTTCTGTTAAGGAACCTGAATCTAAGCAGGTGTTGTGGCCGCAGGTGTCGACTCTCGAGGGAAAATCTTGGGCCGATCTTGACGACGACGACGACGATTACTATGCCAACACTGCACCGCCTCCGCCAATTTGGGGATCGTCGGAGAGGAACCAGCATGATGAAGAAATCTCGGCATTAGGAGAGGTGGTTTATATTTATATGAGCTTAATGCAGGAAAGTTGCCATAGGAGGGAATTTCCTTCCATGGCGTCAGGAAAAATGCATCTTGTATGATTTTTCTCGACGATCGGCATAAACACCCTCATCTTTATCATCTAAGACGTGGATACACCAAATTTCATGTGATTATATCATTTTTTTCACCGTTGATTTATTTGGTATAAAATTAATGGTTTACCGACAATAGAACTTTTTACATTGCTAATTCAATGGTGAAAAAGTGGTGGAATCACATGAAATTTGGTGTATGCACATCTTAGATAACGATAATGATGATGATGAATGCTGATCGTCGAAAAAATGGAGGTTGTATTTTTTCGGCGCCATAGGAGGAAATCACCTCATATGGCCTCTTTCCTCTCTCTCTCTATATGTATATTTGAAATTTTTAGTTTTATTCAATTGTCGGTAATGATAATTCTTACATGAGCATCCCATAACCCAAATTGATCCTTTAGTTCCCTAAAACTCAATGTGTTTTGTTTTTTCATTATTCTCTTTCCTCCTTGAAGCATTAGAAGAGAAATTTGTTTCAAGGGGTCACCATTAGCTTATGCAAATTGCTTAACCGTTAATGACTAGTGATGTTTAACTCATTGTTATACCAAAATCATTGATTATTTTGTTGGGATTGGGTCCATACCCATGAGTGGACTAAACCATTTTGGATCTCTTAGTTGATTTGGTGCAAGCGACCAACTTAAGTTATATTGGCTTGGACACATCTTGTAGTGGGTTAGGACTTAAAGTGAATAAGCAAGAGAGTGCCCCTCATTCCATTTTTTGTTCTCATTCCCAAGAGTGGAGTCTTGAGAGAAGGAGAGAAGAGGTGGGGAAACGAGTAGGTTTCACAAGAGCTCATTTGGGTTGATTTGTTCAACATTCCACATCACATTGGAGAATCCCCAAATTTGTTTGGGATGGGTTCCTTCAAAGTGGGTGTTGGTTTGGAGCTAGCAAGGTTTGATGCAGAAGCATTCCCGGTCATTCACACCTCCACCCCAAAAGCTTAAGGAACATGAAATAAATTCATGTAACCAATGCAGAATATCCGACTAAAAATGCCTCTCGGCTCCTCTCCAGAAATCCAAATTCATCAATTTATAGTTCAGTGGAAAGATAATTCTGTCAATATTCTAATGAAAGAAGCGATTCAACATTTGGATTTTTGTAGAAGTTATGGCTAAAACATTTCAGGCTGCGCATTAAAGATTGCATGGGGGCTCTTCGGTTTTCTAAACCCATTTATTATAATTTATTATATAGCTTGATCCATGGCTTGAAGTGTTGTTTCAAACCTATAATTAGTTATATTTGATCAGAAATAAAACATGTTATGTGATGATGTTAAATATAAGCATTGGGCTTTTATCTCTCCTTTAATTCTTTGGTGTGATTCCATTGAGTGTAAAGTTTATTCTTCGATTCCTTGGTGGTGTGATTGTATTTCAGAGTTGGCTTGACGTCTGATTCTAACATGGTGTGATTTAGCCGGTCGCCGTCTTTGCCTTAGTGGTGTCTATCTTCTGTGTAGTTCCTTAAGGAAAATGATGACATGAAACTAGAAGATATCCCCTATGATTAGTGGAAGAAGCTCGATCACAAGGTCGTTAGGTTTATATAGCAATGGATGGATGGATGTTATCACCAAAAATTTGACGCATGCTCAATTAAATAAATTAGGTCTTTATGGAAAGAAAGACCGTGAGCGATAAGATGTTTTTGATTCGGAAGCTTGTAAGTGTGAAGTACATGGAAGGGGCTTCTATAGACGAGCACTTGAATGAGTTTCAATGTGTTATCATCCAACCCGCGTCTGTGAAAATGGCGTTTGAAGATGCGTTGCAAGCATTGTTGTTGCTTGCCGGACTGTTAAGAGACATTGGTAGTGTCCCTTAGCAACTCCGTTCCAAATGGTGACATCATGATGAGGCCGAGTCTAGTAACAAGTAGTTTGTTGAATGAAGACTTGAGGTGGAAAAATCACAGGTCTTTTCATTTGGAGGCAATCATAGTTGTAAATAGAGTAAGGTAGAAGTCTACAGAAAAAGGTCATCATTCCAAATTAAGAAGCAAGTAAAGGTCGGGAGAAAGATGTATATGCTATGTCGCCGAAATGTAATGTCGCGTATGCAGGGTTTTAAATGTCGGCCGAAATTTGATATATATCTTAGAAATTTTGGTTTGGTAAGCACTCGACACAGAGTCAAAATTATTTCCTTTTTCGAAACTGAGAATATATCGGCCGAAATTTCTACGTATCGGTCGATATTTCTATGTCGCCGAAATTTTGAGATATCAGATAAAATTTCAGTTTGCTTACGAAAACCTTTATTATAGGTATTTTTGGCTCAAGTTATAAACCATTACAAATTACCCAACCCATTTTATAATTAGCAATGTTTCCCCAATCAGATCCACTTAGAGACATTGATTTCTCAAAAAGAGGTAGCCCGACTTCTCAGCGAAGGCAATTCTCGTCGAGTTAAGCTCAACTTCCTCCTCTTCCTCTCAACTTAAGGCAATTCTCGTCGACAAAATTGAACCTACGACCATTCGCTTAATAGACGACCGCTCTACCATTAAACCATTGAGGACTAAATTCATTTAATAGAATTAACAATTTATATTAAGTTATAATGATGGTATTTTTTTCAAAAACATAAGTTATATCAATGACATTTATAATACGATCCTGTAGAACCGATATTTAGCAAATATCACCGAAATTTCTTCGATATTTGATTCTGATATTAAAATTTTTGGACCGACACGATACCGATATCTGACATTTAAAACATTACACATATGAGAGTTAATAAAAGGCAGGGACGAGCAAAACAAAGTCCAACTCTGAAGAGAACACCATGACCATACTTGAGGGAGAGATGATTATTATCTTTACTACTGGAGATTCAAGCTTTTGTGTTGTGTGTCATGACACGGATTAGGTGGTTGACGCCGGAGCCTCCTAACATGATACTATTAGGAGCGATTTCCTTGCATCCTACAAGCCGGGTGATTATGACATTGTGAGGACGAGTAACAAATGCACATCTCAAATTGTTGGTGTTGGTGATGGTCATGTTGAGGCCAATCTTGGTTATAAGTTGGTTCTCAAAGATATGTGGCATGCTCGAGCTTCGTTTCAATCTCTTATCAGCCAGATAGCTCGATGAAGGGACTACACCAAGGTTTTTTTTGTAGCGGAGCTTAGAAGCTCACTAAAGGTTATCTTGTAACAGCGAGAGGCAAGAGGAGGTATATCCTCTATAAAATGCATGCAAAATTATACGTATGTGAGGAGAATACAATGTTGACAGCTCTATGGAGTTGTTGCATCGACGACTAGGCCATATGAGCGAGAAAGGTCTATAAGTTCTTGCAAAGGTTAATCTCATTCCTAATATAAACAATGAGCGTCTTGATACTTGCGTTTATTGTTTGGTTGGCAAGCAATATAAAGTTTCCTTTGCGAGAAAAAACTTAATATTTTCAATTTGGTTCATTCCGATGTGTGTGGTCTTATGAAGGATAAAAACTCTTTATGGTGTTTTGTATTTTATTACTTTTATTGTGAAAGATTAGGCCCATGGTTTGAAAAGCAAAAGATTTAGTTTTGAAAGTTTTTAAACAATTTCATGCAATGGCTGAGGGGCAAATCGAAAAATCTCTCAAGTGCATTCGTTCGGATAAGAGTGGTGAATACATTGATCCATTTGATGCATATTGCAAGGCATTCAACTTTAACAACCAACTTACGCTACCAACTTCAATGAACAAAATCAATGATTGAGCAACTTGAATGAAACTTAACTAATTATTTTGAAAAAACTTGCACGCTAATTTAACCAGTAAAGAACTTTGAACACTTAAATGACAGATCTTGAGTTAAGGCGGTGACAAGAGTTGAGACAACGGATCTTGTTTTGGCGGTGACAAGAGTTGAGACAACGGATCTTGTTTTGGCGGTGTCTTCAACAACGAACTTTCATCAAACAACTTTAACAAACTTCGAACTTTAATAATGAAAAAAACTAATGAACACTACTCACAACCAATCACTACATGAACAACACCATCTTTAATAACCATCAAACACATGGTTATGACATGAACTGTGTAAGCTATCCGAGTTTAGACAATAGTTCTCAATATACTTGAAGGTATGCAGGTAAGCTATCGATGTACGTTGATGTCGACTACTTAACGAGTCCCGAGTCGAGGCTATCAAACTCACCGGGACTCCTAGGGGAAAAATGCAACGCTTGTTAAGCGGGGGTATGACGAACACAATACATAAGAGAACATGATGCGAGAACACATTTGAGAATAACCAAAAGTAAATAGGAATTTTTAAAATAAAATATTAATTCTCTTATTTCAAACTCTTTTATTTTGAATTTATTTTTTCCAAAGTCTATTATTTAGAGTTGTTTATTCAGTATTTTATTTTTATGGATTTTTGTAGAGATTTACAAAATCTCAAGCAGCATTCGCGGCTAAGGTTTTAATGGATTTTGGGAGGCGGCGATTAGGGTTTTTGAAATCGATTACAGTGGCTTGGAAGGCTAGGATTTTGAAGGCCTTCATAGCGGCGATTGGATTTTCTTAGTCAAGATCGTGATGGTTGCTAAGGTTTCAAGAAGATCCTGTATTGGTGGCGATAACGAGACAATGGAGACTACATGGTTCAAAGTTGATCTGGATACAAGGCTATAAGGCCAGGCCTGTTGAAAGATGGTGTGGACAAAGTGTATAGTTGGCAACGAATTTTGGACATGGATCTAGTCATCGAGATGGCGGGTGGTAGCTGCTGTGAACGTGAAGATGGCTATGATGACTAGGTGTGATCGATGCCGGCTTGTTGGAGGCGACGCTGACTTGGTGGACGTAGCAGCTCAGCTTCATGCTGATGGTGCTGATGGTGCCGATGGCATGGATCTGACGTTTCAACAGGCTGTGGCAAGGTTGCGAGGATGGAGAGGCACCAATTAGGCGCTTGGTGATGAGTTTTCTGGACGTGACTTTAAGATGTGGCAGAGGCTAGGGTTTTGGAGTTATTGAGATGGAGATGAGATTCAGATACCATGTTAAACATAGTATTAGAGAAAAACGACTTAAGGGTGGAGGGTGGGTTTACCTCTCTATTTATAAATAAGTGTTAGAATTAACATTGAATATCCACATCCTAAATTACCCTTTTCAATGTAACCACATTGTTATTTTTGACCCAACCACTAAGTAACTCGTATATCTTAACAAGAAATATGCCTTTCAGCATACACATCCCACTAAAATCTTAATTTGCAAATATACCATTTAAGGTCTGAATTTTTTTCCAAAGAAGATCTAAACAAAATTTAATAAAAACATCAGTCCTTTTTATGTTTAATGTTTAAATTACCTTTTGGAACTTCATGGTCAATGCGAACTTTTGTTACCAGTGATTCCTGCATAATGTTCCTTAGGGTCTTGAACGAATGTGATTTGTGTAAGAGCTTAAATTTTCTATTTACATTCACATATATAAGAGAAGGATGACCAATAATTCATGAAGTCTGACTCAAATTAGTCTACCTGATTGCAATTTGCAAGAATTAAGAGCATCCATCCAGTATTCAGTTTGTTGTGACTTTGATGGCAGTATAGCACTTAACGTTCCTTTACAAGCATGATTTTAAAACTCGATCCATAACATTTTCAATCATGAATAACGAAACCGACGTTCTTTTCCCTGCTGTTTCAACTTACTGGGAAATTCAAATTACTGTCTAAGTTGATAAATATTATATTTTTTCCCTTCTGGGTAAGTACAGAAAGAAGCAATTTACTTGCAAAATATAAGTAAAGAGAAACAAAACCAGTTCATTTGTTGTATTATAGGATAGATACCTATAAATTCTTATATTGGCCTCTCTTAGTATATGCAAGTTACGCTTTCTCGCGTTTTAAAGCGTCACTCAACTGGTCAACCAAAAATTATTGGATTTACAGATATCAACTAAAAAGTATTTGATTTTATGTATATGCCCATTTGATAGTCTTGTGATTTGATCCCTTAATTATTATTTTCATAAATTTTAGCTACATTTGATGTTTGTTTTACATGGGAGAAGGCATACAATCTTTATTTAATCAATGCCTTGGTTATTTTCATTGCACAATCTACATGTAACCTGAAGTTGATTTTTTTCCCCACAATAATTCTGAAGAAGTTGATGGAATCTTTATTGGAAATATTTCATACTAGCTGTTTTGGTGTTATTGCTGGAACAAACATGCACCCACACACAGATTTTGCTCTTCAGGTTATTTTGCTGTTGGTTTCTTAGGCGATGGTAACTATACAAAGAGCAAACCAAGAAGAAATGAAGAAAGCTATAATTGCACTTTTCTGTGCTCGCTGTTCTATCATCGAACACCAAAGTTGTGATTGTTTTCATGCGTGGAATATGCTATACAAGGCTGTTATGTCTGTCTCAGAGATAGAACACTCGATAACATGTCATTTTTTTTTCACTTTTCCCTCTAACATTTGATGTTCATATTCTCTTTTTGTTCTGCTTTATTTTTTTTAATTAAAGAAGTGTTTCTTTAAATTGTTGGTGGCGATGTTCTAAATATCAGATATCGGTATCGTATCGGCCTGAAGATTTTCATATCGGATAGCAGATATTATGATATATCGGGAGATATTTTCTAAAAAGTATTTTTTGTATTGTCATAAATAATATTTAATATGAAGTGGCTCTTTTAGAGGATTTTTTTCTTAATAGTTCAGTGGTAGAGTGGTGATATATAATGACTGGTCATATGTTCGAATACTACTTGAATTTCTTGAATGTCGCCAAATTTCTGAAAGTTCTCGAATGTTATCGAATTTCTGAAAGTTCTCGAATGCTACCGAATTTCTAAAAGTTCAGCCACAAATTTCTGAAAGTTCAGCCATGAATTTCTTTAAAATTTAGGGTTGAATTTTTGAGATATTCATCTCCGAATTTCTAAGAAACACATGGCTAAGTCTATCAAAAATTTAGCCCAAAATCCACGATATGAATTTCTAGAAAATTGGACTCGAGTTCTTGAGAAGTGGCTAAATTTCTCATTCTCTGAGAAATTTGACTACCAAAATAAAAACAGAGAGACTGAGAAAGGCTTGCATATTCGAACTATAGAGAGAGCTTCGGCAACGAAGTGGGACGAGCTTGGTCGACGGAGAGGCGATGGAGAGGGAGGAGCTTCGGTTATGGAGTGGCGACAGAGAGAGAGGAGCTTCGGTGACAGAGAGGCAAGTGCTTCTAAAACCCAGATCTAGGGTTTTTTTTGAATCCTACTAAGAAGTAGAGTTAGAGTTGATTTGGGCTTTTTTCACCGGTTTTGACCGTAACTTATCTTTTATAACAGATCGGGTAGGGTCCGTTAACAATCTTACATGCAAACCAACAACCTAAATAAAATTAATAAAATATCATGATATTTGGACAGATATATCAGACTCGATATATCTAGCCATTTATGATATATTGGCTGATATTTATTAATGTTAGATATGTATGTCCTAAGGCCATTATTGTATATTATAGTGGATATTTGGGCATATGTATGTATAAAACATTCTTGCTCGATATGATAGTATGCTATTTGACTTGTCTTTATCATTCATGTGTAGTTTTACTTGATATTGCTATCGCTAATGCATGTTGATAAAGCCCGTAGGATGTTTGCTTAACTATCGGGATTATAATAAAGATCGTACTAGTGGGACCTGGGTAGTCGATAAGCACATCCTTAAATGTTCCTAGTCGTGAGAGTATCGAGACTGGATATCGATACTCCAGAGTAGACTAGTGTATACGTTTCTTGACCCCGACCGGGGCAATGGCTGTTCCCACAGACATTGGTGTTTGGCACCAAAGATTGTATACTGATGTTCATTAAAGAATGAGTATACCGAACGGACTCACCGAGAACTCCTATATGGACTTATATCTACCGTCAGATAGCAGTTCTATGGTGACATGAGTATAGGATAGTCTGTAGACTTGAGATCGTTATAGTGTCTTGTATGTTTCCTAATGTTCTTTGATTATTACCCTACTACGGTTTGAAAGAGCCATGCAAATAGGTTTTAGTTGGGTGCAGTCCCGAAACACATGGAGACAGTTAGCGATTGGAAATGTTTCGTCTCTCCCGATATAGGAAGTTGATGTCGTGTTGTGCCTGATCAAGACTGTAACCATAAGTCTCTAGTCAGGGCGGATGAGATAAACTGATAAAGTGTTATCAGTTGTATCTATAATGGTTACATGTTACTGATTGGCATGACTTATCAGGTTATTAGGGGTCTGGCGGATACCAACCTCTAGACTTGATATGTGACTCTCAGACGAAGAGACTAGACTGTACGGAGATCGTCACTTTTAGGCTCTGTTGGATTTCGGATGAGCTAGTCTATCGATCTTTCTATTCGTTCAATACCTGGGTAACCGTCATGTGCAGGTAGTACCGCTGACTTGCTTATAGGTATTTGATGTGATCATTATTTACTGCCATCGTATTGATGAGCCTTTAAAGTCTCACACAAAGGTTTCCTAGCACAAGCAAAACATGTATAGCGATATGTGCGAGAGCTCGATTAAATACGGGTATATGATACCGTATTTTAATCTAGTGTTATTTAATATTAGCCGAACTATATATGATATAACCGGATTATTAAATCAAGTGTTGATTTAATAATTTGATATATATATATATATATATATATATATATATATAAACTAATATTACGCTCACTTTATTTTTCCTTCTCTTTATATATTATTTATATATGATATAAATAATATATATTATTTTGTCATGGTTGTATATACACGTTAGATGTGTGTATAAGAATCACATAGGATTAAAAATAAGGATTAAACATATTTGCTTATTTAAATAAGTAAAAGAACGAGTCATTTATTAGAATTGTGTAAAAAATAAATAACCCATTTTGATTTATTATTTTAAATAAGTTATGATATATTTGTTCTCATCTTTAGAATCCAAAGCCATTCTTATCTCTATCTTCTCTCTCTTGATTTCCTATTCATACAAGAGTGAAGTAAAAGAAAAGAAAAATTAATGAGCAAAAAATCATAGAGGGGGATATTTAGAACACTGGTGGGTGGAAATGGGATTAGAATGTTGCATGCTTGTTTGGATGTTAACATTAAAGATCAGGAAGGATCCTTGAAAATCATAGAGGGGGAAATTTGTTCGGCGACAACAACGAAATAGATTCCTCTTCTCATTGTTATATAGCCAGTCTTGATTGATTATCTTCACTTCGATATTTCTTTAATAATGAAGACATTTTGGCATCCACGTTCTAATGTGTACATTTCTAGCTAATGGTATTTTTTTTTTGTTGAAATGATTTGCCTCGTGATGCAGGAAAGTGAAAGCGAAGACAATTTTGATGAAGGTGATGATAATGGTGATGAAGAAGAACATGAAGCAGAAACCAATGCCCTTACACGAGTTGAGCAAGTCATGAATGAACCTCCCCCTGCTCCAGTGGTGCCTAAAGATACCGATAGACAATTGTCTAAGAAGGAGTTAAAGAAAAAGGAGCTTGCAGAGCTAGAAGCCGTTCTGGCCGAGCTTGGATTATCTGGCCAAGATAATGGGCAAAATAAAGAAGCTGGTAATTCTTATGTTTTTGTCAATATAGCAACTTGTTAAGATCTCTTCATAATCTTTATTCATTCATATATCCCCCTTTTTATTAGACATACTCTTGCATATATGGAACTTTTTACTATTACAATCATTATGTATTTGGGAGTGTATTCAGTTCTCTTAAATTATTCGTGCCTTATACATGAACATAATTTACTGTAAGAAGCTGATGATCTTTCCCCTTCTTGTCTATAGTTCTAACTTATCGGTACGTTTCCCCTACCAAAATTTGGCACAGCACCAACTAAAAGTGGATTGGAGTCAAGTCGTCATCAAATCTCTACTGAGGTCACCCCTATTTAGATGGGAAAGAGGTGTAGATGATGAAGATGACAACATCCTGTCTTTAACTCTTTTATTCTATGAATTCTATTCACTTAGCAACAAAACTTTGTAGTAGTTCATTAGGTCTAAAGTTGTAAGTTCATATAACATCCTACGAACTGAACCATCATTGTTTTTGTAGTCTTCCTATTGCTTGCTTCATGAAAATATCATAAAAGAATAGGCATTATTTTTCAATCATTTTCTCTATTTTATTTCCTATCAGAAGTAAGCATATGATTCAATCATTGGAATTGTTAACTAACAAGCGTCGAATTAGCTATTTTTATTTCTAACCCAACTTTCTATATTTTAAAAGACGTGGATGAAGAGAAGCAAACAGCGGATAGCGAGAAGAAAGAAAATGCCCCTGCAGAGAGCAAGACTTCGAAGAAAAAGAAGATGAAAAAAGATAAATCATCAAAAGAGGTTAAAGATTCAACTGAACAATCCAATGTTCTAGATGCCAACGGCATCGAGACTGCTGAAGAGGACAAATCTACAGTGGATGTGAAAGAGAGACTGAAGAAAGTAGCTTCAATGAAGAAGAAGAAATCTAACAAGGAGATGGATGCTGCTGCAAAAGCTGCAGCCATCGAGGCTGCTGCGAGAAGCGCAAAGCTGGCTGCTGCAAAAAAGAAAGAGAAAAATCACTATAACCAACAACCGGTTCGCTAAAAGCCTTTGTCTGCAGTGGTGTTCTAGTTTTACAAATGTTCTTAGTTTTTTTTGGTTAATGCACAATAAAACTTTATTCCCTGTTACTTCCATGAGTTTCCTTGGCTTTTCCGAAAAGATCTGTCTTTTGGTTCGATTGTATTTTGGTGACTGCTTTTTGTAGAAACAATGTTATCGAATTTTATTGTAGTGACTAGTATTTGTCGACCCGGCTTTCCCAAAGTTTTGTTGTCCCCTTTTCTTTTCATTGTATCATATATTCTATTGGCATGACATTTATTTACAGATGCTCTGTAAACATATGCTTACCCTGCATTATGCTCTTGGAAGGCAAACAACAACCAGATATATGCAATAGGTTGTGCTTTTAGAGCATGCGTGCCCTATCCCAGGGGCTCAATTTTGGAACAATTTTGCTAATAGAGGGTGTGCAGTGTGTGTGTGTGTGTTTTTTTTTGGGGGGGGGGGGGGGGGGGGGCACTCCCGTGGCGGCGAAGGCCTGGTTAGATTAGTTAGGGCTAGGGTTTGCTGTAAGGAAGAGAAGAAGAAGAAGACGACGACGATGATGAGGGCGGCGACGACTTAGATGGCAGGCGGTGCCGCTTGCAGCGGCGGGTTAGGACTAGGGTTTTGGTGTAGGGAAGATGCAGAAAGGAAGAAGAATAAGATGATCATCATCATTATGGGGATGGAGTTAGCGGTTCCTGCGGAGGGTGGTGCCGATGGCAATGTTGGCGGGTTTATATTAGGGTTGGGGTGATGAAGAAGAGGGGATTTTGGGAAATTTTAAAAAAAATTCGACGACGTGGCAACTTAATTGCATGTAATGATGTGGCAATGATGCTGTCATGGAAGAGTAGTTTCTTAAAGATTCGAAACCTAACAAGCTTCAACAACTTAGTTATTGGAGACCAGTATCTTGCACGTAAGATGCAAGTGTTCAAATGAAAATTATGTTTAATTTTTTTTATTTGAATTCAAAAAACTTAGAGAAGATCAAAACTTAGATGGTGGGAATGGTTAATTTATTTTCAAAATGATTCATAATGATTCTAGTGGTTATTTAAGATCAGTTAACATGATTGTATAATTATAACTGTTTCAATTCATGATTGTATTTATTAAATATTTGTTAAAGAAAATTCTATATTTAATTTTGTTATTGCTAATGTGGTACTATTTGAGTCTACGTTAAACCATCAAATTGAAATCTATTTAGGGACCTCAAGTTTTGTGGTTATAATAGTAGAGATAAGAAGCTCTAACAACTACTCTATATAAGTTGGGGAAAAACGGTACTCCAACAATAAGAAATCGATGTATTAAAAAAATATCAACAATTACAACCTTGTAACAAATTCTCCTTGATAAAAATCCTATTTTCCTTTGTATTTTTCACACTTTTATCAACTATTAATTCTTCTATCAATACTCTATATGTTGAACCTATTTTATCATTATATTATTAAAGCTAGATACAAGTGTTACCATAGCTAGCTTGTCTCTAACCTCTAACAAGTGGTATCAGAGCAACAAATTCTAACAAGTGGTATTAGAGCCACAAAAATTTTAACACGTTCTATCAAGGCCTTGTCGATCTATTATCAGGGCGTCAAATCAATTCAACACAAGAGCATGACAACATTCCGGTGTTAAAAATTATGTGAGATTGTTGATCGATGTCGAGTATACCATACCGAACAAAGAATCTATCAGAGCAAAAGTATCTCTAAAAGTGGTCTACAAGCACAAAAAAAAAGAGTGCTTATGAAGGATTGGCTCTAGAAGTGTTGCACGACTTTGGTCAGTAAAAAAATGAGTAGAATATGTTAGTGTATATGCCCTAGAGGCCATTACTGTATCATACTAGTTTGTATATTACTTAATAGAAGCTTGGGATATTCACAGTTGTATAGACAATCTTGCTCAAAATAGTAGTATGCAACTTGGTTTGTTTCTACTTTAATGTGTACATGTGTTTCTTTTAGTATATCACCTATACACATTAGTGGAGCCCTTAGGATCTTTACTTGATTACCAGCATTGTGATGGCAGTTACACTCGTGGGGGCTGGGTAATCTACAAACACATCCTTATACAGGTCCCTAGTCGTAGGACTATCGAGACAGGGCATCGATACTCCGGAGTAGACTAGCGTATGCGCTTCTCAACCCAGCATGGGAGACGGTCTGTTCCACAGTCGTCAGTACGTCGTACTTGAGATAGTATGCGGGTGCTCGTTAGGTTACGAGTATACTGGACATGACTCGTCGGGAACTGTTGGTTGGTACTATACCTATCGTCAGTTATCAGTTCCCAGGTGACATGAGTACAGCTTAGTCTGCTGACTTGACACTGTCACTTCGTCTCGAGTGTGTTCCCACTGTACTTTGATTACTACCCTACCACGGCTCAAAGGAGTCATGCAAACAGGTAGTAGTTGGGTGCAGTCCCGAAGCACTTGGAGGCAGTGACGGTTAGACAGGATTCGTCTCTCCCGGTATTGGGGGTTGATATCGCGCTGTGTCTAGGAGAGCCATTACACAAAGTCCCTGGCCAGGGCAAGCGAGATATACTGATAGATTTCCAGTGTTATCTCAGGGTGTTCTGGGCTACACTTCGACACGAGTTGTACCGCTATTAGAGGACTGACGTTTACCGCCCCCTAAGCCCGCCATGCGATATTCTTCGACGAACAGACCGGACTGTACGGAGACTGTCACAGTCAGGCTCAGTAGGAGTTCGGATGAGTTCACCTCGTCAGTCTTCTTATCGGCATCTACCTGGGGCCCGTTACGCACAGCTAGTGCCGCTTACGGTCTGTGGTTAAACCCACTGCCAGCGTAGTGTCGAGTCTTTAGAGTCCCACACAGAGAGCTATTCGCCTTTAGGCAAAAGAGTAGAGGTCGCATGGTTTTGCGACAAGGTTCGGTCACATCCGTGCACTTGTGCACGTTTAGTGTCCGGACAGTTATTACTAGCGGGCTTTGGTTTAAGCCAGATCCTAGTATACGTTTTGGGATTGGTTTTATCTCGTTTGTATTCGTTTTCCTTAGAACGCGGATGCGGGTGTGTATGCACGGTTGACGGAGACAGAGGCAGAGGATTCTCATTAGGGTTGTTGACTGTTGACTTTTGCTAAACCCTAACGAAAATTAGAAATATGATTAATAATAATATTAATTAAGTATTATTGTGCCATGGTTGGGATGAAAGGTTGACTTTGTTGACTGGTTGACTTTGTTGACCGGTTGACTAGGTTGGACTTGTTGACCATCATCATGACAATGGCTATCATTTCATGGCATTGACCTTTGCTTTCTTGTTTTGTTCACAAATTGCATTTAATGCATGAAATGATATTGCCATTTGATATGATAAGAACCATCACAAAAATACTCAATTACTATTATTATTATGATTATTTTGTGTTATGAGAGCATGGGTGGAAAAAGTCTTGCTCATTCTATCATTTGTATTCTCTCTCATCCTCAAGCTCTCCCTCTTCCTCTTGCTCTCTCTCTAGTTCATGGTTCTATTGTCTCATGTGTTGAGAAACAAGAACCATAGAGATAAAACCCAAAACACTTCTCTACTCATCCTAGTATACAAGGTCTAGCAAGCCAAGTGTTCTAGTTTCCTCTAGATTGAGGTTGGAGCCAAAAGTAGAAGCTTTCGGGTGGATCCATCTTCGGCACAAGGAGACGACGAGGTGAGGCCGATCCGACCACCACAAGGAGTTGAAGAGAAGGAGTTCAAGTTTAGGTATAACCCTTAACCTAGTAGCTAAACTCTTAGTTAGGTTGTTAGATAGTTTGTTTAACAAAGATCCGTTTCTAGAGTCCATGTTACCCCCAAAGTAAAAATCGTTTCTCACCATTTCCGCAAGCCCGAAAGAACCGGGAAGGGTAATGTGGACTTACAGTGGTATCAGAGTCTAGTTAAACACTATCTAACTTGTTAGCAATGTAACTAGAAGTTCGATCGAAAAGAAAATCACAAAACACGCCCGGGACATGAACTTTCTGTCGATTTTTAAACTGCTGTAAAAATTATTTGACATATACCAAAAATCGGCTCAGGGTTTTTAGTGAACAGTGCAGAAAAACGATCCACTAAACCGACCAACTCACCGCGGAAACGCGGCAAGAAGAGCTTCTTGCCGCGGATCCGCGGCCGAGTTGACTCGGCCGTGGATCGGTTTTGCTGCAGTGTATTTATTGGGGTGTTTTGGGATTTTTGGAATATGATTTTTCTACCCAGATTTTCCAGAAAGCAAAATTTGTTTTTGGGGTGGTTAAAAATCCGTATTTTGATCGAACTTCTAAAGACTTTAGCTAACGGGTTATATCTGTGATGTGATATATGTATTGAACGTCTGCTAATCGCTATACGTCGATTAGTGGGGGTTATACATATCTGTGATCTGTAATGTTGATGGTATGTGTATATGAATTCATTGTATTGTCGCGGATGAATAGCCGGGGGTTGTGAGATGAGAGTTTTCTTTATCTTTCAATTCATGTAATATGTAAATTGATGTAATACTATTTGTATGGCCGCACATCCGGGATGAGATTGTAGCCGCCATTGTATAATTTCTTTTTACTGTTTTTGCTCCTAGGATAGACCCAAGGAGGGGGTGCACAAACTACCGGGTATCTCGAAGTGCCGAGTGACCTACTCACGTTGTTGAGGGAGGTTGCTTCACTTCGGATATTTGGCGGGTAGTTTGCCGCACCCGTAGGGGTCTAGGGTGGGGTATTGGCTATTCATCGCGACCGTGTAATCCGCTTTTCGTTACAGGCTCGTACGGAATGCGGATTCCTAGTATATCCAATGTGTTCATCTGTGATCTGGAATGGCTATTATTGCATCTGACGAATGTATATATCTATATATGATATCTATTTAGGCGTTGTTTATGTTTTGCATCCGCGCTAGTCCAGGCCCCGCTCTGTCGTTAGTTAAGTAACCTAACGGGTAATGACGGGGCCCCGTGGCGAATGCGGATGGCATAAGCGTACGTCATATTTTCGTTGTTTTCTGCAATGGTAGGATTAAATGATGGGACACATTAAATTAATGCAAGAAAATAAACCAAAGTAAAGTCGTTAGAACACTTTCAAAACCACTCGGTTTCTTTTCAAAAACAACTTTTAAACGCGGAGCTTAAGCCACTCCTTTTAAAAGCTATCTCGTTCCATCGATTATATCAAGTTCACTACGTTCACGGTTTCGCCAAAACCATTCGTAGCCCTCCGTCATTTCACATGGATAGCCAATAGTATTCAAGCTATGTTTGTTGGCCAAAGTCAAGGCATAGTGATTGGTAGCTATTGGGTATTCATGTGCGGCATAAATAGATGCGTTGGTTTGGGACAGTTGTACTGCCTTGTTGGCCAAAGTCAAGGGTAGGTACGGGTGGGTTCAAATTAACCTGGAGAATGACGGGTAGAACTTGACATGTGACTTATGATTTGTTGGCCAAAGTCAAGGTCATAAGAGCATGGGGCAAAAATCCACATCGGGAGTTTATAAAGAAACTGAAACTTGCTAGCGCTGCATACCATTTGGAGTGTGATGATTCTGGTAGGATTCCTTCAGTTTTGCCACGCGATGATATTTGGATCCCGATCCTACTGTGAGTATATGCTACTCCTCTGGAACTTTCTCACTTAACGATCAATGCTATAAACCAAGTAGGTGTCTAGAAAGGTGTTAGCGGGGCTACGCCCACAGGGAAAAGAGGTTATTTAATTAAGGAACTTCAAGAAAGCGTTGGAAAACCTCCCTCGAAGCACCAACACTGGCCTGGCTGAACGGTTAAGCAAGTATTGTACGGTGAGATTGATCCCGACTAATTCTTCCTTTTTGGTTTGAGGAGGGATTCGAGAGACAGTGGGAGCCATCCTGTTCAGACAAACTAAAAACCACTCTAAACTTGCAAGAGCATCATGCTAAAGTGTTTCTTCTCTCTCTCCTAATTGCAGCGACCAAACATCATGACCGGACTTAAGTTACTACTGGATAAAAACATAGTGACAGGGCCAAACTACAAAGATTGGCTCAGGAATGTCAAAATGGCAATCACTTATGACAAGTTGGGGTATCTCCTTACCACCAAAGCTCCCTCTGTCCCAGGTCCCAAAACCAGCGTCGCCGATAAGGAAATCCGTAAGACCTGGGAAATCGACTGCGCGAAGGCTAAGTGCCACGTGTTTGCCTCTATGGACAATGAACATCAGAGGAGGCACGAGAATATGGACCTTGAATCCATATTTCTCCATACAAAAGAACTGTATGGAGAGCAATCCTGTCACGACCCGAAAGAGCACGTGACTGGCCCTTGAATCCTATGAAGTCTATAGGACTCCATCTGATCCAAGTAAGCCAAAAGTCCAGAAATCTAAAACTATTTAAGGAGTAATTAAAGGAACTGGTTTTTTAATAAGTAGAGAAAGCATGTTTGAAATCAAAGTTTTTCAAATAACTAAGCCGAAAATGCATTTTTTAAAAATGTGTAGTCTTTTCTGAAAATTTCGGCAGAGATTCCCTTGTAAAAACTGGCCCCGAACGGGATACAACAAGAATAATATATATGAAATGATAAAAGGCATCCCCAAGCGGGAGCTAGCTCTTCGTCAATCGACGGTCACAACCACGCAAGCAATAATAATATACCACGCCAAAGGGCGAGGATCAAAACCCAAAAAGAAACTCAAAACAGCCAGAAAACCATAATACTACAAGCGCGACTCTAAGGTCGAAATAATACATCACCGTGTCTAAGTCTGAAACAATGTACAAGTTTTGGTTGATTGAATTTCTAGATACAATGAATAGTACAGGTACAATGGCGGTTCTGATACAAAAGAACCCACCTACCCAAGCAAGTCACCCATATGGAAGCAGTGTGCCAGAAATGCCGCTATGGAATCTGTACGGTAAAAACCTGCAAGAACTGTGGCACAACGGGGGTGAGTTGCCAACTCGTGAATAGAAAATATCTACAAGCAGAGATCGAATGTATGACCCATCTTAGGTCAATACGATCAGATATATATAACCTCAATATGAATAAGTCTGCAGCATGCTAAACTGGCAATGTAATCTCTATACATGAGTGTGGTGCCAAGTGCTCGTGCCAGTGCCTCAGGTAATATCATATCATAAATATGATGTATGATCAGTGTAATCAATCTGCATGTACGTGGATCCCATCCACTCGTCACCCAATGACAATAACCATCATGCATGTAAATATCATCAGCATATGCATAAAAATATGAGGATATAAACCACCTGTCTCTCTCGCGACACGTCAAAATCATGGAACCGGAGTGTCCAGCATCGACACTCGAAAACATCATGAAAACTGTGCCCAGCATCAGCACGTAAATCCTCATATATCGGGCTCCGTCTGCAGAATCGGCCCACGGCCCCAGCAGTACGCCCATATCCATCTATCGACTCTGGTCGGTATCCTCTGGATGACCGCCAGGTCCAACCAATCACCGGTAGGTACTTGCCCATCTCCAGGCTCAATCGGCAAAGTCCTTCGATCATCTTGCCGAGGGGAACCATACCGGGCCCACCATGTACCCGCAATCGGTCTCGTCCACTCCTCGAATCGGGTTTCACATGTCGCTCTCAGCACCGAGAAAACACATGGTGGACGCACTAAAATATCATATCAAGGGTAACCGGGTTTTTAAAGCAATTACATACTCTCTTTTGAAATACCCACGGTTCCCAAATCCAGAAATATCATGGAAACAGCAACTCTCAATGCGTATAATCAGAAAGTATGATGTATGCGACATGTAAAAGAAATGTAAGCATATCAATAGACACAAGCAATGCAAATAGCATGAATATGCGGAATCGAATAATCAACGCAACAGTAAGGAATCTACCTCAATAAATATATCATGCAACCTTCCCTTTTTAAATAAGACGAATCAGGGTTTTTGGTAAAATAAGGGCTGCGTGTTTTAAGAAAAGATGCATCGTTTGAAAATATCCGTAGAATCCTGATTGGTAGAGTTTTTGCGTGCTAAGTTTATTACCACAATCAAGACGGTTTCGCTTGTAGCTAGTCGGTTAAGTACGGGTCTGTTTACCCCAATCAGAGCAAAGCTCTGTTCAAATTCCGAGGCGGGAGATGAAGCAACGCTTCATCTTCACCCAATCAGAGCAAAGCTCTGCTTTGAAAATTTAAAATTTAATAAATGAAGCAACGCTTCAGATTATTTGCGCTGCGCAATACGCCACGTGTCAGCCGCAGATGCATCAGTGCAGCGCCCAAGAAGGCGCGCCCAATCAGAGCAAACCTCTATTTAAAGGAAGCAACGCTTCAGTTGCGCTAGTGCTGCGCTACGCGACACGTGTCAGCGCAGTTGCGCTGCGCTTTGCGCTGCGCGACACGTGTCAGCGCAGATGCGCTCGCGCAGTTGCGCTGCGCGACACGTGTCACGAGCTGGGGCATCTGCGCCAAACAGAATTAAAATTTTAAGAAATCTTTTCTGTTCTTGTTAAAATAAGAAGATTTTCTTCTGCAAAGTAGAAGCCCTTGGATCAAAGATCCAACGGTGGGGGAAATTCCCCAAATCACTCAGAGAAAGATCTCTTTAACAAATTTAACTAATTTATGGGCACTATAAAAAGGACCCTAGGCCTCAATTCAAAGGCATCAACATTTTTCTAAAAAAAAGAGAGATAGAACTCTGAGAAACTCCTCAAGAATAAAAAAGGTAAAAACCTTTAGAGAAAGAGAAAGTTCTCTTACGGACAGATCATAGATCTAAAAAACAAGATCAATGATCTTTAATAAAAATAAAATAAAATAAAATAGTGCTTTGCACTTTTCATGAACCTTTGGTTCTCTGAGATAAGAAAAACAAGAAAAAACTTATTTTTTCTTTGATCTAAATTAGATCAAGAAATCAAATAGTGCTTTGCACTTCTGTTTTTGAATCTAAAAGATTCTTAGTGCTCTGCACTTACAAACTGCGCTAGAGTTTTGCTCTCTGGAATTGGCGCAACTCACCAGGGCGCGCCACGTGTCAGCAGCGCAACAGCGCAGCGCACTAGCGCAGCGCACTGCGCTATTGCGTTTGCGCTCACCAGAGCGTGCCACGCGTCAGCAACGCAACAGCGCAGCCCACTAGCGCAGCGCACTGCGTTATTGCGTTTGCGCTCACCAGAGCGTGACACGTGTCACCACCATATGAGTTTGCGCTCATTACTTAGCGCAAAGTGCCTGACAAGCCACGTGGGGCACTGCCAG
Source organism: Agapanthus africanus (assembly GCA_030015575.1). Lineage (NCBI taxonomy): Eukaryota > Viridiplantae > Streptophyta > Magnoliopsida > Asparagales > Amaryllidaceae > Agapanthus > Agapanthus africanus. The sequence goes on along the minus strand of JASDDO010000026.1, from coordinate 208,464,798 downwards.
AGTATTTAATGCTCTGCATTATTAAAGAAAAGGGACAGAGCCCAATTAAAAGGCCTAACAGGCCTAATAAAAAATGCTATGCATTTTAAAAGGGGGCCAAAGCCCAAACAAAAAAAATTGATGCTTTGCATCCTTTATATAAGGGCAGAACCCAAATAAAATTGATACCTTGCATCATTCCTAAAAGAACAGAGCCCAAAACAAATTGATGCTCTGCATCCTTTCTGGGCAAAGCCTAAATAAAAAAAAGAAAGAAATGCAATGCAAAAGCAAATAAAATGTTGAACATTTTCAATTGGACTTAGCCCAATTCTGGGCCGTAAGTCCTTAAATTAAATTGACTGAGCACGACTGCTCTTTTAAATTAATTTATATCCAGTTCGAAGGTACATCTCCGAGCTCCTCTGACACTTATCGTTGTAATCCTTCAACGATGTCAGAGAGGTGACGGGTCCCGACGACCACATACGTCAATATAGACTGCGGGGTCCTTAAACTCGTGGACCGAAACGTCCTTAAACTAATATCGGACCGAAACGTCCCTAAACTAATATCGGACTACCACGTCCTTAAACTGGAATATGGACCACCATGTCCCTAAACTGGAATATGGACCACCACATCCCTAAACTGGAATATGAACCACCATGTCCCTAAACTGGCACAATAGAGCCCAAATGCTCTTTTGTCGGACCTAAACGATCCTGTTAACTCGATCTTAGTCCCAAACTGGACTAACGTATCCTTAACAACCGTTTAAGTTGATCTTAGCCTCAAATATGGCTAACGCATCCTTAAACCTTCAAACAAACTTTAGTCCCAAATTGGACTATAAATTCCCCCAATCAACTTTGGCTCAAGGGTATATCTCTGAACACCTCGGACATTTGTCGTTGTAATCCTTCAACGTCGTCAGAGAGGTGACGGGTCCCGACGACCATACATGCAATGGACCACCATGTCCCTAAACTGGAACAACAGAGCCAATTGCTCTTTTGTCAGATCTAAACGATCCCGTTAAGTTGATCTTAGTCTCAAACTGGACTAACGTATCCTTAACAAACGTTTGAGTCGATCTTAGCCTCAAAAATGGCTAACATATCCTCCAAATAGACTTTAGTCCCAAATTGGACTATGAATCTCCCAAACTGGAACAATAGAGCCCAAACGCTCTTTTGTCGGATCTAAACGATCACGTTAAGTTGATCTTAGTCTCAAACAGGACTATCGTATTCTTAACGAACGTTTAAGTTGATCTTAGCCGCAACGCGACTAATGCATCCTTAAACTAAAAACACCAAACCCAAATCTAAGTAAATACGGATTTGGACTAATCCACGTCCTACAGGCGACGGTATTACTCAGTCTCCGTATACAATCCACGGGCAACCACAAACAAAACAAACACACACGACACGAAGTGAAATTCTGGAGAAGGAGAAAATTGTTACTGCGATGCGGTAGCGTAATTAACTGCAGGGGCTTGTGCCTGTAGGGAAGAGCGTCCCCACAATCAAAAACCCCTCAAGCGAGGGGGAATCTGACGAAGTCTGCTACATCGGCCGCATCCGTCTAAACCTCCGATATACAGTGTCATAAATCAACTTGGCATCTTCGGAGAGGTGGACGGATAAAACCAAATAGCATCTGCCCCGAACCTCAGCGTTCAGGACATCGCGGTCCTGTGCGCCGCCTTTCGGAGGGGAACAGATTCTGGCACGCCCGGTGGGACCTTTACCTCTTTCCACTCCACACTTCGTGTGTCGTGTTCGCGAGCAAATCGCGGTTTGCTGTGGTTGCCTGTGGATTCAAGGTACTTAGATTTGATGTCTTTCTCCGTGCAGGAAATAGAAGATCAATGGCTTCAAATTGCAGTACCTGCAACTGCAACTGCAACTCTCGCTCCGTCCCTGCTGGAGGAGTGACTTATGGGCCCCAAGCGGCCTCCCTTTTCAAGATGCCAGTGGAGCAAGTAACTCAAGCCACCACTGGACTATTCTTCGGGACCATGCTCCCACCGATGAGCTTCAATGCCCCAATGACATCGCAAGAAGCTCAAAAGAAGCCGGTCTTTAATCAACTTACCACTGCCGCGACCCCTCTCAACAGGTCGCCCAGTTTCAATACCTCAGTTTTCAACAGACTGGGCCAGAACGTCCGCAAACCTGCGATACCCGAAGCTGCCATCCTAAAGCGGATAGCTATCCCGGCTCAAGCGGACGAAATCATTGGAAAGGCTCCTCCTTCCAAGAAGTTAGTTTTTACAAGGCTGGCCATTCCGGTTGCTGCTCCAGGCGAGGTCCTCAAAGCTACTTCCCCTGCTCAGAGGTCTGTCTTTGACAGATTAAACATTGCTTCTCAACGGGCGTCAGTCTTCGATAGGCTAGCACCAATAACAGTCTCTCCTCAAAGCAGGGGGCATGAAGAAGCTTATCCAACAACGGAGGTGATCTCATCCGCACGACATGCTCGACGTCGTCACTGGCACCGAGTAAGAAAGGCTGGGGGCATCTCTCCGTCTGGACTTACTCCACCCGCTCCAACGGTGGAGACCGATGCTACTGTTCCAATCGGGAACAGCTTTGAATTGCTGAACACGGTGCGCAGAAACTCTCCTACCGCCGTACTAAAAAGATCCCCTCCCCCGGTGGGAAATGTTGCAGAAGCCAAGCCAGAACAGTCCTCTCAACGGCTATCCTATGAAATTTACAAGATCTGGCGTCAAGTCCAAGACTCCGCGATGGATCAAGACTATCTCCGCCGACAGAAAAAGATGAAAGTTTGGCAGGAGAAAGACTACTCTGTCAGACCAGAAAAAGCAACAGCTACTCAGGTACCCACTGCGACGGCTCCCTCAACGTCAATCACTCAAAAGAAAAGGAGGCCGCAAAAGGCCTCTGTGAACATGGCGAACCGTAAAAGCGCAGAGCGCAAACGCCCCAAGTGTTAGTTATATGTATGCCCTAGAGGCCTTTACTATACATAGGATGTATATTGTAGTGGATGCTTGGACATATATTGGGAGGACTTTCTTTCTCAACATGATAGTATGTGATCAGTCGAAAATATTGTATATTTTAACCGGCAATTTCCCTATCATCTGCATACATTTAGAAGTGTTCGGTATTCATATTTCACATATTAGCAAATCGGTCGTAAAATATCAGATTTCATGTATTAGACTTTTAAACCGACACTTTAAGGGAAATTAACCGCATTTCATGGCATCGCATCATTTCTATATTTGCGCAACACTTGTCTTGGGTCTATGCAGGAAATACGGAAGAAAATCAAAAGAGTTGATCAAAAATACGCCAACTAAATCATTTCAGATCTGGTAGCAATTCAGATGGAGAAATACAAATCAATACATCAAAAGAAGGCCCATGAGACATCCCAAGACTGTACCAGAAATATCAAAGCCCAAGGCTCATAAAGCGCCGCGGATCCGCGGCGGGAGCTTGCTTGTGCCGCGGATCCGCCGCTCTTGTGCCACGTCATCAGCTAATTTTCAGTGTACAATTCTCATCTCAGGGCCCACATCTCATTGTGACACGTCAAATTCCAGAATTCTCCAGATTCTACTGCCAGATCAGCAAAGAAGATTAAGCAAGGCTAATCCTAATTAAGCTCCCAATTAATCCTCTTCTAGAAGCTCCCTCCTAACTAATCACATCTAGAAGCTTCTCCCCCAACTAACTTTTGGAGGGAAATTTGAATTTCCTCAACAAACTTTTGGAGGGAAACTTAGAATTTGAAATCCTAGATTTAGGGTTTGGTTATCTATAAATAGAGTCTAGATCTAAGGGTTAAGGGTTCATCATTAGTTGTTCAATCTTTAGGAATCTTCATTAGTTAAATAATCTCTCATTCCCTCTTTCATCATCTTCTTCCACAAGTCTAGTGACAAGGCTTGTGCGAAACCCTAACCCTAATTCCACTCCAAATTCAAGATCTTGAGTACCAATCAAGCGAGAGGCCTTCAACCTTTTAGGAGCCGAGCCGATCTTCAATCGGGCAAGTGATCCAAGCCGATCCGCGATCCACGGAGACGAGCAAAGCCAAATCGACGATCGAGTGCTTCCTCTTGTAGTTCTTGAGCGAATGTAACTAAATTGTTGATATAAATAAAAGGTGAAATTCTTTAATCTTGCTTTCTTTTAATTCTTGCATCATGATTAGATCTCAATTTGTAATTGTTGCTCTTGTTGTGATGTGTGAGTGAAACTCCGCTCGTAAAGGAGTCGAGACGATTGTAGAATGATGATGTAACAAATCTTTATACGATTTTTAAGTCCTACGAGTTTTGTAAACCCTAGCAAGTTCAAGAATCGATGATCTAGTTTCGTAGCGATGCTTTCTTGATTGTGATCGCTCGAAATTAGGGATCTACGATCGTTTCTTGAATTTGATAGAGGCTAGAATGTGAATGATATCGACGAAAGAACAAGGGATAAGATGAAACCCTAGTTTCACAAGAAATCCCTAATTCTTGTCGATCATCATCGATCTAGTATCAATTCATCGAAGGATAAGAATACGTAATTGTAAGATTACATCACATCTATAGATCCTATCGATTCCTACGAGCCTCATTTCGATTCTTGATATTTGGTTTGGAAAAATCATCAAACGATCAATTCTTGATTCTATCTTTTAATGCTTTCTTAGATCTAGTTTTTTCTAATTCTTGAACTTTAATTTCAAATCATGAATTGTTTTGTTTTGTTTCCTTTAAAGTTTCGACTCACCTAATTCAAAAGACGAACGATTACACTTTCCCTGTGGACGATCCGCACTCACTTACAATCTACATCCGACACCGTAGTTGATTGCGGTCAAACAAATTTTTGGTTGTGATTTCTTTACAATTTTATACTACACATCAAGAATTTCTTTTCAATCAGTATGCTATCTGGTTGCTCTTTAGCTTAACGTGTACACTGATTATCTCTCTGTTACATGTTGGTAAAGCCCTTAGGATGTGTACTTGACTACCTGGACTATGATGCGGATCATACTAGTGGGGACATGGTAGTCCATAAGTACATCCTTCAAAGTCCCTAGTCGTGGGTGTATCGAGACGGGGCATCGATATACCAGAGTAGACTAGCGTATACCTTCTCGACCCATACAGATGGGCGATGGATGATCCCATATCCATTGGTGTTTGACATCAGAGATGATATACGGGTGCTCAGTAGAGACTGGGTACACTGGACGGACTCACCGAGAACTCCCAGATGGTATTATACCTTACGTCAGATGGCAGTTCTCTGGTGATACTGGTACAGAGTAGTCTGTTGACCCGAGATCGTCATAGAGTCTTGTGTGGTTCCCACTGTGCTTTGATTTCCACCTTACCACGTCCAAGAGGGCGTGCAAAACGGTGGTTTTTGGGTACAGTCCCGAATCACATGGAGGCAATGAGCGATAGGAGGGGATTCGTCTCTCCCGGTATAGGGAGTTGATGTTGCGCTGTGTTCGATTGGATGTAACCGGAAATCCCTGGCCAGGGTTGCTGAGATTTACTGGTAAGTGTTACCAGTAGTTTCTCGAACTGTTATAGACCTCATATCGACACGACTTATCGAGCTAATGGGGTCTGACGTTTACCACCACTAGGCGAGATATGCGACATATCAGACGAACAGACCGGACTGTTCGGTAAGTGTTACTGGTTGGATTCACAGGAGTGTGAGCGGGCTTGCTCGTCGATCTTCTGATCGCTCAATACCCGGATGGCCGTTACGTTTAGCAGACCGCTTACGGCTTGTGGGTGTTTGATATGATCATCACCTGCTGCCGGCGTATTGACGAGTCTTTAGAGTCCTACACAGAGATTTCCTGGCTCAAGCGAAACGAAATAGGAGCGCATATGAGATATGTGCGGGACCGAGAATAATATCAGTATGTGATACTGGATTCTATTCTCGCGATGAATGTATCGACTGGTTGTATGCGATATAACCTAGTTATCGAATCGAGGATTGATTCGACAAGTCGATACATTGGATACTAGTCGGTTATATGCGACATGACCCGATCATTGAATCAAGTGTTGATTTAATGGTTTGATGTATAATTATATATTTGATATATTACTTTGCATTAACTAGTATTGGTTCACTTTAAAAGGATTTTCTCACTTGATGTGCACATTATATATGTGATATATTTTTTTGTGCACTTGTTTGTATCATGTTTGATGATACAAGCTAACTTGAGTTTGTGTAAAGATTAAACCATGGTTGTGTAATGGTTAGGGTTTTCTTTTTCTTATTCATTTATTTATTTTGTTTATTTATTTTGCAAAATAAATGAATGGTGGCTTTCTTTGTTTGCTAGTTGGAACTTGGACTAAGTGACCATATTTGTCTCATGCTTAACCTTAACCATTCCCACTAACCATAGTCTATTCTCTACACCTAATCATGGTTGCCATATGATAAGTATTGCTATTATTTTCTATTTTAAATATAACTTATGATATTCTTTTTCTTCTTCTTCTTCTTCTTCATCTTCAACATGATGAAAGCTTGCCTCCATCAATGGCAACTAGTGAAAAAGAGTGAGAAATCCAATTCTAAAGTGAACCCACTTCCTATTTTTTCATCCTCTACCACTTGCCAAGTAGTATAGGGTGTTTTCTTTACAAGTTTCATGGCTTGGTGAAGTTGGAGCTTGATCTTGTGTTGCTTCGACGTAGATCATCTTCGGCATCGAAGTCGACGACCTAGCCCGATCATTCTTTCGATGAAGTCGACGCTAGAGCCCGGGATCCGATGATCACAGCGAGGAGACTTCATCGCGGAGCTATGGAGGTGGAGGACCGGATCTACAAAGGTTGTATTTCCGTTTACCCTTTAGTAAAGTAGTTTACTAGTAGCTTGTTTCGCCTAAAATTCTAGTTAACGATCTAGTCTAGGGTTTCTCGGCACCGTAAAATTTGAAATTGGCATGGTTGATGCCTTGTGAGACCTCTTGAGTGTGTCTAGGAACCCTACAGTGGTATCAGAGCCTAGCTAGAGCCTTAGGCGATGCGTTGACGGAGTTAGAAGTCCGATCGAACCGAAACCCTAATTCAAACTTGCTCTCTGTACATTTTCTGAAATCGTGGATTTTTGAGAATTAAAAATATGCAAAAAAATCAGCAGGTATTTCTAAGAATTACTGTGAAGTTCGAGCACCTGAATCGCTAAAAGCGCGGCGGAACCGCGGCAATAGCATGCCTATTGCGGCGGTTCCGCGGCCAATTTGTCTCTTCAGACAATTATGTTTACACAGTAATTCCAAGTTTTTAGTGCTGGTTTTCCTGGGAATTTTTAATTTGAACTCAAGAGTTGAGTTTTCTGGGTTGTATTGAGAGTTCGGAGATTCGATCGGACTGTCTAATTTTGTCAGTGTGTTTTTCCGGATAATTTTAGAATATGTTAGAAAGTTTGACCGGATATGAATACCCACTTTTTCCCCTGCCGGGAAATTTCCAATTGTTGGATTTTTCCGTGGTTTAAAGACGTTCTAAGTAGTGCAAGTAACGCGATGGACCCTCTAGAAGACAACAAACCTTAACTCGATTATGTGACCGTCTTGAACTGTCCTTTGAACCTTCGGGTTTGGGGCAGTACGGCGTGACACATGTGAGGCGTTGGCTTGACCCTTCTACGGCTGGACCGTTGGTACTGAGGCATGAACTGGATGTTTTTAAACTTGTTTCATGTGTTGAGCTGTTTTGGGAAAACTTGGGTGTTCGATCGGAAAGTTTAACATTTTCTGTTTATCCGGAATGTGATACAATAATTGGAATTCACAAATAGTTATGCGATAACTAAATGAATGTTATAAATCAAGCACTTTAGCCTCACTTGATCGGTTGCCACGGAATTTTGATTCGATCAAAAGTCCGTCGCAATCACGTAGCGTACGCGGATACTCGTCGGGTAAACTTAATAGACAGCCTCACCCCATAGCCCCGACCAAGTGACTGTAGGAGAACCCCGTCGCCGAAAGCACCCGTTCAGGTGCTCGCGGCAGCGGTGTTCCGCCTTGGTGCACTTTGTCGACGGCGTCGGGGGTGCGGCCGCCTACTAAAGTTTGCGACGAGCATTCGATCAGGATGTCGGGAATCTTGTTGAATTACCCGACTTGATATTGAAAAGTGTTTTCGATAATGAGACTAAAATGCGGGGTTTATAATTGTTAGGCATGCGATGTCTAAGTATTTCATTTGATTAGGCATGCGATATCTAAAGAGGTTGCGGATTCCAACTGTTGTAGTTTTACACTTTCTTTTCTGTGACCGTAAATGTAATATGTGATATCTCCGGTTTCGTTGCTATATGTCAACGACAATTGTGATGGACATATTTACTTATGTTGATGACATGTGATGTTATGTGTTGCTGGATATGTTATATTGGATCGTCGTGTTTGAATAGCCGGGGTTTTTTATGTGAGATGAGTGTTTTTCATTTTCATTCATGTAAAAACTTGTATGTAATATTCTTTTATTGGGGCACTTCCAGGTTGCGGATGATATCACCATTTGTATATTATTTACTTTTCCGCACTAGGATAGACCCAAGGAGGAGGGCACAAGTAACCGGGTTCTGGAGTCCAGTGGGAGACCAACTCGAGGAGTCGAGTCCGGGTCTCCAAACTCTAGAATTGGTAGGGTTGCTTGCCGCTCTCATAGGGGTCTAGGGGTATGGGTTTGGCTATTCATCACGACCGTGGAATCCGTGTTTTATACTGGCTCGTATTGAAAACACGGACGTCCTAGTATATCCAATATTTCATATGATTCTTCTGCTGCGATATCTGTGATGTGATCATGTGATGTTCTGTGATAAATACTACATATAGTATATATGATATATTATATAGACGTTACTTATGTTTTACACCCGCGCTAGCCCTGCCCCGCTCTACCGTTAGTTACCTAACCTAACGGTGCATGAGGGGACATCGAGGCGAATGCGGATGGCATAAATGTACGTTGTATTTATCTGTGATGTTTAGGTACTTAAATGATGGGACTTCATTAATGTGATTAATGAAATAAAAGAAACCTAAAGATGTTGTAGAATTGAATTTCAAAATTAAAACAGGTAGCTACAGTTCTTGCTTTGCATCGCGGTGTTCCTTGTAGAACATCCTGCACCTTATTCGATGAGGAAAGGACCGAGATCCCTTCACCGGGAGTGACTCCTTTAGCAATAACTGGCAGATGCTACACACTCGGTTTGTCTTTTGATTGCTTCTATAGTTTCTGCTTTGTACAGTGATATATATGATATATCCCGCACCTCATTCGACGAGGAAAGGACCGACGATCCCTTCACCGGGAGTGACCCCTTTAGCAAAACTAGAAAAGCTTCAAAAACATTCCATTTAAAAACCATTTGATTCCGCAACGAGATCAAGTTCAAAGCGTTAAAGGTTTTCATAAAAACCAGCCGCAACCCTCCGTCATTTTATGAAATAGAGTACTTAGTATTCGTGCTGTGTTTGTTGACCATAGTCAAGGCACAGTGTACGGTAGCTAAGTGATGTCTTCCTACACCGCATATGATGCGATTAGTTAGGACAGTCGCATGACTTTGTTGACCTTAGTTAAGGGTCATGTGGGTGGGTCTAATTAATCACGAAATGACGGGTAGAACTTGACTAGTACTTATGATTTGTTGACCATAGTTAAGGTCATAGGTGCTAGGGGTAAAAACCTATATCGGGAGTTTCAAGTGTTGAAATTTTGCAATGAGATTGCATACCTTCTATGTGATAGTTGGATCCCGATACCCACTGCGAGTAATTGTTACTCCTGGGAGAGTTTTTCACTTTGTAATTAGCCGATCAAGTAGGCGTCTAGAAAGGTGTCAATGGGGTTACGCCTCTGGGAAAACGAGGTTTACTGTAATTAGGTCCGTGCGAAAGCACGGGGAACCTCCCTCAAAGTACCGACACTGTCCTGGTTGAAAGATTGGCGAACTTGTAGAGTGTAATTAATCCCGGCTAGTTTTTCCTTTTAGGGTTTGAAGGAAGATTTGATAAAAACAGTGGGAGCCATCCTGATTAGATTAAATAATAACCAATCTGATCTTGCAAGAACGCACGCAGAGTGTTTTCTTCTCTCTCTCTCCAGGTAGCGACCATATCACGCCTTAATCAAGATAATAATATGGATGTATTGACCGAACCCGCTTGTTATACTGGGCTGGGGAACGTTGGTCCCGCTCCAACTTATAATCGTTATAAGATAGAGCAGGAAATAGGGGAATACCAGAATTCCTATGCCACCCAAACGAAGAAGGTGCATGAGATGCATCTCCTTCGGGTGTGTTCATTATAAAGAACTGTTTCTCAGTATCCTCTGCATCCTGGGTATTTGATACCGGATCAAGATCCCAGATATGTAATCTGTTACATAGGGTTACAAAAGGGTAGAAAAGCTGAGAACGGGTGATAAGTTTCATGAGACAGAAAACGGGGCAAGTGTTGCAGCCAAGTCTGTTGGTCACTGTCACCCTGTATTACCAATACATTGATTCTGAACAAATGCTATTAGATACCGAACCTGATATACAAAATCATATCAGTCTCTTTATTAGTAAAGAAAGGATATAATTTTGTATTGTTGGATAATGTTTTGAATATTTCCTATATCAAAAGTTGATCGGTTCAGGCATGTTGTCTAAAAGCATTGACGTTCTAAATCAAACTACAGTTCTTTAGTATACAGAACACACACAAGAGGAAGAGTTCAGAAATAAACGGATCCTTCTTGAGATATTGTAGACTAGGTCATATCAATGTGACCCGACTGGCTAAAGTTACATCTAGATTTATATTTAAATCAGTTTGAATTTACATCTTATGAAACTTGCCAGTCATGTCACAAAGATTAGATGACCATAGCTCCGTTTACTGGAAACAGAGAAAGAGTTAGTAAACTCTTGGGACTGATACATGATGATGTATGTAAGGTCTCCTGTCTACACATGTCAGGACTGGTTCTTTATACTTCATTATAATCTCTCAAGATTCAGACATATGTTCCTGTTGAAACACAAGTCCGAACCTTTTGAGATATTCACAGAATATAAGTTAGAAGTAGAGAACCAAAATACGGGTATAAGTATTATGTCCTATGATGAGATCAGGGAGGAGAATACTTGTGCATGGAATTCCTGGACTATTCTAAAAGAGAATGAGATTCTCTCTCAGCATTACTCCTCCGTATACACCATAGCACGATGGTATATCGGGGCGGAGCAATTCCACCCTATTCGATATGGTGCGCTCTATGATGAGTACTACTGAGTTACCTATTTCCTTTTGGGGGTTATGCACTTGAGAAGCTGCATACCTATTGAATTAGGTTCGAATCAGATCACAGCCTACCACTCCATATAAGATATGGAATGGGAAGAGCCCATGTCATAAGCTAGTTAAGATTTGGGGTTGTCCGGCCTATGTCTAAAAGCAAAATCCGGACAAGCTCGAGGCAAGGTAAGTTATGTAGAATTGGAAAGGTTCCAGCTATGCAAACTACAGCAGATGATTTGGTACAACCAAAAGATTCAGTAGATACCAACGAACCTCTGCCTCTCCGCCGATCTAGTAGGGTTCCTCACCCACCTGAGAGATACTTCGGTTTCTCTATGACAGTGGGAGCGAGGATTGCATCATGAGATGATGACCCAACTAGTTTCGAGCTGGCCATCAGGAGTGGGACTCTGTAAGAATGGCTGGATGCTAAGCGATCTGAGATGGAATCCTTATACACCAACAAAGTATGGACTTTGGTTGCTATATCTGAAGGGTTAAATCCCCATTAGGAGCAAGTATATCTTGAGAAGATTACTTGGTGTAGATGGAAAAGTTGAGACTTGTTAAAGGTTTTCGTCATCGACCAGACGTGGATAATGATGAAACCTTTTTCCAATGGCTATGCTTAAGTCCATCCAGATCCTACTTGCCACGGCTACATACCATGACTACGATATCTGGCGATTGGGTGCCATGACTGCTTTTCTGAATGATGTTTTAGAAGAGAACGTCTATAAGTACACAGCCAGAGGTCCTCGTAGAAAGTGGGAGTAGCGGAAACGTGTGCAAGATGTTTTATAAGATAAAGCAGGCATCGCGGAGTTGGAACGTCTGTTTTGATGTGTTAGTCAAAGAGTTTGACATCATCAAAGAGGTAGATGAACCTTGTATAAACAAAAAGGTAGTAGGGAGTATGGTGACGATCCTCGTAGAGTACGTGGATGACATACTCTTGATAGGGAAGGAATTTCCTATGCTACGCTCAGTCAATCTCCGCTTATCACAATGATTCTCCATATAGGATCAAAGTGATACCTACTAAATCCTAAGCTTTAGATCTATGAGATAGATCTAAATAGATGTTAGGATACTCACTAGTTGTAGTGAGATGGTATCAGTTGATCCTGGGGAAAATCACTGGAAGTGTTCCAGGGTGATAAAGACGACTGAAAGTCAGTCACAGGCATTGCCTTTACCCTCAGTAAAGGGACGGTATGTTGGAAGAGTTCCAAGCTAGATACCGTGGCATACTAGACAATAAAGGCTGGATACATCGCTACTTAAGTTGCTACCAAAGAGGCAGTCTGGATGTATATTTGTTCATGAGATGAACTTAGTTCCACCCATTGTGTGACAATGGAGTTGTGGCTTATGCCAAGGAACGTCCGTCCCATCAGTGATCCAGACATATTCTAAGGCAGTATCACCTGATCATGGAGATGGCTGATCTCCAAGGTGATCGAGATTAGGAGAGTAGACTCAGAGGATAACACGGCGGATCCACTCACGAAGGCCTATTCCCAGAGAAAGACTTTTATAGGATGGTTGAGTATGAGATACTGCAACCACTGCTACAGATGGCCCTAGTGTAAGTGGGAGATTATTAGTTATATATATGCCCTAGAGGCCATTACTATACATAGGATGTATATTGTAGTGGATGCTTGGACATATATAGGGAGGACTTTCTTGCTTGACATGATAGTATGCTATCTGGTTACTCTTTACCTTAACGTGTACACTGATTGTCTCTCTGTTACATGTTGGTAAAGCCCTTAGGATGTGTACTTGACTACCTGGACTATGATGCGGATCATACTAGTGGGGACATGGTAGTCCATAAGTACATCCTTCAAAGTCCCTAGTCGTGGGTGTATCGAGACGGGGCATCGATATACCAGTGTAGACTAGCGTATACCTTCTCGACCCATACAGATGGGCGATGGATGATCTCATATCCATTGGTGTTTGACATCAGAGATGATATACGGGTGCTCAGTAGAGACTGGGAACACTGGACGGACTCGCCGAGAACTCCCAGATGGTATTATACCTTACGACAGATGGCAGTTCTCTGGTGACACTGGTATAGAGTAGTCTGTTGACCCGAGATCGTCATAGAGTCTTGTGTGGTTCCCACTGTGCTTTGATTTCCACCTTACCACGTCCAAGAGGGCGTGCAAAACGGTGGTTTTTAGGTACAGTCCCGAATCATATGGAGGAAATGAGCGATAGGAGGGGATTCGTCTCTCCCGGTATAGGGAGTTGATGTTGCGCTGTGTTCGATTGGCTGTAACCGAAAATCCCTGGCCAGGGTTGCTGAGATTTACTGGTAAGTGTTACCAGTAGTTTCTCGAACTGTTATAGACCTCATATCGACACGACTTATCGAGCTAATGGGGTCTGACGTTTACCACCCCTAGGCGAGATATGCGACATATCAGACGAACAGACCAGACTGTACGGTAAGTGTTACTGGTTGGATTCACAGGAGTGTGAGCGGGCTTGCTCGTCGATCTTCTGATCGCTCAATACCCGGGTGGCCGTTACGTTTAGCAGACCGCTTGCGGCTTGTGGGTGTTTGATATGATCATCACCTGCTGCCGGCGTATTGACGAGTCTTTAGAGTCCTACACAGAGATTTCCTGGCTCAAGCGAAACGAAATAGGAGCGCATATGAGATATGTGCGGGACCGAGAATAATACCAGTATGTGATACTGGATTCTATTCTCGCGATGAATGTATCGACTGGTTGTATGCGATATAACCTAGTTATCGAATCGAGGATTGATTCGACAAGTCGATACATTGGATACTAGTCGGTTATATACGACATGACCGGATCATTGAATCAAGTGTTGATTTAATGATTTGATGTATAATTATATATTTGATATATTACTTTGCATTAACTAGTATTGGTTCACTTTAAAAGGATTTTCTCACTTGATATGCACATTATATATGTGATATATTTTTTTGTGCACTTGTTTGTATCATGTTTGATGATACAAGCTAACTTGAGTTTGTGTAAAGATTAAACCATGGTTGTGTAATGGTTATGGTTTTCTTTTTCTTATTCATTTATTTATTTTGTTTATTTATTTTGCAAAATAAATGAATGGTGGCTTTCTTTGTTTGCTAGTTGAAGCTTCATGAAGCTTTGACTAAGTGACCATATTTGTCTCATGCTTAACCCTAACCATTCCCACTAACCATAGTCTATTCTCTACACCTAATCATGGTTGCCATATGATAAGTATTGCTATTATTTTATATTTTAAATATAACTTATGATATTCTTTTTCTTCTTCTTCTTCATCTTCAACATGAAGAAAGCTTGCCTCCATCAATGGCAACTAGTGAAAAAGAGTGAGAAATCCAATTCTAAAGTGAACTCACTTCCTATTTCTTCATCCTCTACCACTTGCCAAGTAGTATAGGGTGTTTTCTTCACAAGTTTCATGGCTTGGTGAAGTTGGAGCTTGATCTTGTGTTTCCTCGACGTAGATCATCTTCGGCATCGAAGTCGACGACCTAGCCCGATCATTCTTTCGATGAAGCCGACGCTAGAGCCCGGGATCCGATGATCGCAACGAGGAGACTTCATCGCAGAGCTATGGAGGTGGAGGACCGGATCTACAAAGGTTGTATTTCCATTTACCCTTCAGTAAAGTAGTTTACTAGTAGCTTGTTTCGCCTAAAATTCTAGTTAACGATCTAGTCTAGGGTTTCTCGGCACCGTAAAATTTGAAATTGGCATGGTTGATGCCTTGTGAGACCTCTTGAGTGTGCCTAGGAACCCTACACCAAGTCTGGGGGCATGGTGCTGCACACCGTTTATATGGCTTCCGGAAAGGAGGAAAGCCGTGCTTCGATGGGTCACCGACCGCTCACCCGATCCGTGACAAATGCTCAAGAACAGCAACAGCAGAAGCTTCAAGAGATGCTGACTACAATGGCCGCACTTACCGAGCCAAAAGAAAGCCCAGAGGCATCATCAGAGCAGCATCACGAACAAGAAACTGATGCTGACTTCTTACGCAGAGTTCTCGAAAAGAAGGACAAAGAAGCCGCAGAGCAAGCGGCTAACATAAAACAAATGGTGCTTCTCTTCCAAGATATGGTAGGGATGATGATCCAAGAAGATCCTCCTGCTGAAGATCTTCCGATTGTCCTTGAAGATGACAAAGGAGAGACATCGAATCCTCCTCCGGCTCTTTCAGCAGCCAAGGAAGAAACCATTTCCAAGGCCACACTGGATGACCATATAGCTCAGCAAATACGAGCTCACCAGGAAAATGAAGCGGCTGGGCAAATTGCTAGAACCGGACGACCCTACTGTTAGTTATATGTATGCCCTAGAGGCCATTACTGTTCATACGATGTATATTGTAGTGGATGCTAGGACATATATAGGGAGGACTTTCTTGCTCGACATGATAGTATGCTATCTGGTTGTACTTTATCTTAACATGTACTCAGATTGTCTCTATATTACATGTTGATAAAGCCCTTAGGATATGTACTCGACTACTGGGACTATGATGAGATCATACTAGTGGGGCCACGGTAGTCGACGAGTACATCCTATAACTGTACCTAGCCGAGGGTGTATCGAGACAGGGCATCAATACACCAGAGTAGACTAGCGTATACGCATCTTGACCCATATGATGGGCGATGGATGATCCCATATCCATCGGTGTTTGACATCAAGGATGGTGTATGGGTGCTCAGTGGAGACTGGGTACACTGGACGGACTCGCCGAGAACTCCCAGATGGTATTATACCTCACGTCAGATGGCAGTTCTCCGGTGACACTGGTACAGAGTAGTCTGTTGACCCGAGATCGTCATAGAGTCTTGTGTGATTCCCACTGTTCTTTGATTTCCATCATACCACGTCCAAGAGGGCATGCAAAAAGGTGGCTTTTGGGTACAGTCCCGAATCACATGGAGGCAATGAGCGATAGGAGGGGATTCGTCTCTCCCGGTATAGGGAGTTGATGTTGTGCTGTGTTCGATTGGCTATAACCGGAAATCCCTGGCCAGGGTTGCAGAGATTTACTGGTAAGTGTTATCAGTAGTTTCTCGAACTGTTATAGACCTCATATCGACACGACTTATCAAGCTACTGGGGTCTGACGTTTACCACCCCTAGGCGAGATATGCGACATATCAGATGATGAGACCGGACTGTACAGGCGTGTTACTGTTTGGATTCACAGGAGAATGTACAGGCTTGCTTGTTGATCTTCTGAGCGCTCAATACCTAGGTACCTGTTACGTTTAGCTGACCGCTTGCATCTTGTGGGTGTTTGATATGATCATCACCTACTGCCGGTGTATTGACGATTCTTTAGAGTCCTACACAGAGGTTTCTTGGCTCAGGCAAAACGGAGTAGGAGCACATATGTGATATGTGCGGGACCGAGGATAATGCGATATGTGATACCGTATTATATTCTCGCGATATTTGATATCAGCCGGGTCATCGGATCAAGTGTTGATTCGATGAATCGGTACTGATAAATATTAGTCGGTTATATGCGATATAGCCGGATTGTCGGTTCAAGTGTTGATTCGATAATTTAATGTATAATAATATATATGATATATTAAATGACATTAACTAATATTAGCTCACTAAAAGATTCTTTTTCTCACTCAGGTAATACATTGATATATATGCGATATATGTTAAATGTATTATTTTATTTTGTTACAATAAATATTGTATATGTGATATATAATATTGTGACATATTATAATTATTAATGCAACATGTTTAGAGGAGTTTAAACATGATTAGGGTTTGGATTAGGGTTAAACCTTCTAGTTGATTCTAGAAACTTTTCTTTTGTCATTTGCTAAGATATTATGATAGATATTTCTTTGTGACTCATCCTTTAACCCAACCCAAACCCTAACCCTAGTAAACTCTCTACAATGGTTATTACAACCATGGTTGCATAAATGATTATGATAACTTTTTATTATTCATCACAAATGATATTGTTCATCTTCTTCCTTCTTCTTCTTTGCTTACAAAAGCTTTCTTGCTTTGATATTTGTGATGAAAATATGTGAGAAAAAGATAAATAAAGAGAGCAAAAATCCTACTTCATCATCTTCATCTTCCCTTGCCATTTAGATGAGGGTGTTCACATCATTTCATGAGTGTTAGCTTGTGTTAACGGAACTTCAAGGTAGATCATCTTAGTATCGAAGATCAGAAGCAAAGGTTGCATCTTTCTCTTCGTGGAACCTCTCGAGAGTCCGGAACCCGATGATCGCAGCGAAGGGACCACAACACGGAGCATATGAAGTGAAGGACCGGATCTACAAAGGTTGTAATCCCTCTCACTTAGTGTTAAAGTTGTTAACATGTTAGTTTTCGCCTAATCTCTAGTTTAAAGATCCGTATTCGGGTTGTTCGGCACGGCTAAATTTTTAATCGGGCATGGTTGATGCCTCGTAGACCCTTGTGCGCATGCCCAGCAACCCTACAGTGGTATCAGAGCCAAGCTAGTGCTTTAGGCGAAGTCTAGACGAAGTTTAAAGTCCGATCGAACCCGGAAAACCCGATATACCCTAGTTTCTGGAAAATTTTCAAAACTGTGATTTTTTCCAAATTAAAAATACTCAAAAAAATCAGCAGGGAAATACAAGAGTTACTGTGAAGCACGTACGCCTGATTCCACCAAAGCGCCGCGGAACCGCCGCACAAGCCATGCTCGTGCTGCGGTTTCGCCGCGCTTTAGACACTTCACTATTTCAAATTTGCACAGTAATTCTTGTCTTTTAGTACTGTATTTTCTGGGAATTTTTAATATTTATTCAACTGTTGAATTTTCTGGGTTGTATTGGGGATTCGATGATTCGATCGGGAACTTTAACTGCGTCTTTTGTGTTTTGTCCGGATAACTTTTAGAAACTGTTAAAAAGTTCGAACGGATATCAATAACTCACTTTTTCCCCTGTCGGAAATTTTTTCAAAAGTTGGATTTTTCCTCGTGTTTAAGAACGTTCTAAGTCGTGCAAGTAACGTAGTGGACCCTCTAGAAGACAACAAACCTTAACTCGATTATGTGACCGTCTTGAACTGCCTTTTGAACCTTAGGGTTTGGGGCAGTACGGCGTGCCACATGTGAGGCGTTGGCTTAACCCTTCTACGGCTGGACCATTGGTACTGTGGCATGTGATGGATGTTTTAAAACTGATTTCAAGTGTTGAGATATATTGGGGAAATCTTGGGTGCTTGATGATTCGATCGGAAAGTTTAACTTTGTCTATTTATCTGGAATGTGATACAATAATTGGAATCCACAGGTAGTTATGAGATAACTGATTTGAATATTATAAACATAGCAGTTTAGTCTTAAATGATCGGTTGCTACGGAATTTTGATATGATCAAAAGTTCGCCGCAATCACGTAGCGTACGCGGATACTCGCCGGGTAAACTTAATAGACAGCTACGCCCCATAGCCCCGACCAAGTGACTGTAGGAGAACCCCGTCGCCGAAAACATCCGTTCGGGTGCTCGCGGTAGCGGTGTTCCGCCTTACTGCACTTCGTCGACGGTATCAGGGGTGCAGCCGCCTACTAAAGTTTGCGACGAGCATTCGATCAGGACGTCGGGAATCTTGTTGAATTGCCCGACTTGATATTGAAAAGAGTTTTCGATAATGAGACTAAAATGCGGGGTTTATAATTGTTAGGCATGTGATGTCTAAGGAATTCATTTGGTTAGGCATGCGATGTCTAAGGAGGTTGCGGATTCCAACTGTTGTAGTTTTACACTTTATTTTCTGTGACCGTAAGCGTAGTATGTGGTGTATCGCCGTCTTCGTTGCTATACATCAACGACAATCGGGATACGCATACTTGCTTACATTGATGATATGAGATATTATGTGTTGCTGTGATATGTTAAATTGGATCGTCGCGTTTTGAATAGCCGGGGGGTTTTATGTGAGATGAGAGTTTTTCTTTTTCATTCATGTAAAATTCATTTGTATGTAATATTCTTTTATTGGGGAACTTCCACGTAGCGGAAGATGTCACCGTTGTATATTATTTACTTTTCCGCATTAGGTAGACCCAAGGAGGGGAGCACAAGTAACCGGGTTCTACGGCCCAGTGGGAGACCATCTCGAGGAGTCGAGACCGGGTCTCTGTTCAGACCATAATATTACATTTTTCATTCCCCTATTCTTATCCGTTTTATAAGTAAACAGGTACTCTTGACGCACGTTTGTTGCATGTTACAGGATACAGGGCTTGGATGCAGATACAGTGAAAAAGACGAAAGCTGATACAGAAAAGTGACTTTTGACAAACAAGTAGATGGATCCTAAACAAGTCTAGTCGAAGAACGGTGCAAGGTCCAAAATGTCAAGTGAACGGTCAAAAGATACGAACAAGTTTTCACTGAAGATCTGGAGAAGACCTAGAAGCCCAACAGAGAAAATACATATAAAAATAAAGAGCCCAAGAACCCCTGAACCAAGCCCAAAATTTCCAGAGCCCAATTCCTTTCTTTGGCCGCGGAACCGCGGCCAAACCCAGCCTGGCGCCGCGGTTCCGCGGCCATATAGAGCGCACGTCGGTGGAATTTTTCTGTGTCTGTGTGTCGGTGCATATGTTGGGATTCTTAGGGGGCAAATCAGTAATTGCGCATGTGCGAGACTCTGAAACCCTAATTCTCCTGTTTGCTTATAAATTGTAATCTAAAATTGTAAAACCCTATGTCTCTTTTCAATCAATAAAATTCAGATTTTCTGAGAGTTATTTTCAGATCTGTTCTTCTTGTTTGGAGGGAGCCGCCAACTTAGGAAGGTATGTTATTTATGTTTCTTTTAATTAAAATGTTTTCTCATCCCCTAATGAGCGAGTAATCTCCTCGCTTGTTAGGGTTAGCCTTAGGGAAAGGGTTGAGAGATGAGATCTCTCACCCCTTTCAATGCCACTTTAACCTAATGAATTAGAACTCCACGCATACGAGCACAACCGCTCCCTGCGGCATCCTACCCATCGAGGTAACGATGAACTGTAGTATAAAGGGCCGGTTGCGCGCGTTTTCCGTGGGGGTTAGGTAATTATCAACAAAGGAAGGATACGAATCTAGAGGAAGAAACATCTTCCCAAAAGATTCATATCCACTTTATTAATAATTAACTTAACATCTAATAGATCTAAAAAAAGAAGGCATTGAAAGCGGTGAGGAAGAACGTTAATCTCCAAAACTTCCCCTAAGCCTAACCCTAGCAAGACTTTTAATTAGATTAATTAGATCCAGTTTTCATAGATTTTTTATAAACCAACCAAAATGACAAATTGAATCAACTCGTTAAAGCACATAAAAGGAATTTACCCGTCTCTGTGGATCGACCCGTACTCACCGGCTAGCTGCGAAGCGACGCCGTTTCTGATTGCGGTAAACTCATATTTTTGACACTAATCAAATGGCGCCGTTGCCGGGGACGGCGTAATCTTTCTTTTTGTGAATTTTCGGGTTGATATAAATTTTAAAAAATTATAAAAATCTGAAAATATTAAAAAAAAATACAAAAATTATCAATTTTGATCTGTTTGAAGGGTTTATTGTTTGAATCTTGCAGGAACAGCGAAGGATTCTCGGATCTGAAAATTTACAGAGGGTAAACCAGAGAAAATCATATCAGAACAGAAGGGAAATTGGATAACAAAGCAGCCAAATTTTTTTCAGGGAGTGATTCCCTCAACTGACCGCGCTTCCGCCGCATATGTGGGCCCCAGACCGCGGATCCGCCACACTCCTGCCACGTCAGCGCATAAAAATTACATGGTTTGCTTTCTCTCTCTCCCCTCTGCAACCTCCATATTTCCACTGTAAAAAGTTTCTGCAGGAATTCTTTGCGTAAAGAGTCTTTCTCCCCCTTCTCAATAACAGATTTTCTGCAGATTTCTTTGCGCTGCGCTAAAAAAATTCTGATTGCAAGTGAAATTTTATTTGTTTTGCATAATTTAATCGGACTCTGAGGGGGTAATTGACCAAACTCAGATTGGGTGGGGATTTCATCACCCTTCCCAGGACCCCAGAAAACACCTAAAGCATTTTGCATCGACCACAATTAATTAAAAAAAAAGATTAGACTGAGACCTAAGGACATCGAGCTCAATAGGAAAAGGACTAGTATAGGCATCGGCCGTTTATCCTAACCGACTTTGCGGTGTCTAGGCTAGTGGTTATTAATTAGGCCCACTGTAGTGGTGGTTCCTTTCCACTTACCTGGCCGTATTTGTCCGTGAAAAGGCGGTTTGAGATCCTATCTCTAGCCCTAGTTAGGAGCTGTCTAGCAGACCTAGGCAACCCTAGATCTAGGCCTGATTGTGCATGTGTGGTTGATACATTTGTGTCACGAGTCCATTTTCTAAAACCTTATTGCAAAACTCTCCAATAAAAAAAAAATAAAGAAAAATCTTTTCAAAACTTGCAACTTGCCGCTAAGAAAACTTGCACCTCACTTCCACCATTTCTCCTCCATTGACGTTATCTTACCCCAACATTCTGTTTTTCTTTTTTTTTCTGACTGCACTACCCTTTAGTGTATGTCATCTTGGACTAGGGATACTAACGCCCGATTAGTCCGTGTTTCGTTGGTACCGACCAACGAACCCTTCGACGAACCCTTCGTCGACATTCCGTCCATCTCCTTACCTCCATCTTCAATTTCTTCTTTCGAAGGTATGTCGGGATTCAACCCCAACAATACCTTACCGACGGGAATGATTCCACCTCTGCCAGGTGCGAATAACCCAAATCTTCCGCCTGTTGTAGCGCCCGCACGAGTCGCGCTCTAGGATCTCTTCTACCCCGTCCGCACTTCCTTACCTACATGTCTTTCACCCCCACCGGCGAATGGGGATAATTTTGAAATAAAACCACACTTCATCAATATGCTGCCTAAGTTTCATGGTTTGGAATCCGAAGATGCATATATTTTCATTAATAAATTCCAAAACGTTTGCGCCATGATGAAGACAACCCAATTAAGTGATGACGCAATAAGGCTAAGGGTCATTCCTTTTACCTTATGTGACCTAGCCGAGAAGTGGCTATACAGCACCGCATCACATTCCATTAGAAATTGGGACGAGTTTGTGAGAGCTTTTCTGAAAAAGTTCTACCCTCATCATAAAACTGCTAGAATCCGAAACGAGATTATACAATTTTCACAGCTTCCGTCCGAACCATTCTGGAAGTGCTTCGAGAGATTTAAAGACCTACTTGTTCAATGCCCTCATCATGGGATAGAAAATTGGCAACTTTGCCAAACATTATACGAGGGATTGAACGCAGCAACGAAGCAGTTGCTAGAAACAATATGTCAAGGTCATTTTCTCTCCAAGTCTAGCGACGAAGCTTGGCAGTTTCTTGAGGACCTAAGTGACCAAACAATTCAGTGGGAGAGCACCAAGACCACATCATCTTCTTCAGTGGGTCAATCTAGGGCAGGCATACATCAAATAGATATGTCGATAGCTATGAAGGCTGAGATGGCATCACTTATGAAAAAGCTAGAAGCCATTGAGATAAAAATCTCATCGACTTCTCCTGCCCCTACTCTACCCACACGAACTGTTTGTGCTTGTTGTTCAAACCCATCGCATTTAACCGAAGAGTGTCCTTATAATGCACCTAATCAGGGACAGGATCAAGTCAATGCTGCATTTCAGCAACGACAAAGAAACGATCCGTACTCTTCGGCATACAATCAGGGGTGGAGGAGTCACCCAAATCAACAGTTCCAAGGGAATAACAATTTTCAAAGAGCTCCTCCACAACAACAACAAGCACCTCCACAAACTCAAAACCAGCAACCTTTCCAACAACAACCTTATACAAATCAAACGAACAATTTTGGTCAACCAAATGATGATAAGGTTACCTCGCTCGAAAAAAGTCTAGATGCATTTCTTAAGCAATCTACAGAATCAGCAGCAAGATTTGAAAGTTATGTTCAATCTTTAATGAATAATAATGCCTCACACGATCAAAGTATCAAATCTATTGAGGTACAAATTGCACAATTAACTGCTGCGTTGAGCGAGAGAGAAAAGGGAAAGCTTCCATCTCAACCAATGTCCAATCCCGGTCACACACAAAACGCATATCACAATCACAATATAAATGCGGTGACCACGTTGAGATCCGGAAGAGAGTTGCAAAACAATGTGGGAACTAGTGATGACATCCCCGCCGGTGGTTCTTCTTCCCCTTCTTCATTTTCTTCACTTCCTTCTTCACCTTTTTCTTTAGAGCCTATTCTCCACCCTTCACACGGCTCTACTTCTTCTGACTCGAACGGACCCATTTCTCACAACACGAACACATCCACACTGGGATCCGTTCCTACTCCACATTCTACTCCACAGACTTTTGACTCAACAAATTTTCAGAATGCTCCATTCCCAAACAGGTTGAGTCCTAATAAACCAAATACACAAGTGGAGAAGATTGTGGAGATATTTAAGCAGGTTAGCATAAATATACCTCTCTTGGATGCTATCCAACAAGTCCCTTCATATGCGAAAATCTTTAAGGGCTTGTGCACCTCGAAGAGAAAGGCATCTCAAGTACCCAAGAAAGTGCTAGTGGCTAGTGCGGTGAGCAATGCTATTAACCACCATCAAACCTTACCCCAAAAACGAAAGGACCCCGGCTGTCCTACTATTTCAATCACAATTGGGGATAAGAAAATTAATCGAGCACTTTTAGATCTTGGGTCTAGTGTTAACCTGATTCCCTACTCCGTGTACGAACAATTAGGGGTTGGAGAGTTGAAACCCACTCGTTGCACTCTCCAAATGGCTGATCGATCAATCACCTATCCAAGGGGTCAACTAGAGGATGTGTTGATCAAAGTCGGGGAATTCATATTCCCCGTTGATTTTATCGTTATGGATACGCAACCTGTTGCTAACCCAAGAAACCAAATTCCGGTGATTCTTGGTCGACCATTTTTGGCCACCTCCAATGCCGTAATAAATTGTCGCAATGGCTCCATGACTCTATCCTTCGGAAAGAAGTCTAGTGAGTTCAATATTTATAAGATGGGAAGTATGCCCCCCGTACCTAAAACTAGTACACAAGAAGTTTGCTCTATTCACGAAATCACGCGGGAGGATTGCGAGCTTGAAAGATTTCTATTTGATGCAAACAGTTTTGACGCCACTAGTGCGTCCCTCCTTAAGCCTACTACCGTTGACACAACCGATGTTAATTATGAATGTTTCACTTTTTTGGATGATGACGACTCACAGCCCGAATATGAGTCGTTTGAATTTTTGGATGAGTCAGTCGAACCATCTGAATCGGTTGTTTGCAGTGATTTCGAACCTGTGTTAGAGTCCTTTGAGTTCGAGGTAGATTCCACAATGGTTCTTTCGCTTCAGAAATTCGAACTCACGCCCTTGCCGTCTCACCTTAGATATGCCTACATAGGTGAGAATGAGACCTTTCCCATTATCATATCGGCCTCTCTAGCCCTCGAGCAAGAGAACGCCCTCTTAACGGTCTTACAAGATAGGCGGCAAGTTTTCAGTTGGACTATGGCGGACATCGAGGAGATAAGTTCCCTCATAAGTGAATATCATACACAATTGATGGATGATGCTATGTCAATAGAGGACCCACAGGAACATCTTGGGGGTATTGTGGTGAGTCAACCTCCTCCCTTAGAAGTTGAAATACCCCCATTTCTTTTAATAAGGTACGAGAATGCCAACACTCTACTGATTGCTGATCATTTACATTCTCGTGTCGATGCATCACCATCACCTGTATATTTACCTCCACACCTCCCATACCACTACTTCTACCTTCCCCAATTCTTTGCGGACCACCACAACTTATTCTTCCACCAACCAATACGCTTTACTGATAAAATTTTCAAATGGTTGGTGTTGACTTTTGGTCGATGTAAAGTTTGGCAGTAATGTCTAACATAGTTTAAATGAAGTTTGGGGGAGGGTCTTTTTGTATATATTTTTGCTTTTCTTAACAATAAAAAATTATAAATAAATAAACAGGGGAGTATCGGTATTTTGACCCTCTTGATTTAGCATGACAGTGAGGACACTGTCAAGTTCAAGTTTGGGGGTATGCTTGGTACGTCTTCTTCCTTCGCATTCATTTGTACACATTTTTGCATTTGCATACTTATTTGAAAACCCATAAAAATTTGAAAAATTATAAAAATTAATGTATTCAATTTTGGCTAATTGACTAGAATTTGACAAATAGGTCAACTAGCTAGGAACAACTAGATCTTAGACTTAGTAAGTTAAAAACCCTAAAGATAATCTTCCTTAAAGTTTAACAGTAGAAAGTATATGCCTTGTAGTTTATTTAGAAATAGGCAAATTTTGGGTTCACTTCTTGGGCTAAGTCAAAACAAGGGAAGAGTATTGATGTTCTTATTAGAGTATAAGTTTGAAAAATAGTTCCTAGTTTAAGTCTAGATTCTGAAAATGTATACCCTACAAATTGCACAATCACGCACCTTGAAACTTGGATTAGTAGAAGAGACCTTGAAATGCTCCTGTCTAAAGTCCTTAGTACGAAGAAAATAAAAAAAAAAGGTGTGAATAAAGAAAAAAAAATGGACACTGGTTTTTGTGATTACTTAAGGCTGCAAAAATAGAAAAATATTTAGCGAGGGTGCTTCATCACCTAGTGCCTTAGACCAACTGGTTTGGGAGTCACTGCTAAAGCCTTGGGTGTTGCAAGACTAGGAATTACGCTTAAATATGCGAACACATTTTGTAATCGGTCGTTGGTACCTCAAGAAGTATTAACGGTCGCATGAAGGATGTGTAAGCAAAATTTCATTTAAAAATTCACTAATTAATAAGTGCTTTGGATAAAGGACGAGAGTACGATTGCTTGATTTGAATTTCCAAGTGTAGGGGTGATCTATACACACACGTAGGGGATATGTGATTGGAGTTTAGATGAGAGAAAGGAGTGAAGAATAGAACTTGTATCTTTAATAGAGTTGATAAAAATTCCTAAGTGGACATGGAAACCCTAGAAGGAAAACTTAAGAAATGCCGAAAGCTAAATAAGTCTATAGAACATATATAATCTTAAGTTAAATGATGAGGAAGCGTGAAAAATATGGGTGGATAATTTTCGAGTCAAAAGATAATAGAATTCCTTGTTAGAAAACCTAATTGGAGAAGAAAAGTCAATGGGCCGAGTTGATAGGATTTTGTGGGTGTAATCCGCTGAAAACCCTCAGGCGACAACACTCCTCCTACTAGGGACACCTAGAGGTTTAACGGCTTGTTGCACGTGCTCAGTGCAATCGCGTTTCCATACGAAAGTGCGATTAGGATTTTAGAGAATAAAATAATAAGTTTGCTCGAGGACGAGCAAAAGGTAAGTTTGGGAGTATTTGTTCAGACCATAATATTACATTTTTCATTCCCCTATTCTTATCCGTTTTATAAGTAAACAGGTACTCTTGACGCACGTTTGTTGCATGTTACAGGATACAGGGCTTGGATGCAGATACAGTGAAAAAGACGAAAGCTGATACAGAAAAGTGACTTTTGACAAACAAGTAGATGGATCCTAAACAAGTCTAGTCGAAGAACGGTGCAAGGTCCAAAATGTCAAGTGAACGGTCAAAAGATACGAACAAGTTTTCACTGAAGATCTGGAGAAGACCTAGAAGCCCAACAGAGAAAATATATATAAAAATAAAGAGCCCAAGAACCCCTGGACCAAGCCCAAAATTTCCAGAGCCCAATTCCTTTCTTTGGCCGCGGAACCGCGGCCAAACCCAGCCTGGCGCCGCGGTTCCGCGGCCATATAGAGCGCACGTCGGTGGAATTTTTCTATGTCGGTGTGTCGGTGCATATGTTGGGATTCTTAGGGGGCAAATCAGTAATTGCGCATGTGCGAGACTCTGAAACCCTAATTCTCCTGTTTGCTTATAAATTGTAATCTAAAATTGTAAAACCCTATGCCTCTTTTCAATCAATAAAATTCAGATTTTCTGAGAGTTATTTTCAGATCTGTTCTTCTTGTTTGGAGGGAGCCGTCAACTTAGGAAGGTATGTTATTTATGTTTCTTTTAATTAAAATGTTTTCTCATCCCCTAATGAGCGAGTAATCTCCTCGCTTGTTAGGGTTAGCCTTAGGGAAAGGGTTGAGAGATGAGATCTCTCATCCCTTTCAATGCCACTTTAACCTAATGAATTAGAACTCCACGCATACGAGCACAACCGCTCCCTGCGGCATCCTACCCATCGAGGTAACGATGAACCGTAGTATAAAGGGCCGGTTGCGCGCGTTTTCTGTGGGGATTAGGTAATTATCAACAAAGGAAGGATACGAATCTAGAGGAAGAAATATCTTCCCAAAAGATTCATATCCACTTTATTAATAATTAACTTAACATCTAATAGATCTAAAAAAAGAAGGCATTGAAAGCGGTGAGGAAGAACGTTAATCTCCAAAACTTCCCCTAAGCCTAACCCTAGCAAGACTTTTAATTAGATTAATTAGATCCAGTTTTCATAGATTTTTTATAAACCAACCAAAACGACAAATTGAATCAACTCGTTAAAGCACATAAAAGGAATTTACCCGTCTCTGTGGATCGACCCGTACTCACCGGCTAGCTGCGAAGCGACGCCGTTTCTGATTGCGGTAAACTCATATTTTTGACACTAATCAGTCTCCTAACCCTAGAATTGGCAGTGTTACTTGCCGCTCTCGTAGGGGTCTAGGGATGTGGGTTTGGCTATTCATCGCGACCGTGGAATCCGTGTTTTATACAGGCTCGTATTGAAAACACGGACGTCCTAGTATATCCAATATTTCATATATGTTCTTCTGCTGCAATGTTCTGTGATGAGATCATATTACTGCCTGTGACGAATGTTTATATTATATATATGAGATATATGTTATATTGCAGATTTCGTTTCAAAAGAGATGCTTGCGAAGCATAATTAAAATGGGACTTCATTAATGAGATTAATGAAATAAAAGAAACCTAAGATATTGTAGAAACTTGTTTATAAAAACTGGTAGCTCTAGTTCTTGCTTTGCATAGCGGTGTTCCTTGTAGAACATCCAGCACCTTATTCGATAAGGAAAGGACCGAGATCCCTTCACCGGGAGTGACTCCTTTAGCAATAACTGGCAGATGCTACAAACTCGGTTTGTCTTTTGATTACTTCTATAGTTCTTGCTTTGCATAGTGATATTTGTGAAATATCCTGCACCTTATTCGATGAGGAAAGGGCCGACGATCCCTTCATCGGGAGTGACCCTTGTAGCAAAACTAGAAAAGCCTCAAAAACACTCCATTTAAAATCATTCGATTCTACAACGATATCAAGTTCATTACGCAAAGGGTTTTCTTAAAAACCTGTCGTAGCCCTCCGTCATTTCAGATAAGTACTAGTTAGTATTCGTGCTGCGGTAGTTTGGCCTTCGTCAAGGCGTAGTGTACGGTAGCTAACTAATGCTTATCTGCTTGCATACGATGCGATTGGATTAGGGTATTCATACGGCGTAGTTTGGCCTTCGTCAAGGGTCGTGCGGGTGGGTTTAATTCAATCAAGAAATGAACGGGTTGAACTTGATTAGCGGACTATGGGTAGTTTGGCCTTCATCAAGGTCATAGGACGCTAGGGGTAAAATATTATTGGGAATTTCAAGTGTTGAAATTTGTAATGAGATTGCATACCTTCTATGAGATAGTTGGATCCCGATACCCGCTGCGAGTAAGAGTTACTCCTGGGAGAGTTTTACACATTACAATTAGCCGATCAAGTAGGTATCTAGAAAGGTGTTAACGGGGTTACGCCTCTGGGAAAATGAGGTTTACATTAATTAGGTTCGTGCGAAAGCACGGGGGACCTCCCTCAAAGTACCGACACTGGCCTGGCTGAAAGATTGGCGAACTTGTAGCGTGTAATTAATCCCGGCTAGTCTTTCCTTTTAGGGTTTGAAGGAAGATTTGATTAAAACAGTGGGAGACATCCTGATTATATATATTAGATAACAAATCTAATCTTGCAAGAGCATACGCTGAGTGTTTTCTGTAGGGTTGCTAGGCACGCGCACAAGGGTCTACAAGGCATCAACCATGCCCGATTAAAAATTTAGCCGTGCCGAACTACCCGAATACGGATCTTTAAACTAGAGATTAGGCGAAAACTAACATGCTAAACACTTTAACACTAAGTGAGAAGGATTACAGCCTTTGTAGATCCGGTCCTTCACTTCATATGCTCCGTGTTGAGATCCCTTTGCTGCGATCATCGGGTTTCGGACTCTCGAGAGGTCCCACGAAGAGAAAGATGCAGTCTTGCTTCCGATCTTCGATACAAAGATGATCTACCTTGAAGTTTCATTAACACAAGCTAACACTCACTAAAATTTAGTGAACACTCTCATCTAAAGGGCAAGGGAAGATGAGAATGATGAAGTAGGATTTTTGCTCTCTTTATTTATCTTTTTCTCATATTTATTCATCACTTGGAAAAAAGCTAGTGAGCTTTTTCCATGAAGAAAGAAGAAGGAAGAAGAAGATGAATATGATAGAATTCCTTTTGTGATGAATAATGCAAAGGAGATAATGATGAATTATGCAACCATGGTCAAGTAACCATTGTAGAGATTGAACTAGGGTTAAAGGGTGTGGTTGAGTTAAGAAATATCATGCAAAAATATCTTTTCCAAAACAAAAAAGAAAACCTTCTAGAAACATCTAGAAAGGTTTAACCCTAATCAAACCCTAACCATGTTTAATCTCTACTAAACATGTTCCATTAGTAATCATATCATGTTACAATATTATATATCACATATATAATATTTATCGTAACAAAATAAAATAATACATTTAACGTATATCGCATATATATCAATGTATTACCCGAGTGAGAAAAAGAATCTTTTAGTGAGAAAATATTAGTTAATGTAATTTAATATATCATATATATTATTATACATTAAATTATCGAATCAACACTTGATCCGACAATCCGGCTATATCGTATATAACCGACTAATAATTATCCGTACCGATTCATCGAATCAACACTTGATCCGATGAACCGGCTGATATCAAATATCGCGAGAATAGAAAACGGTATCTCATATCGCATTATCCTCGGTGCCTCACATATCACATACGTGCCCCTACTCCGTTTTGCCTGAGTCAAGAAACCTCTGTGTAGGACTCTAAAGAATCGTCAATACGCCGGCAGTAGGTGATGATCATATCAAACACCCACAAGCTGCAAGCGGTCAGCTAAACATAACAGCTACCCAGGTATTGAGTGCTCAGAAGATCAACAAGCAAGCCTGTAACTTCTCCTGTGAATCCAAGCAGTAACACTCCCGTACAGTCCGGTCTCGTCGTCTGATATGTCGCATATCTCGCCTAGGGATGGTAAACGTCAGACCACAATAGCTTGATAAGTCGTGTCGATATGAGGTCTATAACAGTTCGAGAAACTACTGATAACACTTACCAGTAAATCTCAGCAACCCTGGCCAGGGATTTCCGGTTATAGCCAATCGAACACAGCACAACATCAACTCCCTATACCGGGAGAGACGAATCCCCTCCTATCGCTCATTGCCTCCATGTGATTCGGGACTGTACCCAAAAGCCAACTTTTTGCACGCCCTCTTGGACGTGGTATGATGGAAATCAAAGCACAGTGGGAATCACACAAGACTCTATGACGATCTCGGGTCAACAGACTACTCTGTACCAGTGTCACCGGAGAACTGCCATCTGACGTATGGTATAATACCATCTGGGAGTTCTCGGCGAGTCCGTCCAGTGTACCCAGTCTCCACTGAGCACCCGTACACCATCCTTGATGTCAAACACCGATGGATATGGGATCATCCATCGCCCATCATATGGGTCAAGATGCGTATACGCTAGTCTACTCTGGTGTATCGATGCCCTGTCTCGATACACCCTCGACTAGGAACAGTTATAGGATGTACTCCTCGACTACCGTGGCCCCACTAGTATGATCTCATCATAGTCCCAGTAGTCGAGTACATATCCTAAGGGCTTTATCAACATGTAATATAGAGACAATCAGAGTACATGTTAAGATAAAGTACAACCAGATAGCATACTATCATGTCGAGCAAGAAAGTCCTCCCTATATATGTTCTAGCATCCACTACAATATACATCGTATGTACAGTAATGGCCTCTAGGGCATACATATAACTAACAATCTCCCACTTGCACTAGGGCCATCTGTTGTGGTATCGCATACCCAACAATTAGCTGCGGTTGAAGTATCTCATACTCAAACATCCCATAATAGTCTCTACTGGGAAAAAGGCCTTTGTGAATGGATCCTCGCTGTTGTCCTCTGTGTCTACTCTCCTAACCTCGATCTCCCTGGAGATCAACTATCTCCATGATCAGGTGATACTGCCTAAGAATTATATCTGGATTTCTGATGGGACGGTAGTTCCTTGGCTAAAACCACAACTCCATTGTCACACAATGGTAGGAACGAAGTTCATCTCATGAACTTATTTGTATCCAGACTGCCTCTTTGGTAGCATCCTTGGTAACGATATATCTTGCCTTTAATCGTCTAGTATGTCACGGTATCTAGCTTGGAACTCATCCAACATACCGTCCCTCTACTGAGGGTAAAGACAATGCCTGCGACTGACATTCAGTCGTCCTTATCACCCTGGAACCATTCCAGTGATTCTCCCCAGGATCGATTGATACCATCTCACTACAACTAGTGAGAATCCTAACATCCAATTAGATCAATCTCATAGATCCAAAACCCCGGATTTAGGAGGTATCACTTTGATCCTATATGGAGAATCCTTGTGATAAGCGGAGATTGACCGAGCGTAGCATAGGAAACTCCTTCCCTATCAAGAGTATGTCATCCACGTACTCTACGAGGATCACCGCCATACTCTCTACTACCTTTTTGTATATACAAGGTTCATCTACCATTTTGATGAAGTCAAACTCTTTGATTACCACATCAAAACAGATGTTCCAACTCCGCGATGCCTGTTTTATCACATGAAACATCTTGCACACGTTTCCGCTGCTCCCACTGTCTACGAAGCCCTCTGGCTGTGTACTTATAGACGCTCTTTTTTAAAACATCATTTAGAAAAGCAGTCATGACACCCAACCACCAGATATCGTAGTCATGGTATGTAGCCGTGGCAAGTAGGATCTGGATGGACCTAAGCATAGCTTTGAAAGTCTCAACTTTTCCATGTACACCAAGTAATCTTCTCAAGATATACTCGCTCCTGATGGGAATTTAACCCTTCAGATAAAGCAACCAAAGTCCATACTTTGTTGGTGTATAAGGATTCCATCTCAGATCGATAAGCACCCAGCCATTCTTACAGAGTCCCACTCCTGATGGCTAGCTCGAAACTAGTTAGGTCATCATCTCATGATGCAATCCTCGCTCCCACTGTCATAGAGAAACCGAAGTACCTCTCAGGTGGCTGAGGAACCCTACTAGATCGGCGGAGAGGCTGAGGTCCGTTGGAAACTATTGAATCCTTTGGTTCTACCAAATCATCAGCTGCATTTTGTATAGCTGGAACCTTTCCAGTTCTACATAACAGACCTTGCCTCGAGCTTGTCCGGATTTTGCTTTTAGACATAAGCCGGACAACCCCAAATCTTAACAAACTCAAGATATGGGCTCTTCCCATTCCATATCACATATGAAGTGGTAGGCAACTGATTTGATTCGAACCCTATTCAACAGGTATGCAGCTTCTCAAGTGCATAACTCCCAAAAGGAAATAGGAAACTCAGTAGTACTCATCATAGAGCATACCATATCAAATAGGGAGCTAATGCTCCGCTCCGATACACCGACGTGCTGTGGTGTATTCGAAGGAGTAATGCTGAGAGAGAATCTCATTCTCCTTTAGAATAGTCCAGGAATTCCGTGCTCAAGTATTCTCCTCCTTGATCTCATCAAAGGACATAATACATATACCCGTATTTGGTTCTCTACTTCTAACTTATATTCTGTGAATATCTCAAAAGGTTCGGACTTGTGTTTCAACTGGAACATATGTCTGAATCTTGAGAGATCATCAGAGAATGTAATGAAGTACAAAGAACCGGTCTTGGCATGTGTAGACAGGGGACCTTTCATACATCAACATGTATCAATCCCAAGAGTTCACTAATTCTTTCTCTGTTTCCAATAAACAGAGCTATGGTCATCTTATCTTTGTGACATGACCGGCAAGTTTCATAAGATGTAAATTCAAACTAATTTAAATATGCATCTAAATGTAACTTCAGCCAGTCGGGTCGCATTGATATGACCTAGTCTACAATGCCTCAAGAAGGATTCATTCATTTCTGAACTCTTCCTCTTGTGTGTGTCCCTTATACTAAGAACTGTAGTTTGATTTAGAACGTCAATACTTTTAGATAACGTGCCTGAACCGATCAACTCTTGATATAGGAAATGTTCAGAACATTATCCAACAATACAAAATTATATCTTTTCTTTACTAATAAAGAGACTGATATGATTTTGTATATCAGGTTCGGTATCTAATAACATTTGTTCAGAATCAATGTATTCTGGTAATACAGGGTGACAGTGACCAACAGACTTGGCTGCAACACTTGCACCGTTTTCTGTCTCATGAAACTTATCACCCGTTCTCAGTTCTCTACCTATCTGTAGCCCATGTAACAGATTACATATACGGGATCCTGATCCGGTATCACATACCCAGGACGTAAAGGATACTGAGAAACAGTTCTGTGTAATGAACACACCCGAAGATGATGCATCAACATGCACTTTCTTCGTTTGGGCGGCATGGGAATTCTGGTAATCCCCAATTTCCTGCTCTGTCCTATAACAATTATAAGTTGGAGCGGGACCAACGTTCCCCAGCTCAGTATAACAAGCGGGTTCGGTTAATTCATCCATTTTATTATCTTGATTAAGGCATGATATAGTCGCTACCTGGAGAGAGAGAGAAGAAAACACTCAGCGTATGCTCTTGCAAGATTAGATTGGTTATCTAATATATCTAATCAGGATGTCTCCCACTGTTTTAATCAAATCTTCCTTCAAACCCTAAAAGAAAAGACTAGCCGGGATTAATTACACGCTACAAGTTCGCCAATCTTTCAGCCAGGCCAGTGTCGGTACTTTGAGGGAGGTCCCCCGTGCTTTCGCACGAACCTAATTAAAGTAAACCTCGTTTTCCCAGGGGCGTAACCCCGTTAACACCTTTCTAGACACCTACTTGATCGGCTAATTGTAATGTGTAAAACTCTCCCAGGAGTAACTCTTACTCGCAGCGGGTATCGGGATCCAACTATCTCATAGAAGGTATGCAATCTCATTGCAAATTTCAACACTTGAAATTCCCAATAATATTTTACCCCTAGCGTCCTATGACCTTGACAAAGGCCAACAAACCATAGGCTGCTAGTCAAGTTCAACCCGTCATTTCTTGATTGAATTAAACCCACCCGCACGGCCCTTGACAAAGGCCAACAAGGTCGCACGACTACCCTAATCCAATCTGCATCATATGCATAAGCAGATAAGTACTATTCAGCTACCGCACACTACGCCTTGACAAAGGCCAACAAACGCAGCACGAATACTAAACAGTCCTTATCTGAAATGACGGAGGGCTACGACAGGTTTTTAAGAAAACACTTTGCGTAATGAACTTGATATCGTTGTAGAATCGAGTGATTTTAAATGGAGTGTTTTAGAGGCTTTTCTAGTTTTGCTAAAGGGGTCACTCCCGGTGAAGGGATCGTCGGCCCTTTCCTCATCGAATAAGGTACATGATATATCATATATACCACTATGCAAAGCAAGAACTATAGAAGCAATCAAAATACAAACCGAGTTTGTAGCATCTGCCACTTATTGCTAAAGGAGTCACTCCCGGTGAAGAGATCTCAGTCCTTTCCTTATCGAATAAGGTGCAGGATGTTCTACAAGGAACACCGCGATGCAAAGCAAGAACTGGAGCTACCAGTTTTTAAACAAGTTTCTACAACATCTTTAGGTTTCTTTTAGTTTCATTAATCTCATTAATGAAGTCCCTTTTTATTATGCTTCACAAGCATCTCTTATTGAAACGAAATCTGCAGTATAACATATATCTCATATATATAATATAAACATTCGTCCCAGGCAGTAATATGATCTCATCACAGAACATTGCAGCAGAAGAAACATATATGAAATATTGGATATACTAGGATGTCCGTGTTTTCAATACGAGCCTGTATAAAACACGGATTCCACGGTCGCGATGAATAGCTAAACCCACATCCCTAGACCCCTACGAGAGCGGCAAGTAACACTGCCAATTCTAGGGTTAGGAGACCCGGTCTCGACTCTTCGAGATGGTCTCCCACTGGACCCTAGAACCCGGTTACTTGTGCTCCCCGCCTTGGGTCTACCTAATGCGGAAAAGTAAATAATATACAACGGTGACATCTTCCGCAACCTGGAAGTGCCCCAATAAAAGAATATTACATACAAATGAATTTTACATTAAAGAACAAGAAAAACTCTCATCTCACATAAAACCCCCGGCTATTCAAAACGCGACGATCCAATATAACATATCACAGCAACACATAATATCTCATATCATCAACGTAAGCAAGTATGCGTATCCCAATTGTCGTTGATGTATAGCAACGAAGCCGGCGATACACCACATACTACGCTTACGGTCACAGAAAAGAAAGTGTAAAACTATAATAGTTGGAATCCGCAACATCTTTAGACATCGCATGCTTAACCAAATGAATTCCTTAGACATCGCATGCCTAGCAATTATAAACCCCGCATTTTAGTCTCATTATCGAAAACTCTTTTCAATATCAAGTCGGACAATTCAACAAGATTCCCAACAACCTGATCGAATGCTCGTCGCAAACTTTAGTAGACGGCCGCACCCCCAGATGCCGTCGACGAAGTGCACTAAGGCGGAACACCGCTTCCGCGAGCACCAGAACGGATGCTTTCGGCGACGGGGTTCTCCTACAGTCACTTGGTCGGGGCTATGGGGCGTGGCTGTCTATTAAGTTTACCCGGCGAGTATCCGCGTACGCTACGTGATTGCGACGGACTTTTGATCGCATCAAAATTCCGTGGCAACCGATCATCTAAGACTGAAGTGCTAGATTTATAATATTCAAATTAGTTATCTCATAACTTTTTTGTGGATTCCAAATATTGTATCTCAT
This sequence comes from Agapanthus africanus, assembly GCA_030015575.1. Classification (NCBI taxonomy): domain Eukaryota; kingdom Viridiplantae; phylum Streptophyta; class Magnoliopsida; order Asparagales; family Amaryllidaceae; genus Agapanthus; species Agapanthus africanus. The sequence continues at coordinate 208,428,142 of JASDDO010000026.1, read as the reverse complement.
TCCAGATAAAACAGAAAATGTTAAACTTTCCGATCGAACAATCAAACACCCAAGATTTCCCCAATATATCTCAACACTTGAAATCAGTTTAAAAACATCCATCACATGCCACAGTACCAATGGTCCAGCCGTAGAAGGGTCAAGCCAACGCCTCACATGTGGCACGCCGTACTGCCCCAAACCCTAAGGTTCAAAAGGCAGTTCAAGACGGTCACATAATCGAGTTAAGGTTTGTTGTCTTCTAGAGGGTCCACCGCGTTACTTGCACGACTTAGAGCATTCTTAAACACGAGAAAAAATCCAACTTTTAAAAAAATTTCCGACAGGGGAAAAAGTAAGTTATTGATATCCGTTCGAACTTTTTAACAGTTTCTAAAAATTATCCGGACAAACTAAACAAAGTTAAATTATCCGATCGAATCAACGATTCCCCAATACAACCCTTGAAAACTCAACACTTGAGTGGAATTAAAATATTCCCAGAAAAAAATTAACAAGAAAGGGCCTAAAAATAATTACATGAAATTTCAGGGACTAAGTCCAAATTTTGGCCGCGGAACCGCCGCAAAACGCATGGTTTAGCCGCGGTTCCGCGGTCAAATTTTCGAGTTAGAGGTCCGTACTTCACAGTAATTCTTAGTTTTTCCTGCTTAATTTTCTGAGAATTTTTAATTCAGAAAAAACCACATTTTTGAAAAATGTACAGAGAGGATTCTGTGTCGGGGTTTCGACGTTCGATCGGACTTTAAACTTCGTCTAGACTTCGCCTAAAACTCTACTTGGCTCTGATACCACTATAGGGTTGCTAGGCACGCGCATAAGGGTCTACGAGGCATCAACCATGCCTGATTAAAAATTTAGCCGTGCCGAACTACCCGAATACGGATCTTTAAACTAGAGATTAGGCGAAAACTAACATGCTAAACACTTTAACACTAAGTGAGAAGGATTACAACCTTTGTAGATCCGGTCCTTCACTTCATATGCTCCGTGTTGAGGTCCCTTCGCTGCGATCATCGGGTTCCGGACTCTCAAGAGGTCCCACGAAGAGAAAGATGCAGTCTTGCTTCCGATCTTCGATACAAAGATGATCTACCTTGAAGTTTCATTAACACAAGCTAACACTCACTAAAATTGAGTGAACACTCTCATCTAAAGGGTAAGGGAAGATGAGAATGATGAAGTAGGATTTTTGCTCTCTTTATTTATCCTTTTCTCATATTTATTCATCACTTGGAAAAAAGCTAGTGAGCTTTTTCCATGAAGAAAGAAGAAGGAAGAAGAAGATGAATATGATAGAATTCCTTTTGTGATGAATAATGCAAAGGAGATAATGATGAATTATGCAACCATGGTCAAGTAACCATTGTAGAGATTGAACTAGGGTTAAAGGGTGTGGTTGAGTTAAGAAATATCATGCAAAAATATCTTTTCCAAAACAAAAAAGAAAACCTTGTAGAAACATCTAGAAAGGTACATGGGTACTCTCCAGCAGATTTTTTGGGCTGAAAGTATCCTAACAGCAAATTTCTTGATCAATGGACTACCAACTCCATTGATAGGAACTGTTTCTCCATTGAAGAAGCTACATGGGTACTCTCCAAATTACAATTTATTGTAGATTTTTGGATGCACCTGCTTTGTCCTTCTTCTTAGTTCTCAACACTCCAAACTTGAAGCTAAGTCGGTGAGATGCATTTTTCTTGGATATTCTGAAGCACAAAAAGGATATCGCTGCTATGATTGTGAAGCAAAACGAATGAGGATTTCTCGAAATGTCATATTCTTTGAAGATACCCCATATTTTTCTAATCCTTCTAATTCCTCACGGTCTGTTAACTCTATTATTTCTTTATTCTTTGTTTCCTAACACTTCACAGGTTGAAAGCAATGAAGTTCCCCATTCTATGCCCACCCTTCACCAACTTCGACCTCAGGTAACACTATCTCTTCACCTTCTCCTCCACTTCGTCGGTCCACCCGTACAATTAGGCCACCTGACCACCTTTATATATTCCTTATTCCTATAAGCAAGCAGCAGATAGTGCAGAATGGAGCCATGCTATGAAGGAAAAACTCGAGCCTTTAGAGCTTAACCATACTTGGGACATGGTACCAACACATCCAGATTATCCAGTGGTGGGATGTAAATGGGTGTATACAATCAAATTGAAGTCTGATGGTTCTTTGGATCGTTATAAAGCTCGTCTTGTAGACAAGGCTTCAAACAAGAGTATGGTGTGGATTATGAAGAAACTTTTGCTCCGGTTGCCAAAATTGATTGTTGTTGTTGCCCTTAAGAATTGGGATATTTATCAAATGGACATGAAAAATGCGTTCCTTAATGGCGATTTATCCGAAATTGTTTACATGAAACCTCCTCCAGGCTACAATGCTCCTCCTCAGATGGTTTGTAAATTACGGAAGGCACTTTATGGCTTGAAACGGGCACCACGGGCTTGGTTCTCTAAACTAAAAGCTGTGCTTCAACAAGCTGGTTACCAACAAAGTTATATGATTATTTATTGTTTATCTCCTCAACCGATAATGGGCACATTTTGGTCTTGGTTTGTGTTGACGATATTTTGATTACTGGTGAGAATTGCCAAGGTATTCAAGAATTCAAACAGATTCTCCAGCAATCATTTCTCATGAAACATCTTGGTCTTACGGCTTATTTTCTTGGGTTAGAGATATCTAAGCACACTAACGGATATTTTCTTAGTCAACGGAAATATGCTCAAGATCTTATTGATTTGGCTAGGCTCACAGATGATAAAATCGTCGACACTCCTCTTGAGTTGAATGTGAAGTACGGTCGTACAGATGGATATCCAATCCCTGATCCAACACTATATCGTCAACTAGTTGGAAGCTTAGTCTATCTCACTGTCACTCATTCAGACATCGCCCATGCGGTGCAGATTGTAAGTCAATTTGTTTCTGATCCTCACACATTACATTTAATAGCAGTTCACCGTATCATTCAATATCTTCGTTCCACTCCAACAATGAAATTATCCTATCTTACCACTTCTAGTACCGAGTTGCGGGGTTTTTTATGATGCTGATTTTGCTGGATGCAAAGACACACGTAAATCTACCATGGGGTATTGTATTTTCTTAGGGAGTTCTCTATTGTCATGGAAATCGAAGAAGCAACCTACTTTCTCTAAATTTTCCACTGAAGCAGAATATCGGGCAATGTCATCTGCCTGTAGTAAAATCATTTGGCTCCAACGACTTTTAAAGGATTTTGGTATTCACTTAAAGGCCTCTACCTCACTATTTTGTGACAATGAAAGTGCCGTCAAGATTGCAAGCAATCCAGTATTTCATGAGCGCACTAAACATATTGAGATAGATTGTCATTTTGTCCGTGAGAAATTTGAACAAGGTCTCATTTCACTTCCTCATATTCCTTCCAAGGAGCAACTCGCAGATATCTTTACAAAGTCTCAAACTAAGAAGTGCCATGATTTTTACAATGGCAAACTGATGATGACCCACCATCAGTTTGAAGGGGGTTGTGACCAGAGGTACTATATCGGTCAATGGCTAACTATAGTAGTTTATAATGGTTGATTATAATGAGATTCATATGGCTGAAAATAAGAGAATGAAATTGAAAATAATCTCTACTCTTTTTTCTCTTCTGTTTACTTTGTTCATATTTTGTTGGCCAAAGCTATGCAGAAAGCTCTGGAAACTACAAGGCTTGTTATGCCTGCTGCTATAGTAAATGCAGAGCTCAAGGGAATGGGAGGCTTCGTTGCAAGTTTAAGTGGTTCACTGAATGTATCATTGTTCCGATACCCACCTGTGGCGATATTGACACTGGTAAGTTATATAAATAAAAAAAAAAGATGAGTTTTTAGACCCTTTCTGTCTGCTAATTTTTCCCCCATAAATATAGTAGACACAGTGTAATGTCTTTGCAGTTGGCATCAATAATTGGAGGGTTTCTTATATTGTGCCCCAAATTTCTATTTTGTAAAAGTTGCATTATATTTTTAGCTTTCACCCTAAATCTTTTATTTACTCCATATTTCACCTTCTTAAACTTCAAGCTAAAATTTTCTGTATTTTCTTAGCAAATAGTCATGATATGCATCAAGAGATCTTAGCTAGTAAATGATAGCTTATATTAACATGATGTCATCTTAATTAATTGTTGGATGCAATGATTTTAAAAGAAATAAATTGTAGTAATTCAGTAAATATATTTTCAAGATGAAATATAATTATATGCAAGGATCAGAGGATTTTTTCTAAATGAAGAAGATTTCAGGTAGCAACATAAAAAAGAATACCAATTTGCTTTACATAACCACATAATTTCACTGTAATTGGCATTAGCAATTTACTTTAATATTTAAATAATGTTTTTTTTAAATAAAGTTTTATTTCATATCATCAAACATTTTACATCCAAAAATAAGGGAGTCCCCGTCTATCTAAGTTACAAATACCTTTCAACTCTCTAGGTAGAGACTGAAAATCATAAAACACAATAGCATTATAATTGTCGCAACCAATATTAACTAGATAATCTGCCGCCTTATTTTTTTCTCGGAAGACATGAGAAATCCGCATCTCAAACATCGAAAGTAAACTAACAATCTCCTCCACCAACTCCTCTAGCCTCCACGGACACATGATTTTTTTTATTTAGAACATCAACCAAAATCTTGCTATCCAAATCAATTTCCAATTTTCTATATCCCAACAGCACAACATACCTTAATGAAAATAATAATGCTTTGCCTTCAGCTAAATTATTTGTTCCATCTTGAATTCTATGTACAAAGGCCAATAATAACAACGAATGATGATTTCAAAATATACCTCCTGCACCAAATCTTCTTGGATTCCCTTTGGACACCGTATACAACTTTATCCAATATACAACAGGAGGCAACCATCTAAGCGATGTCACTTTTCTCATATTTTTGACCCCTAACCCCATCAATGAGCTATGATTTTGAAGAACCCATCGCATAAAAAACTCAACTTTGCTAATTGTTGAGTTAGCATTAAATGGTATATTATCAAAACGATATGCACACCGAGCTCTCTATATCTCCCATGTCATAATAATTAGACAAATATTCCTCAACACACAATGGATAGATCCGCGGGATGTAAAAAACTTGTGAAATCATTGCTCTATCGAGTCGGTCACGGATATATGAGCAGAGAAATCTTGAGCAAACTTTTGCTAAATATCCTGTGCAAACTCACTTTCCACAAACAAATGTTAAGAATTCTCTACTCCGCTTCCTAAGCAACAAACGCAACGCAAAACAAGCTGAACACATTTACTTTGCACTGAGTAGTCATCCACAGGAAGACGATCCAGAAGCAATCGAACACCAAAAGTACTAATCTCAGGCTGCAGGAGTGGACTCCAAACCTGATTATACCATTCCACCCTTGTTGACTTTACCCTTACGATGCTCCATGCCGAGCCAATGCTAAACTCCCCTGATTCAGTCGTTATCCACTTTTTCCCTGTTCTGCCTGATTTTATATGCTGAAGAAAAATGTTTTTGACATTTAGAATACAACGCTAGCAAGTAGAAGAACCCAATCGAGTGGTAGTATCTTCAAAGCTTATAGTGAAGATATATTTCTTGTTCATAAACTCGGCCCATAAACCCTCTCTACGCAACACATTCCATGCTAATTTGCAAAAAAAAACTATCGATAATATCATGAATCCGCCTAATCCCAAATCCTCCCTCCTCATAAGGCTTACATACGTTTTCCCATCCTATCCAATGAAACATTTGCCCCAATTCGATCTCTCCCCATAAAAATTCAGCGAGCATCATCTCAATTTTACAAATAACTGATTTAGGAATATCGATGACCGATAACAAGTAAATAGGCATGCTCATAAGCATGGAGTTAATAAGAGATGACCTGCCTTGCATACTCAAAAGGTGCTTGTTCCAACCTTGAACCTTGTTGCATATTTTATCCATAATCGAGGAAAAAGAATTTCTTGGACATCGACTAGCATTCAATGGTACACCGAGATACCGACAAGGTAGTGTAATTTTATAGAAGCTCGTAATACTACGAACATCATCCACTGTATCACCTTTACCCACAATAAAGCCACACTTCATCTTATTAACCTTTATACCTGAACAATTTTCATATAATTCTAGAAATCCTGTCATACATCGCACTGTTTTTGTGGCACCATTAGAGAAGATGATGCAGTCATCCGCAAACAGTAAATGATGTTGCTGCCGCAAGACCGATCGACAATGCAGCGAAGAACGTTATAGACGAAAAAACAAAAGAAAACTAGATGCAAACCGCAGTAAAATTAACGAAGGAGATTTAGGGAGAACTGGAAGAAACTTTATTAGAACTTGAGAAAAAGAAAACCTTACAGAGAATTATTTCATCATTTGCTTATGATCTCCAATGAGATCTATCTCTTTCTACAAATTCTCCTTATGATTGTTTTGATCTCTTATAGAGCAATGACTCGTTTTAAAACTTTATGATAAAAAAACATCCACCATAAAAAATAATCCTAAGATCCTATATATAGTCTCTATAATTTAAGATCTCAGAAATTACAAAACTGCCACCAAAAAACATGATTTTCGAGTTAAATCTCGAACTTAAATTCGCAGTTATCGTCGACCAGACGTCAAGGCTGACATCTGATACTTTAACATGCTTCTATCCAGATTATCGGCAGACATCTGTACAGACGTCAGTAACTGACGTCTGTTGTTTATCTGGGTTTCTGTATCTTCTTGTGACTGGCGTTTATTCTTTGCAGATAGATATCGGTCCTTTCTTCTGATGCACGGCCTTCTTTAAATACGACACATTCACAACAGTATCCATCTTGGCTCGTATTTTCTTATAGCCATCTTGAAAATATGTTGCCCTTTGTCTTGTATTCTTTTGAGGGTTGCTTTAGTTTTTCTCCTGTTTTCCCCTACTAGCACAATCTTTCTTATGAATTGTGAAACTGATATTGTTACCGTTTTTAACTAGAACTGAGAAACTGGTTTGCGATCCTCCAACCGATATTGCCCTTCCTTATATTTGAGTACTTGAATAGAAGTCAATGCAGACTTGAACTTCTCTACAAGAATGACATTTGTTAGCATGTCCGTCGGATTCATCTTAGTATTGATCTTTATCAAGTCGATCTCCTTTTTGGCCCTCTTATCTTATGATACCGCACATCGATATACTTAGTTTGATTGTGGTATACTTAATTCTTCGTCCTGTGAATGGCTCTTTGATTGTCGCAAAATAAAGGAACCGGTCCGTTATCAAATCTGAACTCGTCAATTAAGCCCTTTAACCACAAGGCCTCCTTAGATGCTTCCACTGCCGCCATATATTCTGCATCCGTTGTTGAGAGTGCCACGGTATCCTGAAATGTCGACTTCCAACTGATAGGAGATTCTGCAACTATATTGTAAGTCCACGTTACCTCTCCCGGTTCTTTCGGGCTTGCAGAAATGATGAAAAACGATTTTTCGGGTCATGGCAACATGGACTACAAAACACGGATCTTTGCTAAACTACACACTAGCAACTAACAAGAGCTATTGCTACTCGGTTAGGGGTTATACCTCAATTTGAACTCCTTCTCTTTGACTCTTGATGGTGGTCGGATGGTGCTTTTCTCGTTGCCTTCTCTTGTCGAAGATGGATACGCCTGAGGGTTTCTACCTTGAGCTCCTTTCTCGATCTTGAGAGAACTAAAGTGTCCGGCTTGCTAGACCTTCAACCTTAGGATGAGTAGAGAGTGACTTTGGGTGTTTAATCTCCAAGGAAAGGTTTCTCAACTCATGAGAATGATTCTCCTTGAACTAGAGGAAGAGGAAGAGCAAAATGGAGGAGAGAGAATGGTTATGATAGAATGAGAATGGTTTTTACAACCATAACAATATATGTGAATTATTTAATTAATAATATTAATCCAAAATGAAAAAGGTGATGGTTGGTTTGATAAGACCATTATCATTTCACATTAAATATTTTTGCAAAGATCAAAGAGCATCTTGAAAGAAATGATGATGGTCAAACTTTCAACCATGGTCAACTAGTCAATCTTGGTCAACAAGTCAACTAACCCAACCGTAACCAATTTCATTTAAATAACATTATCAATTGATATTACACATAATCATTAGGGTTTGGTAAACGACAATCGTCAACTGTGCATACACACCCGAACCAAAACCTTAATGAGAATCCTCTTCCTCTGCCTCAGCCAACTGTGCATACACACCCGCATTCGTGTTCCGAGGAGCACGAATACTATGAGATAAAACTAACCCCAAAGCATATACTAGGATCTGGCTCAAACCAGAGCCCGCTAGTAATAACTGTCCGGACACCAAACGTGCACAAGTGCGCGGATGTGAACGAACCCTGTCGCAAAACCATACGATCTCTACTCTGTTTTGCCCAAAGGCGAATAACCTTCTGTGTGGGACTCTAAAGACTCGACACTACGCTGGCAGTGGGTTTAACCACAGACCGCAAGCGGCACTAGCTGTACGTAACGGTCCCCAGGTAGATGCCGATAAGAAGACGGACGAGGTGAAACCCATCTGAATTCATACTGAGCCTGAATGTGACAATCTCCGTACAGTCCGATCTGTTCGTCTGAGAACATCGCATGGCGGGCCTAGGGGGCGGTAAACATCAGTCCCCTACTAGCGATACAAGTCGTGTCGGAGTGTAGCCCAGAACACCTGAGATAACACTGGAAACCTACCAGTCTATCTCGCTTGCCCTGGCTAGGGACTTTATGTAATGGCTCTCCTAGACACAGCACGATATCAACCCCCAATACCGGGAGAGACAAATCATGTCTAACCGTCACTGCCTCCAAGTGCTTCGGGACTGCACCCAAAAACTACCTGTTTGCACGACTCCTTTGAGCCGCGGTAGGGTAGTAATCAAAGTACAGTGGGAACACACTTGAGGCGAAGTGACAGTGTCAAGTCAACGGACTAAGCTGTACTCATGTCACCTGGGAACTGATAACTGACGATAGGTATAGTACCAACCAACAGTTCCCGACGAGTCCTGTCCAGTGTACTCATAACCTAACGAGCACCCCCATACTATCTCAAGTACGGCGTACTGATGGCTGTGGGACAGACCGTCTCCCAAGCTGGGATAAGAAGCGTATACGCTAGTCTACTCCGGAGTATCGATACCCTGTATCGATAGTCCTACGACTAGGGACCTGCATAAGGATGTGCTTGTGGATTACCCAGCCCCCACGAGTGTGACTGCTATCACAACGCTGGTAATCAAGCAAAGATCCTAAGGGCTCCACTAATGTGTAAAGGCGATATGCTAAAAGAAACACATGCACACATTAAAGGAGAAACAAACCAAGTAGCATACTACTATATTGAGCAAGATTGTCTATACAAGGTGAATATCCCAAGCTTCCATCAAGTAATATACAAACTAGTATGATACAGTAATGGTCTCTAGGGCATATACACTAACAATCTCCCACTTGCACTGTTCAGTTGATAAAACTGCACATTTGTATTACATTTTTCCTACCATTTTCATATTAAAAAAGGACTTTATTATAATATATTATACATATGAGGGTTTACGTGTAAAAACACTATTTTCCATGTGTTAATATATTTTAATTAGCATTTGGTAGGAAAATGTTTGCAAATAAATTCATTGACCAAATTCTAGTAGAACAAAGTCTAGTAAATATTATTTGAGTTGTTGTGCAGAATTTTTTCCAAGTGTGCAGAATTTTTCAAAGACTAGAATCAAGCAAATCAAGTTGTTGAAGAAGACTTGCCTAATTAAGAATCAAAACTTGGGGACCAAGTCTGGCAGCAACCACGAGAAGATTTCCAAATTCTGAAAATTCCTAGGATCGCCAAATGTCAAAGAGAGTCATCCCCTAAAAATTGATCAACGGCGGAGATAAGAAGGCCGCGGATCCGCGGCATTAGCTCCTTGATGCCGCGGATCTGCCGTGGTTAAGGAGAGATAGAGGCTAAGGATTTTTGGGGTGAATCTATGATGAATTTTACCTAATTTTGAAGCAAATGATTCTGGCTTTGCACTGTAAAAAGGCACCGAGAGCCTCTTGGAAAATTTATCAAGCCGACGCGATCACGAAGCCCCAGACGCTCACGCATCCAGGCTGATCATCAACTATTCGTCTACCTCTTTAGGAAAGATCGAGAAGCAACTAGTTTTGTAATCATTTTCTACGGAATAAAGTGTAGATTGTTCAAGTTGATTAACAAAAATAGTTATTTTATTTAATTCTTTTGCATTTTACATTATGTTTCCCCTCTCTGTCTTTTCATCTTCTTCTCCCAACATGCGCGAATAATTCTCCGCTTGTTAGGGTTCGTAGGATTAGGGTAGGCTAATGGATGATGAACATCCCTAAACCCTTTTTAAGTCCTATAAAGTTTATGAACTTTATCAAAAGAATCATTAACATTCTAATCGGACGCGCTAGCAATTCTTTGCTAGTTCCGACCGATTAGAGATTAGATTAATAATTGTTTTGGTAAAGGCTAGATTTGAATGGAGCTCCGTGTCGAGATAAGGGTTAAGAGTGGGATTCCTTTTCCCTCCAGAAACCCTAATCTACACGCATCACTGTCGTTCTAGTTTTAAATCTATTAATGGATAAAAAGGGTAACTTTTAATTAATCGTCCATGACTACTAAATCCTAACGAACCCTACAAGCCCTCTTATTATATTAACCATATTCCTAAAATAATCTAGATCTATAAATTTGCACTCTTGCTTAAAGTAGATCTAGAAACTTTTCACAAAAGTTCTTTATTCCTCATCTCTTTCTCAACACATCTAAAGTAAGATTAAAAGGTTCCACGTTTCCCTAAGGACGACCCGTACTCACCTCGGTCTAGCTACACGCAACACCGTTCTGATTGCGGTTAAACTACAAACACACTTCTTTCGTACCAATCAAATGGCGCCGTTGCCGGGGATACGTGCGTAATTTTTTATTTTTACTATTTGTGTTGGATTCTTAGACGAGTCATATCATTATTAACACAAAACTGCAAATTGCATATTTAACGATTTGTGCGTGAATTTTTGCAAGGAGATCTGGAGTCACAGAATTGAGGAAAACAGAAGACAGAGGCATTCATCAAGATCCAGAGGAGCACAGAGGGCTTAAGAAAAATTTTCATCAACTGTTCCTTCCACCTCGCGGCGGAACCGCGGCACAAAGGTGCTTCCTGCGGCGGAAATGCGGCGGTTTAGAGGGATTAGGGTTATAGAACATTCTGGTAAGATTCTCAACTCCTTCTCTCTCCTCTCAAATCCAATAAAATCTATTTTCTGCAGGATTCTTTGCAAAATCGCGCCGCCAAAAAATCTTTTTGCAAAAGTTTTGTGATTGATTTTTTTTTGCATATTTTTAATACGGACTCTAAGGGGCAAAGACCAAATCAAGATTAGGTGGGAATTTCATCACCCTTCCTAAGCCTCACAAATCACAAACCGAGCATCTGCATCAACCCTACAATAATTTAAAAAATATCTAGACCAGACTCTAAGGACTGTCGCGCTCATTAAGGACAGAGGAAGGTCGTGGGTAATCTATCGTTTATCCGCATTACTTTTGTAGTGCCTAGGCAAGTGTGTCAAAGGCTAGTGGTTTTTAATTAGGCCCACTACTGTGGTTCCTTCCCACTTACCTGGCACTTACCTGGCTACAAGGGTAGTACAGAAGCGGTGGAGGATTGATCCTGCGGCTTGTCCTTTGGAAGTCTAGGAGCGGTCTAGAGACTGGACCTAGGTGACCTTAGTTCTAGGGTTGCTTATGCATCTTAGGGATATTTGTCTTGAGTCCTACTTTTTCAAAACAAGCCAATTTTAAATCACACACACGCTGCCACTTGCACTAAACCCGCTTAGTGCATGCTCGGCTGGACACGGGATCCTAGTGCCCGTCTTGTCCGCGTTCCTGCTATCGACGCCGAAGTTGGTACTTCTTCATCTTCTTTTCCCCCACCACACACGACCGAGATGGACGGCACTCCATCAAATTATAACACCACGCTGCCACCGTCCGAAGGTGCGCAGAATCCACCGCGCATTTCTCTCCAAGAGAGATGCTATCCTATCTGTGGTCCTCTTCCCACTTGTCTATCTCTTCCACCACCTAACGGGGATAATTTCGAAATTAAACCCCACTACATCAATCTGCTGCCCAAATTTCACGGGCTTGAGTCGGAAGACGCGTACGTTTTCATCACCAAATTCGAAAACGTATGCGCAATGATGGGTACTTCACAATTGACTTTAGATACTATGCGCTTACGTCTTCTCCCATTCACACTGTGCGACTTGGCAGAAAAATGGCTTTACAATACTGCCGCACACTCTATCACTAATTGGGATGAATTTGTCATAGCATTTCTTAAGAAGTTTTACCCAAACCATAAGACTGCACGTGTTAGGAGCGAGATCAACCAGTTCACCCAGCTTCCCAATGAACCATTTTGGAAGTGCTTTGAACGTTTCAAAGATCTGCTTGTCTAATGTTCTCATCATGGAATCAATAGATGGGATTTATGTCGGATTATATATGAGGGCATTAATCCAGCGACAAAGCAGATGCTTGAAACAATATGTCAATGCAATTTCATGTCTAAAGACGACGGTGAAGCTTGGAAATATCTGGAAGACCTTGCTGAACACACTTTGCAGTGGGAAAGTGTAAGACCACTTTCATCTAGGGGAGGTATTCACTAGCTCGATGTTTCCATCGCAGTAAAAGCCGAAATGGCAGCGATGCAGAAGAAACTCGATGCTATTGAGAACAAACTTTCATCAGTCTCCCTAAATCAGGCCACGCTTCCCAAGACCGTCTGTGGTTACTGTTCTGATCCTTCACACTTAACGGAAGAATGTCCTATGAATGCATCGGTTCAAACTAATGCTGCTTTTCAGAAGCAACCTAGAAACGATCCTTATTCTTCCACGTACAATCAAGGATGGAGGAATCATCTTAACTTTGCTTGGAACCAAAAGCAACAAAGCAATTATCAAAGACCTCCTCCACAGCAACCACAACCACAAAATCAGCTCCCCTTTCAGTCACAAAATTTCCAAAATCCGGCCAACACTTCTACACCACAAGCGGCCGGTACTGACAACTCTTCACTCGCACAAACTTTGGATATGTTCATGAAACATTCCATGCAATTGTCGGCTGAGATGAAGTCTTCTATTGATACCATACAGAAAGACTCCGCCTCCACGGCGAGAGTATTAAATCAATAGAAAACCAACTCGCACAGTTAAACGCCGCAATAAGTGCGAGAGAGAAAGGGAAACTCCCATCTCAACCCATACTTAATCCTGGCCACTCACAAACTTATAATGTGAGTGCTGTTACCACGTTGAGATCGGGAAAAGTGCTGAATAACCTAGTGGGTGAGCAATGTGATGATAGTGACACCAATGATACCCCAGCTTCTTCTTCTTTCCCTAATTCGTCTAATCTCCCACCTTCACCCGAGCCTATTCTCCGTTTTCCCCAAGGCTCGAACATTTCGCCGAATCTATCTAAGTCGATTCCCACTCCAATTTTGGGATCGAATCCATCCCCACAGTCTTCTCCATAAACGTTGGACCCAAAACTTATTGATCAAGCATCTTATCCAAACAGGTTAAGGGGCAACAGACCAAGTCCACAAATAGAGAAGATTGTGGAAATTTTTAAGCAAGTTAACATAAACATTCCTCTCCTAGATGCTATTCAACAAGTTCCGTCATATGCGAAAATCCTAAAAGACTTGTGCACTAGGAAGAGAAAAGTTCAAGTACCTAAAAAGTTTTCCTTGCGAGTAATGTGAGCACAGCTTTTACACAACAACTTCCCAAGAAACGAAAGGACCCCGGAAGTCCTACAATTTCAATTTCTATTGGGGGTAAAAATATCAATCGTGCTCTACTCGATTTAGGTGCTAGTGTTAACTTGCTTCCGTATTCTGTTTATGAGCAATTAGGGATCGGAGAGTTAAAGCCGGCGCATTGCACTCTTCAGATGGCCAATTGATCTATCACCCAACCTAGGGGTGAGCTAGAGGATGTGTTAATCAAAGTCGGGGAATTCATATTTCCTGTGGACTTTATCGTTATTGATACACAACCTGTGGTAAACCCACGCAATCAAATCCCGGTGATACTCGGTCGACTCTTTTTGGCCACTTCCAACGCAGTAATCAATTGTAGAAACGGCTCTATGACCCTATCCTTTGGAAAGAAGTCAATTGAGCTTAACATTTACAAGCTGGGAAGTGAACCCTCCGAACCCTATACTCATGTGTGTTCTGTCGAATTAATGGATGTCGACAGCAGTGAATTTGATCAACCTCATAATTCTGACTCTTTTCATATGTTGTTGCTTGACACGGACTCTTCCACCGTGTTGTCCTGGTCAACATCTAACGCTGATGAGGAACTTTTTATAGAGTCTGACGATCATCCTGTTTTTCCTGATGACATTATTCTTCGGGGTATCGATGAAAGCTATGAGGAAATTTTCGCTGATGAACTCGCATATTTAAAAGACACGGGTATTGAGATGAATCAACTCCAAGATAAAGAAATTGCACCTCCACCCCTTCTTCTTGACAATCACGATAATGGGAGTAATCCATCATCACTATCATTGTGTCGTCTCTCCAAATTGAGACGCAATCATTTTCCATTACACCTCTTATCACCTCCCCACTTCTTCACGTCGAAAGGTGACATGTTCTTCCACCAACCTTGGTGCTTCATCGATAAAATTTTTGAATGGTTGGTGTTGACCTTCGGTCTTTGCAAAGCTTGGCATTGACCAATAACCTTGACCCCCTCGTGTGATTTTAAAAGATTAAAATTGTTTAACTCAAGTTTTTGGGGGTGGTATCTTTTGGGCTCTTGAAAGAAGATGATTTTACAAAATTGTGAGCCAAAAATAAGTTTGGGGGGATTTTCACTTTCATATATTCTTGCCCCCATTAATAATTTCCTCCCAAGTCTACAGGTTTTTGAGCTTAACGAATGACATCAGTGAGGACACTGCTGTAAACAGGTTTGGGGGAGGTTTGTGTTTATTTACACATCAATTTGCATCATATTTTGCATAAGCACAACATTTTCAAAAAAATTTAATTTTTTTTTTCTTTTATAACAAAAGAGTAGAAAGTGAAAAATTACATCTAAAAGATAAAAATAGTTTAACAAAACCAAGAAAATTAGAAGTTTTCTTAAACGAACTGGTAATAAGTAGTTATGAGCTGTTGTCCCAAGGGTTAGTAAGATGAAGGAAGTCACTAATCTGAGGATAAAAATAAGTCTAAAAAATAGTTTCTATTCTGGAAGCCAAACATTTGAATGTTGATATCCTACTATTTGCACTTACACACGTCTTGAAACTCGGGATAGTAGAGGATACCTTGAAATGCTCTTGTCTAAAAGCCAAAGTATGAAGGAAATGAAAAAAAATAAAAATAAAAAAATGATGAAGAAAATATAAAAATGGTGAAAAGAGAAAAATGGACACTGGTTTTGTTATCGCCAAGGCAGCAATAAAAAAATATAGCGAGGGTGCCTCTTCACCTAGTGCCCTAAGGCCAACTGGTCTGGGAGTCACTGCTAAGTCTTAGGTGGTGCAAGACGAGGAAAACATTATCACCAAATCAGCAAGCACACGAGTAATCGGTCTGTTAGTACCTCAAGAAGTATTAACGGTCGCATGAAAATATGTGAGCAAATCTAAATATTCATCAAATTAAAAAGTACTAAGGTAGATGGACAAGAGTATGATAGCTTGAATTGAATTCTCCGAGTGTAGGGATGTTCTTTACACACACGTGGGGTTATATGATCAATGTTTGGATGAAAGGTAGGAACGAAAAATAAAGACGATATTTTATTGAGGGATGATGTGATTTCTAACATTTTTTCACGACTATTAAGATAGGGCTCATGATAACTGAAAAGCTAGTATAGTTGGAAACTCTTATTTTCAAAATCTTTCTTTTATGGTTTTTATCTTTATATGTAAATTTCACCATCTCTCTTTTGTTATAGGATTTTGTGGGTGTAATCCGCTGAAAACCCTCAGGAGACAACACTCTTCCTACTAGGGACACCTAGAGGTTTAACGGCTTGTTGCACGTGCTCAGTGCAATCGTGTCTGCCTACGAAAGTGTGCTTAGTTTTCTCCTTTCTTTTTCTTCTCTTGAATAAACTAGTTTGCTCGGGACGATCAAAGATAAGTTTGGGGGTATTTGTTCAGTTGATAAAATTGCACATTTGTATTACATTTTTCCATTAAAAACGGACTTTATTATAATATATTATACATATGAGGGTTTATGTGTAAAAACACTATTTTCCATGTGTTAATATATTTTAATTAGCATTTGTTAGGAAAATGTTTGCAAATAAATTCATTGACCAAATCCTAGTAGAACAAAGTCTACTAAATATTATTTGAGTTGTTGTGCAGAATTTTTTCCAAGTGTGCAGAATTTTTCAAAGACTAGAATCAAGCAAATGAAGTTGTTGAAGAAGACTTGCCTAATTAAGAATCAAAACTTGGGGACCAAGTCTGGCAGCAACCACGAGAAGATTTTCAAATTCTGAAGATTCCTAGGATCGCCAAATGTCAAAGAGAGCCATCCCTTAAAAATTGATCAACGGCGGAGATAAGAAGGCAGCGGATCCGCGGCATTAGCTTCTTGATGCCGCGGATCCGCCGCGGTTAAGGAGAGATGGAGGCTGAGGATTTTTGGAGTGAATCTATGATGAATTTTACCTAATTTTGAAGCAAATGATTTTGGCTTTACACTATAAAAAGGCACCGAGAGCCTCTTGGAAAATTTATCAAACCGACGCGATCACGAAGCCCCAGACGCTCACGCATCCAGGCTGATCATCAACTGTTCGTCTACCTCCTTAGGAAAGATCGAGAAGCAACTAGTTTTGTAATCATTTTCTACGGAATAAAGTGTAGATTGTTCAAGTTGATTAATAAAGGTAGTTATTTTATTTAATTCTTTTGCATTTTACATTATATTTCCCCTCGCTGTCTTATCATCTTCTTCTCCCAACATACGCGAGTAATTCTCCGCTTGTTAGGGTTCGTAGGATTAGGGTAGGCTAATGGATGATGAACATACCTAAACCCTTTTTAAGTCCTATAAAGTTTATGAACTTTATCGAAAGAATCATTAACATCTTAATCGGGCGCGCTAGCAATTCTTTGCTAGTTCCGACCGCGATTAGAGATTAGATTAATAATTGTTTTGGTAAAGGCTAGATTTGAACGGAGCTCCGTGTCGAGATAAGGGTTAAGAGTGGGATTCCTTTTCCCTCCAGAAACCCTAATCTACACGCATCACCGTCGTTCTAGTTTTAAATCTATTAATGGATAAAAAGGGTAACTTTTAATTAATCGTCCATAACTACAAATCCTAACGAACCCTACAAGCCCTCTTATTATATTAACTATATTCCTAAAATAATCTAGATTTATAAATTTGCACTCTTGCTTAAAGTAGATCTAGAAACTTTTTACAAAAGTTCTTTATTCCTCCTCTCTTTCTCAACACATCTAAAGTAAGATTAAAAGGTTCCACGTTTCCCTGAGGACGATCCGTACTCACCTCGGTCTAGCTACACGCAACACCGTTCTGATTGCGGTTAAACTACAAACACACTTATTTCGTACCAATCATGCACTAAGGCCATGTACTGGCATATCGAAGACCTATCATCTCGATCAGCCGCTCGAACTGAGTCTGGGGTAAAGCCTTTGTGAATGGATCAGCAGTGTTATCTTCCGTAGCAACTCTCCGAACCTCGATCTCCTGGCGACCCACGATCTCCCTGATCAAGTGATACCGCCTCAAGATGTGCCTGGACTTCTGATGGGACCTGGGTTCCTTCGCTAAAGCTATAGCCCCGTTGTTGTCGCAATACAGAGGTATTGGATCAACAATGGACGGAACCACCTGAAGTTCTATCAAGAACTTCCTCATCCAGACGACTTTTTTTGCGGCATCAGATGCAGCGATATATTCCGCTTCCATCGTCGAGTCAGCAACGGTTTCCTGTTTGGAACTCTTCCAACACACCGCCCCTCCATTGAGGGTAAAAACATAACCCGACATGGACTTGGAATCATCCTTGTCACTCTGGAAGCTGGAGTCAGCAAAGGCCTCGATCTGGAGGTCTTTTCCGCCATACACCAAGAACATCTCCTTAGTCCTTCTCAGGTACTTGAGAATGTTCTTTACCGCTATCCAGTGCTTCTTCCCAGGGTTTGACTGATACCGGCTTACCACACTCAGTGCATAAGCTACATCTGGTCTGGTACACAACATCGCATACATTATAGAGCCCACCGCAGAAGCGTAGGGTATAATAGACATGCGATCCCTTTCCAAATCAGTCTTGGGAGACATCTCTTTGGAGAGGGTGATCCCGTGACAAGCCGGTAGATTACCGCACTTGGAATCTTCCATACTGAATCTTTTCAGTATGGTGTCGATGTACCTGGACTGTGAAAGTCCTAATATCCTCTTAGATCTGTCACGATAGATCTGTATCCCCAGAATGTAAGAGGCATCACCCAGGTCTTTCATGGAGAAGCTGTGTGACAAGAATCCTTTGACAGATTGTAGCATAGGAATGTCATTTCCTATCAAGAGAATGTCATCCACGTATAAAACGAGAAATACGACAGTTCGTGCTACAAATCTACTATAGATGCATGGTTCATCTGGATTTTTGATAAAGCCAAAATCTTTGACCGTCTCATCAAAACAGATGTTCCAACTCCGCGATGCCTGCTTCAGTCCATAGATGGACTTCAGCAACTTGCACACCTTTCCGCTACTCCCACTCTGAATGAAACCCTCTGGCTGGTCCATATAGACACACTCCTCTAAATTTCCATTTAGAAAAGCGGTCTTTACGTCCATCTGCCAGATCTCATAATCGTGGAAGACAGCAATGGCAAGAAGGATCCGAATGGATTTTAGCATAGCCACTGGAGAAAAGGTTTCGTCATAATCCAAGCCAGGTCTTTGACGAAAACCCTTTGCAACAAGTCTAGCTTTATAGGTCTCAACCTGTCCATCTACACCAATCTTCCTTTTGAAGATCCACTTGCATTCTACGGGTTTTACCCCATCTGGAGCAATGTCCAACGTCCATACTTTGTTGGTGTACATGGACTCCATTTCGGTCCGCATTGCATCCGGCCATTTTACCGAGTCAACGCTCTGAATGGCCTGCTGGAAGCTAGTAGGCTCATCACTATCAATGATGCAATCCTCTCGATCCCTGTCTATGAGAAAACCGTAGTATCTCTCGGACGGATGAGACTGCCTACTACTTCTGCGGAGCGGCGTAGGATGTCCTGATCTTTCGAACCCTCTGGTTCTACTAAGCTTTCAGTAATAGCTCGTGGTTCTGGAATTTCTTCCAGTTCTATTGCGCTCCCACTTATCTGATTTTCCAAAAACTCAGTTTCCAAGAAGTGGGCATGACGAGAAACAAAAACCTTTTGTTTCTCTTCGCAATAGAAGAAATATCCCTTGGAGTTCTTTGGATATCCCACAAACTTGCACTGTACTGAGCGTGTCTCGAGTTTGTCCGCATGCTGCTTTTTGACAAAAGCTGGACATCCCCATGTCTTAATGTACTTAAGATAGGGTTTCTTCCTACACACATCTGATATGGTGTGGTAGGCACAGTCTTAGTTGGAACTCGGTTCAAAAGGTATGCAGCTGATTCTAGTGCATATCCCCAGAATGATCGCGGTAACTCAGCGTTACTCATCATGGACCGAACCATATCCAATAGGGTTAGGTTCCGTCTCTCCGATACACCGTTATGTTGCGGAGTGTATGGAGGAGTAAGCTGAGAGAGAATTCCATTCTCTTTTAAGTAATTCAGGAACTCGGCACTCAAGTATTCACCACCTCGATCAGATCTTAGTGTCTTGATACTTTTGCCTGTTTGTTTTTCTACTTCATTCTTATATTCCTGGAATTTTCCAAAGGCTTCGGATTTATGTTTCATTAAGAAGACATAACCGTACCTTGAAAAGTCATCCGTAAAAGTAAGGAAGTAAGAATAACCGCTTCGTGGATGCGTAGACATTGGACCGCACACGTCGCTGTGTACGAGTCCCAAGAGCTCGCTCGCTCTTACTCCGTGTCCAGTGAACGGAGTCTTTGTCATCTTTCCTTTGAGACAGGATTGACAAGTTGCATATGATTGATATTCGAACAGATCCAAATATCCTTCTGTATGTAACTTCGTCAACCTTCTCTCATTGATGTGACCCAGTCTACAATGCCATAAGAAAGCCTGATTTGATTCCAGAGACTTTCTTTTGTGTGTATTCTGGACATTGAAAATCTGTGGTTGGTTTAATACGTATATTCCATTGTTTAATGTACCTGACCCAATCAGAACTTGATTAAGGCGAATGTTTACAACATTGCTTATAAATGCAAATTCATAACCTTCTTTAGATATTAAAGATACAGAAATGATATTACAAGTTGCATTGGGTACAAAATAACAATTACGCAAAACCAAAACGTGTCCATCTGACAACCCCAAGTGATAGTCCCCCACGGACTCAGCATCCATGCCAGCTCCATTTGCAACTCTGAGGGTCATATCACCTGCCTTCAAAACCCTACGGATTCTCAACGTCTGCAAAGAATTACAGATATGAGATCCTGATCCGGTATCCAATACCCAGGAAGTAGAGTTTATTGATAGACAGTTTTTAATAACATACACACCTGAAGCTGAAGCCGCAACATGCTTCGGATCCTGTGTTCTGGCCTTCCAAGCCCTGCAATCTTTCTTCAAGTGTCCACTCTTGTGACAATAAAAGCATTCTTCCTTTCCTACAAGCTTTCCCGCTTCCTTTTTTGCTTTTGTCTTTCCCTTCGTATCCACTTTACAAACACCGCCCCTTGGTTTGGCGGGGGTTTTCTTCTTTCCCTTAGCTTTCGCCTTGGACCTAGAAGAGGAAGATCCTCCTACAAACAAAATGGATGTTTCCCTACCTTTCTGTAGGGTGCCCTCTGCACTCCTCAGCATGTTGAGAAGTTCTGAAAGTTCAACTTCCTTTTCCTGTAAGTTGAAGTTCAGGATGAACTGGGCGTAAGTGGAAAGAAGGGACTGGAGAATCAAGTCCGTATAGAGCTCATTCTCCAACGTGGTCCCAAGGTTCGCGAGCTCCTCAATGAAGCCAATCATCTTAAGCACGTGTTCCGCTACCGGTGATCCGATGGCCAATCTTGCCGAAAACAGCTTTTTCGAGACTTCGTATCTGGCGATACGGGATTGCTCTCCATACAGTTCTTTTGTATGAAGAAATATGGATTCGAGGTTCATATTCTCGTGCCTCCTCTGGTGTTCATTGTCTATAGAGGCAAGCACGAGGTACTTGGCCTTCGCGCAATCAATCTCCCAAGTCTTACGGATTTCCTTATCTGCGACGCTGGAGGTGAGACCTGGGGCAGGGGAGCTTTGGTGGTAAGGAGATACCCCAACTTGTCGTAAGTGATTGCCATTTTGACATTCCTGAGCCAATCTTTGTAGTTTGGCCCTGTCAGTATGTTTTTATCTAGTAGTAACTTAAGTCCAGTCATGATGTTTGGTCGCTGCAATTAGGAGAGAGAGAAGAAACACTTTAGCATGATGCTCTTGCAAGTTTAGAGTGGTTTTTAATTTGTCTAAACAGGATGGCTCCCACTATCTCTCGAATCCCTCCTCAAACCATAAAGGAAGAACTAGTCGGGATCAATCTCACTGTACAATACTTGCTTAACCGTTCAGCCAGGCCAGTGTCGGTACTTCGAGGAAGGTTTTCCAACGCTTTCGCGAAGTTCCTTAATTAAATAACCTCTTTTTCCTGTGGGCGTAGCCCCGCTAACACCTTTCTAGACACCTACTTGGTTTATAGCATTGATCGTTAAGTGAGAAAGTTCCGGAGGAGTAGCATATACTCACAGTAGGATCGGGATCCAAATATCATCGCGTGACAAAACTGAAGGAATCCTACCAGAATCATCACACTCCAAATGGTATGCAGCGCTAGCAAGTTTCAGTTCTTTTGAAACTCCCGATGTGGATTTTTGCCCCATGCTCTTATGACCTTGATTTTGGCCAACAAATCATAAGTCACATGTCAAGTTCTACCCGTCATTCTCCATGTTAATTTGAACCCACCCGCACCTACCCTTGACTTTGGCCAACAAGGCAGTACGACTGTCCCAAACCAACGCATCTATCTATGCTGCACATGAATACCCAATAGCTACCAATCACTATGCCTTGACTTTGGCCAACAAACATAGCTTGAATACTATTGACCATCAATGTGAAACGACGGAGGGCTATGAACGGTTTTGGCGAAACCGTGAACGTAGTGAACTTGATATAATCGATGGAACGAGATAGCTTTTAAAAGGAGTGGTTTAAGCTCCGCGTTTAAAAGTTATTTTGAAAAGAAACCGAGTGGTTTTTGAAAGTGTTCCAACGACTTTTACTTTGGTTTATTTTTCTTGCATTAATTTTAATGCGTCCCATCAATTAATCTACTATTGCAGAAAACAACGAAAATATGACGTACGCTTATGCCATCCGCATTCGCCACGGGGTCCCGTCATCACCCGTTAGGTTACTTAACTAACGACAGAGCGGGGGCTGGACTAGCGCGGATGCAAAACATAAGCAACGCCTAAATAGATATCATATAGATATATATAAACATTCGTCACATGCAATGATAGCCATTCCAGATCACAAATGAATACATTGGATATACTAGGAATCTGCAATTCGTACGAGCCTGTAACGAAGAGCGGATTACATGGTCGCGATGAATAGCCAATACCCCACCCTAGACCCCTACGGGTGCGGCAAACTACCCGCCAAGTATCCGAAGTGAAGCAACCTCCCTCAACGACATGAGTAGGCCACTCGGCACTTCGAGATACCCGGTAGTTTGTGCACCCCACCTTGGGTCTATCCTAGGAGAAAAAACAGTAAAAAGAAATTATACAATGACGGCTACAACCCCGACCCGGTTGTGCGTCCATACAAATAATATTACATCAATTTACATATTACAAGAATTGAAAGATAAACAAAACTCTCATCTCATAATTCCCCCCGGCTATTCATCCGCGACAATCCAACGAATTCATATACACATACCATCAACATCACAAATCACAGATATGTATAACCCCCACTAATCGACGTATAGCGATTAGCAGACGTTCAATACATATATAACATTACAGATACAACCCATTAGCCAAAGTCTACAGAAAATCGACCAAAATACAGATTTGTAACCACCCCAAAAACAAACTTATTCTCTGGAAATTCTGGGCAGAAACAAACCATCTCAAAAATCACAAAATACCACCAGAAACAAACTGCAGGAGAAACGATCCACGGCCGAGTCAACTCGGCCGCGGATCCGCGGCAGAAGCAAGATTCTGCCGCAGAACCGCGGTGAGTCAGTCGGTTCGCTGGATCGTTTTTCTTGCCTGTTCATTAAAAAGCCTGAGCCGATTTTTAAGACATGATTTATTATTTTTGGAGCAGAAATAAAAATCGGCAGAAACTAGGATTTTCCGGGGTGTTTCGCGGTTTTTTGTCCGGTCGAAATTCTAGATACTTTGCTAACATGCTAGGGTGTGTTTAGTTAGGCTCTGATACCAATGTAAGTCCACGTTACCTCTCCCGGTTCTTTCGGGCTTGCGGAAATGATGAAAACCGATTTTTCGGGTCATGGCAACATGGACTACAAAACACGGATCTTTGCTAAACTACACACTAGCAACTAACAAAAGCTATTGCTACTCGGTTAGGGGTTATACCTCAACTTGAACTCCTTCTCTTTGACTCTTGATGGTGGTCGGATGGTGCTTTCCTCGTTGCCTTCTCTTGTCGAAAATGGATCCACCTGAGGGTTTCTACCTTGAGCTCCTTTCTCGATCTTGAGAGAACTAAAGTGTCCGGTTTGCTAGACCTTCAACCTTAGGATGAGTAGAGAGTGGCTTTGGGTGTTTAATTTCCAAGGAAAGGTTTCTCAACTCATGAGAATGATTCTCCTTGAACTAGAGGAAGAGGAAGAGCAAAATGGAGGAAAGAGAACGGTTATGATAGAATGAGAATGGTTTTTGCAACCATAACAATATATGTGAATTATCTAATTAATAATATTAATCCAAAATGAAAAAGGTGATAGTTGGTTTGATAAGACCATTATCATTTCACATTAAATGTTTTTGCAAAGATCAAAGAGTATCTTGAAAAGAAATGATGATGGTCAAAGTTTCAACCATGATCAACTAGTCAACCTTGGTCAACAAGTCAACTAACTCAACCATGACACAATTTCATTTAAATAACATTATCAATTGATATTACACATAATCATTAGGGTTTGGTAAACGACAACCGTCAACTGTGCATACACACCCGTACCAAAACCCTAATGAGAATTCTCTTCCTCTGCCTCAGTCAACTGTGCATACAAACCCGCATTCGTGTTCCGAGGAGCACGAATACTATGAGATAAAACTAACCCTAAATCATATACTAGGATCTGGCTCAAACCAGAGCTCGCTAGTAATAACCGTCCGGACACCAAACGTTCACAACTGCGTGGATATGAACGAACCCTGTCGCAAAACCATGCGACCTCTACTCTGTTTTGCCCAAAGTGGAATAACCCTCTGTGTGGGACTCTAAAGACTCTGTTGGAGATAGTGCCCTCAGAGTCAATTATTGGATCACAGGCACGTGATTGCAATGATTGAGGGAGGACCTATCCCGGTACGACAGTCTTACTCGAGATGATAGTTTGCTATCTGGTTTACCTTTATCATCGTGTACTGCTTTAGGTGACCTGACAGGTCACTATTGCACGTTGATAGAGCCCTTAGGATTCTTGCTTGACTGCCAGCAGTATGAGGGCGATCATATAAGTGAGAGCTGGAGTCTACAAGCACATCCTTAAAAGGTCCCTAGTCGTGGGAGTTTCGAGACAGGGAATCGATACTCCAGAGTAGACTAGTGTATACAGTCGAGACCCCGACGAGGGGCGGTGGCCGGTCTCACAAGCCACTGGTGTCAGTTGGATCACCTAAGATGTATACAGGTGCTCATTGGGTTATGAGTACACCGGACAGGACTCGCCGGGAACATGCTAGTTGGTCTTATACCTGACGTCAGATAGCAGTTCCCAGGTGACATGTGTACAGGTTAGTTCATCGACCTGGGGATCGTCATTTGTCTCGTGTGAGTTCCCACTGTACTTTGATTACTACCCTACCACGGCTCAAAGGAGTCGTACAAACAGGTTTTAGTTGGGTACAGTCCCGAGCCACATGGAGGCAGTGAGCGGATCTTCGGGGGTTCGTCTCTCCCGGTATTGGGGGTGAGGTCGCGCTGTGTCTAGGAGAGCCATTACACGAAGTCCTTGGCCAAGGCAGGAGATTTACTGGTAGGTATTCCAGTAGTATCTCAGGGTGTTCTGGGCTACACTCCGACACGACTTGTACCGCTTTTGGGGGTCTGACTTTTACCCACCCCCTAGGCCCGACATGCGATGCTCATAGACGAACGGACCGGACTGTACGGATATTGTCACTGACAGGCTCAGTAGGGTGTCAGGATGAGTTCGCTCATCGACGTCCCTTTTAGTCAATAGCTGGTGGCCCGTTACGTATTGGCTTTTACCTCTGACGTGCTAGTGGTTAAATCCACAGCCATAGTATTGACGAGTCTTTAGAGTCCGCCACACTTTCAGTTACTCAAGCTTTCGGGCGAAACGCTGTAGAGGCCGTATGGAGATATGGCAGGGTCCGATCAGATACGTGCGGTATTGCACGGATCAGGATCGGACGGTTTGTACTAGTAGCCGTATAGGTATATGGCAGGGTTCGATCAGATACGTGCGGTATTGCACGGATCAGGATCGAACGGATATTACTAGCCGGCTTTGGTTTAAGCCGGTCCTAGTTTATTACAGTGTAGATTTTGTCTCTTTGCATTTGTATCCGGACGGAATACAGATGCGGGTGTGTATGCACAGTATCGGGGTTTTCCTGTAATTTATTACGGGACCAGTTTTCTGGAGTTGCCAGTTTGCATTCCGTTCCGGCCGGTTTTCCTTTGTTCTTTCCCGGCCGGACTTTTCCGATGGAGGGGGTAATTTGCAGTTTTGCAAATTACATTTGTGGAGGGGTTTTCTTGCATAATGATTGATTATGATAGCTTCATATCTTTCATCCATGCTTTTGCTTTAATGAGATTTGAAAAGGGTATGGTTGGTTTTAAATGAAGCATGGTGTATGTTTATGGATGTGGTCACCTCTTGTTTTCTCCTACCCTCACCTCCCTTCATGATATATTCCTTTCCCTCCACCATTCCCAAAATGAGGAGGCCGGCCAATTTTTTGTGAGAGGGAGAGTGGTTCATTTTGTGAGGAGATATATTTGCTCATATCATTTTTCATGCAAAAATTGATAGCTTCATTTCCCTCCAAAGCTTAATCTTCATTCCTCCATCCAATGGCAACCACCCCAAAAGAGACTATGATTCTACACCACACTTCCTACAGCAAATCTTGGACGCGTCGATTCGCCAGCTTCGCGCCCGAGTTGCCTCGGTATTGAGGTGGGAGCCCGTAAAAGCTACAGGCGATGTGGTGCCCTTTCCGACGAGGAGGAGACGGACGGAGATCCCGCGAGGAGATCGGAGTGGAGATGAAGACCGGAGGACTCGGATCAGTCGGTACATCTCTTCCCTTTCTTGTTAGTTAGCTAGACTAGTTTAATGGTTACGATCCGGAGTTTAGTGCGCGGTGGTGCCGGTTTGCAAAGTCCGCAAAATTAAAGTTTATCACCGCTTCCGCATTCCGGCGTCGGATTGACGGCCGGGGCGCCGCCGTGCACTTACAGTGGTATCAGAGCCTCGCCATTAACTTAGTCTAGCTTTGTTTGATGTGTTTGCAATTCCGATCGAACAAAAATCCCAAAACCGCATTTTTGCTTGCATCAGTTCTCTGTTGAAAATTTTTGGTGTCGTAAAATTTTTCAGGTGATTGCAGAATGATGTACTGTGCATCGTAAGACCACTGGAAAATTTTGGTACCCTGTTCCCTCCGTACGACCGCGGAACAGCGGCCATAGCCCCTCTTTGGCCGCTGTTCCGCCGCAGTTATTTGGGTTCAGTGCACCATTTTTTTTCTGTGGGCTTATGGGCTTAAAATATGGGTTTTGGAATGTTAAATTTGGGCCTATTATTTCTGTGAGTGCTACAGTATTGCTTGGGGGCCCACTTGTTAATTTTTGATTGATCGGATATTTTAAACACATTTTTCACAGTATTTACATTATATCTGCGACCGTGAATGTCACTCGATCGGTAAATCCGGTCTGACTGCTATAGCCCGGTTAGACGGATTTGCGAACGTGACCTTCACGTTGATGTTCTGTGTTTTGCTGTGATGTTGCGGATCGGTCGTGGGGGATAGCCTGGATGCAATGCTAGTACTGTTTTGTTGTATTATGTACATTTGATATTGCGGGGCGAGCATCCGACATGTGGACTGCCGTCACTGCCTGTTTGTATTATTCTTTTGGGGCACGACCTGGTTGCGGTCGATGTACCCGGTGTATGTATATTTTACTTTCTGTACTAGGGTTACCCCGCGGAGGGGTGCACGGATAGCCGGGTTCTAGAAGGCAACAAGCCCGCATCTCATGGCATTGGGACGGAGGGGGCTTCACTCCAGGATTGGCTGGCTATTCGCCGCACTCGTAGGGGGTATAGGATTTCATTGCACAGGCTATCCACACGACCAGGGGAACGTCGGGTTTCAGTAGTGGCTCTGTGAAACCCGGGGATCCCAGATATCTGTATTGTTCTGTGATGCTGTACATTTCTGTGATGTTGCATTTTATTCACGCCTTGAGCGAAATACTATATATTAGTAGATGTTGTATATGTTTTTCATCCACGCTAGTCCAGTCCCCGCTCTGCCGTTAGTTAGCTAACCTAACGGGTGATGACGGGACCCAGTGGCGAATGCAGATGGCATATACGTACGTCAGTATATTTTCGTTCTTTGTGGTGTGATCAATTGATGGGACTGCGTTGATTCGGATCAATGCAAGTTAAACAAACCTATTCTGATGTTGTTGGAACACTTTTCAAAAAGCTGTTATTGCAAGGACGTTCACTTTTGTTTTGCATCGTGGTATTCATTTGGAATATCCTGCTCCTCAGTCGACGAGGCAAGGGCCGAGATCCCTTCACCGGGAGTGACCCCTTGGACAGAAGTTTGCGTCAGGGCATTAACTTCACTATAGCCGATTACTTTTGCTTTGCACCGTGGTATTCAGTTGGAATATCCTGCACCCCATTCTACGGGGAAAGAGCCGAGATCCCTTCACCGGGAGTGACCTCTTTAGTAAAGGTTTTCGTCACTATATTTTCAAAAAAGCTATCCGTTCCTTCAACGATATCAAGTTCATTACGTTAAAGGTTTTCGCCAGAAACCATTCGTAGCCCTCCGTCGTTTCATATGGGTAGTCAATAGTATTCAAGCTGTGTTTGTTGGCCAAAGTCAAGGCACAGTGTTTGGTAGCTGTTGGTTATTCATATGCAGCATAGATAGATGCGTTGGTTTGGGGCAGTCGTATAGCCTTGTTGGCCAAAGTCAAGGGCTTGTACGGGTGGGCTCAAATTAACCTGGAGAATGACGGGCAGAACTTGACACGTGACTTATGATTTGTTGGCCAAAGTCAAGGTCATAAGAGCATGGGGTAAAAATCCACATCGGGAGTTTCAAAAGAACTGAAACTTGCCAGATATGTGCATACCTTCTGGAGTGTGATACCGTGAGCGGATTCCGTCACGTTATCATGCGATGATAGTTGGATCCCGATTCCTACTGATGAGTTGGTTTACTCCTCGGGTGACCCCGACTAATTCTTCTTTCAGGTTTGGAGGAAAATTTGAGGTACAGTGGGAGGTTTCCAGATTAGATAAATTGGTAACCATTCTGATTTAGGATAGAGTGCACGCTGAGTGTTTCTTTTCTCTCTCTCTCTGGCAGCGACAATTGACCCGACCCTAGACTATGACTCAGTGACCAAGTTGACCGAACCTTCTTAACACAGGCTTTTGGATTGTCAGAGTTGCAGACCTCATTGCCACTCCTACTTTTACCCTTTTCTCCAGGACACCCCGTATTACTGCGAACGTCCACTTCCATTGGACAAAACCATCGTATGGTTAGATACGAACTCGAAGGGATTCGAGGATGGTTTCCGGTTCTGGAGAAAACGGATAGGATTATTCAGTTGTCTTTTCCCTTTTACCTTTTCTCAAGTTATGAGTACTCCTTGGTTTAGGAGATAGTACACCTATTATGCAGATTGGATAGTCTTCTTCCAAACCTTAGGCTGGTGCCGACCGGTAGGGAATGAAGAAAACCAATTAGCCTAAACGGTGTGCAGAAGGTATTAAGATTAAGACAAAGCAAGGGATTAGTAAGAGGGCAAAGTAAATTGCGACTGATATTCACGACCAAACCAAGTATTTCATTACCACTCCCACATCACCTTTGTATTTCTCCAGGACACTCCGTATCACTACGAAGATCCACAGTTATTTGGATATTCCATCGTATGGTTATATACGAACTCGAAAGGAACTTGTTCCAGTTCGGGGATGGATTCTGGTTCAGGAGAAATAAGAATAAGGTTTATTCGGTTGTCCTTTATCCTCACCTTCTCTCGCATTGCGAGTGTTCCTAGGACTAGGACAGTACACCCATTATGCTCATTGGATAGTCTTCTTCCAAACCATAGGCTGGTGCCGAACGGTAGGGAAGGAAGAAAACCAATTGGCCTAAAGGGGTGTGCAGAAGGTAATGACTAAAGACATATAAAGGGATTTGGAGAGGTGGCAAAGAACTATACGGTTATAGTTGTGAATCTGGATAATGGTAGAGGCATTACTAGGAATACCAGGATACCCCATCGAAACATTTCAATGTTTCAGTTCACTGTGTGCTGTTAAAAGAAAACTGATTTCCCGATTAGACACTTGCTCCAGGGTATGTATTTACCAGGTTTGATTCTCACATCTGTATGGTTTTACAGATGGTGAGTGGGAGTACGTTATTGGGAATTGGGTGATCATCCTCATTATATCGGGATTCGTTGTAATTGGTGATATTTGAGGATGCCACCAGGGTTGTTTGCCGGTCGGCAAATATTTGGTTTTGAATATCCGCTGTTGTGCACCAATTTCAAATTGATATATCTGTACGTCTATTTTCATAGAGTGAGATATACCTTTTGATATTATGTTGATGACATTTACCTATATCAGTGGATGGTTAGGTAAGGAGCATTAAACAGCGGTGTAATTCTTCTTAACCATAAGAACAGTTTTCAACCTACGACACACAGTGAAAGAGTTGTCAGACTCAGCGGACTTATACAAAGTATTGTATGTTGTCCAGTGTCCATTTGGACAGAGGGGTTGGTCCTCATACTATATTCTGTTTACTTTTAACTTCTCTAGTTCTTAGACATGTGTTTCGTAGAAACACAGGGTCTAAGTTTTGAGGAGTTATAGGTATTTGAATAGAGTAGAGAAACAGGTGTAGCAAGTATCGGGATTCTTCAAAGTGATCGAAGATATAGATACTTGTGTATGGTATTCAGTTGATAGTAATGATAAAGAGAAATTGCTTCTCTTTCAGGTTACTCATAATTGGAAGCATTCCTAAGTTGAGTAACGCTGATCGGCCTCTTTCCATTTAGTTGACATGCACTGGAGACAGCTGCATGATTTGAATCGGTTCAATTAAATCAGTGCCTCTGCTTCTATATTGGATATAGTACAGTTCATATCTTAACATTGTTAAGGTACGGGGAGTTGTCCGGCTTATGATTAAAACCAGACTCTGGACAGCTCAAGACGCGTTTCTGTAATGGCTGTTTGTGGGTTGACCCAGGCTGTGACGAGGGTTGACTTTCTACCATAAGAAAGATCAATAGTGATATTGTTCTAGACTCGCCACAGTTTTATTAAAAATGGATTTTTTCAAAAACAGTAGTGGGAGTATGGTAGAACTGGAAGTGATTCCAGAACCGCAAACGATTACAGAAGATTTGATAAGGAACCTAAAGATTCAATCTGATTTGACATTCCATTGGCCACTCCGCAGATAAGGTGGGTAACTTCAGGCACCCGAGAGGTACCCAGGTAGCCTCAAGGACGGTGACAGGGAAGTTCTTGTTTACCCACACTTGCCATTGTTGTTGTTCCAGGCTGCGAGACCCGGCAGGAGGATGAGTATAGCGTCGTTCTAAACTAGTTTTAGAAGTGCACGTCTATATGACTCTGGCAGAGGGTTGTCGTAGTCAGTGGGAGCAGCGGAAGCATTGGTGGACATCAGGCTTATATCTATTTATAGACTAAAGCAGATGTAGCGGAGATAGATCATCTATTTCTGATGTGACAGTCATGGGTTTGACGTCATCAGAATAGGGGATGGATCTGTTGAGAAGGTAGTAGGGTGTGATATCCTGGTATTTGGATGACATACATAGAATAGGAAAAGAAATTCCTATACTACGATCGGTTATACTTTGGTCGTCACACAGTGGTTTCTCCACAAAGGACTTGGACATTATATCAAACATACTGGTTACTAGATCTATGGTTTTTAGATCTAGATTTGGGTGGTTTCCCAATAAGGGTACCTTGACAGCATTCTAAGAGTATTTAGAATGGACGACTCCTGGCACGGTAGTGTACCTGCAGGTAATGGAGTCACCCTCTCTAAAGGTGTCTTATAGACTAAACTAGAGAGGGATGCGCATGATTGGCAGATCACTTGCTTAGGCAATTGAGTCAATCATGAGATGTCAAGTACCACACCAGATGTTGTTCTTGCACTAGATGCAACAAGTTGATATTGATCCAATACTGGAGAAGCAATCGGAAGCAGTTTTAGAACATATGTGGATGTTCTAGGGATATGATAACGACTGCCTCATTTGGGAGACAGTTATCATTCCAGGCTTCCAAAGTGACATAGACGACAAGGAGGTTGTCAGAGCTATAGTTTTCCTTCTGACGAGGGGCAGTATTCTGGACAGGTGATCCAAGGCAATACTGAGGGTGGCATGGCGCAGGATACTGATTAAGTTCAGTTGACGATACAGTCTAAGAAGTTTGGATTTGGAGTTCATTTTTGAGCTCGGTCCCATCAGATATCCAGACACTCTAAGACAGGTATTGCTCATTTCGGGAGATGGCCTTCTCCGCGAACTTGAGATATAGAGAGACATAGAAAGAAACTTCAGAGCGGATCCACTCACTGAGGCTATTCCTCGAACGCAATAGTCTCGCAAACGAGCTTTGTGAGACTGACTAGTAGAGGAGTTGGGTGTTCGGTATCACACGGGCTGTGAGTATGCGACATCGCAATAATTAGCCTTGAGTGCAAGTGGGAGATTGTTGGAGATAGTGCCCTCAGAGTCAATTATTGGATCACAGGCACGTGATTGCAATGATTGAGGGAGGACCTATCCCGGTACGACAGTCTTACTCGAGATGATAGTTTGCTATCTGGTTTACCTTTATCATCGTGTACTGCTTTAGGTGACCTGACAGGTCACTATTGCACGTTGATAGAGCCCCTAGGATTCTTGCTTGACTGCCAGCAGTATGAGGGCGATCATATAAGTGAGAGCTGGAGTCTACAAGCACATCCTTAAAAGGTCCCTAGTCGTGGGAGTTTCGAGACAGGGAATCGATACTCCAGAGTAGACTAGTGTATACAGTCGAGACCCCGACGAGGGGCGGTGGCCGGTCTCACAAGCCACTGGTGTCAGTTGGATCACCTAAGATGTATACAGGTGCTCATTGGGTTATGAGTACACCGGACAGGACTCGCCGGGAACATGCTAGTTGGTCTTATACCTGACGTCAGATAGCAGTTCCCAGGTGACATGTGTACAGGTTAGTTCATCGACCTGGGGATCGTCATTTGTCTCGTGTGAGTTCCCACTGTACTTTGATTACTACCCTACCACGGCTCAAAGGAGTCGTGCAAACAGGTTTTAGTTGGGTACAGTCCCGAGCCACATGGAGGCAGTGAGCGGATCTTCGGGGGTTCGTCTCTCCCGGTATTGGGGGTGAGGTCGCGCTGTGTCTAGGAGAGCCATTACACGAAGTCCTTGGCCAAGGCAGGAGATTTACTGGTAGGTATTCCAGTAGTATCTCAGGGTGTTCTGGGCTACACTCCGACACGACTTGTACCGCTTTTGGGGGTCTGACTTTTACCCACCCCCTAGGCCCGACATGCGATGCTCATAGACGAACGGACCGGACTGTACGGATATTGTCACTGACAGGCTCAGTAGGGTGTCAGGATGAGTTCGCTCATCGACGTCCCTTTTAGTCAATAGCTGGTGGCCCGTTACGTATTGGCTTTTACCTCTGACGTGCTAGTGGTTAAATCCACAGCCATAGTATTGACGAGTCTTTAGAGTCCGCCACACTTTCAGTTACTCAAGCTTTCGGGCGAAATGCTGTAGAGGCCGTATGGAGATATGGCAGGGTCCGATCAGATACGTGCGGTATTGCACGGATCAGGATCGGACGGTTTATACTAGTAGCCGTATAGGTATATGGCAGGGTTCGATCAGATACGTGCGGTATTGCACGGATCAGGATCGAACGGATATTACTAGCCGGCTTTGGTTTAAGCCGGTCCTAGTTTATTACAGTGTAGATTTTGTCTCTTTGCATTTGTATCCGGACGGAATACAGATGCGGGTGTGTATGCACAGTATCGGGGTTTTCCTGTAATTTATTACGGGACCAGTTTTCTGGAGTTGCCAGTTTGCATTCCGTTCCGGCCGGTTTTCCTTTGTTCTTTCCCGGCCGGACTTTTCCGATGGAGGGGGTAATTTGCAGTTTTGCAAATTACATTTGTGGAGGGGTTTTCTTGCATAATGATTGATTATGATAGCTTCATATCTTTCATCCATGCTTTTGCTTTAATGAGATTTGAAAAGGGTATGGTTGGTTTTAAATGAAGCATGGTGTATGTTTATGGATGTGGTCACCTCTTGTTTTCTCCTACCCTCACCTCCCTTCATGATATATTCCTTTCCCTCCACCATTCCCAAAATGAGGAGGCCGGCCAATTTTTTGTGAGAGGGAGAGTGGTTCATTTTGTGAGGAGATATATTTGCTCATATCATTTTTCATGCAAAAATTGATAGCTTCATTTCCCTCCAAAGTTTAATCTTCATTCCTCCATCCAATGGCAACCACCCCAAAAGAGACTATGATTCTACACCACACTTCCTACAGCAAATCTTGGACGCGTCGATTCGCCAGCTTCGCGTCCGAGTTGCCTCGGTATTGAGGTGGGAGCCCGTAAAAGCTACAGGCGATGTGGTGCCCTTTCCGACGAGGAGGAGACAGACGGAGATCCCGCGAGGAGATCGGAGTGGAGATGAAGACCGGAGGACTCGGATCAGTCGGTACATCTCTTCCCTTTCTTGTTAGTTAGCTAGACTAGTTTAATGGTTACGATCCGGAGTTTAGTGCGCGGTGGTGCCGGTTTGCAAAGTCCGCAAAATTAAAGTTTATCACCGCTTCCGCATTCCGGCGTCGGATTGACGGCCGGGGCGCCGCCGTGCACTTACAGACTCGACACTACGCTGCCTCGAAGTACCAATACATGCCTGGCTGATCGATTGGCGAATTTGTAGCGTGTAATTAATTCCGGCTAATCTTACCTTTTAGGGTTTGAAAGAAGATTTGATAAAAACAGTGTGAGCCATCCTGATTAGATAAGATAATAACCAATCTAATCTTGCAAGAGCGCACGCTAAAGTGTTTTCTTCTCTTTCTCCAGGTAGCGACCATGACACGTCTTAATTAAGATAATAATATGGATGTATTGACCGAAGCAGCTTATTATACTGGGCTGGAAGACGTTGGTTCCGCTCTATCTTATGACTTTCATAAGTCTGAGCTAGGAATAGGGAAATGCAAAGATTTCCTCGCAACCCGAACGGAGAAAGAACATGCTGATGCATCTTTTTCGGGTGTGTTAGTTATTGAGAACCGCTTCTCAGTCTGCTCTACGTCCTGAGTATTAGATACCGGATCAGGATCCTATATTTGTAATCAGTTACAAAGGTTAAGAAAAAGTAGAGAACTGGGAAAGGGTGATATGTCCCTCAGAGTAGAAAACGGAGCAATTGTTGCTGCAGAAATTGTTGGCGAATATCACCTTGTGTTACCAAATGGTAATACATTGATTTTGAACGACCGTTATTTTGTACCGTCGATGATGTGCAATATAATATTCGTCTTTTTATTAGATAAAGAAGGATACAACTTTGCACTAGAGAAAAATGTTATGACATTTTCCTAAATCAACTGTTGATTGGGTTTGGTACGTTGTGTAATGATATATATGTTCTAAATCAAAATACAGTTCTAAATATACAGAACACACATAAGAGGAAAAGTTCAGAAATGAACGAAGCCTTCTTATGGCATTGTAGACTTGGTCATATTAATGCGACCAGACTAGCTAAGTTGCATAAAAATAGATATTTGAATCCGTTCGAATTTATATCTTATGAAACTTGTCAGTCATGTCTTAAAGGCAAGATGACCAAAACTCCGTTTACGGAACACGGAGAAAGAGCTACTGAACTCTTGGGACTGACACATAGTGATGTATGCAGTCCTATGTTTACACATATTAGGAATAGTTTCTCATACTTCATTACATTCACCGACAATCTCTCAAGATTCCGACATGTGTTCCTGTTGAAACACAAATCTGAAACTTTTGAGAAATTCAAGAAATATAAGTGCGAAGTAGAGAACCAGATGGGTAAAAATATTAAAATCCTTCGATCTGATCGAGAAGGAGAATACTTAAGTATGGAATTCCGGGACTATCTAAAAGAGAATGAGATTCTCTCTCAGCTTACTCTTCCGTATACATCACAGCATAGTAGAGTTTCGGAGCAGAGGAACCGCACCCTATTAGATATGGTGCGCTCTATGATGAGTGTTGCTGAGTTACCTATTTTCTTTTGGAGTTATGCACTTGAGACAACTGCATACCTATTGAATAGGGTTCCGACCAAATCCGTGCCCACCACTCTATATAAGATATGGTATGGGAAGAGACCATCTCTTAAACGAGTTAAGATATGTGGTTGTCCGGCTTATGTTAAAAAACAGAATCTAGACAAATTCGAAGTACGATCAGTTCTTTCCAAGTTTGTAGGATATCAAAAGAACTCATATAGATATATCTTCTACCATACTGAAGAACAAAAAGTGTTTGTTTCTCAACATACCATCTTTTTAGAAAATGAATTTCTTGTGAAAGAAATTAGTGGTAATGAGGTATAACTGGAAGAGCTTACAGATACGCAAACTACAACTGATGATTTGGTAGAACCGGAGGATTCAATAGTCTCCGACGAACCTCAGTCACTCCGCAGATCTAGTAGGGTTCCTCATCCACCTGAGAGATATGGTTTTCTCGTAGACGGTGGGAGTGACGATTGCATCATGGAAGATGATGACCCAACTAGTTTCAAACAGACCATCATAAGTGGGGACTCTGTGAAACGGCTGGATGCTATGCGATCTGAGATGGAATCCATGTACGCCAACAAAATATGGACTTTGGAAGTTGCTCCTGAAGGGGTAAAACCCATTGGGAGCAAGTGGATTTTTAAGAAGAAACTTGGTGTAGATGGAAATGTTGAGACCTTCAAAGTTAGATTTATAGCAAAAGATTTTCGTCAACGACCAGGTGTCGATTATGATGAAACATTTTTTTCAGTGGCTATACTTAAGTCCATCAGGATTCTACTTGCCATTGCTGCATACCATGACTATGAAATATAGCAGATGGACGTTAAGACCGCTTTTCTAAATGGCGATTTAGAAGAGAGCGTATACATGACATAGCCAGAGGGCTTCGTAGACAGTGGGAGCAACGGAAAGGTGTGCAAGCTGCTTAAATCAATTTATGGATTAAAGCAGGCATCGCGGAGCTGGAACATCTGTTTTGATGTAGCAGTCAAAGAGTTTGACTTCATCAAAAAAGTAGATGAACTTTGTATATATAAAAAGGTTGTAGAGAGTAAGGTTGTCTTCCTCGTATTGTACGTGGATGACATCTCTTGATATAAAATGATGTTCCTATGCTACACTCGGTCAAACTCTTCCTATCACAAAAGTTCTCCATGAAAGATCTGGGTAATGCTTCATACATCCTGGGGATGAAGATCTATAGAGATAGATCTAAAAGGATGTTGGGATTGTTCCAATTCAGGTATATAGACACCATACTAAGGAGATTTAGGATGGAAGATTCTAAGCGTGATAATTTAACCGCTTGTTTAGAAATCACTCTCTCCAAAGAGATGTCTCCTAAAAATGATTTGGAGAGGGCTCGCATGACTGTGATACCCTATACTTCTGTAGTTGGGTCTATCATGTACACGATGTTATGTACCAGACCAGATGTAGCTTACGCACTAGGTGTTGTAAGTAGATATCAATCAGACCTAGGGGAGAAGCACTGGACAGCTGTGAAGAACATTCTTAAATACTTGAGAAAGACTAAAGAAATGTTCATGGTGTATGGTAATGGTGAACTCCAGGTCGAGTCTTTTACCGATTCGAGCTTCCAGAGTGATAAGGACCAGCAAGTTGGTCTCGGGTTTTGTCTTCACTCTCAATGGAAGGGCGGTCTGTTGGAAGAGTTCCAAGCAAGATACCGTAGCAGACTCGACGATGGAGATTGAATACATCGTTGCCAATGATGTTGCCAAAGAGGCTGTCTGGATGAAGAAGTTCATTGCTGAACTTGGTGTGGTTCCATCCATTAGGAATCCAATGCCCATGTATTGTGATAACAATGGAGCTGTGGTTTTGGCCAAGGAATTCCGTTCCCATTAGCGATCCAGACATATTCTGAGACGGTATCACCTAATCCGGGAGATAGTTGACCGCCAGGAGATCGAGATTAGGAGAATTGACACGAAGGACAACACATCGGATCCATTCATGAAGGACCTCCCCCTGACTCAGTTTAAGAGACTTTTTAGGATGTTGGGTATGAGATACTACAACAACTGACCTTAGTGCAAGTGGGAGATTATTAAGAATATGTATGCCCTAAAGCCATAATTGTATAATATAGTGGATGCTTGGATATATATATATAGGATTTTCTTGGTCGACATGATAGTATGCTATCTGAATGCTTTTTATCCTAATATGTACACTTGTATTATTATACTGTCTCTCTGATACATGTTGATAAAGTCCTTAGGATGTTGGCTTAACTACCAGGACTATGATGCAGATCAAACTAATGGGGCTTGTATAGTCCACAAGCACATCTTTTAACAGTTCCTAGTCGAGAGAGTATTGAGACATAGCATCGATATTCCAAAGTAGACTGGTGTGTACGTTTCTTGATCCTATATGGGGCGATGGTTGATCCCACAACCATTGGTGTTTAACATCAAAAATTGTACACATGTGCTCATTAGAGAATGGGTACACCGAACAAGACTCGCCGAGAACTCCTAGATGGTACCATACCTATCGTCAGATAGCAGTTCTTTGTTGACATTTGTACAGGTTAGTCTATAGACCCGAGATTGTCATAATGTCTTGTGTGGTTTCTACTGTGCTTTGATTTCCTCCCTACCACGGCTCAAAGAAGTCATGCGAACAGGTGGATTTTGGGTACAGTCCCGAGTTACATGGAGGTAGTAAGCGACAGGAGGGGTTTCGTCTCTCCCGATATTGGAAGTTGATGTTGCGCTATACTCGATTGGCTATAACAGCAAGTCCCTGGCCAGAGTTGATGAGATTTACTGGTAAGTGTTATCAGTAGTTTCTTGAATGGTTATACACTACATACCGGCATGACTTATCAAGTTACTAGGGTCTAACGATTCCACCCACAGACTCGATATGCGACATATCAGATGAAGAGACCGGACTGTACAGTAAGTGTTGCTTATAGGCTCTACGGAAGTTTGGAAAAGTTTGCTTGTTGATCTTCTATTCGTTCACTACCTGGGTATCCGTTACGTTCAGCTAGTACCGCTGGCGGATTGTGGGTATCTGATGTGATCATTACCTACTGCTGGCATATTGACAAGTGTTTAAAGTCCCACACAGAGATTTCCTAGCTCAAGCAAAACAAAATAGGGCACATATGGTGATATGTGCGGGAGCTTGATTAAAATATGAGTATGTGATATCGTATTCTAATCTAGCGATATTTGATATCAGTTAGGTTATGTGTGATATAACCGGATTGTTGAATCAAGTGTTGGTTCAATGATTTGATTTATGTATATGTTGTTTATTTATATTTGATATTAGTCGGATTATATTTGATATAGCCGGATTATTAAATCAAGTGTTGATTTAATAATTTGATATATATATATATATATGTGTGTGTGTGTGTGTTATATTAACTAGTATTGAATATTAGACGGTTATATATGATATAACTGGATTATTGAATCAAGTGTTGATTTGATAATTTGATATACACGCACATATATATAATATTAGTCGGTTATATGTGATATAACCACATTATTGAATCAAGTGTTGATTTAATAATTTGATATATATTTATATATTTGATATATTAACTAATATTAGCTCACTTAAGATTTTGTTCTCTTTATACATATTAATATATATATGGTATATATAATTATATGTATTAAATATTGTATCATGGTTGATGATACATAGAACTAGGATGTATGAGAATCACACATGAGACTTTGATGGATGGAAAATGGATTGATTTATGAATTAAAGAAAATGGAAATGAGTTATAATTCTTGGATGCTTGTGGAAGCCTTGAGAAGCCACGACTCACCCCATTCTCTTTATTTTATTCATAGATATTTTCCCACCATCTCATCACCTCATCCATGGTTCATTCTCTCTCGTCCAAGTTCATTCTCATCTCCTTCTTCCTCTCTTGCTCTCTAGAATTTTCTTGAGGTGAGAAAAGAAAAGAAATAGAAGAAAAATTAGTGAGCACAATTCCGATTTCATTAACTTACACTTTACTAGCCTTTTAGTTTAGGTTGTTTGCTTCACTAATACTTTGATTAGTGAAGAGTGGGCTTGAGTTAGAGAGAGTTCAAGGTGGATTATCTTCGGCTTCGAAGACTACAAAACAAGCTCGTTCTTTTCACCAAGTGGAGTGTAAGAAGAGTTCTAGGGACTACTAC
The DNA here is from genome assembly GCA_030015575.1 of Agapanthus africanus. Taxonomy (NCBI): domain Eukaryota; kingdom Viridiplantae; phylum Streptophyta; class Magnoliopsida; order Asparagales; family Amaryllidaceae; genus Agapanthus; species Agapanthus africanus. The sequence goes on along the minus strand of JASDDO010000026.1, from coordinate 208,387,659 downwards.
TTGGAGCTTTAGAAGTGAAGAACCGGTCTACAGAGGTTGTATTCTCTTTTCACTTAGTGTTTAACTTGTTTGCTTACACTAAAACCCTAATTCTTTAGTTCGATTCTAGGTTAGTATACCTTAGATCTCTAGATTTTTTAAAATTGCATACTTGATGCTTGTATAAACATAGTAGAGATGCTAAGACATACTTTCAGTTCCCTATTCCAATAGCCTTGCATGCCTCATTGTTCCCCATAAGAACACGGCTGCCATTGAACTCTTTATAGGTGTTGAACAACTCCTTCTTCGGGCACATGTGGTATGAACATCCGGAATTAAAGATCCAAGCATCAGAATTTGCCTTCCTTATATGTATTGCTAGTACGTCACATGGATCTTCTTCTACTTCGGTCGCAACACTGGCTTGATCCGAATCTTTTGAATTGGCACCTTTACTTTTCTTCTCCAACCACTGCTTATACTTTTGGCATTGCTTCTTTAGATGCCCTGACCGTTTGCAAAAGAAGTATGGTCCGCTCTTTTGTCCAGATGATTTGGATTTTCCCCTTATACTCTTGGCCCCGTCTCTATTCTTGGAGCTTCTCCTTTTACCGGCAAACAACCCCGATAACTCCTCCGATAGATTTGATTTCTTCATGATCTCATTGTTCAAAAGAGTCGATGTAACCTCCTCCATCTTGAGAGTCTCCTTCCCATAAAGAATCGTTGTCACCAAATGTTCATACGAATTTGGAAGTGAAGATAGAAGCAATAGCGCTTGGTCCTCCTTCTCTAATTTGACTTCAAGACATAAAAGATCGCTCACCATCTTATTGAAGCTATTTAGGTGGTCGTGAATAGGAGTCCTTTTCTTCATGCGTAAACCATATAGTTGCTTCTTCAAATATAGTTTGTTTGACAACAACTTTGTCATGTATAAGCTTTCCAGTTTCAACCACAAACTTGCCGCAGAAGTTTCTTTCATAACGCTATACATCACGTTATCTGCCAAACAAATTTCTGTCGTACATTGTACATTGTGCCTTCTGATCAAATTCTGCCTACGCAGTTTCTGTCATATCGGTAGGTTTACTACCGCCAAGTACCTTAAACAACCCCTCCTTCACCAGAAATGCCTTCATCCTTGTTTGAGACATAGAGAAGTTCTATTTCCCATTAAATTTCTCCACCTCAAATTTTGTGCTATTTACTTTGTTATCTATCATCCTTCATCCTTAATTCCAAAAAAAATATCTTTCTCTTGGATCCTTACGAACCACTATCAATATAATTACGATCGAAGAAGATAAAGAGCGGACACAAGCGTTGTCACCTACTGTAAACTTAAATCGTAAAAATATGGAACGTAGCTCTAATACCAATTGTTTTTGCCGCAAGACCGATCGGCAACAAAACAGAAAACCTTATAGACAAAATAACAAAAGAAAAATGGATGCAAACTGTAATAAAATTAACAAAAGAGATTTAAGGAGAAATTGGGAGAACTTTTATTAGAACTTGTGAAGAAAAAAACCTTGCAGAGAATTATTACACTCATCTTATGATCTGCAACGAGATCTATCACTTTCTAAAAATTCTTCTTATGATCGTTTTAATTTCTTATGGAGTGATGACTCCCTTTAAAACTTTATGATAAAAAACATCCACCCTAAATAATAACCCTAAGATCCTAAATATAGTCTCTATAATTTAAGATCTCAAAAATTACAAAACTGCCTCCCAAACCTGATTTTCGAGTTAAATCTCGAACTTAAATTCGTAATTATCGCCGACCAGACGTCAATACTGACGTCTGCACAGACGTCAGTAGCCATGCAGGCTGAAGTTTGAAGTTTTAACATGCTTCTGTCTAGATTGCAGGCAGGCATCTATTCTTTGCAGGCAGACGTCTGTACCTGACGTCGTCTGTAGTTCATCTGGGTTTCTGTATCTTTTTTTGACTGACGTTTATTCTTTGCAGGAAGACGTCGGTCTTTTCTTCTGACGCACAGTCTTCTTTAAATACGAGACACCTTTACAAATATTGACTCACTGTTGGACAACCTCTGGGTACCGAAAATGGTGTTGCCTTCTTCGATGCAAGCCACAACTTGAAGGATAATATTTAAATAATGTTAGTTATTTAACTATGGATGTTTTGCTGCATGACAGATGTGAAGGATAAGGAGGCCGAACTTGATGACTGCTCAAAGCACCGTGGCAAGCAGCAGAAAACGCTTAATTACGGAAAGTAATGCCGATCTATATTAATTAATATGTCATAAAGCCATTGTGTGATTGTATATGAAGGTTGATAAATAATGGCAACTGTATATTGCCTTGTGCTAAGGTTCATTATTCAAATGTCCTCGATATGTACATGTGGGTGAAATCTATGAATATTATTTGAGTACGTCACGGGCGTGATTTGGGCTTCTTTCTTCTTAATCGCTTGGTACAGGTTTCATTAATTTTTAACTCCTTTCATCCACTAGAATATTAAGTATTCTAATGATTAGTTAGTCAAGGTTGTAGGGAGATAACTTAGCTGTGTTCCCTTATCAACATCATATATTTTGAAAGGAATAGTTAATGGTCTGGATATTCTACCCATAACTATTGTCGGTTTCCACTAAACTACCTTAAGATCTTAATTACAGTAAAATCTATTAAGCTTTGCCTCTGAGGGAGTATTTTACATAAGAATACCCTTGAATGCAGCAATTTTAGGGAGATAGGGGAGAAAACCATTTAGGTGGTTCAGGAAAAACACTCATAGTTAAGGGTACTTTAGTGTAATTTAACCTTTTTGCATTTTGATTGGCGGTGTTGGTTGTGTTATTTCCCTAAGGATGGTATTAATGTTTGATGTAATGATTTTGGATCAGTTATGGCTAGGATTCTAAAATAGCACCAAAATAACATGAAAGCAATAGCACCCACCCCAAATCCGTTAACTAGCTGTGTTGTAGTTTGTTTCATTAACATATTTTTTTTATGAAATGAAGCGACGTGGTGTTAAAGCAATTTTATTTCCATAAATAGGCTACAGCAACTCATCAAGGATTCAAAAAGTATATTATGATCTTCCAAATTACGGCATTAAGAACAAACTATTGAAAGTAAAATAGTATGGTGAAACAGTGAAAAGGACTCACGTTTCATTTGAGACGCAGCGATTGCTCCTTTGGGGATGTTCTTTATGCAACAGTTAGGCCCGAGATCAATCCAAAGACAAATCGAAAGGGTGAGTTACTGTAAGACAGATAACGAAGATTCCAATAGGAAATTCTATTCTTCTTCTTTTTCCTCCTCAGCAATTGTAACAGTTGTGTGACAAACAGCACTAGGCAACATAACAATGCAAAAAATGAAAAGGGAAAAAAATAACGAAAAATATTGATGGAACATTTAAGCCCAAATGTAGAGTTCAAAACTTTTGGAGTTTAAATCGAAAATGCAACACTCTATATAAATAGATGAATCTGAACAATATTGATCCCTTGACAGCCACATTATGACCATTGAGAGCATTTTTCAATTATTTTTTAATTGGATTATGACAACCTATCAGCTTAAAAGTGCCGCAGTGCATAATGCATGTTGATGATGCTCTATATTGGCGATCTCCCAGATCAGGACACGTGGCAAATGACGTGTCCCAGAACTCAGAAGAAAGGGCCCACAGGGGCCGACCAGGCCACCCCTGTACCCGAACCGCAAGCACAAGCCGGCTCTCCTCAAGACCCCCTGCAATTTGGCCTCCTCGGCCTCTCGACTCGCCCGAGCTGCCACAGGACCAAGACTCCTCGGCCCTCCCGCTCGTTCCCGAGCTCCCCTGCCGAGGCCATCTTTCTCGGTCCCTCCGACCGACCGACCAACTCCACCACTCACAAGCGTAACCGACGTTCCGCAAATCTCGCCATGCGCAGATTCTCGGCCAGCAACATCCCCATTCCACGCCATCACGATCCCCATTAACGGGCGATCTGCTCATTACGCGGGCGTGACGTCGGGAGCATAACTGTCGGCGAGATTCTCACGCCTGCTGCTGCGTGCCACCGCCACTATATAAACCCCCATCACAGAGGGGTCAAGTAAGCCATTTTTACTCCACTTAGCCGTTACTCTGCTCGGATCTCGTGCTAACTTGATCGTCGGAGGGTCCTCGGTGGTACCAAACCACCACAGGACTTCCTTGCAGGTACTTGGCGCTAAACTCCTCAAATCACCAATCTCCTCAAAACCTATTGAGACCCACACGCAACAGGAGATCACCTCCAAGATCCACCTGGAGATCGGCGGAAGACAACATCTGACGGAGACCCGAAAAGGACCTCTATCAGTTGGTGCCGTCTGTGGGAACGTAAACTCCACAAAAACAATGTTGGCCTTCCGATCTCCATCCACATGGAAAACGATCACCCTGAAGATCTAGGTACCAGCCGCCTCCCCCTCAACGGAGGCGCGGGCGAACCTCCACAGAATGTCGTCGACTCCTCTGCCGGCCACCGCCTCACAGACTCCGGCGGTTGCAGGCCCCTCGATCCGTCCTATTCAACCTCGACGCCCCACGTCGGAGAGCCTCGCCTCGAGCCTTGTCGCCCCCCATCCCTACCGAGGCGGTGGCGGTCGGCTCGCCTTCTTCCAGGCATGACCGGCATCTCCCTCGACGGGGTCACACCCATGAAGCCCGCCAAGGAAGCTCGAGGACCACCTTACCGCGGGACCCAAGGGACCTCACCGGAAGGTACCGATGCCCATCAAGAACTATGGTCATGATGACAGGGGGCCAGTCGAGCTCCCACGAGACTCAGCACCCCATGCCAGCAACGGACGCCTACGGCCGCCCGAGCAAAAAGGCCAGGGGCCACGACCCTATCACTTTTGGCGACGGGGACCTCCACGGCATATCCATGCCCCACAATGACCCTTTGGTGATCACGGCCCGAATCCACCGGATACTTGTCGACTCGGGCAGCTCGGCACCACGACTGCTTTCTGCGCATGGGGCTCACCCCAGCAGACTTGGAACTGACCTCCCACGTCCTTTCAGGGTTCACCAACCACTCCATTCCGGCGGAAGGGGTGGTCACCCTGCAGTTCAACGTCGAGGAGCCCGGCCGCACCCGTACGTTGCCTGTGGACTTTATCGTAGCAAAGGTCCCATCGGCCTACAACGTCTTCCTCGGCCGCCCGACGCTGAACTCCCTCAAGGCCCAAATATCGACCTACCACCTGGCGATGAAGTTCCCACTCGATCAGGGCGGGATAAGTCGGGTCTACAGGAACCAGCAGGTCGCGAAGGTATGCCTTACCGAAACATCTTTGTACGAGCAGCCGGCCGACGACGCTGAGGTAAATAACGGTGTCAAGGGTTCTCTGGACACCCGAGACGAGCGGAGGGAGGTCCGAGGAACGCCGGTCGAACCACTGACCGAGGTGCCCTTAACAGAAGGGGATGATGAAAAAACCGTCCAGGTTGGATCACTCCTGACAGGGGCTCAGTGAGATGACCTGATCAGTTTTCTCAGAAATAACTCCGACGTCTTCGCCTGGGCGTCTGCTGACATGCCTGGGATCGACCCCAAAATCATTTCCCACAAGCTCGGGGTCGATCCTGCGGCCCGACTCGTCAGACAGAAAAAGCGAAGCTTTGCTCTAGTCAAATAGAAGTCTATCGGAGATGAGGTTGATCGACTTCCCGCCGCCAACATCATCCGGAATGTACCCTACTCGGAGTGGCTGGCGAACGTAGTTCTGGTCAAGAAGTCAAGCGGAAAGTGGCGCATATGCGTCGACTTCACCGACCTCAATAAGGCCTACCCCAAGGACAACTACCCTCTCCCTTGGATAGATCAGCTCGTCGACAGCTCGGCCGGCCACGAGCTGTTGAGCTTCATGGATGCTTTCTCCGGCTACAATCAGATCCGTATGAATCCGGAAGATGAAGATCTTACCGCATTCACAACGGACCGGGGGTATATTGCTACAAGGTGATGCCCTTCGGCCTTAAGAACGCCGGGGCCACGTACCAACGGTTGGTCAATCGTATGTTCAAGCCACAGATCGGCAGGAATATGGAGGTCCGCGTTGACGATATGCTCGTCAAATCCGTCTCGTCGGCCGACCATGCCAGGGATCTGGGCGAGGCCTTCGACGTGCTCCGCAAGTTCAAGATGAAGCTAAACCCCGCTAAATGCACATTCAGAGTCATAGGGGGAAAGTTCCTCGGTTTCATGGTCACTCACCGTGAACCAAAGCTAACCCAGAGAAAATCGACGCTATCCTCAATATGGCCGCGTCCAAGACCAACATCGAGATCATGCGGCTCACGGGACGAGTCACAGCTCTGAGCCGCTTCATGTCCAGGTCGGTGGAGAAATGCCTCCCGTTCTTTAAAGCTCTGAGGAAGATCCCGAGGTTTGAGTGGTCGGAGTAGTGCCAGGACGCCTTCGATTAATTGAAGAAGCACCTCACAACGCCACCACTGCTCACCCGACCGGTTGAAGGAGACGAGCTGTCGCTGTATCTGGTGGTATCCGACCAAGCAGCAGGCTCGGTGCTCGTTCGAGAGGTCGGTGGAGCGCAGAAGCCGGTGTACTATGTGAGCCATGTATTTAAGGAAGCAAAAACGAGATATCCGGCCATTGAGAAGATTGTCTTAGCCCTCGTGGTGGCCTTAAGGAAGCCGCGGCACTACTTCCAAGCACACACCATCATCGTCCTCACCGAGCGCCCGTTGGGGGCTATCCTTGCATCACCCGAATCCTTAGGCCGCTTAGAAAAGTGGAGGTGGGAACTATCTCAGTTTGACATAAAATATCGCCCGAGGCAGGCCATCAAAGCGCAGGACCTGGCCGATTTCATTGTTGAATGCACTATCCCTAGCAAGAAACCGGAGTCCACGCCGCCCCTCACAACTCAGTGTCCCATCGCGGAAAGGCCTGGCTCGGTTCCTGAGTGGGTCATCTACGTCAACGGATCTTCAACAGAGGAAGGCTGTGGTGCCGGCCTCATTATCCGGGGCCCAAACGAGGCGGAAATGGAGTACTATCTGAAGCTTGGTTTCAAAGCCTCGAACAACGCGGCAGAGTACGAGGCCCTCTTGGCTGGACTGCATATGGCCGCCGGGCTGGGACTGAAGATAATTCGAATCTGCAGTGACTCGGCCCTTGTCGTCGGTCAAGTGACCGGCCGCTTTGAAGCTCGGGAGCCTCTGATGATGAAGTCCCTGGACGAGGTGAGGAAACTCCGGAGGAACTTTGACGAAGTCTAAGTAGAACAAACACCCAAGCAGCTGAATGCCCAAGCCGACGTCCTGAGCAAGCTGGCTTCGTCATACTCGGCCAACAATAAGCGGTCTATCCTCTTCAAAACCTTGCCTCAGCCCAGCGTAGAAGACGAGCGACAACATTCCACATATATACGGTGCAGGAAGGCGACCAAGATTGGAGGAAGCCCCTCGTGGAATTCATGAAGGACGGTACGCTCCCAGAAGATCGGGGAGCCGCCCGCCGTCTCCGGGCCAAAGCCCGCCACTTCATCTGGAGCAATGGGAACCTCTACAAGAAATCCTTCACTCAGCCCCTACTCCGGTGCATTGAACCCCATGAAGCCGACTACATCCTCCGGGAAATCCATGAGGGGTTGGCGGTGCACACCAAGGGGCCCAAACCTTCATCCAAAAGGCGTTTCTCCAGGGATACTACTGGCCCACTGTTCATGAGGACGCCCAGAAGCTAGTCAGGAGATGCAAGAGTTTCCAGCTCCACGGCAGCATCCCTCGCCTCCCTGCTACCGAGCTGACCGCCCTAACATCCCCATGGTCGTTCTCCCAGTGGGGATTGGACATGATCGGTCAGTTCCCTACCGGTACAGGCGGGCACAAATACGTCCTTGTCGCAGTGGACTACTTCACCAAGTGGATCGAGGCCGTCCCCATCAGGAAACCGGACGCCGCCACGACCATCAAGTTCCTGCAAAACAATCTGATACTCCGGTTCGGCATCCCGAGATATATCATCACCGACCACGGAATGAACTTCGAGAACGATAAAGTGATGAACTTCTGCAAAGAGTACCATATCCTCATGAAGTTCGCTGCGGTCGCGCATCCCCAATGCAACGGGTAGGCCGAAATCACTAACCGAGACGTCCTCTAAGGTCTCTAGACCCGTCTAGAAGGGTGACAAGATAGTTGGGTCGAAGAATTGCCCCGGGTCTTATAGGCCCTGCGCACGTCAAAGAAGACCTCCACCGGGGAAACCCCCTTCAGCCTCTGCTACGGGACCGAGGCAATGGTCCCAGCAGAGATCGGGCTATCCAGCCATCGGGCCAAGCACTTCGACGATGATGCGAATACCTCGGCGCTGTGGACCAACCTGGACATCTTGTTGGAAAAAAGGGACCGGGCTCAGATCAAGGCTGCCGCTTATCAACAACAAACTGCCCGATACTACAGCGCTCGGGTCAAGCGCCGCTCCTTCTAGATCGGAGATCTGGTCCTACAGCGAAACGAGTTCATTGATCAAGGCAGACTACACAAGTTCTTCCCGAAGTAGGACGGCCCTTTCCTCGTCTCTGAAGTGCTCCCCGGCGGAGCCTATCGCCTACAAGACGCGGACGGACGCAAGTTCCCGCAGCCTTACAACACCGAGAAACTCAAGCTATACTAATGAGGCCAAGGCCAACAAGTGTGTACCCCTCCTTTCGCAAAGACGATGTAAATGTTTTCTAAAAATCCTTCCCATTCGAATAAAGAAACGTCGGAACATTGCAAACAGAGTACCGTCTTTGCGATCCAAAGCCCTCACCAAAGAGGCAACCGCACGGCTCCATCGCCCGGTTATCCCTAGCAGGCCTCCTACGGCCCTCCAACGCTAAAGGTCGAAGTCCTCCCTAGAGGCGGCTCAGCAGCTACCCTTCTTAGCTATCCCCGGCCGGTAGCTTCCCTACACGCAATGCCAGGGATCAAAGCCCTCGCCAAGAGGTAACCGCGCAGCTTCACTGCCCGGTTATCCTCAGCAGGCCTCCCGCGACCCCTCCAACGCTGAGGACCAAAGTCCTCCTTAGAGGCAGCAGCTATCCTGCTCGGCTATCCCCGGCTGGTGGCTTCATACCACAACCGACAGGGATCAAAAAGTTCTCCCAGAGGCAGTCGAGCCCGACCCTCGCTTGGCTATCCCCGGCTGGTAGCTTCCTACCATAACCGACAGGGATCAAAAGCCCTCCCAGAGGCAGTCGAGCCAAACCCTTGCTCGGCTATCCTTCAGGACAAAAGCCCTTGCCAAGAGGCACCGGCAGTAACCCTGCCCGGGCAAGGGTCCTTGGTAGGCTTCTTACAGTCCCTCCCGCGCTAAGGACCAAAGTCCTTCCAGAGGCAGTCGAGCCCGACCCTTGCTCAGCTATCCCCGGCTGGTAGCTTCCTACCATAACCAACATGGATCAAAGTCCTCGCCAAGAGGCACTGGGAAGTAACCCTGCTCGGTTCTCGTCCTGAAGGATCAAAGCCCTCGTAAGAGGCAACCGATCGGCTACCCTGCTCGGTCATCTCCGGCCGGTAGCTCCCTACCTATGACACCAGGGATAGAAGCCCTCGCAAGGGGCATTCGAACGGCTACCCCTCTCGGTAATCTCAGGCTGGTAGTTGCCTACCCACGACGCTGAATTTCAAAACCCTCGCCAAGAGGCAACCGCGCAGTTTCACTGCCCGGTTATCCTTAGTAGGCTTCTTACAGCCCCTCCAACGCTAAGGATCAAAGTCCTCCTTAGAAGCAGCCGAGCGGCTTCCCTGCTCGGTCATCCCCCGCCGGTAATTTCCTTACTCGCGGCGCCAGGGATCGAGGCCCTCGCTAAGAGGCAACCGCGCAGCTTCACTGCTTGGATGGAGCCCACCGTGGGGCATCCTTCTGCCAACCAGACACTGCTGGTTTGAAGCCCTCATAACGATGCCACCTAGCTCCCTTCTGCTTGGAAAATCTGCGGCGGGTAGTAGGCTGCTCATCAAATGCCGCAGACCCCAAAACCCCATTGAGAGAAATCAGATCTGTTCAAGTCTGGGTGATCCCCCTCGACTCCGGGGCCATGGGAATACCTCCTTCTCAGCAACACTTGGCATGCTTGACAAGTGATCGAGATCAACTCGATGTACGATCGCTTGACATGGAAGCCCAAAAAAGCAAGCAAGGATATTCCACGAATACTCTTCACATCCAAAAGATAAAATGTAAAGCAATGAAACAGCAAGAGTTTTATTCGCACAAGTAAAACGTTTTTACAGGGGTATTAGGGGTTCCCCAGCCTTATAAAGTTCCAGACGCTTACAAAAGAGGGACGAGGAAATATCAAAAAGGCCCAAGTCGCAAACCGCCCCTGCGCCTTGCTTCCTCCATCACTGTCATCGCGGCTTGTCGGAGGCTTCACCACCGGAGGTTTTGCCACCAGGGGTGCGCCTCGTTTCCCTCATCATTGTCTGCCGGAGGCCTTACCACCGGGAGTGGGACCCGAGCACGGAGCTCGCCATCGGCGAACTCGGGAAGCTGCTCCTTCATGGCATCCAGAGCTTTATTCCACGCAACGGCGGAATACTCGCTAAGCTCGGCATAAAACTGCTCTGACACCTTTTAATCGGCCACAGCTTTCCTAGCCCGAACCTCGGCAGTCTCGGCTGCCAGATGCGCCGTCTCGGCATCCCCCTGCTGGCGTCTCTCTCCTTCTCCATAGCCGCGAAACGATCGGCCAGATCCGCCAGCTTCCTCTCTGCAACTCAGTAGGATGCACTCAGGCGACGATAGGCACCCCGGTTTGCTGAATTGGCGAGCTCCGCAACCTCTGCATGGGCTGCCAGGACATGGGCCCTTGCCCTCTCCAGACACAGGTCACGCCGTAGGACCTCGACTTCCGAAGGAAATGCTTCTACTGGCCTCGGTGCGTGGAACGCCCCCTCGGCCTCCATACGAATAGCGAGGGCGCGGTGTTGAAGGACCTGATGGGAAGCAGATGAGAAACTTGGAGGCGCTCAAGCCTAAGAAAGGAAGGTCAAAAAACAACGCGTAGAGGAGTTCGTATCTGGACAGCTCCTTGGGCTATGGTCTCCATTTGGACCCTCAGGGTGCCATGCGGAAGCCTTCCCCCGGCCGACTCTTCCATCCCGGCAAGTAGACCGGTAGCGACGGAAAGCCCAGATGGAGCCATGAATACGGCGTCACCCCCTGCACGGGAATCCCCTCAGGAACCCTCGATGGCGGTGCATGAGAGATTGTCCTTTTCCTCTTAAGGGGGACCCCGTCCTTGCCTTCCCCTCTGTCTTTCGTCTGGGGTCGGATGACCGTGGACGTCTCTGGCCGCCACCGGAACAATCACCAGGAGCCGTCAACGAAGCGGACGGCCCTATAGCCGGCGGAACATTCGACGCAGGGCACGAGCCGGCCAGGGACACGGCCGTGCCGCTGGCCTCCCTCTGGAACGAGAAACCCAAAGAGTGGGAACGAACCATGTATCCAACCCAAAAGAAGAAGAGCGTCGAGCAACCAAAACTTAGAAGAAAGGAAATTTGAAAGAGTAGGGGCCCCAGAGTGGGCCCCACCCCTACTTATCACCGCAAGGGACCTCATCCTACGGCGCCCTTCATCTCCCGCCAAAGCGCCCCCTCACGTCCAATGGCTCCGATCGCTCCACTTGTCGTTCCCATGCTGGCCCGCATCCCATCAGACGCATGTTTGCACACGTCGCGTCGGCCAACCGACGCTTGACACGCGGATCGTCGCTTCAGTGACATGATGCACGAACCGGCGCACCTTCCTTAAATGCAGAGATCTCGCCCTGATACACTGGCAGAAAAGACAGCTGACAGCCCGGGAACGCGTCCCGGTGAATTCTTGAGAGGTAGCTCACCCCGGACGGCCCGACAGTCCACTCTTGACCCGACCAACCAGCTGGTCGGGACAAGAGTGGTGGGCTAATGATGATGCTCTATATCGGCGATCTCTCATATCAAGACACGTGGCAAATGACGTGTCCCAGAACTCAGAAGAAAGGGCCCACAGGGGCCGACCGGGCCACCCATGTACCCGAACCGCAAGCACAAGCCGGCTCTCCTCAGAACCCCCTGCAATTTGGCATCCTCGGCCTCTCGACTCGCCCGAGCTGCCACAGGACCAAGACTCCTTGGCCCTCCCGCTTGTTCCCGAGCTCCCCTGCCGAGGCCATCTTCCTCGGTCCCTTCGACCGACCAACTCCACCACTCACAAGCGTAACCGACGCTCCGCAAATCTCGCCATGTGCAGATTCTCCGCCAGCAACATCCTCCGTTCCACGCCATCACGATCCCCATTAACGGGCGATCCGCTCATTACGCGGGCGTGACGTCGGGAGCGTAACTGCCGGCGAGATTCTCGCGCCTGCTGCTGCGTACTGCCGCCACTATAAAAACCCCCATCACAGAGGGGTCAAGTAAGCCATTTTTACTCCACTTAGCCGTTACTCTGCTCGGATCTCGTGCCAACTTGATCGTCGGAGGGTCCTCGGTGGTACCAAACCACCCCGGGACTTCCTTGCAAGTACTCGGCGCTAAACTCCTCAAATCACCAATCTCCTTAAAACCCATTGAGACCCACACGCAACAGGAGTTCACCTCCAAGATCCACCGGGAGATCGATGGAAGACAACATCTGACGGAGACCCGAAAAGGACCTCCATCACATGTGCATGATAGTTTAAAAAGGTCATAAAGACATATGGGTTACAAATTTATACAATCTTGATTTAGTTATGTGATATTCCTTCCATATAAACCTATAAGCATTAAGAGATTATAATCTTATAGGCATCCACAAGAAGATCACAATTATAATGTCGCTATACCTTAATTCTTCTTGTAATGTGATTTTTAGCGTTCAATGAAGAGAGCATGTGTCTAGCTTATTATCCGAAACCGGTTTCTTATTAACAAATATTAACACCCTTGCACATATTTGGAATGCCAAGCTGTACAAGGAAAGTTGTCATTGAAATATCGACCCTATATAGAAGTGCTATGATGATCTCTGTGCTACCAAAGTTGAGATTTCATTTGTTTTATTTCTCATATTAAAGAAATGGAGACTAAGGTTAATACTAAGGTCCTGTTAGTAATGGCTCTCATGCACTTGGCTTTTGTTGGGCAAAGCTCTGCAAGGTACAAAGAATGCCACAGCTGTTGCCATACCAAATGCGAAGCTCAAGGGAATGGGAAGATCCATTGCTAGTTCAGATGCTTCATTGAATGTAGCACTATCCCTTCACCAAACTGTGGCAACATTGGGTGATGTAAGTATTTTTAAAAAGGCTTTTTTTCTCCCCCTCTTTTTGCTATTTTGTACTCAAAAACAGGTTGATAAATAATTGTTGGATAAATGTTAAAAGTAAGTAATGGGATTTCTATGTCAAATAAAAGGAATGTTTAGGGTACGATTATAAAAAAGGAAAATAAAAACTTACAATTCTCTTCGGCAATTTCTCTTGTAAATTTAATTATATAGTGTTAATGTTTTGTTCTATGACAGAGGCAAGTATAAGGAAGCTCAACTTGAAGCCTGCTCGAAGAACTGCACCAAACAGCAGAAATTAACCTCCTTAAGTGCCACATGTATTATATTGATCTATATTAATTAATATTAAGCCAAAGCCTTCACTTGTGTGATTATATATATTTGAAGGTTGATAAATAATAATGGCACCTTATGTTGCCTTGTAACAAGTTTCAGAATTTGGATCTCCTCGCCATAATTTGTATCTGGGTGAAATATATGAATATTGATTGATTGTAATCATCATCTTACTCGTCGATCATTTGTTGCAAGTTCCAAATTTGTGGATAAATAATCTTAACTCGCATGCACTAATATATTTAGTAATCTCAGAAACCAATTAAGATCGATTACTCTTGGCTGCGAACTATTTATTATAATGTAATATTAGTAGTTAGGAATCAACCTAATGCAAGAGTACAAAAAAAGAAAAAAAGAAAGATGGAAAGAATAACAAAAATATTTAATTAGGCCGAAATGCACTAAAATTGCGAAATTTTGGAGTGTGAATGGAAACCGCAAGACTAAATAATCATAGGCCCAAATGCACTACATTTGGTTAATGTGTTGTTCTTCGACAGCGGTGAAGGAAACTGAATATCAGCTTGATGACTGCTCGAAGAACAGCACCAAGCAGCACAAAACTCCTTAATTGCAGCAAATAATAATGATGTATATTAAATGATATCTTATAACGCCTTCAGTTGTGTGATTGTATATGAAGGTTGGTAAATAATGCATCTACTGCCTTGTCCATGTCATGAATTGTATGTGGGTAAAATCTATGTACTGTAATTGACTATGTCACCGGCTTCTTTCTTGATAATTACGTCCTACAAATTTCACAAGTGCGGAATAATATTCTTAACTCTCATATGTGCTGGTACATTTAGTAATATAACAGTAATGATCGGTGATTCTACCATTATTTGCACTCATCATGTATCCATATACTACATAGTTATCACCTAAGACTTGTATTTGTAGCGAAATTGCATCATATAGTATTATTGTATCCACAATTTGCTTGTTTACATATGATAGAACTAATGACATGTACGATTCAAGAGAGGATTTATCTAACCTGTAGGTCCACCGGCTTTGGGTAGTCATATTTCGCAAGGTACAAGTGCATGGAAAATATTGCAATTGGCAATGCCAAGCCCAGACCAAATAATTTGTGATGTCAGAGTAGTTTAGTGAAAAACTTCCAACCGACGTAGAGACGACTCTGAATACGCCAGCATACATGTCGACCAAAGCACTAACCGCTAAAATAAATCCAATTCAGTCCCATTACTGATCGATCACATGAGCATGAACTTGGTAAAATGCATTTCTGAGCAAACATCGAAAGAATTAAATTTAATACATTGTAAAACAAGAAAAAGAAAAAGACGCCTTCAGAATGTAATCTCTTCTATCTCGGAAAATTAAATTTCAGAGAGCATTACATAGGCTCTTGTGCCCATCAGCTAGCAGTTCAAACAAAATCATCTCTTTGTGGCATTAATTCAAACAGCTTCTTAGCAAAATCTAAGCATCCACATTTCAAGTTCAAATGCAAACAAATCAGTAGCTAATCGCAAACCCTTCTCCGTTCCATTTAGGCCCTGTTTGGGGATGGAGTTAGAAAAACTAGAGTTTATTTTTAAGTGGAGGTAGAGCTAGGCAAACTCTAGGTTACTTTTCACTAAAATACCCTTAACTACAGTTGTCTATGTTACAGTTTTTGCAGAAGTAAGATTCCAGAGGCAAATATAGAAAACAAATTGGGAGAAAAGAAGAAGATAGAAATGGCAACAAGGAAAAAAGAAGAAGACCCATAACTCACAGGCCAATTGGTTGTGGCATGGATGTCAGGGTGGGAGGTCTTGTGTTCGAGCCTCCACACGTACATGATATTTCTCCCTTCCCTCCTTTCTTTCTTTAATTAAATGTGCATGCCCAGATTCGATCTTGACCACGCGTGGCTGTGTGTCCCGGGCTAGAGAAAAGCACCTCCTAAGGAACATGGAACAAAAGAGGGTAGAGACACCGACCGACACCTATGTGAGTGGGCCTCAAACCCCTTTTTTTGTTTGTTGTTGCTTAGAAGTTGCTTAAAATTGTGTTGCTTAGGAACGCTTTCCTCAATGGAGAAATGGTGTGAAAGAAGGGAGGAACGAAATAATATGAAGTTTATGTCCTATACACCGGTGACAATTAAAGCGGACTTCCGTCTTACAAAATGCCACATCACAAAAAAGGGGGAAATAGCAAGGTTAAGAGATCCTTGACACAGGATATTTTAGTGAAAAATTAATTAAGGCATACTTCATTGGAGTTTACTGCAGTTCAACTTTTATAGGGCACTTCACTGAATAACGTCTACAGTAAAAGGTATTTTAGTGAAATTTAACCTTTTATAAAATAAAAAAGAAACCCTCACCTCATTATAGCTTTGGAGTTTTGATTCCGTGAAAGGTGGTTCACTATGATATCAGATGTCACCCTACTAGCATTCATTATTTAGGCTTCGGGAGAATACTGACTAGCTAAATTATATGCAGTCTAATTTTCACCCCAAAAAAAAACCTTAATTCTTGATGCAACTTATTTAAACTTAGTTTAGTGTCTTATATTTAAATGCTTAGGTCTACTGTTGTAGGTTATATGCTTATAAACAGAAAGAGTTGCTTACAACATTAGAAGAATAGAAACATGAGGACCCTTCTCTTTTAACCAACCACAAACATCCACATATATTTGATTCTCAATGCAAAATTATTACAAAAAGAAACAGTAAATCTTGCAAAAAATTTATGTCCTTCATCTGCATGAACAATAATACCTATGATGTCTCTTTACTAATTAATTAGAGTTTAAACTTAGCATGAATCGATCGTGGAGATTAAGGTTCATGTTAAGACCATTATGGTTGTGACTATATGATGCCCTTGTTCTATGTTGGACTTGGGCAGGGCTATTCCAGGAAAAGGTTCAAGGAATGCTACGAGTGTCGCTATCCTAAATGCAGAGATGAACAGTATTGTCTTGTATTTTAAATATGAAAGTGCAAAATGGGATGTTCTATATTTCCTCTGGTAAGTATCTCAAACCAGGGTTAAATGATATAAAATCACCAGGATTATGATACAAAAAGAGAAAAATCAAGGTGCAAAATGAATAGAATCCCTTTAACAGTTTCTTTCTTGCACTCCATTCTTGAGGAAGCTAGACATGCTACTGGGGAAGGAAGGGAAGAATAGAGAAGAGACTGAGAGGAATGGAGAGGGACAAATTGACAATCAATTAAAGGGTTCTTCCGTCTTTAAAAATGGCATGGTGCAAAAAATTAAAAAAACCAAGAAGCAAAACTTAAGATCCCTGACAGAAGATATTTTAGAGAAAAATTAAGGTATAGTTCAAGAGACTTGATGCAGTAAAAGATATATGAACTGTAATGAGTAACGACTATAGTTGAAGGTATTCTAGTGAAATTTAACCTATTTGAGATTGTGTTGCTTGTGACAGGTGTTCTAATATGCTATCAAAGCTAACACAAGATCATTGTACTAGCAATCATTTAGACTTGGTGTTAGGATTTTTAACTAGGCATGGCACTCTCTTCCTAAAGTGCACTTGCTCATCAGTCTAACGCACTACTCTATCTATGACTGAGGCCCTGGAGAGCAGTCCTACCCACTCCACTTACTCCCATCACCTCGGTTCCATTCTTAGAAACCCACATTTGAAACTGGGGGCCCCCTCCAGTCTATTATTCCTTGCATCATAGATAACGTCGGTCGCAGGACAGTGAGAGAGCCCAAACTGGCTGTGCTCAAACCTGTCCTAAGCATGCCGCAGGAGTTGTTGTACCACTTTTTGTGTGGTCCGTTCTAGTGACAGACCCCGGGTCAATCCTTGGCCATGCCCGAAATGCTATTGATTCTAGGAGGACTATAATGAGGAGGACGACAGACCAAATCGACATCTCGTTCATGCCTCTCGGTCGGAACAGGCAAAGGGCACAGGATTGAGGAGCTTATTACTACTTGCTGTCGTTAGGGCTGCCTTTCCTTTCCTAGGAAACTCTTTCTTTAGTCCGCATGCATTCAGCTTCAGGATCTGTCGTATATGTGTGTCAGTCTCAGTGGTCTCGTGCCTTCCCACCCAGCTCAGTTTCGTCATCCTTGCCCTCGGTGCGCTGGGAGTAGTCAGCAAATCCTTCTCGCTTGAAAAGTAACCAAGGAAATTCGTTAGGAAACCAGACAAGGAATTCTATCCCTTTCACCCGGTCTCAAACCTGCTACTGCTACCGGAAAGAGATATGATCTACAAGGCTTATAGAAAAGCCGTACATGGTACTGTACGCTTCCCGCAACAAGAAGAGGAGTTTTGTCGCTTCGATTCCGATGAAGAGCCCTGGGACAATAACATAAATGGAGAGGAGTGGCTTATAAGATGGAAACCGGCACCGCGGCACTGCCGAAAATGAGAGGAAGCGAAGCCAGACGGGCAGACCTCATACCACAGTTCCGGTAAACAGGGCAAGATCAAATCTGTTTAAAAAAGTGCTTCTTCGATTGCTCAAGACATCTCTTTTCAACCGAGAAACAAACAAGATCATTTCGTTCCATTTTTAGTAAAATAAACCGCGTCTTCAGGTACGTCTATTGGTGATTCCTCATCTGATTCCCTAAACGTGAGATTTTCCGGGCCCTTAAAGCTTCTCTAGGAGTCATATCTATCTCAAAAGAAGGAAGACAGACCGCCTGGCGTTGAGCATGACCTTTCCCCCGGAGAAAGATTGTGATTAGCACCAGCAGCTTCTCCGGCACAGTGGGTTACGTTATTCCCATGAATCAAAAGTGTGGGCCAATCCACCTTGACCCGTTTTTCTAGTTTACACACTTTTGTATTGCCTCTTCTTCCTAGCCTGAGAACTGAACTTTATGGAGGCTTTCAAGTTTAAGCTGGAGTTTCTCCGTTTGCAGGGGCTCTTTTCCTCAGAAATGATTCAAACTGGCTTTGGGCAATGGGGCGAGGCAGGCCGGGATGCCCCTGGCTGGTCGAGTTATAAGCCTTTGTTTTGCTTAGTCGACTTATAGACGCCTGTCCGTCCTTCCAATCATCGATCAGAACCTTCTTCTAATTCCTTTACTCGAGTGGAACCTTGACGGTTGACTTCTTCTGATTCACAAGCTTGAGCTTGAACCTTCCTCTTATCGAGCTTAACTTCCTATGGCGGGGAGGTGATACTAGTTATCAGGTCAGAGAGACGCCTGGCCCATAAGCTGACCCTCTTAAAAACCCATGACTTATTAATAAGGATGTCGTTCTCCCAGTTGAAAGTGAAGCATTAGGAAGCTGTTTCATTCATTCATTTGCATCATTTCGTAGTTTTGTACCCAACTAGACTGGTATAACAAGCTTTCCCCGTATTTCAGGAGTCAGTGCCGAACCCAGTCCTATTACTTTTGACTGATTGGGCCTACCTTGAATATGTGCAGTTTTATGCAAAGCTAGGCTACAGCTTTCACAAAGCTATCTACCAATGATGCCAATCTTTCTTTCTCGGTCGGTCGTAAACAACCCTTTGGTCAATTAGCCCATTCCAATCCTATTTCCGCACTGTCTCGCATCAAGCTTCTTAGAGTCGGAGATTTCCGGGTATTTGATGAGCAAGAATAAGAATATGCAACACCAATATTTAACGTGGTTCGACCAACGGCCTATGTCCACGGAACAAACATGAGAATCTTTTCATTGATGATCAAGAATATCGGTACATTTTATATTGTCTCTTATCTCTTTTCACATACCAACACTCATACAAACACAAAGATTGCTTTTGGTAAATCCCTCCATCTTCATCTGTGGATGACTACCCTTCGCCTCAGCCTTCGTTTTTTCATACAAATAAAAATACTACTCTTCTGGTGCTCCATATTCACATGTAAATAACTACCCTTCGCTTTTGCCTTCGACTTCTCTTCTTCTTCATGTTTTGGTTATTTTTCTTTGATGAGACCCTTCTCCTTTTATAGCACAAAATAATAGAATTACTACTTCAATTAGGATCTTATCAAATCTTCAAACGAATCTTCATCAAATCTTCAAAACGAATCTTCAAATACCTCTTTAAATAATTCTCTAATAAATCTTCAAATAGTTTCCAAATAAACTTTCCTAATTAAGCTCCTGAAAGATCTCTTTATAGATCTTCCAACAACTTTTCAAATAAATCTCCACGAAATCTTTCCAAATTAATCTCTAAATAAATCTTCAATAAATCAGCAATGAACTGCTTTAAGACTTTGAGCCGGCCCAAAATTATCTTGATCTGTCCCATGCATTCAGAGAAGAATGCTAATTCCAAACGACTTGTGAGTCAGCTCAACCTGGTTTGAGCCATCTCACACACATGAGGGTCATGAATATAAGACAAACTCAACAAATCTCTATCTTGACTTGTATTCAACGAGCCATCTTCAATCCCTTCTCTTCAATAAAGCTCCACCTTAATCCGAACTTCCTCTATGCCATCTTCTGATCTCCATTGGATGTTTGAACCAACATGTTCGAAATTACAATCTAAAAAGATGAGGAGTGGACATAAACGTTGTCACCCACCGTAAACTTAGACCGTAGAATCGAAAACCTTCGGTTCCCTACGCTCTGATTCCAATTTAGGGTGTTTTTCGTTACCCCATTGAGATGGGAATACGCACACGCTTTTCAGGCGTACTACAGATTCCCCCTTCCAAGGGTAGACGGAGAGTTTATTGATTGTGGGGATCCGAATCTCCGGCAGCACGGACTAAGCTGCCGTTAATTACCCCTCGCCTTTGGAATGTGGGAACCTCCGATTGACGGGTCAAACTGGTCATGCAAACTCAAGATGCAGTGTACGTATGTTTTGAAAGGGTTTTGGATATATCGAGGGCTCCGCAGAGTTTTACAGGGGTCCCACTACCCGGATAGCGGACTGGGGGTCAAGAGAGCTAGCAGCCCCTTGCGGGGTGCGGAACAATGTCCTGTTAGAAATTTTTTCTAACGGGGATACTGTTGTGGAGTGTGGGAAAAAGTAGGGTGAGGAGCGTCTTAAAGACGCTAAGGAGCTGGGCGCTTGGACGCTGGCGCTAGCGTTCGGCGTTTGGGCGTTCGCGCCTCACGTGCCTAGCATGTGGGTGCTGGGCGCTTGGACACTAGCGCCTCACGTGCCTGGCACGTGGATGCTTGGATGCCGGCGGAAAGAAGGGGCTTTTAGCCCCGGAAATAGGAGTTAAACTCTGAAAGAGCATCTTTTATTTATGGAGTTAAATTCCAACAGATCTTTAATGGAGTTAAACTTCTAGAAATCTTTGGAAATGATCAAAGGAGACCATTTTTTCTCCCCTTTGGACCTGGGTCTTCTTTCAGGCCTTGGATCTTTCCAAGATGGGATTTTTGGAGATGAGTCTCCTTGTTCTTCCTCTCGGTTGGCCGGATCTTGAAGAAAAGGGGGGTGGGATTTAAAAATCTACCATTTTTGAGATCTGATAGAAGATGTGAGTTCCCCTTCAAGGGTTTGATGGTGAAAAACTATTTATTTTTGGAAAATGAAGAGTTAAACTCTTGGTTTAATTCAAAAAGGAGAAGAAGGTTTTAGAACTTTGAGGAAGGGGAAGGAGGCACATAAACCCTAGATTTTTTAGGGAAATCAATTCTTTTCTTTCATTTCATCATCATGTTGCATTTTATAGGCTTACAAATTTACACATAGCCCCTTGGGCTTTACAAAATGGCATTTTGCCCATCTCATATATTATGTGCTCATTTCTTTTGCATATGAGCCATGGGCTTTACAAAAATTTGGTTTTATGTCCATTTTTCTTACATTCATGCATAAAAATTACATCAAAATTATTTATTACATGATTTCATTTTGGAATGGGACGGGCCGGTCATGGGGCTAGAGTTGGGCATGGGCCCACTTGATCTGGACTTGGACTCGCTTATTTGGGGTTGACTTTGACTTTGACTTGGTCAACCGGGGTGTAATTTTTGACCCCAACAAAGTGCCCCCCATCAATAAATGCACACCGTATGTATGAGTTGTGTGTGTTAGTTATATGTATGCCCTAGAGGCCATTACTGTACATTGGATGTATATTGTAGTGGATGCTGGGACATATATAGGGAGGACTTTCTTGCTCGACATGATAGTATGCTATCTGGTTACTCTTTACCTTAACGTGTATATTGATTGTCTCTCTGTTACATGTTGGTAAAGCCCTTAGGATGTGTACTTGACTACCTGGACTATGATGCGAATCATACTAGTGGGGACATGGTAGTCCATAAGTACATCCTTCAAAGTCCCTAGTCGTGGGTGTATCGAGATGGAGCATCGATATACCAGAGTAGACTAGCACATACCTTCTCGACCCATACAGATGGGCGATGGATGATCCCATATCCATTGGTGTTTGACATCGGAGATGATATACGGGTGCTCAGTGGAGACTGGGCACACTGGACGGACTCGCCGAGAACTCCCAGATGGTATTATACCTTACGTCAGATGGCAGTTCTCTGGTGACACTGGTACAGAGTAGTCTGTTGACCCGAGATCGTCATAGAGTCTTGTGTGGTTCCCACTGTGCTTTGATTTCCATCTTACCACGTCCAAGAGGGCGTGCAAAACGGTGGTTTTTGGGTACAGTCCCGAGTCACATGGAGGCAATGAGCGATAGGAGGGGATTCGTCTCTCCCGGTATAAGGAGTTGATGTTGCGCTGTGTTCGACTGGCTATAACCGGAAATCCCTGGCCTGGGTTGCTGAGATTTACTGGTAAGTGTTACCAGTAGTTTCTCGAATTGTTATAGACCTCATATCGACACGACTTATCGAGCTATTGGGGTCTGACGTTTACCACCCCTAGGCGAGATATGCGACATATCAGATGATCAGACCGGACTGTACGGTAAGTGTTACTGGTTGGATTCACAGGAGTGTGAGCGGGCTTGCTCGTCGATCTTCTGATTGCTCAATACCCGAGTGGCCGTTACGTTTAGCAGACCGCTTGCGGCTTGTGGGTGATTGATATGATCATCATCTGCTGCCGGCGTATTGACGAGTCTTTAGAGTCCTACACAGAGGTTTCCTGGCTCAAGCGAAACGAAATAGGAGCGCATATGAGATATGTGCGGGACCGAGAATAATATGTGTATGTGATACCGTATTCTATTCTCGCGATGAATGTATCGAATGGTTGTATGTGATATAACCTAGTTATCGAATCGAGGATTGATTCGATAAGCCGATACATTGGATACTAGTCGGTTATATGCGATATGACCGGATCATTAAATCAAGTGTTGATTTAATGATTTAATGCATAATTATGTATTTGATATATTACTTTGCATTAACTAGTATTGGTTCACTTTAAATGGATTTTCTCACTTGAAGTTCACAAGTTGTATATGTGATATACTTTTGTGCACTTGGATGTATCATGTTTGATAATACATGTTTGCTAGGGTTTGTGTAAAGAATTAAACCTTGGTTAAATAAATGGTTAGGGTTTTTATTTTGTTATTCATTCATTTATCTTTTAATTGGATTAAAAGAAATGGGATAAGAAAACAAAATGGTGGCTTTCTTTGTTTGCATCTTGAATCTTCATGAAGCTTTGACCAAAGTGACCACTTTGTCTTCATCCTTAACCCTAACCATTCATCTAACCTTAGTCAACTCTCTACACATAACCATGGTTGGTTTATGATAAGTATTCTTTTCTTTTCTATTTTCTAAATAACTTATCATAACATTATCATTTTCTTCTTCTTCTTCTTCAAGAAGAAAAACTAGATTCCATCAATGGTGATTGATGAAAAAGGGTGAGAAATCCAAATCTAAAGTGAACCCACTTCCTATTTCTTTATCCTCTACCTCTTGCCAAGTAGTAGAGTGTGTTTTCTTCACAAGTTTCATGACTTGGTGAAGTGAGAGCTTGATCTTGTGATGCCTCGACGTAGATCATCTTCGGCACGAAGCCGACGACCTTGCCCGCCCATTTCTCCGATGAAGCCGACGCTAGAGCCCGGGATTTGATTTGGACAGCGGAGAGGACTTCATCATGGAGCTATGGAGGTGGAGAAACGGATCTACAAAGGTTGTATTTCCGTTCTTTTAGTAAAGTAGTTTACTAGTTGCATCTTTCGCCTAAAATTCTAGTTAACGATCCGTATTAGGGTTTCTTGGCACCATAATTTTTGAAATTGGCATGGTTGATGCCTTGTGAGACCTTTAGTGTGTGCCTAGGAACCCTACAGTGGTATCAGAGCCTAGCTAGAGCCTTAGGTGACGCGTAGACGAAGTTTGAAATCCGATCGACCCGAAACCCTAACATCAAAGTGCTCTCTGGACTTTTTCTAAAAACTGGGTTTTTTCCAGATTAAAAATTCTTAAAAAATTCAGCAGGAAAAACTATGAATTACGATGCAAAATTTTTTGAGTGAAGCTGCTACAGTGCGGCGGAACCGCGGCAGAAGCTTGGCTTCTGCGGCGGTTCCGCGGCCAATATATGTTATCACTGTTTAATTTTTGCACAGTAATTCATGTTTTCAGGTGTTGAGTTTTCTGGGAATTTTTAATATTTATTCAAGAGTTGAATTTTCTGGGGTTGTTTTGGGGATTCGATGAATCGATCGGATTATTTAACTTTGTCTATTTGGCTTTCCGGATAATTTTTGAATATGTTAAAAAGTTCGACCGGATATAAATACCCAATTTTTCCCCTGTCGGGAAATTTCCAAGTGTTGGATTTTTCCGTAGTTTAACGACGTTCTAAGTAGTGCAAGTAATGCGATGGACCCTCTAGAAGACAACAAACCTTAACTCGATTATGTGACCATCTTGAACTGCCCTTTGAACCTTCGGGTTTGGAGCAGTACGGCGTGCCACATGTGAGGCGTTGGCTTGACCCTTCTACGGCTGGACCGTTGGTACTGAGGCACGAACTGAATGTTGTTAGACTTATTTCATGTGTTGAGCTGTTTCGGGAAAACTTGGGTGTTTGATTGTTCGATCGGAAAGTTTAACATTTTCTATTTATCCGGAATGTGATACAATAATTGGAATTCACAATAAGTTATGAGATAACTGAATGAATATTATAAACATAGCAGTTTAGTCTCACTTGATCGGTTGCCACGGAATTTTGATGCGATCAAAAGTCCGTCGCAATCACGTAGCGTACGCGAATACTCGCCGGATAAACTTAATAGACAACCTCACTCCATAGCCCCGACCAAGCGACTGTAGGAGAACCCCGTCGCCGAAAGCATCCGTCCGGGTGCTCGCGGCAGCGGTGTTCCGTCTTGGTGCACTTTGTCGACGGTATCGGGGGTGCAGCCGTCTACTGAAGTTTGCGACGAGCATTCGATCAGAATGTCGGGAATCTTGTTGAATTGCCCGACTTGATATTGAAAAGTGTTTTCGATAATGAGACTAAAATGCGGGGTTTATAATTGTTAGGCATGCGATGTCTAAAGAATTCATTTGATTAGGCATGCGATGTCTAAACAGATTGCGGATTCCAACTGTTGTAGTTTTACATTTTCTTTTCTGGGACCGTAAGTGTAATATGTGATATCGCCGGTTTCGTTGCTATATGTCAACGACAATTGGGATGCGCATATTTACTTACGTTGATGACATGTGATGTTATGTGTTGCTGGATATGTTATATTGGATCGTCGTGTTTGAATAGCCGGGGTTTTTTATGTGAGATGAATGTTTTTCATTTTCATTCATGTAAAAACTTGTATGTAATATTCTTTTATTGGGGCACTTCCAGGTTGCGGAAGATGTCACCGTTTGTATATTATTTACTTTTCCGCACTAGGATAGACCCAAGGAGGGGAGCACAAGTAACCGGGTTCTGGAGTCCAGTGGGAGACCAACTCGAGGAGTCGAGTCCGGGTCTCCTAACTCTAGAATTGGTAGGGTTGCTTGCCGCTCTCGTAGGGGTCTAGGGGTGTGGGTTTGGCTATTCATCGTGACCGTGGAATCCGTGTTTTATACTGGCTCGTATTGAAAACACGGACGTCCTAGTATATCCAATATTTCATATGTTTCTTCTGCTGCGATATCTGTGATGTGATCATGTGATGTTCTGTGATGGATACAGTGTATAGTATATATGATATATTATATAGACGTTACTTATGTTTTACACCCGCGCTAGCCCTACCCCGCTCTGCCGTTAGTTACCTAACCTAACGGTGCACGAGGGGACATCGAGGCGAATGCGGATGGCATAAGTGTACGTCGTATTTATCTGTGATGTTTAGGTATTTAAATGATGGGACTTCATTAATGTGATTAATGAAATAAAAGAAACCTAAGATGTTGTAGAATCGAATTTCAAAATAAAAATAGGTAGCTACAGTTCTTGCTTTGCACAGCGGTATATATGATATATCCTGCACCTTATTCGATGAGGAAAGGACCGAGATCCCTTCACCGGGAGTGACTCCTTTAGCAATAACTGGCAGATGCTACACACTCGGTTTGTCTTTTGATTGCTTTTAAGAGTTTTTGCTTTGCACAGTGATATATATGATATATCCCGCACCTCATTCGACGAGGAAAGGACCGACGATCCCTTCACCGGGAGTGACTCCTTTAGCAAAACTAGAAAAGCCTCAAAAACACTCCATTTTCAAAATCATTTGATTCTACAACGATATCAAGTTCATTACGCAATAGGTTTTCAGAAAAACCTGTCGTAGCCCTCCGTCATTTCAGATAAGTGGTAGTTAGTATTCGTGCTACGTTTGTTGGCCTGCGTCAAGGCGTAGTGTGCGGTAGCTAACTAGTATTTATCTGCTTATGCATATGATGCAGATTGGATTAGGGTAGTCGTGCGACTTTGTTGGCCTGCGTCAAGGGTCGTGCGGGTGGGTTTAATTCAATCAGGAAATGACGGGTTGAACTTGACTAGCGCACTATGGTTTGTTGGCCTGCGTCAAGGTCATAGGACGCTAGGGGCAAAATTATCGGGAATTTCAAGTGTTGAAATTTGCAATGAGATTGCATACCTTCTATGAGATAGTTGGATCCCGATACCCGCTGCGAGTAAGTGTTACTCCTGGGAGAGTTTTATACATTACAATTAGCTGATCAAGTAGGTGTCTAAAAAGGTGTCAACGGGGTTACGCCTCTGGAAAAACGAGGTTTACATTAATTAGGTTCGTGCGAAAGCACGGGGCACCTCCCTCAAAGTACCGACACTGGCCTGGCTGAAAGATTGGCGAACTTGTAGTGTGTAATTAATCCCGGCTAGTCTTTCCTTTTAGGGTTTGAAGGAAGATTTGATAAAAAGCAGTGGGAGCCATCCTGATTAGATAAAATAATAACCAATCTATTCTTGCAAGAGCGCACGCTGAGTGTTTTCTTCTCTCTCTATCCTGGTAGCGACCATATCACGCCTTAATCAAGATAATAATACGGATTATTGACCGAACCCGCTTGTTATACTGAGCTGGGGAACGTTGGTCCCGCTCCAACTTATATTTGTTATAAGACAGAGCAGGAAATTGGGGAATACCAGATTTCCCGTGCCGCCCAAACGAAGAGAGTGCATGCTGATGCATCATCTTCGGGTGTGTTCATTATAAAGAACTGTTTCTCAGTATCCTCTGCGTCCTGGGTATGTGATACCAGATCAGGATCCCAGATATGTAATCTGTTACATAGGGCTACAGAAAGGTAGAGAACTGAGAACGGGTGATAAGTTTCATGAGGCAGAAAACGGGGCAAGTGTTGCAGCCAAGTCTGTTGGTCACTGTCACCCTGTATTACCAATACATTGATTCTGAACAAATGCTATTAGATACCGAACCAGTTATACAAAATCATATCACTCTCTTTATTAGTAAAGAAATGATAAAATTTTGTATTGTTGGATAATGTTTTGAACATTTCCTATATCAAAAGTTGATCGGTTCAGGCACGTTATCTAAAAGCGTTGATGTTCTAAATCAAACTATAGTTCTTAGTATACAGAACACACACAAGAGGAAGAGTTCAGAAATGAACGAATCCTTCTTGAGGCATTGTAGACTAGGTCATATCAATGCGACCCGACTAGCTGAAGTTACATGTAGATGCATATTTAAATCAGTTTGAATTTACATCTTGTGAAACTTGCCAGTCGTGTCACAAAGATAAGATGACCATAGCCCTGTTTATTGGAAACAGAGAAAGAGTTAATGAACTCTTGGGACTGATACATGATGATGTATGTAAGGTCTCCTGTCTACAAATGCCAAGACCGGTTCTTTGTACTTCATTACATTTTCTGATAATCTCTCAAGATTCAGACCTATGTTCCTGTTGAAACACAAGTCCGAACCTTTTGAGATATTCACAGAATATAAGTTAGAAGTAGAGAACCAAAAATACGGGTATAAGTATTATGTCCTATGATGAGATCAAGGAGGAGAATACTTGAGCACGGAAATCCTGGACTATTCTAAAGGAGAATGAGATTCTCTCTCAGCATTACTCCTCTGTATACACCATAGCAAGATGGTATATCGGGGCGGAGCAATCACACCCTATATGATAAGGTGTGCTCTATGATGAGTACTACTGAGATACCTATTTCCTTTTGGGAGTTATGCACTTGAGAAGCTGCATACCTATTGAATAGGGTTCAAATCAAATCAGTAGCATACCACTCCTTATGAGATATGGTATGGGAAGAGCCCATGTCTTAAGCTAGTTAAGATTTGGGGTTGTCCGGCCTATGTCTAAAAGCAAAATCCGGACAAGCTCGAGGCAGGGTCTGTTATGTACACCTGGATAGGTTCCAGCTATACAAACAGCAGCTGATGATTTGGTAGAACCGAAGGATTCAGTAGTAACCAACGAGCCTCAGCCTCTCCGCCGATCTAGTAGGGTTCCTCACCCACCTGAGAGATACTTCTATTTCTCTATGACAGTGGGAGCGAGGATTGCATCATGAGATGATGACCCAACTAGTTTTGAGCTGGCCATCAGGAGTGGGACTCTGTAAGAATGGCTGGATGCTTAGTGATCTGAGATGGAATCCTTATACACCAACAAAGTATGGACTTTGGTTGCTATATCTGAAGGGTTAAATCCCCATCA
Organism: Agapanthus africanus; assembly: GCA_030015575.1. Taxonomy (NCBI): domain Eukaryota; kingdom Viridiplantae; phylum Streptophyta; class Magnoliopsida; order Asparagales; family Amaryllidaceae; genus Agapanthus; species Agapanthus africanus. The sequence goes on along the minus strand of JASDDO010000026.1, from coordinate 208,358,953 downwards.
GGAGCAAGTATATCTTGAGAAGATTACTTGGTGTAGATGGAAAAGTTGAGACTTTCAAAGCTAGACTTGTTAAAGCTTTTCGTCATCGACCAGGCGTGGATAATGATGAAACCTTTTCAAGTGACTATGCTTAAGTCCATCCAGATCCTACTTGCCACGGCTACATACCATGACTACGATATCTGGTGGTTGGGTGTCATGACAGCTTTTCTAAATGATGTTTTAGAAGAGAACATCTGTAAGTACACAGCCAGAGGGCTTCGTAGACAGTGGGAGCAGCGGAAACGTGTACAAGATGCTTTATAGGATAAAGCAGGTATCGCGGAGTTGGAACATCTGTTTTGATGTATTAGTCAAAGAGTTTGACATCATCAAAATGGTAGATGAACCTTGTATAAACAAAAAGGTAGTAGGGAGTATGGTGGCGATCCTCGTAGAGTACGTGGATGACATACTCTTGATAAGAAAGAAGTTTCCTATGCTACGCTCGGTCAATCTCCGCTTATCACAAAGATTCTCCATATAGGATCATAATGATACCTCCCAAATCCTGAGTTTTGGATCTATGAGATAGATCTAAATGGATGTTAGGATTCTCACTAGTTGTAGTGAGATGGTATCAATCGATCCTGGGGAGAATCACTGGAAGGGTTCCAGGGGGATAAAGACGACTGAACGTCAGTCACAGGCATTGTCTTTTCCCTCAGTAAAGGGACGGTATGTTGGAAGAGTTCCAAGCTAGATACCGTGGCATACTGGACGATAAAGGCAGGATACATCGCTACTTAAGATGCTACCAAAGAGGCAGTCTGGATGTATATTAGTTCATGAGATGAACTTTGTTCCTTCCATTGTGTGACAATGGAGTTGTGGCTTATGCCAAGGAACGCCGGTCCCATCAGTGATCCAGACATATTCTAAGGCAGTGTCACCTGATCATGGAGATGGTTGATCTTCAAGGAGATCGAGATTAGGAGAGCAGACTCAGAGGACAACACAGCGGATCCACTCACAAAGGCCTGTTCCCAGAGAGAGACTTTTATGGGATGGTTGAGTATGAGATACTACAACCACTGCTATCAGATGGCCCTAGTGCAAGTGGGAGATTGTTAGTTATATGTATGCCCTAGAGGCCATTACTGTACATTGGATGTATATTGTAGTGGATGCTGGGACATATATAGGGAGGACTTTCTTGCTCGACATTATAGTATGCTATCTGGTTACTCTTTACCTTAACGTGTACATTGATTGTCTCTCTGTTACATATTGGTAAAGCCCTTAGGATGTGTACTTGACTACCTGGACTATGATGCGGATCATACTAGTGGGGACATGGTAGTCCATAAGTACATCCTTGAAAGTCCCTAGTCGTGGGTGTATCGAGATGGGGCATCGATATACCAGAGTAGACTAGCGCATACCTTCTCGACCCATACAGATGGGCGATGGATGATCCTATATCCATTGGTGTTTGACATCGGAGATGATATACGGGTGCTCAGTGGAGACTGGGCACACTGGACGGACTCGCCGAGAACTCCCAGATGGTATTATACCTTACGTCAGATGGCAGTTCTCTGGTGCCACTGGTACAGAGTAGTCTGTTGACCCGAGATCGTCATAGAGTCTTGTGTGGTTCCCACTGTGCTTTGATTTCCATCTTACCATGTCTAAGAGGGCGTGCAAAACAGTGGTTTTTGGGTACAGTCCCGAGTCACATGGAGGCAATGAGCGATTGGAGGGGATTCGTCTCTCCCGGTATAGGGAGTTGATGTTGCGCTGTGTTCGATTGGCTATAACCGGAAATCCCTGGTCAGGGTTGCTGAGATTTACTGGTAAGTGTTACCAGTAGTTTCTCGAATTGTTATAGACCTCATATCGACACGAATTATCGAGCTATTGGGGTCTGACGTTTACCATCCCTAGGCGAGATATGCGACATATCAGACGATCAGACCGGACTGTACGGTAAGTGTTACTGGTTGGATTCACAGGAGTGTGAGCGGGCTTGCTCGTCGATCTTCTGATCGCTCAATACCCGGGTGGCCGTTACGTTTAGCAGACCGCTTGCGGCTTGTGGGTGATTGATATGATCATCATCTGCTGCCGGTGTATTGACGAGTCTTTAGAGTCCTACACAGAGGTTTCCTGGCTCAAGCGAAACGAAATAGGAGCGCATGTGAGATATGTGCGGGACCGAGAATAATGCGTGTATGTGATACCGTATTCTATTCTCGCGATGAATGTATCGAATGGTTGTATGTGATATAACCTAGTTATCGAATCGATGATTGATTCGATAAGCCGATACATTGGATACTAGTCGGTTATATGCGATATGACCGGATCGTTAAATCAAGTGTTGATTTAATGATTTAATGCATAATTATGTATTTGATATATTACTTTGCATTAACTAGTATTGGTTCACTTTAAATGGATTTTCTCACTTGAAGTTCACAAGTTGTATATGTGATATACTTTTGTGCACTTGGATGTATCATGTTTGATAATACATGTTTGCTAGGGTTTGTGTAAAGAATTAAACCTTGGTTAAATATATGGTTAGGGTTTTTATTTTGTTATTCATTCATTTATCTTTTAATTGGATTAAAAGAAATGGGATAAGAAAACAAAATGGTGGCTTTCTTTGTTTGCATCTTGAATCTTCATGAAGCTTTGACCAAAGTGACCACTTTGTCTTCATCCTTAACCCTAACCATTCATCTAACCTTAGTCAACTCTCTACACATAACCATGGTTGGTTTATGATAAGTATTCTTTTCTTTTCTATTTTCTAAACAACTTATCATAACATTATCATTTTCTTCTTCTTCTTCTTCAAGAAGAAAAACTAGATTCCATCAATGGTGATTGATGAAAAAGGGTGAGAAATCCAAATCTAAAGTGAACCCACTTCCTATTTCTTCATCCTCTACCTCTTGCCAAGTAGTAGAGTGTGTTTTCTTCACAAGTTTCATGACTTGGTGAAGTGAGAGCTTGATCTTGTGATGCCTCGACGTAGATCATCTTCGGCACGAAGCCGACGACCTTGCCCGCCCATTTCTCCGATGAAGCCGACGCTAGAGCCCGGGATTCGATTTGGACAGCGGAGAGGACTTCATCATGGAGCTATGGAGGTGGAGAAACGGATCTACAAAGGTTGTATTTCCGTTCTTTTAGTAAAGTAGTTTACTAGTTGCATCTTTCGCCTAAAATTCTAGTTAACGATCCGTATTAGGGTTTCTCGGCACCATAATTTTTGAAATTGGCATGGTTGATGCCTTGTGAGACCTCTAGTGTGTGCCTAGGAACCCTACAGTGTGAATGAAATTGATAGATCTTAGAGTTGGACTATGAGGTGGAGCATCATTCCGGGGGCGGAGCGTCACTTCGGGAGCATAATTCTGGGAATCGGAGCATAATTCCAAGGATCGGAACATGATTCTAGATATCGGAGCATAATTCCGAAGAGCGGGGCATAATTCCAGGACCGGAGCATCATTCCGAGGATCGGAGCATGATTCCAGGGATCGGAGCATAATTCCGAAGAGCGGAGCATGATTTCAGGGATCTGAGCATAATTTCGAAGAGCGGAGCATAACTCCGGAGGTTGGAGCATCATTCTGATTTGCGGAGCAAAATTCCAGTATATCCTGAGACGAATCATAATTCCGGTGCAGACTAAACATTCCAAACGAAACATAGTTCTGATGCAGAGGTTCTTGGTTGATTCCGAGATGGAGCATAATTTCAACAGGGAAGGCAGATACTCCGAGACGAAGCATGATTTCGACACGGGGTACATTCTGAGACAAAACGTGATTCCGACGCAGATATTGTTGGTTGACTTGATTCCGAGTAAGAGCATAATTCCAACAGGGAAGGTAGATACTCCGAGGCAAAGCATAATTTCGACACGGGGTACACTCTGAGACGAAGCATGATTCCGACGCAGAGGTCAATTCTTAGGCGAAGCATCATTCCGACGGGAAAAGCAGGTACTCTGAGGCTAAGCATGATTTCGACTCGGGGTACACTGTGAGACGAAGCATGATTCCACCCCAGAGGTTGTTGGTTGATTTGATTCCGAGACAGAGCATAATTCTGGCGGGGAGGTCATTGGTTGACTTGATTTCGAGTCGAAGCATAATTCCGATGATGAGGTCGTTGCTGACTTGATTCCGAGTCGAAGTATAATTCCGATGGGGAGGTCGTTGGTTGATTTGATTCTGAGTCGGAGTATAATTCCGACGGGGAGGTTGTTACTGCCTTTTTTGCGACTTGGACGGTCGGTGCTGCCATTTTTGCGACGTGGACGATCGGTTTTGCCATTTTAGCAACGTGGACGGTCGGTTCTGCCCTTTTTGTGACTTGGACAGTCTGTGCTGCCATTTTTGCGACTTGGACGGTCGGTTCTGCCCTTTTTGCGACTTGGACGGTCGGTTCTGCCATTTTAGTGACGTGGACGGTCGGTTCTGCCATTTTAGTGATGTGGATGGTCGGTTCTGCCTTTTTTGCGACTTGGACTATCGGTGCTGCCATTTTTGCGACATGGACGGTCGGTTCTGCCCTTTTTGCGACTTGGACGGTCGGTTTTGTCATTTTTGCGACATGGACGGTCGGTTTTGCCCTTTTTGCGACTTGGACAGTCGGTGCTACCATTTTTGCGACGTGAACGGTCGGTTCTGCCATTTTTGCGACGTGGATGGTCGGTTCTGCCCTTTTTGCGACTTGGATGGTCGGTGCTTGATTTGACTTGCTCCACTTCTTGCAGTGTCAAGACCCAACTTGTTTATGAGGTGGAGCTTGATTCCGCCAGGGAGGTCATTGGTTGTCTTGCTGACTTAATTTGATTTGGGTTGACATCAGTATCGCTACACTGGAATATGGTACCAGGAGTGAATCATCATTTGCCATGATAGGATTTGGGGATTTTGGTTTTGGTTTGGCATCATCACCGCTACACTGGAATATGGTACCAGGAGCGAATCATCATTTACCATGAGGGGATTTCCGTCGTTCGTAGTTTAACGACTTAGGGGTCTTCTGTTCCCAGTTTAACGACTTAGAGGTCATTTGTTCCCAGTTTAAATACTTGGGGTTTATTGGATTGGAGGTTTGGAATTTTTGGTTAGGGTTGGCATCAACGTTACTAATACTGGAGCATAGGTGTCAGAAGCACCATTTGCCTTTGCCTGTTGAGGAGCGATGGCTTAGGAGACAGATTTAGGTCGCTATCACCTAAGACTTTTCAATTTTATGAGCCATAAGGGTCCTATAAAAGCATTTTCTCCCTACGAGTCGAAAGGATCTCGTATGTGTACTTTCTCCTTAAGAGTCGTAGGAACTCCCAAGTGTGTTTTTCCTTTGTGAATCGTAACGATCCCACAAAAGTGTTTTCTTACGAGTCGAGAGGATCTCGTAAGTTTGTTCTCCTCATGTATCATGAGGACACATGAATGAGTCTTTCCAAATGGAGCATAATTCCAAGGGCGGAGACCAGCCGCGTGACTGGTGATTGCGGTGGGGCATGAGTGTGATGAGAATTATAAGAGCCCATGGATTGTATACGGTAGTCAATTTGGGGACCATCCGTAGGGCTGGGAGAATTTTGGAAAATTGGATTTTGGTCGGCGTTTGCATCGCTGCCCTGGAATATGGTATTAGGAACGACTCATCATTCACCGTTTGGGGATTTGGAATTTGGTTGGTGTCTGCATCGCTATACTGGAATATGGTACCATGAGCGACTCATCATTCACCGTTGGGATATGGATTTTAGTTGGCGTCTGCATTGCTGCACTGGAATATGGTACCAGGAGCGATTCATCATTCGCCGTTGGGATGTGGATTTTGGTTGACATTTGCATCTTTGCACTAGAATATGGTACCAGGAGCGACTCATCATTCGCCGTTCTTTTTTTTTTACCGCGATTGCTCTATCATTTCAGCTTTTTTTTATCGCGAAGGTCGCGATTGCCCTATCATTTCGGCTATTTATTCATGGTTGCCCCATCATTTCGGCTTTATTTTCATCTTTATTTTACTCGCTGATTTTTATTGTATTGCGAGTTACCTCATCATTTTGGCTTCTTTTATTTATTTATTTATTTATTTATTTACACATTTTTACATCCTCAATTTAACAACTTAGAGGTCGACTGTTCCCATTTTAATGACGTGGAGGTCGACTGTTCCTAGTTTAACGATGTGGCGGTCAACTGTTGGAGCCTGGGCTCGATTCTGCAGGAACCACGGGCTCCTTTGGCTTAATTGCATAAGCGGGCTCTTCTTCATCTAGACCGAGCCGGTGTTAGATGGCAACAACCATGTCATTGTCATGGCTATAAGGCGTAGGAGGACTTGTTTCTATGGACTCCATCAGGTAGACCATATGGGTTGTGTACCCGTCTATTGCTTCTTCATTGGCAATGTTGCTCATTTGGCTTTTAGCTTGTTGCCTTGGTCCACTCTTTTCGGAGAAAGGCAGATGTATGAGAGAATCAAGTTCCCTAAGGACTTCGGTCTCCATTTGTATGAAATTGGCGGTCGCAGCTTGACTGTTTGCTAACACGCCTTTAGACAGTTCTATCTTTCCTGCCTTATATTGCTTTTCTACCCAATCTTTGAAGACGAAGCAGTCCTCAATGGCATGACTTATCACTCTGTGATAGGGAAAATATTTAGAGCTGTTGGTCATATTCGCTTCTTGCGGTCTCTTTGATTCTGGCAATTGTAGACCGTTTCTCACGGCGTCCTTGAATATCTTATGGACTTTGTCCCTTGTGAAGGAATAGACCTTATCAAGTTTTTCTTTCAGTGGAGATTCTCCTTCCTCTCCGAACAGTGGCTTCCGAGGCTGGTTGGCATTAGGCCCGCTCATCTCTCGCTTATTTTGGTTAGCCGAAGCATTAAAAGATTCAGCATCGTCAGAATTTCCGCCTTTGCGATTATCGTCCTTTCGATTTCTCCAGGACCTATTGTTATTTCGGGAATCAGAGGAGAACTCCTACTTTGAGCGCTCCAATATCTGGACTTTCCTGATCAGCTCTTGGAATGTTTTGAGACCCGCGATGCATAGAAACGGGGCCATCCAATTGTTGAGATTTCCGACGAGGAGGCCGACAGATTGGTCCTGCTCTATCGGCAGTTCACATTTGATGGAGAGATTATACCATCGGGTTGGGTTATGAAATCCATGCTGCTTTCGTTGTTCCTTGGCTTGGTCTTTATGAGGTCAGCAATGATGATCTTATCGCTGACACTCATGAACCTTTGTCGGAACAAAGATTCCAATTGGACAAAAGTAGTGACGGAGCCATCCGGTATGCTTGCGTACAAGTCGAAAGCGACATTGGTCAAGCTATTAACGAACTGGCAAAGGAGAAGCGCATCATTGCTCCCGGTATTCCCACATGAAGCTTTAAAGTGGGCAATGTGCCGATTCGCATTTCCCATCCTATCAAATTTTCCGAATTTGGCAATGACATAGCCGCTAGGAAATTCTACCAGATCATACTGAGCAGGATACAGTCTCCTACTACTGCTGATATCTTTTTGCGCTTCGGCTTTGGCTACCAATATTTTGACTTTATTGGCAACCAAATCTATAATTTGATCTTGAGTTAGCGGGTTGCTGTCATCGGTAGGCAAGACATTTCCTGGGAGATGGGATGCGGCCGACTTTCATGCAGCTCGCCCACCTTTGAATTTGAGGGAATAGGCGTCGGCTGTCTCTAGACATCGTTTCCTGGTTCATGAGTAGAGCCTTGCGCTTGATTGGGAGGCTGAGAGGCAAGTCAGGCTGTGAGCTATGAGACGACATTTGTCAAGTCGTCAATCTTTGAGTAGAGCTTGGCCATCTCCTTGTCTTTACTTCTGAGCTGTTTTCGGAGCTCATGGAGAAGTTGCTTCTTTGTGTTATTAGGACGGAAGATTGGCTCTTCTTAGCTTTCCGAGCCCGACTCCTCCTGAACCGAGGGGTCTCTCTACTTATCAGCCTCACTGGAAGGGTTTTCATTACCTTCCAGAGGAGGCTGGTCTTGGAAAGTGGAAGCCATATTCACCCCAGACTGGATTTGAAATGTGATGGTCACGTCCTTGCTCATGCTGCGCGTGCCCACCATGTAGACAGTGTGGACCACATATCTAGCTGTCTCTTTATCTTCGGCGGGATAACCCTATTCTTGGAACCTTATGAAGTTCAGCCTAACATGAGCCCTAGCCCTTTTGTTGGCTCTATATCTGAGCCTCTTCTGCCTCAGTTTCTCGATTTTGAGAGCTTGACCGGCATCCATTACTCAGGAGGCCATTGGGAGTCGATTGTCGGGGTGCTTAGAGAAGATACCCGATTGAGTAGTTGTCAGGGGCACCACTGGAACTTGCCCGAGATGCCTTGTTGCTTTGTTGGTGTTGATAGCCTTGCCCCCAGCTGGAGCAAAGGAAAGTCGTTCAAACATCGACTTGCGTTTGGGTAGTGGTGCCCTCGAGATCACCACATTTGGCTTCCTGCCTTTTGAGGTCGGTCTGTTTGTTACCGGAGCTTGAGGAGCAGGGATGGCGTTAGCTAGCACGAACAGAATAGAGCCAAATAGTAGCAGCGGCTCCTCCCACTGTCGTCCGAGACTGGCCGGAAGGATCGTCCCGGCGTCCATCTTCATCGTGTAGGAGATGGAAGCTGTGTCGAGAGCTGAGCTTGTCCTTGGAGACATTGTTGAAGCTTGATCGCTTGGAATCTTGTATGAAAGAGCATTATTTTCAGTATAAATATTGATATGCATGTTAATTAAGTTCTCATGAACGTTTAACCCGAAATATGGGAGGAGAAAAAAGGTTCTACCGGACGTGCCAGAATCTGTAGAGTAGTTTTCGTCACCCCATTGAGATGGGAATACGCGCGCGCTTGTCAGGCGTACTACAGATTCCCCCTGCCCAGGGTAGGCGAGGAGTTTATTGATTGTGGGGATCCGAATCTCCGACAGTCACGGACGAAGCTGCCATTAATTACCCCTCGTGTTTGGAACGAGGGAACCTCCGATTGACGGGTCAAAATAGTCATGCGAACTCATTGTGCAGTGTATGTATGTTTTGAAAGGGTTTTGAATATATCGGGAGCTCCACAGAGTTTTACGGGGGTCCCGCTGCTCGGATACCGGACTGGGGGTCAAGAGGGCTGGCAGCCCTGTTGCGGGATGCGGGGCAGCGCCCCGTTAGAAATTTTTTCTAACAGGGAAAGTATTGTGGAGTGTGGGAAAAAGTAGGATGAGGAGCGTCTTAATGACGCTAGGGAGTTGGGCGCTGGGCACTTAAGCGTTGGCGCTTGGGCGCGGGCGCTTCACGTGCCCGGCACGTGCGCCTCACGTGTCCGGCATGTAGGTGCTAGGTGCTTGGGCACCGGCGGAAAGAAGAGGCTTTTAGCCTCGGAAATAGTAGTTAAATTCCGAAAGAGCATCTTTTATTTATGGAGTTAAACTCCAACAGATCTTGAATGGAGTTAAACTCCTAGAAATCTTTGGAAATAATCAAAGGGGACTCCTTTTTTCCTCCCCTTTGGCCCTGAATCTTCTTTTAGGCCTTGGATCTTCCCAAGGTGGGATTTTTGGAGATCGGTCTCCTTGTTCTTCCTCTCGGTTGGCCGGATCTTGGAGAAAAGGAGGGTGAGATTTAAAAATCTCCCATTTTTGAGATCTGATGGAAGATCTGAGTTCCCCTTCAAAGGTTTGATGGTGAAAAACTATTTATTTTTGGAAAAGGAAGAGTTAAACTCATGATTTAATTCAAAAAGTGGAAAAAGGTTTTAGAACCTTAAGGAAGGGGAAAGAGGAACAGAAACCCTAGATTTTTTAGGGGATTCAATTCTTTTCTTTCACTTCATCATCATGTAGCTTTTTATAGGCTTACAAATTTACACATAGCCCTTTGGGCTTTACAAAATGGAATTTTGCCCATCTCATGCCTCATGTGCTCATTTCCTTTGAACATGAGCCATGGGCTTTACAAAAATTTGGTTTTATGTCCATTTTTCTTACATTCATGCATAAAAATTACATCAAAATTATTTATTACGTGATTTCATTTTGGAATGGGGCAGGCCGGCCGTGGGGCTAGACTTAGGCATGGGCCTACTTGATCTGGGTTTGGGCCCGTTTACTTGGGATTGATTTTGACTTTGACTTGGTCAACCGAGGTGTAATTTTTGATCCCAACACCAATGGTTAGGATTTTTGATAGGCATGCAAGGAAGAAGAGAAAGAATAAGAACACGCAACACCAATATTTAACATGGTTCAACCAACGACCTATATCCACAGGGCAAACATGAGAATCTCTTCATTAATGATCAAGAATACCGGTATATTTTATATTCTCTCATCTCTCTTTACATCTCAACACTCATACAAATACAAAGACTACTCTTAGTAAATCCTCCATCTTCACATGTGGATGACTACCCTTCGTCTCTACATTCGTTTCTTCATACAAACACAAAGACTAATTTTCTGGTGCTCTATTTTCACCTGTGGATGACCACCCTTCGCCTTTGCCTCCATCTTCTCTTTTTCTTCTTCTTCATGTTTTGATCACTTTTCTATTTATAGCACAAAATAATAGAATTCCTACTCCAATTAGGATCTCATCAAATCATCAAACGAATCTTCATCAAATCTTCAAATCGAATCTTCAGATATCTCTTCAACTAATTCTCTAATAAATTTTCAAATAACTTCCAAATAAACTTTACTAATTAAGCTCCTGAAAAGTCTCTTCATAAATCTTCCAACAACTCTTCAAATAAATATCCAACGAAATCTTTCCAAATTAATATCTAAAATAATCTCTAAATAAATGTTCAATAAATCTGCAATGAACTGCTTCGAGACTTTGAGCCGGTGCAAAATTATCTTGAGCCATCTCATGCATCCAGAGAAGAAACGATAATTCCAAACGACTTGTGAGCCGGCTCAACCTAGTTTGAGCCGTCTCATATATACGAGGGTCGTGAATACAAGACAAACCCAATACTTAGGAGACTACCGACTAGCTAAAATATATGTAGAATACTATTTCTTTAAACGTTAATTCTTCTCATAACTTATTTAAATGAAGGTTCAGTGTCATATATTCAAATGCATAGGTCTACTTTATAAGTTTAAAAATAGAAAAGGTTGCTTAAAACATAAGAAGAATACTAGAAACACAAAGACTAATTTTCTTTAAACCTAGTTTAAGCTCCTGAAAGGTCTTTTCGTAAATCCTCCATCTTCACATGTGGATGACTAGATCGTTTCTTCATACAAATACAAAGACCAATTTTCTGATACTCTACCTTCATCTGTGGATGATCACCCTTCGCCCTTGCCTTCATCTTCTCTTCTTCTTCTTCTTCTTCTTCTTCATGTTTTGATCACTTTTCTATTTATAGCACAAAATAATAGAATTCCTACTCCAATTAGGATCTCATCGAATCTTCAAACGAATCTTCATCAAATCTTCAAAATGAATCTTTAGATATCTCGTCAACTAATTCTTTAATAAATTTTCAAATAACTTCCAAATAAACTTTACTAATTAAGCTCATGAAAGGTCTCTTCATAAATCTTCCAACAACTCTTCAAATAAATCTCTAACGAAATTTTTCCAAATTAATCTCCAAAATAATCTCTAAATTAATGTTCAATAAATCTGCAATGAACTGTTTCGAGACTTTGAGCCGGCGCAAAATTATCTTGAGCCATCTCATGCATCCAGAGAAGAAAAGCTAATTCCAAACGACTTGTGAGCCGGCTCAACCTAGTTTGAGCCGTCTCACATACACGAGGGTCGTGAATACAAGACAAACTCAACACTTGGGAGACTACTGACTAGCTAAAATATATGTAGAATACTATTTCTTTAAACATTAATTCTTCTCGTAACTTATTTAAATGGAGGTTGAGTGTCATATATTCAAATGCACAGGTCTACTTTATAAGCTTAAAAAATAGAAAAGGTTGCTTAAAACATAAGAAGAATACTAGAAACACAAAGACCCTTCTCTTGTGTTAAATTTTGAGGGGGTGCAACTATATATTTTATCTGTGAATGTACACGGACTTTGATATAAATGAGTTTTATCAATAAGACTCAAGCCTTGATGAGTTTTGGTCCATTTTATATTTTATACCCATGTACCTTTTATAGTTTTTCCCGATGTGGAATTATTTTAATTCACATATCTTAACATCTTAACATCTTGCAAACAACTACAAAATATCCATATATAACACAATCTCAATGCACTACAAATATCAAAAGGAACAATATAGCTTGCATAGTTCATCCTTTCCTATTTCTGCATGAATCATATGTAAGTGTAACCACATAAAAGAACACTAACATTGTAATTTCTCCACTATAAATAATTACCATGAAGTTCTATTTGGTATATAGAGCGAAATCATGGAGACTAAGGTTAATGCTAGATCCATCTTAATTTTGGCTATGGTGCTCTTGTCCTTTGTTGGACTCGGACAGGGCTCTCCGAGGAAGAAGTTTCACAAATGCTATGAGTGTTGCTATCCGAAATGCCGAGATGAAGAGAATAATCATTTTTATTGCAAGTACCGGTGCTTTATGGGATGTTCTGAAATCCCTATACCCGAGTGTGGTGTCTATCCTAACTCGGGTAACTTTCTAAAATCGGTCATTTTTTTATCTCTTTCTTTAATCCTTTAAAGTACCGGTGCAATATGGAATGAAATTGGGGTATCACTAAATTCCAGAGGGTTATTTGGCAGTACAAGAAGAAGAGATGACTAAAGTTTCATAAAATTTCAAAAAGTCAGAATTGAATTGGAGTTTTACAAAACCTGGTTTCAATAATAAAAAAAATTCCAATATCCAAACTATTGTTTGAAAACTGTATATTATTTCCCAGTCATATCTCAATAGTAGATTATGGAGTTTAGCCTCCAACCTTCACTTAACCAGTGTTTCCGAACTTCTTCGCTTATGAACTCGATCAGTGCTATAGACGTGCGTCAGTGATATTCAAATTAAACCATCAGTAAAAGATCTCTTTCTAATTCAATTTTTTGTTCAGAAGAAGAAATCACCGACAATTTTCCTATCTCAAACTGGCCATCCATTGATGAAGAGCACATATTTAATTGTTTAAGAATATCGGATACTTGGTAGCGTCAAGTTAGATCATAGACCAATTGACTGTCAAATACTACCCTATGGCCCTATCAATGGGGATAAAGCTACCGCCTCTCATGATGTATACCCCTGAGGTTCCGTACTTCGATGGTGGAGAGGAACACCCAAAATACTGTCTATATCACCGAAGGGTCGCCCATCTCATAAATAAATGCAACACCTTCAAGAAGTGGAGGTAAGGATATGTTGCCCACAGAAAACATTGCAAGAAGGAGAAGCGCAAAGCTCGCGCTCGTCGGTACGAGAGCAACGGGACTGCAACAAACAAAGAAGCAACCAGCAGCTGCCATATGGCCAATACCGGCCCAAAAGGAGAAAGCTCTTGGATTCTCACATTCAGAAGTGATTCTAAAGATGAAATTCCCCTTAACCCTCTTTACGAAAGTTACGCCTTAGAAAACGAAGAGGAAGAAAAGGAGTGCGGGACTATTTAGCTTCGCAACCGTACCTGACCTGAAAAGAATCTTGGGTCCGCAAACAAAGATCCGAATAAACAAAATAAAGGAAAAGGAAAAATGCCCGAGGAGATCGAGATCGATAAAGAATTTGCAAGAGAGCTTGCCGCAATGGACCTACTTAAGAAAACCAAGGTGGGCTACAACGTCCTTGCACATTTAAGAAAAATACCTTCGCAGCTGAATATATTGGATGCCCTACTCCTGTCTAAAGAGGCGCGAGATTCCTTGATCAAAACCCTAAAGGAACCCGATTAGTTTCAAGCATTACTCGTGGAAGAGAAAATGAAGGATGAACTCACAGAAGTCCACACCGTTGATATTACGTTAAGTGAGGAAGATCTCCTCCTTGGAATATACGAGCATAATTGACCGTTGTATGTTACCGGATGCTGCTATGATATCAAGATCGGAAAAATCTTCATCGACAATGGATTTTCTGTTAACCTTCTCAATGTGAGAGTGCTGAAGGAGATATGTATGAATGTTTAGGATCTTGCCCGGGACAAGATAATCATCTCAGGGTTCGACTCGCAGTCGTCATGGATGCTTAGGTCTATAATATTGATGCTCCGCTTCGGGCAGCTCGTCACCGACATCAAGTTACATGTCATTGACGCCAAAACATGTTATAACGCTTTACTCGGTAGGCCTTAGCTGCATGAGTATAATGCCATCCCTTCTACATAATATTAGTACATGAAGTATTTCAAGGATGGCCAAGAATACACCGTCACAGGAGAGTTTAACCCCTTCTTAGTAAATAAGGTGTGAAAGTATCAAGATGCAAAGTACGTTCAGCCGGATTTCGAAGATACCGAAATATGCCATAAACTGGAAAATAAACAAAAATCAATAGCCACCATCCCGGTCTTCAGAAGCGATACCGAGGAAGACGAACATATAGTGTATTCAAGACAACCATGGAGGGAAAGCAATAAATCTAGTCCGTTGGTCCATATCCTAGTCTTTGGCAGTGATTCCAAAGACGAGACTGATGCGGTGTTCTCCACTCGTCCATCGACGTAGACTCTTGCCGAAGCAGACCAGATTCTACATATTACGATGGATCCACCTCGACACTATAAGGAACTTGACGCGCTCAGTACATATAGCATACAGGAGTTGGAAACCTTCTACGTGCCTCCAAAGCATAGAGGTGAAAACACAATCTTCTTTTACAAATCTAAAAAGACCAAGGTAGAAAAAGAAATCCGGCATGGAGCCGATCCAAGCCTTGACAAGTTCCAGCCCATCTGCATGCCAGGTATTATGCAAAGAGATTAAAAGAGCTATTAAAGCGTCAGGGTATACCTTTGGAACAAACTGTCTTACAAGCCCAATTCTATAAAAGGATTTGGGATGTATCCGGGGCTCAACGAAAGAAGCCTGACAGGAAAATGGATATAATCGAGCTAGGATATGTTTGGTCCAAGAAGCGGGAGCAAATTTATAGTTGCCACACCATAAACAGCTCGAACGGAGAAGAAGATACTTCCTCAAGAAACCATGCTGCCGAAAAGGAGCAAAATCTCGCTTAAAGAACTCTAAGCTCGTCACTCGAAGAACAGCTTGATAGGACAATAAGAAAATCTTGTCAAGCATGACGAGACAACCAAAACCGTGAAATGACCATATATGAAAGGGCCAGGAAACAACGTCTCAGTGAAAAATCAGTGGAAGAAGTAAATTATAATACTCTTCATCCACAGCCCCTGTGTGCTCTTATGAAGAAAGAGAATCCCGAAGTGGAGATAAGAATAAGGCAATAATCGCCAGTGACATTCAAAGACAACGAGGAGGGCTAAAGATACCTTTCAATCGAGACAAGTTCGGTTGGAGTATGTCCCTCATAAAGAAGATGGGTCGGAGATATCCATTGCTTCGAGACAAGAAAAAGAATATATTCAACCTTGTTATGAAGCACTAGATGATCATACTTCCGGAGCCTCGGCACCCCGGGTAAGTAAATGAAGTCAATCATTCGGATTATTGCTCCTACCATCGAGTAATAAGTCACCTATCGAAAGATAGTTTCACATTCAAGAGCTGGGTGGAATACCAATATCAGCAAGAAAGGTTCATGTTGTCTGATAGCTAGAGGGTAAGCCTGCCACAAAAGCACGAGCTAAAGAAAACTTATGCCATCAGGTTGGGCCCTGCTCGATCAAAGAAACAGAAGAGGACTCATACCTGCTGCTACATGATAAGACTCTCAAAAGAGGGAGAGAATGAGAATATGATAGACCTCTTCAAATACTTCACAAATGAAGATGATGGCGATGAGATTTCAGAATTTCCACCGGTACCAAAAGAGCTGGAAGATGGAATACATACCACGGCAGACAACCTAAAGAATATTAACTTAAGAACAGAGGGTGGTCCGAGACCAACGTTCGTTAGTGAGATGCTATCCGAAAAAGAAGTAGCCATTTTAAAAGATGTGCTCATAAAGTACAAAGATTGCTTCGCTTGAAATTAATCCGAGATGCCGGGTTTGGATCCAAACATAGTAGTACTCAAGCTGGCCATATCGCCAGGGATAAAGCAGGTTAAGCAAGCACCAAAAAGGATACGGCTTGAACCCTAGATGAGTATCAACACCGAAGTCAAGAAACTCATAGACTCCAGCTTCATACAAGAAATCCAATGCCCCGAATGTATTGCCAACATTGTTCATGTGATGAAGAAGAACAGGACAATTCAGATCTGCATAAACTTTCAAGATCTCAATAAGGCATGCCTAAAAGATAACTTTCCAGTACCCGTTACCAAGCTGATGATCGATAACACCTCCACTCATGAAGTCTTCTTATTTATGGATGGATCTTCAGGATATAATCAGATAAAGATGGATCTTGAAGACCAAAAGCGTACGGCCTTCCGCACTCCGTTGGGCGTGTTCTGCTATAAGGTGATACCCTTCGGTTTGAAGAACGCCGGAGCTACCTACCAACCTCATTCATGAGATCATCGAATGCTACAGCGACGACTTCGTGGTCAAAAGCAAATCTCATGAGGACTACTTGAAGCATCTAAGGATCATGTTCGAGCGTCTCCAAAAATATAATATGAAGATAAACCCTTTAAAGTGTGCGTTTCAAGTCTCGTCAGGCGAAATTCCTGGGTTTCATCATCCCCCGCCAGGGCATCAAAATCGATCCCTCAAAGATTAGGG
The DNA here is from genome assembly GCA_030015575.1 of Agapanthus africanus. NCBI lineage: Eukaryota > Viridiplantae > Streptophyta > Magnoliopsida > Asparagales > Amaryllidaceae > Agapanthus > Agapanthus africanus. Next base: position 208,342,114 of record JASDDO010000026.1, on the reverse strand, counting down.
CAATTATAGAAATGCCTCTACCAAAGAGTCTAAAACAAATGCGATCTCTCCAAGGAAAGCTCGTATATATCCGACGGTTCATAACCAACCTCTCCGGAAAATACCGTCCATACAGTTATTTGATGAAGAAGGGAACCTCATTCGTATGGGATCATAAATGCCAAAATGTATTGGATGAGATCAAAAAATACATGCAAAATCCGCCGGTATTAGCCCCCAGTTAAGGAAAATCCCTTTATCCTATATACAATAGACCTTAAAGGTTCCCTAGGCGCATTGTGGGCACATGAGAATGACCAAGGAAAAGAAAAAGCTCTTTATTACCCAAGTCAAGTTCTTCTGGGTGCAAAAAGCAATTACTCCCTTATCGAAAAGCACTGTTTGGCAACGATCTTCGCGATAAAGAAGCTTAGACACTATGTCTTTGTTAGTTATATGTATGCCCTAGAGGCCATTACTGTACATTGGATGTATATTGTAGTGAATGCTGGGACATATATAGGTAGGACTTTCTTGCTCGACATGATAGTACGCTATCTGGTTGCTCTTTATCTTAACATGTATACTTTCTGTCTCTCTGTTACATGTTGATAAAGCCCTTAGGATCTGTACTCGACTTCTAGGACTATGATGCAGATCGTACTAGTGGGGCCTGGGTAGTCCATGAGTACATCCTTCAATGTTCCTAGTCGTGGGAATATCGAGACGGAGCATCGATATTCCAGAGTAGACTAGCGTATATCTTTTCGACCCATGTGATGGGTGATGGATGATCCCATATCCATTGGTGTTTGACATCAGAGATGGTATGCGGGTGCTCAGTGGAGACTGGGTATACTGAACGGACTCACCGAGAACTCCCAGATGGTATTATACCTCACGTCAGATGGCAGTTCTCTGGTGACACTGGTACAGCTTAGTCTGTTGACCCGAGATCGTCATAGAGTCTTGTGTGTCTCCCACTGTGCTTTGATTTCTACCCTACCACGGCTCTACTGAGTCGTGCAAACAGGTGGTTTTTGGGTACAGTCCCGATTCACATGGAGGCAATGAGCGATAGGAGGGGACTCGTCTCTCCCGGTATTAGGGGTTGATGTTGCGCTATGCTCGACTAGCCATAACAGTAAATCCCTGGCCAGGGTTGCTGTGATATACTGGTAAGAGTTATCAGTAGTTTCACGAATGTTATGGACCTCACGTCGTCATGACTTATCAAGCTACAGGGGTCTGACGTTTACCACCCCTAGGCGAGATATGCGACATATCAGACGAACAGATCGGACTGTACGGTAAGTGTTACTGGTTGGATTCACAGGAGTGTGAGCGGGCTTGCTCGTCGATCTTCTGATCGCTCAATACCCGGGTGGCCGTTACGTTTAGCAGACCGCTTGCGGCTTGTGGGTGTTTGATATGATCATCACCTGCTGCCGGCGTATTGACGAGTCTTTAGAGTCCTACACAGAGGTTTCCTGGCTCAAGCGAAACGAAATAGGAGCGCATATGAGATATGTGCGGGACCGAGAATAATGCGTGTATGTGATACCGTATTCCATTCTCGCGATGAATGTATCAATTGGTTGTATGCGATATAACCTAGTTATCGAATCAAGGATTGATTCGATAAGCCGATACATTGGATATTAGTCGGTTATATGCGATATGACCGGATCGTTAAATCAAGTATTGATTTAATGATTTAATGCATAATTATATATTTGATATATTACTTTGCATTAACTAGTATTGGTTCACTTTAAATGGATTTTCTCACTTGATGTGTATATTGTATATGTGATATATTTTTGGGCACTTGATTGTATCATGTTTGATGATACATGAATGTTAGGGTGTATGTTTAGATTAAACCATGGTTATGTAATGATTAGGGTTTTGATTTTATTTACTTATTCATTTATTTATTTATTCATTTTTGAAAGATAAAGAGAAATGGTGGCTTGATTTGTTTTCTAGTTGAAGCTTCATGAACCTTTGAATAAGTCCACCATTTTTGTTTCATACTTAACCCTAACCATTCAACCTAACCTTAGTTAATTCTCTACACCTAACTATGGTTGAGATTATGATAAGTATCATTTTGTTTTCTATTTTAAATATACTTATCATATTCTTTCTTCTTCTTCTTCTTCTTCAACAAAGAAGAAACCTTGCCTCCATTAATGGCAACTTGAGAAAAAGAGTGAGAAATCCAATTCTAAAGTGAACCCACTTCTTATTTCTTCATCCTCTACCACTTGCCAAGTAGTATAGGGTGTTTTCTTCACAAGTTTCATGACTTGGTGAAGTTGGAGCTTGATCTTGAGTTGCCTCGACGTAGATCATCTTCGGCATCGAAGTCGACGACCTAGCCCGATCTTTTCTCCGATGAGACCACCACGAGAGTCTAGGATTCCGATGGGTACAGCGGAGGGATGTCATCACGGAGCTAGAGAGGTGGAGGACCGGATCTACAAAGGTTGTAGCCCCTTTCCTTTAAGTTAAAGTTGTTTACTTGCATTGCATCGCCTATACATCAAGTTAACGATCCGTATTAGGGTTTGTAGGCACATAAAAATTTGAATTGGCCATGTTTGATCACTTGTAGAACCTCATGGGTGTGCCTAGGAACCCTACAGTGGTATCAGAGCCTAGCTAGAGCCTTAGGTGATGTGTAGACGAAGTTAGAAGTCCGATCGAACCGAAACCCTGATTCAAATTTGCTCTCTGTACTTTTTTCCAAAACTGGGTTTTTTCCAGATTAAAAATCCTTAAAAAATTCAGCAGGAAGATATAAGAATTATGGTGCAAAACAAGCTCCTGAATCATCTAAACCGCCGCGGAACAGCGGCAGAAGCATGGCTTCTGCGGCGGTTCCGCGGCCGTATGGTCACATTGCCCAATAATTTTTGCACAGTAATTCCTATATTTTGATTCTGGATTTTCTGGGATTTTTTAAATATCACTCAAGAGTTGTGTTTTCTGGGTTGTATTGGGAGTTCGTAAATTCGATCAGATTATCAAAATTTGTCTATGTGTTTTTCCGGGTAATTTTGGAATATGTTAAAAAGTTCGACCAGATATAAATACCCACTTTTTCCCCTGCCGGGAAATTTCCAATTGTTGGATTTTTCCATAGTTTAATGACGTTCCAAGTAGTGCAAGTAACGCGATGGTCCCTCTAGAAGACAACAAACCTTAACTCGATTATGTGACCGTCTTGAACTGCCCTTTGAACCTTCGGGTTTGGGGCAGTACGGCGTGCCATATGTGAGGCGTTGGCTTGACCCTTCTACGGCTGGACCGTTGGTACTGATGCATGAACTGAATGTTTTTAAACTTATATCATGTGTTGAGCTGTATCGGGAAAACTTGGGTGTTTGATTGTTTGATCGGAAAGTTTAACATTTTCTATTTATCTGGAATGTGATACAATATTTGGAATCCACAAGTAGTTATGAGATAACTGAATGAATATTATAAACATAGCGGTTTAGTCTCACTTGATCGGTTGCCACGGAATTTTGATGTGATCAAAAGTCCGTCGCAATCACGTAGCGTACGCGGATACTCGCCGGGTAAACTTAATAGACAGCCTCACCCCATAGCCCCGACCAAGTGACTGTAGGAGAACCCCGTCGCCGAAAGCATCCGTTCGGGTGCTCGCGGCAGCGGTGTTCCTATAAGTCGATGTAGTACACCCCAGTACTTGTGGGGAGGCGGAATTTTCAAAAACGATCAAGTTTAAAGAACGAACATCGACTAACCGCTTGAATCGAAGCTAAACTATAAATAACCGTACACAAAGAGTTTCTTATCAATTGTGTTTAGGGATTATACCAAATGAAACTAGTCCTTCGTCTTTACGATCTCCTTGTTCTCCTCGGCCTTCTCTAGGTAGTAGACGATCCACCCGAGAGCAAAACTCCAAGCTACACCTCTAACTTGAGGCAACTAATCTACTTTGATTGCTAATCAAAGAAGAAAGGATGATATAGAGTGAAGGTAATGGATGTTTAAGTCTAACTAATCCTTTGATCTCAACACATGAGGATTAAGGATTAGTCTCTTGAAGATGAGAGCTTGAGGAGAGAGAATGTGAGATGAGATAATGAGATGAGAGAGAGTGTATCATAATATATTATGAAGCATTCTTATTTTAGAATAATGAATAAAAGAAATGAATAAGCATGCTTCATAAATGAAAAGAGGTGATTCATTAACATGAGTCATTAAGCATTTATGGTGCATTAATGACCATGATGAATCACCCTCATGACTCACTAATCTTATCCAAAGCTTATGTCACCTTAACCTCCTTAGTCACATCTTCTAGAAGCTTCTCGTACAATTACGAGAACGCCCCTCCAATCCGCAAAAATACGGAAAAACTTTAGACTGTAAAAATCCAATAACCGGATACCAGTAACTGGCTTAAACCAAAGCCGACTGGTAAAAACTGTCCGAAAGTCATACGTGCGTAAACGCACGTATGCGTCCGAACCCTTTGTCGCAAAACCATGCGACCTCTATATCGTTTCGCCTGGAGTAGGAAACTCTCTGTGTGGGACTCTAGAGACTCGACTACTACGCTGGCAGTGGGTTTAACCACAGACCGCAAGCGGCACTAGCTGTACGTAACGGTCCCCAGGTAGTTGTCGATAAGAAGGCCGATGAGGAAACCCATCCGAACTCCTACTGAGTCTGATGTGACAATCTCTATACAGTCCGGTCCGTTCGTCCAAGACTATCGCATATCGGGCCTAGGGGGGCGGCAAGCGTCAGTCCCCTAATAGCGGTATAAGTCGTGTCGGAGTGAAGCCCATTACACCCTGAGAAACTACTGGAACCTACCAGTAAATCTCGCTTGCCCTGGCCAGGGACTTTGCGTAATGGCTCTCTGACACAGCACGATATCTACTCCCAATACCGGGAGGGACGAATCCTGTCTAACCGCCACTGCCTCCAAGTGCTCGGGACTGCACCCAACTGCTACCTGTTTGCACGACTCCTTTGAGCCGTGGTAGGGTAGCAATCTAAGAACAGTGGGACACACTCGAGGCGAAGTAGCAGTGTCAAGTCTGCGGACTACGCTGTACTCATGTCACCTGGGAACTGTTCACTGACGACTGGTATCAAACCAACCAACAGTTCCCTGTGAGTCCTGTCCGGTGTACCCGTAACCTAACGAGCACCTGCATACTATCTCCAGTACGACGTACTGACGGCTGTGGGACAGACCATCTCCCCAACTGGGATGAGAAGCATACACACTAGTCTACTCCGGATATCGATGCTCTGTCTCGATAATCCAACGACCAGGGACCTGAATAAGGATGTGCTTGTAGACTACCCAGCCCCCACTAGTGTGACTGCCATCACAACGCTGGTAGACAAGCAAGATCCTAAGAGCTCTATCAATACGTACACTCACATATTAAGATAGAAAAACCAAGTAGCATACTACCATGTTTAGCAAGACTGTTATATACATGTGAATATCCCAAGCTTCCATTAAGTAATATACAAACTAGTATGATACAGTAATGGCCTTCTAGGGCATAAACACTAACAATCTCCCACTTGCACTAGGGCCATGTACTGACATATCGTAGACCAATGATCTCGAGTAGCCTCTCGAACTGAATCTGAGGAAGGGCCTTCGTGAATGGATCAGCAATGTTCTCTTCAGAAGCAACTCTCCGAACCTCGATCTCCTGACGATCAATGATCTTCCTGATCAGGTGATACCGCCTCAAGATGTGTCTGGACTTCTGATGGGACCTTGGTTCCTTCGCTAAAGCTATAGCTCCGTTGTTGTCGCAATACAGAGGTATTGGATCAACTATGGTAGGAACCACCTGAAGTTCTGTTAGGAACTTCTTCATCCAGACTTCTTCTTTTGCGGCATCGCAAGCAGCTATATACTCCGCTTCCATCGTCGAGTCAGCAACGGTGTCCTGCTTGGAGCTCCTCCAGCACACCGCCCCTCCATTGAGGGTAAAGACATAACCCGACATGGACTTGGAATCGTCCTTATCACTCTGGAAGCTGGAATCAGCAAAGGCCTCCAACCTGAGGTCTTTAGCGCCGTAAACCAAGAACATCTCCTTAGTCCTTCTCAGGTACTTGAGAATGTTCTTTACTGCTATCCAGTGTTTCTCCCCTGGGTCAGACTGATACCGGCTTACCACGCTCAGTGCGTAAGCTATATCTGGTCTGGTACACAACATCGCATACATTATAGAGCCTACTGCAGAAGCGTAGGGTATAATAGACATGCGTTCCCTTTCCAAATCAGTCTTGGGAGACATCTCTTTGGAGAGGGTGATTCCGTGACAAGCCGGTAGATTACCGCGCTTAGAATCTTCCATACTGAATCTTTTCAGTACAGTGTCGATATACCTGGACTGCGAAAGTCCCAACATCCTCTTGGATCTATCACGATAGATCCGGATCCCCAGAATGTAAGAGGCATCACCCAGGTCTTTCATGGAGAACCTGTGTGACAAGAACCCTTTGACAGATTGTAGCATAGGAATGTCATTTCCTATCAATAGAATGTCATCCACGTACAAGACGAGGAATACGACACTTCTGGCCACAACTTTACTATATATGCACGGTTCATCTGGATTTTTGATAAAGTCATATTCTTTGACTGTCTCATCAAAACAGATGTTCCAACTCCGCGATGCCTGCTTTAGTCCATAAATAGACTTAAGCAGCTTGCATACTTTCCCGCTGCTCCCACTCTGATTGAAACCCTCTGGCTGATCCATATAGACGCTCTCTTCTAAATTTCCATTCAGAAAAGCCGTCTTTACGTCCATCTGCCAGATTTCATAATCATGGAAGGCAGCAATAGCAAGAAGGACCCGAATGGATTTGAGCATAGCCACTGGAGAAAAAGTTTCGTCATAGTCCAAACCAGGTCTTTGACGAAAACCCTTTGCAACAAGTCTAGCCTTATAGGTTTCCACCTGTCCATCTACACCAATCTTTTTCTTGAAGATCCATTTGCATCCTATGGGTTTTACCCCATCTGGAGCAATGTCCAAAGTCCATACTTTGTTGGTGTACATGGACTCCATTTCGGTCCGCATTGCATCTAGCCATCGTACCGAGTCGCCGCTCTGGATGGCCTGCCGGAAGTCAGTAGGTTCATCATCATCTATGATGCAATCCTCTCTATCCCCATCTATGAGAAAACCGTAGTATCTCTCAGGCGGATGAGACGGCCTACTACTCCTGCGGAGGGGTGCGGGAATGTTCTGTTCTTCTTGAACTACCGGTTCCACCAAACTTTCAGTATTAGTTTGTGGTTCTGGAATTTCTTCCAGTTCTATTTCGCTCCCACTTGATTCCTTTTCTAAAAACTGATGTTCTAGAAAATGGGCATTACGAGAAACAAACACCTTCTGTTCCTCTGCGTAATAGAATAGATATCCCCTGGAGTGCTTTGGATATCCCACAAACTTACACTTTACTGATCGTGCCTCGAGCTTGTCCACATGCTGCTTTTTAACAAAAGCTGGACATCCCCAAATCTTTATATACTGTAGATGGGGTTTCTTCCCACTCCACATCTGATATGGTGTGGTAGGCACAGTCTTGGTAGGAACCATGTTCAAAAGATATGCCGCTGATTCTAGCGCATAACCCCAGAAAGATCGTGGTAACTCAGCATTACTCATCATGGATCGTACCATATTCAATAGGGTTCGATTCCGTCTCTCCGATACACCGTTATGCTGTGGAGTGTATGGAGGAGTAAGCTGAGAGAGAATTCCTTTCTCTTTTAGGTAACCTAGGAACTCGGCACTTAAGTATTCTCCACCTCGATTAGATCTTAGTGTCTTAATACTTTTGCCGGTTTGGTTTTCTACTTCATTCTTATACTCTTGGAATTTCTCAAAAGCCTCGGATTTATGTTTCATCAGATAAATGAATCCGTATCTTGAGTAATCATCCGTGAAAGTAATGAAATAGGAAAAACCACCTCTCGCATGTGTAGACATTGGACCGCATACATCGCTGTGTATGAGTCCTAAGAGCTCGCTCGCTCTTACTCCTTGTCCAGTAAATGGAGTCTTTGTCATCTTTCCTTTGAGACAGGATTGACAAGTGTCATAAGATTGATATTCGAACGTGTCCAAATATCCTTCTCTATGCAACTTAGTCAACCTTCTCTCATTGATGTGACCCAGTCTACAATGCCATAAGAAAGCTTTATTTAAATCTGGAGACTTTCTTTCTAGTGTGTTCTGGACATTGAAAATTTGGAGTTGGTTTAAAACATATATGCCGTTATTTAGAGTACCGGACCCAATCAAACCATGATTAAGGTGGATGTTAACAACATCTCTTACAAACGTGAAATCATAACCTTTATTTGATAACAAGGAAACTGATATGATATTACACGTTAAGCTTGGTACAAAATAACAGTTATGCAAAACCAAAATATGTCCACTCGTCAATCCTAGGTGATAATCCCCGATGGACGCAGCTCCTACGCTAGCTCCGTTAGCAACCCTGAGGATCATATCACCTTCCTTCAGCACTCTACGGTTTCTCAGTGCCTGCAATGAATTGCAAATATGAGATCCTGATCCGGTATCCAATACCCAGGAAGTAGAGTTGATTGACAGACAATTCTCAATTACAAACACACCTGAAGTCGAAGCCACAGCTTGCTTCGGTTCCTGGTTCTTGGCGTTCCACGCCTTGCAATCCTTCTTCCAGTGCCCTTTCCTGTGACAATGGAAGCACTCATCCTGGCCAACTATCGGTACTGCTTTCTTTTTCTTTCCCTTCCCTCCCACCTTACTAACACCTCCTCTAGGTTTGGGTGCGGCCTTCTTCTTCCTTCCTTTGGCCCTAGCCTTGGACCTGGAAGAAGATGAACCGCCAACAAACATAGCGGGTGTTTCCCTTGAATTCTTCAAGGTGCCCTCTGCACTCCTTAACATGTTCAGGAGTTCCGGAAGTTCAACTTCTTTTCTTTGAAGGTTGAAGTTCAGGATAAACTGGGCGTAGGTGTGAGGAAGGGACTGGAGAATAAGGTCTGTATAGAGCTCATTATCCAAAGTCGTCCCAAGGTCTGCGAGCTCTTTAATATAGCTGATCATCTGTAGGACATGTTCACCTACCGATGACCCGACAGCCAACCTCGCTCGAAACAAGTTCTTAGAGGTCTCGTATCTTGCTATACGAGATTGCTCTCCATAAAGTTCCTTTGTATGGAGAAATATGCCATCTAGGGACATATCCTCGTGCCTCCTCTGATGTTCATTGTTCATCGAGGCAAGCACGATGCACTTGGCTCTCGCGCAATCTAAATCCCAGTTTTTGCGGATTTCCTTATCCGCATTACTGGATTTGGGACCAGGGACAGCAGGTGCCGTAGCGGTGAGGACGTACCCCAGTTTGTCATAGGTCAAAGCCATTTTGACATTCCGCAGCAAATCTTTATAGTTTGGCCCCGTCAGTATATTCTTTTCTAAAAGTAACTTAAGTCCAGTCATTTTCAGGGTCGCTGCAATTAGGAGAGAGAGAAGAAAACACTTTAGCATGATGCTCTTGCAAGTTTAGAGTGGTTTTTAGTTTATCTAAACTGGATGGCTCCCACTGTTTCTCGAATCCTTCCTCAAACCATAAAAGAAGAATTAGCCAGGACTATTCTCACCGTACAATACTTGCTTAACCGTTCAGCCAGGCCAGTGTCGATACTTCGAGGGAGGTTTTCCAACGCTTTCGCGAAGTTCCTTAATTAAATAACCTCTTTTCTCTGGGGGCGTAACCCCGCTGACACCTTTCTGGACACCTACTAGGTTTATAGCATTGATCGTTAAGTGACGAATATCCTGATAAGTAGCATATACTCACAGTAGGATCGGGATCCAAATATCATCGTATGATAATGTTGAAGGAATCCTACCAACATTCATCAAACTCCAAATGGTATGCATCTCTTTGCAAATTTCAGTTTCTTTAGAAATTCCCGATATTTATTTCTGCCCCATGCTCTTATGACCTTGGCGTTAGGTCAAAATGTCATAAGTCACATGTCAAGTTCTACCCATCATTATCTTGTTAATTTGAACCCATCCGTATATATGCTTGACGTTCGACCAAAATGATAATACGACTGTCCCAAACTAACTACATCTACCTATGCAACAAATGAATACCCAGTAGCTACCAAACACTATGCCTTGGCGTTAGGTCAAAATACATAGCTTGAATACTACTGAATATCCAGATGAAATGACGGAGGGCTACGAATGGTTTTGGCGAAACCGTGAACGTAGTGAACTTGATATAACCGAAGGAACCTGATAGCTTTTAAAAGGAGTGGTTAAAGCTCCGTATTTAAAAATATCTGTTTTAAAAATAACCGAGTGGTTTCTTTAAATTGTTCCAACGATTTAAACTTTGGTTTGTTTTTCTTTGCATTATAGATAATGCGTCCCATCATTAACCTATCATTGCAGAAAACAACGAAAATACAACGTCCTCTTATGCCATCCGCATTCGCCACTGGGTCCAGTCATCACCCGTTAGGTTACTTAACTAACGACAGAGCGGGGGCTGGGCTAGCGCGGGTGTAAAACATAAGTGACGTCTAAATAGCTATCATATATATAGATATTTTACATTCGTCTGACGCAATGATATTCATTCCAGAACACAGATAAACAATATTGGATTTGCAAGCAATCTGTATTTCTTTTGAGCCTGCAAGAAAAGACAGATTACACAGTTGTGATGAATAGCCGATACCCCACCCTCGACCCCTACGGGTACGGCAAACTACCCGCCCGGCAGTTTGTGTACCCCACCTCGGGTCAGTCCTAGGAGCAAAAACAGTAAAATGAAATAATACAACGGTGGCTACAACCGCAACCTGGATGTGCCCCGCAAAATAATATTACAACAAATTACATTTACAACAAATGAATTAAACAATAACCCATTGCTAAACCCCGGCTAAACACCACAACAGTCCAATACAGTTTATATGCACAAACAGATATAACCATTACAGAAATGTGCAACCCCCTGCCAACCGACATACTAGCAGTTAGGGGAGGTTTACGAACACATTAAACAATCACAGATATAATCCAATATGCAAATACTGTACAATTTCGATCGATTAAACAACATCAATATTGCTCCAAAATCTGCTCTGTTAAACTGTAACCTGAGCAAATATTAAATATTCCAGAAAACCCCAAATAATACACAGAAGCAACAGAAGAAAAATCGGCTCCTGACTCGCCAACTCGGCGGCGGAAGCGCGGCGACTCAGTAGGCTGAGGCCGCGGTTCCGCGGCGAGTTAGGCGATTCAGGTGACTGTTTTTCTTGGGTGTTCTTCTGGTGTCTTTTCAAGCTCTCTGAACTTACCTGAAAAATTTTTGGACATCATTTTAAGTTCGACAGAAACTGAACAGATTTAGGGTTTTCCGGCTTCGTTTTTCCGTTCGAAATTCGTACAAATTTGCAATCAAGTTATTTAGTGTTTAGCGAGGCTCTGATACCACTGTAAGTCGATGTAGTACACCCCAGTACTTGTGGGGAGGCGGAATTTTCAAAAACGATCAAGTTTAAAGAACGAACATCGACTAACCGCTTGAATCGAAGCTAAACTATAAATAACCGTACACAAAGAGTTTCTTATCAATTGTGTTTAGGGATTATACCAAATGAAACTAGTCCTTCGTCTTTACGATCTCCTTGTTCTCCTCGGCCTTCTCTAGGTAGTAGACGATCCACCCGAGAGCAAAACTCCAAGCTACACCTCTAACTTGAGACAACTAATCTACTTTGATTGCTAATCAAAGAAGAAAGGATGATATAGAGTGAAGGTAATGGATGTTTAAGTCTAACTAATCCTTTGATCTCAACACATGAGGATTAAGGATTAGTCTCTTGAAGATGAGAGCTTGAGGAGAGAGAATGTGAGATGAGATAATGAGATGAGAGAGAGTGTATCATAATATATTATGAAGCATTCTTATTTTAGAATAATGAATAAAAGAAATGAATAAGCATGCTTCATAAATGAAAAGAGGTGATTCATTAACATGAGTCATTAAGCATTTATGGTGCATTAATGACCATGATGAATCACCCTCATGACTCACTAATCTTATCCAAAGCTTATGTCACCTTAACCTCCTTAGTCACATCTTCTAGAAGCTTCTCGTACAATTACGAGAACGCCCCTCCAATCCGCAAAAATACGGAAAAACTTTAGACTGTAAAAATCCAATAACCGGATATCAGTAACTGGCTTAAACCAAAGCCGACTGGTAAAAACTGTCCGAAAGTCGTACGTGCGTAAACGCACGTATGCGTCCGAACCCTTTGTCGCAAAACCATGCGACCTCTATATCGTTTCGCCTGGAGTAGGAAACTCTCTGTGTGGGACTCTAGAGACTCGACTACTACGCTGGCAGTGGGTTTAACCACAGACCGCAAGCGGCACTAGCTGTACGTAACGGTCCCCAGGTAGTTGTCGATAAGAAGGCCGATGAGGAAACCCATCCGAACTCCTACTGAGTCTGATGTGACAATCTCCATACAGTCCGGTCCGTTCGTCCAAGACTATCGTATATCGGGCCTAGGGGGCGGCAAGCGTCAGTCCCCTAATAGCGGTATAAGTCGTGTCGGAGTGAAGCCCATTACACCCTGAGAAACTACTGGAACCTACCAGTAAATCTCGCTTGCCCTGGCCAGGGACTTTGCGTAATGGCTCTCTGACACAGCACGATATCTACTCCCAATACCGGGAGGGACGAATCCTGTCTAACCGCCACTGCCTCCAAGTGCTCGGGACTGCACCCAACTGCTACCTGTTTGCACGACTCCTTTGAGCCGTGGTAGGGTAGCAATCTAAGAACAGTGGGACACACTCGAGGCGAAGTAGCAGTGTCAAGTCTGCGGACTACGCTGTACTCATGTCACCTGGGAACTGTTCACTGACGATTGGTATCAAACCAACCAACAGTTCCCTGTGAGTCCTGTCCGGTGTACCCGTAACCTAACGAGCACCTGCATACTATCTCCAGTACGACGTACTGACGGCTGTGGGACAGACCATCTCCCCAACTGGGATGAGAAGCGTACACACTAGTCTACTCCGGATATCGATGCTCTGTCTCGATAATCCAACGACCAGGGACCTGAATAAGGATGTGCTTGTAGACTACCCAGCCCCCACTAGTGTGACTGCCATCACAACGCTGGTAGACAAGCAAGATCCTAAGAGCTCTATCAATACGTACACTCACATATTAAGATAGAAAAACCAAGTAGCATACTACCATGTTTAGCAAGACTGTTATATACATGTGAATATCCCAAGCTTCCATTAAGTAATATACAAACTAGTATGATACAGTAATGGCCTTCTAGGGCATAAACACTAACAGTTCCGCCTTGGTGCACTTCGTCGTCGGCGTCGGGGGTGCGACCGCTTGCTAAAGTTTGCGACGAGCATTCGATCAAAATGTCGGAAATCTTGTTGAATTGCCCTACTTGATATTGAAAAGAGTTTTCGATAATGAGACTAAAATGCGGGGTTTATAATTGTTAGGCATGTGATGTCTAAGTATTTCATTTGATTAGGCATGCGATGTCTAAAGAGGATGCGGATTCCAACTGTTGTAGTTTTACACTTTCTTTTCTGTGACCGTAAGTGTAATATGTGATATCGCCGGTTTTGTTGCTATATGTCAACGACAATTAGGATGCGGATATTTACTTACGTTGATGACATGTGATGTTATGTGCTGCTGGATATGTTATATTGGATCGTCGTGTTTGAATAGCCGGGTTTTTTTATGTGAGATGAGTGTTTTTTCATTTTCATTCATGTAAAAACTTGTTTGTAATATTCTTTTATTGGGGCACTTCCAGGTTGCGGATGATGTCACCATTTGTATATTATTTTCTTTTCCGCATTAGGATAGACCCAAGGAGGGGAGCACAAGTAACCGGGTTCTAGGGTCCAGTGGGAGACCATCTCGAGGAGTCGAGTCCGGGTCTCCTAACCCTAGAATTGGTAGGGTTGCTTGCCGCTCTCGTAGGGGTCTAGGGATGTGGGATTGGCTATTCATCACGACCGTGGAATCCGTGTTTTATACTGGCTCGTATTAAAAACACGGACATCCTAGTATATCCAATATTTCATATGATAATTTTCTGCTGCGTTATCTGTGATGTGATCATGTGATTTGTTCAGATAAATGTTATATATAGTATATATGATATATTATATAGACGTTGCTTATGTTTTACACCCGCGCTAGCCCTGCCTCGTTCTGGCGTTAGTTACCTAACCTAACGGTGCAGACGGGACATCGAGGCGAATGCGGATGGCATAAGCGTACGTTATATTTATCTGTGATGTTTAGGTGGAGTTAAATGATGGGATATTCATTAATGAGATTAATGAAAGAAAATAAACCTAATTGATGTTGTGGAATCGAATTTCAAAAATAAAACAGGTAGCTACAGTTCTTGCTTTGCATCGCGGTGTTCCTTATAGAACATCCTGCACCTTATTCGATAAGGAAAGGACCGAGATCCCTTCACCGGGAGTGACTCCTTTAGCAATAACTGGCAGATGCTACAACCCTCGGTTTGTCTTTTGATTGCTTCTATAGTTTCTGCTTTGCACAGTGATATATATGATATATCCCGCACCTCATTCAACGATGAAAGGGCCGACGATCTCTTCACCGGGAGTGACCCCTTTAGCAAAACTAGAAAAGCTTCAAAAACATTCCATTTAAAAACCATTTGATTCCGCAACGAGATCAAGTTCAAAGCGTTAAAGGTTTTATTAAAAACCATTCGCAACCCTCCGTCATTTTAGGAAGTAGAGTACTTAGTATTCGTGCTGTGTTTGTTGACCTTAGTTAAGGCACAGTGTACGGTAGCTAAGTGATGTCTTCCTACACCGCATATGATGCGATTAGTTAGGACAGTCGCGTGACTTTGTTGACCTTAGTTAAGGGTCATGTGGGTGGGTCTAATTAATCATGAAATGACGGGTAGAATTTGACTAGTGCTTATGATTTGTTGACCATAGTTAAGGTCATAAGCGCTAGGGGTAAAAATCTTTATCAGGAGTTTCAAGTGTTGAAATTTGCAATGAGATTGCATACCTTCTATGTGATAGTTGGATCCCGATACCCACTGTGAGTAATTGTTACTCCTGGGAGAGTTTTGCACTTTACAATTAGCCGATTAAGTAGGTGTCTAGAAAGGTGTCAACGGGGTTACGCCTCTGGGAAAACGAGGTTTACTGTAATTAGGTCCGTGCGAAAGCACGGGGAACCTCCCTCAAAGTACCGACACTGGCCTGGCCGAAAGATTGGCGAACTTGTAGAGTGTAATTAATCCCGGTTAGTCTTTCCTTTTAAGGTTTGAAGGAAGATTTGATAAAAATAGTGGGAGCCATCCTGATTAGATAAAATAAATAACCAATCTAATCTTGCAAGAGCGCACGCAGAGTGTTTTCTTCTCTCTCTCTCCAGGTAGCGACCATATCACGCCCTAATCAAGATAATAATATGGATGTATTGACCGAACCCGCTTGTTATACTGAGCTGGGGAACGTTGGTCCCGCTCCAACTTATAATTGTTATAAGACAGAGCAGGAAATAGGGGAATACCAGAATTCCTATGCCGCCCAAACGAAGAAAGTGCATATGATGCATCTCCTTCGGGTGTGTTCATTACAAAGAACTGTTTCTCAGTATCCTCTGCATCCTGGGTATTTGATACCGGATCAGGATCCCAGATATGTAATCTGTTACATAGGGTTACAAAAAGGTAGAAAAACTGAGAACGGGTGATAAGTTTCATGAGACAGAAAACGGGGCAAGTGTTGCAGCCAAGTCTGTTGGTCACTGTCACCTTGTATGACCAGTACATTGATTCTGAACGAATGTTATTAGATACCGAACCTGATATACAAAATCATATCAGTCTCTTTATTAGTAAAGAAAGGATATAATTTTGTATTGATGGATAATGTTTTGAACATTTCCTATATCAAAAGTTGATCGGTTCAGGCACGTTATCTAAAAGTATTGACGTTCTAAATCAAACTACAGTTCCTAGTATACAGAACACACACAAGAAGAAGAGTTCAGAAATTAACGATTCCTTCTTGAGGCATTGTAGACTAGGTCATATCAATGCGACCCGACTGGCTGAAGTTACATTTTAGATGCATATTTAAATCAGTTTGAATTTACATCTTGTGAAACTTGCCAGTCATGTCACAAAGATTAAATGACCATAGCTCTGTTTATTGGAAACGGAGAAAGAGTTAATGAACTCTTGGGACTGATACATGATGATGTATGTAAAGTCTCCTGTCTACATATGCCAGGACTGGTTCTTTATACTTCATTACGTTCTTTGATAATCTCTCAAGATTCAGACATATGTTCCTGTTGAAACACAAGTCCGAACCTTTTGAGATATTCACAGAATATAAGCTAGAAGTAGAGAACCAATACGGGTATAAGTATTATGTCCTATGATAAGATCAGGGAGGAGAATACTTGTGCATGGAATTCTCGGACTATTCTAAAAGAAAATGAGATTCTCTCTCAGTATTACTCCTTTGAATACACCACAGCACAATGGTGTGTCAGGACGGAGCAATCGCACCATATTAGATATGGTGTACTCTATGATGAGTACTACTGAGTTACCTGTTTCCTTTTTGGGGTTGTGCACTTAAGAAATTGCATACCTATTGAATTGGATTCGAATCAAATCAGTGCCTACCACTCCATATAAGATATGGTATGGGAAGAGACTATCTCTTAAATAAGTTAAGATTTGGGATTGTCCGGCCTATGTCAAAAGCAAAATCTGGACAAGATCGAGGCAAGGTCAGTTCTGTAGAACTGGAAAGGTTCCAGCTATACAAACTGCAGCTGGTGATTTGACAGAACCAAAGGATTCAATAATCCCCGACGAACCTTAGCCACTCCGCCGATCTGGTAGGGTTCCTCACCTTCCTGAGAGATACTTCGGTTTCTCGATGACAGTGGGAGCGAGGACTGCATCATGAGATGATGACCCAACTAGATTCGAGCTGGCTATCAGGAGTGGGACTCTATAAGAATGGCTGGGTGCTTAGCGATCTGAGATGGAATCCTTATACACCAGCAAAGTATGGTCTTTGGCTGCTATATCTGAAGGGTTAAATCCCCATCAGGAGCAAGTATATCTTGAGAAGATTACTTGGTGTAGATGGAAAGGTTGAGACTTTCAAAGCTAGACTTGTTAAAGGTTTTCGTCATCAACCAGGCATGGATAATGATGAAACCTTTTCCAGGGACTATGCTTAAGTCCATCCAGATCCTACTTGCCACTGCTACATACCATGACTACGATATCTGGTGGTTGGGTGCCATGACTGTTTTTCTAAAATAATTTAGAAGAGAACATCCAGCCAGAGGGCTTCGTAAACAGTGGGAGCAGCGGAAACGTGTGCCAGTTGCTTTACAGGATAAAGCAGGCATCGCGGAGTTGGAACATCTGTTTTGATGTGGTAGTCAAAGAGTGTGACTTCATCAAAATGGTAGATGAACCTTGTATGTACAAAAAGGTAGTAGAGAGTAAGGTGGTCATCCTCGTATTGTACGTAGACAACATACTCTTGATAGGAAAAGAGTTTCCTATACTACGATCGGTCGATCTCCTCTTATCACATGGATTCTCCAATAGGATAAAGATGATACCTCCTAAATCCTGGGTTTTGGATCTATGAGATAGATCTAAATGGATGTTAGGATTCTCACTAGTGGTAGTGAGATGGTATCAGTTGATCCTGGGGAGAATCACTGGAAGGGTTCCAGGGTGATAAGAACGACTGAATGTCAGTCGCAGGTATTGTCTTTACCCTCAGTGAAGGGACGGTATGTTGGAAGAGTTCCAAGCTAGATACCGTGTCAAACTAGACGATAAAAGGCTGGTAACATCGCTATTAAAGATACTACCAAAGAGGCAGTTTGGGTGTATATTGGTTCATAGGATGAACTAGGTTCCTACCATTGTATGACAATGGAAGTGTGGCTTTGGCCCAGGAACCCTAGTCCCATCAGTGACCCAAACATATTCTGAGGCAGCATCACCTGATCATGGAGATAGATGATCTCCAGGGTGATCGAGGTTAGGAGAGTAGACTCAGAGGACAACACGGCGGATCCACTCACAA
Organism: Agapanthus africanus; assembly: GCA_030015575.1. Classification (NCBI taxonomy): domain Eukaryota; kingdom Viridiplantae; phylum Streptophyta; class Magnoliopsida; order Asparagales; family Amaryllidaceae; genus Agapanthus; species Agapanthus africanus. Next base: position 208,323,857 of record JASDDO010000026.1, on the reverse strand, counting down.
AGGCTTTTTCCCAGAAAGAGACTTGTATGGGATGGTTGAGTATGTGATACTGCAACCACTGCTACAGATGGCCCTAGTGCAAGTGGGAGATTGTTAGTTATATGTATGCCCTAGAGGCCATTACTGTACATTGGATGTATATTGTAGTGGATGCTGGGACATATATAGGTAGGACTTTCTTGCTCGACATGATAGTACGCTATCTGGTTGCTCTTTATCTTAACATGTATACTTTCTGTCTCTCTGTTACATGTTGATAAAGCCCTTAGGATCTGTACTCGACTTCCAGGACTATGATGCAGATCGTACTAGTGGGGCCTGGGTAGTCCATGAGTACATCCTTCAATGTTCCTAGTCGTGGGAATATCGAGACGGGGCATCGATATTCCAGAGTAGACTAGCGTATATCTTCTCGACCCATGTGATGGGCGATGGATGATCCTATATCCATTGGTGTTTGACATCAGAGATGGTATGCGGGTGCTCAGTGGAGACTGGGTACACTGAACGGACTCGCCGAGAACTCCCAGATGGTATTATACCTCACGTCAGATGGCAGTTCTCTGGTGACACTGGTACAGCTTAGTCTGTTGACCCGAGATCGTCATAGAGTCTTGTGTGTCTCCCACTGTGCTTTGATTTCCACCCTACCACGGCTCTACTGAGTCGTGCAAATAGGTGGTTTTTGGGTACAGTCCCGATCCACATGGAGGCAATGAGCGATAGGAGGGGATTCGTCTCTCCCGGTATTGGGGGTTGATGTTGCGCTATGCTCGACTGGCCATAACAGGAAATCCCTGGCCAGGGTTGCTGTGATATACTGGTAAGAGTCATCAGTAGTTTCACGAATGTTATGGACCTCACGTCGGCATGACTTATCAAGCTACTGGGGTCTGATGTTTACCACCCCTAGGCGAGATATGCGACATATCAGACGAACAGACCGGACTGTACGGTAAGTGTTACTGGTTGGATTCACAGGAGTGTGAGCGGGCTTGCTCGTCGATCTTCTGATAGCTCAATACCCGGGTGGCCGTTACGTTTAGCAGACCGCTTGCGGCTTGTGGGTGTTTGATATGATCATCACCTGCTGCCGGCGTATTGACGAGTCTTTAGAGTCCTACACAGAGGTTTCTTGGCTCAAGCGAAACGAAATAGGAGCGCATATGAGATATGTGCGGGACCGAGAATAATGCGTGTATGTGATACCGTATTCCATTCTCGCGATGAATGTATCGATTGGTTGTATGCGATATAACCTAGTTATCGAATCAAGGATTGATTCGATAAGCCGATACATTGGATATTAGTCGGTTATATGCGATATGACCGGATCGTTAAATCAAGTATTTATTTAATGATTTAATGCATAATTATATATTTGATATATTACCTTGCATTAACTAGCATTGGTTCATTTTAAATGGATTTTCGCACTTGATGTGCACATTGTATATGTGATATATTTTTGTGCACTTGATTGTATCATGTTTGATGATACATGAATGTTAGGGTGTATGTTTAGATTAAACCATGGTTATGTAATGGTTAGGGTTTTGATTTTATTTACTTATTCATTTATTTATTTATTTATTCATTTTTGAAAGATAAAGAGAAATGGTGGCTTGATTTGTTTTCTAGTTGAAGCTTCATGAAGCTTTGAATAAGTCCACCATTTTTATTTCATACTTAACCCTAACCATTCAACCTAACCTTAGTTAATTCTCTACACCTAACTATGGTTGAGATTATGATAAGTATCATTTTGTTTTCTATTTTAAATATACTTATCATATTCTTTCTTCTTCTTCTTCTTCAACAAAGAAGAAACCTTGCCTCCATTAATGGCAACTTGAGAAAAAGAGTGAGAAATCCAATTCTAAAGTGAACCCACTTCCTATTTCTTCATCCTCTACCACTTGCCAAGTAGTATAGTGTGTTTTCTTCACAAGTTTCATGACTTGGTGAAGTTGGAGCTTGATCTTGAGTTGCCTCGACGTAGATCATCTTCGGCATCGAAGTCGACGACCTAGCCCGATCTTTTCTCCGATGAGACCACCGCGAGAGTCTAGAATTCCGATGGGTACAGCGGAGGGACGTCATCACGGAGCTAGAGAGGTGGAGGACCGGATCTACAAAGGTTGTAGCCCCTTTCCTTTAAGTTAAAGTTGTTTACTTGCATTGCATCGCCTATACATCTAGTTAATGATCCGTATTAGGGTTTGTAGGCACATAAAAATTTGAATTGGCCATGTTTGATCACTTGTAGAACCTCATGGGTGTGCCTAGGAACCCTACAGTCTTGGTGCATGAAGTCCATCTCATATCAAAGATGGATCCCCTCAAGTATCTGATGTCAAAGCCATACCGACAAGAAGGCTCGCCAAATGGGCCCTCCTGTTGATGGAGTTTTCAATAACATATCGTCCTCTCAAAGCGGTGAAAGGACAAGTCATCGCCGGCTTTCTCGTGGAACATCCGATACTGGCCGATTCTTCCCTAAACTGTGAATTGCCAGATGAACATAGGGTCGATGCAGTCGAAGAGGAAGAAGAAGAAAATAAGTCCCGATGGGAACTATATTTCGATGGAGCGTCTTCCATGAAACAGTGAAAGGAGAACATCCCCATAATCAAAGCTAGGGTGGGCCTTATTTTCATAACCCCGCAAGAAAGAATACTGCGTTATGCTCTCTCTCTGACAAAACCAAGAACCAATAATGAAGCTGAATATGAAGCTTTGATAGCTGGTCATGAGATCGCTATCGATATGGGAATAAAAGACATCCTAATTTACAGAGATTCTCAGCTGATTGTCAGTCAGTGAATAGCGACTATAAAACTTGCAAGCCAGAACTAATAAAGTATGGCGAAAGTGTGTAGCAGCTACTGACCCAAATCCCTTCATATACCCTGGAAAACGTGCCGTGAGCGGAAAACAGCAAAGCGGATGCATTTGCCAAGTTTGCTAAGGAATTGGCCGACGAAGATCTCGACGACGTGAGGATCATTGTCTAAAGCTACAGGATTCTAGCGTCAGCAGATATACCTTCGGAGACTCTGATGGAGCTACCCGAAGAAAAGGAAGTGACCAAAGAAGATGATCTCCAAATAGAAAATGAGGAAGGAGTCGAGGATTGGACGGGAGTATTTATAGACTTCTAAAGTCCCACGAGCATCTGAAGATGCGTCAGCTCATGAAACGAGCTTTGTCATTCGCCTTCATCAACGATACCTTATATGAGAGATCCTTCGACTTCTATGGTTAAGATGCCTAAGGCCGAAAGAAGCAAAGAAAGTCGTCTAAGAAGTACATGATGGACTTTGCAGCTCCCATCAAGCGGGACCAAAGATGAAGCTAAAAATAAAAAGAATGGGCTACTACTGGCCCACGATGATCTAAGACTGCCTCAAATATGTGAAGCGGTATCACTCGTGCCAAATACACGGGGACTTCATACATCAACATCCAAATTCGCTGCATCAAACGGTAGCTAGTTGGTCGTTCGAGATATAGGGAACGAATATTGTGGGCTCTATTGAGCCAACATTGTCCAGAGGACATTGGTTTATTTTGATAACAACCGATTAATTCTTTAAGTGAATAGAAGCAGTACTGCTAAGGGAGGAGAAGACGGAAAATATTCTCCATGTCTTCAAAATTCATGTCATCTACCTGTCATGACCCGAAAAGGTACGTGACTGGCACTTGAATCATATGAAATCTATAGGACTCCATCTAATTCAAGTAAGCCAAAACCCAGAAATCTAAACCATTTAAAAGAAGAAGGTGAAGGAAAACTTGTTTTAAAGTTGCATATAATCACTTTGAAAAGTCGTTGTAAACATTTTTAAAACATCATATCTTTTCTGAAAATTTCGGCAGAGTCTCCTTTGTAAATACCGGCCCCAAAAGGTGTACAACATGAGTAATATGAATAAAGGCATCCCCAAGCGGGAGCTAGCTTTTCGTCAATTGACGATCACAACCACGCAAGCAATATAATATACAACGCCGAAGGGCGAGGATCAAAACTCAAAAGGAAACTCAAAATCATCAAGAAAACCATAATGATACAAAAGCGAATCTAAGGTCAAAATAATAACAACTGGTTTTCTAAGTCTGAATAATATACAAGTCTGGTTGATGGAGTTTCTAGATACAACTGAATATAAATAAAATGCAATGGTGGTCACGATGCGAGTGAACCCACCTACCAAAGCAATCACCCGAAAAGGAGCAGTGTGCCAGCAAAGCCGCAACGAAACCTGTACGGCAAAGCCTGCAAGAACTGTGGCACAATGGGGGTGAGTTGCCAACTCGTGAGTAGAAAATATCACCGAGCAGAAATCGTATGTATGACTCCATCCTAGGTCCATACGATCAAATATATAAATCCTCAAAATGAAAATAACCTGAAGCATGATAAGGTGGCAAGGGTAAACATCTATATATAAGTGCAATACCAAGTGCTCGTGTCAGTGCCTCAGGTAGTAACATATCATAAATATGAGGTATGAATGCAATATAATGAAAACAGAATACATCATACATGTGAAAACTGTTTTCTCAATTTAGTGAGATTTCTGTATATTTAAATCGAGGTAACATCAATGAAATCAACATAAAATCAGTGTCAAGTATCAACACAAAACATATATAAATCCCAATATCCCAAAATCTCAGGCACTGGCTATCCGGACTGGCCTGTATCCTTGAATTTCAATATTTAGGGCTCCGGCTATCCGGACGGGCCCAAATTATCAAATCTCAATATCCAGGGCTCCAGCTATCCGGACTGGCCTATACTCCGATCAGTATCCTTCAGATATCCGTCGAGTCACAATACAATCACCGGTCAGTAGTGCTCCCCTGCCAGGCTCAACGCCATCATCTGCGACCATCTTGCCCCGGGGTACCGCACCGGGTCCACCATGCACCCACAGATGGTTCCTCCTCCTCGAATCGGGTGTATGATATCGCTCAAGAGCCGAGAAAACTCATGGTGGACATATCTCAAATCATATCATGAGAAAACCGCAACTTTCATTTTAAAATGATAATCAGTTTATAAAATCTTTGCGGTTCCTTTAGGGTTACTAGACACTCTCCTAAGGTTTTACAAGGCATCAACCATGCCCGATTCTAAATTTAGACATGCCGAACAACCCTAACCAAGATCTTAGACTAGAGATTAGGTGAAACAAATAGCAAGTAAACTACTTTACTTCTAAGAGTTAGGGATTACAACCTTTTTAGTCCGGTCCTTCACTTCATAAAGCTCCGTGTTGACGTCCCTTCGCTGCGATCATCGAGATCCCGGACTCTTGTGATGGTTTCCTCGGAGAGATGAACGGGCTAGCTCGTTGACTTCGAGGCCGAAGATGATCTACGTCGAGGAGACTCAAACTCAAGCTCCATCTTCACTAGGTCATGAACTTTGTGAAGAGAACACCCTACACTAAATGGCAAGCAGTAGAGGATGATGAAATAGGAAGTGGGTTCACTTTGGATTTTGATTTCTCACTTTATTTCTTCACTTGAAAATTTTCTAGCAAGCTTTTCTTCTTGAATGAAGAAGAAGAAGAAGAAAGAATATGAAATAATGAATTAATTAAAAAGAATAATCAAGTGAAGTTTATCATAATGCAACCATGGGTGAGTTAACCTTTGTAGAGACTAAACCATAGTTTAAGTTAGTGGTTTGGTTAATAAATATCTTTAGTGAGACAAACTTAGTGGACTTGGTCAAATACAATACGAGGATGACCACCTTACTCTCTACCACCCTTTTGTATGTACAATGTTCATCTACTATTTTGATGAAGTCAAACTCTTTGACTACCACATCAAAACAGATGTTCCAACTCCGCGATGCCTGCTTTATCACACAAAGCATCTTGCACACGTTTCCGTTGCTCCCACTGTTTACGAAGCCATCTGGCTGTGTTCTTATAGACGCTCTCTTCTAAATCAATATTTAGAAAAGCAGTCATGATACCCAACCACCAGATATCGTAGTCATGGTATGTAGCAATGGCAAGTAGGATCCGGATGGACTTAAGCACAGCCACTGGAAAAGGTTTCATCTTTATCCACGCCTGGTTGATGAAGAGAACCTTTAACAAGTCTAGCTTCGAAAGTCTCAACTTTTCCATCTACACCAAGTAATCTTCTCAAGATATACTTGCTCCTGATGGGGATTTAACCCTTCAGATATTGCAACCAAAGTCTATACTTTGTTGGTGTACATGGATTCCATCTCAGATCTCTAAGCATCCAGCTATTCTTACAGAGTCCCTACTCTCGATGGCCTGCTCGAAACTAGTTGGGTCATCATCTCATGATGCATTCCTCACTCCCACTATCATCGAGAAACCGAAGTATCTCTCAGGCGGATGAAGATCCCTACCAGATCGGCGGAGAGGCTGAGGTTCGTTGGGGACTATTGAATCCTTTGGTTCTGTCAAATCATCAGCTGTAGTTTGCATAGCAGGAAATCCTTCCAGTTCTACAGAACTGACCTTGCCTCGATCTTGTCCGGATTTTGCTTTTGACATAGGCCGGACAACCCCAAATCTTAACTTGCTTAAGAGACGGGCTCTTCACATACCATATCTCATATGGAGTGGTAGGCACTGATTTGATTGGAATCCAATTCAATAGGTATGCAGCTTCTCAAGTGCACAACCCCCAAAAGGAAATAGGTAACTCAGTAGTACTCATCATAGAGCGCACCATATCTCATAGGGTGCGATTGCTCCGCCCCGATACACCGTTGTGCTGTGGTGTATTCAGAGGAGTAACACTGAGAGAGAATCTCATTCTCCTTTAGAATAGTCCAAGAATTCCATGCACAAGTATTCTCCTCCCTGATTTCATCATAGGACATAATACTTCTACCCGGTTTTGGTTCTCTACTTCTGACTTATACTCTTTGAATTTCTCAAAAGCTTCAGACATGTGTTTCAACAGAAACTTGTGTCCGAATCTTGAGAGATCATCAGTGAATGTAAGGAAGTACAAAGAACCAGTCCTGGCATATGTAGACTGGGGACCTTCATACATCACTATGTATCAGTCCCAAGAGTTCACTAACTCTTTCTATGTTTCCAGTAAACGGAGCTATGGTCATCTTATCTTTGTGACATGACTGGCAAGTTTCACAAGATGTAAATTCAAACTGATTTAAATATGCATTTAAATGTAACTTAGCTAGTCGGGTCGCATTGATATGACCTAGTCTACAATGCCTCAAAAAAGATTCATTCATTTCTGAACTCTTGCTCTTGTGTGTGGTCTGTACGTTAGGAACAGTGATTTGATTTAGAATGTATATGCTTTTAGATAACGTGCCTGAACCGATCAACTCTTGATATAGGAAATGTTCAAAACAATATCCAACAATACAAAGTTATATCCTTCTTTAATAAATAAAGAGACTGATACGATGTTGTATATCAGGTTCGGTATCTAATAACATTCGTTCAGAATCAATGTATTTGGTAATACAGGGTGATAACTGCCAACACCTTGGCTGCAACAATTGCACTATTTTCAACTCTTGAAACTTATCACCCGTTCTCAGTTCTCTACCTTTCCGTAGCCCATGTAATAGATTACATATTTGGGATCCTGATCCGGTATCAAATATCCAGGACGTAGAGAATACTGAGAAACAGTTCTCTGTAATGAACATACCCGAAGAAGATGCATCAGCATGAACTTTCTTCATTTGGGCGGCACGGGAATTCTGGTAATCCTCAATTTCCTGTTCGATCTTATAACAATTATAAGTTGGAGCGGGACCAACGTTCCCTAGCGCAGTATAACAAGCGGGTTCGGTTAATACATCCGTATTATTATCTTGATTAAGGCGTGACATGGTCGCTACCTGGAGAGAGAGAGAGAAGAAAACACTCTGCGTGCGCTCTTGCAAGATTAGATTGGTTATATATTTTATCTAATCAGGATGGCTCCCACTGTTTTTATCAAATCTTCCTTCAAACCTTAAAAGGAAAGACTAGCCGGGATTAATTACACTCTACAAGTTCGCCAATCTTTCAGCCAGGCCAGTGCCGGTACTTTGAGGGAGGTTCCCCGTGCTTTCGCACGGACCTAATTAAAATAAACCTCGTTTTTCCAGGGGCGTGACCCCGTTGACACCTTTCTAGACACCTACTTGATCGGCTAATTGTAAAGTGCAAAACTCTCCCAGGAGTAACTCTTACCCGCAGTGGCTATCGGGATCCAACTATCTCATAGAAGGTATGCAATCTCATTGCAAATTTCAACACTTGAAATTCCCAATAATATTTTACCCCTAGTGACTTATGACCTTAACTATGTTCAACATGTTAGTTATATGTATGCCCTAGAGGCCATTACTATACATGAGATGTATATTGTAGTGGATGCTTGGACATATATAGGGAGGACTTTGTTGCTCGACATGATAGTATGCTATCTGGTTACTCTTTACCTTAACGTGTACACTGATTGTCTCTCTGCTACATGTTGGTAAAGCCCTTAGGATGTGTACTTGACTACCTGGACTATGATGCGGATCATACTAGTGGGGACATGGTAGTCCATAAGTACATCCTTCAAGGTCCCTAGTCGAGGGTGTATCGAGACGGGGCATCGATATACCAGAGTAGACTAGCGTATTGCTTCTCGACCCATATAGATGGGCGATGGATGATCCCATATCCATTGGTGTTTGACATCAGAGATGATACACGGGTGCTCAGTAGAGACTGGGTACACTGGACGGACTTGCCGAGAACTCCCAGATGGTATTATACCTTACGTCAGATGGCAGTTCTCTGGTGACACTGGTACATGTTAGTCTGTAGACCCAAGATCATCATAGAGTCTTGTGTGATTCCGACTGTGCTTTGATTTCCACCTTACCACGTCCAAGAGGGCGTGCAAAACGGTGGTTTTTGGGTACAGTCCCGAGTCACATGGAGGCAATGAGCGATAGGAGGGGTTTCGTTTCTCCCGGTATTGGGGGTTGATGTTGCGGTATGCTCGATTGGCCATAACAGGGAAGTCCCTGGCCAGGGCTGGTTTAGAGATTTACTGGTAAGTGTTACCAGTAATTTCTCGTCCCGTTATGAGCCGCATCGGCATGACTTATCGGTTATTGGGGTCTGACGTTTACCACCCCTACACTTTATATGCGACATATCAGACGAGGAGACCGGACTGTACGGTAGTGTCACTGTCAGGCTTTTTGCAGGAGTTGGAGCGGGCTTGCTTGCTGATCTTTTGATCGCTCAATACCCGGGTAGCCGTTATGTCCAGCTAGTACCGCTGACGGCTTGTGGGTGCTTGATATGATCATCACCTACTGTCGGCGTATTGGCGAGTCTTTAGAGTCCTACATAGAGGTTTTACTGGCTCAGGCAAAACGAAATAGGAGCGCATATGTGATATGTGCGGGACCGAGAATAATGCGTGTATGTGATACCGTATTCTATTCTCGCGATGTTTGTGTCGATCGGTTATATGTGATATAACCAGGTTATCGAATCAAGGGTTGATTCGATAAGTCGATACATTGGATGTTAGTCGGTTATATGAGATATAACCGGATTATTAAGTCAAGTGTTGATTTAATAATTTAGTGTATAATTGTATATGTGATATACTAATTTACATTAACTAACATTGGTTCACTTAAGCATTTATTTTTCTCACTTGTGCACAACTTAATATATATGTGATATATATTTAAATATGTTCATTTTGTATCATGGTTGTTGATACAACTTACATGGATGTATAAGACATATACCATTATGATTATATTGGTGGGGTTTTAATATACAAAGTAAATATAAAATTAGTGGATAATTGTTCAAGTGCATGAAGCTTCATGAAGCTTGTGAGTGCATTGACCAAAGTCCACTAATTTTGTTTTACTTAGGATATTAATAAACCTAACCACTATAATTAGCCATGGTTATGTCTCTACATGAGTTAGTATATGATACCCACTCACCCATGGTTAGCTCTCTCTCTCTCTCTCGATTAGTTTTCATTCTCATTTTGAGCTCATCTTCTTCCTCCTTCAAAAGTTTGCTAGGGTTTGATAAAGAGAGAGAAACAATGTGAGAAAAGAAATTCTAAAGTGTACCCATTTCCTATTTCATCATCCTCTACTAGACTAGCACTTTAGTTTAGGGTGTTTGTTTCACTAATTCTCTAGTTAGTGAAGTAGAAGCTTGAATTCGTATTACCTCGACGTAGATCATCTTCGGCCTCGAAGACTTCAAGCAATACCGTTGTTATCTTCTCATAGAGCCGTCTGAGAGTCCGGGAGCACCATGATCGCAGCGAAGGGACTACAATAAGGAGCTCTAGAAGTGAAGGACCGATCTACAAAGGTTGTATTTCGTATTCACTTAGTGTTAATGTGTTTAACATGCTAGTTTTCGCCTAATAGTCTAGCAAAGATCTTGTTTAGGGTTGTTCGGCACGGCTAAAATTTTAATCGGGCATGGTAGATGCCTTGTGGAACCTTATTAGAGTGCTTAGTAACCCTACAGTAGTATCAGAGCCTAGCTAGAGTATTAGGCGACGTGTTTACGAAGTTAAAACTCCGATCGAACCCCGATACGACAAAGTAGACCCCCTCTCTGGAAAATTTTTAAAACTGTGATATTTTCTGTATTAAAAATACCTATAGAAATCAGCAGGTAAATATAAACATTACTGTAGAAAACGAGCACCTAATCCGTACGGACCGCTGCGGAACCGCGGCCATACCTCTCTTGGGCCGCGGATCCGCGGCCGTACTGTAGCAATGGGCTTTTGTTTTTCTACAGTAATATCTATTTCTGTTAGTATATTTTTCTGGGTATTTTTTTATCTGACTTAAGTGTTGAGTGTTCTGGGGTTTATTTTGTATTCGTTGATTCGATCGGAAAATTTAATTTCGTTAGGTTTTCCGGATAATTTAGAAAGTATTAAAAAGTTTGAACGGATATTAATAACTCACTTTTTCCCGACCCGGAAAATTTCCAAGTGTTGGATTTTTTCCGTAGTTTAAGAACGTCTAAATCGTGCAAGTTACGCAATGGACCCTCTAGAAGACAACAAATCTTAACTCGATTATGTGACCGTCTTGAACTGCCTTTTGAACCTTAGGGTTTGGGGCAGTACGGCGTTGCCACATGTGAGGCGTTGGCTTGACCCTTCTACGGCTGGACCATTGGTACTGTGGCATGTGATGGATGTTTTTAAACTCCCCTCAAGTGTTGAGAACTATTTGGGAAAACTTGGGTGTTTGATCATTCGATCGGAAAGTTTAACATTGTCTATTTATCTGGAACGTGATACAATATTTGGAATCCACAAGTAGTTATGAGATAACTAATTTGAATGTTATAAACATAGCAGTTTAGTCTCAAATGATCGGTTGCCACAGAATTTTGATGCGATCAAAAGTCCGTTGCAATCACGTAGCGTACGAGGATACTCGCTGGGTAAACTTAATAGACAGCCACATACCAAAGCCCCGACCAAGTGACTGTAGGAGAACCCCGTCGCCAAAAGCATCTGTTTGGGTGCTCGCGGCAGCGGTGTTCCGCCTTAAAGCACTTCGTTGACGACATCTAGGGGTGCGGCCGTCTACTAAAGTTTGCGACGAGCATTCGATCACATATCGGGAATCTTGTTGAATTGCCCGACTAGATATTGAAAAGTGTTTTCGATATAGAGACTAAAATGTGGGGTTTATAATTGTTAGGCATGCGATGTCTAAGGAGGTTGCGGATTCCAACTGTTGTAGTTTTACACTTTCTTTTCTGCGACCGTAAGTGTAATATATGATATCGCCGGTTTCGTTGCTATATGTCAACGACAATTGGGATGCCCATATTTACTTACGTTGATGACATGTGATGTTATGTGTTGCTGGATATGTTATATTGGATCGTCGCGTTCTGAATAGCCGGGGGTTTTATGTGAGATGAGGGTTTTTATTTTCATTCATGTAAAATTCATTGTATGTAATATTCTTTTATTGGGGCACTTCTGGGATAAGGTTGATGTCATCATTTGTATATTATTTACTTTTCCACACTAGGATAGACCCAAGAAGGAGAGCACAAGTAACCGGGTTCTAGAGTCCAGTGGGAGACCAACTCGAGGAGTCGAGTCCGGGTCTTCTAACTCTAGAATTGGTAGGGTTGTTTGCCGCTCTCGTAGGGGTCTAGGGGTGTGGGTTTGGCTATTCATCGCGACCGTGGAATCCGTGTTTTATACATGCTCAAAATAAAACACGGACGTCCTAGTATATCCAATATTTCATATGTTTCTTCTGCTGCGATATCTGTGATGTGATCATTTGATATGTTGTGATAAATACTGTATATAGTATATATGATATATTATATAGACGTTACTTATGTTTTACACCCGTGCTAGCCCTGCCCCGCTCTGTCGTTAGTTACCTAACCTAACGGTGCACGAGGGGACATCGAGGCGAATGCGGATGGCATAAGTGTACGTCGTATTTATCTGTGATGTTTAGGTGACTTAAATGATGGGACTTCATTAACATGATTAATGAAAGAAAAGAAACCTAAAAGATGTTGTAAGAATCAAATTTTCAAAACAAGGTAGCTACAGTTCTTGCTTTGCATAGCGGTGTTCCTTGTAGAACATCCTGCACCTTATTCGATAAGGAAAGGGCCGAGATCCCTTCACCGAGAGTGACCCTTTTAGCAATGACTGGCAGATGCTACACCCCTCGGTTTTGTCTTTTGATTGCTTTTCTAGTTCTTGCTTTGCACAGTGATATATATGATATATCCTGCACCTCATTCGATGAGGAAAGAGCCGAGATCCCTTCACCGGGAGTGACCTCTTTAGCGAAACTAGCAAAAGCCTAAAAAACACTCCATTTTAAAATTATTTGATTCTGCAACGATATCAAGTTCATTACGCAATAGGTTTTCAGAAAAACCTGTCGTAGCCCTCCATCATTTCAGATAAGTCCTGCTTAGTATTCGTGCTGCGTTTGTTAACCTTGTCAAGGCGTAGTGTGTGGTAGCTGACTAATATTTATCTGTTCATGCATATGATGCAGATTGGATTAAGGTAGTCGTACGGCCTTGTTGACCTTGTCAAGGGTCGTGCGGGTGGGTTTAATTCAATCAAGAAATGACGGGTTGAACTTGACTTACGGTCTATGGTTTGTTGACCTTGTCAAGGTCATAGATTGTTCGGGGCAAAATTATCGGGAATTTCAAGTGTTGAAATTTGCAATGAGATTGCATACCTTCTATGAGATAGTTGGATCCCGATACCCACTGCGGATAATTGTTACTCCTGGGAGAGTTTTACACATTATTAGCCGATCAAGTAGGTATCTAGAAAGGTGTCAACGGGGTTACGCCTCTGGAAAAACGAGGTTTACTTTAATTAGGTCCGTGCGAAAGCACGGGGAACCTCCCTCAAAGTACCGACACTGGACTGGCTGAAAGATTGGCGAAATTGTAGGGTATAATTAATCCCGGCTAGTCTTTCCTTTTAGGGTTTGAAGGAAGATTTGATAAAAATAGTGGGAGCCATCCTGATTAGATAAAATAATAACCAATCTGATCTTGTAAGAGCGCACGCAGAGTGTTTTCTTCTCTCTCTCTCTCCAGGTAGCGACCATATCATGTCTTAATCAAGATAATAATACGGATGTATTGACTAAACCCGCTTGTTTTACTGTGCTAGGGAACGTTAGTCCCGCTCCAACTTATAAATGTTATAAGACAGAACAGGAAGTAGGGGATTATCAGGATTCCCGTGCCGCCCAAACGAAGAAAGTGCATGATGATGCATCTTCTTCGGGTGTGTTCATTACAGAGAACTGTTTCTCAGTATCCTTTACGTCTTGGGTATGAGATACCGGATCAGAATCCCACATGTGTAATTTGTTACATGGGCTACAGATAGGTAGAGAACTGAGAATGGGTTATAAGTTTCATAAGATAGAAACGGTGCAAGTGTTGCAGCCAAATCTGTTGGTAGTTATCACCCTGTATTACCAGAATACATTGATTCTGAACGAATGTTATTAGATACCGAACCTGATATACAACATCATATCAGTCTCTTTATAAGTAAAGAAGGATATAATTTTGTATTGTTGGATAATGTTTTGAACATTTCCTATATCAAGAGTTGATCGGTTCAGGCACGTTATCTAAAAGCATTGACGTTCGAAATCAAACTACAGTTCTTAGTATACAGAACACAGAAAAGAGGAAGAGTTCAGAAATGAACGAATCCTTCTTGAGGTATTGTAGACTAGGTTATATCAATGTGACCCGACTAGCTGAAGTTACATATAGATGCATATTTAAATTAGTTTGAATTTACATCTTGTGAAACTTGCCGGTCATGTCACAGAGATAAGATGACCATAGCTCTGTGAACTCTTGGGATTGATACATGTTGATGTATGAAGGTCCCCTTTCTACACATGCCAAGACCGGTTCTTTGTACTTCATTACATTCTCTGATGATCTCTCAAGATTCAGACATATGTTCCTGTTGAAACACAAGTCCGAAGCTTTTGAGATATTCACAGAATATAAGTTAGAAGTAGAGAACCAAAATGGGTATAAGTATTATGTCTTTTGATGTGATCAAGGAGGAGAATACTGTTAGTGTATATGCCCTAGAGGCCATTACTGTATCATACTAGTTTGTATATTACTTAATGGATGCTTGGGATATTCACCTTGTATATACAATCTTGCTCAAAATAGTAGTATGCTACTTGGTTTGTTTCTACTTCAATGTGTACTTGTGTTTATTTCAGTATATCACTTATACGCATTAGTGGAGCCCTTAGGATCTTTGCTTGATTACCAGCGTTGTGATGGCAGTCACACTAGTGGGGGCTGGGTAATCTATAAGCACATCCTTATTCAGGTCCCTGGTCGCAGGACTATCGAGACAGGGCATCGATACTCCGGAGTAGACCAGCGCATGCGCTTCTCATCCCAGTGTGGGAGACGGTCTGTCCCACAGCCGTCAGTACGTCGTACTTGAGATAGTATGCGGGTGCTCGTTAGGTTACGGGTACACTGGACAGGACTCGTAGGGAACTGACTAGTTGGTATTATACCTATCGTCAGTTATCAGTTCCCAGGTGACATGAGTACAGCTTAGTCCGCTGACTTGACACTGTCACTTCGCCTCGGGTGTGTTCCCACTGTACTTTGATCACTACCCTACCACGGCTCAAAGGAGTCGTGCAAACAGGTGGTGGTTGGGTGCAGTCCCGAAGCACTTGGAGGCAGTGACGGTTAGACAGGATTCGTCTCTCCCGGTATTGGGGGTTGACATCGCGCTGTGTCTAGGAGAGCCATTACACGAGTAGTCCCTGGCCAGGGCAAACGAGATATACTGGTAGGTTTCCAGTGTTATCTCAGGGTGTATTGGGCTTCACTCCGGCACGACTTGTACCGCTATTGGGGGACTGACGTTTACCGCCCCCTAGGCCCGCCATGCGATGTATCAGACGAACAGACCGGACTGTATGGAGAATGTCACACTCAGGCTCAGTAGGAGTTCAGATGGGTTTCGCCTCGTCGGTCTTCTTGTCGGCATTACCTGGGGACCGTTACGCACAGCTAGTGCCGCTTGCGGTCTGTGGTTAAACCCACTGCCAGCGTAGTGTCGAGTCTTTAGAGTCCCACACAGAAAGCTTTTCGCCTTTAGGCAAAAGAGTAGAGGTCGCATGGTATTGCGACAGGTCGCATGGTTTTGCGACAGGGTTCGGTCACATCCGTGCACTTGTGCACGTACAGTGTCCGGACAGTTTACACTAGCGGGCTTTGGTTTAAGCCAGATCCTAGTGTACCTTATGGGATTGGATTTATCCAGTTTGCATTCGTGTTCCTCGGAACGCGGATGCGGGTGTGTATGCACAGTTGACAGGGAGGCAGAGGCAGCGGATTCTCATTAGGGTTGTTGACAGTTGACCGTTGACTTTTTGACTTTATGCTCAACCCTAATGAGAATATGATATGTGATTAACTATTATATTAATTAAGTATTATGGTGATATGGTTGTTGACTTGTTGACTTTTGTTGACTTGTTGACTTTGGTGACTTGTTGACTTTTGTTGACTTGTTGACCGGTTGACTAGGCTTGACTAGTTGACCATCATGATAACCATGGTTATCATTTCATGCCAAAGACTTTTTCTTGCTTGTTCATTTGAGTAAAATGAGTGCATGACATGATAAGGTTATGGTTACTTCAACCATCACATAAGACTTTTGTTGATATGATGAGTTATCATTGCTTTGGATTATGAGAGGGTGAGAGACAAAATACTTGCTCATTCTTTCTTGCTCATTCTCTCTCTTGTTCTTGAGCTCTCCTCTTGCTCTCACCCTCAACCTCTTGCTCCCTCTCTTGATCTATGGTTCTCTTGTCTCATGAGTTGAGAATCAAGAACCATAGATAAAATCCCATTCTATTTCCTCTCTACTCATTCTAGTTCACTAGGTTTAGCAAACCAAGTGAACTAGTTTCTTCAAAGAACGAAGAAGGAGCTAAAGGTTGGAGCTTTCAGGTGGATCTGTCTTCGGCGTACGGAGACGACGAGAAGAAGCCATCGGACCACCATCGGAGCTTTGAAGACGAAGGAGTTCAAGACAAGCTAGGTATAACCATCTTCATCCGAGTAGCTAAATATCTTTAGCTTAGTTTGCTAGTTTTAGTTTAGGTAAAGATCCCGACCTAGCTTAGTCCATGTTGCCTCTTGCGTTAAAATTTTGATTTTATACCGTTTCCGCCTCCCCGTAAGAACCGGGGGTCGCAACGTGGACTTACAAATACTTGAGCACGGAATTCCTGGATTATTCTAAAGGAGAATGAGATTCTCTCTCAGCAGTATTCCTCCGCATACACCATAACACGTCGGTGTATCGGGGCGGAGCAATCATACCCTATTTGATATAGTGCGCTCTATGATGAGTACTACTGAGTTTCCTATTTCCTTTTAGGGAGTTATGCACTTGTGAAGTTGCATACCTATTGAATAGGGTTCCGATCAGATCAGTTGCCTACCACTTCATATGAGATATGGAAAGGGAAGAGCCCATATCTTAAGTTTGTTAAGATTTGGGGTTGTCCAGCCTATGTCTAAAAGCATCATCCGGACAAGCTCGAGGCAAAGTCAGTTCTGTAGAAGTTTGTTGGATATCCCAAGCATTCGCAAGAGAATATCTTCTGCCTAACCGAGGAACAAAAGATATTTTGTTTCTCAACATGCCACCTTTGTGAAAGGCAATTTCTTGTGAAGAAATTAATGGTCATAAGGTAGAACTGGAAAGAGTTCCAGCTATACAAACTGCAGCTGATGATTTGGTAGAACCAAAGAATTCAATAGTAACCAACGAACCTCAGCCTCTCCGCCGATCTAGTAAGGTTCCTCACCCACCTGAGAGATACTTCTGTTAGTTATATGTATGCCCTAGAGGCCATTACTATACATAGGATGTATATTGTAGTGGATGCTGGGACATATATAGGGAGGACTTTCTTGCTCGACATGATAGTATGCTATTTGGTTGATCTTTACCTTAACGTGTACACTGATTGTCTCCCTGTTACATGTTGGTAAAGCCCTTAGGATCTGTACTTGACTACCTGGACTATGATGCGGATCATACTAGTGGGGACATGGTAGTCCATAAGTACATCCTTCAAAGTCCCTAGTCGTGGGTGTATCGAGACGGGGCATCGATATACCAGAGTAGACTAGCGTATACCTTCTCGACCCATACAGATGGGCGATGGATGATCCCATATCCATTGGTGTTTGACATCAGAGATGATATACGGGTGCTCAGTGGAGACTGGGTACACTGGACGGACTCGCCGAGAACTCCCAGATGGTATTATACCTTACGTCAGATGGCAGTTCTCTGGTGACACTGGTACAGAGTAGTCTGTTGACCCGAGATCGTCATAGAGTCTTGTGTGGTTCCCACTGTGCTTTGATTTCCATCTTACCACGTCCAAGAGGGCGTGCAAAACGGTGGTTTTTGGGTACAGTCCCGAGTCACATGGAGGCAATGAGCGATAGGAGGGGATTCGTCTCTCCCGGTATAGGGAGTTGATGTTGCGCTGTGTTCGATTGGCTATAACAGGAAATCCCTGGCCAGGGTTGCTGAGATTTACTGGTAAGTGTTACCTGTAGTTTCTCGAATTGTTATAGACCTCATATCGACACGACTTATCGAGCTATTGGGGTCTGACGTTTACCAACCCTAGGCGAGATATGCGACATATCAGACGATCAGACCGGACTGTACGGTAGTGTTACTAGTTGGATTCACTGGAGTGTGAGCGGGCTTGCTCGTCGATCTTCAGATCGCTCAATACCCGGGTGGCCGTTACGTTTAGCAGACCGCTTGCGGCTTGTGGGTGATTGATATGATCATCACTTGCTGCCGGCGTATTGACGAGTCTTTAGAGTCCTACACAGAGGTTTCCTGGCTCAAGCGAAACGAAATAGGAGCGCATATGAGATATGTGCGGGACCGAGAATAATGCGTGTATGTGATACCGTATTCCATTCTCGCGATGAATGTATCGAATGGTTGTATGCGATATAACCTAGTTATCGATTCAAGCGTTGATTCAATAAGTCGATACATTGAATACTAGTCGGTTATGTTCGACATGACCGGATCATTGAATCAAGTGTTGATTTAATGATTTAATGTATAATTATATATTTGATATATTACTTTACATTAACTAGTATTGGTTCACTTTAAATGGATATTCTCACTCGGATGTGCACATTGTATATGTGATATACTTTTTGTGCAATTGATTGTATCATGTTTGATGATACATGTTTGCTTTGGTTAAGTGTAAAGAATTAAACCTATGGTTAAGTATATGGTTAGGTTTTTATTTATTTATCCATTAATTTATCTATTTATTTTGGATTAATAAAGAGAGAAGAAAACAAAATGGTTGCATTGATTCATGAAGTTTCTTGAAGCTTCATTCAACTTTGACCATTTTGTCTTCATCTCCTTAACCTAACCATTCACTAACCCTAGTCTATTCTCTACACCTAACTATGGTTGGAATTATGATAAGGATTCATTTTTCTTTTCATTTTAATTATCTTATCATAATACTAGCTTCTTCTTCTTCATCTTCTTCACTTGAAGAAACCTTCACTTCATCAATGGTGGATTGATGAAATGAGTGAGAAATCCAAATCTAAATTGAACCCACTTCCTATTTCTTCATCCTCTACCTCTTGCCAAGTAGTAGAGTGTGTTTCCTTCACAAGTTTTCATGACTTGGTGAAGTTGGAGCTTGATCTAGCGATGCCTCGACGTAGATCATCTTCGGCATGGACATCGACGACCTAGCTTGCCCATTCTCCGACGAAGCCGACGCTAGAGCCCGGGAACTCATTTGGACAGCGAGGGGACTTCGTTGCGGAGCTATGGAGGTGGATCACCGGATCTAAAAGGTTGTATTTCCGTATTCTTTATAGTTAAGTTGTTAACTAGTTTCTAGTTTCGCCTAAACTTTAGCCAACGATCCGTATTAGGGTTTCTCGGCACCTAGATTTTTTGAAATTGGTATGGTTGATGCCTTATGAGACCTCATTAGGGTGCCTAGGAACCCTACAGTGGTATCAGAGCCTAGCTAGAGCCTTAGGCGAAGTCTAGACGGAATTTGAAGTCCGATCGAACCGAAAACTAGAACCCAAAATAGCTCTCTGGACTTTTTCCAAATTCTGGGATTTTTCCACATTAAAAATATGCAGAAAACACATCAGGAATATCTAAGAGTTACTGTGAAATTCGGCGGCCCAATTCAACTATCCCACCGCGGTTCCGCGGCATGAGCAAGGCTCATGCGGCGGAGCCGCGGCCGTACGGCCACAGTATTTAAATTATTTTGCACAGTAATTCTTAGTTTCCAGTGGTGATTTTTCTGGGAATTTTTAATATTTTTCAAGAGTTGAATTTTCTGGGGTTGTTTTGGGGATTCGGTGTTTCGATCGGAGTATCAAATTTTGTCTATGTGGCTTTCCGGATAAATTTTAGAATATGTTAAAAAGTTCAACCGGATATAAATACCCAATTTTTCCCCTGTCGGGAAATTTCCAAGTGTTGGATTTTTCCGTAGTTTAACGACGTTCTAAGTAGTGCAAGTAACGCGATGGACCCTCTAGAAGACAACAAACCTTAACTCGATTATGTGACCGTCTTGAACTGCCCTTTGAACCTTAGGGTTTGGGGCAGTACGGCGTGCCACATGTGAGGCGTTGGCTTGACCCTTCTACGGCTGGACCGTTGGTACTGAGGCACGAACTGAATGTTGTTAGACTTATTTCATGTGTTGATCTGTATAGGGAAAACTTGGGTGTTTGAATGTTCGATCGGAAAGTTTAACATTTTCTAATTATCTGGAATGTGATACAACAATTGGAATTCATAAAGAGTTATGAGATAACTGAATGAATGTTATAAACATAGCAGTTTAGTCTCACTTGATCGGTTGCCACGGAATTTTGATGTGATCAAAAGTCCGTCGCAATCACGTAGCGTACGCGGATACTCGCCGGGTAAACTTAATAGACAGCTTCACTCCATAGCCTCGACCAAGTGACTGTAGGAGAACCCCGTCGCCGAAAGCATCCGTTCGGGTGCTCGCGGCAGCGGTGTTCCGCCTTGGTACACTTCGTCGACGGTATCGGGGGTGCAGCCGTCTACTGAAGTTTGCGACGAGCATTCGATCAGGATGTCAGGAATCTTGTTGAATTACCCGACTTAATATTGAAAAGTGTTTTCAATGATGAGACTAAAATGCGGGGTTTATAATTGTTAGGCATACGATGTCTAAGTAATTCATTTGGTCAGGCATGCGATGTCTGAGGAGGTTGCGGATTCCAACTGTTGTAGTTTTACACTTTCTTTTCTGTGACCGTAAGTGTAATATGTGATATCGCCGGTTTCGTTGCTATATGTCAACGACAATTGGGATGGACATATTTACTTACGTTGATGACATGTGATGTTATGTGTTGCTGGATATGTTATATTGGATCGTCGTGTTTGAATAGCCGGGGTTTTTTTTATGTGAGATGAGTGTTTTTCATTTTCATTCATGTAAAAACTTGTATGTAATATTCTTTTATTGGGGCGCTTCCAGGTTGCGGAAGTTGTCACCCTTTGTATATTATTTACTTTTCCGCACTAGGATAGACCCAAGGAGGGGAGCACAAGTAACCGGGTTCTAGGGTCCAGTGGGAGACCAACTCGAGGAGTCGAGTCCGGGTCTCCTAACTCTAGAATTGGTAGGGTTGCTTGCCGCTCTCGTAGGGGTCTAGGGGTGTGGGTTTGGCTATTCATCACGACCGTGGAATCCGTGTTTTATACTGGCTCGTATTGAAAACACGGACGTCCTAGTATATCCAATATTTCATATGATTCTTCTGCTGCGATATCTGTGATGTGATCATGTGATGTTCTGTGATAGATACAGTATATAGTATATATGATATATTATATAGGCGTTACTTATGTTTTACACCCGCGCTAGCCCTGCCCCGCTCTGCCGTTAGTTACCTAACCTAACGGTGCACGAGGGGACATCGAGGCGAATGCGGATGGCATAAGTGTACGTCGTATTTATCTATGATGTTTAGGTACTTAAATGATGGGACTTCATTAATGTGATTAATGAAATAAAAGAAACCTAAGATGTTGTAGAATCGAATTTCAAAAATAAAACAGGTAGCTACAGTTCTTGCTTTGCACAGCGGTATATGTGATATATCCTGCACCTTATTCGATAAGGAAAGGACCGAGATCCCTTCACCGGGAGTGACTCCTTTAGCAATAACTGGCAGATGCTACACACTCGGTTTGTCTTTTGATTGCTTTTAAGAGTTTTTGCTTTGCACAGTGATATATATGATATATCCCGCACCTCATTCGACGAGGAAAGGACCGACGATCCCTTCACCGGGAGTGACTCCTTTAGCAAAACTAGAAAAGCCTCAAAAGCACTCCATTTTTAAAATCATTTGATTCTACAACGATATCAAGTTCATTACGCAATAGGTTTTCAGAAAAACCTGTCGTAGCCCTCCGTCATTTCAGATAAGTACTAGTTAGTATTCGTGCTGCGGTTGTTTGGCCTCCGTTAAGGCGTAGTGTACGGTAGCTAACTAGTGCTTATCTGCTTGCATATGATGCGATTGGATTAGGGTATTCGTACGGCGTTGTTTGGCCTCCGTCAAGGGTCGTGCGGGTGGGTTTAATTCAATCAGGAAATGACGGGTTGAACTTGACTAGCGGACTATGGGTTGTTTGGCCTCCGTCAAGGTCATAGGACGCTAGGGGCAAAATATTATCGGGAATTTCAAGTGTTGAAATTTGCAATGAGATTGCATACCTTCTATGAGATAGTTGGATCCCGATACCCGCTGCGAGTAAGAGTTACTCCTGGGAGAGTTTTACACATTACAATTAGCCGATCAAGTAGGTGTCTAGAAAGGTGTTAACGAGGTTACGCCTCTGGGAAAACGAGGTTTACATTAATTAGGTTCGTGCGAAAGCACGGGGGACCTCCCTCAAAGTACCAACACTGGCCTGGCTGAAAGATTGGCGAACTTGTAGTGTGTAATTAATCCCGGCTAGTCTTTCCTTTTAGGGTTTGAAGGAAGATTTGATAAAAAGCAGTGGGAGCCATCCTGATTAGATAAAATAATAACCAATCTATTCTTGACAGAGCGCACGCTGAGTGTTTTCTTCTCTCTCTCTCCAGGTAGCGACCATATCACTCCTTAATCAAAATAATAATACGGAATATTGACCGAACCCGCTTGTTATACTGAGCTGGGGAACGTTGGTCCCGCTCCAACTTATAATTGTTATAAGACAGAGCAGGAAATTGGGGAATACCAGATTTCCCATGCCGCCCAAACGAAGAGAGTGCATGCTGATGCATCATCTTCGGGTGTGTTCGTTACAAAGAACTGTTTCTCTGTATCCTCTACGTCCTGGGTATATGATACCAGATCAGGATCCCAGATATGTAATCTGTTACATAGGGCTACAGAAAGGTAGAGAACTGAGAACGGGTGATAAGTTTCATGAGGCAGAAAACGGGGCAAGTGTTGCAGCCAAGTCTGTTGGTCACTATCACTCTGTATTACCAATACATTGATTCTGAACGAATGTTATTAGATACCGAACCTGATATACAAAATCATATCTGTCTCTTTATTAGTAAAGAAACGGTAAAATTTTGTATTGTTGGATAATGTTTTGAACATTTCCTATATCAAAAGTTGATCGGTTCAGGCACGTTATCTAAAAGCGTTGATGTTCTAAATCAAACTACAGTTCTTAGTATACAGAACACACACAAGAGGAAGAGTTCAGAAATGAACAAATCCTTCTTGAGGCATTATAGACTAGGTCATATCAATGCGACCCGACTAGCTGAAGTTACATGTAGATGCATATTTAAATCAGTTTGAATTTACATCTTATGAAACTTGCCATTCATGTCACAAAGATAAGATGACCATAGCTCTGTTTATTGGAAACAGAGAAAGAGTTTGTGAACTCTTGGGATGATACATGTTGATGTATAAAGGTCCCCTGTCTACACATGCCAAGACTGGTTCTTTATACTTCGTTACATTCTCTGATAATCTCTCAAGATTCAGTCATATGTTCCTGTTGAAACATGAGTCCGAACCTTTTGAGATATTCACAGAATATAAGCTAGAAGTAGAGAACCAAATGAGGGTATAAGTATTAAGTCCTTTGATGCGATCAAGGAGGAGAATACTTGAGTACGGAATTCCTGGATTATTCTAAAGGAGAATGAGATTCTCTCTCAGCATTACTCCTCCGTATACACCATTGCACGATGGTATGTCGGGACGGAGCAGATACACCCTATCTGATATGGTGTGCTCTATGATGAGTACTACTGAGTTTCCTATTTTCCTTTTGGGAGTTATGCACTTAAGAAGCTGCATACCTATTGAATAGAGTTCAAATCAAATCAGTTGCCTACCATTTCATATGTGATATGATAAGGGAAGAGCCCATCTCTTAAGTTAGTTAAGATTTGGGGTTGTCCGGCCTATGTCTAAAAGCAAAATCCGGAAAAGCTCGAGGCAAGATCTGTTATGTAGAACTGGAAATGTTCCAGCTATACAAACAACAGCTGATGATTTGATAGAACCAAAGGAATCAATAGTTACCAACGAACCTCAGCCTCTCCGCCGATCTAGTAGGGTTTTCTCACCCACCTGAGAGATACTTCGGTTACTCTATGACAGTGGGAGCGAGGATTGCATCATGGGATGATGACCCAACTAGTTTCGAGCTGGCCATCAGGAGTGGGACTCTGTAAGAATGGCTGGATGCTTATCGATCTGAGATGGAATCCTTATACACCAACAAAGTATGGACTTTGGTTGCTATATCTGAAGGGTTAAATCCCCATCAGGAGCAAGTATATCTTGAGAAGATTACTTGGTGTACATGGAAAAGTTGAGACTTTCAAAGCTAGACTTGTTAAGGGTTTTCGTCATCGACCAGGCGTGGATAATGATGAAACCTTTTCCAGTGGCTATGCTTAAGTCCATTCAGATCCTACTTGCCACGGCTACATACCATGACTACGATATCTGGCGGTTGGGTGTCATGACTGCTTTTCTAAATGATATTTTAGAAGAGTGCGTCTATAAGTACACAGCCAGAGGGCCTCGTAGACAGTGGGAGCAGCGGAAACGTGTGCAAGATGCTTTATAGGATAAAGCAGGCATCGCGGAGTTGGAACATCTGTTTTGATGGATTAGTCAAAGAAGTTGACATCATCAAAATGGTAGATGAACCTTGTATAAACAAGAAGGTAGTAGGTAGTATGGTGACGATCCTCGTAGAGTACGTGGATGACATACTCTTGATAGGGAAGGAGTTTCCTATGCTACGCTCGATCAATCTCCGCTTATCACAATGATTCTCCATATAGGATCAAAGTGATACCTCCTAAATCCTGGGTTTTTGGATCTATGAGATAGATCTAATTGGATGTTAGGACTCTCACTAGTTGTAGTGAGACGGTATCAACCGATCCTGGGGAGAATCACTGGAAGGGTTCCAGGGTGATAAAGACGACTGAATGTCAGTCACAGGCATTGTCTTTACCCTCAGTGGAGGGACGGTATGTTGGAAGAGTTCCAAGCTAGATACCGTGGCATACTAGAAGATAAAGGCAGGATACATCGCTACTTAAGATGCTACCAAGGAGGATGTTTGGGTGTATATTGGTTCATGAGATGAACTACGTTCCAACCATTGTGAGACAATGGAGTTGTGGCTTATGCCAAGGAACGTCCGTCCCATCAGTGATCCAGACATATTCTAAGGCAGTGTCACCTGATCATGGAGATGGTTGATCTCCAGGGAGATCGAGGTTAGGAGAGTAGACTCAGAGGACAACACAGCGGATCCACTCACAAAGGCCTGTTCCCAGAGAGAGACTTTTATGGGATGGTTGAGTATGAGATACTGCAACCACTGCTATCAGATGGCCCTAGTGCAAGTGGGAGATTGTTAGTTATATGTATGCCCTAGAGGCCATTACTATACATAGGATGTATATTGTAGTAGATGCTGGGACATATATAGGGAGGACTTTCTTGCTCGACATGATAGTATGCTATCTGGTTGATCTTTACCTTAACGTGTACACTGATTGTCTCCCTGTTACATGTTGGTAAAGCCCTTAGGATCTGTACTTGACTACCTGGACTATGATGCGGATCATACTAGTGGGGACATGGTAGTCCATAAGTACATCCTTCAAAGTCCCTAGTCGTGGGTGTATCGAGACGGGGCATCGATATGTAAGTCGATGTACTACACCCCAATACTTGTGGGGAGGCGGAATTTTCAAAAACGAACTTGTTTAGTGAACGAACATCGACTAACCGCTTGAATCGAAGCTAAAAGATAACTAACCAAACATATAGTTGTTCTAAACTACTATGCTTAGGGATTATACCTATCGAAACTAGTCCTTCGTCTTTACGATCTCCTTGTTCTCCTCGGCCTTCTCTAGGTAGTAGACGATCCACCCGAGAGCAAAACTCCAAGCTTAGCCTCTAAACTTGAGGCAACTAACCTTCTTGGATTGCTAATCAAAGAAGCTAGATGAAATAGAGTGATGGTTATGGATTGATTAGTCTAACTAATCCTAGATCTCAACACATGAGGGTGAGGATTAGTCTTTTGAAGAGAGAGAGCTTGAGGAGAGAGA
This sequence comes from Agapanthus africanus, assembly GCA_030015575.1. NCBI lineage: Eukaryota > Viridiplantae > Streptophyta > Magnoliopsida > Asparagales > Amaryllidaceae > Agapanthus > Agapanthus africanus. The sequence goes on along the minus strand of JASDDO010000026.1, from coordinate 208,297,489 downwards.
ATGTGAATAATATTATGAGAATAAGTTATGAGTATCATATCATATATGAAGCATTTTCTAATAAGAAGAAAAGAATAAAGAGTGATGAATAATCATGCTTCATAAAATATCTAGTGATGATTCATTAGCATGAGTCATTAAGCAATAAATGTGCATTAATGAAATGAATGAATCACCACCATGACTCATATAACTCATTCAATGAATATGACACATAACCCTCCTTAGTCACCATCTTCTAGAAGCTTCTCGAGTAATTATGAGAACGCCCCTCCGACCCGTAAAAATACGGAAAAACTTTAGACTGTATAAATCCAATAACCGGATACCAGTAACTGGCTTAAACCAAAGCCGACTGGTAAAAACTGTCCGAAAGTCGTACGCGCGTAAACGCACGTATGCGTCCGAACCCTTTGTCGCAAAACCATGCAACCTCTATATCGTTTCGCCTGGAGTAGGAAACTCTCTGTGTGGGACTCTAGAGACTCGACTACTACGCTGGCAGTGGGTTTAACCACAGACCGCAAGCGGCACTAGCTGTACGTAACGGTCCCCAGGTAGTTGTCGATAAGAAGGCCGATGAGGAAACCCATCCGAACTCCTACTGAGTCTGATGTGACAATCTCCATACAGTCCGGTCCGTTCGTCCCAGACTATCGCATATCGGGCCTAGGGGGGCGGCAAGCGTCAGTCCCCTAATAGCGGTATAAGTCGTGTCGGAGTGAAGCCCATTACACCCTGAGAAACTACTGGAACCTACCAGCAAATCTCGCTTGCCCTGGCCAGGGACTTTGCGTAATGGCTCTCTGACACAGCACGATATCTACTCCCAATACCGGGAGGGACGAATCCTGTCTAACCGCCACTGCCTCCAAGTGCTCGGGACTGCACCCAACTGCTACCTGTTTGCACGACACCTTTGAGCCGTGGTAGGGTAGCAATCTAAGAACAGTGGGACACACTCGAGGCGAAGTAGCAGTGTCAAGTCTGCGGACTATGCTGTACTCATGTCACCTGGGAACTGCTCACTGACGACTGGTATCAAACCAACCAACAGTTCCCTGTGAGTCCTGTCCGGTGTACCCGTAACCTAACGAGCACCTGCATACTATCTCCAGTACGACGTACTGACGGCTGTGGGACAGACCATCTCCCCAACTGGGATGAGAAGCGTACACACCAGTCTACTCCGGAGTATCGATGCTCTGTCTCGATAATCCAACGACCAGGGACCTGAATAAGGATGTGCTTGTAGACTACCCAGCCCCCACTAGTGTGACTGCCATCACAACGCTGGTAGACAAGCAAGATCCTAAGAGCTCTATCAATACGTACACTCACATATTAAGATAGAAAAACCAAGTAGCATACTACCATGTTTAGCAAGACTGTTATATACATATGAATATCCCAAGCTTCCATTAAGTAATATACAAACTAGTATGATACAGTAATGGCCTTCTAGGGCATAAACACTAACAATCTCCCACTTGCACTAGGGCCATGTACTGGCATATCGTAGACCGATGATCTCGAGTAGCCTCTCGAACTGAATCTGAGGTAGGGCCTTCGTGAATGGATCAGCAATGTTCTCTTCAGAAGCAACTCTCCGAACCTCGATCTCCTGACGATCAATGATCTCCCTGATCAGGTGATACTGCCTCAAGATGTGTCTGGACTTCTGATGGGACCTTGGTTCCTTCGCTAAAGCTATAGCTCCGTTGTTGTCGCAATACAGAGGTATTGGATCAACTATGGTAGGAACCACCTGAAGTTCTGTTAGGAACTTCTTCATCCAGACTGCTTCTTTTGCGGCATCGCAAGCAGCTATATACTCCGCTTCCATCGTCGAGTCAGCAACAGTGTTCTGCTTGGAGCTCTTCCAGCACACCGCCCCTCCATTGAGGGTAAAGACATAACCCGACATGGACTTGGAATCGTCCTTAACACTCTGGAAGCCGGAATCAGCAAAGGCCTCCAACCTGAGGTCTTTTCCGCCGTAAACTAAGAACATCTCCTTAGTCCTCCTCAGGTACTTGAGAATGTTCTTTACTGCTATCCAGTGTTTCTCCCCTGGGTCTGACTGATACCGGCTTACCACGCTCAGTGCGTAAGCTACATCTGGTCTGGTACACAACATCGCATACATTATAGAGCCTACCGCAGAAGCGTAGGGTATAATAGACATGCGTTCCCTTTCCAAATCAGTCTTGGGAGACATCTCTTTGGAGAGGGTGATTCCGTGACAAGCCGGTAGATTACCGCGCTTAGAATCTTCCATACTGAATCTTTTCAGTACAGTGTCGATATACCTGGACTGCGAAAGTCCCAACATCCTCTTGGATCTATCACGATAGATCCGGATCCCCAGAATGTACGAGGCATCACCCAGGTCTTTCATGGAGAACCTGTGTGATAAGAATCCTTTGACAGATTGTAGCATAGGAATATCATTTCCTATCAATAGAATGTCATCCACGTACAAGACGAGGAATACGACACTTCTGGCCATAACTTTACTATATATGCACGGTTCATCTGGATTTTTGATAAAGTCATATTCTTTGACTGTCTCATCAAAACAGATGTTCCAACTCCGCGATGCCTGCTTTAGTCCATAAATAGACTTAAGCAGCTTGCATACTTTCCCGCTGCTCCCACTCTGATTGAAACCCTCTGGCTGATCCATATAGACGCTCTCTTCTAAATTTCCATTCAGAAAAGCCGTCTTTACGTCCATCTGCCAGATTTCATAATCATGGAAGGCAGCAATAGCAAGAAGGACCCGAATGGATTTGAGCATAGGCACTGGAGAAAAAGTTTCGTCATAGTCCAAACCAGGTCTTTGACGAAAACCCTTTGCAACAAGTCTAGCCTTATAGGTTTCCACCTGTCCATCTACACCAATCTTTTTCTTGAAGATCCATTTGCATCCTATGGGTTTTACCCCATCTGGAGCAAAGTCCAAAGTCCATACTTTGTTGGTGTACATGGACTCCATTTAGGTCCGCATTGCATCTAGCCATCGTACCGAGTCGCCGCTCTGGATGGCCTGCTGGAGGTCAGTAGGTTCATCATCATCTATGATGCAATCCTCTCTATCCCCATCTATGAGAAAACCGTAGTATCTCTCAGGCGGATGAGACGGCCTACTACTCTTGCGGAGGGGTGCGGGAATGTTCTGTTCTTCTTGAACCTCTGGTTCTACCAAACTTTCAGTAGCAGTTTGTGGTTCTGGAATTTCTTCCAGTTCTATTTCGCTCCCACTTATTTCCTTTTATAAAAACTGATATTCTAGAAAATGGGCATTACGAGAAACAAACACCTTTTGTTCCTCTGCGTAATAGAATAGATATCCTTTGGAGTTCTTTGGATATCCCACAAACTGACACTTTACTGATCGTGCCTCGAGCTTGTCCACATGCTGCTTCTTAACAAAAGCTGGACATCCCCAAATCTTTAGATACTGAAGATAGGGTTTCTTCCCACTCCACATCTGATATGGTGTGGTAGGCACAGTCTTGGTAGGAACCATGTTCAAAAGATATGCCGCTGATTCTAGCGCATAACCCCAGAAAGATCGCGGTAACTCAGCATTACTCATCATGGATCGTACCATATCCAATAGGGTTCGATTCCGTCTCTCCGATACACCGTTATGCTGTGGAGTGTATGGAGGAGTAAGCTGAGAGAGAATTCCTTTCTCTTTTAGGTAACCAAGGAACTCGGCACTCAAGTATTCACCACCTCGATCAGATCTTAGTGTCTTAATACTTTTGCCGGTTTGGTTTTCTACTTCATTCTTATACTCTTGGAATTTCTCAAAAGCCTCGGATTTATGTTTCATCAGATAAATGAATCCGTATCTTGAGCAATCATCCGTGAAAGTAATGAAATAGGAAAAACCACCTCTCGCATGTGTAGACATTGGACCGCATACATCACTGTGTATGAGTCCTAAGAGCTCGCTCGCTCTTACTCCTTGTCCAGTAAATGGAGTCTTTGTCATCTTTCCTTTGAGACAAGATTGACAAGTGTCATAGGATTGATATTCGAACGTGTCTAAATATCCTTCTCTATGCAACTTAGTCAACCTTCTCTCATTGATGTGACCCAGTCTACAATGCCATAAGAAAGCTTTATTTAAATCTGGAGACTTTCTTTTTAGTGTGTTCTGGACATTGAAAATTTGGAGTTGGTTTAACACATATATGCCGTTATTTAGAGTACCGGACCCAATCAAACCATGATTAAGGTGGATGTTAACAACATCTCTTACAAACGTGAAATCATAACCTTTATTTGATAACAAGGAAACTGATATGATATTACACGTTAAGCTTGGTACAAAATAACAGTTATGTAAAACCAAAATATGTCCACTCGTCAATCCTAGGTGATAATCCCCGACGGACGCAGCTCCCACGCTAGCTCCGTTAGCAACCCTGAGGATCATATCACCTTCCTTCAGCACTCTACGGTTTCTCAGTGCCTGCAATGAATTGCAAATATGAGATCCTAATCCGGTATCCAATACCCAGGAAGTAGAGTTGATCGACAGACAATTCTCAATTACAAACACACCTGAAGTCGAAGCCACAGCTTGCTTCGGTTCCTGGTTCTTGGCGTTCCACGCCTTGCAATCCTTCTTCCAGTGCCCTTTCCTGTGACAATGGAAGCACTCATCCGGGCCAACTATCGGTACTGCTATCTTTTTCTTTCCCTTCTTTCCCACCTTACTAACACCTCCTCTAGGTTTGGGTGCGGCCTTCTTCTTCCTTCCTTTGGCCCTAGCCTTGGACCCGGAAGAAGATGCACCGCCAACAAACATAGCGGGTGTTTCCCTTGCTTTCTTCAAGGTGCCCTCTGCACTCCTTAACATGTTCAGGAGTTCCGCAAGTTCAACTTCTTTTCCTTGAAGATTGAAGTTGAGGATAAACTGGGCGTAGGTGGGAGGAAGGGACTGGAGAATAAGGTCTGTATACAGCTCATTATCCAAAGTCGTCCCAAGGTCTGCGAGCTCTTCAATATAGCCGATCATCTGTAGGACATGTTCACCTACCGATGACCCGACAGCCAACCTCGCTCGAAACAAGTTCTTAGAGGTCTCGTATCTTGCTATACGAGATTGCTCTCCATAAAGTTCCTTTGTATGGAGAAATATGCCATCCAGGGACATATCCTCGTGCCTCCTCTGATGTTCATTGTCCATAGAGGCAAGCACGACGCACTTGGCTCTCGCGCAATCTAAATCCCAGGTTTTGCGGATTTCCTTATCCGCATTGCTGGATTTGGGACCAGGGATAGCAGGTGCCGTAGCGGTGAGGACGTACCCCAGTTTGTCATAGGTCAAAGCCATTTTGACATTCCGCAGCCAATCTTTATAGTTTGGCCCCGTCAGTATATTTTTTTCTAAAAGTAACTTAAGTCCAGTCATATTCAGGGTCGCTGCAATTAGGAGAGAGAGAAGAAAACTCTTTAGCATGATGCTCTTGCAAGTTTAGAGTGGTTTTTAGTTTATCTAAACTGGATGGCTCCCACTGTTTCTCGAATCCTTCCTCAAACCATAAAAGAAGAATTAGCCAGGACTATTCTCACCGTACAATACTTGCTTAACCGTTCAGCCAGGCCAGTGTCGATACTTCGAGGGAGGTTTTCCAACGCTTTCGCGAAGTTCCTTAATTAAATAACCTCTTTTCTCTGGGGGCGTAACCCCGCTGACACCTTTCTGGACACCTACTAGGTTTATAGCATTGATCGTTAAGTGACGAATATCCTGATAAGTAGCATATACTCACAGTAGGATCGGGATCCAAATATCATCGTATGATAATGTTGAAGGAATCCTACCAACATTCATCAAACTCCAAATGGTATGCATCTCTTTGCAAATTTCAGTTTCTTTAGAAATTCCCGATATATATTTTTGCCCCATGCTCTTATGACCTTGGCGTTGGTCAAAATATCATAAGTCACATGTCAAGTTCTGCCCATCATTATCTTGTTAATTTGAACCCATCCGTACATATCCTTGACGTTGGCCAAAATGATCATACGACTGTCCCAAAATAACTCATCTATCTATGCAACAAATGAATACCCAGCAGCTACCAAACACTATGCCTTGGCGTTGGTCAAAATACATAGCTTGAATACTACTGAATACCCAGATGAAATGACGGAGGGCTACGACTGGTTTTGGCGAAACCGTGAACGTAGTGAACTTGATATAATCGAAGGAACCTGATAGCTTTTTAAAAGGAGTGGTTAAGTCTCCGCATTTAAAAATATCTGTTTTAAAAATAACCGAGTGGTTTCTTTTAAATTGTTCCAACGATTTAAACTTTGGTTTGTTTTTCTTTGCATTATAGTTAATGCGTCCCATCATTAACCTATCATTGCAGAAAACAACGAAAATACAACGTCCTCTTATGCCATCCGCATTCGCCACGGGGTCCCGTCATCACCCGTTAGGTTACTTAACTAACGACAGAGCGGGGGCTGGGCTAGCGCGGGTGTAAAACATAAGTGACGTCTAAATAGCTATCATATATATAGATATTTTACATTCGTCTGACGCAATGATATTCATTCCAGAACACAGATAAACAATATTGGATTTGCAAGCAATCTGTATTTCTTTTGAGCCTGCAAGAAAAGACAGATTACACAGTTGTGATGAATAGCCGTTACCCCACCCTCGACCCCTACGGGTACGGCAAACTACTCGCCCGGCAGTTTGTGTACCCCACCTTGGGTCAGTCCTAGGAGCAAAAACAGTAAAATGAAATAATACAACGGTGGCTACAACCGCAACCTGGATGTGCCCCGCAAAAATAATATTACAACAAATTACATTTACAACAAATGAATTAAACAATAACCCATTGCAAACCCCGGCTATACACCACAACAGTCCAATACAGTTTATATGCACAAACAGATATAACCATTACAGAAATGTGCAACCCCCTGCCAACCGACATACTAGCAGTTAGGGGAGGTTTACGAACACATTAAACAATCACAGATATATCCAATATGCAAATACTGTACAATTTCGATCGATTAAACATCTTTAATATTGCTCCAAAAACTGCTCTGTAAACTGGAAACCTGAGCAAAATTAAAATATTCCAGAAAACCCCAAATATCATACAGAAGCAACACAAGAAAATTGGCTTCCTGAATCGCCAACTCGGCGGCGGATCCGCGGCGACTCAGTAGGCTGAGGCCGCGGTTCCGCGGCTAGTTAGGCGATTCAGGGGACAATTTTTCTTGTGTGTTCTTATGTGGTTATTTCAAGCTTTCTGCACTCACCTGAAAAATTTTAGGACATCATTTTAAATTCGACAGAAACTTGTATTTTTTAGGGTTTTCCGGCTTCGTTTTTCCGTTCGAAATTCGTACAAATTTGCAACTAAGTTATTTATTGTTTAGCGAGGCTCTGATACCACTGTAAGTCGATGTACTACACCCCAATACTTGTGGGGAGGCGGAATTTTCAAAAACGAACTTATTTAGTGAACGAACATCGACTAACCGCTTGAATCGAAGCTAAACGATAACTAACCAAACATATAGTTGTTCTAAACTACTATGCTTAGGGATTATACCTATCGAAACTAGTCCTTCGTCTTTACGATCTCCTTGTTCTCCTCGGCCTTCTCTAGGTAGTAGACGATCCACCCGAGAGCAAAACTCCAAGCTTAGCCTCTAAACTTGAGGCAACTAACCTTCTTGGATTGCTAATCAAAGAAGCTAGATGAAATAGAGTGATGGTTATGGATTGATTAGTCTAACTAATCCTAGATCTCAACACATGAGGGTGAGGATTAGTCTTTTGAAGAGAGAGAGCTTGAGGAGAGAGAATGTGAATAATATTATGAGAATAAGTTATGAGTATCATATCATATATGAAGCATTTTCTAATAAGAAGAAAAGAATAAAGAGTGATGAATAATCATGCTTCATAAAATATCTAGTGATGATTCATTAGCATGAGTCATTAAGCAATAAATGTGCATTAATGAAATGAATGAATCACCACCATGACTCATATAACTCATTCAATGAATATGACACATAACCCTCCTTAGTCACCATCTTCTAGAAGCTTCTCGAGTAATTACGAGAACGCCCTTCCGATCCGTAAAAATACGGAAAAACTTTAGACTGTATAAATCCAATAACTGGATACCAGTAACTGGCTTAAACCAAAGCCGACTGGTAAAAACTGTCCGAAAGTCGTACGTGCGTAAACGCACGTATGCGTCCGAACCCTTTGTCGCAAAACCATGCAACCTCTATATCGTTTCGCCTGGAGTAGGAAACTCTCTGTGTGGGACTCTAGAAACTCGACTACTACGCTGGCAGTGGGTTTAACCACAGACCGCAAGCGGCACTAGCTGTACGTAACGGTCCCCAGGTAGTTGTCGATAAGAAGGCCGATGAGGAAACCCATCCGAACTCCTACTGAGTCTGATGTGACAATCTCCATACAGTCCGGTCCGTTCGTCCAAGACTATCGCATATCGGGCCTAGGAGGGCGGCAAGCGTCAGTCCCCTAATAGCGGTATAAGTCGTGTCGGAGTGAAGCCCATTACACCCTGAGAAACTACTGGAACCTACCAGCAAATCTCGCTTGCCCTGGCCAGGGACTTTGCGTAATGGCTCTCTGACACAGCACGATATCTACTCCCAATACCGGGAGGGACGAATCCTGTCTAACCGCCACTGCCTCCAAGTGCTCGGGACTGCACCCAACTGCTACCTGTTTGCACGACTCCTTTGAGCCGTGGTAGGGTAGCAATCTAAGAACAGTGGGACACACTCGAGGCGAAGTAGCAGTGTCAAGTCTGCGGACTATGCTGTACTCATGTCACCTGGGAACTGCTCACTGACGACTGGTATCAAACCAACCAAAAGTTCCCTGTGAGTCCTGTCCGGTGTACCCGTAACCTAACGAGCACCTGCATACTATCTCCAGTACGACGTACTGACGGCTGTGGGACAGACCATCTCCCCAACTGGGATGAGAAGCGTACATACCAGTCTACTCCGGAGTATCGATGCTCTGTCTCGATAATCCAACGACCAGGGACCTGAATAAGGATGTGCTTGTAGACTACCCAGCCCCCACTAGTGTGACTGCCATCACAACGCTGGTAGACAAGCAAGATCCTAAGAGCTCTATCAATACATACACTCACATATTAAGATAGAAAAACCAAGTAGCATACTACCATGTTTAGCAAGACTGTTATATACATGTGAATATCCCAAGCTTCCATTAAGTAATATACAAACTAGTATGATACAGTAATGGCCTTCTAGGGCATAAACACTAACACGATATACCAGAGTAGACTAGCGTATACCTTCTCGACCCATACAGATGGGCGATGGATGATCCCATATCCATTGGTGTTTGACATCAGAGATGATATACGGGTGCTCAGTGGAGACTGGGTACACTGGACGGACTCGCCGAGAACTCCCAGATGGTATTATACCTTACGTCAGATGGCAGTTCTCTGGTGACACTGGTACAGAGTAGTCTGTTGACCCGAGATCGTCATAGAGTCTTGTGTGGTTCCCACTGTGCTTTGATTCCAATCTTACCACGTACAAGAGGGCGTGCAAAACGGTGGTTTTTGGGTACAGTCCCGAGTCACATGGAGGCAATGAGCGATAGGAGGGGATTCGTCTCTCCCGGTATAGGGAGTTGATGTTGCGCTGTGTTCGATTGGCTATAACAGGAAATCCCTGGCCAGGGTTGCTGAGATTTACTGGTAAGTGTTACCTGTAGTTTCTCGAATTGTTATAGACCTCATATCGACACGACTTATCGAGCTATTGGGGTCTGACGTTTAACACCCCTAGGCGAGATATGCGACATATCAGACGATCTGACCGGACTGTACGGTAGTGTTACTGGTTGGATTCACTGGAGTGTGAGCGGGCTTGCTCTTCGATCTTCAGATCGCTCAATACCCGGGTGGCCGTTACGTTTAGCAGACCGCTTGCGGCTTGTGGGTGATTGATATGATCATCACCTGCTGCCGGCGTATTGACGAGTCTTTAGAGTCCTACACAGAGGTTTCCTGGCTCAAGTGAAACGAAATAGGAGCGCATATGAGATATGTGCGGGACCGAGAATAATGCGTGTATGTGATACCGTATTCCATTCTCGCGATGAATGTATCGAATGGTTGTATGCGATATAACCTAGTTATCGATTCAAGCGTTGATTCGATAAGTCGATACATTGAATACTAGTCGGTTATGTTCGACATGACCGGATCATTGAATCAAGTGTTGATTTAATGATTTAATGTATAATTATATATTTGATATATTACTTTACATTAACTAGTATTGGTTCACTTTAAATGGATATTCTCACTCGGATGTGCATATTGTATATGTGATATACTTTTTGTGCAATTGATTGTATCATGTTTGATGATACATGTTTGCTTTGGTTAAGTGTAAAGAATTAAACCTATGGTTAAGTATATGGTTAGGTTTTTATTTATTTATCCATTAATTTATCTATTTATTTTGGATTAATAAAGAGAGAAGAAAACAAAATGGTTGCATTGATTCATGAAGTTTCTTGAAGCTTCATTCAACTTTGACCATTTTGTCTTCATCTCCTTAACCTAACCATTCACTAACCCTAGTCTATTCTCTACACCTAACTATGGTTGGAATTATGATAAGGATTCATTTTTCTTTTCATTTTAATTATCTTATCATAATACTAGCTTCTTCTTCTTCATCTTCTTCACTTGAAGAAACCTTCACTTCATCAATGGTGGATTGATGAAATGAGTGAGAAATCCAAATCTAAATTGAACCCACTTCCTATTTCTTCATCCTCTACCTCTTGCCAAGTAGTAGAGTGTGTTTCCTTCACAAGTTTTCATGACTTGGTGAAGTTGGAGCTTGATCTAGCGATGCCTCGACGCAGATCATCTTCGGCATGGACATCGACGACCTAGCTTGCCCATTCTCCGACGAAGCCGACGCTAGAGCCCGGGAACTCATTTGGACAGCGAGGGGACTTCTTTGCGGAGCTATGGAGGTGGATCACCGGATCTACAAAGGTTGTATTTCCGTATTCTTTATAGTTAAGTTGTTAACTAGTTTCTAGTTTCGCCTAAACTTTAGCCAACGATCCGTATTAGGGTTTCTCGGCACCTAGATTTTTTGAAATTGGCATGGTTGATGCCTTGTGAGACCTCATTAGGGTGCCTAGGAACCCTACAACTTCGGTTTCTCTATGACAGTGGGAGCGAGGATTGCATCATGAGATGATGACCCAACTAGTTTCGAGCTGGCCATCAGGAGTGGGACTCTGTAAGAATGGCTGGATGCTTAACGATTTGAGATGGAATCCTTATACACCAACAAAGTATGGACTTTGGTTGCCTTATCTGAAGGGTTAAATCCCCATCAGGAGCAAGTATATCTTAAGAAGATTACTTGGTGTACATGGAAAAGTTGAGACTTTCAAAGCTATGCTTAAGTCCATCCAGATCCTACTTGCCACGGCTACATACCATGACTACGATTTCTGGCGGTTGGGTGTCATGACTGCTTTTCTAAATGATGATTTGGAGGAGAGCGTCTATAAGTACACAGCCAGAGGGCTTCGTAGACAGGGGGAGCAGCGGAAACGTGTGCAAGATGTTTTATGTGATAAAGCAGGTATCGCGGAGTTGGAACATCTGTTTTGATGAGTTAGTCAAAGAGTTTGACATCATCAAAATGGTAGATGAACCTTGTATAGACAAAAAGGTAGTAGGGAGTATGGTGGTGATCCTCGTAGAGTACGTGGATGACATAATCTTGATAGGGAGTTTCCTATGCTACGCTCGGTCAATCTCCGCTTATCATAAGGATTCTCCATATAGGATCAAAGTGATACCTCCTAAATCCTGAGTTTTGATCTATGAGATAGATGTAATTGGATGTTAGGATT